>OX421405.1:24573052-27228052 GCA_949126875.1 Lochmaea capreae | reverse complement strand
TAATTTCACTTTACAATTGGTTGAAAGGAAAGACGATCTTTGGACCACTAACGAACCCTTTTTATTTCTTTTAAATAGTTCAAGATTTCACAGCCGGGACCATCAAAATATTGTTCTCTTCAATATATTTTTAAAAAAAGCTCAACTGCTTTTCTGTGACCCCGTAATAAATATCGGAAATGCTAATACATTTGAAAACATCACAATTGTAGTCGTAGTACTGATAACTATTACCATTGCTATAATTGTTAGTGCTTACGTTTTAAGAAAAAAATGCAGTAGAAAAAAAAGACAGCATATGAGAAAGTCTAGTTTAGTTTATAAAAAACGAACAAATGAAAATACTGGATCGGGATACGAGGATGCCGTTGAAGTTAATGAATACGCAGAAATAGGAAATACAAATAGAATATTCTACGATCTACAAGGAAATAGAGTAAATGAAATATTGGGTGAAGAACAACAGGAATACGACTATGCTTATTCCACAATCAAACCTTCGAAATCACTCGGCGCTAAGGAGAACAGCGAAATCGTCAATAATGAAAATACTGAATCGGGTTACGAGGATGCCGTTGGAGTTAATGAATACGCAGAAATAGGAAATACAAATAGAATATTCTACGATCTTCTAGGGAATAGAGTAAATGAAATATTGGGTGAAGAACAACTGGAAAATGTCAATAATTATTAAATATCTTAGATACAAAAAAAAATATACATGCGAATTAGCTTCTGTATTTTTCGTAGCTTCGAATAAACTTAAGAATTTGAACAGGTGTTTCGATTTATAAAGAGAACCATAGATGCTAGGGAATGGGATCGACATCGTACGGAAAAATTGACCAAACCTGTCCTCAAAATTTGTTTTTTCACCGCGGCATCGCATCTGCATATCCAATACCATTTAACCCATAGCAAAGAATACACCAAACAACAAGAAGTGAAGCCCGGCGAAGATCCTTTGATGTTGGCGGTACAAAAATAAATAACTTTGTACAAGTGTCAGCTACCTCTGGCATACACTGCGAAACATAATCAAATCTTATGCTTCACTCGAGTCGCACTGAGAAAAAGTGTCAGTATAAAGTCGTATTTTATGAAATGAATTTGTAAATATTTTTTTTCGGTAACTATTTCTGCACGTTTCGTTAATAACGTGACGTGAATTAGAAGGAATTTAGGCAATTTCTTCCCATTTAATGTATTCTTTCTGCATATATTTCGCAAATTCCACATAAGACGTAATGAATTTGAAATATATTTGTTGTTAAGTGGGAGATTTATTGGAAATTTGCGAGGATCCATCTTAAATCGGGAGGCGTGACAATCCTAAATCAAATCTAATTTGCCATATTTTTCAATAAAAGCTTTCATTTAACTTTAATTTACCTGTGTGGCAAATCTTGCAAATGAGCCTTGAACCAGTTGTGAAAAAAGTGTTTACAACAGGAAAAAAAGATGTAGAGGGTATAAGAAATAAAGAAGTGAAAGTAGAGTCCGAAAATATGGAAATAGATTGTCAAGAAAATGGAAGCAAAGGACCTGTAGGACATCATAAGCAAGGGGTCTGCATGGACTGTAGAGTTGTTATTTTTTGGCTTATCAAATATTTAACCTTGTCCAAAGAGAAGCAATAATAAATGAAATGATTATCAAGGTTAAAAAAATTAATCTTTTTTTATTTACATAAAAGGTTGTTATTTTGAGAAACAGTAAGTTAAAAATAAACCTGATTCAGCATTTTCCCGAAATACAAAGAATACTGCCAAATATAAGGGTGGACTATTCACAGTAGCCCACACGTACCATACATAAAAAACATAACCTCATTTTGAATAGAATTTAACAGTGCTTTTCATCATCCTTCGCCTCAATAGGGATTAAATGAAGACAACTATTAATTTTTAAATGTTTTATTATTTATATCAATTAATTACACACAATAACTCAAATTACAAAAAATAAAAGCAAATAATACACCAGCTTAACAATTCAAAAAAATGTGTGACCGTTTTTTTGACAAACCATTATCATGATTGTAAAAACACAAATTAAATTGATCAATACCCACATCACAAAACCCAACAACTTCATCCTTATACCTACATCAAAGTATAAATGGGATTTTAAGGACATTTTATCCAAACAGACTGTACAATGTTTGTCTTGTCATTGTTTTGATTTTAATTTCCAATTCCTCAAACACTTCATTATCTTGAAAGCCAGATTTTGGTATAAGAGTTTCAGTTAATTTCTGCAATGTTTTTTTGGATGGCAGATAAAGAGTTCTTTTCCAAAAAATATTAAGCCTGGGCAGGAAGTGCCACATTTAGACAATATGATGTTTGAATTTTGCGTCATCCAAAACTTACAGCATCGTAATTTTTAGATTTTTAACATAACTGTATCCGCTATTACTTCTAATCAAAACTCTTCACGCTACACCCTGTATGTAAGATATTGAAATGTTGTATTATAGACTCCGTACCACGCACCACGTAAGAGAAAGCCACTTGAAGCTGAAGTCGTATGCGCAAACTCCCAGTAAACACAGGATATCCTATGGATATCCATTTAATGTCCACGATTGGTCCATATGGATAAAGACATAGAATGGGCATCCAATGAATGACAATGAATGTCCATTCGCGAATTTTCAAAATCGACGGATTGGACGTAGAGGATTCATAGAGTGGCCTGCTCGCTCTCCGGATCTTAGCCCGTTAAATTTTTTCATTTGGGGTTATCTAAAATCACGTGTTTACGTTAGATGACCAACAAACTTACAGGAATTGAGGCAAATAATTATTGATGAATGTGAACTTATACGTGGAAAAGTCTTGGAAAGAGTGACTCAAGAATTTGTTAATAGGATGGCATATTGTCAGTAAGTAAACGGCGAGCACTTTGTACACAATGTTGCCCTCATATTTAGTTTTAAAACTTGTTTTCTTGTCAAACAAACAACCTGAAAAAGTTTGCGTAGCCTCGTGTATATTATCTCTGTGCGTAGCCGTAGATATTTTTTTTAAATTACCATTTTTATTGTTTTTAAAATGGATAATAATAAAGTACTTAGACTACTTACACCCGTATTACAATTAATAGATGATGAAGAAACGTGGATGTACGAGAATATTTTAAATTTATGTATTTTTGCTGATACTCCTCAGAATTATTTTACTCTATCGGCGTTCAGGGAAGAACACAGCAGAATCTCTTTATTTAGCGAGGAATGGTTAGAGTTTTAGATACATTTCAGATTTACAATGAGAAAGGAATACATGCGTATAGCTTCGTTGTCTTGACTGGTGGGTTTTTTGAATGATTTCCAAATTTATTTTTTTCCTCCAAAATACCACCAATTTGTTGCTTATGATGTTCCACAGTGGTATGTTCTACATCCGAGAATTGCTGCTCAACTTCTTTTAGATAGGCGGCAGCGAAATAAGGATATGTAAAATAATACTTGAAGCCAATGTTTAGAAAAAACATATACAGTACCTTGTAATTTCTGCAGTGTTTCAGAATCTACATTTAATAAATATTTTCCAAGATTAATTAGAAACATTTTGTTCACATAAATATGAATAAACCAAAGTAACCTAACGATAACACGAAATAATGGTGTCATGTGAACGAAATTCCTTCCAAAACCACTCTCATACTGGTTTTGAAACTAACAGCTTAAGGTTTAAATCAGTTGCAAAGTGACGTCATCAGTTCAACGCCAAAATGCATGTATTCGAATACTAGGCGAATACTATTTAGACCAGAGCCGAATCCTTCAAAAATGGTAAAAAATGAAAAAAAAAATACAGTAGGATGAAACCCATTGAAAAAGGAGGGGAATATGATGAAAATGAAAGGAAAAATAAATTACGGTCGATCCGAGTTCGGGAAGTGGGAGGGGGTGAGTTTTTAAGGGTAAAAAATGGTTTATCTCGATTGCCGGTGTAACGAGTTATTTTTTCTTGGCACCGATTTAATGTTTTTTTTTTCTTCTTAACACATATTACTATTTTATTTTACCTTTTGGTTTTAGATAACTCGTTACTTACTTTCCAATTCCCTTTAGTTACCGAATCATATATTTTTTTTATATTCTTACCGTTATATTGTAGTTGTAGTATTTTTAGTATCAATCCGGAGGTACGCAAATTTATATTAAATCATAAAATTTAGTCGTTTCCAAAGTTAAAATTTTTCAATCAAAAAGGACATTTGGTATATAAACCATTCAATTTAATTTAATTAATTTCGAAAGACGTCTAGTATATGACAAACTTTTTTGTAGTTTGTAAATAAAATTTTACTAATGAGAATATAAAAGGTGAGAAGAAGTAAATTCGAGGTTCTCAATCCGTGACTCTCAGCTCTCAGCTTGCACTGGTTTTACTTGAAATAATTTTGATACCGCTTTTCGTTTTCCGTCCGATATTGAGTAGTGTTCCGATCCGGCCCCCGGAGTTAGTAATTAACAGACATTTAATTTTTTTTTAACGTGTGAAAGTGTATTCCGACACCGAAGCCGTTTGAAACAAGGTAAAGATATTTTAAGAATCACCGTTTCTCCGAAATTTTCGTACCTCCGTAAACTAGTAATAAATTCGATATTTATTTTACTTACCTGGCCGATTGATTTTTTTTTGTATTATACTTTGTTCATTTTTTTTAAATAACCGGCACTATTTAATTAGTGTGATTTGTTTTGGGGTAAACTATTTTCATGATAGTATAATTAATGATAAAGAAGTTAAATTTTTTTTATGTATCCCGGATTTTAAATGTAACTTGCTATTGAGTTGAAGCTCGTTTCCGTTTTTTTTTGTTGAATAAAAGTTGATTTGTTCTAAGATTGGGTTTTTCTTTACATTGCTAAATAGGTGATTGATAGTGAATATTCGCCGGCTCTCCATTGAGGGTACAATTTTACGTGTTTTATTTACAGGATTTTTATATTCAGTTGATAGGTACTATTGTGATATTTCAATTTTATTCCCGAGTTTTATTCTTACTCTGTGTGTCAATAAGTAGAATCATTGGAACCGTATTACAATTAATTTATTTTATTAATCTTGAAATAGTAGTATACCGTTGTAAATTATAAATCCAAAGGGATATTCGAACTTGGATGTGGCTCAGTTACGCTTGTTCGTTTACCCGGCCGATTTATAACTTTGTTCCCTTTACTCCGTAATCAATATACAATTTTTGTGTCATTTTCCGGATTTTATTTAAATCCAAAGGGATATTCGAACTTGGATGTGGCTCAGTTACGCTTGTTCGTTTACCCGGCCGATTTATAACTTTGTTCGCTTTACTCCGTAATCAATATACAATTTTTGTGTCATTTTCCGGATTTTATTTAAATCCAAAGGGATATTCGAACTTGGATGTGGCTCAGTTACGCTTGTTCGTTTACCCGGCAGATTTATAACTTTGTTCCCTTTACTCCGTAATCAATATACAATTTTTGTGTCATTTTCCGGATTTCATTTAAATCCAAAGGGATATTCGAACTTGGATGTGGCTCAGTTACGCTTGTTCGTTTACCCGGTAGATTTATAACTTTGTTCCCTTCACTCCGTAATCAATATACAATTTTTGTGTCATTTTCCGGATTTTATTTAAATCCAAAGGGATATTCGAACTTGGATGTGGCTCAGTTACGCTTGTTCGTTTACCCGGCAGATTTATTACTTTATTCCCTTTACTCAGTAACCGATATACAAATTTTTTGTGTCATTTTCCGGATTTCATTTAAATCCAAAGGGATATTCGAACTTGGAGGTGGCTCAGTTACGCTTGTTCGTTTACCCGGCAGATTCACTCCGTATTAGTAACCTGATTGGCTCAGACTGTTAAGTCCGCCCCTCTCTTCTCCCCGTTAGTTTTTCAGGCCCTATAGATTTATAACGACAATAGACCACAGAGTATTAATATTATAGCAAAGGAAAGATATTTGTTTATTCCGTCAGTAAATCATTAGTTGAAACTAAACTGATATTTGATTCATCCGAATTGTAAATTTGAGATTGGTTGGTTAAAGTAAATTCAACCAGACCCCTGGAATTCGCCGTAACCTCCATCTGAGGCCATCCGGAACTCTTGACGCTAAGAGTCAAGGGGCCGTGGAGCAAACCACGTTAAAAATCTGGCGCCCGAGCATTTCGTTGTAAGATTTTATGTCAAGGGTGTCCATAGTGACGTGTTAGTGTGGCAGAAGACCACGGAAAGGAAGTAAACGCGTTACACCGGCAAAACTACAAGTCCTATGGAAAAAAGTTGAATAGCAAAGTTGTAGGTAACAAAAAGATCTACAGCTTTTGTATACACAATTTTTTCAAATAACCCTAAAATTTAGGTGAAAAATTCAAATAACCAAGTTTTTGGATTTTTATCTTTTTCAAAACAAATTTTTTTTTTTAAGAAATTTGGTAAAAACTTACATCATTATGTCCCACATACACTGTAATTTATTTGATTTAAAATATTTATTTTTTCGCCTTATTTTAACTTAATATCAAAAAAGCGGCAGGGTATGGATGACGAGTTCTTCTGATTCAACAGGAATGGTTCTTCGTTCAAGCTCGAAGATGCTTCTAAACTATGTACTCTGTACTCTAAATGCCTCATACACATAAATAAAATAAACCACAATATTTTGTAGAGAAATAAATTACCTTTCAAATGATGCCACTCGCCGCTGTTTTAAAAAAATTGGTGTAGATGCGGGTTTCAGGGGGCTGCATTATTGGGTATACATTTTTTATCAAAATTCGTTCCACTCCCAATAAAATTTGACGAGCTTTTTCACATTTTGAAGAAACCCTTGGTTTCTGAGTTTCTACGGGGGGATAAGTATTCATTAGAACACACTGTCAAATGGAAAATGAACAAAATTGGTACTTTATACAAAAATTAAATATAGAGCATACATTTTTTATTGGCTTCAATGAAATAATCATTTATACTACGTTAGTTTTCAAACTATTTTGCAATACTTTGAGAAATAATAATTTAAACAAAAACTAAGCTGTGATTACATTTTTGTGGGTATGTATCTTAATTGCTGCAATAAACTTGAAAACAATAACAGTTTGGAATAGAGAATGAAGAGACCTTTTAAAGGATATATCAATAGCTTGTTGGCTGTACCTATCATTCGAAGGGGATTGAAGATAGGGATCGCATTTTCACTTTGAAGAATGTCAAATTATTATTTAAATTCAAAGTGTTTCGGGATTTTTTATAAATATATAGGTACAGTAACCGACATAATGAATTTATTCCATTTGGCTTTTACACACTGTATATTGGGGTGATATTCACTGAGACCTAAAAAATCTTGTAACTTTCTATTCTCCTAGGGCGCTGAAGTGGCCACCTGAGCAAGATGCCGGCATGGTGGTTCGACTACATATTAGTGTTGCACCAGGTATACCAGAACCCTAACCCGCAGTTGAGGCGGGTAGAGGGTGGAAGTCAATGGATAGAGGGTGAATATACCTTGACTAAAATCAAGTTCAGCCTAAACTGTAGTCAGTCTGTGTCAACATGCCCGTTTCAAAATTTGCCAGAAGGCTTCTTCTTTGTGACAATTCTTATCTGAAGTATACTAATATAAAAAATAAGAGGAGTTGGGTGCATGCGTATAACTTGCACAAAGACCACCATGGAGAATTTCTGCGAAGTTACAAGAAGATGCGAAATTTACCCGAATTTTTTTTTAATTATGCACGTATGAGTGTAGATTATTCCGATATTTTGCTCAATAAACTTCACGACCAATTAAAAAAGACGTCTACAAACTTCCATGGCAACTTCTACCCACAATGTTTCAGATTTCGGTACAGTTTGTAATTGGGTTGCCTTCGATTTGGGTATAATTGTGAATATCTTCCAGCCGCAGCTGGACCACTATAATTTGACTGAACAAACACACAAATCATATCGCGCATCTCATTATTGGAAAAATCGTTATGCCTAGGCATTATTTGATAAATAACTATTACACTTGTTAATTACTAAATTGTTAATAAATGGTTTACTAATGTATTACTTATTCTTATTATTATCCAATTTTTGCTTCTACACTAACTGTCTAAAAGTGACATAAGCCTACTTGAAAAAAACGAAAAACTAAACTCTACACAAACTGTCTAAAACTTGAAAAGAAAACGTTAAATGAAACCACGGCTTAATTCACGAATGTGATTTTGATATTAAGAAATCTTTACGAAAGCGGATCATAAAGTAAGTAAATGGTGGGCATTTTGAGCATTTGCTTTGAAGTTTTTTATTTTTGTTCACAAACTTGTTATTGTTACATATTTAAGGAATAATAAAAATTTTTTATGAAAAAATTAAAATTTATTGAACTTTTTAGAAGCAAATAACTCGATAACCGATTGAGTTACACGAATCAAAGAGGAGTAACTTTTTATTGTAGAATTTAACGCTTTTTAATATTTTTTTATTATTTTAGTTGTAAGTTTAGCCCAAAAAAAGTTTACTATGATTTAATTAACACAAACAAGTGTAACTAGCGCCCTCTATTAGCAATGTTAAATTAGAGTGCAAATTATGATTCCTCATGCCAAAAAACGTGAAATTGCCAATTTTCAAAGAGAAATTGTGAAAACATAAAAAATTATTGCGAAAATCAAAATTTAAATTTAAACTTTGAACATCCCGTATCTCGGAAACTAGCAATATTTGCATAAGGCATGTTGAGTAGAATCATCATATTTTGAGGTCTAGAATCCACAGTTCAGAGATTGGACATTCTTAATGAATCACCCTGTATATGTGACATCCATAATCTAATTTTGAACGGATAATGGCCCTGTATATTTTAACAAGAGAGTTGTTGTCTACTCCCCAGTGGTAATGTGAGAGGATTTTAATAATGTTTAGTCTTTTGCAGCAGTCGCCTTTGATTTCTCGAATATGTTGTTTCCAAGTAAGCCGAGAACAGAAGGTTAGACCAAGTATTTTACAGTGATCAGCAACGGGAAGGCGGTCATTGTTAATGAGGATACTAGTAAAATTTTTGGTTTTGTTTGAGAAAGAGTTAATCATAAATGACTTATATTTTTACTTAGGGTGTTTATTGCTGACTGCATTAGATTAGTTGTGGTAGAAATAGTCGTGCCAGTCATAGAGCATGGGTAGGAAGGTGTGAAAATTAACTCTACATTTAAATTTTGATTCAAAGGTTTTTGCCAGAATGCTGCTAATTTCTTCATTTTAGCTCACTAATGTATTATTGTAGCAGGAAAAGGGAATTTTTCAGTTGGAAATAGAAGATTTAATATTTAATGGAAATGAGAAATTTTGATTAAATATTTGAAACATAAATCAATTCTTAAAAAAGAAAAATGATACGAATAATGATGAATTTAGAAAGTTAAATTTTGTAATGTTCAATTAAATTGTTGAAAATGAATTGAACTAAAAAATAATTTGAATATTGAATCCAAAACCGTGAGATAAGAGTTTTTATAATAAATTATCAATGAAAATCAAAAAAATTACAAAATTGACATATAATTTCATAAAAATTAATAAAACAGAAGTTAAATATCAAAAACTGATAGAACAATTATATAAAATCAATATAAAATGGCGCCCAAGGTAAGGGCTTAGTAGAATTTAGATTTAGTTGAGAATTAATTATTTCTATAACTTATGTGAAATTTCGGAACAGTGACAATTACAAAAAATTAATTTTTCCAGAATTAATTATAAACATAGTTTTTCTAAGAGTGGATAATTATTATTATTAACTGATATTTCAAATATAAAACTTAATGAATACCAGGTATAAATGTTTAATGAGAAGTTCTAAAGAGATGAATGAGGAGAGTTATGAGAATGGATTGATTAAAGTAGAATATATACTCGTACAAGAAAAGTGACAAGTAGTAGAAACAAATGAAAAATTACAAGAAACGACATTGGAGGAGATGGTAGAAGTAACGAAAGAGGAATAATCACGACAGATGTGCAAATAAGTTAATATAATAGATATGGTGAATACGTTGATGGAACATATGAAACAAGGACAAGATGAATTAAAAAACAATTTGGAACAAGGACAAAGCAAGACAGAAAAGAAATTACAAGAAACGGAGACGACATAAGAAAATATATTTGAAGAGGTACAGAAAAGGTTGGAGAGAAATATGGAATTACAAATTATGAACAACTGTTAACAAATTAGAGAAGAACTAGTTAAAGAACTAGAGAAATTTAAGATAGAAGTAGAAGAGATGGGTAAGGAAGTGATTGGGAGACACAACGAAATCCAAAAGCAGATAAAAAGAGTTAAACATGGAAAACTCACAGGAAATATGAGATTTAAAAAATATATGAAGGAATTATCAACAAAATTCATGATCAAACTAAGCAAACAGAGGAAAGAATTTTAAAATTTGAGCAATCTATAAAAACTATGGTGGAAAATATAAAACAGCAATTCCAGGAACAGGATGATAAAATAGACAAAGACATATATATTAGTGGAATATCAAGGAACCAAAAGAATATTGGAAGAAATGGTCGTAGGACAAGAAGAATGGTTAATGGAATTGAAAAAAGAAAAGAAAGAAGGGAAAACGATTTTTCATTGGTAGAATGGAGGAAATAATCACAAGTTTGATGGCAATATAAAGAAGTTACATCCAAAGGTTTTTTGTTAATGCTATTAAAAATGAATGGAATGAAAGAAGTTATCAGAGAAAAAGCATTCGCCTCAAACTTGAAAAACAAGAAATACCCATCAGCACAACAATTAAGATAATTTATCGAAAAGTATAATCTAAATTGAACCGTTGTTACCGTAAAATTGAAACTGCAGCATCTTATAAAACTCGCTAATAAGAATTAGTCATAAATTGATACCTTTTTTTTTCTACTACTACTGTTCATAAAGTGTGTACATTACGCCCACTATAAATAATATATACCATATGGGAAACTTTTTTATTGTTAATATTACGGAAAAAAGTTATTCCTCATAAAAAGTTCTGCATGGTGTAAAAACTAAAATGTTAAAAAATATTAATTTTAATCAAGAGCAAAGTACCTTAATTTTTTATAATATCGAAAATTGTTATCAAGGTGGTATTGAATTTACAAGAAAAAATAGAAATTGTGCTAATTGTGGGTGATGATTATTATAAAACGTATCGGGAAGCAGCTGAAATATTTAATAACAGATATCCAGGAAAAAGTATACACCATACAACAGTAATGAGAATTATGGAAAAATTCAAAGTATACGGAGATGTTAAAAATAAATTCAGTAACAAACGTGAGAACGCCGTTGCAAGTGAGGCGACGAAGTTAGATGTTATGCTATCTACAGTGCAAAATCCTAAATATTCTCTACGAAAGATGGCATTGTTTCTGCAAAATGTGGGTAAGAGTACAAATTCAAATTTCCAGACCAGTTTTGTTGCCACATTTTATTCAGTTGTTCGTTTATATATTTCTTCATGTCCTGTTATCGTATTTGTACATTCTCTTCCACCTCTTCACCACTTGCTTCACTAGCTGCCTGATCAGCTAGTTCATTCCCTTTTATCCCACAATGACTGGGAGTCAATATAAAATTAATCTCTTTACCTTCATTTTGCAGTTCTGTCACTAGGACTAGGATCAGAGGTAAAGGTAATCTGAAGGGCTTTCAGCGAGCTTAGAGAGTATAAGCAGATATTTTATCGCTTGCCAAATTGCAAATAATTCGGCTGTGAATACAGTTGTTGAAAGAAGAAGTGACCATGTAAAGATTTTGCCGTACGTATAAAATGCACTACCAACACTGTGACTAGCAACAGTGTGTAACGGGGCAGAAGGGACGGTTTATTTATTTTTAGATTATGAGACGATGCCGAAATATAATCAACGTAAAACCAACCACATTTCCTGCTTAAATTATCACAAAATGTTTCATTGCGTTTATTAGTAATATTAAATTTCCGAGTGAAGATTGAAAATGGAGATGTTTAAAGAAATGTTAGTGTTATTGATTTTAATAACTTCTGTGATAAATCAGTGTTTACTGCCAGTAAAAACTGGAAATTGGAGCCTTGTTATTCCTGTGATACTTAGATACATAGATCGAAATGGTATGTGTTCACAACTTTTTCCAAGTCCTCTGTTACTAATAATCATTATTACAAAAAACGTTGAAACTTTTAAAAAAAATATACCTTATTCAATGTCTGTCGAGGCATATAGCCAAAAAAGTAGTTGTTGCTTCTTAGTGAACGGTCTCTATTCTTTGAAAAGTACTTTTCAAAAACTTTGTAAGGCGTATTAATGGTATTAAACTATTATCTTGGCATCTATTGATAACACGCTTTACTGATATATAACAATTTTTACAGGAAACTGTAATTAAGTATATTTGAAAAAACATTAAAATCGTAGGGAAAAGATCAAAAAAATGGAAAACTGTGTGTTCTGGATGAACCTGGCGACTTCTACCAATCTAGCTAAATGTTGTTCAATATTGGCGAGCTGCAGCTTTGGTTGATTTCAAACGTTTTTTGTTTTTGTTTTGTCAAAATGTTTGTAGCTTCACTAAAGCCATTTTTGACTAGGTATGATGACTGAAAAGCTATTTTTCAGCAATGTTCCCCAATGCAGGATACTGTGTTTCAATGTTGCGCTACAACCAGAATTTCTAATAGCCTTGGTTGAACTTCTGCTTAAGCTCCTCGTCTGTGCTGATGGGAATTATCATATTGGATTCTTCCTTGGATGTGATACTGTACGGCTAGCAAGTCAAAAGGTGTCTGAAAGACTTGTGAGGTCGTCATTACACGATCTTTTGCACGTTTATCGATTGCTGAGTACAACAATGACACTTCCTACTAAAATATTAGTCATTCTTATAACAAGCTGGTATACGTGACACCGTTGAGTGAAATTTTCACTCAACAGAAATACAGAGTATCAACCAAGGGGTCGATATCGACCACTGTCGACCAGTTTTGTTATTACGGTAACCAAATTTCATTCATTAGGTTTTTAAAGTGAAACTTTTATTCCATCGTCTAAAAATGTTTCATTTATCTATCGCATGTCGCGTTACAGGCGACCGCGGTGTAGGAGTAAAGTGAAAGGCGCAAGGCCCCCATACATAGCCAGTGAAAAGTAGGTTCACTCGCAGTGGCACTTTCATGTAGCGCTGGAAAACGGCCGCTTAAACGCACGTGTATCGTATATACAGGGGTCACGGGAATTATTACATTCATAGCTTGTTGACGTATAGATGGAGTGTTTGGTAAAGGGTCTGATAAAAATGTACGTTGCTAAGGAACTATTTCAAAAAACGATGCTTTTTTGCTGTGTACGGTACGTTCTAGTATTTAATTGGGAATATCAAATTATAGGAAATGAACTAGAATCATTAATTAAAATATCTTCAGCTGCGAGGGGAAAAAAATAAATAACCTTGGAGGGGACAGCTAACTCTGACATACACTGAGAACCATAATAAATGCTCACACTGATAAAAAGTATTTTAGCATGAAGTGCTGTTTTATGAAATGTATTTTTCGATCAGTAACTATTACGGCACTTTTCGTTGATAATAAAGAAGTGGAATAGATCATTAAAAAAAATATTTTCCACCTAAGTATGTATGTATGAGAGTCTCAGAGACTAGTAGCTCCTTTAGTCCTATTTCCCGGAGGAATTTTAGGATATCTGCAGGCTTCAACCAAGGTAATTGTCCCTTCTCTATCCAGTAGTCTCCCAGGTGCTGTGCCCTAGGATTCTGAATTGCTGTGCAGTTCGCAAGTATATGGATGGAGAATTCTTCTTCCATTCCACAAAATCAACAATCTTTTTGCTCCACTATTTTGAGCTTTTTAAGGTGCCCATTCAGGCGACAATGTCCCGTTAGGATTCCTGTCTAAACTCTTAGTGCAGTTATACTTTGACTTATGCATTCATTTGATCTCAACAGGCTGTAGTCACCCAGAAGAATCTCAGATTGCCTAAGCCCTGCTAGATCTTTCCAATGGTTAGATCTTCTCTTTTCATCGGCTTTACCTATCTCTTCCAATATTACATTGGAGCTGATTTCGCAAAAGGGTTCCGGCCCCCAAAAGGGTATTTCAGTCCCCCTCTTCGCTAGTTCATCTGCTATTTCGTTTCCTTCTATTCCAGTGTGTCCTGGAATCCACAGTAAGTTGACTAAATTGTTCTCGCCCAGTTCATTAAGTTTGCTTAGGCATTCCCACACCATTCTGGAACTGATTACACAAGAACTCAGAGTTCTAATGGCTGCTTGACTATCTGACATTATAATAATCCTTTGCCTTCTATATCCTTTGTCAATATTGAACTGGGCAAACCTTCTTATTGCGTGAATTCTCGTTTGAAAGATACTTGGGGGTTTTCCAAAGCTTTCAGAGTGTTTGGTTCCTGGCCCGTACACTCCTATTGCTTTTGAGCCGTCAGTGTACCATTAAATGGCATTCTTTCCAAGTTTGGTAATGGTATTTGGATCCCATTTCTTCGTGTTGCTTAATTTCGTTATGAATTTCTTTCATCATACCATCTTGTGGCATTTCCCAGGTTGTCTGATTTCTAAGAAGTGAAGAGGTGGTTTTGTTTATAATGAGTCCCTCTCTACTTAGTCTGTTTCTTGTTCTTTCTGCAACACTCTCCACCACCATATGTATTGGTGTGGGGTTGAGAATCACTTTCATTGCTGCCGTTGGGCATGTACTCATTGCTCCTGTTATGCATATACAGGCTAGTCTTTGAATCTTGGAGAGGTTTTCTCTCGTCGTCAAGAGGCTAGTTCTACTACTCCACGCAATAGCTCCATAAGTGATAATTGGTCTCACTATGGCAGTGTACATCCAGCTCAGGATTTCTGGGTTACAATCCCAGTTCCTCCCTGCCAGATTCCTGCACACCACTAGAGCCATTTTCGCTTTGTATGTAATCTCCTTTTCGTGCTTGTTCCACAGGAGTTTGCTGTCTAGAGTCAAACCTAGATACTTGACTTATTGTCTCCATTCAACCTCGTTCCCATCAAGTTTAATGGTTTTGAGAATGAGTTTTTTTTTCTTAGTGAAGGCTATCAAGATGGTTTTGGTAAGGTTAATGCACTTGCCTACACCAGCTATTTGTATAGTTCAGACCCTTTTGTACGATGTCACAAAGGGTGTTTTCAAATTTTTTCCTGGCTGTTATGACAATATCATCGGCATATCCTTGGCAGGATATTCCGAGGTCAGGCAAACCACACAGGAGTGCGTCAACCGTCAGACTCCACATTAATGGGAATGCTACTCCTTCATGTGGGCATCCTATGGTTGTGCAGATGGAGACAATGTCTTTGCTCGTTCTCGTCTCTGCTACTCTAGTGGTGAGCAGTTCCGACAACCATTTAAATGTTGTGTTGTCTTCACCTCTTCTATTTAATTCTCTCTTGACAGCCTCATGTGGAGTGTTGTCAAAAGCTCCTTCTATGTCCAAAAATGCACATACTACAGTTTCTTGGTTGTCTAAGGAACCTCGGATATCCTCCGTTAGTTATACCAGTGCAGTCTCCATAGATCTGCCTGCCCGGTAAGCGTGCTGATACGGGTAGTCTCTCTAGGATTTCCGTTCTAATTTAAATGTCAATAGCTTTTTCCATCGTTTTAAGCAGAAACGATGTTAGGCCAATTGGTCTGAAGGATTTGGGGTTTGTTGTGTCCCTTTTTCCAGCTTTTGGAATGAAGGTTACTATAGCCCTTCTTCATGCTTCTGGTATATAACCCAGTTCCAAGCTACTTCGACTGATTCTAACCAAATGTGGTGGAATTTTGTCTTGTCCTTGCTGGAGCAATGCTGGGAAAATCCCATCTGCTCCAGGTGCTTTGAAAGGTGAAAAGGTGCTCATAGCCCATTTCAACCTATCGGTACTACAAATGTGCTTGGCCATTGTAGTACTTTTTCTCGAAGGCCTGTTATGACCTTCGAGAGGATTATCTCCTCTGGAAAATAAGTTCCCAGTAAGAGTTGCACTCTTCCCTCCTCATTTTCGGTGTATTTGCCGTCTGGCTTCCTCAAAGCCATATTTATGTTGACCCTACTTTTCGCCATGACTTTGTAAAGTCTTGCCGCAGCAGGTGTTGTGTTTATATCTTCACAGAATTTCCTGAAGCTATTTCTTTCAGCTTTTCTAATTTCCTTGTAGTAGGTGTTTCTCACCTCGGTGTACCTTTGCCAGTCTCCGGTGAATTTTGCTCTATTAAAAAGGTCCTGGGTTTGAGATCTTAATACTGATAGATGATTGTTCCACCAGGGTGTATCTTTGCTGCTTCGTTGTTTTTGAAGAGGGCAGCTCGATTCAAATGCTTCGATTATTGCCCTGTTCAGATCCTCAAGCTCATTTTCCAGGTCGAGATGGTGCTTAGCACTTCCTTTCCTCTGGATATGTGCTAGATTTCCTTTCAGACAGGTGTTTAAGTTGTCCCAATCTGTTTTTCTTGGTTTTCTCCTGAGGCTTATCTCAGGTATGCCTAGCTCTAACTTGAATGTTATGATACTATGATCGGAGAGAGATGGTTCACCCGATACTCTCCAATCTTTTACTATATGTTTTAGATCACGTGTGACCAGTGTGACATCTAAAACTTCTTGCCTTACCCTTGTTATAAATGTGGGGGTATTCCCTATATTGTGAATATCAAGGTTATTATTAAGGATATATTTTAAAAGTTGCTCACCTCTCTGGTTGGTGTTGCTGCTGCCACAAACGGTGTTGAGTGCATTGGCATCACATGCTTGAAGTAGAGGTAGTCTCTCCTCTTCACAGTACTCCATCAGCCTTTGTACCTCTGGGGGTGGTGCTGTCCCATCTCCCTCAAAGTAGCAAGATGCTATTACTATCTCCTTGCTCTCCTTCTTATGTTCGAGGTGTGCTCGAACTGGAACGAGGTCCCGAGTCATGTATTCTGGAAGACAAAAATGGTTAATATTGTTCCTTATCATAATACTTGTTCTTGGTATATCACTACCAGTGTGATACACTATTTCAGCATCTTTTGCTAATCCTCTCACCTGGTTATTATTGACCCAAGGTTCTTGGATCAAACACATCCCCCATTAGTCCTTGGTGAACAATCTTGTGATCACTGCCGAAGCTCCTTTGGCATGGTGAGCATTAACTTGAGCCAAGTTAATTTCCGCCATCCTGTTGGTTATCTTCTTGGGTATTTCCCTCTTTCGTCAGGGTGATGTCCTGTTCCTCCGACACAATCTCCATTCCCTCCTCGGACAGCGGCGACTCCTCACCAAGGAGTTTCGTAATGTGTAGGCTTTCTACACTACCTGAGTCGCCACTGGCCTGGAAGGAAATGGAAGCTTTCTCCGAGTCTCTTTCCTCTTCCCTTCTGAGGCCATGTACGGGGATGTTCCCAAACCGGTAATGGATGGTGAACCCGTTGTTTTTGATTTTTTGGCAGGATGGGGTGTCTATTTCTGCACTCAAAACTAGGCCTTTGCCCTCTTTCTTAAGATTGAAGACCTTCCACTGGTTTGTTTCCAAACCCTCGTTCTGCGCTTTGATCAAGCGAAGAAGCTTTTCTTCCTCTATGCTCTTGCACCTTGGGAGGAAGATCGTGGCGGTGTGCATTTTTGGGATGTCGTCGGCCTGACACACCGTCAGTTCTACTCCCTTCCAGCTTTCCAGCTGTGGTACTATCAGCCGGAGCCATTCTGCAGTCTGTGGTGTTTCACAGTCGATTAGAACGACTCCTGGTCATGTATGCCACTAAACTGGAGCTTATGCTCCCATCCAGCATACATTTCTTCTATTATTGTGCTCTCCAGCAATGTTTGGTCGTCCGCACTGGGGGAAGTCTCAGGGTACGCCCTAGGGAGAACTGCCATTTTTATTAGCTTTGCTGCAGCTGCAGAGCTGCCAGCTAAAGGAGGGATGGCTATTCTGTCCTCCTTTTTCTTCTTCACCTGTACTTGCGGTGCCTGGGCTGTCGCCACTTCCCGCTTCCGTTTTTCTCCTTTAGGAGGGATTTTTTTCTCCTCTCCTTGTTTTTTGCGCTCTGTGGCCTTCTTTCTTGCTTCCTCCGGTACATGTCCCTGTTCAAGGAAGCGAAGATACCATCTTACCCCCGCTCCACTAAGTCCACGTCTTAGTGGATCGTCCCTTCCTCCGGGTTCACCCAGTTCAGGAAGGAGGGGGGTCTTATTTTTTGTCCAGGATTTTCCCCAGAGACTTTCACCAGTTGAGGAGGTTGAGGGTATAGGTGCTACTGTCTTTCTCCTCTCCTGCTTTAATCTAGCTTCCTCAACACGAGGTTTGCTCGCGTGTGAAGATGCTGTATTTTTGGGCACTGTGGTTTTTACTGTCCATGGTTGATCCCACGAGTAGCTAGGGAAGCATAAGGTCCATTCCTGCAGAGCCCCGCATGCAGGGGTAAGGGTATTTAAACTGGATGTCCCCAGGTATCCAGAGTCCGCATATTAGCGATCAAGCTTCCCCTTGACCACGCAGTCCTCGGTATATGCTGTTCCACCTTGATTTGGGGGGTTTTTATTGTGGTCTCCTTCCACTTGGCCAGCTGTTCAAGGCAAGCCCCCACATCTAGTGAATATACCTCATCAACCACCTTCCACTAGATATGGTTTATATCAGGCAGGTTTCCACAAGCAGTCTACTGCTCCGACGACCCCGCTGACTCCGGCAACCGACCGGCTATCAACAAACTCGTCGGGACAACAGTCCACTCTCCACGCTGAAGATCCTGATATCGGATTTCTGCATTCCACAGAGATCCGTTGAGCTGTCCTTGGTTTCACTCATTCCTCTTGAAGAGGAACAGCTACTCTGCTCCCCACCAACGACCAGGTCTCACAGCTCCTTGATGGAGTTTTCCACCTACAAGCAAACTCTAATCTATTTTGGATCTGTAAACACCATAATCCAGACATTTGACGGCTAATTTAGATGTTATCCGCAGATTTTTTCCCGTTTCGCTTCTAGTCAGTTGGTGTATTTCTTGACATTATAAAATAAAATATTTGTGATTCATCGAAAATGTACAAATATAATATATAAATAGAATAAAATAAATACACATGTATACCTTACAGTATTAAAATATAAAACATGAACAACTATTTAAAGTCCTTGAAAATGATACCAGATTCTTTGTAATGTTTATAATTTTATTTAGGGTATTAAAATCGCGTTTTTAATCCACTTGATAATTGGAGAATGGGAATGATAATGGGAAATCAATAATAGACAAGAGATGAATCTGCTCCACCAACTGAATAGGTACTTAAAAGAAGTATTTAATCTTGAATTGAAAAATTTTAGAAATATACCAGCCATGGGAGGGGAAATCGGGAACTTACTATATAGGGTTCACCAACTCAAATGCACAAAATGGTGAAGTTAGTAAACTTACGTGCAGGAACACCAACTCGCATACTCTGTTTCTGTGAGAACTTATAAGGACTCAAACAGAAGCACTTTGGAGAGGAAAAAATACAACCGTTACAACTACTGAAAATCCCTCCAGAGAAACTGGTGGAAGTAGATAACATGAGAAATGGTAAAAAGATTCAGTTCCAGTACCTGGGCTGTTGAGCATAACCCGAAAGAATGAATGATAGAATGACAGAGTAAAATAGACACATTCAGTATTGATGTTTTCATATTTTTCTTCCACAGTCTGATGCACAAATCGTCCCACTCACGTATTAGATCTATTATTTTTTTATTATTATATCCCTGAGAGCTGATATTTACTTGGTATATTCTGAAAAAAATAGATTTGTCTACTGATGGTACAGGCGCCCATGAAAATGAGATGAAAATAATAGATTTTCAATGCATAAAATATAAACAATAAATAAATTTAAAAAAACATCATAATACATACATACTAGCTTTTTGTATAACTCTATACGCTTCCCAGTTACCCGTTTTTTTTTCGCTTGTTCCACCAGATAGTTTGACTAAAAGAGCGACTCTTCCATATCAACTGCATATTCTGGGGACTGGTATGAGTATGAGGGATAGACAATTGGATGTGTTCTTGCTTTAGAATCGCAATTGTTCTTCCAGCTGTGTGGTAACTTCCATTGTCTTGGTGGAGGATCATTCGTCGTTGTGGTTGCTTTTTGGAAACTTTGCAATCACTTCCGGCAAACACTCGATAAATACCAATCGGCAGTAAGAGTTCTTTGATCTGATATTTTTCAGGTTCCTATGATGAAGATTATGGATCGTATCCGATTGGAACAAAAGAAATACATCGTAAGTACCGAGTAAATTTATATTATTATATATACAAATATACATGTACACACGAAATAAGTATTAAATTTTACTATTTCATTATCAAATTAAATTTTTATTTGTAATTCAAAAAATATTTACCAAACTAAGTATGTTACAATTTAAATTTTGCCCAACTCACCAGTTCACTAGTATGAGTTTGTTTCGATCCTCATGATGGCATCCTAGCCTCTTGAATTCTCGACAAGGGGTCTGCTCAAAGCTGAGACAAACTACTAGCAGGTGTGTGCCAGATCTACCTCACTCTATTCTTATACAGAGTTATCCATTTAATATTATTTTACATTGATGAGATTTTTCTCGATATACAAAATATTTCATACGAACATAGTTGTTGGGGCTCGATTCATGCAATAAGTTGTGGAGAAAGCATAACGCGTGTTTGCGTTGAACAGCAGCATCAAAGAAATAATATTTATTGAAGAAGAATACAGCACAGAAAATATTAGTGAAGAAATGGATAATCAACAGAACATTCGGGATGAAGTTTGTAAATACAGAAGCCGATGTGAGTTTACGATTAAAAATATGAGAGAAATTAAAATTAGAGAGACTAGAGATGAAAAACTCAAAAACCCAGTTAAAACTTTTAATCTGCCAAAGATAGAAATAAAAAACTTTGACGGCAATGTCAAAAACTGGATAAATTTTTGGGGGCAATTCACAAAGATTAACGACGATACTGATCTGCCAGACGAAGACAATTACCAGTATCTAATACAAGCAGCAGAAGAAGGATCGCAGGCAAGAAACCTGGTTGACAATTTTCCTCCTTCAGCAGCAAACTATAAAATCGCTATAGAGCAACTAAAAACAAGGTTCGCAAGGGACGAAATCTTTATTGAGGGATGTGTGAGGGAATTACAGAATAAAGTGGTTAATCAGCAATCCTCAAAGGAAAACGCAGGTAATGTCGTTTTATCAACTTTGTATTATAGGTTGGAAACTCAGCTTAGAGCATTAGAAACATTAGGTGTGACAAGCGATAAATATGCGGCGATGCTATTACCACTTGTCGAATCTGCGTTACCGTACAAACTTCTTAAAATTTGGTAGCGTAATCGAGTATCTAATAATAAAACTTGCAATAATAAATTGCAGGGTTTATTGAAATTTCTAAAAGTCGGAGTAGAGGCAGAAGAGCGTATAAAATTAGCTCAGTCGAGTTCTGCAAAACAAAGTAACACAGAAAAATACTATGAAAAGTATACTGTCGAAATTTTACATTCAGAAAATAGAGCAAGTAAAGGTAAGCAGCCAATTTTTTGTTGTATTTTTTGTCAAAATAACTCGCATACTAGCCAGGACTGTATAAAAGCACAAAAAATGACTCTAGTTTAAAAAAGGGCAATTATTGCAAATAAAAAAGGTTGTTTTTCTTGTTTAAGGTTATTCCATACTTCCAGACCATTCAGAACGTTGGTAAAATGCATGAAATGTACCTACGCGAAAACATTATACCATCATGTGTCCTGATTTGCATAAGGAGAAAAAGGAATCTGAAAGGACAGATATTACTGAAGAAAATACATTGACAACAGTTGTATCAGAAATACTGCTACAAACAATAAATTACTAAGTTACTTCTAAAAATGGAAAATCTAAAATTGTAAGGGCTCTGATAGATTCTGGCTCTTAACGATCTTATATTTCAACACAATCCGCAGAAGAATTGGAACTTGAGAGGATTGGAGAGGAAAATATAGTACAGGGTACATGTTCCGTTCCGAACCATCGTTTGATTCCCACCTGTAGTTACGGAATCATGCCACGTTCTGAAGTAACGTTCTCGTCCCACCTCTAGTAACGAATCAATAAGGTTCGATAATAAACACATCCGTTTTTGTTTTGATGACGTTACTTCAAGTTGACATTTTACCTTTGAATTGTTAAAAAACTTCGTTTTCGTGCAATCGGACGCGAAGTCAGTATTTCGCGTTCTCAACACAGTCCGCGAAATTCAATTTCGCGGCCGTTACCCATAGAAACGGCTGCGAAATCAAACGTCACTTCCAAATTTGACATTTCTAAAATACTACAAAGACAAGGATTATTTTTTATTGAATACCAACAAATACATAAGTACTTATAATATTTAGGATGAATATTAACATTAATTGTACAGTTTCTATTATTACTTATATTTACTCCAGAAGTTGAAGCAAGAACTGTCAAAATATTTTGTATGTATTGAAACATATCATTTCCATAGCACACATTGTTCAATAAATTAAACTGTTGTTGGTTTTAGAGCAATGATATATTTATTTAAAATTTTCTAGTTTAATAATTTTAACGATTGCACGAAAAATAGTGTGTATGCCATGGCCGCGAAACTTTATAACGACCTCAAGATTATCTTGCCGCGGCCGCAAACGGCCTCGGCGATAACTGTTCTTTCGGTACGTTAAAAAGGTATTTCGCGGCCTAAGCATACAAATAACTATTTTTTGCTAATTAATAATTAAAACCATTCAAATAATACCGCATTACTCCTACACCATCCTTCTCGTATCCCATGCTGAATTAAAGGAATATAAAGCTCTATATACAAAATAGTACATTTGGTGTAATTCAGGTGTCTCCAAAAATCCATAGATTATTTGGGGCAAAAATGGAAAATGTAGAAAAATCTTTCAACATCGAGTGATCGTTGTTTGAACAAAATAAAATATGTAATTATGTTCCAAGGCTCAATGATGTAAGGGTGATTAATATATTAAAACTGGAAAACATAGTCATAAATGATACTGATTCTAAAAATTTCGAAATCAATTTATTGATCGGTGCAGATTTCTTTGGTAATATTATGACTGGAAACTTGGAAAATATAAATGATTTGTTAGTAGCTCTTGAAACCAAGTTTGGTTGGACAATAATAGGGCAACACAAATGCAGTAATAAACTAAATACTTTTGTATCAACTTATCTTACAGACTCTTCTTTGAGTAACTTGTGGGATTTAGACACACTAGGGATAAAAGATCCTATAGATGCGAAATGTAAAAGAAAGATGGATAGCAAAACTTTGGAGAAATTTAAAAAGGAAACGGTGATAAACCAATGAAAATAGGTATGAAGTAGGTTTACCGTGGACAGAAGGTTATCCAGCAATAACCTCAAATTACAATTTAGCGGAAAACGGTTATTTTCTACCACAAAACGTTTAATTTCTATAAATAAATTTTCAGATTATGATAAGGTTTTTCAAGAGTGGAAAGCTATAGGAATAATAGAAGAAGTAGAAGAGAAACCATTAGAAGAAAATATGCACTACTTGGCTCATCACGCAGTGATAAAAGAATCCAATGCTACTACAAAAATAAGGCCAGTATTCGATGCACCAAAGGATAACAATGGTAATTCTCTTTTAAAATTTAGAATACATAAAATTGGGGTAACGGCTGACATTGCTTAAGCATTTTTACAAATAAGTGTAAGAAAGGAAGATAGAAATTATTTACGCTTTTTATGGAGGAAAAGTTATGAAAAAAGAGAAATTCAACTTTTCAGACACTGTGGAGTAGTTTTTGGGCTGAAACCAAGTCCATTTATTTTGGCTGCAACGTTGAATTTGCATTTGGGAAAAGAAGAAAAATATGAAGATACTGCAAATCAACACCTGATTCATACATTTTACGTAGACAATTGTGTATTTAGCGTTGAAAATGGAACGGATTTGTATCAGTTCATAGAGGAATCAACTGATATTTTAAAAAGAGCAAATTTCGACCTGAGGGGATAGATTTATAACAGGGTGACTAGTATAGAAAATTCGAAATGATAAAAACAACATTATATCAGTTTTAGGAATAAAATGGAACTACTTTACAGATCTTTTATCTTGTGATATCAAAAACTTTCGACCCCATTGGCTTTACAGCACCGTTTACATTATTACCGCTCTAATAGGGGTAAGATTAGCGGAAACTGTTGAGGAAGTAGAAGATTTTAGAGATCTCAAAACCTACTACTGGAGTGATTCTATGATAACTTTAAGCTCGATAAAAACAAAAGGTTTGTGGAGTACTTTTGTTGGAGACATCAGAGTAAAAGAGATTAGAAAATACAGTGAAATTAACCAGTAGCAGCATGTACCAGGAGAAATGAATATAACAGATGTGTTATCACGTGGTTGTAGCGGCAAACAACTAATCGAGAAAAAATGGTGGCAAGGACCACAATGGCTAAAAGGATCAGAAGAAAAATGGCCAAAAAGAGAGGTTCTTACTACAGAAGAAGAAGTGATGAAGGAATATAAAAAAGTGGTTACTACTAATTTACTAAAGAGTTCTGAAAAATTTTATCAAAACGGTTAGTTCGAGTAGTAAAAGAGCTTCTTTGTCGGCAATTATGAAAGGCCTTACTTTACTACATCGAGATATACTAATTCGACCACTACAGCGTTTATATCCATTGGAATTGTCTTCGACTAAAATAAAATCTGAAGAAAATGAAGAGTTATCCACAGTGAAAGAGCCACCCATTAAAAACAAAAAGAAAATAATGAAAACACGTTTTGGAAGGGAACTAAAAACTCCCTTGAGATACCAGAGTTGATTGATTTTGTTTTATGGATTTGAACCACCACGTCAATTTTGGGGCCGCAGTATGTTGGGACTTGAATGTGTGTAACTAAAGTAATTAAAATGTATGATAGTTTTTTAAGTTTAATATAGAACAGTTGTCCAATAAAATATAAAGTCGTAAGATTATTTCCATTAATAAATAATAAACATAGGCCCATAATCCCATAAATTATGATAGTTGTTTGCATCGTGTACAGGGGCTTTTTACTACTTTGGTAACCGGATATTAATTATTATAGGTACATTATATATTTGGAATAATTAGTACATTGAAATTATTTCTCACACTGTAACTTGCAAAATAATCAAGTCGTTATGGAAAAGTGATTTTTTTTGTGTTTCCAAAATTGGTTCGAAAGAATGCAAAAATGCATTATTATGGCAAAACAACAGTGTTTAAAAATTATCTATATACTATTTTTTTCTAGCTCTATGTGCCAAATATAAAAGACAACTCGTATTATCAGTCTCTCTAGGCTGAACATGTTCTATCAACTATTTGGCATCCATGGTCTACCCTTCACTAATGTTGAAATAACTGAGTGTTATTATGTTTAAACTAAGATAATGAAAGATGGTGGTGAGATGTAGGTATAGGAAATACCGATTCCAAATGAATTGGTTTCAAAAATACAGCGGAAAATGTAATAAATGATTTAAATTGTGCATGTTGGCGGCTGAGTTTGAAACACCCAGATTGAAATATCAATAGACACTTAAGGTAATGACTAATACGTTAACGTAGCATTTGACAGGTACGCGTGCGCAGTAAGTACTTCTCGGACGTATTTAGATCATAGAGACGTTTAACGTTAACTTGCGTGTTTTCACTAGGAATAAACTTGACGTTGCATTACGGCATGTTTTTCTACAGGGATCATTTTCACTTATAATATCACAAAAGCTTAAATTATTTCCGGCAATTTTCCTAAAATATTCGTTCTCAAAAGAAAATTTACGGAAATAATTTTAGCTTGCATGGTATACGGTAAGAAAATTTCACACCTTAATTTGGAAAAAAGTTATTAATCTCACTTGACATTTCAAATTGATTACACTGCTTGTCAAGTTGGACAGGGTATAGTTGTTTTCGACATATGTTGATTTGTCATTTGAGTTTAATAAGTGTATAGCGAAATGTCGCGTAAAGGAAATCAACAAGAAATTCTGCATTATTCACAGGTAGATCTACATTATTTAATGGTTGTAGATCATATTATCTTTACTTTTTCAACTGTCAAATAGTTTACACTTAAACCACGGTTCGCCTTGAAAAAACTTCCGGAAATTTTTTTAGTTGCCATGGTAACTAGTCAAAATTGAGGCATCTTGTTGGTTAAAAAAAGTAGTGGTGTGGAACTTTCGTATTAATTCTGTCTTAATGTTTATTTTTCAGACATTGTTTGGAACCATTTATATGTGAGAGGGAGGGGGGAAGTCATCGACTATAGAGAAGATTTTAACAGGCTAGATCACAAACTAAGTCAATGTCTAAGGGATATATTACCATTGAATCCTTTTCCTTTTATTAACGTCAATTATGCGGCCGTTATGAAACATGGCACGTTTAAACATGGTAAGTACAACCATTGTATAAAGATAGGAACCTTTATAGAAATCTGTAGCATACATTCCTCGGTAAATGTCCAAAAAGCTAGCAACCAAGTTTTGATAATTTGATATATTCAATAAACTAATTAGATCATTAGAGAGTTTGTTTAAAACACAACTTTCATTGATGATATTCGTTAGTACGTCAACATCAAACCCCTTGAAAACAATAAACTAACTTTTGGATGTCATCCAGCACCCAAATTGATTGTAAAAACTAATAAAAAAATAATTTTTACACGAGCCACTCGTTAGTACATCTCATGTTTTCCACACTTGACGAAGGTTATTTGAAAATAATATTACGCATATTTGTGTGTGATTTGGTTGATTTTATTTTATAAAATTTGGAAAACTTGGCTGTTATGGCGGTAAAACAACAAACTGTGAACATGAAACTTGAGGGTCAGAAAATTAAAACAGTAAATACATCCAAATATCTTGGAACAGAAATCGAAAACACAGGTAATGAATATTAGATGCGGCAGGAGAAGATAACGAGGCAATAATAATAATAATGTGGGACTGGAACAGCGGAGTGAGTAAAGACCAAAATAGAGGCATGGGATGCATGGCAGAGTATGGAGAATATATGATCAGGAATTTCAAAAACTAGAAAATGAAAGGGTAGAATGTACTTCATAAGAAAAACGGACGGTAGTTGAATAAATATTATTAACAGCTGCAGAGAAGATATGTAGGAGAAGAACATATAAAAACACCTAAAAAGAACGATCTGGTAGCATCAAAAAATAAAAAAAAGGTGAGGACAAGAAAAAAGCCTGGAAGTAATATATTTAAACAATCACACAAGACGATCAAGATGACTCTAATAAAAACAGAAAATAAGTAAGAAAAAAAACTACAAGACATGGAAAAAAGAAATGATGGGAAAAATTGGGTGAGCAGTTGACAGAAACACATAAAGCTACCTTATATAACGACGTATCTATGAATATCTGGGAACTATATTGACAGAAGAAGCAGAAATAACAAAAAGGGAGAAAAAATCAACGAGAGTGTACAACACACTAAATAAGACAATACTGGTATATAGAGATATTGACATGGAAATGGAAGTGGAAATGGAGATCCACAATACCATAACGAGGCAGTACTATCTACAGAAAAAGGGGTAGACCGAGAAGAAAGTGGATAGACCAAATAAAGAAGATAAGGGATGAAAAAGGAAAAACTCGAGTTGGAATGGATTGATTAGCAAGAGACAGGAAATAGTGAAAGTATCGGGTACAAGAGAAACCGGATTTCTCGTCCGACACCTAAAAAGGTAGGAGGAGAAAAGAAGAAGAAGAGAAAGTTTACCAAACGCGACATTCACAATAACCTCCTCCCTTTATTTGTGATTAGCAAAAATAACAAAAGTCTGTATCTTTCCGACCATGACCTGCTTACTTAATCTTAATAGCGTCCCAACTGACACTTCTGAGAAATTCAACAAGTAGACAATTTGAATATTTTCAAGTTAAACATGTGTGTGTGCGTGTGTGTGTGTGTGTGTTTTTACTATTAAGTCAAAAATATTCTTATTTCCCGTACCTAACAGAATTGTGATACAAGTTGGTAGTTGGATATTGTATAAGTAGATCTTGCAGGAAAAGGTCGCCTGTGTATTATTTTTACAACAAAAAAATGAATGGTTTGTATCAGCTATCTCATCATTATCACAATAAGTGCAATAGGGAGATCTCACCACACCAATTTTATGAAGATGATCCGGAAATCGACCATGGTTCAATTTTAATCTAGATATAATGCAAGTGTAAGCTCTGCTGACATAAGAGGAAGAGTAATGTAATATTAGGTAAAGACTGATGGATTTGGAAGTGATGATTCTTAGAAGCTGTTGCCGCTTTCGTATAGACATGGACCGGGTTCCATTCCTTCCGAAGGAATTTCTTACATTCGTTAGTAACATCGTGAAATGGTACTAGCGTTACATTGATATTGTCAATTGTGCAAGCTTTTTGCGCTTTGTTATCTACCCTCTCATTTCCTTTGTCCAAATAAATGGTATTTTTACATTTTTGGTGATATAACCTTGTATTGCATTTGCGTTCTAGTTGCGTTTTGTCCACTTAAGGAAATTGAACCTTCGAGCTCCGCTTTCTTGCGAGGATAAATCGATATATTCCCTGCATTTACTGTGGATAATTTTATCCAAACAATGGTTAAAAGAATTTAATAACTAACTGAATAACTGATTTGTTTATTAATACATTGTTTCATTCCAGGTTACTTTCTCGATAATCAGACTGGACATTATTATGCCTGGGACACATCTCTGGAATATTTTTCAACATATTACAATGCCGAGGCGAAAGAGTCTGTTCTCAGTGGCTCAACAACTCAATTTATAACTTTCAACATAAGAAATGGTGTTAATTTCAGTTTACAATTGGTTGAAAGAAAAGACGATCTTTGGACCACTAACGAACCTTTTTTATTTCTTTCAAATCGTTCAAGACGTTTCAGCAACGATCAAAATATTGTTCTTTTCAATATATTTTTAAAAAAAGCTCAACCGCTTTTCTGTGACCCCGTAATAAATATCGGAAGTGCTAATACATTTGAAAACATCACAATTGTAGTCGTAATACTGATAACTATCACCATTGCTGTAATTGTTAGTGCTTACGTTTTAAAAAGAAAATGCAGTAGAAAACAAAAACAGTATATAAGAAAGTTTAGTTTAGTTTATAAAAAACGAACAAATGAAAATACTGCATCGGGATACGAGGTTGCCGTTGAAGTTAATGAATACGCAGAAATAGGAAACACAAATAGAATATTCTACGATCTACTAGGAAATAGAGTAAATGAAATATTGGGTGAAGAACAACAGGAATACGATTATGCTTATTCCACAATCAAACCTTGGAAATCACTCGGCGCTGAGGAGAACAGCGAATTCGTCAATAATGAAAATACTGAATCGGGTTACGAGAATGCTGTTGAAGTTCATGAATATAAATATGAATAGAGTAAATGAAATATTGGGTAGAGAACAACTGGAAAATTTCAATAATTATTAAATATTGTAGATACAAAAAGAAATATACATGCGAATTAGCTTCTGTATTTTTCGTAGCTTCGAATAAACTTAAGAATTTGAACAGGTGTTTTGATTTATAAAGAGAACCATGGATGCTAGGGAATGGGATCGACATCGTACGGAAAAATTGACCAAACTTGTCCTCAAAATTTGTTTTTTCACCGCGGCATCGCATCTGCATATCCAATACCATTTAACCCATAGCAAAGAATACACCAAACAACAGGAAGTGAAGCCCGGCGAAGATCCTTTGATGTTGGCGGTACAAAAATAAATAACTTTGTACAAGTGTCAGCTACCTCTGGCATACACTTCGAAACATAATCAAATCTTACGCTTCACTCTAGTCGCACTGAGAAAAAGTGTGTCAGTATAAAGTCGTATTTTATGAAATTAATTTGTAAATATTTTTTCTTTCGGTAACTATTTCTGCACGTTTCGTTGATAAAGTTGACGTGAATTTATTCATTTAAAGAAGTAGTTTCAATTTACATGCAAAAGTCTAATTAAGGTTGCCAGATTTTTAAACCGTTGTAACGTCTTTTGTTTACATTAGGATTCAATAATAGTTTTTACGCAACAGTTAAACAAAATATAATTCTTATAAACAAAGAGAAAGCTGATGTGAAGAAAAACAAAGATTTTAACTCAATAATCAATAGATTAGAAAGAATTTAGGCAATTTCTTCCCATTCAATGTATTTTTTCTGCATATATTTCGCAAATCCACACAAGACGTAATGAATTTGAAATATATTTGTTGATAAGTGGGAGATTTATTGGAAATTTGCGAGGATCCATCTTAAATCGGGAGGCGTCACAATCCTAAATCAAATCTAATTTGCTATATTTTTAAATAAAAGCTTTCATTCAACTTGACATGTATGTACCTATGTGGCAAATCTTGCAACTGAATCTTGAACCAGCTGCGCACTCCTAATTTAACTGAAATTTTGCTCTTGTTTTTAAAAAGCCTTTTTTTCTCACATACAATTTCATTATAAGTGAAAAAAGTGTTTACAACAGTAAAAAAAGATGTAGAGGGTATAAGAAATGAAGAAGTAGAAGTAGAGACCGAAAATATGGAAATAGATTGTCAGGAAAATGGAAGCAAAGACCTATAGACATCATAAGCAAGGGGTCTGCATGGACTGTAGAGTTGTTATTTTTTGGCTCATTGAATATTTAACCTTGTTATTTACATAAAAGGTTGTTATTTTGAGAAACAGTAAGTTAAAAATAAACCTGATTCAGCATTTTCCCAAAATTCAAAGAATACTGCCAAATATCAGGGTGGACTATTTAAAGTGGCCCACACGTACCATACATAAAAAAAATAGCATCATTTTGAATAGAATTTAACAGTGCTTTTCATTATCATTTGCCTTAAAAGGGATTAAAAGAAGACAACTATTAATTTTTAAATGTTTTATTATTTATATCAATTAATTACACACAATAACCCAAGTTACAAAAAATAAAAAAATTGATCAACACCCACATCACAAAACCCAACAACTTCATCCTTATACCTACATCAAAGTATAAATGGGATTTTAAAGACCTTTTATCCAAACAGACTGTACAATGTTTGTCTTCTCATTGTTTTGATTTTAATTTTCAATTCCTCGAACACTTCATTATTTTGAAAGCCAGGTTTTGGTTTAGGGGTTTCAGTTAATTTCTGCAAAGTTTTTTTTGATGGCAGATAAAGAGTTCTTTTTCAAAAAATATTAAGCCTGGGCCGGAAGTGCCACATTTAGACAACATGATGTTTGAATTTTGCGTCATCCAAAACATACAGCATCGTAATTCTTAGATTTTTAACATAACTTTATCCGCTATTACTTTTAATCAAAACTTTTCACGCTACACCCTGTATGTAAGTTATTGAAATGTTGTATTATAGACTCCGTACCACGCACCACGTAAGAAAAAGCCACTTGAAGCTGAAGTAGTATGCGCAAACTCCCAGTAAACACAGGATATCCATTTAATGTCCACGATTGGTCCATATTGATATGGACACAGAATGGGCATCCAATGAATGTCCATTTACTACTAGTACAATGGATATCCGTTCGGGGACATTCATTGGACCGACCTTCAGTTCCCCACTGGACGTGAAGATTTATTTGAACGATGGACGTCCATTGGACATCCATTGTTCATCCTTTGGTCGAATCGACATATACGGGGTTGGGATAAAGTATGGAACCAAGTAAATACCTCTCAAACGAATGGAACGATATTTATGAAAACTTGCAGGTGAGTGGAATGGAACAAAATGCATCTAATGTACATTTTTTTGTTAATAATATACTTCCGGTTTAACCGGAAATGCCATTAACTTCTTTAATTTAAATGGGACACCCTATATATTTTTACAGATTTTCAAAGAGCTCTATTTTGAATTTATGCATACTGAGTTTAGTGTAAAAACGAGGAATATAGCACTTCAATCAACCTCCTTTGAGTTTTTTGCATTACCTAGAGCAAAAAACTATTTAGATAAACTAATTGATGTTGTTTGTATGCATAGTAACAAATAAACGAGTATTGTTTAGTAGGTCCGTCCTTTGTTCTCCAAGTGTCAAATTCTAATTGACGGAATTAAATTTTACAATTTAGAATGGTTCAATTGAGTGAAAAAGAGCGTATTGAAATTTTAATGATGATTGGTTATAGTGATCGTGTTAGAACTCATGCGAAGAAGTGTGTCATATTTTTAATAATTTGCATCCGGAGAGAAATCATATATCACGCTCAACAGTAACCAAAACATTACAACGTTTCAATACAACTGGGATGGTAGAAAATTTGGTAAAACCTGGAAGGCCACGGGACCGCAACGAACGAAACTGTTAAACAAAATACTGCAATCGATTTAAAAGAATAACCTCAAACTTCCACCACAAATTTGGCACTAAACCATGGTATCAGTCGACGTTCAGTAGGAAAGATATTAAAAAGTGAAAAGTATCATCCGTATAAGGTACAGCTGGTTCATGAATGGTCAGACGATGATTTTGACTGACGGCTGGAATTTTGCGAACGGCTAATGGACATCTGTAGTGTCGACGACAATTTTGCTTCTAACATAGCTTTTTCCGATGAGACAACTTTTTGTTTAAATGGAACAGTTAATCGCCATAATTCGTCCAATGAGATTCCTCATTGGATTCATGAAGCACATACCCAGCATCCACAGAAGTTAAATGTTTGGATGGGAATTGTCGAAAATAGGCTTTTAGGCCCATTTTTTATAGACGGAAACTTTAATGGTGACAAGTATTTGGATCTACTAAATAACGAAATTATTCCTGCACTTCAACAGAATGGAAAATTAACACAAACTGTTTGGTTTCAACAAGATGGAGCACCTCCCCACTATGATAGACGGGTTAGGAATTTTCTGCATGCAAATTTTCCAAATCGAAGGATTGGACGTAGAGGATTCATAGAGTGGCCTGCTCGTTCTCCGGATCTTAGCCCGTTACATTTTTTTCTTTGGGGTTATCTAAAATCACGTGTTTACGTTAGACGACCAACAAACTTACAGGAATTGAAACAAATAATTATTGATGAATGTGAACTAATACGTGGAAAAGTGTTGGAAAGAGTGACTCAAAAATTTGTTAATAGGATGGCATATTGTCAGCAAGTAAACGGCGAGCATTTTGAACATTTGAAGTAATTTTGTTTCTCGTGTTATTCTAAAATAATGAAATGTACACCTATTGTACAACTAACAGTGAGTTATTCCTCGTTTTTACAAATTGTTTTACACTAAACTTAGTATGTATGAATTCAAAATAACAAGCTCTTCCGAAATCTGTGAAAATATATAGTGTGTACCATTTAAAATAAAGAAGTTGGTGGCATTTCCGGTTAAACCGGAAGTATATTATTAACAAAAAAATGTACATCAGATGCATTTTGTTCCATTGCACTCACCTGCAAATTTTCATAAATATCGTCTTTTTCATTTAAAATAATATTCACTTGGCTCCATACTTTATCCCAACCCCGTAGGTACACTCATTAAAAATGTACTAGGTCCGCTATATATTTTATACTTATACCTTCCTTCTGCTACTCGAATAATTTTTCACACTCGTACTGAGTACCTATTATATTTTTAGTTTTATGTAATGGAAAAAGCTAATTGAAGGTAGCAAAAGCTTAGACCAGTGCGGCTAATGGAAATGGCATTTCATAAAATGTCTGTTTGTGTTCATTTAAAAACCAGGAGGAGTAATTTGAAAAGCCTTACTTACTTACACCAATCACGAGTTCTCTGAGTGGTTCGAGCAATCATAGTTTATCACCGATAAGTATGTTATCTGTGACTTACACCACTTAAAGTTACCAGATTAGTTACTAAAGGGTGTGTTCCGAGAGAGTAGTCTACAGTCGTAGTCCAAATCTATTAAATATGCCTTGATGTACGAAGAAATCAGCCACGCCACCAACTGTGTTTTGGATTTTACATGAATATTTCTGGTTTTTCATCCAATATATTAGATTTGTTAACACACATATATTATACTTTGTTTTTCTGAAAGTCCTAAATAACCTACAACCTGTAAGTTCAGCGTTTACATTGTTTTGTCGGCCTAATAAGCGAAGAGCTGTACTCGAAGTAGAAGGATCCATATTTGCAGATATTCAATACAATTGCTCACTGATGGTTTTAAAGGAACAGTTTCAACGAAATAGAGAGGAAACTAAGTAAAAATAATAAAATAACAAAAGCGGATGCGATGACAAAAATAAGCATCTGTCAGAAAATTGTCAAAAATTGAAATTAATATAAATTATCAGCTGATGTCAATGCTACGAAGAGTTGTGTGAAACTGGGCGGAATCTGACTAATTAGAGGTCGACACTTGAGGGTCACTCATACTTCACTCATCCTTATTGGTATGCAGAGACACTTGATAGGCGAAAAGTTAGGTTGAGTTTGAGTGTAACTTGAGTGAAATATGAGTACACGTTCCAGCTCCCTTGAGTGAAGATTTACAACCTAAAAACCACGTTCGTACCTTACACTGTCATTTTACGATATCGAAATTATGTTTGGTTGTTATTATTTGTCAGTGGTTATATGTAGTTTCAAATTTTTCAAGGAAATTAGTATGATGGATGATTTTATGGATTTTGTAAGCTATATAGATGATGATAATTCTTACGTTTATCGTTTACCTAGGTGTTATACTAATTTGAGTTTATTAATTATACATACCTACTGTATAGTTTTCTTAGGGCGCGTTGTATCGAACACCTAAACTCAGATTAATTATAACTGATGTTTAGAATGTGACATATTCATTCATTTATTATCACAATTACATCAGTCTAAGCATCACTTATAATTAAACCGAGTTTAGGTGTTCGATACAACGCGCCCTTAATTGTTATTTATGTTTGTCAATTCTGTTGTACGTTTTTAAACTGTCAATATCTAATCTGTCTGTCAAGTTATGTGAATTAAAGCCTAATTCTGTGAAAGGTATTCATTACAATTTAATTCACATAACTTGACAGACAGATTAGATATTGACAGTTTAAAAACGTACAACAGAATTGACAAACATAAATAACAATTAAGAAAACTATACAGTAGGTATGTATGATTAATAAACTAAAATTAGTATAACATTCAACCGGTACTATTTTCTGAATAATATGTTAAATACGGCGGCTTCTTTTTATTTCTAGTGGATCTACGCAATGACTGATTTTGATTCAAAAAATCTTGATTGTGAGAAGTGCAAGGATCATTGGTAGAATTCTGTTCTTCAACGTTTTCATCGTTTATTATTGAAGCCTCCATCTTTGTTTGCTAATCTAATAGAAAATTACCATCCTATAGCTATTAAATCCCGTAAACACTCTAACGATGATGAACATTTCATTACTCAAGAAGTGAGTAATTTGCTTAAAGAAGGAATCATTGAAGAAAGTACATCTTCTTGGAGAGCCCAAGTATTAGTAACCAAAAATGAAAATCACAAACGTCGAATGGTTATTGATTATTCACAAACAATAAACAGATTCACTCTCTTAGATGCTTATCCACTGCCTAATATTGAAACTTTAGTTGCTAAAATATCAAAATTTACAATATTTAGTACCATTGATTTAAAATCAGCTTACCATCAAGTGCCAATTCAGAAATCAGATAAACCATTTACAGCTTTTGAAGCAGGCGGTCGGCTTTATCAATTTAATCGTATTCCGTTTGGAGTCACCAATGGAGTTTCCTGTTTCCAAAGGGTGATAGATTCTATCATTCAAAAAGAAAATCTACAAGGCGTTTTTGCCTATTTAGATATAATAATAATAATAATAATAAGATTTATTGCACAAAAAATCTGTTACAAGATAAATACATAAACTAACCTAGAACATGTACAATAAAATGAGTAAACCTTTAAGAAATTTAATTCTTGAATAGGTTGAAAAGATATAGGTTAATAAATATAAATATAAATACTATACATAATTAATCTTAAATGAAAGGTACATAATAATTATAAAGAATTAGTGGTAATTATAAAAAGTGAGAGGTAAAAGAACATGGGGAGAGCACAAGTTTCTTGAAATATCATTATCACTTATACCTAGTAAGAAATAAACACACACACAGACATCCAAACGAACAACACATCCACACAAAAACATACAAACCAATATACCTCAGAAAAGAATAAGTAGGTATATCATATATCCATTGAATAAACTAACACTTCTCTTTAACTGAAGTAGTTACTATATCAAGATTTGTTCATGTATGTCATATCGCGAAGTTGATTTGATATAGTCTTTTAATTTATTTTTGAATTGGTTGATATTATTCAATTCTGAGATGTGTTGGGGAAGGCGGCCGTAAAGTTTCGGGCCTAAAAATTTAAAATTTTTCTGCCCAATAGATTTCGAAGCTGGTGGAGGTAAGTAAGTGGTATGTTTCAGTCTTGTATCATATTGGTGTTCATTTATTATCAAAGTGGATTTAGTTTTATGCTGTTCGACATTCAGGTTCAGGAAAAATAACTGTCTTGGGTCCAAGATCCCAGTTTCAGAGTAAAGAAGATCTGAAGAGTATCGGCTTGATTTACAAAATAGGGTTTTGATGAGTTTTTTCTAAACTATCATTAAATTATGGAGCATGGTTTTTCCGACTGCTCCCCAAGCAACTATGCCATAAGTAATATGCGACTCTACCAATGCATGATATACTGTTTTCAGTTGAGTTTTATTTAGAATATATCTGAGGTTTTTCAGTCTGTAAATTAAGAAGTATAGTTTTTTAATAACATGTCCCACATGTTTATTCCACTTGAGATGACTGTCAATTATCACACCAAGGTACTTGAATTCCAGTGTGGACTCTATTGAGAAATCATCAGAAATTTGTAGGGTAGTGAAAGACGGTAAAGTAGACTTATTAGTGGAAAGTGGAAGAAACAACGTTTTACTGGGGTTTATGGTTAGCAATCGACTCTGAAACCATGATTTGATCATCTTAATGTCTTTTTCTACTAGTTCTTTTAAAGAGTTCCATTTTTGAGCTGAGTAGAAGATTGCAGTATCGTCTGCATACGTTATTATTTTGCCTACGGTGTTGACCAAAAATAAATCATTTAAATAAACATTGAACAGGATTGGTCCTAGTACGGTTCCTTGCGGTACTCCATACTCTACTGTTTCGAATTCGCTGTAGACATTTTTCAGTTTAACTTTTTGCGGTCTATTCGAAAGATAGCTTCTGAACAAGTCTAGAGCTTTTCCTCTGATGCCAGAATTGTCAAGCGATTCAATAAGTAGGTTGTGACTGACTGTATCGAACGCTTTCGACAAGTCAAGGAAGTCACAGAGGGCAGGCTGACTTTTGTCTAGTGCTGAATACATTTCTGAAGTTAATTTAAGTATGGCGTCTTGGGTGGAAACACCGTTTCTGAAACCATGTTGTTTATCTGAAATGATTCCATATTTATCGAGAAACGAAACCAACTGCTTTTTCAATATCTTTTCGAATATCTTTGAAAAATTTGTTATAACTGAGATTGGTCTGTGGTTGATAATTTCCTCTCTGTCGCCACTTTTGTATATGGGAAATACAATTGTTTCTTTGAATGCTGCGGGAAAAATTCCCTGTTGAATGCACTTATTGATTGCATCAGCTAGTGGTGCTGCAATTATTTCAGCCACCTGTTTAATGGTTTCAGACGTCAGGTGATCAATTCCTGGTGCCTTCATGGGTTTCAGTTCAGAAATTATTTCTTTTATTTCGTTATCGTCAACGTGTCGTAAAAATAAAGAATTTAAAGGCGGGTTGCGTTTTGGGGCAATAAATTTAGGATCGGTATTGATTTCTTCTGCAAGCTTCTTTCCCTGTGTGACGTAGTGTTTATTCACAAGATTTGCGATTTCTACTAAATTGTCGATAACTCTTCCTTCCATTTTTATTCTATTTATTTCATTTTTAGGCCTCATTGATTTAGAGAAAATTTCATTTATAGAGTCCCACAACTTTTTTGAATCCCCACCCGCCTGATTTACTTTATTTTTATAATACTCCATTTTTGTTTTTTGTACCATGGAAGATACTCTATTTCTGGAGATTTGTATAATAATCTTATTTCTTCATTGGTTGGATATTTCAGCAGTTGCTGATATAGTTTATCGCGATCTTCAATGATTAGACTGAGCTCTGCAGTCATCCATTCTTTCCTTTTTTTGAATCCATTTCTTATAGTTCTCGAACAGTTCCCTATTTGTTGGTCAATTATATTAATAAGTTCATTTTCTGCAGATTCAGCTTTTTCTGCATTATAAACAAGCAACCATGAAGTATTTTCCAATTTTTTTTTGAGTTTGTTATAATCTATTTTTTTGTTGATCTTATCAAGGTTTTCTCTTGAGGCAGTGCCTTCATTAAATACAATTTGTAGAAATGTTGTGTAATGGTCCGTAAGATTTGTTTTTACTATTATAGGTAGCATTAGTTCCACGTCGTTATCTGTTTGTATGAAGATGTGATCCACGCAAGATTTGCTTTCGTTGAGACACCTTGTATAATCATTAATAGCCGGTAGAAAACCAAATTCGTGCATAATAGTTAGGTATTCAGTAGATTCTGTGTTAACTTTCAAGATGTCAATATTGATATCTCCAACAAAGAGTACATGTGATATATTTTTGAATTTCTCGTTGTGGAGAAATGACCGAAGATTTTGAAGGAATTCTAATGTATTGGAGTTTGGGGATCTATATAATGCTATGATAATAATATTTTTGTTACAGAAAGTGAGGTGTAGCACCAGTATTTTAATTTGACCTAATTTAACAACTTTAAATGAGCTTTGGATATCTTCCCTCACATAACAGACCACTCCATCATTCTGATTGTAGGTTCCTTTGTTATACATCATTTCATAATCAGGAATATAGAATAGATCCTCATCTGGAATTGCCCAGGTTTCCGTTAGCACAATGCAATCAGGTTTAGACTTGTATTAGTCCAAATAGCATTTAAATTCATCAAAATTTTTGTTTATACTGCGAATATTATTATGCAGTAGTTTGAAATTTGTAGTTCTTTGATTTATTTCAATAATTTGATCACATTCTGAAATAGATGTGGTAAAGACCAAATGAATCACGACTCAAATTTACAAAAATTTATTGATGCTGCTAAAAAATATGGACTGACATTAAATGAAAATAAATGTCACTATAATAAAAAATCAATTAACATACTAGGCTATACAATAGAAAATAACACTATGAAACCAGATTATGATAGACTTAAACCTCTTTTAGAAATGCCAACTCCACACGACCCAAAAAGTCTTCAAAGAGTATTAGGAATGTTCTCACATTATCCAAAATGGATAAATAAATTTTCTGAAAAAATAAGATGTTTAATAGACTGTAAGACATTTCCACTTAGCATACAATTAGTTTCCGCTTTCGAAGAAATAAGAACTGATATTGCCAATTCGCTTCTGTGGAGTATCGACGAAAATGAGATTTTAATTGTAGAAACAGACGCATCTGATTTTGCTATAGCCGCTACGTTAAGTCAAGCTGGAAGGCCTGTGGCTTTTTTCTCACGAACACTTTCCGAATCTGAGAGAAGACACCCTGCTATCGAAAAGGAAGCTTATGCGTGTGTTGAAGCGTTAAAGAAGTGGAGACATTATCTTATTGGAAGACACTTTAAACTAGTAACAGATCAGAAATCAGTATCTTTTATGTTTAATACAAGCCATACAAGTAAAATTAAAAATGAAAAAATTATGCGTTGGCGCATTGAACTTTCTTGTTTTAAATATGACATAGTCTATCGTCCTGGGAAGTCGAATAATGCAGCTGATGCTTTTTCAAGAATATGTAATAATATTACAAACAAACTGTTTGAATTACATTCGTCATCCTGGGGTAACACGAATGCATCATTTTGTTAAAGTGCGAAATTTGCCTTATTCTTTGGAGGAAATAAAACGAATGAGTGCCGCAAATTAAACCTAGATTTTACAAAAAAGATGAAGACAAACATTAAATAAAATCAACAGCACCCTTTCAGAGATTGAATATTGATTTTAAGGGTCCGATACCAACTTGTTCTAAAAATTCATACATGTTCACGGTTGTAGACGAATATTCACGATTTCCATGGGCGTTCCCTTGTTCAGATAATTCTAGTCAAACTGCAATAGAATGCCTCAACCACTTGTTTTGTTTGTTTGGAATGCCTAATTACATACATTCCGATCGTGTAACCAGTTTCAGATCACAAAAATTCATAACTTACCTACATTCCAAGGGTATTGCTTCAAGTCGAACAACACCATATAATCCCCAAGGAAATGGTCAAGTTGAAAAATACAACGGCATTATCTAGAAAGCTGTCAGCCTTTCTCTTAAATCCAGAAAACTTGAGACAAATCAATGGGAATTGGTTCTACCCGATACTCTACATTATATTCGAAGTTTATCATGTACATCAACTAATCATACTCCACATGAACGTTTATTTACTTATCAACGTCGATCAACGAGTGGAACTTCTATTCCTTCCTGGCTTAAAAATTCCGATAAAGTTTTACTTAAAAAGTTTAAACGTAGAAGTAAGTTTGATCCGCTTGTTGAAGAAGTAGAACTGTTAGAAGTAAATCCTGATTACGCACTAATACGATATAACAATGGAAAAGAAAGTACAGTTGCGACGAAGCATTTAGCGCCTCGAGGCAATTTACGATTGGCAGAAGATGATGAAGAAAATTCAATAACCAACAATCGAGACGAAGACGACCACCAACCGAATATGGAAGAAGGTGAAGACGCTTCAATAATAAACGATGAAAACGTTGAAGAACAGAATTCTACCAATGATCCTTGCACTTCTCACAATCAAGATCTTTTGAATCAAAATCAGTCATTGCGTAGATCCACTAGAAATAAAAACAAGCCGCCGTATTTAACATATTATCCAGAAAATAGTACCGGGTGAATGTTATACTAATTTTAGCTTATTAATCATACATATCTACTGTATAGTTTTCTTAATTGTTATTTATGTTTTTCAATTCTGTTGTACGTTTTTAAACTGTTAATATCTAATCTGTCTGTCAAGTTATGTGAATTAAAGCCTAATTCTGTGAAAGGTATTTATTACACTAGGTTAGTAATCACTTTGGTGTAGTAGAAAGCAAAATTGAAAATACGAATAAAAAATTATCTATTAAATAACTAGCTAGAAAAATGAACTTACGCAGCAAATAAGAAATATATGTAAACAGTAAAGAACTGAACTGAAAATAAAATAATTACAGAGGGCTACTACACGAACTGAACACAACACAAATTCCAATTCGAATATGAATGCAATGAAACATAAGACGTTTTCTTGCGCCCATGTCTATTCGAATATATATTTGAAAACGATGATTTGTGACGTCACCACTTCTATAGAACCCGAAAAGGTCGCCCTCATATTTAGTTTTAAAACTTGTTTTGTTGTCATACAAACAACCTGAAAAAGTTTGCGTATCCCCGTGTATACTATCTCTGTGCGTAGCTGTAGATATATATTTTTAATGACCATTTTTATCGTTTTTAAAATGGATAATATTAAAGTACTTAGACTACTTACAGCAGTATCGCAATTAATAGAGGATGAAGAAACGTGGATGTACGAGAATATTTTTTTTAAATTTATGTATTTTTGCTGATACTCCTTAGAATTATTTTACTCTATTGGCGTTCAGGGAAGAACACAGCAGAATCTCTTTATTCAGCTAGGAATGGTAAGCGTTTTACATAAATTTCAGATTTAAAATGAGAAAGGAATACATGCGTATAGCTTCGTTGCGGTGTTTCCGATGTCCGTCCGGCGGACAGGGTAAAACGCAGGTACGTCCGAGGTCCGTCCCGCGGTTAAAAGGGTCAAGACGTTTGTCCGAAAAGTCCGTCCCGTGGATCCGTATGATAATTTATATTGCAGATATTATATATTATATATACATATAAGATATAATATGTAGTAGATACTTTATTTGTAATGCTAAAACCATTACATTTTATTTCATATTTTTCCCTTCACACTTTTTCCAGGCTTAGGACTGGCAGAAGCAATGGCCAAAATTGACCTTTTCTTTCTGGCGTGTTTAAAAAAATTGAGTGGATGAAAATCCAGTTGTCAATGGGTAACACAAAAAAAACACCAAGTTACCTTACTTACAAAAAAACTAGATACCTACAATACTACAACACTAATATTTTTAAATACATACTTTGTTAATTTTTTAATGTTTTTCCTCATTTTTTAATATTTTTCTTAATTTTTTTATTTTATGTTTAATTTTTTAGGATATTTTTCTATGTAAAGCTACACAGAAATGGGAAGAAATTTCTGCGACACGTTTTTTAGGAAGTGTAATCTAGATATTTGTCCGCTTGTTAATAATAACATTTGTTCCTTCAAAAAAATTTATTTCTCCAGACTGCACAAGCACTACTAGCTATTATTTAAAATATTCCTCTATTTATAGTGGTATGTTCTACATCCCCGAATTGCTGCTCAACTTATTTTAGATAGGCGGCAGCGAAATTAGGATATGTAAAATAATACTTGAAGCCAATGTTTAGAAAAAACATACACAGTACCTTGTAATTTCTGCAGTGTTTCAGAATCTACATTTAAGTAATAAATATTTTCCAAGATTAATTAGAAACATTTTGTTCACATAAATATGAATAAACCAAAGTAACCTAGCGATAACACGAAATAATGGTGTCATGTGAACGAAATTCCTTTCAAAACCACTCTCATACTGGTTTTGAAACTGACAGCTTAAGGTTTAAATTAGTTGCAAAGTGACGTCATCAGTTCAACGCCAAAATGCATGTATTCGAATACTAGGCGAATACTATTTAGACCAGGTCCGAAGCCTTCAAAAATGGTGAAAAATGAAAAAAAATTACAGTAGGATGAAACCCATTGAAAACGGAGGGGAATATGATAAAAATGAAAGCAAAAATAAATTACGGTCGATCCGAGTTCGGGAAGTGGGAGGGGGTGAGTTTTTTAGGGTAAAAAATGGTTTATCTCGATTGCCGGCAAAACTACAAGTCGTATGGAAAAAAGTTGAATAGCAAAGTTGTAGGTAACAAAAAGATCTACAACTTTTGTATCAACAATTTCTTCAAATAACCCCAAAATTTAGGTGAAAAATTCAAATAACCAAGTTTTTGGCTTTTTATTTTTATCTTTTTCAAAACACAATTTTTTTTAACGAAATTTGGTGAAAAGTTACCCTATTATGTCCCACATACACTGTAATTTATTTGATTTAAAATATTTATTTTTTCGCCTTATTTTAACTTAATATCAAAAAAGCACCCTAATTTTCAATCGAAACATCTCGCGTCAAAATATCAGCTTTTTCCAAAAAGTCGGGGGGCGTTTTGTTCGTTGAAATATCTACTTTCTGATGGTGTGAAAAAAATATACATTACTATAGTAAATGTTCTCAGAAGATGCAAAAAATAAAAAACTAAAAACTTGGTTATTTGAATTTTTCACCTCAACTCTGAGGTTCTGTGAAAAAATTGTGCATACAAAAGTTGTAGATCTTTCCATTACCTACAACTTTGTCATTCAACTTATTTCCATCGGACTTGTAGTTTTGCCGGAAATCGAGATAAACCATTTTTTATCCTTAAAAACTCACCCCCTTCCACTTCCCGAACTCGGATCTACCGTAACTTATTGTTCTTTTCATTTTTATCAAATTCCACTCCTTTTCTAATGGGTTGCATCCTACTGTAATTTTTTTTGGTTTCATAAATTATCGACCCTGGACGTCTATATATGTCAGATAAACGTTAAAGGACGTTCGTAAATCACAATTGTTAACCAAATAACATTGATGCCAAACTTTCTTCACTCAAATTGAAGTATAATTTACTTGAGTAATGGCTGTGGATATGAAAACTCGCCTCGAGCTAAACTCAAACTAAGTTGAGTTGGAGTATTAGTGACCCCCCAAGCAGCATTATTCTGACTTCCGACTTAATGATTACTTAAATCAACGTTGATTTTGGGTATTATTCAGTTGTTTGCATCAATGTTCACCGACAACGTCAGTTCATAACTTAATCCGACGTTGGAACTTCGAAGTCGATTGGGCCAATGACTACTCGACGTCAGCAAATCGAACGTTATTTTCTGTTAGACAGACAACGTTCGTTCAACGTTCATTTTTACCTTTTGCGTGTCTTTGGACTAATCTGGAACAAGACGACGTTCTAAGAACGTTTAGATCCGCATGCTACAATTTTGGTCATAAAAACACGCCTAAAACTTTTTGTTCCTATTATTTGACCTACGGGCGGACGTTTAAAAGTAGTTCAAATATTCGCCCAATCCATTGACATAATAATATAATCTTTATATGTCAATGGCACAATCTACAACCTAACCTCATTTTTTATTTATGTAATTATAGATTACTACGCCATCGACCTATTGTTCGAATTGCTGGTAGCCCAGTGAATGAGCTACAACTTCCAGCACCATTTTTATTGTGGAATATCCATAAATTTGGTCCTTCCGAAGACGGATCAGTGTTAGCAGCAGTACCTGTAAAGCACAGGAGTGATTTACCAAAGAAACCTCAAGAAAGTAGTATTTTCCTCCACCCTCCAGCCGTAAGAGTAGGTACCAGTTTAGTCGAAAGATCGAAATAGTGCAAATTAGGGTTCTGGTCGACTTCACGACCCTCGGAATTTTATGTTAATTTTGATCTTGTTTGATGGCTTACCTCAAATAAATCAGATTAGAACAAAATTACTTCAAAAATCACGAATTTAGTTCAAAAAATGGTAATTCTTCAACACTTATTGATGCTATTTTAAGATAAATATTTGCACTTCAAACTGTAAAGGTTATAATCTTGGACTAAATGTAAGTCTGTTTAAAAAAAAAACCGGAAGAAAATAAGTACTTAAATTTTACCAATTTTTAGAAATATTCTTAAGCACAATTATTTTCAGTTGACACTTCAGGTTATAAAATTACACACTAGTCTGACACTAGAATCTCATGTCTAGGTAGCCTAGGTTCACAATTTAAGACCAGCTGAAACATTTAGCGGCGTTATCGAATGGTATTTATTTTCTTTCAGTTGACTCAATTATGCAAAAATTAAAAATTTCGAGTTTCTGATCGACTCGTTGAATTTTTAATATTTTTGTCTTAGTGGCTATTGAACTTTGAATACTGTTTTCTCCGCTTGTAATGATCGAATCTGAAACTTTTTTTTTTCGAAATACGTGGTTTTTGAAGACAAACGTTTTCAGAATATCAATGAATCCATGAATTATATTTTGCAACGTCAAATTTAAGAAAAATGGGGAAAAAAAAATCTTTTTTCAGTTAAACTCGTAAAAAGGAATTTAAAAAAATTTAAAAAAAATTTCTTGTTATTGTTCATAAAACTACAACTTATTATCTATCGATTGCAGCAAACCGCGTAACGATAGCGTTAATGTTCATGAAATAAGACAAGATTGAAAAAAATATATATATTGAAATTTTGTAGGACCGCCATTTTGAATTTTTGAAATCTGAAAACATCAACGTTCTCAGGTGTTGGACTACTATATTTTCATATATCATGAAGTCGTTATTGTTATTCTAATTATGTTTGTCGCTTAAAAAACCATTTTGCAATAATTTTTTCAATTTTACAAAAATTAAGGGTTGAAAAAAGAAATTTTTCGAATATTAAATTACGTCGTCTTATAGGGTATAAAATTCCCTACAATTTTAATACCCACAATTTTTTTTTGTTTAATTGAATCTAAAAAAGTTATGGACGAAAAACTGTTGCATTTCACGTGCTCCAAGCTATGCTTGCAAGCTGCATCGCAAGCTCGAGCAGAATTTTGTCACAAATCTAGGAAGGTAGTAAATACTACATATACTTTTGTTTAAAAAACTCAAATCTCTGGTGGAAATCTTTTCAATATCACGACAACTTTCGGCCTAACTTCCCCGGACTACTCTTTCTTAGGGTCTTTACAGACCCAAATTGGATCAAAGTAGATTGACATTATTTTCTTAAATGATCCATTTCCCGTGTATATTGTAAACGAAAAGTACAGAAACAGCTACTGATAAAAAAATTGACAAAACACAAGTTTATGCTTAAATACTTTTTCTCACTGTGATTCGAGTGAAGCTGTAAGCATTTATTATGATTCTCAGTGTATACCAGAGTTAGCTGTCACCTTCAAGGTTATTTATTTTTGTCCTTTCAACTTCAAAGGATTTTCGCCGGGCATCACTTCTTGTTATTGTGTGTATTTTTTCGTCTTGGGCTTATTAAGACCGCAACTGCAATGTGGTATTTACAGATGGGGTATCCTATGGGTGAAAAATGTTTAAATATTAGTTTTAGTGAAAAATGTCATTCTTGTTAAAACGTTTGGCTTGTTCTGAAACCCCATAAAATGAAATAAAATTCAAGTTTTCCAAAACCTGTCTCATTTTATAGCCAGTTTTATGAAAACCGTATGAATCTTTGCCCCAACTTCGAAATATTATATTATGCAATGGGTACAAAATGATGCCCTTTTAGCACGAGTATGAAATTTGCAGCACGAGCCGAAGTCAAGTGCTGCAATTCATACGAGTGCAAAATGGCCATTTTGTTGCGAGTTGCATACTATACTTTTTCTATGACAACATATCGTTCACGTTTAATACATGCATACATTGCAAAAAGTTTGAAAGAAATAAACTGATATTATTTCATTACTCCGAGTTCGCCGCTAATGGGCTGTCTATCAGAATTGAAATATAAATTATGCTCGGAGATGTCAAATCTAAGTCAATATCACTATCAGTTTCCATTTTAGTTAATAGTTTTCATAGAAAACAAATATGAAATTACTTGTAACCTACTAAAACTTTCACAGAAACGATCTGCTGACATTTCATCAATTTGTCAGTGGACGTCATAATTTGACAAGCCGTAGTCGTCGTGATTTTAGAGTGAACCTAGACCTAACACGAAATATTTCATTTCGCATTTGTTGCTTAGCAACTTGCCTAGCAGCCGATGCAAAAATGAAATTCTGTACAAAATGAGCTTGTTTATAATTGAAGTTTGATTATAAAATGAATATTTATCGAGGTTGTCGTAGAAAAATAATGTATTAATCTAGTGAGTGACGTTTACGATGTACCAAGAAATTGTCAACTTTTATAAATAATTTTAAATTGTCATTCTATTAGAAATATTTTACGAGAAAGAAGCCATGGGGTAGATCTAACTCGAAGAAACACCTCACTATCTACCATTGCACCAATCATTCCAAAAACCCGTCTTCAACTTTGCAGGAGTTGGATGTTAATGATAAACTACCCAATGACGATGATTATGGATAAATATTTTGATTCGTTTGTGCTGTTGTTTTTATAGTTACTGAATTGAATAAAATCATAATATAAACCGTGTGTCTTTGTGTCCTATCTTCAGTTTAAAATAATTTATTTAATTTTACTAAAACGTAAATATCTCAAGTTTCCAATTTATTCAGTTAGGACCTTTCAGCTTAGCACGGGGCAGGGTATGGATGACGAGTTTTTCTGATTCAACAGGAATGGTTCTTCGTTCAAGCTTGAAGATGCTTCTAAACTATGTACTCTGTACTCTAAATGCCTCATACACATAAATAAAATAAACCACAATATTTTGTAGAGAAATAAATTACCTTTCAAATGATGCCACTCGCTGTTTTAAAAAAATTTGTGTAGATGCGGGTTTCAGGGGGCTGCATTATTGGGTATACATTTTTTATCAAAATTCGTTCCACTCCCAATAAAATTTGACGAGCTTTTTCACATTTTGAAGAAACTCTTGGTTTCTTAGTTTCTACGGGAGGATAAGTATTCATTAGAACACACTGTACAATTAATTAACGGTATAATCTTCTACAAAACTGTCAAATGGAAAATGAACAAAATTGGTACTTTATACAAAAATTAAATATAGAGCATACATTTTTTATTGGCTTCAATGAAATAATCATTTATACAACGTTAGTTTTCAAACTATTTTGCAATACTTTGAGAAATAATAATTTAAACAAAAACTAACCTGTGATTACATTTTTGTGGGTATGTATCGTAATTGCTGCAATAAACTTGAAAACAATAACAGTTTGGAATAGAGAATGAAGAGACCTTTTAAAGGATATATCAATAGCTTGTTGGCTGTACCTATCGTTCGAAGGGGATTGAAGGTAGGGATCGCATTTTCACTTTGAAGAATGTCAAATTATTATTTAAATTCAAAGTGTTTCGGGATTTTTTATAAATATATAGGTACAGTAACCGACATAATGAATTTATTCCATTTGGCTTTTACACACTGTATATTGGGGTGATATTCACTGAGACCTAAAAAATCTTGTAACTTTCTATTCTCCTAGGGCGCTGAAGTGGCCATCTAAGCAAGATGCCGGCATGGCGGTTCGACTACATATTAGTGTTGCACCAGGTATACCAGAACCCTAACCCGCAGTTGAGGCGGGTAGAGGGTGGAAGTCAATGGATAGAGGGTGAATATACCTTGACTAAAATCAAGTTCAGCCTAAACTGTAGTCAGTCTGTGTCAACATGCCCGTTTCAAAATTTGCCAGAAGGCTTCTTCTTTGTGACAATTCTTATCTGGAGTATACTAATCTAAAAAATAAGAGGAGTTGGGTGCATGCGTATAACTTGCACAAAGACCACCATGGAGAATTTCTGCGAATTTACAAGAAGATGCGAAATTTACCCGAAATTTTTTTTAATTATGCACGTATGAGTGTAGATTATTCCGATATTTTGCTCAATAAACTTCATGACCAATTAAAAAAGACGTCTACAAACTTCCATGGCAACTTCTACCCACAATGTTTCAGATTTCGGTACAGTTTTTATTTGGTTGCCTTCGATTTGGGTATAATTGTGAATATCTTCCAGCCGCAGCTGGACCACTATAATTTGACTGAACAATCACACAAATCATATCGCGCATCTCATTATTGAAAAAATCGTTATGCCTAGGCATTATTTGATAAATAACTATTACACTTGTTAATTACTAAATTGTTAATAAATGGTATACTAATGTATTACTTATTCTTATTATTATCCAATTTTTGCTTCTACACTAACTGTCTAAAAGTGACATAAGCCTACTTAAAAAAAAACGAAAAACTAAACTCTACACAAACTGTCTAAAACTTGAAAAGAAAACGTAAACTGAAACCACGGCTTAATTCACGAATGTGATTTTGATATTAAGAAATCTTTACGAAAGCGGATCATAAAGTAAGTAAATGGTGGGCATTTTGAGCATTTGCTTTGAAGTTTTTTATTTTTGTTTACAAACTTGTTATTGTTACATATTTAAGGAATAATAAAAATTTTTTATGAAAAAATTAAAATTTATTGAACTTTTTAGAAGCAAATAACTCGATAACCGATTGAGTTACACGAATCAAAGAAGAGTAACTTTTTTTTGTAGAATTAACGCTCTTTAATATTTTTTTATTATCTTAGTTGTAAGTTTGGCCCGAAAAAAGTTTACTTTGATTTAATTAACACAAACAAGTGCAACTAGCGCCCTCTATTAGCAATGTTGAATTAGAGTGCAAATTATGATTCCTTATGCCAAAAAACGTAAAATTGCCAATTTTCAAAGAGAAATTGTGAAAACATAAGAAATTATTACGAAAATCAAAATTTAAATTTAAACTTTGAACACCCCGTATCTCGGAAACTAGCAATATTTGCATATGGCATGTTGAGCAGAATCATCATATTTTAAGGTCTAGCATCTACAGTTCAGAGATTGGACATTCTTAATGAATCACCCTGTATATTATGCAGATTACGTAGCCCTTATAACAAAGCACCCTCAAGATATACAGAAAAAATTTGACATCTGGAAGAATACTCTCAAGAAATACGCATGAAAATGAATTTGGAAAAGTCTGCTGTTATAGCAGTGGAACAACAAACAGAGAACATAGAAATTGAGGGTCAGAAAATTAAAACAGTAAATACATTCAAATATCTTGGAAGATAAATCGAAAACACAGGTGATGATGATTAGATGCGGCAAGAGAAGATAACGAGGCAATAATAATAATGTGGAATTGGAACAGCGGAGTGGGTAAAGACCAAAATAGAGGCATGGAATGAATGGCAGAGTATGGAAGGAAACTGCAAACAGGAAGGATAATATAGACTTTTGTAGAAGAAATTATCTTACGCTGGGAAATACGATGTGGTATCAGAATATGGAGCAAGAATATACTTTCGTTGCAGAAGAAAGAAGCGCTAAAAGCCTAATAGACTACATAGTATACACACAAAGTATGATCGAGAATATACTGAGGATAGAAACATAAATAGAAACACACAAAATCTGACCAAGAATATTCTGAGGATAGAAACAAAAATAGAAACATATAGGGTCTAATAATTGTAACGAGTTATTTTTTTCTTGGCACCGATTTAATGTTTTCTTCTCTCAACGCCTATTGTACGATCCGGTCTTGGGGATCTATTCTTCGTTAGCTCCTATGTCGAGAGTTAAGCCTTAGGACGGTATAATTTACCCCAAAAACTTGTTTGAAATCGGGTTTCAATTTAGAAGATGCCAAATTAGCGAAAATACAAAAAAAATGACTGGTAACGAATAGAGATTTACCGATGGAGACCAAACACCTATTACTATTTTAGTTTATCTTTTGGTTTTAAATAACTCGTTACTTACTTTCCGATTTCCTGCATGTTACCGAATTATATTTTTTTTCATATTATTACTGTTATATTGTAGTTTTAGTATTTTTAGTATTAATCCGGAGGTACGCAAATTTATACTCAATCATAAAATTTAGTCGTTTCCAAAGTTAACATTTTTCAATTGAAAAGGACGTTTGGTATATATACCATTTAATTTAGTTTAATTAATTCCGAAAGACGTCTGGTATATGACAAACTTTTTTGTAGTTTCTAAATAAGTTTAGACTGCTATTGATAGGTACCGCTTTTCGTTTTCCGTCCGATATTTTGTAGTGTTCCGATCCGATTCCCGGAGTTAGTAATTAGAAAGACATTAATTCTTTTGAACGTGTGAAAGTGAATTCGGACACCGAAGCCGTTTTAAACAAGGTAAAGATATTTTAAGAATAACCGTTTATCCGAAATTTTCGTACCTCCGTAAACTAGCAATAAATTCGATATTTTTTTACTTCCCTGACCGATTGATTTTTTTATTTTACTTTGTTCATTTTTTTTAAACAACCGGCAATATTGAATCAGTGTGATTTGTTTTGGGGCAAACTATTTTAATGATAGTGTTATTAATGATAAAGAAGTTTAATTTTTTTTATGTATCCCGGATTTTGAATTTAACTTGCTGTCGAGTTGAAGCTCGATTCAGTTTTTTTATGTTGAATAAAAGTTAATTTGTTCTAAAAATTGGTTTTTTTACATTGCTAAATAAGTAATTGATAGTGAATATTCGCCGGCTCTCTATTGATGGTACAATTTTATGTGTTTTATTTACAGGACTTTCATATTCAATTGATACTATTGTGATATTTCAATTTTATTTCCGAGTTTTATTCTTACTCTGTGTGTCGATAAGTAGAATCATTTGAACCGTATAAAAATCAATTCATTCTATTAATGTTGAAATAGTAGTATACCGTTTTAAATTATACGAGTAAATCCAAAGGGATATCCGAACTTGTCTTGTGGCTCAGTTACGCTTGTTCGTTTACCCGGCAGATTCGAAACGTTCTTTTATTGTCTCATAGACTGATAGATTTGTTTTTCTATTCCCGTGTTTTTTTTCTTTCCAGTCCAAAGGGTGAACCGAACTTGTCTTGTGGCTCGGTTACGCTTGTTCGATTGCCTGGTAGATTTGCCACCGTATTAGATAATCTGATCGGCTTAGACTTTTACGGTCGCCCTTTCTTCTCTTCTTCAGTTTGTCAGTCCCTATAGATTTATAACTACAATAGACCACAGAGTATTATTATAACAAAGGAAAGATATTTATTTATTCCGTCAGTAAATCATTAGTTGAAACTAAACCGATATTTGATTCATCTGGGTTGTAAATTTGAGATTGGTTGATTAAAGTAAGTTCTACAGGACCCCTGGAATTATCCGTAACCTCCATCTGAGGCTACCCGGAACTCTTGGCGTTAAGAGTCAAGGGGCCGTGGAGCAAACCACGTTAAAAATCTGGCGCCCGAGACTTGAACCGAAATTTAGCTTCGAGGGTGTCCATAGTGACGTGTAGAAGGAGTTAAACGCGTTACATAACAGACAAGTAATGGCTGAGTGAGCGTAAAATATTAGTATAAAAGAAGGTACACCAGAATACACCAGCTTAGCAATAAACAAACTTGATACAGAAGAGAACAAAACTAGATATCGAGAATATACTAATCAGGAATTTCAAAGACTGGAAATTGTAAGAGTAGAATGTACTTTAGAAGAAAAATGGACGGTATTTAAAGATGTTAAGGGAGGAGAAAAAAGCTTGGAGAAAATATATCCAAACAATAACACAAGAATATAAAGACAACTATAATAAAAACAGAAAATTAGTGAAAAAAACTAGAAGACAAGAGAAAAAGAAATCATGGAAAAAATTTGGTGAGCAGTTGACAGAAACACATAAATAACCAAAAATTCTGGACACAGATAAAAATAATGAGAGGAAGTGAAGGAAAAAAAATAAAGCAGTGAGAAATATGAATAATCAGTTTCAATCAGAGAAGAAAGAGATGATGTACACGAGGGCTGAATATAACGAACATAAATTTAATACCTTAACACAGGAAGAAAGGATAAACAGAGAATATCAGGAAGATCATGAAATAAGCATAGAATAAGTAAATGAAGCTACACATAAAATAAGGACAGGAAAAGCAAGAGGAGAAGACTGCATTACTCCAGAAAAGAAAAAATGGTTGGGACAAAAAGGAAAACAACGGATATGAGAAGTATCCAAAGGGGCATCGAAAGAACAAAGAGTACCTAGAGACTGGGAAGATAACTTGATGATACCAACATATAAAAAAGGCGACCAGATGCAATGTGATGATTATAGAGCCATATACCTAGCACAGACACTCTATAAGCTATACACCAGAATTCTGCAAAAGAGACTAAGAAAATATGTAGATTATAAATTGGAAGAAGAACAGGCATTATTCATACCAGACAGACAAACTAATTATTATGTATTTATAATAAGAAACCTTGAAAGAAAACTAGAAGAAAGAGAAGAAATGTTTCTAACATTTATTGAAGTAAAAGTAGCCTAAGACTCTGTTAAAACTAATAGAAATCTGGAAAGGCTTGGATGAGATAGAAATGCTAAGGGTACTAAAATGGGCTATCAGAAGCACATACAAGAACGTGAGGTACATATAGCTGGAATGAAATTCGAAAAGATTTCAACGAAGAAAGTATTAAAACAGGGGGATAGCTTAAGGCCGCTTTTATTTATTTTAATAATGGATCAAATACCGAAGGGAATCAAAAACAAAACTGATCAGTTGAACACGATAATTATTGGCCACAAAAATCCGAAACCAGTGGAAGTGAATTCACTACCATGTGCGTATGATATGCTATTGATAGCAAATACCAGAAATAAGATGCGAAGAAATAGAAAACATGAAAATACGTATGAATATCTAGGAACTATATTGACAGAAGAGAAGCAGAAATAACAAATAGGCAGAATAAATCAACGAGACTGTACTACACACTAAATAAGACAATACCGGTTAATAGAGATATTGACATGGAAGTGGAAATGGACATCCACAATACCATAACGAGGCAGTACTATCTACAGAAAAAGAGGTAGACCGAGAAGAAAGTGGGATGGACTAAATGAAGAAGATGGGGGATAAGAAAGGGCAAGTAATGGGTACAAGAGAAACCGGATTCCTCGTCTGATACCCCAAAAGGTAGAAGGAGAAGCCAAGAAGAAGAAGAAGTTTACCATACGTGAGACTCGCAATAACCTCCTCCCTTTATTTGTGATTAGCAAAACTAACACAACCTTGTATCCTCCCGACCATGACCTGCTTACTTCATCTTAATAGCGTCCTAGCTGACACTTCTGAAAAATTCGACAAATCAATTATAATGAATATACCAAGGAATATACAAAAGATATTTTCTGTTTAATACCCATATAATTAATGTAATTTTCCAGGGCAAAGAAATTGGAAATTTTACAGAATTTTGTCTTATCGTTGGCGTGATAGTGTTCAACAAAAAAATATTTTCAGGAAGTAGAGGGAAGGCTTACTCTGACCTTCTTTATCTCTGGTTAGTTCTGATTATAAAAATTTTTGATAGATGTCGATAATGCTACGAATTAGATAATTATATTTTATTCACAGCATATGAAGTACCACTTCATCCACTAGCAGAATAATGAAAAATAGAAATGAATTCGCAACCATTCAACACCTCCCAAATTTGTTTTAATCAACTTCAATAACTTTTGACGTTACAGCTGCTGTCTAAGTGAAATGTCTAATGACTTTTTGATAAAATCTGATTCTAAATGACTGTGATTGTAGATAAAACGTTGTATGGCATTCGTGTTTCAGTTGCATTTCATCCACTTAAGAAAATTGAACCTTCGAGCTCCGCTCTCAGGTTTAAACTTTCTTGCGTGGATAAAACACTCAGCTATACAATAAACAACTATTATCTCTTCTTAAATCGATATATTATCTGCATTTACTGTGAATAAATTCATCCAAACGCTAGAAGAATTTAATTTAATAACTAACTGAATAACTGTTTCGTTTATTAATACATTGTTTCATTCCAGATGTCTTTCACGAATCTCAAAGTAAAAGTTACTTTGCCTGGAGCAGATCTCTTCTATCAACATATTACAAAGCTGAAGCGGAAGAGTCTGTTCTCAATGGCTCAACAACTCAATTTATAACTTTCAACATAGGAAATGGTGTTAATTTCAGTCTACAATTGGTTGAAAGAGATGACGATCTTTGGACCACTAACGAACCATTTTTATTTCTTTCAAATAGTTCAAGACTTTGCAGCCAGAAGGATCGAAATATTGATCTCCTCAAGACATTTTCAAAAAAAGCTCATCCGTTTTTCTGTGATACCGTAATTAATAGCAGAAGTGCTAATACATTTGAAAACATCACAATTATTATTATTATTGTAGTCGTAATACTGATAACTACTACCATTGCTATAATTGTTACCCACTAAACATGATACATAACAAAAACATTTTCCAGAGATAACTTTTGCAATATTTGCAAACTTACATTGCATTAATGTTGTCATGAAGTTTCCAACACAATGTTTTCCAGTTACATTTAAATTACATCGAAACAGCATAACCAATAATATTCATTAAATAATATACAGTGTGTAAAAGCCAAATGGAATAAATTCATTATTTCGGTTACTGTACATATTTATAAAAAGTCCCGAAACACGTCAAATTTAAATTATAACTTGACATTCTTTAACGTGAAAATGCAACCCCTACCTTCAACCCCCTTAGAATGACAGGTACAACCCCCAATTTTTTAAATGGGAAGTATAGGCTTGTGATATATCATTTGAAAGGTCTCTTCATTCTCTATTCAAAAATGTTATTGTTTTTAAATTTAATGCAAAAATTAACATAAAAAAAATTAATATCATGTTGTTACCGAAATTCGCTACATACAATCAAAAACTAAAATGTAATGCAAAACGTAATAAAATGTAGAACACGAAAAAGAACTATGAATGTTAATGAAGTAGATGTTCAAAATGTTCTCCGCGAACGTCTTGGCAACATCCTAATCTCAAATAAAACTGTCTTCTAACATTATTTAACATATCAGGCGTGATCGACCTAATCGCAAGCGTTATTCGTTCTTTTAAGTCATTTAAATCAGAAGGTTTAGTTTTGTACACATGGCTCTTCACATATCCCCATAAAAAGAAATCTAATAATGTAAGATCAGGTGATCGCGCTGGCCATTCAATCGATCCTCGCCTCCCTATCCACCGATTGGGAAATATTGTATCGAGGTACTGCCGGACATTAAGTTGGTAATGTGGTGGTGCTCCATCCTGCTGAAACCATATCGTATTCGCTGGAACTTGAGGATTACCTGGATCAGGATATAAATTTGCCAACGTTGGAATGACATCATTTTGAAGTAGTGCCAAATAACTGTTGCCATTCAAGTTGCCCTCAATAAAAAAGGGACCAATTATATTGTTCCCTACAATCCCTGCCCAAACATTAACCTTTTGAGGGTATTGAGTGTGTTCTTCTCTCATCCAGTGAGGATTTTCCGTGGACCAGTAGCGGCAATTTTGCCGATTAGCATGACCGTTAAGTAAAAAAGTACACTCATCAGAAAACATAACGTCTTCTAATTGGATAATATTGTTATCCAACATGTCCATCATTTGCTCACAAAAAAAAGTTCTCCTATCAAAATCGTCTTCCATGAGCTCCTGAGTAGGTATCATCTTATACGGATGCAATTTATTTTCTTTTAATATGTTTGCTATCGATGTATGGCTAGCATTGAATGTAGTGGATGCCTGTCTACTCGATGTATGTGGGTTTTCCTGAAACTCAAGCAACACATCTAATTTGAGTTCATCACTCAGTGCATTAGCAGCTGCTTTTTTTATCTGCCTTACATGACCAAACTCGCGAAACTGCTTTTCTATTTTACTTATTGTTCCTTGGGATATAGGCGGTAAATTAGGAAATTTCTCATGAAATAGGCGAGTTACTTCCTGTTGTGTTCGGATGTTATCTCCGTAACCAATCATTTGTAAAACTGTTATTTTATGCATTTCCGTTAATCTAACCATTTTTCAGAATTGAATTGAACAAACTTTATACTTAAATTACAACAATGACAACTTAAATAAAACAATTTACTACTGCTTGTTAAAATAGCGTTGCCACGGAAATACTTTAAAGTTTTTTAATGGTTACCATCTAAAAACCACATTGCTACGGTTTTTGTTCACTTTCTCATTATCAAGACCTAAACGGGAAATAAGTTTTAAGTAATATTGTAATAAGTTCCGAGTATATTTTAGCGAATTTCGGTAACAACATGATATTAATTTTTTTTATGTTAATTTTTGCATTAAATTTAAAAACAATAACATTTTTGAATAGAGAATGAAGAGACCTTTTAAATGATATATCACAAGCCTATACTTCCCATTTAAAAAATTGGGGGTTGTACCTGTCATTCTAAGGGGGTTGAAGGTAGGGGTTGCATTTTCACGTTAAAGAATGTCAAGTTATAATTTAAATTTGACGTGTTTCGGGATTTTTTATAAATATGTACAGTAACCGAAATAATGAATTTATTCCATTTGGCTTTTACACACTGTATAAAATGTTGATTTTATTTTGCCCAGATATGTCTCATACATAGTGGTTATGTTATATATCCGATGTTTGTATTTAACCAACTCAAAACGTTACCCACATGTGTACAAGAAACTTGGAATTAATATTATCTTAAAACGTTCCTTAAATGTATTTCCGTTAATCTTTTTTCCTTGAGTAGATAGAAGAGTGAACAGGAAATATACGATTAGCATGTGATAAAGTGAGATAGAAAATCAGGTGGTAGTTTGCGGAACGGGCATTACTTACTGATTACATATATTATTTTGTTTGTTGAGGTTAGTCAAAGATTATATTGAGGTTATAGTTGTATCGTCGTTCTGTTTAACCGCGTGTTCCTCTTCCATCTTTTTACAATATATAATACCAATACGTTTGAATTGATTTATTTAGCGTAAAATTGAGTTATTTAACTGAACAAAAAATAAATAACTAAGTACTATCCTCACTTCAATATGAGTAAAAGTGTAGTGGCGGTTAACGTGTGTGAACAATATCTGAAGAGGACAGCGACAGGGTGAGTTTCTATAAATTCTTCATATTTTAGAACTTTAAATTTGTTTCAAAATGAAGTCAAGTCTGGAAGCATATTATGCGAACTCCGAACATGATGGGATATACCATAATCGAAACACTGTCTATTAACAAAGCATCATTTTCTATCGCATATAATTTACTTAGAGGTATAAGTATAGGATATAATTTATAAATCTCAGATAGCTCCACTATCTTCATTTTTTGAAAAGCTATAATTCTCCATTCCTCCTAGCTGTGCTTCTTTGTATGAAATATGGTGTACTGTTTGTAGAAGTTATAGTCTTGATCAAACATTATGTTCAATGGGATGGGAACTTTTAATTTTAGTCAACAACTATTATTGTTCAGTTGAATCTACCAGGAGTGTGTGAAGATATGTATACTGAAATTATGCTTCACTTTTTTTATCAAAAAAAATTTACCCTACTCAAAATGACAGTCATTTCAGTTTGTTTGTGTTTTGGGATTTTCTTTTATATTTTTATTATTCTATAGGAACAGACTAGTACTGGTCCAGGGATCTGATTATCAAAATTTGATTAGGTGGTGCCTCCAGCAGATTATAGAGGATGAGCTTGCCCAGTATTGCTCGTGGACTGGACAAAAACAAAATTTTGAAATGTCGGATTTAGAATTTTCATCGACATACTCAAACTAAAGTGCTCACCACTAATTTATTCTCCAACCTCTCTCTCTCATATATGTACATATAATATTTTTTTCAGAATCTTCGAAAGAAGTGTATGTCTCGACTACTGATAAACAGTTCGAACTGATTGCAATGGAGTGGATGAGACTGAAAAGGAAAGATTTGTAATAGAGATAAAAGTTATTTTTTGTTCAACACTACATGTTTTATATATCTTTATGTTTACTTTTTTTAAATACTATTTTTTGTTTTCTTCATTTCAATATATTCTATATTTATTTATGGAAATTTTAAAGTTACATTATATATTTTATGCAGATAAAGTTTTTTATTCAATATCCCAGTAGCATTTAAATTTTGGACATCATCATTCAACTAGTTCGATAATTTTTTTTCTGTGGCAGAGGGTAAGTATCTCATGGTATACCTTCTCTTTCTACATTTCCAAAAAATGGGATTGAAATTCCAGAATTGTGTACATATAAAAAAAATGAAGGTATACCATGCTGCTCCACCCTGTATACCGCGAAATAAAATTGAAATATAAAAGGGTACCAATATGTAACATTATGGGAATGTTATTGAATAAATGTTTTGGAGCCACATTAAATATATGTAATGAAATTACATTGAAGTTCCGTTAAATATGTTACATTTATGTAATGTTTATCATTAAACATTACATTGTAATATTTATAAGAGGCACAAAGTGCTATATATGCAATGTATCTGTAATATCAAGCATATCTCTGTATAACATCACAAAGTAACAATGTGACATAACATTTATATTTTAGTTATGTTTTTATGTTTAGTGGGGCTTACGTTTTAAGAAAAAAATGCAGTAGAAAAAAAAACAGCGTATGAGAGAGTCTAGTTTAGTTTATAAAAAACGAACAAATGAAAATACTGAATCCGAATACGAGGATGCCGTTGAAGTTAATGAATACGCAGAAATGGGAAACACAAATAGAATATTTTACGATCTACAAGGAAATAGAGTAAATGAAATATTGGGTGAAGAACAACAGGAATACGACTAAGCTTATTCCACAATCAAACCTTCGAAATCACTCGGCGCTAAGGAGAACAGCGAAATCGTCAATAATGAAAATACTGAATCGGGTTACGAGGATCCCGTTGAAGTTCATGAATACGCAGATATAGGAAATACAAATAGAACATTTTACGATCTACAAGGAAATAGAGTAAATTATTAAATATCTCAGATACAAAAAAAATTTACATGCGAATATGTTTTTGTATTTTTCGTAGCTTCGAATAAACTTAAAAATTTGAACAGGTTTTTTGATTTATGAAAAAACCATGGATGCTAGGGAATGGGATCGACATCGTGCGGAAAAATTGACCAAACCTGACCTCAAATTATTTTTTTCACCGCGGCATCGCCACTTCAAATCCAATACCATTTAACCCATGGCAAAGAATACACCAACCAACAAGAAGTGAAGCCCGCCACATTTTTAAATAAAAGTTCTCGTACAACTTGACTTGTATGTATCTATGTGAAGAATCTTGTAACTGAATCTTAAACCAGTTGCACATGCCTAATTTTACTGAAATTTTGCACTTGTTTTTGGAAAGCCTTTTTTTCTCACATACGAACTTCTTATGAGTGAAAATAGTGGTGACAACAGTAAAAAAAGATGTAGAGTAGAGGGTATAAGAAATAAAGAAGTCAAAGTAAAGAATCCGAAAATATGGAAACAAATTGTCAAGAAAATGGAAACAAAGGGCCTGTAGACACCATAAGCCAAGGGTCTACATGGACTGTAGCTGTTATTTTTTGGCTAATTTAATATTTAACCTTAACCAAAGAAAAACAAAATAATGAGTGAATTTTTAACTTGTATGGATGAAATTTATTTTTAGCCAATACTCTCTGTACTGTACTTTTACTTACTTCACAGATAGACGCAATTTTAGTTGACGAGGAAGTAGGGTTTACTACCATTTCAGCAACTATATCAATTTTTTTATCATCACTAAATGTTGGTCGACCAGATCGTTTGGCATCTTGAACACTACCTGTTGCTTCAAACTTGTGAAGAAGCTCCCTCAAATAAGTTCTCGAGATACGCGATCTGGGTATCTCCCATTAAATAAACGTTCCGCTTCATGGAGATTCTTTCCAGATTCACCAATTATTAAGATAGCTGCTAGTTTGTCGGCTTGAGTACGTACCATTTTGCCTATGTAAACTCTTAAACGTCTCGTTAAACAATAATAAAATTAAATATTTAAGCTATTAAGAAAAACTTTGTAAAGCAACAAATACTATTACTTATTTATTTAATTTATCCGTCAAAATTCGTTTAAACCCAAACAAAATTAATATGGCTATGTAGCCAATGTCAATGCCTTTCAAACGAGATATCACTTGCCATAAGGTCCCATTTAAAATTATTGGCCAGAGTGGCACTGTTACTATTACTATTACGTCACCTGTTACCATTCGTAGAGAAGTATACAACACTTTATTTGCACCCTCCAAATTTTATTAATGTTAGTGTAGCCGTTCAAAAGATACGAGGGGGGGAGGGGACTTTTGAAAATAGCACTGTATAAACGGATTTAATAACGTTTTCGATTGGTTTTCCCATAAAAAACTGACAATTAATATGGAAAAAACAGTGGCCATTCCATTTGCCAGTTATTCGAATAGTTTACCAGATGTCACTGAACTTACCATCACCAATCATAAACATTGCAAAAAAAATAAGCATCAGAAATCTGGTTAAATATCTAGGATTAGAAATTGATTTTCATCTGAAATGGAACAAGCACATTAACAATGTTGCAAATAATTTAAGATCAGTTCTGTATAAATTCAAATACATGAGAACATATTTAGATATATCCCACCTAAAGGTTTTATATCATGCTTTTGTAGAGTCACGTTTATCTTACGCTATTCCAGCCTGGGGTACCAACGAACCTGAAAAAAATTCAGATATTACAAAAAAATATAATTAAAATTATGTATTTTGAAGTTATGACCTACCCTCCAAACCAATTATTTGAAGAAACCAAAATTTTCGATCTCGTATGCCAGCTTTACGTATACTACATTATCAATTATTTGTATAAAAAAATATTTACTATCTAGGATATCGACCATTCCTATGACACTCGAAATAAAAAATCAGAAAACACTAGAATACCTACTACTAAGAAGGCGCTGGAACAGATAAGATTGTAATAATTGTCAATTAAGGGCCGTGACAGACGAGCGTCTTGTGAACGCAAACACGCTGCGGCTATGTAACGACCTGTGTGTAGAAAACGCTGTGTACACGCAACGGGTACGCAACGGCAACGCAGCGAGCACACAAGGTGCACACGCTTTTACAAACACCAGTGCAGTCCAATTGTATATTGTTGAGACGATGAAAAGACGTACCAAGCTGATGATATCATATACGTCTGCTCCTTCTCGATTTTCTCTGCGAATCGCTCTATTGTTGTGTTCCATAATTCTGGATATTGCCTTACGCCGTCAATAAGCAGTTTAACATCGACTACACTGTCCATCTCGCAACGTTAACGCCGGTACCATGTGCAATCTATAACTAGTTGGAATGGTCTACCGACCGCCAACGTTCGGCGTGCAAGCAGCTTTCACAGGTACCTGGCGTGTACACTCAGCGTGCAAGCGTTCCATGTGGAGGACTTCATTTAGCACTATGATAATCCAAGTTCAGTGTGGATTCGCCGCAGCGTGTTTGCATGCACAAGACGCTCGTCTGTCACAGCCCTAAGGTACAGTATTCGCCAACTAACTTGATGTCCTAAATGCTTTCTAGGGAGCTATTGACGCCGCACTGTAAGCAGTGCCGTGCAAGTTCTGAGGATACGCTTTCTGTTACAAATTAACACAACTTGTACAATTAATAAAGTAAAGTCCGCCCGGAAATATATGATCCTAACTTAATAAATAATATTTAATTCTTTGTTATAATTATTGGTATATTGATTTTAATAGAAACGGATCTGCTTTATACCTGAATTCTGAGTATATAAATAATATTTTAACAATAAGGTACCCATTACAATAACATGTTATTTATCTAATTGAAGATTATAAAGTTAGGATCTTATATTTCCGGACGGTCTATAATTAAAATTTGTTAGAAACTAAATAACTTCTTCCAGGTAGTAATTAATTTTCACGTTTATTAAGGTATCTTCATCACTTTTTAATGTCTTAAAATAATTAAACACCCTATATATCACTTGACGAGTTTGTCCTTCAGTACATTCACGATTTTCTTCATTAACGGCTGACATTTTTACAAACACTTTATTGTACAAAGCAGAAACAATAACTGTGTGGCGCTACGCTACTGAAAATCTTAACACCTGATAAGGTTCGATGCAATTGGCGTTTGTCAAAATTCTACCACCAATAGCAGCCGACTAGACAGGGCACTATTACTCTGTCTCTCTTAGTTGGTAATTTCTGGGACATCAAGTTAGTTGGCGAATACTGTACAGCTTTCTGCCGGCCTTATACAAAGTATACTTGAGGACGATAAATTCCAAAAAATTATTCAAATCAAGAATAAAAAACATTATTTTCATTACCGATAGATATATTTTTAGTCCATTGAAATGTTACAATTTAAGGACCTAATATTGCATTTTTTAGAGGACGCAATTTTATTTTTGGGACATGTGTGGGGGGTCAATAGAAGCTTAACCACAAGTTGTGGGGTTGCCAACCTTGTCCCCCAGCAAAAAAGGGGTGCAAACACCTTTTTCGCGACATCTCGGAAACTATGCGTCCTACAAAAAATTCGTGGAGACATGATTTGTAGCAAAGTGGAAATTAAAGAAGTTATAAGCAAAAAAGTGAGAAAATTTCTATAAAAATTTTCTCAGACCAATCTTGTAGAAGTATTTTTGGGGAAAATTTTTCCCTATAATTTTTTTCAATTTCATTCATTCAGAACGCTGTTCCAGCGCTCCAAAGTTGACCGGGTTGGTCAATGCTCATGAGAATCCGGTCAAAACGAAATGTTTAACTCAGTTTCATGATCTTTTTTTTATTCTAAATACATTCTTGAAAAAGTTTTGTTAAATCCCTACCTACAACTTAACTTATTCATTGCTAACTCTTTTCCTCGCCACCTATGAGGTAAAGTCTGTAGGCACGTTTTTTTACGTGGTATCCCCAGCAGGCCTATTCCACAGACATCTTGCCGATGAAGTAATCCTCGACATAATCAAATTCTCAATTAGTTATTAGATAGCTATTCTATTCTACTTTTCTTTGATGGTTTAGCCTGTGCTCAGAATGTAATTCAACGTCGAATGAGAAGGTTTGGGGAATGACAGGAGTTAAAATTTGAGTCATAGTTGGAAGTTCATCTTCGAATTCATTTTCTTCCATTAACTTTGATATTTTAATGATGTTGCTGCATGTTTTGCCAGAACAATGGAGGCTTACTGTAGAGCATTTGAGGCCTGCTTTTCTGCAGCGACACATGCTTTCACAATTTCCTGTGCATTTGCATCAAATTAATTTCATGAGATCGGCGGGTGCTGGAGGCTTGGAAGCTTATATTGGCATCCAAATGTTTGCACGCGTTTTCCAGTCCCAATCTTCAGGATTTTAATATATTTCGAGCCATGACTGGACCTGGTGCTATACTCGGAGACTGTGAAAACGAGCTGCATCTTGTGTTGGAGGCAGCCATGATGAACTAAATGAATTTTTAGTCACTGTCTTGGCAAATCGTTGTATCGCATGCCGTCTGGTGAGTCGTCTTTATTACCACCGTAAAAAACTACGAAAAACCGTTCGCCAACAAGAGTGAGCAAAGATGGATCGACTTTCTCACTCAGGAATAGCGCGGTATCACCAGCTAATTCAGGAGTTTTCTCCATAATTTATATAAATTTTAGTTTCCCAATACTATAGGCTGCTGATGCTGTATCACATCCTGAGAAAGCATGAAGAAACAGCAAATTCTGTGCTATAAGATATCCATACATAAAACTTGAATGGCTATATTATAACTGACCAGATGTGCGCCCTTTTTAAGGTTTTGAAAAGTAAATGTATGGTCTTCTACCTAATGTCGTGAGCAGTTAGAAATGAATAAGTAAAGTTGTACGGATTGAACAAAAATTTTTGAAGAATGTATTTACAATAAAAAAATATCATAAAACTAAGTTAAACATTTCGTTTTGACCGGATTCTCATGAGCATTGACGAACCCGGTCAACTTTGGAGCGCTGGAACAGCGTTCTGAATGAATGAAATTGAAAAAAATTATAGGGAAAAATTTTCCTCAAAAATACATCTACAAGATTGGTCTGAGGTATTTTTTTTTGTAAAATGTAATAAAAAAAGTTGTATAGCAAAAAAGAAAATTTTTATAGAAATTTTCTCACTTTTTTGCTTATAACGTCTTCAATTTTCAATTTAGGGCAAAACGTTATACAGGGTGATTAATTACTAATTGAAAATAATTTGACAGTAGAATCCTGACTTCAAATTATGAAAATTTGACTCAAAACACCTAAATAAAATGTAGCTGCTTACTTAGTTATAGGGTGTTTTGTTTAAAAATTTAAAACCTATTTGTGCCCAGTACTTTAAAACTGTTTTACGTATTCATTTCATATTTGGCAGAAAGTGTAAACACTGTACACCCTACTAAGTTATGGTAAACAAACGTTACTGGCTACTACCAGAAGCGTACGACAGGGGTAAGTGACAGGTTAATCGTTCCCAAACTCTACGCCACTGGCGGAATAGAAATTTTAGCACAATTTTTCGAATTTTCAATATTTTTTACGTAAATAAAGTAATCTTTTCTGATAACGATAAAGTCAATATTTCTCCAGATATATTAAGTTGAACATGAACCTGCACAATTTTGATGTGGTTCATGCAGGATGGAACACCAACTTATTATCAGATAATAGTGAGGAATTCTCTCGATAATCAATTTCCTCATCGTTGGATTGACAGGTATGTATAGTTATCGTTATTCTGAGCATGCGTAGTATGACTCGTAGTCCTTAACTTTAATAACGATAACGGACTTTATTTATTCATTTATTTATTTACTTACGGAGAATATAGTAAAACGGTTGTTATGCTTATGGTTATATTTCCAATTACAGCAAGTTATTATCCAATCAGCTAGGACCCCTTCTAACAATACCATTTTCTGAAGCTTCTTCCATTTATAAAGTATTGATCAACTATTTATATAATAATCGAAGACAAACCGCAAACGTGGGGCTATATTTCCAAAAATAATTTGATTTCCAACCAAAGATTTTATCCAACTCATCAAGCGGCAACTGTGATTATATTTGATCTGTGACTGTCAAACTGAATACGTTATTTTTAGATGGCTTAAAATTCCTTCTTTTCTTGTTCAACGTAATCGTTATTGTTAATGTAGTTAACCATAAGTACCCTCAAAATCGCCGTTATATTTGTAGGCTTGAAAACTCTCTAATATGAACAAAATTCATTATGATTTAAAAGTAATGGATTTATTAATAAATGCCACTTATACTAGGCTACCAAATAGGGCTACAAAATTTATAACACACCATTCAAATTTAAGAACGAATTTGCTAGCCGTGATAGAACAATGTTAACACCTAATTATAGTAAACCACCACATTTTTATCGTCTACCAAAAATTCATAAACAAAACATTCCATTAAGACCAATTTCTAGCACTATTAATTCCCCGTGCAACAAACTATCATATCAATCATATATTAAAAATGATTGAACCCCTTGCAGGAAGATTCATATATCAAAAATAGCCATAATTTTTTAGAGAAGCTATCAGTTTTAAATTTTAACAAAAATCATTATTTGGTCAGTTTTTATGTAGTTAGTCTGAAGGAACTGGGATAGGAGTGTATGGGCCAGGAACCAAACACTCTGAAAGCTTGTGAAAAACCCCAAGTATCTTTAAAGCGGAAATTCACGCCATAAGAAAGTTCAATATTGACAAAGAATGAAAAACAGTATCATAATGCGAGATAGTCAAGCAGCCATCAAAGCACTGAACTGTTGTGTAATCAGTTCCAAAATGGTGTGGGAATACCAAGGCATACTGATTGAACTAGGCAGGAACAATATAGTAAACCTACTGTGGATTCCAAGACACACTGGAATAGAAGGGAATTAAATAGCAGATGAACTAGCAAAGAGGGGTACTGAAAGACCCATATGGGGGCGGTATCACTCCGATGTGATATTGGAAAAAATAGGCAAAGCCGAAGAAAATATAAGATCTGACAATTGGAAAAATCCTAGTTTATCTTTATCCAAAAACTCCTTCTAAGGGAGCTAGCACCCTTTGGAAATAAAGCTGCTTAGTCAGTTTTTTGAGCATATTTAAAAAACCGTTACCTAGTAACTCTAAACTTGGTACACCATATAATGTATAACCCTGCTATAACACATTGTAAGTAGTAAGTAGAAATTCCTACTACATTTTCGACATATATTATGATTTACTGCGAATTATAAATCAGTCCTCAAAACCAAGATAAGAAGATCCAGTTTTTGTTCCCATTGTACCAAACAATTGAAATTAAAACGTTTGCACCAAATGTCTTATAATTATGACTGAAAAATTGGCTATAAAGGATAACTTGTCAGTTAATGAACTGTAGCACCTATTATTGTAAGCAAATAAGGATTAAACTGAAAAAATTACAGCTAACGTTAATTCCGGTATTAATCAACTAGCAGGAAAACTTGATGAGGCCAACCAGAAGATAGTAAAACTAGAGACCAGAGTAAGAAAACTACGGAGAAGTAATATTGCTACATTTGGCCTTGAAGGTGACTCTGCGCAATTAAATAAGGTCGACTTTGTTATTCCACAAATAAATAACCCGTAAGGTACAGACTTAGCGGGAAGTAATATAAATTTTATAAGAGGTCCAAAGTAAGATAGATGTTATATACGAAAAATCGCTTGAGTTACACTAGTATCGTATTACAGGATGATAACAACTTCTCTATTTTCATGGGAACGATGCTAGATTGCATTTTACATAAAAATTAACGCTGACGTTTTATTAAAAAACTTATAAATTGAATTGATCTATTGCGATGTAGTTAGTTACAATTTTATTCTAAATTACCTAATTTCCATTTTTTATAATTTTATTGTATCTCAAGTAGGTAGTTAATTAAATAAAAATCATTTTTAAAAACCCAAACGTGGTTTTGTGAATATAACAGTGGCGCAGTCAGTAGGATTCCTAAACACATTTAGAACAATGATTGCCTAACTAAGTGTGGTGGTTCCTAAACCTTCAAGTAATTTACAAGTACCAGCTCCAGTTCTTTACTAAGCAGACGGTCTCTCCGACACCAGGAACACGCAGACAGCTAACCAGGTGTAGCAACGCTCACGGACAAGGATTTCATCTGCCAAGGAAGGAATGAAAATAATAACGTGAGAATCATCTCGTTTCATTATAATTTAACATTTGCAATTTATTTTTTTTACCAAGTTCTATTATCATCGATTGTTTTTACTTTTAATCAAAATGCCTGAAACGCATAGTGGAACTAATACCAATACTAATAACAATGTTAACCCAGAAAGAGTACCAATCGCTCAAACTTGATCGGTTGAACCTTATAAATTATCTGAAATATTTTCCATTATTCCGGATTATGACGGTAGTCAAATTTTCCTAAATACCTTTATAAATGCTTGTAAAACGGCTTTTAGAATGTCCGATAATGATCAAAAAGTACTCCTAGCTCTTCATATGAAAAATAAACTCAAAAGGCGAGCTGCCGAACTCGTCAATTCACATGACCCTTCAAACTGGGAAGAAATTAAAACACTCTTAGATTCCCATTTTGGAGATTCTAGTGACTTGAATTCATCAATTCAAGATCTTCAAAGAATGAAACAACTATCGAATGAATCGCCTTTAATGTTTGTTTCAAGATTACAAACTTTAGAAGCAAAAATGTATTCAGCTATAAGTAAACAACAACTTTTAACTGTGGATAAAAAATTTGCACAAACTCGCCTTATAAAATCGTTAACTCTAAATACTTTATTAACTGGACTAGATCCAAAAATTGGTCAAATTGTTAGTGCTAGTAACCCCATAAATGTTTTATCAGCTATTTCACGAATCAGAAGGGAACTTCAATTAACCTATTTTGAAAATCACAAGGTTCAAAATAATCAATCGCATTCCAAATAATTTACCAATACGTAAACCTAACCAGATTACACCCAAACAGTGTAATTTTTGTAAAATAATGGGACATACTATACACCGTCAAAGACAATCTCCAGGCCCACCAAACGGTTATTTGAGACCAAACCAGGCCTATAATTCACAAAATCAACCTACTCAAAATCATCAACAGAGGCCAAACCCACAATTTCAAAATAATAAACAAACCCAAAATTTTCACCAAAGGTCAAATGTTCAAAATAATCATCAAAATCAAAATCGTCCTTCAGTAATTAGACAAAATCCCAACCTCACACTTCAAAGACCTGGAAATCAACCTAATAATAATTTCAATCAACAGAGAACACTTCATTTTAATCAAAACCATTCTAGCAATGACTCTGAAAGTAACTACAACTATTATACCGATGATAGTCAAACCTATTTCGAAAATCCAGATCAATACTCTAAAAACGAACTTGAATATAAAGAAAGAATACTACCAATAAATGAACCCTAATTCCCCAGACTATTATACTGTTAATAGTGAAATAGAAGAAAACAATTATACTGGTAATAGTGCCCTTGATTTCGAAGATAGTATTCGCAATACAAATGAATCCGAAATCGCTAACTATGACTATGTTGAGGAAGAAAATTTTAACCCCGATAATGAAAATGTGTATAACTTTAATTCCGATAACCTCTTAAATCCAAATCATACTTTTTATCAGGATTTTAAACAAGGTCCCTTGCAAACGAGACCACCAGATTCGGTAGACAACCAATATCAAAATTTGTCGGCCGCAGATCTCAGCCAACAAATTCAAACTATGAGTTTGAACTGTCCAGAACCGGACCACCTCGAACAAACATTCCTATAAAAAATGCTTTGCCTGTTAATTCAAAAAACCTTTATTATATTAAAGACGCAACAAACAAATTTAAAATTATTATTGATACAGGTGCAGGTTTGTCAATTTTTAAACCACAAACTTGTAAAAATTATAAAAATCGATTTCCTGAAAATGTGATTATTCAAGGTATAACTAACCAAAAAATTAGAGTCAACGAATCGGTACTTATTCCATTTACAGCTAATAATCCACACAAAGTATTTATTTGCAATTTAGATATTGATTTTGATGGTCTACTAGGCTCAGATTTTTTAGAACACTATAATTGCATAGTAGACTTAAAGAACAAACAACTTATTACTGATTTTAAAATTTTACCATTATATAAAGTAACAGATGATAATGAAATTACAGATATTTCAATTGAAAACCAGTTCCCACAAATTTACAAAAATGAAATTTCTATTGAACCTAGAACCGAACAAATTTTCAAACCTAAATGTGATTTAACTAATAGAGAAAGTTAAGTTGCCAAACGCTTTAGTTAAAATAAACGAGAAAGGAGAATTTCTAGTTTCAATATTAAATGTTAATGATATTCCTAAAACTGTAACATTTTCGAAATTAACCTTAGAACCATATGAAACAAATACTGTAAATAATATCCAACTAAGTACTCAAGAAATGTGTACCGATAGAAATTTAGAAATAAAAAATCAATTGAGACTTGATCATCTTAACGAAGAGGAACGAGATTTAATCACTCAACTTTGTATCGATTTCTCTGATATATTTTATTTAGAAGGAGATCCATTGACTTTCATTAATGAAATAAAGAACAGTATAGATACCCAGAATGCAAAACCAACTTATGTAAAATCCTATCGTTACCCCCAAATCCATAAACAAGAGGTGAAAGATCAGATCAATAACATGCTTTCACAGAAAATCATTCAGCCTAGTAATTCTCCATGGTCATCACCAGTGTGGGTGGTACCTAAGAAACTCGACGCGTCCGGCAAACAGGAGTGGCGCGTGGTTGTAGATTACAGGAAATTGAATGAGGTTACCGTTGACGACAAATATCCGTTGCCAAATATTGGTGATATACTCGACCAGCTTGGTAGGTGTCAGTATTTTACGACACTAGATCTTGCTTCAGGATTTCATCAAATTGAAATAACTCCTGAGGACGTACCCAAGACAGCTTTTACAGTCGAAAACGGTCATTTCGAATTTCTCCGAATGCCGTACGGTTTGAAAAATGCCCCCTCGATATTCCAGAGAGTAATGGACAATGTCCTTGCTGGAATCCGAAACGAGGGATGCCTCGTCTACATGGACGACATCATTGTTTATTCCCCAACCAACGATACAAGAATATATTACCCGCTTAACGGACGTATTTAAGAGACTTCAAAACGCGAATTTAAAACTACAACCAGACAAGTGCGAGTTCTTGAGAAAAGAAGTCGCATACCTTGTACACTTAATCACGGAAGATGGTGTTAAACCATTCCCTGCTAAGATTGAATGTGTCAAGAATTTTCTCCAACCAACGAATCAAAAAGAAATTAAATCCTTTTTAGGTCTCGCTGGTTACTACAGGAGATTTACTGCGAACTTCGCAAAGATTTCAAAACCAATGACAGTCCTTTTATAAAAAGACGTTCCTTTCAATTTTGACTCTGAATGTCAAAAATCATTTCAAGAATTAAAAAATGCCCTGACTTCTACCCCGATTTTAATATATTCAAACTTTGAAGAACCATTTCTTCTAACTACCGATGCTAGTGCATTCGCAATCGGCGCGGTTTTATCACAAGGACCAATTGCCTATGCATCAAGGACCTTGTGCAAAGCAGAAACAAAGTATTCCACAATAGAGAGAGAACTTCTTGCAATTGTGTGGGCAGTGAAACACTTTAGACCATATTTGTATGGCCGAAAATTCACGCTGATAACAGATCACAGACCACTCACGTGGTTATTTTCGATAAAAGACCCTGGCAGTCGTCTGGCACGATGGCGCCTAAAATTAGAGGAATACGACTACCAAATTGAATTCAAATCTGGAAAATCTAATAAGAACGCCGATGCACTTTCTCGTATAAAAATCAATTACATAAAAGATTTTGTTTCCATTAAATCAAAATTAGAAAGTTTTAAACATGTACCTTACCCAATATATCCTACCCTCGAGCATGCAGGGTCATCTAAAGAATTGGACGAAAATGAAACAGAAATTGACTGGAATGTTGCCGAACAGGAATTTCTAACATTCGTCGAATTGTATAAAACAAAATCATTGATTGATTATTTTAAAATAGAATATTCCAATATTCAATTACTAGACAAGCAAAATAAAAACATTTTAACTTTCTTTCAAAAAGATAATTTACAAGAATTTCACGAAAAAATAATAGATGATATTTTTGAAGGAAACCCCAATTTTTCTTATGGACAAATTAATGTAGTAGTAAAACTGTCAAGAATAGAAAATATTTAATTATCCCTTTACCATTAGAACCAACTAGTAGTTCTGAACATTTATTTGTAGCAATTTATAGAAATCGAAATGTATTTAAACCTTCAGAAAAGTATGCTATTGAAAATAATCCTGAATTGCCAATATTAGAGACACTATTTACTTTCGGAAATTGATGTAAAATTCACAATTTGTCAAAATATAACTGAAGAACCTGAAAAGAATCAAATACCAATTATTCTAGACCATTTCCACAATGGCAAAAGCCACCTTCATCGTGGAATTAATGAAACTATTAGACGAATACGACAAAAATATAATAGGGCAGGTCTCACTAGAGATGTCGAAAATTATATTAAGTCATGTCGCGCATGTTAAGAGTCAAAAATTTGTCGTAAAAACTTAGACAGTCCCCTCGTTATAACTGAAACACCTAAAACACCTTTTGAACGTATTAACGTTGATATTTTAGAGGTACCTCAAAGAAATTACGCCCTCACGATAAGAGACGAACTAACAAAATTTTCTCAAGCATATCCTCTTGAGGATAAAACTGCCAAATCAGTTGTTAATGGACTATTAGTTTATTTCCAGCATTTTGGTGCACCACTTCGCATCCAGCATCCATTGTGACGCTGGCAACGAGTTTAATAATAGTTTGATGAGAGATCTTTGTAAGATGTTCGATATTAAGTTGACATATTCAAGTGTCGGACACCCACAAAGTAATGGGTCTTTAGAAAGACTACATGCTACCTTATTAGAAATGATCCGCGTGCATCTAGCAGATCACCCCAACGAACACCTATTTAATATTTTTTCTACGCCCATGTCCGTAAACGTCAAATATCGCACTGACAACTTTCCTTGTAAGTGACTTTTAACAATAACATGCACGTAATGAGAATCTCATAACATACATGTGCGTTTATTGAAAAACATAAAAGCTCTTAGTATTAGTGAAATACATTTTAGATTAAAAGAGTGATGCCCCTAAATGTCGGCAACGCATTTTACAATATCAAAAAAAGTAATTCATATTTTTGGGATAAGGGAATAAACGTTATCTCATTTATGCTGTCAATTTTGGTAACAAATTATAGTATACGAACATTTTCTCATCTTTAACTACGAATATGTCTGTTAGTAGTGAAAAAGATGAAATTATGAGCACTCAGAAGAAAATAGATGGGCGTAGAAAAAGTATAGTACGTTACACGAGTTGTAATCCCATTACGCACTCGTGAAATTTACGCACTCGCCGCTGTGCGGCTTCGTGCGTAAACTTTTTCACTTCGTGCGTAATGGGTTACTTACAACTCTTGTTACGTAATATACTATTACCCTATGCAATTGTTGCTTACAATAATTCTGTAAACAAAACGCACGGGTTTACGCCATACGAACTCGTATTCGGACATACGTCCTCTAGACCCCCTGAAAAGTTGTACAACGAACAAGAATTGATTACTAAATATATTAGAGACTTGAACAACCGTATATCTTATTATTATAAAATCGCCAGAGAAAACACTTCAAAGCAAAAAGAAAAGGCTAAAGTCCGATTTGATAGACATGTCACTGAAAATAAACCAGAATACAAAATAGGAGACAAAGTTTATGTAAAAGAAACCCAAATTAAAAACAAATTAGGTAATAAGTTTAAAGGCCCTTTCGAAATACTAGAAATACATAAAAATTCTGCCACAGTATTAAATTTGGAAACAAATCACCAATCTAAAATAAATTTTGATCTCATGAAACCTTATGCTGAAAATTAATTTATTTCCAGATTCCTGCTGCTGATCGGAACAGCAACATGTCAATATAAAATTGAGCCTATTAACAATACAATTGGAATCTACTATCACGACGAAACTAAACTTATTGTCTCAAACGACGAATGAACATTGTTAGTACAAAAAAACATATCAGCTTTTAAGCAAACCTTCGAAAAAAACAATAGAATCCTAGAAACAATTCAAAATACTTTCGCTTCAAATTCTCATATTATAACATCCTTTCGATCAGAAGTAAAATCCCATTTGGCATTATTACAACAAATTTCAAAATCCACAAGTGAAAAGTTCAATGAAATATCTTTTGATGTAAAAAGACAAAAACGAGGATTAATCAATGGTATCGGTAGTATATTCAAATCAATTACCGGTAACCTCGATGCGTCTGACGGTGAATATTTCACAGACTACATTAATAAGTTAAAAACAGACCAAAACCAACTAGAAAACTTATTAAAAAATCAATTATCAGTAACAAGTTCAGTACTAAGAAACTTTAATGACACTATAGAACAATTAAAAATAAACGAAAACATATTTAACTCAGATATAACAAACATTGAAACCTCTATTAAACAATCAACTAATGAAATAGCATTAATTGAAGCAAAATTACAATTCTTTGAAATTTGTGAGAAATTAATGGAGAGTTACGCGTATCTTGAAAATAGTATTAACGATATTCTAAATTCAATCACATTTGCACAGCTTCAAATAATTCATACTTCTATAATTGAACCCGAAAATTTGATTACTGCTCCTAAACAAATATCCGAAAATACCGTAAGAAAAAGTTTACCATTACCAATAAAATATTCAACAGTTTCACAATATCTAGAAATAATTAATCTCGAAGCATATCAAACAAATTCAGATCTTGTTTTTGTTCTAAAAATTCCACTTATTGAACTGCAAGTATTTACCCTATATCCAATTCCAATATATGATAATAGAACTGGACTTCATCATATGTTATCATTTTCTCAAAAATATCTACCGCGAGATGATGATTCTTTAACTTATATACCCATCGAAAATGTACAAGGATGCAAGTAAATATCGACGCATCAAAAGTTGTGCCGCGATATTTACGCTTATCCTATAGACGATAACGCAATGTGCGAAGCCCGTTTGCTAAAACAATATAAGACATTTCCAGAAAACTGTAAAAGTGCGGTAGTTAACGGACAAGGTTACAATGTGCAAAAACTTGGAGAAAACATGTGGCTAGTGTTAATTGCCGAATCAGTGAGTGCGACTATTCACTGTCCGAACAGGAAAACAGAAACATTAACTATAATTAAAAACTCTATTTTACAATTAAATTCGGAATGCTTCGGTTTTGTCGGTATAACCAAAATACAAGCCAACACTAAGAAAACTATCAATATATCTCACGAACCTCACCCCGTAGTAATTGACTACGATTGCTGTCAGAATGTACCAAATAATTTAGAAATACCAAAATTGGAAAAGCTAGATTTAAATAACATTAACGCGAACAATCTAGAGGTAACAAAAAACAAATTGGACCAATACTCCAGAGATTTAGACGAACTCATAAACAAACCGTTTGTCGAAAAAAATATCTCATGGTTCACATATTTCACCATTGCACTCATTGTCGTTTTAATTGTTCTTTACACATGTTACAAATGTAGAAATATTAGAGTCAAGAAATCAACAGAAAAACCCACTTCCGAAAAATCTAATAACGTCTCTATTGGACTTCAAAATATTATTCACAAAAGAAAACCCAAGCTCGACGCCTCCGAAGAAATTGAATCAGAAGTTATTAATTAAGTTGTACCTTTATCATTTTGTATTCTTTTTATTTTTATTAACTTTGTATTTTCTACTTTTTATGAATTGTGTATTTTTTATTTTTTTATTAATTTCAAATTGCTGTTTATTTACCAGCAATTTTATTTAATGGGGGAGTTGTTATATACGAAAAATCGCTTAGGTTTGAGTTACACTAGTATCGTATTACAGGATGACAACAACTTCTCTATTTTCATGGGAACGACGCTAGATTGCATTTTACATAAAAATTAACGCTGACGTTTTATTGAAAAACTTATAAATTAAATTGATCTAATGCAATGTAGTTAGTTACAATTTTATTCTGAATTACCTAAATTCCAATTTTTATAATTTTATTGTATCTCAAGTAGGTAGTTAATTAAATAAAAATCATTTTTAAAAACCCAAACGTGGTTTTGTAAATATAACATATATATAGTGACTATCTACCCCAAGAGGGGTTTAGTCGCCGGAGCGGCTTTTTAGATCCAGATTTTTTGGGGGGGATCGGGCCCCATTTCCAAGTTTTTAAATCAATTTAATTATGTTCCTCCACTGTTTCCTGTCGATTGTTTTCGCCTTCCAGTTTCGGATACCTAGACAGTTTATGTCATCTATAACCTCCTGTAGCCACGTTGATTTTGACCTCCCTCTTTTTCTTTTGCCACTTGGCTTCCACTCAGTCATTGCAAAAATTGTGCTGTTTGGGCCTGCTCTCCACACATGTCCCAACCATTTTAACCTTTGCTCTTTTATTACACTTATGATGTCCCTATGGATGTCTTTTTTCAGTTCTTCATTTGTTTTTTTCCTATATTCATTTTGAGTTATTTTCTTGGGTCCTAATATGACTCTTAATATTTTTCGTTCAAAAATTTTTAGGTCTTCTTGTTGTTTCTTGGTCATTATCATAAGTTCAGCTCCATACGTTATTGTTGGTCTAATTATTGATTTATAAATTTTCATTTTGGTGTTTTTGCCTAGAAATTTACTTCTTAATAGATTTTTATTTGCCTGGAAGACTCTGTTTGCTGCCATTATTTTCTCCTTTATTTCCATTTCCCCATCCCTATTGTTGGTTATTGTAACTCCTAAATATTTTATTTTATCAACTTCTTCTAATTTGAAGTCACCGATGCTATTATTATTGTTCATTAGGTGTTTGTTCACAGTCATTATTTTTGTTTTTGTTTCATTTATTTTAAGACCCATTTTTTTACCTTCTTCCACAATTTCTTGAAACATTTTTTCCATAATTTCTCTGTTTTTTGCTACCAAGACTAAATCGTCCGCATAAGCTGTCAATTGTCCGCCCCTTGTCCTTATGTTTCCTTTGTCTACGTTTCTGACTACATTTTCCAGCGCCAGATTAAATAGAGTTGTTGACAGAGAATCTCCTTGTCTGACTCCTTTGTTAATCTCGAATATGTCCGTCTCACCTTTTTGTGTTTTTACCGTAGCTGTTGATTGTTTCATACTAATCCAGATTAATTTTCTCAGTTTTTTGTTTATCTCCATAGTTTGAAGTGCTCTCATTAGTTGTTGTCTATTAATTGAATCAAAGGCTTGTTCGAAATCAATAAATAGCATCTCTGTTCCGATTTGATGTTCGTGAGTTTTTTTCCAATATTTGCTTCAGGATATGAACTGCGTTTATGGTTGATTTGCCTTTATTAAATCCGTATTGATATTGTCCTAATATTGTGCTTATACTGCTTGCCAGTCTCTTTTGGATAAGTGTAGACAGTATTTTATAGGTCAGGTGATTCCTCTATAATTTGTGCACTTTCGTTGATCCCCTTTTTTATGTATTGTTACTATTTGACCTGATCTCCACTCTTCCGGTATCTTTTCATCCCTCCATATACACCTTACTAATTCGTATATCTGCTCTGTCAGTTTTTCTCCTCCATATTTAATCAATTCAATATTTATTCCGTCACTTCCTGGTGCTTTCCCGTTTTTGCTTTTACTAATGATTTCTCTTATTTCTTCTAGCGTTGGTTCTGGTATTTGCTCTACTTCTAATTCTTCGTCTTCCGAAAATTCTTCCAGTATTTCCGTCTCTGTTAAAACGTTTTTAAAATGTTCCAACCATGTTGTTTTATATTCTATTTCGTCTTCTACCACTTTACCATTTTTGTCTTCCATTCCAATTTGTTTGGGCTTGAATACTCTATTTTGCTTTTTAATTTTTTGGTAGAATAATTTTGAGTTCTTATTATTATTTTCGGCCTCTATTTTTTCTAGTATGCTATCTACCCATTCTCTTTTAATTTTCCTTACAGCATTTTTTGCTTGTTTTCTTATCTTGTCATATTCGTTCTTTTCTTCGTCTTTATTCGTTCTAAGCCATTGTCTCCAAGCATCCCTTTTTGTTTCCACTATTTTTCTGCACTCCTCATTATACCATCCTTTTTTTGGACTGTTCATTTTAATGCCTATTTTTTCATTTGCCGCTGTATTAATACATTCTTCAATTTTTCTCCATTTACCTTGAACTTCATCGATTTGTATTTCTTTTTCTTTATCATCCAGTAATTTTTCTATGCGCTCTCCATATTCTTCTCTAATTTTTATATCTTCTAATTTTTGTATATGCCATTTATTGATTGGATGTCTGCTTTTAAATCTCTTTTTTATTTTTTGTTTTAAAATTGCTGTGACCATGTAGTGATCTGAGTCGGCGCAGGCTCCTCTATTTGACCTTGCAATGTTTTCAATAAAGGAAGAAAAAAATTATCTTATTAGATATAGTGGAATACTTTAAACCTGAATGTTGAATTTTCCGACGAACTAAAATACAATTTTTATTTTATTTATTCAAGTTATCCAAGGATTCGTATAAATGTTTATGTAAATATAAAATAACCAATAATAGCAAAGATAAAAATATGATGACTGAAGGAGGTAATATATTCGAAAACTGTTTAATATTATTATAAATTTTTGTGTTAGCTTAGAAAACAACGCCAAAATCGATTCAAGGACGAGCACTTCCGATTAGGCGCAAATAAATTTGTTAGAAATATATATATTTATACTTTCTTATCTGTTTCTTTAATATTTGATCCTTCCTGTTTCTCTTTACTGTTAGATAACATGATCCCAAATTAAATATAATATTCAATTCATTAAAAAGAGTTTGTGAAATTTGTACAGACTTTGTTCAATCCTGTTTAGAATTTAAGGAATATTTAGTTATTTCGGCTATGTTTATGGAATACTCAACTTTATTTTTATCATATTGATATTCTTCCTCTTCTTGTTATTAGAATAAAATCATGTTCACCAGTTTTTATAAGTAAAGCACTGTCATTATTTTGTAGAAAAAGACACAAGACAATCCTTAAAGCCAAATAAAATCACCTTTCTCCAAAATAAACACTCATATATGTATACCAAAAGACCAACACAATATTTTTGTTTTCCCTGGGACGCCATATTGAATTTTATTTGACAGGTCGCTGCATTGCCTAATTGTCTAGTTTTTAAATATGCTTTAAAATTTAACAATTACTTACAGAATTGCTCCTTTCGCAAGCTATTGCATACAGGGTGATTGATTAATATGATGAAGCTCAGTAGGTCGTTTTCATGAAATATACCAAAAAATGTTATTTATAAAAATTGTAGATACTTAGCTTTAAGTATCATATTTCAAACTAAGTTGCAGTGCTACAGGGTGTTCCGGTGCAAGACCATAGAAATGGTTTTTTAATAAAAAATCCCATATTTTACTTCCCCATTTCAACAATATCAGGAAGTATCGTGCTATACAGGGTATTTTAAAAGTTACCACCGATATTCTGTCAAAGTCGTAACAAGTTCATTAGTTCAAAGCCCTGTATAATTGATAAATGAGTAAGTGAATGATCTATTGGAGCCAAAGCTTTTGGATGATTATCAAGATTTATGAACACGAATGATTTTGATAATATTTATAAAATTAAATAGGTACATGGTGAGTCAAAACTCGAATACAATTTCTCGGTTATTTTAATAATGTATTTCATTTTATGACCGTTACAAGTTTTTAAGGTATTTTCATTCTTTTATGCAAAGTAGTACCTAATTAGGAGTATACAAAAAACTACACTAATGGAGATATAAGAAACAACACGCAAAAAACAATAGTATTTTTACTAAAATAAAGTATAATCTTAGAAGCAGAACCGTTTTCAGATTCATAATGGGAATTTTCAAATAATGATTACCAATGTATGTATATTGGGGTGACATTTACTGAGACCATTTCTAACACCATTGTACCCCCTTACTTCTACTCACTTCCTGAGGAAGCTCTCAGAGACTATTTCCAGGAGGAATTTTAGGATATCTACAGGCTTTAGCGTAGGTATCCAGTAATCTCCTAGGTGCTGTGCCCTATGATTCTGAACAAGTATGTGGATGGAGGTTTCTTCTTCCATTCCACAAAATCTACATTCTTCTTCCTCCACTATTTTGAGCTTTTTCAGGAGCCCATTCAGGCGACAATGTCCCGTTAGGATCCCTGTTAAAACTCTTATGCATTCATTCGACCTCAACGATTTGTAGTCACCCAGACAAATCTTTGATTGTCTGAAACTTTTATCAATTTGTCTATTCTTTCAGCAACTCCATGCTTTCACCCATTAATTTCTTGTTTCAGTTGCCTCTACATATTTTGTATCACTTTTTGCGTAGATGGCGACAAAAATATACCAAATTTCTATTTGTCTATTGTCTCAAATCCCTCCTCTTTACTTTCAGAAATTTCAGAACCTTTAGTGAAAAAATTTACCAATATAATATTCTTGTTTTGTACATACAACAATCAATCAACTTACTATATTTACTACAGTCCACATCATTACTAGCGGATGGAACTAAAATACAATATATCAACAATTAGAACCTAATTTTATTGCATTTGTTGAATACAGTTTTTCACTTTAAAAGGAGAAATATTTTCTGACCATATTTATATACCTATAACAATATCTTCATCTTTGAATGGTCGCTAAAAAGCCATAATTTTGATGATTACCAACAAAGTAGTCTTAATCAATGAAAAAGTTTTAATCGAACAAAGTTTTAATCACACCAACTGCTAACAGATATAATTCTTATTCAGAACACAATGTGTCATTAATAACGAACATGAACTAAGCCTACCCTGAGAAGTTCACAGTCCATATGAACTATCCGTTAAAGTAAATTTTGGATAGACCAATCGGAAGCTACATTGCACCAATGAGAATCAATTGTTTGCTTGTGGGTAGGTCAAGACTAGAAATGATTTATGACTTTTTAATCCTCAAAGAGACCTTGCCGCATACTGTTATTATAACGTGAAACAGTGCAAATTAATTTTACTCACAACTATAGGTCCTAATTGCATAACATTATGGTAATAGTTTACGATATTGTATCTATTGCGATTTCTGTGTACGTCAATTAAATCCGGTCCACCCTGTATACCTAGATGATATTATGCATAGAAACATGAAAATATCTCAAAAACTAGTAACTTCAGGTATGAGAAATTCTTGGTAAAAATAGAAGTTTGAACATAGTAATATTCGACAATGATATAATATACAGGGTGAGAGAATAAGAAAACAGTGTACTTGAGTTTTGTCTCACCATGTATTTGATTTAGTGAGTATTTGCAAAATCATTATTTATAATCATTAAAATACAATTATACAGGGAGTTGAACTTCTTACGATTTGGACAGGAAATTGGTTATAACCTTCCAAATACCTTGTATAACAGATTACAACCTAGTGTAGTCGTGATGGGAAGGTGAATTAGATTTCAGTGTTAAAGTTAAATATAGATTGTTCCACTTAAAAAAACATAACTTCGATCCACCACCGAGTACCTAATGGAACACCCTGTAACATTGTAACCAGATTCCAAATATGAGGCTAAGGCTGTCTATAGTTGTCATAATTAATTTTTCTGTATATTTCACGATAGTAGACCTTCTGAGCTTCACCACACTAATCAATCATCCTGTACATACGAATTCATAGAAATATTACGACTCAACCCAGAAGTGCTGCATTAATCTCAGAATTTTTTTATGTATCAGTATAAATGTCACTTTTTTATTTGATGTTGTGGTATGTTTTAAATTTTATTTTTTTCTACTATTATTTGATCGCATTGTCATTAAATCCATTCAATTCATGTTACTCAATAAAACCACTAAACTAAACTATTATGATGAAAAAATAATTTTATGGTGGAAGAGTTTATCAATATTTTGAACAGTAGCGAGTTGATATACCTATTTAAAAATATAAAAAATCCATTGTGGTTACATATTCTACGCAAATAATTAGTCATACCTATTTATAATTTCCTGGCGAGATAATGTTGTATTGTGTAACGAATTTCATTTAAAAAAAATGTAATATACTTAATATAACATTGTCAATAAATATTATCATGGTCTGGTAATCTAGATTGATTTGATTTATGGTACCTTGAAAGATGATGTACGTAGCTCACCAAATTGTTAATTTGATTATGTGTATTGTTTTGGAATGGTTCTTAATTAGTTTCGTCTGTTTTTTGTTGAGGATTTATGATAAATATCTATACATCATGCTTTCCAATAATATTTATAAATCGGTTTAGTATTTTTATTTTTTTGTGAAATCATGATAGTCGTTGAGGTTTCGGTGAGCTTTTGGAATGGCTGTACCAAATAACCTCCCTACGGAAAATTTCATCAAAATTAGCCGAGTTGTGTAGGAGTAGTTCAGTGTGAACTCAATTGCACCTACTGGAGCTAGCGGTGAACCTGAATAATTGAAGTATTCATTCACACACAAAAAATTTAATAAACATTGTCCCAGTCGTTTAAGAGTAGTTCAGTGTGATTGCACCGCCACCTACTGGGACCAATGGTAAATCCAAATAATTCAGCTATTCATTCAAACACACACAAAATTTCGTCAGAATCGTCATAGCTGTTCAAGAGTAGTTCAGTGTGAACTCGATTGCAACGCCACCTATTGGGACCAATGCTGAATGTAAATCATCCAGGTATTTATTCAAACACACAAACAAAATTTCATCAGAATCGTCCTAGCCGTTCAAGAGTAGTTCAGTGTGAACTCGATTGCAACGTCACCTACTGGGACCAATGCTGAATCTGAATCATCCAGGTATTTATTCAAACACACACAAAATTTAATCAAAATCGTCCCAGCCCTTTAAGAGTCGTTCAGTGTGAACTTGCCATCTACTGGGACCAATTGTCAATTTAAACCATTCAATTTACTGAAACACACGCCAAATATCTTATAAATCAGCCCAGTCGTACGTAGGTTTTTTCACTTGGTTTACTAAGTGTTATACTAATTTTAGTTTATTAATCATACATACCTACTGTATAGTTTTCTTAATTGTTATTTATGTTGGTCAATTCTGTTGTACGGTTTTAAACTGTCAATATCTAATCTGTCTGTCAAGTTATGTGAATTAAAGCCTAATTCTGTAAGAGGTATTTATTACAATTTAATTCACATAAAGAAAATGGAAAAGTATTTTCGACCTGATAAACTAGAAGCTGATCCAAACTCCGCAACTGCTAGTAAAGAATTCAATCACTGGTATGAAACATTCAAAAATTTTCTGGATTGTAACTCGTCAAAAGAGAAACCACTTGAAGATAAAGATAAGTACATGCTCTTAGTAAATTTCGTATCACATACTGTTTATGAACATATAAATGAAGCTACAACATATACTTCTGCTTTAAAAATTTTCAAAAACCTGTTATGTTAAACCTACAAATGAAATTTTTGCAAGACATATTCTAAGTACCCGAAAGCAAAACATCAATGAAACCATTGATCAGTATATTCAGGAACTAAAGATATTAGCTAAGAATTGTAACTTTAAAGATGTCTCCAGTGAACAAAATAAAAACGATTATATCAGAGATGCATTTATAAGCGGCATTTTGCAAGCTAATATCCGCCAACGATTACTTGAATTTAACAATTTATCGTTAGATGATGTGTTATCTACATCCAGATCTTTAGAAGAATCTCAAAAGCAGTCAGATTCATATAAGTCACAGTCAAATTGTGCAAATAATGTAACATGTTCAAATTTTAATGACGCAGTCCAGGTGAATTCAGCTTCGTTTAAACAAATATCTACTCAGACATGCTATTTTTGTGGACATCCTAGACATCCACGATCTCTCTGCCAAAAATCTGCTCATTGTGTGCTGAAAATTTAAGAAAATTTCAAGTATATCCGCAAAACCGACATCTGCATCTACATTTTTTATCAAAAACACCAAGTTCACCCTCAAAAGCTATTATTAACGTATCAATTAACAAAATCAGTGCGAAAGCCTTACTAGATACTGGAAGCTCTGACACTTTTCTGGATTACGACTTTGTACTTAGAAACAAAATACAAATTTTTCAAACAAATGGACAAGTTTTAATGGCATCTACATCGTGTTCATCTGAAATAAAAGGTTATTGCTTTATAAAACTTGAAATTCAAAACGAAAAATATAAAAATACAAAAGTCTTAATTCTTTCGAACCTTTGCACAGATATTATTATTGGTCATGATTTTATGAAACAATATGAACGAATCGAAGTAACATTTGGAGGTTTAAGATCACCACTTTCCATTTGCTGTCTTGCTGAAGTAAAAGTTGAGCCTCCATCTTTGTTTGCTAATCTAATAGAAAATTACCATCCTATAGCTATTAAATCCCGTAAACACTCTAACGATGATGAACATTTCATTACTTAAGAAGTGAGTAATTTGCTTAAAGAAGGAATCATTGAAGAAAGTACATCTTCTTGGAGAGCCCAAGTATTAGTAACCAAAAATGAAGATCACAAACGTCGAATGGTTATTGATTATTCACAAACAATAAACAGATTCACTCTCTAAGATGCTTATCCACTGCCTAATATTGAAACTTTAGTTGCTAAAATATCAAAATTTACAATATTTAGTACCATTGATTTAAAATCAGCTTACCATCAAGTGCCAATTCAGAAATCAGATAAACCATTTACAGCTTTTGAAGCAGGCGGTCGGCTTTATCAATTTAATCGTATTTCGTTTGGAGTCACCAATGGAGTTTCCTGTTTCCAAAGGGTGATAGATTCTATCATTCAAAAAGAAAATCTACAAGGCGTTTTTGCCTATTTAGATGATGTAACAATTTGTGGTAAAGACCAAATGAATCACGACTCAAATTTACAAAAATTTATTGATGCTGCTAAAAAATATGGACTGACATTAAATGAAAATAAATATCACTATAATGAAAAATCAATTAACATACTAGGCTATACAAAAGAAAATAATACTATGAAACCAGATTATGATAGACTTAAACCTCTTTTAGAAATGCCAACAGCATTAGGGATGTTCTCACATTATTCAAAATGGATAAATAAATTTTATGAAAAAATAGGATGCTTAATAGACTGTAAGACATTTCCACTTAGCATACAATTAGTTTCCGCTTTCGAAGAAATAAGAACTGATATAGCCAATTCGCTTCTGTGGAGTATCGACGAAAATGAGATTTTAATTGTAGAAACAAACGCATCTGATTTTGCTATAGCCGCTACGTTGAGTCAAGCTGGAAGGCCTGTGGCTTTTTTCTCACGAACACTTTCCGAATCTGAGAGAAGACACCCTGCTATCGAAAAGGAAGCTTATGCATGTGTTGAAGCGTTAAAGAAGTGGAAACATTATCTTATTGGAAGACACTTTAAACTAGTAACAGATCAGAAATCAGTATCTTTTATGTTTAATACAAGCCATACAAGTAAAATTAAAAATGAAAAAATTATGCGATGGCGCATTGAATTTTCTTGTTTTAAATATGACATAGTCCTGGAAAGTCAAATAATGCAGCTGATGCTTTTTCAAGAATATGTAATAATATTACAAACAAACTGTTTGAATTACATTTGTCTTTGTGTCATCCTGGGGTAACACGAATGCATCATTTTGTTAAAGTGCGAAATTTGCTTATTCTTTGGAGGAAATAAAACGAATGAGTGCCGCATACCCGACATGTGCTGAAATTAAATCTAGATTTTACAAAAAAGATGAAGACAAACATTTAATAAAAGCAACAGCACCCTTTCAGAGATTGAATATTGATTTTAAGGGTCCGATACCAACTTGTTCTAAAAATTCATACATGTTCACGGTTGTAGACGAATATTCACGATTTCCATGGGCGTTCCCTTGTTCAGATAATTCTAGTCAAACTGCAACAGAATGCCTCAACCACTTGTTTTGTTTGTTTGGAATGCCTAATTACATACATTCCGATCGTGGAACCAGTTTCACATCACAAAAATTCATAACTTACCTACATTCCAAGGGTATTGCTTCAAGTCGAACAACACCATATAATACCCAGGGAAATCGTCAAGTTGAAAAATACAACGGCATTATCTGGAAAGCTGTCAGCCTTTCTCTTAAATCCAGAAAACTTGAGACAAATCAATGGGAATTGGTTCTACCCGATGCTCTACATTCTATTCGAAGTTTATTATGTACATCAACTAATCATACTCCACATGAACGTTTATTTACTTATCAACGTCGATCAACGAGTGGAACTTCTATTCCTTCCTGGCTTAAAAATTCCGATAAAGTTTTACTTAAAAAGTTTGTACGTAGAAGTAAGTTTGATCCGCTTGTTGAAGAAGTAGAACTGTTAGAAGTAAATCCTGATTACGCACTAATACGATATAAATAACAATGGAAAAGAAAGTACAGTTGCGACGAAGCATTTAGCGCCTCGAGGCAATTTACGATTGGCAGAAGATGATGAAGAAAATTCAATAACCAACAATCGAGACGAAGACGACCACCAACCGAATATGGAAGAAGGTGAAGACGCTTCAATAATAAACGATGAAAACGTTGAAGAACAGAATTTCACCAATGATCCTCGCACTTCTGACAATCAAGATTTTTTGAATCAAAATCAGTCATTGCGTAGATCCACTAGAAATAAAAAGAAGCCGCCGTATTTAACATATTATTCAGAAAATAGTACCGGGTGAATGTTATACTAATTTTAGTTTATTAATCATACTTACCTACTGTATAGTTTTCTTAATTGTTATTTATGTTTGTCAATTCTGTTGTGCGTTTTTAAACTGTCAATATCTAATCTGTCTGTCAAGTTATGTGAATTAAAGCCTAATTCTGTAAAAGGTATTTATTACACTAAGAAAAGCATAATAGTATCTATATTGTTCAACGAGTGACGAAAGGCTCGAGAACTTTAACAAACTTGGTACGCTAAAAAAATGCGTTCGACGAGCTCAACACTATACTTTTTCTATGACCGCATAACAAAATTTAAATAATGCAAAAAATCTTTATTGAATTTTACAACACAAATCTATATTATATTCTATTAAATCTGGAATATTTTTGATTTCAATATTGATTAATCACAATAAGTGAACAATTATTCAAAGTTATAGGGGATTCACAGTGTGATGTAGAGGATGCCACATTGGTTTTATTAACAAATAGCATAGCAGATGAAGATGCGCCGCAATTGTTCACCAACGTACCTGTTGTTGCATTTTGTACAGAGTGTAAAATATTGGTCGGTGTTTGATTTTTATTGCTACTTGATTCGTCCACATATCCTTCCTGAACGTTACTAGACTTCCACCACCTGTGGCGTTTTTGTTGAGGTCACCTCCTGCATTCACTAGTAGCGTAGCAGAAGTTCTGCGAAAGCTATGTCCGGTATACTCTTGAGGAAAAGGCAGATTTATATACTGAGCTATTTCCATAGGAGATTTACTGAAATTGTTGATTCCGAAAAATTGTCTAGAACACTTTCCGTTCTGATAGTTGATAAAGAAACTTCAGTCGGCAATCCCCATTACTGCAGGTTTTTTTTAAATACTTTTTTACTTACAATATTTATCAGGTTTAAAGAGGCAAAACATACTGTTTGAAAACAGCAAACGAATTACATAATACAAGCAAACCTCTCTGATTACGACACTTTGGTCATATGGGACGGGATTTAAATGCATTAACAGTATGTTATTATTATTATTTTGAATAAAGATAAATTAAACATGCGTATACTCGTATTATGGTCTCCAAAAAAGTGAAGAAAGCTGTTAAAGAGGTCGATTTAAGTTTTAAATTTGGCAATGTAGAGGCAACTCCTCCAAAAAGCTGCATCATTATGTTTGGTCGGTTCTTAAAAGAATTTTAATGTATGTATGCTGAGAATTTAAAACTAGATTGTAATAACCAAATGCAAAGCTGGGGAAATGGTCATGTTTAGAAAAAAAAATAATTTAAAATTAGCCAAATATATTTGAAAGAAAAAACGATTGAAACAGATTAAAAACTGTCATGTAAACACAATATTTTGTATCTTCTCTGAGTTCCTTGTGGCATTACTTATTCTTTTTTCTTATTTTTTTGGGAATCAAACCACAATAATGTTTTTTTATTTTTTATTTCGACGTTTCGGTAGCGTTCCAGCTACCGTTGTCAAGATTAACTAGTATAGAAATAATTTTTTTGGTCCCTATCTGACACAACGAAAAAAGCTTGACAACTTATCAAGGTCCATTCATAGTAGATCACACCTCTGGTAAAATGTGAAATAAAATATTGTATTTTATGACATTCTAACGATATGTAGTCCACTAAAAATGGAATCCAGTGAAGTGCGCGTTCCAGGAACGGTTTTTATTGGGATAGCGCTTTTTTTCGCTTGTTTTGGAAATTTTGTTAATAAAAACGCATTTGTTGTTACTTTTTTGTGTATGATTATTTTTGTTTTCCAAATATGTATAACTAAGTTTGGTGATTTTGTGTGTTGAAGTGTGTATCGATTAGCAACTATTCCAAAGAAAAATCATAAGAAAACCTGGATAAAAACTTATGATGCTATCCTGATAACGCAGGTAATTGATTATTGGAAATTTCTCTTTCTAACATTGGTAACCAAATTTGACTACATTCAGCTGAAATACTAGCTACACATTTATCTGAATTTAGTTGTATTAAAGCACTTTCTTTGATTTTTGGTCTTTTATTATTGGGCTCTTTCAATATTATTTTTGTCGAATCCCATTGAATTTTATGCCCCTCTTTCCAATTACCTACGTTATCAGGATAGCATCATAAGTTTTTATCCAGGTTTTCTTATGATTTATCTTTGGAATGGTTGTTAATCGATACACACTTCAATACACAAAATCACCAAACTGAGTTATACATATTTTGAAAACAAAAATAATCATACACAAAAAAGTAACAACAAACGCGTTTTTATTAACAAAATTTCCAAAATAAGCGAAAAAAAGCGCTATCCCAATAAAAACCGTTCCTGGAACGCGCACTTCACTGGATTCCATTTTTAGTGGACTACATATCGTTATAGAATGTCATAAAATAAAATATTTTATTTCACATTTTACCAGAGGTGTGATCTACTATGAATGGACCTTAATAAAATTTGACAACAATGTTTTGTAGTCTTAAACTTCAAAATATTATTGATTGTCTAGTCAAATTTTTTTCGTTGTCAGTTAGGACCACACAGAGAAAACACGTCCAAATAAAAAAAGTTTCTAGAAAAAAATCGCTTGCTACAAATAAATTTTTATTAGTGGTAGAAACATTATTCATTAGTAGTTGAAAAAAACAGATAGCTAGTTTTGTCCGTTAAAGCGATCGACAAACCTTAGTCACCAGGTAATTTGTACTTAATAAAAAAAGTTTCTAGAATTGAATTATTTACCCTTAACTATCTATCGTTTATTCTAAGTGAGCTCAATATTAATCATTAGCTATCTAAGTACTTGAAATCAGGTCTTCGACACATTCCGGTAACATCTGGGGTTGTTCGGCTGTCCGTCAAGTCAGGTGCAGACAAGAAATTGCATCATTCAATTTTTGAAATTCGGAAAGAGAGCATGAGTGAAGTGTACCTACCTAGTGAAATATTATCTCTGGTAGTGATAGTGAACGTCTGAACAATGGAATGATAAGTTATTTTTTAATTAGGTAGGAACTTGAAAAAATACAAATGTTCATATTTCATAAGTTTGAATTAAATGTTTTTCATAAATTTGCTTTTTTTTAAATCCATTTCTGAGTGTCGCCAATATGGAAAACTAAATGAGGAAAAGAGTTTGAAGTTTGTATTCCAAGTCTGTTAATTTGTTTGTACTTAATTATATTTTATAAAATACATTTAACATACCTGGTATATAAAATTTCATTTTTTGTATTAGTTTTCAGTACCAGGTGTCCACTTATTATATTTTCCCCTAAATTTTAAATGTTTATAAATTCTAAACGGTGCACGATAGAAATATACAGTTTTTATTGAAATGTTTCATTTTATTACAAGTTTTGGTCGAATAGATTGAATGTTTTCCATCGCTTCCAATTACGTCAAAGCAAAATTGGCGGATTTTTACAATTTCCGTCATTTGCTAACCGATTTTGAAAAGTTTCCATCGCTGGATAGGTGAAGATCACTTATCAAACTACAAAAAATATACTGGTCATTCCATTAAGAAAGTCAATAAAAAAAAATTGTCATAAATGCGCCAATTTTGTTGTGACGTAAACGAAAACGATAGAAGAAAATCAATGTATTCAAACAAAACTTGTAGCTACTAAAATGGAACAATTCCATGAAAACCGAATACTTCTCTCCGAGCTTCTCTCCTAAACCGTTTAGAATTTACAGGCAGTTAAAATAGGGGAAATATAAGTGGACACCCTGTATAAGCCTAAATGCCAAGATTAAGGTTAATGAATAAATCGATTACTGTAAATAAACTTTTCAATTAGTCCTGATAATCTGTATTACTAAGGTAAATGAATAAATCACTGAGGATTGGTGTACAATATGTCAGTTTTAATAGACGATATTATATTAACTAGCTACTAGCAAGTTATCCAAGTCGATAACTGTAAGTGATTAAACAATTTATAGTAAATAAAATGGACTACTTGAAATATATCTATGATAAGTGATCTCTATATTAACTGTAAATGTTTAACTCTAGCAATATGGTTTTTTCTGTGGTAAATGAATAAGTCATTTGTCCCCTATTTAATCGAACTTTTTTGCTACTGCAAGTGAATATTCGCTAATGGCTAGCGAATTTTTTTCTCTGTGCAAAAAGTTTTTGTTTACTAGTTAATCTTGACGACGGTAGCTGGAACGCTACCGAAACGTCGAAATAAAAAACATTATTGTGGTTTGATTCCCAAAAAAATAGAAAAAAAAAACAATATTTTGTATTTTATATCTGATTTGTAACGGTTTTTTGATATCTTATTATCTTTTTCTTTCTCTTATCCTTATGCCTTTTCAGGCGTCGGATTGGAGTTCTTCCTGAACCCATTTTTTCCATTCTTTTCTGTCCCTGGCCAATGCCTTCATCTCTCCTAAAGTTTTTCCTTTGTTCTTTCCAATTTCTTTAATCTGGTCTATCCATTTCCTCCTGGGTCTTCCTCTTTGTCTTTTTCTTGATATTCCCATTTCCAAAAGTTTTCTCGCAATTCTATCTTGTTTCATTCTCACTAGGTGGCCAAACCAGTTTAATTGTTTCTTTTTAATCTTCAATATTATTGGATCTTGTTTTGTTATGCTTCTGATTTCTTCGTTCCTTACTTTGTCCCATTTCGTTTTACCTGCTATTTTCCTTAAATGTTTCATTTCCATTGCATTTATTTTTGTTTCCTGTTTTTTCTGCAGTACCCAGTTCTCACTAGCATAAGTAATAGTTGGTACTGTAATTTTGTTATAGATTTCCAGCTTTGTGTCCATATCAATGTGTTTATGGCTTAATCTTAATCTACTATAATTATAAATCTCAAATTCTCAAGTTTATTCAAAACTACGAACTATGATAAATTCATAAAAAATTTTATAACATTTTCTAGAAACTTGTATTACACGGGCAATAAATCTTCCAAAAAATTTCAGAGTAATTTATACGATACGCATGCGCAGATGGCTTATTTTGTTACAGCTGATGTATGCCAGTTGCAGATTAACCTTTAAAACTCCTTAAAACGTAGCAAACAGGAGGCTATTGTTGTAATTTACTAGAAGAAGAAGTAAACAAACACACTTTCATTAACCTAATTGGTTGGAAAATGACCGTGTTCTTCAACCACTTTACCCACACGCCTTTTTATGTCTAAGCGTGAGGAGCGCTGCACGAACTCGTTGTCTTTACAGCACTTAGACTGTAGCAGTTGCTGATGTTTGGTAGCTCAAAAAGGTATTGGAGTGTAAGGCTAAAAGACATTCGCCACTATGAAAAATCTTTTATTTAGCAACTACCATAGGTCGTAAAGCTACAGTAATTGCTGCCTTATTGACTTCTGTTGCTTGAAATTAAGACACTTTCAGATTAATACTCACTAACAGAATTTGTTGACTTTTGTTTTTTGAAAAATGCACTGACAACCCTCTGACATTTCTCGAAAGGCAGGTCGGCAGTTGGTAGGTTTACTAATTAGTTCTGAAAGATCATCGATTCTAAGAATCGAATAATGATATTCCACTGGTTTGAGAATACAGTTCTCGAACACTAACATTATTTATTCTCAATAATAAAAGATTTATTTTGTTGCTGAAATTTGTTGTTGGTTAGTTTATAAATTTCTTAATGCAATTAATGAGTGTAATTGCTATCTGTCTTGGGCAAGAAAGTGGTCCTTTGACCAAAACCAAATTTAAACAAAACTACTTAATGATTCAGGTTCAAAGGGGGTGAGTAGTAGGTGAGAAATAAAAAAAAAGATTTATATATATATATATCTTAAAATATTTATTTATCATCCCTATCGCCCCTTCTCGTCGGTTGGCTAGTTACGGCCACTTCACACAAAATACTACATAGTTTAAAAGAAGAGTTTGCGGTTAAATAAAATATAGAAATGAAATTAATGTTTACAATGGTTACCCACGTCTTCCAAACAATTATTCGATTTGGTTTGGGGATATTATTTCCATATAAGGTGATTATTGACCCAATTGTATATATATACTTTTGGTTTACGAACAAATTACAATATAATTGAAGAGAATTCTTATGTAGTTAAGTGACAATAAGTCCTACCTATCTTTGCTACAGATTGATATTGTTAGAATAACGTTTCTACTAGAAGCAGTACAACGCGAAGTAAGTAAAAGAATATAAATTACAATATAACTGAAAATAATTCTTATGTCAGTGACCATGAGTTGTGTCTTTTCTACAGAATGATATTGTTATACCTATGTAATATCTTTATTACTAGAATGTCACTAGAAGCACTTCAATGCGAAATAAGGAAAGGAAAAAAAAAATGCTTAGATCCTACCTCGGTTTATAATTCAGTATGGAAAGCCATGCAACATATAATGGGATACACCCTGGGTGATGCTGGTGGTTGTTATATGTGCCCTTCAAACTAAGTAGTGGTGAAGCTGCTTATGTATAGTTGGTTGATTATACCTAATTGTCTAGTGTCGTCAAGCAATCATCTAAACTAGATGTAAAGACAAGATAATCCAGTTGAGAAACTAAGCGATAAACAGCCAAAGCAGTAGGAGAAAAACAAACGACGATATATCTATATATATATACAGAAAGAGGCCTAAAATGAAGTAATTGTCGATTATATTATGCCTGTATTTTTTTATATGGATTGCCTAAAATGAAAAGACCTAACTGTAGATGGGGGTTCGGCCTCTATTTGACTTCACAGGTAAGACCTGGTTATATCCTCCTAAAGAGTATAAATCAACTAATTGATTATTATTTTTCAGGTCTAGCTTCCTTTTAGCTTGATTTAGAAATTCTCAAATTTGAGTTAAATTAAGCACATGCTTCGTATCACCAAGCTAATGCAAAAAGACGAGAACGAAACAGGAAGTTCTTCCATCAACAGGTTTCATACCTTAGATTTTTAAGTCAATTCTTTAGGCAAGTTTACAAAAGTTCATACTTTTGTTAATTATATCCAGTTGAAATTAATCAACCACATACTTCTAAATCTGGTTATGATGTGGCCAACTTGGCACTAGAAGGTCAAATACCTACTTTAAACCTGTTTTCCTATTGACATTGCCATTTGACAATTAAAATATATTCAACTCACTTAGGTTAACAATCAAGTAATATAATTTTAATAAAGACAACATACTTTCTGTAATTTCTATTTTTGTTTTCAGCTCAAGACAAGAAAAAGGAGAAGCCAACTGACGTATAAACCTTCTTGTCACCGACTATTAATGTCTATGATTATTCCAGAGACCACCTATGATCTCTTTACATTGATTGACAAGTTGTGTCATGTGTATTTTATATTAAGTCGGATTGAAGCTAATTAAAGCTAAATATCTTATTTAGTTTGTTTAATTTTGCCACACCAACCTTCTACTGACATAACTAAAATTGAAAATAACTATTGGTACATTTCCAAACATACATTTTTAATACCTAATTGCTGAGAAAAGTAACACATTGATTTCTTTTCTTCCATGTTTTTATGTATTTATTCATAAGAAGGTAACATTTATTTTATTATCAAGATTAATATTTTCTTCAAATAAATCCACTTGACAATGATATTATGATGTTATTTCAGGCAAAGCTTTCAAACCGTAACATAATGTCAAACCGATTATGCGGTTCTACGCTGATTCTCGCGCACATTATAAAATTTTGTCTGGAGAATATTATACCTAATTAATATACCTAATAATATCGAACATGTTGAATATTTTTACACCGGAAATTTTCGCTAGAATTGTTGGTCGTGTCATACCTACAGCAAATTTTATTGACGAAACTTCTCGTGGTAAATTTGAGAGTAATTTTCGGCATAATTCTTTGCTGTGTAATACGGCTCTTAGTTATTGCAGACTACTCTTTTTCTAATGCATCATGTCGAGCAGATCAACGAGTTTGAGAAACACTCTTAACTCTGAAATTTGTACGCTGCTCCGAGAAGTAAAGAAATTCGTAGTATTCAGAATTCGGCTGCTTCTGTTACAGATTCAACTGCACGTGATTTAAAGAATGGGCATTGAATTATGTTAATAGAACTAATTTTTAAAATGCCGCCACTCAAATTATGCCGCCCTAGGCCTAAATCTATCACTGATTCTATATAGGTTTAATGATATCCGTCAAGATACAGATTTTTCACGAGAGTGAAAATTTTGTCGGCAAAATTTTTCGATTGTCATGAACGTTTGTTGCTTGGCAATTTTGCGAAAGACACTTTTTACAAAACCACGAGCCGTCAGGCGAGTGGTTTTGGATTAAATGTCATGAGCAAAATTACCTAAAAGCAACAAACTTGAATACAAGAGAAAAATTTTACCTTACAAAATTTTTAATTGAGTGGTATTCGACATGACTATTTCACGAGAGAAAAACTAAAAAATCATATGTTTAAACGTTTTATTTATTGCAAACTTCAATTATACAAAGCCAAAAAAATAATATTATGAAAAAAAATTACTTATTTATGTAAAAAGTACAATTATTATAATTGTACGTTGTAGCATTATTTTGGGGATTTTTTTGCATCATAACCTGTGATGAATTCAAGTTAGAAACTGATGAGGATTCCTGTTCTTTATTTTTATTTTCTCGAAGGTTCTCTATAAGTTGGAAATGGTGTTCTTAATTTAATTGTAAATATGGTTTCAAAGAATGGGCAGAAGAATGTCCTGTAAGCTTAATTACTTCTTGTTCACCAACTCCTCCTTTTGCTAATGCAGATATTGCAGAAGCTCTATGTGAATGATTGGTTATTTTCTTTTTTTTTTGTGTCTATACCAATTGATTCTGCCGATATTTTCGTCCACTTTGAAATTGTATTAATTCCCAATGGTGAATTTTTGTACTATATTCCTTTTTCCCAATTTGGATGTACTGTTGAAAATAATCTTGTTGTTGTTAGATAAGGATTGGATTCTCTTTTTTCAATGATTTTTAAAAATAAACGATGGGGACAAAAATTGTTGTTAGCATTATTTCTTACCAGCCACTTACTGCCAGATACAGTTTTTGATACTTTTTGTGTCGTTTTGGAAAAGATTGGATTATATTCTACCCTGCCAGTAAAATTACCTTTATTATCATATTCTTTTTCTTTTTTAAAGTAATTAATATCACAATTAGCAGCTTCATTTCCACGCCATGCTAATTCGAACGAACATAAATGAAAAAACTTTTTTTGTAACCCATCAGGATTATCTTCAGAATAGCTTTCTACCATTTCCATTAATTATTCTTTGGTAAACGCGTTGGAACTTCTTTTTCTGGTTTCAGGTTCAGCCTGAAGCTTTTTACGTTTTGTATCCCTGGCCAATCTAGCAAATTTATAGGTAATATCTTTAAATGGATCAATTTTGATGTAAAATTCTAGAAAATCTTTTTCCTGAACCATTTGAGCAGTCGTCTTCCAAAGTGTTTTCACACTAGCTTCAGTATAATCAGTTCCATCTCTTTTTTTTGTCATGTTAAAACCATAAACAGAAGTATCCTTTTCTAACGTATAATTACGTGCGTCCAGAAACATTCTAAACTGTTTGTCTTCATTGTATTTCGCGGTATACTTTGCTTAATTGTACTCTCTATTTCATTTATTGAATTATTTCCAAATCTTGTATTATTCATGTTAATAATACTTATTTAGATTTTTGAAACAGTTTTAATAATTTTTAGACAGTTGAATAAATAAATAAACAACTTAGTTTCCTTAGAAACCACTAACAAAGATTTTATATTGAATTTTATCACAGAGTGATAGAATTTTATACACATAGATTTGATATATTAAACGTCAAAAAATTGCCGCGACAAGACAAAAAATTGCCAGTTCAAAACCTTCAAATTTTGTCAGTTATCAATTTACTCTAGTGAAATAATCATTAAGATACAACTTTACATCCAATTGAAATGTAACATTGCAATATTCGGTCAATATCCAATATGGCTATGACTACCTAACCTGTGTGACAATCAATTAAATTTGACAGCTATCTGCAGTTTACTCGTAAGTTCTGCAAATTTGTGCATATCTAATGAAAAAACTACAGCACAAGAGTGGAAAAAGTGCAGTGTATTGCAACTAGACTCTGTCCTTTTTAGACTGCAGCACGACTTCGGGGTCTCAGCCGTAAAATAATCATAAACCATAGGCGTAACATTTCTCGCCAAAATGTAAATCGGATATTTAATTACGCACTTTCATACTGTGAGCACAGATTTATTGGAAGAAAGTTATGAGAAGTTATTAATCAATGAAACACTAGAACTCCAAATTCGTTTTTAAAGAATCTGACATTATTATAGTATAGGATCCCGATATAAAACGAGATGCTCATTTGATGAAAAGTATTTTATATTTAGTTTAATATGTCAATAAATATATTGCATATGGGTTGCCTAATAAATTTCAGTCCAGGATATGATTAATTAATTATTATAAAACAATTTTTTTTTTAATATTTCACCGCTTTGATTATATTAGACAAATTCTATACCAATCGAAAGTATGAAGCCCATAGAATATGCAAACGTTAGGTGGCCTATTCTTTTCCGGTCACAACCCTCAGGTTGCCAGGTATAAACAGGTAAATCGATACTAGCATTTTGCACCGGTCTGATTATTGAATTAAAATTATATGAAAATAAAGATTATTAAATTATGAACACGGTGGTATAACGAAAAGTCAGTTCCGAATTCCGGTTGTCGAATTTTAAAAAGTGACATATTGCTACGAGTGAATGTGTGCGACTGAGAGGTCCCATCCAACCATCCCATGCGATAGAAGAGGACACAGCATAGCAGTTGTTTAAAGTCCGCACATTTCAAAAAAGAGGGTGCGCATGCTATTTGTTCTTGAAAATGAAAAGGATAGCGATAGACTCGTATATGCTGTACATCATTTTGGAGTAGATTGTTGCTATAGCTACAATCTATGATTCCAGTAGTCCATTCAGTGTTGCCACTACAAAATTTTCACGTCTTAAGCGAGTGACATTTACTAGGCCTTTCAGAGTACGATTCAAAGTCGAAACAGAAATAATTTTTGATTTCAAAGATATCTAGATGTTCCCGAATATCTGAACCGGGAATGTTGTTACTGAAAAAAACTAAAATAACCTAGGGGACTTGAATATTTACGTGTTTGCTGCATGGACGAAACCTGTCAATTAAATGCCACATGTCTTGTTTTTGACATTTGAAAACATTGTTAAACAAGCTTACACAGCAACTAACCACAAAATATACTAGATTAGAGGACAAATTGCTCTGAATTCCTCACTCAGATTAGATGCACGTTCGAGAAAATCGAAGCCGAAGTTAATTTCAAATGTCAAAATAAACACATGTGACATTGAATTGACAGGTTTCGTCCATGCAGCAAACACGTGAATATTCAAGTGCCCTAGGTTATTTTAGTTTTTTCAGTAACAACATTAATAGCCCGGTTCAGCTCTTTTATCGCATGGAATGGTTAGTTGTGACCTGTCAGTCGCACACATTCACTCGCAGCAATATTTCACATTTTAAAATTCGACAACCGGAATTTGGGACTGATTTTTCGCAGGCAACCCTGTACCACCGTGTTCATAATTAAATAATCTCGATTTTTATATAATTTTAATTCAATAATCAGACCGGTGCAAAATGCTACTATCAATTTACCTGTTTATACCTGGCAACCTGAGGGTTGTGGCCGGAAAAAAACAGGCAACCTAAAGTTTGCATATTCTATGGGCTTCATAATAATTAATTAATCATATCCTGGACTGAAATTTATTAGGCAACCCATATGCAATATATTTATTGACATATTAAACTAAATATAAAATACTTTTCATCAAATGAGCATCTCGGTGAAGATCGTTTTATATCGGGATCTTAGACTATTACAAAATGAGGATTCTTAGTCTTGATATAAAGATATATGAAGGATATGAATTCAAATCGTATGTACTTGCCTGATTATGGGATAATTATATGGTATCAAAACCTAATAAATAAAGCAATTCTGGGATTAGTTTTCTCCGTCGGGTAATTTCTAGATCATGAAAAAGAAGAGAGAGCCGAATTTAATTGAATACGTTTGTGATCTTTGAGTAGTGATTATGAAAATGGGATCGAGTGTAAGCTTTACACCAGTTAAACCTAATACGTTTCTTGCATAGAAATAATTGAATTTGAATTAAAAAATATTAAATGGATTAATTGCTCTCCTAGACACAAATGATTTCACCAGACAGACAAATCTCGTCAATACATACTAACAGCCAGTTTCACAATATTATGTTACCTCATGGTTAAGAAGTAACCATTGGTTACGAACAAATTTGAATTTTACAATATGTGGTCAAGGGTATAAGTGTAGGTTAACTATTTAAATATTTAACTGCAACCCAAAGTACGGGTAAGGTCCACATTATGAATCTGCCGATAAAGTGACTGTTAGAGTTATCCGGAAGTTAACAACAAAATTATAATTATGAATATTGTGGTAAGAAATAACAGCTGGATAAAGGGTATGTAACAGGAGGTTGCGAATTAGCCGAAAAATGTAGCTGATAAATTTTATCTGACAGATATTTACGTTTCAGTTTTAACATTGAATAGATTAAAAATTATATTATTATTTTTTATTTAAATTGAAAATGAATGTGTCTTCGATGTAAACATATTTTCTGATGATTCCGACTCAGAAGTATAAGATTATGTGAATATTGTTTTTCGGAGACCTAGAACAGTTAGAATGAGAAGAGATCATAAGAATTATTGGGATGACCAAGACTTTATAAACATATTTCGTATGTCCAAAAATAGAGTTCACAATATTTTAGATCAAATATCGCATTTAACTAGACGTCGAACTGTGAGGTAAGGTAGACAAAAAGTTGATTAGATAATTGTGCATTTTTTCACGTGAAAATGTTTTATTACAGAAATTCTGCTGTAACTCCACTACAACAATTACTGTTGTGTCTACGATTTTATTCTAGTGGGTCCTTCCAAATTGTAGTAGAGATGAAAGTGATTTTCATCAGTCTACAGCATCAAAGATAATAAAAAGTGTAACGAGAGCTATTTGTTCTCTAAAACCAAACTATGTTTCTCTGCCAGAAGGAAATGAAATTAGAGAAGTTCAACAAGGATTTTTTAGTTCCCTAGAGTTCAATTAGTGGTAGGTGGAAGCCACATTCGTATCCAAAACCCAGGTGGAGATATGGTCGAATGGTTTAGAAACAGAAAAGTTTTTTTTCAATCAATGCAATGGTCTCCTGTGATCATAACTTACTAATAAGAAAAATAGTAGCAAGATGGCTAGGAGCTTCAAATGATATAAATGTATTTATGAATTCCAATATAAAAGCACATTTTGAACGTGGTATGCATAATTGCCTTGTAATAGGGGATAGGGTTATGCAGTTGAAAATTATTTCATGACTTCTCTGGATAACCCAGTCACCCCAGCCGAAATTCGTTATCAAAGCAAAGCATAACTAGAACAAGAAATAAAATTGAAAGATGTATTGGTATTTGGAAAAGGGGCTTCCCATATCTTGCTTTGGGTCTACGAACCAATTTGGGAACAACCCAGGACGTCATTGTAGCTACTTGCATACTACACAATTTAGCCTTAAATTTTGGAGATGAGATGCCTGCTTTTTTCGATTCAATTTACGCAACTTTGTAACAGCGAAATTGAAATAACTTTGCAATGACAATAAAAATATTTTGACTTTTAACGTCTATTCACAATATTATTTAATACAAATGCCTATAATAGTATAATAAGTATTTAAGCTACTATGAGGATAAAAGAGAAGAAAAATGCTATGTTGCCATGCATACTACCTGTTACCTACTAAGGAGATAAAAATCCATTCAAAATACTAAACTTCGTATGAACCATAGTTGCCAGCCAGATAATTTTTATCCTGCCGATTTCTAACAGCAACTTTATCGGCAGATTCATAATGTGGCCCTAAGGGCCGCTTTTATAGGTTGCAGTTATCTGTGACCTTGACATAACTTCTACTTTGACCTACGGATGCGTTGTATGGGTGGAGCTTAACCCGAAAATGTATACGTTAACTTACTAGGTGGATGAGGTGCCAAATAACTTGAAGATTTGACATTTGATTATTATTTTGGGTTTATAATTTTTCATTCTTTCATTTCTGTCTACGATTTTGATAAAATGTAAGAGGATATTTAAGATATATTTCAGGAGATGATTACAGATGACGAGGATGATATTATTGAAATGGTTGACGCACCCCGTCGAAATAAGATATTCAGAGAAAGGCCTGAACATATACACTTATGGTCAGATGATTATGATGTATTAGCTCGCGCGATTTCCCAATTGTATTGGTGCAATTGACTGTACCCATGTCCAAATTCGGGCAATACCGATGTCCGTCCCGCGGTCAGAAAATTGAGGGTTTAGAAAAAGGGTTTTTAATCCCCGACCGATGTCCGTCCCGCGGTCGGGTGGATACACAGGTAGAATGGGCAGGGTAGAATATTATTCCTAGAATAATTAGTATGATTCGTGTATTATCGACACCCTTCCACAGACCCTACCCTACCCTACTACATATTATATCTTATATGTATATATAATATATAATATCTGCAATATAAATTATCATACGGATCCACGGGAGGGACTTCGGACAAACGTCTTGACCCTTTTAACCGCGGGACGGACCTCGGACGTACCTGCGTTTTACCCTGACCGCCGGACGGACATCGGAAACACCGCCAAATTCAATTGCCTGGTAGGTCAAACAAGTTGTTCAGTACAATACATTACAAAAATAATAAATGGATTGTTTCCATCTTATTGCGATTGTCCAACTTGTTTTGTATGTTAGGGAGAGAAAATGCTGAGCTATTCAGGAATAGAAAAGGTTATTTCTCATTAAATGTACAAACAATTTCTGATGGAAAGATGAAAATAAGAGACATTGTCTGTAGATTGCCAGGACCCCAATTCTTGACCGTTCGCAACACCCAAGGTTACTCGCTTCCTAACGAATTCGTTAAAATACTATTCTTGAGCCCTCTCTGCTTTGCGCATTCGCTTGATAGTGTTCGTTATGCAGCGAGTACATTTTTGTACGTGATAACCACATAATCTTTATATTCATACTGAAACTGATAGATAAGTGACAGCGCGCGTATAGGTTGATATTGTTTTTGCTTAAAAAAATTCAAATTGTAATTCTGTTTGAGAAATTGAGTATGGATGAGCTTGTGATTTAATGTTAATCGATAATTTAAAGCTGACGGAAATAGAAGTTCAAAATTTCCGGGCTCTGCGCAATCCTTCGAATTCCTTCACGACAATGAATGAAGCGGCTTTTATTAAAACATTTCGTTTTTCGAAGCGCATTTAGTAGTACAGTTTTTTGTGAATTTACCACTAATCATTTCATCCATTCCTTGCAAATATTCCGCCATCATTTTTCTTTGCTTTTCCGAAGCCTTTCCTCCGCGTCCGCGTAATTCATTATTTAAAGTGTTTGGATCCTTGTAATTAAACATTTTTAAATGGATATATATAAAACATAACCATAAAATTGGAATAATTTGACAGCGTCAAGATGAGCGAACGCTTTATTTACGGTATTGCCAAATTTCTCAGGACGCCCTTTAACGAATCACCTCAAGAATTGCATAGTAGTAAAGTCTTCGCTATCTACTGCTCGCTATGCCGCGAATTCGCTCGATAGCGAGTGATGTCAAGAATTGGGCTCCTGGGTCTGCAGCAGATTCGACAATGTTTGATAACTCAAGGCTAATAAACTATCCTCATCAATTGACAGCTTACATCAAGATGACATAGACTTATAAAATCAACAGTTTTTGTAGGTAGAGTTAACTGTATGGTTAACCAATGTGAGTTAACTCGAAGATTTAACAGTAACCTATAAAAGCGGCCCTAACTGTGCTAACCAAGGAAATCTAACCTAATTTATGGTTGTCCACTGCATTATCTGTCAAATTTTAAAACTGTATATTGCTATTTTTAATTAAAAACAATTAGAAGTATGAACGATTAGGATGTTAATGCCTATAGCTACGACGATGAAGCCAGACGGCCAAAACCCAAGACGTGATTAATTCGAAGAATTCGATAATCACGATTTTTTTTGCAAATTTCGTTTGTACAAGATGACAGTAGAAAGTATGATGGAAGAAATTGAGAAGGTTATTTCCCATCCTACAGTAGGGTAAGTTTTTTCGATTAATCAAAAATTTGAAAAAATATTTTTTTCGGGGGTTATAAATGTCAAACTTGCATGACATTTTCTTGATAGCGATTGGTCAAAATTAATAGGAAGGAAATAATCATTGAAATTCTCCTTCATTACACATTGGTAGTTTCAGAGAATATAAATTCCCTATCTATGAGTATGAATACAGTAAAACATGGGGTCTACTTTTGTTTAGCTGAAATCAGTTATGGAAAAACTGTTGCCATGACAGCCATTACCATAGTAACGAGTACACAAAAACCTAAATCATATGGTGAGGAAATGCGTTGTTGCCAAGTTGACCCCACTTTCGTTTAGCTGAAATCATTTATGGTAAAATTGTTACCATATAATTTTTAAATAAATATCACGTTTGGGTCTTTTCATTTTATTTTATACTTTATACCATGAAACCATATCTTGAAAATTTATATCAGTGGCGTATATATGCCGATATGCAAACTACAAAACATAAAACAGAATACAATACTTAGTAGCATTATTGCCAGCTGTAACCGATTACTCAAGAATCATTTTTCTACATTATAATAAAATTAAGATGCGATTGAATAACGTTGTGACAACGATTATACTTAAAAAGCGAAACGTCACTTTATGCGGAAATCATTCTGTCACCATTGAAGTTCGTCGTCATTTGCATTACTATAAACAGGTGAAATTAATTTACATTTATTGTGATATTTTTCGACAAAATGCCTGGTAAACGTTTGGACGAAAGTAAACTTGAGTGTATCAGAGCATTACATGAATACCTATTCTCAAAAGGAATTGGCTAATGGCGGACCATTTCTGTTGTTAAATGCCATTCAATAGGTGAGTTTTGTAGCTATTTATTTAAAGAATTTCAAATTGTAATCTAACTATGATATGTTAAATTTGGTTTTTATTTATTTCCTCCCATGATTAGAACATGTCGAACTATCTAACAATAATGCGTTGCTGGTGAAAGCTGTCTTACTGATTTGATTCGGATGCTTATGAGTTATGACGTAAGAAGAAACATTGATGACTTTTACTATAACTTTAGTATTTAAACCAAATAATCTTGCTTTATTTTGTACTTTTATGTATTTTTCTTATTCTCTGTTAATTTTTTTATTATACATTATTATCCATGTAATTAGACCCCAGTTGTTTTGTTTGGATACACCCAAATAAATTAAAATTTCCAGCTAAAAAGGATATTCCACTGGGTTACCTGCATCGATCAGAAAAGGTCGTGGGTTAATTATCACCCATATTGGAAATGAACAGGATTTTGTCGATGATAGTTTGCTGCAATTCGTCTCAAAATCGAAGTTATGAATGCGAATATATTTAAGGAATACTTTTCACCAATGGAGCTGTTGCCTGCAAATACCGTTATTGTAATAGACCATTCCAGGCTCAAGGAACCATTACCCATATTAAAATGAATAAAAGCAGCTAACCAATCAAATGGTTACTGCAATAAGATCTCCCACATGATAATGGCTTGGTCAAAAAAATCTTTTCCATAGCGAGGCAACACAAAGCAAACTACAAAAAGTGCGTAGTTGGCGAAATGTATAAAGAAAAAAATTAGGTTGTATTACGGTTATAACTCAATCGTATTGAGCTCATATTATGGCCTTGAGTGAAAGGAGACCCTGCACTACTTTTGAATGAAATCATGTACGTGAGTTTCTTCTAGATAGATAGATATTTATTTCACAAAATCACAATATAAAGTACAAAGCATATAGAAATTTAATAAAATACACAGTGATTTTAGCTTAAGCGTTGGAAATAACAAAAAAAAAGAGAAAAAAAAGTTTTTAGTTAAAATTTGTCAGTAAGAATTCCGAGATATTATAAAAAACATACTGATGTAGTAGTTGTTTAATTTTTCTTTTAAATTTTTTGTTTGTAAGATTTTTCAAATCTGAAGGTAAATGGTTATATACTTCAATACCTGAATTCGAGTAGGATATTTATGTCTGTCATTTGGGGTAAGAAGTTCATTCTGATGCTTGTGAATTAATAAAGAAATTTTATAAATATAAGTGTTTGTCATGGTCATTATTCTATTTACTTCAAAGAATGGTCTACAAGAAGTACTAGATTTTTAGTTGCTCTTTTTTGAGCCATGAATACGGAGCCTGCGGATACAGCAGTCCCCCAAAATTTAATACCATATTGCATTATACTATGAAATTGAGCGAAATACACCGTTTTTGCTACAAATATGTTAGTATGTTGTTTTATTGCTCGCAATGCAAATACATATTTGCTAAAATATTTATTTAGTTGATTTATATGAAAGTTCCAGTCAAGCTTGTTATCAATGTGTGTGCCTAACAATTTTATGTTGTGAGAAGAGGTGATAGTTTGTCGACCTATATTTATAGCAACTTCGTCAGAGTCTTGATATAGGTTGAAGGATATATTTTGAGTTTTGCCGATGTTCAATGCTTGTCTGTTAGCGAGAAACCAATCCGATACGCCTTGCATGACGGTAGTAGAAGAAAGTAATAAAGAATCGGCAAAAAAAGAAAATACGCATTGGAAAAATTTACAACCAAATCATTGATATATATATATATATATAAGAAATAATGTTGGTCTCAAGATAGATCCTTGTGGAACTCCGCATTGAACATCGACGCAACTCGAGTAGTATTGATCGTTCTCCAAAGTGACAGGCGGTAATTTGAAAAATGCTGTAAACCATGAAAAAGAAGAACAGAAGATGTGGGATCTTATTTACTCAATTGACCAAACTGTTGAGTCTCTAGTAATTACAATAGAAGCTGAAAATTCACCTGATTCGGATACCGATTATAACTGTGAAATGGATATTTAATACCTTACGGCTTTTGACTAAATATGACCACTAATGAGGGTGTCTAGCTGCCAGTCTAAAAAAGACAGAGTATACCATTTAAGGGCTATTGATATTGATTTTCATACTCGTGCATTAATGGTCATCATTAAATGCTCATTACACAATATACTATTTTAGTTGATCAAAGATATTTCATCATAATTGACATCTCCGCTATTCTCCTTCGTGCCGAATGATTTCAAAGGTTTAAATGTGGAATAAGCGTAGTGGTATTCTAGCTGTTCTCCACTTTCTAATATTTGGTTTACTCTATTTCCTAGTAGATCGTAGAATATTCTATTTGTATTTCCTGCTTCTGCGTATTCATGAATTTCAACGGCTTCCTCGTAACCCGATTCAGAGTTCTGATTTTCTCGTTTTTTATAAACTATACTGGTATTTCGTGAATACTGTTTTTGTTTTTTACTATATTTTTTTTTTAAAACGTAAGCACAACCAATTAGTGTAGCGACGGTGATGATAACCAGAATTAAGATTGAAACTGCGACTACAATAATTGTGATATTATCAACATTTTCGCTATTTATTACGGTTTTACAGGAAGGAGGAAGAGGCTGAACTTGTTTTGAAATAGTCCAGAGAAAGTCAAAACGGCGATAGTCCTGGAAGCAAGATTTTGAACTATTTGAAACAAATAAAAATGGTACGTTGGTGGTCCAAATCTCGTTTTTGCTTTCAATCAACTTTAAGCTAAAATCATCGCCATTCCAAAATTTGAAAGTTAAAAATTCAGTAGTTGAACCAATGAGAACAGATTCTTCCGCTTCAGCTATGTAAAATGTTGATAAAAAATCTAGACTATTGTCCCAGTAATAATAACGGTCAGTAAAATGATCGAAATAGTGTCCTGAAATAAAACAATATATTAATTAATAAACGGGAGAACCAAACATTCAGTTATTGTAGAAATGTCAACTTGATAGTTTTTTTTTCTACGCCCATGTCTGTAAACGTCAAAAATCGCACTGTAGACATTCCTTGTAAGTGACATTTAACAATAACATGCACGTAATGAAAATCTCATAACATACATGTGCGTTTAGATAGAAAACCTTAAATTTCTTTGTTAAATCAAATTGCAATCAAATTTTTATTTACGTAATATTTTATTTGGTTTATTTACATACTTTTAATCAATTGAAAAACATAAAAGCTCTTAGTATTAGTGAAATACATTTTAGATTAAAAGAGTGATGCCCCTAAATGTCGGCAACACATTTTACAATCTCAAAAAAAGTAATTCATATTTTTGGGATAGGGGAATAAACGTTATCTCATTTATGCTGTCAATTTTGGTAACAAATTATAGTATACGAACATTTTCTCAACTTTAACTACGAATATGTCTGTTAGTAGTGAAAAAGATGAAATTATGAGCACTCAGAAGAAAATAGATGGGCGTAGAAAAAGTATAGTACGTTACACGAGTTGTAATCCCATTACGCACTCGTGAAATTTACGCACTCGCCGCTGTGCGGCTTCGTGCGTAAACTTTTTCACTTCGTGCGTAATGGGTTACTTACAACTCTTGTTACGTAATATACTATTTCATACTTCAAAATATGACGTGTCCAACATTTTGATCAATAGTAATGTGTAATTCTATACAATCAAATGAATATTAAATTTACATATAAAAAATCCCATATGCCACAGTGCGATTGTCACTTTGGCACCGGCAATAGTTACCTGCAACTTTTACAGCGACTTTATTTCATAGAGATACTACAGATAGAGACAACAAGCCAGCTCGGAACCCGTCAGCACGTGAGAGAGAGATAGGAAGTCGGAGGTTAAGGCTATCTTTCTCTAGTAGCGCGCATGCTATATACACAGACAACGACGGGAAAACCTCTGATCGTCTTTCTTTTTCTATCTCACCGGAGTTCAGACGGACATTTCCACTTACATAGCGACCTATGGCTTGTTGCCTCTATCTCTAGTATCTCTATGCTTTATTTACCTAATTACAATTTCCTGTAACAATTGTCATATTTAAGTGAAGCGATCGATAGACGTCAAGATAATAGTATCATACTATGATAACGCCTTACAAATTTGAAAATTACTTTTCAAAGAGTAGATCTGTAACGTTGTAATTATTGTGTTAACTAAGATTTTTAAGAAAATATTTAAGCGGATGTTGTGACATATACGAAAACTTTAATTAGAATGACATTTTTTGTTATGATCACAAGTTTGACACTAGGTGTTCATACTTTACATCTCCCTTTCTTTGTAAACTAAAAATGACTTGTGAAATAATATTGTAATTACTAATTCAAGTATCATTAAAGATGAAGTCTATTTATTATTGGTTTAATTATTCTACCAAATCTTGATGATCTTAGTGCTGTCGCTGGTTGAGCCAGGTTTGACTTCTGTAAATGATTAGAAGTGTTTGGTTACGACCTTGTTGATGCTGGGAGTGACTTAGGAACAGCTGGTGATTGTTCTTGTGCTGGAACCTGTTGTACTGCTGATTCATCTGTGTTTACAGTTTCAGGAACTACCACTCTGTTGCTGGTAATGCCTACTTGTGTCTTGTGCAGATGACTTAAGTTTCTACTCAGGATTTAGCCTTGATCAGTTTGAATGATTACAGATCTTGGTAAACCTTCAGGCTTTTCTACCACTCTTGCCCCTTTCCACTGGCGATGAGCAACTTTGTGCCTTACTTTTTCATTAATCTCAAGTCTTTTGGTGTGCTTTTCACTGTAGTTCGCTTGTTCTTCTCTTAATCGTTTTAGTTCAGCTGTGACTCCTTGATACACATGAGTAAAGGGTGCACACTTACCAGATCAGCTAGCAAAACGGTGCTCACTCGACGACGACTGACACTCGACTGATTAGTTGCAGTTTTTGAGGTGGGGATGTTAGGAAGGAATTGGTGGCAAATTCAAATATGTTCAAGAAACTATAAACTATAAACTTGTCGAATGAACAATTCCATGAGATCCCTCTTCATCTTATTAAATAGAATTTAATTCGAAATTGTCGATTATTGGGACACTGTCGATAGTTGGAACATTTACCTCAACCAATGCATACAAGCACACGTATATTTGACACATTTGGTTTTTTGTTTGTCTATAATTCGAAAAAGTTTTATCTTTAATTTGACATGATTGAGTTCTGTTTGTCAAATAGGCTACAGTTAGTATGGATCCTTCCCAAAAATCATTACTCATGGCTGCTTGTTTTATCATTGCTCTTGGTTTATCCACAGACATATAGAAAATTATATGTCTGTGGGCTTATCCATCAAGGTTTGGTTCATAATTCCAGCAATTCCATTCATTTGTGGAGTGTATGGGGGTGTGCAGCAAGTTTCAATGCTTTTATTCATGAAGAAATTTTTGAATGTATTCGACGAGTATTCACCACCGTAAGTCCTCGAATTCAAATACCAAAGAGCTTAGACGCCCGGCACTGCTCAAGATTTTAATTGGAACGTGAATTTGAAATCGGGAATAAACTTGACGGAATTTAGGTCCTGGAATTAAAATACCAAAGAGCCCCGGCATAGGGGTCTATTTTGTAACACATAACGATGTCGTTCGTGGGCGATTATCGTTTATGAACGACTTTCTCTATTTTATAGTCAACGGTAGTCGTTGCTGGACGACAAAAATGGCTACCAAGTTGTTGTCCACCGACGATACCTTGACAGCTCTCGTTGAGAAAGTAAAAAGTCGTTAACTAACCTAAAATAAGGTGAAGGTCATTGTGCTCTCCTTTATTTATCTGAAATGTTCGTATTAATAAAAAATATGGCAGGTGAAATAGCTAATTTGGTTTTAGATGAGTTACAAAGGAGGTAATGAATTGGATTGTCTACATAAGTATCTCTTGAAAATGTTAATTTTTAATAACTTGGTGGCTACATTTAGAAAAGAAACCCGAGAAAGATTACGTACACTGAGAGATACCAGTAATCCTTTTGAGCTCGCAGAGGAACTTTTTAGGCAGTTTTATAGACTGGATGTTGTATCGGCAAAAGATTCATTTGAGGAAATTTCACCTCATCTACATACTTGGGTTTTTTTATAATTGAATCATTATCCTCAATAGAACCCAGAAACAGTCCCAAATTATCAAAATGGACATTAGAAGTGACACTGGAAACACAAAACATCTAGAAAAATAATATTCGACGTACGTTTTCTGTCAATTTAATAATACCAACCTTAAAATTTACCGTTAACTTTGATCACTAAAGTAGACACTGCTGGAGTGGCACTCTGTAACAAAATAGAGATAAAGATTCCCTTCTTTTCGCTATTTAGTGCTCTGTAACTGAGTTCGGTCGTTTCCGAGCCTAGTTGAACATGACCGAATATGCGATAGCGAAGCGAATGATAGCGACAACTCCAAGGGTCTTTCTATTCAAGAGACATATCGCTCTGTCTTAATCTACTTAATTGTGTACGATTTTTCATCTCTGTTCGATGACAAGAGAAAAAAGGTTATGTTGTTGTTGTTGTTACTAATTTTAATTTTGTAGGGTTAGTTGTGTCAAAGGTTGTGTTTGTGGAATAATATTATACCTACCTGAAATCATTCTTGCAATGTTTTTGATTTAATTTACAAGAAATCATCAAACTGGCAAGATTTTCAACAAAACCCAATAAATTAATAAAACAGAATATTTACTCTTTGTCACTGCTATTAAAAAAAATCGCTTAACGATATTATTAATTATCCACCAAGCAAATAGGTAAATACTTGAAGCAGTGTTATAAATGAAAATGTGTGGTTACCAATGCTAACAGATAAATGCCAAATTTCTTGTTCTTTTTTATTTTTAACCTGAAAAAGTCAAATTTGCATAATGTTTTCTGAATTATTAGTAGATTATTCTCTATCCGATTGACGATCCCGAATCTTGTCGAACTATAGCCGAGGCGATAGAGATTCGCGTATAGAGTACCACTAACCAAGTATAGCGATTCTTTTCGTTTGCTTATTCTTGATCTCTTTCCTTAAAATACAAATTACAGAGTGAATAGGGTTAAAAGAAATTGTCGTTGACAAATAAGTCGTCTGGACTGGCACTCTGTAATTTGTATTTCTAGGAAAGAGATAAAGAATAAGCAAACGAAAAGAATCGCTATACTTGGATAGTGATACTCTATAAGCGAATCTCTATCGCCTCGGCTATAGTTCGACAAGATTCGGGATCGTCAATCGGATAGAGAATAATCTACTAATAATAAATTCAGAAAAAATTATGCAAATTTGACTATTTCAGGATAAAAATAAAAAAAACAAGAAATTTGACATTTATCTGTTAGTTGTTAGGTTTAGTAACCTCACATTTTAATGTATGACACTGTTTAAAGTATTTACCTATTTGCTTGGTGCATAATTAATAATATTGTTTAGTAATTTTTTTTAATAGATGTGGCAAAGAGTAGACATTCTGTTTTGTTAATTTGTTGGGTTTTGTTAAAAATCTTGTCAGTATAATGATTTCTTGTAAATGAAATCAAAAACATTGCAAGAATGATAGTTTTTTTTAGGTAAGTAGGTATAATATTATTCCACAAACACAACCTTTGACACAATAACCCTACAAAATTGAACTTAATAACAACAACAACAACATAACCTCTTTTCTTTTTTCATCGAACAAAGATAAAAAATCTTACACATTGAGTAGAATAAGACAGAACGATATGTCTCTTAAATAGAAAGACCCTTGGAGTTGTCGCTATCATTCGCTTCGCTATCGATTCTTCGGCCATGTTCAGCATGTTCGGAAACGTCCGAACTCAGTTACAGAGTACGAAATAGCAAAGAGAAGAGAATCTTTATCGGTGTTTTGTTACAGAGTGCCAATCCTGCGTAACGATATCGTCTGGAAACGACGAAAAACAAAATAGACCCCTTAGACGTCTGGCACTCACTCACTCACTAATAGTAAGTTTTATTTTTAAATAAATTAATCGACGAATATGTGAAATTTTCCTACCGAATACCCCATATCTTAAATTAATTTCCGGTAAATGTTTTCCTCGGTTTCATGTTTTTGTTGTGAAAATTTACCGGGAATAATTTTAACACTAGTGGTATTACAAGTGAGAAAATAAAAGAAAGAGACTTCAAGTTAATAGGCAGAAGCGGACAGTGTTTCTGCGCTGGCCAGTTGAGTCAGACCAATCAGAATATTTCGTACTCTTTTGCTCAACCGGGGACCGGCGGTAAACTCGCCAACGGTGCTGATAACCTCAATTAATAATAGATAATATTGATAATTAACTTTGTCCACGACCACTTAATAATAAGTGAATATTTTACCTCCTAACAAAAGGTATATGGTACCTATATATCTACTACAGTGAATTATGCTCCATAATTCACGCTTTAGCATTTAAATAGCATACCATGAAAACTCAACACCCACAACATTTCGGTACATAGGTGACTATAGGGATGGGGGTACAATATGAAATAAACTATTGAATCTGCGAATTTTGTTTAGGAAATTTGGTTCTGAAATATATTGTATTGATAAAATATCGAAATTTTTTGTATCTATACTTTTCATAACAATATTTTCCAATATTGATAGTTTTAAAACACTTTATTTGTAACGGTACGGTGTATCGATACTTTACACAGTATCGCCCATCTCTATATGTCAAATTTATCAATTTTGACGTTAGAATTGTCAATAAAACCAAATTATCACGTTGCGTTCTACACTGCATTATTTACATGACTTTTATTTAATAAAGAAATCAAGGGTCGTGGACAAAGTATAGTATCCTATTCGCAATTTATGTCCATTATTCACTCGGGTGATTTGCGCCCCTTGCACCCTGCATGAATAATGGCTATCATAAATTGCTCGTTTAATAATATACTATTATCATCTTATAATTGCAAAAAGGCGAATTTGGATTTTATCCCAATATACAAGGTGTTTTCAAATGACACTTGAACCTTGACATGTAGATACTTCTCGTAAAATTGGACAAAATGATATAAGGATTGTGGGGTCCAGCCTATTTACTTTTGAAGTTATGAAAAATTAAATGTTTTAATTTGATAACTTTAAAATGGATAAATATATTGATTTGACATTTGGCATGTTGTTTTTAAATGTAAAAATGCATATTTTCATGGAAAACATGTTTGAATTATTGATCCCAGTGATGTACATTTGGAAGAATATATCACATTTCCCCTCCCGTTTTGTACGCCACTGGCATTTGAAGCTATTTTCATTTTATTTTGTATTCTCCAATGGTTTTCACGTGAACAACGCATAACCGTTACATATCAAAAAATTTGTAGTTTTTTGGATATCTAATGTTTTTATGAAGTTTGCAAGATCACTTTTTAATAATGAAATGAAAAGAAATATTTTTCTTCGATTTATTTTAATCACTACCAAACTACTGTTGGTTAGAATATGTAACAGGATATTTTATACATAATCTGCAACGCTTTCTCATTCAAAATCGCATCCCATGGAAAGACTGGCGATTGTCGGAAATAATCTCTGTAGCTACATGGATTCTTGCTATCAGTTCTTCTCCCGTTTCTAGTATTATGTCGTAGACAAGGGACTTCATGTAACCCTGCTTAGTGAAAAATTATGTTTGAATGGGATATTATATAACTTTCTTTTATGTAAAGGTTATGCGTTTTACCTGAAAACCATTGAGGAATACAAAATAAAATGAAAATAGCTTGAAATGCCAGTGGCTCAAAAAATGGGAGGGGAAATGTGACATTCTTCCAAATGTACACCACTGGATCAAGAATTGAAAAATGTATTTCGAAAAATAAATAGGCTGGACACTTTAATTGTTATATCATTTTGTCAATTTCACGAGAGGTATCTACATGCAAAAGTTGGAAGTGTCATTTGAAAACACCCTGTATAAGTTGACAACTGGAAGAAATAGGTATTAAAACTCTTAAAAAGTAAGTTGAACTGAACTGAACAAAGTGAGACGGTGCATATTGATATTGGTATTTTTTTTTTCAAGAACCATGCTTTTACATGAGATATTAATTTCATAAAATACACTTACCAATCAAAATAATTTGGTTAACTGATAGAAATAAGATAACACAAAAACCAGAAGGTTGGAATAAAATGTGATAAAAAATATCAAATTAAAGTATAGTTATATATTATAAACTGATCAGTAACAGAATCATAATGTCTCCACCAGGTAGATATAGATATAAATGTTCTGCACCAAAATGTCACAGATTTCTTGCTTTTCCTACTAATAATGAAGGAAGAAAAAATGGTTTGAATATATAGTAATAAGAGAAATTATTTTTGTGGAGATCACTTTCACAAAAATTCTTTCATTACAAAAAGGAACATTTTAATAAACACCGCAATTCCTGTTATAAATGAACAGATTCCAACTCTCAATGAAATTTCAGAAGAAAATTAAAAAAATATATATTCAAGATATTACGAGTGCTATTCAATAAAACTATTTCATACATACCTTTTTTAAAACAGAGTATCATTCAACCCGTACCCTTAACAGGTTATGGGCCCAAGAAACTTCCATTGCGTGAACTAAGGTGTTCGATTTAATTCTGTGAAAATCTAAAACTTAATTTTCAAAGTTTCAAGTGAAAAAGAGCCACGTGATAATGGATGACCTGATGAAAAATGATGTTAATTCCACAATACTGGAACAAGACAGGACAGATCGAGTATTAGAGGACTTGATAAATAAATATGAAAATGTTTTCAAATTTAATCAAAATCGCCCAAACGGAGAGATAACTATAACGATATCCGGATGCAATACTGTTCTTTAAACTCAGACAGTCCTTGAGTATAAAGCAGCCATAATAACAGTTTCAGAAAAAGAATGGAAGCTATTGAACTAGCGAACGAGTAGCCAGGAGAAGGCAGGCAAGAGGTTGACGATGCCGAAAGCCATAAGCCAACAGGAAGAAGATGGACAATACGATCACGGATGTACGATTAAACGACAGCACGACGAGACGATCGAACGAGTTAAACAAAGTGGACGAAAACTAAACGACTCAGGCAGACTCATCTATGAATTACTCTGTTGTTCCCGCTCCGCTAATCAATGTGCCAAAAATTGTCAACGATGCGCTAACGATTATTACACAATTCTGCGAAGTTACCAATAAACGTGTGCTTCCGGTACCGAGGAACTTTCGTCCGATGGCACTACCGCACTCTCACCTCCATTCGTTGAACCCGGTTTCGGCTTTTGTTGTTCTCGAACGGATTATCCAATTATGGCTGCGTCAATAAATTTTGCATCAATACATTCCTCCAACGGAAAAATACGTTGTATCAGGCGTAGATACTGCCCCCTGGCTGTTGTTACCTTAACATGGTGAACTTTTTTGTCTATTCCAGGAATTAGTTTGGCGACTCGTCCCACTGTCCAATATAATCGCTTGATTTGGCCATTTCCTATGAGAACAACTTACTCTTTTTCCTGCAGCCGGCAAGTTTACGTCTCAAGTTGAGCGAAAGTTAAGCCTAGGCCACAATCCGCCAACTTTAGTTTTTCTGTTCTCATTCCTGTGCACGAGGTCCACAACCTGTTGGAACCAACGCCGCTATCGCGCTAAGAACTGCAAAACATCCACAGTCCTCTAACTAAGATAAGCTCTTTCGTCTTATCTTTAGCGTGTGTGGGATTTGGATTTGGCGTGTCAATTATTATAACTTGTTATTTTCCAAGTTTGTTTTCTGTTTATGTGAATTTTTGGATAATTCAATAAATATTTAATATATTTAACTTTTTTATTTACTATTAAATATTTATTGAATTATTAGATAAACATGATCGGGGATAAGTAGTTTGTTTTTATTTTTCTTAAGTCACGTAACGTTAATTTTTACAAAGTGTTTCCAGCTTTCCTCCTATTGCTTTAATTTTTCATTGCTTTCATTTTTCATTGCTTTCATTTCGCTTAAAAGCTAGTGCCGTCCAATTGAATATTAATTGAATAGATGAGGCTTTTACTTGATGAAGATCCATACCAGACGATGAAATAAAACAATTTAATTTGTTTAAATATTCATTATACTTGAACTAAGTTCAATTTACAATTCGTGACGCGTTTCGCTAACACAGTCTTTCTCGTTTGACAAAGCTACTATGTTAGCGAAACGCGGCACGAATTGTATATTGAACTCAGTTTAAGTATAATGAAGATTTAAGCAAATTAAATTGTTTTATTTCATCGCCTTGAATATTAATTGTACACCCCATCCCAGTGATAACTCATAAAATAGTTTAATTGGTGCCGAATTCCACTCCCTAAGGTGAAGTGCTCTAGTCTGGGGCTGTTTAGGTTACAAAATCATAATTTGATTGTTTATAATCTATCATATTGATGGAAACATTATATTTTGTATCTCAGAATTGTTTTTTAATTATATTTTTATTAATTGTAATTGTTAAACTGAAGGATTTTTGTACATTTAAGAAATTCCTTCCTGCTTTGACTTATTCAATGCAGATTGATGCGAATAACTTACGACCCATAAAAAATATTCAAAAAATATCCTATGAAATTTTCTAATGCAGCCCCTCTTAATATGAATAAGAAGAGTTCAAACTTTTACAATATATGATTTTAGCAAAGTCCAACCATATTTTCAGTATATTTAAAGAAAAAAACAGTCTACTGTATACAATACTTTTAGAGCAAGCAAATGAATTACTGTATTACTCACCATGTGCATACGTGGCAGCTGTTATTAGGAACCTTGCATCATCGACGCAAATACCACGAAAATAGGATTCATTACGTGGCAGTCCATTTTCAAACGATTCACTAAAAAACCAGCGAGGTTCATCGCCAACTGCAAGGTTAATTCCAACGCGTGAAGGAAGTAGTTTATGCATAATACTTTCTATGATTGAGTCTGCTTCAAATTTGTCTGTGATGGATAAACATTTATCGTTCTCCACATACAGATTGTTCAAAGTAGATACTGAAAAACGTAAAAACAAATCTAATTCGAATATTCCTAGAGATTGCAATTAAGTTTATTGAGCGTGTGAACGGTTTTCTGGATATACCCGATTCGACTCTAACTTTGGAGTCTCATGGATTAAACATATACTCTAGATACACACTGGCTATAGGTGCCTATTTGTGCTATACAGTACCTTCGGTTGAATATCTAGGTATTGCTACGTCCTATTTATTATTTTTCTTTTTAATACTTATTCCACCATAGGACCACAATAATAATAAATGAGAACAAAAAGTGAGTTTTAAATCTTTATTACATTTATCTGATGGAGTGGGTTCCAGGGGTGCCGCGAATAAATATGCGTTTCCTTGTGACTTTAAAAATACTATTATCTACAGTAAAAGACGTGGGTAAGTTCTCGATTTTCCAAATCAATCAAAGATTCAGATGTTTTGGATTAAAAGCAATTGTACGGCCAGTACTTCTAGAAGCATTACATATGACCCAGTTATCTTATATGCAAGTAAACTTCAAAACAAAAAAAATCAGAACTATAGTACAGTAAGTGAAACACCTGATAGCATATATAAAAAGAGAAAAAGTAAGTGTTTTAATAAATAAGCGAATAAAGACATTCCTATCTCAGGTTATCCTTAAAACTAAACTTAGCTGATCAATTAGAAGGTGTCTTCCTACGCGATGTCCTCCTCGTAATCAAGAACTACTGCAGGTAAGGGTAACTATAATTTTTTCCAATTTTGTTTCTAATAACAGTTCTTTTTAGATGCTTCTCTTATATGTAACAGTGCCGTCCAAATGGTAATGGAGCCTCCAAATTCCAGTGGTGGGTAGCTTTCTATTTCCTTTTTGTTTTATATTAATCAGTGTTTAGATCTTCACTTTCAGCTAGTATATTTTGGTCTAAGATTAAATATAATCCCACAATAAGGATTAAAACTATTAATAAAATTCAACTACAAATAAAAAGCCTAAAAACCGATTAAACCGATTACTTTTCTGTTTTATGTTTATTTTTCAACTTATAACTCACCTTCGTTGATGGGTGGCTTTAAAAAAGTGGCTTCAGAGGAAGCGGTAATATATCAGTCAGAAAACACAATTTCCGTGAAATTTAATATCCTCCCCCGAGATAAACTGTTCAGTTTTACACAGTTATTATTATTTCTTTGGAAATTTAAATTTTCCTTCTAAAAATCCGCAAAATTGCGAGCACGTCTCACCTTAGAAAATGTGCTTTTACTCAAAAAAAAACGATTTCTTTCAAAAACCAGTTCTTTTTATCATTCCTTATCAAAATTTTTTACCGGGAAGGCCAGATACAGTTATATTTTAAAGAGTGGTATCCTTGATTCTCTCGGGACATCGTAATAAAATCTTTTCTGTGGTTTTACGTCCGTATTTGAAGTTTATCTATGGTTTTATGCTAAGATATCTAGATGTCAATACTTCATTCTAAGTAAAGAAGATAACCTATTTTATATCCTACAAAATTCTACTCCCATTTGTTTATATTTATAGTTCCTATTATAATTTAATTCATTTTATTTTTTTTTATGTTTCAGAAAAGGAAAGCTGACCACACTAGTTGGAAGGACGGCTCTGGACAAAAGCACCTCAGAATTATTGTTTTTATTTTTGCTCTTTGATTACCTACTAACTGTTGTTTAGTGTTTATTGTGATTCATTACGTGAATAAAACATCTGGACTGATTCAATTCTATTAATTCCTATGAATGAGGCATGATCTGGTAAGTCATTGCTTAACAAATAAATTCAAGGGCTGGTTACTTTTAACTCGTAACAGTATATTAGACATCTTTAGTTGGTAGCTGCTATCTATGGCGCGCCGTTTTGGTATTTAATAACCTCGTTGAAAAAACCAAATGAAAATATATTTCCTTTCAAAAAATTTAATTCCTCAATTTTTCTATCGAAGAATTAAAATTATGTTAATACACGTATTTCCATCATGAAAAACCTAATACAAATTGTGGATTTAAAATTATAAGGATTATAATGAAAGCTCAATAATAGGAATTATGGAATATATAATAAAAATTCGGATTCCTATCATGTATTGATATTGTGTTTATTGTATTGCAAACAAAATTGTAGGTAACCCTAAGTACATAATGGAAATTAAATAATTAGAATTATGAAATACATAATAAAAATTGGAATTCGAATTTCTGGCATGTATTGAGATTTTGTTTATTGTATTGCAATGCAAAATTGTAGATAACCCTATGTACTGGGTGTCCCAATAAGAATGGCTCTCGGCCATATCTCGGGAACCGTTTATAGTACAGCTTCGAGAAAAAAAATTTATAACAAAAATGACCTCGAGAAAAACCTGGAAATTATTTACAGAGTTGTAGGTCCACCGCCAGAGGGCGTAATTAAATACCAAAAATTATAAAATGAATAATTTACAAATTTTGCCTAATTAAGATGCATTTAAACTATGATTATCGTATTCTTCAAGAAATTCAGCGTATATTTGATATTATAAGTTTTAGTCTATCTCTTCAAATAAGAGGGGAGGGGAAGCGGGAACTTTATTATGAAAGCACGCCTGTAATTCCAGTTCTACTTAACCTATTTATGCAAACTTAAACTTTTTAAAGAGAGCTCCTTTCTAACAATGTAAGAGTTATAATTCCGAAACAACCTAATGAGTAACGTATACGCTAGAGGGCGCTATTTATTTATTTTTTTAAATCTAGCTATCCTTGAAAAATGTTGAATGGAAACATGCAGTTTTAATTGAGGAATATAAAAGTAGACCAAATTAGCAACAGAATAGCGAAAATCGCATGTCGATATCTTTTTCGTATTACGAGATATCCTATGAAATGTGTAAATTTTAATCATTTTCCTTTAAACATAAATTACTCCGGTTTGACTGAACGGATTTTAACATTTTTTGACTCGTCAAAATTGTCTTTCCTTTTTCTATTAATAATAGTTCCAATTATTATGTCAATATTACTTATGCTGACGTTTTTGGGGATATTGTATGGCATATACCATAACCGCAACAGTTGCATTTCTCATATATTCAAAGTAGGCAAATGCCTATCATATCAAATGCTTCTTCGTTTGTAAGAATCATCTTAGATATAACTTGTAAGTAAATTTTATATCGAATTTAAAGCACACAAATCGCAATGACACGTAAATGGACAAATTACTAGGTTTATTAATTTGACACAAGACATATCTTTTTGTTTTGTTTTTTTCATAGCCCACTACTTGTTTTTATATATTTCCATTTTAACTTCCATAACGCAGTTTCCCGGTGACAGCATAAGTAATATTGACATAATAATTGGAACTATTATTAATAGAACAAGGAAAGACAATTTTGAGGAGTCAAAAAAATGTTAAAATCCATTCAGTCATACCGGAGTAATTTATGTTTAAAGGAAAATGCTTAAAATTCACACATTTCTTAGGATATCTCGTAATACGAAAAAGATATCGACATGCGGTTTTCGTTATTCTGTTGCTAATTTAGTCTACTTTTATATTCCTTAATTTAAACTGCATGTTTTTATTCAACATTTTTCAAGGATAGCTAGATTTAAAAAAATTAATAAATAGCCCCCTTTAGCGTATACGTTACTCATTAGGTTGTTTCGAAATTATAACTCTTACATTGGTAGAAAGGAGCTCTCTTCAAAAAGCCTAAGTTTGCATAAATAGGTTAAGTAGAACTGGAATTACAGGCGTGCTTTCATAATAAAGTTCCCGCTTCTCACCCACCTCTTATTTGAAGAGATAGACTAAAACTTATACAATCAAATATATTCTGAATTTCTTGAAGAATACGATAACCATAGTTTAAATGCATCTTAATTAGGCAAAATTTGTAAATTATTCATTTTATAATTTTTGGTAGTTAATTACGCCCTCTGGCGGTGGACCTACAACTCTATAAATAATTTCCAGGTTTATCTCGAGGTCACTTTTGTTATAAATTTTTATTTTCCGAAGCTGTACTATAAACGGTTCCCGAGATATGGCCGAGAGCCATTCTTATTGGGACACCCGGTACATGATGGTAATTGAATAATTACAATTATGAAACACATAATAAAAACTCGAATTCGAATTCCTATCATTTATTGAGATTTTGTTTATTATATTGCCATGCAAAATTGTAGGTAACTCTAGGTACACACTGGAAATTAGATTTCCAATATGTTTTTCATCATTTCAATTCCTGAATTACCATTAGGTTTTTCATTACTATAGATCGGCAATCTCTATTTTGTTTTTGATGATAAAAATACGTGTATTGAAATTATGAAAACCAAAATGGAAATTCAAGAATTGAAATTATGGAAAGGATGGAAATTCCATAATTAAAATTGTGGAAAACATGATGGGGATTCAAGGATTAAAATTATGATAACATAATCGAAATTCTATTTATATTAGGTATTGATATAAAATTTAGGATAAGACAAAATTGACGGTTGGTCGTTGTTCTCGACCAGGTGTAATACAACTTTCCATATAAAATATAAATGGATTGATGTTGCATATCCTGCAGTAATTCATTTATCTGAAAGTGCGAAACTGGGTGTATGGCTGGCAACACCGCTAACCGTTGTCTTCAAAAGGCTCGGGCAGTTGGAGGTTACAGTGGTATTGGATTGACCAAATGCTGTTACTACAACAGTGAAGGGCTTACAAAAAAATAATAAGCTGTGAGAGAACAAATAACCACAAAAAACAACAAATGATATTAGGTTACTCTCACTTTCATTCAAATAATAGGACAAGGGTGCCTCTATAGCCGGCTTCGCCCAACTTTTCAAAAACGAAAGGATGATTGCTGCAACTACCTTGTCGCAGGTCAATCCTATCAATTTTATTTTGTACATGCAGTACAGTTTTGCAGTGGTGGTTATAATTATTGCTGTAAAACTTTAATCAGTTTATTACCAATTTATATGATTTTTATTAATTTCACGTTTTTCACCTCTGAAGAACTCGTCAAAGCGTTTTACCTCCTAATTACTTGCAGAGATCGTCGCCGACGCCGGCAATAGAAACACCCCCTAATAGGATATCACGCATGATATCATGTTTAAATAGTGACACCGGTGATTACTATCCCATTTCAAGTACATGCATTTCCTCAATCCATAATAGATATTGAATTTCTATACTTAAATTATTTTTTTTTATAATTTTAATTCTTGAATTTTCATTATTTATTTTAAAATTTCAAATCGGCAATCTCTATTATGGTTTTCATAATGGAAATAGGTGTATTGAAATTATGGAATAGATAATTTTAATTTATTAAGAGAATAATTACGGAATAGAATTTTTGAAAAGGAAGAAAATATATTTATTTTTCTGCTTTTTAAACGATGGTATTGAATACCAACACGCCACGCCATAGCTATACAGTAAAAAAATTTAATTCATGAGTCCAGGTCATACGAGAAATAAAAATTCCACTCAACTTGTTGGAAATTAAAGTTGAGCTGATTCGTTTAAAAAAATGGAAGAGGTAAAGGTTGTTATTGTATAACGACCAATTTCCTTTTAATTTATTATTTATTTAATTTATTGGAATATGAAAGGGTTATTAGACATATCTCCCTAATAATTGTTTGTTGAACATACACTCACCGGCAAAAAAAATCGGCCACCTAAAATTTTGCTAAAGTTCGTTGTCCAAGAAATTTCGTAATTTTTTAACGATTTTAATTGTTTATTTGCCAAATTGTATTCTTTTTTATCCTACACTATGAGAAAGTTAAATTTTACCAGCTTTACGGAGGCGAGAAAGTTACCTTTTCTACGGCTAGCCGAGAAAATAAATTTCACGTTTCCACGCTTGCTGGCGCCCCAATTGACAAATTGAATAAAAATTGCTAATTTGATTGATATCCCACCGAGTTAAAATAGCATAACGAGGGTCAGACGGCAATTCCTCGTTAATAACAAAACATGCATTTTACAGGGGAGATAAAAAGGTGTTTTAAAGTTATATTTGAGTACTTAAAATCGATATTTTAGAATATGATTTTGTTGAAAGTGTTTCGTCCTAAACCAGTTTCTTACTATCGCAATAGGTGGCGACACACATATCAAAGCTAAATAATTAAATAACCGAATTTCATAAAAATTGTTACTTACGAGGTACTGCCGTGTAACCCTCGATAAGCGATTTCAATCACATCATATTCAGAAGAAACAAAAAAGAATCGCTTGAAATAAACAACGCCATTAAACGTCAGTATAATAAATATAGTTTAAAAACTAGCGCTTTGTGCTTATCGTATATCAAGCGCCCCACGCTTTTCCCTCAATTAAACTAGTATAGTTTATGAACTATTGTCCTAATTTAATTTTTAAAATTATTTTTAACTTTTTAGTTCAACATTCTTTAAAAGCGTGTTTTTTAGGTCTTATTAAACTATATTTATTTTTAACTTTTTAGTTCGATTTATTGTCTATAGATTTTTTCTTCAAGCTCTCGTTGATAGTATTATTAATTTCCAACAGAGGGTGCATGAACGTAAAATTCTTCTTCAACAACGCAATAAAATTTGAGGTGTGAAATTCTAAAACTTAATGTTGATGCAGATAGTATATCGAATTTCTAACAGAGGGCGGAGAGTTGTAAAATTAGTTTCGACTTGAAGAGAAAATTAACAGTTATTACTTCGATAACCAATCCAGTCTTGACGTGTGCACTTGCTGTTGAATTTAAAAAAAATATAAATTTAGTTACAATAATTCAAATGATTTAATTCTTATTCTTAGTAAATATTTAAAATTAACTTGAATATCCAGCATTTACGTATAGCTTTTTGACTATCAAAAAAATATTCATACTATCGTTCATAGTAAGCGTTGACATCGAATTCATATTCGATATTTACAATTGATATTTTTCTAAGTGAATTCTTTTGATTAATATGTATGTCCAGCATTTTAAGTATAGCTTTTCGATTGTCGAAAATATTCATACTGTCGCTCATAGTGAATGTCGACATCGAATTCGTTCGGTGCCAGAAGCCGCGGAGAGTTACATACAGACATACAAACAGTCAAACATACAAGTGAAGCTAATAAAAAGCGTGTAAAAATAAATTGTTAGCAGTTGTTAATGTCTGCAAAGTCAATTATAAGTTGTCGTATTTTGATATTTGTTTGATGTTAACTTGTCAGTTACGGAGCCTGAATCAGATGAAATAATGTAACATTTATTGTGTAGAATAAAAACGGTAATGAATTTCATATTATAAAATAAAATTTTTATAGAAAAAAAATTACCAATAATTATTGTGTAGTATAAAAAAATAAGTTTCAGCTACGACAGCAAAGTGCTTTTTTTTAAATGCCCCTTTACCGCCTAGGTATACAGAATACTATTATTATTAAAACAAGCTCCAGAAAAAGTTTCCAAAAATATTGATAGCTTATTTATACAGGGTGAAAAAAAACATGTATTTGTAGTCCAATTTCTTAACACCCTGTGGAACAGTTCGGGGAATTTGTAGAGTTTACGCTTGGTTTATTACAAAGACCATCCTTCTTGGCATCTTTCAGTTTTTATTTCACCTTGATATCTTGATTTCTTTTGAAGATACAAGTATTCAAATAAAAACCTGGAATTGTTTCATAGAAAAATTTTTATTTGGTATGTTTTAATATTCAACAGAAATTTGAAACAAAAAGAAAACATTATTGGCATTCTCCAATATTTCGTATGCCGAACTCTAGCGGAAATAACTGCACGCAATCGCCGAGATAAGAGCAGCACGTACCGAATTATTATTTATTGAAACCGGAGCTCTAAATGCTAAACGTTACTATAAGACGTTTTTCAGGAAGCTGTAGTTCCCTATGCTCCATTTGTTGGAGGTGACTTCATTTTAATGCACGACAAAGCTAGACCGCATGTAACAAATTTTATTAACCAATATTTGGATGAGGTTGATATCCAACGATAAGAATGGCCTGCATGTAGCCCGGATCTGAATCCGATTGAACATCTCTGGGATGAAATTCAAAGAAACCTTTGTCGATGTCTTATACTACCCGAAACATTTGACGAGTTGCGTTTTGCGTTGCAAGCTGAATATGACGCAATACCTCAAGATCGCATTATTCGTCTTATCAATTCTATATCTCGGCGATTGCGTGCAGTTATTTCCGCTAGAGGTGAGCATACGAAATATTGAAAAATGCCAATTACGTTTTTTTTCTGGTTCAAATCACTGTTGAATATTAAAACATTACATTAAATTTTTTCCCTAAAACAATTCCAGGCTTTTATTTGAATACGTGTATCTTCAAAAGAAATCAAGATATCAAGGAGAGATGTAAACTGAAAGATGGCGAAAAGGATGGTCTTTGTAATAAACTGAGCGTTAACTTTACAAATTACCCGAACTGTTCCACAGGGTGTTAATAAATTGGACTACAAATACATAGTATTTTTTCACTTTGTATACATAAGCTATCAACATTTTTGGAAAATTTTCTGGACTTTGTTTTAATATACTCTAACTATTGTCAGTGTAATGACCATAAAATAAAGCAATGTTTCCAGATATATTTTCTAGAATTGTTAGGCTCGCTACACAAATGTTCCTCTTACTTCAGTGAACTGTTAGTTCGTGATTTTTTAAAAAAGATAGTTTGGAAATATTTTTAAAAAAATACATAATGTAAATTTATTAGTAAACATTAAAATAAGTCGCTTGAAATTACTGAAAAAATAAAAATTAATTAAAACCACTTTTTATATGTTACTATATTTAAGAAAATTTTGAAGAGTTGGCAACGTAGTTGCACTTGCAGTCAAGACTTCGAAACAACCAATCATCAACTGCAGTATTCATCGTAATATAACGAAATAACCGAAGTATACTCCGTTTGACGATTTTCGCAGAAAAAATTCTACGGTCTTGAGGGTGTTCGGGGGGGTTGAGTTGTGTTAGTATAATTCAGTGTCGGGTGTGAATTTTGTTTTAAAGAAATATTTAATATAATATATATTTCTTGGTTGAGTGAGTTCAGTGAATTGTTATAGGTATTTATAGGAAAGTGTAGGTGATCTAGTGTAGAAAGGTATCATTAATATAATACCTTTTTGATGGTGTAGTGGTTAGGTCGCGTCAGTGAATTGATATTAATATAATATTCATTTGTTCGTAGACGTTAGGGTAAGTTTTGTAATATAATTAATTAGAATGGCACTTTGGAGACCATTTGAAACAACAGTCCAAGATGATGCGCGGGATTATTGAATTGTGGATTTAAATATAAGAAGCTAGATAATCGAATGGTAATAATGGAGTCTCGGCGTATCGCTGAACTTAGACAGGAGTATTTGCGAAAAATAAAAGGGTACCGTGATTTAAACAGAACTATAATTATTTATGGGCGTACATGAACTGCGGACCAAAAACCATAAATGATTTTTAAAATTTGTCATGTGTTTTTAATGACCCATGAATTGCGGACCAAGTCGAAAGGGCCACCTGAAATCAGGAGCGTTTAAATGTAGCTCTTACCAACGTTGCCAAGTGTAGTCCTAAACTAAAACGTTTGTGTTTTGGAAAGTAAAAATATTTTAATAATGATATTTATCACGAATGCATAGATACATTTTCCCTAATCGAAAAATTGAATTGTGTAATTGACAGATTATTATAATAATTTTCAATAATAACCTAACTAAAACCACCCTACCTAACCCCCTACCCTTATCCGAATCGAAAAATTGAATTGTGTAATTGACAGATTATTATAATAATTTTCAATAATAACCTAACTAAAACCACCCTACCTTACCCCCTACCCTACCCTATAATTTTCTTATTCAAAATAAAAAAATATTGAAATGATAATGGTTTACTATTCCCTAATTTTTACACCTTACCTTTACCCTAGTTGTATAAACTTAAGCTTAGTCCGCAATTCATGGTTTTTAAAAGAGGGGTCTTCTTGGTTTGGTCCGCAGTTCGAGTACGGAATTATTGGAATCAGGTAATCGGTCCGCAATTCGAGGCCGCCGTTATTTATTTAGACGAAACTTGGTTTGATACGCATGATGTTGTCAAGTGTTTATTCATTTATTTGTTATTCAAACAATCCTTACGGTTTTATTACATGAATAAATATATAAAATAAAATACATTTTAACTTAATATGTAAGAAAATAGTAGTAATGGTAATTATATTATAATTAAAACTGTATGAGGATATACACCCACTTTTAAAATATGGTTGGGTTGACGATACAAAAAACTGTTCTTTAGATACTCCGTGTTCTAGAGGAAATCGCTTTATTATTGTATTACAAATTTTATGAATTTTGCATGCAGGTTATTTTTTTCATTTAAATTGATATAGTAGATTAACATTATTTCACAATATTCGAATTTATAAAAAATTTATATGCACGCCATTGGGCGGCTTTTTCCTTCAGAGGGATTTTAAATATGGGTCATCACATTAACTTTGGAAGAACTATACCAAAGAATTTATCTACAATTTGGACTAGAAACAATTGAAATCGATGAAAAATTACGAAAGTTCTTGGACAACGAATTTTAAGTGACCGAGTTTTTTTGCCGGTGAGTGTATTTAATAACGGTGATTACTTTAAATCTAACTGTTCATTTATACTACAATCTTGATCGAGACGGAGATATACAGCACACAGGTGGCCCAAGCAAAATAAATGGTTAAAAAATTTAATGAGTTTAAGAATTTCACTTGTGCCAACCAATATTATGGAAATATATCAATAGTCCACCCTTTTCTTAATCCCTAATGGGCGTAGATAGACTTTATAATGTGTTCCCGTGTTTTTTTGCTTAGGATATAAACGTTAAAAAGTAACTTAAGACGTTGCGATGTTCAATTATATATGACTAAATAGTTCTTCCAAAGAAAATCAGCCTTATTAGTAATAAACACGATACCACCAAACTAATAGCGCACTTATAGCGTGTTATTGGTATATTATGTAACAAGAGTTGTAAGAAACCCATTAAGCACGGAGTGAAAAAGTTTACAAATTTCACGAGTGCGTACTATACTTTTTCTACGCCTATCTATTTTCTTCTGAGTGCTCATAATTTCATCTTTTTCACCACTAACAGACATATCCGTAGGTAGAGTTGAGAAAATGTGCGGATACTATAATTTGTTACAAAAATTGACAACAAAAATGAGATGACGTTTATTTCCATATCAAGAAAAAGCGAATTATTTTTTTTTTAAATGTATAATGCGTTGCCGACATTTAGGGGCATCACTCTTTTAATCTAAAATGTATTTCACTAATAAATGCTAAGAGCTTTTATGTTTTACAATTGATTAAAAGTATGTAAATAAACCAAATAAAGTAGTACCCACGTAAATAAAAATTTAATTGCAATTTGATTCAACAAAGAAATTTAAGGTTTTCTATCTTAACGCACGTGTATGTTATGAGATTTTCATTACGTGCATGTTATTGTTAAATGTCACCTACAAGGAATGTCTACAGTGCGATTTTTGACGTTTACGGACAAGGGCGTAGAAAAAATAATGTTAAATGTATTTATTAATATGCTTTTTACTAGTTTGATTTTGAAGTGATGCTAGAATAATCTAAATTTTATTATAAATAAGGCTGAATGTGTTTAAAACGTTCAATTATCAAAGCTTTTTCAAACGATAACAAAATTATAAGGACGTTGAAAATGCCCTAGAATCAAATGACATGAATAAATGAACCTTTATTTCAATATAGAGGACACGAGGCGTCTGGAATGGAAGTAAATGAAATTGGGAATTTTACAACGATTTGGTTCAAGTGCTTGGACCCAAACGAATGATTGAATGAACTTAAACTTAAAATATTTTAAACACATACCGTTTGTTTCAAATCTTCTTAGGCTACCTTCTAATATTAGGGGAGTGAGAATACTCCAATTTCCAGTTTTTACTGGCATCGAACATTGATTAATAACAGAGGATATTGAAATCAATAACAGTAACAATATTTTTAATATATTCATCTTTAATTCACACAGAGAGAATAAATAATATTAATTTTTACTAATGTGCGCAATGAAACATGCAGTGATATAATTTAAGGAGGAAATGTGGTTGGTTTTCCGATGATACTTTTTTAATTATACTTGAAAGTTTGGACTGAACATGAATATTCGTAATTTGTTTTTATTCTCATTTCTTTAATGAACTTCAAGTAGTATGCAGTACAATAATTAATAAGAAGGAAATAAATAGAAATCCACGAGGGATAAATTGAAGAAATTAGGAAATGAACAAAAACAAAAAAATGGTTGAGTGTGGCACACATATTTCAGGATATAAATTTAAATATACGGATATTTATTAAGATTCTCAACATGACTGCTGTTGTTTACGATATTTATCATGAATGCTGACTGCCAAGATGATATAGCGTACAGTCAACTAAACAATGTTAACACAGCTGCCCACAAATAACACATTATGTTCTTAGTGCTCTGATAAATATTCGTGAGTAGAGTCCGCAAAAACTCTCATGAGTTATGAGTCACTAATGTGTAGAACGCTACTTTGTGTTTTACACAGCGAGCTACAAATATCTCCGTCGGTATTGCATTGAGTTACCGAGTTACTGTTGCCGAAATGGTCTGTGTTGAGTAGCGGCATTGTTTAATAATGCGAGATTCATTGGAATTGAATGATTTAGGATGTGAAGTTATTTTCGAATAACCTTGAAATGTTATCTTTGCCGATAAGAATAAAAATAATTCAATAAGTATACTGGGGTAAGTGTGAATTTGGGGCAAGTGTAAACATAACATTCAAAATTATTGCGATTAGTAGCAGCGTGGCGCCATCGCACGTACAGAGGAATATACTCATGACGTAGCCGTAAAGTGTACAAACGATGTAACGAAGTTACTTTTCAGGTCTAATAATAATTTGGATTGTAGTATTATTCTCTTTTCTGGTATTAATTTTAGTTTATTTAGTTTTCAAGATATAAAGTATGTAACGTGTTACTTCCTCCTTACTCACTTTCTTTAATTGTAAATGTTGTGAGGTAGTGAATAGTGGTAGTGAATTTTACCTGGTAAACAATTTTATCACAAGTCAGTTGAGTTATGATATTTGGGCCGTCCGGTATATATACCTAATAATTTTACTTGATTAATACATTTAGGCCGTTCGGTATATCCGTATGAATTTTGGTATAAAGTAATTAGATCTAGTTACTTTTTGGCAAAAATTATTTTGAAGCGATTAGTGGGAAAAAAGGCATAAATAGCAAAACGAGATTTTGAAAGGAGCTTCTGCTCTCCGTACTGGTAATCCGAGATATAGAAGTTACATACATCAGTGTACGCCGGAAGTGACCGAATTTATCAAAGTCTTTGAAAGATAAAATTTTATTTTGCACCGCATATTTCCCGGCGTTTCCCAACTCGTGTCCGTTATTACCTGGCCCCGAAAATCACTGACCAACTCGTGCCCGTTCAAAAACCAGGTAGAAAATTAATACACCAACTCGTGCCCGGGTGCATCGGAACCTGCGGTTTTTAATTCTTATTTATTATAATTAAATATTCAAGACCTACATACACAGTTGTCATTTATTTGAAATAAAACTACTATAAAACGTATTAATTAAATATATTGCACATAAAAAACTTAGAACTACCTTCATATTATTAATACTATTATACCATGATACTGTTTTAACGAAAGTAAATGTTGATATCTTTTTATTTTTAAAATTATCTATAGTCTTTTTTAGGAAATCATGTTTTTTCCTTGTTGCATTTCTCACGATTTTAGTATTATCTACACTGCGACATTTAATGTAAGTCTCTTCCTGAATTCTTAGCAATACCTCAACGAAAACAAATAATGAGGGATGTGCATTATAAAATGAACTATTTAAATGGCGGGTTGGGTTGGGTTGGGTTGGTAATTTGAACAGGTAAATTTTTCAATCGAGCACGAGTTAGGTATACAGATTATTGAGACCTTTACTCTTGTACCTTTTAAGGGATTAGTGGGCACAAGTTGGGATGCGTCCATATTCCCGTATCGAATTTATCTTGTTCCGAAATGATTTTGATTTAATGTATTCTATAAATGAATAAATTTGTAAGACTTACACCTTTCTGTTATATGATACTGAGTGGTATGGGACCGTGTTACGCCTCCAATTTCCCAGCAGGGTTAAAGGAGGATAGCTACAACGGGTAGTTAACAACAGCCAACTACACCCTACAAGAAATATTGTGGTGCTGTCCCGACTTCTCGTCCGCGGAGAGTGGGTGGGTAAATGTTTTGTGGTAGTCTGTGGTTATTTGCTTTATGGTTGGAAGAACAAACGAACTACTCGGTAGGCGTAAAAAGTATATATATTTTGACTGACAGACTTATGACAGCGGTTGGCTTACCTTTATATCATGGAGACTATATAAGGAGATCGAACTCCATGTAATTCATTTTTTGGTAATGGTAGAGGGCGCCAGTCTTAAGCGAGCACCAGAAACATCTGACTGCAGAACAATAACAGCCAATCATGAGCCTTGCACACACTTTCAGTTCATGGTTTTTTATTGGTTGCTAGCTCATTTGACAGTATGTTAGGTAAGTGAGGTTAGGGATGAAACATTTTTTGACTAAGAAATCCGTTTTCGTCCTCGTCTTGGAAAATATCTTAAATTGTGGTCGTTTGGTAGTAAAATATGATACATCTTGCCAATAACATTTATCTTCGCATGGAATTTTAGAGGACTTGAAGGTTTGGTACAGTCATAATTAGTATAAAAAGTATTTGAACGAAAAATGTGAAAAAGACACCCTTTAGTGCAAGTAAGTATATTCTAGAACTAATTTGTTCATTATATATGAATAATGTGTTTAAGTTTTTCAGAATTTGGTTTTCTACACAGTAAAATATGGAATATGAAAACCAATTTAAATGCCATCGAATAATTTAGATTTGAAGAATTATATCTTGCAAGTAAAAAAAATACAGTTTGATGAAACAATAGAAGGTATGTATAGATAAATAGACAGTATAGTCAATGCTCTAATAACAGGATCGATTAATTACAAATTTGTTAATAAGTAATATCTAATATTTTAGGTTATTTTCTATAAAATGAATGAAAGCCAATTGCTCCTGAACTGGCAAAGCCTTTACAAGAAGAAATTATGAAAATGATGAATATACAGAATTGCAGGAGACTTGTAATTTACTACACATTTTGTAACTTTCACCTAAATATAAAGTGTACAATCAGTACCTATATTGTCTCTAACTTTATACCTACCTACCCTATGGTCTGCCATATGTTTCTAGCTTACTATGGGTTATCAGTTTACTGTTGAAGTTGAAATGAGATAATTAGGATATTTAATATTCTCTACTCAAGGCTTTATAGCATTATGATTGAATTCTGTCTGTACTGGCAAATAATTTTTAAAACAAAAAAATATTACAAAATATCGATAAATACATAGATATCTTCATATGAGATTGGTTTTGAGGAAAATGGTCCATTATACATGCCACTATCGAACCCAAAATTGTATATACAAACATCTAGGCTACCAAGCAAATATGTGCTACTTTTTTTCTAGGAATTACTAGAGCCTTTGATGGTGTTAAACACTGTGGTATTTTCTATAAATTATATTAAATGATGTGTCCAGAATACTTGCTATTAAGCCTGAAAGCTACCTTAGTTATAAAAAACTGCAAGTGAAAGTGAATTACAGTTTTTCTCCAAAAATGTATACCTCAACATGAAGTCCTCCAGATTTGATTTCACACGAACAAATTTGCAAATATACATATTGCAGTATGTAGATGTATTTGATCAGCCATAATAATCTCAAAATAACATTGAATGGGCTACAATAACTTACAACAGAATAGTGAAATGGATTTAAAGGTGTAGGATGAATCCCAATGCTTCAAATTTATCTATGCACAATCTTCAATCTGTTTAATTACAATAAAAAATAGGTACAATATATTATGTTTAATCATCACTGTCAACAGGTACAACTTACTAATGATATTAGTTCATGCAAAGGTTTTCCATATAGGTAAAGTACATATTATATGTAAATAGTACATAGGTATCATGCAAGAAAATTATTACTTTATTCTAATACAAAAAATTACTATTCACAGTTTCCTAATAACACAAACACAGTGCAAAGTACACAGAATATAGATATATTCATACTCTGACCAATTTCAACATACAATTTTATTTTTATATTTGCAACAGATTGTTAGTACCATGGCAGACTGTTGAATGCCTTTATACATATTATGTTCACTGGGCTGTTCAGAGCTACATGTATATGAAGTGTTTTGTCTTCTGGTATGAGAATGTACATTATTCACCATCCCTTTATTGCCAGATTTCAAGTTATTATTTGATCATTTTGTATAAAAATTCTTCTGGGGAGGTATTGGCCACTTTAATTGGTTCTTTGGACCACTCACTATTCAGATACACCTACTCAAGGATATACTAAAACTACAATTTCCAATATTTTTGTCATCTGAAGACCAGTTTCTTTGAAAATTACATCTGTTGACATTCTATAACCTTCACTACACTATTTTAAATTCACTGCGTTTTATCTGTAGATGTTATCCCACAAGTGCCACAGACTGAAATTAGGTACTTAGCTGAAGATTGGTAAGAAAGAAGTGTTAAAAATCACTTTCAATGTCGAATGGTTTTAGTAACCCCTGTAGAGGTAGAGTGTACCAATATTTTTTTCCATTTGTTGTATATTTTTACTCCAAAATTAATAATTTGATTTCCTATTTCTATCACTGAATTCAATTTATATTTTTCTGTATACAAAGTATACCTATTAGTAGTTTTTACAAATTACTTTCACAGCTTATTCCTTATATCAACTATCATATCATTGTTCACCTTTTTTCTTCCAGTTCTCTTGAATTTTAATTGTATATATCAGCAAAAGTAAAGTATTTTGTGTGCCATTGTGCTTTTTCTAGACTTCTCACGAGTAATGTATACAATGCGTCCATAAAGTAACGCATAAATTCATTATTAGCTAAATAAACAATAATATTAAAAATCCCCGAAACAGGTCAATTTTTGATTTTAATTTACTGTTTTTTCAAATTATAATGTTATTTACAGGGTGAACCATCTTCGTGTGATGACGTCATCGCCATTTTTTTTAAGTGGAACACCCCAATTTTTTTTCGATTTCCGGATTTCCCTTGATGAGCTGATTCCAAAAATGTATAACACTTTCTTTCAAATTGGTACAGGGTGGAAAAAAATACACAAATTGTAATTACATAATTATGAAATTACTGTGATTTACTACCAAAAAGAAGCAAAAGAAAATTTACAATAAATGTTCAAATTGTTCTCCATTGACTGCTAGACAATGACAGAAACGGACATTACATTCTTCTTTAACATTTTGTAGCATAGCGGGTGTTATGTTCTGCATTTCTTGCCTGATTCGGTCTTTTAGATCACGGATATTGTCAGGTCTGTTAGTATAAACTTTAGATTTTAAATAACCCCATAAAAAGAAGTCTAATGGGGTAAGATCAGGGGATCTAGCGGGCCATTCCACTGTTCCCCTTCTTCCTAACCACCGTTGTGGAAAGGTCCTGTTTAAAAACTCGCGCACAGTTACATCGAAATGTGGCGGTGCACCATCCTGTTGAAACCAGATTCCACGGTCTAGATTGTTGGGTATTTGAATATCAGGAAAAAGCTGGATCAGATCAGGAATCATTGTATTTTGTAGGAAATCCAGATACAATGCTCCTGTTAAATTTTCGTCAAAAAAATATGGACCAATAATTGTATTTCTCACAATACCAGCCCATACGTTGATTTTTTGTGGTCTTTGCGTATGGCATTCTTGTATCCAGTGTGGATTTTCATCAGACCAATAACGGGTGTTTTGCCTATTAACATGCCCGTTCAAATAAAACGTTGCCTCTTCCGAAAATAAAACGTTGTCAGTGAAATTATTTTGGTTCATCATATACTCGCAGAATTCAGTTCTTCGGTCAAAATCGTCTTCAGACAATTCATGGATAAGTCGTACTTTATAAGGATGGTATTTTACCTTTTTAAAAATGTTTGCTACTGAAGACTTTCCAATACCTAAATCCCTAGATAATCCTCGCACTGTGCAGTGTGGATTTTCTATTGCCGACAAAATTATGTCTTCTTGAATATTTTCATTAATTTTTGTTCTACCGGGCTTTGGTGCATCCCTCACATGTCCTAATTCTCTGTATTTTTTCTCTATTCTGCTTACAGTAGATTGTGAAATGGGTTCACGATCTGGGTGCATCTCATGAAATAATCTGCATACCTCTTGTTGACTCCGCATCCTGTCGCCAATACCAATCATCATTAATATTTCAATCCTCTCACTTTCGGTTAACCGCATTTTGTTAAAGAAGTTGCAAAATTATGATATGATAAATTTCTTTGTAGATAGTTTTCACATAAACGTACCTTGTTTACAGAGTTAACAATAACAGAAATGTACTTTAACGTTGTTGACAGTTTTTACCGGCAAATGATAAAAAATGACAGAAAAAAATTTCAAACAATAAAAATTTTAGTCGAGGGGCTTGGATCACTAAGCTGTTAAATACAATGTTAAAAATTATACGGGGTGTTTAAAGTAGTAGTAAGTAAATACGTAATTTCATTTAATGTGTTTATTACGTTTATTCTTTTATTTCTTATTTTGTAGGTAATTTAATTTTTTTTATTTTCCCCCACCCTGTACCAATTTGAAAGAAAGTGTTATACATTTTTGGAATCAGCTCATCAAGGGAAATCCGGAAATCGAAAAAAAATTGGGGTGTTCCACTTAAAAAAAATGGCGATGACGTCATCACACGAAGATGGTTAACCCTGTAAATAACATTATAATTTGAAAAAACAGTAAATTAAAATCAAAAATGACCTGTTTCAGGAATTTTTAATATTATTGTTTATTTAGCTAATAATGAATTTATGCGTTACTTTATGGACGCAGTGTATAATTTGAATCCTAACATAATAAATATTCTTTAGTACTTTATTTATCTTTGAATATTTTCAATCACCTTGGGTAACTGAAAACACTCTGGCTTTCTTAACTTCAATTCACGTCTCATCGTTTTAAATCACTATTGCAATAATTTTTAACAACGCACACACTTTGTCTTTTTTTAATTTTTAACAATAATTTTAATCTTTCTAGCTTCTACTTTTAGTTTTTATTATTGTCATAACTAATGTTTAAAATTTGGCTACTGTCACTTATAAAAACTAAGGTTACTTATTTGGATGGTGCCCGTGTTGCAATGCGCAGCGTAGCGGTGAAAATACAAACTGCTTAGATAGTCGATTTTGAGGTCAGGTTTTGTCAATTTCTCCGTATGAGTTAGTTCTCCTTATATAGTCTCCATGCTTTATATGATTGATAACAGAGAAATCAGAGAATGTGAAATGGTTTTATTTTTATCTTACCAGAATTATAATATGCCTGTTATTCAGCTTAATTCTTATTTAGAATTTGAAGAAAGTTTCCGCAGAAGTATACTTCGGGGATTACATGGACTTTCTGGTAAATATAAAGTTTAACTAATTTATTGTTAACCTACTACCTAGTTTGAATTGGTACTAACTATTTACCTTACTTAAACTACAGCTTAATATCTATTTTAGGCATTCCAATACGTATTACTGAGAAGAATTATATGTTAAGTAGAGATGTTCATGTGTCCTCCTTCAATTAGTTAAAATAATGTACACATATTGGGAAGATAGTCAATCTGTAGCACACTACTCACACCACTATGTAATAAGTTGAAAAGATCTTACTTGAAGGCTACTTCTCCTTATGATGGTACCTACGTATTCCTTCTCGAACTGGGTACGTACTGATGCGAAGTTGAGTTGGGGAGGCGTATAGAACAAGCTGGGTAGGAGAAGAGTTGAAGGCTACCCTGGAGTACTATAGGTAGAGCTTACTTCCAAGCTGCCAGCCAATATTGATGACGTAAAGCATGTACAGATGAATAAAGTAGCAGAACAGTAGTAAAAGATGCACAAGAAGAAGAAAAGAGGAAAAAGAAGGTCTGAAAAGAAAATAGAGTTCAAAGACACTGCTGGTAACTATGCCAGCCCTATGAAAAGAGGTATTACTTACCCTAGATGGCATGTGACCTTTAGGTGAGTTTTTTTTTCCCAATCAGGAGCTATATCCATAAATTTATGAACTCTTACAACTGGATTGTACAAGAGAATCCTGATTATGGTTAATTTTCCTGGTTCACTAAAGCCGCAGAATGCGAAAGTTAACCAACCATGTATATCCAGGAAATAACCAAAACAAAATGGAGGTCAAAAGTCAATGCCCTCTCTCCATGGCCTTGAAAGGTCAACAAAGGTCTTGTGCCTTGTGACAAAGGGGTCAAGATCAATGATGGTTATCTGAATACTTGAGGAATCCAGACACCTTTGGCTTTTGTCAAAGACTAAGAGATTCAAGGTCACCATCAGAACCAGTTATCCAGTGTCAACAATAATTGATCTAGTTATAATGTAAATAGTTGCTAATATTATGTTATTATATTAAGGTGACAATTAAATCATTTATGCATCCAAGCCACAGCTGTTTATTGACTATTTAACTAATTAAGTCTTCATATTTTAGGGTGAACCGTAACAACCGTTCATAAAATACGTCACACTAAAATCAGCTTTTTTTGACCCCCTCCCCCACATTGTCACGCTGTGTCACACTTTTTGTGACCCCCCCTAGAAATATTTCGTCACAAAAACTAAGACCCCCCCTGCTGAGTATGATAAATTCTAAATGATAGTGGACAAATTCTGAAAATTTAAAATATTTATTTAGTTATTATAATAAAATTTAAATAAATTAATTAATAATCTTATTGACATTTTCGTGTACGATCTTGGATTTTTTATCCGGATAACACTTTTTATAAGTGTTAAATAATTTTTGATAGAGTTCACCTCTTATCGATGTCATTGTTTTCTTATATGTATCTCAACTATTAAAATCAGTGACAAATTTCGGCAATAAAGAGTATAAAGTAATTAACTGAAGAGTATTAAATTGAGAAGATGAAAAAAGCGTCTGTATTAGTTCACTGCTAAATGACGAATGAAGGAATAAAATAATAATAAATACATGAGAAATAGTATTTTCATTTCTCGTGCTCGTACTAAGGATCCAGTTTTTGTAAGCATTGGTTTTTTTTTCAGTTGTCTTTTACTTTACGTTGATTTGTTTTACTTGAATTTTTTGGACTCACACGAATTCCCGTCAGGATAACCAGTCTACCTGTTTCATAATTAGGGTACGTTAAGCCGTCACTCGAGTTCCCGTCAGAGTGAACGGCGATTGTAAATTGCAGCGGCGGTCAGAGTTTCTATAATCCTTACATGTAAATTGCAGCGAATGGTCATGTATTGGTTCGTAGTAACTATGTAAATTGCAGCTCACGGCCAACAAAGAGCGTTAATCTTACCTGTAAATTGCAGCGGCAAAATTTATGAAAACCTACTGAGTTAAACTTGAAACAAACCGTAGATTATTTATACTGCATTACTTATCATACTAAAGAAAAGAAAAATACTTTCCAATATTTATTAATTGAAAACCAAATACACATTACACATACATACGAGTATACTATAAGCGCTACAATAAAATCAAAAACAATATTTACACTAAATGTACATATTATGTGCTCAAACATTTCCAAAATAATGACATACTTGTTTTACAAATTGCAATCTCGTTATACTTTTTGTTTTATAATACAGATTTAATTTTATATCTAAGAAATTAAATTTATTCCGGGTTCGAGTATTTGGAAGCTTCACAGTATCAATGCTATTTATTTTAATATAAGTATCTATTTGAAATTGTAACAATGTTTCCAGAAATATGTAAAATGATGGGTGATTACTATAAAAATTATCATTAAAATGAGCGTGAAAGGATTCACATGCATTGGTTGTCCGACACATACTAGGTGAAGCAGATGCCCAAATTTCAGGAGGAAAAAGGGCACTTTCTGACACATACACATTTACTAAATAGTCGACATATGGGGTAACCCTACTGTCTGGTGGTTGTATTTCTCCCAAGTCAAAAACAAGGCAATCTCCTACTTCGGCGGGTGTAAGATACTGAAGACCAAAAGTATATTTTAAAAACTTTCCTATCTCGGAATCTTTATCTTTGTACTCTTTTGCCAAACCTAGTTCTTGAATCTTGCGCCACCATGATTGGCTTAAGTGAAAACGACATCCAATTATTTTTATATCGGGCCATATGCTATTTACGGCTGAGTGGATAGCTTGTTCAAAATCAATATCTATTTTGCTTGGCTTAAAAACTAAGTCATTTTTTGCACATATATCTACAATAAATTTTAAACATTATTTGTAGGAGTCGCATGTTTTATCTTTAACTAAACAAAACAACAAAGGTAAATAGTGGCCATTTTTGTAGTCATGAATTGTAAACAGTTGCTTAAAATAGCAAGTACAGTATGAAAATGTTCCATCGGCGTAAATAATGTCACAGAGGTTGCATAAAAACTTTAAATTGGTTACACACGAAAATATTATAATGTTGTCACTGCTGTTGTTTAATAACACAAAGTTTTCACCACAATTTGTGTTCCAAATGTTTGACTCCAAAGCAGAATATGTGTCCATAATAGATTTCGGTAGCGGTGGATACTCTTGGCGTCGGGCATTGTAAATATTCCTTTTGATACAATTCACATCAGAAACGGCAAGATGAACATCCAAAATGTTTTTTAAAATGCCACGGCATATTTTTGCTGGCTTTACAGAAATATCTTCTGTCGCTTTACGTTTACAAGAAACACTCACAATATGCTTTTGAATTTTCTTCTCGTCACTCTGATGATTATGTTCCAAACTCTTCCTTGAAATTATCCGTTCGGGTCCATCTTCAGTGCTGTAGATCTTGGCAGTGCACTTCCTTGTGGTACAACACCACTTGACTTCAACGTTTCTTTTTTAAAGAACTTATAGTTACTTAATAGTAACAACACGTTTCCACGTTCACTAACAATTTCTGTTACTTCGATCATGTTAGATAGCAAAAACTAATGATAAAATATAAAATCTACTTATTTATATATAGGTAAAGGGGTGGACAACCCCATAACGGGGGCGGCCCGAGTTACGCCACCAATTAGATAGGTTCTTTATCCATAACAACTCCAGAAATAGATAAGCTGTAACACCTGTTTAGTGAAATTCTTAAAATAATTCAATCGCTGCAATTTACAAGTCGAATTAAAATCTCAAATTTGACCATCGCTGCAATTTACAGATTCTATTATCAACTCTTATCAGGTATACGGATTAAGGACTACCAAGCGCTACAATTTACATCTGCCCAGAGTAAAAACTGACCTGTCCAAAAGGTGTTTCTGGTAATTGCGGTAAATTGTCTGAATCATCTGATATACCGATTTATTGCATATTGTAATAAGTAAAAGTTTTAAGGGAGGTCCGTTTTCAGATGTATGGAATAAGAAATAGTTATAAGTGTTTTATATTTGGCACTCTTACACGCTATTATTTTACATGATAACCTAACTAACCTAACTAACCTAACCTAACCTAACCCCCTAGCCACTCCCCTCAACTTTTTCATTAGAACTCAGGATTACGATTTACTGGAATTTTCAGAACTATTTAGTTTACCTGGAAGCGGATTAAATTAACTGGACGGCAAGTGTCGAACGTGAACTCATGTGTATTATATCAGTCATTAAGAAACCTGACGGGAATTCGTGTGCACCGAATTTTTTTTATTAAGGTTTCACTTGCTGGTTTTTAAAAAATAACATTTGATTGCTGGATTTCTCGGAAGTCTCTTTCAGGGATTAAATTTATTTTTTTTAACAGGAATCTCAGCAAATCGCCGACTGTCTCGGGTATTGTTGAGATTTCTTTCTCTTTCCATTCATTTAGTTTATTAGTAAGTTTTCTGGTTTAAGGAAATAATATTTGACTGCTGGACGTCTCGGGAGAAATAATTTGGAATGCCCAAATTATGTTTTTAAAAATTTATTTATTATTTTAATTATATAGAATCTAACAATAACTAGTCTTTATACTACTAAAGTTAACAATAGAATGAATTTATCATTATGAATTTAGAAAAGAAAGAAAAGATAAAAAATGCTGTATCGGAGGTTTCTAGGAATGGTGATAATGATGATGTCTGCTTGTCATACATGGAATAATGATGTAACTCCTCCCTTCTCAAATTCAACTCCGAGGGTTAGCGAGGGAGTTGAATGTTGGCAAGGTCCACTGGCTGGTCCTCTTGGTGTTTTCTTCTAATGCCTCTTGAAAGTCGTCTAACAATTAAGTAGCCTCCTAATATAAGTAGAAAGCAATATATCAGAATTGTCCATATACTTGGGGTTTGGGGTATCTTTGATGATGTCGTATCCGGGGAATTTTCAATTATTCTTGTTTTAATTTTTTTAAGTTCTTCTAAATTGGTTTCTTGTAGCTTTATTTGGGTAGCTATCTTTGGGTTATTTGGGTGTTCAAATTTTAGTTCTGGGAACAATATTGGCTGACTGTGGATGCTGGTACTGTTCTCGTTCAGAATTTTCTTTTGGTTGGTGTCGATAAGGCAACCTTTTGGAATGTGGAAAAGGTATGTTCCTATTATTTCAATGGTTTCTACTTGGCTGTGGCAAATGAGTGTGATGGTTTATTTAATTGGAAAAACTGCAATCCATTGATCGGTGTTGTGTAGTCGTTCGAAAAGAGGTTTATTGGTGATTATTCGTGTTTTTTGGCAATTAAAGGTGTTTTTGGTATTTAGCAGCTCTATTTCACATGGATTTTCTTTCTTGGTATCTTGCAATTCGATCTCTTCACATAGGTATATTGTCGCTGGGTATAGCTCAAGACATGGATTGCTCATAAATGAATATTTTGAATTATTTTTTAATACATATTTATTTTCTGGTATGACTGCTGTTATTTGGCCTTGTTTTTCGACAGGGATAGGATACAAACGATAGTAATTGAAATTTTCGGTAAGTGTTATCGGGATTTGTAGTACATACATATATGATTCTTTTATTTAATATATAGCTACTAATTTTTGTAAGTTGTTCAAATAGTCCGATATTTTCTATTTTTACTGTAATAGGTAGTTGACTATTTTTTAACTGCCTTTCGATCAAAAGTAATTCGTTATAGAAGTCGTTTGTTGTTATTATACTTGGATGCATTATTTTTAATTTTGAAAATGTTATAGAGTTCTCAATATCTTGTAGTATTGATATGATAATTTCAAACATGTTAATAATTTGACTAATTGTGTCCATAAGGATGAATGTGTTTTCTCTATGAGAGTTTCCTTCAATTAATGCTGAAATTTGGTCTATTTTTGAAGCTAAGGTTTCTTCATTGTGACTTATTTGATTTATAGTAGAGTTAAATTTATTTATTAAGGAAATAGAAAGAGAATTTTGTGTTTTCAAGTTATCATTAAATTTATATTGATTTTCTTGGAGCTCTTTAATCAATTGATCGTATCTCTCTCCATCACTTGCATCGAGGTTACCAGTTACTGTCTTAAAGACTGATCCTAAACCGTTAATAATACCTCTTTTTGGCCTTTGAGCAGCAGGTAGTATTTCACGTAATTTGTTTTCAACTTTTTGTTCTACAAATGTGAGAATTTTCAAATAATTTGCTACATCGAATGAGAAATTTTCATTTTTTGACAAATAGTATTTAAAATGTCTTGAATGAAGTTTTAATTTATTCACTTCATCAATAATTGGGTTTAGGTCATAATAATGCAATAGTTTAAAATTATCAACTGTAATTTTGGCAATTCCCAGTTCTACTGGCAATAAGCCGAAATTGTTTTCCATATTTTTTAACGAAATTTTGTCGTCAGAGGATCCAACGGACCATAAAAGCCTGAAATAAAATAATATTGTTTATTTTATTTAAATTTTGTTTTTTATTATTATTATTATTATTTTTTTTTATTCTTTAAATTTATATGTTACCTTTAGAGGTCGTTTTAAATTGTCCATGTGGACTTTATTTTGATCACTTGTTTCTACAGTTTTATTTTTGGTATTAACCTTTTTTATTAGGGTTGGCTTTTGAAATTTAGCTGCTTGTTTCTGTCTTTTGTGTTGTTTAACGTAAGTTTTTTGGTTTTGTTGGAATATTTTAGGATCATCGCGGGTTTTATTAATTGTCTCCGTGCGTTTATGTTTTTCTTTTATCAAATCGTCATTTAGTTTTGCGTAAAGGAGTTTTGAACGTTCTTTGTGATCATCGATGTAATGATTTATTAGAATTTTGTCTATGTCGATATTAAATGGGTCATTAGTATTTAAATGCCCTGTAGTTATATCGATTGGTTTTAGTTTTGTTGTCGAGTGAATAGTATGGTTGTATGCTAGAATGGCATAAATCATTTTCATTGTAATTTTTTGTTTTTAGAAAACCTTTTGTATTTAATAATCTAATATGTTCGATGAGTGTCGAGTGTAATCTCTCGATAGAACCTTGTGATTGAGGGTGGTCAGGAGATCCAAAATGAATTTTAATTTTGTGCAAGTCTAGGAGTTCTGCTATAACGGAATTTTTGAATTCGGTTCCGTTATCGGTGAATATTAGTTCAGGTATGCCATGATGAGAACAATATATTAAAAGATTATTTACTATTTCTGTGCTTGATAAAATTGATAAATGGTAGGCTTGTGCATACTTTGAAAATGAGTCTATGATTGTTAAAAACTTGTGTTGTTCTATGGTAAATGTGTCCATATATAAAATTTCAAACGGTTTAGTTGCTGTTGGTGTTTGATTTATTTTTATAGCAACTGGATGTCGTTCGTATTTAGTTCTTTGACAGGGTTCACAGTCATTTATGAAAGTTTGAACAGAGTTTTTTAGGAAAGGCCAGAAGTATTTGTCTTTGATTATTTGGTAAGTTTCGTCAATTCCTCGATGATTTGATTTACCTTCGTGATAAGATTGGATTATATCTTGTATGTCATTTTTGTTCGTGACGTCAATTAATTTTTTGATACATCTTTTTGGTTTCAAAGAGGAATGTTTAAAATATTTTTGAAGAGTAACTAGAAATGCTTCGAATAAGTCGGGATCTTCAAAGTATAAGTAATATTGGGTTTCGGGGTTTATGTAATTTTTTACGAAATCTATAAGCTCTTTTTCGAAATTATTTTTTGATAGTTGGAGGTTTATTCTTTTTCTATTTTCGTCTTTTAATGAAAAAAGCCATTTGAGTGGTTTGTGGTCGGTCACTATATTAAATTCTTTTCCGTATAAGTATGGTCTAAAATATTTTGTCGCCCAAACTATTGCCAATAGTTCTTTTTCGATAACTGAGTAGTTTTGTTCCGAATCGTTCAATGTTCGCGATGCATATGCTATTGGTCGGTCCTTTCCGATAGGACCTTGCGATAGCACTGCTCCTATTGCAAAGTTGCTAGCGTCTGTTGTTAAATTAAATTTTTGGGAAAAATCCGGGTATTGTAAAATTGGTTCGTTTATTAATAAGTTTTTGCATGTCTCGAAACAATTATTAAATTCATTATCATGAACGATTTTCGCTCCTTTTTTTAAACATTTGCTTAGGGGTTTCGTAATTTTGGCAAAATTTGTAATAAATCTGCGATAATATCCCAGCAGACAAAGGAAACCTTTTATCTGCTTAGTAGTGTTAGGTATCGGATACTTTTTTATGACTTCGATTTTATTTGGGTTTGGTTTGACACCTTCTGGGGTCACAACATGTCCTAAATTAGCTACCTCCTTTCTCAAGAATTCCGATTTATCGACCTGTATTTTGAAGTTGGATTCTCTGAGGCGTTGAAAAACGTTTTTTAAGCGTTCTAAGTGTTCTTGTAAAGATGTGGAGAATATTATAATATCATCCAAATAAACAAGGCATTGTTCATTTTGTATTCCGCGGAGGATATTGTCCATGACGCGCTGGAAGGTAGCAGGTGCTCCTTTCAGCCCGAATGGCATGCGCAAAAATTCTCAGTGCCCGTTTTCGGTGGTAAATGCAGTTTTTTCGATATCGTTTTCATCCATTTCGATTTGGTGGAACCCACTAGCTAAATCGAGAGTGGTGAAATATTGACATTTTCCTAATTTGTCTAAGAGGTCGGTTATATTAGGCAAAGGATATTTATCGTCTACAGTTTTAGCATTTAATTGACGATAATCAATAACAACTCTCCATTTTTGTTGACCTGAGGCGTCCATTTTCTTGGGAACTACCCAAATAGGAGACGACCAGGGTGAGTTGCTCGGTTGAATTATATTTGAGTTTAACATTTTTTGAATTTGTTTTTGTACCTCATTTTTGTAAATAAACGGATATCTATACGGTCTTGAGTACACAGGTATTTCGTCAGAGGTTTTTATAGAATGTTTTATTTTGTTTGTAAAGGTAAGCGGTAAGTTTTCTTGGTAGAAAACGTCAGAAAATTGTTTAATTAAATTTAAGATTTGTTGTTTCTCTTCTGTATTTAAATGGTCAAGTCTAATGGTTGAAAAGTCTAAGTTCTCTTTATTACTCTCGTCGAAATTGTTCAAATTAAATTCTTGAATATGTTGTCTGTCAAATGGTTCTACTATAAGTGGTTCTGAAAAGTCTAATGTCAGTTGATCAGTGCCGTTATTTAGGATTGTAGTCAATGCCATACCCTGTTAGCTACAGTTAAACTTTCAGGTATTTCACAATTGTGAATTTTTTGATGTGGTATGATAATTTCTCCGTCTGAGATTGACGTTTTAACTCGAATTACTTGTTCGGATCGTGGGGCAATTTTGATTAAATTCAACTCGTTTCCGGTGCGGTGAAAAAATAACTGAATTTTTGAAAAGGGTGTTGACAAATAACCTTTGTCGAAGTCTAAATTTGCTTGTAAAATTTTCAAGTTGTCTAGACCTATTAGCCCGTCAAATACATTATGAAATTTAAACAAAAAGAATTTTAATTCTAAAGGTTGTGGCAATTTAAATATTTTTGACGCTGGTAATAAAGCACTATACTTGTGAGCAGACTTTTGAAATACAGTAGATACTAAAAATGGGTCCTTCTTTATTTTATTTGGAAATAATTTATATACTATATTTGGATCCATAAAAGATTTTGTTGAACCTGAATCGATTAATATTTTTAAGTCGTATTCCGGGAATAAAATGTAAGGTAATTCACTAGAATTAGTATTATTAATACAGATAACTTGAGAATCTAATTCAGCATGTGCTTCCGAGGCTTTTTCTGAAAATTTCCGTTTGTTGGTTCGAGATCAATTAGGTCATGAGATTCTGAATTATATGTTTGATTGTTTTGTTCGATATAGCTATTTGAAATTTCATTCATTTTATAATCATAAACGTTATCTTGCCCAGAGTCCTGAAAAGAAGTTTGACAGTCGGTATTAAACAATTCTTCCGAGATAAAATTCCTGCGGGGTCTTTGATTTGAGTAATAAGTGTTCGAAACATTTGGAACGTTACGAATGGAAGTATTTGGGGGTGTACCTCTGTTAAAGGTGCTTCGAGTTGAAACACTCATTGGTGTGGGTTTTGGTAGGTTTTGATTTTGTATTTGGTTGGGCCTAAATACATCGATGTTTCGATTTTGTCTAAAAACGTTAGAACTGCTTGGAAAATGTTGGTTTCTCAACGGTTGGGACTGAATTGGGACTAGCCCTGTTGGAAACGTATTGGTAAATGCGTTATTGGGGGTATTTGAATTGAAATTGTTCCAATTAAAATCATTCTGGTTATTGGATTGATTTTGATTATGTAAGTAACGGGGGTTATTGAAATTGGGTCTTTGTCTGGCTTGCAAGAAATTCTGTCTATTAGGATTTTTATTTTGATAATTTTGGAAGTAACTAATGTTATCTTCTTCTAGGACAAATTGCAATGCTTCGTTCAAGTTGTTTGGTCTCATGCAACGAATTGTTGTTCCTAAAGGTTCTTTTAGACCAGATAGGAATGTTTTTAAAGCTAGGTTATTATATAAATCTCTTTTCAATAATTTATTTGCTTGAATGGCTTCATGCAAATCTACATAGCTACAGATAAGATTAAGGATATTCAGAACTCTATCATAAAATTGTTGAGGTCGTTCATTAATATTTTGCCTCATCATTACGAGATCACGATTTAAACATGCTTCGTCTCTTTGGTCTGCGAAATTTCTTGTAAGTGTATCTTTCAGAGAATTCCAAGTAGCGACATTTTGAATATTTACAACTAATTTGGCATAACCACGCAATTTTGAAATCAATGAATTTAATAAATATATGTTTTGAAAATGATGGGGCTGTTCCCTTAAATAAAATGTACCAATAATTGATTCACAAATGGATAAATAACGATTAAGTTCATTCGGGTTACCATCAAATTCTGGAACACAGTTAAGAAACTCATGTTTAAATTCAGCCATTATTGGTCTCGTCAAATTGGGAATATTTGAATTAATTTCTAAACTTTCAAGTTCGCTTACCAAAGATTCGACAGACATATAAATATGTTCAAATTATAATATAAACTTATCTATGTATCCCTATTTAATTATCTTGACTTAATTTATTAAAAAAAAATTTTGTCTGTTACCGTTTACTATCTATTTCTATCTATCCCTGTATAATTAATAATTACTTCGACTTACATAAAAATGATGACGAATTTGAGCATATCCACTTATCTATGAGAATACAAAGGTCGATCCTCGCAAAGTTGAACGATTCTTGTTTCAACTTTCGTTGTTTCGAATTGCAAGAGGGCTTCGATGGTCTTCGATAGATGGGTTTCTCGATTTTCGGAGAACCACTCCACTTATTACACCTCCACACACGAATCACAACTTAAAAGTTCGGTATATCTAGTCAATTGTCGAAACAAACTTGATCACGTTCGATACGTTACAATCTAGATATCCTACTGACTGCGCCAGAAATAATTTGTAATGCCCAAATTATGTTTTTAAAAATTTATTTATTATTTTAATTATATAGAATCTAACAATAACTAGTCTTTATACTACTAAAGTTAACAATAGAATGAATTTATCATTATGAATTTAGAAAAGAAAGAAAAGATAAAAAATGCTGTATCGGAGGTTTCTAGGAATGGTGATAATGATGATGCGGGAGAGGAACGGGATGAAAATGGCGGTGGTAAGGACGGAATGGGAAGAAGCGGAAGCCTTACTGGTAAAAAGGGAGATTAGATTGGGGTTGAATAGGGTAGCTATTATAGAGGGTAGAGAGGGGGACAGATGCTTTGGATGTGGAGTAAAGGGACACAAAGTAGAAGGGTGTAAGTTGAGGAGGATTGAGGAAAAAAGTGCTGGCTATGTAAGAGTGAGGAGCACATGGCCAGTGATTGTCGCCAGGCTTTCCTTTGTAGGGTATGTGGGGAAATGGGACACAAGCCAAGGGAGACAGAATGCAAAAGGGGAAGGATAGGAGTAGATGAGGACGATGGAAAAAATGGGAGGGGCCCTCTGGACCCCTTAGAGGGCATGAGTCTGGTCAAATAGGAGGTAGGGGGGAGCAGAGTGCGGGTAGAAAGATTGTAGGGGATGGATGGAGGGTGTTACAGATAAATTTAGGGAAATGCAAGATAGCGCATGATATACTGAATCCCAAATTTGCCAAAGCAAGGATTTCAGAAAATGTTTGAGCGTAATGGTTGTTCCAAAATATCTGCTGGATTATAAAGGTGCATGAAGCAAGAAAATTCCAGAAAATTTGAAACATTCACGGAAGATTGTTCTCGAAAGAACAGCGTTTTTGGCATTTCAAAAACCCAAAAACAAAAAGATACGATAAAACACAAACATAACACAAGAACGGGTGTATGCCGATAGCGCGCAGCGGTCAGTTTAATCCAGATTATAAAAGGGTCCTAAAAGGGACAGGTTGATTGCGCGCGGACATGATATTAGTACCTGTCTTTAATAGCAGGGGGTCTTTCAGTCTTATGATTGTACACATTAAATTACATTTACTCACTTACATTATTCAGAAGAAGTTTAAGTGTAAAGTATACCGAAATAAAGACCATGTTAAGTGAGCGCGGAAAAAAATAGGGTAGGGTAGGGGGGTAGGGTGTTTTCCTATGGCAGGTTACGTCTTAAAAAATTGTTTATAATATATTAGTGTATGAACGACCATATTTTTATGAAGGAACCGTTCACGAAATCGTTGAATGAAAACTAGAAAGAAGCGCGACCTTATGGAACTATTTGTAGCCGAAAATCCCTCTAATAATTGGATGGCGCTGTTGTTTACATATCTAAAATCCCTCTTACCCTGGCCATTTGATGTTTAGCTGTGGTTGTTGATATCAGGGTATGGGCACTCTGAACGCGCGAGGGTACTGCCACCTAGTGAGTCCCAACAGTACTAAAATTGCAGATTTAAAGAGAACTGTAACGCCGTTAGTTGTAGTTAATTTTAAACCATTTTTCTTTGAACTTAACCAAGCAAACCGGGTTAACAATATCATGACGTCACGGTTAACTTTTATGACGTAACGGTTTGTGGAAGTCCTGAAATAAACAAACACCTAACCTCAAATATGATAACTACTCTGTCAAACTATCTCAATGAGCTGGTTTGTGTGGTTGGTTAACTGTTACGTCATGGTTTGGAATACAAGTCGAGGAATATTGAATGGCTAACTTATAGTTAACCCGGTTTGTGTGGTCAAGTTCAAAGAAAAATGGCTTTAGTTTACAGATACTTCCTCTGCCAACCTAACCTAAAAACTCCTGAGAAAATTAAAGGTTTTTATTTTATGGACTTCAAAACATTTTACTTGTACAAAGTATCTGTATATGTTGGAAATATTGGAAATGCCCTACATATCAAATTATTCACCAGTTGGGAAGGTGCAAACACCAACCAAAATTTATACAAGGAAATTAATTAATGGTGAGTTTTATACAACTATAATTTTAACATTCATACAATGTACAGTGTCCCTAAGAAAAAGTAAACACCTAATTTTTATGTTGTAGCCATTCCATCCACAAGCAAGCGGTTTGAGGAGAATGGATGAGAGTAAATTAAGCCACTATCAGAAATGGTATGTATAAAATAAAATATCTTGTGTCTATTCCTTTTGTTATATTATTTAGTTTACTGAACTTCTAATTTTTATGTTATAGCTATTCCTTCCACAACTAACAGCATTTGAAATTATTGAGCAATGATCAAATAATGGTATGTATAACATAAACTATCTTCTATCTGTATGATCCTTTTGTTATACTATTTGGTTTGTTTAATTTTCATCAAAAACAAACTTAATTTTCATAGTAATATATGAGTAAATGAATAAATTGTCTACATATAATGCAATTATGGAGGTTCTACCTTTAAGAGGGGCAAAAAAGGATTTCCCGATGAAAGGTACAAGCATTTTTCAAAGGTAAGCAGTTTGGAGAAAGGAATAATGTAAATGTTCACAATCATATAATGTGTGTTTGAGCTATATAATTAAAAATATCCAAATGTAGCTACTTACATAATAAATAATAAATTAGTAATGATATTCATAATTTTGTAAACTAAGTTTTTTAAATAGTGTGCACATTTTAGTTAGCTGTGTTATTAGAAAACATCTGCAAACTGTAGAAATGGATGTGTTTCATGTTTTTTTTTTAATATACATCTGCCCACAGAAACGGTTGCTGATAGATAAAACTATTTTTTGGTTTGTATGAAAAAATGTTATTCTTTATGTAAATATTTTTGAAATAGGTACATTTGTCAGTTTACTCATATTACTTTATTTACTGATCTTTCTGTTTGTCATTAAAAGATGTAAAAAATTGTTTTATTTGTTGTGTACTTTCTTATATTAAATAAAATATATAAACTTGATGATTATTGCTTTATTTTTCCCATATCCGGCATTATATGGTCCATTTTTTGACATTTCATTTAATTTAACAAGACTATTTGATTGTTATTATTGTAATATCAATCAAATGTTCAGTTATTTTAAATGAAATATCAAAAAATGGACCATAAATGCCATATTTCAATAATAGTAAAATTACAGTAAATTTGAATATACCGCCAAAAACTGTAAAATTACAGGAATCTGCTTTTTCAGCTGTTAGCGAAGTTCACAACCATGTGAAAAGTGTTAAAAGTACTGTTGGGACTCGCAAGATGACGCCACCCGTCAAAATTAGTTCGTCGTAGGGAGCGCCACGGTCAGATGCCTATCTATAAGTATGTTATCTGTGGTTGATATTTCGCGTTAGCTTCTCCGTACGCTTATATCGTTTATTGAGTTCGTATTTATTCATTAAACGATTTTATTTACTAGTTTTTCACTGACGATTCGTATTTTATTTACTTATTATTGGCGTTTATCATTCGCTGAACTTTATTAAAATAATATCTGGAAAATATTCGGTCAAATGCAGTTATATTAACTGTTTAGTTGCCGGTTACTTATGTTTTAGGGTTCAAAAGCGGTACAATTGTCAAAGATGTTCGACTATTATGATAAAATCGGATCTGTCATTTAGTAATATTGAATTACAAATTTTTCACAAAGATTTTGGCAAAGAACAAATTAGCTATTTAAAGAAACCTACTCCAAAATTTAATGCAGTGATTCATAATCTACTTAAAAATATTACTAATTTTCATGAGAAATATAAATTGTGTAAAAACATTAAAACTCAAATAAAACAAAAATGTTTCAATTTAATAAAAGACGATATTTCTTGTAATGACAGTCACATAGATTATTTGTTGAAAATATTTTCCAAAATGATGGTAGTTCGGATAAACATTAATATTGTACAAGCAGAAAATCTTAAAAAGGAACAAATCAGAATATTTTTTTTTAATTTAATACAAACATACCCGCATCAACTACTAAGAGTTATTAGCAGGAGGACTTACACAAGTAGTATGTGTTGTATTTTTTGTGTTATAGATAATTTTTAAATTTTGCTATACAAATTAATGTCTGAAATATTTAATTAAAGCACTTGTGTCTTTAGTGAGCACATCCTTGAATACCGCACTTAAATTATTCTGTCTTCTATATCTAGAATATTCAGGACACTCTAAGATGATATGTTTTATAGTAAGAGAAATGTGACAATGTATACATTCTGGTGCTGGTTCTTTGTGGAGGAGATATTGGTGTGTAAGGCATGGCCCCCCCTAGCTCAACCGCAGTTGTTCAGAAATTAAAAAGAATAACATTCTCGTATAATTATCTCCATGTGTAATTAACAATTAAAAAACACTTTAAAATAAAATAAGTCGAAAATACTTTGCTCATCTTATAGAGGGACTTTGGCACTTGGACAAAGCAGGTAGAAAACCATAAATTATACAATTCACATATTTCGCAATTAACGACGACAAACACTTATCCACTGCTTAGCCAAGTCTTCATTTTTTGGAAATCCATAGCATTTTATACCGTTTCTTTCGTTTTGCGATTGGTATTTTTGCATGTAGCCACGGCACAGCCCGGCATTAATTATGGTCTTATAATTAAAGTAAAATAAAGTTAAACACTTGGATCAACTCTATAAAAATTTTAAACACTAGCTTTAACATAAAACAATATCAATTAACGCAGAAAAATCGAAAAACCTCAGATAAAACAAACTAAACACGTACAACTCTATCCAACAGTTTCTGATTCTGATTCCAAAGTGACGTTATGCGCAGAGAGTGCACAATTTGAGTCGACGAGTCATAGCATACCGTGTATTTTTACCGTGGTTCAGTCGTATCACACAATCGCCCATGGCCCCCCCCTCTCAAAGTGTATATGACCGCCACTGGTGTAAGCAGTGTGTGACCTATTCGCAGGTATTTCGGGTATTGATAGACATAATTCTACTTGTGGCTTAACTTCTTTCAGTTTGGATGTCGTATGATTCCATATTACTTGCCAAGAATTAAATATATATTTTTTGATTGGATTTATGTGGTCAGTGTAGGGAATTTTTTTAATGTAAGGTGCTTCTTGATTAGATGTTGTATCTACTGCTAATTGATCGACTTCCTCGTTTCCTTTGATACCAGAGTGAGATGGAACCCATAGAAATGAGACGTTCTTTTGGGTAAGACGTATGATTTCCATTTCACTTTTGATTCGTATGAGAATAGGATGTGAAGGGTAAAGTTGTTTTAAGCTAAGTAACGCACTCAGTGAATCTGTTATGATGAGAAACTTGGTTGCTGTAGAGTCTTTGCACATTTTTTTGGCTTCCAGAATTGCAGTAGTTTCTCCCGTGAATATACTACATTGATTCGGTAGTCGGATGGCAGATTTGTTATTTCCACAGATGTAAGCTGCTGCAATTTCATTGTGATTTTTTGAAGCATCTGTATAGATTTGCAGGGTTTGAGGGGATGTTAATATAATTTCCTTAAAGAGGTTTTGTAGGAGACAGGGGTTAGTTGAATTTTTTGGATTTTGAGAGGAGGACGTATTAACATCTGGCTTCTGAGACATCCAGGGGGGAAAGTTAGAGTTTTGTTGGAGCGATAATTTGAATTGTTCAAATTCATAGTTAGTTCGTCTCACTATTTCTCTAAAAGGAAGATTTTTTGTTGACTTGGAGTCGTATATTTCGTCAGGAGGGGCGTTTGTTGGGAAAATGACTTGAAATGCATTATTGTTGGGATAGGCAGATATTTTTGCAGTATAGTTTAAGGAAAGGAGTTGTCGACGTAAGTACAGTGGATGTTCGTTTGCAATGACTAGGAGACTGCTGGTCGGGCTGGTTCTGAAAGCGCCAAATACACATCTAAGTGAAGAAGTTTGAATGACATCTAATTTTTTTAATAATGTTTTCTTAGCGGTATCGTAGCAAATGAAACCGTAATCTAATTTACTTCTTATTAGTGATTTGTATAGGTTCAATAGGCTGTACTAGCTCCCTATGTTCGGTTTGATGAAATTTTTAACAGACTTATTCGGGGCTGGCATGACTGTTGAAGGACTTCTATGTGTGTTTTCCATTTGAGAGAACAATCTAAAGTAAGACCAAGAAAATTTACTTCTTCTACCCGCATTAGTGGAGTTCTATATAAAATCAGATTGAAATTATGGGTGTCTTTTCGCTTGAAAATTGGAAACCTGTTTTTTGTGACCAGTTTTCGATTTCATAGAGGCAATGTTGAAGTAAAGTGGAGGCGAACTTTGTGCTTCTACTTCTTGTATAAATGATGAGGTCATCTGCATAAAGGCAAATTTTGATAGGAGGTTTTAACATTTCGGCTATGCTGTTAATTGCAGTGAGAAAAAGTGTGGGACTCAGAATAGATCCTTGAGGAATGCCATTTTTGAGAGGTCTTGTAGAAAATTAGGTTTCAAAAAACCTTTAGTAGGATTGGAAACTTATATTACTTTTCTGAAATACCCTGTATATCTGAATTTAACAAACTTTTCCCTTTTACCTGATAGCTTATGTAATGTGAATGTATAGTGATATTTTTTGTTGAAACTACTTAAAAATTTGCAATAGAGAATGCCTATAAAACTATTGTATATCTATATAATTTGTGGAAATTTATAAAAATTAAGCAAAACAAAAATAATTTGAAAGATAAGTACAATTCATATTTTACTTTTGTCCGCGTCCATACAAAATAGATGCCACCAGTAGAAGATTATTTTCTGAATATTGTGAATAGGTCTAATCTCAAACCGTACCGATAACAATTTGTTGTTGTTTCCTCATCGACGCGATGACCAAAGTGGCTAATTATATTATCAATCAACGCCGTTGGAATAAAAATGATTTAATTCCTCTAAGAAATGATCTGATTGTGCTTCTCCTTTCAGACTCCATTATGTAGATTTTTGCCAAACAGGTATTTAGTATCATGATAACTTTTCTCCAATAGCTGATTCATCTGAAAAGGCAAATATAGACAAAATAATTATATTTTCTATTCTAAAACTGAAGTACACAAAGCTTTATATAAACAAATTTAAGTAAAATTGTGGCTAGAGCTGCTCCTAGTAGATGGATGCTTGTTTTCCTTGGTTGGAAGATGACCCGAGCCAGTAGAAAATATAATCAATCGGTCAAAAAATTTACAACCGACGGAAAATATTCCCCACCGGTTTACAGGATGTTTTCTACCGGCTGCACCCTGCCAGAAGATTGTCTTTACTAGCAAAGTGCAGAAATTAAAATATACAATCAAGAACAAATAAATTCAAATTCGACAATAATTATAAAAAATATATCATAGGTATATCAACAAAATCTTAATATCTAGCTACATTTATTACAATATTTTAAACAAAAATATCAAACACGAATTACACAGCATAAAGATATTTTAAAATTAACATATATTAATACTTCAACTACTTCACCAACCCCTACCACACTCAAGCTTGAGCATGCAAATATAAAACCCATGCAGTTAAGAAAATAAACATGCAAAGAATAATTTACCAAATAATATAATGAATCAGAATAGAAATTTTGATTTATTAATAGTACTGGAAAAAAATCTGTAGCTCCAAATTGAAAAAGTCAAAGATAAGTATCGACTTTTTTAACGTAAAAAATCCTTTCCTGAAATAAATTCTGGAACAAAAAATTAAATTATAAAAAAAAAATTATCTAACATTTTTGATTATTTGTGAGATAGGCCTATCAGTAAGTTTAAATATATCGATATATTCCAAATAAATTCTGAAGAGCATATCCATCGCTGGTGAAATTTCTGGAACAGAAAATCAAACAATAATCAGAAAATTCAACAAAAATTCGATTAAATCTATGAAGCCTGTAAGAGAGTGTTAGTGTGCTGAAAAGAAAGTGCTGAAAAAAAATTAAATTAAATTATATTAGTGAAAAAGAAATATCTAAAATTTTTATTATTTTTGAGATAGGCCTATCAGCAAGTTTAAATATCGATATATTCCAAATAAATTCTGAAGAGCATATCCATCGGTGGTAAAATTTCTAGAACAGAAAATCAAACAAAATTAAAAAATTCAACAAAAATCCGTTGGAATCTTGAAGCCTGTAAGAGAGTGTTAGTGTGCTGAAAAGGAAGCGCTGAAAAAAATTGTTAGTAGTTAGTCGGAACCTGCCAAGTAGCCATTTTACATGTAACTGCTTTGGCTTCTACGATATTTTGATAGCCCATACTGGGCAACAATTTCCCCAACTTGTTAACCCATACCCATTCAACAAACGGAAAACACTTAAGCGCACTCGCCCCATCTGGATGACTGCCCGCTTTGCAGACGAGACTGACCGACAACCTAGTGAACGAGCACTTTCCCACAGTGTGGTACTGCGTGCATCCGTGAAGGAAAAAGTCAATCGTAAGCAACCAAGTGGTTACATGTGGTGTCCTTGACAAGTAAAATAAAAAGCTTACCATTATCTGTTAAAAAAATAACCAACATGTGAAAGAAAGGCAGGACAATATTTAGAAAAATGAGGAATGACATAGCTTACCTATGTCTTTTGAAAAAATAACCAGCTTGTGAAAGAAAGGGAGGAAAAAACTTATAAAAATAAGGAACACGACATAGCTTACCTATGACTTTTAAGAAAATAAGCAATTCCTAAGAGAGAGAGAGGACAATATTTAGAAAAATGAGGAACGACATAGCTTACCTATGTCTTTTGAAAAAATAACCAGCTTGTGAAAGAACGGGAGGAAAAAACTTATAAAAATGAGGAACACGACATAGCTTACCTATGTCTATTGAGAAAATTAGCAATTCCTAAGAGAAAGGGAGGAAAATATTTGGAAAGATAAGGAACGACATAGCATGTAACAGTTTTGGCTTCTACGATATTTTGATAGCCCATACTGGGCAACAATTTCCCCAACTTGTTAATCCATACCCATTCAACAAACGGAAAACACTCAAGCGCACTCGCTCCATCTGGATGACTGCCCGCTTTGCAAACGAGACTGACCGACAACCTAGGAACGAGCACTTTCCCACAGTGTGGTACTACGTGCCTCCGTGAAGGAAAAAGTCAATCGTAATCAACCAACTGTTTACATGTGGCGTCCTTGACAAGTAAAATAAAAAGCTTAACAATGTCTGTTGAAAAAATAACCAACTTGTGAAAGAAAGGCAGGACAATATTTAGAAAAATGAGGAACGACATAGCTTACCTACGTCTTTTGAAAAATAACCACCTCGTAAAAGATATGGGGGACAATATTTGGAAAAATGAGGAACGACATAGCTTACCTATGTCTTTTGAAATAATAACCAGCTTGTAGAAGAAAGGGAGGAAAATAGTTAGGAAAATGAGGAACGACATAGCTTACCTATGTCTTTTGTAATAATAACCACCTCGTAAAAGAAATGGAGGACAATATTCAGAAAAATGAGGAACGACATCGCTTACTTAGCTATGTCTTTTGAAAAGTTAAACAATTAAGGCTGGAAGTTACCTTGCGTAGATGGAAGTTTGTCCCCCATGGCTGGAAGAAGACCCCAGCCAGTAGAAAATATAATCAATCGGTCAAAAAGTCTACAACCGACGGAAAATATTCCCCACCGGCTCATGGGATGTTTTCTATCGGCTGCACCCTACCAGAAGTTTGTCTTTACTAGCAAAGTGTAGGAATTTAAATGTACAAACGTGAACAAAGGAATTCAAAGTAAGGAATTATAAAAACGGTATGTCAAATATCAACAAAATATTTACATGTAAGTAGGTAGGACCTACATTTTCAATAATATTTTCACCAAATGGAATAAACAGTTTCAAATTCTAATACATAATTTGTAACAATATTCCAAATTCATATATGTTAATAATCAGCAGTAGGCAATTGTTTATATGCGGTATATAATTTACTCTGAGTGTTGTAAACTATTGCAAAATTCAATAAGTACTCATATGAGTTTGTTGATAAATTCAATCATTCATTCGATTGGGTTGTGCTATAAAATAAGTAACCAACTGTACAATAACTAAAAAGATTCGAAAAGTATATAACTTACTGTATCAAAGAGTATTCTAAACTATTCCAAATAACAAAGTACTCAGTTTGTTGATGAATTTTTTATCAGTTATACATTTTGTATAAAAATTATTTGTAAAAGATCCAAAATATTTTAAATACTTACAGTGAATTTATTTATTGCTAGTAGTGAGAAATAAAGAGAGGATAATATTTTGAGAAAATATAGCAAAAATTCATACAGTGCTTTAATACAGAATTTTACGGATATGGACAAAAAAATTGTAATGTATTTACCTACATGGAAATAAAAAGTGTCTAAATATGGGATTAACTAAGGTATTGAACAAGTTTACCTGGAAATTCATTCACAACAATCTCACCGGAACCTTTCTAGGTAAAAAGGTTTAATAAGGGAGAATTGTTGATACAGGGTGTTTCATTGGGAAAGGGCTTAACTTTAACTGTAGATGGGGATCACTTTGGTAATTCCAAAAACCTATATTTAATATGTATAACCGAGATACAGCGTGTTTTATGAATTTATCCTATTTCCTTCGAACCTCATAACTTCCGAGTTACCCTGTATATTATTTTGAAATTCGGTACACGTAATAACCATTACCTAGAAACTCCATCAAAAGCATCTCCAAAAAGATAATGCAGGTCCGGCTTAACAAAAAATTTCAAAACTCGTCTTTCCTAAAAACAACACCCTGTATATAGATTTTTTTTAAATTGCACTTTATAATTGGAAAGAGTATAAAAAATCGAATCTACTTATTTGCTTTTTATTTTTCCGCAGACAATTTTACTACCAAAAATTGATCGTCAAAGTTATAATTTATACACTTTTTGGGGGTTAACAATGGTATCGTAGAGGTTTTATTTTATTTTTTAGCTTGAAATGAAATCTATTTAATGCATCTAGAAAAGCATCCTAGAAATTCAATTGAGTTTGTATGTTTACGAGTACAAACCACTAAAAAATGTGATTACAGGGCCGTACTTAGGACATACTCATTCAATATGTTTCGAATATTTACAAAAAGGGCAAGAAAGTGCATAGAGCATAATAGAGGTTAGACTTGCTTCGTTTGGACAATGTTGTTAGAATTTCTTGTTTTCTTATCATGCCAGTTAATAAAATTTTTTGAAGTATAAATTTATATCTCGTATTTTACTCTTGTTATTCTAAATGTAGAAGTGCATAGTTTCCAGATACATATCCTTATACAGGGTGTTCGAAATATGCATTAAATAGATTTAATTTCAAGCTAAAAAATAAAATAAAAACCTTTCCGATACCATTGTTAACCCCCAAAAAGTGTATAAATTATAACTTTGACGGTAAATTTTTGGTAGTAAAATTGTCAGCGGAAAAATAAAAAGGAAATAAGTAGATTCGATTTTTTATACTCTTTCCAATTATTATAAAGAGCAATTTTAAGAAAATCTATAAACAGGGTGTTGTTTTTTTTTGAAAAGACGAGTTTTTAAATTTTTTTGTTAAGCCGGACCTGCATTATCTTTTTGGAGATGCTTTCGATGGTGTTTCTAGGTAATGGTTGTTACGTGTACCAAATTTCAAAATAATATACAGGGTAACTCGGAAGTTATGAAGAAATATGCTTATTGTATATCAAGCGCCCCACGCTTTTCCCTCAAATAAACTAGTATTGTTTATGTACTATTGTCATAATTTAATTTTTAAAATTATTTTTAACTTTTTAGTCCAACATTCTTTAAAAGCGTGTTTTTTTAGTTTTTTTAAACTATAGGTATTTATTATTTATGATATTGTCTATTAAATTTGGATCGTGATTATTATTAACTGCTATTTGATATTTAGTTTTTTGTTGTAATTGTCAAGCATTCAATGCAACTGTTAAGAGTTTGAAAGCTGCTATTTTATGACTGAATGACTATTATGAATTGTAATGTCTGTATGTGATGGTTTGTGAAATATTGAAAATCATGTTTATTATTATAATACGAAATTGTAAGGTCTAGAAAGTTTATACTTAATTTGTTCAATTTACCGTAAAAATAGCATCATAAAATAGCAGCTTTCAATAGTATGATACATAGACTTTGAATAGTTCCATTAAATACTGACAATTACAACAAAAAACTAAGCATTATAAAAGAAATAGCAGTTAATAATAATTAGGATCCAAATTTAATAGACAATATAAATAAAAAGATATTAACATACTTTAGAATACCATCCTTAAAAGTCAAATCATTTTTAGAAACTTTAGACTTGAATATTTGCTTAAATACCGATTACAATTTATCCAAATTCATTAAAAACAACAAATCTAAATATTCAAAATTAAACACATCAGGAGTTTATAAATTAAAAGGTGGTTATGACAACTACTGTGACACAGATTAGGTAATCTGTGACTGTGATAAAATTTACATAGGTAGAACTTTTAGACATTTTAAAACTAGAATTTCAGAACACACCAAAAATTAGATTCCAACAACTCAAAATCATTTATTAGCAAACCAACACACTTTCGATTAAAACTTTGAAATTATGCATATATAAACTATAAACTCAAATTAAATCTTTTAGAAGCTCTCGAGATAAATAAAAACAAATATTCAGATAATCTTCGAGATTGTTGTGAATGAATTTCCACTTAAACTTGTTCAATACTTTAGTTAATCCCATATTTAGACACTTTTAGCTTTTTACTTCCATGTAAATAGATTATAATAATTTTATATTATATCCATAAAATACTGTATGAATTAAAAAATTTTCATTATACCTCCATTCGTTTGAGAAAGCTACTGTGTTAGAGAAACGCGTCACGTATCTATATTAAACCTAGTCCAAATATACAGGGTGTACCAACCTTACGACAAACTTCGGTATATGGGTTATTTTAAGATATATCAAAAAATGTTATCAACAAAAATTGTAGATGTGTTGAAGGTCCATATTTTGAAATTATATCGAACTATACAAATTTCTCCGTTACAAACCAAACATATGATTTTTTAAATGGGAACCCCTGTATATTATACCGAATTCGGATTGCTCACATTTTTTCGAAGCTTTTCATATAAGGTTTTGCTTCGTTATACAGAGTCCTTCAAAAGATATGGACACGTTTATGTGAAAATCGTAGGTAAAGCAACGCTCTGTAGCTTGTTGAACGTTGAAGAAAAAAAATGTATTTTGCCAAACAAAGTTTCGTAATATGATGCAATATCTCTGTATTCTATTAAATTTTAATTATTTTCTTTCTTAGCAAAATCTTATATCAAAAGCTTAAAAAAAATGAGAGCAACCCGAATTCGGTATAATACACAGGGGCTCTCATTTAAAAAATCATATGTTTGGTTTGTAACGGAGTTATGCAGCACTCTGTATAGTTCGATATAATTTCAAAATATGGACCTTAAAGACATCTACTATTTTTGTTGGTAACATTTTTTGATATCTCTCAAAATAACGCATATACCGAAGTTTGTCGTAAGATTGGTACACCCTGTATAATGAAGATTTAAATAAATTAAATGGTTTTATTTCATCGTATAATAAATAAATACAGAATAAATTATATAAAATAAGTAACCGACTGTACAATAACTAAAAATATTCGAAAAGTATAGATAAATAATTAATTGGTTCAAATTTTTTTATGAAAATTATTTGTAAAAGATCCAAAATCTTATAAAAACCTTTTTAAATACACTGAATTAATATATTGCTAGCAAAGCAAGTAAAAAAAGGATAATATACGGGTAAATATAGAAACCAAAATAGTTTACCTGTCTTTTGAAAAAAAATATATGGAAAATGAAAAATTATAGCATATATATTTAGTACTAGTAACTACCAAATAATAAAATATAGACTTACCTTTATATAAAATTATAATCCTTGTAAATCAAGACCAAAAATTCGAACTACATTTTGGTACACTATCGAAAATTTCGAAGACACACACACTTTCACTACCGAAAATAATTTCGAACAAACTTTCACTCCCGAAAATTCGAAAACACACACTTATATTCCCGTAAATTAAGAATATACACTCCCGACACGACCGTCCGATTTAAAAATTCATTCGTTACTGAAAGCAAGATATTAATTCATTAGTCACGCCATTTGTCATAAACAAGTGTTTGTCATCGATGAGAATTCAATATACACTGTCCGCCCTATTTAAAAATATAAAGATATATTATTTTGAAAAACGTTTTTCTATTCTTTTTTACATTTTTAGTATACAGGGAAAGTAGAAAAGTTCCAAAATAATACATAAATAAAAATTTTTAGCATATTCTAAGAATTTACAAGAAAATAGTTATTGTTAATTCTATTTTCAGTATTATTTTGGCGAGCAGTGTATATATCGTCACAATTAACATGTATTAGAAGGGATATTTTACCTTCATATGTTTCTGCGATTCACGGAAAGAAGAAGAGACGAAGGAATATCTGTTAATTTCTTCTTTTTCTGTAACGGGGGATAATTTACCTGGTTTATGCAGGAGAAATATTTTATTTATGCGTTCGAGGGGATATTTTACTTTAATTTGTTTCCCTGATTCACAAAATGAAGAACTAAGGTATTTTGTTTAATTTTTTTTTTCCTTTAAAGGGGATAATTTACCTAGCTTATACAAGGGAACTATTTTATTACAGTAGTGGCTGTACCTAAAAAACCAAGTTGCAATTTGGAAATCTATAAACACAAGTTACATTCTTCTTGTTTTACGGTAATGCTTGCAGAACGTAAACTATTACCTTACGCTACGTTATGGAAACAAACTATAAATCAGGGGTTAGCCATTAGCAATTCTTATTTTTGACAGTTTCAATTTGACAAACACAACCCAGATTCACACCAACCAACGGTGTTTCGGAATTCGGTCCGGGTACCTAGCAAAAGGGCTACCTGCTCACAGGGACATTGTCCAAATCCGAAAGGGTGATTTCGTAATTCGGTCCGCTGTGGAAGCAGGTAGATTTCATGTGGGTATTAAAGGTGGTTTGGTAGGGGTAGGTTTGGTTGGGTTATTATTTCACGTACTGTTTTTATTTTTGACGATACGCATTTAGCGTAAATTTTTGAACATGCCAGTACAACAACAATAAGAATGTACTGTTGGTCCTAAGCTTCACGGACAAAATAGAATTAACAACAAATCTAAATCTTTAAAAAAAAAAAATCAGAAGTTTATAAATTAAAATGTGGTAATGACAACAGTGATAAAATTTATATAGGTAGAACTTTTAGGAATTTTAAAACTAGAATTTCAGAACACTAACACCTATGAAAACCAAAAATTAGATTCCAACTACTCAAATCATTTATTAGCAAACCAACACATTTTCGATTCAAATTTTGAAATTTTGCATATAGAACCTAAATCCATGAAATTGAATCTTTTAGGAGCTCTTGAGATAAATAAAAACAAATATTCAGATAACCTCCTTAACCACCAAATAGATATCAAGAATTAGTTAAACCCTTATTTAGAAACCTTTTTGTTTTTTATTTCCAGGTAAATAAATTATCTACTTTCTTTAGTCTTAAACAACAGACTAGCATGGCATCTTGAAAACAAAAATATTTTAACACCCTATCAAAAGTAATATAACATATAATGTAATATCTTTTGAAAGTGAAGTAAACAATGCATTTTTGAATGAGCAAAAACTAATCGCTATATTCTTCGATTAAAATAAGGCTTTTGATACAACCTGGAAATAAAATATTTTAAAAACACTACAGACATGGGAAGTACAAGGAAACATGTTAGCATTCATAAATAATTTTCTCAACAACAGAACTATTCAAGTCAGATCAAATGGTCTTATCTCAACTACAAGACCTCTCAAAAATGGCATTCCTCAAGGATCTATTCTGAGTCCCACACTTTTTCTCACTGCAATTAACAGCATAGCCGAAATGTTAAAACCTCCTATCAAAATTTGCCTTTATGCAGATGACCTCATCATTTATACAAGAAGTAGAAGCACAAAGTTCGCCTCCACTTTACTTCAACATTGCCTCTATGAAATCGAAAACTGGTCACAAAAAACAGGTTTCCAATTTTCAAGCGAAAAGACACCCATAATTTCAATCTGATTTTATATAGAACTCCACTAATGCGGGTAGAAGAAGTAAATTTTCTTGGTCTTACTTTAGATTGTTCTCTCAAATGGAAAACACACATACGGTGCGGTGGAATAAGTGTTACCCCCCCTATTAACTACTCTATTTTTATATCTTGAGAAAAAAGCTCAAACAGGTCAATTTTTATATTAAACGTAGTATGTTATGACATAAAAATTTCGAACCTGACATAATCCCTCTTCATGGGGGTGTCATCCTTTCAATTTTTTTAAATGAGAAAGAGCATCATGCGACACCTCATTTGAAACCTATTGAAACACTGATTTCAAAAATGTATAACACTTTGGTTCAAAAATTAACAGAGTCTGAGTTATGCGAGATTAACAGATTATGAGTAAGTCACTGTCGATTTTTTCTCAAACCGTAATTGTCTTTTTTCGTTACCTAGCAAATTTATTATTATCAGTTGTCACTGTCAAATATTTGACAGTGACATATTGAAGTAATTTCAGTTTTGTTACTACTTGAAGATAAGTTTGTTTTTTGTGAATGATAAAAATGGTACAGCCTCTCAATTTACAAGAAAAATGCGAAATGATTGATATTTATGGCGAAGCTGGTCGTAATTATCATGAGGCGGTCAGAATTTTTAATGAACGCTTTCCTGACCGCCCAATAGACCGACATTATTTTAAATAGTGACTTTATCATAATCCGTTAATCTCGCATAATTCAGACTGTTAATTTTTGAACCAAAGTGTTATACATTTTTGAAATCAGTGTTTCAATAGGTTTCAAATGAGGTGTCGCATGATGCTCTTTCTCATTTAAAAAAATCGATGGGATGACACCCCCATGAAGAGGGATTATGTCAGGTTCGAAACTTTTATGACATAACATACTACGTTTAATATAAAAATTGACCTGTTTGAGCTTTTTTCTTAAGATATAAAAATAGAGTAGTTAATAGGGGGGGGGGTAACACTTATTCCACCGCACCGTAGAAGTCCTTCAACAGTCATGCCAGCCCCGAATAAGTCTGTTAAAAATTTCATCAAACCGAACATAGGGAGCTAGTACAGCCTATTGAACCTATACAAATCACTAATAAGAAGTAAATTAGATTACGGTTTCATTTGCTACGATACCGCTAAGAAAACATTATTAAAAAAATTAGATGTCATTCAAACTTCTTCACTTAGATGTGTATTTGGCGCTTTCAGAACCAGCCCGACCAGCAGTCTCCTAGTCATTGCAAACGAACATCCACTGTACTTACGTCGACAACTCCTTTCCTTAAACTATACTGCAAAAATATCTGCCTATCCCAACAATAATGCATTTCAAGTCATTTTCCCAACAAACGCCCCTCCTGACGAAATATACGACTCCAAGTCAACAAAAAATCTTCCTTTTAGAGAAATAGTGAGACGAACTAACTATGAATTTGAACAATTCAAATTATCGCTCCAACAAAACTCTAACTTTCCCCCCTGGATGTCTCAGAAGCCAGATGTTAATACGTCCTCCTCTCAAAATCCAAAAAATTCAACTAACCCCTGTCTCCTACAAAACCTCTTTAAGGAAATTATATTAACATCCCCTCAAACCCTGCAAATCTATACAGATGCTTCAAAAAATCACAATGAAATTGCAGCAGCTTACATCTGTGGAAATAACAAATCTGCCATCCGACTACCGAATCAATGTAGTATATTCACGGGAGAAACTACTGCAATTCTGGAAGCCAAAAAAATGTGCAAAGACTCTACAGCAACCAAGTTTCTCATCATAACAGATTCACTGAGTGCGTTACTTAGCTTAAAACAACTTTACCCTTCACATCCTATTCTCATACGAATCAAAAGTGAAATGGAAATCATACGTCTTACCCAAAAGAACGTCTCATTTCTATGGGTTCCATCTCACTCTGGTATCAAAGGAAACGAGGAAGTCGATCAATTAGCAGTAGATACAACATCTAATCAAGAAGCACCTTACATTAAAAAAATTCCCTACACTGACCACATAAATCCAATCAAAAAACATATATTTAATTCTTGGCAAGTAATATGGAATCATACGACATCCAAACTGAAAGAAGTTAAGCCACAAGTAGAATTATGTCTATCAATACGATACCTGAAAGCAACAGTGAGATAAACCCCAAAAAGTCGATTTCGAGCTAACTATGTCAAACGTGAACTAAAATCGACCTTAACTGAATGCAATACTGAGACATCTCGGCAAAAATATTTAGAATAGTAGAAAATCTGAAACTCAGTGTTGCATTTTTATCTGTTTGTCTATTCTTTTATTGTTACACTGGGATATTATAAATATCTCAGAGTTGCATTAATAATCCTACAGCCGCTTACATGCAACACTGAGTTAAATCACTGTTGCAATATGGTTGACAACATTGTTAATCGGTTGATGCGTATTTTGTCTCGTTTTTATTCTAAATTCTAACCTAACAGTCAATGTTGGTTTTGTTGATTTTGTTTGATGTTTTTGTGAATGTTTCGCTGTTTTCGATTCATAGTTAAATATAATAAAAAAATATGAGTTTAAGGGCAAAACGAATTCGTGATATGGCTCTCGGTGAAGCAGGTTAGTACAATATTTATTTTATTAATAAATATTTACAAAAATGAGGTTTTGTAGCACCTCATTTTGATATTTTTAGTCCAATGTAGGTAATGTAATTATTCATTTTTAGCAAAACAAAAAGTGAAAACTTACTTTATTACTTTATTTAGCTATTTTATTAGACACCTAGGGCTATAGGCTATATATACAGGGTGTCCCATAAATAAACCGACAAACTTTTAGGGGTGATAGGGGACAACAAAATAAACACTTTTTGCTTAATAAATATATCTCCGAAAACGATTTTTTTTTTCAGAAGAAAAGTAATAACTTGCTCCATCGGCAAGCCTATGGAAATTTTAGAAACACTCTAATAGGTCAAAATGATACCTTATTAAAATATCAACAAACTGTGAAAATTTCACTAGATTCGCTTAAAAAGTTTTTTAAAAAACGATTTATTTTTTAAAACTTTAGCACGCTGTATCTCGGAAACGAAGCGTTTTCGGACATATTATGTTTATTGGACAAAAAATGTTTGTTTTGATGTTCCATACCACCCTTAAAAGTTTGTCGGTATGTTTTTGGGATACTCTGTATAATGGAAATAGTAATTAAGTTTGAAACTGTTTTAAAAGCTATTTTATTTTCAGTAGAACAACAATGTACAGAAAGTTTACAAGGGGACACTGACTTCTTACCCTTAGATGTACAGCCAGCCGTTGTTCAGGAATTAAACCATGAAACTTTGAAAGAGTTACAAAATATGCAGCACTTCAGCCAAGAAAATTCTATCATAAAAGTTAATAAAAATCAAGATAAAAATAATATTATGGGGATGGAAATAATTTCTGATTGTTTTTCAGGTAGGTTAATCTTTTTTATTTCGTTTGTATACTTTCTTTAAACCAATAATTATTAATGGTTATAATATTAATTATTTCCCATAAATATAAGAAAGTTGTGATAGACTATTAGCTTTTGGTTCAATTTTAGCCGTAGAACTTACACCAAGTGAACCTAAGGACGTTATACTGCTAAGTGAAGAACAATCCATACATTTACAAGATTTACAGGATGAGAATGGGATAGAAATATTACTATTACAGGATGAAAATGAGATAGAATTATTACAACCTTCCATTGATGAAGAACCTGATTTTAACGAAGACCCTAATTTTAACCCTCACAGAGATAATGAAGACCCTGATGTTAACCCTTCCAGAAAAGATGACGAAGACCCTGATTTTAACCCTCGCAGAGAAGATGACGAAGACCCTGATTTGAACCCTTACAGAGAAGATGACGAAGACCCTGATTTTAACCCTCGCAGAGATGACGAAGACCCTGATTTCAACCCTCAGAAGAAAGATGAAGGTATCAGCAGCAGCGATACCAATGGCGATAATAATGGAGAACAAATAAACACAAAAAAGAAAACCAGAAAACGGATTAGGAACGAAAATACATGGAAGAGAAATTTAAAGAAGAAGAAAATAAATTCAGGCCAAGAGTATACATCACGACTTGGTAAGGTACACCGAGCAAAAGCGGTAAAGCCCCCGTGTGACGAACATTGTTTATACAAATGTGCTGTTAATGTTTCGAAAGAAAAAAGACTGTTGATATTTCAGCAGTTTTACAACTTGGCTGATAAAACCAGACAACGCGATTTCATATTAAACTGTATGAAAACAATTACACCAAAAGCGACAACACAGAATCCACAGGAAAATGAGCCAAAGCGTAGGAAAAAAAACCACGGATATTATTTTGAAATTGATGAAACAGATATTCGAGTCTGTAAAAATTTTTTTATGGCAACATTGGATATTTCCAACAATACTATAAGTACTGCAGTAAAAAAGGCACCAGACGGGTTTTTAGAAAAAGAATTACGTGGGACGGGACAAAGTAGCAATAAGACCTCTGATAATCTGACTAGAGATGTTGAAGACCACATTAACAGCTTTCCTCGAGTGAAGTCTCACTATTGCCGGGCTAGAACTGAAAAAGAATATATAGATGGTACATTGAATATCTCTTTAATGTACAAATTATATAAAGAAAAATGTGATCAGGACCAAAAACCATACGTTCAAGAATCACTGTATAGAAAGATATTTAACAATAAATTTAATATTTCGTTCTTTCAGCCAAAAAAAGATCAGTGTTCATTTTGTGTCATTTATGAAAAACATAGTTCTGAAACTGAAAAGGAGTTAAAAAAGAATGAATACGATACTCATAAAGAAAATGTACGCAACTCACGCTTGGAAAAAGAAGGAGACAAAAAGCACTTCATGCTTGAAAAAGACGTAGTACTCGCTACCTTTGATTTACAAGCAGTGATGCCACTTCCAAATGGAAATATTTCGACCTTTTTTTATAAAAGTAAATTGAACGCCTACAATTTTACTGTTTATAATGTTAAAAGTAGGGAGGGTATTTGTTACTTATGGAACGAGAGTATTGCCAAAAGAGGCGCCATTGAAATTGCAACCGGCGTTTATACCTTTTTAAAAGATTACTGTCAGGGTAAAAAGGAGGTAATATTTTACAGCGACAATTGTAACGCACAAAATAAAAACAAATTTATGTTTTGCATGTACTTATATGCTTTGAAAACCTTAAACATTCAAACGATTACACATAAATACCTCATCGTCGGGCATACTGAAAATGAAGGAGACAGTGTTCATGCCTGCATAGAAAAGGAAAAGAAACGAATTCTTAAACAAGGACCTATTTTTGTCCCATCCGAGTTAGCCATGATAATACGATGTGCCAAAAAAAATGCTCCTCTGTATATTGTGAATGAAATGGAGACTGGGGATTTTATAGACTGGAAAAACGTATGCAATCAAACAGGAAAAAACTTTAATGTCAACACTGACGGGGAAAAATGCCTTTGGCAAAATGTAAAGATGATTCAAGTAACTATAAATGATCCAGACCTAATAAAATATAAGACATCTTACTCAGAAACGCACTACAGCAAATTTATTAACGTCAAATATCGTATGAGAGGACGTAGGAGAACATGCGAGTCCATCGAATTGAAACCCGCGTATACTGAACCACCTCGAATACCAGCTAATAAGTTGAAAGATCTTATTTCATTATGTGAAAGTAAAACTATTCCCCAAAGGTATCACCAATTTTTTTTTAATTTAAAGGGACAGGAAAATGTTGACATTAGAGAAGACACTGATGATGAGGGCGACTTATAATGTAGAAAATAAAAATAATTTTACCATACTTTAAAAATGTATTTTTTTTAATAAAAATGTTTTTGCTTGAAACTCTATTATTTATTTGATGTACTTTTTACTGAGACAAACTTAAATATGAATACTAATATTTAAAGCAATAGTGAGATATCTCATATAAAAAAAAAGAGCCTAAGAGCAATACTGAGATATCTTTGTTTTTTCTTTAAATCTTTAATATTAAGTGTCAAAAACAATTTCAGCAATCTTTACTTAAAGCTTATCAACTTTCTCTATCTAAAAATCACTTGAGTTGAAATAAAATCGCCCCATAAATATTTAATTACCTCTATTGCAAATAAAAGTGCGATTATCATAAAACAATGAATTTAGCATTATCTCACTGTTGCTCTCAGGTATCGAATACCCGAAAAACGAAGAGATCAAGTTGTCTTAACCCGCCTGCGAATAGGTCACACACTCCTTACACCAGTGGCGGTCATATACACTTTGAGAGGGGGGGGCCATGGGCGATTGTGTGATACGACTGAACCACGGTAAAAATACACGGTATGCTATGACTCGTCGACTCAAATTGTGCACTCTCTGCGCATAACGTCACTTTGGAATCAGAATCAGAAACTGTTGGATAGAGTTGTACGTGTTTAGTTTGTTTTATCTGAGGTTTTTCGATTTTTCTGCGTTAATTGATATTGTTTTATGTTAAAGCTAGTGTTTAAAATTTTTATAGAGTTGATCCAAGTGTTTAACTTTATTTTACTTTAATTATAAGACCATAATTAATGCCGGGCTGTGCCGTGGCTACATGCAAAAATACCAATCGCAAAACGAAAGAAACGGTATAAAATGCTATGGATTTCCAAAAAATGAAGACTTGGCTAAGCAGTGGATAAGTGTTTGTCGTCGTTAATTGCGAAATATGTGAATTGTATAATTTATGGTTTTCTACCTGCTTTGTCCAAGTGCCAAAGTCCCTCTATAAGATGAGCAAAGTATTTTCGACTTATTTTATTTTAAAGTGTTTTTTAATTGTTAATTACACATGGAGATAATTATACGAGAATGTTATTCTTTTTAATTTCTGAACAACTGCGGTTGAGCTAGGGGGGGCCATGCCTTACACACCAATATCTCCTCCACAAAGAACCAGCACCAGAATGTATACATTGTCACATTTCTCTTACTATAAAACATATCATCTTAGAGTGTCCTGAATATTCTAGATATAGAAGACAGAATAATTTAAGTGCGGTATTCAAGGATGTGCTCACTAAAGACACAAGTGCTTTAATTAAATATTTCAGACATTAATTTGTATAGCAAAATTTAAAAATTATCTATAACACAAAAAATACAACACATACTACTTGTGTAAGTCCTCCTGCTAATAACTCTTAGTAGTTGATGCGGGTATGTTTGTATTAAATTAAAAAAAAATATTCTGATTTGTTCCTTTTTAAGATTTTCTGCTTGTACAATATTAATGTTTATCCGAACTACCATCATTTTGGAAAATATTTTCAACAAATAATCTATGTGACTGTCATTACAAGAAATATCGTCTTTTATTAAATTGAAACATTTTTGTTTTATTTGAGTTTTAATGTTTTTACACAATTTATATTTCTCATGAAAATTAGTAATATTTTTAAGTAGATTATGAATCACTGCATTAAATTTTGGAGTAGGTTTCTTTAAATAGCTAATTTGTTCTTTGCCAAAATCTTTGTGAAAAATTTGTAATTCAATATTACTAAATGACAGATCCGATTTTATCATAATAGTCGAACATCTTTGACAATTGTACCGCTTTTGAACCCTAAAACATAAGTAACCGGCAACTAAACAGTTAATATAACTGCATTTGACCGAATATTTTCCAGATATTATTTTAATAAAGTTCAACGAATGATAAACGCCAATAATAAGTAAATAAAATACGAATCGTCAGTGAAAAACTAGTAAATAAAATCGCTTAATGAATAAATACGAACTCAATAAACGATATAAGCGTACGGAGAAGCTAACGCGAAATATCAACAACCACAGCTAAACATCAAATGGCCAGGGTAAGAGGGATTTTAGATATGTAAACAACAGCGCCATCCAATTATTAGAGGGATTTTCGGCTACAAATAGTTCCATAAGGTCGCGCTTCTTTCTAGTTTTCATTCAACGACGAAATTGACCAGTTTACCGATTATATACCGAGCGCTATTGACCCATAGAATTTCAACTATAGTTTGTAACTTATAAATATCAACCCACGTGACTTCTGTCATAACTGGACTATGTTGCCAAGCTCTTGAAATAGTATGAGAATCTAGTAAATGTCAAATGAAGTTATCAAATATTCTTCTTTTTATTTGGCTATAGGTTAGGTTTAGTTTTTGATAGTTACTGTATATGAACAAACTTGAACTTATTTCTGTATAAAACTTTTATTTGTATGTTAAAAGTACAGCACTAAGTAAGAAATTATTATTTTAAAAGCTGTTGAGCCTAAAAAGGTATGTATGAAATAGTTGGAAAATTCAAGATTCATTTTAACAAAAACAAATTCATATTGTGGTTTATTTTTCTTGGAAATCCACTGTGTGGATGTGTGTTATATTTTAGGAAACTATGATTAGGAACATTCTACATTAAATAATTGTTCTTCCTCCAATTGCAGCAGTAACATTATCTGTAAATAAATTGTGCAAATATAATTGCTAAGCATTATGAATAGTGTAACAGAATACAATAAATACAGTTGATTGAGTATAATATTAAACTCATACTTACTTATGCTTCATACATGCTGTAAATAGTCAGGAATAGATGGATAGTAAATACATCAACTATTGCAGTGTTATTAAGTTTCATTTATACGTTAACTTTGACAACTCATCACTGCTTGTGAAAATTTACTCAGTTTTTCGCAGTTTTTTATAACAAGGAGATGAAATAATCGAAAAATTGAATAATCAATATTAAACTGTCACAACATAACCTTAAAAATGTCAAGACGTCAACTATACCAGATAAACCATTTTAATCGCGGCAACAGCGCGCATTTTTGCCAACATATAAAGTTTTTAGTACGACTAATGTTAGTTTGAGTTTAATAATTAAGTAACCAACGAGTTGTATTACATATGAAATCAATTACGAAACCTTTCTTTAAGCATATATTCATATTTTTTGATAACATGCGACCTATAAATTTCAATATTTATTAGGATTAAGGCTGTAAAACATACTGATTGACAGCGGCAAAAGAATGACACAATACAAGCGAACGTCTCTTTTTTGGCACTTTGATCCCGTGGGTTGATATTTATAAGTTACGAACTATACCTGAAAACATTTCTGACCGCTGCGCGCTACTGACCGTTGCCCCACAAGAACTGTATTATGGACAACGTCTAAAAGATACTAATAAATATGTACTTACGATACAAAATTAAGAGATAACAAAAGAGCATATACAGGGTGTTTCAAAAAAAGGTAACACCGTCTCTAGGATAGGTAAAAAACTGAAAAATAATTGGGGTTTGCTTAGTAAAATTTTTTTCTAACGCCATCCGTTTTCAAGATAAAGGGCGTTGAAGAAAATAAAAAATTACACATTTCTTACGATTTTGCAGAAACTACTGGCACCATTGTAATGAAATTTTATACGAATATGTTTTGGAAGCTGATATATCCCATGAATTCGTTTTTATAACTAACTCTCATAGAGGGCGCTAGTTACACGATTCATACAACGTATTATTCAACATAACTTTTTTAAGGGTAGAGTTATTAGTCAAAACTCCAAGTGAACATAAACATCGTTTAATTTTACACCAAAAAGGTACTCTTGGTAAAACTCGATATTATGTACCGTTTTCGGAATATTTTGATTTGAATATTATGAAGTAATAACCGCTCCTGGTATAAACTAATGATAAAGTTCGCTTTTCTCTAAGTTTGCCATGTAAAATTGACATTTATTGATTGTTATGACAATAAGTCAACAATAAATAGAGTTTTGAAACCTTGTTATTTGTAAAATTAGATATTGTTGATCAAAATGTACTCAAATATTGAATACACCGACATGTTATTAACTTTAGGCGAGTGTTTAGGAAACTCTAGTGCAGCTTTTACGCGTTATGCAGAAAAGTTTCCTAGAAGAAACTTACCAAGTAAAAAAACATTTAGAGCAGTTGAACGACTAAAATAACTTTACATTAGTAAATATAGTCCTGCAAAAGAATTATACAGCCTGTTCAATTAAGTCTGCACCATAATATGGAACCCTATTTTATTCTAAAGTTTTATGGAAAAAGGTATTCTTCACTTATAATTCTTATTGTTAGTGAATTTCATTGTTTTATTTGTTTACTGTCTTCATTAAAATATGTACAGGTGGTGTATTGAAAATTTATGTATGTATGTATTTTGACATTCACTGAGACCTAAAAGATCTATTGGGCCCCCTTACTTCTACTGAGTTTCTGAGGAGAGTCTCACTAGTGTTGTTAAAACCTCCTTCTATGTCCAAAAATGCACATACTGCAGTTTCTTGGTTGTCTAAGGCACCTCGGATATATTGAAAATTTAACAAAATAGATATTATTCTATAGCTTTTTGAAGCTACGACTACTTGCTCTGCCATTGAATAGCTTCTTTCCAAACACTAACTAGAGTATTCTATCTTCAGTTACACATTCAGTAGAAAACAAACATAAACATAGTAAATAGCCAAGAAACCAACCAACTAATAAAAAATTAAAAAGAAGTGGATTATGCAAGTTCAATTTTCGCAGTCATCTTCCCATAAGTCCCAATCTGATTCACATTCCGACTCATTTAAGTCAATAATTACAGGCGAAGTATCACTAGCGTCAATAATTTTTGCTGTTTCCCAATATTCCTCTATAATGTTTTGGGTATGCCTAACATATTTTTTCCATTTTTCTGGTGTAACCTACAATAATATAATTAAAATAATAGGAAAATAGTTGACATTGTAACTAGATTTCTGACTTTTTGATACTCAAAATTAGTTGAGCCATATCTGAAGAAGTGGAACATTATGAGTGATTAAGTCTATCTAATCTATAAAACAGGACGCTTACATTAACACTGTTGATCCTTACCTCCTACAATAAATTACATACTTGTATTCTCTATCGGGTATTTTATGTTTCTTCACAATTTTCATAATTTCATCTTTCATTCTAGATGCTGGAAAAGGTATACACCTTTCTTGTAACCAACTAATTAAAGATTGCTTAGTCCAAGATGAATTAGGGATTTTTTCAACTAAACTTGAATGATAAGATGCATTGTCCATTATTATTAAAGAAGGTTCTATTAAATTCGGCAGGAGCTGTTGTTCAAACCATTTTTCTAAGTTATTCGAATTCATCGAATCATGATAGTCTCCAGATTTACTCCCACTTTTGAAAATCAAACTACAATTTTCGACAAAACCATTCTCAGAACCTGCTTGTAAAATAATGTACCGTACACCTTTACCACTTGTCTTCCTTACTGCCTTAGTGCTACCATCCTGCCAACTTTTGCGAAAACTACCTTTACTAAAAATCCAGGTCTCCTCCAAAAAAAACATGCTGAAGAGGGTAAGGAGAACTCTCATTGTTCTTGAATTCTCTCAGAAAATGTTATCTTTTTTGAGCTACATGTGGTTGTTCCATAAGATAGTTTCTATTGGAAATACTGCAATTTAGCCATCTGAATTTTAGTTCTCTTAAAACATTATCCATTGAACCAACAGACATGTCGATTCCATCCAAATCAATGAGTTTTTTATTCGGTGTATGTAGAGTTACATGTTCACCTAAAATAAATAAGTAAACAAACAATATTAATGAATACAAAAACACTTTTTTAATTACACACTTTTATTAGGAAATGCACTAAAAAGTGAATAATAATTTTTTTTAATTTCTCATTCACTCTTTCTCACTATCCTAATGAAATAGGATTAACTTGATTTATATTAATTTCACTTATTGTTATATAAAAAATACTTACTTAGTGCACTGAAGTTAAAGGTATCAATGGTTTACCAGCTTCTTTTTCTGTGTATCTAAGCATATTTTTGTATTATTTAAATAAATAAAATGCTAACAATAAGATTAATATTCACTTTCCATAAATAATCATAAACAACAAAGTACAGACCTGACGAGAACTGTCAGTGGGACATTAGAAAAGGACGTAACCTACGAAGGGAACGTCTACATCGTATTCATAACGATATAAATTCGCCCGATTGATAGGTCGCGCTTGCACGTAAACTAAACATCAACCAATCAAATTTTTCTGTCAAAGATTAGGGTTAACGTTTGTAATACGTTTAAACAGTTCATTATTGTGATATTTTGATTAGGATTAATCACAGACCTGCCTTTTTTTCCATTTCTTTCACCGTAATGTGTTAGAAGGACATTAACAATCAATGACGCACACCAAAAAGGCTATTGTAAGAACTCTATGTTTAACTCCCATAACGCACACTACTGGTGTGATGAGAATCCACAAGCCAAAAGGGTATCACTTTACCAACACTCATTTAAAGTTAATGTTTGGGCAGCAACTTTAGGTAACAGATTAATAGGTTATCATATTCTACCTGGAAATTTAAGTGGTGATATGTACCTTGATTTTTTAAATAATCACTTATTTGAGATATTAGAAGATTTATCGATAAATGAGCGAACATCATTATTTTTTATGCATGATGGAGCTCCACCGCACTTTGATAGAAGGTGTCGTAATTGGTTGAGTAACAATTTTCGGAATCGATGGATTGGTAGAGGTGCAGAAGCTCCGATTCATTGGCCTCCTCGGTCATGCGATTTTAATCCTTTGGACTACACAGTCTGGTCGTATATTAAGGAAAAAGTCTATGCTACAGAGGTAAATTCTCGTCAAGAATTAATAGACAGAATTAAACGTCACTTTAATGACCTCATAGCTGATCCCCAACTGTTAAGAAGATTAATGGATTCTTTAGAAAAAAGGATAGACTTGTGTATTCGTGAGAACGGAGGACATTTTGAACATTTACTCTAATTGAATTTTATGTTATGTTCTTTGTCTTTATTTTAATTTTCTTATTGTAAGTTTTTTTAATTAATAAATTTATCATTAACTTATACGAGGAGCGGTTATTACTTCATAATTTTCAAATCAAAATATTCCGAAAACGGTACATAATATCGAGTTTTACCAAGAGTACCTTTTTGGTGTAAAATTAAACGATGTTCATGTTCACTTGGAGTTTTGACTAATAATTCTACCCTTAAAAAAGTTATATTGAATAATACGTTGTATGAATCGTGTAACTAGCGCCCTCTATGAGAGTTAGTTATAAAAACAAATTCATGGGATATATCAGCTTCCAAAACATATTCGTATGAAATTTCATTACAATGGTGCCAGTAGTTTCGGCAAAATCGTAAGAAACGTGAAATTTTTTATTTTCTTCAACGCCCTTTATCTTGAAAACGGATGGCGTTAGAAACAACAAGCAAACCCCAATTATTTTTCAGTTTTTTACCTATCCTAGAGACGGTGTTACCTTTTTTTGAAACACCCTGTAGAAGATAACTGTATTACTGTTTACCACAAAAATATCGTATAGAGTTTCTATGACATATACGAGGACCTTAGTTCCAGATAAATAATAGATACAAAATGTTTTTTATCTTGAAACAAAATAAAAATAGTCACGTTAATATAATTACTTAATAAGTTATACATAACGAGAGAGCTCTAAATTAATCAGAATCACTATTAGATCTGACTCGCAAATTGTAACTCGCAAATTGTAATCATTATTAGACAAATCTAAATTATCAGAAAGTTGAACAGAAGGTTTATCATCAGGAAGATTTTCATCTACATCAATAAATTGGTTCTTTAAATCTGTAACATGCCAGTTACCTAAATCACTACCAGATAGATCTTTTAATTTGGTAACTAATTTAGAAATAACTCTGTTGACAACACAAGGTATATGTTTAGGATCAAATTTAGCTACAAAATTATTAGATTTTGACGAAAGAGCATGATTATTTTTCCATAACCTGTCACCAACATGAAATTGCAAATCTCCTCAAATTGTAATGTTTTGCATTTTTTTCGTATGCGTTTTTTAACTTTTTCCGAATATCTACAAAAAGTTTAGGAAGGGTTTGAACATCGTTAATCAATTGCAATTTATCTACAGTGTTTATTATGTTATTCGCGTTTTCGGAAATTGCACCATGAAAATCTCCACTTAACGGAACGTTTCGAGCAAAATTTAGAAAAGCTGGGAAGTAACCCGTAACATCATGTTTCGCGGTTCTGATTGCTTGTGCAACTCTGTGTAGCGAATGATCCCAGTTATTATGAGACGAATTCTCATGAATATAACATCTTAAAGCTGTAACAACTGTTTTGTTAGTTCGTTCTGTGTGATTTGCTTGGGGATGATAACGAGCGTTATAAAATATTTTTTGTACCTTATAATGCGAAATTAAATTCTTAAAAAGAAAGGACGTAAAAACAGTACCATTGTCAACAGAAAAAATTTGTGGAACAACAAAAAAAGAAAAACTTGGTTTTCTATAAATTTCACAATGCCCTTAGCAGTTGCGTGTTGCATTGGATGAACAAGACAAAATTTTGTGAACCAATCGGTAATTACTAAGACAAATCTGTTACCAGATTTTGATTTGGGATAAGGACCTATTAAATCAGCAGAAATCCATTGCCATGGACAATTTATTTTTTTATACTGACCGATAACCAGCTTAAGGTAAGTTTTGTTTTTTACAAGAACCACAAACTAAACATTTATTAACGTAGCGAGATACAGAACTTTTAATACAGAAGTTTTGGCCAATAGTAAAGTTCGGAAATACGAGAAATAGTTTAAGATATGCCTAAATGGGCTCTTAAATCATTATCATGAATTAATTTCAATAAGTCAATTCTATTAGGGGTAGGAACAACAATTTTCCAATTAGATAAATTACTAGAAATTGGATTTGACAAAAAAACATGTTTGTATAAAACATTATTATCAACCTTAAATGTAGGATATAAATCAGGATTTCAGAGACGTTTCTTAACTTCAATAAAGGCATTTTCGGCTTCGGTAGTCCAAGAAATGGATTGACCATTTTTCCTGCTATGAAGAAGATCAGTGATTGGGGAACAAATGGTAGAGAAATCTTTAATAAAACGACGATACCAACCAATAAGACCTATGAGACGTTTTATTTCTGTAGTATTTTTTGTGGCGGAATAATTCAAAATAGCAGAGACTTTCTCGTCATCTGTACGTAAACCATTTTTATCCACAACAAAACTCAAAAATTTAAGGGAATCACGACAAAGTCCACATTTTTTAAGATTGACAGTAAGATTGGCTGTTTTTAACCTAAGATACAATTTGTTTCCATATGTAACTCAAAAGTAGGGGTAGCGATGATGATGTCATCTAAATAACAAAAACAATACGGTAGAAGGGAAGGATCTATAACCATGTCCATTAGACGAGCCATAGTTTTGGGAGCGTTGATTAGACCATAAGGAGTAGTAACGAATTCAAAAAGTCCTACACCGTATACAACGAAAGCTGTTTTCGGGCGAGAAGAATCAGACAAAGGTATTTGTAGAAAAGCCTTTTTTAAATCAATAGACGTCAGAAATTTTGCGTCTCGGAGTTTAGTAAGAATAATATCAACTTGCGCCATAGGATATGAATCTGAAACAGTATCCTTATTCAATTTCCGACCATCAAAACATACACGACATTCTCCGGACTTCTTAGGGACAATCCAGAGAGGTGAACACCAAGGGGAGTTCGAAGGTTGAATAACTTTGAGATTTAGCATTTCTTCCACTTCTTTCACGAGAAGCTTTTGCATAGCCGGAGACAAGGGATATTGACAATGCACAATTGGCTTTGCATTACCAGTAACGATATTGTGCTCTATTAAATTAGTTCGACCAATTCGGTCTGAAGGAGCAAGTGTAGCAAACAAATTGACTACCATGTCTGGTTCATCTTTTCCAAAAAAGGTGAGGCTAGAAACGGATTGAATTGTGTTAATGACACAAGTAGAGGACAAAAGAGAATCCGACAAATGATGACAATTAATGTCTATCTTACATAGACTCAAAATAAGAGAATGATAATTAGAAGGTATAATCAAAATTTTAATTGTTTTAGTGACATTATTCACGGCAACGGGAACAGTGATAAAACCCATAAATTGCTGTGGAACGCCATCAGCAGTAGTGATACTTATTGAAGCATCATATTCGATAGGTATATGAAGAGAATTAATAAGTGAAAACCCTTGGTTTCCAATAACACTAGAATTCCTTCCAGTATCAACCATAGCTACAACTTCAGTATCTAAAATTTTGACAATCATATAAGGAAGATAGTAAATATTTATTGAGTTATCTAAAAATCGACATAAATCGAATACTAAAAAAACCAAACGAAGAGGATACCAATTGTTATATAATACGCCAAATTAAAATCTTACACACGCTAAAGATAAGACGAAATAACTTATCTTAGAGGGCTGGGATGTTGGGCAGCTCTTAGCGCGATGGTGGCAATGGCTTCAACTGGTGGTGTACCTCGTGCACGAGAACAGGAAAACTGAGGTTGCCTCAAAACAGAACTTCCAAACTTGCCTAAAACTTGTCGGCTGCAGAGCTAAGGAGAAAAAAACAAAGGATAGGGAACTAGAAAAAAACATTAGGGAATTAACGAATAAATAGAACAGATCGGGTAAAAAGGAGTTTATGCTATAACAAATATAAAACCCGAACTCCACGTGTTAAAAACAACTTGACAGTGATCTAATTCATTCTATTCGTTTTTTCCTCAAATACCTATACAAAAAATGCAAATTAGCAAATAAGTAATAAACATAAATAAGCAGTAAGCACTATCCTAGAAAATAACCTAGGGAAAAAACAATAATTAACTTACCAACCAGACGATAAAATTTTGTTCATCAACAATGAATATATTTGAATGTTGCCTTAGTGGCAGTTAGAGATCGAAACTCGAAATTTCGAATATCTAAAGACAAAAATAGAAGGGGAATTTGATAAAAATTATTGTTTTATTTCGGAGTGACTGATGCGACAAGGAAACGGCATGTTTAGAAATTTAGTAGAAAATTGGAAGGAAGTGACTAATGAGCCACAAAAGTTAACTAAATAAAATAGTTTTTAAAACGAAAAACGTAACAAGCTAAACAGCATGTTACAACGGAATTTACAAAAGTATTATAATCTGTTTAAATGTAAATAAAACGCAAAAAGTGCCTAAATATGGAATTTTAATAATATTAACAAAAGTATTGAACAAGTTTACCTGGAAATTCATTCACAACAATCATACCGGAACCTTCTAGGTGAAAAGGTTTAGTCGTTAAGAAGATTACCAAAATATTTGGTTTTATCGGGATCGCCAAGTTGTACCACAAGATATCAATCATAATTGCCGAATAACTTAAGAAACGTTATTTCCTCCCGGATGAAAATTTATAAGAGGATTGTTAAAATACTCTAGTGAATAATGAAACAAATCAGCTAACTGTAAGTCAAGGGAAACTTTCCACTGAGATACAGCAAGCTGACATTAGTTCTCATTCATAGTAGCATATAAACGATCACCAGGAGGAAATCATTGAAATTTTTTTTTTTATGTTCAAGCATCTAGCTAACGTATAATCCACCGTGTTATGGTCAGCTGACTTTGTTTTTCATTCAAAATACTAGATAAACTATAATCTGACAAATTTTCAAATGAGAGGAAATGGCTGAAAAAACTTTTTTTTTCTCAATGCGTGGAAGGCTGCCACTGCCCGCCCCACCCACGGAGTCGAAGCTGACGGTCGCGAGTGTTCATAGTATAAATCCCTGATGTATTTTACGAAGTTTCCCTCGAGAAGAAATAATTGATCGAAAATGTACCTGGCTAATAGTCTCTTAGCACTCATCACGCTTCATATAAATTTCTCTTACAACAAAATGTACCTAATGAAAACAATTATTTAACCTGTACAATTCCCCTACATATTAAGAGACTTATAGCTCAACTCAGGACCACAAATTCAGAAAATGTACGTAATAATTCATATAAAATTGAAATGACCAATATTTGCTCAATATGTAACTTCCTAATGCCTGAAAATCTTGAACACATAATGCTCGTCTCTCCCATGTATAAAAGCCTAAGAAAAAATCATATTACGGTTCTAGGATTTTCGGATGATCTAGACTCTCTACTATCCTCAATAGATCCACCTACACTAATGCAACTATATCGTTTCATTTGTGGAGCAATGAAAATTACATCATTCATAATAAATGAATGAGATCTTAGTAAAAGTCCCTACCAGTTCTATGCTGATGCGAGCATCTACTTTCTCAGGAAATTAAAGAAAAGTATTTATATATTATGTATTATATTTTACACATTATTTTTGTTCGATGTTTGAATGTTTAATTTTCACTTTTTGTATGTATCTATTTTATGTTTCTCAGTGTAACCGCTTTACGTGTGAACAATAACACTCATTATTATTATATTTGTGTGTGTTTTCGTTAATTTTATTTTATTGAATATCTGAGGGAGTATATGCAGGTTATGGCGAAGCACCTTCAAGATCTACAGAAAAAGTTTGACATCTGGAAGAACTCTTTCTAGGAATACGGCATAAAAATGAATTTGGAAAAGTCAGCTGTTATGGCAGTCAAACAACAAACAGTGAACATAGAACTTGAGGGTCAGAAAATTAAAACAGTAAATACATCCAAATATCTTGGAACAGAAATCGAAAACACAGGTAATGAATATTAGATGCGGCAAGAGAAGATAACGAGGCAATAATAATAATAATGTGGGATTGGAACAGCGGAGTGGGTAAAGACCAAAATAGAGGTATAGGATGCATGGCAAAGTATGGAGAGGAAACTGCAAACAGGAAGGATGGTAGACTTCTGTAGAAGAAAGTATCTTATGCTGGGAAATACGATGTGGTATCAAAATATGGAGCAGGAAAATACATTCGTGGCAGAAGAAAGGAGCGCTGAAAGCCTAATAGACTACATAGAATACACACAAAGTCTGACCGAGAATATACTGAGGATAGAAACAAAAATAGAAACATATACAGGGCTTTTCACGATGAGCGTTAATTAGACGTTTCTGGCAAACGAGACAACGGATCAACCTGAAAATTCTACAGTATGCATAAATTGATATGATCTACACGCCTAAAATATTTTAGACGATGCGGCATGGCCGCTTCTACTATAAAGTAGCGACTACTTTGATTTTTCAAATGGAACACCCTGTATATATTATCATATTATGATTTCTCATCACTTTGTCAACAACTTCATGTACCATTTCTCTATACCTATCTGTTACCGTTTAGAAGATATAAATTAATTTCAATTTTTTTTTTACCAAACATGTACTTTTATAAACGCTGATAATCTTGAACTCTCTGGTACTAGGACGATTAAATTCGAAATGGAGTGGAGTGATACCATGAAGATTTTCACTTAGGGTCATATTTTCATTTGCTTCTTACAGGGTCTTAAAAAATGCAGATATTTTGATCACATGAAAAAATGAGTAAAAGTCAATTTTTTCAAATGGAACACCCTGTATATTTTCACATTTTTGAGCTCTACATCCAATTTTAGATTGACTTTGTTCAGATAATCATATTTCAATTTCGAACAGTTTTCGAGATAAACTGTTTCATACAGAAACTGACGTGATTTCCTTGTATTCATCACTTATTTTTGAAATTTAACAGATTCCGTTCGATAAATAATTATTAAAATACTCTTCAACCATCAAATGAAACTTCTCTTCAAACAATAGTTTTATTAACGCTGACACACGAACTGAAAATAATTTCATGAATTAGTTAATTCAATTGTCAGTGTATTTCAGAATATGTTCGAACACATCTCCATCTCTACTTAAACAAACATGTAATCTCTTCAAAAGATTTTCATGTGTAGCGCTCCTGATTAAGTCTGGAGTTAAACTATTGAAAGCAGTTCTAACTCTCGATTTCATATCTTCCATTGTTGTTACTGGGTTGGAGTAAACCATATTTTCAATGAAACCCCACACAAAATAATCCAATGGAATGCCATCTGGTGTTCTAGGAGGCCAACGAAAAGGTCCATTATTACCAATCCATCTGTCTTCGAAGATTTCAGTTAAAGCTTCGTTTACTGAACGAGAATTATGGGGTGGAGCACCATCCATTTGGTACCATACACGTTCTCTTCCTGGCCTATTATTTAAAATCATTTGAACTCCATTTCTCAGTAAATCTTCATATTTTGCTGCATTCAAATTACCATCATAAAACTCGATATAAAAAATTGACCCATTCTTTAAGGCACAAAATACATTAAATTGCCATCTTTCTTGAAAACCCCTTTGGCGAACGATATGGGGATTTTCTGGCGCCCAATAATGACTGTTGTATCTATTGAAAACTCCATTTTCTGTAAACTTGGCCTCATCTGTCCATATGATATTGTCAAGAAAATGTTCATCCTCTTGAGTCTTGACAAGTAACCATTCAAAGAATTCCACTCTACGAGGCAAATCAGTCTTTTTCAGATGTTGGACACAGTAAAATTTATAAGGATGCCATTTGTGCTTATTAAGAATGCGATAAATTGTGACGTAGGGTATACCTATCTCCCTTTCAGCCTCATGTAGAGAAGCATTTGGAAATGCATGAAAAAATCCCAAAACTGTTATGCAATTTCATCATACACTTTAGGCTTTCTACGAATGATTTTTGGACGAAAGGTTCCATTCAACCTACAGTTTTTTAGTAGTCGATTTATCACATTATTATTCGGATTCGGAAGTTGTGGATATCTTTCATGAAATACTCGGCATGTTCTACTTGCAATTCTATTGCACTCACCATAAATTATTAATAAATTCAAGAAATCTTCATTACTGTAACCTAATCTTGACATTTTTCTATTATAATTGGTATAACAATCAGTCAAAAACACTAACGAAAGTTTGACGTTTCAAAATTGGATCATTTATTTTTCCAAAGCACACTTTTAAAAAATAGTAATTTGCAATGTGGTACGGTCGAGACACTCAATACCTCATACAAATTGTAATTTTTTCTAAGGTACATATCAATTTCGAATACTGATTTGAGACTGTTGAGAAACTAAATCGAAAAGAAATTTCATTTGATGGTTGAAGAGTATTTTAATGATTATTTATCGAATGGAATCTGTTAAATTTCAAAAATAAGTGATGAATACAAGGAAACCACGTCAGTTTCTGTTTGAAACAGTTTATCTCGAAAACGGTTCGAAATTCAAATATGATTATCTGAACAAAGTCAACCTAAAATTGGATGTACAGCTCAAAAATGTGGAAATATACAGGGTGTCCATTTGAAAAAATTGACTTCCACTCATTTTTTCATGTGATCAAAATATCTGCATTTTTTTAAGACCCTGTATGAGGCAAATAAAAATGTGTCTTGAAGTGAAGATCTTCATGGTATCACTCCACTCCATTTCGAATTTAATCGTCTTAGTACCAGAGAGTTTAAGATTATCAGCGTTTATAAAAGTACGTTTGGAAAAAAAAATTGAAATTAATTTATATCTTCTAAACGGTAACAGATAGGTATAGGGAAATAGTACATGAAGTTGTTGACAAAGTGATAAGAAATCATAATATGATAATATATACAGGGTGTTCCATTTGAAAAATCAAAGTAGTCGCTACCTTATAGTAGAAGCGGCAACGCCGCAGCGTGTAGATCATTTTCAGGTTGATCCGTTGTCTGGTTTGCCAGAAACGTCTAATTAACGCTCATCGTGAAAAGCCCTGTATAGGGTCTAATAACAGACTAGTAATGGCTGAGTGAGCGTTAAATATGAGTATAAAGGAAGGTACACCAGTTTAGCAATATACAAACTTGATATAGAAGAAAACCGAGAATATACGAATCAGGAATTTCAGAAACTATGAATTGAAAGAGTAGAATGTACTTTGGAAGAAAAATGGACGAATTGATATAAGATGTTAGGGGAAAAGAAGCCTGGAAAAAATATATCCAAACAATAACACAAGAAGATATAGATGACCATAATAAAAACAGAAAATTAGTAATAAAAAACTATAAGACGAGAGAAAAAGAAATCATGGAAAAAATTTGGTGAGCAGTTGACAGAAACAGATAAGATAGATAACCGAAAATTCTGGACATAGATGAAAATAATAAGAGGAAGTGGAGGAAAAGAAATTAAAGCAGTGAGAAATATGAATAATCAGTTTCAATCGGGAAAGGAGATAATGTTAACGAGGGCTGAATATTACGAACATAAATTCAATACCAACCCTTTTGCACACCGTGTCATCAATTGATAGTTTTACATACCTACATACTGCGGTGGATCGTATTGTAGTGCGATCTTGCGTCACGTGTGAAAAGTAGGTATGAGGTAGTAAAGTAGTTAACCAGAAATTGTAATTAGTGTGCAGCACAATGGTCCAGCCATTTACATTTCACTCACCTAATAATGTCAATGTTGTTAAAGGAATATGCTTCCATCTTATGGAAAATAAAAGACCACTCAAATGCGGATATTTTGATCCCAAAATATTCGTCTTGAAAAATAGAGCATTTGATAACATTGCGCCAATGTTGTAATTTAATTAATAAATCCACAAAATCAGTTCATTTGTCAGAAATTTTCCATTCGATTACAAAATCTAACCATAACCATTCTATAGGACACCACCTGCTGCGGTGAAACACAGGGCCGGATCGTGACCTTTGGGGTCCTGGGCTAACGATATCTGGGGGCCCCATGAAATTATATAAATCAGGTATTTTCCTAAAAAATGTTTTATGCAGGAAAATTTAACATTCGAAACCTAAAGTTTTTTATTTCAAACGAAAATACATTATACACTTTGGTAAAAGTAGTTGAAATAAACAAGTACCTTGTTTATCTTTGGTGAACAAAAAATCAAAGCCATTAATTCTTAACCTATACATAACTTTATTCATTCCGGCGTATTCGGTGACAGGGCGAAGGAACGAAAGAAAATTGGAAAGATTAGAAATAAATTTTATATGTCATTGTTATCTCGAGTTTTTTATTTGTATTTTTTTACTGATTTATTATTATTTTGTTTGTATGCATCTTAACGGAAAACGGGGCCCCCTGGAACCCAGGGGCCCTGGGCAGTAGCCCATTGAGCCCATACGTAGATCCGGCCCTGGTGAAACAGAGTCGGACTTGTGAATATAGTTGTACCTACGATGAATAGCTCCACTTTTTCGTATTGGATGTGCAATAATGAATCGGTACTTTCCTGCTATACATATGCAGGGTAGGGTGCAACTGCATAATTAGCTCAAACAATGAACGAATTAGCAACATATGAGAATGTAGTGAAAGCTCGAGAGAAAGTTGAACGTTTGCACCTTCAGCAGTTAAACAATGCTGCATGGATTAATGTGAACGAACTGCAAAGACACGAATTTCCAATTATGTCACTGCAAGACGTAAGAGATTTAACTCTAGGTATATATCAGTTAGGTCTTGCACGTAGTTATATTCAAGATCATTTACAAAGAGAACAGGTCGACGAGTTTTCTTTTCAAGCACTTTTGCAAGAATAACCAGGTTTCCTGAGAGCTCGAGTTTATTCCAGAGATTCGATATATTGATGGCTGTTACTGTACTCGCAAAACTCGAACATCGAACACTTGGATGTTGTGCACATGTAGCTAGCGGATCTGGTATTAAGGATATGCTAGACACCAATCTAATACTAGATATCCATCAACCAGGTTACTAAATACTGTACTAGACGCTGCTGATCGAACTATACCTAATCATGAAGAAATATATGATGCAAACTAGATTTCAGTCAACAGTGCTTTTCATGTCACGCAAGGGAAAACACCCAAATATAATATATAACACAAAACCGGCTTCGGCTATCAAAAAAATACAAAAATTAAACAAAACCCGGCTTCGACCATTTAAAAAATTTAATAAAGCAGAAAGGCGACTTTAGCTATAAAAAAAAATGAAAACCGGCTTAGGCCAAAAAAAATTTTTTTTCAGCTACACTTCGCGAGGTCCTCAGGCGGTGTGTGTAGGGGGAAGGTGGAGCGCGTAAAAGGGGATACTCTAAGAATGATACATTATTTTTTAGTATCTCCCTTTACGTTGAGTTCATTACCTTCTCACATTTCACAAGCATTTTTGTATTAACAGTTAATAGACATTTAACATCGAGCATATGAAAAAATCTTTTTTCTATGATCTCTATCGAAAGTCGTCTTTTGTGCCTTGAAAAGCAACTGCAAAGTTGATGTTTTCCGCGAGCTGTCATAATTTGACATTATTAGCGCCTAATTTTATTTACAGATAAAAGAGAGCTGGTAGTTAATTTTGGTGTGATCATAGAAAAAATCTTGTGTGTATTTAGAGCAGAAAGTTTTTTGGTAGTTTCGACTTTCTGTCTCGACTACCAAAGTACTACTTTCTGTTCTTGATACTAAGGCACAAGAAAAAATTCGGGCTCTAAGGCACAAGAAAAAATTCGGGCCCTCTTTTCCAATAAAATTCAAAGATTCTCTTGTTATCATGAACAAAAACGCCGCGTAAAAGAAAACACCGCCTCCCTTTGCTGTATGTGCCGCAATACTTATTTAGTTATTTTTAGATTGGGGAATCGCCGATGCCGGTATCTTTAATATAAATTAATAAATAATTCTAAAAAATGCATTAATTATACCAATCTAAAGCTTATTTTATTTAATTCTATTTTCCTTATTCCTTATCAGAGGTAACTGTTTTTTTTCTCTGCTATGTAAATTAACGTTTGAAATTATGAATATTTTACAACCTTTAACGGGCCCCTCAGACCACCGGGCCCAAGGCCCGGGCCTTATGGTAAAATAGGCCCTGTACTCAAATAGCTATTCCGCATCCCTATCCTATTTTTTTTAAAAGTTACCGATGCCAGCAAGTACACTACAAAATACTACAAAAAAAGAACAACATATACCTAAAAATTAACTTATAAAATTAGGTCAGCTCAACCCTGTCTGGTTTTATCTATTCATTTCTTATCACCTCTGATATCCTTACTTCGTGAAATCTGTAAAACATGTTTATTCACGTATTTTCTCTGTCTTACTCATACACTCTCCGTAAGCGATTTTAAAAATAATATCATTAATTGTGAGTAAATTATAAAAGTCACAACATTCTGCGCAATGTTATCAAATAATCTATTTTTCAAGACGAACATGTTGGTTTCAAAATATCCGCATTTGAGTGGTCTTTTATTTTCCATAAGATGGAAGCATAGTCCTTTGTGACATTAGTAGGTAAAATGGAAAAATTGTGTTAGCCTATTTTGTTTCATGTGCTTCGATATATTTTATATTAAAAAAAAAAACGAAACAGAGGCGTCACAGATATCCCTAATTCTATTGGCGACTTTTCAACAAGATAAAATCAACCAAAACACACACAAATATCATTGCGTAATTTTATTTTCAAATAAACTTCGTCAAATGTAACCCATCGTTTATGGTTATTTTGTGGCTAGAGAAATTGAAAATGCCAATATTTTTATAATTATATGCTCTCTCAAATGATAAAAGGTAATTCCATAAAAAATTAGGATGCAATTCTAATTTGAAAAAATATGTTTATCATTAAATGCGTAATGTGAAAGTATAATAGTTATTCAATTTGCAGCCTGTATAAATATTTATTTCCTAATTTGAATAAACATTCAATGGTCAAGACAAATATTTCCCTAATGAAACTAAAGCATACTCTCCAAAGTTCTTTAAACAACTCCCAGTAAACACAGGATATCCTATGGATATCCATATAATGTCCACGATTGGTCCATATTGACATGGACACAGAATGGACATCCAATGGATGTCCATTTACTACTAGTACAATGGATATCCGTTTGGGGACATTCACTGGACCTTTAGTTCTTATTCACCACTGGACGTGAATATTTATTTGAGTGATGTGACGTCCATTAGACATCCATTATTCATCCTTTGGTCGAATTGAAATATACACTTATTAAAAATGTACTAGGTCCGCTATATTTTATACTTATACCTTCCATCAGCTACTCGATTAATTTTTTACACTCGTATAATGAGTACCTATTATATTTTCAGTTTCTTGTAATGACAAAAAAAGAATTGAAGGTAGCAAAAAAGCTTAGACAAGTGCGGCTAATGGAAATGGCATTACATAAAATGTCTATTTGTATCTGATTTGGAAGGAGGAAGAGTGAATAAGGCTGAACATCTGTGCATGGTTTCATAAAAATAAATAATAATTTGATGTTAGACTGTGTAGAGAACTTTTGTACAAAAGATATTCAGTTCATATCCTAAATTCCAGTTCATGTCCTATAGTATATTATTCAACAAGCATATAATGATGGCTATTATTCACGATGGTGTGTTGTAGAACACTATATTTTGTCAACGACTATTAATTACCTGTTTAGGTAGGTACCTATACATTTTTGGTCAAACTGAAACACTATACTTTATTACAAAAAACTACTAATTGCTACTTATGCTATTCAACAAATTATATATTTATTAAGTATTTAATTATTTAGAACGTCCCTTTGCTTTTGACATACATCATACACACTAGATAAAAAACTGCATATAAAACGATCTACTCGTATATATACCACAGCTTGATAACCTATGACATCTATCTGCATAGCATGGTGGTTTGAGGCGATGTCTTGGTGAAGTGAGGAATTTTAGACATAGGATCGAATCCCTGTCGCGGTGAAAATTTCAAAATAATAAATTGTGGCATTTGTATAAATAGGAATAATCTTCAATAAATGCGAAGTGAAGTGAAAAAGTACACGTAAAATGTTAAAATTATCATATAGTCGTAGACAAAATATATAGTTCACGCCCATAACAAGTACACGGGATGTCCATATGCCATCCTGTACAGAACGTATCAAGTTCAGGTCCATGAAAAGTCCATGAGTTCTCCATGGTTTATTTATTATGTCCAGTGAATGTCCATATTTTCACAAGGTATATCCATTCTTCCATCCATTCAATTTTGTGGCAAATGGATATCCAATGGATGTCCATAGGATATCCTTCTGAACCTGAACGGATATCCTATGAATATCCCTTCTTGTCCAATGTGGATATCCATTGGACATCCATTGTATGATCGTGTGTTATCTGGGTGAGGTCCATCACAAAAAGTATATTAATAAACAAACAAAATACTGTTACTAGCTAAGTAGTCAACAAACAGTTCGGCACGGCGCTTGGCTGTATCCGCTCTCTGAACGTGAGATTTCATATGCGATGACGTCACGCCAGAATTACGGAGAGGAGCTCTGTTTCATGTTTATAATTTTTGTTAGGCGACTTATAAGTCTCGCAGATGTCTAATTTTTTGCACAGAGCCTTAAAATTATGTACTCTTTCTAATGGTCAAATAAAAATAAATATGTAAGTGACCTCATTGCTCCAAGATAGTGGCCGTTAGCCTTTAACGTTATGCTAAATCAGTTTTTCATTACTTTAATAACAGGATTACCCAAAACTTTATTTTGGGTGCCGTAAGTTCATGAGATGAACTAACGATTGGCTTGTGTCAAAATTATTTTTTTGTCAGTTTTTACAATCAATTTACCTGATTCAAACTAAAATATGGCGTTGGATTTGACAACCAGCCCAGATAACACATGAACATACAATGGATATCCACATTGGACATAAGGGATATCCATAGGAATATCCGTTCAAGTGCTGAAGGATATCCTATGGGCATCCATTGGATAGGTATCCATTTGCCACAAAATTGGATATCCCATGGAAGTCCGTTTCGTACTAAGAATGGATATACCTTGTAAAAATATGGACATTCACTGGACATGATAAATAAACCATGGACATCTCATTGACTTTTTATGGACCTGAACTGAATACGTTCTGGACATCCCATGTACCTGTTATGGACGTGAAGTATATAATAAGCCAATATTTTACCTCCTAACAAAAGGTATGTGATACCCATATATCTACTGGAGTGAATTATGGTTCATAATTCACTATTAAATCTGCGTATTTTGTTTAGGAAATTTGTATCTGAAATATATCGTATCGATAAAATATCGAAATTTCTAGTATTGATACTTTTCATAACGGTATTTTTTAATATTGATATTTTTAAAACAATATATTTATATCGGTACGGTGTATCGATACTTTACACAGAATCGCCCATCTCTATATGTCACATTTGACGTACTCCTGAAATTTATTAATTTTGACGTTAGAATTGTCAATAATACCTACCAAATTATCACTTTCCGTTCTACACTCGCCTTTTTTAATAAAGAAATCTAGGGTCGTGGACAAAGTATAGTATTCTACTCGCAATTTATGGGCATTATTTACTCGGGTGACTTGCGCCCCTCGCCTACGGCTCACCCTGCGTGAATATTGGCTATCATAAATTGCTCGTTTAATATTAAACTATTGTCCACGACTATTTGATAATTTCAACATTTCACGGGTGCTTCTTCAAGTATAATGCCGTACATTATTTACCAGTAAATTATATTGAAGATTATTCATTTATTCAAATGACACAATATTTATTATTTTCAAATTTTCACCGCGACGGGGATTCGATCCTATGTCTAAAATTCCTCACTTCATTAAGTCAGAGCAGTAAACCACCATGCTATGAAGATACATGCGATAGTTAACAAGCTGTTGTATATATACGAGAAGATCAATTTATATGCAGTTTTTAATCTAGTGTAAATGATTTATGTGAAAAGCAAAACTGATAATCTGTTAAATAACAAGGAGTAATTATTAGAAATTAGTAGTTTTCTTGTAATAATAGTATTCTACTTGCATATAGTGGCTATTATTCACTTGCCTGTGGCTCGCGACATAAACGCACCATCGTGAATGATAGCCATCATTATATGCTTGTTGAATAATATACTATAGGACATGAACTGCATACATTTAGGACATGAACTGGATATATTTTGTACAAGAGCTGTCTACACAGTCAAACATCAAATTATTATTTATTTTCATGAATCCACAGATGTTCAGCCTTATTCACTCTTTCCTCCTTCCAAATCAGATTTAAAACCTCGTTTAAAAACCAAGAGGAGTAATTTGGATTTAAGAGGGGCCTCCTCACAGGTACACAAACCTCAAAACATAAACAAAACTGGTCACTTATCTAGTTATTTTTAAGTTCAAAATATTTACGATAGATGTCGCTACTAGTATTAAATCGGCTTTTATTTAATATGCATCTCTTGACGATTCAAACAAACGCCTCTCCGGGTCAGCTGTTTCAATGTTATGGTTTCAAAGGTTTCAAACACAATTTCTGCCAGCAGTATAGTCTGGGGCCAGCTGGTATTTTTATTAATTTTCAATCTCAATAAGTAAATTATGATTTTATTTATTTACCAGCTAGTATGTTCATTTTACCTAGGTAGGTATTCTCTTTTCTTCTTTACTTGTTTCTGTACTTATAGGTTAATTTTGAAATTAAAATAGTACTTATATCAATCATTATCGTCGGTTCTCTATATTTTGAAGTTTTATACCTATCCGAGATTTATAATTGCCATTTATTGAGAAGTAATGATAAAATGCAAAGCAAACCAATCCGACAATCTAACATCTAACAAAATTCTATTGGGATTATCTGAATGCAAAAAGCTAATCTTGTCTAAACTATCAGGTGATATAACCTATAGATATGTATTTTCTTCCACGACTATATAATAATGCACAAATACTTATATTTTTACAAAATAACTTCTATTTAATACTCTTCCTAAGAATCTACTTTTACTGTGATATAATATATATAAAAATTGTAATTTTTGCCCAAGAGTCTCAATAGATACCTACCTTTATTTTGGACAATTTCAAAAATTATTATAAAAAACAACCTATTTAGAATTAAAAAGAACATCCAAATATTCAATATTGTTTTACATCAAAAACTTTTCATTCTTTATTTTACAGAGAAAACATAATAAATGATAAGACAAGAAAACAATTGAAGGAGATATTTCAACTCTACCAAAGCGATTCTATCGAGAAGCGCTATTGCCATTTCTAGAGTAGGTAGACGAAATTAATTCTTTAGTCATCCTTTGGTTTACAATATTTTTTTAATATCAACAACTAATAACACTATTTACTAAGTGATCCTTTAATAATTATTTTATTGTTTTAAATGCTTATATAATCAATTAATTCGCAAGGTACCTAGGTAATTTCGATTATATATTGTAAACACAAAGTTACAAGACATTTATTGTGCTTCCAAAATTTTCAAAATGTAAATTTTATTCAACAATAAAATTATTCTAACCTATGGCAAGCTAAAAACTAGATAACCATCCTCATCTCTTTTTATCGTCATAATCACAGGATTATATATAAATTATTAAATAAATTGTAAGGATTTCTAGGGACAATTTTTACATTTGACATCGATGCTTTAGAATCCAATGAAATCTAGTGATAAACACATTACTGCATTTACAATCAATGTTGCCATGTTATACGAAAATCCTCAAACTGCACGGGGAAAAAACAAACAAAAAATTTTTTTAACAGGAAAACTGTAAAACTATGCACGTCATAGATTATTAGGTTTATTTAGGTACTTGCAATATCTATATACCTAGTGACCATTTTACTTGTATGTTAGGTATTTTATGTTTTCAAAATTCGATATTCCACTACGTAGGTATGGTGTATTTGTGTATTAGCCATAAGGCAAATTGTGATTAATTTTTGTGTTTATAAAATAGAAATATATCAGGTATGTATAATACGTGCTTATATTTTATTATTGTATGATTGCAGCAGATTGTAGGTTTTTCATGATTATTTTCTCGATATCTACAATAACTAGGTAAGTAAATTAAACATTCTTTTTCTAGTTGTGGCAACTATGTAAATTCTTAACATTTTCGTTTTTTGAGCGAAAAACGAACAAGGGTAGGGGCACTAGATAAGAACATTGGGGGCGGACTATATTATTATTATCTCTGGACTAGTTCATTTTGTAATGTGTAATGTAATGAGGATACTGGGTGTAGTAGGATAGTAGAAGGGCCTCTGACTAGGTGGTGCTGCTGGTCACTTGGTGGGTCATCCCCCAGGAATAAAACAACTACCTGTTTCACTGGGACATGTTCTATTTAATATTTACTATACATTAACCACTAACACTAATTGACTACTCTTAGATTACTACTTAGAATGAATGATACTGACTGTAATCATCCTTTCATGAATGACCATCATAATGACTTAATAATAATAATGAATCAATAATGAATTAATAATGAATTAATAATGAATTAATAATGAATTCTTAAAATACTATTGTTACCTATATATACAAAGAGTCAAGTTCACTATAAGTAAACATACATGATACTAGATAATGTTTATTTGCTTTGACATTGACTCGTACGTGTAACCTTTATATTTATTATTTATAAAACAATTCGTGGTTTATTGGAATTAGCTGAAGGGAATTTATTCGATAATATTTTAAATAATTAATGACTTAATGTTTAGGCCAAAAGGCATCACACCTTCCCCTTTTACAAAAAGAATAAATTCCGTTGAGCTTCCTTTCCCCCTAATGAAATGAATTTACAATTATCCTAAAAATAAATGGTAGATGGTTATTAAATAATGTCACTAACCTACGATTACATAATATATTCATAAATAAATGAATGTTCATTGCCTTTAAAAATTGTTTACGATCACTTAGTTGTTTATTTATTTTCACTTCAATGTTTTGAACGTTTGTTATAACACTTTTGTTTATTATTCGGAAATGTTTATAAACTCACTCGCACTTCCAATTTTACAATATTTTAATTCATTTTACAATAAGGATGGATTCTGTTTTTGTGTATTTCTTTTATCACACCTGATTCTAATTTAATTTTACAGTTAACATCGCTCACCTCTGTGACTGTAAATGGACCTATATATTGAGATTCGAATTTGGTTCTATTTTCCCTCTTTACTAACACTGAATCCCCTATTTTAAAATCAACTGGATTAGCTACCTTACTATTTTGACTTTGTCTACTCAGTTTATGTTTGGTTAAATATTTCTCTGCTCTCTGATGAGCTACCTGCAGTTTATATTTTAACTCATTCTGATATTCATCAATATTATAGCATGGCTCAATCTCGTTTGTTAGATTCTCGGGTAAGTTAGCACGTCTACCGAACAATAATTCAAACGGCGTATAACCATGATACGAGCTTGGAGTCGTATTATAACAATAAGCAAATAGTTTACACCATTCATCCCAATCATCCTTACTTTCATTTATAAAGTGTCTCACATACTCATTAAGCGTTCTATGTAATTTCTCACAACCTCCTATAGATTGATGATGATATGCTGTTGAGTAATTATGCCTAATATTTAACATTTTAGTTAAAGCGTTGAATATTTCATTTTTATATTCTGTGCCTAAATCTGTCCTAATTTGTTTCATTAGACCGTAATTTGGTATGAAATTTTCAAAAATTCCACGAGCTATCGTGTTCGCTTCTTTGTTTTTAACTGGAATTATTACTGCATATTTCGTTAATTCACATAACATTGTGATGCAATAACGGTTACCATTTTCACTTTGTGGAAAAGGACCGACCGTATCTATATATGTTATATCCCATGGTTTTTCTGCTGTATCCGTTAATACAAATTCTTCCTTGTGATTATTCTTTGCTTTATTGACCTGACACTTGTGACATTGCTTAATATATTTTCTTACATCTTTTTCCATGTTTTTCCATCTAAAATTCGCTCTTAATTTTTTCAATAGCCTGTTATTTCCTACATGACCTCCAAATAAAGGATCATTATGATAAGTTTCTAAAATCTGTTGCTTTTCTTTTTCTTTTTCCACCATCCTAGGTATATCGCAAATACATATTTGTACGTTTTTTAACGTATTGTTTCCTTTTTCCATAAACTCTTTTATAGTGCACTGTGTGAAAATAATATCATTCATATAAATTTTCATCCTTTTTATACCATTATTTACCGCTAGCTTATCAAGCTGAACTAACGTTTGATCTAAATCAAAGTTAACTATATCGGTATTTAATAAGGCTTGGCTAAATCTCATCCTGTTTTTGATCCGTATGTTCATCCTTAACGAAACACGGTTATTTTCAAATTGCAGAATTGGTAATTTATGCGCCTCTAAATTATTCAGTACTTTATATACTGCTGGCTTGCGAATATCTTCCTTTATTTCTGTGGAAACTATTTTATCTTCTCCTATAGGCTGAGCTTTATTATGACGAGTTTTTGACCTCGTTATTGCTAAAATGTGAGCATTGTCAATGTACAAGTCTTTTAATTCATTTATGGATATCCTTGAAATACTGTCCGCATAATTTGAATTTCCTTTCAAATATTGTATTTCGAAGTTGTATTCTTCTAGGTCTAGTCTAATTCTCGTAAGTTTCGAAGTTGGGTCTGTCATCGAAAAAAGATGTGTTAACGGCTTGTGATCCGTTTTCACAATAAAATGTGTAGAACCATATAAATAACACTTAAAATGATTAATTCCCCAATGGATAGCTAACAGTTCTTTCATGATTATAGGTTTATTTAATTCACTTTTCTTAAAACCTCGCGATGCATAAGCTATAGGTAGATCTATACCTTCGTATTCCTGGCTAAGTATTGCAGAACACGCAATATTTGAAGCATCTGTTGTCAATATAAATTTTTTATTGAAATCTGGATATTTCAAAATAGGCGGCTGAATTAATGCCGATTTTAGTATTTGGAATGATTTTTCGCAGTCTTCCGACCACTCGAATTTCACATTTTTCCTAGATAATTTATTGAGAGGTATGCATATTTCAGCGAAATTTGGAATGAAACGTCTGTAATAGTTACAGAATGCTACGAACCTTTTAGATTCTTCTGAATTTTTGGGCACTGGATACTTCTCAATGACTGAATATTTTGCCTTATCGGGTAGAACCCCTTCGCTGGACAAATTGTGTCCTAAATACGTTACTTCTCGCCTGAAGAATTGACATTTTTGTGGATTTAATTTAAGGTTGAATTTCCGACATGTGTCAAACACCCTTTCGAGATTACTTAAATGATGATTTTCTGACATCCCTATTACGACTATATCATCCATATAAAGAAATGCTTTTTCTGGAGTTAATCCTGAGAATGCTATGGACATCATTCTTGAAAAACTATTTGGACTTATATTTAACCCAAATGGTAATCTTGTATACTGAAAAGAACCTTTTTCTGTACTAAAAGATGTATATTTCCTTGAAGATTGTTCTAAGGGAATTTGATGAAAACCTGACATAAGATCTATGACTGAAAACCATTTCGACCTCCCTAACTGATCTAAGATCGAATCTATTCTGGGTAATGGAAATTTATCTGTGACTATTTTCTTGTTCAATTGCCTGAAATCTATACAAAGTCTCCAAGACTTCTCTCCATTGATTGCCTTTTTGGGAACAAGTAAAACTGGACTGTTATAATCTGAGATTGAAGATTCAATTATACCTTGTTCTAATAACTTTTGGACCTGATTATTAAGTTCTGAAGATTGAGAATGTGGCGTGCGATAATTTTTAATATATACTGGAGTATCATCTTTTACCAATAGCTTTTGCTCATAAAAATTATTATGCGTTAAAATGTCGTTCTTTAAAGCAAAAATGTCTGAAAAATTCTCACAAAGATTTATTAGCTTATCCCTCACGTATTCTGGTACCTCTAAATTTAATGTTTTTCTTAATTCTTTCAACCTATTCTTACTTCCATTCTTCACAGCATATACATGAAATAAATTTAAATCCAATATTTTAATATTGTTTGTATTTATCGACTTGCTTTCATAATTTGTGTTTAAAATTCTGACATAAGGATTAGTTTTTGATATAATAGATCTTGCTATAAATATTCCTGGTAATAGTTCTTGTTGCTCAACAACTTTATCTTGTCTTAAGTTTTTGAAACTTTCTACCAACCGATAGACTTCACATCTAGGCGGTATTGCCAAAGTATCATATTCAGGATTGTCAAGAATTTCTAATGTTACTGTATTCCTAGATTTACAATCTATGTATAATTTTAATTCTGAATAATCTAAAATACAATTATAATTTCTTATGAAATCCCTACCTAGAATTCCATTCGTAGGTATAGGAAATTCTTCCTCTACTACATGAAAACAATGTTGAAATGCTATACCCTTAATAAAAAGAAAAGTTTCTATTGTACCCAAAGTTTTAATTTCTCCCTGAGTTATTCCTTTAATATTTAAGATTTGTGTTGTCTTTATTAAGTGATGTGGAAAATTATCTGAAATTTTTAATAACGATATATCTGCACCTGTATCTAATATAAAAGTATCTATATTATCCGATATGTCAGTTTTAATTTGCACAAAGTTTGAAAGAGTTAAATCAAAGTTATAAATGTAATGATTATTATTATGCAAGTTATTTAAAATTTTGGATTTTTCACCTTTCTTTTTCAAAACCCCAATTCTTTCTGTTCATCTTCCACTCTCGTCTCTCCACTCTCACACATTCTTACATTTCTATATTTATTATCATTGTTAAACCTATTGTTAGGCTTGTTCCTATATTCTTCTGGTTTCTCCCTGTAACCAGTAAATCTCCTATTGCCTTGATTGGCGTGAAATTTCCTACTGTTATCGTAGTTATTTTTCCTATGGAAATTATTTTCTCCATTATGATTTACATAAGAGTGTCTTCGCTGAGGAAAATAGGTATTTCGCTGTGGAAAATAGGTATTTCCTGACACAAACTTATTTCTATCTGCCTTATAATGCAGAACACTTCCTGTTGACTGATTGTTTCCCACATTGATGGAAACCAATTTAGTCATCACCTCTTGCGGTGTCGTAAAATTCCCAGCTGCTATAACGGTTTTTATCCGCTCTGATGCTGAGTTGTCGATCAGTGATTTTACTGCTGCTTCTGTTGTATACTTAGTTGCTAAATGTACTGGCATTCCTTCTGCCAAATACGCGGCTTGTAACTGATCTGTTAATTTCTCCATCTCTGAAGCATACTCAACTATATCCTTATTGTTTTGTCTTAATTTGCTTAATTTAGCTCCTACTAAACTAGCACTATCTCCCTTTAGTCCCTTTTTAAGGGTTCCTATAATTTCTACCAACGATTTTTCGGTGGTGATTAGACTCCTGGCCTTTCCAGTTAGCCTAGTTTTCACAAATAGTACAGCATTCTCCTCATGCTCTGCTGCACCAACCTGTAGCAAACTTATAGCATCTACAAAAGATTGCAATTTGCTTATATCCCCATTAAATTCATTTGGTAATATCTTACCAGCTAAATTGAAAAAGTCATTCATACTTAATGCCATTTTCTCCTTTTTATCTTTGCTCATTGCTTCTAATACTATTAAATTATTAATTAAATTATTACGCGTAATTAATTGAGACGGAACTTCATACTGACAATCTAACACTTGAAATGCTTTCTCTACCTTTTCTCTAATTTTGTTAAAATATAAAATACATGTACTCTGCTGATTCTCCTCTAACTTATACCAATTCTTATTTATTAACTTAGAGAAACTATTAAATGAATCACACAACTTATTTATTATATCTATATGACTATCTGAGCTTTTTGGAACCTCCTTTTTTACCACACGCTTACTATTCCTACGTATATCTTCTAAAATTAAATTCAATCTAATCTCAAATTCATCCCACGTTACTGTATTTCCATCACTCGAGGACATTTAAAATTCATTGTCAATAGAAATAAAAATATGAAATATCAATTATCAAAAAAAAATTTTAGCCACAAAACAGAATATACCCTTAAAGTTTACAAAAAAAATATTCTCACCATCCTACAGATTTAGCGTGCTTTGCTGTAGATTTCTTCTTATCTCCCTCTTCATTTGTCTTCTATGATTCTTATATATAGACCATCCAAATTGTAGTACCAAAACAACCACAATAATGTAGATAAGAATCTTCACCTCCAGATCTGCTTTGAGTTCCTCTTCTTGTACTATAAAATTACTGTTGACCACGCCATTTTCTTGGACCGCTTGTTTCGTTGCTTTACCACCCATTGTTACAGAACTCCAATTGTTTGCAGGATCGCCATGTAATGTGTAATGTAATGAGGATACTGGGTGTAGTAGGATAGTAGAAGGGCCTCTGACTAGGTGGTGCTGCTGGTCACTTGGTGGGTCATCCCCCAGGAATAAAACAACTACCTGTTTCACTGGGACATGTTCTATTTAATATTTACTATACATTAACCACTAACACTAATTGACTACTCTTAGATTACTACTTAGAATGAATGATACTGACTGTAATCATCCTTTCATGAATGACCATCATAATGACTTAATAATAATAATGAATCAATAATGAATTAATAATGAATTAATAATGAATTAATAATGAATTCTTAAAATACTATTGTTACCTATATATACAAAGAGTCAAGTTCACTATAAGTAAACATACATGATACTAGATAATGTTTATTTGCTTTGACATTGACTCGTACGTGTAACCTTTATATTTATTATTTATAAAACAATTCGTGGTTTATTGGAATTAGCTGAAGGGAATTTATTCGATAATATTTTAAATAATTAATGACTTAATGTTTAGGCCAAAAGGCATCACAATTTTATCATTTGCGATTGCTATTGTTTCAAGCTTTTTTTCGCTATACCTAGTTTTCTATTGTCTATTTATATATTATTACTTTTATTTTATTGTGTTATCTTTATTGGTGATAAGGACACCCTCCCTTCAGTGGAAGAGACACTTTCTTTAATTTTTTTACACCCCCCCTTAGTGAAAGAGACTTTTTTTCAGTTTTTTTGACGATTTATTTGGTGAAAGAGACACCTTTTTTAGTTTTTTTTGTATTATACTTAGGTATATTATGGCGCGAGAAAAGTGTAGGAACCATAAACGAAACAAGAAGGCAAAATCAAAGAAGAAGTAAGTAAAAAATCATTTGCTTTACAGGTCCTTCAGATTTCGATAAAATTATTTGTTAACACATTTGGCTTTTTATATAGTTGTCCTTATCACAAATTCAATAGAATGCCATGGTATAATGTGAAATATAAATTGATTTCATTTTCAACAAAAAATAAGTTGATGCAATATTCTCAAGAAAATATTGCTAATATAAAAATAATCGTACAAACTAAATTTTTTGACACCCGGCCTGCAAAAAAGCTATAAATTTCCATGAGTGAAGTGCCCTTAGGGTGGGGGTAAATGTTTTTAAATATGTATGAGATGGAGGTTTCATTAGCTCTGAGTCTATTATCTAGTTGAAGTAGCGATGCAGCAATTAGTAAAAGAGATGTACCTAGGAGACTCTTTTATGATACAAAATTTTGATGTCTTGGAGGTCTTAGGCAAGCTGTTTATAATGAGAGAATAAAATAAATGTTTTTCATTATTTAGGCAAAGAGAAAAGACAAAACCACTAGATGAAGAATTTTTACAACAGGAGACGGAAGTAGAGGAATTTCAAGAGGAGGACATTGGACTACAGGATGCCACAGAAAAGGATGCTGTAGAAGAGGACTTTCCATCTAATTAAATAGAAGCCTGATGTAACTGCCTAGCCCACACAGATCCAAATAATAAGTAAAAAAACCTATTTACCAGAAACATCTAATTTTTTTATTCCACTTATAGTTCTGATTATGTAACTAAGACGAAACCTGATGTAACTGTATTTGAAATAAGAAATGTTTTTTTGTTCAGTATTACAACTATATGGATCAAGACTTCAATGTTGCTGGGTGTCAGCTCCCTTTGTGAGTATACAATATTAAAAAACGGATAGTTTATATTTTTTTTTTGTCTGAGGATTAAGAAAATGGAAGATGCAGTTCAGTTGCCATGTATAAATAAAAACAAAGACAATTTATTCAGTACTTGTGTATTATCTTTGTAATATGGCTTCCAAGATAAAATGGATTATTCATATATTTTTTCTGAATTGGGTTAGAAAAATAATTTGTTAGTAAAAATATTAAGTATTTATTTATAGAGTATTTGAATAATATTTTTTCAGTCTTTATAACTACATGGCTCAAGACTTCAATATGTCAATAGAGGTCACCACCCCTTTGTGAGTATAGAATTGTAAAAAATCGATATTTTTGTTAACTTTTTATTTTCTTTTTGTTCTGAGAAATGGAAGAGAAAAATAGAAGATGAACTTCAGTTGCCATGTATTTTAATAAATATGAAGACAAATACATTAAATTTGTAATAATAATTTGGTTTATATTTTTATAGAATATTTTTTATTTGTTTCGCTTCAATAAAAGCATGAACTTATTTTTGCTGTGAGTTTTTTTAATAATCAATAAGGGTCAATGAAAAAGCAGACATGTCTGTTTATTGCTATAATACACATTTTTATAGTTTACCCAATTAGCATTTCTTTGCTATAATTCATTTGAATGATGATTGAGAGGGGTCAGTGGAAAATCAGACATACTGTATTATAATAAATATAAAAAGTACCTACTTACTTTGTACTTCAAATTTGTAATAGTACAAGTAGATTGCCTAAATGATTTGTTTTCGTATTCAACAAAATGAAACATTTTTGCTATAAGTAATTTCGTATAATGCCTATAATTTACTTGAATAATTAAGAAGAGTCAATGGAAAAACAGGCATATCCGTTCTAACAAACTGGAGGAAAACTGCAAAAAGTATTTTATAATAACATTTGGATACATAACCTGGAAAAATTGAAGATCAAACATAATATAACATTTTTATTCCTGTGTTTCGAAAATAACGGATTACAATAGAATACGAAATGTCTATTTTGGTCAATTAGTAGAATGCAATTGTTTTTATTACTATTATCAATGTAGTTTCCCTCAATAACTCAGGATGCTGATGTATATAACTACGTTTATGCTGATGCAATCTACGGAGGTACAGGACCCGGAGGAACCAAAAGACCCCGATATGAGGATCAATAAATATCAGGCACTTCGTGGAATCACTAGCAATAACTAAAAACATTTGTGGTTTATTTCACACCTAGTCCCCTGCACTAAACACTATAGGTACTTGTGGTGAAGCACATGCGAAATGAAAATAAACAGCATTTACGGGGCACAAATTTAATTTTCCAGCATGAAAATTATTTTATTATAACCGCCTACAAATACTAACAAACTATAAACAATAAATAATTTGAAGTATTTTTATTTACACAAAACACATGACAAGACAACGACATTTGACCTTATCTGTTATTTGACCTTCGTCATCTGTCATTGAAGTTCCATCCATATCCATCAAGACGGTGGAACAGCTGAGCTAATACTGATGTAGGTACTTGCAGAATCTTCCGTGCAACAAATCTCAAAAAATACAATGAATTGAGATTTCATAATTTCAGAATCGAATTCTCTAGGCAATCTTTTCGGGATAAGGTCTTGGCGTTCAAATTAGTGACCACAAATTGTCAAAATCACACCATCACTTGATGGCTTATATATTTTTTATAACAATCTAAAACTTGACCAAAATACCTCATCCCCAAGACAAAGGTCCAAGTAATATTATGTTCAAGTTTCAACTCTTAATTTTACTGCATTCTTTAGATTTGTTGCATACAAAATGACCAAAATTTTGCTGCAAGTCAGGAGTGCCAACTGTTTTTGAGATGTCTTAATCACAACACATTATAACAATCTAAAACTTGACCAAAATACCTCATCCCCAAGACAAAGGTCCAAGTAATATTATGTCCAAGTTTCAACTCTTTATTTTACTGCATTCTTTAGATTTGTTGCATACAAAATGACCTAAATTTTGCTGCAAGTCAGGAGTGCCAACTGTTTTGAGCTGTCTTAATCACAACACATTATAACAATCTAAAACTTGACCAAAATACCTCATCCCCAAGACAAAGGTCCAAGTAATATTATGTTCAAGTTTCAACTCTTAATTTTACTGCATTCTTTAGATTTGTTGCATACAAAATGACCTAAATTTTGCTGCAAGTCAGGAGTGCCAACTGTTTTGAGCTGTCTTAATCACAACACATTATAACAATCTAAAACTTGACCAAAATACCTCATCCCCAAGACAAAGGTCCAAGTAATATTATGTTCAAGTTTCAACTCTTAATTTTACTGCATTCTTTAGATTTGTTGCATACAAAATGACCTAAATTTTTCTGCAAGTCAGGGGTGCCAACTGTTTTGAATTGTGTTGTGGACTAAATATTGCTGATATATTATAAATAATCCCACAAACAATTTTTTGACTTTGACCCTCAGTGTGCAAAAAAAAACTGAATTTCCATAAGTAAAGTGCCCTTAGGGCGGAAGTAGATATTTTCAAATATTTATGAGATGGAGGGTTCACGTGCTCTGAGTTTATTATCTAAGAGTTGAAGTAGTGATGCAGCAATTGGTAAAACGATATAGTTATACCTAAGAGGTCTCTTTGATGGTACAAAATTTTGATTTCTTGGGTTTCAGGTGCTGAAGAAAATGAAATACATTTTTTTTCATTATCTAACACCTATTTAAAAGAAACATCTAATTCTTTTATTCCATTTACAGTTCTAATTACAAAACTAAAATGAACTCTGATGTAACTGCCCACACAGATCCAAATTATTTCCATATAGAAGGGTTCGCTAAAACTATTCAGTAAGTAGAAAAATTACAACACCTACCTAGAAGAAACATCTAATTGTTTTATTCCATTTACAGTTCGGATTATGTATCTAAAATGAAGTCTGATGTAACTGCCTACACAGATCCAAATAATTTTCATATAGAAGTGTTCGCTCAAACTGATCAGTAAGTAGAAAAATGACATATTTAGAATTGTGAAAAATTGATATTTTTGTAAACTTTTTCTTTTCTTTTTGTTCTCAGGAGAAATTTAAGAGAAAAATGGAAGATGAACTTCAGTTGCCATGTAATCATAAATATGAAGACAATTATATTAAATTTGTAATAATAATAATTTCATTTATATTTTTATAGAATATTTTTGATTTGTTTCTTTTCAATAAAAACATAAACCCACTTTTGCTGTGGTTTTTTCTAATAATTAATAAGGGTCAATGAAAAAGCAGGCATGTCTGTTTATTGCTATAATAAAATTTTTTATAGTTTACCTAATTAGCATTTCTTTGCTTATTCATTTGAATTATTGAGAGGGGTCAGTGGAAAATCAGACAATCTGGTTTATAATAAATATAAAAACTACCTACTCACTTAGTACTTCAAATTTGTAATACTACTAGCAGATTGCCTAAATGATTTGTTTCCGTATTCAATAAAATGAAACATTTTTGCTATAATTTACTTGAATAATTAAGAAGAGCCAATGGAAAAACAGGCATGTCCGATTATTACAAACTGGAGGAAAACTGCAAAACATATTTTATAATAACATTTGGATACCTACATAACCTGGAAAAATTAAAGATCAAACATATATATATATAACATTTATATTCCTGTGTTTCGAAAATAATAGTGTACAATAGAATAAGAAATGTCTATGTTGGTCAATTAGTAGAATGCAATCATTTTTATTACTATTACCAATGTAGTTTCACTCAATAACTCAGGAGGCTGATGTATATAACTATGTTTATGCTGATGCAATCTATGGCTACGTACAGGTCCCCGGAGGAACCAAATTTACTTTTCTAGCATGAAAATTATTTTATTATAACCGCCTACAAATACTAACAAGCTATGAAGCTATAAACAGTAAATAAATATTTTTATGTATACAATACAAAACACATGACATGACAACGACATTTTTCCGTCGTCATCTGTCATTGAAGTTCCTTACAGCGCCATCCATCAAAACGGTGGAACAGCTGAACTAATGTACAGAAGCGTTCGTTTACAGAAACTTCCGTGCAACAAATCTCAAAAAATACAATGATTTGAGATTTCATATTTCCAGAATCGAATTCTCTAGGCTTTCTTTTGGGGATAAGGTCTTGGCGTTCAAATTGGTGACCACAAATTGTCAAAACTGTCAAAATCACACCATCACTTAATGGCTTATATCTTTTTTATAACAATCCTAAACTTGACCAAAATACCTTATCCCCAAGACAAAGGTCCAAGTTATATTATGTTTGAATCTCAACTCTTAATTTTACTGCATTCTTTAGATTTGTTGCATACAAAATGACCTAAATTTTTCTGCAAGTCAGGGATGCCAACTGTTTTGAGCTGTCTAAATTGTGAGGCCCCTCTTAAGGGTGAAATTCATACTCATACTCAAACTCAACTTAGTTTGAGTTTAGCTCGAGGCGAGTTTTCATATCCATAGTCATTACTCAAGTAATACTTCAATTTGAGTGAAGAAAGTTTGGCATCAATGTTATTATTAGGAACTTTTGGTTGCGTTTAGTTAACAATTGTGATTTACGAACGTCCTTTAACGTTTATCTGACATATGTAGACGTTTTCTTGCGCCTTTGTGTTTGAATTAGACCAGGGTCGATAATTTTTGAAACCAAAAAAAATTACAGTAGGATGAAACCCATTAAAAAAGTAGGGGAATATGATAAAAATGAAAGGAAAAATAAATTACGGTCGATCCGAGTGCGGGAAGTGGGAGGGGGTCAGTTTTTAAGGATAAAAAATGGTTTATCTTGATTTCCGGCAAAACTACAAGTCCTATGGAAATAAGTTGAATGGCAAAGTTGTAGGTAATAAAAAGATCTACAACTTTTGTATTTACAATTTTTTCACATAACCTCAGAATTTAGGTGAAAAATTCAAATAATCAAGTTTTTAGTTTTTCATTTTTCTTTTTGCATTTTCTGAGAACATTTACTAGAGTAATGTATATTTTTTTTACACTATCAGAAAGTAGATATTTCAAAGAACAAAAAGCCCCCCGACTTTTTGGAAAAAGCTGATACAGTGTATTTGGGACATAATAAGGTAAGTTTTCACCATATTTCGTAGAAAAAAAAATTTCTTGAAAATGATAAAAATAAAAAACCAAAAACTTGGTTATTTGAATTTTTCACCTAAATTTTGAGGTTATTTGGAAAAATTGTGAACACAAAAGCTGTAGATCTTTTTATAACCTACAACTTTGCCATTCAACTTTTTTCCATAGATATTTCAACAAACAAAAAGCCCCAGACTTTTTGGAAAAAGCTGATATTTTGACGCGAGAATTTTCGATTGAAAACTAGGGTGCTTTTTTGATATTAAGTTAAAATAAGGCGAAAAAATAAATATTTTAAATCAAATAAATCACAGTGTATGTGGGACATAATAAGGTAAGTTTTCACCAAATTTCTTAAAAAAAAAATTTTGTTTTGAAAAAGATAAAAAAAAAACAAAAACTTGGTTATTTGAATTTTTCACGTAAATTTTGAGGTTATTTGGAAAAATTGTGAACACAAAAGCTGTAGATCTTTTTATAACCTACAACTTTACCATTCAACTTTTTTCCATAGGACTTGTAGTTTTGCCGGAAATCGAGATAAACCATTTTTTACCCTTAAAAACTCACCCCCTCCCACTTCCCAAACTCGGATCGACCGTAATTTATTTTTCCTTTCATTTTTATCATATTCCCCTCCTTTTTCAATGGGTTTCATCCTACTGTAATTTTTTTTCATTTTTTACCATTTTTGATGGCTTCGGCCCTGGTCTAAATAGTATTCGCCTAGTATTCGAATACATGCATTTTGGCGTTGAACTGATGACGTCACTTTGCAACTGATTTAAACCTTAAGCTGTCAGTTTCAAAACCAGTATGAGAGTGGTTTTGAAAGGAATTTCGTTCACATTGTAACCCTCCGTATGGGTAGTTACGTTTTGCCGGGTAGGTACGCAGGATTCCAAGATAAAATAAAGTTTATTTTTAAAAACACTATGTACAGTTGATATTTACAAAAAGGACATTCGGATTTAACAGCTAATTAGAAATGAAGGCTTCTGCTCCTGGGATTTCGCGAAGGTGACGTCTTCTGTTGGTGGGGTTTCGATCGGAGGAGTGTCTAACGGTTCGTACAGTAAACGCAGCGGAATATCCCTAAGTCAATACCTTAGAGACGGGAAATTCAGGAGAGGGCGAAAGTCAATACCTTCCGCTCTCTATCGGGTTACTGGATGTACGCTGAAGTCAATACCTTCAGCGAGGGGGGAGTATCCCTAAGTCAGTACCTTAGGGACAGGAGCTTCAGAGGAGTACGAAAGTCAATACCTTTCGCACGTTAGCAGGTTCAGGATTTTCGCTGAAGTCAATACCTTCAGCGCGGACAGGTCAATACCCTGCTGAACGAGGAGAGGGATTGTCGACAAGTCAGTACCTTGCCAACCGGAGTCACCGAGTCAATACCTCGCTAGACTGCCTGCTACGATTCTCGGTCGTCCTTTTATATCTACACTGGCTTGGTAAAAACAGCTTTGTATCGAACCATAGTCGTCTCTAGAACGATGTTTCAGGGGGCATCGTTACAACATGACACCATTATTTCGTGTTATCGTTAGGTTACTTTGGTTTATTTATATTTATGTGAACAAAATGTTCCTAATTGATCTTGGAAAATATTTATTAAATGTAGATTCTGAAACACTGCAGAGTTTACAAGGTACTGTATATGTTTTTTCTAAACATTGGCTTCAAGGATGATTTTACTTATCCTCATCTCGCTGCCGCCTATCTAAAATAAGTTGAGTAGCAATTCTCGGATGTAGAACATACCACTGTGGAACATCATAAGCAACAAATTGGTGGTATTGTGGAGGGAGAAAAAAAAATTTTGGAAATCATTTAAAAAACCCACCAGTCAAGACAACGAAGCTATACGCATGTATTCCTTTCTCATTGTAAATCTGAAATTTATGTAAAACTCTAACCATTCCTCGCTAAATAAAGATATTCTGCTATGTTCTTCCCTGAACGCCAATACAGTAAAATAATTCTGAGAAGTATCAGCAAAAATACATAAATTTAAAATATTCTCGTACATCCACGTTTCTTCATCCTCTATTAATTGCAATACTGCTGTAAGTAGTCTAAGTACTTTAATATTATCCATTTTAAAAACAATAAAAATGATAATTTAAAAAATATATCTTCAGCTACGCACAGAGATAATATACACGGGGATACGCAAACTTTTTCAGGTTGTTTGTTTGACAACAAAACAAGTTTTAAAACCAAATATGAGGGCGACATTGTGTTCAATATGCTCGCCGTTTACTTGCTGACAATATGCCATCCTATTAACAAATTCTTGAGTCACTATTTCCAAGACTTTTCCACGTATTAGTTCACATTCATCAATAATTCTTTGTCACAATTCCTGTAAGTTTGTTGGTCGTCTAACGTAAACACGTGATTTTAGATAACCCCAAAGAAAAAAGTTTAACGGGCTAAGATCCGGAGAACGAGCAGACCACTTTATGAATCCTCTACGTACAATCCATCGATTTTGAAAATTCGCATCCAGAAAATTCCTAGCTTGTCTATCATAGTGGGGAGGTGCTCCATCTTGTTGAAACCAAACCTTTTGTGGTAATTGCCCATTCCGTTGAAGTGCAGGAATAATTTCATTATTTAGTAGATCCAAATACTTGTCACCATTAAAGTTTCCGTCGATGAAAAATGTACCTATAAGCCTATTTTCGGCAATTCCCATCCAAACATTTAGCTTCTGTGGATTCTGGGTATGTGCTTCATGAATCCAATGAGGAATCTCATTTGACCAATACCTTGAGTTATGGCGATTAACTTTTCCATTTAAACAAAAAGTTGCCTCATCGGAAAAAACTATGTTAGAAGCAAAATTGTCGTCGACATTACAGATGTCCATTAGCCTACTGAACGTCGACTGATACCATGGTTTAGTGCCAAATTTGTGGTGGAAGATTGAGGTGATTCTTCTAAATCGATTGCAATATTTTGTTCAACAGTTTCGTTCGTTGCAGTCCCGCGGTCTTCCAGGTTTTAGCAAATATTTTATCATCCCAGTGGTATTAAAACGTTGTAATGTTTTAGTTTTTGTTGAGCGTGATATAGGATTTCTCACCGGATGCAAATTATTCTTCATGAGTTCCAACACGATCACTATAACCGATCATCATTAAAATTTCAATACGCTCTTTTTCACAGTTGATGGCATTTCCGGTTAAACCGGAAGTATATTATTAACAAAAAAATGTACATCAGATGCATTTTGTTCCATTGCACTTACCTGCAAATTTTCATAAATATCGTTCCTTTCGTTTAAAAGGTATTTACTTGGTTCCATACTGTATCCCAACCCCGTATATTTCGATTCGACCAAAGGATGAACAATGGATGTCCAATGGACGTCCATCGTTCAAATAAATCTTCACGTCCAGTGGTGAACTGAAGGTCCAATGAATGTCCCCGAACGGATATCCATTGTACTAGTGGTAAATGGACATTCATTGGATGCCCATTCTGTGACCATATCCATATGGAACAATCGTGGATATTAAATGGATATCCATAGGATATCCTGTGTTTACTGGGAGTTTGCGCATACGACTTCAGCTTCAAGTGGCTTTTTCTTACGTGGTGCGTGGTACGGAGTCTATAATACAACATTTCAATAATTTACATACAGGGTGTAGTGTGAAAAGTTTTGATTAAAAGTAATAGCGGATACAGTTATGTTAAAAATCTAAAAATTTCGATGCTGTAAGTTTTGGATGACGCAAAATTCAAACATCATCTTGTCTAAATGTGGCGCTTCCGGCCCAGGCTTAATATTTTTTGAAAATCTGCCATCCAAAAAAACTTGGCAGAAATTAACTGAAACCTGGCTTTCAAAATAATGAAGTGTTTGAGGAATTGAAAATTGAAATCAAAACAATGACAAGACAAACATTGTACAGTCTGTTTGGATAAAATGTCCTCAAAATCCCATTTATACTTTGATGTAGGTATAAGGATAAAGTTGTTGGGTTTTGTGATGTGGGTGTTGATCAATTTAATTTGTGTTTTTACAATCATGCTAATGGTTTGTCTAAAAAACGGTCACAAATGTTTTTGAATTGTTAAGCTGGTGTATTATTTGCTTTTATTTTCTGTAACTTGGGTTATTGTGTGTAATTAATTGATATAAATAATAAAACATTTAAAAATTAATAGTTGTCTTCTTTTAATCCCTATTAAGGCAAATGCTAATGAAAAGCACTGTTAAATTCTATTCAAAATGAGTTTTTTATGTATGGTACGTGTGGGCCACTGTAAATAGTCCACCCTGATATTTGGCAGTATTCTTTGAATTTTGGGAACATGCTGAATCAGGTTTTTTTTTTAATTTACTGTTTTTCAAAATAACAACCTCTTATGTAAATAATTAAGAAGAGCCAATGGAAAAACAGGCATGTCCGATTATTACAAACTGGAGGAAAACTGCAAAACATATTTTATAATAACATTTGGATACCTACATAACCTGGAAAAATTAAAGATCAAACATATATATATATAACATTTATATTCCTGTGTTTCGAAAATAATAGTGTACAATAGAATAAGAAATGTCTATGTTGGTCAATTAGTAGAATGCAATCATTTTTATTACTATTACCAATGTAGTTTCACTCAATAACTCAGGAGGCTGATGTATATAACTATGTTTATGCTGATGCAATCTATGGCTACGTACAGGTCCCCGGAGGAACCAAATTTACTTTTCTAGCATGAAAATTATTTTATTATAACCGCCTACAAATACTAACAAGCTATGAAGCTATAAACAGTAAATAAATATTTTTATGTATACAATACAAAACACATGACATGACAACGACATTTTTCCGTCGTCATCTGTCATTGAAGTTCCTTACAGCGCCATCCATCAAAACGGTGGAACAGCTGAACTAATGTACAGAAGCGTTCGTTTACAGAAACTTCCGTGCAACAAATCTCAAAAAATACAATGATTTGAGATTTCATATTTCCAGAATCGAATTCTCTAGGCTTTCTTTTGGGGATAAGGTCTTGGCGTTCAAATTGGTGACCACAAATTGTCAAAACTGTCAAAATCACACCATCACTTAATGGCTTATATCTTTTTTATAACAATCCTAAACTTGACCAAAATACCTTATCCCCAAGACAAAGGTCCAAGTTATATTATGTTTGAATCTCAACTCTTAATTTTACTGCATTCTTTAGATTTGTTGCATACAAAATGACCTAAATTTTTCTGCAAGTCAGGGATGCCAACTGTTTTGAGCTGTCTAAATTGTGAGGCCCCTCTTAAGGGTGAAATTCATACTCATACTCAAACTCAACTTAGTTTGAGTTTAGCTCGAGGCGAGTTTTCATATCCATAGTCATTACTCAAGTAATACTTCAATTTGAGTGAAGAAAGTTTGGCATCAATGTTATTATTAGGAACTTTTGGTTGCGTTTAGTTAACAATTGTGATTTACGAACGTCCTTTAACGTTTATCTGACATATGTAGACGTTTTCTTGCGCCTTTGTGTTTGAATTAGACCAGGGTCGATAATTTTTGAAACCAAAAAAAATTACAGTAGGATGAAACCCATTAAAAAAGTAGGGGAATATGATAAAAATGAAAGGAAAAATAAATTACGGTCGATCCGAGTGCGGGAAGTGGGAGGGGGTCAGTTTTTAAGGATAAAAAATGGTTTATCTTGATTTCCGGCAAAACTACAAGTCCTATGGAAATAAGTTGAATGGCAAAGTTGTAGGTAATAAAAAGATCTACAACTTTTGTATTTACAATTTTTTCACATAACCTCAGAATTTAGGTGAAAAATTCAAATAATCAAGTTTTTAGTTTTTCATTTTTCTTTTTGCATTTTCTGAGAACATTTACTAGAGTAATGTATATTTTTTTTACACTATCAGAAAGTAGATATTTCAAAGAACAAAAAGCCCCCCATCTTGTTGAAACCAAACCTTTTGTGGTAATTGCCCATTCCGTTGAAGTGCAGGAATAATTTCATTATTTAGTAGATCCAAATACTTGTCACCATTAAAGTTTCCGTCGATGAAAAATGTACCTATAAGCCTATTTTCGGCAATTCCCATCCAAACATTTAGCTTCTGTGGATTCTGGGTATGTGCTTCATGAATCCAATGAGGAATCTCATTTGACCAATACCTTGAGTTATGGCGATTAACTTTTCCATTTAAACAAAAAGTTGCCTCATCGGAAAAAACTATGTTAGAAGCAAAATTGTCGTCGACATTACAGATGTCCATTAGCCTACTGAACGTCGACTGATACCATGGTTTAGTGCCAAATTTGTGGTGGAAGATTGAGGTGATTCTTCTAAATCGATTGCAATATTTTGTTCAACAGTTTCGTTCGTTGCAGTCCCGCGGTCTTCCAGGTTTTAGCAAATATTTTATCATCCCAGTGGTATTAAAACGTTGTAATGTTTTAGTTTTTGTTGAGCGTGATATAGGATTTCTCACCGGATGCAAATTATTCTTCATGAGTTCCAACACGATCACTATAACCGATCATCATTAAAATTTCAATACGCTCTTTTTCACAGTTGATGGCATTTCCGGTTAAACCGGAAGTATATTATTAACAAAAAAATGTACATCAGATGCATTTTGTTCCATTGCACTTACCTGCAAATTTTCATAAATATCGTTCCTTTCGTTTAAAAGGTATTTACTTGGTTCCATACTGTATCCCAACCCCGTATATTTCGATTCGACCAAAGGATGAACAATGGATGTCCAATGGACGTCCATCGTTCAAATAAATCTTCACGTCCAGTGGTGAACTGAAGGTCCAATGAATGTCCCCGAACGGATATCCATTGTACTAGTGGTAAATGGACATTCATTGGATGCCCATTCTGTGACCATATCCATATGGAACAATCGTGGATATTAAATGGATATCCATAGGATATCCTGTGTTTACTGGGAGTTTGCGCATACGACTTCAGCTTCAAGTGGCTTTTTCTTACGTGGTGCGTGGTACGGAGTCTATAATACAACATTTCAATAATTTACATACAGGGTGTAGTGTGAAAAGTTTTGATTAAAAGTAATAGCGGATACAGTTATGTTAAAAATCTAAAAATTTCGATGCTGTAAGTTTTGGATGACGCAAAATTCAAACATCATCTTGTCTAAATGTGGCGCTTCCGGCCCAGGCTTAATATTTTTTGAAAATCTGCCATCCAAAAAAACTTGGCAGAAATTAACTGAAACCTGGCTTTCAAAATAATGAAGTGTTTGAGGAATTGAAAATTGAAATCAAAACAATGACAAGACAAACATTGTACAGTCTGTTTGGATAAAATGTCCTCAAAATCCCATTTATACTTTGATGTAGGTATAAGGATAAAGTTGTTGGGTTTTGTGATGTGGGTGTTGATCAATTTAATTTGTGTTTTTACAATCATGCTAATGGTTTGTCTAAAAAACGGTCACAAATGTTTTTGAATTGTTAAGCTGGTGTATTATTTGCTTTTATTTTCTGTAACTTGGGTTATTGTGTGTAATTAATTGATATAAATAATAAAACATTTAAAAATTAATAGTTGTCTTCTTTTAATCCCTATTAAGGCAAATGCTAATGAAAAGCACTGTTAAATTCTATTCAAAATGAGTTTTTTATGTATGGTACGTGTGGGCCACTGTAAATAGTCCACCCTGATATTTGGCAGTATTCTTTGAATTTTGGGAACATGCTGAATCAGGTTTTTTTTTTAATTTACTGTTTTTCAAAATAACAACCTCTTATGTAAATAGTCCTTTGCTTCCATTTTCTTGACAATCTATTTCCATATTTTCTTCATTTCTTATACCCTCTACATTTTTTTTTACTGTTGTAAACACTGTTTTCACTTATAATGAGTTTGTATGTGAGAAAAAAAGGCTTTTTAAAAACAAGTGCAAAATTACAGTTGAATCAGGAGTGCGCAACTGGTTCAAGATTCAGTTGCAAGATTTGCCACATAGGTACATACAAGTCAAGTTGAATGAAAGCTTTTATTTAAAAATATGGCAAATTAGATTTGATTTAGGATTGTCACGCCTCCCGATTTAAGATGGATCCTCGCAAATTTCCAATAAATCTCCCACTTATCAACAAATATATTTCAAATTCATCACGTCTTGTGTGGATTTGCGAAATATATGCAGAAAACATTGAATCGGAAATTCCTTCTAATTTATTAATTATTCAGTTAACATATTTGTTTCCCGTGGACTGGGCTATCTATCGGGCGCGTCCCCAGGTGGCGGATAGGGGAACGGCCAAGGGACTGTCGCCGGTCCCTTGGTCAGTGGCAGAATAAGTAGGGTGAGGGGAGCTAAACCTCCCCAAAAGCCTTTGCTGAACATGCCACCGCGGACCAGCCTACCCAAGCTAAGGTGGAAGGAATCGTGCCGACAGCTGAATGGCCGCAGGGTATTATGCGGTCACGAACGATCCCCTTGGGGAACCGGGCGGAACCCCATTGTAATTAGCCTTCCTCTGGTAATGCGGGGCTCTGCCAGAGGTGACCAACCCTTCCCTTGCTACTCGTGGGAACACAAATGGAAACACAAAACAAAACAAAAACAAATCCCGAGGCTGGACAGAAGTGCTCACCTCGATCAAAAGCAGTAACTGGGGATGAACAGAAATGGCCACCCCAAAATACTGCACAGAACGAGGCTGGACGCGGAAGATCACCTCGGGATAAAACACAAAGGCGGAAGCGCATTTGCGGCGCCGAAGCCAAAAGGAGGAAGAGAGCGAGGGAATCAGGGGTGGCAGCAACTATAAGTGCTCCCCCCTCCTCCGTCACTCCACCTCCAAAAGCAAAGGCACTCCCTGCGGCGGGCGCCAAGAGCTCCGCCTTGAATAAAGGCAAGGAACAGGCTGCCCCTGCAGGAAAGCGCCTTCACCAGAGCACCTCCACGGAGGGGACTCCGCGAAGGCTGAAGAAGCCGCGTACCGACAGAAATGTCGCTGCCCCTTCTAAGACCTTTGCGGATGCCGCCTTGAGACACCTCAAGGTTGCTATAATAGATGAAACTAACCCGTACGGTAAGATTACTTCAGAACGGGAAAGAATCATAAAAAACCAACTGCTAGAGGAACTGGACAAGATCATCTTCTCCGCCTCCAGCAGCAACAGCAAAACGCCCACGTTTAAATCGTGGACATACTCTGGTGAAATCATCAGAGTGGTCTGCGATGATGACGGGACGTTAGAGTGGCTGAAAAAAGCCACAAAAAACCTCAAGCCGTGGGAGGAAGCATCACTGGCGGTCGTCAGCGTGGATGGGCTCCCTAAGCTGACCAAGGCCTCGCTCTGGATCCCGGAGGACGTCCACAAGACGACATCCGGGGAAAAGGAGAGGGTGCTTGGTCGGCTTAGGGCGCAGAACCCTGATCTGACGGTGGCGAGATGGTGCACTTTCCACCATGAGGTTAAGGTGAACCCAGGAGGACACCTCTTCGTCTTCGGGATCGGAGACAAAGATATGGCGGTCCTCAAGAAGAAGTCGATGAGGATGAGCTATGCGTTCACCTCATTGACCATCAGGGTTTCAAGGAAGGAAACAGGGGGTACCTCTGAAGACCCGAGGTCCTTGGTAGACGAGCCACCTAAAGTGGATACTGACTCCAAGGCCACCACGGTACCCGAAAACAGCGAGGTCACCTCTCCCCTAGCGGAGGAGCGGATGGACCTCTAAAGAAAACCAACCAACATAACCAACCTACTCATGGGCAAGGACGTTGGAAAAAAGGTAAATATCATACAATGCAACCTCCAACACAAAAAGGCAGCAACGGCAACACTATGTCGGCACCTTGATGTATTGGAGGATGCAATAGCTTTGATCCAGGAGCCCTGGATAATAAAGACCAAAATTACTGGTTTTAGTAGTCTAAAGGGTCAAATTTTCAGCCTACCAAGCAATCAGCAACCTAGGACAGCAGTTTACGTCCCAAGGAAATACAGAGCTTCTCCAATGGCACAATTCTGCACCTCAGACCTCACTGCGGTTAAAGTGGAATGTCCAGATGGAAGAGGCAAATATACGGCGTTGGTACTTGCATCGGTGTACCTACCTTCAGATGCAGCCACCCTACCACCGACTAAAGAGACGGAGGTACTAGTGGATCACTGCCTCAACCAAAGAGTGGAGCTGATATTGGGTTGTGACTCAAACTCCCACCACTTGAGCTGGGGCAGCAAGGATATCAACGCCCGAGGTAAGTCTCTTTATGAATATATAATTAAGAAAGATCTAACAATCTTAAACAGAGGCACGGAGCCGACATTCATTAACGCCCGTAGCCAAACATTAATAGATATTACGCTGGCGACAACCAAAATATCAAACCAAATTAAGGACTGGCAAGTGTCAGATCATATCTCTATGTCAGACCACCGCTGGCTGACCTACACGGTAAGCCAGGATCTCAGGACCACTGTAAAATCTCGCGACCCGAAGAGGACGGATGTAGCTCTCTACAATCGACTCTTAAAAGGTGCTCTGCGGGAAACAGAGGTCCTGACTCCTAGCAATAATGAGGAACTGGAAAGGTACACAGTATCTATCCAAAACAAAATGGACATTGCCTATAAGGAATCCTGTCCGATGAGGATGGTTCAGACAGGTGGCACGACCAATAGCTGGTGGTGCCCTGAACTGGAACACCTCAGAAAGACAGCGAGAACGACCTTTAACAAGGCAAAACGAACAACACTCGAAGAGGACTGGGGAATATACAAAGCCAACCTCAAGGAGTTCAAAAAAGTCTGCAGACAAAAGCAAAGAGAGGCCTGGAGAGCCTATTGTGAGGCAGTCGAAGACTCCCCACAGGTTTCTAGGCTACAGAAGGCGCTCTCAAACGACCAACATAAGAGTATCGGCATCCTTACAAGGGAAAATGGCGACAAGGCAGCCAACCTTCAAGAAAGCGCTGAGATTCTTATGGAAACTCACTTCCCAGGTTCTGTCTTTCCTGGAACGTCAAACTGGATGGAAGTACCAACAACACCCTCACAATACGACTGGCAATCTGCTAGTTCAGTAATTGACGAGGACAAGATAAGGTGGGCCATATCGGGCTTTTCCCCCTTCAAGTCACCAGGACCTGACGGAATAAGACCAGCCCTACTTCAATGGGGGATGGATATTCTTATGCCGCACCTGGTTGGAATTTTCAGAGCCTCTTTGGCTCTGAGATATATTCCCCGTAAGTGGAGAGAAGTACGAGTGGTATTCATACCAAAACCAGGTAGGATGGATTACACCTTACCAAAAGCATTCCGACCAATTAGTCTCACATCGTTCTTTTTAAAAACAATGGAGAGGTTATGCGAGCGGTACATAAGAGATGAAGTGCTAGTTCACCACCCACTTCATCCAAATCAGCATGCATATACTCCGGGAAGGTCCACTGATTCGGCCCTTCACCAAGTGGTTGGCAGAATCGAAAGATCATTGGACAACAAAGAATCCACCCTGGGTATATTCATAGACATAGAGGGAGCGTTTGATAAAACAACCTTTCCAACAATTACCCAGCAACTCAACTCCAGGAATGTACCTCTGGTAGTAGGAGAATGGATACTCAAGATGCTCTCTAGTAGAGCAATAAGTATCAATGTAGAAGACATCACAGTAAGAGGACTGGTCATGAGGGGATGTCCGCAAGGAGGGGTCTTATCACCCCTTCTGTGGAACATAGTCCTGGACACCCTGATTAATCACCTCAACAACAATGGAATCTACACAATTGCATACGCAGATGACATAGTTATTTTGCAGACAGGCAAATTTGTGAACACACTGTGCGATAGAGCGCAGGATGGGCTCAAATTAATTGAAACATGGTGTAAGGAACACTCACTTTCGATCAATCCCAGGAAGACTGAGATGGTCCTTTTTACCAGGAAAAGGAGTTTATCGGGTTTAAAATCCCCCGAAATCTTCAAAAGCAAACTAAACTTTTCGGAAGAGGTGAAATACCTTGGTATTACCCTCGACAGGAAACTAACATGGAACTCTCATCTACACAGCAGAGCAAAAAGAGCATATGTGGCTTATGAACAGTGTCGGAGAACAGTGGGACGCACATGGGGGCTGTCACCCCGAGTGGTCTCCTGGATCTACACTGCAATAATAAGACCTATGTTAACGTATGGAGCAATTGCATGGGGACCGAAGGTTCTACAAGCAACGGCCATTCAAAAACTATATCAAATACAGCGAATGGCCTGTTTAAACATAACAGGAGCCATGAGAACAACACCAACCGCAGCAATGGAGCTTATTACTGGTCTGACCCCTCTGGACCTGTATGTCAAGGAGGTTGCGTTGTTGGCCATGGTACGATTGCGCAAGGCTGGTGTAAACCCCGAAGTAGGAGTGGGCAATTTGCGGTTAAGCCTATGGCAGGAAGCGCTTACTGCGCTACCTCTGCTGCAGGCAGCCAATGATGCAATTAAACCCAGATTTTTGTTTAATAAACCCTACAAAATACAAATAAAACACAACACAGAGCCAGATGCTGCAGATGCATTACGCATTTATACAGATGGTTCAAAAATGAATGAAGGCTCAGGATGTGGAGTTTACTCGAGAGCACTAAGCCTAAGGATCAAGTGGGGAATGGGAAACAATACCAGCGTAGTTCAAACAGAACTGGCTGGTATCTCAATTGCCACAAAAGAACTAATCAGAAAAGGAATTTCTGACAAAAACATAATAATCTGCACTGATAGTAGACAAGCCCTATTAGCCTTGAACAGACAACGTGTTATATCAAGACTAGTACTAGAGTGCCACCAAGATTTAGCTAACGCCTCGGCAGATAACAATATTATCCTGAGGTGGGTTAAAGGGCACGACAGGAGTAAAGGAAATCGCATTGCTGATTCTCTAGCCAGGGAAGCCGCTGGACTGAAAATTCTTGGACCCAGTGACACCTACGGCCTGACGAATTCGACAATTGCGGAACTAGCCAAACGTTACACCCATGCTCAATCCCTTGAGAGATGGGAGGCAATCAAAGGATGCAGTTTTGCCAGGATCACCCTGGGCGACCCTGGGAAGATGGCGCCGAAAAAATACTTGGCGATGACCAGAAGAAACCTACGTATAACAGTGGGATTCCTGACTGGCCACTGTCAACTAAGGAAACACCTCCATACTATGGGGCTAGTGGACACATCTCTATGCAGGATGTGTGAACAGGAAGATGAGACTGTCAGGCATGTCCTATGCGAGTGTCCGGAGTTATCGTCGATAAGAGAGTGTGTGTTCGGGGAGTCTTGGCCTACACCTGCCGATATAAAGGAGATGTCTCCTGGTGACCTGTTCACCTTCCTAAGAAGGACAGGATGGACGATGACCTAGGAGGACAACTCCTCGGGAGGATGTACAATGGGTCATATGTGGCCTAAGTGCTGTGAGCCTACACTCACCCTCCCTACTCTACAGATACAGAGAACATATTTGTTTTCCTTCACATCAGGTTTCTCTTTGTTAATGAGAATTATATTTTGTTAAACTGTTGCGTAGAAACTAACTATTATTGAATCCTAATGTGAACAAAAGACGTTACAACGGTTTGAAAACCTGGCAACCTTAATTGGACTTTTGCATGAAACTAATTCTTTTAATGAGTAAATTCACGTCAACGTTATCAACGAAACGTGCAGAAATAGTTACCGAAAGAAAAAATATTTACAAATTCATTTCATAAAATATGACTTTATACTGACACACTTTTTCTCAGTGCGACTCGAGTGAAGCATAAGATTTGATTATGTTTCGCAGTGTATGCCAGAGGTAGCTGACACTTGTACAAAGTTATTTATTTTTGTACCGCCATCAAAGGATCGCCATCAAAGGATCTTCGCCGGGCTTCACTTCTTGTTGTTTGGTGTATTCTTTGCTATGGGTTAAATGGTATTGGATATGCAGATGCGATGCCGCGGTGGAAAAACAAATTTTGAGGACAAGTTTGGTCAATTTTTCCATACGATGCCGATCCCAATCTCTAGCATCCATGGTTCTCTTTATAAATCAAAACACCTGTTTAAATTCTAAAGTTTATTCGAAGCTACGAAAAATACCAAAGCTAATTCGCATGTTTATTTTTTTTGTATCTAAGATATTTAATAATTATTGACATTTTCCAGTTGTTCTTTACCCAATATTTCATTTACTCTATTTCCTAGTAGATCGTAGAATATTCTATTTGTTTTTCCTATTTCTGCGTATTCATTAACTTCAACGGCATTCTCGTAACCCGATTCAGTATTTTCATTATTGACGATTTCGCAGTTCTCCTCAGCGCTGAGTGATTTCGAAGGTTTGATTGTGGAATAAGCATAATCGTATTCCTGTTGTTCTTCACCCAATATCTTATTTACTCTATTTCCTTGTACATCGTAGAATATTCTATTTGTGTTTCCTATTTCTGCGTATTCATGAACTTCAACGGGATCCTCGTAGCCCGATTCAGTATTTTCATTTGTTCGGTTTTTATAAACTAAACTAAACTTTCTCATATGCTGTTTTTGTTTTCTACTGCATTTTTTTCTTAAAACGTAAGCACTAACAATAATTATAGCAATGGTGATAGTTATCAGTATTACGATTACAATTGTGATGTTTTCAAATGTATTAGCACTTCCGATATTGATTACGGGGTCACAGAAAAGCGGTTGAGCTTTTTTTAAAAATATATTGAAGAGAACAATATTTTGATCGTGGCTGAAAATTCTTGAACGATTTGAAAGAAATAAAAAGGGTTCGTTAGTGGTCCAAAGATCGTCATCTCTTTCAACCAATTGTAAACTGAAATTAACACCATTTCCTATGTTGAAAGTTATAAATTGAGTTGTTGAGCCATTGAGAACAGACTCTTTCGCCTCGGCTTTGTAATATGTTGATAAATATTTCAGAGATGTGTCCCAGGCATATTCATGTCCAGTCTGATTATCGAGAAAGTAACCTGGAATGAAACAATGTATTAATAAACAAATCAGTCATTCAGTTAGTTATTAAATTCTTCACAGTAAATGCAGAGAATATATCGAAAACGCAAATGCAATACAACAAGGTTATATCATCAAAGAATACAATTTATTTGGACCAAAGAAATGAAAGAGTAGGTAACGAAGCGCAAAACACACACACACACACACACACACACACACACACACACACACACGCACACACACACGCACACACACGCACACACACACGCACACACACGCACACACACACACACACACACGCACACACACGCACACACACGCACACACACGCACACATGAAATTCACACACATGAAATTCACACACACACACACACACACACACACACACACACACACACATGAAATTCACACACATGAAATTCACGTCTTTACTTTTCAAAAACCGCCACTGAGCCCGGGAACACATACAATAACTTTCGATTCTTGTGGATAATGGTAGGTTCTGGCGGTATTTCTCAAATTCAATAGTGCTTAGGTCATTAGATTTCTCTACAAATTCGGTTGCAATGTTGTTAGCACGTTCGTATCCCTGCACCACTATTTCTCCATCACTGTCATCTATCTCTTGCACACGACATACATATTTGTAATGAACCTTGTTTTTTCGCCCTCCCAAGAAGTCGACCAAAACAAAAATCTCTGCTTTCAACTCATCCCACCTTGGTTGATGATAGACGATTTCAGGTGTTGTTTCCGCAATGATAGTTTCTGCAATGTTATCATCATCTGATGAATCTTGGCATAGAGCGGCTTCGTCTATTTCACCTTCACTGGGGGGGGGGGGTGTTTATTTTGCTTGGTACTGCAAGAAGCCTTTTTTTTATTCTTTGTCATGCTCTTGCTTTCAGGACTGGAGGCCTTCCTTTTTGTTGTCTTCTCATTTCTTGCGTTTTGTGCAGTTTTAAGTTTCTCCAAGACCTCCTGAGTTGTTAAAATTTCCCCATATTTCAGTGGCTTCAGTCTGGGAATAATTTGTCTTTGAGCTTGCTTAACTTGAACTTGGTCACGCTGGCCACGTTTATTGTATTCAGCAAAAATGTTTACTATAGTGTTGGGAGTCAAAGGAGTTTGAGTTTCTTAATTATCCTTAACAGGAGTCGAGTGTGTTGGAAGGGACTTTGTCGATGGTCCTTCTTCAAAAAGTTGACTGCTGCTGGCAATTACGGATGACGTTGTTTGCTGAATTTCACCAGCCTTGGATACCGAGTCCTGTGAAATTATCCGCTGATCAGACGTTTCACTGGGATAAGAGGGCTCAGGCATGCAGTTAACGGTTGAAAGTTTATTTTGGCAATCCTGCACCAAGAAAGCGTCAGACATTATTGAAGTCGACGGTGTAGTTAGAACCAAGCTGGGGCTAGGAAAAAAGTCTGACTTCGGATCTGGCAAGCCTTTGTTAACAGCGTCTTTGTATTTCTTAAGCGCAGCAGAGTTGAATTCTGTTTCTGGAAACTTCTTAGCGTCGACAGGAAAAACTCCTGTTGACTCAAATCCTTTTATGATGTTCTTCTGTCCAGATCTGTGACAACAGTTCAACAAATAAGGATTTAGACGATCGTTCTGACTCTCTACTTTCAATTTGTATTTTTGCAAAGTCAACCAATTTTCGGTCCCACTTCCTCTTTATAGGGCCAAATACACACTTGTCAAGAGGCTGGATACGATCTGTGAGATGACTCGGAAATTTCACTAAATGGATATTATTCGCCATAGCCGCTTTAATTGTCCGGACGCTAATGTGGCTGGTATGTCCGTCAAAAAGTTAAACAGCTGTTTGTTGCGGAAGATCTCTTGAAAGCCGTAAAGATTGTACGTGGGACACAAATACCGACGAAAACCATTCAAAGAACTGCGGTTCCTCCATCCATCCGTTGCCAGAACACGTGGTGTAGGTGGTTCCTGGGTAAGATTTGTCCGAAGTTCACCTGGCTTGCACGCCAACTCCTTTAAAGACGACCAAAGGCGGAAGACAGGATCCATCTGCAGACACGCAAGCTAGAACTGTAGTCGAATCTCGCCCCGAACCTCCAGAAATTCTGGATAAGGGTCTCCCTTTTTCTCCAATTGCCTTGCATTTTGTAGCATCGTGCGCAAACCCGGTTTCATCGCAATTGGAGATAAATGAACCATGGTTCTCCAATTTGTGCTTCTTAACCAGTTTTGCAAGATCCTCGTAGAAGTCATAAATGACAAATGGATCCCTGGAATCCTTTCTGCATTTCTGTAGCAACTCGGGTTTCTTGAATGACAATCCAAGGTGTCTTCCCATGAAGGAATAATACCAGTCGTCTCCCGGCATTCCATCGACAAATGGCGTTTTCAGATTATTGGATTTCACATACTCAGCAACAACAGTCTTAACATCCTCTTTGCTACACGTACATCCCATCCTGGCTCGTGCTCTTAAGCAGTTTTCGAGATCATACTCAATTTCTGTGCTTAGTGACTGTGCCTTGCCAGATCCCAATCTATCGAGTGGCGTATGTCGGCCCTCAATTCTGTTGAAAACAACAGACCTAGGAATGTTGTAATATTGTTCAACTTCCGCGTACGTCTTATTGTGGTCTACGGCTCTAGCCATATCTTCTACCGTGTACAAAGGTGGTGGCCTCTTCTTCACATATTTGCGTGGCATTTCTAGAAAAGAAAGCTTTGCAGTAATAATTTCCTGCGTTGTTTCAGCAATTTATGAATTTTTTCATGCAAACTGAACATTTCAATACTTTTTCATCAAATGAACTGTTCACGTTTACCCCGAGTTGTCATTTACAATTACCCCAGCATTGATTTTGTTACGGGGTAAATGTAAATACGAATTTTGGAGATAATTTACAATGAATGTGGAGTTTTTGAGGGATCACAGTTGAACATCATCATCCTACAAGCTACCTTTCAAATAATTTTAAATGAAACTTACCTGGTTTTGCTTCTACACACTTTTCATCAAAACGCGGCGAAACTGTTTTTCAACAAAATACGAAGTGTGCATGATAATCTGACCATTTCTTGTCACAAACTGCCGCCGCAAGCACAAGAAATAGACCTTGGCAACACAAAAGTACGGGAACGATAGCACTGTTGTCGGATTGTGCCTCAATTCTAGTGTTATTGGAGAATCGTGGTCATTTCCATTTACCCCCATTAACATTTACCCCAGTTGACCCTACTTACTTTCCGATTCCCTTTATGTTACCGAATCATATTTTTTTTATATTCTCACCGTTATATTGTAGTTTTAGTATTTTTAGTATTAATCCGGAGGTACGCAAATTTATATTAAATCATAAATTTTAGTCGTTTCCAAAGTTAAAATTTTTCAATCAAAAAGGACATTTGGTATATAAACCATTCAATTTAATTTAATTAATTCCGAAAGACGTCTAGTATATGACAAATTTTTTTGTAGTTCCTGAATAAAATTTTGCCATATGCAGCCAACTTACGCGGACACACTGTATATAGAAAAAGATTTGATTCTTCGAGAGCTCCGACTGCTACTGTTACCGATCCTTAACCTGCTAGTTCTGTACCGTGATAGTCCGAGACTTTGTTTTCCGATCCGGTTCCCGGAGTTTTATATTTAAAGACAATAGTTCTGTTTGGAAAGTGGTGAAAAGAGCGTAGACCGATACTGAAGCCGATTTAAGAATGTAAAATTTTTGTAATGATCACCGTAGGTATATTCAACAATTTCCGTATTCCGTACACTGGAAATATTTTGATATTTTTTTCTTTTATTTCCGGACCGGTTGATTTTTTTTGTGGAAACTTTTACTTTCTTCAGTTTTTGTAAATAACCGGCAATATTAAATTATTGTAATTTGTTTTGAGGAAATTTGTTTTCATCATGGTAATTAGTTATTAATGGTGAGGAAATTTTTTTTTTTTTGTTTTCGGATTTTGATTTTAACTTGAAACTCGTTTTAGTTTTTGTTATATAATAATATCGATGTTGAATAAGAGTAAATTTGTTCTAGAAAATTGGGTTTTTTATTGCTAGATAATTAATTGGTATTAATTCGCCGGTTCTCTATTGAAGTTACGATTTTATGTGTTTTGTTTACCGGACATTTATATTCCGTTACTATCGATATTTCAATTTTACTTCCGAGTTTTATGCTTACTACTCTGTGTGTCGATGGGTAGAATCATTTGAACCTGGGAAAAACAAACCTATTTTCTTATTTGAAATAGTAGTGTACCGTTTTAAATTTTTAGATCCAAAGGGATATTCGAACTTGGAGGTGGCTCAGTTACGCTTGTTCGTTTACCCGGCAGATTTATAACTTCATTCCCTTTACTCAGTAACCGATATACAAATTTTTTGTGACATTTTCCGGATTTCATTTAGATCCAAAGGGATATTCGAACTTGGAGGTGGCTCAGTTGCGCTTGTTCGTTTACCCGGCAGATCTATAACTCTGTTCCTTCACTCCGTAATCAATGTACAATTTTTGTGTCATTTTCCGGATTTAATTTAAATCCAAAAGGATATTCGAACTTGGAGGTGGCTCAGTTACGCTTGTTCGTTTACCCGGCAGATTCACTCCGTATTAGTAACCTGATTGGCTCAGACTGTTAAGTCCGCCCCTCTCTTCTCCCCGTTAGTTTTTCAGGCCCTATAGATTTATAACGACAATAGACCACAGAGTATTATCAGTATAACAAAGGAAAAATTTCTATTTACTCCGTTATTAACTCATTGGTTGAAAATAAACCGATATTTTATTGTAAATTTGAGAGCAGTTGATTAAAGTAAGTTCAACAAGACCCCTGGAATTATCCGTAACCTCCATCTGAGGCTATCTGGAACTCTTGACGATCAGGGTCAAGGGGCCGTGGAGCAAACCACGTTAAAAATCTGGCGCCCGAGCATTTCGTTGTAAGATTTTACGTCAAGGGTGTCCATAGTGACGTGTTAGTGTGGTAGAAGACCACGGATAGGAAGAAAGCGCGTTACAACACGCACACACACGCACATGTTTAGCTTGAAAATATTTAAATTGTCTACTTGTCGAATTTTTCAGAAGTGTCAGTTGGGACGCTATTAAGATTAAGTAATCAGGTCATGGTCGGGAAGATACAGAGTTTTGTTATTTTTGCTAATCACAAATGAAGGGGGGAGGTTATTGTGAATCTCGCGTATGGTAAACTTTTTCTTCTTCTTCTTTTCTCCTTCTACCTTTTTAGGTGTCGGACGAGGAATCCGGTTTCTCTTGTACCCGATACTTTCACTATTTCCTGTCTCTTGCTAATCAATCCATTCCAACTCGAGTTTTTCCTTTTTCATCCCTTATCTTCTTTATTTGGTCTATCCACTTTCTTCTCGGTCTACCCGTTTTTCTGTAGATAGTACTGCCTCGTTATGGTATTGTGGATCTCCATTTCCACTTCCATGTCAATATTTCTATATACCAGTATTGTCTTATTTAGTGTGTTGTACACTCTCGTTGATTTATTCTCCCTATTTGTTATTCATGCTTCTTCTGTCAATATAGTTCCCAGATATTCATACGTCGTTATATAAGGTAGCTTTATGTGTTTCTGTCAACTGCTCACCCAATTTTTCCCATCATTTCTTTTTTCCATGTCTTGTAGTTTTTTACTTACTAATTTTCTGTTTTTATTATAGTCAACTTCCAGGCTTTTTTCTTTTCCCTTACCTTTTTTTTTTTTTTTGATGCCACCAGATCGTTCTTCTTAGGTGTTTTCATATGTTCTTCTCCTACATACTTCTCTGCAGCTGTTAATAATATTTATTTAACTACCGTCCGTTTTTCTTATGAAGTACATTCTACCCTTTCATTTTCTAGTTTTTGAAATTCCTGATTCGTATATTCTCGATATCTATTTTTGTTCTCTTCTGTATCAAGTTTGTATATTGCTAAACTGTTGTACCTTCCTTTATACTCACATTTAACGCACACTCAGCCACTAGTAGTCTGTTATTATACCCTATATATGTTTCTTTTTAAGTTTTTATCCTCAGTATATTCTCGGTCAGATTTTGTGTGTACTCTATGTAGTCTATTAGGCTTTTAGCGCTCCTTTCATCTGCCACGGATATATTATATTCTTGCTTCATATTTTGATACCACATCGTATTTGGCCGCATAAGATAATTTCTTCTACAGAAGTCTATCATCCTTCCCGTTTGCAGTTTCCTCTCCATACTCTGCCATGCATCCCATGCCTCTATTTTGGTCTTCACTCACTCCGCTGTTCCAGTCCCACATTATTATTATTATTGCCTCGTTATCTTCTCTTGCCGTATCTAATATTCATTACCTGTGTTTTCGATTTCTGTTTCAAGATATTTGGATGTATTTACTGTTTTAATTTTCTGACCCTTAAGTTCCATGTTTACAGTTTGTTGTTTTACCGCCATAACAGCCGACTTTTCCAAATTTTATAAAATAAAATCAACCAAAGCATACACAAATATGCGTAATATTATTTTCAAATAACCTTCGTCAAGTGTGGAAAACATGATATGTACTAACGAGTGGCTTGTGTCAAAATTATTTTTTTATTAGTTTTTACAATCAACTTGGGTGCTGAATGACATCCAAAAGTTAGTTTATTGTTTTCAAGGGGTTTGATGTTGACGTACTAGCGAATATCATCAATGAAAGTTCTGTTTTAAACAAACTCTCTAATGATCTAATTAGTTTATTGAATATATCAAATTATCAAAACTTGGTTGCTAGCTTTTTGGACATTTAATTGACAACACCGTGTAACGCGTTTACCTCCTTCTACACGTCACTATGGTCACCCTTGTTGCTAATTTACGGTTTAAAGCTCGGGCGCCAGATTTTTAACGTGGTTTGCTCCACGGCCCCTTGACACTTAGCGTCAAGAGTTCCAGATAGCCTCAGATGGAGGTTACGGCGAATTCCAGGGGTCTTGTTGAATTTTACTTTAACGGATTGTATACAATTCGGACAAGCCGAATATCGGTACTCAAGTACTTAAGTTACGGTAGCCAACGAATAAAACAGCACTTCAAACCTTTTGTTTATTAATACTCTGTGGTTGATTTAATTCAAAAATATATAGGGACACGCAAAATAACGGAGGAAGGAAAATAAGGTATTTATTACTTATACCGAGGATTTAACAAACGTATTAATCAGAGCGGGTCAGAATCGTCAAATATAGCTTAAATCTGCCAGGTAACTGAACGAGTTGTGGCTAAGCCTCTTCCAAGTTCAAGAAACCCTTCGGATCCAAATGAGACACGGGAATTTCCTATTCAGACAGTGAGATAGGGTATGGATTCGTGAGACGGTGGAAGAACTTTCTAAATCTGCCAGGTACTCGAACAAGTTGTGGCTAAGCCGCTTCCAAGTTCAAGAAACCCTTAGGATTCAAAGGAAATACAGAAAACCAGTGTAAAGTCAATATCTATTGCACACGAGACAGCGAAAACAATTAAATCGGCCAGGCAATCGAACAAGTTGTGGCTAAGCCTCTTCCAAGTTAGAGAGACCCTTCGGATTCACAAGAAATACAAATAATAATATTTAGGCACGAAAAAAAAATTGAATTAGTCCACTGGACTATATAAGAAAGATTTAAATCTGCCGGTTAATCGAACGAGTTGTGGCTAAGCCTCTTCCAAGTCCGAGAAACGCTTTAGATTTGAAAGAAACAATAAATGAAATATTTAGGTAATCAAGGAAACAAAATGGTCCACGGTAAAATGAAAGCACGGTTTGAATCTGCCGGTTAATCGAACAAGTTGTGGCTAAGCCTCTTCCAAGTTCGAAAAACGCTTTGGATTCAAAAGAAACAATAAATAAAATTATTCAGAAACAGAAAGAAATAAACTGGTACACGGTACGACGTAAGAACGACTTAAATCTGCCGGTTAATCGAACAAGTTGTGGCTAAGCCTCTTCCAGGTCCGAGAAAACCATTGGATTCAAAAGAAATACGAAAGAAAAAAAAATATTATAAACTATTATTCCTGTAATAAATTTCACGAGTTTAAAAGGTACCTAATTATCGACGCACCGAGTAAAAATATCAAGGCCAGAATAAAGTTAAAATATATCACCAACCATACCAGTTTTAATTACCTATGTATAAAAACTGCAGCAACTAAAATCATAAAGCCACCAGAGAGCCGGATTATAATAATTCAATCAATTACTAATTAATGTTAAACGCTGTAATACAAAAAAAATTAAAGCCAACTATACTTCAACTACAAATCTTTATTTGAAATAAAGAAAGAAACAATAAAAAAACTTGTCACTCAACATACCTCGGTATAAGAACTAGTAGTTAAAATTTTCCAAGAAAATATCTACAAAACTTAATATTAAATCGGCGTTACGGAAAGTTTGCGAATATCCTCGTATCGGAAACTGTATATTTATTTCAACTAACTATCTTAATTTTGTAACCAGAAATAATCACAGAATAATTTTATCTCTATACATAAAAAAACCTGGTCATAAAGAAAAATCAAAACAATAAAATATTTACGGAATATCAATCGGCGGTACGGAAAGTCTTCGTATAGTATTATTTTCAAAACTATATTACCTTCAAAACTATTTCTCGGAGTCACACAAATACGGATTACTGGATACGGGCACTCAACAAACGGTTAACTTAATACTTTTTTATTTTAAGAAGCACAGATCAGAGAGCCTTCTATCGATTGTTTTCAAATTTATATCCTCATTCCTACTCCCATTTCGGCACTATCGGTTGTTAAATTGTATTTTTCAGCAAAAAGTTTCATATATACTAATTGTCTTTCTGAATTAATTAAAGTTCATATATACCGAGTGTCCCTACGGTTTAACAAATTTGAACATCGGAAACGACTAAAGTTTTATGGTAGAATTCGAATTTGCGTACCTCCGGACTAATAAAAAAATACATTATATAAGTACGTATATATAAAGAGAAACAAATAAATACGGTAACAGAAAAGGCGGTAAAGTATGTAACGAGTTATATGAAACCCAATAGAACATACAAAAAAAAACGTTACGGCAAAATGAAAAAAAAAATCTATTCCGTACTCAAAAAAAATAACTCGTTACACACCCCCCTTTCTTCGAGAAAAAAAAATGAATGGACGAAACACAACTTTCGTTTCATTCCATTTTTTTTTAACATAATTATAAGCAAATAACTCTCCCAATGTCTAATAGTAGTAAAGAAAATGAAATGGCAAAACTGAAATTTTTGGAACGCCTTACGACCGGGAACGTTGGCATCGGGTGGGTTGGTCCGGAAGGCGAGGTCCTCTTCCCCGGGTTGACTGCTGACGATATGACCTGGCGTGGCGTCTGGATACTTCCGAGGTGGTTGGCGCTCGTTCGGAACCAATGCTGCACTGGATGCCCGTGTCCTGTAGGCGTCGGGACGGATTGTTATGGGCGGCTAGGTGTGCTTGTACTGCCACCGATCGGGTACGGGGGCCGAGTCGGTCACACGTGCAGTCACGTGACATCTGGCCAACTCTGCCACAGCGGGAGCAGAATAGGATCGCTGGCCTACTGCACCTTCCTCGGCGGTGACCGGAGGTTCCGCACCTCCGTGAGATCTATTATATCTTCGCCATCGGGTTTCAGCGGAATCAACGGCGGCGGTAATTCACGGTCGTCCATTTTACGGACCAGAAAACAAAAAAAAATACTCATTAGCGGGTTTCAAATCTTTTATATGTATACGATTATACCGCTTTCCTTTACCGTCGCGTAAGTCATACACAACAGGAGAAATAACACGTACGACTTCGTACGGCCCGGAATATTTCGGAGCGAGTTTCGCGGCGACATGATCCACGGCGGAGGATAGTGTATGATCCTTCTTCAAAACTTTGTCTCCGATAGTGCATTTCCAGTCTCTACGGCGCAGATTAAAGTTACGACTTTGACTGGTAAATGCTCGGGACAGGTTCAGACGCACTAGGTCGAAGCACTCTCGCAGCTGCTCGACTCGCAAGAGATGCGGCTTCGGGTCTTCTTCGGTAGGGTCGTCCACTCCGGCGTTTTCTTCCGGACTTCCCTCGGTATCATTTTCAGCTTCTCTTCGGAAGGATTTCGGTGTCTCGGGCTCTCTCCCAAAATTTAGGAAGGCAGGTGTGAATCCAATCGAGTCGTGTCTCGAGTTATTCATTGCGAACTTCAAATCCGGCAACCTTATATCCCAGTCTCGGTGATCCGCTTCGCAATATTGCGCAATCATTGTTTTCAGGGTGCGGTTGGCTCGTTCTACTGGATTCGCTTGCGGTGTATATGGCGGAGTGAAACAGTGTCGGATTCCTAACTCACTCAGCATACCCTTGAACAACTTACTATCATACTGAGTTCCATTGTCGGTCAGAACGGTACGGGGACATCCAAATATTGTCAATATCTCTTTATAAAAGGCCGTACTTATGCTACTGGCAGTAGCATTCCTCAACGGTTTACACTGTACCCATTTAGTGAATCGGTCTTGAAACATAATGATGTAACAGTTACCTTTCTTACTTCGGGGTAACGGTCCAATTATATCGGAACTAACTGTTTGCCATGGTTGCCGGTTTGCTGACGGTTGCATCTTCCCTGAGAGCTTTTGTTGAGATGGTTTGTACTTTTGACATTGCAGACATCTCCTTACGTACTTGGTGATGTCTCTGAACATTCCTGGCCAATAGTACAACTTTGCAATCCGGGTGATGGTTTTAGCAATCCCTAGATGTCCGGCGTTTGGAGCATCATGGTTTTCTTGAAGGATTCGGGTTCGGTCGGGTTTTGCTATGCACAGTTTCCATGGATCGGACATTTCTGGTTCCCTGAAATCGTTGATGTCCCAGAAATGACGGTATAGACGGTCTTCCTTTATGCAGTAGTCCGGAAACTTCTCTGGATCCTTCAGGACCTCTTCTTTCCTGTTCCGGTACCACGAACATTCGACGGTTACATCGGTCAGACAGAGTGCAGACGGTGGATCGGTTTCGGAAGTCATTGGTAGCGGATTTCTGGACAAGGCATCGGCTACACGATTTAAAGCCCATTTACGGTATTGTATTACGAAATCGTACTGCTGCAAAAAAATACTCCACCTTGCTAAACGTCCGGACGGACTAGATATGGAGTGCAGCCATCTAAGAGATTGATGATCGGTAACAACCGTGAAATGGTAGCCCTCTAAATAAGGACGCATCTTTTCAATCCCCCAGACAATGGCAAGACACTCTTTCTCGGTGACGGAGTAGTTTTTCTCGGTAGGACTCAGGGTGCGACTTGCATACGCTACCACGTGCTCGTGGCCATCTTTCTGTTGGGTAAGGGCTATTCCCAAACCATATTCGGAGGCATCGGTCTGCAGAGTGAACGGTACGGTGAAATCAGGACAACTTAGAACGGGTGCTTCTGCCAGATAGGTTTTAATCAAAGCGAAAGCGGTTTCTTGTTCCTCAGTCCACTTCCATCGCTGAGACTTACGGAGCAATTTTGTCAACGGAGCCACCTTTTCTGAAAACGATGGCACAAATCTCCTATACCAGGAGGCAACTCCCAAAAATCTTCTCAGTTCTCGGATATTTCTCGGTGCTGAGAATTTCACAATACTTTCTACCTTCTCGGGATCGGTACGGATTCCATCTCCAGTAATTACATGTCCTAAGTATTTCATGTACGGTAGACAGAAATGACATTTCTCCGGATTAAGTTTCAGCTGAGCCCCTCGTAATCGGCGGAACACTTCGGACAGATTTTCCAGGTGTTGATCGAACGTTTCCCCCAGAACTATGATGTCATCCAGATACGCAAAAGCGTATGGATCTAGATCTGGACCTATTAATCTATCAACCAGTCTCTGGAAGGTAGCAGGTGCGGAATGTCAACCAAACGGAAGAACCGTGAATTGAAACAATCCACGTCCCGGTGCGGTGAATGCGGTAATGGGTTTACTTTCGGACGTTAACGGAACCTGCCAATATCCACTCTTCAAATCCAAACTGGAAATATACTTGGCTTTCCGCAGTTTATCCAGTATGGCGTTAATAAACGGGAGAGGGTAAGCATCCTTCATTGTTACCTCGTTAACTTTTCGGAAATCGATACAAAAACGGTTTTTTCCATCTTTCTTCTTTACAATGACTATCGGAGAACTTCACGGACTTGTAGAGGGTTCGATCACTCCCTCTGCCAACATGGCGTCTATTTCAGTATTGCAGATTTCCTGCATTTTCGGATTCTGGGGTCGGTATCTTTGTTTAATCGGACGGGGTTGCAGCAATCGGATTTCATGCTCAACTAGTGTCGTCGGACCTCGTAAGGATTCAAATTTCGGTAACTCTTGGTCTAGGAAGGTGTTTAATCTGTCTGACTGTTCTTTTGATAAATTACTTTCGGTAAGCGGAACTATGGTTTCCAACGGACAGCCTATACAAACATATTTCTCGTCATCCCCTAAATCTTCCAGGGAGAACGCAGATGTTACAAAAACGGTTTGCTCCTTGTCAACCCCTAACCCCAGGGAAGACGCAGAGACTTCGGAAACAGGTTGCTCCTTGTCGACCCCTAACTCCAGGGAAGACGCAGAGACTTCAAGAACGGCTTGCTCTTTGTCAACCCCTAACACCAGGGAAGACTCAGAGACTTCAACACAAGATTTTTCTTCATAAACCCCTAACAACACCGGGGAAAATTCAGAAATTTCAACAACGGATTGCTCCTTGTCGACCCCTAACTCCAGGGAGGACGCAGAGACTTCGGAAACAGGTTGCTCCTTGTCGACCCCTAACTCCAGGGAAGACGCAAAGACTTCAGCAACGGACTGCTCCTTGTCAACCCCTAATACCAGGGAAGACGCAGAGACTTCAAAAACAGGTTGTTCCATGGTAACCCCTAACAACACCGGGGAAAACTCATGAACTTCAGAAACGGATTGCTCCTTGTCGACCCCTAACTCCAGGGAGGACGCGGAGACTTCGGAAATAGGTTGCTCCTTGTCAACCCCTAACTCCAGGGAAGACGCAGAGACTTCAAGAACGGCTTGCTCTTTGTCAACCCCTAACACCAGGGAAGACTCAGAGACTTCGGGAATAGACAGATTACCAGAACGGCGGTCTTCAGTAACAAGATGATGAATACCTTCAGTACATATTATAGGTACAGCATCCTCGACTTTCTCCATAGGCGGGCTCACTACCTCCAATACTCCCATAGGGCGGGATAATTGTGAACGCCTTACTATTTCATTATTGATATATATTTTTCCGGTTCCTAAATCCAAACGGAGATTATACTTTTGTAGGACATCATGTCCTAACAGCATGTCGGTTATCAGTCCAGGGAAATGCTCTAACGAACCCTCCATAGTGACGTCATTGATCTTCCATGTCAGCTCATAAATATCGGTGATTAAGACCAAATTTCCATTAGCTAAACGGACGTTCGTTGCTTGACGGCCAGTAGTTTGCTTTCTTTGGGAAAATGTCTTAGCTACGTGATCACCAATATATGATTTGGCTGCCCCGGTATCTAACAAAGCTTGGAATTTCTCATTTCCAATTTCGACATCTAAGTGCGGTCTGGGATCGTTCATTTCTGCTGGCGGTTCGGTATGAGAGGCAAAGATTTGCAGAAGCTGTGTCGGCCTCTCCTCGGGACAGCTTCGGTTTAGCCTCCTGCAGGAACAGTCTCTGGAAAAGACTCCTTCCTTTTGACAGCGGGTGCAGAAGATCTTACGGAAATTTTGACAGTTGTTTCGGTAATGTCCAGTCTCACCACAGCGGAAACAGGTGGGTGGACGGAAAGATGATCCAGACGGATGATGAGTAGTATCTGGCGGGGAACGGCGAGGAGTATCGGATGACGGTGGCGGAGTATCGGTAGGTGACGGTTGGCTGGGACCGGCGGAGGGCTCTCTGGATGGACCAAGTGTCGAGTGGTGGGATCGTCTAGATCTTTGTGTATCTATCGGCTGCGGACGGGTTGGTCCACTGTGGTGGGGTACATTCTGGAGTTCCTTCCTGAGGAGCTCATATTCTCTCACCACTTGACAAAATGTGGAGAAATTCTCAAAGTCCTTTTTTCGGATTTGCAAACGGTATTCGGGCAACAGGTTACGGTACAGTCTGGCTAACTGTTGTTCGGGAGTTAGCCTTCCATGTCGTCGCATCAGGGTTTGGAGTTCGGTAATGTAAGTTGCGGCGGACTCATTTCTCCTTTGTAGACGACGGCCTATCTCGGCTTCTAAGTTGTTTTCGTAATTTACGGGATAAAAGAAAATTCGGAAATCGGTTTTAAAATCGGTCCAGCTGGTAAATCTGCTTCGATTATTCCGGTACCATAGAGCGGGTTCACCGGATAGTAATTCAGGTAGCACCGGAAGCAAATAATCTTTTTGAACATTCTCTGCGGTACAGATTTCTTCAATTCTCTTGATAAATACGACCGGGTCTCCACGGTTTCCAAAACATACCTTCCAGTCATGTACATTCAGCGGAGGGTTGGCCAAAGTGATCGAGACGGTTACGGTATCGGATTCTTATGTTTCAGTTTCTTCTTCATCAACGACACCGGATAAGTTAATATCTTCTGAGTTTCTTCTTGACATTTGCCCTTTGGTCCTAGACACAGCAGTCTCTTCTGACAAGCTTTTTAACTCAAGCCGAAAGATAACTTTTAAAATGACAAAGAACAAAATTCTAAGACTGTCAAAACAGTCCATTTAAAAAAAAATTCAAAAAAAAATATCAACAAGTCAAAAAAATATATATATATATCGGTCGAACAATACGAAAAAAAAAACCTACAACTCAACAATACGGACTTTAAATAAAACGAAATGACGGTCACTGTGTAATTCAACAATCAGCTCTCTACGGTAAAAAAGAAAACGGAATTTAACGGTTCCTACTAATCAACAGTCTATTCCTTGTAATAAAACGGAATAAAGCGGTTCCTGCTTATCGACAGTCAGGTCACTGCTCTAATCAACAATACGCAAGAAACAATCTTAAACGGAATCTAACGGTCACTGTTTCTTCAACAATCGGTTCCTGCTCAAAGCAACAATAAAGGAAGAAAAAAATCTAAAACGGAATCAAACGGTCACTGTTTACTCAACAAACGGTTCCCTTCTCGGGCGCCATTTTGTAACGCGTTTACCTCCTTCTACACGTCACTATGGTCAGTGGTCACCCTTGTTGCTAATTTACGGTTTAAAGCTCGGGCGCCAGATTTTTAACGTGGTTTGCTCCACGGCCCCTTGACACTTAGTGTCAAGAGTTCCAGATAGCCTCAGATGGAGGTTACGGCGAATTCCAGGGGTCTTGTTGAATTTTACTTTAACGGATTGTATACAATTCGGACAAGCCGAATATCGGTACTCAAGTACTTAAGTTACGGTAGCCAACGAATAAAACAGCACTTCAAACCTTTTGTTTATTAATACTCTGTGGTTGATTTAATTCAAAAATATATAGGGACACGCAAAATAACGGAGGAAGGAAAATAAGGTATTTATTACTTATACCGAGGATTTAACGGACGTATTAATCAGAGCGGGTCAGAATCGTCAAATATAGCTTAAATCTGCCAGGTAACTGAACGAGTTGTGGCTAAGCCTCTTCCAAGTTCAAGAAACCCTTCGGATCCAAATGAGACACGGGAATTTCCTATTCAGACAGTGAGATAGGGTATGGATTCGTGAGACGGTGGAAGAACTTTCTAAATCTGCCGGGTACTCGAACAAGTTGTGGCTAAGCCGCTTCCAAGTTCAAGAAACCCTTAGGATTCAAAGGAAATACAGAAAACCAGTGTAAAGTCAATATCTATTGCACACGAGACGGCGAAAACAATTAAATCGGCCAGGCAATCGAACAAGTTGTGGCTAAGCCTCTTCCAAGTTCGAGAGACCCTTCGGATTCACAAGAAATACAAATAATAATATTTAGGCACGAAAAAAAAAATTGAATTAGTCCACTGGACTATATAAGAAAGATTTAAATCTGCCGGTTAATCGAACGAGTTGTGGCTAAGCCTCTTCCAAGTCCGAGAAACGCTTTAGATTTAAAAGAAACAATAAATGAAATCTTTAGGCAATCAAGGAAACAAAATGGTCCACGGTAAAATGAAAGAACGGTTTGGATCTGCCGGTTAATCGAACAAGTTGTGGCTAAGCCTCTTCCAAGTTCGAAAAACGCTTTGGATTCAAAAGAAACAATAAATAAAATCTTTAGGCAATCAAGGAAACAAAATGGTCCACGGTAAAATGAAAGAACGGTTTGGATCTGCCGGTTAATCGAACAAGTTGTGGCTAAGCCTCTTCCAAGTTCGAAAAACGCTTTGGATTCAAAAGAAACAATAAATAAAATTATTCAGAAACAGAAAGAAATAAACTGGTACACGGTACGACGTAAGAACGACTTAAATCTGCCGGTTAATCGAACAAGTTGTGGCTAAGCCTCTTCCAGGTCCGAGAAAACCATTGGATTTAAAATAAATACGAAAGAAAAAAAATATTATAAACTATTATTCCTGTAATAAATTTCACGAGTTTAAAAGGTACCTAATTATCGACGCACCGAGTAAAAATATCAAGGCCAGAATAAAGTTAAAATATATCACCAACCATACCAGTTTTAATTACCTATGTATAAAAACTGCAGCAACTAAAATCATAAAGCCACCAGAGAGCCGGATTATAATAATTCAATCAATTACTAATTAATGTTAAACGCTGTAATACAAAAAAATGAAAGCCAACTATACTTAAACAACAAATCTTTATTTGAAATAAAAGAAAGAAACAATAAAAAAACTTGTCACTCAACATACCTCGGTATAAGAACTAGTAGTTAAAATTTTCCAAGAAAATATCTACAAAACTTAATATTAAATCGGCGTTACGGAAAGTTTGCGAATATCCTCGTATCGGAAACTGTATATTTATTTCAACTAACTATCTTAATTTTGTAACCAGAAATAATCACAGAATAATTTTATCTCTATACATAAAAAAACCTGGTCATAAAGAAAAATCAAAACAATAAAATATTTACGGAATATCAATCGGCGGTACGGAAAGTCTTCGTATAGTATTATTTTCAAAACTTTATTACCTTCAAAACTATTTCTCGGAGTCACACAAATACGGATTACTGGATACGGGCACTCAACAAACGGTTAACTTAATACTTTTTTATTTTAAGAAGCACAGATCAGAGAGCCTTCTATCGATTGTTTTCAAATTTATATCCTCATTCCTACTCCCATTTCGGCACTATCGGTTGTTAAATTGTATTTTTCAGCAAAAAGTTTCATATATACTAATTGTCTTTCTGAATTAATTAAAGTTCATATATACCGAGTGTCCCTACGGTTTAACAAATTTGAACATCGGAAACGACTAAAGTTTTATGGTAGAATTCGAATTTGCGTACCTCCGGACTAATAAAAAAAATACATTATATAAGTACGTATATATATAAAGAGAAACAAATAAATACGGTAACAGAAAAGGCGGTAAAGTATGTAACGAGTTATATGAAACCCAATATAAAATACAAAAAAAAACGTTACGGCAAAATGAAAAAAAAACTCTATTCCGTGCTCAAAAAAAATAACTCGTTACAACCGAGGAATGTATGCTACAGATTTCTATAAAGGTTCCTATCTTTATACAATGGTTGTACTTACCATCTTTAAACGTGCCATGTTTCATAACGGCCGCATAATTGGCGCGAAAAATAGGAATACGAGGAAATGTTATATTTCTTTGACTTCGTTTGAATTCTAAGTCAAGAAAAACTTCAACACTGTCGTCGACTTCCTCCCTCCCTCTCACATAAAAATTTTTCCTTACAATGTCTGAAAAATAAACATAAAGACAGAATTAATACGAAAGTTCCACACCAATACTTTTTAACCAACAAGATGCCTTGACTAGTTAACCGGTGTGAAGTTGGCAACCAATAGTTAGCAACCGAAATGACGGAAATACCCGAAGGAACAATGGCGTACCGTGATAGGAAATAACAAAAAAAATTTGGTATCATCTTGCGAATGGGTCCAAAAAATCAAAAATAAATCACTACAACACATACTGAAAGCACAACCCCTTCGAAAGGGTCTAAGGGTATCAAAATGGCCGAAAACAACCCCATAAATATTGAAAACGTAAAAAAAGCATGACGGGAGCGGGGTGTCATATTCTGAATGGTCCCAAAAATCAAAAATAAATCAATACAACACATACTGAAAGCACAACCCCTTCGAAAGGGTCTAAGGGTATCAAAATGGCCAAAAACTACCCCAAAAATATTGAAAACGTATAAAAATCATGACGGAAACGGGGTATCATCTTCTAAACGGTCCCAAAAAATCAAAAATAAATCAATACAACACATACTGAAAGCACAACCCCTTCGAAAGGGTCTGAGGGTAACAAAATGGCCAAAAACTACCCCATAAATATTGAAAACGTATAAAAACCATGGAAGAAACGGGGTATTATCTTCTAAATGGTCCCAAAAAATCAAAAATAAATGAATACAACACATACTGAAAGCACAACCCCTTCGAAAGGGTCTAAGAGTATTAAAATGGCCAAAAACTACCCCAAAAATATTGAAAACGTATAAAAAGCATGGAAGAAACGGGGTATCATCTTCTAAATGGTCCCAAAAAATCAAAAATAAATCAATACAACACATACTGAAAGCACAACCCTTTCGAAAGGGTCTAAGGGTATCAAAATGGCCAAAAACTACCCCAAAATAATTGAAAACGTATAAAAAGCATGGAAGAAACGGGGTATCATCTTCTAGATGGTCCCAAAAAAATCAAAAATTAATGAATTCAACACATACTGAAAGCACAACCCCTTCGAAAGGGTCTAAGGGTATCAAAATGACCAAAAACTACCCCATAAATATTGAAAACTTATAAAAAGCATGACGGAAACGGGATATCATCTTATGAATAGTCCCAAAAAATCAAAAATAAATCAATACAACACATACTAAAAGCACAACCCCTTCGAAACGGTCTAAGGGTATCAAAATGGCGAATACTACCCCAAAATTATTAAACACGTATAAAAAGCATGACGGAAACGTGGTATCATCTTCTGAACGGTCCCAAAAAATCAAAAATAAATCAATACAACGCAATAGAACCCAATCGGAAGGGTATTAAACTGGCCAAAAACTACCCTCAAAAATTGAAAACTTAAAAAAGATGTTAATCTTGAAGAAAGAAAAAGTCGTGTAGGTGCACTTTTAAATCACTCTGTATATCATTGATGTGAAGCTTACATAGGTCAGTTAGTTCTACATAAGTCACATTACATTGATCCCCGTTCGGGGGGGTTGTGGTTTCAGTATGTGTTGTATTGATTCATTTTTGATTTTTTGGGACCATTCAGAAGATGATACCCCGTTTCCGTCATGCTTTTTATACGTTTTCAATATTTTTGGGGTAGTTTTTGGCCATTTTGATACCCTTAGACCCTTTCGAAGGGGTTTGGCTTTCAGTATGTATGGTATTGATTTATTTTTGATTTTTTGGGACCATTCAGAAGATGATACCCCGTTCTGTCATGCTTTTTATACGTTTTCAATATTTTTGGGGTAGTTTTTGGCAATTTTGATACCCCTAGACGCTTTCGAAGGGGTTTTGCTTTCAGTATGTGTTGTATTGATTTATTTTTGATTTTTTGGGACTATTCAGATGATACTCCGTTTCCGTCATGCTTTTTATACGTTTTCAATATTTTTGGGGTAGTTTTTGGCAATTTTGATACCCTTAGACCCTTTCGAATGGGTTTTGCTCTCAGTATGTGTTGTATTGATTTATTTTTGATTTTCTGGGACCATTCAGAAGATGATACTCCGTTTCCGTCATGCTTTTTATACGTTTTCAATATTTTGGGGGTAGTTTTTGGCAATTTTGATACCCTTAGACCCTTTCGAAAGGGTTTTGCTTTCAGTATGTGTTGTATAAATTTATTTTTGATTTTTTGGGACTATTCAGAAGATGATACTCCGTTTCCGTCATGCTTGTTATACGTTTTCAATATTTTTGGGGTAGTTTTTGGCAATTTTGATACCCTTAGACCCTTTCGAAGGGGTTTTGCTTTCAGTATGTGTTGTATTCATTTATTTTTGATTTTTTGGGACCATTTAGAAGATGATACCCCGTTAATTTCTTCCATGGTTTTTATACGTTTTCAATATTTATGGGGGAGTTTTTTGCCATTTTGATACCCTTAGACCCTTTCGAAGGGGTTGTGCTTCCAGTATGTGTTGTATTGATTTATTTTTGATTTTTTGGGACTATTTAGAAGATGATACTCCGTTTCCGTCATGCTTTTTATACGTTTTCAATATTTTTGGGGTAGTTTTTGGCAATTTTGATACCCTTAGACCCTTTCGAAGGGGTTTTGCTTTCAGTATGTGTTGTAGTGATTTATTTTTGATGTTTTGGAACTATTCGCAAGATGATACCCAATTTTTTTGTTATTTCCTATCACGGTACGCCACTGTTCCTTCGGGTATTTCCGTCATTTCGGTTGCTTACTTTTGGTTGCCAACTTCACACCGGTACTAGTTACCATGGCAACTGAAAAAATTTCCGGAACTTTTTTCGAGGCGAACCGTGGCTTAAGTGTAAAGTATTTGACAGTTGAAAAGGTAAAAATAATATGATCTACAACCATTAAATCATGTAGATCTACCTGTGAATAATGCAGAATTTCTTGTTGATTTCCTTCACCAAAATGCGACATTTGTCGAAAACAACTATACTCTGTCCAACTTGACAAGCAGTGTAATCAATTTGAAATGTCAAGTGAGATTAATAATTTTTTTCCAAATTAAGGTGTGAAATTTTCTTACCGTATACCATGCAAGCTAAAATTATTTCCGGAAATTTTCTTTCAAGCACGAATATTTTAGGAAAATTGCCCGAAATAATTTTAGCTCTTGTGATATTATAAGTGAAAATGATCCCTGTATAAAAACATGCCTTAATGCAACGTCAAGTTTATTCCTAGTCTTAATTCTTGTTTTATTTGTTACGTATTTGGTATAAGTATCTAATCGAACACATTGCGAATTATATTTTAAACAGAACAAAATTTCAACTCTTCCCGCTTTATTTGCATTCGAATCCGTTTGTTTGGTTTGAAAACACTTGAACAGTTTTAGTGGAAGACCAATTCATAGATACTCCACAAAAAAAGAAGATTTTGATGTTTATACAATCATCTAAATTAAAAATTAATAGTGGTTAGTTGGTCTGTTTACATAAACGCGGTCTTTCAGGTAGCCCCAGAGAAAAAAATCGAGTGGTGTCAAGTCGGTTGATCTTGCCGGCCACTCAATTGCACCTCTTCGACCAATCCATCTCTGAGGGAAAATTGTATTTAAATATTGCCTAACGTCTCATTGATAATGTGGAGGTGCGCCATCTTGTTGAAAGTATACGTTCATATTAGGAAATAATCATTTTATTTCAGGTAAACTTTCATTTTGTAGTAAGTCAAGATATTTACCACCGGTCAGCGTACCTTCAATAAAAAAAGGACCGATCAAATGGTTTTTCACCAAAACCGCCCACACATTTACTTTTTGTGGACGCTGTGTATGAACCTCCTCCATCCAGTGCGGAGTACAATTTGACCAGTACCGACAATTATGTCTATTAACAGAACCGTTCAAGCAAAATGTGGCTTCATCACTAAATACCAAAAAATCTAAGAAATTGTTTTGCATCCTTATTTTCTCTGTAACTATTTCACAAAATTGTAATCGCCTATCAAAATCATCCTTGCCCAATTGTTGAAGATTTTGAACTTTATAAGGATGAAAGTTATTTTTATACAGAATGGTTTGTATAGACTGTCTAGAAATACCGTGATTTCTTGCCAATATACTTGTAGATGTTTTAGGGTTTTCTTGAACATCTAATAGAACGTATTAAGTTTTACCTTCATTAGTTGCACTTTTCGGTCTACCAGACCTAGGAATATCTTTTACACTACCAGTTTCATTAAATTTATTTACTAATCTCGTCACTATAGATCTACTTGAAGGAGGGCGTTCAGGATTTAAATCGATAAAAAGATAAGTTACTTCGACATGGATACGTTTGCGATCACCATATCCAACTAACATTAAGATTTGGATGAGATGTTTTTCTGATAAATGTGCCATTATTCTTAATTTACTTTAAAATTTCGTGCTAATTTGAAATTAGTATCAGTTTTGACAATTTGTACATAAATAATGACCTAATAATGTGGTTGACGTTTTTAATGCCTACTATTGTTTTTTGTTTTATTTTAACTAGTGGGTACGGTACACTTTAATTTAGAAAAATGAAAACGATATTTTATAGAACATTTTGTAGTTAAGTGATACATTGGGATTATTTTTAGAAATAGAAAAAAATAAGCTTTACTGTGATGCGTCACATGACCTAGGTTGTCATTTGAAAAAATTCAAGATGGCGGCCGTACGCTAAACGCTGACGTCAAAAACATTTGACATTCGCTCTAAAATATGCAGAATAGAGTCTGATTCGTCGTCCTAGAATTTCATAACTTTCGCTTTATCCGTTTCAAAGATAATCCCTTGGTGTGAGGCTTTTCAGCAACGCTGTATATAACTCATTAGTCACTTAATGCAGCACATACACCTAATCGTATTGACACGACGTATACCCAATACGTTCACGTATTCCATTGAATCTTAAAAAAGTTAAGGCAATTGACGCCGGGTTTGTCGTTTGTTTACATTTTAATCCATTGAGAATTCACCTAACCCAACTTTATTATGATATTTCTATATAGGTAGTGTTCCTTTATTTTGTGCGTCAGTTTTTATTTTTTTGTAGAGTTTATTCTTTATTTTATGTAAAATATATTAGAAATTTTGATGATGAAGGCCTTGGTTTTACACTTTCTTTATGATGCGAAAAACTTGGGCAACAGTACTCTCTACTTAATATAATAAAAACAAAAGAAGTGAAGTGACACGTGAACTAAATCGTTTATATTCGAGTATTCCGAGTGCCTAGCGCGGCTCAATAACCCACATTTACGATATACGTAGAAACACGCAAGTTTACGTTAAACGTCTCTATGATCTAAATACGTCCGAGAAGTACTTACTGCGCATGCATACCTGTCAAATGCTACGTTAACGTATTAGTCATTACCTTAAGTGTCTAGTGATATTTCAATCTGGGTGTTTCAAACTCAGCCGCCAACATGCACAATTTAAATCATTTATTACATTTTCCGCTGTATTTTTGAAACCAATTCGTTTGGAATCGGTATTTCCTATACCTACATCTCAACACTTTTAAGATCTTTCATTATCTTAGTTAAAACATAACAACACTCAATTATTTCAACATTAGTGAAGGGTAGACCATGGATGCCAAATAGTTGATAGAACATGTTCAGCCTAGAGAGACTGATAATACGAGTTGTCTTTTATATTTGGCACATAGAGCTAGAAAAAAATAGTATATAGATAATTTTTAAACACTGTTGTTTTGCAATAATAATGCATTTTTGCATTCTTTCGAACCAATTTTGGAAACACAAAAAAAATGACAGTGTGAGAAATAATTTCAATGTACTAATTATTCCAAATATATAATGTACCAATAATAATTAATATCCGGTTACCAAAGTAGTAAAAAGCCCCTGTACACGATGCAAACAACTATCATAATTTATGGGATTATGGGCCTATGTTTATTAATTATTAATGGAAATAATCTCACGACTTTTATATTTTATTTGACAACTGTTTTATATTAAACTTAAAAAACTATCATACATTTTAATTACTTTAGTTACACACATTCAAGTCCCAACATACTGCGGCCCCAAAATTGACGTGGTGGTTCAAATCCATAAAACAAAATCAATCAACTCTGGTATCTCAAGGGAGTTTTTAGTTCCCTTCCAAAACGTGTTTTCATTATTTTCTTTTTGTTTTTAATTGGTGGCTCTTTCACTGTGGATAACTCTTTATTTTCTTCAGATTTTATTTTAGTCGAAGACAATTCCAATGGATATAAACGCTGTAGTGGTCGAATTAGTTCACCTTTAGTCGTTTTTATTCTTGCTACTCTATGTATACCGTCCTCTCCTTTATATAATTCCTCAACCTTTCACAAAGGCCAAACAATCCGTTTTTTATTATCTGAACCAATTAACACTACTTCTCCTTTCTTCAGATAATCATTTCTTCTTCATGCTGCGATAACCAGTTCCGCAAGTTATTTACTGTGAAACCTCCCTTTTATTGGTTTTCTTAAATTGTGTAGAAACTTGAAACGATTTTTGAAAAAAATATTATCTATGAGGTCTAAATCAACAACCTCCTCAGAAACGCTCTGTAATGGTTTTAAAAACTTTGATGGGGTTAGTAGGTACCTCCCACACATCAACATCAGTAACATAAGTAAGCGGTCTCTCGTTAATCACCGCTTCAATATCACACAAAACCGTGTATAGCTCGATGTAGTGAAGTAAGGCCTTTCATAATTGCCGACAAAGAAGCTCTTTTACTACTCGAACTAACCGTTTTGATAAAAATTTTCAGAACTCTTTACTAAATTAGTAGTAACCACTGTTTTACATTCCTTCATCACTTCTTCTGTAGTATGAACCTCTCTTTTTGGCCATTTTTCTTCTGATCCTTTTAGCCATTGTGGTCCTTGCCACCATTTTTTCTCGATTAGTTGTTTGCCGCTACAACCACGTGATAACACATCTGTTATATTCATTTCTCCTGGTACATGCTGCTACTGGTTAATTTCACTGTATTTTCTAATCTCTTTTACTCTGATGTCTCCAACAAGAGTACTCCACAAACCTTTTGTTTTTATCCAGCTTAAAGTTATCATAGAATCACTCCAGTAGTAGGTTTTGAGATCTCTAAAATCTTCTACTTCCTCAACAGTCTCCGCTAATCGTACCCCTATTAGAGCGGCCATCAATTCTAACCCAGGAAGTGTTACGGACTTAACAGGACAAAGTCTTAATTTTGCCAGTAAAAGTTTAATCAAAGCAAAATTTTCAAATTCTATTCGAATAAAAATACATGCCGCGTAAGCTGTTTTACTTGCTTCAACAAAAACATGAAGCGTTTTATTTATTATTATGTTATCATTTTCGGAATTTTCAAAAATATATCCTGGAATACTGCAAAAATGTAAGCAATTTATACTATTAAGCCAACTTTCAAAACGATGTTTAATATCTCCCGGTAGTTTTTCGTCCCAGGCTAATTTTAATTTCCAAGTCTCTTGTGATGATAACTTCGGTAATAATGTAAACGGTGCTGTAAAGCCAATGGGGTCGAAAGTTTTTGATATCACGAGATAAAAGATCTGTATAGTAGTACCATTTTATTCCTAAAACTGATATAATGTTGTTTTTCTTATTTCGAATTTTCTATACTAGTCACCCTGTTATAAATCCATCCCCTCAGGTCGAAATTTGCTCTTTTTAAAATATCAGTTGATTCCTCTATGAACTGATACAAATCCGTTCCATTTTCAACGCTAAATACACAATTGTCTACGTAAAATGTATGAATCAGGAGTTGATTTGCAGTATCTTCATATTTTTCTTCTTTTCCCAAATGCAAATTCAACGTTGCAGTCAAAATAAATGGACTTGGTTTTAGCCCAAAAACTACTCCACAGTGTCTGAAAAGTTGAATTTCTCTTTTTTCATAACTTTTCCTCCATAAAAAGCGTAAATAATTTCTATCTTCCTTTTTTACACTTATTTGTAAAAATGCTTTAGCAATGTCAGCCGTTACCCCAATTTTATGTATTCTAAATTTTAAAATTAACGGAATAATAAGTTCTATCAGGTTAGGGCTTTTTCCTAATAAATCGTTCAGAGAATTACCATTGTTATCCTTTTGTATTTTTGTAGTAGCATTGGATTCTTTTATCACTGCGTGATGAGCCAAGTAGTGCATATTTTCTTCTAATGGTTCCTCTTCTACTTCTTCTATTATTCCTATAGCTTTCCACTCTTGAAAAACCTTATCATAATCTGAAAATTTATTTATAGAAATTAAACGTTTTGTGGTAGAAAATAACCGTTTTCCGCTAAATTGTAATTTGAGGTTATTGCTGGATAACCTTCTGTCCACGGTGAACCTACTTCATACCTATTTTCTTTGGTTTATTACCGTTTCCTCTTTAAATTTCTCCAAAGTTTTGCTATTTATCTTTCTTTTACATTTCGCATCTATAGGATCTTTTATCCCTAGTGTTTCTAAATCCCACAAGTTACTCAAAGAAGAGTCTGTAAGATAAGTTGATACAAAAGTATTCAGTTTATCACTGCATTTGTGTTGCCCTATTATTGTCCAACCAAACTTGGTTTCAAGAGCTACTAACAAATCATTTATATTTTCCAAGTTTCCAGTCATAATATTACCAAAGAAATCTGCACCGATCAATAAATTGATTTCGAAATTTCTAGAATCAGTATCATTTATGACTATGTTTTCCAGTTTCAATATATTAATCACCCTTACATCATTGAGCCTTGGAACATAATTACATATTTTATTTTGTTCAAACAACGATCACTCGATGTTGAAAGATTTTTCTACATTTTCAATTTTTGCCCCAAATAATCTTTGGATTTTTGGAGACACCTGAATTCCACCAAATGTACTATTTTGTATATAGAGCTTTATATTCCTTTAATTCAGCATGGGATACGAGGATGGTGTAGGAGTAATGCGGTATTATTTGAATGGTTTTAATTATTAATTATCAAAAAATAGTTATTTGTATGCTTAGGCCGCGAAATACCTTTTTAACGTACCGAAAGAACAGTTATCGCCGAGGCCGTTTGCGGCCGAGGCAAGATAATCTTGAGGTCGTTAAAAAGTTTCGCGGCCATGGCATGCACACTATTTTTCGTACAATCGTTAAAATTATTATACTAGAAAATTTTAAATAAATATATCATTGCTCTAAAACCAACAGCAGTTTAATTTATTTAACAATGTGTGCTATGGAAATGATATGTTTCAATACATACAAAATATTTTGACAGTTCTTGCTTCAACTTCTGTAGTAAATATAAGTAATAATACAAACTGTACAATTAATGTTAATATTCATCCTAAGGGGAGCCCAAGCGGGGATTTCGGGATTTACTAAAGCGCGGCAGATTAATATACAGGGGGATACCTTGTACCCGGTTATGTACCTCCACAAAACATGAGGCCCATATATAAGGCCGCCCATGAAGGATACAGGATCAGATTAGTAAAAAAAAATTGACCATCAGAAATTCTCGAGCGCGTCAGATTAAGGTAGGGTGAGTTAATTACATTCTAAAAAGTGTATATTCCACTAATCTGACAATTTGAGAGTGACGTAAAAAAAGAGGAGGGCAACAAAGTTGTAAAAAAAAACGTCATCTCGACATTCTCGAGCGTAGCTAAATTTTTTTTTATTTCGAAGGAAATAATTCAAGAATAATGAAAAATATAAAAATCTGACGATTTCCGCAAGCCGAAATAACAAAAATTCGTCGATAAAGTTAAATGCGTGCAGCTGCGTGATGCCTACATTTCCTTCTCCGCGTTTCTATTCCTCTCTCACTCTTTCTCTATCTATTACTCTCTCACTCCGTCCCCACTCTGGTTTCTGTTGCCATGACGCCATCACAGTTGATCATAAAGACTCGTTCGTGGCATACTGTTTACAACGTGTTTCCAACGTTTTGGCTTTTTTTGCTATTTAAATATTATTTGTGTGAATTGAAGTTTATAAATATTTAATATGAGTGATATTAATTTGAAATGTGTATTTTGTGGTGAAAGTACCTTACAAAAAACAATCAAATTTACGGTAGAAACATTAAAGAAATGTGTAAATATTTTGGAATATCGTCGGAGCAAGCCAGTTATCCGAAGGTCTCGAGGAACATATGATAACCTCCAATTATCGATGGAATCATAATTAAATGATTTATATCACGCACAGTGCTATAAATTATTAACTGCAATTAAAATACCGCGAGACTTTCAGTATTTACAAGATCAAAGTGTAGTGGAACATGACAATACACCGGAAGTTTCGGGAAATAGCTCCGAAACACATGCTCCTGATTCTGGAGAGTGTTCCGAAGCACATATGGTACTGTTGATTCCTTGTCTACTGAGGTTGCTGGTACATCGACAGACGAGTAACTGCTAATATGACTTCATTTATTAAATATTTATAATACTGAAATTGAGAGACATCTGATAATTTTTAGAACTTTCTTAACAAAAAAATTTTAGGAAGATAATTTTATTTAAAAACTTCATTCTTAGAAGCTCTGAAAAATTATAAATGAGATTTTTATAACTAATTTTCTATGTCTAGTTTATTTTTAAAGAAAAATCAAACAATTGTCAAGTGTCTGTTAACTTCAGTCTCATAAGTGTTTATAGAAAATTTTTTTCATTGAAAAAAATTATTTAGTTAAACTTTTATACAAAAAAAAATGGTGTGTGTACTCATGTACACGCGTTAGAAGTTGTACTTCTTTGGCACATGATAAAATATTGACGAATCAGTGTTCGATTATCTCACCACATTTTTGGCTCATGAAGATGTCTCTCCTCAAGTTCAGCATGCAGAAACACAACGTCTCATTCAATCTTATGAAGAATACACAGAAGACACATTAGACGGCAAGCACGGAAGAACGGCGCAATTTTACGCAATGTACATCGATTTTATAAATCTTTACCACTTATTCATTAAAAGTATTAGAGTTGGAGATTTAGAATTGTACATATATACCATTGCGAAAATCGTCAGCTTATTCTTCTATTACAATCAACCAAATTATAGTCTATGGCTAGTGTACTACATAAATTTACTGCAACATGTAGATAACACACATCCAGGCCTCCGATCTGAAATGGCTAAGGGTTCGTTTGGAATCAGAAGAACCAGCAAGCCTTTCTCACGAATTCCTGTGGATTTAACGCTAGAGCAGACGATAAATGGTGATGCTGCTCGTCGTCTTACTGGAATTGTTAACCTCACAAATTCAATTTCTGCTAGACAACGTTGGGCTAAAAATCATGGAGCGCGAACAAGAATCATATCTCATGTGCTTACTCGTGCAGGGCTTGACAGAAACTACCATGATATTGCTGCTGATCTACACCCAGATCGAATGAAAAAACAACACATCCAAATTGAAGCTTTTTCGAACAGTGTCCTGCAGACCATCAATCCATTCCCTTCTTCAATTGATAAGGATTTGTTGTTTAACATTTCAACGGGGCAAGCTGCTTCTCTAGAAATTACAAACTGTTTGCTAAATACAGTGCCTGGAGGAACATTTCTGCGCGATCAATTCATAATGGAATGTAATTTAAATTCAGACAGGTTTCACCAGCCAGTAAAAAAAAATAAAGTGCTAAGTTTGGCAAGCCTCAAAAAGAAAAAAAAAATGAAAATTGGTGAAAAAGTGCACGAAGTTACATTGTAGCGGGATTTATTCGGACGGTTATTAGCTCTATCTCTTGACACGAGTATAGATTTGGAGAAAGTACTTTGTTTTCCCATAACTCCTATGCCGTTATCACTGTGCCATATAGATGGTTCTTTAAACAAGACTGATAAGTCAGTACTAATTCATGAGTTAGAGAAACAAGTTGAAGATATGGAGCAACCGCCACCCCAAGTTGACCTTGTAATTATAGATGGCTTCTTTTTTTTAAATACTTTTAAAGAAATGCCCCGTAGTTTTGGAGGTGTGTCAAAGAAAATATTACAATGCCTTGTCAATAACGCTGCAAATAAAGTTGCCATTGTATTCGATCGCTACTTCACACCCTCTATCAAGGATTATGAGCATTCTCTTCGAGGTAGTGTAGATGACAAGGAATTCCACATTTCCGGTCCTCAACAAACACGAACAGCAGAATTTACGAAAGACTTAAAAAATATAAAGTTTAAAGAAGCTATTGTCAAGTTTTTGATCGATCATTGGGCTGATCAGGAGATGGCAACAATTATCGGTAGTAAGGTAATTTACATAATACATGATTTGTGTTATGAATATTCTGTTACTGATAATAAAGTAACACGCATCATTAATAATGAGTTGTCATGCCCTGATCACGGAGAAGCGGATACGAAGATAGCATTTGTTGCTTGCCAACAAAATGAAGATTCTACCATTACTGTCAGAACTTCTAATACTGATATAGTGGTCATCATGTTAGCAAATATGGAACACCTGCAAGCAAGAGTAGAAGTTTGAATGGATCTTGGAGTTGGCAATGCCCGCCGATGCATCGACGTATCCGCTCTCTACAAAAAATTAGGATCAAAAATTTCGAAAGCGCTTCCAGCTTTGCATGCATTCACTGGTTGCGATTTCAAGCCAGCATTGTACCGACGAGGGAAAAAGAAACCTTTGCACTTATTAATGAATTCAGAAATTTTCCAAGACGCATTTCTGGATTTGGGATCAAAGGAGCATAATGTGCAGGATTATTTTAACATTATACAGTCTTTTACTTGCCACTTGTATGGGTTAAAAAAGTTAGACGATGTCAATCAAGCCAGGATTGTCATCTTCAATAGGACATACAAAGTAAAAGACAAGTCGCAACCCTTCTCCTTGAGTGTCCGGAATTACGATGCGTGCAACTTGCCACCATGTGAATCGGAGTTACTCCAGCAAGTGTTACGCACAAAATTCATTGCATGCTAATGGAGTAATGCCCATAATGCAAAAATTACTGATCTTTTACCAACGGACTATGGATGGAAAATTGTCGACGAGAAATTTAAAATGAACTGGTTTGCAGGTGACCAATTGCCGAAAGCGTACGAAGATGGAGTCATAACACCTGATATTCTTGAAAGACTCCAGAATCAGGTATTTCTTTTCTTCAATAATTAAAAAAACACGTTGTTCATAAAAAAATATTGTTAAATATTTTAATAATTTTTTGTTACAGATACGCAATCTGAGGATGAAATTGAGCCAGAAGAGGAAGATGATTCTACGGATGAAGATGATTATTAATTAATCATTAATCAATTAATTATAAAACATTAAATTGTTTTAAGCTTTTTTTAAGTAATTTTTTTATAAATACATGTATTCTACTAAAAAAGCATACACTTATTTATTTGCATGCTATTTCCTGAGCTTGAAAGTGGTTTTTTTGGAAAAACTTTTAACCGGCTTTATCGATCAACTTCAAAAACTAATCTGCCTTTGAGCTTGAAAAGCCACGTCGATCGCCACCAAGCTGGTCAAAAGCGGTTGATTCGTTCGAGAGATATCGTGAACGAAAGAAACCCGAAAAAGTGTTTTTTCGGGATTACTCCGAAATTTGTGGCTCGATCAATTAAAATTGCAAAATTACTTATGAGGATGATAAAACTGCGTCGAATTGCGCCAACCGCGTGAAAATTGCTTGATCCATTCAAAAGTTATTGCGATTTGAAAATTCCAAAAATAGTGTTCTATGAAACTTCTATCAGACTTTCGAGCTGGGAAAGCTCAAATGCATAGAAATATTATTTCTTTGAACTCAGCGAGCTCAAAATATCACATAAATTATATTTTGAGCTCAAAAATGTCATAAGTACAATTTTAAGCACCCAGGAATGGAATTAGCGGGAAGTAGCAGGGATGGCCTTTAAGGTAAACCGTTTTTCTAATTTTTTTTTGTCAGATCACGCAAATCCCTCTAGATAATCGTCAGATTATGAGACAGTACGTTTCGAACATAAAGATGAACCATATATATCTTAATCTGACGCGCTTGAGTATTTCAAAATGGCGAATTTTTTTTGCACATTATGAAAATGGCCGCGAGTTTGCGTCCCATCGAAATCGTCAGATTAGTGAATGAGAGCTTTTTTTTTTTGGTGCACTTAACACTCCCTTAGAAAATCTGACGCGCTCGATTAATTTTTTTTGTTTTTCATTTTCAACCCTTAAATACAACCACCCGCATCATGCAAACGATCAGATTAACATACGTACATTATTAAAAATACGTAGGACATTGATGCTATCAATATCTGACGCGCTCGAGGGTGTCCCTGCAAAAGTTTTTTTTTACATATTTAAAAATCTATAGCCGCTTCCCCCACCGATGTAAAGGTATATGTCATATAACATTTTTTTCTTCTTATCATCTAAGCTTTGCATCCCAATATGACGCTCGAGTAAATCCCCATTTAGCCTCGAGGGCTCCCCTACTAAAATAATATAAGTACTTATGTATTTGTTGGTATTCAATAAAAAATAATCCTTGTCTTTGTAGTATTTTAGAAATGTCAAATTTGGAAGTGACGTTTGAATTTCGCGGACTGTGTTGAGAACGCGAAATACTGACTTCGCGTCCGATTGCACGAAAACAAAGTTTTTTAACAATTCAAAGGTAAAATGTCAACTTGACGTAACGTCATCAAACCAAAAACGGATGTCTTTATTATCGAACCTTATTGATTCGTTACTAGAGGTGGGACGAGTACGTTACTTCAGAACGTGGCATGATTCCGTAACTAGAGGTGGGAATCAAACGGTGGTTCGGAACGGAACATGTACCCTGTACTATATTTTCCTCTCCAATCCTTTCAAGTTCCAATTCTTCTGCGGATTGTGTTGAAATATAAGATCGTTGAGAGCCAGAATCTATCAAAGCCCTTACAATTTTAGATTTTCCATTTTTAGAAGTAACTCTAATATTTATTGTTTGTAGCAGTATTTCTGATACAACTGTTGTCAAGGTATTTTCTTCAGTAATATCTGTCCTTTCAGATTCCTTTTTCTCCTTATGCAAATCAGGACACATGATGGTATAATGTTTTCGCGTAGGTACATTTCATGCATTTTACCACCGTTTTGAATGGTCTGAAAGTACGGAATAACCTTGAACGAGAAAAACATCCTTTTTTATTTGCAATAATTGCCCTTTTTTGATCTAGAGTCATTTTTTGTGCTTTTATACAGTCCTGGCTAGTATGCGAGTTATTTTGACAAAAAATACAACAAAAAATTGGCTGCTTACCTTCACTTGCTCTATTTTCTGAATGTAAAATTTCGACAGTATACTTTTCATCGTATATTTTTCTGTGTTACTTTGGTTTGTAAAACTCGACTGAGCTAATTTTATACGCTCTTCTGCCTCTACTCCGACTTTTAGAAATTTCAATAAACTCTGCAATTCATTATGGAAAGTTTTATTATTAGATACTCGATTACGCTACCAAATTTTAAGAAGTTCGTACGGTAACGCAGATTCGACAAGTGGTAATAGCATCGCCGCATATTTATCGCTTGTCACACCTAATGTTTCTAATGCTCCAAGCTGAGTTTCCAACCTATAATACAAAATTGATAAAACGACACTACCTGCGTTTTCCTTTGAGGATTGCTGATTAACCACTTAATTCAGTAATTCCCTCACACATCCCTCAATAAAGATTTCGTCCCTTGCGAACCTTGTTTTTAGTTGCTCTATAGCGATTTTATAGTTTGCTGCTGAAGGAGGAAAACTGTCAACCAGGTTTCTTGCCTGCGATCCTTCTTCTGTTGCTTGTATTAGATACTGGTAATTGTCTTCGTCTGGCAGATCAGTATCGTCGTTAATCTTTTTGAATTGCCCCCAAAAATTTATCCAGTTTTTGACATTGCCGTCAAAGTTTTTTATTTCTATCTTTGGCAGATTAAAAGTTTTGACTGGGTTTTTGAGTTTTTCATCTCTAGTCTCCCTAATTTTAATTTCTCTCATATTTTTAATCATAAACTCACATCGGCTTCTGTATTTACAAACTTCATCCCGAATGTTCTCTTGATTATCCATTTCTTCACTAATATTTTCTGTGCTGTATTCTTCTTCAATAAATATTATTTCTTTGATGCTGCTGTTGAACGCAAACACGCGTTCTGCTTTCTCCACAACTTATTGCAGGAATCGAGCCCCAACAACTATGTTCGTATGAAATATTTTGTATATGGAGAAAAATCTCATCAATGTAAAATAATATTAAATGGATAACTCTGTATAAGAATAGAGTGAGGTAGATCTGGGACACACCTGCTAGTAGTTTGTCTCAGCTTTGAGCAGACCCCTTATCGAGAATTCAAGAGGCTAGGATGCCATCATGAGGATCGAAACAAACTCATACTAGTGAACTGGTGAGTTGGGCAAAATTTAAATTGTAACATACTTAGTTTGGTAAATATTTTTTGAATTACAAATAAAAATTTAATTTGATAATGAAATAGTAAAATTTAATACTTATTTCGTGTGTACATGTATATTTGTATATATTATAATATAGATTTACTCGGTACTTACGATATATTTCTTCTGTGCCGTTTGGATACGTTCCAAAATCTTCTTTATAGGGACCTGAAAAATATCAGATCAAAGTGTTGTAAAATTACTTAACATAATCCAGCAATTAGGTTGTTAGATAGTTTTTTGAAGTTAGTTGTCAACTTGTCAATTGTGTTGTCTATGTTATTTTTAAATTCAAGTTGTTTGTAGTATTACTAATTATAATAAATTCATTGAAGAGCCTGCACAAACGTCTTTTATTCATTATAGAAGAAACGGATATTACAACAGGAAGGAGATATTTTAGTAAAAACAGAAATTTCAGGTAAATGCATAAGTTTAAAATTTAAAGATGTTTTTTTTTGTACCTGAGCTTAGTAATAATCTGTTATCAGTGTCTAAAATTACAAAAGCTGGTTATAACATAAAGTTTGATGATTATAATTTTATATAGAAATTAATAATTCTATTATAGCCACAGCAAAATACTCAAATGGTTTGTATAAGTTGAACATGTTTTCAGAAAAAGTAAATATAGTTAAAACATTTGAGGAGATGAATAATTGTATACATACATGGCATAGACGTTTAGGTCACAGAAGTCCTGATGACATAAAAATGATAGTAAGTAAAGATTTAGCTATTGGCATAAAACTAAATGATTGCGGTCAGAAAAAACAATGTGTCACTTGTATTGAAGGTAAATTAACTAGAAAACCTTTTCCTAAAAAATCAGAAAGTAAAACATTTAAAGTTCTTGATCTAATTCATAGTGATTTATGTGGACCTACGAGAACTCCTACCGTTGGTAAAAAGAAATATTTTTTGACTTTTACTGATGATTTTTCAAGATATACCAAACTTTATTTATTAGAATCTAAAGATGAAGTATATATTAAACTAAAGGAATTTATTTTAGAAGTCAAAAATATTTTTGGGGCTTACCCAAAAACCTTTAGAAGTGATAATGGAGGGGAATATACAGGGGTAGCTGTGCAGAAGTTACTTAAAAGTTTTGGTATAAGTTTTCAGTCGACTGCACCATATTGTCCAGAGCAAAATGGTGTGTCGGAGAGAAAAAATAGAACATTGATGGAATCAGCAGGGTGTATGTTATTAGATGCTAATTTACCTCATAAATATTGGGGGGAAGCAGTAACAACTGCTAACTATATTTCTAATAGACTACATACTAGAAGTAAAGAAAAGACGCCTTATGAGTTATGGGTCGGAAAGAAACCTGATTTATCGTATTTCATTACATTTGGTTCTCAAGCTTTTGTTTACATTCCAAAAGAAAAAAGATCTAAACTAGAGAAAAAGGCAAAAACAGGTATTATGGTGGGATACAGTGAAAATAGTAAAGCTTATAGAATTCTAGACACAGATACAGATAAAATTATTATAAGTCGTAATGTAAAATTTAATGAATTCTTGAATCAACCGTTTAAAAATATAAATAATTGTAAGGCTGAATCTAGCAACTCGGATCCTGATTCAGCAGTTATAACTGTTGACCTACATACAAAAATCAAACATGAATTGGATGGTAGTGACTTTAATGAAGAAAGTGGAGAATCATATGATAACAGCAAAGATGGAGAAAGTGAAATATCCAATAGAAGAATTACTGATGAAGAAAATTAAGTTTCAGAAGAAAGTAAAGGTGAAAATTTTAGGGAAATTGATGATCAAGTTGTAACTAGATCAGGAAGGGTGTCAAAGAAAAGAAATTTCGAAGACTATATTTCATATAATGTAATTAATGAGGAGACTTATAATAAAATGCAAGATCCAATGACCGTAGATGAAGCCATGTCAAGAACTGACCGAAGAAACTGGGAAAAAGCAATGGCACGTGAGTACCAATCATTAATGGAAAATGAAGCATGGACTTTAGTAGACCGTCCATCAAACAAAAATGTTGTGCAAAATAGGTGGGTGTTTTGTTTAAAGAAGAATTCAAATGATGAAGTACTGTATAAAGCACGGCTAGTTGCGAAGGGTTTCACACAAACATTTGGTGTAGATTATTTTGAAACATTTTCGCCTGTTGTTAGATACTCTACAATAAGAATATTGTTCGCTTTATCTGTAGAATTAAGTTTAAATATTGATCACGTAGATGTAGAAACCGCGTTTTTAAATGGAAACTTGGATGAAGAAATTTACATGGTACAACCAGAGGGGTTTATTCTTGAAAATAATGAAAATAAAGTATGTTTGCTGAAAAAAGCTATATATGGATTGAAACAATCCTCCAGAATTTGGAATATTAAAGTGAAAAATCTCTTAAAAGACTTAGGTTTTCAACAATCAACTTTTGAACCATGTATATTTTTTCAAAATAATGATAAATTCATAATTCTAGTTGCTCTGTATGTTGATGATTTTTTGATTTGTTCTAATTCTCCTGTCTTGAAAACTAACCTCAAACAGGAATTGTCAAAACAATTTAAAATTAAAGATTTGGGGCCAATCAAGCATTTTTTAGGTTTAAATATTGATTTTGATAAGCAAAACAATATGATTAAAGTTAATCAGAGTGACTATATTTTAGAATTATTAGAGCATTTTAAGTTAGGTGATGCAAAAACTGTTTTGACTCCTATTGAAGCTGGTTTAAAACTTAAGCCAACTACTTATGAAAAACCGAATGTACCGTATCAGAATTTAATTGGTTCATTAATGTATTTGGCGGTTCATACAAGGCCAGATATATCATTTAGTATTAGTTATTTGAGCCAATTTAATTCAAGTTTCAGTATTGAGCATTGGAAACATGCAAAACGGGTATTAAAATACTTAAAAGGGACCTTTAGACCAGGGTAGAAGCCTTTAAAAATAATGAAAAGTGAAAAGAAATTATAGTAGGATGAAACCCATTAGAAAAAGAGGGAAATATTATAAAAATGAAAGGAAAAATAATTTACGGGCGACCAGAGGTCGGAAAGGGGAAGGGGGTGTTTTAAAGGGTAAAAAACGGTTTATCTCGATTTCCGGCAAAACTACAAATCCTATGGAAAAAATCAAATGGCAAAGTTGTAGGTAATAAAAAGATCTACAACTCTTGTATTCACACTTTTTTCACATAACCTCAAAATTTATGTGAAAAATTCAAAAAACCAAGTTTTTGGATTTTAATTTTTATCTTTTACAAAAATTTTTTTTTTTTAACGAAATTTTGTGAAAACTTACCTTTTTATGTCCCAAATACGCTGTAATTTATTTGATTAAAAATATTTATTTTTTCACCTTATTTTGAATTAATATCGAAAAAACACCCTAATTTTCAATCGAAAATTCACCCGTCAAAATATCAGCTTTTTTCAAAAAGTTGGTATGGTTTCTGTTCGTTGAAATCTCTACTTTCCGATGGTGAAAAAAAAAATATGTTACTATGGTAAATCTGCTCAGAAAACGCAAAAATTCAAAAAAAACTTGAATTCGAAAAATTTTTTTAATTATTATAAATAATTTTGAGCTATTTATTAAAATTTACACTTTCATTACTCGTCAATTCATTATTAGACGCTAAAAATTTGTCAAATTTGGCCAATGTTTTTTACAAGAAAGATGCAAGTAACGAAGAAATAAAAAAAATGGGTTACAACTAATCAAATCTATTTATAAATGTAAAAATGAAAAAATTACACTGAATCAATTAAGGTTTAAAAAATATCAATTGGCAAAAATTAAATCATCTTTCGTTTTGGCAAACCCACCCACAGGAGGAGCAGCAGAACAACATTGTTACAGGGCATATTATCAGCTTGTAACGCGTTTACTACCTCTACACGTCACTATGGACACCCTTGATGTTAAATAATTAATCGGAATGCTCGGGCGCCAGATTTTTATCGTGGTTTGCTCCACGGCCCCTTGACACTTATCGTCAAGAGTTCCAGATAGCCTCAGATGGAGGTTACGGCGAATTCCAGGGGTCTTGTTGAGCTATTTTAACTACTAACTACCAAATTGCTATTACTACTCTGTGGTCGATTTTATGGATACTTCTCTAGGTACGAGCAAAAGAAAACGGGGAAAAGAACGTAGCGGACGTAACGGTCAGAGCCGGCAAGGTTATCAACACAACGGAAAACTACTATTGTTACACGAGTCGAAAATGGTTTAAATCTGCCGGGTAATCAAACAAATAAATTATGGCTAGGCCACTTCCAAGTCTGATTAGCCCTTGAATTTAAAGAAAACCGGCAAACTATTATTCCAACGAGTTGAAAAAAAAATTATAAAAGGATTGTATCACGGAGCTGATAAAAACGAGTTAAATCTGCCGGGTAATCAAACAAATTATGGCTAGGCCACTTCCAAGTCTGATTATCCCTTGAATCTCAAATAAACCGGCAAACTATTATTTCAAAAAAAAAATGTAAAAGAATTGTACCACGGTAATGGAAAGAAACGATTTAAATCTGCCAGGTAATCAAACAAAATATTGCTAGGCCACTTCCAAGTCTAATTATCCCTTGAATCTAAAATAAACCGGCAAACTATTATTTCAAAAAAATGTAAAAACACACACACACGCGGTAGCTCGTTTCGGTTTCAATCTCGTCTCTCTCCTCTTTACTAATTACTCCCGATCACTTTCCTCTGATTACTCACGATCACTCTCTCGAAAAATTCAAAATCCTCATTTTTATATTCTCATTATAGGTGTTAAACTTTATTTATGTTTAACAAAAAGTTTGCCATATACTGAATTTCTTTCGGAATTAATTCAAAGGTATATATACCAGACGTCCTTTTCGGTTAGAAAATTTTAAATTGTTGAAACTACTAAATTTGATAGAATTTGAAATTGTGTACCTCCGGACTAATACTTAAAAATATAACGGTAATATAAAAAAAATCTATTCGGAAAATAAGTAACGAGTTATATAGTTACGAAAAAAAAGCAATAAAATTAAACCTTAAATGAGTGACACCAAAAATAACTCGTTACAAGCTTCAAACTTGGTTGGGTAACGAACTAACAGCAACAGATTGGGGCTGGAAGCAATTTCAACGTGGAATTATGCCCAAATTTACACAAAAAGAATTAATTCCGGAAATATTGCTCAAAACTATTTGCTGCAGCTGTGAAACTGGATGTAACAGTTTAAAATGTGGTTGCCGAAAACATGGTTTAAAATGCACAAATTTATGTTCAAACTGTTATGGTTCTGAAAATTGCTCCAATATTGAAGAAGAAACCTATGAGGAAGTTAATGATTCAGAAGAAATTGTGGATGAAGAACCAACGCAGTCTAGAAATAATGTTGGAGAGGAAGAAGGTGATAGTCATGAAGATTTCGAAGATCTACTAGAATCGGAGATGACGAATCTAACGATGAAGAAATGCCATCAAAAATACAAAAACTAATGGATAAGTGATTAGAATTGAAGATAAGGTATTTATTAAAAATCACTTTCCTGGAAGTTTGACTCTGGATAACAATCGACCTCCACTCTTTGAGGGCGCAAGGCGGCCAAAAAAGATCGATTGGGAGGCCGCCAAGGAAGTTATCACAGCACCGGCAGTTGAATGGGCAATCAAATCTTTTCAGCCGTTCAAATCTCCCGGTGAGGATGGAATATTTCCAGCTCTGCTTCAAAACGGACTGGAATTACTTTTACCCATCCTCATTAAACTGTACAGAGCTAGTCTGGCGTGGAATTACATACCACCTAGTTGGTTGACGGCTAGGGTGGTATATATACCGAAAGTGGGCCGCACAGACCCACACCCTAAATCGGTCAGACCAATTAGCCTAACATCTTTCCTGCTTAAAGGACTTGAAAAAGCACTGGATTGCTACATCAGGCGGGTAGCTTTATATAATTCCCCCCTGAGCATCCACCAATATGCTTATCAAACTGGCAAATCAACAGATTTAGCGTTACACAACCTTGTTGAGAAAATCACACAATCCCTTAACAACAAGGAGATTGCGGTGGCCATATTTCTTGACATTGAAGGAGCATTTGACAATGCACTACCGACTTCCATTGGTTCAGCTTTGACTGAAAAGGGCATCAAACCAACCATTACCGGTTGGATATATGCCATGCTCACTAATAGGACAGCCACTACATCTCTTCAGGACGAGACCATTAGCTTTAAGGTTTCCAGGGGCTGCCCACAAGGCGGAGTACTATCTCCCCTACTATGGTCACTCTTGATGGATAACTTGCTTAGCGCTCTCGAAAGAAGAGGGGTAGAACTGCAAGCGTATGCAGACGACCTTGTCATTTTGGCAAGGACCAAGTCAGGAAGGGTAGCTTATAATATCCTCCAAAAGACGTTGGACGATGTCCACAGTTGGTGTCAGAGGGAACAGATGTCTGTTAACCCTGGTAAAACTGTAATAGTTCCCTTCACTAGGAAAAGAAAGTTGGAGGATCTTCCACTACTTTCCTACAATGGTGAGGTTATTCCATTTGCAGCGGAAGTAAAATATTTGGGGATTATCCTAGATATGAAACTTACTTGGAACGCTCACTTGGAAAAAGTTATCCATAAGGCCAGACTATCCTTGTGGACATGTCGTAGGATCTGTGGTAAATCTTGGGGCATGGGACCCAAACAAATCTATTGGATATATGTGATGATCGTTAGACCAATGATCACATATGGAGCTATTGCCTGGTGGCCAAAAGCTTTACAGCGAACGGCCCAAGCAAAGCTCTCTGGTTTACAGAGACAGGCTTGCCTGGCAATTACTGGTGCTTTCAGCTCCACACCGTCAGCAGCCATGGAAATCCTTCTGGACCTACCTCCTCTCCATATATTTTTGGAGAGAGAGGCTAGATGGACAACATACAGAATTGCGCATATTTCTAAATGCACAAATCAGGCTTATACAGAACGAAGCAGAATGCTAGTGGACACTGAAAGTCACAGTATTCTGGGAATGACCTCTGACATAATGCCTCCAACAGTAAACTACGACCTGCCTTATACCGTCCTAATTCCAAATAGAGATGAATGGGTCCTCCGTAAGGATGAACTATTGAGAGCAGACAGCTGTTGGTATACAGACGGTTCAAAAACACCCTCAGGCTCTGGTGCAGGTGTATACGGGCGCAGACCTAGGACAGAAATCTCAACCGCTCTAGGATCCTATGCAACCGTATTTCAGGCGGAAATTTACGCCATTGTTTCATGTGTGGAGAGATTGGAGCAGGCCAATCTCATACATAGAACAATAAAAATTTTCTCGGACAGCCAAGCGGCTTTGAAAGCACTTAGCTCTAACCGTGTAACGTCGAAATTGGTACTAGACTGCCAAAAAAGACTCTCCTCAATAGGAGAACTCAATAAAGTATTGCTGGTCTGGATCCCTGGCCATTCTGGCATGGAAGGAAACGAGAAGGCAGACTCTCTTGCAAGGGAGGGTGCCGCACGTGTTTATATCGGACCAGAACCTACAATTGGCATCGCAATAAGTTTTGCCAAACAAACACTGAATACCTGGACGGCAAGAAGAGCATTAGACTTCTGGCATAATTTACCAGGATTGGTTCATTCAAAGGCTTTCATACATCCTTCGAAGAATGTCTCCAAACAAATGTTAGACTATAGCAGGCATGACCTACGCTGTCTAACAGGCCTTTTAACAGGCCACTGTCATCTGAATCATCATATGCTAAAACTTGGACTGTCGGAAGATCCGACCTGTCGTCTTTGTCTGGAAGATGATGAAACAGCAGAGCATATAATTTGTGCCTGCCCCGCCGCGGCTCGAATCAGGTATCTGATGTTTGGCAGGGATGCTCTCTCGCCCTCGGACCTGAAAAATCATTCACCAAATAAGCTAATCGGCTTTGTTAAGAAGCTGAATTTGTTTGGTGAAATCTGAATAGGTGTGAGCCACAATAGGCTCTTGCGAGTCGCAGTGGAGGGCCTTATAGACCCACTCACCATAAACCTAACCTAACCTAATAAGGTATTTATGAATGATAAGATTAATGTGTTTAAAAATATTGTAATGAATAACGTAATGAGAATAAAGCATCTACATTATTTAATAGTACGATTTACATTTATATTTATCTAAAATGAGATTTTCTATGACATAAATGTAATTAGCATTAAATAAATCAACTTTTTAATTGAAACAAATTGCAGCAATCACATTTTTTAGATGAAATTATTTATAATAATTAAAAAAAAATTTTCGAATTCAAGTTTTTTTTGCGTTTTCTGAGAAGATTTAACATGGTAACATATTTTTTATTTTCACCATCGGAAAGTAGAGATTTCAACGAACAGAAACCATACCAACTTTTTGAAAAAAGCTGATATTTTGACGGGTGAATTTTCAATTGAAAATTAGGGTGTTTTTTCGATATTAATTCAAAATAAGGTGAAAAGATGAATATTTTCAATCAAATAAATTACAGCGTATTTGGGACATAAAAAGGTAAGTTTTCACAAAATTTCGTTAAAAAAAAAAATTTTTGTAAAAGATAAAAATAAAAAACCAAAAACTTGGTTTTTTGAATTTTTCACATAAATTTTGAGGTTATGTGAAAAAAATGTGAATACAAAAGTTTTAGATCTTTTTATTATCTACAACTTTGCCATTTGACTTTTTTCGATAGGACTTTTAGTTTTGCCGGAAATCGAGAAAAACCGTTTTTTACCCTTAAAAACTCACCCCCATCCCCTTCCCAACCTCAGATCGCCCGTAAATTATTTTTCCTTTCATTTTTATAATATTTCCCTCCTTTTCTAATGGGTTTCATCCTACTATGATTTTTTTTGGTTTTAAAAATTATCGACCCTGGTCTACTTGGACAAAAGTCTAATTTTTAGTAAATCAGATAAAAGTTTGTTTGGGTATGTAGATGCAGATTTTTCAAATGATATAAATGACAGGAAATCATATTCAGGATTTGTCCTAAAATTGAGTAATGCTCCAATCTCTTGGGAATCAAAGAAACAATCTTGCGTTGCACTTTCCAGCACTGAATCTGAATATATTGCTATTACCGAAGCATGTGAAGAAGCCATGTTTGTTAGTGGTTTTTTAAAAGAATTTCTTGAGACCAAACCTGTAATTCTTTTCAATGACAGCCAAAGTGCCCAAAAATTGTTAAAAAATCCTGCTTACCACAACAGAACCAAGCATATAGACACTAAGTACCATTTTGTAAGGGAAGTAATTGAAAAAAACTTGGTTGAAATTAAATATATGCCTACTGAAAAAATGGTAGCAGATGTTTTAACAAAGGGACTGCATAATCCCAAGCATATTTTTTGTATTAAAAATATTGGTCTTTATTAATTGCTGGTTTAAGGGGTAGTGTTGTAAAATTACTTAACATAATCCAGCAATTAGGTTGTTAGATAGTTTTTTGAAGTTAGTTGTCAACTTGTCAATTGTGTTGTCTATGTTATTTTTAGATTCAAGTTGTTTGTAGTATTACTAATTATAATAAATTCATTGAAGAGCCTGCAGAAACGTCTTTTATTCATTATAGAAGAAACGGATATTACAACACAAAGAACTCTTACTGCCGATTGGTATTTATCGACTGTTTGCCGGAAGTGATTGCAAAGTTTCCAAAAAGCAACCACAACGACGAATGATCCTCCTCCAAGACAATGGAAGTTACCACATAGCTCGAAGAACAATTGCGATTTTGAAGCAAAAACACATCCAATTGTCTATCCATACTCATACCAGTCCCCAGAATATGCAGTTGATAAGGAAGAGTTGCTCTTTTAGTCAAGCTATCCGGTGGAACAAGCGAAAAAAAAACCGGTAACTGGGAAGCGTATAGAGTTATACAAAAAGCTAGTATGTATGTATTGTGATGTTTTTTTAAATTTATTTATTGTTTATATTTTATGCATTGAAAATCTATTATTTTTATTTCATTTTCATGGGCGCCTGTACCATCAGTAGACAAATCTATTTTTTTTCAGAATATACCAAGTAAATATCAGCTCTCAGGGATATGATAATAAAAAAATAATAGATCTAATACGTGAGTCGAACGATTTGTGCATCAGACTGTGGAAAAAAAAAATGAAAACATCAATACTGAATATGTCTATTTTACTCTGTCATTCTATCATTCATTCTTTCGGGTTATGCTCAACAGCCCAGGTACTTGAACTGAATCTTTTCACCATTTCTCATGTTATCTACTTCCACTAGTTTCTCTGGAGGGATTTTCAGTAGTTATTGTAACGGTTATATTTTTTCCTCTCCAAAGTGCTTCTGTTTGAGTCCTTATAAGTTCTCACAGAAACAGAGTATGCGAGTTGGTGTTCCTGCACGTAAGTTTACTAACTCCACCATTTTGTGCATTTGAGTTGGTGAACCCTATATAGTAAGTTCCCGATTTCCCCTCCCATGGCTGGTATATTTCTAAAATTTTTCAATTCAAGATTAAATACTTCTTTTAAGTACCTATTCAGTTGGTGGAGCAGATTCATCTCTTGTCTATTATTGATTTCCCATTATCATTTCCATCCTCCAATTATCAAGTGGATTAAAAACGCGATTTCAATACCCTAAATAAAATTATAAACATTACAAAGAATCTGGTATCATTTTTAAGGATTTTAAATAGTTGTTCATGTTTTATATTTTAATACTGTAAGGTATACATGTGTATTTATTTTATTCTATTTATTTATTATATTTGTACATTTTCAATGAATCACAAATATTTTATTTTATAATGTCAAAAAATACACCAACTGACTACAAGCGAAACGGGAAAAAATCTGCGGATAACATCTAAATTAGCCGTCATATGTCTGGATTATGGTGTTTATAGATCCAAAATAGATTAGAGTTTGCTTGTAGGTGGAAAACTCTCCCAAGGAGCTGTGAGACCTGGTCGTTGGTGGGAGAGCAGAGTAGCTGTTCCTCTTCAAGAGGAATAAGTGAAACCGAGGACAGCTTAACGGATCTCTGTGGAATGCAGAAACCCGATATCAGGATCTTCAACGTGGAGAGTGGACTGTTGTCCCGACGAGTTTGTTGATACCGGTCGGTTGCCGGAGTCAGCGGGGTCGTCGGAGCAGTAGACTGCTTGTGGAAACCTGCCTGATATAAACCGTATTTAGTGGAAGGTGGTTTGATGAGGTATATTCACTAGATGTGGGGGCTTGCCTTAAACAGCTGGCCAAGTGGAAGGAGACCACAATAAAAACCCCCCAAGTCAAGGTGGAACAGCATATACCGAGGACTGCGTGGTCAAGGGGAAGCTTGATCGCTAATATGCGGACTCTGGATACCTGGGGACATCCAGTTTAAATACCCTTACACCTGCATGCGGGGCTCTGCAGGAATGGACCTTATGCTTCCCTAGCTACTCGTGGGATCAACCATGGACAGTTAAAAGAAAAAGAAGCCAAGCGGGCAAGCACCGCAATCGGGCACAAGTCGGAGCAATGTATCCACAGTGCCCAAAAATACAGCATCTTCTTCACACGCGAGCAAACCTCGTGTTGAGGAAGCTAGAGAAAAGCAGGAGAGGAGAAAGACAGTAGCACCTATACCCTCAACCTCCTCAACCTCCTCAACTGGTGAAAGTCTCTGGGGAAAATCCTGGACAAAAAATAAGACCCCCCTCCTTCCTGAACTGGGTGAACCCGGAGGAAGGGACGATCCACTAAGGCGTGGACTTAGTGGAGCGGGGGTAAGATGGTATCTTCGCTTCCTTAAACAGGGACATGTACCGGAGGAAGCAAAAAAGAAGGCCACAGAGCGCAAAAAACAAGGAGAGGAGAAAAAAATCCCTCCTAAAGGAGAAAAACGGAAGCGGGAAGTGGCGACAGCCCAGGCACCGCAAGTACAGGTGAAGAAAAAAAAGGAGGACAGAATAGCCATCCCTCCTTCAGCTGGCAGCTATGCAGCTGCAGCAAAGCTAATAAGAATGGCAGTTCTCCCTAGGGCGTACCCTGAGACTTCCCTCAGTGCGGACGACCAAACATTGCTGGAGAGTGCAATAATAGAAGAAATGTATGCTGGATGGGAGCATAAGCTCCAGTTTAGTGGCATACATTTCAGACCAGGAGTCGTTCTAATCGACTGTGAAACACCACAGACTGCAGAATGGCTCCGGCTGATAGTACCACAGCTGGAAAGCTGGAAGGGAGTAGAACTGACGGTGTGTCAGGCCGACGACATCCAAAAATGCATACCGCCACGATCTTCCTACCAAGGTGCAAGAGCGTAGAGGAAGGAAAGCTTCTTCGCTCGATCAAAGCGTAGAACGAGGGTTTGGAAACAAACCAGTGGAAGGTCCTCAATCTTAAGAAAGAGACACCTAGACACCTAGACACCCTATCCTGCCAAAAAATACAAAACAACGGGTTCACCATCCATTACCGGTTTGGGAACATCCCCGTACATGGCCTCAGAAAGGAAGAGGAAAAAGACTCGGAGAAGGCTTCCATTTCCTCCCAGGCCAGTGGCGACTCAGGTAGTGTAGAAAGCCTACACATCACGAAACTCCTTGGTGAGGAGTCGTCGCCACTGTCCGAGGAGGGAATGGAGATTGTGTCGGAGGAACGGGACATCACCCTTACGAAAGAGGGAAATACCCAAGAAGATAACCAACAGGATGGCGGGAATTAACTTGGCTCAATCTAATGCTCACCATGCCAAAGGAGCTTCGGCGGTGATCACAAGATTGTTCACCAAGGACTAATGGGGGATGTGTTTGATCCAAGAACCTTGGGTCAATAATAACCAGGTGAGAGGATTAGCAAAAGATGCTAAAATAGTGTATCACACTGGTAGTGATATACCAAGAACAAGTATTATGATAAGGAACAATATTAACCATTTTTGTCTTCCAGAATACATGACTCGGGACCTCGTTCCAGTTCGAGCACACCTCGAACATGAGAAGGTGAGCAAGGAGATAGTAATAGCATCTTGCTACTTTGAGGGAGATGGGACAGCACCACCCCCAGAGGTACAAAGGCTGGTGGAGTACTGTGAAGAGAAGAGACTACCTCTACTTCTAGCATGTGATGCCAATGCACTCAACACCGTTTGTGGCAGCAGCAACACCAACGAAAGAGGTGAGCTACTTTTAAAATATATCCTTAATAAGAACCTTGATATTCACAATATAGGGAATACCCCCACATTTGTAACAAGGGTAAGGCAAGAAGTTTTAGATGTCACACTGGCAACTCGTGATCTAAAACATGTAGTAAAAGATTGGAGAGTATCGGGTGAACCATCTCTCTCCGATCATAGTATCATAACATTCAAGTTAGAGCTAGGCTTACCTGAGGTAATCCTCAGGAGAAAACCAAGGAAAACAGATTGGGACAACTTAAACACCTGTCTGAAAGGAAATCTAGCACATATCCAGAGGAAAGGAAGGGCTAAGCACCATCTCAACCTGGAAAATGAGCTTGAGGTTCTGAACAGGGCAATAATCGAAGCATTTGAATCGAGCTGCCCTCTTCAAGAACAACGAAGCAGCAAAGATACACCCTGGTGGAACAATCATCTATCAGTATTAAGATCTCAAACCCGGGACCTTTTTAATAGAGCAAAATTCACCGAGGACTGGCAAAGGTACATCGAGGTGAGAAACACCTACTACAAGGAGATTAGAAAAGCTGAAAGAAATAGCTTCAGGAAATTCTGTTGAGATATAAGCACAACACCTGCTGCGGCAAGACTTAACAAACTCATGGCGAAAAGGAGGGTCAACACAGATATGGCTTTGAGGAAGCCAGACGGCAAATACACCGAAAATGAGGAGGGAAGAGTGCGACTCTTACTGGAAACTCATTTTCCTGGGAGTACCCCAAACAGAGGAGATAATCCTCTCGAAGGTCATAACAGGCCTTCGAGAGAAAGTACTACAATGGCCAAGCACATTTGTAGTACCGATAGGTTGAAATGGGCTATGAACACCTTTTCACCTTTCAAAGCACCTGAAGCAGATGGGATTTTCCCAGCATTGCTCCAGCAAGGACAAGACAAAATTCTACCACATTTGGTTAGAATCAGTCGAAGTAGCTTGGAACTGGGTTATAATATACCAGAAGCATGGAGAAGGGCAATAGTAACCTTCATTCCAAAAGCTGGAAAAAGGGACACAACAAACCCCAAATCCTTCAGACCAATTGGCCTAACATCGTTTGTGCTTAAAACGATGGAAAAAGCTATTGACAACTATATTAGAACGAAAATCCTAGAGAGGCTACCCGTATCAGCACGCTTACCGGGCAGGCAGATCTACGGAGACTGCACTGATATAACTAACGGAGGATATCCGAGGTTCCTTAGACAACCAAGCAACCGTAGTATGTGCATTTTTGGACCTAGAAGGAGCTTTTGACAACACTCCACATGAGCCTGTCAAGAGAGAATTAAATAGAAGAGGTGAAGACAACACAACATTTAAATGGTTGTCGGAACTGCTCACCACTAGAGTAGCAGAGACGAGAACGAGCAAAGACATTGTCTCCATCTGCACAACCAGAGGATGCCCACAGTGAGGAGTAGCATTCCTATTAATGTGGAATCTGACGGTTGACGCACTCCTGTGTGGTTTGACTGACCTCGGAATATCCTGCCAAGGATATGCCGATAATATTGTCATAACAGCCAGGAAAAAATTTGAAAACACCCTTTGTGACATCGTACAAAAGGGTCTGAACTATACAAATAGCTGGTATAGGCAAGTGGGACTCAGCATTAACCTTACCAAAACCATCTTGATAGCCTTCACTAATAAAAAAAACTCAACCTTAAAACCATTAAACTTGATGGGAACGAGGTTGAATGGAGACAATAAGTCAAGTATCTAGGTTTGACTCTAGACAGTAAACTTCTGTGGAACAAGCACGAAGAGGAGATTACATACAAAGCGAAAATGGCTCTAGTGGTGTGCAGGAATCTGGCAGGAAGGAACTGGGATTGTAACCCAGAAATCCTGAGCTGGATGTACACTGCCATAGTGAGACCAATTATCACTTATGGAGCTATTGCGTGGAGTAGTAGAACTAGCCTCTTGACGCCGAGAGAAAACCTCTCCAAGATTCAAAGACTAGCCTGTATATGCATAACAGGAGCAATGAGTACATGCCCAACGGCAACCTCACAACATTACATATGGTGGTGGAGAGTGTTGCAGAAAGAACAAGATACAGACTAAGTAGAGAGGGACTCACTAAAAAAAAAAACCACCTCTTCACTTCTCAGAAATCAGACAACCTGGGAAATGCCACAAGATGGTATGATGAAAAAGTATAACTTTTCAAAGAAATTCGTTTCGGAATTGAGCAACAAGAAGGAATGGGATCCAAGTACCATTACCAGACTTGGAAAGAATGCCATTCAATGGTACACAGACGGCTCAAAAGCAATAGGAGTGTACGAGCCAGGAACCAAACACTCTGAAAGCTTTGGAAAACCCCCAAGTATCTTTCAAACGAGAATTCACGCAATAAGAAGGTGTGCCCAGTTCAATATTGACAAAGGATATAGAAGGCAAAGGATTATCATAATGTGTGATAGTCAAGCAGCCATTAGAGCGCTGAGTTCTTGTGTAATCAGTTTCAGAATGGTGTGGGAATGCCTAGGAAAACTTAATGAACTGGGCGAGAACAATTTAGTCAACTCACTCTGGATTCCAGGACACACTGGAAAAGAAGGAAACGAAATAGCAGATGAACTAGCGAAGAGGGGGACTGAAATACCCTTTTGGGGGCCGGAACCCTTTTGCGGAATCAGCTCCAATGTAATATTGGAAGAAATAGGTAAAGCCGATGAAAAGAGAAGATCTAACCATTGGAAAGATCTAGCAGGGCTTAGGCAATCTGAGATTCTTCTGGGTGACTACAGCCTGTTGAGATCAAATGAATGCATAAGTCAAAGTAAAACTGCACTGAGAGTTTAGACAGGAATCCTAACGGGACATTGTCGCCTGAATGGGCACCTTAAAAAGCTCAAAATAGTGGAGGAAGAAGATTGTAGATTTTGTGGAATGGAAGAAGAATCCTACATCCATATACTTGCGACAGCAATTCAGAATCCTAGGACACAGCACCTGGGAGACTACTGGATAGAGGAGGGACAATTACCTTGGTTGAAGCCTGCATATATCCTAAAATTCCTCCGGGAAATAGGACTAAAGGAGCTACTAGTCTCTGAGACTCTCATACATACATACATACATACATAGGTGGAAAATATTTTTTTCAATGATCTATACCACTTCTTTATTATCAACGAAAAGTGCCGTAATAGTTACTGATCGAAAAATACATTTCATAAAACAGCACTTTATGCTAGAATACTTTTTATCAGTGTGAGTATTTATTATGGTTTTCAGTGTATGTCAGAGTTAGCTGTCCCCTCCAAGGTTATTTATTTTTTCCCCCTAGCAGCTGAAGATATTTTAATTATTGATTCTAGTTCATTTCCTATAATTTGATATTCCCAATTAAATACTAGAACGTACCGTACACAGCAAAAAAGCATTGTTTTTTGAAATAGTTTCCTAGCAACGTACATTTTTATCAGCCCCTGTACCAAACACTCCATCTATACGTCAACAAGCTTTGAATGTAATAATTCGCGTGACCCCTGTATATACGATACACGTGTGTTTTAGCGGCCGTTTTCCAAAGTGCCACTGAGAGTGAACCTACTATTCATTGGCTATGTATGGGGGCCTTGCGCCTTCCACTTTACTCCTACACCGCGGTCGCCTGTAACGCGACATGCGATAGATAAATGAAACATTTTTAGATGATGGAATAAAAGTTTCACTTTAAAAACCTAATGAATGAAATTTGGTTACCGTAATAACAAAACTGGTCGACAGTGGTCGATATCGACCCCTTGGTTGATACTCTGTATTACTGTTGAGTGAAAATTTCACTCAACGGTGTCACGTATACCAGCTTGTTATAAGAATGAATAATATTTTAGTAGGAAGTGTCATTGTTGTACTCAACAATCGATAAGCGTGCAAAAGATCGTGTAATGACGACCTCACAAGTCTTTCAGACACCTTTTGACTTGCTAGCCGTACAGTATCACATCCAAGGAAGAATCCAATGTGATAATGCCCATCAGCACAGACGAGGAGCTTAAGCAGAAGTTCAACCAAGGCTATCAGAAATTCTGGTTGTAGCGCAACATTGGAACACAGTATCCTGCATAGGGGAACATTGCTGAAAAATACCTTTTCAGTCATCATACCTAGTCAAAAATGGCTTTAGTGAAGCTACAAACATTTTGACAAAACAAAAACAAAAAACGTTTAAAATCAACCAAAGCTGCAGCTCGCCGATATTGAACAACATTTAGCTAGATTGGTAGAAGTCGCCAGGTTCATCCAGAACACACAGTTTTCCATTTTTTTGATCTTTTCCTTACGATTTTAATGTTTTTCAAATATACTTAATTACAGTTTCCTGTAAAAATTGTTAAATATCAGTAAAGCGTGTTATCAATAGATGCCAAGATAATAGTTTAATACCATTAATACGCCTTACAAAGTTTTTGAAAAGTACTTTTCAAAGAATAGAGACCGTTCACTAAGAAGCAACAACTACTTCTTTGGCTATAAGCCTCGACAGACATTGAATAAGGTATACTTTTTTAAAATTTCAACGTTTTTTGTAATAATGATTATTAGTAACAGAGGACTTGGAAAAAGTTATGAACACATACCATATCGATCTATGTATCTATGTATCACAGGAATAACAAGGCTCCAATTTCCAGTTTTTACTGGCAGTAAACACTGATTTATCACAGAAGTTATTAAAATCAACAACACTAACATTTCTTTAAACATCTCCATTTTCAATCTTCACTTGGAAATTTAATATTACTAATAAACGCAATGAAACATTCTGTGATAATTTAAGCAGGAAATGTGGTTGGTTTTACGTTGATTATATTTCGGCATCGTCTCATAATCTGAGAAATAAACAAACCGTCCCTTCTGCCCCGTTACACAATGTTGCTAGTCACAGTATTGGTAGTGCATTTTATACGTACGGCAAAATCTTTACATGGTCACTTATTCTTTCAACAACTGTATTCACAGCTGAATTATTTGCAATTTGGCAAGCGATAAAATATGTGAATGATACAAGTACCAATCTCAAAGTAGTAAATATCTGCTTATACTCTCTAAGCTTGCTGAAAGCCCTTCATATTACCTTTACCTCTGATCCTAGTCATAGTGACAGAACTGCAAAATGAAGGTGAAGAGATTAATTTTATATGGACTCCCAGTCATTGTGGGATAAAAGGGAATGAACTAGCTGATCAGGCAGCTAGTGAAGCAAGTGGTGAAGAGGTGGAAGAGAATGTACAAATACGATAACAGGACATGAAGAAATATATAAACGAACAACTGAATAAAATGTGGCAACAAAACTGGTCTGGAAATTTGAATTTGTACTTTTACCTTCATTTTGCAGAAACAATACCCTCTTTCGTAGAGAATATTTAGGATTTTGCACTGTAGATAGCATTACATTTAACTTCGTCGCCTCACTTGCAACGGGGTTTCCACGTTTGTTACTGAATTTATTTTTAACATCTCCGTATACTTTGAATTTTTCCATAATTCTCATTACTGTTGTATGGTGTATACTTTTTCCTGGATATCTGTTATTAAATATTTCAGCTGCTTCCCGATACGTTTTATAATAATCATCACCCACAATTAGCACAATTTCTATTTTTTCTTGTAAATTCAATACCACCTTGATAGCAATTTTCGATATTTTACTCTTTATTAAAATTCATATTTCTTAACATTTCCGTTTTTACACCGTGCAGAACTTTTTATGAGGAATAACTTTTTTTCGTAATATTAACAATAAAAAAGTTTCCCATATGGTATATATTATTTATAGTGGGCGTAATGTACATACTTTATGAACAGTAGTAGTAGAAAAAAAAAAGGTATAAATTTATGACTAATTTTTATTAGCGAGTTTTATAAGATGTTGCAGTTTTAATTTCACGGTAACAACGGTTCTATTTAGATTATACTTTTCGATAAATGCTCTTAATTGTTGTGCTGATGGGTATTTCTTGTTTTTCAAGTTTGAGGCAAATGTTTTTTCTCTGATAACTTCTTTCATTCCATTCATTTTTAATAATATTTACAAAAACCTTTGGATGTAATTTCTTTATATTGCCATCAAACTTGTGATTATTTCCTCCATTCTACCATTGAAAAATCGTTTTTCCTTCTTTCTTTTCTTTTTTCAATTCCATTAACCATTCTTCTTTTTCTACGACCATTTCTTCCAATATTCTTTTGGTTTCTTGATATTCCACTAATATATGTCTTTGTTTATTTCATCATCCTGTTCCTGGAATTGCTGTTTTATATTTTCCACCATAGTTTCTATTGATTGCTCAAATTTTAGAATGCTTTCCTCTGTTTGCTTAGTTTGATTTGCCACGTTTCTTGTAGTTCCCTATTCAGACTCCACTAGCGGTCTCTCTACTGGCAAATTATGCCCGAGCTCAGCCGTAGAGGGTAGAAAAAAAAAGGTGAGCCGCGCCACCGGCTTAGACGGTTCAAGCCGGAAACCCCTAGGTCTTGTAGGCACTAGCAGAGCCACAAGATAAGTTACTAAAAATATAAAAATATGGTGAACCAAATAAATAAAACTATTACCGAAATAGGTTAAATTACTTTACTTAACAAAAAAAATGAATGAAGTTAAAATAAAATTAAGTCGACATAAATACCAAAATTACATACAGAGAATACTATAAGATAACAAAAGTATTCGTACTTGTGATCACTCTAAATTTATTTTACCGTGGAATAAAAAAAACAAAAGTTAGATAAGCTTATCTGTTTTGAAGTACAATTCGGAGTGTGAACCTTTTCTTCTGAGCGCGTTCTAGATGCTCGGTATAGTTGAACCTTCAGACGAAACTGCTGAAGTTGGGATCCTCCAATAACTAAGAAAAGGTAGATCTTCCTGATGAGTACAGGGATGGATCCTCCAGGAAAAAAAAACCCTAGATGTTATAGGGTTTTAAGTCAAACACTTCAGCGAGGAGAACTGTTTGGTTATGGAACGGCACCTGCTAATCAACAATGGCTACCCTCAAATAAATCCCGCAAGCGGTAATTTTAACTCGACACCAAAATCCAAAAATATCAACTACTGAGGTAAGATAGAATGGTCAAGTTAAAAATCAAATGGTTTTGCTTCAAAATCCAATTAAGATGGCCCAAATACAGCCAGATATGATAGGAAAACCGTAGAGTTCGGCACACTTGTTAACATCACCTTGACTAAAATTCCAAAAACCAACAAGACCCCTTCCAATGCTGGAAATCACAAATGACACGGAACTGACTTCCACCAAGAATATTCGCGAGTCTACATTCAACACTAAAAATCGCGTTCGTCCGTGTTCATAGTTAGCCTCACCATACTCAATCTCCAGTCATCAATAAAAATGCCTTAGACATTAACGAACGAATCTTGCCAAAATAAGGTAGGCGACACTATTTACAGCGAACAATAGACTTGTAAGTTAAGGTATGCGACACTATTTACGAGTACTTGAGAATTAGAAAATTATCAGACATATAATTATAATGGAACTGTAAAAGAATAAAAAGAGCACGTTACAACATCCCCCCTCCAAAGAAAGGAGGAAATCTTCCTAAAGATTTGCGACGATTACTCAAAATATCAATGGGTGCTTCCTAAAAGAAATTCCTGGGAAAGATAGGTTATAATAATAATAAAAAAGTAAAACGATAGGCATGTTAAACTACACGTAATTTTGAAGAAATAACGGTAGATGCAAAATACGTGACCAGATTTCTACACAGGGTACTGGACAACCCGAACAACATACATGACCAGATTTCTACACAGGGTACTGGACAACCCGAACAACATACATGACCTACTGGCGTTCTATAGGGTGGGTGCTGGAAGCTAAGAAGGTATTCAACGAAACAACACATAATTCAGCCAGTCATTCTGCAGATTGCAGATGCGGTTTAAAAGAACAGCCCAGAGCCTCGTACTCACACAAGGTGGTCCCTACGGCACGAGCAACCCTGGCTGTACTCACCTACAAATCTGACAGAGCGAAAGAACTAAGAAACGTATACTGGAACAAAACCAACTGCACCAATTCCAACCAAATGATAGTGTGGCCAAAATGTGGTTAGGTTGGAGGGCTCCTACCTCCCGCCTGGACAATCCCCGGGTGATTGAATTCTCAAGCCCCAATCACAGGGCACTAACACAACAAAAAAAAGGAAACGAGAAGTTGAGAAAAGAAAAGATACAAAGAGACAATACAACTAGCAAAAGTACAAACTAATATACTAAGCGAACTGGGTGTGTTATTCCACATCTGAGGATGGAGACTCATAGAACGGTTTCAGATCTTGCACATGCCAAACACCTTTAGAATTACCCGAATCGTCTTGGAGTTCATATGACCAAGTACCACACTTACGTTTGATAATGAAAGGACCTAAATATACCGAAGCTAATTTAGCACTATAATAATTTAGCGCATCCGATAAAGATTTATTTCTTCGCCAGACTTTGTCGCCACAATTCAAAGAAAGTGGGCGTCGACGTAAATTATAGCGATTAGCATTATTCTTTTGTGTAGTCTCGATGCGCCCCTGTATTTGACGATATAATTTAACAAATCCTTCACAGCGATTTTTAACGAAAGTATCTAAAGGGATTGACTTGGAAGGAAATTTAGTTTGATGGTCAGTACCATAAAGTTTATGCTCTCTACCAAATAAAACGAAATACGGACTATACTTAGTAGTTTCACTAGGCGAAGTTCGAATAGCACAACCTATCTCATTCAGATATTCATCCCACGTTCGATGATTATCCTGTTTTACGAAGGTACGCAACATCGTTTTGATTACCCTATTATGACGTTCGGTGGGGTTAGCTCGAGGGTTATAAGAAGATGTGAAAAATATCTGAGTGTTGAACCTCTCACACAATTTACGAAATTCGTTGGATTTCATTTGAGCTCCGTTATCACAAGTCAACGTCATCGGGGTCCCGTACAAAAGAAAGAAACTCTCCATAATTTCTACCAAAGACTTAGCTGTAGCTGTTCGGCAAGGGTATCAAAAGACTGCTTTACTAAAATAATCCGACAGGACAAGAATATATTGGTAACCCCGTTTCGACCGTGGAAGTGGTCCTATATAATCAAGACTAATGGCTTGGAATGGTTCGGTTACTTTTGGTCGTTCCCCCATCAACCCTGTAGGCAACTTCTGTTCTACCTTATTCTGAGCACAACTCTTGCAAGACTTCACATATTTAGCCACATCCATTCTCATCTTAGGCCAGTAAAAGCTTTGGCGAACTTTCCCAAAAGTCTTAAAGACACCTAAATGACCAGCAGAGGGTAAATTATGACAACGTTGAAGGATAGACAACCGTTTGTCCTTGGGAACTACTATTTTCCAGTCATCAGCAGGTGACGAGAGATTAGGAATCGATGGTTTTACGAGTTTATATAAAGTTTCATTGTATACTCGCCACAAGGGATATTTTAATGGATTTGCTTGAACCGATCGAAGCATTGATGAGTACCATTTGTCGTTGGTGGTCATGGGAGGATCTAAAACGGATATAGAATCGACAGAAACAGGGACTGCTCGAGAGAGAAAGTCAGGAACTATATGATCTTTACCTTTACGGTGAATCAACTCAACATCATATTGCTGCAAGCGCAACTGCCAACGTGCAAGCCTACCTTGGGGATCTTTTAATCGATGGAGCCACAGCAACGACGCATGGTCGGTGATAACAACAAAATGTACATGATCTAAGTAATGACGTAGTTTTTCGACAGCCCAAATAACAGCAAGACACTCTTTTTCAGTCACTGACAACTTCATTTCCTGTTTAGATAAAGACCTAGACAAATAACAGATAACCTTTTCGCCTTCTTCATACTGCTGGGTTAGAACAGCACCAAGACCATAATTAGAGGCATCAGTTTTCAAATAAAAAGTTTTTTCAAAGTCAGGAGATGTTAGAATAGGAGCAGACACTAAGCATTCCTTAAGGTTGGTAAACGAACGTTGACAATCTGCTGTCCAATGCCACCTGGCATTTTTCTTGGTCAATTTAAGGATCGGAGCTAATAGAGAGGAAAAGTTGGGTACAAATCGTCTGTACCAAGAAGCTGTCCCTACAAACCTACGTATTTCGTTAACATTACGAGGTGGCGGAATATTCACTATAGCCTCTACCTTCTCAGAATCCGGACGCAGACCTTTATCATCAACTACGTAGCCAAGATATTTTAATTGCGGCTTACAAAAATGACACTTCTCCTTCGACACAACTAAACCGGCCTTACACAAACGATCAAGAACTTCCCCCAAGAGTCGTAAGTGGTCAGAAAAGTTATTCGTAATAATAATGATGTCATCAAGGTATACCATGACGTTTGGTTCGAGTTCAGGACCTAAAATGGTGTCTACGATTCTCTGCCAGGTTGCAGTAGCATTTGAAAGTCCAAAGGGCATTCGACGGAACTGGAAAAGACCTCTACCAGGAACAGTAAAAGCTGTACACTTCCGAGATGACTCACTAAGCGGTACTTGCCAAAAAGCGGATTTGATATCGATGGAACTAATGTAACGAGTATCTCTCAAGCGATCTAGGATGGTGGAGATATAAGGAATTGGATATGCATCCTTTTTAGTCACTGAATTCACCTTACGGAAGTCGACACAGAATCTATACGAACCATCTTTCTTACGAACAAGACACACTGGACTAGACCATGGACTATTCGACCTTTCAATAACACCTAAATTCAACATTTCAGTAACCTCGTCGTCGATAATCTTCTGTTTTAAAGGGGATACCGGATGATAACGTTGCTTAATCGGCTTGGTTCCGGGTTCTAAAATAATGTCATGCTCTGCTACTTTACAACAACCAAGACCAGTGCCTATTTCCGAGATTTTACGTAACCATTTCGTCTAAGGCACGCCTTTCTGATTGGTTTAAGCAATCAGCACTCTTTATAAACGACACATCGATGTTAGCTGAAGGTTCCGAAAAACGCCACACATCCTGCTTAAGGTCCGGAATAATCTCCATTGCCCTCCAAAAGTCTATTCCCAAAATGATGTTATGCGAAAGTTCAGGAAGTACTAAAATATCTATAATCCTAGTTTTGTTCAATAAAGTGACAGGTGTTTGTATATAACCAATACGGTGACAAGACTCCCCATTCGCAACTGTACAGGTAAGAGAGTGCTTAATGAGTTTAAGACCTAAACTTAAAAGTATTTCGTACCCTGGCAATCCTACTATAGTTCGGCTAGCACCAGAATCAAGAAGACCTAACATAGAATAGCCCAATACATCAACTTGAAGATAGGGACGCTGATCACCTTGAGCGTGTGAGATAACGAAATCTAAAAGTACTTTATTAGGAAAAACATAGTCGGTCGTTGATGTTGTTAGGGAGAGAAAGTCACGACCTAACGGTTCTCCCTTGTTCCTTTTCCCGAATTACTACATTTCGGACAGGCCCTGACGGTAACATTAGGCGTTCCACAACGAAAACAATGTATTTTCCGGGGATTTGGACAGTTCCGGTTTATGTGTCCCGTATTCTGACAATTCCAACAAACGATATTCCTGTTCGGACGACTACTATCAGGTGTATCGATCCTATTAACGCCGACAGAGCTATTGTCAAGATTCGAAGGGTGTTGCGGATCTGCTGCCGTGGGTAATACGAAAGCGAAGTCAGGTTCCACAAATTGATTTTTCCTACGCGAAGGGGGAACATAGTTCTCGACACGATACTTCGTTCAATGATTTCTTTAAAAAGACGAGATCTATAATCAGGAGATTCGAAATGACGACGAAGTAAATCAGACAAACTAGGCCAATCGTGAAACCTATCGATATTGGCTCGATACCAATTCAAAGCCTTACCAGTAAATAAATCTATCGCGCTATCGAATAACTGACTTTCCGGAATATTACGAGCTCTACTCAGTTCTCTAACTCTCTCAAGAAAATTATGTACAGACGATTTAGCATCTCCCGTAAATTTGAGATTCCACTTCTCCAGGTTTGGTGGTTTGTAACTGGACTGTAACGACGTAGCCTGAGGACGAGGGTTATATCGCGAAACATTGGGTGAGGAATGGAGCTCCTCATCAGATTCATGAAGGATTACACTAAGTTCGGGATTACCTCTAGCTGCGGTTTCTAAAGAATCCAATGTACTCAGCACGTCCATCTGCAGATTAGCTCTCTCCGAAATCTCTTGAGGGGTCAATCCCGATTCAGGAATCCGTTGGACACGGTGATAAAGATGTACCAACTTAGAGAGAGAAGAATGATATTTTTGCTGCGAATTGTCAGCATCAATGGTGGAAATAGTTTCCCTAACCTGAGCTAAAAGAGACTTAATTTGAACTTTTTCATCGCTAAATTTTGAAGAATACGGGGGTGGAGTGAAGGATCCCCTCTTCTCCATCTGTAAGACGGGTCTCAGAGCTGCTCTCAACCGATCAACTGTTAGATTGGCATCAGCCGCAATACCTCGGACAACAAGTTCATAGATGAGCATTTCCTTTTTCAAATAACTAACGTCCATCTTGTAATCCATCTCGATGTGTTCAAAATTACGACGAAACAAAATTCAAACAAACCAAAACCAGTACGGATAACCCTACTACGAAGAGAAACAAAAAAAAAATATTTATATAAGGAAAGAGAATGTACTAAACCCAACGCAATAGGTAAATATATAAATCAACAATAAGTTAGCAATAAGTAAATAAGTTATCAAATGTAATCCGAAAAATAATATTATATATGAATAAATACGCTACTAAATTGATAGATCTTTATGAAATTTTACTTAGTTCACCATAAATGATAATAAAATGAAATCTACATAAACCCGCAAAAAGAAAAATACCCGGCCCCACGTTGGGCGCCAAAAATTTGCAACGTTTCTTGTAGTTCCCTATTTAGACTCCACTAGCGGTCTCTCTACTAGCAAATTATGCCCGAGCTCAGCCGTAGAGGGTAGAAAAAAAAAGGTGAGCCGCGCCACCGGCTTAGACGGTTCAAGCCGGAAACCCCTAGGTCTTGTAAGCACTAGCAGAGCCACAAGATAAGTTACTAAAAATAAAAAAATATGGTGAACCAAATAAATAAAACTATTACCGAAATAGGTTAAGTTACTTTACTTAACAAAAAAAAATGAATGAAGTTAAAATAAAATTTAGTCGACATAAATACCAAAATTACATACATAACAAAATTATTCGTACGTGTGATCACTCTAAATTTATTTTACCGTGTAATAAAAAAAACAAAAGTTAGATAAGCTTATCTGTTTTGAAGTACAACTCGGAGTGTGAACCTTTTCTTCTGAGCGCGTTCTAGATGCTCGGTATAGTTGAACCTTCAGACGAAACTGCTGAAGTTGGGATCCTCCAATAACCAAGAAAAGGTAGATCTTCCTGATGAGTACAGGGATGGATCCTCCAGGAAAAAACAAACCCTAGATGTTATAGGGTTTTAAGTCAAACACTTCAGCGAGGAGAACTGTTTGGTTATGGAACAGCACCTACTAATCAACAATGGCTTCCCTCAAATAAATCCCGCAAGCGGTAATTTCAACTCGACACCAAAATCCAAAAATATCAACTACTGAGGTAAGATAGAATGGTCAAGTTAAAAATCAAATGGTTTTGCTTCAAAATCCAATTAAGATGGCCCAAATACAGCCAGATTTGATAGGAAAACCGTAGAGTTCGGCACACTTGTTAACATCACCTTGACTAAAATTCCAAAAACCAACAAGACCCCTTCCAATGCCGGAAATCACAAATGACACGGAACTGACTTCCACCAAGAATATTCGCGAGTCTACATTCAACACTAAAAATCGCGTTCGTCCGTGTTCATAGTTAGCCTCACCTTACTCAATCTCCAGTCATCAATAAAAATAAGGTATGCGACACTATTTACAGCGAACAATAGACTTGTAAGTTAAGGTATGCGACACTATTTACGAGAAATAGAAAATTATCAGACATATAATTATAATGGAACTGTAAAAGAATAAAAAGAGCACGTTACAGATTATGAATTTTGTTGATAATTCCTCCATATATTTTATTAAATCTCTTATTTCCTGTTAGTTTTCCATGTTTAACTCTTTTTATCCGCTTTTGGATTTCTTTGTGTCTTTAAATCACTTCCTTACCCATCTCTTCTACCTATTACTTCTATCTTAAATTTCTCTAGTTCTTCAACTATAGTTCTTCTCTAATTTGTTAACAGTTGTTCATAATTTGTAATTCCATATTTCTCTCCAACCTTTTCTGTACCTCTTCAAATATATTCTCTTATGTCGTCTCCGTTTCTTGTAATTTCTATTCTGTCTTGATTTGTCCTTGTTCCAGTTCGCTTTGTCCTTGTTCCATTTTGTTTTTTAATTCATCTTGTCCTTGTTTCATATGTTCTTCCAACGTATTCAACATATCTATTATATTAACTTATTTGCTCATCTGTCTTGATTCTTCCATTTTCGTTACTTCTACCATCTCCTCTAATGTCGTTTCTTGTAACTTTTCATTTGTTTCTACTACTCATCACTTTCCTTGTACGAGTATATATTCTACTTTAATACATCCATTCTCATCACTTTCCTCTTTCATCTCTTTAGAAATACCCATTAAACATTTATACCTGGTATTCATTAAGTTTTATATTTGAAATATCAGTTAATAATAATAATAATTATCCTCTCTTACAAAAACTATGATTAATTCTGAAAAAATTTATTTTTTGTAATTGTCACTGTCTCGAAATTTCACATAAGTTATATAAATAATTAATTCACAACCAAATCTAAATTCTACTAAGTCCCACCTTGGACGCCATTTTATATTGATTTTATATAATTGCTCTATCAGTTTATGATCTTTAAACTTGTTTTATTAATTTTTATGTAATTATATGTTAATTTCATCATTTACTTGATTTTAATTGTTAATTTATTATAAAAACTCTTATCTCACGGTTTTGGGTTCAATATTCGAATTATTTTTTAGTTCAATTCTTTTTCAAATATTTATTTCAACAATTTAATCGAACATTACAAACTTTAACTTTCTAAATTCATTATTACTCTTATCATTTTTCTTTTTTAAGAATTGATTTAAGACTAAACATTTTCAGAATCCTCTCACATTACCAATGGGGAGTAGACAACAACTGTAAAAATATACAGGGCCATTATCCGTTCAAAATTAGATTATGGATGTCACATTTATATCTCGGCCGCAAATCCTGATCTCAATCTCTTAAACTCGGTGCATAATACAGCTCTACGCCTCTGTTTAGGTCCTTTCCGATCTTGTCCTGCAGAAAGCCTTTACTGCTAAGCTAATGAACCCCCTTTTCGGATCAGACGGCAACAACTTCTGCTTTCTTATGAAGCTCCGTATCGTTAAACCCCCTCAATTCCACTTTTCACATCAACTTCTAACAAATCTCAACTTCTCAACCACGCCATTATTACAACCGGTCCCTTTGATTTTATCCCAGCTGCTTGACGGCGTTAACCTCAAACAAACTATTCCCCTACCTATTCCCCCTACTCCCCCATGGATTATCAACCTTCCTAAATTTAACACATCCCTTACAGACGGAAATCCCAAAAAATTAATTAAAAATTATTTTAATGACATAATAACTGATAACCAATATGATGCATCCAAAAATGAAACACGAGTAGGCTGCGCTGTAACAACGTCACGAATTGCCATAGAATCTTCCCAAATCCCTTTAACTTGTAACGTTCACACAGGCGAACTATTCAGCTTTCTACATACCATTATTTCAATCGCTTCACATGTACAGACTCACTTGCTTCAATATTATCCATCCAAAATATATTCACCGAACATCCTATTGTCCAATTTATATATGACTCCCACCAACTTATCTCATCCCAAGGAATAGCACTTACCTTAATTTGGTTACCTTCCCACATTGACATCGAGGGCAACGAACTTGCTGACCAACATGCAAAAATTGCAACTTCAATTACCATCACCGACAATATAATCATTGGAAAGAATTTAAAATCACTGTTCAAAAGAAAATCCAAAGTAACATGGCAGCAGCATTGGGATACTGTCTCTCAAGGCTAAGCCAAAACTACAAAGAAATCCTTAACAACTCTAAACAAATTACCTCTCTACTCCAATTTCTCAAAGATGTACAGCTTTACCATAAACTATAGAACAATTCTGTTACTGTGCATTCAGATTGTGTTATTGTAACAATGATCTATTTTATACTTAATATATTGTAACCGCTCCCGCGCAAGTGGCCCATAGTAGCCGAGCACGTTAATTTAAATTAAAAAAAATTCTATTTTATTCCTAAACTATATTACAAATTTCGATGCTACTGTTCAAAGAATATTTTCTATTATTATTATTTCCAAATGTATTTTCTAGTATTTGTTCAAATTTATTGGTTATTAAATAGTTGAAATTTGACTTTCCTGTTCTGAATACCATCAACTCTTCCAATTCGCCAAATACGTCCTTTGTAATATAATTTTGGTCTCCAATTTTAAGGTGTTTTACATGTACTTCTTATAAAGTGTGTACATAAAGTAACGTAACTTGCTAATATTTCGATTTCCGTTAGGCTGCTAGGATAATATTTTAATACCGCTAGAATACTTCAAAGATACCGTCTAGAATACCTTGAAAATATAGCTAACATACCTGCTAAGACATCTCTTAGACAGCTCTTTTTAGATTGACGGCCCATCACTGGGATACCCCCTGGACAAGTTTTCCATCCATCCTTCGTGGAGAAAATTTCAAGATAGGTATCATAAAAAGTGCATGCCTTTTTCATTCCTTTCCTCAATTGGCATAATAAAATTAATGTTTCAACTTTTCTTTGAATTGAATTTTGAATCCACCCGGCTATAAGAGCTGTAGGGGATCGTGTCCGGGATAACTCAACTTTTATATCATTTTCAATAAGTTCTACAAAGTGTTTCTACCTTTTTTATTTTAGTTTTCTTCTTATTTAAATTCATTTTTGTTCTTTCGTCGATGTCTAGAAGGTAGTGGCGCCCTAAAGCTTTTTATAGTCTGTCAACCCTCTAGCCTCGGCCGCAGTGCAAGCGTGTTACCTAGAGGGTTCCTCCAAGCGACCCTCCAAGCAACCCGCAAGCCATTGAATATTGAACCAGCAGCATTGCGATCCCCCACCATCTTAAACAGTCTATCGACTCGCCAAGCTAGCCACCGTGGAATATTGATATTTTCAACCAGGCGCAAGGCCTACAATGGAAGAAAAGTTAATTTCCGCTGTTTATAAGCGAAAAGCAATATGGGAACCAGCAGACGAATTACAAAAAACTGCAAAATTTTGAAAACAGGGTAGAAGTTGCCATGGAAGTTTGTAGACGTACTTTCTAATTGGCCATGAACTTTATTAAGCAAAAAATCGAAAGAATCTACTCTCATACGAGCATAATTAAAAAAATTTCGGGTAAATTTCGCATCTTCTTGTAAACTCGCAGAAATTCTCCATCGTGGTCTTTGTGCAAGTTATACGCATGCACCCAACTCCTCTTTTTTTTTAGATTAGTATACTTCAGATAAGAATTGTCACAGAGAAGAAGCCTTCTGGCAAATTTTGAAACGGGAATGTTGACACACACTGACTACAGTTTAGGCTGAACTTGATTTTAGGTTGGTAAGATAATTTTCCGTCGACTAGTGCGGCCAAGGTATATTCACCCTCTATCCATTGACTTCCACCCTCTACCCGCCTCAACTGCGGGTTAGGGTTCTTGTATACCTGGTGTAACACTAATATGTAGTCGAACCACCATGCCGGCATCTTGCTTAGGTGGCCACTTCAGCGCCCTAGGAGAATAGAAAGTTACAAGATTTTTTAGGTCTCAGTGAATATCACCCCAATATACAGTGTGTAAAAGCCAAACGGAATAAATTCATTGTTTCGGTTACTGTTGTGATGCCTTTTGGCCTAAATATTAAGTTATTAATTATTTAAATTATTATCCAATAAATTCCCTTCAGCTAATTCCAATAAACCACGAATTGTTTTATAAATAATAAATATAAAGGTTGCACGTACGAGTCAATGTCAAAGCAAATAAATATTAACGAGTATCATGTATATTTACTTACGATGAACTTGACTCTTGATATATAAATATGTAACGATAGTATTTTAGGAGGTCATTACAATTCAGTTCATATCATGCGATTCATTCTAAGTAGTAATCTAAGAGTATTCATTTAGTGTTAGTAGTTAATGTATATTAAGTAATAAATAGAACATGTCCCAGTGATACAGGTAGTTGTTTTATTCCTGTGCGATGACCCACCAAGTGACCAGCAGCACCACCTATTCAGAGGCCCTTCTACAATCCTAATACACCCAGTATCCACATTAGGATACACACATTACACTGTACCTATATATTTATAAAAAATCCCGGAACACTTTACTTTATTATTATCCATTTTAAAAACAATAAAATGGTAATTTAAAAAAAATATCTTCGGCTACGCACAGAGATAATATACACGAGGCTACGCAAAGTTTTTCAGGTTGTTTGTTTGACAACAAAACAAGTTTTAAAACTAAATATGAGGGCGACATTGTGTACAAAGTGCTCGCCGTTTACTTACTGACAATATGCCATCCTATTAACAAATTCTTGAGTCACTCTTTCCAAGACTTTTCCACGTATTAGTTCACATTCATCAATAATTATTTGTCTCAATTTCTGTAAGTTTGTTGGTCGTCTAACGTAAACACGTGATTTTAGATAACCCCAAATGAAAAAATTTAACGAGCTAAGATCCGGAGAGCGAGCAGGCCACTCTATGAATCCTCTACGTCCAATCCATCGATTTTGAAAATTCGCGAATGGACATTCATTGTCATTCATTGGATGCCCATTCTATGTCTTTATCCATATGGACCAATCGTGGACATTAAATGGATATCCATAGGATATCCTGTGTTTACTGGGAGTTTGCGCATACGACTTCAGTTTCAAGTGGCTTTCTCTTACGTGGTGCGTGGTACGGAGTCTATAATACAACATTTCAATATCTTACATACAGGGTGTAGCGTGAAGAGTTTTGATTAGAAGTAATAGCGGATACAGTTATGTTAAAAATCTAAAAATTACGATGCTGTAAGTTTTGGATGACGCAAAATTCAAACATCATATTGTCTAAATGTGGCACTTCCTGCCCAGGCTTAATATTTTTTGGAAAAGAACTCTTTATCTGCCATCCAAAAAAACATTGCAGAAATTAACTGAAACTCTTATACCAAAATCTGGCTTTCAAGATAATGAAGTGTTTGAGGAATTGGAAATTAAAATCAAAACAATGACAAGACAAACATTGTACAGTCTGTTTGGATAAAATGTCCTTAAAATCCCATTTATACTATGATGTAGGTATAAGGATGAAGTTGTTGGGTTTTGTGATGTGGGTATTGATCAATTTAATTTGTGTTTTTACAATCATGATAATGGTTTGTCAAAAAAACGGTCACAAATTTTTTTGAATTGTTAAGCTGGTGTATTATTTGTTTTTATTTTTTGTAATTTGAGTTATTGTGTGTAATTAATTGATATAAATAATAGAACATTTAAAAATTAATAGATATCTTCTTTTAATCCCTATTAAGGCAAATGCTAATGAAAAGCACTGTTAAATTTTATTCAAAATGAGGTTATGTTTTTTATGTATGGTACGTGTGGGCTACTGTGAATAGTCCACCCTTATATTTGGCAGTATTCTTTGTATTTCGGGAAAATGCTGAATCAGGTTTTTTTTTTAACTTACTGTTTTTCAAAATAACAACCTCCTATGTAAATAAAAAAAGATTAATTTTTTTAACCTTAATAATCATTTCATTTATTATTGCTTCTCTTTGGACAAGGTTAAATATTTGATAAGCCAAAAAATAACAACTCTACAGTCCATGCAGACCCCTTGCTTATGATGTCCTACAGGTCCTTTGCTTCCATTTTCTTGACAATCTATTTCCATATTTTCGGACTCTACTTTCACTTCTTTATTTCTTATACCCTCTACATCTTTTTTTCCTGTTGTAAACACTTTTTTCACAACTGGTTCAAGACTTATTTGCAAGATTTGCCACACAGGTAAATTAAAGTTAAATGAAAGCTTTTATTGAAAAATATGGCAAATTAGATTTGATGTAGGATTGTCACGCCTCCCGATTTAAGATGGATCCTCGCAAATTTCCAATAAATCTCCCACTTAACAACAAATATATTTCAAATTCATTACGTCTTATGTGGAATTTGCGAAATATATGCAGAAAGAATACATTGAATGGGAAGAAATTGCCTAAATTCCTTCTAATTCACGTCACGTTATTAACGAAACGTGCAGAAATAGTTACCGAAAAAAAATATTTACAAATTCATTTCATAAAATACGACTTTATACTGACACTTTTTCTCAGTGCGACTCGAGTGAAGCATAAGATTTGATTATGTTTCGCAGTGTATGCCAGAGGTAGCTGACACTTGTACAAAGTTATTTATTTTTGTACCGCCAACATCAAAGGATCTTCGCCGGGCTTCACTTCTTGTTGTTTGGTGTATTCTTTGCTATGAGTTAAATGGTATTGGATATGCAGATGCGATGCCGCGGTGAAAAAACAAATTTTGAGGACAGGTTTGGTCAATTTTTCCGTACGATGTCGATCCCATTCCCTAGCATCTATGGTTCTCTTTATAAATCAAAACACCTGTTCAAATTCTTAAGTTTATTCGAAGCTACGAAAAATACAGAAGCTAATTCGCATGTATATTTTTTTTTGTATCTAAGATATTTAATAATTATTGACATTTTCCAGTTGTTCTTCACCCAATATTTCATTTACTCTATTTCCTAGTAGATCGTAGAATATTCTATTTGTATTTCCTATTTCTGCGTATTCATTAACTTCAACGGCATCCTCGTATCCCGATCCAGTATTTTCATTATTGACGATTTCGCTGTTCTCCTTAGCGCCGAGTGATTTCGAAGGTTTGATTGTGGAATAAGCATAGTCGTATTCCTGTTGTTCTTCACCCAATATTTCATTTACTCTATTTCCTTGTAGATCGTAGAATATTCTATTTCTATTTCCTATTTCTGCGTATTCATTAACTTCAACGGCATCCTCGTATCCCGATCCAGTATTTTCATTTGTTCGTTTTTTATAAACTAAACTAGACTTTCTCATATGCTGTCTTTTTTTTCTACTGCATTTTTTTCTTAAAACGTAAGCACTAACAATTATAGCAATGGTAATAGTTATCAGTATTACGACTACAATTGTGATGTTTTCAAATGTATTAGCACTTCCGATATTTATTACGGGGTCACAGAAAAGCAGTTGAGCTTTTTTTAAAAATATATTGAAGAGAACAATATTTTGATGGTCCCGGCTGTGAAATCTTGAACTATTTAAAAGAAATAAAAAGGGTTCGTTAGTGGTCCAAAGATCGTCGTTCCTTTCAACCAATTGTAAAGTGAAATTAACACCATTTCCTATCATGAAAGTTATAAATTGAGTTGTTGAGCCTCTGAGAACAGACTCTGTCGCCTCGGCTTTGTAATATGTTGATAAATATTCCAGAGATCTGTCCCAGGCATAATAATGTCCAGTCTGATTATCGAGAAAGTAACCTGGAATAAAACAATGTATTAATAAACAAATCAGTTATTCAGTTAGTTATTAAATTCTTCTAACCAGTGTTTGGATAAAATTATCCACAGTAAATGCAGAGAATATATCGATTGAAGAAGAGATACTAGTTGTTCATTGTATACATAATTTAGATAGTTTTTTATCCACGCAAGAAAGCGGAGCTCGAAGGTTCAATTTTCTTAAGTGGAAAAACGCAACTAAAACACAAATGCAATACAAGGTTTTATCACCAAAAATGTGAAAATACAATTTATTTGGACAAAGGAAATGAAAGGGAAGATAACGAAGCGCAACAAGCTTGCAGAATTGACAATATCAATGTACCGCTAGTACCATTTCACGATGTGACTAACGAATGTTAGAAATTCTTCCGGAAGGAATGGAACCCGGTCCATGTCTATACGAAAGCGGCAACAGCTTCTAAGAATCAATACTTCCAAATCCATCAGTCTTTACCTAATATTACATTACTTTTCCTCTTATGTCAGCAGAGCTTACACTTGCATTATATCTAGATTAAAATTGAACCTTGGTCGATTTCCTGCTCATCTTCATAAAATTGGTGTGGTGAGATATCCCTATTGCACTTATTGTGATAATGATGAAGTAGCCGATACAAACCATTTACGCACGCACATACACACACACGCACATACACACACACACACACACACACACACACACACACACACACACACACGCACACACTCACGCTCACACGCACACACACTCACACTCACACTCACACTCACACTCACACTCACACTCACACACACACACACACACACACACACACGTACACACACATGTTTAACTTGAAAATATTCAAATTGTCTACTTGTCGAATTTTTCAGAAGTGTCAGTTGGGACGCTATTAAGATTAAGTAAGCAGGTCATGGTCGGAAAGATACAGAGTTTTGTTATTTTTGCTAATCACAAATAAAAGGGGGAGGTTATTGTGAATGTCGCGTTTGGTAAACTTTTTCTTCTTCTTCTCTTCTCTTTCTACCCTTTCAGGTGTCGGACGAGGAATCCGGTTTCTCTTGTACCCGATACTTCCACTATTTCCTGTCTCTTGCTAATCAATCCATTCCAACTCGAGTTTTCCCTTTTTCATCCCTTATCTTCTTTATTTGGTCTATCCACTTTCTTCTCGGTCTACCCCTTTTTCTGTAGATAGTACTGCCTGGTTATGGTATTGTGGATCTCCATTTCCACTTCCATGTCAATATTTCTATATACCAGTATTGTCTTATTTAGTGTGTTGTACACTCTCGTTGATTTATTCTCCCTATTTGTTATTTCTGCTTCTTCTGTCGTTATATAAGGTAGCTTTATATGTTTCTGTCAACTGCTCACCCAATTTTTCCCATCATTTCTTTTTTCCATGTCTTGTAGTTTTTTTCTTACTTATTTTCTGTTTTTATTAGAGTCATCTTGATCGTCTTGTGTGATTGTTTAAATATATTACTTCCAGGTTTTTTCTTTTCCCTTACCTTTTTTTTTATATTTTGATGCTACCAGATCGTTCTTTTTAGGTGTTTCTATATGTTCTTCTTCTACATATCTTCTCTGCAGCTGTTATTTATTTAACTACCGTCCATTTTTCTTATGAAGTACATTCTACTCTTTCATTTTCTAGTTTTTGAAATTCCTGATTCGTATGTTCTCGATATCTATTTTTGTTCTCTTCTGTATCAAGTTTGTATATTGCTAAACTGTTGTACCTTCCTTTATACTCACATTTAACGCACACTCAGCCACTAGTAGTATGTTATTATACCCTATATATGTTTCTTTTTAAGTTTTTATCCTCAGTATAGTCTCGGTCAGATTTTGTGTGTATTCTATGTAGTCTATTAGGCTTTTAGCGCTCCTTTCATCTGCCACGGATATATTATATTCTTGCTTCATATTTTGATACCACATCGTATTTGCCCGCATTAGATAATTTCTTCTACAGAAGTCTATCATCCTTCCCGTTTGCAGTTTCCTCTCCATACTCTGCCATGCATCCCATGCCTCTATTTTGGTCTTTACTCACTCCGCTGTTCCAGTCCCACATTATTATTATTATTGCCTCGTTATCTTCTCTTGCCGCATCTAATATTCATTACCTGTGTTTTCGATTTCTGTTCCAAGATATTTGGATGTATTTACTGTTTTAACTTTCTGACCTTTAAGTTCTATGTTCACTGTTTGTTGTTTTACCGGCATAACAGCCAAGTTTTCCAAATTTTATAAAATAAAATCAACCAAAGCACACACAAATATGCGTAATATTATTTTCAAATAACCTTCGTCAAGTGTGGAAAACATGAGATGTACTAACGAGTGGCTTGTGTCAAAATTATTTTTTTATTAGTTTTTACAATCAACTTGGGTGCTGGATGACATCCAAAAGTTAGTTTATTGTTTTCAAGGGGTTTGATGTTGACGTACTAGCGAATATCATCAATGAAAGTTCTGTTTTAAACAAACTCTCTAATGATCTAATTAGTTTATTGAATATATCAAATTATCAAAACTTGGTTGCTAGCTTTTTGGACATTTAATTGACAACACCGAGGAATGTATGCTACAGATTTCTATGAAGGTTCCTATCTTTATACAATGGTTGTACTTACCATGTTTAAACGTGCCATGTTTCATAACGGCCGTATAATTGGCGATAATAGTAGGACTAGGAGGCAATGTTATATTTCTTAGACTTTGACTTAGTTTGTGTTCTAGCCGTCGAAAATCTTCTCCATAGCCGACGACTTCCCCCCTCCCTCTCACATAGAAATTATTCCAAACAATGCCTGAAAAATAAACATAAAGACAGAATTAATACGAAAGTTCCACACCAATACTTTTTTTAACCAACAAGATGCCTTAATTTTGACTAGTTACCACGGCAACTAAAAAAATTTCCGGAACTTTTTTCGAGGCGAACCGTGGTTTAAGTGTAAACTATTTGACAGTTGAAAAAGTAAAGATAATATGAACTACAACCTTTAAATAATGTAGATCTACCTGTGAATAATGCAGAATTTCTTGTTGATTTCCTTTACCAAAATGCGACATTTGTCGAAAACAACTATACTCTGTCCAACTTGACAAGCAGTGTAATCAATTTGAAATGTCAAGTGAAATTAATAATTTTTTTCCAAATTAAGGTGTGAAATTTTCTTACCGTATACCATGCAAGCTAAAATTATTTCCGGAAATTTTCTTTCGAGCACGAATATTTTAGGAAAATTGCCCGAAATAATTTAAGCTCTTGTGATATTATAAGTGAAAATGATCCCTGTATAAAAACATGCCTTAATGCAACGTCAAGTTTATTCCTAGTCGCAATTCTTGTTTTATTTGTTACGTATTTGGTATAAGTATCTAATCGAACACATTGCGAATTATATTTTAAACAGAACAAAATTTCAACTTCTCCCGCTTTATTTGCATTCGAATCCGTTTGTTTGTTTTGAAAACACTTGAACAGTTTTAGTGGAAGACCAATTCATAGATACTCCACAAAAAAAGAAGATTTTGATGTTTATACAATCATCTAAATTAAAAATTAATAGTGGCAAATACTTTCAATAAGTTTGGATGACGGATGATCACTCCATGACAGTGATAACATTAGACTTTTTAGATACATTGGGATTCATTTAATAATTAGTAACAGGGTGTGACAACTCGTATTATTAGTTTCTCTAGGCTAAGCATGTACCGACAGAGAGACAGATATACAAAGAAAGAGAGAGAAAGAAAAAAAGACAGAGAGACAAAAAGCGATACAAAAATATGAAATCGAGATAAATGCATAAATAATAAAAAAGTAATTATGACCTAATTTATTATAATACAACATGCGCGAAGAGTTTTGTTTAAAAGTAATGGCAGATACAGTTATATTAAAAATGTGAAATTACGATGCTGTGAGTCTTGGATGACGCAGAGTTCAAATGTAATGTTGTCCTGAATGTAACACTTCCGGTTATACCGGGAGTAGATGTAAACTTTGTTATTTTATATGGAACCTAATATTTTTTATTTTCTCTCCGAATTCTACATGAAATTTTTGATAAAATTTGTGCTCAATAGCCTATACCAAAAATGGAGTATTTTCGAGCAATTTCGATTTTTTTTCAAAATCTTGAAAAAAATCCTAGTTCACATTGAATAACGATATATCCATTAATAACGAAGTTATTGACGTGGAATTGTAACCAATGAACATCAAGCGCTTTCCCGTTAACTCCATATACAGCGTTGCTGAAAAGTCTCGCACCAAGGGATTATCTTTGAAACGGATGAAGGGAAATTCATGAAATTCTAGGACGATGAATTTAACTCTATTCTGCATATTTTCAAGCAAATGTCAAATGTTTTTGACATCAGCGTTTAGCGTACGGCCGCCATCTTGAATTTTTTCAAATGACAACCTAGGACGTGTGACATATCACAAAAAAGCTTTTTTTCCTCTTTCCAAAAATAATCCCAATGTATAACTTGACTCGGATATTATGATAGAAATTTAATATTAAAATTATAATTTTAATCAAAACTGCGTGTTACAGAAATTTATAAACTAAACAATTATTTAAGTTGCGAATACTTCATTACAATAAGTGCTCAAAATGCTGGCCATTTATTTGTTGACAATGATACAATCTCTCTTCGAAGCTACGAATAGAATCGTTGATCATTTGTGGAGTAATTCCCTGCATTTCGAGATGTATGAGATCCTTTAAATCGTTTAAGTTAGTTGGTCTGTTTACATAAACGCGGTCTTTCAGGTAGCCCCAGAGAAAAAAAATCGACTGGTGTCAAGTCGGGTGATCTTGCCGGCCACTTAATTGCACCTCTTCGACCAATCCATCTCTGAGGGAAAATTGTATTTAAATATTGCCTAACGTCTCAATTTATTTTAGGTATACTTTCATTTTGTAGTAAGTCAAGATATTTAACACCGGTCAGCGTACCTTCAATAAAAAAAGGACCGATCAAATGGTTTTTCACCAAAACCGCCCACACATTTACTTTTTGTGGACGCTGTGTATAAACCTCCTTCATCCAGTGTACAATTTGAGTACAATTTGACCAGTACCGACAATTATGTCTGTTAACAGAACCGTTCAAACAAAATGTGGCTTCATCACTAAATACCAAAAAATCTAAGAAATTGTTTTGCATCCTTATTTTCTCAGTAACTATTTCACAAAATTGTAATCGCCTACCCACTAAACATGATACATAACAAAAACATTTTCCAGAGATAACTTTTGCAATATTTGCAAACTTACATTGCATTAATGTTGTCATGAAGTTTCCAACACAATGTTTTCCAGTTACATTTAAATTACATCGAAACAGCATAACCAATAATATTCATTAAATAATATATAAAATGTTGATTTTATGTTGCCCAGATATGTCTCATACATAGTGGTTATGTTATATATAAGATGTTTGTATTTAACCAACTCAAAACGTTACCCACATGTGTACAAGAAACTTGGAATTAATATTATCTTAAAACGTTCCTTAAATGTATTTCCGTTAATCTTTTTTCCTTGAGTAGATAGAAGAGTGAACAGGAAATATACGATTAGCCTGTGATAAAGTGAGATAGAAAATCAGGTGGTAATTTGCGGAACGGGCATTATTACATTATATTATTTTGTTTGTTGAGGTTAGTCAAAGATTATATTGAGGTTATAGTTGTATCGTCGTTCTGTTTAACCGCGTGTTCCTCTTCCATCTTTTTACAATATATAATACCAATACGTTTGAATTGATTTATTTAGCGTAAAATTGAGTTATTTAACTGAACAAAAAATAAATAACTAAGTACTATCCTCACTTCAATATGAGTAAAAGTGTAGTGGCGGTTAACGTGTGTGAACAATAACTGAAGAGGACAGCGACAGGGTGAGTTTCTATAAATTCTTCATATTTTAGAACTTTAAATTTGTTTCAAAATGAAGTCAAGTCTGGAAGCATATTATGCGAACTCCGAACATGATGAGATATACCATAATCGAAACACTGTCTATTAACAAAGCATCATTTTCTATCGCATATAATTTACTTAGAGGTATAAGTATAGGATATAATTTATAAATCTCAGATAGCTCCACTATCTTCATTTTTTGAAAAGCTATAATTCTCCATTCCTCCTAGCTGTGCTTCTTTGTATGAAATATGGTGTACTGTTTGTAGAAGTTATAGTCTTGATCAAACATTATGTTCAATGGGATGGGAACTTTTAATTTTAGTCAACAACTATTATTGTTCAGTTGAATCTACCAGGAGTGTGTGAAGATATGTATACTGAAATTATGCTTCACTTTTTTTATCAAAAAAAATTTACCCTACTCAAAATGACAGTCATTTCAGTTTGTTTGTGTTTTGGGATTTTCTTTGATATTTTTATTATTCTATAGGAACAAACTAGTACTGGTCCAGGGATCTGATTATCAAAATTTGATTAGGTGGTGCCTCCAGCAGATTATAGAGGATGAGCTTGCCCAGTCTTGCTCGTGGACTGGACAAAAACAAAATTTTGAAATGTCGGATTTAGAATTTTCATCGACATACTCAAACTAAAGTGCTCACCACTAATTTATTCTCCAACCTCTCTCTCTCATATATGTACATATAATATTTTTTTCAGAATCTTCGAAAGAAGTGTATGTCTCGACTACTGATAAACAGTTCGAACTGATTGCAATGGAGCGGATGAGACTGAAAAGGAAAGATTTGTAATAGAGATAAAAGTTATTTTTTGTTCAACACTACATGTTTTATATATCTTTATGTTTACTTTTTTTAAATACTATTTTTTGTTTTCTTCATTTCAATATATTCTATATTTATTTATGGAAATTTTAAAGTTACATTATATATTTTATGCAGATAAAGTTTTTTATTCAATATCCCAGTAGCATTTAAATTTTGGACATCATCATTCAACTATAGTTCGATAATTTTTTTTCTGTGGCAGAGGGTAAGTATCTCATGGTATACCTTCTCTTTCTACATTTCCAAAAAATGGGATTGAAATTCCAGAATTGTGTAAATATAAAAAAAATGAAGGTATACCATGCTGCTCCACCCTGTATACCGCGAAATAAAATTGAAATATAAAAGGGTACCAATATGTAACATTATAGGAATGTTATTGAATAAATGTTTTGGAGCCACATTAAATATATGGAATGAAATTACATTGAAGTTTCGTTAAATATGTTACATTTATATAATGTTTATCATTAAACATTACATTGTAATATTTATAAGAGGCACAAAGTGCTATATATGCAATGTATCTGTAATATCAAGCATATCTCTGTATAACATCACAAAGTAACAATGTGACATAACATTTATATTTTAGTTATGTTTTTATGTTTAGTGGGTAGTTACTTCGACATGGGTACGTTTGCGATCACCATATCCAACTAATAATAAGATTTGGATGTGTTGTTTTTCTGATAAATGTGCCATTATTCTTAATTTACTTTTAAATTTCGTGCTAATTTGAAATTAGTATCAGTTTTGACAATTTGTACATAAATAATGAATTAATAATGGTTGACGTTTTTAATGCCTACTATTGTTTTTTGTTTTATTTTAAAATCCGACAAGTCCAAATAATTAGTGGGTACGGTACACTTTAATTTAGAAAAATGAAAACGATATTTTATAGAACATTTTGTAGTAAAGTGATACATTGGGATTATTTTTAAAAATAGAAAAAAATAAGCTTTTCTGTGATGCGTCACATGACCTAGGTTGTCATTTGAAAAAATTCAAGATGGCGGCCGTACGCTAAACGCTGACGTCAAAAACATTTGACATTTGCTCTTAAATATGCAGAATAGAGTCTGATTCGTCGTCCTAGAATTTCATAACTTTCGCTTTATCCGTTTCAAAGATAATCCCTTGGTGTGAGGCTTTTCAGCAACGCTGTATATAACTCATTAGTCACTTAATGCAGCACATACACCTAAACGTATTGACACGACGTATACCCAATACGTTCACGTATTCCATTGAATCTTAAAAAACTTAAGGCAATTGACGCCGGGTTTGTTGTTTGTTTACATTTTAATCCATTGAGAATTCACCTAACCCAACTTTATTATGATATTTCTATATACGTAGTGTTCCTTTATTTTGTGCGTCAGTTTTTATTTTTTTGTAGAGTTTATTCTTTATTTTATGTAAAATATATTAGAAATTTTGATGATGAAGGCCTTGGTTTTACGCTTTCTTTATGATGTGAAAAACTTGGGCAACAGTACTCTCTACTTAATATAATAAAAATAAAAGAAGTGAAGTGACACGTGAACTAAATCGTTTATATTCGAGTATTCCGAGTGCCTAGCTCGGCTCAATAACCTACATTTACGATATACGTGAAAACACGCAAGTTAACGTTAAACGTCTCTATGATCTAAATACGTCCGAGAAGTACTTACTGCGCACGCGTACCTGTCAAATGCTACGTTGACGTATTAGTCATTACCTTAAGTGTCTATTGATATTTCAATCTGGGTGTTTCAAACTCAGCTGCCAACATGCGCAATTTAAATCATTTATTACATTTTCCGCTGTATTTTTGAAACCAATTCGTTTGGAATCGGTATTTCCTATACCTACATCTCACCACTTTTAAGATCTTTCATTATCTTAGTTAAAACATAACAACACTCAATTGTTTCAACATTAGTGAAGGGTAGACCATGGATGCCAAATAGTTGATAGAACATGTTCAGCCTAGAGAGACTGATAATACGAGTTGTCTTTTATATTTGGCACAAAGAGCTAGAAAAAAATAGTATATAGATAATTTTTAAACACTGTTGTTTTGCCATAATAATGCATTTTTGCATTCTTTCGAACCAATTTTGGAAACACAAAAAAAATGACGACATAATAGTATTTTATGCAACGATCATGTAATGATAGCCATTAAGACACGAGCATGTTGTAGGATACGAAACGAGCCGCAGGCGAGTTTCGTATATAATATGCGAGTGTATTAATGGCCATTACATGAAAGTTGCATACAATATTTTTTCTACTCCGATTAATAAGAATTATTTAATTAATAATTATCATTTATTATAAAAAACAAGAACAATGAAAGGAACTTCAACAAATAAATTTTACAAATTGTACAACAAATAAATTTAAAACTTTTGAACATAATAATATTAATTCTTTAATCTTCTTTGTGCATAAATTATTTGTTGTACAATTTGTAAAATGTATTTGGGGGGCTGATCTTGTTCGGATGGTTGTTGAACTGGAGGGCATGTTAAAGTTTGTTTCATTCCTATTTTCAATTGAATTAAAAATTTTATTCGATACATTTATTTTATTTTGGATATTTTCTTCAATATAACCCTCTGCAACCGTAGTGGATTTCCAACCACCGTGTCTTTTTAAGGTGGTAATATCACTGCCGCCATCTACCAATACGGTTGCAGATGTTCTACGAAAGCAGTGTCCCGTATATAAATTGGGATTGGGAAGCCCTAAAAAGGTGGCAATTTGCTTGCCCAAGTTTCCAAATTTGTTTATTCCAATGTCAATGTCAACCAGGTATCCATGGTTATATTGAATATTGTGCGAATGTCGCATTCCTAGTGGCTTAAAAATCTGTATCATAATGAAAATTTGTATCATAATGAATATCATTATGATACAGATTTTAGTATTTTAATAAGTATATTATAAAACAGGAGTAGAAAAAATACTATTTTTAACAATTCAAACGTAAAATGTCAACTTGACGTAACGTCATAAAAACAAAAACGGATGTCTTTATTATCGAACCTTATTGATTCGTTACTAGAGGTGGGACGAGAACGTTACTTCAGAACGTGGCATGATTCCGTAACTAGAGGTGGGAATCAAACGATGGTTCGGAACGGAACATGTACTTTGTACTATATTTTCCTCTCTAATCCTTCCAAGTTCTAATTCTTCTGCGGATTGTGTTGAAATATAAGATCGTTGAGAGCCAGAATCTATCAGAGCCCTTACAATTTCAGATTTTCCATTTTTAGAAGTAACTCTAGTTTATTGTTTGTAGCAGTATTTCTAATACCTACAACTGTTGTCAAGGTATTTTCTTCAGTAATATATGTCCTTTCAGATTCCTTTTTCTCCTCGTGCAAATCAGGACATATGATGGTATACTGTTTTCGCGTAGGTACATTTCATGCATTTTACCAACGTTTTGAATAGTCTGAAAGTACGGAATAACCTTGAACGAGAAAAACATCCTTTTTTATTTTCAATAATTGCCCTTTTTTGATCTAGTCATTTTTTGTGCTTTTATACAGTCCTGGCTACAACAAAAAATTGGCTGTTTACCTTTACTTCCTCTATTTTCTAAATGTAAAATTTCGACAGTATACTTTTCATCGTATTTTTCTGTGTTACTTTGGTTTCCAAAACTTGACTGAGCTAAGTTTATACGCTCTTCTGCCCCTACTCCGACTTTTAGAAATTTCAATAAACCCTGCAAATTATTATGGAAAGTTTTATTATTAGATACGCTATTACACTCGCAAATTTTAAGAAGTTCGTACGGTAACGCAGATTCGACAAGTGGTAATAGCATCGCCGCATATTTATCGCTTGTCACACCTAATGTTTCTAATGCTCTAAGCTGAGTTTCCAACCTATAATACAAAATTGATAAAACGACATTACCTGCGTTTTCCTTTGAGGATTGCTGATTAACCACTTAATTCAGTAATTCCCTCACACATCCCCCAATAAAGATTTCGTCCCTTGCGAACCTTGTTTTTAGTTGCTCTATAGCGATTTTATAGTTTGCTGCTGAAGGAGGAAAACTGTCAACCAGGTTTCTTGCCTGCGATCCTTCTTCTGTTGCTTGTATTAGATACTGGTAATTGTCTTCGTCTGGCAGATCAATATCGTCGTTAATCTTTTTGAATTGCCCCCAAAAATTTATCCAGTTTTTGACATTGCCGTCAAAGTTTTTTATTTCTATCTTTGGCAGATTAAAAGTTTTGACTGGGTTTTTGAGTTTTTTATCTCTAGTCTCCCTAATTTCAATTTCTCTCATATTTTTAATTATAATTTCACATCGGCTTCTGTATTTATAAACTTCATCTCGAATGTTCTCTTGATTATCTATTTCTTCACTAATATCTTCTGTGCTGTATTCTTCTTCAATAAATATTATTTCTTTGATGCTGCTGTTCAACGCAAACACGCGTTCTGCTTTCTCCACAACTTATTGCAGGAATCGAGCCCCAACAACTATGTTCGTATGAAATATTTTGTATATATCGAGAAAAATTTCATCAATGTAAAATAATATTAAATGGATAACTCTGTATAAGAATAGAGTGAGGTAGATCTGGGACACACCTGCTAGTAGTTTGTCTTAGCTTTGAGCAGACCCCTTGTCGAGAATTCAAGAGGCTAGGATGCCATCATGAGGATCGAAACAAACTCATACTAGTGAACTGGTGAGTTGGGCAAAATTTAAATTGTAACATACCTAGTTTGGTAAATATTTTTTGAATTACAAATAAAAATTTAATTTGATAATGAAATAGTAAAATTTAATACTTATTTCGTGTGTACATGTATATTTGTATATATTATAATATAGATTTACTCGGTACTTACGATATATTTCTTCTGTGGCGTTTGAATACGTTCCAAGACGAACTTCTCGATTGTAAGCTGAAAAATATTTTTTTAAGTATTGGTCCTCTTTAAGATCAAATAACTGTTACTGCCGATTGGTATTTATCGACTGTTTGCCGGAAGTGATTGCAAAGTTTCCAAAAAGCAACCACAACGACGAATGATCCTCCACCAAGACAATGGAAGTTACCAAACAGCTCGAAGAACAATTGAGATTTTAAAGCAAGAATACATCCAATTGTCTATCCTTCATACTCATACCAGTCCTCAGAATATGCAGTTGATAAGGAAGAGTTGCTCTTTTAGTCAAGCTATCCGGTGGAACAAGCGAAAAAAAAACCGGTAACTGGGAAGCGTATAGAGTTATACAAAAAGCTAGTATGTATGTATTGTGATGTTTTTTTAAATTCATTTATTGTTTATATTTTATGCATTGAAAATCTATTATTTTTATTTCATTTTCATGGGCGCCAGTACCATCAGTAGACAAATCTATTTTTTTTCAGAATATACCAAGTAAATATCAGCTCTCAGGGATATGATAATAAAAAAATAATAGATCTAATACGTGAGTCGAACGATTTGTGCATCAGACTGTGGAAAAAAAAAAATGAAAACATCAATACTGAATATGTCTATTTTACTCTGTCATTCTATCATTCATTCTTTCGGGTTATGCTCAACAGCCCAGGTACTTGAACTGAATCTTTTCACCATTTCTCATGTTATCTACTTCCACTAGTTTCTCTGGAGGGATTTTCAGTAGTTGTAACGGTTATATTTTTTCCTCTCCAAAGTGCTTCTGTTTGAGTCCTTATAAGTTCTCACAGAAACAGAGTATGCGAGTTGGTGTTCCTGCACGTAAGTTTACTAACTCCACCATTTTGTGCATTTGAGTTGGTGAACCCTATATAGTAAGTTCCCGATTTCCCCTCCCATGGCTGGTGTATTTCTAAAAATTTTCAATTCAAGACTAAATACTTCTTTTAAGTACCTATTCAGTTGGTGGAGCAGATTCATCTCTTGTCTATTATTGATTTCCCATTATCATTTCCATTCTCCGATTATCATGTGGATTGAAAACGCGATTTTAATACCCTGAATAAAATTATAAACATTACAAAGAATCTGGTATCATTTTTAAGGATTTTAAATAGTTGTTCATGTTTTATATTTTAATACTGTAAGGTATACATGTGTATTTATTTTATTCTATTTATTTATTATATTTGTACATTTTCAATGAATCACAAATATTTTATTTTATAATGTCAAAAAATACACCAATTGACTACAAGCGAAACGGGAAAAAATCTGCGGATAACATCTAAATTAGCCGTCATATGTCTAGATTATGGTGTTTACAGATCCAAAATAGATTAGAGTCTGCTTGTAGGTGGAAAACTCTCCCAAGGAGCTGTGAGACCTGGTCGTTGGTGGGGAGCAGAGTAGCTGTTCCTCTTCAAGAGGAATGAGTGAAACCAAGGACAGCTCAACGGATCTCTGTGGAATGCAGAAATCCGATATCAGGATCTTCAGCGTGGAGAGTGGACTGTTGTCCCGACGAGTTTGTTGATACCGGTCGGTTGCCGGAGTCAGCGAGGTCGTCGGAGCAGTAGACTGCTTGTGGAAACCTGCCTGATATAAACCGTATCTAGTGGAAGGTGGTTGATGAGGTATATTCACTAGATGTGGGGGCTTGCCTTAAACAGCTGGCCAAGTGGAAGGAGACCACAATAAAAACCTCCCAAGTCAAGGTGGAACAGCATATACCGAGGACTGCGTGGTCAAGGGGAAGCTTGATCGCTAATATGCGGACTCTGGATACCCGGGGACATCCAGTTTAAATACCCTCACCCCTGCATGCGGGGCTCTGCAGGAATGGACCTTATGCTTCCCTAGCTACTCGTGGGATCAACCATGGACAGTAAAATGAAAAAGAAACCAAGCGGGCAAGCACCGCAATCGGGCACAAGTCGGAGCAATGTATCCACAGTGCCCAAAAATACAGCATCTTCTTCACACGCGAGCAAACCTCGTGTTGAGGAAGCTAGAGAAAAGCAGGAGAGGAGAAAGACAGTAGCACCTATACCCTCAACCTCCTCAACTGGTGAAAGTATCTGGGGAAAATCCTGGACAAAAAATAAGACCCCCCTCCTTCCTGAACTGGGTGAACCCGGAGGAAGGGACGATCCACTAAGGCGTGGACTTAGTGGAGCGAAGGTAAGATGGTATCTTCGCTTCCTTGAACAGGGACATGTACCGGAGGAAGCAAGAAAGAAGGCCACAGAGCGCAAAAAACAAGGAGAGGAGAAAAAAATCCCTCCTAAAGGAGAAAAACGGAAGCGGGAAGTGGCGACAGCCCAGGCACCGCAAGTACAGGTGAAGAAGAAAAAGGAGGACAGAATAGCCATCCCTCCTTCAGCTGGCAGCTATGCAGCTGCAGCAAAGCTAATAAGAATGGCAGTTCTCCCTAGGGCGTGCCCTGAGACTTCCCTCAGTGCGGACGACTAAACATTGCTGGAGAGCGCAATAATAGAAGACATGTATGCTGGATGGGAGCATAAGCTCCAGTTTAGTGGCATACATTTCAGACCAGGAGTCGTTCTAATCGACTGTGAAACACCACAGACTGCAGAATGGCTCCGGCTGATAGTACCACAGCTGGAAGGAAGTAGAACTGACAGTGTGTCAGGCCGACGACATCCCAAAAATGGATACTGCCACGATCTTCCTCCCAAGGTGCAACAGCGTAGAGGAAGGAAAGCTTCTTCGCTTGATCAAAGCGCAAAACAAGGGTTTGGAAACAAACCAGTGGAAGGTCCTTAATCTTGAGAAAGAGGGCAAAAGTCTAGTTTTGAGTGCAGGAATAGACACCCTATCCTGCCAAAAAATCAAAAACAACGGGTTCACCATCTATTACCGGTTTGGGAACATCCCCGTACATGGCCTCAGAAAGGAAGAGGAAAGAGACTTGGAGAAGGCATCCATTTCCTCCCAGGCCAGTGGCGACTCAGGTAGTGTAGAAAGCCTACACATTACGAAACTCCTTGGTGAGGAGTCGTCGCCGCTGTCCAAGGACGGAATGGAGATTGTGTCGGAGGAACGGGACATCACCCTGACGAAAGAGGGAAATACCCAAGAAGATAACCAACAGGATGGCGGGAATTAACTTGGCTCAAGTTAATGCTCACCATGCCAAAGGAGCTTCGGCGGTGATCACAAGATTGTTCACCAAGGACTAATGGGGGATGTGTTTGATCCAAGAACCTTGGGTCAATAATAACCAGGTGAGAGGATTAGCAAAAGATGCTAAAATAGTGTATCACACTGGTAGTGATATACCAAGAACAAGTATTATGATAAGGAACAATATTAACCATTTTTGTCTTCCAGAATACATGACTCGGGACCTCGTTCCAGTTCGAGCACACCTCGAACATAAAAAGGAGAGCAAGGAGATAGTAATAGCATCTTGCTACTTTGAGGGAGATGGGGCGGCACCACCCCCAGAGGTACAAAGGCTGGTGAAGTACTGTGAAGAGAAGAGACTACCTCTACTTCTAGCATGTGATGCCAATGCACTCAACACCGTTTGTGGCAGCAGCAACACCAACCAGAGAGGTGAGTTACTTTTAAAATATATCCTTAATAAGAACCTTGATATTCACAACATAGGGAATACCTCCACATTTGTAACAAGGGTAAGGCAAGAAGTCTTAGATGTCACACTGGCAACTCGTGATCTAAAACATATAGTAAAAGATTGGAGAGTATCGGGTGAACCATCTCTCTCCGATCATAGTATCATAACATTCAAGTTAGAGCTAGGCATACCTGAGGTAATCCTCAGGAGAAAACCAAGGAAAACAGATTGGGACAACTTAAACACCTGTCTGAAAGGAAATCTAGCACATATCCAGAGGAAAGGAAGGGCTAAGCACCATCTCAACCTGGAAAATGAGCTTGAGGTTCTGAACAGGGCAATAATCGAAGCATTTGAATCGAGCTGCCCTCTTCAAGAACAACGAAGCAGCAAAGATACACCCTGGTGGAACAATCATCTATCAGTATTAAGATCTCAAACCCGGGACCTTTTTAATAGAGCAAAATTCACCGAGGACTGGCAAAGGTACATCGAGGTGAGAAACACCTACTACAAGGAAATTAGAAAAGCTGAAAGAAATAGCTTCAGGAAATTCTGTTGAGATATAAGCACAACACCTGCTGCGGCAAGACTTAACAAACTCATGGCGAAAAGGAGGGTCAACACAGATATGGCTTTGAGGAAGCCAGACGGCAAATACACCGGAAATGAGGAGGGAAGAGTGCGACTCTTACTGGAAACTCATTTTCCTGGGAGTACCCCAAACAGAGGAGATAATCCTCTCGAAGGTCATAACAGGCCTTCGAGAAAAAGTACTACAATGGCCAAGCACATTTGTAGTACCGATAGGTTGAAATGGGCTATGAACACCTTTTCACCTTTCAAAGCACCTGAAGCAGATGGGATTTTCCCAGCATTGCTCCAGCAAGGACAAGACAAAATTCTACCACATTTGGTTAGAATCAGTCGAAGTAGCTTGGAACTGGGTTATAATATACCAGAAGCATGGAGAAGGGCAATAGTAACCTTCATTCCAAAAGCTGGAAAAAGGGACACAACAAACCCCAAATCCTTCAGACCAATTGGCCTAACATCGTTTGTGCTTAAAACGATGGAAAAAGCTATTGACAACTATATTAGAACGAAAATCCTAGAGAGGCTACCCGTATCAGCACGCTTACCGGGCAGGCAGATCTACGGAGACTGCACTGATATAACTAACGGAGGATATACGAGGTTCCTTAGACAACCAAGAAACCGTAGTATGTGCATTTTTGGACATAGAAGGAGCTTTTGACAACACTCCACATGAGGCTGTCAAGAGAGAATTAAATAGAAGAGGTGAAGACAACACAACATTTAAATGGTTGTCGGAACTGCTCACCACTAGAGTAGCAGAGACGAGAACGAGCAAAGACATTGTCTCCATCTGCACAACCAGAGGATGCCCACAGTGAGGAGTAGCATTCCTATTAATGTGGAGTCTGACGGTTGACGCACTCCTGTGTGGTTTGACTGACCTCGGAATATCCTGCCAAGGATATGCCGATAATATTGTCCTAACAGCCAGGAAAAAATTTGAAAACACCCTTTGTGACATCGTACAAAAGGGTCTGAACTATACAAATAGCTGGTGTAGGCAAGTGGGACTTAGCATTAACCTTACCAAAACCATCTTGATAGCCTCCACTAAGAAAAAAAAACTCAACCTCAAAACCATTAAACTTGATGGGAACGACGTTGAATGGAGACAAGAAGTCAAGTATCTAGGTTTGACTCTAGACAGCAAACTCCTGTGGAACAAACACGAGAAGGAGATTACATACAAAGCAAAAATGGCTCTAATGGTGTGCAGGAATCTGGCAGGGAGAAACTGGGGTTGTAACCCAAAAATCCTGAGCTGGATGTACACCGCCATAGTGAGACCAATTATCACTTATGGAGCTATTGCGTGGAGTAGTAGAACTAGCCTCTTGACGACGAGAGAAAACCTCCCCTAGATTCAAAGACTAGCCTGTATATGCATAACAGGAGCAATGAGTACATGCCCAACGGCAGCAATGGAAGTGATTCTCAACCTCACACCATTACATATGGTGGTGGAGAGTGTTGCAGAAAGAACAAGATACAGACTAAGTAGAGAGGAACTCATTAAACAGAAAACCACCTCTTCACTTCTTAGAAATCAGACAACCTGGGAAATGCCACAAGAGGGTATGATGAAAAAGTATAACTTTTCAAGTAAATTCGTTTCGGAATTGAGCAACAAGAAGGAATTGGATCGAAGTACTATTACCAGACTTGGAAAGAATGCCATTCAATGGTACACAGACGGCTCAATTGCAATAGGAGTGTACGGGCCAGGAACCAAACACTCTGAAAGCTTTGGAAAACCCCCAAGTATCTTTCAAACGAGAATTCACGCAATAAGAAGGTGTGCCCAGTTTAATATTGACAAAGGATATGGAAGGCGAAGGATTATCATAATGTCTGATAGTCAAGCAGCCATTAGAGCGCTGAGTTCTTGTGTAATCAGTTCCAGAATGGTGTGGGAATGCCTAGGCAAACTTAATGAACTGGACGAGAACAATTTAGTCAACTCACTCTGGATTCCAGGACACACTGGAATAGAAGGAAACGAAATAGCAGATGAACTAGCGAAGAGGGGGACTGAAATACCCTTTTGAGGGCCGGAACCCTTTTGCGGAATCAGCTCCAATGTAATATTGGAAGAAATAGGTAAAGCCGATGAAAAGAGAAGATCTAACCATTGGAAAGATCTAGCAGGGCTTAGGCAATCTGAGATTCTTCTGGGTGACTACAGCCTGTTGAGATCAAATGAATGCATAAGTCAAAGTAAAACTGCACTGAGAGTTTAGACAGGAATCCTAACGGGACATTGTCGCCTGAATGGGCACCTTAAAAAGCTCAAAATAGTGGAGGAAGAAGATTGTAGATTTTGTGGAATGGAAGAAGAATCCTACATCCATACACTTGCGAACTGCACAGCAATTCAGAATCCTAGGACACAGCACTTGGGAGACTACTGGATAGAGGAGGGACAATTACCTTGGTTGAAGCCTGCAGATATCCTAAAATTCATCCGGGAAATAGGACTAAAGGAGCTACTAGTCTCTGAGACTCTCATACATACATACATACATACATAGGTGGAAAATATTTTTTTCAATGATCTATACCACTTCTTTATTATCAACGAAAAGTGCCGTAATAGTTACTGATCGAAAAATACATTTCATAAAACAGCACTTTATGCTAAAATACTTTTTATCAGTGTGAGCATTTATTATGGTTCTCAGTGTATGTCAGAGTTAGCTGTCCCCTCCAAAGTTATTTATTTTTTCCCCTCGCAGCTGAAGATATTTTGATTGATGATTCTAGTTCATTCCCTATAATTTGATATTCCCAATTAAATTCTAGAACGTACACAGCAAAAAACCATCGTTTTTTGAAATAGTTTCCTAGCAACGTACATTTTTATCAGCCCCTGTACCAAACACTCCATCTATACGTCAACAAGCTATGAATGTAATAATTCGCGTGACCCCTGTATATACGATACACGTGTGTTTTAGCGGCCGTTTTCCAGCGCTACATGAAAGTGCCACTGCGAGTGAACCTACTATTCATTGGCTATGTATGGGGGCCTTGCGCCTTTCACTTTACTCCTACACCGCGGTCGCCTGTAACGCGACATGCGATAGATAAATGAAACATTTTTAGATGATGGAATAAAAGTTTCACTTTAAAAACCTAATGAATGGAATTTGGTTACCGTAATAACAAAACTGGTCGACAGTGGTCGATATCGACCCCTTGGTTGATACTCTGTATTACTGTCGAGTGAAAATTTCACTCAACGAAGTCATGTATACCAGCTTGTTATAAGAATGAATAATATTTTAGTAGGAAGTGTCATTGTTGTACTCAACAATCGATAAGCGTGCAAAAGATCGTGTAATGACGACCTCACAAGTCTTTCAGACACCTTTTGACTTGCTAGCCGTACAGTATCACATCCAAGGAAGAATCCAATGTGATAATGCCCATCAGCACAGACGAGGAGCTTAAGCAGAAGTTCAACCAAGGCTATCAGAAATTCTGGTTGTAGCGCAACATTGGAACACAGTATCCTGCATAGGGGAACATTGCTGAAAAATACCTTTTCAGTCATCATACCTAGTCAAAAATGGCTTTAGTGAAGCTACAAACATTTTGACAAAACAAAAACAAAAAACGTTCAAAATCAACCAAAGCTGCAGCTCGCCAATATTGAACAACATTTAGCTAGATTGGTAGAAGTCGCCAGGTTCATCCAGAACACACAGTTTTCCATTTTTTTGATCTTTTCCTTACGATTTTAATGTTTTTCAAATATACTTAATTACAGTTTCCTGTAAAAATTGTTATATATCAGTAAAGCGTGTTATCAATAGATGCCAAGATAATAGTTTAATACCATTAATACGCCTTACAAAGTTTTTGAAAAGTACTTCTCAAAGAATAGAGACCGTTCACACAAGAAGCAACAACTACTTCTCTGGCTATATGCCTCGACAGACATTGAATAAGGTATACTTCTTTAAAATTTCAACGTTTTTTGTAATAATGATTATTAGTAACAGAGGACTTGGAAAAAGTTATGAACACATACCATATCGATCTGTGTATCTAAGTATCACAGGAATAACAAGGCTCCAATTTCCAGTTTTTACTGGCAGTAAACACTGATTTATCACAGAAGTTATTAAAATCAATAACACTAACATTTCTTTAAACATTTCCATTTTCAATCTTCACTTGGAAATTTAATATTACTAATAAATGCAATGAAACATTCTGTGATAATTTAAGCAGGAAATGTGGTTGGTTTTACGTTGATTATATTTCGGCATCGTCTCATAATCTGAAAAATAAACAAACCGTCCCTTCTGCCCCGCTACACACTGTTGCTAGTCACAGTGTTGGTAGTGCATTTTATACGTACGGCAAAATCTTTACATGGTCACTTCCTCTTTCAACGACTGTATTCACAGCCGAATTATTTGCAATTTGGCAAGCGATAAAATATGTGAATGATACAAGTACCAATCTCAAAGTAGTAAATACCTGCTTACACTCTCTAAGCTCGCTGAAAGCCCTTCAGATTACCTTTACCTCTGATCCTAGTCCTAGTGACAGAACTGCAAAATAAAGGTAAAGAGATTAATTTTATATGGACTCCCAGTCATTGTGGGAAAAAGGGAATGAACTAGCTGATCAGGCAGCTAGTGAAGCAAGTGGTGAAGAGGTGGAAGAGAATGTTCAAATACGATAACAGGACATGAAGAAATATATAACCGAACAACTAAATATAATGTAGCAACAAAACTGGTCTGGAAATTTGAATTTGTACTTTTACCTACATTTTGCAGAAACAATGCCCTCTTTCGTAGAGAATATTTAGGATTTTGCACTGTAGATAACATTACATTTAACTTCGTCGCCTCACTTGCAACGGGGTTTCCACGTTTGTTACTGAATTTATTTTTAACATCTCCGTATACTTTGAATTTTTCCATAATTCTCATTATTGTGGTATGGTGTATACTTTTTCCTGGATATCTGTTATTAAATATTTCAGCTGCTTCCCGATACGTTTTATAATAATCATCACCCACAATTAGCACAATTTTAATTTTTTCTTGTAAATTGAATACCACCTTGATAACAATTTTCGATATTATAAAAAATTAAGGTACTTTGCTCTTGATTAAAATTCATATTTTTTAACATTCCAGTTTTTACACCATGCAGAACCTTTTATGAGGAATAACTTTTTTCCGTAATATTAACAATAAAAAAGTTTCCCATATGGTATATATTATTTATAGTGGGCGTAATGTACATACTTTATGAACAGTAGTAGTAGAAAAAAGTATCAATTTATGACTAATTCTTATTAGCAAGTTTTATAAGATGCTGCAGTTTTAATTCCACGGTAACAACGGTTCAATTTAGATTATACTTTTCGATTTTCTCTTAATTGTTGTGCTGATGGGTATTTCTTGTTTTTCAAGTTTGAGGCAAATGTTTTTTCTCTGATAACTTCCTTCATTCCATTCATTTTTAATAATATTTACAAAAACCTTTGGATGTAATTTCCTTATATTGCCATCAAACTTGTGATTATTTTCTCTATTCTACCAATGAAAAATCGTTTTTCCTTCTTTCTTTTCTTTTTTCAATTCCATTAACCATTTTTCTTATTCTACGACCATTTCTTCCAATATTCTTTTGGTTTCTTGATATTCCACTAATATATGTCTTTGTCTATTTTATCATCCTGTTCCTGGAATTGCTGTTTCATATTTTCCACCATAGTTTCTATTGATTGCTCAAATTTTAAAATTATTTCCTCTGTTTGCTTAGTTTGATCATGAATTTTGTTGATAATTCCTTCATATATTTTTCTAAATCTCATATTTCCTGTGAGTTTTCCATGTTTAACTCTTTTTATCTGCTTTTGGATCTCTTTGTGTCTTTGAATCACTTCCTTATGCATCTCTTCTACCTATTACTTCTATCTTAAATTTCTCTAGTTCTTTAACTAGCTCTTCTCTAATTTGTTAACAGTTGTTCATAATTTGTAATTCCATATTTCTCTCCAACCTTTCCTGTACCTCTCCAAATATATTTTCCTATGTCGTCTCCGTTTCTTGTAATTCCTTTTCTGTCTTGATTTGTCCTTGTTTCGGTTTGCTTTGTCCTTGTTCCATTTTGTTTTCCAATTCATCTTGTCCTTGTTTCATACGTTCCATCAACGTATTCAACATATCTATTATATTAACTTATTTGCACATCTGTCTTGATTCTTCCACTTTCGTTACTTCTACCATCTCCTCCAATGTCGTTTCTTGTATAGTTTAACTAAAGTCAGTGTGATGAACCATATTTTTAATCCCCTTGAAGGAAAAAGCCGCCCAATGGAGTGCATATAAATTTTTTATAAATTCAAATATTCTAAAACAATGTTAATCTACTATATCAATTTGAATGAAAAAAATCAACCTGCATACAAAATTCATAAAATTTGTAATACAATAATAACGCGTTTTCCTCTAGAACAGGGAGTATCTAAAGAACAGTTTTTTGTATCGTCAACCCAAACATACTTGACAAATCATGCGTATCAAACCAAGTTTCGTCTAAATAAATTATACCTAGTTCTATTTGAATCACGATACCCTTTTATTTTCCGCAAATACTCCTGTCTTAGTTCAACGATACTCCGAGATTCCATTATCACCATTCGATTATCTAACTTCTTATATTTGAATTCACAATTCAATAAACATTGATAAGTATATTCAGGAATATCCCGCAATTTATCACGAATCAGCTCTAAACTTGGTACTATTACTTTATAAACCGTAAACCCGATTAACGTTAATTCGTGAATTCTGGCGATAACCGCATTATCAGAAATTTCAGAATTTTCTTTTTTCAAACACGCGTACATATTTAAAACAACGCGTTGACACTGAACATGTATTTAAATCTTTGTTCTTAAATTCGGCCCTATCATCGGTATCATTTATTGCTAAGTCATTTGCATTTGTTTGTGGCGCCAAATTATTAGATTCCCGCGCATCATCTTGGACTGTCGTTTCAAATGGTCTCCAAAATGCCATTATAATTAATTACAAATAAATTATATTAATAAAACTCACCCTAACGTCTACGAAGATTTACGGAGACTGCACTGGTACAACTGACGGAGGATATCCGAGGTGCCTTAGACAACCAAGAAACTGTAGTATGTGCATTTTTGGACATAGAAGGAGCTTTTGACAACACTCCACATGAAGCTGTCAAGAGAGCATTAAATAGAAGAGGTGTAGACAGCACAACATCCAAATGGATGTCGGAACTGCTCACCACTAGAGTAGCAGAAACGAGAACGAGCAAAGATATTGTCTCCATCTGCACAACCAGAGGATGCCCACAGGGAGGAGTAGCATCCCCATTAATGTGGAGTCTGGTTTGGTTGGTTGGTTGGTTTGTAGACAGACGAAAACAGGCCGGGTTAGTGGGCCCCAACACTGCAGCCGTTGGCTTATTGTATTGTCCTGTCTGTCTGCTAGTCTGTGAGAAGATTTGTGACCTTGATGAGATCTAGAAGTCTCTTCACAGTATCTCTTTTGGTGAGGTTGTATATAGGGTCATCCGGCCCTATCAGTCTATACCTCCACCAACGTAGAGCCTCACATTCGAAAATTATATGGGTGGCTGTTTCGTCCTCCTCGCCACATAATCTACATGTAGGTTCTTCTTGGAAGATCCCCATTGTGTGAAGGTGCTTTCTCAGGCCACAGTGTCCGGTTATAAGGCCGGTTACCAGCCTGATATCTCTCCTATTTAACTTCAGAATTTCTTGGAGTCTGACGGTTGACGAACTCCTGTGTGGTTTGACAGACCTCGGAATATCCTGCCAAGGATATGCCGATGATATTGTTATAACAGCCAGAGGAAAATTTGAAAACACCCTTTGTGACATCGTAAAAAAGGGTCTGAACTATACAAATAGCTGGTGTAGGCAAGTGGGACTCAGCATCAACCCCACCAAAACCATCTTGATAGCCTTCACTAAGAAAAGAGAACTCAACCTCAAAACCGTTAAACTTGATGGGAACGACGTTGAATGGAGACAAGAAGTCAAGTATCTAGGTTTGACTCTAGACAGCAAACTCCTATGGAACAAACACGAGAAGGAGATTACATACAAAGCAAAAATGGCTCTAATGGTGTGCAGGAATCTGGCAGGGAGAAACTGGGGTTGTAACCCAAAAATCCTGAGCTGGATGTACACCGCCATAGTGAGACCAATTATCACTTATGGAGCCATTGCGTGGAGTAGTAGAACTAGCCTCTTGACGACGAGACAAAACCTCTCCAAAATTCAAAGACTAGCCTGTATATGCGTAACAGGAGCAATGAGTACATGCCCAACGGCAGCAATGGAAGTGATTCTCAACCTCACATCATTACATATGGTGGTGGAGAGTGTTGCAGAAAGAACAAGATACAGACTAAGTAGAGAGGGAATCATTAACAAAAAAAACCACCTCTTCACTTCTTAGAAATCGGACAACCTGGGACATGCCACAAGATGGTATGATGAAAAAGTATAATTTTTCAAAGAAATTCGTTACGAAACTAAGCAACAAGAAGGAATGGGATCCAAATACCATTACCAGACTTGGAAAGAATGCCATTCAATGGTACACAGACGGTTCGAAAGCAATAAAAGAAACTGGGATAGGAGTGTACAGGCCAGGAACCAAACACTCTGAAAGCTTAGGAAAAACCCCAAGTATCTTTCAAGCGGAAATTCACGCAATAGGAAAGTGTGCCCAGTTCAATATTGACAAAGGATATAGAAGGCAAAGGATTATCATAATGTCTGATAGTCAAGCAGCCATTAACGCGCAGAGTTCTTGTGTAATCAGTTCCAAAATGGTGTGGGAATGCCTAGGCAAACTTAATGAACTAGGCGAGAACAATATAGTCACCTTACTGTGGATTTGGAAAGATCTAGTAGGGCTTAGGCAATCAAAGATTCTTCTGGGTGACTACAACCTGTTGAGATCAAATGAATGCATAAGTCAAAGCAAAACTGCACTAAGAGTTTTAACAGGAATCCTAACGGGACATTGTCGCCTGAATGGGCACCTTGAAAAGCTCAAAATAGTGGAGGAAGAAGATTGTAGATTTTGTGGAATGGAAGAAGAAACCTCCATCCACATACTTGCGAATTGCACAGTATTTCAGAATCCTAGGGCACAGTACCTGGGATAGGAGAGGGACAGTTACCTAAGTTGAGGCCTGCAGATATCCTAAAATTCCTCCGGGAAATAGGACTAAAGGAGCTACTAGTATCTGAGACTCTACTCAGAAACTGAGTAGATGTAAGGGGCACAATAGATCTTTTAGGTCTCAGTGAATGTTACCCCAAAATACATACATACATACAACGTCTACGAACAAATAAATATTATATTAATATTGAATAGATGAGGCTTTTACTTGATGAAGATTCATACTTAACTATGAAATAAAACAATAAAAATTTTTGTTTAAACCTTCATTATAATTGAACTACATATGTTCAAATACAATTTGTGACGCGTTTCGCTACACAGTAGCTTTATCAAACGAATGGAGGTATCATGAAAAGTTTTTAATTTATATACAGTGCATTGATAAGGAATTTTACGGATAAAAGTATTATAATCTATTTACTTGAAAATAAAAAGCAAAAAATATGGGATTAACTAAAGTATTAAACAGTTTTTACCTGGAAAATTCATTCACAACAATCGTACAGGAAGTTTCTAAGTAAAAAGGTTTAATAAGGGAGAATTGTTGATATCTATTTGGTCGTTAAGAAGGTTATCTGAATATTTATTTTTATTTATCTCAAGAGCTTCTAAAAGATTTAATTTGGGTGGGAATTAAACTCACTTTAAAAAAGACTAAAATCGCCTTAAAAAGAAACGAATAAACATTAAAAAAAATCTTTAAAACATTAATTAAAGGTGATGCACATAAAATAATATATGTCACTCTTGATAGACAAAATGCACTTTAAGAAAATAACATTAACCTATATTAAATCTGCTACAGCATGAAAATAACAGACTTAACTTATTGTAATAATTTTCGACTCTAAAAAAACTTAATTCACTTTAAAATATTGTATCACGCTCTAAAAAAACGGTTTGCACACTAAAATGATAGATTGCACATTGAAACGATAGATTGCACATTAAAACGATAGATTGCACTTGAAGCGTAAGTTTGTGCATTGAGTAATACAGTCAAACGTGCGCGAAATACGACGTAACGACGATGTTTGCAGTTCGGGCTTTGGCATGCACGCGTAAAGCACTCGTATATGCACGTGTAATAATGAGTACCTGTAAAGAATTTATCGTCGATGACTCTGAATCGGATGAATCTGAATCTAAAAACGACAATGCAATACTTGCAAAACGTAAGCCCGCGAAAAAGAAAGTTTGGCGGCAACAAACGACCTTTAACAGGTAAGTCAAAGTGTGAATCTGCCATTTTATGTCTGCACGAAAAATTTTCTGAATTGTTTTTTTCCATTTTAGTGCAAAAGACGCTGAGGACTTTATAGAAAAAGAAAACATTTGGAAGAAAATTACATCATATACATCATTAGAAGGTTTAAAGGTCACCTTCAGATGTACAGAAGGAAAATACAGGCAGAATGAATGTCCTGCGGGAAGATATCTTTTGTATCACTCTGAGAGTATGAAAGTAACTCTTTTTGAGACAGAAGATGAGCATGCCAATCATGTAGTAGTTAACAGTAGGGGGCTTTCATCGTCCGCTAAGTTATTAGTGCGTGAGCTTTATAAAGACGGCATCAAAAAACCCAATGCCATAATTGCAGCCTTCCGTAGTCGGAGTGAACGACCACCTGCAAAATCACAATTAAAAACCTTTTTGACTTCTATACGGTCAAAAGCCCTTGGACCGTCTACCATTTCTGCCGGAGAACTGCAGAACTGGTGCATAACAAACTCAACAATTCCAAGTGATGAGGATCAGCCGTTTGTTTTAGGTAAAGTATTATTTTATTATTTATATTATTTATATAAAATACCATATTTCCATTTTCAGATTTTAAAATCGAAATTGATGACACAGACTCGCAAAACCAGGATTTGAAAATTGTTTTATCCACCAAAAGACTTCTGCAAATTTTAGCAGTTACCAAAAAAATCCAAACTGACGCCACATACAAATTGATTTGGCAGGGTTATCCTGTCCTGATAGTTGGAACATCAGATATTTGCCGAGTATTCCACCCACTTGTTATTGCAGCATGTTACAGCGAAACAGAAGTTGATTTCGCCTTTATATTTAATGCATTAAAAAAATCGTGTTCAAGTTTGCATGGAACTATTTGGGAACCAAATGTGCTGCTTGCAGATGCTTCTGTTGCAATCACAAATGGATTTAAAGCAGTATTTGGAATACCATCTCGAAAAATTCAGTGTTTCTTTCATGTTTTTAAAAACATTGAGTCAAAGATCCGGAATATAAAAGAAAAAAATTTAATTATTCGAGATATTCATGCCCTACAACTTAGCATAGACGATAAGACTTTTACAGCTGCTATAAGCCTATTCCTGAAAAAATGGCATGATGCGGGTGATGGTAACCAAAGTATAAAGGACTTTTTAAATTATTTCGAAAAGACGTGGCTAGGAGAAAACCAATTTTGGTACGAGGGTGCAAGTGATCAATTTCCAAGCACCAATAATGGACTGGAATCAACAAATTCCGTCATAAAAAAAGAACAGACCCTAAGAGAACAACTTCCTGTAGGTCAGTTTTTGGAAGTTTTGAAAGTTTCTCTGGTTGAAAAATGGTCGTACGAACGCAATCCACAAAATCCCAATAACAAACCGTTTGCTACAACTATAAAATTAACAACAAAAATTTGGACAGAAGCTTATCAATGGGTGAAATTAAAACCGAAGTTGTTTGAAAAGAAAGAAGATGAAAAAACAATTTTTTATACAAAATCAAGTAATGATACAGAAGTCTTGACCCAAGAAGATGTACAAATTTGGAAAGATACCAATTTGAAATGGGAATATTTTGATACTTTTCGTAAATCTCAGAAGATAGCGAAAATAACGTTGTATTCTGAAAATGATAACCTGACGTCTCGGTGCACTTGCTCAAGTTTTTTGAAACAGTACATATGCGAACATTATCTTGGTTTGTTAGTTATTATGAAACATGCAAAGGTGCCCATCGAAGCGAAAAGTGTACCCCTCGGTCGAAAAAGGAAGAGAGGACGGCCAGCTTTAGCAAAGAAGGCTCTAATAATTCAATAGTATTTTTTCCTGATTCGTCTGTATTTGCCATACATTTTTTCTTGTTTATTTTTGCCATACTTTTGCCAGTTTTGCCATACTTTTTTTGTTCATACAATAATACATAATTATGTAACAATTTTTTACATTTTGTTGTTTATTTTCTTAATAAAAATGTATACATGTGTACTTCTCTTAAAGTTTACTAGGTGTTCCAAATTCGGACCCAATCCAAAGTGCAATTCTGTTATTTCAGAGTGGATATATTCCAATCCAAAGTGCGATTCTATCATTCTGTAGTGGGTAAGGTTAAAAGTTAAAATGTACCAAATCCAAAGTGCGTTTCTATCTTTTTAATGTGATTAAGCCTAAAGTGAAGATTTAACTAATGCAGAGTGTAAACGTGCAATTTTGTAGTTTGTAGGCACAAAGTGAGAAGTATTTTTCGAGAGTGCAATTATATATTCCCCATTTAATTTCAAGGATTTAGGTTCTACATGCAAAATTTCAAAATTTGAGCCGAAAGTGTGTTGGTTTGCTAATAAATGATTTGAGTAGTTGGAATCTAATTTTTGTTTATCATAGCTACGTTTGTGTTCTGAAATTCTAGTTTTAAAATTCCTAAAAGTTCTACCTATATAAATTTTATCACAATTGTCATTACCACATTTTAATTTATAAACTCCTGATTTGTTTAATTTTGAAGATTTAGATTTGTTGTTTTTAATGAATTTGGATAATTTGTTATCGGTTTTAAAGCAAATATTTAAGTCTAAAGTTTCTAAAAATGATTTGGTTTTTAAGGATGGTATTCAAAAATATGTTAAGCTTTTAAATTGGTTATTTTTGTTTTTTTTCAGAAGGAAATACTTGGTCTAGAGTATGTTTTCGTATCTTTTTATTTATGATATTGTCTATTAAATTTGGATTGTAATTATTATTAACTGCTATTTGTTTTATGATATTTAGTTCTTTGTTGTAATTGTCAGTATTTAATGGAACTGTTAAAAGTCTGTGTATCATACTATTACAAATATAAATAATACACATGATTTTTCTATATTTCACAAACCATCACAAACAGACATTACAATTCATAACAGTTCGGTCCACCCATACAGTCATAAATTAGCAGCTTTTAATAGTATGATACCTACATAGACTTTTAACAGTTCCATTAAATACTGACAATTACAAAAAACAACTAAATATCATAAAACAAATAGCAGTTAATAATAATTACAATCCAAATTTAATAGACAATATCATAAATAAAAAGATACGAAAACATACTCTAGACCAAGTATTTCCTTCTGAAAAAAAAAACAAAAATAACCAATTTAAAAGCTTAACATATTTTGGAATACCATCCTTAAAAACCAAATCATTTTTAGAAACTTTAGACTTAAATATTTGCTTTAAAACCGATAACAAATTATCCAAATTCATTAAAAACAACAAATCTAAATCTTCAAAATTAAACAAATCAGGAGTTTATAAATTAAAATGTGGTAATGACAATTGTGATAAAATTTATATAGGTAGAAATTTTAGGAATTTTAAAACTAGAATTTCAGAACACAAACGTAGCTATGATAAACAAAAATTAGATTCCAACTACTCAAATCATTTATTAGCAAACCAACACACTTTCGACTCAAATTTTGAAATTTTGCATGTAGAACCTAAATCCTTGAAATTAAATCTTTTAGAAGCTCTTGAGATAAATAAAAATAAATATTCAGATAACCTTCTTAACGACCAAATAGATATCAACAATTCTCCCTTATTAAACCTTTTTACTTAGAAACTTCCTGTACGATTGTTGTGAATGAATTTTCTAGGTAAAAACTGTTTAATACTTTAGTTAATCCCATATTTTTTGCTTTTTATTTTCAAGTAAATAGATTATAATACTTTTATCCGTAAAATTCCTTATCAATGCACTGTATATAAATTAAAAACTTTTCATGATACCTCCATTCGTTTAATAAAGCTACTGTGTAGCGAAACGCGTCACAAATTGTATTTGAACATAGTTCAATTATAATGAAGGTTTAAACAAAAATTTTTATTGTTTTATTTCATAATTATATTAATATCAATTCACTCAACTCCACGAACAAATAATAAATATTATAATGATATCAATTCACTCATGTCCATGAGCAAAATAAATATTATATTGATATCAATTCACTAAACTCACTCGACCAAAAAATAGATACTAGATATTTACTACTATTATTTTAAATATATCTTTAAAACAAAATTCACACACGCTCCTGAATCGACACACAATACTAATATCTCTCTAATATCGCAGGCCGTCCTCGGAGCTTTTTTTTAGTTACAGCGGTCCGCATGTAAGTGACCCGTTACTCCGTTATGATATAAACAATAATGTACTTGATGATTGTATTGTCTCGGAAGTTTTCGAACACCTGCGATGCGTTGCCAGATATACAAAATTTTCTCAAATATAGTAGGCATACAAAAAGTTGTTTAAATTAATTTCTCTTTTTACATTAGTCTCGAGCGACTTTTTTTAATGCTTACTAATACATTTATATTATGTATTTCTTTTTAAATATTTATGAACTAGCTTTCTGAGAACATCACGAACTAACAGTTTACTGAAGTGATGGGAAACATTTGTATAGTGAGCCCAACAATTTTAGAAAATCTATCTGACAACATTGCTTTATTTTATGGTCATCACACTGACTTTAGTTAAAGTTTAATTTTTCATTTGTTTCTACTACTTGTCACTTTTCTTGTACGAGTATATATTCTACTTTAATACGTATCCATTCTCATAACTCTCCTCATTCATCTCTTTAGAACTTCTCATTAAACATTTATACCTGGTATTCATTAAGTTTTATATTTGAAATATCAGTTAATAATAATAATTATCATCTCTTAGAAAATAGTTATTTATGTATCAAGGGCGTAAAACAGGCGTTTATGGACCGCAACGTGTAAGTAAGAGCCCGAGCCGCAAGGCGAGGGCTATTAACACGTAAGGTCCATTAACGCTGTTTACGCCTGAAATACATACAATATTTTATGCACGACCGTTTTAATAGTCATTTATTAATAATTATACAAAATTTTATGCACGACCGTATTAATAATAGTTTATCAATAAATATGTTTTATTTTCTATTTCTCACCTTTTGTGAGTAGGTTATTATAAATGTTTCAAGTTGGATAAATTTTATACCTTGATATTATTATAACTCACCCTGGATGACAATCTACTAAATCATTTGTATAATTAAATAAAAATAAGTCTTATTGAAACTAATAAGATGATAAAACAATAATCTATATACCTATACGCGTTACCATAGCAACCAAGTCAATAGGACAAGAATAGGTAGACGCCATTTTTATTTACAGTCGACTTTACGTATTGCAAGTTTCTTAGTATATTTTCGAAGAAGTTTGATATATTTTGTTTATGTAATGGACAGTAGTGTCGATGAAATAGTCCGGAACACCACCGGAAATTTTTAAAGCAGCAGAAGATGCAAAATTAAGTTTACTACCCGCCAAAAAAAAAAGATTTACTTTACCGCCCGGGGGGCGGTAAAGTAGTCCGCGGGCGGTAAAGTGACACTTTACGCCCGGTCGTGCATAAACTATATTTATAATTAGTTCTGAAAAAATTAATTTTTTGTAATTGTCACTGTTCCGAAATTTCAAATAAGTTATAGAAATGATTTATTCTCAACCAAATCTAAATTCTACTAAGCCCCCACCTTGGGCGCCATGTTATATTGATTTTATATAATTGCTCTATCAGTTTATGATATTTAACTTTTGTTTTATTAATTTTTATGTAATTATATATAAATTTTGTTATTTATTTGATTTTCATTGATAATTTATTATAAAAACTCTTATCTCACGGTTTTGGATTCAATATTCGAATTATTTTTTAGTTCAATTCATTTTCAAATATTTATTTCAACAATTTAATTGAACATTACAAACTTCAACTTTCTAAATTCATTATTATTCTTATCACTCTTCTTTTTTAAGGATTGATTTATGTTCCAAATATTCAATCAAAATTTCTCATTTCTATTAAATATTAAATCTTTCATTTCCAACTAAAAAATTCCCTCTCTCTGCTACAACAATATATTAGTGAGCGAAAATGGAGAAATAAGCAACATTCTGGCAAAAAGCTTTGAATCAAAATTTAAATGTAAAGTTAATTCTCACACCTCCCTCTATAGATGCTCCCTACTCATGCTCTATAACTGGCACGACTATTTCTACTACAACTAATCTAATGCAGTCAGCAATAAACACCCTAAGTAAAAATATAAGTCACTTAGGATTAACTTTTTCTCAAACAAAATCCAAAATTTTACTACTATCCTCATTAACAATGACCGCCTTTCCGTTGTTGATCACTGTGAAATACTTGGTCTAACATTCTGTTCTCGGCTTACCTGGAAACAACATATTCGAGAAATCAAAGGCGACTGCTGCAAAAGACTAAACATTATTGAAATCCTTTCACATTACCACTGAGGAGTAGACAACAACTCTCCCGTTAAAATATACAGGGCCATTATCCGTTCAAAATTAGATTATGGATGTCACATATATATCTCGGCCGCAAATCCTGATCTCAATCTCTTAAACTCGGTGCATAATACAGCTCTACGCCTCTGTTTAGGTCCTTTCCGATCTAGTTCTGCAGAAAGCCTTTACTGCTAAGCTAATGAGCCCCCTCTTTGGAACAGACGGCAACAACTTCTGCTTTCGTGTGAAGCCTCCGTATCGTCTAACCCCCTCAATACTGTCTATCCACTTTGCACATCAACTTCTAACAAATCTCACAACTTCTCAACCACGCCATTATTACAACCGGTCCCTTTTATTTTATCACAGCTGCTCGACGGCGTTAACCTCGAACAAACTAGTCCCCTACCTATTCTCTCTACTCCCCCATGGACTATCAACCTTCCTAAATTTAACACATCCCTTATGAGACAGAACACCCAAGCAATTAATTAAAAATGATTTTAATGCGATAATAACTAATAACCAATATGATGCATCCAAAAATGAAACACGAGTAGGCTGCGCTGTAACAACGTCACGAATTGCCATAAAATCTTCCCAAATCCCTTTAACTTGTAACGTTCACACAGGCGAACTATTCAGCTTTCTACATACCATTATTCCAATCGCTCCACATGTACAGACTCACTTGCTTCAATATTATCCATCCAAAATATGTTCACCGAACATCCTATTGTCCAATCCACATATGACTCCCTCTAACTTATCTCATCCCAAGAAATAGCAGTTACCTTAATTTGGTTACCTTCCCACATCGAGGGCAACGTACTTGCTGACCAACAGGCAAAAATTGCAACTTCAATTACCATCACCGACAATATAATTATTGGAAAGAATTTAAAATCACAGTTCAAAAGAAAATCCAAAGTAACATGGCAGCAGCATTGGTATACTGTTGACACAACTCTTCGTCAAATACAGCGCTCTATTGGTCATCCCCAACCTAGTTGCTTCGCAGGTCTCTCAAGGCTGAGCCTAAACTATAAATAAATCCTTAACAACTGTAAACAAATTACCTCTCTACTCCAATTTCTCGAAGATGTACAACTTTACCATGAACCATAGAACAATTCTGTCACTGTGCATTCAGATTGTATTATTGTAACAATAATCTATTTTATACTAAATATATTGTAACCGCTCCCGCGCAAGTGGCCATAGTAGCCGAGCACGTTAATTTGAATAAAAAAAATTCTATTTTATTCCTAAATTATATTACAAATTTCGATGCTACTGTTCAAAAAATATTTTCTATTATTATTATTTCCAAATGTTTTTTCTAGTATTTGTTCAAATTTACTGGTTATTAAATAGTTGAAATTTTACTTTCCTGTTCTTAATACTATCAACTCTTCAAATTGGCCAAATACGTCCTTTGTAATATAATTTTGGTCTCCAATTTTTTGGTGTTTTACATGTACTTCTTATAAAGTGTGTACATAAAGTAAGGTAACTTGCTAATATTTCGATTTCCGTTAGGCTACTAGGATACCGTGATAATATTTTAACACCGCTAGAATACCTCGAAGATACCGTCTAGAATATCTTAAAAATACAGCTAGAATACTTGCTAGGACATCTCTTAGACAGCTTTTTTTAGATTGACGGCCCATCACTGGGATACCCCCTTGACAAGTTTTCCATCCATCCTTGCTGGAGAAAATTTCAAGATATTTATCATAAAAAGACTTTTTTTTGAATCGAATTTCGAATCCATCGGGCTATAAGAGCTGTAGGGGATCGTGTCCGGGTTAACTTAACTTTTAACTTATTTTCAATAAATTCTACAAGGTGTTTCTATCTTTTTTATCTTAGTTTTCTTCTTATTTAAATTCATTTTTGTTCTTTCATCGATGTCTAAAACGTAGTGGCGCCCTAAAGCTTTTTATACTCTGTCAACCCTCTAGCCTCGGCCGCAGTGCAAGCGTGTTACCTAGAGGGTTCTTCCAAGCGACCCTCCAAGCAACCCGCAAGCTATTGAATTGAACCAGCAGCACTGCGATCCCCCACCATCTTAAGCAGTCTATCGACTCGCCAAGCTAGTCACCAGGGAATATTGATATTTACAACCAGGCGCAAGGCATATAATGGAAGAAAATTTAATTTCGGCTGTTTATAAGCGAAAAGCAATATGGGACCCAGCAGACGAATTACGAAAAAACTCCAAAATTCTGAAAACATTGTGGGTACAAGTTGCCATGGAAGTTTGTAGACGTCCTTTCTAATTGGTCATGAAGTTTATTAAGCAAAATATCGAAAGAACCTACTCTCATACGTGCATAATTAAAAAAAAATTCGGGTAAATTTCGCATCTTCTTGTAAATTCGCAGAAATTCTCCATGGTGGTCTTTGTGCAAGTTATACGCATGCACCCAACTCCTCTTATTTTTTAGATTAGTATACTTCAGATAAGAATTGTCACAAAGAAGAAGCCTTCTGGCAAATTTTGAAACGGGAATGTTGACACACACTGACTACAGTTTAGGCTGAACTTGATTTTATGTTGGTAAGATAATTTTCCGTCGACTAGCGCGGCCAAGGTATATTCACCCTCTATCCATTGACTTCCACCCTCTACCCGCCTCAACTGCGGGTTAGGGTTCTGGTATACCTGGTGCAACACTAATATGTAGTCGAACCACCATGCCGGCATCTTGCTCAGGTGGCCACTTCAGCGCCCTAGGAGAATAGAAAGTTACAAGATTTTTTAGGTCTCAGTGAATATCACCCCAATATACAGTGTGTAAAAGCCAAATGGAATAAATTCATTATTTCGGTTACTGTACCTATATATTTATAAAAAATTCCGAAACACTTTGAATTTAAATAATAATTTGACATTCTTCAAAGTGAAAATGCGATCCCTACTTTCAATCCCCTTCGAACGATAGGTACAGCCAACAAGCTATTGATATATCCTTTAAAAGGTCTCTTCATTCTCTATATTCCAAACTGTTATTGTTTTCAAGTTTATTGCAGCAATTAAGATACATACCCACAAAAATGTAATCACAGCTTAGTTTTTGTTTAAATTATTATTTCTCAAAGTATTGCAAAATAGTTTGAAAACTAACGTAGTATAAATGATTATTTCATTGAAGCCAATAAAAAATGTATGCTCTATATTTAATTTTTGTATAAAGTACCAATTTTGTTCATTTTCCATTTGACAGTTTTGTAGAAGATTATACCGTTAATTAATTGTACAGTGTGTTCTAATGAATACTTATCCCCCCGTAGAAACTCAGAAACCAAGAGTTTCTTCAAAATGTGAAAAAGCTCGTCAAATTTTAATGGGAGTGGAACGAATTTTGATAAAAAATTTATACCCAATAATGCAGCCCCCTGAAACCCGCATCTACACCAATTTTTTTAAAACAGCGAGTGGCATCATTTGAAAGGTAATTTATTTGTCTACAAAATATTGTGGTTTATTTTATTTATGTGTATGAGGCATTTAGAGTACAGAGTACATAGTTTATAAGCATCTTCAAGCTTGAACGAAGAACCATTCCTGTTGAATCAGAAAAATTCGTCATCCATACCCTGCCCCGTGCTAAGCTGAAAGGTCCTAACTGAATAAATTGAAAACTTGAGATATTAACGTTTTAGTGAAATTAAATAAATTATTTTAAACTGAAGATAGGACAGAAAGACATACGGTTTATATTATAATTTTATTCAATCCAGTAACTATAAAAACAACAACACAAACGAAACAAAATATTTATCCATAATCATCGTCATTGGGTAGTTTATCATTAACATCCAACTCCTGCAAAATTGAAGACGGGTTTTTGGAATGATTGCTGCAATGGTAGATACTGAGGTGTTTCTTCGAGTTAGATCTACCCCATGTCTTCTTTCTCGTCAAATATTTCTAAGAGAATGACAATTTAAAATTATTTATAAAAAATGACAATCGCTTGGTACATCGTAAACGTCACTCACTAGATTAATACATTATTTTTCTACGACAACCTCGATAAATGTTCATTTTATAATTGAACTTCAATCATAAACAAGCTCATTTTGTACAGAATTTCATTTTTGCATCGGCTGCTAGGCAAGTTGCTAAGCAACAAATGCGAGATGAAATATTTCGTGTTAGGTCTAGGTTCGCTCTAAAATCACGACGACTACGGCTTGTCAAATTATGACGTCCAGTGACAAATTGATGAAATGTCAGCAGATCGTTTCTGTGAAAGTTTTAGTAGGTTACAAGTAATTTCATATTTGTTTTCTATGAAAACTATTAATTGAAATGGAAACTGATAGTGATATTGACTAAGATTTGACACCTCCGAACATAATTTATATTTTAATTCTGATAGACAGCTCATTAGCGGCGAATTCGGAGTAATCAAATAATATCAGTTTATTTCTTTCAAAGTTTTTGCAATGTATGCATGTATTAAACGTGAACGATATGTTGTCATAGAAAAAGTATAGTATGCAACTCGCAACAAAATGGCCATTTTGCACTCGTATGGATTGCAGCACTTGACTTCGGCTCGTGCTGCAAATTTCATACTCGTGCAAAAAGGGCATCATTTTGTACCCATTGCATAATATAATATTTCGAAGTTGGGGCAAAGATTCATACGGTTTTCATAAAACTGGCTATAAAATGAGACAGGTTTTGGAAAACTTGAATTTTATTCCATTTTATGGGGTTTCAGAACAAGCCAAACGTTTTAACAGGAATGACATTTTTCACTAAAACTAATATTTAAACATTTTTCACCCATAGGATACCCCATCTGTAAATACCACATTGCAGTTGCGGTCTTAATAAGCCCAAGACGAAAAAATACACACAATAACAAGAAGTGATGCCCGGCGAAAATCCTTTGAAGTTGAAAGGACAAAAATAAATAACCTTGAAGGTGACAGCTAACTCTGGTATACACTGAGAATCATAATAAATGCTTACAGCTTCACTCGAATCACAGTGAGAAAAAGTATTTAAGCATAAACTTGTGTTTTGTCAATTTTTCCATCAGTAGCTGTTTCTGTACTTTTCGTTTACAATATACACGTGAAATGGATCATTCAAGAAAATAATTTCAATCTACTTTGATCCAATTTGGGTCTGTAAAGACCATAAGAAAGAGTAGTCCGGGGAAGTTAGGCCAAAAGTTGTCGTGAAATTGAAAAGATTTCCACCAGAGATTTGACTTTTTTAAACAAAAGTATATGTAGTATTAACTACCTTCCTAGATTTGTGACAAAATTCTGCTCGAGCTTGCGATGCAGCTTGCAAGCATAGCTTGGAGCACGTGAAATGCAACAGTTTTTCGTCCATAACTTTTTTAGATTCAATTAAACAAAAAAAAATTGTGGGTATTAAAATTGTAGGGAATTTTATACCCTATAAGACGACGTAATTTAATATTCGAAAAATTTCTTTTTTCAACCCTTAATTTTTGTAAAATTGAAAAAATTATTGCAAAATGGTTTTTTAAGCGACAAACATAATTAGAATAACAATAACGACTTCATGATATATGAAAATATAGTAGTCCAACACCTGAGAACGTTGATGTTTTCAGATTTCAAAAATTCAAAATGGCGGTCCTACAAAATTTCAATATATATATTTTTTTCAATCTTGTCTTATTTCATGAACATTAACGCTATCGTTACGCGGTTTGCTGCAATCGATAGATAATAAGTTGTAGTTTTATGAACAATAACAAGAAATTTTTTTTAAATTTTTTTAAATTCCTTTTTACGAGTTTAACTGAAAAAAGATTTTTTTTTCCCCATTTTTCTTAAATTTGACGTTGCAAAATATAATTCATGGATTCATTGATATTCTGAAAACGTTTGTCTTCAAAAACCACGTATTTCGAAAAAAAAAAGTTTCAGATTCGATCATTACAAGCGGAGAAAACAGTATTCAAAGTTCAATAGCCACTAAGACAAAAATATTAAAAATTCAACGAGTCGATCAGAAACTCGAAATTTTTAATTTTTGCATAATTGAGTCAACTGAAAGAAAATAAATACCATTCGATAACGCCGCTAAATGTTTCAGCTGGTCTTAAATTGTGAACCTAGGCTACCTAGACATGAGATTCTAGTGTCAGACTAGTGTGTAATTTTATAACCTGAAGTGTCAACTGAAAATAATTGTGCTTAAGAATATTTCTAAAAATTGGTAAAATTTAAGTACTTATTTTCTTCCGGTTTTTTTTTTAAACAGACTTACATTTAGTCCAAGATTATAACCTTTACAGTTTGAAGTGCAAATATTTATCTTAAAATAGCATTAATTAGTGTTGAAGAATTACCATTTTTTGAACTAAATTCGTGATTTTTTAAGTAATTTTGTTCTAATCTGATTTATTTAAGGTAAGCCATCAAACAAGATCAAAATTAACATAAAATTCCGAGGGTCGTGAAGTCGACCAGAACCCTAATTTGCACTATTTCGATTTTTCGACTAAACTGGTACCTACTCTTACGGCTGGAGGGTGGAGGAAAATACTACTTTCTTGAGGTTTCTTTGGTAAATCACTCCTGTGCTTTACAGGTACTGCTGCTAACACTGATCCGTCTTCGGAAGGACCAAATTTATGGATATTCCACAATAAAAATGGTGCTGGAAGTTGTAGCTCATTCACTGGGCTAACAGCAATTCGAACAATAGGTCGATGGCGTAGTAATCTATAATTACATAAATGAAAAATGGGGTTAGGTTGTAGATTGTGCCATTGACATAATATAAAGATTATATTATTATGTCAATGGATTGGGCGAATATTTGAACTACTTTTAAACGTCCGCCCGTAGGTCAAATAATAGGAACAAAAAGTTTTAGGCGTGTTTTTATGACCAAAATTGTAGCATGCGGATCTAAACGTTCTTAGAACGTCGTCTTGTTCCAGATTAGTCCAAAGACACGCAAAAGGTAAAAATGAACGTTGAACGAACGTTGTCTGTCTAACAGAAAATAACGTTCGATTTGCTGACGTCGAGTAGTCATTGGCCCAATCGACTTCGAAGTTCCAACGTCGGATTAAGTTATGAACTGACGTTGTCGGTGAACATTGATGCAAACAACTGAATAATACCCAAAATCAACGTTGATTTAAGTAATCATTAAGTTGGAAGTCAGAATAATGCTGCTTGGGGGGTCACTAATACTCCAACTCAACTTAGTTTGAGTTTAGCTCGAGGCGAGTTTTCATATCCACAGCCATTAGTCAAGTAAATAATACTTCAATTTGAGTGAAGAAAGTTTGGCATCAATGTTATTATTAGGAACTTTTGGTTTCGTTTGGTTAACAATTGTGATTTACGAACGTCCTTTAACGTTTATCTGACATATATAGACGTCCAGGGTCGATAATTTATGAAACCAAAAAAAATTACAGTAGGATGCAACCCATTAGAAAAGGAGTGGAATTTGATAAAAATGAAAAGAACAATAAGTTACGGTAGATCCGAGTTCGGGAAGTGGAAGGGGGTGAGTTTTTAAGGATAAAAAATGGTTTATCTCGATTTCCGGCAAAACTACAAGTCCGATGGAAATAAGTTGAATGACAAAGTTGTAGGTAATGGAAAGATCTACAACTTTTGTATGCACAATTTTTTCACATAACCTCAGAGTTGAGGTGAAAAATTCAAATAACCAAGTTTTTAGTTTTTTATTTTTAGCATCTTCTGAGAACATTTACTATAGTAAAGTATATTTTTTTCACACCATCAGAAAGTAGATATTTCAACGAACAAAAAGCCCCCCGACTTTTTGGAAAAAGCTGATATTTTGACGCGAGATGTTTCGATTGAAAATTAGGGTGCTTTTTTGATATTAAGTTAAAATAAGGCGAAAAAATAAATATTTCAAATCAAATAAATTACAGTGTATGTGGGACATAATAAGGTACGTTTTCACCAAATTTCGTAAAAAAATATTTTGTTTTGAAAAAGATAAAAATAAAAATCCAAAAACTTGGTTATTTGAATTTTTCACCTAAATTTTGGGGTTATTTGAAAAAATTGTGGATACAAAAGTTGTAGATCTTTTTGTTACCTACAACTTTGCTATTGAACTTTTTTCCATAGGACTTGTAGTTTTGCCGGCAATCGAGATAAACCATTTTTTACACTTAAAAACTCACCCCCTCCCACTTCCCGAACTTGGATCGACCGTAATTTATTTTTCCTTTCATTTTTATTATATTCCCCTCCTTCTTCAATGGGTTTCATTCTACTGTAATTTTTTTTCATTTTTTACCATTTTTGAAGGCTTCGGACCTGGTCTAAATAGTATTCGCCTAGTATTCGAATACATGCATTTTGGCGTTGAACTGATGACGTCACTTTGCAACTGATTTAAACCTTAAGCTGTCAGTTTCAAAACCAGTATGAGAGTGGTTTTGAAAGGAATTTCGTTCACATGACACCATTATTTCGTGTTATCGCTAGGTTACTTTGGTTTATTCATATTTATGTGAACAAAATGTTTCTAATTAATCTTGGAAAATATTTATTAAATGTAGATTCTGAAACACTGCAGAAATTACAAGGTACTGTATATGTTTTTTCTAAACATTGGCTTCAAGTATTATTTTACATATCCTAATTTCGCTGCCGCCTATCTAAAATAAGTTGAGCAGCAATTCGGGGATGTAGAACATACCACTATAAATAGAGGAATATTTTAAATAATAGCTAGTAGTGCTTCTGCAGTCTGGAGAAAGAAATTTTTTTGGGGGAACAAATGTTATTATTAACAAGCGGACAAATATCTAGATTACACTTCCTAAAAAACGTGTCGCAGAAATTTCTTCCCATTTCTGTGTAGCTTTACATAGAAAAATATCCTAAAAAATTAAACATAAAATAAACAAATTAAGAAAAATATTAAAAAATTAACAAAGCATGTATTTAAAAATATTAGTGTTGTAGTATTGTAGGTATCTAGTTTTTTTGTAAGTAAGGTAACTTGGTGTTTTTTTTGTGTTACCTATTGACAACTGGATTTTCATCCACTCCATTTTTTTAAACACGCCAGAAAGAAAAGGTCAATTTTGGCCATTGCTTCTGCCAGTCCTAAGCCTGGAAAAAGTGTGAAGGGAAAAATATGAAATAAAATGTAATGGTTTTAGCATTACAAATTAAGTAACTACTACATATTATATCTTATATGTATATATAATATATAATATCTGCAATATAAATTATCATACGGATCCACGAGACGGACTTCGGACAAACGTCTTGACTTTTTTAACCGCGGGACGGACCTCGGACGTACCTGCGTTTTACCCTGTCCGCCGGACGGACATCGGAAACACCGCAACGAAGCTATACGCATGTACCTATTCCTTTCTCATTTTAAATCTGAAATTTATGTAAAACTCTAACCATTCCTAGCTAAATAAAGAGATTCTGCTGTGTTCTTCCCTGAACGCCAATAGAGTAAAATAATTCTGAGGAGTATCAGCAAAAATACATAAATTTAAAAAAAATATTCTCGTACATCCACGTTTCTTCATCCTCTATTAATTGCGATACTGCTGTAAGTAGTTTAAGTACTTCAATATTATCCATTTTAAAAACGATAAAAATGGTCATTAAAAATATATATCTACAGCTACGCACAGAGATAATATACACGGGGATACGCAAACTTTTTCAGGTTGTTTGTATGACAACAAAACAAGTTTTAAAACTAAATATGAGGGCGACATTTTCGGGTTCTATAGAAGTGGTGACGTCACAAATCATCGTTTTCAAATATATATTCGAATAGACATGGGCGCAAGAAAACGTCTTGTTTCATTGCATTCATATTCGAATTGGAATTTGTGTTGTGTTCAGTTCGTGTAGTAGCCCTCTGTAATTATTTTATTTTCAGTTCAATTCTTTACTGTTAACATATATTTCTTATTTGCTGCGTAAGTTCATTTTTCAAGCTAGTTATTTAATAGATAATTTTATATTCGTATTTTCAATTTTGCTTTCTACTACACCAAAGTGATTACTAACCTAGTGTAATAAATACCTTTTACAGAATTAGGCTTTTATTCACATAACTTGACAGACAGATTAGATATTGACAGTTTAAAAACGTACAACAGAATTGACAAACATAAATAACAATTAAGAAAACTATACAGTAGGTATGTATGATTAATAAGCTAAAATTAGTATAACATTCATCCGGTACTATTTTCTGAATAATATGTTAAATACGGCGGCTTCTTTTTATTTCTAGTGGATCTACGCAATGACTGATTTTGATTCAAAAAATCTTGATTGTGAGAAGTGAAAGGATCATTGGTAGAATTCTGTTCTTCAACGTTTTCATCGTTTATTATTGAAGCGTCTTCACCTTCTTCCATATTCGGTTGGTGGTCGTCTTCGTCTCGATTGTTGGTTATTGAATTTTCTTCATCATCTTCTGCCAATCGTAAATTGCCTCGAGGCGCTAAATGCTTCGTCGCAACTGTACTTTCTTTTCCATTGTTATATCGTATTAGTGCGTAATCAGGATTTACTTCTGACAGTTCTACTTCTTCAACAAGCGGATCAAACTTACTTCTACGTACAAACTTTTTAAGTAAAACTTTATCGGAATTTTTAAGCCAGGAAGGAATAGAAGTTCCACTCGTGGATCGACGTTGATAAGTAAATAAACGTTCATGTGGAGTATGATTAGTTGATGTACATGATAAACTTCGAATATAATGTAGATCATCGGGTAGAACCAATTCCCATTGATTTGTCTCAAGTTTTCTGGATTTAAGAGGAAGGCTGACAGCTTTCTAGATAATGCCGTTGTATTTTTCAACTTGACCATTTCCTTGGGGATTATATGGTGTTGTTCGACTTGAAGCAATACCCTTGGAATGTAGGTAAGTTATGAATTCTTGTGATCTGAAACTGGTTCCACGATCGGAATGTATGTAATTAGGCATTCCAAACAAACAAAACAAGTGGTTGAGGCATTCTATTGCAGTTTGACTAGAATTATCTGAACAAGGGAACGCCCATGGAAATCGTGAATATTCGTCTACAACCGTGAACATGTATGAATTTTTAGAACATGTTGGTATCGGACCCTTAAAATCAATATTCAATCTCTGAAAGGGTGACCCCAGGATGACACAAAGACGAATGTAATTCAAATAGTTTGTTTGTAATATTATTACATATTCTTGAAAAAGCATCAGCTGCATTATTCGACTTTCCAGGACGATAGACTGTGTCATATTTAAAACAAGAAAGTTCAATGCGCCAACGCATAATTTTTTCATTTTTAATTTTACTTGTATGACTTGTATTAAACATAAAAGATACTGATTTCTGATCTGTTACTAGTTTAAAGTGTCTTCCAATAAGATAATGTCTCCACTTCTTTAACGCTTCAACACACGCATAAGCTTCCTTTTCGATAGCAGGGTGTCTTCTCTCAGATTCGGAAAGTGTTCGTGAGAAAAAAGCCACAGGCCTTCCAGCTTGACTTAACGTAGCGGCTATAGCAAAATCAGATGCGTCTGTTTCTACAATTAAAATCTCATTTTCGTCGATACTCCACAGAAGCGAATTGGCTATATCAGTTCTTATTTCTTCGAAAGCGGAAACTAATTGTATGCTAAGTGGAAATGTCTTACAGTCTATTAAGCATCTTATTTTTTCATAAAATGTATTTATCCATTTTGAATAATGTGAGAACATTCCTAATGCTCTTTGAAGACTTTTTGTGTCGTGTGGAGTTGGCATTTCTAAAAGAGGTTTAAGTCTATCATAATCTGGTTTCATAGTATTATTTTCTATTGTATAGCCTAGTATGTTAATTGATTTTTTATTATAGTGACATTTATTTTCATTTAATGTCAGTCCATATTTTTTAGCAGCATCAATAAATTTTTGTAAATTTGAGTCGTGATTCATTTGGTCTTTACCACAAATTGTTACATCATCTAAATAGGCAAAAACGCCTTGTAGATTTTCTTTTTGAATGATAGAATCTATCACCCTTTGGAAACAGGAAACTCCATTGGTGACTCCAAACGGAATACGATTAAATTGATAAAGCCGACCGCCTGCTTCAAAAGCTGTAAATGGTTTATCTGATTTCTGAATTGGCACTTGATGGTAAGCTGATATTAAATCAATGGTACTAAATATTGTAAATTTTGATATTTTAGCAACTAAAGTTTCAATATTAGGCAGTGGATAAGCATCTAAGAGAGTGAATCTGTTTATTGTTTGTGAATAATGAATAACCATTCGACGTTTGTGATCTTCATTTTTGGTTACTAATACTTGGGCTCTCCAAGAAGATGTACTTTCTTCAATGATTCCTTCTTTAAGCAAATTACTCACTTCTTGAGTAATGAAATGTCCATCATCGTTAGAGTGTTTACGGGATTTAATAGCTATAGGATGGTAATTTTCTATTAGATTAGCAAACAAAGATGGAGGCTTCAATAATAAACGATGAAAACGTTGAAGAACAGAATTCTACCAATGATCCTTGCACTTCTCACAATCAAGATTTTTTGAATCAAAATCAGTCATTGCGTAGATCCACTAGAAATAAAAAGAAGCCGCCGTATTTAACATATTATTCAGAAAATAGTACCGGGTGAATGTTAAACTAATTTTAGTTTATTAATCATACATGCATAAATTCAAAATAACAAGCTCTTTGAAAATCTGTAAAAATATAAAGGGTGTCCCATTTAAATTGAAGAAGTTAAAGGCATTTCCGATTAAACCGGAAGTATATTATTAACAAAAAAATGTACCTGCAAATTTTCATAAATATCGTTCCATTCGTTTGAAAGGTATTTACTTGGTTCCATACTTTATCCCAACCCCGTATATTTCGATTCGACCAAAGGATGAACAATGGATGTCCAATGAACGTCCATCGTTCAAATAAATCTTCACGTCCAGTGGGGAACTGAAGGTCCAATGAATGTCCCCGAACGGATATCCATTGTACTAGTGGTAAATGGACATTCATTGGATGCCCATTCTGTGTCTATATCCATATGAACCAATCGTGGACATTAAATGGATTTATTCGGTGCTATAATACAACATTTCAATAACTTACATACAGGGTGTAGCGTGAAAAGTTTTGATTAAAAGTAATAGCGGATACAGTTATGTTAAAAATCTAAGAATTACGATGCTGTATGTTTTGGATGACGCAAAATTCAAAAATCATGTTGTCTAAATGCGGCACTTCCGGCCCAGGCTTAATATTTTTTGAAAAAGAACTCTTTATCTGCCATCCAAAAAAACTTTGCAGAAATTAACTGAAACCCTCATACCAAAACCTGACTTTCAAAATAATGAAGTGTTCGAGGAATTGAAAATTAAAATCAAAACAATGAGAAGACAAACATTGTACAGTCTGTTTGGATAAAAGGTCTTTAAAATCCCATTTATACTTTGATGTAGGTATAACGATGAAGTTGTTGGGTTTTGTAATGTGGGTGTTGATCAATTTTTTTATTTTTTGTAACTTGGGTTATTGTGTGTAATTAATTGATATAAATAATAAAACATTTAAAAATTAATAGTTGTCTTCTGTTAATCCCTTTTAAGGCAAATGATAATGAAAAGCACTGTTAAATTCTATTCAAAATTATTATTTTTTTTATGTATGGTACGTGTGGGCCACTTTAAATAGTCCACCCTGATATTTGGCAGTATTCTTTGAATTTTGGGAAAATGCTGAATCAGGTTTATTTTTAACTCACTGTTTCTCAAAATAACAACCTTTTATGTAAATAACAAAGTGTTAAATATTCAATGAGCCAAAAAATAACAACTCTACAGTCCATGCTGACCCCTTGCTTATGATGTCTATAGGTCTTTGCTTCCATTTTCCTGACAATCTATTTCCATATTTTCGGTCTCTACTTCTACTTCTTCATTTCTTATACCCTCTACATCTTTTTTTACTGTTATTAACACTTTTTTCACTTATAATGAGTTTGTATGTGAGAAAAAAAGGCTTTTTAAAAACAAGAGCAAAATTTCAGTTAAATTAGGAGTGCGCAACTGGTTCAAGACTCATTTGCAAGATTTGCCACATAGGTGCATACAAGTCAAGTTAAATGAAAGCTTATATTTAAAAATATAGCAAATTAGATTTGATTTAGGATTGTCATGCCTCCCGATTTAAGATGGATCCTCGCAAATTTCCAATAAATCTCCCACTTATCAACAAATATATTTCAAATTCATTACGTCTTGTGTGGAATTTGCGAAATATATGCAGAAAAAATACATTGAATGGGAAGAAATTGCCTAAATTCTTTCTAATCTATTGATTATTGAGTTAAAATCTTTGTTTTTCTTCACATCAGCTTTCTCTTTGTTTATAAGAATTATATTTTGTTTAACTGTTGCGTAATAGTATTTTATGCAACGATCATGTAATGATAGCCATTAAGACACGAGCATGTTGTAGGATACGAAACGAGCCGCAGGCGAGTTTCGTATATAATATGCGAGTGTATTAATGGCCATTACATGAAAGTTGCATACAATATTTTTTCTACTCCGATTAATAAGAATTATTGTTTGTATAATTTTTCATAAGTTTCCTTGGATTTTTCTGGTAATATGTTTGTCAACAGCATTTTCGGCTCTTTCTCTAATTTCTGTTATAATTCTTCGTTATCACTCATTCTTTTAACACAATTTAATTATTTAGTTTGATTAATTTTAAATATATTTTTTTTGAAAATCAAAATTATTTGACAGCTGTCAAATTAAGTGTCACTTAATAGGTCTGTTCGCCTGCAATAAAAGTGTAGCACTGAGCTATATAATTTTGGAAAATTCAGGTCTATCTGTGAAAAAATGCGTGTAAAATTGCTAAATTTGGGACTATCTATGTATATTGCATTTGTATACTGCAAGAAGCATTCAAACATAATTAAAATAAATAAAATCGTATAGCTCAGTGTTACACTTTTATTGCAGGGAACAGACCTAATATAATTAATTTCAGAAATGTCAACCAGGTATCCATGGCTATATTAAATATTGTGCGAATGTCGCATTCCTATTGGCTTAAAAATCTGTATCATAATGAAAATTTGTATCATAAAGAATATCATTATGATACAGATTTTAGTATTTTAATAAGTATATTATAAAACAGGAGTAGAAAAAAACTATTATTGAATCCTAATGTAAACAAAAGACGTTACAACGGTTTAAAAATCTGGCAAACTTAATTAGACTTTTGCATGTAAATTGAAACTAATTCTTTAAATGAATAAATTCACGTCAACGTTATCAACGAAACGTGCAGAAATAGTTACCAAAAGAAAAAATATTCACAAATTCATTTCATAAAATACGACTTCATACTGACACACTTTTTCTCAGTGCGACTCGAGTGAAGCGTAAGATTTGATTATGTTTCGCAGTGTATGCCAGAGGTAGCTGACACTTGTACAAAGTTATTTATTTTTGTACCGCAAACATCAAAGGATCTTCGCCGGGCTTCACTTCTTGTTGTTTGGTGTATTCTTTGCTATGGTATTGGATATGCAGATGCGATGCCGCGGTGAAAAAACAAATTTTTAGGACAGGTTTGGTCAATTTTTCCGTACGATGTCGATCCCATTCCCAAGCATCCATGGTTATTTTTATAAATCAAAACAACTGTTTAAATTCTTAAGTTTATTCGAAACTACGAAAAATAAAGAAGCTAATTCGCATGTATATTTTTTTTGTATCTAAGATATTTAATAGTTATTGACATTTTCCAGTTGTTCTTCACCCAATATTTCATTTACTCTATTTCCTTGTAGATCGTAGAATATTCTATTTGTATTTCCTATTTCTGCGTATTCATTAACTTCAACGGCATTCTCGTATCCCGATCCAGTACATTCATTTGTTCGTTTTTTATAAACTAAACTAGACTTTCTCATATACTGTTTTTGTTTCCTACTGCAGTTTTTTCTTAAAACGTAAGCACAAACAATTATAGCAATGGTGATAGTTATCAGTATTACGACTACAATAATTGTGATGTTTTCAAATAATGTATTAGCACTTCTGATATTCATTACGGTGTTACAGAAAAGCGGTTGCGCTTTTTTTAAAAATATCTTGAAGAGATCAATCTTTCGATCCTTCTGGCTGCAAAATCTTGAACTATTTGAAAGAAATAAAAAAGGTTCGTTAGTGGTCCAAAGATCGTCTTTTCTTTCAACCAATTGTAAACTGAAATTAACATCATTTCCTATGTTGAAAGTTAAAAATTGAGTTGTTGAGCCATTGAGAACAGACTCTTTCGCCTCGGCTTTGTAATATGTTGATAAATATTCTAGAGATCTGTCCCAGGCATAATAATATCCAATCTGATTATCGAGAAAGTAACCTGGAATGAAACAATGTATTAATAAACAAATCAGTTATTCAGTTAGTTATTAAATTCTTCTAACCAGTGTTTGGATAAAATTATCCACAGTAAATGCAGAGAATATATCGATAAAAGAAGAGATACTAGTTGTTTATTGTATACATGTTTTAGATAGTTTTTTATCCACGCAAGAAAGTGGAGCTCGAAGGTCCAATTTTCTTAAGTGGACAAAACGCAACTAAAACGCAAATGCAATACAAGGTTTTATCACCAAAAATGTGAAAATACAATTTATTTGGACAAAGGAAATTAAAGGGAAGATAACGAAGCGCAAAAAGCTTGCAGAATTGACAATATCAATGTACCGCTAGTACCATTTCACGATGTGACTAACGAATGTTAGAAATTCTTTCGGAAGAAATGTAACCCGGTCCATGTCTATACGAAAGCGGCAACAGCTTCTAAGAATGTTTACTTCCAAATCCATCAGTCTTTACCTAATATTACAATACTCTTCCTCTTATGTCAGCAGAGCTTACACTTGCATTATATCTAGATTAAAATTGAACCATGGTCGATTTCCGGCTCATCTTCATAAAATTGGTGTGGTGAGATCTCCCTATTGCACTTATTGTGATAATGATAAGATAGCCGATACAAACCATTTATTTTTTGGTAGTAAAAATAATACACAGGCGACAGACCTTTTCCGACAAGATCTACTTCAATACAATATACAACAACCAACTTGTATAACATCTCTGTTAGGTACGGGAAATAAGAATATTTTCGACACACACACACACACACACGCACGCACACATGTTTAACTTGAAAAAATTTAAATTGTCTACTTGTCGAATTTTTAAGAAGTGTCAGTTAGAACGCTATCAAGATTAAGTAAGCAGGTCGGGAGGATGTATGTATTGTATGTATTTTTTTTTTGTAACATTCACTCAGACCTAGAAGATCTATTGTACCCCGTACTTCTACTTAGTTTCTGAGGAGAGTCTCAGAGACTAGTAGCTCCTTTAGTCCTATTTCCCGGAGGAATTTCAGGATATCTGCAGGCCTCAACTTAGGTAACTGTCCCTCTTCTATCCAGTAGTCTCCCAGGTACCGTGCCCTAGGATTCCGAATTACTGTGCAGTTCGCAAGTATGTGGATGGGGGTTTCCTATTCCATTCCACAAAATCTACAATCTTCTTTCTCCACTATTTCGAGCTTTTTAAAGTGCCCATTTAGGTGACAATGTCCCGTTGAGATTCCTGTTAAAACTCTTAGTGCAGTTTTGCTTTGACTTATTCATTCATTTGATCTCAACAGGCTGAAGTCACCCAGAAGAATCTTTGATTGCCTAATCCCTACTAGATCTTTCCAATTGTCAGATCTTCTCTTTTCTTCGGCTCTACCTATTGCTTCCAATATTACATTGGAGCTGATTCCGCAAAAGGGTTTCGGCCCCCAAAAGGGCATTTCAGTCCCCCGCTTCGCTAGTTCATCTGCTATTTTGTTTCCTTCTATTCCAGTGTGTCCTGGAATCCACAGTAAGGTGACTATATTGTTCTCGCCTAGTTCATTAAGTTTGCATAGGCATTCCCACACCATTTTGGAACTGATTACACAAGAACTCAGCGCTCTAATGGCTGCTTGACTATCAGACATTATGATAATCCTTTGCCTTCTATATCCTTTGTCAATTTTGAACTGGGCACACCTTCTTATTGCGTGGATTTCCACTTGAAAGATACTTGGGGTTTTTCCCAAACTTTCAGAGTGTTTGGTTCCTGTCCCGTATACTCCTATACCAGTTCCTTCTATTGCTTTTGAGCCGTCTGTGTACCATTGAATGGCATTCTTTCCAAGTCTGGTAATGGTATTTGGATCTCATTCCTTCTTGTTCCTGTATTCCGTAACGAATTTCTTTGAAAAGTTATACTTTTTCATCATACCATCTTGTGGCATGTCCCAGGTTGTCTGATTTTTAAGAAGTGAAGAGGTGGTTTTTTTTAATGATTCCCTCTCTACTTAGTCTGTATCTTGTTCTTTCTGCAATACTCTCCACCACCATATGTAATGGTGTGAGGTTGAGAATCACTTCCATTGCTGCCGTTGGGCATGTACTCATTTCTCCTGTTATGCATTGTAACGAGTTATTTTTTTTGGTACCGAATTGAGGTTTACTTCTTTTATTTTCTTTTTAACTAACGTTTTATTTGTGTTTCACATAACTCGTTACATACATTCCGATTCCTTTTCTGTAACCGTAGTGGTTTCTTATTTTTTTTTGTATCTAGTTTTTTTTATTAGTCCGGAGGTACGCAAATTCGAATTCTACCATAAAACTTTAGTCGTTTCCGATGTTCAAATTTTTTAAAACCGTAGGGACATTTGGTATATATGAACTTTAATTAATTCAGAAAGACAATTAGTATATATGAAACTTTTTGCTGAAAAGTAAAATTTAACAACCGATAGTGCCGAAATGGGAGTAGGAACGAGGATATAAATTTGAAAACAATTTGATAGAACGCGCTCTGATCTGTGCTTCTTAGAACCGGAAAAGTATTAAGTTAACCGTTTGTTGAGTGCCCGTATCCAGTAATCCGTATTTGTGTGACTCCGAGAAATAGTTTTGAAGGTAATATAGTTTTGATAATAATACTACACGGAGACTTTCCGTACCGCCGATTGATATTCCGTAAATATTTTATTGTTCTGATTTTTCTTTATGACCAGGGTTTTTATGCATAGAGATAAAATTATTTTGTGATTATTTCTGGCTACAAAATTTAGATTGTTAGTTGAAATAAATATACAGTTTCCGATACGAGTATATTCGAAAACTTTTCGTAACGCCGTTTTAATATTAAGTTTTGAAGATATTTTCTTGGAAAATTTTAACTACTAGTTCTTATACCGGGGTATGTTGAGTGACAAGTTTTTTTTTATTGTTTCTTTCTTTATTTTAAATAAAGATTTGTAGTTGAAGTATAGTTGGCTTTTAATTTTTTTTGTATCACAGCGTTTAACATTAATTAGTAATTGATTGAATTATTATAATCCGGCTCTCTGGTGGCTTTATGATTTTAGTTACTGCAGTTTTTATACATAGGTAATTAAAACTGGTATGGTTAGTGATATATTTTAACTTTATTCTGGCCTTGATATTTTTACTCTGTGTGTCGATAATTAGGTACCTGTTAAACTCGTGAAATTTATTCCGGGCATAGTAGTTTATAATATTTTTTTTTCTTTCGTATTTCTTTTAAATCCAAAGGTTATATCGAACTTGGAAGAGGCTAAGCCATAACTTGTTCGATTTACCGGCAGATTTAAAACGTTCTTTCGCCGCCTCGTGGTCCAATAGTTTTTTTTTTTTGTTATCTAAAAACTAGTTACCGGTATTTATTTTAAATCCAAAGGGTTTATCGAACTTGGAAGAGGCTAAGCCATAACTTGTTCGATTTACCGGCAGATTTAAACCGTTCTTTCGCCGTCTCGTGGTTCAATAGTTTTTTTTGTATTATCCAAAACTAGCTTTCTGTATTTCTCTTAAATCCAAAGGTTATATCGAACTTGGAAGAGGCTAAGCCATAACTTGTTCGATTTACCGGCAGATTTAAAACGTTCTTTCGCCGCCTCGTGGTCCAATAGTTTTTTTGTTATCTAAAAACTAGTTACCGGTATTTATTTTAAATCCAAAGGGTTTATCGAACTTGGAAGAGGCTAAGCCATAACTTGTTTGATTTACCGGCAGATTTAAACCGTTCTTTCGCCGTCCCGTGGTTCAATAGTTTTTTTTGTTATCCAAAAACTAGTTATCTGTATTTATTTTAAATCCAAAGGGTTTATCGAACTTGGAAGAGGCTAAGCCATAACTTGTTCGATTTACCGGCAGATTTAAAACGTTATTTCGCCGTTTCGTGGTCCAATAGGTTTTTTATTGTCCCAAAGATTAGTTTCTGTATTTCTTTCAAATCCAAAGGGTTTATCGAACTTGGAAGAGGCTAAGCCATAACTTGTTCAGTTACCCAGCAGATTTGTACCGTATTTGATAACTTGACCGGCTGTGACCGTTACGTCCGTTACTTTAGTATTCCCGATATTTTGACTGTCATTATAGATATATAAACCAAATAGACCACAGAGTATTAATAAACCGAAGACTTTCCGTAACTCAATACTTGGAGTACCGATATTCGGCTTGTCCGAATTGTATACAATCCGTTAAAGTAAAATTCAACCAGACCCCTGGAATTCGCCGTAACCTCCATCTGAGGCTATCCGGAACTCTTGACACTAAGGGTCAAGGGGCCGTGGAGCAAACCACGTTAAAAATCTGGCGCCCGAGCTTTAAACCGTAAATTAGCATCAAGGGTGACCATAGTGACGTGTAGAAGGTAGTAAACGCGTTACAGCATATACAGGCTAGTCTTTGAATTTTGGAGAGATTTTCTCTCGTCGTCAAGAGACTAGTTGTACTACTCCACGCAATGGCTCCATAAGTGATAATTGGTCTCACTATGGCAGTGTACATCTAGCTCAGGATTTTTGGGTTACAACCCCAGTTTCTCCCTGCCAGATTCCAGCACGGGAGGATATAGAGTTGTGTTAGTTTTGCTAATCACAAATAAAGGGGGGAGGTTATTGTGAATCTCGCGTATGGTAAACTTTATCTTCTTCTTCTCTTTTCCTTCTACCTTTTCAGATATGGTATGAGGAATCCGGTTTCTCTTGTACCCGATACTTTCACTATTTCCTGTCTCTTGCTAATCAATCCATTCCGACTCGAGTTTTTCCTTTTTCATCCCTTATCTTCTTTATTTGGTCTATCCACTTTCTTCTCGGTCTACCCCTTTTTCTGTAGATAGTACTGCCTCGTTATGGTATTGTGGATATCCATTTCCACTTCCATGTCAATATCTCTATATACCAGTATTGTCTTATTTAGTGTGTTGTACACTCTCGTTGATTTATTCCCCCTATTTGGTATTTCTGCTTCTTTTGTCAATATATATATAAGGTAGATTTTTGTGTTTCTGTTTTTATTATAGTCATCTTGATCTTCTTGTGTTACTATTTGGATATATCTCCTCCAGCCTTTTTTCTTTTCCTTTAACATCTTTTTTATTTTTTGATTTCACTAGATCGTTCTTTTTAAGTGTTTTTATATGTTCTTCTCATACATATCTTCTCTGCAGCTGTTAATAATATTTATTCAAATACCGTCCATTTTTCTTCTAAAGTACATTCTGCTCTTTCATTTTCTAGTTTTTGAAAATCCTGATTCGTATATTCTCGATATCTATTTTTGTTCTTTTCTGTATTGAGTTTGTATATTGCTAAACTGGCACACTCAGCCACTAGTAGTCTGTTATTATACCCTATATATGTTTGTTTCTTTTTATGTTTTTATCCTCAGTATATTCTCGGTCAGACTTTGTGTGTATACTATGTAGTCTATTAGGCTTTTAGCGACCCTTTCTTCTGCCATGGATATATATTCTTGCTCCATATTTTGATACCACATCGTATTTGCCCGCATAAGACAATTTCTTCTACAGAAGTCTATCATCCTTTCTGTTTACAGTTTCCTCTCCATACTCTGCCATGCATCCCATGCCTCTATTTTAGTATTTACCCACTCCGCTGTTCCAATCCCACATTATTATTATTGCCGCGTTATCTTCTCTTGCCGCATCTAATATTCATTACCTGTTTTTTCGATTTCTGTTCCAAGATATTTGAATGTATTCACTGTTTTAATTTTCTGACCCTCAATTTATATGTTCACTGTTTGTTGTTTTACTGCTATAACAGCCGACCTTCCAAAATTTTATAAAATAAAATCAATCAAAGCACACAAAAATATGCGTGATATCATTTTCAAATAACCTTCGTCAAGTGTAGAAAACATGAGATGTACTAACGAGTGGCTTGTGTCAAAATTATTTTTTTGTCAGTTTTTACAATCAATTTGGGTGCTGGATACCATCCAAAAGTTAGTTTATTGTTTTTAAGGGGTTAGATGTTGACGTACTAACGAATATCATCAATGAAAGTTGTTGCGTTTTAAACAAACTCTCTAATGATGTAATTAGTTTATTGCATATATCAAAATATCAAAACTTGGTTGCTAGCTTCTTGGACACTCAATTGACAAAACCGAGGTATGTATGCTACAGATTTCTATAAAGGTTCCTATCTTCATACAATGGTTGTACTTACCATGTTTAAACGTGCCGTGTGTCATAACCGTATAATTGGCGTGATTGGTAAAAATAGGAGGCAATGTTATATTGCTTAGGCTTTGTCTTAGTTTGCTGTTTAACCTATGCCATGCTCGTGCAAAGTCGACGGGTGCTTCTAAACACCCCCTCCCTCTCACATATAAATTGTCCCAAAGAAATTCTGAAAAATAAACATAAGACAGAATTATTAATACGAAAGTTTCACACCACTACTTTTTAACCAACAGGATGCCTTAATTTTGACTAGTTACCATGGCAACCAAAAAAATTTCCGGAACTCTTTTCGAGGCGAACCGTGGTTTAAGTGTAAACTTTTTGACAGTTGAAAAGGTAAACATAATATGGTCTACAACCATTGAATGATGTAGATCTACCTGTGAATAATGCAGAAATTCTTGTTGATCTCCTTTACCTTTACATTAGACTTTTGAGATACATTGGAATTCATTTAATAATTAGTAACAGGGTGTGACAACTCGTCTTATTAGTTTCTCTAGGCTGAGCTCGTACCGACAGAGAGACAGATATACAAAGAAAGAGAGAGAGAGAGAGAGAAAGAAAGAGAGAGAGAAAGAAAGAGAGAGAGAAAGAAAGAGAGAGAGAAAGAAAGAGAGAGAGAGAGAAAGAGAGAGAGAGGAAGAGAGAGAGAGAAAGAGAGAGAGAGAAAAAGAGAGATACTTTTTGTCTCTCTCTCTTTCTCTCGATACAAAAATATGAAATCGAAATAAATGCATAAATAATGAAAAAGTAATCATGACCTAATATATTAAAATACAACATGCGCGAAAAGTTTTGTTTAAAAGTAATGGCAGATACAGTTATGTTAAAAATGAGAAATTACGATGCTGTGCCAGTAGTAGGTTTTGAGATCTTTAAAATTATCTACTTCCTCAACAGTCTCCGCTAATCTTACCCCCATTAGAGCGGCCATCAATTCTAACCTAGGAAGTGTTACGGACTTAACAGGACAAAGTCTCGACTTTGCCAGTAAAAGTTTAAGCAAAGCAAAATTTTCAAATTCTATTCGAATAAAAATACATGCCGCGTAAGCTGTTTTACTTGCATCAACAAAAACATGAAGCGTTTTATTTATTATTATGTTATCATTTTCGGAATTTTTAAAAATATATCCTGGAATACTGCAAAAATGTAAGCAATTTATACTATTAAGCCAACTTTCAAAACGATGTTTAATATCTTCCGGTAGTTTTTCGTCCCAGGCTAATTTTAATTTCCAAGTCTCTTGTAATAATAACTTCGGTAATAATGTAAACGGTGCTGTAAAGCCAATGGGGTCGAAAGTTTTTGATATCACAAGATAAAAGATCTGTATAGTAGTTCCATTTTATTCCTAAAACTGATATAATCTTGTTTTCATCATTTTCGTCTATAAGAGAATTTTCTATACTAGTCACCCTGTTATAAATCCATCCCCTCAGGTCGATATTTGATCTTTTAAAAATATCAGTTGATTTCTCTATGAATTGATACAAATCCGTTTCATTTACATGAAATGTATTCAGGAGTTGATTTGCAGTATCTTCATATTTTTCTTCTTTACCCAAATGCAAATTTAACGTTGCAGCCAAAAGAAATGGACTTGGTTTCAGCCCAAAAACAACTCTACAGTGTCTGAAAAGTTAAATTTCTCTTTTTTCATAACTTTCCCACCATAAAAAGCGTAAATAATTTTTATCTTCCTTTTTCACACTTATTTGTAAAAATGCCTTAGCAATGTCAGCCGTTACCCCAATTTTATATATTCCAAATTTCAAAATTAAGAAAATAATAAGTTCTATCAGGCTAGGGCCTTTTCCTAATAAATCGTTCAGAGAATTAACATTGTTATCCTTTGCTGTTGCATTAAATACTGGCCTTATTTTTGTAGTAGCATTGGATTCTTTTATCACTGTGTGATGAGCCAAGAAGTGCATATTTTCTTCTAATGGTTCATCTTCTACTTCTTCTATTATTCTTAAAGCTTTCCACTCTTGAAAAACCTTATCATAATCTGAAAATTCATTTAAAGAAATTAAACGTTTTGTAGTAGAAAATAACCGTTTTGATGATGGTATAATGTTTTCACGTAGGTGCATTTCTTGCATTTTACCAACGTTTTCAATGGTCTGAAAGTATGGAATAACCTTAAACAAGAAAAACATCCTTTTTTATTCGCAATTTTTACCCTTTTTTGATCTAGAGTCATTTTTTGTGCTTTTATACAGTCCTGGCTAGTATGCGAGTTATTATGACAGAAAATACAACAAAAAATTGGCTGCTTACCTTTACTTGCTCTATTTTCTGAATGTAAAATTTCGACAGTATACCTTTCATCGTATTTTTCTTTGTTACTTTGGTTTGCAAAACTCGACTGAGCTAATTTTATATGGTCTTCTGCCTCTTCTTCGACTTTTAGAAATTTCAATAAACCCTACAATTCATTATTGAAAGTTTTATTATTAGATACTCGATTACGCCCCCAAATTTTAAGAAGTTCGTACGGTAACGCAGATTCGACAAGTGGTAAGAGCATCGCCGCATATTTATCGCTTGTCACACCTAATGTTTCTAATGCTCTAAGCTGTTTCCAACCTATCATACAAAATTGATAAAACGACATAACCTGCGTTTTCCTTTGAGGATTTCTGATTAAGCACTAAATTTAGTAACTCCCTCACGTATTCCTCAATTAAGATTTCGTCCCTTGCGAACCTTGTTTTTAGTTGCTCTAAAGTGATTTTATAGTTTGCTGCTGAAGGAGGAAAACTGTCAACCAGGTTTCTTGCCTGCGATCCTTCTTTTGGTGCTTGTATTAGATACTGGTAATTGTCTTCGTCTGGCAGATCAGTATCGTCGTCAATCTTTTTGAATTGCCCCCAAAAATGTATCTAGTTTTTGACATTAACGTCAAATTTTTTTATTTCTATCTTTGGCAGATTAAAAGTTTTGACTGGGTTTTCGAGTTTTTCATCTCTAGTCTCCCTAATTTTCATTTCTCTCATATTTTTAATCATAAACTCACATCGGCTTCTGTATTTACAAACTTCATCTCGAATGTTCTCTTGATTATATATTTCTTTACTAATATCTTCTGTGCTGTATTCTTCTTCAATGAATATTATTTGTTTGATGCTGCTGTTCAACGCAAACACGCGTTCTGCTTTATACACAACTTGTTGCAGGAATCGAGTCCCAACAACTATGTTCGTATGAAATATTTTATATATCGAGAAGAATCTCATCAATGTAAAATAATATTGAATGGATAACTCAGTATAAGAATAGAGTGAGGTGGAGCTGGGACATACCTGCTAGTAGTTTGCCTCCAACAGGATTGCTTATTTCCATTTTACTCTGTGTACTCGCCTCGCTCAAGTAGGAAGAATACGTCATCACTGGACCTAGGCTTTTTAATTTTATGGTTTATCGTGTGTTTACAAAGTGTGTTTTGACGATATTTTATACGATTTTTCAGTTTTGAAGGTGTTTATTAATACAGGTGGTGAGTAAACTTCTCTAATTGGCAATCAAGAAAGTCTATACTTAAACACGAAGCACGTTATTTCAGTGTAAATACAAAACTTTGGATTCGAGTTCCAATGTATACATTTCGAGTACTTATGGTGGATTCATGCAAGCAAATATTAAAATTAATTTAAGACTAAAACTTAGAACATAGAACCATGTAATGTAATGTAGATGATCAAGCAAAAAACTAAGAAATTAAAATATAAGCTAAAACTAAAAAGGATGCCTTAGTTTCTTGCATTAACATCCACATTACATTACATGGTTTTATATGTTCTTAGTTTTAGTTTTAAATTAATCTAAGTTTCAATTTTTGCTTGCATGAATCCACCTTAAAACTTTTAAATTATTTTCTTCGTTTAATTATTTAAGCTTGTTAAAATGGTTACTTACACTAAAAGCTTGGAAGGGAACGCCGATAATCAGTTTGGTGAAAATTTTGAGAAAATATTTTACCTAAAAATTTTTTTAGCTTCACTATGCCAGGTCGATTATGTGCCGTGGCATCTTGCAAAAACAATCAACCTACCGCTAAGAAACAAGGACTAAATTCGGTTTTTCATCTGTTTCCAAACGGAAATGATTAAGTTTCTACTACAATAAGGCGACAGTGGATACATCAATGTAAGAGAAATGATAAATTCAATGTGGAAACATCAACAGTATGTTCTCAACACTTTAGATCAAATAATTATGAGAGAGACTTAAAACACTTATTACTTATGACTTATTGGGTAATTTTTTTATATCTTGCCTACTATATTTGGATATGTACATAATATTTTTGTTAGGTATATTACAAAAAGAAAGTTTATCTATAACCCTATTAGTGTTTTAAACATTTTTTGTTATTTTAGGTATACCTGTACGTAAAATCTTGAAAAATACTGCTGTCCCAACTTTGAATTTGGGTGAGAAAAGTCACACTGACAGTGATTTGAGAAAAACTTCTCGGGAAAGACGAGCAGAAAAAAAACAATACAAAGAAATTGTTTCTACTTTAGTTACTACTGGACAAAAAACTACTGAAACACAATTACTTCTACCCCATCGTTAAACCTCAACATCAACATCAAGGAATGAAATATTTCACATTGGAGAAAGTATGCCAACTCCAAAATTTGAAATACCAGATTATGCCAATTTACAATGCAAGTAGGTATGAGAATTTACTGAGTAAATACAACAATCTTCATGCTACATCAAGCAAGAAAATAAAAACTGCAGATCAAATGTTTAAAATATTATAAAAATAAATACTATAGGTGCAATTCTGTAAGCAAATGTTAACTTTTAACGCATGGTTGAATATAAGACAAACTGCTAACTCCATTTTACAATTCTGTAAGCATAATAATCTTTAAAATATGAACAGAAAACTCTTAATTGGACACCATATTTGTTAAAATTCAAGTCCTAATCTTGACTATGTATAGATTAAAACATTTCTAATAGCGGAAACTTCGTCAAATATAACGGCTTGCCGTTAATTTTTAACCACTTCTTATAGAATTGGCCCTTATAACAGCCCAACCAGTAAGTACAAGAAACATATTGCTTCACAAAAAATCTTAGAAAAAGTTTTGACACCTAATCAAATAAAATTATTATTTGGAAAAAACAAAATGGTGCACTGGACTCAAGAGAATATTCCTGTTGCTTTTACGTTAAGATACTATAGCAAAAAAAGTTATTTATATTTAAGCATCTTGAGTTTTTTTATTGCACTTATACTGATTTTTGTATTGATATATTTAACATTTCATGTTATAATAGAGGCTAACCCTCTGAATACCGTTTTATAGTTGCAGTAAAATATTGTGATCTCTGTACAATTTTTTTGAACCATTCCCTATTAATGTTTTGTATTCAATATTCACGTTTTGTTTTTCAATCTATCTTGAATTTCGTTAACTTTTGTCTAAACTTTTGGAAAAAAAAGAGAGTAAGTCAAGAATTTAGTACAATTTCTCTACAGTGAGATAGTATACTCATACATCGTCACAATTTTTGCTGTGTCTGTGTAAGGATTATTTCGGATGTTCTGCTTGCGCGATGACCAATGGTTACCGTGGATACTAACTTAGAAATATCATTTCACTTTTCGGTGGAAATTTTAGACAATCACCTCTACCAAATTTCGCCACTTCTCTTCTCTTTTTATTCAATAATTTATGTTTTTCAATTTATTAATTCTCTTGAGTCATATGTAAGCACTACGTGTTCTTTGGATGTTCACCACAGTTTTTTTTGTTTTTGCTTCCCTTTCTTCGTAGACTGTTATGTTTACAAAAAAAAGTAATTCTGTGAGTTATTTTTTTCTCCCGAGGAGAGGGGATGTAACATGTTGTTTAGCCTGTTACGTTTCTCGTTTTAAAAACTATTTTATTTAGTTAATTTTTGTGGCTCATTAGTGACTTCCTCCCAAATTTTTACTAAATCTCTAGGCATGCCGTTTCCTTGTCGCATTAGTCACTCCAAAATAAAACATTAATGTTTATCGAATTCCCCCTCTATTTTTGTCTTTAGATATTCGAAATTTCAAGTTTCGATTCGAACTCTTTTTTTTCCTCTAACTGTCACTAACTAGGCAACATTCACTATTTTTAATTTTTTGTTGGTGAACAAATTTTTATTTTCTGGTTGGTAAGTTAATTATCATATTTTCCCTAGGTTATTTTCTAGTGTAGTGCTTACTGCTTATTTATGTTTATTGCTTATTTGCAAATTTGCATTTTTTTTATATTTGAGGAACAAAACGAATAGAATAAACCAGATCACTGTCAAGTTGGAATTCGGGTTTTATATGTGTTACAGCATAAGCTCCTTTTTACCCGATCTGTTTTATTTATTCGTTCCTTCCCTAATGTTCTTTTCTAGTTTCCTATCCTTTGTTCTCTTTTTTCCGCAGCCCTGCAGCCGGCAAGTTTGAGCTATCTCCATTAGGCAAGTTTAGGGCAAATTTGAGGCAAGTCCCGTTTTGAGGCAAGATTCAGCCAACCATTCTTGTTCCCGTGCACGAGGTACACCGCCTGCTGAAGCCATCGCCGCCATCGCGCTAAGAGCTACAAAACATCCCAGCCCTCTAAGATAAGTTCCCTCGTCTTATCTTTAGCGTATGTAAGATTTGGATTTGGCGTGTTGCATTACAATTTGGTATCCTCTTCGTTTGGTTTTTTTGAGTATTCAATTTATATAAATTTTTGGATAATCCAATAAATATTTAATATCTCGGGAATAAGTAGTTTCATTTTGTTAATCTTTTCTTAAGTCACTTAACGTTAATTTTTACGAGATGTTTCTTCCTGGCTCTAGCCTCTAAGTCCAATGAGTAGGATCTTGACAGCACCACTGCCGCCAGTCCACCCACTGTCCTGTATCCCTGTACCACCCTCAGGAGTATCCCTCTCTGCACCCGCAGGAGTGGCCTAGCCCTCGCATTGACCCCCGCTCTTTCACTCCACACTTCCGCACCGTACAGCATACTCTGCTCTATTGTCCTACCAATTACCCCCCCTTACCCTTTCACATTGCACAACAATCTTCCCAGCCTTGCTGCTCTTACTTTTGCTTTCTGTGCCGCCTTTTACATGTGTGTTTTGAAGGATAATTGGCTATCCAACCACACCACCCCTAAGTATCTCACAGACCCCCCCATTCCTTCCCTTCACCGTCACCGCAACTTCCCTCGTCTTGCTCCGTCCCTTCACTAGCAGTCCCACCGTCTTATTTTCCGCCACTTCCAGTCCGCAACGCTCTATCTTCTCCACAATCTTCCTGAACATCCTCGACGCCTTTCTTTCTATCTCCGCCTCTCCCTTTGCCGTACATATCAGACATCATCCGCATACACCGTAATCTCACATCCCTCTTCACATACTATCCCACAAACCTCAGCTCCCGTCTCATATCTCTTCCCTCCAGAGTCCATTATCACCCGCCCCGTCTTGTAGTCCTCCACTAAGTTAACTAGCCCTTCCCCGACTCCCAGCCTCAGCAACGCACCCAACACCGCCCGTTTGCTGACACTGTTGCCCTCCCTAACCTTTCCCACCAAGCCCATCACCCTGCCCAGAGCCGAGATACATGATTTTCCCTTTGCAAACCCGAGCTTGTTTTCCCTAAAACCCCCCATTTCTACAAACTTCCTCCTCAATCTTATTCTTTATTATCCCCTCCATCAATTTACCCATACCACACAGCAGACTGATAGGCCTGTAGTCACCCGGTCGATTCCCCTCTCTACCCGCCTTTTTCAGCAGTATCACCCTGGCCACCTTCCATGCTTCCTGAAACTCTTCCACCCTCAGCACCCTGTTGAATAGTTCCCAAAAGTATTCCCCATTGTCATCCAACAGCCTTTTTACCATATCACCTCTCAGGCCATCAATCCCTGGAGTTTTCTTTACTTTAATGTTCCTCCCTCCCTCCTGTACTTCCCACTTCTCTACCGATCTTATCCCACACTTTTTCTCCACACCTCCAGTATCTTGGAATTCCCGAAACCTACCCTTCACTCCTCCTTCTTCCACATTGAACAATTTCCATATAATCTCCTTCTCCCAATCTTCCTCAAGAACCTCGTTCCTAGTAACTCCCCCCACTTCCCTCTTTTTTCCCTCTCCACCCTACGCTCCAGTTCCTTCTTCTTCTCCTTGTATCTCCCTTTACCATTTATCCTTCCCCTCAGCATCCGTCTCCGTTCTTGCTTACACTCCCTCCACAACTTCTGTATCTCCTCATTCCACCAATAATTTGCCCTCCTCTCACGCCTATTGCCCCTCTTCCCCTTTCTTTTACAGCCCTGTATTACATGGTACAATTTCTCCACATCATGCCCAAGTCCCCTTTCTTTCTCCTCTCTTAGCTTCTTCCTCACACTCTCTGCCTCAGTCTTCGTCCACCTCCCTCCCCTCTCTTCCAATAATTCCTTTCTCTTTATCCTTATATCCGTCTCTACATACCTATGTAAACTCAAGCTCTCCTCATCTTCCAGCACCCTCCAACTACTCACCCATTCCCATAGCCATTCGTCATATGCCGTTATATCGATGAGTGACGAACCACCGTCACCCCTCATGAAGGTGGGCAGTAGTCCGTCACTCAGCACCGCCAACCCGTTCGCTGTCAAGACTTTCTTTAAGATCTCTCCTCTCCTGTTCGTTTTCTTTCCTCCCCATACTTTATTATCCCCTCCATCGCATTGAAGTCCCCTGTAACCATTCTCCTCATGATCCTCCTTTTCCCTTTTGACACCCTCATATCGTCCTCCAATCCTGTTATGCTCCTCTCATATTCTTCCAGGCTGACATTTGGGCTTAAATACACACTGTACACCACCATGTCTCCCATTCGCACTACCACCCATCCGTATCCCTTCCTCACTTCATCCACCCTCAGTCCATCTCCCACCACTCTTATTCCTGCCTCTCCTGTATCGTCCATTATCCATCCTTGCTTTTCCACATACCTAGCATTTATTTCAGAACCACACACCACATCCACTTCTCGCCTGAAAATCACCTCATCCGGTATATCATGCGCTATCTTGCATTTCCCTAAATTTATCTGTAACACCCTCCATCCATCCCCTACAATCTTTCTACCCGCACTCTGCTCCCCCCTACCTCCTATTTGACCAGACTCATGCCCTCTAAGGGGTCCAGAGGGTCCCTCCCATTTTTTCCATCGTCCTCATCTACTCCTATCCTTCCCCTTTTGCATTCTGTCTCCCTTGGCTTGTGTCCCATTTCCCCACATACCCTACAAAGGAAAGCCTGGCGACAATCCCTGGCCATGTGCTCCTCACTCTTACATAGCCAGCACTTTTTTCCTCAATCCTCCTCAACTTACACCCTGCTACTTTGTGTCCCTTTACTCCACATCCAAAGCATCTGCCCCCCTCTCTACCCTCTATAATAGCTACCCTATTCAACCCCAATCTAATCTCCCTTTTCACCAGTAAGGCTTCCGCTTCTTCCCATTCCGTCCTTACCACCGCCATTTTCATCCCGTTCCTCTCCCGAGACGTCCAGCAGTCAAATATTATTTCCTTAAACCAGAAAACTTACTAATAAACTAAATGAATGGAAAGAGAAAGAAATCTCAACAATACCCGAGCCGAGACAGTCGGCGATTTGCTGAAATTCCTGTTAAAAAAAATAAATTTAATCCCTGAAAGAGACTTCCGAGAAGTCCAGCAATCAAATGTTATTTTTTAAAAACCAGCAAGTGAAACTTTAATAAAAAAAATTCGGTGCACACGAATTCCCGTCAGGTTTCTTAATGACTGATATAATACACATGAGTTCACGTCCGACACTTGCCGTCCAGTTAATTTAATCCGCTTCCAGGTAAACTATATAGTTCTGAAAATTCCAGTAAATCGTAATCCTGAGTTCTAATGAAAAAGTTGAGGGGAGTGGCTAGGGGGTTAGGTTAGGTTAGGTTAGTTAGGTTATCATGTAAAATAATAGCGTGTAAGAGTGCCAAATATAAAACACTTATAACTATTTCTTATTCCATACATCTGAAAACGGACCTCCCTTAAAACTTTTACTTATTACAATATGCAATAAATCGGTATATCAGATGATTCAGACAATTTACCGCAATTACCAGAAACACCTTTTGGACAGGTCAGTTTTCACTCTGGGCAGATGTAAATTGTAGCGCTTGGTAGTCCTTAATCCGTATACCTGATAAGAGTTGATAATAGAATCTGTAAATTGCAGCGATGGTCAAATTTGAGATTTTAATCCGATTTGTAAATTGCAGCGATTGAATTCTTTTAAGAATTTCACTAAACAGGTGTTACAGCTTATCTATTCCTGGAGTTGTTATGGATAAAGAACCTATCTAATTGGTGGCGCAACTCGGGCCGCCCCCGTTATGGGGTTGTCCACCCCTTTACCTATATATAAATAAGTAGATTTTATACTTTATCATTAGTTTTTGCTATCTAACATGATCGAAGTAACAGAAATTGTTAGTGAACGTGGAAACGTGTTGTTACTATTAAGTAACTATAAGTTCTTTAAAAAAGAAACGTTGAAATCTGGAGAAGTCAAGTGGTGTTGTACCACAAGGAAGTGCACCGCCAAGATCTACAGCATTGAAGATGGACCCGAACGGATAATTTCAAGGAAGAGTTTGGAACATAATCATCAGAGTGACGAGAAGAAAATTCAAAAGCATATTGTGAGTGTTTCTTGTAAACGTAAAGCGACAGATGATATTTCTGTAAAGCGAGCAAAAATATGCCGTGGCATTTTAAAAAACATTTTGGATGTTCATCTTGCCGTTTCTGATGTGAATTGTATCAAAAGGAATATTTACAATGCCCGACGCCAAGAATATCCACCGCTACCGAAATCTATTATGGACACATATTCTGCTTTGGAGTCAAACATTTGGAACACAAATTGTGGTGAAAACTTTGTGTTATTAAACAACGTGTGTAACCAATTTAAAGTTTTTATGCAACTTCTGTGACATTATTTACGCCGATGGAACATTTTCATACTGTAATTGCTATTTTAAGCAACTGTTTACAATTCATGGCTACAAAAATGGCCACTATTTACCTTTGTTGTTTTGTTTAGTTAAAGATAAAACATGCGACTCTTACAAAAAAATGTTTAAAATTTATTGTAAATATATGTGCAAAAAATGACTTAGTTTTTAAGCCAAGCAAAATAGCTATTGATTTTGAACAAGCTATCCACTCTGTCATAAGTGTAGTGCACATCAGTGGTCCATGGAACGCACCTATTGTCAAATGTCCATGTACAAGCATTCAATAAAGCCAGTTGTCACCCAGTCATTGTCCTGTGTGTATCATTTACTTAACCAGTCCTCAACAAGAATAACACATGGCGTAGTCAGAAATTTAAATAATAAAAAATCATGGTCATCCAGTAATATTATAAATATTTTAAAGTAAAATATTGGTCGAAATGGATTTTCGCGGCGTACCACCAATGAATTTCTCCGGAAATGTCTCGGAAACCTATCTCCAGGCTACTGAAATAATGAAAAAAGAGCAGGTAACACAATGTGCTCAATTATTAACGCTAATTGGAGTAGAAGGAATGAGAATTTTCAACACGTTCACGTTCGCCGACGATAAAAAGGACAAGTTAGATCCTTTAATAAAGAGATTTGATGAGTATTTTAATCCAAAGAAGAATCTAACCTACGTAAAACACAAATTTTTCACAACCAAGCAGAAAGACGGACAATCTAATGAAAATTTTGTGACGGAATTGAAGAATTTGGCATTATCCTGCGAATTTGGAAGTCTACTGGATGGACTGGTTAAAAATTTGTTTATTTGTGGCCTTAAATCACCAGAACCCAGGGAAAGGCTACTAGAAGAAGCTGATGTGAAATCTTTAGAAGATGTAGTTCAGTATTGCATTAACGCTCAAAAATGTAGAGAACATGGTAAAGAAATTACTAATGGAAATGGTTACCATGAAAATGACTCCATTAACATGGTCCAGAAGCCTCCAGCACACCACAAACAGTGTCAAAAATGTGGTGCTCGACATGGGTATGGAAGATGCTTGGCTTATGGTAAGCATTGTGGCTCCTGTGGAGGACTGAACCACTTCGCAGCGTATTGCAAAAAGGTTGGAGTGTAAGTGGGAGGACAAAATAATGGTGGCAGCTCAACAAAGAAAGTAGGCAAATTCAATTATTATAATAATAATGAAAAAAATGTGCAGAACTCTAATATTTCTTTTAAAAATAATGTTAGTAATCATTGCTCTAATGTTAATAGAAAATACAAGTCAAGATATACAGGGTCTCATTATAAATATGGCCCTAGAAATGTAAATTTTGTAGAAAATTGTGACAGAGAAAGTGTCGACAATTGTTCTGATTTGAAACTAGAACATGGAATCTATCTTGAAAATGAAAATGTTCAACTTGTAGAAAATAATTTTATATGTGAAAATGATTTTAAGAATGGTAACGCAGAGGAATTTTTGTTTATAGGTAGCATTGAAGGCCAACTCTAATATTTCTTTTAAAAATAATGTTAGTAATCATTGCTCTAATGTTAATAGAAAATACAAGTCAAGATATACAGGGTCTCATTATAAATATGGCCCTAGAAATGTAAATTTTGTAGAAAATTGTGACAGAGAAAGTGTCGACAATTGTTCTGATTTGAAACTAGAACATGGAATCTATCTTGAAAATGAAAATGTTCAACTTGTAGAAAATAATTTTATATGTGAAAATGATTTTAAGAATGGTAACGCAGAGGAATTTTTGTTTATAGGTAGCATTGAAGGCCAGGTCAACGAGATATATGGGGGCTCATGGACGACACCGTTGAACATCAAGGGACAACTCTTCGAGTTTACACTTGACAGTGGTGCTATGGCCAACATCATGCCTGTAGAAGTCTTAAAAAAAATAGGGTATTTGTTGTTAGGGTGGCTTTATTATTGAATTGACTGGATCAGTATTTATAGAACTTTATTAATTACAACAAAATAAAACTAAACAATTATACTCATGTAAAACATAACAAGACTACAGCTAGAGAGCTAGACAACTTGATCACAGAACTAACTGACTGATGACATATATCAGTTTTACCAACTAGTAGTAAGGCGAGTTTTAATAATTACATTGGTCATTCAACACCCCCCTTCAATGGAATTATTCTAACTCTCAACACCTTTGAGAAAGTGTTTATATTTATATACTTAACAAAAAAAAACTTATTTTAGACCCAAACGCTCAACAAAGGCTTGAAATTTGATTTTACCCAAAGGTTTTGTAAAACCATCTGCTATTTGCTCATTACTCTTTATATGTGTGATTTCGATTAACCCACTATCTATCTTTTCCTTAATAAAGAAACATTTCATTTCCATGTGCTTTATTCGTTTATTATTTTCAGGATTGTGTGCAATATTAATTGCCGATTGGTTGTCTTCAAAAATTGTAGTCGGGCTTTCAAGTTTAATATCAAAATCAGACAATAGTTTTCTTAACCAGCATACTTCGCCTACAGCCGCAGCAAGTGCTACAAATTCCGATTCTGTAGATGATATTGCCACTGTTTGTTGTTTTTTACTTGCCCATATTATACTACAATTGAACAATTTAAACACATAGCCTGTGGTTGATTTGCGGTCGCAAACATCCCCTCCCCAATCTGAGTCAACATATCCACGGAGAGCATTAACATTGGTGTCTGGTTTGAACAATAGTTTCAACTCTAAAGTGCCTTTTACATATCTTGAGACTCTTTTTAAGGATTTTAATAACAGATCATTGGCCTTATCCTGAAAACGACTTAACAGATTCACACTTGTACATAAATCAGGTCTAGAGCCCGAGACAGCATATAAAAGGCTGCCAATAATTCTTCTACATACTCTAATCATTTTTTCATCATTACTAGGATTATTTAACACATTATATTCTAAATCTGGTTCTATTGGAGTACTTACTCTGTTACACTCATTCATATCATGATTTTGCAATATTTGTTTTAAGTAATCCGATTGATCCAGTTCTATATAACCCTGTTGTACATTTTGTTTAACATTAATACCCAAATAATGTGACATTATACCAAGATCCTTCATACAGAAAGAACTATTAAGAAAATGTTTAACATCTTGTACATCTGACACATTTGTGCCTAAGATAAGAACATCATCAACATACAATAAGACATAAATTTTGCTTTTTACAGAAGTTTTATAATAAAGACAAAAAACCCTTTGCCTTTATTAAACTATCAAATTTTGCATTCCAACATTTTGGTGATTTTTTAAGTCCATAAATGGATTTGTTTAGCTTACACACAGTCCTAGAATTATTTTTGTCTTTTCCTGGCAAAGACATATATACTTCATCATTAATATCACCATATAAAAAAGCGCTTTGCACATCCATATGAAAAACAGGTAATTTAAATGTGCATGCTATTACTAACATAATTCTAAAAGTACACAGTTTGGCTACAGGCGCATAAATATCATATGTATCATCACATTGTTGTTGAAACCCACGCGCCACTAACCTTGCTTTAAATGTACCATCGGTTTTAATTTTGAACACCCACTTACTTTGAATTACCTTTTTATTAATGGGCCACTTCACTTCACTCCACGTATTATTTTTCTTTAACACGCACATCTCTTTTTCCACTGCTTCTTCCCATTTATCTGCATTTTCACTGATTAGTGCTTCTTCTAGCGTAAGTGGTTCTTCGGCTGCTGAGAAAAAACTTGTTTCATAGTCTTCATACCAAGCAGGTTTCTTTATTCTTCTTCCCCTTCTGTCTACAAGTTCCCCCTGGTCGTTTTGTTCAATATTTTCATTTGTTTCTACAATTTGTTCAATATTGAGATTTTGATTGTTTTCAGTATTTTCATTATTTTCGAGAGGTTGATAATTTTCGGGATTTTCATCACTGTTGGTGTCTATGTCCAACATTACTATTTCCTCAGGTGTATTAATTTCCTTGTTATTTTCTGGTATTATTATTATATCTCTATGTATTTCCACTTTATTTGTCTCTTGGAAGTATATTCTATAACCTTTCACTTGTTCATCATATCCGACCAGTATACCAGTTTTGCTTTTAGGGTCTAACTTCCTTTTTTTTTCTTTAGGTATATGTACAGCTACTTTTACACCAAATGTTTTTAGGAAATTTATATTGAAATCTTTCCCATATAGTAATTGAAAAGATGTTTTATTTGAGTTGCGTGCAAGTCCAACTCTGTTCAGAACAAAAACTGTGGTGTTAATTGCTTCAACACAAAACTTTTTATCCAGATTTTTGCTGTGTATTAAGGTTCTTGCTGCCTCTACAAGAGTTCGATTCTCCCGCTCAGCACACCCATTTTGTTGAGGGGTATAAGTACATGTTTTTTCGTGTTTTATGCCATGATGGGCTAATAAGTTACTTAAGCCTTCATTAACAAATTCGAGCCCGTTGTCAGTTCTTAGAGTTTTTATTTTATTACCAGATTGATTTTCAAAGAGTTTGATAAATAACTTTATTTTCTGACTTGCTTCAGATTTGTTTTTTATGAAATATGTAACTCTATAATTTGAGAAGTCATCTTTGAGAAGTAGAAAATAGTTTGCGCCACCTATTGATTTGGTTTCAAAGGGGCCACACAAATCAGCATGAATCAACTGGCCTATTTTTGTAGTCTGTGAATTACTGGTATTGAAAGGTAATCGATGCTGCTTGCCAACTAGGCAATTTTTACAAAAATTATTTACGTTATCTTTGTAAATGACATTATTTTCTTTCAGGACTCTTTTAACAGTTTCAAAATTTATGTGAACTAATTTTTTGTGCCAGTCCAGTATGGTTTCAGCAACATTACAATGTGAGACATGTTGTTTAAAATTCATTTTGAAAAACTTACCCTGTCTTACTGCTGTTGCACATATTCTTCCTGTTGTATCTCTAATTTCAGTGGTATTTTTATTGGAGTACAACTTATACCCTTTGTCTAAGGCTCTTACCACAGAAAATAGATTAATTTTGAATTCAGGAATGTAAAGGACTTCATTTAATTCTGTATATACCCATTCTTCTCCATTCCATGCTTCTAGTTCTACCTGTCCCATACCTGCTACAGTCACTATTTGTTTGTGGTCTTGGAGTCATGCCAGTTACTATGTCAAACAGACCTTTGGATTTCAATATTATTTCAGTCTGGAATTTCCAAAGGGTCCAACTGTCTCCTGTAAACTTCAAAGTGGTTGAATTTTGTTTCTCCTGGTCCATTTTCCCTTGATTCAAGGTTTTTTTTTTCTTCAAGTATCGTCTCCCGCCTAATTTTTACAGGTTAGGATATTAACAATTCAATTTTCTTTCTCAACAAAGCCACCGTTTATGGCGAATCTGGGCCCATAACCTGTTGTTAGGGTGGCTTTATTATTGAATTGACTGGATCAGTATTTATAGAACTTTATTAATTACAACAAAATAAAACTAAACAATTATACTCATGTAAAACATAACAAGACTACAGCTAGAGAGCTAGACAACTTGATCACAGAACTAACTGACTGATGACATATATCAGTTTTACCAACTAGTAGTAAGGCGAGTTTTAATAATTACATTGGTCATTCAACAGTATTATTTGAAAGATTTAAATAAAACAAATGTTATATTAACCTCGTATACTAATAATAATTTGCCAATACTGGGAAAATGTAGTTTTAAGTGTATTGTTAAAGATAAAAGCGTTGATCTTTCTTTTTATGTGGTCAGCCAGAAAAGCAGAGCAATTTTGGGTTTAAGAAGCTGTGTAGATTTGGGGTTGATTAAACGGGTTGATTCTATTGATGATAATCATCAAAATAATAACTTTACTTTGAAATTGTTACTTAGAAAGTATGGGTTTTTGTTTAAAGGAGTAGGTTGCTTTGAAAAAGAATATCATATATCTTTAAAAGAAAATTATCGCCCTGTAGTCGTACCCCCTAGGAAGATTCCTTTTGCAATAGAAAATAAATTAAAATTTGCATTAAATGAACTTGAAAAGAATAATATTATTAAAAAAACAGATGAAAGCTCTGAATGGTTGAATCCAGTTGTTATAGTGAGAAAGAGGGATGATTCATTGCGTTTGTGTTTAGACCCTAAGGCTTTGAATGCTCAATTAAAAAAGAATTATTACTGGCATATACCTACAGTTGATGAAATAACTTCTAAACTGAGCAAGTGTAAATTTTTTTCAACATTAGATGCCACCCAAGGGTTTTCTATGATACCTTTGGATTTTGAATCTTCAAAGCTTTGTACTTTCAGTGTGGGAAGTTTGGGCAAATATCGCTACTTGCGAATGCCCTTTGGACTTTTTGTGCACCTGAAATATTTCAACAACATATGACAAGAATATTTTCAGACATTGAGGGTTGTGGAGTGTATTTTGATGATCTGCTTGTGTATAGCGAAACGCGCGAGTCTCATTTTAGAACTTTAGAAAAAGTGTTTGAAAGGGCAGGAAAGCATAATGTGAGGTTCAATGAAGGTAAATGTAAGTTTTGTATAAGTGAAGTGACCTATTTGGGGCACAAAATTTCAAGTCACGGCATAGCTCCGGATGAAACCAAAGTGGAAGCTATCGTAAACATGCCAAGACCTGCGGATGTTCAAGGAGTTCAGCGCTTTCTTGGGTTTGTTACTTATTTGGGTCGCTTTGTGGAAAATCTGTCAGAGAAAACAGCAGCATTGAGAACTCTGTTAAAAAAAGATGTAAAATTTGTTTGGGAGCACATACATGAGGAAACGTTTCAGGAATTGAAGAATGTACTGAGTAGGGCTCCATGTCTTAGTTTTTTTGATACCAAAAAGCCAGTGGTGATTTCTGTGGATGCTTCTAGGGATGGCATGGGCGCGTCGTTGCTGCAAGACGTCGTTGCTGCAAGACGGAGTTGCTTGTGCTCACGCTTCGAGGGCCTTAACAGAAACACAGATTGAAAAAGAATGTTTGGCAGTATGGTTCGGTTGTGAACGTTTTTATCAATATGTATTTGGCCCAAATAATTTCACTGTAGAGACAGATCATTCACCCCTGATTCACATTTTTAAAAGACCAATTAGCTCTTGTCCCCCTAGATTACAAAGAATGATTTTACAACTTAGAAAATTTAATTTTACACTAATATACAAACCAGGGAAAAAATTAATAGTTGCTGATACCCTTAGTCGTGCTTTTGAAAATAAGTACTTTAATGAAAATATTGACTTAGAGGTAGAGGCGCAGATTTGTTTGGTTTCTTATCAATTAAATGCAACTGATGAAAAAATTCAGGAGCTTAAAGATCAGACAAGGTCAGATCCAGATTGTATGCAATTAAAAGCTTATATCTTGGAAGGCTGGCCATGTAAATTGAGAGAGGTTTCTAAGAATCTAAAAAGCTATTTTAAGTTAAGATCAGAACTTTCGGTTGTCAATGATTTACTGTATAGAGGTCAAAAATTAATTCCTCCTAAAGAAGCTAGACGCGAAATTTTGCATAGGCTTCATTCAAACTCTCATCTAGGGGTTAATAAATGTATAGATAGGGCTAACTTATCATTTTATTGGCCATTCATGAACAAAGAAATACAGGACGTGGTGTTGTCTTGTGCAACGTGTCAAATTCATAGTAAAAATAATCAGTCAGAGCCGTTGAGTCCTCATGATGTCCCAAGAAGACCTAGGCAAAAAGTTGCATGTGACATATTTCATTTAGATGGTCAATCATTTATACTTGTAGTAGACTATTACTCTAAATTTGTAGAGATAAGCAGCCTAAGTGGGGATCTCACTAGTAAAAATGTTATTTTACAATTAAAATCAATTTTTTCAAGACAGGGCATACCAACTATCGTGTGCACCGATGGAGGACCTGAGTTCAATAGTCATGAATTTAGTTTATTTTCAAAAAATTGGCAATTTTCGCACATAATATCATCTCCCAGGTACCCTCAATCTAATGGTCAAGTCGAAAAAACCATAAACTCAGTAAAAAATTTGCTAAAAAAGTGCAAATTCGAAAATCGGGATCCTTACTTGGCGTTGCTTGATTTTAGAAATACTCCTTTGAATGGGGAGTCATCTCCAGCTAATATTTTGATGCAGAGGTCTTTGCGTGACCTTCTACCGAGACCATTAGCTAAACTTAGTTCTAGTTTTCGAGTTAGATATAATAAACATTTAGACAGAGCAAAAAACAAACAAAAGTTTTATTTTGACAAAAAAGGAGTTAAAGCCTTGCCAGAATTAAAAATTAATGACGACATTTTGTATAAAAAAGATTTTTCTCAAGTGTGGAGAAAAGGTATTATTCTGGACATGGTAGGAATGCGTTCTTACAAAATTCGCACTGAGGATGGTTCAATTCTGGTCAGAAACCGTAAATTCCTTAAAAAATTCAAAAAACCGTTAATTAAAGAAACAATTGAACCCTCCTCAAGAAATTTTGAATTTGCTGAAAGCAGCAATCTTGTAGATAAGGATTTTGTGTATAATGACACTGTATCGATGGCAGATGTTACTGAAAACTATTCTAATGACGGTAACAATGATTGTAAAGTGTCAGAATCTTCTGAGGGTGAAAACATAACCCTAAAAACTTCAGATTCAAGCTCTAATAGTAGTTTTGAATCAACAACGGATGATACCGTTGTTGATGATACAAATAACTTACAATGTGATAGGGCTACAGAAACATTATGTAACAGCTCTAGTACCTCTGGGCATATTTCTAGTTTAAATTTGTCGTTTGAAAATACAGATTTTCAAACCCGTACCTCCAGATACGGTAGAAACATTAAGAAAAATTCTAAATTCAATGATTATGTAGCTTATAAATAATGCAATCGTTGTTATTCTTACTGCATTACATAAATGCACTCATGGTTATTGACATTACCAAAATAGCAATTCGTTTTCTTGTAATAAAATTGTTCAATTTACAAAAAATTGCGAATGGATCTTGTAAATATTTTATAATTGTTGATAGTGTTAAGTATTTGTGATGTTATATTGTATAATGAATGACAATAGGTAATTGTTGGTTTTAGTTATTGAAATTTTATAAGTGTTCATTGGTGACTGTATGTTTTTATATTGGTTTTTAGAAAATTTTGTAAATGTTAATTGTTGTCAACATAAGCTTGGGAACCTACTAGAATTTAAACTTAATACGGGGGATGTCATAAGTGTAGTGCACATCAGTGATCCATGGAACGCACCTATTGTCAAATGTCTATGTACAAGCATTCAATAAAGCCAGTTGTCACCCAGTCATTGTCCTGTGTGTATCATTTACTTAACCAGTCCCCAACAAGAATAACACACACTCAGCCGTAAATAGCATATGGCCCGATATAAAAATAATTGGATGTCGTTTTCACTTAAGCCAATCATGGTGGCGCAAGATTCAAGAACTAGGTTTGGCAAAAGAGTACAATGATAAAGATTCCGAGATAGGAAAGTTTTTAAAATATACTTTTGGTCTTCAGTATCTTACACCCGCCGAAGTAGGAGATTGCCTTGTTTTTGACTTGGGAGAAATACAACCACCAGACAGTAGGGTTACCCCATATGTCGACTATTTAGTAAATGTGTATGTGTCAGATAGTGCCCTTTTTCCTCCTGAAATTTGGGCATCTGCTTCACCTAGTATGTGTCGGACAACCAATGCATGTGAATCCTTTCACGCTCATTTTAATGATAATTTTTATAGTAATCACCCATCATTTTACATATTTCTGGAAACATTGTTACAATTTCAAATAGATACTTATATTAAAATAAATAGCATTGATACTGTTAAGCTTCCAAATACTCGAACCCGGAATAAATTTAATTTCTTAGATATAAAATTAAATCTGTATTATAAAACAAAAAGAATAACGAAATTGCAATTTGTAAAACAAGTATGTCATTATTTTGGAAATGTTTGAGCACATAATATGTACATTTAGTGTAAATATTGTTTTTGATTTTATTATAGCACTTATAGTATACTCGTATGTATGTGTAATGTGTACTTGGTCATCAATTAATAAATATTAAAAATTATTTTTCTTTTCTTCAGTATAGATAAGTAATGCAGTATAAATAATCTACGGTTTGTTTCAAGTTTAACTCAGTAGGTTTTCACGAATTTTGCCGCTGCAATTTACAGGTAAGATTAACGCTCTTTGTTGGTCGTGAGCTGCAATTTACATAGTTACTACGAACCAATACATGACCATTCGCTGCAATTTACATGTAAGGATTATAGAAACTCTGACCGCCGCTGCAATTTACAATCGCCGTTCACTCTGACGGGAACTCGAGTGACGGCTTAACGTACCCTAATTATGAAACAGGTAGACTGGTTATCCTGACGGGAATTCGTGTGAGTCCAAAAAATTCAAGTAAAACAAATCAACGTAAAGTAAAAGACAACTGAAAAAAAACCAATGCTTACAAAAACTGGATCCTTAGTACGAGCACGAGAAATGAAAATACTATTTCTCATGTATTTATTATTATTTTATTCCTTCATTCGTCATTTAGCAGTGAACTAATACAGACGCTTTTTTCATCTTCTCAATTTAATACTCTTCAGTTAATTACTTTATACTCTTTATTGCCGAAATTTGTCACTGATTTTAATAGTTGAGATACATATAAGAAAACAATGACATCGATAAGAGGTGAACTCTATCAAAAATTATTTAACACTTATAAAAAGTGTTATCCGGATAAAAAATCCAAGATCGTACACGAAAATGTCAATAAGATTATTAATTAATTTATTTAAATTTTATTATAATAACTAAATAAATATTTTAAATTTTCAGAATTTGTCCATTATCATTCAGAATTTATCATACTCAGCAGGGGGGGGTCTTAGTTTTTGTGACAAAATATTTCTAGGGGGGGTCACAAAAAGTGTGACACAGCGTGACAATGGGGGGGAGGGGGTCAAAAAAAGCTGATTTTACTGTGACGTATTTTATGAACGGTCCCATACCACTCAGTATCATATAACAGATGGTTGTAAGTCTAACAAATTTATTCATTTATAGAATACATTAAATCAAAATCATTTCGGAACAAGATAAATTCGATACGGAAATATGCGGTGCAAAATAAAATTTTATCTTTCAAAGACTTTGATAAAACTCGGTCACTTCCGACGTACACTGATATATGTAACTTCTATATCTCGGATTACCAGTACGGAGAGAAGAAGCTCCTTTCAAAATCTCGTTTTGCTATTCATGCCTTTTTTCCCACTAATCGCTTCAAAATAATTTTTGCCAAAAAGTAACTAGATCTAATTACTTCACACCAAAATTCATACGGATATACCGAACGGCCTAAATGTATTAATCAAGTAAAATTTTTAGGTATTTATACCGGACGGCCCAAATATCATAACTCAACGGACTTGTATGATCAAATTGTTTACCAGGTAAAATTTATATTCACTACCTTACAACATTTACAATTAAAGAAAGTGAGTAAGGAGGAAGTAACACGTTACATACTTTATATCTTGAAAACTAAATAAACTAAAATTAATACCGGAAAAGAGAATAATACTACAATTCAAATTATTATTAGACATGAAAAGTAACTTCGTTACATCGTTTGTACACTTTACGGCTACGTCATGAGTATATTCCTCTGTACGCGCGATGGCGACACGCTGCTACTAATCGCAATAATTTTGAATGGTATGTTCATACTTGCCCCAAATTCACACTTACCCCAGTATACTTATTGAATTATTTTTATTTTTATCGGCAAAGATAACATTTCAAGGTTATTCGAAAATAACTTCACATCCTAAATCATTCAATTCCAATGAATCTCGCATTATTAAACAATGCCGCTACTCAACACAGACCATTTCGGCAACAGTAACTCGGTAACTCAATGCAATACCGACGGAGGTATTTGTAGCTCCCTGTGTAAAACACAAAGTAGCGTTCTCTACACATAACTTATGACTCTACTTTTGCGGACTCTACTCACGAATACTTATCAGAGCACTAAGAACATAATGTGTTATATTTTGTGGGCAGCTGTGTTAACATTGTTTAGTTGACTGTACGCTATATCATCTTGGCAGTCAGCATTCATGATAAATATCGTAAACAACAGCAGTCATGTTAAGAATTTTAATAAATATCCGTATATTTAAATTTATATCATGAAATATGTGTGCCACACTCTACCATTTTTTTGTTTTTGTTCATTTCCTAATTTCTTCAATTTATCCCTCGTGGATTTCTATTTATTTCCTTCTTATTAATTGTACTGCATACTACTTGAAGTTCATTAAAGAAATGAGAATAAAAACAAATTACGAATATTCATGTTCAGTCCAAACTTTCAAGTATAATTAAAAAAGTATCATCGGAAAACCAACCACATTTCCTCCTTAAATTATATCACTGCATGTTTCATTGCGCACATTAGTAAAAATTAATATTATTTATTCTCTCTGTGTGAATTAAAGATGAATATATTAAAAATATTGTTACTGTTATTGATTTCATTATCCTCTGTTATTAATCAATGTTCGACGCCAGTAAAAACTGGAAATTGGAGTATTCTCACTCCCCTAATATTAGAAGGTAGCCTAAGAAGATTTGAAACAAACGGTATGTGTGTATAATATTTTAAGTTTAAGTTCATTCAATCATTCGTTTGGGTCCAAGCACTTGAACCAAATCGTTGTAAAATTTCCAATTTCATTTACTTCCATTCCAGGCGCCTCGTGTCCTCTATATTGAAATAAAGGTTCATTTATTCATGTCATTTGATTCTAGGGCATTTTCAACGTCCTTATAATTTTGTTATCGTTTGAAAAAGTTTTGATAATTGAACGTTTTAAACACATTCAGCCTTATTTATAATAAAATTTAGATTATTCTAGCATCACTTCAAAATCAAACTAGTAAAAAGCATATTAATAAATACATTTAACATTATTTTTTCTACGCCCTTGTCCGTAAACGTCAAAAATCGCACTGTAGACATTCCTTGTAGGTGACATTTAACAATAACATGCACGTAATGAAAATCTCATAACATACACGTGCGTTTAGATAGAAAACCTTAAATTTCTTTGTTGAATCAAATTGCAATTAAATTTTTATTCACGTAAATACTACTTTATTTGGTTTATTTACATACTTTTAATCAATTGTAAAACATAAAAGCTCTTAGCATTTATTAGTGAAATACATTTTAGATTAAAAGAGTGATGCCCCTAAATGTCGGCAACGCATTATACATTTAAAAAAAAATAATTCGCTTTTTCTTGATATGGAAATAAACGTCATCTCATTTTTGTTGTCAATTTTTGTAACAAATTATAGTATCCGCACATTTTCTCCACTCTACCTACGGATATGTCTGTTAGTGGTGAAAAAGATGAAATTATGAGCACTCAGAAGAAAATAGATGGGCGTAGAAAAAGTATAGTACGCACTCGTGAAATTTGTAAACTTTTTCACTCCGTGCTTAATGGGTTTCTTACAACTCTTGTTACATAATATACCAATAACACGCTATAAGTGCGCTATTAGTTTGGTGGTATCGTGTTTATTACTAATAAGGCTGATTTTCTTTGGAAGAACTATTTAGTCATATATAATTGAACATCGCAACGTCTTAAGTTACTTTTTAACGTTCATATCCTAAGCAAAAAAACACGGGAACACATTATAAAGTCTATCTACGCCCATTAGGGATTAAGAAAAGGGTGGACTATTGATATATTTCCATAATATTGGTTGGCACAAGTGAAATTCTTAAACTCATTAAATTTTTTAACCATTTATTTTGCTTGGGCCACCTGTGTGCTGTATATCTCCGTCTCGATCAAGATTGTAGTATAAATGAACAGTTAGATTTAAAGTAATCACCGTTATTAAATACACTCATCGGCAAAAAAACTCGGTCACTTAAAATTCGTTGTCCAAGAACTTTCGTAATTTTTCATCGATTTCAATTGTTTCTTCCAAAGTTAATGTGATGACCCATATTTAAAATCCTTTTGAAGGAAAAAGCGGCCCAATGGCGTGCATATAAATTTTTTTTATAAATTCGAATATTGTGAAATAATGTTAATCTACTATATCAATTTAAATGAAAAAAATAACCTGCATGCAAAATTCATAAAATTTGTAATACAATAATAAAGCGATTTCCTCTAGAACACGGAGTATCTAAAGAACAGTTTTTTGTATCGTCAACCCAACCATATTTTAAAAGTGGGTGTATATCCTCATACAGTTTTAATTATGATATAATTATCATTACTACTATTTTCTTACATATTAAGTTAAAATGTATTTTATTTTATATATTTATTCATGTAATAAAACCGTAAGGATTGTTTGAATAACAAATAAATGAATAAACACTTGACAACATCATGCGTATCAAACCAAGTTTCGTCTAAATAAATTATAGTTCTGTTTGAATCACGGTACCCTTTTATTTTTCGCAAATACTCCTGTCTAAGTTCAGCGATACGCCGAGATTCCATTATTACCATTCGATTATCTAGCTTCTTATATTTAAATCCACAATTCAATAATCCCGCGCATCATCTTGGACTGTTGTTTCAAATGGTCTCCAAAATGCCATGCTAATTAATTATATTACAAAACTTACCCTAACGTCTACGAACAAATGAATATTATATTAATATCAATTCACTGACGCGACCTAACCACTACACCATCAAAAAGGTATTATATTAATGATACCTTTCTACACTAGATCACCTACACTTTCCTATAAATACCTATAACAATTCACTGAACTCACTCAACCAAGAAATATATATTATATTAAATATTTCTTTAAAACAAAATTCACACCCGACACTGAATTATACTAACACAACACAACCCCCCCGGACACCCTCAAGACCGTAGAATTTTTTCTGCGAAAATCGTCAAACGGAGTATACTTCGGTTATTTCGTTATATTACGATGAATACTGCAGTTGATGATTGGTTGTTTCGAAGTCTTGACTGCAAGTGCAACTACGTTGCCAACTCTTCAAAATTTTCTTAAATATAGTAACATATAAAAAGTGGTTTTAATTAATTTTTATTTTTTCAGTAATTTCAAGCGACTTATTTTAATGTTCACTAATAAATTTATAGTTCTTCCAAAGTTAATGTGAAGAACCATATTTTTAATCCCCTTGAAGGAAAAAGCCGCCCAATGGCGTGCATAAAATTTTTTTATAAATTCGAGTATTCTGAAATAATGTTTTTCAAATGTAATTCAAATTAATATAGTGGATTAAAATTAACCTGCATCAAATTTGTAATACAATTTTTTGTAAATAATGCTCATTCTGCCCAGCAAGAACCACGGGGAGGTATGAGCTATTCTTACCAGGAAAAAAGGATTGGGTCGGGTACGTGTATGTTAGTAGGAACATGAAGTTAGTATTTTTTTGTTTTTTTTTATTTTTTTTGCTTTTTTTATTGGATTTGGAAAATATATAAGTACTACTATTATAAATACGTTAAGAAAAAAACCGCGTTTTAAACATACCGACAAGGAAAATTTATTTAAAATAATCTAATAACCAGAATTGTCAGAATCTTCTGAAGTCGAATCGTTTTCAAGTTGGATAACAATTGGTGCTATGTTCGCAATAGGCGGTAAATCCGTATATTCTTTTTCGGTTTTTATTACATGGGCCACGCAATTTTCCCAGTGTTTCTAAACATTGATAATTATATTCAGGAATATCCCGCAATTTATCACGAATCAGTTCTAAAGTTGGTACTATATTGTCCTTATAAAACCCGTGAACAATCCGTTTAATAACATGTTTCGTAGCATTGTCAACCTTACTCAATTTTTGATTTGTTCTTTTCCGTTTTAAAGAATGATCCGTAACAGTGCCTAGTTTAATTACTTTATAAATCGTTGTAAGCCCGATTTTCGTCAATTGGTGAATTCTCGCGATAACCGCATTATCAGAAATTACAGAATTTTCTTTTTTCAAACACGCATACATATTTAAAACAACGCGTTGACACTGAACATGTAAATCTTTGTTTTTAAATTCGGCCCAATCATCAGTATCATTTGCATTTGTTTGAGGCGCCAAATTATTAGATTCCCGCGCATCATCTTGGACTGTCTTTTCAAATGGTCTCCAAAATGCCATTCTAATTAATTACAAATAAATTAGAATCTTAAAACTCACCCTAACGTCTACGAACAAATAAATATTATATTGATATCAATTCACTCAACTCCACGAACAAATAATAAATATTATATTGATATCAATTCACTCAAGTCCACGAACAAATAAATATTATATTGATATCAATTCACTAAAATCACTCGACCAAGAAATAGGTACTAGATATTTACTACTATTATTTTAAATATTTCTTTAAAACAAAATTCACACACGCCCCTGAATCGACACACGATACTAATATGTCTCTAATATCGCAGGCCACCTGCGGAGCGCATATACAATAGCCCGAATAGTAAGCGATCCGTTACTCCGTTATAATATAAACAATAATGTACTTGATGATTGTATTGTCTCGGAGCTTCGTGAACACGTGCGATGAATTTCTAGAGTGTTGCCAGATAAACGAAATTTTCTTAAATATAGTAGGCATACAAAAAGTTATTTTAGTTAATTTCTCTTTTTACAGCAATTTCGAGCGACTTTTTTAATGCTTACTAATAAATTTATATTATGTATTTTTTTTTAAATATTTCCAAACTAGCTTTCTTATAACATCACGAGCTAACAGTTTACTGAAGTAATGGAAATCATTTGTATAGTGAGCCCTACAATTTTAGAAAATATATCTGACAACATTGCTTTATTTTATGGTCTTCACATTAACTTCAGTTAAACTTTACATTATGTATTTTTTTAAAAATATTTCCAAACTAGCTTTTTTATAAAATCACGAACTAACAGTTCACTGAAGTACGAGGAACATTTGTGTAGCGAGCCTAACAATTCTAGAAAATATATCTGAAAACATTGCTTTATTTTATGGTCATTACACTGACAATAGTTAGAGTATATTAAAACAAAGTACAGAAAGTTTTCCAAAAATGTTGATAGCTTATGTATACAAAGTGGAAAAATCCATACGTATTTGTAGTCCATTTTCTTAACACCCTGTGGAACAGTTCGGGTAATTTGTAAAATAAACGCTCAGTTTATTACAAAGACCATCCTTTTCGCCATCTTTCAGTTTACATCTCTCCTTGATATCTTGATTTCTTTTGAAGATACACGTATTCAAATAAAAGAATGGAATTGTTTTAGGGAAAAAATTTAATGTAATGTTTTAATATTCAACAGTGATTTGAACCAGAAAAAAAACATAATTTGGCATTTTTCAATATTTCGTATGCCCACCTCTAGCAGAAATAACTGCACGCAATCGCCGAGATATCGAATTGATAAGACGAATAATGCGATCTTGAGGTATTGCGTCATATTCAGCATGCAACGCAAAACGCAACTCGTCAAATGTTTCGGGTAGTATAAGACGTCGACGAATGTTTCTTTGAATTTCATCCCAGAGATGTTCAATCGGATTCAGATCCGGGCTACATGCAGGCCATTCTTATCGCTGGATATCAACCTCATCCAAATATTGGTTAATAAAATTTGTTACATGCATTGTCGTGCATTAAAATGAAGTCACCTCCAACAAATGGAGCATAGGGAACTACAGCTTCCTGAGAAACGTCTTATATGTAACATTTAGCATTTAGAGCTCCGGTTTTAATAAATAATAATTCGGTACGTGCTGCTTTTATCTCAGCGATTGCATGCAGTTGTTTCCGCTAGAGTTCGGCATACGAAATATCGAAGAATGCCAATTATGTTTTCTTTTTGTTTCAAAGTTCTGTTGAATATTAAAACTTTACAAATTAAATTTTTTCTCTGAAACAATTCCAGGTTTTTATTTGAATACTTGTATCTTCAAAGGAAATCAAGATATCAAGGTGAAATAAAAACTGAAAGATGGCAAGAAGGATGGTCTTTGTAATAAACCAAGCGTAAACTCTACAAATTTACCGAACTGTTCCACAGGGTGTTAACAAATTGGACTACAAATACATGTTTTTTTTCACCCTGTATAAATAAGCTATCAATATTGTTGGAAATTTTTTCTGGAGCTTGTTTTAATAATAATAGTATTCTGTATACCTAGGCGGTAAAGTAGCATTTAAAAAAAAGCACTTTGCTGTCGTAGTTGAAACTTATTTTTTTATCCTACACAATAATTATTGGTAATTTTTTTTCTATAAAAATTTTATTTTATAATATAAAATGCATTACCGTTTTTATCCTACATAATAATTGTTACATTATTTCATCTGATTCAGGCTCCGTAACTGACAAGTTAACATCAAAGAAATATCAAAATACGACAACTTATGATTGACTTTGCAGACATTAACAACTGCTAACAATTTATTTTTACACGCTTTTTATTAGCTTCACTTGTATGTTTGACTGTTTGTATGTCTGTATGTAACTCTCCGCGGCTTCTGGCACCGAACGAATTCAATGTCGACATTCACTATGAGCGACAGTATGAATATTTTCGACAATCGAAAAGCTATACTTAAAATGCTGGACATACATGTTAATCAGAAGAATTCACTTAGAAAAATATCAATTGTAAATATTGAATATGAATTCGATGTCAACGCTTACTATGAACGATAGTATGAATATTTTTTTGATAGTCAAAAAGCTATACGTAAATGCTGGATATTCAAGTTAATTTTAAATATTTCCTGAGAATAAGAATTAAATCATTTGAATTATTGTAACTAAATTTATATTTTTTTTAAATTCAACAGCAAGTGCACACGTCAAGACTGGATTGGTTATCGAAGTAATAACTGTTAATTTTCTCTTCAAGTCGGAACTAATTTTACAACTCTCCGCCCTCTGTTAGAAATTCGATATACTATCTGCATCAACATTAAGTTTTAGAATTTCACACCTCAAATTTTATTGCGTTGTTGAAGAAGAATTTTACGTTCATGCACCCTCTGTTGGAAATTAATAATACTATCAACGAGAACTTGAAGAAAAAATCTATAGACAATAAATCGAACTAAAAAGTTAAAAATAAATATAGTTTAATAAAACTTAAAAAACACGCTTTTTTTAAAATTATTTTTAACTTTTTAGTCCAACATTCTTTAAAAGCGTGTTTTTTTTAGTTTTTTAAACTATATTTATTATACTGACGTTTAATGGTGTTGTTTATTTCAAGCGATTCTTTTTTGTTTCTTCTGAATATGATGTGATTGAAATCGTAAGTAACAATTTTTATGAAATTCGGTTATTTAATTATTTCGCTTTGATATGTGTGTCGCCACCTATTGCGATAGTAAGAAACTGGTTTAGGACGAAACACTTTCAACAAAATCATATTCTAAAATATCGATTTTAAGTACTCAAATATAACTTTAAAACACCTTTTTATCTCCCCTGTAAAATACATGTTTTGTTATTAACGAGGAATTGCCGTCTGACCCTCGTTATGCTATTTTAACTCGGTGGGATATCAATCAAATTAGCAATTTTTATTCAATTTGTCAATTGGGGCGCCAGCAAGCGTGGAAACGTGAAATTTATTTTCTCGGCTAGCCGTAGAAAAGGTAACTTTCTCGCCTCCGTAAAGCTGGTAAAATTTAACTTTTTCATAGTGTAGGATAAAAAAGAATACAATTTGGCAAATAAACAATTAAAATCGTTAAAAAATTACTAAATTTCTTGGACAACGAACTTTATCAAAATTTTAGGTGGCCGATTTTTTTTGCCGGTGAGTGTATGTTCAACAAACAATTATTATTAGGGAGATATGTCTAATAACCCTTTCATATTCCAATAAGTTAAATAAATAATAAATTAAAAGGAAATTGGTCGTTATACAATAACAATTACCTTTTCAATTTTTTTAAACGAATCAGCTCAACTTTAATTTCCAACAAGTTGAGTGGAATTTTTATTTCCATTTCCATTTTAGCATTTCGACTATTGTATGCTTATGCCATTCAATTTTCTCGTATGACCTGGACTCATGAATTAAATTTTTTTACTGTATAGCTATGGCGTGGCGTGTTGGTATTCAATACCATCGTTTAAAAAGCAGAAAAATAAATATATTTTCTTCCTTTTCAAAAATTCTATTCCGTAATTATTCTCTTAATAAATTAAAATTATCTATTCCATAATTTCAATACACCTATTTCCATTATGAAAACCATAATAGAGATTGCCGATTTGAAATTTTAAAATAAATAATGAAAATTCAAGAATTAAAATTATAAAAAAAAATAATTTAAGTATAGAAATTCAATATCTATTATGGATTGAGGTTGCCTATACCAAGGAAATGCATGTACTTGAAATGGGATAGTAATCACCGGTGTCACTATTTAAACATGATATCATGCGTGATATCCTATTAGGGGGTGTTTCTATTGCCGGCGTCGGCGACGATCTCTGCAAGTAATTAGGAGGTAAAACGCTTTGACGAGTTCTTCAGAGGTGAAAAACGTGAAATTAATAAAAATCATATAAATTGGTAATAAACTGATTAAAGTTTTACAGCAATAATTATAACCACCACTGCAAAACTGTACTGCATGTACAAAAGAAAATTGATAGGATTGACCTGCGACAAGGTAGTTGCAGCAATCATCCTTTCGTTTTTGAAAAGTTGGACGAAGCCGGCTATAGAGGCACACTTGTCCTATTATTTGAATGAGAGTGAGAGTAACCTAATATCATTTGTTGTTTTTTGTGGTTATTTGTTCCCTCACAGCTTATTATTTTTTTGTAAGCCCTTCACTGTTGTAGTAACAGCATTTGGTCAGTCCAATACCACTGTAACCTCCAACTGCCCGAGCCTTTCGAAGACAACGGTTAGCGGTGTTGCCAGCCATACACCCAGTTTCGCACTTTCAGATAAATGAATTACTGCAGGATATGTGTTGGAAAACGAGTAGCTCCAACATTAACGAGTAGTTCCAACATTGTAGAAATTAATCATTTTCCACTTTTAAAGTATAAAAACTAACACCTCCTATAGTTAACTGTCATCATAACATTTATGGAAAAGTCAATAATCTAACCTCATTTTAATATTGGTTTTGGCATCTGTCAAATTATGAATGATAAACATTCATCTCCATAGGTGGTTTATTTTTTCGTAATAACATAGTAGACTAAGACTGACATTTTTGGAAGTAACTTAAAAAAATTGGACACAAAAAGTCACAAAATTTTTCATTTTATATAAGTCTTATAAAATAATTCCCACCCCAAAGAGCTTACGTGAAGTCTTTTAATGAAAAGGTTGAGTGTCACCTGAGTACAAGTTCAATGAAATAAATACATTTCTCATAAATTTAACCGTCACACCAAGAGTAATGGAGAAAAATTTATTGGAATTGGTACCTATCTCTGCAGTATAGAAAATTGTTACAGTTGTGCTAACAATTTCAAGATAAGTTGTTTCAAACTTCATAGTTTTCGCTAATGCTCATTTGATTCTATATTTTTTTTGTGTAAATATTTTCTTGTACTTAGTTTTGAATTTAAGGGTGGATGACAGGCCTGGCTATTATGCATGTGTGTTTTAGGCTATAGGAGTTAAGTCACAGCTGTTTTGTTTTGCAATTCATAATATGAAAAGATATTGTTAAATTAGTTCAGTTAGATTTTGTTATTGAATATATTAAAATAAGTTTAATGTGTTTAATTAAAATCATTTAGGTTTTTTTGTTTACAAAATGATGAAAACAATACAAATTTCAACCAGCACCCATGAGTTTATGGTCTATTTTTTCGACAATTAAAAGGTCGACCCTGCTTTAGTGTTGCAGTCAAAGAGTGACTGTAACAATATGCAACATCAATACATTTTTTTTATATGGAAAGTTGTATTACACCTGGTCGAGAACAACGACCAACCGTCAATTTTGTCTTATCCTAAATTTTATATCAATACCTAATGTAAATAGAACTTCGATTATGTTATACTTTTAATCCTTGAATCCCCATCATGTTTTTCACAATTTTAATTATGGAATTTCCATCTTTTCCATAATTTCAATTCTTGAATTTCCATTTTGGTTTTCATAATTTAAATACACGTATTTTTATCATCAAAAACAAAATAGAGATTGCCGATCTATAGTTATGAAAAACCTAATGGTAGTTCAGGAATTGAAATGATGAAAAACATATTAGAAATCTAATTTCCAGTGTGTACCTAGAGTTACCTACAATTTTGCATGGCAATATAATAAACAAAATCTCAATAAATGATAGGAATTCGAATTCGAGTTTTTATTATGTGTTTAATAATTGTAATTATTCAATTACCATCATGTACCGGGTGTCCCAATAAGAATGGCTCTCGGCCATATCTCGGGAACCGTTTATAGTACAGCTTCGGAAAATAAAAATTTATAACAAAAGTGACCTCGAGATAAACCTGGAAATTATTTATAGAGTTGTAGGTCCACCGCCAAAGGGCGTAATTAACTACCAAAAATTATAAAATGAATAATTTACAAATTTTGCCTAATTAAGATGCATTTAAACTATGGTTATCGTATTCTTCAAGAAATTCAGAATATATTTGATTGTATAAGTTTTAGTCTATCTCTTCAAATAAGAGGTGGGTGGGAAGCGGGAACTTTATTATGAAAGCACGCCTGTAATTCCAGTTCTACTTAACCTATTTATGCAAACTTAGGCTTTTTGAAGAGAGCTCCTTTCTACCAATGTAAGAGTTATAATTTCGAAACAACCTAATGAGTAACGTATACGCTAAAGGGGGCTATTTATTTATTTTTTTAAATCTAGCTATCCTTGAAAAATGTTGAATAGAAACATGCAGTTTAAATTAAGGAATATAAAAGTAGACCAAATTAGCAACAGAATAACGAAAACCGCATGTCGATATCTTTTTCGTATTACGAGATATCCTAAGAAATGTGTGAATTTCAAGCATTTTCCTTTAAACATAAATTACTCCGGTATGACTGAACGGATTTTAACATTTTTTTGACTCCTCAAAATTGTCTTTCCTTGTTCTATTAATAATAGTTCCAATTATTATGTCAATATTACTTATGCTGTCACCGGGAAACTGCGTTATGGAAGTTAAAATGGAAATATATAAAAACAAGTATTGGGCTATGAAAAAAACAAAACAAAAAGATATGTCTTGTGTCAAATTAATAAACCTAGTAATTTGTCCATTTACGTGTCATTGCGATTTGTGTGCTTTAAATTCGATATAAATTTTACTTAAAAGTTATATCTAAGATGATTCTTACAAACGAAGAAGCATTTGATATGATAGGCATTTACCTACTTTGAATATATGAGAAATGCAACTGTTGCGGTTATGGTATATGCCATACAATATCCCCAAAAACGTCAGCATAAGTAATATTGACATAATAATTGGAACTATTATTAATAGAAAAAGGAAAGACAATTTTGACGAGTCAAAAAATGTTAAAATCCGTTCAGTCAAACCGGAGTAATTTATGTTTAAAGGAAAATGATTAAAATTTACACATTTCTTAGGATATCTCGTAATACGAAAAAGATATCGACATGCGATTTTCGCTATTCTGTTGCTAATTTGGTATACTTTTATATTCCTCAATTAAAACTGCATGTTTCTATTCAACATTTTTCAAGGATAGCTAGATTTAAAAAAATAAATAAATAGCGCCCTCTAGCGTATACGCTACTCATTAGGTTGTTTCGGAATTATAACTCTTACATTGTTAGAAAGGAGCTCTCTTTAAAAAGTTTAAGTTTGCATAAATAGGTTAAGTAGAACTGGAATTACAGGCGTGCTTTCATAATAAAGTTCCCGCTTCCCCCCCCCCCTCTTATTTGAAGAGATAGACTAAAACTTATAAAATCAAATATACGCTGAATTTCTTGAAGAATACGATAATCATAGTTTAAATGCATCTTAATTAGGCAAAATTTGTAAATTATTGATTTAATAATTTTTGGTATTTAATTACGCCCTCTGGCGGTGGACCTACAACTCTGTAAATAATTTCCAGGTTTTTCTCGAGGTCACTTTTGTTATAAATTTTTATTTTCCGAAGCTGTACTATAAACGGTTCCCGAGATAATATGGCCGAGAGCCATTCTTATTGGGACACCCAGTACATAGGGTTATCTACAATTTTGCATTGCAATACAATAAACAAAATCTCAATACATGCCAGAAATTCGAATTCCAATTTTTATTATGTATTTCATAATTCTAATTATTTAATTTCCATTATGTACTTAGGGCTACCTACAATTTTGTTTGCAATACAATAAACACAATCTCAATACATGATAGGAATCCGAATTTTTATTATGTATTCCATAATTCCTATTATTGAGCTTTCATTATAATCCTCATAATTTTAAATCCACAATTTGTATTAGGTTTTCCATAATGGAAATACGTGTATTAACATTATGAAATACATAATTTTGATTCTTCGATAGAAAAATTGAGGAATTAAAGTTTTTGAAAGGAAATATATTTTCATTTGGTTTTTTTAACGAGGTTATTAAATACCAAAACGGCGCGCCATAGATAGCAGCTACCAACTAAAGATGTCTAATATACCTAGATATTCAACCGAAGGTACTGTATAGCACAAATAGGCACCTATAGCCAGTGCGTATCTAGAGTATGTTTAATCCATGAGACTCCAAAGTTAGAGTCGAATCGGGCATATCCAGAAAACCGTTCACACGCTCAATAAACTTAATTGCAATCTCTTGGAATATTCGAATTAGATTTATTTTTACGTTTTTCAGTATCTACTTTGAACAATCTGTATGTGGAGAAGGATAAATGTTTATCCATCACAGACGAATTTGAAGCAGGATCAATCATAAAAAGTATTATGCATAAACTACTTCCTTCACCCGTTGGAGTACACCTTGCAATTGGCGATGAACCTCGCTGGGTTTTTAGTGAATCGTTTGAAAATGGACTGCCACGTAATGAGTCCTATTTTCGTGGTATTTTCGTCGATGATGCGAGGTTCCTTATAACATCTGCCACGTATACACATGGTGAGTAATACAGTAATTCATTTGCTTGCTCTAAAAGTATTGTATACAGTAGACTGTTTTTTTCGTTAAATATACTGAAAATATTGTTGGACTTAGCTAAAATCATATATTGTAAAAGTTTGAACTCTTCTTATTCATATTAAGAGGTGCTGCATTAGAAAATTTCATAGGATATTTTTTGAATATTTTTTATGGGTCGTAAGTTATTCGCATCAATCTGCATTGAATAAGTCAAAGCAGGAAGAAATTTCTTAAATGTAACAAAAATCCTTCAGTTTAACAATTACAATTAATAAATATATAATTAAAAAACAATTCTGAGATACAAAATATAATGTTTCCATCAATATGATAGATTATAAACAATCAAATTATGATTTTGTAACCTAAACAGCCCCAGACTAGAGCACTTCACCTTAGGGAGTGGAATTCGGCACCAATTAAACTATTTTATGAGTTATCACTGGGATGGGGTGTACAATTAATATTCAAGGCGATGAAATAAAACAATTTAATTTGCTTAAATCTTCATTATACTTAAACTGAGTTCAATATACAATTCGTGCCGCGTTTCGCTAACACAGTAGCTTTGTCAAACGAGAAAGACTGTGTTAGCGAAACGCGTCACGAATTGTATATTGAACTTAGTTCAAGTATAATGAAGATTTAAACAAATTAAATTGTTTTATTTCATCGTCTGGTATGGATCTTCATCAAGTAAAAGCCTCATCTATTCAATTAATATTCAATTGGACGGCACTAGCTTTTAAGCGAAATGAAAGCAATGAAAAATGAAAGCAATAGGAGGAAAGCTGGAAACACTTTGTAAAAATTAACGTTACGTGACTTAAGAAAAATAAAAACAAACTACTTATCCCCGATCATGTTTATCTAATAATTCAATAAATATTTAATAGTAAATAAAAAAGTTAAATATATTAAATATTTATTGAATTATCCAAAAATTCACATAAACAGAAAACAAACTTGGAAAATAACAAGTTATAATAATTGACATGCCAAATCCAAATCCCACAGACGCTAAAGATAAGACGAAAGAGCTTATCTTAGTTAGAGGACTGTGGATGTTTTGCAGTTCTTAGCGCGATAGCGGCGTTGGTTCCAACAGGTTGTGGACCTCCTGCACAGGAATGAGAACAGAAAAACTAAAGTTGGCGGATTGTGGCCTAGGCTTAACTTTCGCTCAACTTGAGACGTAAACTTGCCGGCTGCAGGAAAAAGAGTAAGTTGTTCTCATAGGAAATGGCCAAATCAAGCGATTATATTGGACAGTGGGACGAGTCGCCAAACTAATTTCTGGAATAGACAAAAAAGTTCACCATGTTAAGGTAACAACAGCCAGGGGGCAGTATCTACGCCTGATACAACGTATTTTTCCGTTGGAGGAATGTATTGATGCAAAATTTATTGACGCAGCCATAATTGGATAATCCGTTCGAGAACAACAAAAGCCGAAACCGGGTTCAACGAATGGAGGTGAGAGTGCGGTAGTGCCATCGGACGAAAGTTCCTCGGTACCGGAAGCACACGTTTATTGGTAACTTCGCAGAATTGTGTAATAATCGTTAGCGCATCGTTGACAATTTTCGGCACATTGATTAGCGGAGCGGGAACAACAGAGTAATTCATAGATGAGTCTGCCTGAGTCGTTTAGTTTTCGTCCACTTTGTTTAACTCGTTCGATCGTCTCCTCGTGCTGTCGTTTAATCGTACATCCGTGATCGTATTGTCCATCTTCTTCCTGTTGGCTTATGGCTTTCGGCATCGTCAACCTCTTGCCTGCCTTCTCCTGGCTACTCGTTCGCTAGTTCAATAGCTTCCATTCTTTTTCTGAAACTGTTATTATGGCTGCTTTATACTCAAGGACTGTCTGAGTTTAAAGAACAGTATTGCATCCGGATATCGTTATAGTTATCTCTCCGTTTGGGCGATTTTGATTAAATTTGAAAACATTTTCATATTTATTTATCAAGTCCTCTAATACTCGATCTGTCCTGTCTTGTTCCAGTATTGTGGAATTAACATCATTTTTCATCAGGTCATCCATTATCACGTGGCTCTTTTTCACTTGAAACTTTGAAAATTAAGTTTTAGATTTTCACAGAATTAAATCGAACACCTTAGTTCACGCAATGGAAGTTTCCTGGGCCCATAACCTGTTAAGGGTACGGGTTGAATGATACACCGTTTTAAAAAAGGTATGCATGAAATAGTTTTATTGAATAGCACTCGTAATATCTTGAATATATATTTTTTTAATTTTCTTCTGAAATTTCATTGAGAGTTGGAATCTGTTCATTTATAACAGGAATTGCGGTGTTTATTAAAATGTTCCTTTTTGTAATGAAAGAATTTTTGTGAAAGTGATCTCCACAAAAATAATTTCTCTTATTACTATATATTCAAACCATTTTTTCTTCCTTCATTATTAGTAGGAAAAGCAAGAAATCTGTGACATTTTGGTGCAGAACATTTATATCTATATCTACCTGGTGGAGACATTATGATTCTGTTACTGATCAGTTTATAATATATAACTATACTTTAATTTGATATTTTTTATCACATTTTATTCCAACCTTCTGGTTTTTGTGTTATCTTATTTCTATCAGTTAACCAAATTATTTTGATTGGTAAGTGTATTTTATGAAATTAATATCCCATGTAAAAGCATGGTTCTTGAAAAAAAAATACCAATATCAATATGCACCGTCTCACTTTGTTCAGTTCAGTTCAACTTACTTTTTAAGAGTTTTAATACCTATTTCTTCCAGTTGTCAACTTATACAGGGTGTTTTCAAATGACACTTCCAACTTTTGCATGTAGATACCTCTCGTGAAATTGACAAAATGATATAACAATTGAAGTGTCCAGCCTATTTACTTTTCGAAATACAGGGTGTTGTTATGAAAAATTAAAAGTTTTAATTTGATAACTTTAATATGGATAAATATATTGATTTGACATTTGACAGGTTGTTTTTAAATGTAAAATGGCATATTTTGATGGAAAAACATTTTTCAATTCTTGATCCAGTGGTGTACATTTGGAAGAATGTCACATTTCCCTCCCATTTTTTAAGCCACTGGCATTTCAAGCTATTTTCATTTTATTTTGTATTCCTCAATGGTTTTCAGGTAAAACGCATAACCTTTACATAAAAAAAAAGTTATATAATATCTCATTCAAACATAATTTTTCACTAAGCAGGGTTACGTGAAGTCCCTTGTCTACGACACAATACTAGAAACGGGAGAAGAACTGATAGCAAGAATCCATGCAGCTACAGAGATTATTTCCGGCAATCGCGTCTTTCCAAGGGATGCGATTTTGAATGAGAAAGCGTTGCAGATTATGTATAAAATATCCTGTTACATATTCTAACCATCCAGTAGTTTGGTAGTGATTAAAATAAATCGAAGAAAAATATTTTTTCGTGCAATCGTGCAAAAGTCACTTCCAAATTTGACATTTCTAAAATACTACAAAGACAAGGATTATTTTTTATTGAATACCAACAAATACATAAGTACTTATATTATTTAGGATGAATATTAACATTAATTGTACAGTTTGTATTATTACTTATATTTACTCCAGAAGTTGAAGCAGGAACTGTCAAAATATTTTGTATATATTGAAACATATCATTTCCATGGCACACATTGTTAAATAAATTAAACTGCTGATGATTTTAAAGCAATGATATATTTATTTACAATTATCTAGTTTAATAATTTGAACGATTGCACGAAAAATAGTGTGTATGCCATGGCCGCGAAACTTTTTAACGACCTCAAGATTATCTTGCCTCGGCGATAAGTGTTCTTTCGGTACGTTAAAAAGGTATTTCGCTGCATAAGCATACAAATAACTATTTTTCATTTCATTATTAAAAAGTGATCTCGCAAACTTCATAAAAACATTTGATATCCAAAAAACTACAAATTTTTTTATATGTAACGGATATGCGTTGTTCACGTGAAAACCATTGGAGAATACAAAATAAAATGAAAAAGCTTCAAATTCCAGTGGCGTACAAAACGGGAGGGTAAATGTGATATATTCTTCCAAATGTACACTACTGGGATGAATAATTCAAACATGTTTTCCATCAAAATATGCCCTTTTACATTTAAAAACAACCTGCCAAACGTCAAATCAATATATTTATCCATTTTAAAGTTAACAAATGAAAACATTTAATTTTTCATAACTTCAAAAGTAAATAGGTTGGACACCACAATCCTTATATTATTTTGTCCAATTTTACGAGAGGTATCTACATGTAAAGGTTGTGAGTGTATTTTGAAAACACCCTGTATATTGGGATAAAATCCAAATTCGCCTTTTTTGCAATTATAAGATGATAATAGTATATTATTAAACGAGCAATTTATGATAGCCATTATTCATGCAGGGTGCAAGGGGCGCAAATCACCCGAGTGAATAATGGACATAAATTGCGAATAGGATACTATACTTTGTCCACGACCCTTGATTTCTTTATTAAATAAAAGTCATGTAAATAATGCGAGTGTAGAACGCAACGTGATAATTTGGTTTTATTGACAATTCTAACGTCAAAATTGATAAATTTGACATATAGAGATGGGCGATACTGTGTAAAGTATCGATACACCGTACCGTTACAAATAAAGTGTTTTAAAACTATCAATATTAGAAAATATTGTAATGAAAAGTATAGATACAAAAAATTTCGATATTTTATCAATACAATATATTTCAGAACCAAATTTCCTAAACAAAATTCGCAGATTCAATAGTTTATTGCATATTGTACCCCCATCCCTATAGTCACCTATGTACCGAAATGTTGTGGGTGTTGAGTTTTCATGGTATGCTATTTAAATGCAAAAGCGTGAATTATGGAGCATAATTCACTGTAGTAGATATATAGGTACCATATACCTTTTGTTAGGAGGTAAAATATTGACTTATTATTAAGTGGTCGTGGACAAAGTTAATTATTAATATTATGTATTATTAAGTGAGGTTATCAGCACCGTTGGCGAGTTTACTGCCGAAAAGTGGCGCGGAGCGCCACTGTTCCACCCAAATTACTCTACGACTCAGAGGATTGATCCGTTTTAGACGTGCGTCACCTTAAAATGTTCGTCTTGAGTTTGCCTATCGACCCTTGTTCCGGGATTTTTGATTTCGAATTTTATTTTTCTGTAATTTGTGTCCAAAAATTTACTTTCATGGAAAAATGGCGATTTTGGGTGCCAAAGTCATCCTAGCGAACGCAACATTGAGTTTTTACAAAACTTTTTTGAAGGAAACTCTTCCCCTACAGCCCCTGTCGGGAATGACGACCTTTATGAGAAACTTGTATTGAACGAAAAGTGTTCAGTATCACCTAAGGAATATGTCCGGATTTTTACAGAATTTTTGGAAATTTTCTGAGATTCTGGAATTTGGCAATTTCCTGGCCAAATTAAATGGCCAAAAATATCCTCAAACATTCTGAGAAAATTTGTGGGTATTGCTGGATTGATTACAAACACTTTTTATTGAAACAAATTTAGATTTTTGTTTCAATACATTTTTGAGGAACAATTTCCTTTAGCATCAATAGTTTTGGATCACTATAATCGTTTTTAGGCATGACGGCCCATTTCTCTCGCAATTTGACGTACACAGGATTGTAGGGGTTGTCAGGAGGAAGAGTTTCTTCCGAAAAAGTTTTGGAAAAACTCAATATTGCGTTCGCTAGGATGACTTTTGCACCCAAAATCGCCATTTTTCCATGAAAGTTAATTTTTGGACACAAATTACCGAAAAATAAAATTCGAAATCAAAAATCCCGGAACAAGGGTCGATAGGCAAACTCAAGACGAACATTTTAAGGTGACGCACGTCTAAAACGGATCAATCCTGTGAGTCGTAGAGTAATTTAGGTCGCACAGTGGCGCGGAACGCCACTGTGCGCCGGTTCCCGGTTGAGCAAAAGAGTACGAAATATTCTGATTGGTCTGACTAAACTGGCCAGCGCAGAAACACTGTCCGTTTCTGCTTATTAACTTGCAGTCTCTTTCTTTTATTTTCTCACTTGTAATACCACTAGTGTTAAAATTATTGCTGGTAAATTTTTTCAACAAAAACATGAAACCGAGGAAAACATTTACCGGAAATTAATTTAAGATATGGGGTATTCGGTAGGAAAATTTCACATATTCGTCGATCAATTTATTTAAAAATAAAACTTACTATTAGTGAGTGAGTGAGTGCCAGACGTCCAAGGGGTCTATTTTGTTTTTCGTCGTTTCCAGACGATATCGTTACGCAGACGACTTATTTGTCAACGACAATTTCTTTTAACTCTATTCTGTAACATTATCGTTCAGTGTCTATTTTAGTGATCAAAGTTAACGGCAAATTTTAAGGTTGGTATTATTAAATTGACAGAAAACGTACGTCGAATATTATTTTTCCAGATGTTTTGTGTTTCCAGTGTCACTTCTAATGTCCATTTTGATAATTTGGGACTGTTTCTGGGTTCTATTGAGGATAATGATTCAATTATAAAAAAACCCAAGTATATAGATGAGGTGAAATTTCCTCAAATAAATATTTTGCCGATACAACATCCAGTCTATACAGGGTGAATCACGACTAACGGGACGGAGGTTTATGGCGAAACGGTGAAAATTTTGAAATGTTTGTCACTTCAGTAGTTTGTACATTCATATAGGCTACATTTTAAAATTATTTTGAAATATACAGGATGTTCCAATAAAGTGTGGCGTATCAAAGTTATATTTTTTCTTATGGAACACCCTATATTTGATTGCATTTTCTAATTGCCCCTAAAAAATAAAATACTGTTTCATGTTGGTTCCCTATACCTAAATACAGAGGGTTCCGAGTTATGCTGACTTTTTTAAAAATGTGAACATTTCGAAAAAAATTAATAACTCATTGATATAATAAATTCTAGCAAATTTTCTCTCACAGCTCAATAGTCGGACATTCGTTGAATGTATTCTACGATTGAGTACTAAACATTTCTTTACAGGGTGTTCAGAATATTCAGTTAAATTATTAGATCATTCAATGTATAATATCGGGCTTATTTTAAATGGAACACCCTGTATTTTGATAATTCACCATATTCAAAAAAATGTCCCCTTTCGAATGGTATAAGGGTGTCTAATACCTAGGTATTATACTTTTCGTGTAATTTACAATTTTCTTAAATCGTATGGTAAATCGATTCTAAAACGTCTGCAATTCTCTTTAATTTTAAACTGATGATCTGTAAAAGAAACAGTGAAGCTGCTAATGAATATGTACACTTGTAATTTCTGAGGTACACTAATTTTTTTTGCCGATATAAGTATTTGAGTACATAATAAAACAAAAACAAATTTTCATTAGAGCAAATACATAAATACTACAAAACGAACAACAATAAATTATTAGAAGCAAAAAATGGAAAATTACTATAATAGATGATCAAAATGCTTGCCATCTTGTGCAATACAACACGTGATTCTAGCTTCTAGCGATTTACCTACATTATTTAACATTTGGGGTGTTATAGACGCGAAAGCGTTCGAAATTCTCAATTTCATATCGTCTGGAGTAGTAGGGGGTGTAGAATACACAATATTTTTAATATAACCCCATTTGAAAAAATCCATCTTGGTCAATTCTGGTGACCTAGCTGGCCAATTATAAGGACCGCCTCTACCTATCCATTTATTTCTGAATTTTCTATCGATGTAGTTCCTAACTACACGTGAAAAGTGAGCAGGAGCTCCGTCCAATTTTAGCCACATTTTCTTCCGTATGCTGAGTGGTAGGTTTTCGAGAAGGATCCAGAAGTCTTTTTTCAAAAAACTCAAAAATTTTCTTCCATCCAGGTGTCCGTCAAAAAAATACGGGCCGATAACATACTCACCCACAATACCTCCCCAAACGTTTACACTCCATCGGTGTTGGCGATCAACAGTACGGAATAAATGTTTGCTTGCTGTATCATAATAATGAAAATTATGTCTATTCACTAACCCATTATTGTGGAATGTTGATTCGTCAGCAAACAATACATTATTACAAAAATCAGGATCTTCTCCAACTTTATCCAAAGTCCATAAACAAAAATTTAAACGCTTATCATAATCCTCTTGTGTCATCTGCTGGTGTAGTTGGATATGATACGGATGGTAGCGATTTTCCTTGAGTATTCTACATACACTCATTTGACTTATTCCTAATTCACTTGAAATTTATCTAGAACTGGTATTTGGATCAGTATCACGAAATCTATTAAGCAGTCTTTCGAAAACATCCTTTTTTGGGTGAATTCTATTAGGGTACTTTTGAGCATAAACTTTAGATGCTAGGAGACATTTTTCTGAACATTCCCCAATGCAAAGTATCATGTCGACTCTTTCGTTTAAAGGATCCTGCTTCATTTTTGGTAGCAATAAAATTTGAAACTAACACAATATCGTTTAAAGAATTAACTGAAAAATATCATAAAATGACATTAAGTTAGGTACCGACTAGATTATGTAAGAATTTTTTGTTTTAAAATCGATTTACCATACGATTTAAGAAAATTGTAGATTACACGAAAAGTATAATACCTAGTTATAGGATACCCTTATACCATTCGAAAGGGGACATTGAATATGGTGAATTATCAAAATACAGGGTGTGAGAGAAAATTTGCTAGAATTTATTATATCAATGAGTTATTAATTTTTTTCGAAATGTTCACATTTTTAAAAAAGTCAGCATAACTCGGAACCCTCTGTATTTAGGTATAGGGAACCAACATGAAACAGTATTTTATTTTTTAGGGGCAATTAGAAAATGCAATAAAATATAGGGTGTTCCATGAGAAAAAATATAACTTTGATACGCCACACTTTATTGGAACATCCTGTATATTTCAAAATAATTTTAAAATGTAGCCTATATGAATGTACAAACTACTGAAGTGAGAAACATTTCAAAATTTTCACCGTTTCGCCATAAACCTCCGTTCCGTTAGTCGTGATTCACCCTGTATAACTGCCTAAAAAGTTCTTCTGGGAGCTCAAAAGGATTACTGGTATCTCTCAGTGTACGTAATCTTTCTCGGGCTTCTTCTCTAAATGTAGACACCAAGTTATTAAAAATTAACATTTTAAAGAGATACTTATGTAGACAATCCAATTCATTACCTCCTTTGTAACTCATCTAAAACCAAATTAGCTATTTCACCTGCCATATTTTTTATTAATACGAGCACTTCAGATAAATAACGGAGAGCACAATGACCTTCACCTTATTTTAGGTAAGTTAACGACTTTTAAAATAGAGAAAGTCGTTCATAAACGATAATCGCCCACGAACGACATCGTTATGTGTTACAAAATACACCCCTATGCCGGGGCTCTTTGGTATTTTAATTCCAGGACCTAAACTCTGTCAGGTTTATTCCCGATTTTAAATTCACGTTCCAATTAAAATCTTGAGCAGTGCCGGGCGTCTAAGCTTTTTGGTATTTGAATTCGAGGACTTACGGTGGTGAATACTCGTCGAATACATTCAAAAATTTCTTCATAAATAAGAGCATTGGAACACCCCAATACACTCCTCAAATGAATGGAATTGCTGGAATTATGAACCAAACCTTGATGGATAAACCCACAGACATATAATTTTTTATGTCTGTGGATAAACCACGAGCAATGATAACACAAGCAGGCATGAATAATGATTTTTGGGAAGGATCCATACTAACTGTAGCCTCTTTGACAAACAGAGCTCAATCATGTCAAATTAAAGATGAAACTTTTTCGAATTATAGTCAAACAAAAAACCAAATGTGTCAAATATACGTGTGCTTGTATGCATTGCTTAAGGTAAATGTCCCAACTATCGATAGTGTCCCAATAATCGACAATTTCGAATTATATTCTATTTAATAAGATGAAGAGGGATCTCATGGTATTGTTCATTCGACAAGTTTCTAGTTTATGGTTAGGAGTACGATTTTGAGAAAATTAAATGTACAATTGCAGATCCAAAACAATAAAATAAATGTGGAGTATACGAAGTACCTGAAATGGATAGAATAGTTCCTAGAAATTGATTTTACATCAAAGAGTTTTTTTGTTTTGTTTTATTTTATTCAAGAATTCATATTTTATTTAGTTTAACAGAACATTTTTTTTAAATTGATAACTGCTTTGATTTTCTCAGTGTCGAAAACTGGTCCAAATACATGTCGATTATTTGTTATTCATATTTTCGAGGTGTCGAAAATTGGGACATCTGCTTCGTGTTTTGATTTATTTTATTAAAATTATCCCACCATTCCATGAATAGTATATTTATCTGCGTATTGGAATTGATGGTACAACGATTCAGAATATTACTATCGCAACCAAATAAAAGTTCTCCTTGAATTCGTAAATTAGTCGTCATTCTCACGAACATGCTATTTTGTCGATAATTGGAACATTCACCTTATTTTAGGATTCTTTTTAAAAACAAAATTGGACAATAAAGGACTGAAGTGTAGATTTGTTGGATATACAGTAAATGGTTATAGACTATGGAATAAAGAAGAAAATAAATAAATCCATTGTAGGAATGTTATATTTGTTGAAAGTAGGTACGTTTGATTTTCACAAAGAAAGTGGAAATTATGGTTTGAATAAGTCAAATGACAGTGATGATGAAAGTGAATATGCTGAGAATCGAGGAAAAATTAATCTTACTGAGAGTTAACGAGGAAGTAGTGTAAAAGAGGGAATAGAAGGAGAAAATATCAAAGAACAAGAAAGTACAAGATCAAGAAGATAGACAAAAATACCAGCAAGATTTAATGAGCACGAACTAGATATTAGCTGTTTGGCATTATTGAGTGAAATCACAGACGTACACAGAAGTACAAATTGCATTTTATGGGAAAGGGCAATTGAAAATGAATGAAATGCATTGCAGAACAATAATACTTGGGAATTGGTGGAAAATCCGAAAAATGAAATGGTATAAAAAGCAATAGACTCAAGGAAGATGAAGAAGGTAAGCGCTTATATAAATCCAGATTAGTTGCACGAGTATTTGAACAAGATAACTTTGGCGATTATGGACAAATACATGCCCCAGTTGCGGAGAATCCAAGGAGAGGTCCTGGAGAGAGTTTTGTGAGGACATGCAAGGTGTCCCTGACAGCGTCAGAATTAACAGACTTCTCAAAAGGGATACTTCTAACAAACTTGGTGCTATTCAGTTGTTGAACGGAAAGTATTCAAATACTGAGGCAGAGGCTCTAGAGCATCTCCTCAGTGTGCACTTCCTAAGCTCGGCAAAGATAGAGCCAAGCTATGACAACGGGCCGATTGCCAAAACAAAGGCAACCAAAGAGGACTGGGAACTCACGAATGATATCTTCAGACCTCATCTTGTCATTTGACTCATTTGACCCCTAAAAAGCTCCAGGACCAGATGGTATATTCCCCAAGGTCATGCAAGAAGAATTAGACATCATAATGGGTCCTTTAGTTTTGATACTTCGAAGCAGCCATGCTCTAGGGTATATACCAATTGCGTGGATAGACTTAAAGAAGGTGTTTATTCCTAAACCAAAAACAGAAACGTACACCCAGGCTAAATCCTACCGACCGATCAGTCTGACATCATTCATGGTGAAAACCATGGAAAAAATTTTATTGTAATGTATTTGCAAGAAGGAGTGCTTAGGAGCATCCCTCTACATAGACTACAATGGGCTTATGGGTAAATCATTAGAAGCTGCCCTGCATAATTTGGTCTCAGGTCTCGAAAGGAGCCTGAATCATAATGAAGTAGCCCTTGCAGCATTTCTAGACATTGAAGGTGCTTTTGACAACACATCGATGTCATCAATAAACAGATCCCTTAAAAAAAAGGGATTAACAGCACCACATGCAAATGGATAGGATCCATGCTCGAGCAAAGGAGAATAACAGCACATATGCATGATACAACCTACACTGTGAGGACAACTAAAGGATGTCCTCAGGGTGGAGTACTTTCACCACTTTTATGGAACCTGATTGTGGATGACTTGATCTTCAGGTTGAATGATCAAGGCATATGGACGCAGGGCTTTGCGGACGACATAGGGATTATCACCAATGGGAAATTCCCAGAGGTGGTTATGAATGTCCTACAAGAAGCACTACGAATTGTGGAGGAATGGTTCCTTAAAGAGGACCTTTCAGTCAATCCAAGAAACACCAAACTAGTTGCTTTCACGAATAGAATAGTTATCCCGCTAGGTAGGATACTGATGTTCGGAGAAGAGCTAGAAATATCCAAAGAAGTTAAATATCTGGAAGTGACCCTAGATTCCAAACTGAATTGGAAGACACATCTGGAAAAAATTACTACTAGGGCGACTAGGCTTTTCTGGCAATGCAGAAGAGTTATGGGCAAGACCTGGGGAATACGACCTGAGGTGGTTCACTGGCTTTACACAACTGTAATAAGGCCTACGATCACCTATGGATCAATAGTCTGGTGGAGGAGGACAGAAGTGTCCTCTGCAGTAAATATATCAACTGCAATTCAAAGACAAGGCCTCCTTGGTAATAACGGGGCAATAAACAGCACGGGGACGGCATTAATGGAGGCCCTCATTGGATTCCCTCCTTTGGAGCTTTTTGTGAGGGCCGAGGTGATGATGGCAATTCTCAGGCTGAAATCGGGAGACTTATGGGCACCGAACAATGTTCGAGGAGGACACACTTATACAACTGGGACAATACTAGATGAACCCATATTTCACATGAGTTTTGATAGCATGACACCGGAGAATATATTCACTGAGCGAGTGAACATCATCATCCCATCTAGGGAACAGGTGATGCATCCAGGTAATTCCGGAGATATCATCTGGTTCACCGATAGTTCCAAAAACAACCATGGCACTGTAAGGAATCCCTCAACAGGCAGGCAAGAGACAACAAAGTGTCTCTAATATGGGTGCCGGCACATGAAGGGATTGCAGGTAATGAAAGGGCTGACCAGTTAGCTGAAGAAGGCAGTCAAAAGACTTTCAACATTAAGAATTTTATTATCAATTTGTAACTACCATAATTTAATTTTGGAATAGTTAGATGTAAAAAATGCTTTCTTACACAGTGATTTGAAAGAAAGAGTTTTTATGACAATCCCAGAAGGCCTTAAAGTTTCAGAGAATGATGAAAGTGAAGTATGTTTTCTGAATAGAGCTATTTACGGTTTAAAACAGACTCCTAAAACCTGAAACAAGAAGTTTAACGATTCCATGATAAATTTAAAATTCAAACGTTCAAAATCTGATTATTGCTTATATAAGTTTATTGATCAAAGTATAAGATGCTATTTACTTTGATATGTTGATGACATATTAATTGCATGGAGTGATCAAAATTTTTTGATATTTTTAAATGATTGCAATTATGCGAGACTTTTAATAAAAAAAGTAATAATTGACCAGTTTGATTTCCTATGAATAAAAATATGTATGGATTTAAAAAACAAGGTTGTCAGTATGGACCAAATTTCAGCAATTAAAATTTTGATAGGGAAATTTAATGTAGAAGACTGTAAAAAATTAAAATCACTCGTTTAGAAAAATTGATGTTTAAAAAGAAATAGTGATGAAAGTATTAAAACAAAATTGCCATAAATAAAGAACTGTTAGGAAGTCTTATGCATAATATAATGTTGGACACAAGACCTGATATTTGTTTTGGTGTCGGTTACATTGGAAAATTTCAGAACTCTGCTCCTAATAAACATTTCAAGCATGTTTTAAGAGGATTAAGATATCTAAAATTCAGTATTTTTGTTATTCTGATGATAGCTTAGTTGGGTATACTGATGCTGACTGGGCCAATGATATTGCAGAAATAAAGTCTATAAGTGGATATTGTTTCAAGATATTTGGTAATTTGATTTTTTGGAGTTCACAGAAACAAACATTTGTAACTTTGTCAAGTACGGAGACAGAATTTGTGGCAATTTGTGTTGCATCATGTGAACTATTGTATATTAAGAATTTGTTGTTTTTTTGAAGATAATAATCAAAGTACAAATAAATTGCTTCAAAATTTTGGAAATAACTAACGCTGTAAACATATATATGTGAAATTACATTTTGTCTTGGACTTGATAAATAATAATACTTTCAGTATTGAATATGTTTGCACGAATGAAATCCCTAGGTAATGAAAAATTCTTCAGATTTGTAAAGTTGATAAATTTATGTTAAAATTTATATTTTGTAAGACTTGAAACATTGTATAGGTTTGAGGGATGGTGTTAATTACGAGTGGTGGTCGGAACCCAAATACTAACAAACCTACAAAATGTTGATCTGGCAACGCTGGTGAGTCAGTCGCAATCGACATCGAGAAATGAAAAGGTGTATCAATTTTAGTGTGTTCATGTTTATATCAATAAGTATTGTGCTGTTTCATTAAAATATATTTTGAACAAAATAAATCCAGTTCTTCAAAGTCCTCCAGTTCTGAGAATATATGATGTAAACAAACCTGTAACACTAAGCGTAGAGGCAAGTTCAAAAAATTTTGGCGCTGCACTTCTTCGAGAAGGACAACCAATAGCATATGGAGCAAAAGCGTTAACCAAGTCTGAAGAGAATTATCCACAGACCGAAAAAGAAGTACTCACTATACAGTTTGGATGTAAGAAGTTTCACGAATATGTTTATGGTAAATAACTGACAGTGGAATCAGACCATAAGCCCCATAAGAAAATGTTTAAGAAAAACATACAATCTGCTCTAGCGAGATTGCAACGCATAATATCAGATCTTGCACCATAGGCACCAAAACTCATATTTAAAAGAGGCACAGAAATACCCTTAGCAGACTTTCTCAGTCGAAATTGCAATGCATCTAATCTGAAATTTGAGCAAAAAGAAAATTTGAAAGTTGCAGTAATACTACTCTGGAAATGTCAGTCTTCATATGAAGTTATAGAGCAACTGAAAAGAGGGTTTGCTGTACATGGAATACCAGAAGAGCTACAAACTGAACTGAACAAAGTACATGTCTAAATAATTCAAGATCTTTCAAAAAAGTGGAAATTTAACCAAGTCACATCACCATCAAGGCAATGGGCTAGCTGAAAAAGCCGTTCAAGTAGCCAAGAACATATTAAACAAATGTAGTATTGACAAATCCGATGTTCAACTTGCTTTATTAAACTGAAGAAATACACCTAGAAACGATATTTTAGGTTCACCCAACCAATGTCTATACAGCAGAATAACCAGATCTCCATTACCTATAGAAGACAGTAACCTAAAACCAAAAATAATGCAAGGAGTCACAGCTGAACTAAAACGATTAAGAGAAAAACTACAGTAAACTACAGTAAAAAGCACACGTTAAAAGACTAGACAATTTTGAAATGAATGAAAAATTAAGGCACAAAGTTGCTCATCGCCAGTGGGAAGGGGCAAGAGTGGTAGAAAAGCCTGAAGGTCTACCAAGATCTGTAATCATTTAAACTGAGCAAGGCCAAATCCTACGTAGAAACTTAAGTCATCTGCACAAGACACAAGTAGACATTACCAGCAACAGAGTTGTAGTTTCTGAAACTAAATACACAGATGAACCAGCAGTACAACAGGTTCCAGCACAAGAACAATCACCAGCTGTTCTCAAGTCACTCCCAGCGTCAACAAGGTCGTAACCAAACACTTCTAATCATTTACAGAAGTCAAACCTGGCTCAACCAGCGACAGCACTAAGGTCATCAAGATTTCGTAGACTAATTAAACCAACAATAAATAGACTTGATCTTTAATGATACTTGAATTAGTACTTACAATATTATTTTACAAGTCATTTTTAGTTTACAAAGAAAGGGAGATGTAAAGTATGGACACCTAGTGTCAAACTTGTGATCATAACAAAAAATGTCATTCTAATTAAAGTTTTCGTATGTCACAACATCCGCTTACTAGTACAGGGACTGAAGCTCAAAAAAAGGTAAAACCTCGCAATTTTTTCGTCCAGCATGGATTGACTTGAAATTTTAACAGGAGGTAGGTGATAGCCGAAGGTTCAAAATCTATATCGAACCGAAGGGCGCTAAACGGTTTTTAGGGGTGAAAACTACCCTTATTTGTCAAAAATCATAAAATAACATTTTAAACCTGAAAATGGGTAAGATTTGGTTTGGATAAGTTGAATAATGATTGTTTTGAGCTTTGGAAAACAATTTCATCATATTTCAACCCTTAAAAAGCAGCTGTTACAGCTTAATGTAAAAAAAATCACGAATCCTTAAAAAATGATTTCACCTCTGATTGATTTGCATAAAAATTTGGGATTAGGCTCAACTCACCCTCTGCTTTATATATCATGTCATGCCGACGAACCCTGATTGTTTCTTAGGGGTGAAAGCTACCCCTAAATGTCAAAAATTAAAAAATAGCATTATAAATCTTAAGATAGGTGAAAGTGGGTTTAAATTAGTAAAATGATGAATTTGTTACATTTCAAAATACAATTTTATACTTTTTCAACCCTTAAAAATCAACTGTTATTAGTGTTATATGTAAAAAAAAATTATGCTTCCAAGTGTACTATACTATACTATTGGAATTTTTCGACAAAAAAATCGATTGGTTTTTTTAACGTATTTCCTTCATTTTTGATGATAAAAAGTTTATTCAAAACCGATTTTGTAGGGTTTTTCAAGAACTACAAGGATCTGTAAGTTAAATCTCTTTAGACCCTTTCGTTTTTAAATGGGGTGAGTTTAAAGGGCTAAAAAAAGGTGGTGCTCGTGCGTAAATAGACGTTTTAAACGGCTATATCTCGTCAAATATTAACTGTACAAAAAATCTACTTACAGGAAAATTTTTGTCATAAAAAAAGCTACAATTTCGTTTTTCAACTTTGCTTGTACCTCTAATATTTTCGGAGTTATTTTGAAAGAAAGGGTAAAAAATACAAAATTATGAAAAATAACTTTTTACTTTAAGCCATAATTTTTCGAAAACTATGAATTTTAAATTGGTCAAACTTCTTGGACATATTAACCATACATGTACAAAAAGAATTGCACAAGAGTAAAGATCAATTTTAATTAGGGGAGTAGTTAGGGGGTTGCTTTCACCGATTTTTTTGTATAAAAAATTCAGTACTGACATTATTTTTGTCATAATTCACTCACTTTTGATTTTTTGAAAGGTCTAATTATGCTCTTTGAAAAAGATTTTATGAGTTTTCTAGGAAAAATGCATCATTTTTCCGGTATTTGACTTTGAATCTATTACATTTTGCATTTGGGAAAAAAAGCTAATCATTGATGGGCCATATCTCGGTTTCCATTGGTTTTAGAACAATTATAAAAAAAGGGTTTTGCTTGTTTTTTTAAAAGCTACAATTTTGCTCTCCACAATTTTTTTGATAAAATGCATAATTTTCGAGTTATCCGCGAAAAACATATCAAAAACGTCGATTTTTTCCTCTAAAAAGCGTTACTTTCAATCGCTAAGTAATAAGTAAGAATATTGATTTCACAAAAAAAAGGTATAAGACATTTTTTGCTAGGAATCACTTTTTCAATCGATTCCTGTGGTTAAAATGTGATAAAAAATTTTCACCCCCGAGATGGGGTAGCAACCAACACCAAGGCTTTAGCGCCCTTCGGTTCGACATAGATTTTGATCCTTGGGCTATCACCTACCTTCTGTTAAAATTTCAAGTCAATCCATGCTGAAGGAAAAAATTGCAAGGTGAAATGCTTCATTCCCTATACTATACATATTTTCTTAAAAATCTTAGTTAACACAATAATTACAACGTTACAGATCTACTCTTTGAAAAGTAATTTTCAAATTTGTAAGGCGTTATCATAGTATGATACTATTATCTAGACGTCTATTGATAGCACGCTTCACTTAAATATGACAATTGTTACAGGAAATTGTAGTTAGGTAAATAAAGCATAGAGATACTACAGATAGAGGCAACAAGCCATAGGTCGCTGTTTAAGTGGAAATGTCCGTCTGAACTCCGGTGAGATAGAAAAAGAAAGACGATCAGAGGTTTTCCCGTCGTTTTCTGTGTATATAGCATGCGCGCTACTAGAGAAAGATAGCCTTAACCTCCGACTTCCTATCTCTGTCTTACGTGCTGACAGGTTCCGAGCTGGCTTGTTGTCTCTATATGTAGTATTGTGACGAGTTTTTCTTCCTCCTTTACTTATATCGAGACTAAGTAACTGGACACGTCACAATTGACACCCCAAAACGACGGATTCAAGTTTTATCTCGGGCGCCAGATTTTTATCGTGGTTAACTCCACGGCCCCTCGACTCCAAAATTTCGAGAGTTCCGGATAACAACAGATGGAGGTACGGAAAATGCCAGGGGTCGGACTGTAAATACCTGTAGAGACTAAGTAGCGGTATACTTATTTTTCAGTCGAGCTTTATTGCTCGATTGTCAGCACAGAATTGCCTTAAAACAAATTGAGTTATGAATAAAACCATAATCACTAAATAAAGGTGTTTATTCCCTAACATAAGAACAAATAAAAATGTTATTAAACCTACTGAAACAAATTTGCAGACAGGCGGCTATTCAAAAAAAAATATATACACTAGGCAAAATATAAAACGGTTCAAGTACAAGACAAATCAAAGAAACATATAAGTTATACAGACTCAGTGGTTTTATAAACGTGGCTATCGTATTCAGTATTACTCAAATACTTCACGGTATTGAGCAGCGGTGTAACAGAATTTGAAAATTAATTTCTACAAGAAAATTATAAATTTGAGAATATCAACGAGACCCGAGACAGTCGGCGATTCGCTGAGATTCCGGCCAAAATAATTTTAATTCCTGAACGAAACTTTCGAGACATCCAACAATCAAATAATATTTCGGAAAAACCAAAAACAAAACCTCAATAACAACCTATATGCACGAAAGGGGAAGAAATTTCAACAAGACCCGAGACAGTCGGCGAAAAGCTGAAATTCCTGACAGAATAAATTTAATTCCCGAACGAGACTTTCGAGTCACTCAGTAATCAAATATTATTCCTGACAACCGGTAGACACTATATTTAACAACGGAAGAAAATAGAAATCTCAACAAGACCCGAGACAGTCGGCGATTCACTGAGATTCCTGAACAAAATAATTTTAATTCCCGAACGAAACTTTCGGATCGCCCAGTAATCAAATATTATTCTTGACAACCAACAAAGTCCTACTAACAATCTGAATAAACGGAAAGAGAAAGAAATTTCAACAAGACCCGAGACAGTCGGCGATTCGCTGAAATTCCTGTGAAGAAATAAATTTAATTTCTGAACGAAACTTTCGGATCGCCCAGTAATCAAATATTATTTCTTGAACCGAAACTAATAATAAACTAAATCGACGGAAATAGAATGAAATCTCAACAAGACCCGAGACAGTCGGCGATTTGCTGAGATTCCTGTTAAAAAATAAATTTAATGCCTGAACGAGACTTGCGAGACGTCCAGCAATCAAATATTATTTCCTAAAACCAGAACTACTACTACTAGTAAAAGAAAGAAATTTCAACAAGACCCGAGACAGTCGGCGATTCGCTGAAATTCCTGTGAAGAAATAAATTTAATTTCCTAACGAAACTTTCGGATCGCCCAGTAATCAAATAAATATTATCTCTTGAACCAAAACTAATAATAAACTAAATCGACGGAAAGAGAATGAAATCTCAACAAGACCCGAGACAGTCGGCGATTTGCTGAGATTCCTGTTAAAAAAAATAAATTTAATCCCTGAACGAGACTTGCGAGACGTCCAGCAATCAAATATTATTTCTTAAAACCAGCAAGTGAAATCCTAACAAAACTTAAGTACAACAAATCAATGTAAAGTAAAAGACCGGTGGGAAAAAACCGATGCTTACAAAAAACTGGATTCTTAGTCCCAGCACGAAAAATCTACGGACCAAATTATTTATGAACTATTTAAAATAAACGTAAAAAAAATATGTCGGATAGCTTACAAATTTATTTATCGGAAAACGTAAGAAAATTTAAAAAAATGGAAAGTAAGAATACCACTGTGTACCATATATAACAAACGGATGTAAGTCTAACAAATTTATTTATTTGTAGAATACATTAAATTCAATAATCAAAACAATTTCGGGACGAAATAAAATTAAATACGGAAATATGCGGTGCAAAAATAAAATTTTACCTTTTAAACACTTTTTCGAAAACTCGGTCACTTCCGACGGACACTGTAGGTTTGTTTTTAGTACGGAGAGAAGAAGCTCCCTTTTAACTCTTGTTTTGCTATTTATGCCTTCTTTCCCACTAATCGCTTCTAAATAATTTTTTTCCCAAAAAACTCAAACTAGATTTAATTACTTTATACCAAAATTCATACGGATATACCGAACGGCCTGAATATAAAATTAGAAGGTATATATACCGGACGGCCCAAATATGATAAATCAACAGACTTGTGATTAAATTGTTTTACCAGGTAAAATTTATATTTACTACCTTACAACATTTAAAATTAAAGAAACTGAGTAAGGAGGAAATAACACGTTACATACTTTATATCTGGAAAACTAAATAAACTACAATTAATACCGGAAAAGAAAATACTACAATCCAAATTATTATTAGACCCAAAAAAGTAACTTCGTTACAGTATCTCTATGTTTGAAGCTCTTAATAAAATCACTTGGATTACTATGGAAACGTATTAAGGTTGAATTGGCAAACTTGACGATTTAATTGCTGGTATTCTCGAAAGTAAAATGATAAGTGATTTTCCATTTCTGGGATTCCTCCAGAGCTGGTTGAGGCAGTGAATACTGCTTCATTAGAATTATTTCCAAAGAAATGAAGAGAAAAGTATGAATATGCATATAAACTGGCTGGCTGGCTTGTTGTCTCTATCTGTAGTATCTCTATGAAATAAAGTCGCTGTAAAAGTTGCAGGTAACTATTGGCAGTGCCAAAGTGACAATCGCACTGTGGCATATGGGATTTTTTATATGTTAATTTAATATTCATTTGATTGTATAGAATTACACATTACTATTGATCAAAATGTTGGACACGTCATATTTTGAAGTATGAAAAAAAACTATCAAATTGACATTTCTACAATAACTGAATGTTTGGTTCTCCCGTTTTTTAATTAATATATTGTTTTATTTCAGGACACTATTTCGATCGTTTTACTGACCGTTATTATTACTGGGACAATAGTCTAGATTTTTTATCAACATTTTACATAGCTGAAGCGGAAGAATCTGTTCTCATTGGTTCAACTACTGAATTTGTAACTTTCAAATTTTGGAATGGCGATGATTTTAGCTTAAAGTTGGTTGAAAGCAAAAACGAGATTTGGACCACCAACGTACCATTTTTATTTGTTTCAAATAGTTCAAAATCTTGCTTCAAGGACTATCGCCGTTTTGACTTTCTCTGGACTATTTCAAAACAAGTTCAGCCTCTTCCTCCTTCCTGTAAAACCGTAATAAATAGCGAAAATGTTGATAATATCACAATTATTGTAGTCGCAGTTTCAATCTTAATTCTGGTTATCATCACCGTCGCTACACTAATTGGTTGTGCTTACGTTTTTAAAAAAAAATATAGTAAAAAACAAAAACAGTATTCACGAAATACTAGTATAGTTTATAAAAAACGAGAAAATCAGAACTCTGAATCGGGTTACGAGGAAGCCGTTGAAGTTCATGAATACGCAGAAGCAGGAAATACAAATAGAATATTCTACGATCTACTAGGAAATAGAGTAAACCAAATATTAGAAAGCGAAGAACAGCTAGAATACGACTACGCTTATTCCACATTTAAACCTTTGAAATCACTCGGCACGAAGGAGAATAGCGGAGATGTCAATTATGATGAAATATCTTTGATCAACTAAAATAGTATATTGTGTAATGAGCATTTAATGATGACCATTAATGCACGAGTATGAAAATCAATATTAATAGCCCTTAAATGGTATACTCTGTCTTTTTTAGACTGGCAGCTAGAGACCCTCATTAGTGGTCATATTAAGTCAAAAGCCGTAAGGTATTAAATATCCATTTCACAGTTATAATTGGTATCCGAATCAGGTGAATTTTCAGCTTCTATTGTAATTACTCGAGACTCAACAGTTTGGTCAATTGAGTAAATAACATCCCACATCTTCTGTTCTTCTTTTTCATGGTTTACAGCATTTTTCAAATTACCGTCTGTCACTTTGGAGAACGATCAATACTACTCGAGTTGCGTCGATGTTCAATGCGGAGTTCCACAAGGATCTATCTTGGGACCAACATTATTTCTCATATTTCATAGTATAATGCAATATGGTATTAAATTTTGGGGGACTGCTGTATCCGCAGGCTCCGTATTCATGTCTCAAAAAAGAGCAACTTAAAATCTAGTACTTCTTGTAGACCATTCTTTAAAGTAAATAGAATAATGACCATGACAAACACTTATATTTACAAAATTTCTTTATTAATTCACAAGCATCAGAATGAACTTCTTACCCCAAATGACAGACATAAATATCCTACTCGAATTCAGGTATTGAAGTATATAACCATTTACCTTCAGATTTGAAAAATCTTACAAACAGAAAATTTAAAAGAAAAATTAAACAACTACTACATCAGTATGTTTTTTATAATATCTCGGAATTCTTTCTGACAAATTTTAACTAAAAACTTTTTTTTCTCTTTTTTTTTTGTTATTTCCAACGCTTAAGCTAAAATCACTGTGTATTTTATTAAATTTCTATATGCTTTGTACTTTATATTGTGATTTTGTGGAATAAATATCTATCTGTCTAGAAGAAACTCACGTACATGATTTCATTCAAAAGTAGTGCAGGGTCTCCTTTCACTCAAGGCCATAATATGAGCTCAATATACGATTGAGTTATAACCGTAATACAACCTAATTTTTTTCTTTATACATTTCGCCAACTACGCACTTTTTGTAGTTTGCTTTGTGTTGCCTCGCTATGGAAAATATTTTTTTGACCAAGCCATTATCATGTGGGAGATCTTATTGCAGTAACCATTTGATTGGTTAGCTGCTTTTATTCATTTTAATATGGGTAATGGTTCCTTGAGCCTGGAATGGTCCATTACAATAACGGTATTTGCAGGCAACAGCTCCATTGGCGAAAAGTATTCCTTAAATATATTCGCATTCATAACTTCGATTTTGAGACGAATTGCAGCAAACTATCATCGACAAAATCCTGTTCATTTCCAATATGGGTGATAATTAACCCACGACCTTTTCTGATCGATGCAGGTAACCCAGTGGAATATCCTTTTTAGCTGGAAATTTTAATTTATTTGGGTGTATCCAAACAAAACAACTGGGGTCTAATTACATGGATAATAATGTATCATAAAAAAATTAACAGAGAATAAGAAAAATACATAAAAGTACAAAATAAAGCAAGATTATTTGGTTTAAATACTAAAGTTATAGTAAAAGTCATCAATGTTTCTTCTTACGTCATAACTCATAAGCATCCGAATCAAATCAGTAAGACAGCTTTCACCAGCAACGCATTATTGTTAGAGAGTTCGACATGTTCTAATCATGGGAGGAAATAAATAAAAACCAAATTTAACATATCATAGTTAGATTACAATTTGAAATTCTTTAAATAAATAGCTACAAAACTCACCTATTGAATGGCATTTAACAACAGAAATGGTCCGCCATTAGCCAATTCCTTTTGAGAATAGGTATTCATGTAATTTTCTGATACACTCAAGTTTACTTTCGTCCAAACGTTTACCAGGCATTTTGTCGAAAAATATCACAATAAATGTAAATGAACTTCACCTGTTTATAGTAATGCAAATGACGACGAACTTCAATGGTGCAGACAGAATGATTTCCGCATAAAGTGACGTTTCGCTTTTTAAGTATAATCGTTGTCACAACGTTATTCAATCGCATCTTAATTTTATTATAATGTAGAAAAATGATTCTTGAGTAATCGGTTACAGCTGGCAATAATGCTACTAAGTATTGTATTCTGTTTTATGTTTTGTAGTTTGCATATCGGCATATATACGCCACTGATATAAATTTTCAAGATATGGTTTCATGGTATAAAGTATGAAATAAAATGAAAAGACCCAAACGTGATATTTATTTAAAAATTATATGGTAACAATTTTACCATAAATGATTTCAGCTAAACGAAAGTGGGGTCAACTTGGCAACAACGCATTTCCTCACCATATGATTTAGGTTTTTGTGTACTCGTTACTATGGTAATGGCTGTCATGGCAACAGTTTTTCCATAACTGATTTCAGCTAAACAAAAGTAGACCCCATGTTTTACTGTATTCATACTCATAGATAGGGAATTTATATTCTCTGAAACTACCAATGTGTAATGAAGGAGAATTTCAATGATTATTTCCTTCCTATTAATTTTGACCAATCGCTATCAAGAAAATGTCATGCAAGTTTGACATTTATAACCCCCGAAAAAAATATTTTTTTAAATTTTTGATTAATCGAAAAAACTTACCCTACTGTAGGATGGGAAATAACCTTCTCAATTTCTTCCAGCATACTTTCTACTGTCATCTTGTACAAACGAAATTTGCAAAAAAAATCGTGATTATCGAATTCTTCGAATTAATCACGTCTTGGGTTTTGGCCGTCTGACTTCATCGTCGTAGCTATAGGCATTAACATCCTAATCGTTCATACTTCTAATTGTTTTTAATTAAAAATAGCAATATACAGTTTTAAAATTTGACAGATAATGCAGTTGACAACCATAAATTAGGTTAGATTTCCTTGGTTAGCACAGTTAGGGCCGCTTTTATAGGTTACTGTTAAATCTTCGAGTTAACTCACATTGGTTAACCATACAGTTAACTCTACCTACAAAAACTGTTGATTTTATAAGTCCATGTCATCTTGATGTAAGCTGTCAATTGATGAGGATAGTCACATTAAAGTTTATTAGCCTTGAGTTATCAAACATTGTCGAATCTGCTGCAGACCCAGGAGCCCAATTCTTGACATCACTCGCTATCGAGCGAATTCGCGGCATAGCGAGCAGTAGTTAGCGAAGACTTTACTACTATGCAATTCTTGAGGTGATTCGCTAAAGGGCGTCCTGAGAAATTTGGCAATACCGTAAATAAAGCGTTCGCTCATCTTGACGCTGTCAAATGATTCTAATTTTATGGTTATGTTCTATATATATCCATTTAATGTTTGATTTCAAGGATCCAAACACTTTGAATAATGAATTACGCGGACGCGGAGGAAAGGCTTCGGAAAAGCAAAGAAAAATGATGGCGGAATATTTGCAAGGAAAGGATGGAATGATTAGTGGTAAATTCACAAAAAACTGTACTACTAAATGCTTCGAAAAACGAAATGTTTTAATAAAAGCCGCTTCATTCATTGGCGTGAAGGAATTCGAAGGATTGCGCAGAGCCCGGAAATTTTGAACTTCTATTTCCGTCAGCTTTAAATTATCGATAAACATTAATTCACAAGCTCATCCATACTCAATTTCTCAAACAGAATTACAATTTTAATTTTTTTAAGCAAAAATAATATCAATCTATACCTGTCACTTTCAGTATAAATATAAAGATTATGTGGTTTTCACGTACAAAAATGTACTCGCTGCATAATGAACACTATCAAGCGAATGCGCAAAGCAGAGAGCGGTCAGAAGTAGTATTTTAAAGAATTCGTTAGGAAGCGAGTAACCTTGAGTGTTGCGAACGGTCAAGAATTGGGGTCCTGACCATCTACAGACAATGTCTCTTATTTTCATCTTTCCATCACAAATTGTTTGTACATTTAATGAGAAATAACCTTTTCTATTCCTGAATAGCTCAGCATTTTCTCTCCCTAACATACAAAATAAGTTGGACAATTGCATTCAGATGGAAACAATCCGTTTATTATTTTTGCAATGTATTGTACTGAACAACTAGTTTGACCTACCAGGTGATTGAATTTGGACATTGGTAGGTACAGTCAATTGCACCAATACAATTGGGAAATCTCGCGAACTGATACATCATAATCATCTGACCATAAGTGTATATGTTCAGGCCTTTCTCTGAATATCTGATTTCGACGGGGTGCCTCAACCATTTCAATAATATCATCCTCGTCATCTGTAATCATCTCCTGAAATATATCTTGAATATCCTCTTACATTTTATCAAAATCGTAGACAGAAATTGTTGTGTATTTTAGGGAAAATACAACTATATCTTTTCAGTAATTCTTTATTATATTATATATAAAAGACTTCATTACAAAAACACAATTATCAAAGTGACAACCAATGACTTGGCTGACATTAGCAGAAAATGCCAACTAAAAATATACGGCATTTCCTCCCTTTCTTTATTATTTGAAATATTAAAATATCAACTACAAATTTAATTTGACAGGTTTTTTAATAAGCCTGCCAGAACGCGAATGAACATTAGCAGTATTCGTATCTGCCTGAAGTATTGATTTCCCACTTGGTACAGACTGTAGGGCTGGACAAAGTGGGCTATTATTTACTACTAATGTTTCTTCGGTAGTTGTAGGGCAATCATCAATATCTTTACCACTAACACTAACAGGAGTAGTTAGGTCGACACCAACTGGTGGAGAACTACTTGGTACAATATCACTTACATGTTCATTATTTAAGTCTAACATATTATTTTCATTACCTGCTCTGTTAGGTCGCATATCGTTAAAATGTATAAACTTAATATTATCATCATTAGTGCGAACAAGATATGTGGAATGGCTTAATACTTTAACTACAATTCCTTTTTGCCATAGTTTTGTCTGAAAGTTTTTGATATATACTTGTTGATTTAGAGAATAGAGTTTAGTATTTTTCATTAATTCAAAGTTGACTGATGGCTTGGTAATAATGTGATCAGAAGAAGGTTTAATAAAATCGAACCGAGTACGAGGACGTACTTTGAAGAGAGCTTGAGCAGGGGATAGCCCTGTAGATATAGAAGGTGTGTTACGATATGTCATAAGAAAATTTGATAAGCGAGATTGAATAGTTTCTTTGGTAATTATCTCCCCCCTTTCAGAAAATAACGCTCTTTCCAAACTTTTCTTTACTGTTTGGACTGATTTTTCTACCAATCCATTACTTTGAGGGTGATATGGTGGTGACTTCAATGGCTTTATACCATTTGACTGTAAAAATGTTATAAATTCATCAGCATTAAAGGGCGGACCGTTGTCTGACAATAATTCAACTGGGAGTCCAAATACTGAGAATATTTCCTTCAACTTTAATATTGTTTCATGGGCTGTCGTATTAGTCATTATTTTAACTTCAATCCACTTTGATTTGTTATCAACAAGTATCAAAAAGGTATTGTTAAATTTGTGGAAAAAATCTATACTGACTCTAAAAAAGTTGTTTGGTGCTTTTGGCCAACTTAAGAAATTTGTGTCACTAGAGAAGTTTTGTGTTTGCTGACAAATTTCACATTGGGCTATGAACTTTTCAATGTCATTGGATAAATTATTCCACCAACAATATGACCTCATCAACATTTTTGTTTTAACGACACCTAAATGTTGTTCATGGAAGAGTGCGAGGACACTTAATTGTATAGACTTGGGGATTACTATTTTATTTCCTTTTAATAAGCAGTTAGATTCTACTGTTAGATCATGTCTTTTATTAAAAAAAGGTTTTAACTGTTCATCTGTAACACTTTTTGGCCACCCTGAAAGTGTAAAGTCAATAGATTTTTGAAGAAGTAAGTCCTTTTTTGTGGCTCTAGCTATATCTTGAATATTTATAGGAATACTTTCTATCAAACTAAATGAATTCAAAAATTCTGGTACTTCTGTGCCTTTATCAACTGGTAATCGTGACAATCCGTCAGCATTAGCTACAGACTTTGCTCTTCGGTATTCAATTCTATAATTGTATGCTGATAAAGTGATTGCCCATCGCGTGATGCGAGAGGCAGCAGTAACTGGTATGCTTTTGTTTCTGTTAAAGATAAATTCTAACGGTCTATGATCCGTTATAAGAGTAAAGGGACGCCCATAGATGTATTTGTGGAACTTTTTTAATCCAAAAATTAAAGCCAGAGCTTCTCTTTCTAGATTTGAGTATTTTTTCTCATGTTGGGATAGGGTGCTGGACACAAACATTACTGGCCGATCTTCCCCATCAATGTGATGGCTTAATACTGCACCCACCCCATAACCACTACCATGGAGACTATATAAGGAGATCGAACTCCATGTAATTCATTTTTTGGTAATGGTAGAGGGCGCCAGTCTTAAACGAGTACCAGAAACATCTGACTGCAGAACAATAACAGCCAATCATGAGTCTTGCACACACTTTCAGTTCATGGATTTTTATTGGTTGCTAGCTCATTTGACAGTATGTTAGGTAAGTGAGGTTAGGGATGAAACATTTTTTGACTAAGAAATCCGTTTTCGTCCTCGTCTTGGAAAATATCTTAAATTGTGGTCGTTTGGTAGTAAAATATGATACATCTTGCCAATAACATTTATCTTCGCATGGAATTTTAGAGGACTTGAAGGTTTGGCACAGTCATAATTAGTATAAAAAGTATTTGAACGAAAAATGTGAAAAAGACACCCTTTAGTGCAAGTAAGTATATTCTAGAACTAATTTGTTCATTATATATGAATAATGTGTTTAAGTTTTTCAGAATTTGGTTTTCTACACAGTAAAATATGGAATATGAAAATCAATTTAAATGCCTTCGAATAATTTAGATTTGAAGAATTATATCTTGCAAGTAAAAAAAATACAGTTTGATGAAACAATAGAAGGTATGTATAGATAAATAGACAGTATAGTCAATGCTCTAATAACAGGATCGATTAATTACAAATTTGTTAATAAGTAATATCTAATATTTTAGGTTATTTTCTATAAAATGAATGAAAGCCAATTGCTCCTGAACTGGCAAAGCCTTTACAAGAAGAAATTATGAAAATGATGAATATACAGAATTGCAGGAGACTTGTAATTTACTACACATTTTGTAACTTTCACCTAAATATAAAGTGTACAATCAGTACCTATATTGTCTCTAACTTTATACCTACCTACCCTATGGTCTGCCATATGTTTCTAGCTTACTATGGGTTATCAGTTTACTGTTGAAGTTGAAATGAGATAATTAGGATATTTAATATTCTCTACTCAAGGCTTTATAGCATTATGATTGAATTCTGTCTGTACTGGCAAATAATTTTTAAAACAAAAAAATATTACAAAATATCGATAAATACATAGATATCTTCATATGAGATTGGTTTTGAGGAAAATGGTCCATTATACATGCCACTATCGAACCCAAAATAATTGTATATACAAACATCTAGGCTACCAAGCAAATATGTGCTACTTTTTTTCTAGGAATTACTAGAGCCTTTGATGGTGTTAAACACTGGTATTTTCTATAAATTATATTAAATGATGTGTCCAGAATACTTGCTATTAAGCCTGAAAGCTACCTTAGTTATAAAAAACTGCAAGTGAAAGTGAATTACACCTCAACATGAATTCCTCCAGATTTGATTTCACACGAACACATTCAAATTTGCAAATATACATATTGCAGTATGTAGATGTATGTGATCAGTCATAACAATCTCAAAATAACAGTGAGTGAGCTACAATAACTTACAGCAGAATCGTGAAATGGATTTAAAGGTGTAGAATGAATCCCAATGCTTCAAATTTATCTATGCACAATCTTCAATCTGTTTAATTACAATAAAAAATAGGTACAATATATTATGTTTAATCATCACTGTCAACAGGTACAACTTACTAATGATATTAGTTCATGCAAAGGTTTTCCATATAGGTAAAGTAGGTACATATTATATGTAAATAGTACATAGGTATCATGCAAGAAAATTATTACTTTATTCTAATACAAAAACGTACAAAAAATTACTATTCACAGTTTCCTAATAACACAAACACAGTGCAAAGTACACAGAATATAGATATATTCATACTCTGACCAATTTCAACATACAATTTTATTTTTATATTTGCAACAGATTGTTGGTACCATGGCAGACTGTTGAATGACTTTATACATATTATGTTCACTGGGCTGTTCAGAGCTACATGTATATGAAGTGTTTTGTCTTCTGGTATGAGAATGTACATTATTCACCATCCCTTATTGCCAGATTTCAAGTTATTATTTGATCATTTTGTATAAAAATTCTTCTGGGGAGGTATTGGCCACTTTAATTGGTTCTTTGGACCACTCACTATTCAGATACACCTACTCAAGGATATACTAAAACTACAATTTCCAATATTTTTGTCATCTGAAGACCAGTTTCTTTGAAAATTACATCTGTTGACATTCTATAACCTTCACTACACTATTTTAAATCCTCCGCGTTTTATCAGTAGATGTTATCCCACAAGTGCCACAGACTGAAATTAGGTACTTAGCTGAAGATTGGTAAGAAAGAAGTGTTAAAAATCACTTTCAATGTCGAATGGTTTTAGTAACCCCTGTAGAGGTAGAGTGTACCAATATTTTTTTTCCATTTGTTGTATATTTTTACTCCAAAATTAATAATTTGATTTCCTATTTCTATCACTGAATTCAATTTATATTTTTCTGTATACAAAGTATACCTATTAGTAGTTTTTCCAAATTACTTTCACAGCTTATTCCTTATATCAACTATCATATCATTGTTCACCTTTTTTCTTCCAGTTCTCTTGAATTTTAATTGTATATATCAGCAAAAGTAAAGTATTTTGTGTGCCATTGTGCTTTTTCTAGACTTCTCACGAGTAATGTATATAATTTGAATCCTAACATAATAAATATTCTTTCCTACTTTATTTATCTTTGAACATTTTCAATCATCTTGGGTAACAGAAAACACTTTGGCTTTCTTAACTTCAATTCACGTCTCATCGTTTTAAATCAGATCCACTATCAACCACTATTGCAATAATTTTTAACAACGCACACACTTTGTCTTTTTTTAATTTTTAACAATAATTTTAATCTTTCTAGCTCCTACTTTTAGTTTTTATTATTGTCATAACTAATGTTTACAATTTGGCTACTGTCACTTATAAAAACTAAGGTTACTTATTTGAATGGTGCCCGTGTTGCAATGCGCAGCGTAGCGGTGAAAATACAAACTGCTTAGATAGTCGATTTTGAGGTCAGGTTTTGTCAATTTCTCCGTATGAGTTAGTTCTCCTTATATAGTCTCCATGACCACTACTATCACAGGTGACATAAATAGGATATTTTGGATTATACATAGTTAAAACATTAGATGACGTTAATAGGGTTTTACTATACTGAAATACATTCTCACACTCTACTGACCAATTAAATTCTTTATTAGGGCTGCACAAATCATACAAGGGTTTTAAGGTTGAAGATAACATGGGGATAAACTTTCCATAATAATTAAGGAGACCTAAATAGGATTTCAACTGAGTTATATTTTGGGGAGATGGGGCTTTCTGTAAGCAGTCAATTTTCTCTTTTGTGGGGTAAATTCCCTTGGAGTCTAAGACATGGCCTAAAAATTCAACAGAACTTACATAAAATTTACATTTCTTCTCATTAACTTTGACATTGAATTTACTTAGTCTGTCTAACACTTTGCAGACATTCTTGTGACACTCTGATGATATATCAGTACCTGTTATAAGGATATCATCAAGATAGCACTTTGTGCTTGGTAAACCGGATAATATAGAATCCATGACCGACTGAAAAATTCCAGGGGCTGAACTAACTCCAAACGTAAGACGGTTGTAGCGGAACAGTCCCAGATGAGTATTTATTGTCAACAGCTCCTTAGATTGCTCACTGGCTTCTAGTTGTTGAAATGCCCCTTTTAAATCTATTACCGTGAAGATATTACTGCCACCAAGTGCTGCGAAAATATCTTCAGGTAAGGGTAGCACACAATGATCTGTGTCTATTAGTTTATTAATAGTTCTCTTGAAATCAACACATAATCTTATGTCATTTGAATTTCTTTTCGCAACTATTACAATAGGACTGGCCCACTTACTATAAGTCACTTTGGTTAAAATTCCACTTTCTACTAATTTAACAATTTCTTGCTCTACCTTTGGTTTTAAGGCATATGGCATTTCATAAGCGCGATGGAACACTGGTATTGCCCCCTCTTTTAGGTTAAGCTCAGCTGTAAATTTTTTTATACAAGAATGACTTCCTTCTTCAAAAACAGAAGCAAAATTAGTTTTCAATTCATCTACTAATTTAGGAATTTCATCAAGCAATTGCTTTACTACTATAATTTTACTTTGACTTTCAACCTTCTTACTGTCAACATGGCATTTTCGAGTTTTATTTAACTGTGATATATTTACTTTCTCAGTATGATTACTAAACAAATTTTTCCAAAGAGGATACAAAGTATTTAGCCAGTTTCTGCCTAACAGTGGTGTAAATTTATTATAGCAATCAACAATAACAATTGGCAACACAAAACTATCATGACAAAACTTTACATTTACCATAACTTCCCCTACGATCTGTACATTTTGCCCTGTCACTACTTTTAACTTGTAAGCAACTTTATTTAAAGGCAAAAAATACAGTTTATTTTTATAATCCGACATATGACATACAGTTTTACAAGCTCCTGAATCAATTTCAAACACAAAGTTCTTACCTTCGATTTCTAGTGTTACCTTTAATGACCCTTCTTCCTGATTTTTTATTTGACCTATAAACCCTAAATCTAATGAATTCTCTTCTTCCGACTCTTCCAACTGATTTTCTTCTTTTTCCTCTTCTATTTGATGCACTGACTTTGGGACACCTTTTGACTTCCTACAGACATTACTTGTGTGCCCCTTTTTGTGGCACTTAAAACAATCCCAGTTTTTTGCTGGACAGAATTCAGGATCATGTTTTCGCAGACATCTAAAGCAATCTCTATAATCCTTTCGACTACTGCCATGTGGTGGCTTACTGGGATAACTTAAACTACTGGACTTGCTTTTAAACAATTTGGACACCGTAGATACCTCTGGACCCATTACTTTCAAATTGCCTTCGGTAACCTCAAAGCTAACTGCTAGCCGATAAGCATTTTCATAGGTTAATCTTTCCTCTGTTAACAGCTTTCTTTTTGCAGCCTCAGACTTCATTCCACACACGAATCTGTCTCTTAAAGCTTCATTAAGAAAATTACCGAACTCACAGTACTGTGACAAATTTTTTAACCTAGCAGCATAGTCTTTAACACTTTCATTTATTTCTTGCTGGCAGTTATAAAATACATACCTTTCCGCTATCACAAGGCGTTTCGGGTTAAAATGTTGTGTAAGCACATATTTTAGCTCGACATACGTTTTTGACGATGGCAGTGCAGGTGCTACTAAGTCTTTTAAGACCTTATATGCTTCTTGACCTATTAGGGTGATGAGCATTGGAACCTTTTTTCCATCTTCAACATCATTACAGGAGAAAAGTTGTTCTAACCTCTCAAAATATGAGAGCACATCTGACGACTTGGGATTAAAACTTTCTATAGATCCTATTAATGACATGATAATTCGACAAAAGTCTTCTTAAAAATTTTAGATAGAAACACTAAACTGACAGATTTCGGCTTTTCATGTACTTCGGCCACGTGGACTTGACGATACTTCGATTTATTAACTATAGACTGTGGCTATGGGTTCATTACTCGTCGCCAAGTTTATGTTGTGTATTTTAGGGAAAATACAACTATATCTTTTCAGTAATTCTTTATTATATTATATATAAAAGACTTCATTACAAAAACACAATTATCAAAGTGACAACCAATGACTTGGCTGACATTAGCAGAAAATGCCAACTAAAAATATACGGCAGAAATGAAAGAATGAAAAATTATAAACCCAAAATAATAATCAAATGTCAAATCTTCAAGCTATTTGGCACCTTATCCACCTAGTAAGTTAACGTATACATTTTCGGGTTAACCTCCACCCATACAACGCATCCGTAGGTCAAAGTAGAAGTTATGTCAAGGTCACAGATAACTGCAACCTTGATCCCCTTGATCACATATTGTAAAACCCAAATTTGTTCGTAACCAATGCTTACTTCTTAACCATGAGGTAACATAATATTGTGAAACTGGCTGTTAGTATGTATTGACGAGATTTGTCTGTCTGGTAAAATCATTTGTGTCTAGAAAAACAATTAATCCATTTAATATTTTTTAATTCAAATTCAATTATTTCTATGCAAGAAACGTATTAGGTTTAACTGGTGTAAAGCTTACACTCAATACCATTTTCATAATCACTACTCAAAGATCACAAACGTATTAAATTAAATTCGGCTCTCTCTTCTTTTTCATGATCTAGAAATTACCCGACGGAGAAAACTAATCCCAGAATTGCTTTATTTATTAGGTTTTGATACCATATAATTATCCTATAATCAGGCAAGTACATACGATTTGGATTCATATCCTTCATATATCCTTATATCAAGACCAAGAATCCTCATTTTGTAATAGTCTAAGATCCCGATATAAAACGATCTTCACCGAGATGCTTATTTGATGAAAAGTATTTTTTCTACGCCCATGTCTGTAAACGTCAAAAATCGCACTGACAACTTTCCTTGTAAGTGACATTTAACAATAACATGCACGTAATGAGAATCTCATAACATACACGTGCGTTTAGATAGAAAAACTTAGATTTCTTTGTTAAATCAAATTGCAATCAAATTTTTATTTACGTAATACTTTATTTGGTTTATTTATTTTAATCAATTGAAAAACTTAAAAGCTCTTAGCATTAGTGAAATACATTTTAGATTAAAAGAGTGATGCCCCTAAATGTCGGCAACACATTTAACAATTTTAAAAAAAGTAATTCATATTTTTGGGATAAGGGAATAAACGTTATCTCATTTATGCTGTCAATTTTGGTAACAAATTATAGTATCCGAACATTTTCTTAACTTTAACTACGAATATGTCTGTTAGTAGTGAAAAAGATGAAATTATGAGCACTCAGAAGAAAATAGATGGGCGTAGAAAAAGTATAGTACGTTACACGAGTTGTAATCCCATAACGCACTCGTGAAATTTACGCACTCGCCGCTGTGCGGCTTCGTGCGTAAACTTTTTCACTTCGTGCGTAATGGGTTACTTACAACTCTTGTTACGTAATATACTATTATATTTAGTTTAATATGTCAATAAATATATTGCATATGGGTTGCCTAACAAATTTCAGTCCAGGATATGATTAATTAATTATTATGAAACAATTTTTTTTAAATATTTCACCGCTTTGATTATTAGACAAATTCTATACCAATCGAAAGTATGAAGTCCATACAATACGCAAACTTTAGGTTGTCTGTTCTTTTCCGGCCACAACCCTCAGGTTGCCAGGTATAAACAGGTAAATACTAGCATTTTGCACCGGTCTGATTATTGAATTAAAATTATATAAAAATTGAGATTATTTAATTATGAACACGGGTTGCCTGCGAAAAATCAGTCCCAAATTCCGGTTGTCGAATTTTAAAATGTGAAACATTGCTGCGAGTGAATGAGTGCGACTGACAGGTCACAACCAACCATTCCATGTGATAAAAGAGAACACAGCATAGCAGCTGTTTAAAGTCCGCACATTTCAAGTTAAAATTGAAAAGGATAGCAATAGACTCGTATAAGCTGTCCATCCTTTTGGAGTAGATTGTCGCTATAGCTACAATGGATGATTCCAGTAGTCCATTCAGTGTTGCCACTACAAAATTTTCACGTCTAAATCGACTGACATTTACTAGGCCTTTCCTGGGTACGATTCAAAGTCCAAACAGAAATAATTTTTTATTTCAAAGATTTCTAGATGTTCCCGAATATGTGAACCGGGCCATTAATGTTGTTACTGAAAAAACTAAAATAACCTAAGGGACTTGAATATTCACGTGTTTGCTGCATGGACGAAACCTGTCAATTCAATGTCACATGTGTTTATTTTGACATTTGAAATTAACTTCGGCTTCGATTTTCTCGAACGTGCATCTAATATGAGTGAGTAATTCAGACTAATTTGTTCTCTAATCTAGTATATTTTGTGGTTAGTTGCTGTGTAAGCTTGTTTAACAATGTTTTCAAATGTCAAAAACAAGACATGTGACATTGAATTGACAGGTTTCGTCCATGCAGCAAACACGTAAATATTCAAGTCCCCTAGGTTATTTTAGTTTTTTTCAGTAACAACATTAATAGCCCGGTTCAGATATTCGGGAACATCTAGATATCTTTGAAATCAAAAATTATTTCTGTTTCGACTTTAAATCGTACCCTCAAAGGCCTAGTAAATGTCAGTAGTTTTAGACGTGAAAATTTTGTAGTGGCAACACTGAATGGACTACTGGAATCTCATGCATTGTAACTATAGCGACAATCTACTTCAAAATTATGCACAGCATATACGAGTCAATCGCTATCCTTTTCAATTTTAACAACAAATAGCATGCGCACTCTCTTTCTTGAAATGTGCGGACTTTAAACAGCTGCATATTCTATGGGCTTCATACTTTCGATTGGTATAGAATTTGTCTAATAATCAAACTAGTGAAAAATTTCAAAAAAAAAAAATTGTTTTATAATAATTAATTAATCATATCCTAGACTGAAATTTGTTAGGCAACCCATATGCAATATATTTATTGACATATTAAATTGCATATCATCAAATAAGCATCTCGTTTTACATCGGGATCCTATACTATAATAATGTCAGATTCTTTAAAAACGAATTTGGAGTTCTAGTGTTTCATTGATTAATAACTTCTTATAACTTTCTTCCAATAAATCTGTGCTCACAGTATGAAAGTGCGTAATTAAATATCCGATTTACATTTTGGCGAGAAATGTTACGCCTATGGTTTATGATTATTTTACGGCTGAGACCCCGTAGTCGTGCTGCAGTCTAAAAAGGACAGAGTCTAGTTGCAATACACTGAACTTTTTCCACTCTTGCGCTATAGTTTTTTCATTAGATATGCACAAATTTCCAGAACTTACTAGTAAACTGCAGATAGCTGTCAAATTTAATTGATAGTCACACAGGTTAGGTAGTCATAGCCATATTGGATATTGACCGAATATTGCAATGTTACATTTCAATTGGATGTAAAGTTGTATCTTAATGACTATTTCACTAGAGTAAATTGATAACTGACAAAATTTGAAGGTTTTGAACTGGCAATTTTTTGCCTTGTCGCGGCTATTTTTTGACGTTTAATATATCAAATCTATGTGTAAAAAATTCTATCACTCTGTGATAAAATTCAATATAAAATCTTTGTTAGTGGTTTCTAAGGAAACTAAGTTGTTTATTTATTTATTCAACTGTCTAAAAATTATTAAAACTGTTTCAAAAATGTAAATAAGTATTATTAACATGAATAATACAAGATTTGGAAATAATTCAATAAATGAAATAGAGAGTACAATTAAGGGAAAAAATCTAGTTTAGTGGTACAACGCAGATTTTGATGAAATATTTTTTTTAAGTTAATCGAGGTCGCTGAACACGAAAATGAAGAAAAAAATGTGCGCTCTCTTACCAAAAACGAGTTATGAATTTTTGAAAATGTGTTCAGATGAGCAATGCACTTGTTTTATTGACACATTATAACTTTTATAATGATCTGTGATAACTGCTACACAATGTCAGTGATACACTATATTTGCTTTTTACGATATTAATCTCACACGCACATTAAAAAAACACTATAATATTGATATATATGTCTTGTAAATTTTTTTTTTTAATTCCACAATTATATATTTTGACGTTTCTGTCTAATATGACTGACACATAAGTTTCGTCTGTTTCTTTTTAGTCGTGAAACTTGTACCTACTAGCATATTCAGCCACAATTAGTTACTTGAAAAAAATTTGCTGAATATTTTCGACATGCACAGATCATAGCATAGCTATTATCAATAAGAAAATATAAATTTTATTAAGGAATAATGAATGAAGAAGCAGGTATAGCATGCCTCTGTCTGAATGTGGAAAGGGAGTGGAAGAAGTGATTCTAACATCGCTCCCCGACCCCTGACACAGATCAAAGACTATCAGATCAGCTATCACATGCCATTAAAGATGCGTTCAACGCATTCCCCTTCCCCTTCTTGAAAAATATCCAATACTTTGTAACGCGCATATCAGGATTCAAGAAGGGGAAGGGTGAATCCAATGATTATATTCCCTTCTCTTTTCCCTTCTTGAATAACTTAACGCGCATATCGAGATTCAAGAAAGGGAAGGGGAATGCGTTCAAGAAGGGGAAGGGTGAATCCAATGATTATATTCCCCACCATATGATTTAGGTTTTTGTGTACCCGTTACCATGGCAACAGTTTGTCCATAACTAATTTCACCGGAAGTTCAACAAAATAACCATTTTGGGAAGTGGGCACTTTAAATCCTCATATTTCGCAAACCCCCACCCCAAATGGTGAATTTGAGATAAAATCTCGTTATTATTTCGCCATGTGAATATTTCGTCTAGGGTAATATGATTCATTATCATCATTATATTCACTCACCTTGCATGGTCTCTACAATTACAGATATTCAGCAACTTTCTTCCAAGTAACTAATGATGGCTGAATATGCTAGTGGGTACAAGTTTTACAACTAAAAGGAAACAGACGAAACTGCTGTCAGTCATATTAGACGGAAACGTCAAAATATATAATTGTGGAATGTGGAATTAAAAAAAGAATTTACAAGAGATATATATCAATATTATAGTGTTTTTTTAATGTGCGTGTGAGATTAATATCGTAAAAAGCAAATATAGTGTATCACTGACATTGTGTAGCAGTTATAACAGATCATTATAAAAGTTATAATGTGTCAATAAAACCAGTGCAGTGCTCATCTGAACAAATTTTCAAAAATTCATAACTCGTTTTTGGTAAGAGAGCGCACATTTTTTTTCATTTTCGTGTTCAGCGACCTCGAATTAACTTTAAAAAAAATATTTCATCAAAATCCGCGTTGTACCACTAAACTAGACTTTTACCCAATTAAGCAAAGTATACCGCGAAATACAATGAAGACAAACAGTTTAGAATGTTTCTGGACGCACGTAATTATACGTTAGAAAAGGATACTTCTGTTTATGGTTTTAACATGAAAAAAAGAGATGGAACTAATTATACTGAAGCTAGTGTGAAAACACTTTGGAATACGACTGCTCAAATGGTTCAGGAAAAAGATTTTCTAGAATTTAACATCAAAATTGATCCATTTAAAGATATTACCTATAAATTTGCTAGATTGTCCAGGGATACAGAACGTAAAAAGCTTCAGGCTGAACCTGAAACCAGAAAAAGAAGTTCCAACGCGTTTACCAAAGAATAATTAATGGAAATGGTAGAAAGCTATTCTGAAGATAATCCTGATGGGTAACAAAAAAAGTTTTTTCATTTATGTTCGTTCGAATTAGCATGGCGTGGAAATGAAGCTGCTGATTGTGATATTAATTACTTTAAAAAAGAATATGTTAATAAAAGTAATTTTACTGGCAGGGTAGAATATAATCCAATCTTTTCCAAAACGACACAAAAAGTATCAAAAACTTTATCTGGCAGTAAGTGGCTGGTAAGAAATAGTGCTAACAACAATTTGTGTCCCCATCGTTTATTTTTAAAAATTATTGAAAAAAGAGAATCCAATCCTTATCTAACAACAACAGGATTATTTTTAACAGTACATCCAAATTGGGAGAAAGGAATATAGTACAAAAATTCACCATTGGGAATTAATAAAATTTCAAAGTGGACGAAAATATAGGCAGAATCAATTGGTATAGACACAAAAAAAAATGAAAATAACCAATCATTCACATAGAGCTTCTGCAATATCTGCATTAGCAAAAGAAGGAGTTGGTGAACAAGAAGTAATTAAGCTTACAGGACATTCTTCTGCCCATTCTTTGAAACCATATTTACAATTAAATTAAGAACACCATTTCCAACTTATAGAGAACCTTCGAGAAAATAAAAATAAAGAACAGGAATCCTCATCAGTTTCTAACTTGAATTCATCACAGGTTATGATGCAAAAAAATCCCCAAAATAATGCTACAACGTACAATTATAATAATTGTACTTTTTACATAAATAAGTAATTTTTTTTCATAATATTATTTTTTTGGCTTTGTATAATTGAAGTTTGCAATAAATAAAACGTTTAAACATATGATTTTTTAGTTTTTCTCTCGTGAAATAGTCATGTCGAATACCACTCAATTAAAAATTTTGTAAGGTAAAATTTTTCTCTTGTCGTATTCAAGTTTGTTGCTTTTAGGTAATTTTGCTCATGACATTTAATCCAAAACCACTCGCCTGACGGCTCGTGGTTTTGTAAAAAATGTCTTTCGCAAAATTGCCAAGCAACAAACTTTCATGACAATCGAAAAATTATGCCGACAAAATTTTCACTCTCGTGAAAAATCTGTATCTTGACGGATATCATTAAACCTATATGGAATCAGTGATAGATTTAGGCCTAGGGCGGCATAATTTTAGTGGCGGCATTTTAAAAATTAGTTCTTTTAACATAATTCAATGCCCATTCTTTAAATCACGTGCAGTTGAATCTGTAACAGAAGCAGCCGGATTCTGAATACTACGAATTTCTTTACTTCTCGGAGCAGCGTACAAATTTCAGAGTTAAGAGTGTTTCTTAAACTCGTTGATCTGCTCGACATGATGCATTAGAAAAAGAGTAGTCTGCAATAAGTAAGAGCCGTATTACACAGCAAAGAATTATGCCGAAAATTACTCTCAAATTTACCACGAGAAGTTTCGTCAATAAAATTTGCTGTAGGTATGACACGTCCAACAATTTTAGCGAAAATTTCCGGTGTAAAAATATTCAACATGTTCAATATTCTCCAGACAAACTTTTATAATGTGCGCGAGAATCAGCGTAGAACCGCATAATCGGTTTGACATTACACTCATTAATTGCATTAAGAAATTTATAAACTAACCAACAACAAATTTCAGCAACAAAATAAATCTTTTATTATTGAGAATAAATAATATTAGTGTTCGAGAACTGTATTCTCAAACCAGTGGAATATCATTATTCTATTCTTAGAATCGATGATTTTTCAGAACTAATTAGTAAACCTACCAACTGCCGACCTGCCTTTCGAGAAATGTCAGAGGGTTGTCAGTGTTTCAAAAAACGAAAGTCAACCAATTCTGTTAGTGAGTATTTATTTTGTTCAATCTACGTTTTAAGTAACATTTATTGTATTTGGGCGCAGGACAAGTTTTGAGACTAACATTTTGTAGTCGAGTGTTCTCCATATTTTATTATAAGCTATTAATCTGAAAGTGTCTTAATTTCAAGCGACAGAAGTCAATAAGGCAGCAATTACTGTAGCTTTACGACCTATGATAGTTGCTAAATCAAAGATTTTTCATAGTGGCGAATGTCTTTTAGCCTTATACGCCAATACCTTTTTGAGCTACCAAACATCAGCAACTGCTACATTCTATAAGTGCTGTAAAGTCAACGAGTTCGTGCAGCGCTCCTCACGCTTAGACATAAAAAGGCGTGTGGGTAAAGTGGTTGAAGAACACGGTCATTTTCCAACCAATTAGGTTAATGAAAGTGTGTTTGTTTACTTCTTCTTCTAGTAAATTACAACAATGGCCTTCTGTTTGCTACGTTTTAAGGAGTTTTAAAGGTTAATCTGTAACTGGCATACATCAGCTGTACCAAAATAACCCATCTGCGCATGCGTATCGTATGAATTACTCTGAAATTTTTTGGAAGATTTATTGCCCGTGTAATACAAGTTTCTAAAAAATGTTATAAAATTTTTGGAGAAATTTCTGGCAAAATTTTCGTGGTAAATTTCAGAGTAATTTTCGGTATAATTATTTGCTGTGTAATACGGCTCCAATGCACAGGAATTAATTGCCGAAAGCAGGGATGAGAAACCGACTACGCGATCTGAAGCTAGAGAAGCGAGCAGTGAAAATTACAGCATTTAGAAATAGCAATTGTTTGGAATATAATTTTAGATCGTTTCGATACTGCTAGATACTATAGAAGCTTCCACTGAAAGGGCGGTGCACAAAACGGGGCCTACGGCGGCAGGAAGCCTAAATCTGTCACTGTCCACAATCCTTGCATAGGTATCTAATGATAAAATTAAACTATGGGAGTAGAAAAAATCAGTAAAGCTGGATTTATAGATTGACGGACTGTTAACGTATACCACACGTAGACGTACTGGATACGTAACGAACGGTATGTAAAAATTGTTGCAGTTATAAATAAACGGAACGGAAATTTTGAGCATGGGCAGAGGTAACGTACTCGCGACATTCAAATTAACCTAGAAATTATACAAATCATCTACAGCCTGTGTCCTATGTTGTTTTGAGCTTTAAATTTTGTATTATAATCTAAATATTTATATAGTTTGAATCACAATGGATCACGAAATACATGAAGATATGCTTCTTGGAGCCGTGGGACTACTCTATTGTGTGCAGTAGCATTGGAAAAGTGTCGACAAGCACAAACTCAAAAAACGATGCTAAACTAAACAGTAAACAAAGGATATCTATGCCAATCTATGCAACATTCAAAAACACAACACTAAATGACAGCTGATAGCCACGCTGACATCACACAAAATTATTTCCTTTGATTGGCCGGACGTAAGAACGCACTGTAAAAAGATAAAAGTTGGCCAACTCTTCCGTTCCAGTTCGTTCCCCTTACGTTACGTCATGCACTTACGTTCCTTTATAAACAAGGTACGTAAATTCTATAGTTGATCTTTTCACAGTGCGTCTACGTTTACAGTCCATCAAACTATAAATCCCGCTTAACTCTTTTAATTAATATGCGATTATGTTTGTGTTTATGAATTTTTCATAGTTCGTAATTTTGAATAAAATTGAGAATTTGAGATTTATAATTATAGTAGATAATAAGATATCAAAAAACCGTTACAAATCAGATATAAAATACAAAATATTGTGTTTGCATGACAGTTTTTAATCTGTTTTGTAACATGCCTTTGTCAATCGTTTTTTCTTTCAAATATATTTGGCATATGGAAATAGCTCAGTATATAAATTTGCCTTTTCCTCAAAAGTATACCGGACATAGCTTTCGCAGAACTTCTGCTACGCTACTAGTGGATGCAGGAGGTGACCTCAACAAAAACGCCACGGAGGGTGGGAGTCTAGTAACGTTCAGGCAGGATATGTGGACGAATCAAGTAGCAATAAAAATCAAACACCGACCAATATTTTACACTCTGTACAAAATGCATCAACAGGTACGTTGGCGAACAATTGCAGCGCATCTTCATCTGCTATGCGATTTGTTAATAAAACCTCTACATCACATATATATTTGGACTGTGAATCCCCTAAAATTTGGATTAATTGTGATTAATCAATATTGAAATCAAAAATATTCCAGATTCAATAGAATATATAGATTTGTGTTGTAAGATTCAATAAAGATTTTTTGCATTATTTAAATTTTCTTATGAGGTCATAGAAAAAGTATAGTGTTTAACTCGTCGAAAGCATTTTTTTAGCGAGATAGCAGTTTATTAAACGAGGCGTAGGCAAGTTTGTTAAAGTTCTCGAGCCTTTCGTCACTCGTTGAACAATATACAGTGCTATTCAAAAGTCCCCTCCCCCCCTCGTATCTTCTGAACGGCTACACTTACATTAATAAAATTTGGAGGGTGAAAATAAAGTGATGTAAACTTCTCTACGAATGGTAACAGGTGACGTAATAGTGATAGATGACGTCACAGTGCCACTCTGGCCAATAATTTTAAATAGGATCTTATGGCAAGTGATATCTCGTTTGAAAGGCATTGACGTTGGCTACATAGCCATATTAATTTTGTTTGGGTTTAAACTAATTTTGACGGATAAATTAAATAAATACCAAAATTATTATTTCACATTTAAATATTGAAGATTTTTCAGTCCACCTCTGGTTAGTTGTCAAAAAAATTGACGTTTTTAATTTAATAGTATTTGTTGCTTTGCAAAGTTTTTCTAAATAGCTTAAATATTTAATTTTATTATTGTTCAACGAGACGTTTAAGAGTTTACATAGGCAAAATGGTACGTACTCAAGCCGACAAAGTAGCGGCTATCTGAATAATTGGTGAATCTGGAAAGAATCTCCATGAAGCGGAACGTTTATTTAATGAGAGATACCCAGATCGCCCTATCTCGAGAACTTATTTGAGGGACCTTCTTCACAAGTTTAAAGCAACAGGTAGTGTTCAAGATGCCAAACGATTTGGTCGGCCAACATTTAGTGATGTTTAAAAAATTGATATGGTTGCTGAAATGGTGGTAAACCCTACTTTCTCTTCAACTAAAGTAGCGTCTATCTGTGAAGTAAGTAAAAGTACAGTACAGAGTGTTGGCTAAAAATAAATTTCATCCATACAAGTTAAAAATGGTGCACCACCTTTCGGATGACGACCCCGACAGAAGACTCGAATTCTGTGAATGTATGACAAATAAAATTAGTCAAAACCCACATTACACAAAAACAATTTGTTTTAGTGACGAAAGTACTTTTTGCCTCAATGGAAATGTGAATACACAAAATGTAAGGTATTGGAGTGACACAAATCCTCACACCTTTCATGAACAACATACCCAATTTCCAGAAAAAGTCAATGTTTGGGCAGGTATTTTGGGAAACCACATAGTTGGTCCTGTTTTCCTAAATTCAAATTTAAGCGGAATGATTAATTAAATTTAAAAAAAAATAATTTCAATAATTTTGGTATTTATTTATTTTATCCGTCAAAATTAGTTTAAACCCAAACAAAATTAATATGGCTATGTAGCCAATGTCAATGCCTTTCAAACGAGATATCACTTGCCATAAGGTCCTATTTAAAATTATTGGCCAGAGTGGCACTGTGACGTCATATATTACTATTACGTCACCTGTTACCATTCGTAGAGAAGTTTACAACACTTTATTTTCACGCTCCAAATTTCATTCATGTAAGTGTAGCCGTTCAAAAGATACGAGGGGGGGGGGACTTTTGAATAGCACTGTAGATAACTATTATGCTTTTCTTAGTAAACCAAGTTAAAGAATCTACGTACGACTGGGCTGATTTATATGATGTTTGGCGTGTGTTTCAGTAAATTGAATGGTTTGAAGTTTAAATTGACAATTGGTCCCAGTAGATGGCAAGTTCACACTGAACGACTCTTAAAGGGCTGGGACGATTTTGATTAAATTTTGTGTGTGTTTGAATAAATACCTAGATGATTTAGATTCAGCATTAGTACCAGTAGGTGACGCTGCAATCGAGTTCACACTGAACCACTCTTGAACAGCTAGGACGATTCTGATGAAATTTTGTTTGTGTGTTTGAATAAATATCTGGATGATTCAGATTCAGCATTGGTCCAGTAGGTGGCGCTGCAATCGAGTTCACACTGAGCTATTTTGAACAGCTAGGACAATTCTGATGAAATTTTGTTTGTGTGTTTGAATAAATACCTGGATGATTCAGATTCAGCATTGGTCCCAGTAGGTGGCGTTGCAATCGAGTTTACACTGAACTACTCTTAAACGGCTGGGACGATTTTGATGAAATTTTGTGTGTGTGAATGAATAGCTGAATGATTTATATTTACTATTGGTCCCAGTAGGTGGCGTGGCAATTACACTGAACTACTCTTAAACGACTGGGACAATTTTTATGAAATTTTTTGTGTGAGAATGAATACTTTAATTATTCAGGTTCATCACTGGCTCCAGTAAGTGGTGTTACAATCGAGTTCACACTTAGCTACTCCTACACAACTCGGCTAATTTTGATGAAATTATCTGGTACAGCCATTCCAAAAACTCACCGAAACCTCAACGACTGTCAAGATTTCGCAAAAAAAAGTGGAAACAAAACATTACTTAATAAAAAAAGGTTTAAAAATACTAAACCGATTTATAAATATTATTGGAAAGCATGATGTATAGATATTTATCATAAATCCTCAACAAAAAACAGACGAAACTAATTAAGAACCATTCCAAGACAAAACACATAATCAAATTAATAATTTGGTAAGCTACGTACATCATCTTTCAAGGTGGTACCATAAATCAAATCAATCTAGATTACCAGACCATGATAATATTTATTGACAATGTTATATTAACATTTTTTTTAAATGATTCGTTACACAATTCAACATTATCTCGCCAGGAAATTATAGATAGGTATGACTAATTATTTGCGTAGAATATGTAACCACAATGGATTTTTTATATTTTTAAATATATCAACTCACTACTGTTAAAAATATTGATACACTTTTACCCCATGAAAATATTTTTTTTATCATTATAGTTTAGTTTACTGTTTTGATTGAGTAACAGAAATTGAATGGATTAAATGACAATGCGATCAAGTAATAAAAAAAAATCAAATTTAAAACATGTAACATCAAATGAAAAAGTGACATTTTCACTGATACATAAGAAAATACTGATATTAATGCAGCAATTCTGGGTGGAGTCGTAATATTTCTATGAATTCGTATGTACAGGGTGATTGATTAGAGTGGTAAAGCTCAGAAGGTCATGAAATATACAAAAAAATTAATTATGAAAATTGTAGGCAGCCTTAAGCTTCATATTTCGAAATTGGTTACAATGTTACAGGGTGTTTCATTACTCGGTGGCACATCAAAGTTATGTTTTTTCAAGTGGAACAATCTATATTTAACTTTAAAACTGAAATCTACTTCACCTTCCCATCACAAATCGTAAGAAGTTCAACTCCCTGTATAATCGTTTTTAAATGATTATAAAAATTCACAAATAATAATGATATTGCAAATACTCACTAAATCAAATACACGGTGAGACAAAACTCAAGTACATTGTTTTCTCATTTTCTCACCCTGTATATTATATCATTGTCGAAGATTACTATGTTCAAACTTCTATTTTTACCAAGAGTTTTTGAGATATTTTCATTTTTCTATGCATAATATCATCTAGGTATATATAATACAGGGGGTGATCATTTGAATTTCGACACATTTTATGAGCCCATAACTTGGAAACCGATTAAGATATCGAGAAGCGGTTTTGACTGAACGGCTTCAGGAATTAAGAAATTTTTTTTCACGCTGTTGCCAATTTTGTATTTTTTGCCTAGACTCCAAGAAAAAACTTGGGTGTTTTGGAGATCAATAACTTAGACATTTTAAATGAAACACTCTGTTGTTTTTGTACCATCGGATAGGCTGAAGCTTCTACTTTTTGAATATATATGGTTTTATAGCAATTTAAGGTGTTCTTCAGGAGCAGATTATCTTTAAAAGATAGACTGCAATTCGTTGACTACAGTAATTCCGTACATTTTTGTCAGCGCATAACTTCTGAACTAGTAATGACATCGAGAAACGGTTTTGATTGAACGGCTTAAGAAGAACCCAACGTTTTACTAACACATACTGATTTAATATTTTTTCTCTATAATTTACGAAAAAATATGAGTTTTCTGTGTTTTACTTGTATAGTTTAAATTAAACATTCTGTGTGTTTTATACTTACAATCGGATTGGCTGAAGTGTCGACTTTCTGTAAATGTATGATTTAGTAATTACTTATTTGAATTAAAGTTTATGGGTAAGTATATGACTTTTCAAATGTTGTCTCTATACATATATAATTTATTGAGGGTGATGTGACTGCTACTGTCAGTCATTGACAAGTAATTCTGTTTATTGTGATTTATTCTACTTATTTAATTCTGTACGTTTGTCGAAACTCCTTATTTTACAAATAGGGAGAAAGCACGTAGGTACAGTTAAAATTGTTGCAGAAACCAAATCTGTTACACAAACAAAAAGAAATTTTCGTCCAATTTTTCAAAGGAATCCTCCGTCAAGGTACTCAATATTGTCCTGGTGGCAAAAATTTCATGAAACAGGTACTTTGGAAAGAAAGAAAATTGAAAATATCAATCGTAATGACATTTTACTAAATTATTTGTTGGCAGTTCAAGAAATTTTGAATGTTAATAACAATTCCATTTCCATAAGTAAAATGGCGAACGCGTTAGAAATGTCATACGGTAAGGTACATAAAACATTAAGAATTTTAAAAATGAAGGCATATGAAATACAAATACAACAAACGTCTATTTATGAGCGAATTAACTCTTTTGGATTTATTCAGAACAGATCCTAATGTTACATTAATAATGTCTGATGAAGCTACATTTCACCTTAATGGTAAAGTGAACAAACATAACAGTAGAATCTGGGCTGACGAAAACACTCGTGTTTACAATGAGTTTGAAAGGGATTCAACTAAGGTAAATGTCTGGTGCGGTATGTCTAAGGAAAATATATATGGACCCTTCTTCTTCGCTGAACGAACTTACACTGGTGCAGTTTACACAGATATGTTGCAGACTTACTTCTATCCTCAACTTGTGCAAGATAACATGTTTGAGACGGTCTACTTCCAACAAGATGGCGCACCTCCACACTATTCTCGCGTAGCAAGAGATTCTGCAAATCAAACATTTCCTAATAGATGGATAGGGAGAGCAGGTCCTATAGAATGGTCACCATTCTCTCCAGATTTAACTGTTCCCGATTTCTTCTTTTGGGGATATGTAAAAGAAAGATGTCCTTTACCACAAAATTTAATGGAACTGAAACGAAACATAAGAAACGTAATAGAAAATATTCAACAACAAATGTTAAGAGACTCTTTTTTAAATCTTCAACTACGCTTGCATAAATGTATTGACATGAATGGTGGGCATATTCAACAACTTTTGTATAAAATAATTTATGTAGGTTAATTAAGCACATACAATTTTGTACTTATTTTTTGTATTTTGTTGTTGTTCTTAATAAATTGTTCATTTTGACCTGTTTTCAACAACAATAACTTAATCCATATAATGATGTCCAAAAAAACCAAGCTTTTTTCTGGAGTATATGGAAAAAATATTAAATTGGCAACAGCGTGAAAAAAACTTCTTTCCTGAAACTTCTCTGTCATGACTAGTTCAGAAGTTATGCGCTGACAAAAATGTACGGAATTACTGTAGTCAACGAATTGCAGTCTATCTTTTAAAGATAATCCGCTCCTTAAGAACACCTTAAATTGCTATAAAACCATATATATTTAAAAAGTAGAAGCTTCAGCCTATCCGACAGTACAAAACAACAGGGTGTTTCATTCAAAATGTCTAAGTTATTGATCTCCAAAAAACCCAAGTTTTTCCTGGAGTCTAGGCAAAAAATACAAAATTGGCAACAGCGTGGAAAAAAATTTCTTAATTCCTGAAGCCGTTCAGTCAAAACCGCTTCTCGATATCTTAATCGGTTTCCAAGTTATGGGCTCATAAAATGTGTCGGAATTCAAATGATCACCCTGTAGTTTACCATAATGTTATGCTATTAGGCCCTATACTTGTGAGTAAAATTAATTTGCACTGTTTCACGTTATAATAACAAAATGCGGCAAGGTCTCTTTGAGGATTAAAAAGCCGAAAATATAAACAAGTCATAAATCATTTCTAGTCTTGACCTACCCACAAGCAAACGATTGATTCTCATTGGTGCAATGTAGCTTCCGATTGGTCTATCCAAAATTTACTTTAACGGATAGTCCATATGGATTGTAAACTTCTCAGGGTAGGCTTAGTTTATTTTCGTTATTAACGACACCTTGTGTTCTGGATAAGAATTATGTCTGTTAGCAGTTAGTGTGATTAAAACTTTGTTTGATTAAAACTTTTTCATTAATTAAGACTACTTAGTTGGTAATAATAAAAATTATGGCTTTTTAGCGACCATTAAAAAAGGAAGATATTGTTATAAGTATGTTAATATGGTCAGGAAATATTTCTTCTTTTAAACTGAAAAAATGTATTCAACAAAAATGCAATAAAATTAGGTTCTAATTGTTGATATATTGTATTTTAGATCCATCAGCTAGTAATGATGTGGACTGTAGTAAATATAGTAAGTTGAACAAGAATATTATATTGTTAAATTTTTTCACTAAAGGTTCTGATATTTCTGAAAGTAAAGAGGTGGGATTTGAGACAATAGACAAATTTAAATTTGGTATATTTTTGTCGCCATCTACGCAAAAAGTGATACAAAATATGTACAGGCAACTGAAACAAGAAATTAATGGGTGCAAGCGTGGAGTTGCTGAAAGAATAGACAAATTGACAGAAGTTTCAGACAATCAAAGATTTGTCTGGGTGCCTACAACTCGTTGAGGTCGAATGAATGCATAAGAGTTTTAACAGGGGTCCTAACGGGACATTGTCGCCTGAATGGGCTCCTGAAAAAGCTCAAAATAGTGGAGGAAGAAAAATGTAGATTTTGTAGAATGGAAGAAGAAACCTCCATCAACATACTTGTTCAGAATCATAGGGGACAGCACCTAGGAGATTACTGGATACCTACGCTAAAACCTGCAGATATCCTAAAATTCCTCCAGGAAATAGTCTCTGAGAGCTTCCTCAGGAAGTGAGTAGAAGTAAGGGGGTACAATGGTGTTAGAAATGGTTTCAGTAAATGTCACCCCAATATGCATACATTGGTAATCATTTTTTGAAAATTCCCATTATGAATCTGAAAACGGTTCTGCTTCATCTCGCCAACAAATTGTGAAACGATGTAATTAATTCTACTCACAACTATACTTTATTTTGGTAAAACTACTATTGTTTTTTGCGTGTTATTTCTTATATTTCCATTAGTGTAGTTTTTTGTATACTCCTAATTACTACTTTGCATAAAAAAATGAAAATATCTCAAAAACTTGTAACGGTCATAAAATGAAATACATTATCAAAATTACTGAGAAATTGTATTCGAGTTTTGACTCACCATATGTACCTATTTAATTTCATAAATGTTATCAAAATCATTCGTGTTCATAAATCTTGATAATTATCCAAAACCAAAAGCTTTGGCTCCAATAGATCATTCACTTACTCATTTATCAATTATACAGGGCTTTGAACTAATGAACTTGTTACGACTTGTTATGACAGAATATCGGTGGTAACTTTTAAAATACCCTGTATAGCACAATACTTCCTGATATTGTTGAAATGGGGTTGTAAAATATAGGGTTTTTTAATTAAAAAACCATTTCTATGGTCTTGCACCGGAACACCCTGTAGCACTGCAACTTAGTTTGAAATATGATACTTAAAGCTATCTACAATTTTTTTAAATAACATTTGTTGGTATATTTCATGAAAACGACCTACTGAGCTTCATCATATTAATAAATCACCCTGTATGCAATAGCTTGCGAAAGGAGCAATTCTGTAAGTAATTGTTAAATTTTAAAGCATATTTAAAAACTAGACAATTAGGCAATGCAGCGACCTGTCAAATAAAATTCAATATGGCGTCCCAGGGAAAACAAAAATATTGTGTTGGTCTTTTGGAATACATATATGAGTGTTTATTTTGGAGAAAGGTGATTTTATTTGGCTTTAAGGATTGTCTGGTGTCTTTTTCAACAAAATAATGACAGTGCTTTACGTATAAAAACTGGTGAACATGATTTTCTTCTAGTAACAAGAAGAGGGAGAATGTCAATATGATAAAAATAAAGTTGAGTATTCCATAAACATAGCCGAAATAACTAAATATACCTTAAATTCTAAAGAGGATTGAACAAAGTCTGTACAAATTTCACAAACTCTTTTTAATGAATTGAATATTATATTTATTTTGGGATCATGTTATCTAACAGTAAAGAGAAACAGGAAGGATCAAATATTAAAGAAACAGATAAGAAAGTATAAATATATATATTTCTAACAAATTTATTTGCGCCTAATCGGAAGTGCTCGTCCTTGAATCGATTTTGGCGTTGTTTTCTAAGCTAACACAAAAATTTATAATAATATTTTTCGAATATATTACCTCCTGCAGTCATCATATTTTTATCTTTGCTATTATTGGTTATTTTATATTTACATAAACATTTATACGAATCCTTGGATAACTTGAATAAATAAAATAAAAATTGTATTTTAGTTCGTCGGAAAATTCAACATTCAGGTTTAAAGTATTCCACTATACCTAATAAGATAATTTTTTTCTCCCTTTATTGTAAACATTGCATTTTACAATTTTTTGAAGGACGTATAAGTATCGATTACCAAAAAGGTATCGCTTTCCCTTGACGGGGTTCTAAGTCAACAATAATGTATGCCATACTGAACGTGTATCTTATACAGTGCTATTCAAAAGTCCCCTCCCCCCTCGTATCTTTTGAACGGCTACACTTACATTAATAAAATTTGGAGTGTGAAAATAAAGTGTTGTAAACTTCTCTACGAATGGTAACAGGTGACGTAATAGTAATAGATGACGTCACAGTGCCACTCTGGCCAATAATTTTAAATAGGAGCTTATGGCAAGTGATATCTCGTTTGAAAGGCATTGACATATTAATTTTGTTTGAGTTTAAACTAATTTTGACGGATAAATTAAATAAATACCATAATTATTAAAATTATTTTTTTAAATTTAATTAATCATATATCAACAATGGATTCTTATAGCAAGTGTTCGAAATGTGCTCCGTCTACTTCCTGACAGTAATACATCCTATTAGTAAACTCTTGTCGTACTCGTTCGAATGTGTCAGCTGCAATTGCATTGCATTCTTCAATAATTATTTCTTTCAAAACGCCAATGCTATCTGGTGCCGTAGTATAAACCTTGAATTTCAAGTACCCCCATAGAAAAAAATCTTATGGTGTCAGATCTGGTGACCGAGGTGGCCATTCTATAGGATCTCGCCGGCCGATCCATCTACCTCGATATTCTTCATCCCGGTAACGTCTTACTGCACCATAATAATGTGCAGGAGCTCCATCTTGTTGAAATGTTATTTCCAGATGGCCGAATTCATCTGGATTATCTTCCAGAATTTCAAGAATTAATGGCTCAATTGCATTTTGTAGCATGTCCAGATACACTTCACCGCTTAAATTTGAATTTAGGAAAACAGGACCAACTATGTGGTTTCCCAAAATACCTGGCCAAACATTGACTTTTTCTGGAAATTGGGTATGTTGTTCATGAAAGGTGTGAGGATTTGTGTCACTCCAATACCTTACATTTTGTGTATTCACATTTCCATTGAGGCAAAAACTACTTTTGTCACTAAAACAAATTGTTTTTGTGTAATGTGGGTTTTGACTAATTTTATTTGTCATACATTCAAAGAATTCGAGTCTTCTGTCGGGGTCGTCATCCGAAAGGTGGTGCACCATTTTTAACTTGTATGGATGAAATTATTTTTAGCCAACATTTTCTGTACTGTACTTTTACTTACTACACAGATAGACGCTACTTTAGTTGAAGAGGAAGTAGGGTTTACTACCATTTCAGCAACTATATCAATTTTTTGATCATCACTAAATGTTGCTCGACCAGGTCGTTTGGCATCTTGAACACTACCTGTTGCTTCAAACTTGTGAAGAAGCTCTACTATTACGTCACCTGTTACCATTCGTAGAGAAGTTTACATTTTATTAATGTAAGTGTATGTTAAAAAGATACGAGGGGGGGAGGGGACTTTTGAATAGAACTGTATATTCAAGTGATTGTAGAAAAAATGTTATATGTATTGCGAGCTAAAAGTGAAAGTATTGTCTTAAAACAACTATATAATATATTGTTATGGTTATGGTAAGTATGTTTTTTATATAAATTTAATATGTATAAATTTTGTTTATTATAGTGTTTAATACTTACCTTTTTTTTATATTTATTATTATTTAAAATTTTATTTATATTTTAGTTGGGCGCCATTAATGATTATCTCGACTATTTTATGAGACTCTTAATTTTTATTTTATTATATTATTATTTGTATATTTTTTTTTATACTCTCAGGGAATATTTTATTGTGAGGTCAAATTAAAATTTTTGAAGACCGACTCTGTTCTTTGGCCTTCGTGTTGAAAGTTGGCACTAAAGTATATTACTGCAATTGAATCATATACATTAAACAAAACAGCCACCTGTACTATTGGATAAGTGTTTTATCTTTTATTGAACTATTATTATTAGTTTTTTTTTAGATAATAAAATATTCAAATTATACAATTATACAGTTATTCCAATTCTTATTTATCTAAATTTTCATTCATTCATCCAGGCACACTATTTAACTATACTCACAGAACTAAATTCAGTTACGTGGCTATGTGACCTTAATTATAATAGACTATTTATCTGAATGTTTGTTAGTTTATACTTTTATTCTCTCTTCAAATTCGAAGGTTTCAATGGGTTGGAAAATGTGGGAAAGGCCTGCAGAATATACAGACTGTCAGCTGAGGATCAAATCCGGTATTTTCCTTCTTCAAAAACGGTGGACTTTACACAGTCTGTTCGTTGTGGAAAATTTCTTGGTTATATCGACAAAACTATGCCAGATATATCAGTTCGTCTTGATTAAAATTATAATTCAGAGGTAGATGTACGCTTACCGGCACTTTGTAAGTATTCTTACTTATTTTACTTTTATCAATTATAGGTATCACTGACTCCTTATAATTAATGTTTATATAAAGAATATATTATTAATCTTTTGAATATTTTATATAGTTTTATTAAGATTTTTACTTTTAATTTCAACTCAAATTTTTCTACGTCTTTCTCCTTCGGAGAAATTTTTGCAGGTTGTTGATTTTTTCATTTGTTTTCTAAACAAACTTTCTTTTGTTTTATTTCAAGCAATGAAATTCATTTTAAAAGTTTGTTACTAAATTGATATTTCCAATCTTTAAAATTATAGTAAGTTTATTCAAATGAAATTATGTTTTAGTTATTATATGGTGTTTGTTTCATTTTTATGTTATTGTTTTTATCATTGCAGTGGTCAAAAATTTGTATTTATATCTTTTATAACCTTAAAATTTAGGTTGGTATTTTACACGATTTGCTTGAAGTTGGTACTCCTGTTTTTATCTGTCAATTTATAGCTTAAATTCTTCGATTATACAGGGTTTATTAAAATTGATTAATAATTTAGAATATAGTGCTTGCCAAAACTTATTATAAAGAATGTTATTTATTTTTATTAATATTATCAGTTTTGCATGTTTTAATTTGACTTATTTATTAGTTTATTTCTATTATATTTCTTTTATTGTGATGAATTTATTTAACTAAGTAACCAAATAACAGAGTTGGTCGTATTGCCTTATGATTATTTTTAAATGATTTATTTTGGGTATGTTCATACCATAACAATATATATATTATATATATTGTTATGGTATGAAAATATCATAAAATGAAAATAAAAATTCATAAAAATTTTGACAAACACTATATTTTAATTTTAATAATCATTTTTGATAAAGCCTGTAAAATCAAAGAATTTAAGCTATAAACTGACAGATAAAAACAGGATCACCAACTTCACAAAAATTGTGTTAAGTACCAACTTAAAACTAAAAGTTATAAAAACTACAAATACAAAATTTTGATCACTGCAATTTTAAAATTAACTACATGGAAGTGAAACAAATACCATATAGAGACTATGACATAATTTCATTTGAATAAAGTCACAATATTTTCAAAAATTGAAAAATTAGTTTAGTAAAGTTCTTCCAAAGTTAATGTGATGACCCATATCCCTTTGAAGGAAAAAGCCGCCCAATGGCGTGCACATAAATTTTTTATAAATTCGAATATTGTGAAATAATGTTAATCTACCATATCAATTTGAATGAAAAAGATTAACCTGCATACAAAATTCATAAAATTTGTAATACAATAATAAAGCGCTTTCCTATAGAACACGGAGTATCTGAAGAACAGTTTTTTGTATCGCCAACCCAACCATATTTTAAAGGTGGGTGTATATCCTCATACAGTTTTAATTATAATACAATTACCATTACTACTATTTTCTTACATATTAAGTTAAAAGGTATTTTATTTTATATATTTATTCATGTAATAAAACCGTAAGGATTGTTTGAATAACAAATAAATGAATAAACACTTGACAACATCATGTGTATCAAACCAAGTTTCGTCTAAATAAATTATAGTTCTATTTGAATCACGGTACCCCTTTATTTTGCGCAAATACTGTCTAAGTTCAGCGATACGCCGAGATTCCATTATTACCATTCGATTGTCTAACTTCTTATATTTAAATCCACAATTCAATAATCCCGCGCATCATCTTGGACTGTTGTTTCAAATGGTCTCCAAAATGCCATTCTAATTAATTATATTATAAAACTTATCCTAACGTCTACGAACAAATGAATATTATATTAATATCAATTCACTGACGCGACCTAACCACTACACCATCAAAAAGGTATTATATTAATGATACCTTTCTACACTAGATCACCTACACTTTCCTATAAATACCCATAACAATTCACTAAACTCTCTCAACCAAGAAATAGATATTATATTAAATATTTCTTTAAAACAAAATTCACACCCGACACTGAATACAACAAGTGGATTGTTGGCTGAACACACTTCTAGACCAAAGAAGTTTTTATGATAAAACGGTCAAGTGAGTATTCTTCGGTTATTTCGTTATATTACGATAAATACTGTAGTTGATGATTGGATTGTTCGGAAATCTTGAGCCACCTGCACAATCAGTGTACATCGTTGCCAACTCTTCAAAATTTTCTTAAATATAGTAACATATAAAAAGTGGTTTAAATTAATTTTTCTTTTTTCAGTAATTTCAAGCGACTTATTTTAATGCTTACTAATAAATTTAAATTATGTATTTTTTTGAAAATATTTCCAAACTAGCTTTCTTATAACATCACGAACTAACAGTTTACTGAAGTAAGAGGAACATTTGCACAGCGAGCCTAACAATTTTAGAAAATATATCTGACAACATTGCTTTATTTTATGGTCATCACACTGACTTTAGTTAAAGTAGAACAAACTTCTAAAATGAATCTGATTGATTGAAAATAAAATAAAAGGAAATTTGTTGAAAAACAAAATGAAAAAAAACAACAACTGGTAAAAATTCTAAAAACGAGAGATTGAAAAATTTTAATTGATATTTAAACAAAGAGAAAATCCGGAAAAAACCAAGATAAATATTCAAAAGGTTATAATAATGTATTAAAATCATTCTAATAACAAATTCAGTGATATAAATAAATGGAAAGTGAAATATAAAAATAAAAGAATACTTACAAAGTGTCGGTAAGCCAATATCACATCGAATTCACCGAACTAATATCACAAACATAGTTTTGCTGATATAATTCCAAATGCCACTATAGAAGAAATTGAAACAGAGTAAAAAACAATCCACAGTTAACGAGCCATGGAAATATCCAATTGACGAAGAGAGGAGCTCAGTCAATCCTCGTAGAACTGTCTGTAATTTCTGCAGGCCTTATTTTCAATGTTTCCAGACCATTGAAATCTTCAAAGTTGAAGAAAGAAATTATAACTAATAGACATTCAGGTACTGTCCATTCTTTCATATTAATTTAAGTTTGTAAATGATATAGTTTAAAAATTGTTGTTTTTTAAATTAAAATTTTTAGATATAAATAAAAAAAGGTACTTACAGAACATTTGATAAATAAATTCATTCAATGTATTTTCCATTTCCAAGAAACAAAGTATAAAACTTTTTCTTTTTTTTATAGAATAGAATATCATATATTATAATAATTTCCTAGCCACGTAATTGAATTAGTTCTGTGAGTACTAAATTTTAAATTAGTGTGACTGTATGTATGAATGAATGAATTTTAGGTAAGAAATTTGATATTGTAAATAAGTTGAGTATTAAATTTTGTTTTTGAATATTTATTATAAAAGAAATTACAAGCTAGCAGTTGTTGAATAAAAAGCAAGTTTGTCAGGGTTTAGATGTGGCTGTTTGTTTTACTTCTATGACACCATTACAGTAAGTAGTAGAATGCCAACTTTCAACCAGAAGAACAAAAGACAGAGCCGGTTTTTCAAATTTTGCAATTTTGAACTCACAATAAAAATATACCCTGAGAATTAAAAAAAATTTAATAAAGAGTTTTAATATCAAATAAAAATAAGAGTCTCATAATCAAACAAATAAAATTTCAGTAATCACTGATGGCGCCCAATTAAAAGAATTGATGGTAAGTATAAAATTGTTAATGATTATGGTTATATAAAATAAATATAGATATAATAAATATAAAATAAACCAAACCATAACAATATATATATTATAATTGCTCACTTTTCGCTCTTAATACATAAATAACTATTTTATAATTATTTCAATATTACTATCACCGCTAAAAACGACGTTGACGTAAAAGAAGTTGAAGTGAAAATCTTCAAAGTACTCTTCAATCAGGCAAATTGTCTTAAATTACGATGGAATTCAGTAGTCCTGGTACAGTTTTCAACTCTGATTAAAAATAGCTTCCATAAACGTAAAAGAGGAAATCAAAAGCCCTTTAATACCTATAATATCTTATAAAAAATATATTAAATAAAAGATAACTAGTATGTATTAAACTTTCATATATATTAAGTCATCACTAAAAGGTCAGTTACCTACAAAACTGCACACATTTGAGAATATAATATGATAAACCTTTTTCTATGCATACACGCTTATTCATTTCCAGTATTTATTTTGCGATAATAGATTTGTTGAACTGGGTTATTAAGATTTGTCTACAATTATATGCAGATAAATATAAGAATGATGCATTTCATACCTTATTTGATTGCTCCCAGGATTTGACAACCATAAGGCATTTATTTTTTAGGACAGTAAATAAAGTTGTTACTAATAAAAGTATCTCTGGTAAAAAGTATTATTTACAGATAATTTTAAACTAAGTGTCAAAATAACTAACTTTACAGTGAGGTCGAATAATAAGTAAAACAAATGTACAAAATGGGATATGTCAGGGTAATAAATAAATATTAAAATACGAACATATTATTCTTCAAGGTTAAATTTAAACTTATATTATAAAATCTCTGCTATAACGAAGAATTGCACCGAATTGCATAAATGAAAACTTTTTGAGCGTCGTTTTGATTTGAGTGAAATTTATCACAAATTTATACTATTTTGGACATAAAAATACCTACATAAAATTACTCCATCACGTCAGGTTTTTTACAAAAAGAAAAAACGTTTATTTTAAAATTTTAAGAAAATAGTATACAGGGTGATTCATTAAGAATGGGCAATCTCTGAACTGGAGATACTACACACCAAAATATAGCGATTGAGCTTAACATGTCTTATACAAATGTTGCAGGTTTACGAGATACAGGGTATTTAAAATTGGAATTTTAATTTGAAATTTCTTAATAATTTTGTGATTCTAAGCAGCATCGTCTTGAAAATAGGTAAATTTATGTTTTTTGTCATGAAAATTACTAATTTTTTTTATTTAGCACTATTCATACAGGGCGTTACTTACACCCTGTTACTTAGGTAAATTACCACATATCTTTTTTTCCTAATCAGTTATAACTGAAATGACTAGAAAATCTAAAAGGCAGTTCAATTTTGCATAAAAAAGGTACTCTTGTTCATTTCATGTAACTCTATCAGTTTTTGAGTTATTTACATTTTAAACATTCAGCGTAAAGACTCCTAAGCCACCGTTATTATATTGAATTTTTTTCAAGTGGGCTTGTGTCAGAACTTGTCAGTTTTTCGTGTAAATAAATATTTGACAATTTTACTGTCATTATAAGTAAGAGTGTATTTTTTGTAGTAAAATAAGAAAATGCCACGACATAATGAATTTTCCAACAGTGAAATGCGTGGTATGATTTCTGTTTTTGCTCAGTCAAATTATAGTGGACTTGGTGCAGCCATAAGGTATTTAGAATTATAGCAAATCGAAGACAACCCAATCACAAACTTTTCAGACGTATTTATACAGGGTGTTATTTAATATTCAAAGATCTTCAAGGAGACCCTTACAAAATGTATCGAAGTGGAAGGCGGGCATTTTGTGCATTTACTTTGAATTTTGCTTTTATTACTGTTACTGATTGTTATTTGTTGTCTTTACTGTTGTTACCTCGCATAGTAGTAATTTAAAGGAATAATTCATTGAATATTTAAAATGCAAATAACTCAACAACTAATAGAGTTACATGAAATAAACAAGAGTACTTTTTTTATTCAAAATTGAACTGCGTTTTAGATTTTCTAGTCATTAGGCAAAAAAGATATGTTATAATTTACCCAAGTAACAGGGTGTAACTAACGCCCTGTATGAATAGTGCTAAATTCAGCATAAAATTCGTAATTTTCATGCCAAAAAACATAAAGTTGCCAATTTTCAAAACGATTCTGCTTAAAATCATAAAATTATTAAGAAATCTCAAATTAAAATTCCAACTTTGAATACCCTGTATCTCGAGAACCTGCAACATTTGTATAAGACATGTTAAGCTCAATCGCCATATTTTGGTAGTATCTCCAGTTCAGAGATTTCCCATTATTAATGAATCACCCGTATTGTATACCTAGGTAGTAAAGTCGCATTTTTAAGGCCGAAAGAATATATGGACAGGCAAGGCACAGCCGAGCCTTGCCACTTCTTAATGCCTGTAAAAGCACTTTACTGCCGTGGTTTACACATAACTTTTTATCCTACACAATAATAATTATTGGTAATATTTTTTCTATAAAAATTTTTTTTTATAATATGAAATTCATTACCGTTTTTATCCTACACAATAATTGTTACATTATTTCATCTGATTCAGGCTCCGTAACTGACAAGTTAAACTTCAAACAAATATCAAAATACGACAACTTATGATTGTATTTGCAGACATTGCGATATTACCAATAATTATTGTGTAGGATTAAAAATTACGTGTAAACCACGGCAGTAAAGTGCTTTTTCAGGCCTCAAGAAGTGGCCAGGCTCGGCTGTGCCTCGCCTGTCCATATCTTCTTTCGGCCTGAAAAATGCCACTTTACCGCCTAGGTATACAATATACTTTTTATACTGGCGTTTAATGATGTTTTTTATTTTAAGCTATTCTTTTTTGTTTCTTTACACTATGATGTGATTGAAATCGCTTATGCTATTTTAAGTGGGATATCAATCAAATTAGCAATTTTTATTTAATTTGTTAATTGGGGCGCCAGCTAGCGTGGAAACGTGAAATTTATTTTCTCGGCTAGCCTTGAAAAAGGTAACTTTCTCGCCTCCGTATAGCTGGTAAAATTCAACTTTCTCATAGCGTAGGATAAAAAATCAATTATTACGTTATAAATGCATATATCTGAAAAATAAATACAATAATTGCTACAGGGCTATTTTGAGTGACATCTTTTACGTTTAGCGATAAAATTACGTCTGGGTGTAATTTTTAGAATCATCAATAATATCACGTTTTATTGACCAGGCAGTATTCAGCCATCATATTTCCATTCCATCGACCTTGGTACCTTGTTTCCATAGTTTTCATGTCTTGGTGAAACCTTTCTCCCTGTTCTCCACTATAATATTCAAGAAAAAATCCACATGTGAATGCGAAAAATGGAGTTTAATACTAATATTACACCCCAATTTTTTATACTTATTTAATAAGTTTGCCACAATATTTCCATAGTCAGGGTGTTTGTGATTTTCTAAAAAATTGTTGACAACATATTTGAACGCCAGCCAAGCTTCTAATTCAGTAGTATTCAGTGCTGCATCAAATTTTGCATCGGTCATTAAAGATCTTATTGTGGGTCCATCGAACACTCCTTTTATTTTGGCATCCGATAATCTTGGAAATTTTCTACTCAAGTATTTAAAACTATAATTTTCTTTATCCAATGCCTTAACGAACCCAGTACACACAGGATATCCTATGGATATCCATATAATGTCTAGGATTGGTCCATATGGACATGGACACAGAATGGGCATCCAATGGATGTCCATTTATCTGGACACTGGACCTTCAGCTCTCGTTCACCACTGGACGTAAAGATTTATTTGAATGATGCACGTCCATTGGACATCCATTGTTCATCCTTTGGTCGAATAGAAATATACAACCATTAAAAATGTACTAGGTCCGCTATATTTTATACTTATTCCTTCCGTCTGCTACTCAAATAATTTTTACTTCGTAATGAGTACCTACCTATTATATTTTTAGTTTCATGTAATGAAAAAAAATAATAAAGGTAGCAAAAGTTTAGACCAGTGCTGCTAATGGAAATGGCATTACATAAAATGTCTATTTGTATCTGATTTGGACGGAGGAAGAGGGAATAATGCTGAACATCTGTGGTTTCATGAAAATAAATAATAATTTGATGTTAGACTGTGTGTAGACAGCTCTTGTACAAAATATATCCAGTTCATGTCCTAAATATATGCAGTTCATGTCCTAAATGTCTCCAGTTCATATCCTATAGTATATTATTCAACAAGCATATAATGATGGCTATTGTTCATGATGGTACGATTATGTCGCGAGCCGCAGGAGAGTGAATAATAGTTTAGGTTTGGGTATAAATTTTTTTGTCAAACAAAAACACTATATTACAAAAAACTACTAATTTCTTCTTATGTTATTGAACAGATTATATATTTAGAAAGTGTTTAATTATTTAAAACGTCACTTTTGCTTTTGACATACATCATACACACTATAACTGCATATAAAACGATCTACTCGTATAATATACTACAGCTTGATAAACTATCACATGTATCTTCATAGCATGGTGGTTTACGGCTCTGACTAGGTGAAGTGATGAATTTTAGACAGGATCGAATGCCCGTCGCGGTGAAATTTTGATAAAATATATTGTGTCATTTGTATTTATATGAAAAATCTTCAATATATATGTGTCATGTGACCTTTTCATTATCCACACCTATTATTCACTGGTGAATAATGTACGTCCATAACAAGTATATGGGATGACCATATCCTATCCTGTTTATGTCCAGAACGTATCCAGTTCAGATCCATGAAAAGTCCATGAGGTGTTCATGGTTTATTTATTATGTCCAGTGAATGTCCATATTTTTACAAGGTATATCCATTCTTAGTACGAAACGGACATCCATGGGATGTCCAATTTTGTGGCAAATGGATATCCAATGGATGTCCATAGGATATCCTTCTGGACTTGATCGGATATCCTATGGATATCCCTTATGTCCAATTTGGATATCCATTGGACATCCATTATATGTTCATGTGTTATCTGGGAACTGTTTCATCATACCAAGTTTAATATGACGCGGAGGTAATAAAATTTTTTCAGGATCAAATAAATTTTCTTGTATAAAATTTCTGGTTCCAGGTTTGAAATTGCTTTTCTCGTGCTCTACTGTCCCAAAAAACAAGGATAGTTCGTGTATCCTGACTGCTGACTTAACAGAATAGTTATAATTTTCAGATCTCCACAAAGCTGCCAACCGTGTTCTTCATATTTAATTTATTTTTATATAGTTCAGTTTCCAAATGTTCGTAAGTCTCTTTTAAATGAACGGAGTGAGCGACAGGAAGAGAAGCATACTGATTAATATTGTGTAAAAAAACACCTTTTAAACTCCGTTTCAAAGAATCTATAACAAGTCTTCATTCTCCAGGATCATAATATTGCGCTCCTAAATTTTCAATGAGTTGTTCAGGTTACAAATTCTTCTTCACGCTTCCTAGCACTACAAAATTGGTGAAAAAAATTGATTAGAATGTGGGACAAGGAAAATTATGTGAAATATGGACTCAAAGGCGATAACATAAACAAACGTTAGTTCCCATGAGGCTTATGGAGCCATTGCGTGGAGTGGTAAAACTAGCCTATTGAAAACATGAGAAGAGAACCTCTCCAAAATTCAAAGACTGGCCTGTCCCACTAAACATGATACAAAGAAAAAACATTTTCCAGAGATAACTTTTGCAATATTTGGCAACTTACATTGAATTAATGTTGTCATGAAGTTTCCAACACAATGTTTTCCAGTTACATTTAAATTACATCGAAACAGCATAACCAATAATATTCATTAAATAATATATAAAATGTTGATTTTATGTTGCCCAGATATGTCTCATACATAGTGGTTATGTTATATATCCGATGTTTTTATTTAACTAACTCAAAACGTTACCCACACCCACATGTGTACAAGAAACTTGGAATTAATATTATCTTAAAACGTTCCTTAAATGTATTTCCGTTAATATTTTTTCCTTGAGTAGATAGAAGAGTGAACAGGAAATATACGATTAGTTTGTGATAAAGTGAGATAGAAAATCAGGTGGTAGTTTGCGGAACGAGAATTACTTATTGATTACATATTATTTTGTTTGTTGAGGTTAGTCAAAGATTATATTGAGGTATAGTTGTATCGTCGTTCTGTTTAACCGCGTGTTCCTCTTCCATCTTTTTACAATATACAGATTGCGTAAATTACTTTGGAACCCTGGCCTTGGATTACACAAGTACGACAAGGATATATGAAAGAGAGAGAAAGAATAATTATGCGCAGTCATCACTTTGTTTCATCTTAGAGGTGTATACTTATTTCCCGAGACTGGCCGAATGGTCCTTTACAGAGAGAATTATTCACTAGTTGGTGATATTCAGTATGCTCCCAACATGGAAGGAGTGAGGGAGTTAAAGAAATAAAAAAATACAATCGTTATTACGTAACCTGCACATCTTAAAATTCATTTTTGTCAACATTTTCATTTCAGACCAAGTTGACAATTTCTAACTACAATAGGATATTATTTTAGCCATTGTTACTAAAATAAAACAGCATTTTTTGAGAGAACCATAATTAATAAACTAAAAATCCCTTTCATTAATAAATTAAATTGAAAAAATAAAATAAGTAGGTAGGTACCTACACCTATTCTAAACATAAAATATAAACTTCCTGAAAAAATAAAAATCCATTCTAAAGGTAAACATAATTTTAATGAATTAAGTGCTCAAATAAACCACCTTCCTGTGCCAGACAATAACCAAATCTGTGATAAAGATTTGATCTCATATCTCTAAGAATATTTGGCGTAATGCTGGCACAAACGTGCTGTATTTTCACCCTCGAAAAAAAGTCAACGATAACGAGACAAAAATATCATTTGTACAAATTAATCTGCGCTTCTGCCAACAGCGGTTAAAATAGGGGGGCAATGAGCATTCGGGCAGTCTCGGGAAATAAGTATACACCCCTAAGGTGAAACAAAGTACACGCCTTAATGACCGCGCATAATTATTCTTTCTCTCTCTTTCAGCTGTTTTTCTGTCGTACTTGTGTAATCCGGACGGTTCGGATATAATTAACGCAATCTGTATCCCAAGAATCTTTAAAGCGGAAATTCACGCCATAAGAAAGTGAGTCTAGTTCAATGTTGACAAAGGATATAGAAGGAAAAGGATTATCATAATATCTGATAGTCAAGCAGCCATTAAAGCGCTGAGTTCTTATGTAATCAGTTCCTGAATGACGTGGAGATTCAATGAACTAGGCGAGAACAATATAGTCATCTTACTATGGACACACTAAAAATAGCAGATGAACAGTTCAAACCTTGGCCCACTTTTGTTTCTCATCTTCATTAATGATTTACCATCTTGTGTATCATCAGAGTCACTTCTGTACGCAGACGATTATAAAATATTTAGAAAAATCTATGAACTAAGTGATTATCTGGTTTTGCAAAATGATTTAGATAAGCTTAATAGTTGGTCACATTCCAAGAAATTACTGTTTAATTTAAATAAATGTAAAGTTATGACCTATAGTACAGAAGTGAATGTTCACCAATTTGTGTACAAGATAGGAGATGTTATGTTGGGAGAGAGTTACTAAAATCACTGATCTTGGTGTATTATTTCAGAGTAACTTTAGATTCACTGAGCATGTATCAATAATCACAAGAGAGGCTCACAAATTATTGGGCTTCATTAGAAGAATCAGTTTTGGAATATAAATGCCATAAAATCCCCTGAAACAAAATTTAATACAAATGGTTGAAACAATACATAATTATTTCATAAGATATTTGTTTTATAAAAATTATCGTAAGAATCCGGAATTTACTTCTTATACTTCTTATAGGATAGAATTTAAAGTACCTCGTTTGGAAGATAGGAGGAAGAATCGCAGTTTACTGTTCTTATTTAAATTAATTAATGGAATTACAAATTCAGAATATATTCCAAGAGAAATATCATTTCACAGTTCTCTGTGCAGTACAAGACCCAAAAAAATACTATTCAAAAACCCTTTATTTGGGTATCCGATCTTTACAATACATATAGTAAATATAATGAGTTGGAAATATTTGATGTACCCCTTCTAACATTCAGAGTATGCTTGCAACACAGAAAATATTAGATTAGAACAGTCTTAATAATTATTTCATTAAGTTAATAAATATTTATTGATCATTGAGGATGTTTTATGGCTGAAATGATCTACTTTTCTTTACAATTATAATAATTTCTTTCTTTTTCTTTTGCATTTTTATTGTATTTTTATTTATTTTTATTATTGTATATTCTTTCTTTCTTGTATCTATTTTTTATTTGTATTTTAGTACCATTGTTATAGAGAAACATGTAAAAAGGCTCTACCTGTTTGTTTTTTAAATAACTAAATAAATAAACTAGCAAAGAGGGGAACTGAAACACCCTTTTGGGGGTTGGAACCCTTTTGCGGTATCGCCTCCAATGTAATATTGGAAGAAATAGGGCAAATTCGAAAAAAGAGAAGATCTGACCATTGTAAAGATCTAATAGGGCTTAGATAATCAAAGATTTTTCTGGGTGACTACAACCTGTTAAGATCAAATGAATGCTTAAGTCAAAGTAAAACTGCACTAAGAGCAATTCAGAATCTTAGGGCACAACACCCAGGAGATTACTAGATAGAAGATGGACATTTACCTAAATTAAAGCCTGCAGATATCCTTAAACTCCTCCGGGAAATAGGATTATGTGAAACTGTGTTGACTGTGAAAGTGAGAAAAACGATTTTCAATAGCCTAGGTGTGTTTTGCTCACGGCGTACTCAATTTCATCTATTGTACTAATTATTATTATTATTTGATTACAAACAATACATTAATTTGAATGGAGTACACGCATATTTCATATTTTGCTTAGATATTAGTTTATAATAGTAAAGTTGATATCAAAAATAACTAATAATAGGAAATAAACCAGTTTCCATTGGAAATTACTTCCAAATTTTAAAATAAAATTCAAATTTTATTGCAATTTCCGACCACCACCCGAGGATTTCCGAACGCTACGGATGATACGTATGATGTCATACCATGTGATTACTTTTGTCAATATAGCCGGTATTGCATTAGGTTCTGTGTAGTTTTGTGTTTATATTGTATTTTAATTAACTATTAATTGCTTCATCTACGTGAAAATATTATTTATATGTTTGTTTGAGACCATTACGTGTTGGTGTGTGCTTTTTTTTATTTCTAAAAGTCAACGTAAAGTGCAAAGTGGACATAAATATTCGATATTTCCGAGGATATTTTAAAACTTTTAGAAGAAAATATTTTATTTACTAGTTCAGTGACGATTTTTTCATATTTTGTGAGTAAAGATATGGCTAGCGAAGGTTTTGTAAAAGCACAAACTGATAACTTGCCCAAAGTAGACTCATTTATGCTGCTTGAATTTATGAAGTCAAACAGCTGCTTTAATGCAGAGGAAATAAGAGGAGTTAAAGCATTATCGTAAGTACGATTTAAACGGGCGTTTGCTATACTCCATGCCCTCAAAATGTGCAAAACAGCTAATGAAAACAACTTTCTTATTATCTCTGACTCATTAAGCACCCTAATAGATCTGAAAAATGTATATCCATCACACCCGATCCATGAACTCATTAAAAAGGAACTTTACAACTTGCGAGATAAAAACATCTCTTTTTTATGGGTACCATCACAGATGGGAATAAGAGGAAACGAAGAAGTTGACACCTTAGCCCTAAAATCAACTTCCACTGATGATTTACCTCTCCTCACAAAATTTCTCCACACCGATCACAGATCCTCAATAAAAAAATACATTTACCAAAAATGGCAATCGATCTGGAAAGACACTGAAACAAATTTGAAACAAATAATGCCCGAAATTGGAACCAAACTCCCACTGCCTTTTAAAAGAAAAGAACAAGTACTAATAAACCGTTTAAGAATTGGGCATACACGCATAACACATCAACATCACTTGACAAAAGAAGCCGCACCTGTATGTCAAATATGTAAAACTCAACTCACAGTAAAGCATCTATTACTCGAATGCCCAGAATATGAAAAACAAAAAAAACGCCACAATTTAGGAAACTCTTTAAAATCAATTCTCTCTTCAACCGGAAACGAAGTGCTATCCTATCTCAAAGACATAAACTTAACATCAAAAATTTAAATTGTGATATAAATGTACCACACTACACTGTAAATGTCTCCCCTGCTAATAACTCTTAGTAGTTGATGCGGGGTTATGTATGTTTAAATAAAAAAAAAAAAATGCTGCTGTGTTTCTGTTTTCGAGGCATCAGTAAAAATGAAAGAAGTGTTTGAAAATTCGGATATTATTTTTTGAAGGCTTGCTGAATTATGGATGGAAGGGTGGATGTTTTTTGGTATTTTGTCAGGGACATATGTATATACGGTAATTCAATTAACCATGGGGGGGTTTCTAGTTTGGTGGTTAGTGAAAGGTTAAAGTTCTTTGATATTATACCCCGATCGTTTAATTCTTTCATGAAAAGGTGATTTCTTGATCGATTTATGCTCATAGAAAGGAGTCTCATGATCTTTAAAGACGGATGAGTAAGATAGGTTTTGAGGATTTGCAGATATTCGAGCGGCATAATTTAAGGAGAGGAGTTGGCGACGTAGGTATAAGGGTGCTTCAGATGCCAGGGCTTGAAGGCTGGATATGGGACTAGTTCTAAAGGCACCTTGTGGTGAACGTAATGCTGTAGATTGAATTACATTTAGCTTTTTCAAAGAAGTTTTATTTGCAGTTTCGTAACAGATAGCACCATAGTCTAGCTTACTCCTTATCAATGATTTGTATAAATTAAGTAGGGTTGCAGTATCTGCACCTCACGTGGTATGAGATAAAACTTTGATTATATTTATTCTTGGTTGACATGATTGCTGTAAATATGTTATGTGGGGTTCCCAGTTTAATTTTTGATCAAAAATGAGTCCTAAGAAATTTGTTTTGTCTGCATTGGATATAGGAATATTATGTAAATACAAATTTAAATCTAGTTCACACTTACTTTTACTGAAAATCATGTAGTGTGTTTTTTCAGTGGAGAAAGAAAATTCAGTTTGAAGAGTCCAATATTCTAATGCATTCAAAGCATTTTGAAAAAGTTGTTGGGCTACAGCAATATTTTTACTTTTAGTATAAACAACAAGATCATCTGCATAAAGACTTACTTTAACAGGGCTCCTTAATTTATTTACAACGCTGTTTATTGCGATTAAAAACAGAGTCGGGTTTAAAGTGGATCCTCGAAATGTTCCTATTTCTAGCAGTCGTGTAGAAGAGAGTTGACCATTTACTCGGACTTGGATGGTTCTGGTATTTAAAAAAATTGTTTATAAAGGATAACATATTAGTGTTTTTAAAATTAAATATTTCCAAACTGTATCAAATGCTTTATTAAGATCAAAAAAGATAGCTATAAGTTTTTAATTGTGTAGAAATGATTCAGATTCAAGTGTTTTAATTATCCGTTGTACTTCTACCTCTTCTAAACCCGCTTTGATATGGTATTAATAAATTCTTATTTTCTAGATGCCATACTAATCGGTTATTTATTATTTTTTCTAGTGTTTTACAAATGTTGTATGTGAGAGAAATTGGGCGATACGAAGATGGGTTGTGTTTCGGTTTGTTGGGCTTAAGAATAGGTATTACAATAGACTGGGACCAAAGTTCTGGAAATTATTTTGTAGAAAAATATTATTCAAGAGGTCTAAAAGAATATAAGTTTAGCATTAAGGGGTAGATTTTGTAAGCCCTGGTGCAGTATTTTTCATGTCTTTAAGAGTACCTACTCGATTTACAGCTCGATTCTTGGTGACCTACAGTTTTGCATTTAGAACAGCTCATTCCGTCAATGGAAAGGTAAATTCGGTAGGATGTGTTTTCTTGGGATATTGTGAAGGAATCTGGAATATACTTATCGATTAAAGGTGAAATAAATACCTGCCTTCGAAAACTTAAGACGTGACTGTATTCTGTTTCAGACATTCCCACTTTAAGAAAAGTTATGTTTGAGACATTTGTTATTCCCAGTTTTTTAAATTCTTCTTCAATTATTGAATTTGAAATGTTAGAGCATATGTTGGATATCACTAGACGTTGAGCAGGAGTAATTAACCTTCTTAATTCTGTGTCAACACCATATATTTCAATTGTAATGTGATGAGCGATTAAGTTGTCAACTAAAGTTGATAATGAGAGGTAGATGCAAATACGATTATTTGAAATACGAGATGCATAAAGAACGTTTTCTGCTTGGACGATAGTTCCTGCACCTAGGTATTACATAGTCGTGTATTATAGTTCCATCTATTGCTGAAAGAGCAATTGCTTGCTCCCTGTTAGGGTATTTGTAAATGTTTAATATATTGGAGTAAGTTGGTTGTGAGGGATTAGCTCCCGGTGATAGTAATATGTCAGTCATGTTTCATGTCTTTCGCAGAGCCGACCCTGTCGTCGCCTATCGACAACACGGCCTTAATCCAAAAAACTGGTACACTACTTTTACTTTTGAGATGAACAAAATAGAAAATATTCCAATTGGTAGAAATAGGTATTTAGATACATATAATCAGGACCAACATAAACGTGGTTTTATCAACCAGGTTCAGGTTAATCAATCTTTATTTCAAAAATGAGGGAAAGTTTTCAGTTTGGGGTATTTTGCTCTTTAATTAGTATAACCACCCGGCGTTTGCGGATGGCGGTTACCAAACCCGAAAGCTGTATGGAAACATTCAGCCCGTATATCTCACGCTATTTTTTCCGCTCCAAGTAGTGCCTTCCATACCAAGTGAAGTTGATTTCCAATAACATAGATCAACAAGAAGTACATCACCAACAAAGTAAGATGCCTTTTATTTTTAATAATAATAAAATTATGCTCCAAACTGTTCTATTAATTTTAATAAGCATTAATTTAAAGTTAAATTGATTCGTTTATTTTGATATTCTGCTATATGGTGTTACGTTAGTTTTTAATTTTGAATCAAGTTTTTGCAAAAATTCCAAATATTTACTTATAAAATGCCCGAGGGCCGTGAGTAACTTACATACTAACAGAAGTGGGTTGTAAATACGACCCTAGGGACGTATTTACAATCTACTTCTAAGGTAACAATGTTGGTAAACCAAAAAAAAACGATTGTGTAAAGAAGAATTTTTTTGAGTAATTTTTTTTAAACTACCCTTATTGTGACGCACATGTTTTGTCTTAAACTATATATACCCATATATATCTTCAAAGAGAGATTAAGAATAAGCCCAATGATTGTTCATTGATTTTTTTTGTCCCACATTTTGTTACTGAACAAACAAACCATTTTATCTGTTTTAGATTATAGAGATATGTATTATCTATTATTGCCCACGTAAAATTACCGCGGTTTTATGTCAGCCTTTCGTCAAAGTCGGTTGATCTAGAGAGTAGTGGTTTCATATGCTGATTTTTCAGAAAATTGGGAGTGGTGAGTATTTACATTTTTATTTCATGATCTGTGTATCTTATTTTATTTTATTAAAAAGGCGAATTTTTAATTAATATAAAATATTTTTTGGAACTTTAGTGACTTTTTTTATTTTATTTTTGAATTGGGATTTTTCTCAAGATTTTTTTTTTAAATTTTTCGTAAAATATATTATCCAGTACATAACTTATCGATGCGTTAGAATTTTTTTAGGCTACAGAGTGTACCAGAATAAAGGTCCTAATATTTATATTTTCCCAAAATTTGAAAATAATAATTGTCTTTTTGGATATGAGAAATCGAGTTTATAATTTTTAGGTTAATATTTATTTAATAATTCCAATGAAATTATACTGGGAGTAATGTTTTACAATTCAATCTCAAAATATATTTTAGATGTGAACTTTTGCAAAAATATTGTAAAATAAACATGAAGCTGTTAACCCTAACAATACAATTATTATTATCAATAAAATGATCGTATTGATAAAGTTTTTGAAAAAAGTGGCAAAGTTAAGCAGTGTACTGCTCCATTTTAATTATAATTAAACTTGCGTAATTAATTTCATAAAATTCAAGAAATAAAATATTTTTCCGCCAATCGCTAGGAAATTTTGACATTCCAGACAAAATTTGTTAAAGAAAAGGTCAAAATTTCTTATTCACTTCCATACAGTTACTAGTGTTGTACAACTAGTGCGCAAAGCGTCAGTTTTCCCACGAGCGCAAATTTAGCGAGCGGGAAAAGTGATTTGCGCACAGGTTGTACACAATATTTTTTCTACAACCACATTTATTAATGAAATAAAAATTCATATAGGTATTTTATCAAAACTTTGAACAGAAAGAACATACAAAATGAAAATTTAATATAGAAAAAACAGTTGAGTGTATGTTTAACAGTGAAGAATGAATAAATAAATAATCAAATAAATAGTTTACTTATTTTTGGTTCAACTTTAAAATTTTTACACCCAGAAATTCACTGAGCTTTTTTCTACAACCACATTTATTAATAAAATAAAAATAGAAATTCATATAGGTATTTTATCAAAACTTTGAACAGAAAGAACATACAAAATGAAAATTTAATATAGAAAAAACAGTTGAGTGTATGTTTAACAGTGAAGAATGAATAAATAAATAATCAAATAAATAGTTTACTTATTTTTGGTTCAAGTTTAAAATTTTTACACCCAGAAATTCACTAAGCTTTGTTTGACACTTCGGTGCGGAAAAGTGTCATAGCGTGTACTTTTCGCATTACTTTTCCAATAGTTATCAAAAGAATTAAGAAAAGGCCTGCTTTGCATATAAAAATTTGTGTAGAGAATAGTGTTTTGCATAGTGGTTGTAGGAAAACATCAATACATTGCAGAATACACTTTAATATCAATTTGTTATATTTACAGTTATTTGACAGTTAGTACAATTGTTTGACATTGGAGGAGCATTATTAGAACTATGAGAAACATTTTGGAAAATATGCGGGGTGGTAGGGTTATTATGTTGAGTATTTTGTACTGTGAAAATTTTATTTTACACCTCAACCTATTTGTTAAGAGATCCTTCGATATATCCTTCAGCAACGTTTGATGACTTCCATCTGCCATACCTCTTCAAACTAGTTATATGTCAGCACCAGAGTTAACCAATATTGTTGCAGAAGACCGACAAAATCAGTGACCAGTATGTTCTGTCAGATTTACTAAGTTCAAATAAGTAGCAGCTATTTTAGGCATTTTTCTAAATTGTTGAATTCCTACCACTTGTCTACAACCCTTTCCGCTTTGATATTTAAAGAAAAATTGTTCACTGTTCATATTTTCCGGTCTGATTAATTAGAAATGATCTTGGTTTGCTGGTTTTCGAATAAGGTATGCTAATTAAAAACTTAGATTCTAGGACTTCTACATCGTGTAGTCATTCGGACTAACTCATCCATTCTACAGGCCCCAGAAATACCAAACATTAAGGCCAGTTGAAAAAAAAAAATGTGTAATCTAAATATAAATTAAAACCCTGTAAATTACCTTAATCATTAAATCCGCTTTATCTGGAGCTTCCTGGATAAATTTTTCCTTCGTTAAAATCTTAGATTTCTCTGCCCTATAACCTTGAGCTTACTGTTTCAATAAAGAACGAAATTTTGAATATGTAGATACATCTACACCTACATTGTGTTTAATTGCAAGGGTTGACTTCAACATTGAATTAATTGGCCCATAATGTTGAAGATTTTATATTTTAACAAATGTATAGGAAGTATGGGATCCGGTATGGTTCGCGACTCTCGGAATTTTGCAATGATTTTTTTATTAGAAAGCCCCATTGCTATAAAACATTTTAATAGAAAAAAACTCTTGGATCATTCACTTTTGAAAGAGAAAATCGCAATTGAAAGTACTAAAAATCCGCCATTTTTTTCAAATTTTTGACAATTATGTCTAGATAGCAGATGGTCAAAATTTTAGAAGGAGCGGTTGATGGACAATGTTGCCAGTTTTCATTTCCGTAACTCGTTACGGCTTGGAAATACTTAACACTAGATTTTAGATCTTTCCCATATAACACGGAAATGTTTACTATCTTTATGATTTAACATGTATGTATTGTAATGATATTTTGTCTTACAATTTAAATTTTTTAAACTCGGCTAGCTCAAATAATCTTTTACTTTCTAATGAACACTGAATTTTAGTTTTTAGCATGATTTGACTCTGCATAGGGGCAAGTTCTATATTTAGATTTATAAAATAGATTCACCTACTGTAGATTTCTAATTTACCTCTCACCTATTCAATTTTTAGAATCACAAAAATAAATTTGACACCAGGCATCAAACATTAACAATACTATATTCCACAAACGTTTCCAATGTAGCATTTACAAATCTGGGATATTTTAAAATTATTATAATAATTAATTGACCAATTTTTCCGATAAATTAGTTTCTAAAGAATGTCTTTTTTTTAATATTTAAAATTTTAAAACTACAACTAATAAGTTCTTCTACTTTTCAAAAATTGTAATTTATGGCTTCAATTCTCTTATAAATTTCTTGTAATAATTTGAGTTGAAATGTTTTCTTCATAAAATTCAAATGGTTCAATTAAATAACTTCCAAGTAATTTTAAATTTATAAATTAACCCCAGTGACTGTCAACAATTTACTTAATTTTTCTTCTAAATTTGTGAATTCTTCAAATAATAATATAATATATTATCAATTTACCTCCATCTAGCAGTATCGGTTTATTTCATATTATTTCAATAATATTATACAACTTTTTGGAGAGATCCTAAAATATTTTCTGCCTCCTCTCAAATTTTATATCAGTCAGTCCTTTGTCATTTTGACATTTTTTATCTCAAATTTTTAATAAATGTCTAATGAACTTATTAGTTGCATTCTCTACTTACAATTTCATTACAATATTAACATATACCTGGAAAGTTCTTAAAACTGATTACGCGTACAGTATGATTAATTATTATTAATTCAACTTAAAAAAATCATATCAATCCAATTTTGTAGCTTGTAAATTTTAATATCCGTATTACTTTCGACTTTAAATTTATTCTTCTTGAGAATGTAAGTATGTATTGAAAATGTACTTTTTTGGACGTATTATGTATGTTCCATAGGTACTTGGTAGGTTGTATATATTATGTATATTTTTGTGATTTTTAGTTGAAAATTAACCTTAAATGTCCCGATAAGTACCTATATGAATATTCGTCCTATCACGAACATATTGCTGCATTTTTCACAGTCTTGATTGCAGTTCATTCAATTTGGACCCGTCAATTTGAAAAGTCAATATGTTTATATATTTTCTAATTCAAAGATCTAGATAAGATTGGATAATTAATATCGTGAACGAAACGTCGACTCGGCGCGCATTTTTCATAATTTGTTTATGGCTGTTCATTCAATTTTTCCATTTGCAAATTGGGTCTGTATTCCTGATAGTATACCTATTTGAGCCTGTATTATTTCAGAATAATGTGGATAATCATGTGAATTATTTTATTTACCTGTACTATATATAATTCCAGGCCCTCCAATTTTTGGTAAAGAAAGTTGCATTTGTGTAAATGCCCTTGTCACCATTTCTCTGCAGTATCGCATTCTCGCTGCTAGGGTAGCACTGGACAATTTGTTAGTATTGAAAAAATTACCCCTATCATAGTGAACTAAAATTCGCGATAAAAGAAAAATACTTTGTGATCCAGTAATTTCTTTAATTTTTGTATAAAACAAATCTAAGATAAACATTACTTTCTAAGGATGTTTATTATTTCAATTTTCATGATTATAAATGCAAATAGTTTTTTATTTTTTTGACAACGCCGCTAAATGTGTCACCTGATCCTAAATTGTGAACCTAGGCTACCTAGACATAATTTTATAACCTAAAGTGTCAACTGAAAATAATTACCCTTAAGATTTTTTCTAAAAATTGGAAAAATTTAAGTATTTTCTTCAGGTTTTTTTTTGTGAAACAGACTTACATTTAGTTCAAGATAATAACCTTTACAGTATAAAGTGAAAGTATTTATAGTAAAATACTTAGCATTAATTAGTGTTGAAAAAGTACCATATTTTGAGCTAAGTTTGTGATTTTTGAAGTAATTACTGAATGATCCAGCGAAGTTTTAGTTCTAATCTGCTTTATTTAAGGTAACCTATTAAACAAAATAAAATTTAACATAAAATGCCGAGGGTCGCGAAGTCGACCAGATCCGGAAGTATACCATTACCTACAACATTTTCTTAGTGTTTTCACCATTGCGATAGTTCATAAAACGTTTATATGCATATTCATACTTCTCTCTTCATTTCTTTGGAAATAATTCTCATGAAGCAGTACTCACTGCCTCAACCAGCTCTGGAAAATTCATCATCACTTATCATTTTACTTTCGAGAACACCAGCAATGAAATTTATATGTATGACAATTCAACATTAACATTAACAATTTAACATAATAACCCAAGCAATTTTATCATGAATTTCAAAGCACCATTTATTTGTGAATGAAATGATGCGTGATTTTTTCTAAATTAATTAATATCTGTCGAATTTTAAACGATTTGCTGAAAAATAGTATGTTTACCTCGTAGGGAAGCAGCATTCCTAGACTCTGTATTGCAATCTTCACAGTCGTCCAGGAATGTGGCTTTTCCTACTCGGTAATCAATGTACTATTATCGTCGACCTTTACAGAATATGGCATTTTACTTACTAATTTCCGGATGAAATATCGCCTATTTTTGACGTCAAGTACCTTTCGTCCTCAAACAATAATTTTTGTCCGCTTTGGTCACTATGATACGGCACGGTGCGAGAGTGTCAGTGACAATAACTGTGATTTGTTGTTGTCAAATCAATTGTTCACGAAATCCGTTAGATTTTACGAGTAGATAGCGTAGTCAAAGTACACAAAATATCCGTAAAAAACACAAAAAACTTGAAAATTCAAAATTGTGTATTTAAAAGGGTTGTGATTAACATGAGAAAAACTTTACGATGCTAGGCATGCGATTTTGCGGAAAATCGTCCAGTGATATTTTTCGATTTTTCATTCTAACTGTTAAAATAATGAAAACACAGAAAAATAATCCATTCAAAAATTGTTGCTAATACATTTATCTACAAAACTTGTCTGAACATTTTTTTTGTATCTGCATTAGTTTTTGAAATATATACGAAATTTCCATAGCACCTAGTATTTTTGAACATCATCAATTTTCATGTTTTTAAAAAAAATTTCATATGAAATGTGTTCTAAAATGGGGTATCTACAAATACATTGAAAAAAAAATGTTTTAATGTATTATCATCGATTTTCCACTCTCTCTCACCTGCTTTTTCACCTTTATTTGTGCTCCCTTCTCTCTCTTACCTGATCCATAGGTGTGTTCTTTTGTATCGCGATCACTTCTAAATAGGTTCATTATGAAGTTCACAAATTTTTAGATAATATCATAAACGGTATAAAAAGTTACAGAAGGTTTGCTGACAGACCTCTGATTTATGTATTTATTTTAAATAATTGTCTATTATTTGAAAAATTTTATATTTATAAAAAAACTGTAAGTAGAGTAGTAGTTTCGAAAGTAGATGCTTCAAAGTGTTTAGTGGTAAAGTTTCATTGAATTATATTAATTTCGAAAAAAGATATAATTGAATGAAGTCTAAAAAAACAAGTAAAATTAAGCATGCAAAAAAAACAGATTTTTAAGAAGCATTCGTTTAAAATTCTAAATATTGATGGCTTTGTTTTTATAATAATAATGTTTTATGCTCATTTGCAATGCTAAGTCCAAAAGGAATTTTCGCTGGGATAAGTATTAATTAAATAGGAATTATAATAAACTGATATTACAGTCAGAAAATCTACTTTTTCAAATTTGAAAGTATTTCTATCTAAAAGTTGAGATCTTTCTTTACATTATACATCCGCTAATTTATTTTTCCAGAATGTTATAAGCCCAAAATTATTAAGTTTAAGTCGAGCGGTTAATAAATTTGGCTCACGGGACGTTCGCGCGTAACCACGAATTGAATACCACTGAAATTAATTTTATCTTGTAAACTTTTTAATTTACAGAAAAACGTTTTTGACAATATTTGTAGATAAACAAATTTTGATTTTGAAGTTTTTCTGTATATTTATTATTTAAACAATTAGAGCGAGAAAACAAAAACAAAAATTTTCACTCGACGATTTTCCGGAAAATCGCATGACTATCATCGTAAAGTTTTTCTCATGTTAAACAGAACCCTTTTAAATACCCAATTTTGAATTTTCAAGTTTATTGTATTTTTTGTGAGGTTTTATGTGTACTTTGACTAGGCTAAGAGTATGCGGACGGAAAATACTTGCCTAAAAAAATAGTCGATTTTTCCTGAGAATTAGTAATTTTTTGTAAATATCGGCGAGAAATTGTTATATGCATTTCAGCGAATAATTTACAGACTCAACTATTATGGACAGTTTTTCGTCCTTGGGACATGAATAACTATTTCGTTGAGTTTTACAAAAAATTACATTTTACGTAGGTACTAATTTCCAGATGAAAAATCTTTCTTTTTGTGTAGAGAAATAAAATGAATAGTAGGTTACTTGACTCACTAAGGAGGGGCGCGTAACGTCACGTTCAAAGCGCGCACATTGCTCCAAAACAAATAAAAAATACTATAAATTGAAGCAATAAAAAAAATTACTGAAAAAGGTCATTTACCAGTTCAAGAGATGTTGTGAAGGCTAAGAGATGTAACAAAAAATAGGCTGCAACACTGCCAAGAAGAGAATAGTGAACCTTTTGAACACCTTTCACATCAGCAAAATGTTTAGCTATAAGTAAGCATTAGATTTTGCAATTTATTTAGTTTTCAATACACCATTAGCTGTTACTTGTAATTTATTATTCACTTAATTCATTAAATTTAGTTGTTCGATTTACAATTTAATAATATAAAAACAAAGATCGCCAGCCACAATTAAACAAAAAAATGAGTCTGGCCAACAGAATCCATTGAATTGTTACGAAATTCCTAGATATTAAAACTCATTAACGCATAACTCATAATTATACTTTTTTGAGATCAGTGTTTCAAGAGCTGAAACACGGTGTCTCATAATATACTTTCTCCACGACTATAATATATTATTGCACAAATTATTTTTACATATTTAGCTGAATAATGATAAATTAGCCAATCACATTCTATGGTTATCAGAAATCACGCTAAAATTAATAAATCAAATCGTCTCTCATGAAACGTCAAATACCTAACTAGGTAAATCGCTTCTGACAGCGCGTCGTTTGAAACGTCAAAATAATCATATAATCATAATTTTACGTATATAGAGAACAAAATGGACAACAGTAGCGATAGTGAAGACTTAATATGTTTAAATACGTATATTTATGTTATCTCTATTATTCCTCCTAATAATGTGATAATTTCATTTAAAAATGTGAATGTTTCTATTAAAAATATGTGTTACGTATAGTTTGTAACTTATAAATATCAACCCACGTGACTTCTATCATAACTGGACTATGTTGCCAAGCTCTTGAAATAGTATGAGAATCTAGTAGGTTAGGTTTAGTTTTTGATAGTTACTGTATATAAACAAACTTGAACTTATTTCTGTATAAAACTTTTATTTGTATGTTAAAAGTACAGCACTAAGTAAAAAATTATTATTTTAAAACCTATTGAGACTAAAAAGGTAGATATGTATGAAATAGTTGGAAAATTCAAGATTCATTTTAATAAAAACAAATTCATATTGTGGTTTATTTTTCTTGGAAATCCACTGTATGGATGTGTGTCATATTTTACGAAACTACTTAGGAACATTCTATATTAAATAATTGTTCTTCCTCCAATCGCAAAAGTAACATTTCTAAAGTGACATGGATTATCTGTAAATAAATTGTGCAAATATAATTGCTAAGTATTATGAAGAATAGTGTAAGAGAATACAATAAATACAGTTAATTGAGTATAATATTGAACTTATACTTACTTGCTCCATACATGATGTAAATAGTCAGGAATAGATGGATAGTAAATACATCAATTATTGCAGTGTTATTAAGTTTCATTTATACGTTAAATTTGACAACTCGTCACTGCTTGTGAAAATTTACTTAGTTTTTCGCAGTTTTTTATAACAAGGAGATGAAATAATCGAAAAATTTAATGATCAATATTAAACTGTCACAACATAACCTTAAAAATGTCAAGACGTCAACTGTACCAGATAAACCATTTTAATCGAGGCAACAGCGCGCATTTTTGCCAACATATAAAGTTTTTAGTACGACTAATGTTAGTTTGAGTTTAATAATTAAGTAGCCCACGAGTTGTATTACATATGAAATCAATTACGAAACCTTTCTTTAAGCATATATTCATATTTTTTGATAACATGCGACCTATAAATTTCAATATTTATTAGGATTAAGGCTGTAAAACATACTGATTGACAACAGCAAAAGAGTGACATAATTCAAGCGAACGTCTCTTTTTTGGCACTTTTATCACGTGGGTTGATATTTATAAGTTAGGAACTATAGCAATTAAAATTCTATAAAACCATATTTAAATCTCGATCAAGAACACCACAACAAAATCATAAATATTATGCGTGGTGATAGATCTTCTATAGTAGAGAACAGCAACAAATCTAATTTTACGTTAAATTTTAAGCTGTACTTTTAATAAATAAACGTTTCGTTGTGTTCAGTTATAATAAATTTTTCTGTTAACAAATTTTCCGCCGGATATCTCTCGAAAATTGACAAATGTCTTATATTTTTATGACAAATTTCTCAAGCTCGATTGTCATAGAATAATATCGTTTATTATTAATGTCCTAGGAATACTACTGAAAACAAAAATAAAATATATACAATATCGAAATACAAAAGTAGTACTTACACTCAATAAAACCTCAAACCTGAGGACATATTTTTCATGGTGAAGATCTGACCAAAAGATTTTCAATTGTTGGTAAAAGAAGCCAATGTTTTGGACGATCCTTATTCGGAAACCTACCTTAGAAATTTTTTTGAAATACAGTTAGCAAGTGTCAGATCAGGAAAACATAAAAAAAATAATTCTTGATAACGGTACCAACGTTACATTTTCTCTTTTTATGCATAATATCATTAAATAAATTTTTTTTATTCCAGATGAAGGTGGTCATTTTATTTCTGTGCTTAGCTGCCGTACAAATTGTAACAACGAAATCAGAACTATGCTACAACAGCAACGAAGAATGCCATTCAACAAACTATCAATCCTACGTTGAATGTATCAGAAGACGTCAAAAAAGATCCACAGACTGCGACAACGATTGCGATAATGGTAACTGTATAGACACATGCAATGAATGCGATTGCGATTCCTGCAACTATAGTAGCTGCACCAATTCTTGTAGTAATTGCTGCAATTCTTGTTGTAGCAATTATGTACCTTGTCATACCAACCACTGTTGTCACAAAACTTGTCACTCCCAGTGTTCGACGACCTCTTGTAGAAGTTCATGCAGAAAAAATTGTTTCAACAGCGTCAGAGAACGAACAGGAGGAAATGTAGTCATAGATCTACAAAATTCACAAATCCCATACCCTCAAAGTAACACGAGTATAAACAACTTTAATAAGCCCAACATAACAACAATTATTCACTTGAATAATGTCATTAACAACACAAACGTAGTTGACATCCCAATTGTTCTTAACAATACCAACAGTCAAAATATAACATTATACAACGAAGAAAGCGGTCAATCATCCTCAATAGAGAAATGTTGTACTGTTATCAGTCCAAGACAATGTGTGTCATCTCCGACTCCCAGATGCTTTCATTACAGATCAAAACAATGTGGTCCATTTTGTACAGCAAATATCGTTCATAAGGAACAACAGCAAGTATGTTCAGTAAATTATCCTGGTGCTCAACCTATTTGCTCTCAACAAATAATGTACATTCCTCAACCCCAACCTAAATGTAGTTACCAATCACTTTGGCCGTATGTCTCATGTGGAATACAAAAACAAGAAACCTGTCAAGGATGTTACTCACATTATACAATTGAAGGTTCAAATAATTATTTAAATTGCCCTTCTCAGTGTTACGATGACGGATTTGGTGAAATGGGTTCGTACTACCGACAAGGACCAGTCTACAGACAGTGGTATTCACACGCGCCATGCTATGAATGTTTGGGTTATCAAAATCCTTACGCAAATTTGTATGGTTTTGGTTATCCAAATATCCCAGCTCCGGCCGGAAATTATCCGCTATTTGTTCAAAATTTGCCAATACAACAAGGTAATGATTCCATGATTTCCGTTCTAAATGTAAACAACCAACCACAAATAGATCAAACGGGTGATCTTGTAGTAGAGCCTGGACAAATCAATCAATCACAATATGAAAATCAGAATTACGATGGCAGATTGCCAAGAGAAGTAGAAATAGAAGTACATTATGAACCCTCTTCCAATGCACAGGCAGAAATAAAAATTGATGATAAAAAAGCGGTGGACTTGCAAGAAGAGAAAAGTTCAACCGTTTTAAGTGCATAGTGACACTGCAACTAAATATAAATTATACTTTAATCAAATATTTTAACACAGAAATCAAAAGACATAGTAAGCCAACCGAATATTTACATTTTTAATAGGATGTTCAATTTTTGCTAATATTTAGTAGTACTTAATATTTTACCCTGGAGTAGCTCACATTAAATATTTTTCATTGTTGAATATATAATAATCTTTTTTGTAAACAACTTTTATATAAAATAATAAAGATAATAGCTCTTGGATGCTGGAGAGTCAGCAGTGTTTTTTTTTGGTAAAGTCATTAAGAAAATGTTTAATATCACTTAACCGTAAATTAATTTTCACATATATTGATTTATTTCGATTTTGAAGTTACAAATATTTAATATTTCGATATGTCACGATGGTTTTCTAAAATTAGCAAAAAAATTTCTATCCGAATAACCTTCGGACATTGATAATGCTCAAAAATTTTATGACAATTTTCTCAAGCTTGTTGCTTCTAGGCAACATGCTTTCGAAATCTGTCATAAAATTTTTTCGAACAATTATCAATGTCCTTGGGTTATTACTATTGATAACTATAGCATGAAATTATGGACTGCTTTCAGCGGTTTCTATAGCGTCATAAACGTCAAGGTGACATCAAAAATTGAGAGAAAATGAAAGTATTGATTTGTATAACATCCAAAGAAGAGTCAGCAAATATCGCTTGTCTGTTGCTGCTGCCAGGAAAATCAAGGAAGAGGTATTAAGCAACGTATCAATAGGTACTTCAAGAAATGGTGCCAATCAAAGACTGCTACTGCAGTTTCAGAAACCGTGCTTTTGGCGTACTTTCACGAAAAATCTGCTGTATTATATTCTCCATCAAGCGTATGGTGTGTCGGTGCAAACAAATTCACGTCAGGTTTCTTAATGACTAATATAATACACATAACATGCAGGTATTTTAATCCCACACTCGAATTGCCGTCCAGTTTATTTAATCAGCTTCCAGGTAAACTAAATAGTTCTGAAAATTCCAGTAAATCTTAATCCTGAATTCTAAGGAAAAAGTTGAATAACCTAATAGGGTCGCTAAGTGGTTAGGATTTCGTAAAATAATAGCGTGTAAGAGTGCCACACACATAAAACATTTATAACTATTTCTTATTTCATACATCTGAAACTTTTATTGTTCACTTATTACAATATGCAATAAATACATATAGCTAAATATCAGATAATTCAGAGAATTCACCTCAATTACCATAACACCTTTTGGACAGGTCAGTTTTCAGCCTGAAGGGAACTTGAGTGACGGCTAGTGTGCATCCTGGTGTGTAAATTCCTTGAAAAGATGTAAATAAATTTATTTTTGAAGTCACCGATGATATTTATTTAATGATGAAGGTTGTAATGATAAAATGGGAATTTCCGAAGCGTGCCGTTCTAGTGAACTCTATGCAATGAAAATGGAATGACACGTAAATTTACAGTGACTAAAAGTGACGATGAGAACGTTTGTTATTTCAAAATGGTTAAAAATTACACTGTCATAAGATTCCACATGACGAATTTTAATCCTCGCTTCTTTATCCGATATCAAACTAGAAAGTGCTTAAACCAGCCTGTCGGGAAAATAGTAGTTTGTACAACTAGTGCGCAAAGCGTCACTTTTCCCACGAGCGCGAAAGTTTGTGGCACGAGCCGTATGGCGAGTGCCGCAAATTTAGCGAGTGGGAAAAGTGATTTGCGTACAAGTTGTACACAATATTTTTTCTACAACCACATTTATTAATGAAATAAAAAAAGAAATTTATATACTCAGGTATTTTATTAAAACTTTGAACAGAAAGAACATACAAAATGAAAATTTAATATAGAAAAATCAGTTGAGTGTATGTTTAATAATGAATAATGAATAAATAAATAATCAAATAAATAGTTTACTTATTTTTGGTTTCAATATAAAATTTTTAAACCCAGAAATTTACTAAGTATAATAAATATGTTGAATTGTCAAAAAAAGTTGACAGGTCACAGGTAGCTTTGTTTGACATTTCGGTGCGGAAAAGTGCCATAGCGTGTACTTTTCGCATTACTTTTCCAACAGTTATCAAAAGAATTAAGAAAAGGCCTGCTTTGCGTATAGAAATTTGTGTAGAAAAGCGTGTTTTGCATAGTGGTTGTAGGAAAACTTGTTTTCTTCAACTCCATGAAAAATTGCTAAATTTCTGAGCTTTGAGAATCTTAAGAAATATATTGGACACTCCCTTAGGACAACGTCGGCCACTTTATTAGCGAATACCGGAGTTGATGTATTAGCTATTAAGCCACATGGCGGATGGAAATCTGCAACTGTTGCGGAAAGTTATGTAGCGCGGAGCGTCAACAAACAAAGTTGCAAATGAAATTTTATACAATATAACGAAGCCAGAAGTCTCCTGCAGCAGTACTTCAAGAGTAACAGAAAACTTGGTCAGAGATGGAGAAATTATGGAGTCAGAACATTTCATACAAATTGGGAAAAAAAGAGAAAACCTTTATCCGAATTTGGTAAATAATGTTCATAATGGGCTTGTTCAAGAAAAAAATATTAATTTAGAAATCGAAACTAAAACTCATTTTAAACGGATTCCCAAAATTTTAGATTTTTCCGCGAACGTTTAAGCCATCAAATTAATTAAAGAAATTGGATTGAACGAAAACGGGGCGTGGTTACCTGTGACGTCACACTGCATATGCTATGCCTAACATTTGAAACGACGCGAGTCGAGAGCTGTGTACTGTGTATATCTATGGTGTATATTGTAAGTAGTTCTATCGTGTTGTGTGAGATACAAAACGCTGGACTGTTGACTGTACTGTTTCGTTATTTTATTTTATAATGAGTGAGAAAAAAGTGGTAAATAAATACTGTTTGGTTCCTGACTGTCCTAACACATCCAAGAATGCACCAGAAATATCTATTTGTGTAACAAGGGAGCAAAATGCTACTTTTCCTCCCGAGGATGAAGTTTACTGCCCGACGAGTAGCAGAGGGCAGTAATCATTCAAGGGAGGAAAAGGCATTTTACTCCCATGTTTTACATATGATTTTTCCGCCTCTCTCAAATAAAAACTCATTTTTCTGAGTAAATACGAATATGCTTTTCTTCGGTCCATTGCTTGAAATGTAAATACTTTTTTTCGAATTTTTCTTTAGACTTTTGGGCAATAGAGATTGTAATGTTACATTAACTTGCTCCAAAATATCCGGTGGTGTATTATTTATATCTTCAAATTCGCTTGAATCACTCAATGTCAATGCTATATAATATTTCTGTCCTAAATTCGAAAACCGGATGTATCTATGAATTGATGTCAAATTGTTAATGTAAAAACCGTTAAATTAAAATAACAATTTACTGATTTCTATCATTTTGCAAAGTACAGGGTGTTCTATGAATAAACGGTAAAATTTATACTTATATAATATTATATAGTACAGGTCCTCAATGCCGAATAAGTTATTTCATTGATGACGTACCATGACGTCACTTTTACTTTTCCTCCCTAGCGAGGAAAAGTACGACTTTGCTCCCTACAATGAGGCCAGGAAATGTATACTTTAGATAGATGTGGGCGGAAAAATGGTTTATTAATGTGCCCTCTGACATTAAAATAAGAAAAGTTTGGCAGACAGCAATGCGTCGTGAAGTTTTTGTATCTGACAAATCGCATGTGTATTGCTGTGAATATCATTTTAAAGTATTGTAAGTTATGGTGTCTTTACACAGTACATTATAAAAATATTGATAATATTTCCCAAACATAATCTCAAAAAACTTACTCTCGTGTAAATAGGTATGTAAAATGAAGACATTCTACCAAAATCCTTATTTTGCGAAAGCTCGTGATTAGCTAAAACAATAATCCCCTTTTATAAATAATAACCTAAACATATTTTTAAAAAAATTTAATTAGTGCTGAAAAAAAATTCAAATAAAAAAAAATGTCTACTTTCTGCTATTTTGAATAATAAAATTTGTAGATTTTTGAAATTAGTGATATATAACTTATAAGCTCTATATAGCGTTTAACACAAATCATTTGTATTAGGTAGAGGAAGATATAGAAAATTATATATACATTAACACGATGAACACTTTTAAAATTTAAAGATATTGCAGCTGGAACCAACTTTCTTACGTGAAACGCAGCGGTGTACTGCCAAATATCAGACCAGAATATGCAATGTGACGTCACAGTCGGTTCTGCCGATTTTTAACGGAGCTCCATTTTCAACCTTTTATATCTAAGTAGTGGGGAAACTGAAAGAGCTAAAAATTTTACCTGTTATTTTGATGATTCAGTTTTACAAAATAACGTAAAAAAAACCGAGACAATATTTCATTAATAACAAGACCATTGTAATCATTCCACTATGGATATTCATATAAATAAATAATATACACGTTTTATATGGCATAAATTATCACCACCAAGGGTGGTAAGTTGACTTACAACCCATCGTCAAGGGTAATCGATATCTTTTTGATAATTGTTACTTACGTCCTTCAAATCAGTGTCAAAATTCGTTGTTTACAATATAGGAAGGATGGCCAGAAACTCTTCTGTCAAACACAAACTATAGATACAAAATGTGATTTTATGTTCATCCAACCTAATTTACCTAAATTCAAAAGTTCCTTCTAAGCAGGTTGGCGCCCTTTGAAGACGACACAGTTAAGTCAGATTTTTAAGCATATCTCAAAAAACGGCTACCTATAAGCTTGATACCTACATTGTATATACCTGCAGTAAAAAATTGTTTACTACAAACCTTAGTTTTTCATTGTCATCACAAGCGTTCAACGTAGGTGGGGAAACGGGTAAATTCTGGTAACATTTTTTGCCGTCTATATATTTTATCAATATTGGACTGGGCACACTATGGCGTAAATTTCCGCTAAAAATCTTTCGGTGAGTTTGGTTCCTGGCCCGTACTCTTCTACCCCAGTCCCTTCTTTTGCTTTTGTGCCGACTGTATACCATTGAATATCATTATTTCCATCTGGTAATGGTGTTGGGATCCCATTCCTTCTTGTTGCTTAAAACACCATCCGGTGGCATGTCCAAGGATATCTGATTTCTAAAAGGCGAGGAGGTGTTAATGATTCCCTTTCTACTTTGTATCCTGTTAATTCTGAAACACTTTATATCACCATTATGTGTGTGACGTTGAGAATCGCTTCCTTGGCTGCTTTTGGGTATATTTTCATTGGTCCTGTAAGGCATATGCAAGCTAGCCTTTGAATTCTGGACAGGTTGTCTCTCGTCGACAAAAGACTAGTTCTACTACTCCCGGCAATGGCTACATAGGTAATGATTGGTCTCATTATAGCAGTGTACATCTCAGTATATTTGGGCTACCACCCCAATTTCCCCAAGCAAGGCTCCTGCACACCATAAGAGCTATTTTCGCTCTGTATGTTATCTTCTTTTTTTTGGTTGTGCCACAGAAGTTTACTGTCTAGAGCCAGACCTAGATATTTGACCTCTTATCTTCATTCAACCTCGCTCCCATCAAGATTAACGGTTTTGGGGTTGAGTTTTATTTTGTTAGTGAAGACTAATAAGATGGTTTTGGCGGGGTTGGTGTTAAGTACCACTTGCCTACACCAGCTGTTTGTACCTAGAGTTCAGATCCCTTTGTACGATGTCAGACTGTTACTGCCCATGCGTCAGGTATATAACCTGCTTCGACTAATTCTAACCGAATGTGGTATAATTTCGTTTTGTCCTTGCTGGAGCGTTGCTGGGAAAATCCCATCTGCTCCTGGTGCCTAAAAAGTAGAAAGGTGTTCATAGCCCATTTCACCTTTAGTTACTACAAAGGTGCCTAGACATTGAATTGCTTTCTCTTACAGGTTGTGACCTTCGATGGGATTAAATCCTTTATTTTCGGGTTACTTCCAGGAAAATGAGTTTCTAGTGTTTAAGAGTTAAAATATTCAGAATTGTGTTGACATATTTAAATATTTTGGATGCCAAAATATTTAGTGAATTAGGCTCAATAACTTGCCTACAAAAGAATTTGTGTATAATTATTTGAAAATTGTAAAAAGACTCATACCAATATGAATCGGTGAAAAACTTCTCACTTTTGTTGAAGCTATCGTTAATGAGTACTCGAGACGTGAAGGACCTAAGGAATATGTCCGAATTTTTACAGAATTTTTGGAAATTTCCCGAGATTCTGGAATTTGGCGATTTTCTGATATCCTCAAACATTCTGAGAAAATTTGTACGTATTTCTGGATTGATTACAAACATTTTTATTGAAACAAATTTAGATTTTTGAGGAACAATTTCCTTTCGCATCAATTGTTTTGGATCACTATGGTCGTTTTTAGGCATGACGGCCAATTTATCTCGCAATTTGACGTACACAGGGTTGTAGGGGTTGTCAAGAGGAAGAGTTTCCTTCAAAAAAGTTTTGTAAAAACTCAATGTTGCGTTCGCTAGGATGACTTTTGCACCCAAAATCGCCATTTTTCCATGAAAGTGAATTTTTGGACACAAATTACAGAAAAATAAAATTCGAAATCAAAAATCCCGGAACCAGGGTCGATGGGCAAACTCAAGACGAACATTTTAAGGTGACGCACGTCTAAAACGGATCAATCCTGTGAGTCGTAGAGTAATTTGGGTGGCACAGTGGGGTTCCGTGTATTTATCCAAAGTATACATTTTCTTCATACCTCGGTCGAAAGTACGCACTTTCGTCCCTCATAGCAGGGACGAAAGTTCAACATTTACTCCCTGTGAAAAGAACACCCTGTATTTCACAAAATGGTAGAAATCAGTAAATTGTTATTTTAATTTAACGATTTTTTACATTAACAATTTGACTTCAATTCATAGATACAACCGGTTTTCGAATTTAGGACAGAAATATTATATAGCATGCTATGGTCCATTGACAGATTAACAGTTTCAAAGTGAGTTAGGTACTCTACAATGTATCAACAAAATATAAAATAATATTTAAAAAATGAGTGATTCAAGCGAATTTGAAGATTGTTTGTTGCTTCATAAATAAATCATTTGAAAATGAGTTGTTATTTGAGTGAGGCGGAAAAATCATATGTATAACATGGGAGTAAAATGCTTTTTCCTCCCTTGAATGATTACTGTAAACTTCATCCTCGGGAGGAAAAGTTGCATTTTGCTCCCTTGTTGTACTTCTTCTTCTTCTTTTCTGGTTCCTTTTGCCCTTTCAGGCGTCGGATGTGGATTCCATGACCTGAACCCATTTCTTCCATGTCTTTCTGTTTCTTGCTAGGTTTTTCATTTCTGCTATGGTCTTTCCTCTTTTAAAACCTATCTCTTCTATTTGGTCTAACCATTTTCTCCTAGGCCTACTCCTACGTTTATGATCGGTTTTTCAATCTCCATTATTTTCCTAGTCAATCTATTTGGTTCCATTTTTACCATATGACCATACCAGCTAATTTGTCTCTTTTTTATTTTACTAGTTATCGGTTCCTGTTTAGTTGTCTCTCTAATGACGTCATTTCTAATCTTATCCCATTTAGTTTTCCCTGCAATTCTTCTTAGATGTTTCATTTCTATGGCGTTTATTTTAGTTTCGTCCTTTTTTTGCATAGTCCAATTCTCACTTGCATATATTATTGTAGGCACTGTTATCATATTATGAATTTTCATTTTTATTTCTAAATCTATATCTTCATGTCCGAGAATTGTTTTATTTAGAGTGTAGTATATTTTTGTTGATTTATTTGCTCTCTTTGTTATTTCTGCATCTATCTTTCCATCTTCTGTTACCATACTTCCCAAATATTCAAATGTTGTTACTCTTTCTTGCGTCTGGTTTTTGCATTTAATCTCTTTATTGTTTTGATTACCTAGTTGTTTTTCATTTATTATCATCACTTTTGTTTTATTTATGATCACCTCCATCTCCATGTTCTCTACTTCTTTAGTCCAAATATTCACTAGTTTTTGCATTTTGTTCTTTGTATTCGCTAATAAGACCACATCATCTGCATATAGTAGACTACTCATTTTTATCGGTTCTAAATTTCTGTGTCCCATTATAGTATTCAGCTGCTCATATTTTTCTTTAATTCGTTTCCCAATCTTATCCATGATTATTATTAACAATAATGGGCTTAAACTGTCACCTTGTTTTATTCCCTTAAACATTTTGAATTCTCCTGACCTTTGGCCTGCAATTTGTACCTTGGCTCTAACTGTCTCGTATACACTTTTAATTATATTTATTAAGGTGGGTGGAACTTCCATTTTCTCCAGGGTTCTCCATACTTCTCTTCTATCTACTGTATCAAAGGCTGCTTTTAGATCTATAAATGTAAGGTACATTAATTCTTCTCCCTCTCCTATTTTTCTTCGATTATATTAATTAGTATATAAATATTATCATTTGTTTGTGTTCCAGGTCTAAAAGCTCCCTGTTCTTCTCCTAATTTTGATTCTACATATTCTCTTAATCTTTTTTCTATTATTTTTGTGTACACTTTATAGCTAGTTTGGGCCAAACAGATTGCTCTGTAATTCTTACATTGTGCTTGATCTCCCTGTTTTTAGATGGGTATTATTAAGTTATTTTCCCATTCCCTTGGAATTTTTTCTTGTACCCATGCTTCTTTGCATACATTCCATATCCATTCTTTTCCTCTTTAATCATCTCTGGCGCTATCCCATCTTCTCCGTTAGCCTTGCCTATTTTGATTTTTTGTCTTGATCTAACTCTTCTTTTTGGATTCCTTGTAGTTGGTCGATTTCCTCTTCTGCTGTTGTTATACAAATAGCTATTTCCCACCACTAACCAAATTTAAGACAAACATTAAAAATAAAAAAAATTCTTATGAAAATTACATAGCACATGAATGTCAATTCGATTTTCCACTAATAAAACAGAAATCAATTAGTCCGATGCAGATTGACATTTCCACTAGTAAAACATAAGCAGGATTTATAGTTTGACGTACTGTAAACGTAGACGCACTGTGAAAAGATCAACTATCAGAATTTACGTACCTTGTTTATAAAGGAACGTAAGTGCATGACGTAACGTAAGGGGAACGGACTGGAACGAAAGAGTTGGCCAACTTTCATCTTTTTACAGTGCGTTCTTACGTCCAGCCAATCAAAGGAAAGAATTTTGTGTGATGTCAGCGTGGCTATCAGCTGTCATTTAATGTTGTGTTTTTGATTGTATAATACAAAATTTGAAGCTCAAAACAACAAAGGACACAGGCTGTAGATGATTTGTATACTTTCTAGGTTAATTTGAATGTCGCGAGTACGTTACCTCTGCCCATTCGCAAAATTTCCGTTCCGTTTATTTATAACTGCAACAATTTTTACATACCGTTCGTTACGTATCCAGTGCGTCTACGTGTGGTATACGTTTACAGTCCGTCAATCTATAAATCCCGCTTTATTCTCAAACGTTTGTAATTATTATGTCTGCGTGATTTCTAGTTTCCATCGACAGAAGATATTCAAATTCCACTGTTAATGTTGATAAAGGTGAAAACATTCCTCGATCCATGTTTTTCTGCAATCAACATAAATTAAACAACACATTTCAATGTCAAAATCAAATTTTGACAGTGTATATCTAGAAATCGGTAGGGACCCTCCCTAATCGTTCAACCTGATTGCTCCTAGGCGTTCACCCCGTCGTCTGACTGATATGTACACTGTCTGTTTTCGCTCCTCACCTACCCATAGCTTATGAACGCACTCCTTATGTCATCAGTCATTTTTGAGTGATCGCGAATTTTAAACTACTGGTATTTTTATCCAAATAATTTTATCTTGTTAGGTAATTTCAAGCAGCAAATGATAAAGACAATCTCCTGGGTATACAAAATGATGTTGCACAAGTTTTTGTTGAACTGCTATCCCTGGAATCTTAAAATATTTGTATTTGTCCATTATTCACCTAGGTTAACAATTGGGAAAAGTAGAATTCGATAGATGGCGCTCTGAAATGTCAATGTCATCTTAGCAACGAGTAAAACAAATCAGCTGCCGTATAAGCCCTTTGATATTTAAGTGGTTTTATTTTGCTGTTTTAGTTATTTTCAGTGTGTGTTTTGAAAAACTTTTGCTTTTTCTTTGATTGTGCTTTAGTAATTTGTGTTGTTAAACTAAATTTTGACTCCTAATATTTTTATTTTTGGAGTAATAGGTGTTCAACTTTTTAAGTGTTACCGGGAGTGTTAATTATGTTTATGTTTGTATATTTTATTGTGACTTACCTTTTGGATTTCTTCATTGTGAATACTGTATGTATTGCGAATAAATAAAAACACTTATTATTTTTGAATTTGGTTTTAATTATTTTTGTACAAACGTAATGCAAAATTTATGAACTAATGGTCGTGGTCGTGGCTTGACTGTGGTAGTTTTAAGGAAGGTACTGCATTTAAAAGAAGATACTTTTTCTTACCAAGACCTGAAGAATATGTTACTCATTTATATACTGTTCACCTTTACAAATATAAACTATACCATACACTATTAACTTATAACTATTACACACTTGGTACTAATCTTGACTATAGTAGTCTACCCTTTTAAAATGTAAAGAACACACGGACATACTATCTGTAACTGGTTTCCCCATTTTTACTTTCGTTGCCCTAGCCTTTCTTTGAGATATATTTTCCATAACTCCAAACGTATTTTCAGTATTTACCATTCTTCACATGGGAGGAAATTTATGGAAAGATAAATCGGGATTTTTCCCTTTACGGCTAGTGCAACCAAATCCACAACAGTTTCGATTATGCAGCGACATGATTCAAAGTATAAAACTTTAAAAAAGGTACAAAATATTGCAATCAAACGTGATCTGCAATGAAAACAAAAAATAGAATAACATAACCTCTTCCATAATATCTCTGATTATTATAAGAATATTACCTCAGAAATGATGACAGTTGAGTTGAATAGAAAAACACAGTTTTAAGCTTGTCACTGACACAAAATTAAACAGATAAAGTACGAATTTACGGTAATTACGTTGACTTAAATATAATACAAAAACAATGCAAAACGAATTATTTTACTCGTTGCGACAATTACAATTTTTTCCGCCAGAGGTCTCACTGAATTCTACTCCGCCCAATTCTAGTTCTGCTTGAATTTCTCCAAGAAAATTGTGAGCAGTTTCCTTCGTCATTCTAAATCTGAGAAAAAACGTTCTATGATCGAATGTATTGAAATAATCATTCCTTATACATATTACTATAACTATCAATGATTTCTAAATCGTCATCATCTAATATTTCCATTTCGACAAGAAAAATTACAAATACAAAGACGATGATCTACCATAAACTGTCGTAAATAAACTGGAATAAACTTCAAAATTAGTATTTCGAGGTTAAGTAGAATTTTAAGCCGAGGATATTTCGAGCTTTGTTAAGGTATCCTTAACGCCGCGTTAAGGATGCCTTTAAATACGGTGCGAACGACTAAGTGACACTTAGTGGATTTAAATAACACTTTGCGTTTAAGTGTAACCGGTGCGAATGGCCCTGAGATATAAGAGCTGGAAGTGCGGAGGGAAGTAGTTCCATACCAAGTGAAGCTCCGTTGATTTCCAATAACATAGGTCAAGAAGTATATCATTAACAAAGTAAAATATCTTTTATTTTCAATAATTATGTTTCTATTAATTTTAAAGTTAAATTGATTTGTATATTATTTTGCTATTTGGTTATTTTTTTATTTTGAATACATTTTTTGCAAAAATCCCAAATTTTTACTTACTCACGGCCCTAGGGTCTATGGTAACAATGTTAATAGATAAAAAAAAAATTCATTGTCAAAAAGTATATTAAAGCAGAGTAACATTAATACATCATGAAATGTAAAAAAGATCTTCACAATATACTATTTAATCAATTTCATTTGCCTTTCTATATCCCTTATGTAGGTTTCTGGTATATGTATTTCCCTGAAAATAAATAAAATATATCAACAAACTGAAATAGCCAGCCAAAAGTAGTGAATCAGATAAATAAAAAAGGTCACTACATTCTCATTGACCACTGAAATATGTAAACTGTGAAAACCCCGGGCTTAAGCACTCCACCTCAGGAAATGGAATACGGCACCAAATAAAAATTAATGTACACTATCACTGGGATTGGATATGCAATTATAGTTTGGCAAACTAATCTGGAGCTGTGAAAGAAATGCGGCTGTAACCATTCGATATTGCCACGTTTAACTATGAAAAAGCTAAAGTTCTAAGTATGTATGTATGATGGGGTGACATTCACAGCGACCTGAAAGATCTATTGTGCCCCCATTACTTCTACTTAGTTCCAGAGGAATGTCTCAGAGATTAGTAGCTCCCTTAGTCCTATTTCCCTGGGGAATTTTAGGATATAGCTCCAGGTTAGGTAAATGTCCCTCTTCTGTCCAATAATCTCCTAGGTGCTGTGCCCCAGGGTTCTGAATTGCTGTGTAATTCGCAAGTATATGGATGGAGGTTTCTTCTTCCATGCCACAGAATCTACATTCTTCTTCCTACACTATTCTGAGCTTTTTCAGGTGCCCGTTCAGGCGGCAATGACTTATGCATTCATTTGATCCCAACGGGTTGTAGTCACCCATCAGAATGTTTGATTGTCTAAGCCCTACTAGATATTTCCAATGGTCAGATCTCTTTTCTTTGGCTTTGCCTATTTATTCCAACATTACATTGGGGCTGATACCGAAAGTTCCGGCCCCCAAAATGATCTTTCCGCCCCCCTCTTTGCTAGGCCTTCTGCTATTTAATTTCCTTCTATTCCAGTGTGTCCTGGAATCCACAGTAAGGTTACTATATTGTTCTCGCCTAGTTCATTGAGTATGCCTATGTATTCCCACACCATTTTGGAACTGATTATACAAGAGCTCAGTGCTTTAATGGCTGCTTGACTATCCGACATTATAAAGTGCTAAGTAAGTAGGTTCTGATAATAATTAGAAAATAAACTTTTGATTATCAACAATATCAATAATGATTAAACGTTAGCTCTTTAAGTGCTTGGTTCATTGGATATTGTCTATTAATTTTCAATTTCTGTATATTAAAATTCCAAATACGACACGGGTTTCCTTACACAGAAGTCAGTATATATTTCAGCGGTAAAAAAAAATCATAAGGAAAAGATAAAGAAAGACTGGTGAATAGACCTAATAAAAGGCACTTTACTGCAAAAATTGCAGGAAGATTCGAAGGGGAACGCTTAGGGGTTTTTTAAATCTAATGGTTTTTTTTTAGGCGAAAATGTCAAAATAATAGTGAGATTTTAATGGACCGCCCTAACATATTACATTGGAGATATAAGTATATTGGCGATATACGAAAGTATCGCCAAAAAGGGCGAAATATTGTTCATTTGGACGAGACGTGGGTAGACAATGACAATGATTTTTAACAATTACCGTGTTTTCAAAAATACCTTACCGCTTAAGCAAAGCATAAATCAGTTTTTATATATTATTAATATAAAATGTTTTCAATCCTTCCATAAAATAGGTACCGTACGACATTGGTACGTTTATGACAGATATCGGCCATGTTTCCTCGCCTTTTACGGATTCTGCTTAGCTTCAGATAGGTTTGCCAAACTATAATATTTAATTGGACGCCACCTTCTTTAAAAAAATAAGCGTAAATTTGATATAAAAATACACAAATTATCTTAACCAAATGAACCCGGAACACGTTAATTTCAATTTAATAATTATTGACTAATCCCAAATCTACATACCTTCAACAAAACCAACCGTGGAGAATAAACAAATTATCAAGAGCAGGTAGAGAAATATCGACCTAAAAGTCAAATTCGAACTATAGCTAGTATAGCAAACTTATCTGAAGCTGTAAAAGGAATACTGCCGAAAACATTCGATATTATTGCCATGTTTATGAAACAGATAGAGTGCTGAATATGTAGTGATGATAATTAGACAATGGACTTTTCATTATCAACAATATATTTAAAGTTCTTGATTCATTGGATTTTGCCTGTAAACATTATTTTTTCAATTTCTGAATATTAAAATTGCAAATATGTCACGAATTTCCTTGAAGCCGGCAACGTCGTGCGAAAACCATATTACCACGTCCTCCGAACGAACTCAATTGGTGAAGATTTATAGAACAGTCCATTGCTGTGCAACCACCTGAGCTGCTACTGGCAAGCGCGTACGTGTGTTCTTCCCTCTCACAAACAAATAACTATTGTGTTTAGTATTAAAATGAATTTTTTTTTTATTTTGAATAGTGTTTTGTGTTTGTTTATTTTTTTAAAAATAAATCAATATACTTATGGAAAGACACTTTATAGTCAAACTAGAGTGGTGATTGCTAATGTTTCTAGTCAAGTGATAATACCTATAATAATTAATTATCGGAAGTTATTGCACAAGTGCATCAAAATTACCGATAATTTTGCATGACAGCGTGTTGTCTAAAAACTGTATGAGTTCATTTTCATATTTGGGAGAAAGAGCCGAAGGTGGAAGGGTCTTTTAACAAAATATGAAAATGACCGAATGTAGTTTTTCCAAGACAACACGCTCGACTGCAAAATTATCTGGTAATTCGGGGGAATATTTCCCGAATACAAATATTGGTTTAAATATTAAATTCCTATCTCTTTTCTTTAATACAAACTATCCATTTTAAAACATGCTGTTATTTTCTATAATTCCCAATGAAACACATCCGAAACGAGACATTTTTAAGAATATTTTTTGACTTCACTTGTCAAACTAATTTTATTTTTAATTATCATGGATTCACAATGGGATTACCATGGATCAATCGATAATTGCACTCCTCTCATGGGATTTTTTAAACATGAGGGAAATATTCGTAATACTTTTTGGTAACTTATTTTAAACATAATTAACCAAAATAATAATTGAAAGAAATCTTCGATGTAACCAAGCTGGCCGGCTTGAAACATAATTAAATGAAGAGCAAGTTTCATTATGTTTGATTACTTGTTTCCACAGAGTTTGCGAAGAAGAAATTAATATGAAGATACTGATGAATATGATGATCATTATATGGTATTGTTTGTGGTGATTTTGAATTATTTTGTATCCACATTGAATTCAAGTCCGATCTTTGACTTTATTTGTTTTCAACAAATATCGTATTTTGAAAAATACCTCACCTTTAAAGCAAAGCATAAATTAGTTTCAATATGTCAATAATCATAAATACTTTTATAAAATACCGTACGCCAGTAATACGTTTACGACAGAGATCCACCATGTTTCCCCATCCATTGCCGATGCCGCGTAGCTTCAGAAAGATTCACCAAACTATACAAACCTTAATTTAAAACATTTAAATCAGAAGTATACTAATCTGAGACCGAAATTTGTTTTGTATACAGGGTGATTCATAAGTAATGGACCAAATTGTAAATCTACGTTCAGAAGGCCAAAATAATAATATTTTCATTAACAATAATGGGTCTTAGTCTGCTCCTTACTGAGGTACAGGATGTTGAAGAGAGAAAAATTAAATAGATTTTTGTTAATAGATTACTTGAAAATTGGGTATAAACTAGTTTTTGTAAGGGTAAACAAGAATGTGTGAGAGGATTTGAGTTAACTCGTAGATATCGCCACATGCGCCATATGAATTAGATGAAATCAACTACAAATTTTTTATCGCTCATTATTTTACAATTTACTTATTTAATTTGGATAGCCTCATCATTTCTCATCATTACGTAATAAAACACATTTATTGTACGCCAGTTAATAAAACGAAGACAGCATTAGAACAGACTTGAACTAGGACCACTTACAACTCTTATCAAAACCTACTTGTTAAAGTTGTGCGAAGTTAAATTAAATTTAAGCTTAATTATGACCTACTGCAAAAGGTCTTCAACATGGCCACCACCAGCATTTATACACGCATTTAACCGTTTGGTTAAGGATTGTCTGACTTTAAAAAATGTAGCAGGATTATTTCGTAGGTATTGAATTGGCTGCATCTTGAATTCTATTCCATAACTCGTCTCGTGTATTTATAGGTTCAGCATAGACCATTGATCACCCTGGGCGACCCTGGGAAGCTGGAGCCGAAGAAATATTTGGCGATGACCAGGAGAAACCTACGTTTAACAGTAGGATTTCTGACTGGTCACTGTCAACTAGGGAAACACCTCCATACTATGGGGCTAGTGGACACACCTCTATGCAGGATGTGTGAACAGGAAGATGAAACTGTCAGGCATGTCTTATGCGAGTGTCCGGAGTTATCGTCAATAAGAGAGTGTGTGTTCGGTGAGTCTTGGCCTACACCTGCCGATATAAAGGAGATGTCTCCTAGTGACCTGTCCACCTTCCTGAGAAGGACAGGATGGACAATGACCTAGGAAGACAACTCCTCGGGAGGATGTACAATGGGTCACATGTGGCCTAAGTGCTGTGAGCCTACACTCACCCTCCCTACTCTACAGATACAGATACAGATACAGACCATTGATTTCATGTAACCCCACACATGAAAATCAAGTGGATTAAAGTCGGGACTGCGAGGTGGCCACTGAAATTCACTACCACGTCCAATCCAACGGTGAGGGAGTGTTTCAATCAGATGTTCGCGCACAGCAAGTGAAAAATGTGGAGAAGCACCGTCTTGCACGAACCACATATTTCTTCTTAGTTGTAATGGAAGATCTCCCAAGAGGTCGACTAAATCATTATTTAAAAAATTCAAATATGACTCTCCATTTAAATTAGGAGGTAATTCAACTGGGCCCAGTAATGTATTGCCTATTACACCGCACCACACATTTATTTTAAACTCGTGCTGGAAATGTCTATCTTTTTTTAAACGAGGGTTTTCGGTTTCCCAGGCATGACTATTTCGCCAATTAAAAACTCCGCGTCTGGTAAAGGCTGCTTCATCCGTGAAAAGAATGTTATTTAGGAATGTTGGATTGTTATTCAATTTTCCTTTTAGCCACTGACAAAATTGAACTCTGATTCGATAATCTATTGGAAGTAAATTTTGCACAGGTGTAAAATGATAGGGATATAAATTTTCCTTGTGCAAAATTCTAATCACGGACGGTTGGCTTATTCCAATAGCTGTAGACAATCGACGAGTGCTTATTTCAGAATTTTGCGCTATTCTTACCAAAATTTCATCTTCTTGCTGCGGAGTGATACTTTTAGGACGCCCTGTATTATATTTTGGACGAAAAGAACCTGTTTCACCCAATCGATTATAAATATTTTGAAATATCTTCAGGTTTGGCTGCCTTCTGTAAGGGTACATTTCACGATATTTTCTGGATGCTGCTTGCCCAGAAAAACGTTAAAAACGTTATTTATGTTAGGACAAGAATGAATCAGTTTACCTAACAATAAAATGTTTTAAGCTCTTCATTAAACATCAAAGCTTTACTACACACGTTGTTACTGTCACTGTCAACATTCCATGGCATGATTGTGTCTTAACAGATTAATGCTACGTCGACCACCGTGAAATTTAGTGTAGTGAATTAGTAAAATTCAAATATCTCGAAAATCGTTAATATTTTGAATATCAAAGAAGTATAGCGTTTTTCTACAGAAATGATGGGGCTATCCAAATTAAATAGGTAAGTTGTAAAATAATGAGCGGTAAAAAATTTGTAGCTGATTTCATCTAATTCATATGGCGCATGTGGCGACATCTACGAGTTAACTCAAATCCTTTCACACATTCTTGTTTAACCTTACAAAAACTAGTTCATACCCAATTTTCAAGTAATTATGTAGAAAAGTAGCTGATCTATTAACAAAAAAATTTTTATTTTTTTCGCTTTAACATCCTGTACCTCAGTAAGGAGCAGACTAAGACCCATTATTGTTAATGAAAATATTATTATTTTGGCCTTCTGAACGTAGATTTACAATTTGGCCCATTACTTATGAGTATACCTGTGTTTTTCAAATAATAATAAATAATTTCGCAAATACTAACAAAGGAAATTAAAATTAGATTCTAAAGTGTTTTTCAAACTTGCCAAAATTATTGAAAGACATACCTTAATTTATCAACCTTTCGCTTTAAATACTCCTCCACGCGCTGTTCTTTAACATCAAATTCTTTTCTTTGAACTTTACCACCTTCAAATTTTTCTTGCTGATACTGGTTTCTTATTTTTTCTTTTTCATTTATCTGTCTTATAAGATATTTTCTGTGTTTTTCTGAATCCTCTTTCCGTTGTTGTTGTTTTTTTATCTCAGCGTCAAGAAGCATCTTTTGTCTTGTTAAAACCTGAAAAATATTGAAGGAACATTGAAACAGCTTGATAAAATAACAATAAGCTTAGCAGGTAGGTATTAGCCTAGTCAAAGTACACATAAAACCTCACAAAAAATACAAAAAACTTAATAATTTAAAATTGGGTATTTAAAAGGGTTGTGTTTAACATGAGAAAAACTTTACGATGTTAGGCATGCGATTTTCCAGAAAATCGTCGAATGAAAATTTTTGTTTTTGTTTTCTCGCTCTAATTGTTTAAATAATATATAAACAGAAAAAATTCCAAATTAAAATTTGTAGCTGATGCATTTATCTACAAATTTTGTCAAAAAAGTTTTTCTGTAAATTAAAAAGTTTACGAGATAAAATTGATTTCAGTGGTATTCAATTCGTGGTTACGCGCGAAAGCCAAATTTATTAACCGTTCGACTTAAAAGTTAATAATTTTGGGCTTATAACATTCTGAAAAAATAAATAAACTTATGTAAAATGTAAACTTTTAGATAGAAATACTTTCAAATTTGAAAAAGTAGATTTTCTGATTGTAATATCAGTTTATTATAATTCCTACTTAATTAATACTTATCCCAGCGAAAATTCCTTTTGGATTTAGCATTGCAAATGAGCATACAGCATTATCGTTATAAAAGCAAAGCCATCAATATTTAGAATTTTAAACAAATGCTTCTTAAAAATCTGTTTTTTTTTGTATGCTTAATTTTACTTGTTTTTTTTAGACTTCATTCAATTATATCTTTTTTCGAAATTAATATAATTCAATAAAACTTTACCACTAAACACTTTGAAGCATCTACTTTCGAAATTATTATACAGTTTTTCTATAAATATCAAAATTTGTATATAATAGCAATTATTTACAATAAATACTTGAATCAGAAGTCTTTCAGCAAACCTTCTATATCTTTTTATACCGCTTATGATATTATCTAAAAATTTGTGAACTTATTCAGAAGTGATCGCGATACAAAAGAACACATCTATGGATCATGTGAGAAAGAGAAGGGAGAACAAATAAAGGTGATAAGACAGGTGAGAGAGCGGCTTAAAAAATAATAATAACAACAATAATAATAATAAAATATTACCAACAAAAATATTTAACAAATTACATTAAAAATAGAGGCTGTTATTACAGCAATAATGAAAATAAAGTGGGGTCAAAAAAATGAAGGTTCACATGGAAAATCGTATGTATCTTTGTGAAAAATTCAGATACAAAAAAATTTCAAATAAAGTTTGTAGATTAAACCATAATCTTTGAAGTACGCTTTGTTATATAATTTAATTTATTAATGTTAATTAGAGGAATTTTTAGTAGAGGTTTACGTCGAAAATTGATGATAATACATTAAAAAATTTAAAAAAAAAATTAAATGTATTTGTATTTCAATGCATTTTAGAACACATTTCATATGAAATTTTTTTTTTAAATGTCATTGTTTATTTACTTATTTACTTTCGTAAAATTAAAAACATGAAAATTGATGATGTTCAAAGATACTACTAAGGAAATTTCGTATATTTTAAAAACTAATGCAGATACAAAAAAAGTATTCAGACAAATTATGTAGATAAATGTATTGGCTAAAATTTTTGATTACACCATTTTTCTGTGTTTCCATTATTTAAACAATTAGAGTGGAAAAACAAAAAAAATTTCACTCGACGATTTTCCGGAAAATCTCACGTCCAACATCGTAAAGTTTTTCTCATGTCAATCACAACCCTTTTAAACACTCAATTTTGAATTTTCAAGTTTTTTGAGGCATTTTAAGGATATTTTGTGAACAGATACTAGACGCGATTTTATGTCCATCTAATCTAATTTACCTTTATTTAAAAGTTCCTCCTAAGAGAGCTAGAAACTTGGTACATTGTATAACTCTGTAGTAATAAATTGTTCACTACAAGCTCCCAAACCCGCGTTGTTTTTTATTGCAATCACAATCGTTTGACGTGAGATGGGCAACGATAAATTCAGTAAAAATTTTTGTGGTTCAGTGTTTTGACATTAGTGATATTATATCAATACAAACAAATTAATATGTTTAGATATGATGGTCAACCATTAATCGTGAAAAATACTTTCAACTTAAAAAATTAAAATTCAGAGATATGTCTTCCGAAACTAAAATTAATAATTGAATAAATCAAAAAAATAGTCTGAAATTTTATTTTACAAGCCAAACATTTCAGTTGGAAAATAATTATACGAGTACGCTATTGTGCATTGTTATCGTATTAACGACTACTTGCTGCAAAAGCAAGCACATTTTTTTAAATATCTTATAGTTTTTTAAATGTAATATAAAATTTGTCGAAAAACAGGTACACAAAAGTTTTATACAAACTTACCGTTTGCCCCTCTCATGGGGTTTGTAGTCATTAATGTATCACCACAGGGTTACACAAAGTACCAAGTTTGAAATTTTAAGGGAGCGGTTTTTTGAGATATGCTCAAAAAATTTATTCAACAGCGCCAAACCCTCCATACGATAAATATGTGCTCATAGCAATCCCATAGAGGTTATTTATGTCAAAATACATCAAACATGAACTTGGTACACCAGGATCATAATAATTATGTCTTAATATATATTTATTTGCTTCTCCATACCTGTTGGAGCACTGTAAAATACCTCCGCGATTTCTTTTTTGCATAAACAAAGCAATTTCATTGTCGGTAATCAATCCTAATTCTATATTAGTCATTTTTAACCTTGCATCAAATGCTAGACCTGATGGTGCTGTAAAATAATGAAAAGCATCCAATTTATACTTGTTTCAATTATTTCGATATTTATCAATTCAATTTAGTTTTCATATATTTTTTAGTATTAAAGTGGAGTTAATTTGAAACCTTCAGTTTTATTTGAAACAAATATGAGCAGATTCCACGAAGTAAGAGTTGAAACAGTAAATTCAATCCAATTTATATGTTTGTAAGCACATATTGCGAAAATTTTCAAAAATATCAGCAAGTAATAATACATCGGTTTTAAGATACAATTTAGCATACGAACTTTTGTAAATTATTAATTTTAAAGGTGGTCCAAATACTACAGGCATATGTGCATAATCAGAGTCAGAAATTAGGAGGAGATCCATTAGGAGGAACTTTTGGTTAGATGGACATACAATCACATCTTGCATCTGTAGTTTGCGTTTGACAGGAGAGTTTTTGGGCACCCTATATGTAGCAATGTTTTAATTAATAGTTGTATTGAAAGGAAACATATCAAATTTTCTAATTTTCAAAGCTTTAGCTGAAATTAAGTTGTATTGGTAAAACTCACTTTCATAAAAGATTCTTCATCTCTAGCTAACGCAACAGCTTGTGCTTTTCTAATATCCTCAACTTGCTTGGCTCTAGATTTTTTCAGATCCTCTATTGCTTTTTGTCTTCTCATTGCTTCTTCTTTCTCTTTTTCCCGCCATTCTTTTTCTTTCTACAAAATAGGAAATTTCGGTCAGTAGCACATTTTTACAGAATTTTTTTTTATATTTTTCGATTTTGCAAATTATTCAAAACGGAAATGAATGAAAATATAAGAATATTAATTCTAAAACAGATTGAGTAGTTGACAATATCAGTCAAATTATATAATATAGAAATATTAATATAGCCACAAAGTGTCTGGTGGGATAAATACTCAAAAATGACCAAGGTCATTTTATTGACAGTAAAATCAGGAATACCCAAAAAGCTATTTGTAACTAAAAGAGGTAGTTGCTGCTGATATTAATCAATTGCCAAGGAAATAAAGAGTTTACCTCTTCTTGGGCTCTAACTGCATTCAACTTGTCCATTGTAGCTTTAATATCTTGACTTTTCGCTTGATTTTCTATCATGCTTACTATTTCCCTTTCCTTGACCAGTTTAACAAGAGCCTTTTCATTTTCCAATGCCTCTTCCCGTTCTTTTTTGGTCCTCATAAAATCTGCAATCTAAGACAAGAACTATTAATATTTGATTGATAATGTCTTATGTTTATTTTTTACTTTTTAATTTCAAATTCGAAACTAACATCGGTAGAAAGATAAACATTTTTTAAAATTTGACAGTTTAAAGCAATAAACATGTAACCTTTGACCATATATTAACCGAATTGGGGTTTGTTTGTATTGGAACTGATTCCAACATTAATTATGCTGGACTAGATTTCAATGCTGCTAAGTTTTAATGGATTTCATGAGTCAATTCTACTTACACCACTTTTTAATTTTAGACCATTTGTAAACGCTATTTGTGCTGGCTGTTAAATTTAACTTTGTTTAGTTGTACCTACAGCATTTTAAATATTATATCAAGCATTTTAATGGAAACTATCCACCCGACATAATTCTAAAAGCATATCAGTAGCTGAGTTTGAAAATTCTATTTTATCCACCAGTCAGAGACCTGAATCTACTATTGAAAATTATGAACGACAGTTTTAGCATCTAGCACTACAGTAAAAATCACGAATCTTTCCCGTTACGTCATACTTCCCTGAATGTATCAAAGTCTAATTTTATGTGGATATCGCTGACCGCGTATGTCCAATTAAAACAAATGGAAAGGTACATATGTCTTTTGTGCCTGAATAAAACTGCGCCATTACGTCTTTATCGGTTTGTCACTCTGTCTTGTGTTGTGACAACGATTGTAGGTACTTAAAAAGCGAAACGTCACTTTATATGGGAATCATTCTGTCACCATTGAAGTTCGTCGCCATTGTCATTACTTTAAAGAGGTAATAGATATTTACGTTACTAGTTCGGTAAGTACACTTTTACAGTACGAGTGAGGAATTTCGAGACGAGTACTGTAGAAGTTTACCGGAAGTGTGACGTACACTTTGGCAAATACAGGAATGAGTGTGAAATAGCCACGCGCGTCAATGCGCGTTACTAAATGATGGTAGTAGGGATTAGTACGGTCCCTGAAGCAGTTATACTTGACTATTATTGTCAGTTCTATTGTGTCTGTTAGATAGTGAAGAGCACTGCGTGTGTACCTGCTTTCATTGTCTTTACTGGATACCGAGAAAAATATTTATTGGTGCAAAATAAAGATATTATATAAAATGGAATTCAAATCAAAAGTGAAAAGAAAAGTTTTGACTGGACAGAGTCGAGAAATTTTGGCAAATATAATTTATTTTATGCGCCGGGAAGCATCAGAAAATAAACCTATAAAGGACATTCAAGAAGTTCAAGAACGTGTTGCTATTGTCACAGGTGTCAGTGTGCAAACGATTTCAAATGATGAGAAGGAGATGAGGCAAATAGAAAATGGGGAATCTTCATCATTTTCTACTCCAAACAAAAAAAGGAAAATATCAAAACCAAAACAGGCTTGGATAATTGTGATAAAGGTGATCTAAGACAATATATTTTGAATTATCAAGTGACCCATAAGAGAGTACCAGCCTTGCGCAAAAAACATAGAATATTTCACGATTAGTAAAGCTACACAGGTTCAAGGGAAAGATTAAGAAAAATTATGCATAGCATGGGATTTCGGTGAAGGAAAACTGAAACCAATAGAAAACTTTTAATGGCGAAACCTGATATCAGACAACAAAGATTAAATTTTTTAAGAAATATAGAAAAATTTCGGGAAGAAAATCGGTCTATAATATATCTGCATTCTTATTCCGTATAGACTTGTATTGTTCTAACAGATATTATTAAACTATTCGTCCACGACTATTTGATAATTTTAACTTTTTACGTGTGCTTCTTCAAGTATAATGACGTACATTATTCACAAGTGTGGATAATAGGTGTGGATAATGAAAAGATCACGTGACACGTAATATATGTTGAAGTTTTTCAATATACTATATAAATTACACTATATTATATTTAATCATAACTTTCACCGCGACGGGGATTCGATCCTATGCCTAAAATACTTCACTTCATCAAGTCAGAGCCGTAAACCACCATGCTATGAAAATACATGTGATAGTTTATTAAGCTGTTGTATATATACTTATTAAATATGCAATCTGTTCAATAACACAAGAAGTAATTATTAGTAATTAGTAATCTTTTGTTATAAAGTATAGTGTTTTAGTTTGACAAAAAAATTTATATCTAAACAAGTATAATTCATAGTCGTGGACAAAATATAGTATTCTACTCGCATATAATGGCTATTATTCACGATGGTGCGTTTATGTCGCGAGCCGCAGGCGAGTGACATAAACACCTGAGTATATGCTTGGTTATTTTATGTACCTACTTTTAATCGTTTTATTTTCTTGACTGTGAAGATTGCTAAGTCGAGGGTCAAGCCGAGACTTAGCAGTACAGAGTCCTGGAATGTTGCTCTTCCTATGAGGTGAGCATACTATTTTTCCGCAAATCGTTCAAAATTCGACAGATATCAATTAATTTTGAAAAATCGCGAATAATCTTATTCAGAAATAAATAGTGCTTTGAAACCATAGAGATACTACAGATAGAGGCAACAAGCCATAGGTCGCTGTGTAAGTGGAAATGTCCGTCTGAACTCCGGTGACATAGAAAAAGACAGACCATCAGAGGTTTCTCTGTCTTTGTCTATTTATACAGGTGGGGAAAACTTCTGACATCGAAGGATTACATAGTTCTGGTAAGAGATAAAACTTTAAAATTTTGTGTGAGGTAATACAGTTACTGAGGGCACATTTTGAAAATACTTTCGATTCTACAGGATGTTCCAAAACCACGTAGCAGCACAAACTTCCATTTTTTTAAATAAAACGTACTATATTTTGTTCAAGAATCGAAAAGATCTCACCGAGAGCGTTACAAAAATATAGCATTCTAATATATTATATGGGTATTTTAAAAAAATATGGTATTAAATGTTTACATGCAACGTCTTGTAAATTTTAACAGTTCTAAGGCATACATTTTAATCGTAATTTTGGATGCATCTATATCTAAATGAACGAAATAAAATGTTTGTTTATACCGTAGGTACCTGGAATTAACAAAAATATTATATTTATGCAAGTTTCACATTCAAGAATTGTTATTATAGTTTTGTTTGAGAAAGGGCGAAACATAATCAAACCATATTTTTTATAATATCAAGTGGGCTACTGTCAAAATAGTATCTACTAATAAATGTCAAATAAATATGGCTGTATTCTTCGTTTGTGTTGTTAGGTTTGAATAATAAATAACTTTAATGAATTTTCCTCAGGAAGACATGATCAATATGATTTACGTGTTAGGAGAATGTTCAAAAAATTGTTTACCCGCTTCAAGAGTATTATCGTGAAAGATATCCCAATCGACGACATCCAAAGAAGACGTTGCATGTAAAAATTTAATACCATTTAATTTGTGTACGTGAAATGCTTGTTTTTGACCATTATCATAAAATATTTACGATTTTCCATTAACTTATACCCTAAATGTACTTCATCGTTTGAAAGATTATTAATTGTACTAACAAATTGTAAAAATACTTATAGGGTGATTCATTTAAAAATGTTGAGATATTGCTTGATTTGCGTTTTGTTTCACCCTGTATTAAAGGAGACACAGATAAAAAAAGTAATTAATACTGAGCACAGCCAATGATATGTGAATGCCAATTGAATACAAAGACCTGTTGATTTATTTTATTTTGATTTACTGTTTTGCAGAGTGTTAAAGAGGAGGTCTTTTTGCCAATAATTGGCCATATCTTTTTAAAACACCCATATAATATATTAGAATGCTATATTTTTGTAACGCTCTCGGTGAGATCTTTTCGGTTCTTGAACAAAATATAGTACGTTTCATTTAAAAAAATTTTGTGCTGCTACGTGGTTTTGGAACACCCTGTAGAATCGAAAGTATTTTCAAAATGTGCCCTCAGTAACTGTATTACCTCACACAAAATTTTAAAGTTTTATCTCTTACCACAACTATGTAATCCTCCGATGTCAGAAGATTGCCCCACCCTGTATATAGCATGCGCGCTATTAGAGAAAGATAGCCTAAACCTCCGACTTCCCATTCTCTCTTACATGCTGACGGATTCCGAGCTGGCTTATTGCCTCTATATGTAGTATCTCTATGTTTGAAACTCTTAATAAAATTACTTGGGTTATTATGGAAACGTATTAAGGTTGAATTGGCAAACTTGACGATTTAATTGCTGGTATTCTCGAAAGTAAAATGATAAGTGATGATGAATTTTCCATTTCTGGGATTCCTCCAGAGCTGGTTGAGGCAGTGAATACTGCTTCATTAGAACTATTTCCATAGAAATGAAGAGAAAATTATGAATATGCATATAAACGTTTTATGGACTATCGCAAGATTAAAAACACAAGTTCTCACTAAGAAAATGTTGTAAATCTTCAACATTATGTGCCAATTATTCAATTATTCTTTATAGAAACGGCAAGCTCAAGGATATATGGCAAATAAATCTAAGATACAAAGAAAGAAATTGAAAATTTTATCCAGGAAGCTCCAGATAAAATTTTTTTAATGATTGAGGTAATTTACAAGGTTTTAATTGATATTTAGATTACACATTCATTTATTTTTTAGGTGGCTTTGATATTTGGTATTTCTGGGGACTGTAGAATGGATAATTTACAATAGTTTGAACGACTCTACACGATGCAGAAGACCTAGAATTTTAGCTTTTAATTGGCATACCTGATTCGAAGACCAACAAACCAAGATCATTTTGTAATTAATCAAATCTATTGAATGTTTATCGAAACTATGTTTCGTTAAGACCAGAAAATATGAACAGTGACCGAACTTTTCTTCAAATATCAAAGCGAAAAGGTTGTAGGCAAATGGTAGGGATTAATCAATTTAAAATAATGCCTAAAATAGTTGCTACTTATTTGAACTTGGTAAATCCGACAGAATATACTGGTCATCGCTTTCGTCGGTCTTTTGCAACAATATTGGTTGATTCTGGTGCCGACATAGCTACTTTAAAGAGGCATGGCGGATGGAAGTCATCAAACATTGCACAAGGATATATCTAAGAATCCCTTTTCGCAGTACACGATATTCAAGAGAATAACCCTACCACCCCGCATGCTTTTCAAAATGTTTCCCATAGTTCTAATAATGTTCCTTCAATGTTCAATAATTATTGTATGTACTAACTGTCAAATTTTGAAATATATTCTGCAATCTATTGAGGTTTCCAAAATATAAATCAATTCCTTAATAACAATGTGTTTTCAATCATTTATGTAGAGGGAGATATCGTTTCTTTCCAGTAAGCAATTGCATAGAAAATCTTTATTTAAGAAATTTTTCCTAGAATGTCAAAATTTCCTAGTGATTTGTGGAAATAGTATATTGTGTAACAAGTGCACAAACGTGGTAATTTGCATTTGCGCACGTGTTGCACATGGTATTTTTTTACGACAAACATCCAAAACAACCACCATCCAGAAAACAAAAAAACGAATGTACGTTTTTATGCGCACTTTTTCCAACAGGGCATAGCTTATGGCGTAAAAAATGAGTAGTTTCTGCATTTCATTCAAATGAATTACTTTATCCCCGGTGTTGGTGTTTCCGACAATTTTTCGGTTATTGTTAAGAAGGGAACAGGAACAGAATCAAAGTTCTGTAATGTTTCAATCACCCAACTATTTGATTTCACTGAATGCATTATTTTTCGAGAATTACAATTTGCTGTAGGTATTTATTTTGGGTATGCCTAATGTCACTTTGGCTGTGCTGCCCTGTTAAGCATAAATATCGTATCTAGCAAAACCAAGATTATGAGTAACAGTGCAATTAGTAAAATTGCAAATGCCACAAGCTTTCAATTCCTTTAACAATTTGTTTTTTTCGATAAACCACTTTAGTTTTCTGTTCAAAATTTCGGAAATTTGTTTCTGAAACTTGAACTCGGTTTCAAATATGATTTTTGAAAGATACGACATTTTTGCTTAATATTCACGTTAAGAAAATTAATACGAAAAGACGCATCTGCACAAAATCGGCCAAATCCTTTATTTCAAACATAGTTAGATGGTAAATACACAATTATGAAAAAATTTATGTTTCAGAAGGTATTTTGGTCTTCATCGCTGGAATCTTCATTTCTCGTTGCAGCGGTTTCGGAACATGTCGGTAATGTTTCCCAAAACTCTTTTTTATTTTGAGGCATAATTGGGCAAAGTTTTTCCAAAATTAGGGTTTTTCTCTTTCTGCTTATTCCTCTAGGGCCCTGCTTCAAACATGGTTTTGAAATCCCTTGTTTTGTCAGTTTCGCAGTCAAAAAATTCAACTCTCTGCCTCTTTGGTCGGTGAAAGAAGTTTTGTAAATTAAGGTTTTCAGTTCTTTATGAAAACTTACTTCAACCCTATTTTTCAAATATGGTCGCGGAGAAATTTTATTTAATTTGTATTGGGATGTACCATCCTTCCACTCAAAGAAATCGTTTGTTTGTATTCCAATGATATTAACATTTTTTGTTGCGTTTCTCACAGCCGATACGAAATCCTGAAAGTCATAAACCTTTCCAGATCGTTTCAAGGATTTTTCAACATTATGATGGAAATAATCCGCTGCCCGGATCCGTGGCCCGGCTCAAAATATTTTATTATGAGCAACACCTCATTGGAATTCACAATATAAAAAAGGAATATGAATAAACTCCAATTTTTATTTTGTGCGGAGCAATTATCCAGCCACAATACAATGTTCTTTTTGTCTCGTACGGATAGGAAGAAGGTGTAAAATGTACTTATCAGGTCTTCTTTGGAACGTCCAGTTACTGCTTCATGCTAAAGAACTGCTGTTGGACCTGATTGTTTTTTTTTCCAACTGGTACAAAACTCTCATTGAAAGCGATGATGAATCCATCCTGACTGTAATCACAACGAATAATGTTGAAATTTACCCGAAAATTGAATGGAATAATAATACATACCAGTCGATTCTAAACGTAATTGTTTACACCAACAAACAACATACTAAAATGAAAATGTATGGTTAAGTTTTCAAAAATTGAGGTTATGTTTCCTATGTGTTAAGTGAAAAAGTCGTATCTGCATATTATTATGTCAGTTACGACGTTTGGTACTAATAATTGTAGATTCGACATTTATGCTTAACAATTCTTCCTATTTTGCAGATACGACTTTTCTATTTTATACACTGTTAGGTACACATAAAGCAGATTCGACTTCTGGCTCTAATAATATATGAAAGAAAGTTCCTATGGTTGTGATGAGCCGAAAACCTGAACATCATAAAAAAGTGTGGATATGACTTTTATGCTTAACAGGGCAGTATGCCTTATGCCAAATAGTGTTTTGGATGGTGGTCGTAGGAAAAAGAACATTCTTACCCGCATATCCGATATTCGATCTTCTTCTTCTCTTATAGATTTGTAGAGCTCAGATTCTTCATTCGCTCGTTCAAGATCATCCCTTAATCGTAATTGTATATTTCTTTTTTCTATAATTCTTGATTCTTCTTCTTTTCGCCAAGCTGTAAGTGCCTTATTCATCATTCGACTTTCTTCTTCGATTTTTTCAGCTTCTAGTAGTTGATACATCTCGTTTTCTCGCACTTGCTCTTCTACTTCTTCTATATACCTTGAATGATATGTAACAAAAAATACAAAGGAGTATACAGACAAAGGCAATCTGGTGCGAATGCGAGACTTAAAAACACCGGCATTTCATAGTGCTCCTATTCTCCACTACTACGAAATCTAAACAAGCAAGAAGCAACAGTTTCATTACACTTCGATTTAACTAGTGCTTAGGAGCAAAAAGTAAAATTTTAAAAACAAAAGGTAGAATTTGAAACAATATATTCATCATCCTGTACAATTTAGAAAAGAAAAAAAATATTATGCCATGAATAATACGGTTGGGCAAATTAGTGAATTATTTTTTTCAAACGCTTTATGATAGGTCTTCTGTCCATTATGACATGATATAATTCAAAATTTTTAACAACGAAGTTGCTTAAGTCCTGTCAGACACAAAAATAATCGTCGCTCACTAGTAGAGAAATGGCTTCTGCTACTGCAATACAAGAACCTAGACTATCTAGTGAGCAGATTGCTATGCAATGAATTTAAATGCTACACCTACTACTTTGGAAAATATACGAGATAGAATTTTACAAATTTTCCTTAATATTACACCTGTAATTTTATCAAATATAGGCTTCTCACAACCGATCAGGGTATTGTCTCGGAAACTTCTGTTTCAATTTTCAGTTTTTCTAATTTTTTATTCGTTTTGCTATTTGGATTAAGTTGAACTTTTTATTATTATCTTAGAGTAATATAATCTTTATTTTTTAGAGTAATATGATTTCCTTTTTTAATTTGCCTTTCGCTTCGAAAAACAATCACATTAAATTTATTTTTTTATAATTCAATGAATTTTTAAACTGAAATATTTGGAATTGAAAAATATAAATAGTTAAAAAATATCGATACTAAAATTGAGTAGGTAATGGCCGCTTGTACAATAGTAGGTATAACCGAGAGGTCACCGGCTGAACTGTGGTGAACGCTCGCGCTCGGTCAACTTGAAATTCGCTTGTTCAATGCAGAGTTAACTCGTAACACCTCGGTGACCAGCAAGTCAATTTAATCTGTCAAAAGTGATCAGTTAATGCCAGGTCAAGTAATATTGATTTTGTTGTAAAATAAATATGGCTAGATTTGTTGATTTTCCAGGCGATTTGACTGATGAAGATGTTTTGAAACTGTTAGATGAGGTAATGGCTGAAAAATATATCAAATAATCCTTTATACTTAAAATACTACTTCATATGTTAACCAGAGAATACCAAGAACGTTCAGAGAACGAATAAATAGTATTGAAATATTTGACACACAAGAATTTAAACAAAAGGTATCGACTTTCAAAAGATGTGGTACAATTTGTAATAAACAAAATTTCCCCCGAAATTTCAAATATAACAAATAGAAATATGGCGTTGACGCCATCTGAAATGGTTTTTGTTACTCTCCTATTTTTAGCCACAGGTTCGTTTGGAAAACTTTGACAGGCAATATAGGGATAGATGAGTCTACAGCTAGTAGTATATTGCAAGACTGAGACCACAGAGGAAGAAACAAATAATGTACGACAAGGCTTTTACAAAATTGCTAGATTTCGACGGTGTTCAGTTGCAATAGACTGTACGCAGGTAAAAATAGTTTCTCCAGGAGGTCCACAGGCAGAAATTTATAGAAAATCAGGCAATGGTAACTTTTATTCAGAATCTCAACAATTAAAAATATATTAGGAGCTTGATGATGACTATTTGGGAATGAAACAAATACTCCAGCCCAACTTAATATATAATGTTATGATAACCATAAGAGATTAGGTGATTTGTAAATTTAAAGAAATTCAGGTCCGTATTTTAAAAAATTAAGGGAATCCGATATGTAGAAGACATGACGTTGAAGGCAATAAAAAATTACAACAAAGCAGTATCAACTGTTTTTGATAATTCTTTTTACAAAAGAATGAAAGAAATCCAAGGAATTATTTATTTTCAATTATCTATGAATCAAAAAAATATTTAAAATCTGATCGTGTCTAATGATAATTATTATTGTTCCCTTAAATGCGTAACTTTGCCACAATTTAACCGTTTATCTATCTCTTACTGTTTGGAACATACTGTACATTAATATAGCTAAAAAATGCACGGGAGACTGAAATAGTATATTATGCAAAGAGCTTATGATGGCTATTGAGATATGAGTTGTAGTGGAAAGGAGTGTTTGGATAACCATTAAATGCGAGCTGCGTAGACTATTTTTCCTACTCCCATGCTTCAGTCGTAAAATTCAAGAGAACTGTCATAATAAATATAAGATCCGACAGGTTTATATGTGCATGTTATCTCTGTGTAGGTGGTCATAGCCATAACGGAACAGATGTTGGTTTTGTTGGAATGTTACATTTCCTATTGCATGTAGTCTCGTGAAAAATCTGTATCTTAACAGATATATATATAATAAAATTGAAGCATGGGAGTGAAAAAAGTTCATTATTACCATACACCAAGTTTTTGACATTCAAAATTGACATAAACCACTTAACATACCTACATACAGATCGACCAACATAGCTTTGCCTCTGAGAATTGGATGCGCAGTAGACTAGTCGGCGGAGTGGGGCGAGAGCTCATTAATGTCGAGGATCTCGTGCAGTCAGCATCGGCTAGTACAGTCAGTGCAGAAATTATTTAGTGAACTGTTGTGATAATTCTGTGTTCGGTACTATGAAAATGCATTTGAACAGTAAAGTGAAAAACAAGGTTCTGAGTGGACAAAGCAGAGAAATTGTCAACAATGTCTTAAGATTTATGCAGGCAGAAGCAACGGCAGATGGAATAAGGATTCCTCTTGCGAAAGTAAGAAGTAATGTTAGAAATAAATCAAAATGTACCAATAATTTTTTTTATCATCGAAGTTTCAAGAACGAGTAGCAGAGGCTACAGGTGTATGCGTAAGAACCATAAGGAAAATTAAATCAGAGATGAAGAAAATTGAAGAAGGTGAACAGGAAACGTTTCCAACTCCAAATAAAAAGAGAGTGAAACATTCAAACCTCACAATGGATGATGCTGATTTGGCTATTTTACGTAGGTGCATAGTTAATTTCCATATCACCGAAAAAATAATTCCTACGCTCAGGGTAATTCATAGAAATATCATTCGCGATATGGACTATCAGGGTTGTGAAGAGTCTTTGAGAAAAAACATTCATAAACTTGGATTTCGATGGAGGAAGGTGAAAACGAACAGAAAAATATTAATGGAGCGCCAGCTCATTCGACTACTGAGAATAGAATTTATATTCATTATTTATATGGATGAAACTTATATTCATGCTACACACACGCACCAAAAAGGCTGGAGTGATAATACCGAGGATGGTCTAAAAAAACCTGTTAGTAAAGGGCAACGTTTAATCATAATACATGCAGGTGGAGAAAATGGATTTGTCCCTAATGCTGATATAAGATGGAAATCGAATTGCAATACAGGTGATTATCATAATGAGATGAGTTTTGATAATTATAAGAAATGGGTGTTAGAACAGTTGATTCCGAATTTGCCGCCAAAGAGCGTTGTGGTTATCGATAATGCACCTTATCATAATAAACAAATCGACAAAATGCCAACGACATTGACCAAAAAAGCCGAGATGCAATCATGGTTATCAGAGAGAAATATTCTATTTAATAAAACGATGCTGAAACCTGAATTATATGCCCTCATAAATAACTATAAGCCAAAATATAAGCGGTATGAAATAGATCAGCTTTTTCTAGCAGCAAATCATAACGTTGTGCGACTACCACCATATCATCCGGATTTGAATCCAATCGAATTGGTTTGGACCAAACTCAAAAACTAAGTTGCAAATAAAAATGTATCTTTTAATTTCAACGATGTTATGCAACATTGCGACGATTTTTTCAAAGAATTTTCTCCAGAGCAGTGGAAATCTCGTTGCAAAAGAGCTAAGAAATTTGAGGACGATTTCATGACGAATGAACCCATGATAGACATGATCGTAGATGATCTGGTTATTGATTTAAATGATGAGATTAGCGACACTGAATCATCTATCAGGAAGATGAAGATTGTAATCTATCCGGAATCGAAGAACTACCTGACGAAAACCAATCTGAGAGTGTGTCAACAGTGGGCGAAAAGTCGTATTATAATCTATAGGCAGTAATACCCAAAAAATTCTTGAAAATAATTAAATAATCATTTAATCATTAAATAATCATCAATTTAAAGGTTATCCATTTTTTCCCCAAATACTTGCTCATAATCCGATATGTTTTAATCCTCAACTTTTATTTAAATGAATTTTGACTAGGATTACAATATAGAACATTCAATCAGGTAGAAAGGATATCACTATGTGTTGTGACTATTAATCCATCTACAATAAATACTCTCTAGTGATTATCATATTATGCATAATTCCTTTAACAATGATGTTGGGATTCCTATCCTCTACTGTTTTTTATCGTTATCGTCAACCGATACCAAATTTGTTTCGACGTTGATTCAGATACTGCATTCAATCAACGGTTTCGAGTAAAATTCTTCTCTCGATTGTACTTCCCGGTGAAAGGGCGAAGTCGGTATTTGTCGTACACTAACCCTCTCTGTTTATCGTTTGCGCATCTCAGAGGCAAAGCTATGTTGGTCTATCTGTACCTACCTTTGCTTTTTAAGCTCCGCTTCTGCTCGTCGCTTTGCATCTGCTAGAATATCTTCACGTCGTGTTTGTTCCATCATCAAGTCCAATCTTTGGTTCTCTTCTTGTAATTGTTTTTCTATTAACTATAAGATTATAAATTTACAAGGTAACTAACGACAAACGAGACGGAGGCTTATTGCGAAATGGTAAAAGGTTTGAAATGTTTGTCACTTAAGTAGGTAGTTTCTATACAGATAAAGGATACATTTAAAAATATACAAAATGTTCCAATGAAATATGGTTTATCAAAGCATAAATCTTTTATGGGACACCCCGTATTTTATTGAATTTTTTAAAAGTGTACAATAAGCTGTAGTCTATATGATAATGATTTTCTATACTCAAGTACAGACAGCTCTTAGTTATATCGACCTTTCAATATAAAGCTAAATGGATAATTTAAATTCACCTTACACTACACTTGGACAGTGGACAGCTAAATTAGAGTTTGATATTTATTTACAACGTTAAAACACAACAAAGCTAACAATAAACAAGTGAAACAACAGGTTACTAAAATAAAACAACTGACATATCGATCGTTTGCGCATGAGCAGCCGCACCGAACTTTCAGTCCTTACCAAAATCAGAGAACTGCTAGGACTGATTCCGAATCAATAACGAACCAATCCGATATGATCCGCGAACACCGAACTATTATTACAAATTCAGAATTATATTAACCGCGAACGCCACTTTTCAGAATACGCATGCGAATAGTCCCTGAACTGGTTCGGATTGTGACCCGCGTACATAGCTAATATGTAACTTAAGGCTTATTTTAAATTGATACAATTCCCAAACTGTAAACTCTACCAAATTCCCAGTTTAAACTGTTAATAGCATTAAATTTTTACAATTTAAACCCTGAGTAGGGTGTTCAACTAAAAACAGATTCTTTTAATTCGAAGTAAACAAGCTACGTCGCACCGTATTCTATCAATTTTAATAGTGTTGTTTTGTTTTTATCCCCATTTAATAATTTCTATTTTGAAAATTCCTTAAAATCCGCCTTTTAGATTTTGACGTCACTAGTAGGTATAGGTTGAAGCTAGTCACATATTTTGACAATCAAAAAAGTTAAATTTCTTGTTTAATTACCAATTCGTAATAGGCCGACCTTTGGAATATCAGTCATAACGATTATGTCTATTGAGTTGACAGAAGTTTTGATATGATTCATACGAATATTGTTGCTGACGTAACAGTCACGTGATAGTAAAGCTCCACCGTTTCTACTGTATGTAACAATAGAAATATTCTAGGAACATCTCACCTATATATAGGTCGGAAACATTGGGACACTAGTAGTACTTTAATGGGATGTCCCAGGTCAATACTGTGTTATTAGGGATAAACTTCACTCATATATACAGTGAATGAAAATAAAAGTGCCTGACTTATACAGAGATTTACCTTTTTTTCGGAAATTTGTGCGTTTCGAATAGCTCGACATTTTGTTGCTAAAATAATTCTGTTGGCCTGCTTAACTTTATCATTTTGTTCTATCATCAGCTCTTCGGCTCTTTTGATTAAATATAGGTTCTTCTTTGCAGCTTCCGATTCAACCTAAAAATATAAAGCGTAAGGAGTATTATACCGACCACAAGTTACACTACACCATCACATCACTGATGCACGTTTACTTCACTACGTTAACCAAAGTTAGAATTTAGAATAAAATTGCAATTTTGCACTTTTTTTCTAAGGATACAAAAAATCGTGAAATCTGTTCATTTTCAAGACAAAAATTAATTTCCTTATCACAAGCCAATGAAACAAGCCCATTAAACGATAATCTGATAGTTTTATCAACCAGCTTTCTAAATAATGTCTAGATATTTAAATTATTCACCAAATGAACTATAGAATTGAATCAGTGCAGACAAGGTGGTCCTAAGAAATTGTCTTCGCTTTAAAATATTGCGATTTAAACCAACTAGCTTTAATAAAATGTTGATGTTAAGAGAACATGAAATTTTAATTTTTTTTTACAATAACTTCATGTAGTTTACTATAATCTATGTACTATATATATTTATACGTATTAGATCGTTACACCTTTTATCATTTTGTAATGTCAATGTTCACTGTTTAATGTCAAGCTCAGTTCTTGCTTAATAAAGCCTATTCACGAAGGTTTTGCGTTATTTATTACACTTCAACGATTTTTAAAAATTTTACGGTGAGAGTTTTTGAATATAAGAAATCATAATTTTGTACCTATTTCGATGTATTTTGTAGAGGGCGCCACATAGGCCACGTATGCGGCATAAACGTATGCTAAACTTTTTTGCTGTTTAAATTTTAGTGCTACTTTTGTAAATGAGGCGGTGCACAATCTTGCATAATTAACATATTTCGTCCCAATTTCAGTGGCAATTCTTCAAATAAATCATTGAAGATATTTTGCAACAAATGTAAGTAGGTAATTATCACTATTCAAAAATTATGAGTAACCTCGTATAGCACTAATAAATAGTTGCCAACTATCCCACACAATGCCTTTCGCTTTTAACATTGGGATTTTCAATTGCCCTGAGATGATTGATTCTTTAATTATCTCATCTTCGTCATCAGGCATAATCATTCTTGGTCGGACTAAGTTGTCATGGATGAAATGAACCAGTTTCGCCTACATTTCTAAATACACCTTTGATGGTTAGGTCGCTGCCTGTCTGGATATTTTCTCAAATATTCTCGTTTCGCTGCACGACCATTGAAATTTTGCTGACAGTAAAAAGCAATAATATCTTTCATATCCATGTTAGAGTAATTATTAACGATATTTTCCATGAAAGTGAGTTCGAAGAACGAGTGGAAATAGACATAAAGTTTGAATGTAAATTATCCGGTTAATTTTCAAGCAGAACCGGTATTTAGGGAGAATATTTCTCGAATAAAATTACAAACTACTGTATATCTCAACTACATTCAGATAAACAATTTAACACATTTTCATAATATTTTCCATGAAAGCGAGTTCGAAGAACGAGTGGAATTAGACAGCAAGATTGAATGTAAATTATCCGCTTAATTTTCAAGCAGAAATACAAATTACTGTAGATATATCTTCACTATATTCAGATAGACAATTCAACCTAACTTAAAAATCTCAATAAAATTGTTATTTATGTATTAAGAGCGAAAAATTTCACTTTTAGCTCGCAATACCTACATATAACATTTTTTCGTGCAATCGGACGCGAAGTCAGTATTTCGCGTTCTCAACACAGTCCGCGAAATTCAATTTCGCGGCCGTTACCCATAGCAACGGCTGCGAAACCAAACGTCACTTCCAAATTTGAATATCACTTCCAAATTTGACATTTCTAAAAAACTACAAAGACAAGGATTATTTTTTATTGAATACCAACAAATACATAAGTACTTATATTATTTAGGATGGATATTAACATTAATTTTACAGTTTATTACTTATATTTACCTACTCCAGAAGTTGAAGCAAGAACTGTCAAAATATTTTGTATATATTGAAACATATCATTTCCATAGCACACATTGTTAAATAAATTAAACTGCTGTTGATTTTAGAACAATGATATATTTATTTACAATTATCTAGTTTAATTATTGCACGAAAAATAGTGTGTATGCCATGGCCGCGAAACTTTTTAACGACCTCAAGATTATCTTGCCTCGGCCGCAAACGGCCTCGGCGATAACTGTTCTTTCGGTACGTTAAAAAGGTATTTCTCGGCCTAAGCATACAAATAACTATTTTTACAATCACTTGAATATATATTATAAATAATTATTGATAAATTTATACTTCTTTTTTCAAGTACCTGTCAAATACTTTATATTTACTTTTTTAAACAGTCCCTGGATCAGTAACTGCCCTAGTTGTTGTCTCTTCAGACGATTGTACTCCTTATCTCATTTTCACTAATATCATCCATAGTTTTAATTTTCAATTTTAATTCGCAAAATTTATCAAAGATTTCAAAAGTTTAAAATTTTAAATATATAATTATTGTCAAGACTGTCAATATACTTCTTCTTATTCTACAATTAGAAAGGCCTCACCTAGCAGGACCATTCGGCCTCATGTTCTTATTTGATTCAGGTTATATTAGTTATTGGAATTATGGGCGCATGCCGCTCAAACGAGCTTTATGAAATGAAGATAGAAGACGTGAAGGATTTCCAAACAGAGTTATTGATAACAATACCCAAGACTAAAACTAAAATTGTACGAAAATTCACCATAAACAGTACGTTTTGCAATATTGTAAAGAAGTACATCGATCTCCGTCCGTCACATGTAGAAACCAATTCATTCTTTCTAAATTATCAAAAATCGAAATGTACAATACAACGTATAGGAAAAAACAAATTTGCAGACATTGGTAGACAAATTGCCAAATATTTAAACTTGCCAAATCCTCAAAGTTATACCGGCCATTGTTATCGCAGATCATCTGCCACTCTGTACATTGATGGAGGAGGCGATATAACTGGATTGAAGCGTCATGGGGGCTGGAAATCTACCCAAGTAGCTGAAGGATACATTGATCAGTCTATGAGAAACAAAACAACTACAGCCGATACTATTGCCAAACAGATAAATAGTAATGAAGCAACTTCTTTTTTTACAGCAACCGAAATTCCAAATATTCGTGTTGAAAACTCTTCCAAAGTTAATCATAATTTAGTTTATTAATTGTACTGTCACTAATTTAAATGTTATTGACAAATAAAGTTGTTCATTGAAAATCTAAAATAAATGTTATTGACAAATAAAGTTGTTCAATGAAAATCTAAAATAAATAAATTTGTCGTAAATAAAGTAGAGTATACTACTCGCAATAATGGCTATTATTCTCTCGGAATGTTACTCCCTCTACGCTAACGCGGCTCGGTTCGTAAAAATTCCTCGAGAATAATAGCTATCATTATTGACTCGTGGTATAATCTACTATTAAAATTATTATGCTAATATTTTTCAGTCACCCGCCTACTACGTTAACATTGTTCGAAATCAATACTTAAATTAGGATCATGCAGCGAATCACTTAAATGTGATTATCTCTAAAACCGTTAAGATTTAGGGATACTAACAAATATACCTTTTTTCGTTGAAATTACATGGCCTTTATATTTCTTCACAAAAGTAGCGCTAATTTAAACAGCAAAAAAGTTTAATGTACATCTGTGCCGCATACGTGGCCTATGTGGCGCCCTCTACAACGATTTCTCATCTCCAAAAACCCACACCGTAAAATTTGTGTACATAAATGTCAAAAAGCGTTAGGGCTATTGTAAGAAATTAAAATTAAAATTTCATGTTTATCAAGTTGATTTAAATCGCAATATTGTACTGTATTTCTTGGGACAATTACTTAAGAACCACCCTGTATAACAATTAATAGTAACTCACCACATCTAATTTGTTTCCAGGTATAGCCTTTTGTATTTTTTGTGCTTTTGATAACTGATCTTTTCTATCAGCACTTTCTTGTTGAATTTGATTTTTTCGCCGTTCGGCCTCTTCAATCATTTCTATTTTGTCTTGTAGAGTCATAACCTAAAAATGGCGTAATGAATCCATCGTTATATGCATTATATGGCAACAACGGGATCGCCGAGTTGTACCACAAGATATCAGGTAGGTATAATCCTACCGTCGAGTTGGTACCACCGAATTTCCTGGGAGGATTGACGATTTAAAAATAAAGTCTAATGACTAATGACCTTAACAATTTTATATACATTTGATATACTTAATATAAAAGAAATAGACGTTCAGGTATAGTGTTACAGTTTTATTTTGAAATATACAAATTTACATTTATTTTATACCTACTACAGTTTATTTAATCCGCTTCCAGGTTAACTAAATAGTTCTGAAAATTCCAGTATGTCGTAATCTTGAATTCTAATGAAAAAGTTGAATAACCAATTGGGGTGGCTAGGGGGTTAGGGTAGGTTACTAAATTAATAGCGTGTGAGAGCGCCAAACATAAAACATTTATAACTATTTCTTATGTCATACATCTGAAAACGGACCTCCCTTAAAACTTTTACTGTTCACTTATTGGGTAAAATTACTGAGAAAATAAAAACAAATATGCGCCTAAACACAATTTCTTATTAGTGGTACTGGGTATTCCCTCAATAAATTCGGCTTATGTGTAATTTCGTAATGATCCACCTCGATGGTCAGTATAATCCCCAATAAAGGCGGAAATGGATTAACACAGGTAGTCGTGGTACAACTCGGTAGTCCCCGACAACAATGGTGACCCACCCTGGCTTCGCTTGGTGACACCCACTTCGTATGGAGCCGCGGCGCAGAGTTCGAGAGACACTACGACGCGACGGCTGTACTTTTTAATAATCCAAATAAAAACTACTATTCAATAGGTGAAATAAAATGTTTATATAACTAATAGCGTGGAGCTGTTCGCTCACACCTCCATATTTTTCTCAGTCTTAGTACTTTTATACCCGTCGTAACTTTTAAACGAAAGGTTCGATTCGAACAATGTGAAGAGAATTCTACATGCTGCATATATGGAGGTGTGAGCATCGTTTCCCTTGTAGTGACTGATTTTGCATGAAAGACGGCAAAATAAGTGATGTAGAAAAATATGAATCCACCTCGACGGAGAAGTCGTATAGCGGAAAATTGTTTAACAAGATAAGAAGGGTAGGCTATCAGTGCAAATAAAGTTTTACGTGCATATACAGATTGCGTAAATTACATCGGAACCGTACGACAGAAAAACAGCTGAAAGAGAGAGAAAGAATAATTTTGCGCGGTCATTAAGGCGTGTACTTTGTTTCACCTTAGGGGTGTATACTTATTTCCCGAGACTGGCCGAATGCTCATTGCCCCCCTATTTCAACCGCTGTTGCCAGAAGCGCAGATTAATTTGTACAAATGATATTTTTGTCTCGTTATCGTTGACTTTTTTTCGAGGGTGAAAATACAGCACGTTTGTGCCAGCATTACGCCAAATAATCTTAGAGATATGAGATCAAATCTTTATCACAGATTTGGTTATTGTCTGGCACAGGAAGGTGGTTTATTTGAGCACTTAATTCATTAAAATTATGTTCACCTTTAGAATGGATTTTTATTTTTTTAGGAAGTTTATATTTTATGTTTAGAATAGGTGTAGGTACCTACCTACTTATTTTATTTTTTCAATTTAATTTATTAATGGAAGGGATTTTCAGTTTATTAATTATGGTTCTCTCAAGAAATGCTGTTTTATTTTCAAATTACAATGGCTAAAATAATATCCTATTGTTGTTAGAAATTGTCAACTTGGTCTGAAATGACCATGTTGACAAAAATGAATTTTAAGATGTACAGGTTACGTAATAACGATTGTATTTTTTTATTTCTTCAACACCCTCACTCCTTCCATGTTGGGAGCATACTGAATACCACCGTTATACCACCAACTAGTGAATTATCTCTGTAAAGGACCATTCGACCAGTCTCGGGAAATAAGTATACACCCCTAAGATGAAACAAAGTGATGACCGCGCACAATTATTCTTTCTCTCTCTTTCATATATCCTTGTCGTGCTTGTGTAATCCGAGGCGAGGGTTCCGATGTAATTTACGCAATCTGTATCTTATTTCTCTACAATTTGACAGAAAAAATGTTTTTCTCCTCAAGTTATGAGCAAAAAAACATTATTTACAATATTTTCAATAAACAAATAATGTTAAAAGCGATGCTATTATTATGTCTTTACTCCACATCTAATTATTCCTTCAAATTCACAAATAACGTGTCCTGGGGTCGAGATTGAAGACGCGCGGTGAGAAATTTTCTCGAGACTTGATCAGCTTTCCACTAGCCAAATATCAACTTAGTCCAATTTCCTTTTTCTTTCCATACCACATGCAATTAGTATTTTTTGTAAAAGTTAATTAATATTATCGTACTTTGGAGTATTTTTTAATGGCAACAACATAATATTCTTCCAATTGCACATTTGAAAGTTGTTTGATGTCTATTTTGTATTTGAACATTGTTAAATGTAAAATTTGTTTCAAGTTTTAACATAACTTCATAAGATCTTTTTATTAAGTATACTATTTCTATTGAAGCCTGATGATGGTAATTCATGTACCAAAACTAGTAGTAGAATGATTTGTCCTTTTGGTGGACAAAATTAAATTATTGTGGTTTGGACTTAAGTTTTATTGAACCCTTTTGTTTGGATTAAATTAGTGGTTCAAAAGATAACCAACCACTCTTGAAAATATGTAAAATTTTTGGTGGTTGGATTTTTTTGATGGTCAGTGTACACCTATATACAGAACAAAATACTTCAATGTTAGAGTTCATATAATAGCCTTCTGGGTGTGCGTCATCGTTTGTTGGTTTTGGGTATGTCGTTTATTTTATTTGCTATTTTGACATATAGTAAACCTTAAATTTGATAAATAAAATGATCAGGATCGTATTCAGCCAAATTAGAAAATGCTATGAAATTAATAATACTTGGGATATGAAAACACTGCAAAATAAAACAAATTGTATATTCAATTTACATATTAAAATAATTTTACATTAGTAAATATAGTCCTGCAAAAGAATTAAGTCTGCACCGTGTGGGACCCTATTTTATTCTTAAGTTTTATGGAAAAGGTATTCTTCACTTATAATTCTTATTGTTAGTGAATTTCATTGTTTTATTTGTTTAAATGTGGCCACTGTCTTATTGATGTATACGCCATTCTTGTAACCAATTAATTAAAGATTGCTTAGTCCAAGATGAATTAGGGATTTTTTCAACTAAACTTGAATGGTAAGATGCATTGTCTATTATTATTAGAGAAGGTTCTTCTAAATTCGGCAGGAGTTGTTGTTCAAACCATTTTTCGAAGTTATTCGAATTCATCGAATCATGATAGTCTCCAGATTTACTCCCACTTTTGAAAATCAAACTACAATTTTCGACAAAACCATTCTCAGAACCTGCATGTAAAATAATGTACCGTACACCTTCACCACTCGTCTTCCTTACTGACTTAGTGCTACCATCTTGCCAACTCTTGCGAAAACTCCCTTTACTAAAAATCCAGATCTCGTCTAAAAAACAGGCTGTAGAGGGTAAGGAGAACTCTCATTTTTCTTAAATTCTCTCAGAAAATGTAATCTTTTTGAGCTACATGTGGTTATTCCATAAGATATTTTCTATTGGAAATACTGCAAAATGTGATCGTGTGCAAAATTTAAATGAAATCGGTTAGGTAAAAAGTGAATTGCAAGATTTGATCTAGACAAACAGAGAAGCGAAGTTAAATAAAAGTGTGTAAAAATGATTCACTCATCGGACTAATTAAAAATGTCCGATGCATAGAAAACATTTTTCTACATACCTTCACTAAACATTCTGTATATACGCGTCCTAATGGCATGCTCGTGTTTTTCTCGGATTGTGGGACCCTTCGACATTTTGTCAGACTCACTCATTTTAGAGGTATATTCTGAATCACTGTGAATGCCGTTTTTTGCCAAATTTGCTACAGTCGGCAAGGATATTCCCAATGCATCCGAAACGCGCTGAAACACAATAGATAAAAATAAAATATTTAAACAATCCTAATGAAATAGGATTAACTTGATTTATATTAATTTCACTTATTGTTATATAGAAAATACTTACTTGGTGCACTGAAGTTAAAGGTATCAATGGTTTACCAGCTTCTTTTTCTAACGACTACTAGTACACGAGACAGTCAATGTGTTTGGTGATAAAATATCACGCGGGGGGAAAACTATTGAGCAAAGAAATGCTAATTATTTAGCACCAAGAATTTACGTACTGTTGTCTGATGGTAGGTATAAAAAGTTCAAAAAATTACAATTTATTTAAAATGCGAATTAAAAAATGGATTATGGAAATATAGACCGACGATTCTGTAGCAATATAGTAAACCAAACTCTATAATAATTAAAAGTAGGTATCCATTTTAGAAATATTTAGGTGTCTAAGAGTTAATATGGTCACAGAGTACACCATCTAACAAGAGACGAAAGCTTTGTCGGTTCCTTTGAAGTCGGACTTACACGATATTGGAAATACGTCGAGGCGTTGAAACGTAAACTACCTGATACACTGAGAAAAGTAATACGAGTATTGAGTCGAAGTAAAACCATAACTACACTAAGAAAAATAGTAGTGTTGATGAACATCCCTCCCAGCTAGGACTATAGAATATTTTTTCAACTATACTAACATGAGAACACCTTATTATTCATCTCATATCTGTCTAATGAGAAGTAGCTCATTTTTAACCTAGGTAAATAATGAAATTCTTTATTTTTCTAAAGAAATTACCTGAAAATTTATTCATTTCATGAAATGAATATAAAAAATGAACTCTAGAAAATGCTCTAGACAATATATATAAATGATCAAAAATATGAAAATCGCTTAAAATAATATTAGAAATGACGTTTATTGAAGTCCGTCAGTTAGATGGTGTACTCTGTGACGGAAGTGACGACTTGACATTGAAAGATAACTAATTAATTCACGCATGTGCACACAAATTTGCGATCATGAAAACTACTCTCTTTCGCCTCTTGTTAAATGGTGTACTCTGTGATATGGTACCCCTTAATAGTGTATTATAGAACTCGACGATTTACTGGATTTGTTTTATTACCGGATTTCACAATTTACTGGATTTGACAAAAAACTGATTTGTTCATAGACGTCAAAATAAAAGTGTAATGGCCGATTGCACTGATTGTTTAATCATGGTTTAATCCTGAGTTAACCAATAGTCATGAGTTAACTCAAAATTTTTATTTGCACCGCATTTTTAATCTACGATTATTTCGTAAATTTTGGATTATTTTTAATCTTAGAAAAATGAGGTATTAAATTCGAGTTAAGTATTAACTCTCGAATCTGAAAAAAAAAACTAAATGTCTTGCATCAAAACCATCGTCTGGCAATTGTCTCTCAGCGTTAAAACAAAATTTCTTGTGTTTTCGGTTACCTTGGTTTGGTTCGTTTTTATAGTTTATATATTTTCAGTTGATCTATAGGTATTACTGCTTTGAGCATTAAATGAATCAGTGATTTAGAAAATTAATTTCCAAAGGATAGACCGTTCACCAGGAAGCAACATCTACTTCTCGGGCAATATGCCTCGCCAAACAATGAATTTTTGAAGGTTTGACACCCCACGCTTTTTTACAATGACATTAACTTTCTTGTGTTAATCACTTACAAAAGTTTTTTTTTACCCCATTATGGAGGCCACTTGGCGACGCCCCAGAGTTTTGTCATCCTTTGATCCAGAGGCATGGATATCATTATACACGTTTGAAAATTCGTCCCCCCTAAAAGCTATACTTTATGGGTGCCATACCGGATATTCAGAGTGGGGAATAAAGCTGTCTTTCAGCCCCCAAAGCCGTGGCGTGGGGCAAATGATACATGCAAAAACTCTCTCGGCTCCTGGTCTTAAACTGTTCCATTTAGCAATTTGACTCAAAATACTGTCACCCTAAAAACGCTCCACCTTCGGTGTCGCGTTTTTGATACTTGAGAATTATTCTCGTCTGATTTAGGCAACAGTTTCTTATTAAACAACCCAAATTTACCCGATAAAACACAAACCTCTTGTGTTATTATAAGTGATTGTAAATGCACAGAGATGCAAAAATATGAAAAAGAAGGTATTTTTCAAAATACAGGTGAAATTAAAGTCAGAAAAAGGAGTAATAACTTTAAATAATATTTTCGTTTAGTAATTATGAAAGACACAAACAACTTTATTTTCAATGTCAAATCTAATAAAATTAACCAAATTATGAAATAACTGAACAAGATAAATAAGAATTTGGTAGTTAGTCCAATAAAGATCCCCGAGATTCTGCATGGAGAGCTGCATGGTTGCAAATACGTTTAAAAGTGAAAATCGCGGAAAATTTCTTAAAATTTATGTTTTCTCGGCAACTATTCGATTTATCAAAAAAAGTTTCGAATAAATGTTGTAGAGCACAAAATTTTAGGTCTAAATACGAAATACAATACAACACTTGTTGAATTTCATTCAGAATTATAGATTTTCTCAACCAATTCCGAATCCGCTGGAAATGGTAAAATTTTGCGCTCTACAACATTTATTTGAAACTTTTTTTGATAAATCGAATAGTTGCCGAGAAAACGTAAATTTTAAGAAATTTTTCGAGATTTTCACTGTTTCCCGGGAAAATTGGATGTTGCGAATAGTGCCATTCGATTCCCCGTCCCCAAAATACCCTTATAAACGTATTCGCAACCATACAGCTCTTCATACAGAATCTCGGGGATCTTTATTGGACTAAGGGCGCGTTGTATCGAACACTTAAACTCGGTTTAATTATAACTGATGTTTAGACTGATGTAATTGATGATAATAAATAAATCAATATGTCACAGTCTAAACATCAGTTATAATTAAACTGAGTTTAGGTGTTCGATACAACGCGCCCTAAGTTACGGAAAAAAGATTGCAATTATTTATTGAACAATGTATAGTAGGATTATGAAACATTTTGAATCGTTTTTTTTTTCATATTTTTTTGTAAATTTCGTTTTTTAGAATTGTTATTTCTATAAACCTATGGAATATAATTAATTTTTTTATTTATTCAAGTACCTATTGGTTACTTTTAGTGTTTTATTTTTTAGGTTTATATATTAATAATTCTTTTACAGGTATGATTTTATTTTTAAGGCTAACGCCTAACCCTCATAATTCAAATGAGTACCTAAATGGGGACACCATAGGTACAATTCATATTATTATTATTTTTATTATTATTTACTATTATTATTATAGCAGGTCGTAACTATCAAAATCAAAACTAGTACGCGGATAAAGACACCCTTGGATAAATGATTTAAAGGCTTGCCAACCCTAAAGCCATTCTCCCTAAGGGGGTGATGTAGTGCCCCTTGTATAATGTATTAGGAAATTCACGAAATAGCTCAATTTTTACTTTTATAGATGTGTCTATCAACAATTATATAAAATTATATTATTAGATCAGTAAGCTTAAATAAATGTACAGTTTTTCAAATACAGGAGTGAATGTCGAAAAACGTACGAGAGGCGTGAAGTTAAAATGAGAAAGTATTCGGATGATAAAGAGGGTAATATGCGCTTGGTAAATTAGTACTTTTAGTGTTTTATTTTTTAGGTTTATATATTAATAATTTGTTTACGAGTATGATTTTATTTTTAAGGCTAACGCCTAACCCTCATAATTCAAATGAGTACCTAAATGGGGGCACCATAGGTGAAATTCATATTATTATTATTTTCAACATTATTTACTATTATTATTATAGCAGGTCGTAACTATCCATCAAAATCAAAACTAGTACGTGGATGAAGACACCCTAGGATATATGATTTAAAGGCTTGCCAACCCTAAAGCCATTCTCCCTAAGGGGGCGATGTAGTGCCCCTTGTATAATGTATTAGGTAATTCACGAAATAGCTCAATTTTTACTTTTATAGATGTGTCTATCAACAATTATATAATAGCTATTTATGTAACCAGTTATGAAATGCATCATTTTGTGTAACGAGTGAAATTTTTGCAGGACGAGCGAGCTCCGTGTAGCGGGGCGAGCGAGGTCTCGTAAAATGACACGAGCATTTCATAACGTGTTTCATACAAGATTTTATCTAGTTTTGACAAAAAGAAAATTTAATTTACCTATCAATAAAGCATTTCATACGTTTCATACAAGATTTTATCTAATTTTGACAAAAATAAACTTTAGTTTATTTTATGTGAGTCCTTTTGACAAAAAGAAAATTTAATTTATTGTATGTGTTTTTTAAAAATTTTTAATTAATTTTTCTGATTTGAAAACAGCACTTTTTGATTCCTACAAGTTATGCAACCAATATTACACAAGTCAATACTTTTATTTTATACATTAATTTCAGACCTTTCTTTATTATTTTATCATTAATATTAAATTAAAATCGAAAATAGCTAATCATGCATCAAATAAAAAGTAAATTGTTCTAGTTGTTCTTATTGTTAGTAGTTCTCTTCAGTTCTAGTTGTTGTTATTTTTCTATAATATGACATTAAACTTTCTTCTTTTCTCTCTTGTTTTTATTAACTGGTGATAAAATTAATTTTTCATCACAAGTTACATAATATTTTTCATCATGTAACTGGTTACGAAAAAAATGGCGTTTGCTAACGGAAGTCAGTTTTGAAAAATGTCACTTTATATGTCAAAATTAGATAAAAGTATAATATTAGATTAGTAAGCTTAAATAAATGTATGTACAACTCGACCAAATTCATTTCAACTGTGAGATTCGGATGCGCGCGTAGATCACGCGTACGACACTGTCGGCAGCTACCAGTCCTGGACAGAACGTTGTTCTGTAAAGATTCATTTGAACTCATAATGGTACCCGTATAGGAATTTTGATATGGAATTTAAGTCGCTTGTAAAACACAAGATTTTGAGTGCACAAAGTCGTGAAATAGTGCAAAATGTTTTCAAATTTATGACATTGTAGGCACAACGTGGTGAGTTATTAATTCCTTCAGCGAAAATACAGAAAAGAGTTGCACAAGCAGTCGGTATATTAACCTAAGCACTCTAAAATCAATAGTTAAGCAAAGTAAAAATATTGATAAGGGTGAAGCTTTGTCCTTCAGTACAAGAATTTTACGAGGAATTGCCCACAATTGGTATGTACAAGAAAAAACAGCACTTACTGTGAAACGCTAGTTCCGAAAAGTTAAAGAAGACAGCGAGTTTACTGGTGGTAGAGTGTTTGCGCATCTCAGACTTGAAATGAATTTGGTTGAGGTGTATCACTTTGCATTTTAATGAAACGGGTATAGTCGACGTAAACGGTATAGTGCCTTCTTAAAGTTGCCGACTTTTTGTTTGATCCTAGTACTAAAAGTATACCGTCATAGCCCAGTCAATTTTATAATTATTTAAAATGCTTACTTAGTTGACGATAAATTAATTTAGTTTTATAATTTCAACTAATAATCGTTAAGTTATTTAATAATTAGTTTGTTAATGAACGCGATTAATAAACGAAACTGGTTAAAGCACGAACGAGCGATAGTTGAGTTTATTAATCTTATGGAGTTAGAAAACACTGCGCAATTACCTGCTGCAGTGTTGGCGAGTGCAAACTTTGGTATATTGTATATATCAAAATGTCATCAAAACGTCAAAATCACAAACACAGTGCGTTAATGACGTCCATTAACGCATCCTTTTTAAATTAAAATAATTCATTAATATCGATATTAATAAACGGAAAAAATGTGTTTAATAATTTTTATTTGTTAAATAAATGTATCGACTGTCTAACGATTATTTTTAACCCGCAATTATGGAGCGCCATCCTACTTTTTAAGATACGAAGGCCACTTTCAGAAAGGACTGATGATCAGTAGTGTCGATCGGTCTGATCCATTGTTTTATATTTATCATTCACATGTCGTCCGCGTATCATCGGTCACATATAAAGCAATGTAAAACAATGAATCACGACCAATCGTCAATACAAATCATCAGTCCTATCTGAAAGTGGCCTTAGCGTTAATGTATAGAGCAAAACACATTTTTTAATGAATCTTTACCTAATTGACGACTCGAGCTCTCTTTTGATGTATTCACGCTTTCTTTCAATCTAATATCTATTTGTTCTTTCCTCTGCTATTTATAACCCGAATACCTATCAAACTTTGCTTCAAACTAAACAATTTTAACCTATTTATATTTAAAAACATCTTAAACACAATACCAGACAATTAACAATTAACACTACCTTATATCTCGTTTATTAAGAAGTATATTTCAAAAAATTCATCATTTTTTACATCTTTGACTGAACTATAACTATTTTTGAGAGAGGGTTTATTTATTTTGAGGGAGCACACAGGTGTTCCTTTATAGTCGGTGGTCTGACATCAACAAAGTGTAGTGTGGAAATTGTAGGTAAATATTCATATTTATTAGAAATTATATTTTTAGTTAAACATTATAATATATTTACCATGTGGCGTCCTTGGGAAATATCAAGTTCGGTCCAAAATATTGTGTGTAACAACGACGAAAATTTAAATAATAGTGATGAGAGGGACGGTTTTAGTGATAGTGAAAGTAATGAAAACAGGATTCAACGACATTTAAATTTGGAAGCACAGAAAATATGTTTCAATGTGTATAAGAATCCACGGGAAAAGTTTGGTTTCCATGAAAAAACAGAATTAATGCAAGCAGTATCTGATTTAACATAAGTTCCCCTGTCAACTATACGTAAAATAGCCAAGAATGGGCCTTATGAAGGCAAGAAGCGATGTGATAAGGGATCGGTCAAACCTTTAGATGCGTCTTTGATGAAATTATTAAACACCACTATTTATGATTGTTACAGAAGAAATGAGTTACCTACAATTGAAATAATAAGAAATAAATTAACAAATGCCAGCCGTAATGTAAATTGCTGTCAGAAACCCATTGAAAACTGGGATTCAAATTCAAAACGATTAATAAACGTCAAACAGTCATGGAAAGCAAAGAATAGTGGGTATGTGGTATACATACTAGGAACAAGTAACTAAGAATAGAGAATAAAAGCGGCCAATTGTATATTTGGACGAAACTTGGTATGATACATACGATACGGTTAAGAAAGGATTGACTGATGGGTCAAAATCGTGTATGCCGACTGGCAGAAAATGATTTAAAAAGTAATCAAAATTGAAGATGAGTAAAAGAACATTGGACAAGTCCATATTAATGGGGGAAATAAGTTTAATATTGATTTACAAGACGATAGTGATAGTGAAGCAGATGGTATGGAAGAAGGATTAATAGGATTTCTGGAAGAAGAAAGTTAATTAAGTTCAATATATTTTTTATGTTACTTATGTAGTAGTGACAAATTGGAGTTAGGAATTATATTTATTTTTAAAGAATTGTTTTATTCATTATTATAAAATTTCTTTTGTTTGTTATTTTTTCATAGAATTTAGTTTTGTTTATGGCTTTGAAATTTCGTTTTCCATAAAAAAATCGAATGGGTTACTTAAAGGGCTCAGTTAACGTGTGGTATCCCGTTTAAACCTAACGCTCTTTCAACAATTACGTAACGTTAAATACAATACAATATAGAATTATTTTTGGTAAGTATGCAGAAATAATAATAATACCTTTCAGAGTCTAGCTCCGCAACATAACTTAAAGGGGATATACGATTAGATAGCTGGCACTATAAGTTTTACGTCGACTATACAATTATTACATTTATAGTTACAATTATAACTTGAACTCCACTGAGGTTCGGGTGAATATATTTTATATAAACAAAATAGTAGAAGTAAAACCATAAATTATATAAAAGACGTGTTTTCAATTAACAACAGCCCGAAACATTACATAAGTACCGAAAAATTTGACTGCCTCCTGGACTACAGTCCAACTTCAAGACTGGACACATCGTTAAGCCGTACATTGAATATTAGTTGCGGCTTGCTTACAAGGCTAGATACTCCTTTGACGCGGATGAAAAATACCGGGAATCGTTCTAACGCCAACGCTGGTCACAAACATTTTTTTGTCGAATATACAATATGTCAAACTATTTTGTGGAGTACGTTTGAAGGTAGTAGACGCATCGTGTAGTACCGGCCTAAGTAATATTTGAATGTATCCATTACAAACAAAGAATAGAATATTTTCTCTTCTAATATCAATCAATTTTGGACAGTGCTGAAAGATAAAAGCAATTCTAAGAACACATCAGAGCATTCTGGAACATACCAGATTGCACACCTTCTTCGTCCCATCGTAGTCAAACTCCTTTACTAATAGTAACAGTGCCATTCTCCTACCACAACTGCAAGTGGGTAGTCATGGAGAAAAGTATGCATATGTGTATCAAAACCATAGATAGAGATACTACAGATAGAGGCAACAAGCCAGCTCGGAACCCGTCAGCACGTAAGAGAGACATAGGAAGTCGGAGGTTTAGGCTACCTTTCTCTAATAGCGCGCATGCTATATACACAGACAAAGACGGAAAAACCTCTAATCGTCTGTCTTTTTCTATCTCACCGGAGCTCAGACGGACATTTCCACTTACACAGCGACCTATGGCTTGTTGCCTCTATCTGTAGTATCTCTATGATCAAAACATATTTATTGATATTTGATATTTTTCAAGAGGAGGTGTAGAAAAATATACTATTCCAAACGTTTAGTAGACTATACTTTTCAAACAAGTGAACATGCCAACAAACACAAACAGACTGTAATTCCAAATGTTTGTGTAGTAAAAATCACTAGCAAATGTGAATAAATAAAGGAAGTAATTCCAAATATATTATATTCTAAATACTGTTCATAAAATGGTCCTTACTTTTGCTTGTTTTTTAAGTCGATCAAATTCGGTTCTTGGCAAAATAGCTGAAGTTTTGGTAGTAGCTCTATCAGAAACTATTAGTTCTCTGGTGATGTCATTATCGATTTTGCTTGATGCTACTTTTCCTTCTGTAGCTCTTAACGGTTTATGATGAGTGTATTTAGTATTAAGCTTAGGATTGCATTCTTGGATGCTGAAATATTGCAAGAAGTTATATGAGTATAAATATAAAATAATAATCATGATTCACTTTTTTATTGCAAAATTGTAAGTATACACGGTGATCCGTAAATAATGGTCCAGATTGAAATGGAAGATGCACAGGCTCATAATATTACTATCTGACGCAACTTTTTAAATACAATACAATACTTGATCCCTCTTCACGGGGCGAACTCAGGTAAAAGAAGTATTCGGTGATTTATCATTTCCCAATCAATTTGACTACGTCACTGCTTAAAAATAAGCTGATTTCCTCACTTACCTGTGATGTCCAATATCTTTAATTTGTTTTCCGAAATCCAGCATTTTAAACTTTTATCTCTAGTTCTAATGAAAAATAATTTGGCAGCTGTTTCATATCGACTAAACTTTTGAAGCGTTGCCTAGGAAACTTACAAAGAGATCCTTACATTTTATACACTGCTTTAGGAGATATTTTTGAGGCAACAAAATTTAGGGTGTTAAGAAGAACTTATTTCGTACACTGTACACACTCCCACCTCGTATGGAGAACCGGGGAATGTAAAATGGCAATTAAAAAGTGTCTGCTCCCATATTTTAATAATATACAGAGGGAGTTGTGAATTTTGACTGATATTTCTTTTGATCATAACTTTTGAATGGTAATTTCGATTTGTCTCATATTTTGGTGAAACATTATACTACTGATTACTAGGAAAAATCAGAGCCGGTCTTAAAAAATTATTTTGTTTTGTTCATATGAAAAATTTTTGGGTTTAGTTTCGATATTACTCCTTCGACCTGATTTATGGTGAATATTTTTAATGGAAGTGTGGGGGTGTCTAGATATGTTTGGACTTCGTTTTCTATATTGTTTGTGACATCTGCTGGGTTTGGTTTAAAGACTTCACAAAGGTGTTTTGCAAATGCTTCTGCTTTTTCCATATTACTCTTGGTCCATTCGCCATCTGGAGTACGTATTGCGGGATTTCCAAGCTGCGGCCTGTTAATTTTCTTTGTGGCTCTCCACAGCGAATATTCAGTTGCTTCAGGAGCAGAAAGATTTTTGATGTAGGTTTGAATACCGTTGTTTTTAATCGTTATTTAATAATATTTTTAGCTGCCTTGTAGCTTGATTCAGTCTTAATTTATCTTGTGGTGCTCGAGTGATCTGGGTGATTGTATGAGAGATGAAAGCAGGATTTTGCTTGCAATCTAAAAGATCCGATATTTTATTTCTGTCAGTCGGCCAGTATGTTGTCTCTCCTGTAGAAATATATTTCAGATTATTGTCAGTCATGATTTTTAGGAGCTGTCGTCCTTTTGGGGTGATGAGTCTGGATCCCCAGTGCGTATGCTTCGCATTGTAGTCTCCAACTGTGAGGAATCTATTTCCAAGTGCATTGAAAAATTGTTCAAATTGATCTTTTTTGATAGTGCGACGTGGTGGGCAGTAAACAGCAGAGATTACGAGAGGGCCTTCCCAATCTTCAACTGCTATACTAGTTGCTTGCAAGTAATCTGTGTTAAATTTGCTGTGCAAGTGGTGTTTTATGGACATCTTAATAAGAATTGCTGTTCCTCCGTGTGCGGTTCCATCTGGGTAGTTGGTATTATATATTTTGGACATTTAAAATGGCTTTGATTTGTGATGTATGTTTCTGAGATCTGCATGATGTCGATGTCTTGATTGATCAGAAAGGCTTTGACTTCTTGGGCATGTTGGGTTAGTCCGTTGGCATTCCAATGAGCTATCTTCAGAAACTCAATCTCTGGATAATTTTGTTATCACTGTAGTCAGTAAGTTTAACATCGTGCCCATTTGTTGCATGAGTGCTTTCAACATATCCTTAAGTTCAGACATTTCATTTGATGGTGGTGTTATGTTAGGTGTAAGACTGTTGGTAGAATTTTGCGGAGTGTTATTTGTTACATGAGCGTATGATACATTTGGTTGTACCGTGTGATTTGTTGCTGAGCGAGCGTCTGCGATTTGTTGCTTTGGTCTAAGTGCTGGATACCTTTTGATTTGTAACTCCTTATAAACTGAACAACCCTTATAATTGGCAGGGTGATTTCCCTCGCAAAGGGTACATTTGACATTTGCTGACTTCTCTTTTCTTGGGCATTGTTCATTACTGTTGTGACGGTGCATTTCTGTGGTGCAGAGTACTTCTCGAGTGGCACAAGAACAGTGCGTGGTAGACAGTTGACGGTGGCGCGAACTAAAACTCTCCCTCCACGAACACGTTGTCACGATTGCTAGTTGCAATAGGTTAAGAAAGCAATGTCAAGTTCTGTTCTCAAACTCAAGTTACAATAAAGTATTCTGTTCATGTATGTGTTATTCACTACCAAACTAACAAGTACCATGATCTCCTGTGCATTTTACGCAGCGGGGTCTATAGTGGCAGTATAGTGTCCGTACCGTTGGCATTTTGTACATCGGGGTATGTCTCGTTTCGGTCTGGTTGGTTCAAATTTTACCTTACAACACATCAAGGTATCTATCTCATATATAGATATAGATGGCTTTAAATCAATGAAGAATATCGGAAGTGGGGATTTTGATTTAAAATGTTTGATGTTATATATATTTTCTACCCTGTGTCTAGTGTCTCTAATTCTTGTTTTAGTTCATTTATATCGATTGAATAATGCATATTCTTTAGAACTACGCGAAAACTGCGTTCTTCTTTTAATTTGTATGTGTGGAATTTTGTTTTTTTTTATCGATTAGGGCTTTTGTTATTGTTGTGTAGCTGTCCCATGTTTTGGGTTGTATTTTCACTTGTTCATAGTTAAGAACTTTTATTTCGAAATTACCTTCTGTTTGTTGATTTAATAAAGTAGTGATGGGAGAGATATTCTTGACGCCTTTAACGAAAATGGGTGGTGGTTTTGCGTGGCCAATTTTGTTTCTTTCGGCTTTCTTGTTCACGTTGTCATTCACTGTCGGCTTCATTTTCTAAATGATTAGAACGTAGGTGTTGGAGAGTTTAGCCAATAGTCGTTAATTTCATTCTGCTTTGTTATTCTTTTATCAGGACTAGTTCTATATCTTTTTTGGTTGTTTCCAACGACTTCCCATTGTTCTTCCTGATTTGGTGAAGAATTGTATGAATTTTGGTAAATAGGTTGTTGGGAGTTTTGCTGATGTAGAGTAGGTACCTATGAGGGAGAAAGGGTACATTACCTTGTTGTTGTTCATTTACCATTATCTGCGGTTGTGAATAGAGTATTTGTTGAGATGTTGGAACACCTGACTGGAATACCGCTGGTGGTACCGAAATACGGGGTATTTGTGACACTGGTTGGAATGATTGCATCATTGGCTTGCATTCCTGTCGTTGTATACTCCATTTCAGTAGTTTTTGTCTTAGGTTTTATCTTTTTGTAACATTTCACGAAATTACACTATTTTCTCCCGCACTATTTATGTTTTGAAATATTTAAAATCTATGAACTGACTCTCGGTCGACTTGTGCTGCAATTCTGTGTAAAAATCTTAGCGATCGTAACGATCTATATGACTCGTAATATCGGAACGGATACAAGTTTGGTATATAAGTACTTACAGGTTTTAAGGTTTAACGATTTTACTATTTGCGTACACAGAATTGCAGCATATTATATCTGTTTCATTTTTTTTTATTATTTCATTACTACCAGTTTTTGCATAGGTAATTGAAAGCACGTTCGACACCAACAAATTAGTTTGTCGATTTATGCGTCCGTTATGTTTCGCTGCCAAAACAGTACTCTTTTAAATAAAGTTTCATGTAGAAATAAGCCTACAATAACTATTTTGAAACTCTCATTTATTTCTGTAAATTTACTTAAGATATTAAAAGCATGGTCGGTTTATGAGCTTTCTAAATCATCCGGAACGCATCATGGCCGTTTGACCATTGTCCACGACGCGTCGTGGTCAACAAGAACGGACACAACGTGAAAAATTATGTCATTTCGGTATTTGGTCCTTCGGCACCGTCCACAACGCGTTGCGGTCGTTTTTTTGCCAGCTATTGAATTGTAGATTATTCTTTTTCAAACTGTGCGACGGGGAAGTTAGATATATTATATAAATAAATAATTTGTCTAATATTGATACGGTCACTGTAAAATGTTGTTATTTAACTAAAAAATCTTCATGTAGGTGGTACTTCTTTCTTTATTAAGATAAATATATATTTTTATCATCCGAATCTTCTTTGAACTATTCATTTTAATTTATTATTTAACTATTTTTGTTTTACACTCAAGTTGATCAGTGTCGAATGTTTGGGGTTCTGATCCGAGGTGCTGATAATTCTGTGCCATACCGACCTAAGCCGAGTCAATTCAGTGCATGTCTTGCTTCAAATGATTCCAGAGCCAAGGGCCATTCTTGTTGAGACACCCGGTATATATTTTTAATAGTACCAACTGTGGTTTGCTTAACGAAACACACATACGAAATGAAAGAAAGATGAATATTTGACAAATACTAGACGATTGCTTCTTGCATGTACCAGGTATACTTTGATATCGTTATTGGGTACCGCGACTGTAGGTACTATGCGTATGACATATAATCTGTCATTACACAGAATAGTGAAATTTCTCGTCCATTCACAAGGAGATTTAGGACCATTTTTTAAAGAGTTCTCTACTTTCAGCATAAATAATAAACGAATAAACCAAGAAAAAATCGCCTAATACATAAATAGGTATTCTCTGTTGGTTTTCGTTGTTAGATATTCTCAAGTAGTTATTATCTGCTTTTGACGGCACGAAACAAACACTAAATTATTTGAAAACCTTTTAATCTTATTACGTAATTATATCGCAAAGTTTCAATATATTTACATTACAAAAACTTATACAATATAATTCATACAATAAACTTTTAAGTTTTAAATAACAATTAATATTATATCCACAGATTCTTCTAATCTTTAAAATATTGCAATCGTTTTCTAATTCCAATAAATACTGGCCAATTTCTTGTCTGTGTTTTAGTTCCACTAAACATGTTGCATGTTTCAATAAAGTTTGTTCCATAAGAAAATAAAAGATGTCGGGATTTTCTCCAACCAAAACATGAAGGTCATCAACTGAAATTATTAGGAAAAAAAACTGTAGATTTTTTATTTTTATACGTTAAAGATAATAATTTTATACTATTATAACGCCTTATAAAGAAAAGAGACCGTTCCTAAGAAGCAACAACTACTTCTCGGGCTATATGCCCCGACAAACATTGAATTACACTTCTAAGTTAAACGGGGCTGGGATATAACCAACCATTCAAGTTTATAATTAGAAGGGACAACACAACATGTAGACCGGTTTCAGCGTATTTGCACCTCATCCATCCAGATGGTCTGAGAGCGTAATCCTGGTCTATGATAATAGTATTAAACCCTTATCTTCGACGTCTACTGATAACACGCTTTACTAAATTTTTACAGGAAACTAATTAAGTTAATTATTCATTTCACTAGTGAGAAAAATCATGAATTTACCAAAAATAGTAGATTGCGTGGCAAGGGAAGAAACATGACAATTTCGAACAAGGGTGAAGTCTGAAATCATGTTTTGTCTCATGCCACACACTATATGTTTTATTTTTATAGTTTAAGGGAAATATATAAGGTTTGTTGGTCCTCTGATCAACAGAAGGAAGTCAGACACATGCGCAATGAAAATATTCCGTTCCAACAATGCCACGGATAATCCTATGAATTGTCAGAAAATAGTAGTTTTTCTACGACTGCTATGGAAAATTGTTCTTTTCCCACAGTTTACGAAACTACAAAGTGTCACTTTGCCTAAGCCGTGGGAAATATTTTTTCCCGCGGCTTATCCCATGGTACGATAGAGAATCAACACAATAATCCGTGGGAAAGATTTTTTCCCACGGTACGATAGAGAATCAACACAATTTTCGATCATAGAATGCTTTGGACTCCTGTCATAAAACGTCAAACGTTAAAAAGTACCCAAATGTATTCGTACCTATATTAAAAATATACCACTTTAAAATAGTTAAATTATTCATTAATTTGCAGTCGTAGAAAAAGTATAGTGTGTAAAACGTGGGAAAAGCATTTTTCTCACTCGTGTGTGCAAACATTTCAACACCAAGTTTGAAGTTTGTAGGTAGGTAGTGGCGGTTTCTTGAGATATGCTCAAAAAACTTACTTAACAGCGTCATCCATTGGGAAGAAATTTTGGATAGATTATAGATCTAGATCTAGTTTAAAATTAAGTTTGGGAAGAGAAAAACATGTTTGTGCAAGCTTATCCAAATTAGACACATATTTTCAAAATAATTATCTCCTGTACTATTAGACGGGGAGCTGGCTACAAAAAACAGGGTCGATAAGGTGCGCGCCATTTCAGCTTGTAAACTGGCGGCCCCAACTTAATACATCACTGAACGCCACTTCTTAAGGTCAGCACAGGTCGGATATGAAAATGCCAGCTGGTTTTCCCGAACGAAAAAATTGGCTGAAAAACCTCATAACGGGCGCGCGTGAAACCTTTAGTAACATGGGGTTCAAACCTCAAATAAGAGCGGTGTAATAGCGCAAGAAGTTTTGCGGGCCGGAAAACCCTCGTAAGAAGTGATCGAAAGTGTCGGAAAACTCATCTGAAAAACCTCATAACATGCGCGCGCGAAACCTTTTGTAACGTGCGGTTTAAGCCTCAAATAAGAGCGGTGTAATAGTGCAAAAAGTTTTGCAGGCCGGAAAACCCTCGTAAGAAGTGATCGAAAGTTTCGGAAAACTCATCTGAAAAACCTCATAACGTACGCACGCGAAACCTTTTGTAACGTGCGGTTTAAGCCTCAAATAAGAGCGGTGTAATAGTGCAAAAAGTTTTGCAGGCCGGAAAACTCTCGTAAGAAGCGATCGAAAGTGCCGGAAAACTCATCTGATAACGATAACTGTTAATATTTTTTTATTTGTGGTCATTGAAAATCAAATGCGCGCGTTAGATAAGTAAATACTTTAACGCATTTTTGCAATGATAGAGTCGAGCGCCGAGATTATCATCTTGCCTCAATGTTCCTCAAAGTTTCTTGGGGCACCACGAGCCGTTACTCAATACTGAGCAACTTTATCAAAAAGTATAACCATTCCCAGAATTTAAAAAAAAAATTTGATCAAAATCACTTGATAATTGGCGCAGTAAATGAATTGAAAAAAAAAAATTAGAAGCCCGTTTTTGCGTTGTTGGCGGCGGCTCGAGTAGGTGGAAAATGAGTAAGCGCTATAAAATCAATAAAAAATGATTATATTTCAGCGAGTTTTCATCGTATCTTGATGATTTTTTTTTAATTTCGGGTAGCTCAAACAGGTATTTTGAATGGAGACATCAAAAATAATTTTCCATTAAGCAGAATACGAAAAATTTTCATTCCAAATATACGCCGATTTTCTTCAATTTTTCTCGGGGGTTTTCCGGCCAGCAAAACTTCTCGCGCTATCACACCGCTCTTAGTTGAGACCCCAAAAACCTAATAAAAAAGTTTCGCGCGCGCACGTTATGAGGTTTTTCAGATGAGTTTTCCGGCACTTTCGATCACTTCTTACGAGGGTTTTCCGGCCTGCAAAACTGCTTGCACTATTACACCGCTCCTATTTGAGGTTTGAACCCCACGTTACTAAAGTTTCACGCGCGCCCGTTATGAGGTTTTTCAGCCAATTTTTTCGTTCGGGAAAACCGGCTGGCATTTTCATATCCGACCTGTGCTGACCTTAAGAAGTGGTGTTTGGTGATGTACCAAGTTGAGGCCGCCAGTTTACAAGCTGAAATGGCGCGCACCTTATCGACACTGTTTTTTGTAGCCAGCTCTGGGACTATATACAGAGTGGAAAGTCTAACTGTAATAGATTCTGTAACTTGATAAATAAAGGTTTATCGCAAAATTCCTGAAACACGTCAATTTTTATTTCCAATATGGGGCATATTACAAATTTTGTTTATCTTTTTAATTATCTGGGTGGTTGCAGACCTCCAACTTTTTTTTTAATGGAAGGGTATGTTGATTAATTTTTTATTTGAAAGCTTTTTCAATTTCAAATTCAATTCCATTTTTTTTTGTTACTTGGTATAAGCAATGTGTCGGAAAAAAATTAAATAAGGAAATATTTACTGAAATTACTTTAATGCAATAAATGTTCAAAGTGCTCTCCACCTTGTTGCTGACAATATCCTAATCGATTATAAGTAGCATTCCGAACATTTTGTAACACTTCCGGCGATGTCGGTGGGTTTAGTGGCATAAACCTTGCTCTTCATATATCCCCATGAAAAAATCTAATGGAGTAAGATCGGGCGATCTTGCTGGCCATTCAACTGGGCCCCTTCTTCCAATCCACCTATTTGGAAACTCTTCGTTAAAATAGGTCCGTACATTTTGAGCAAAATGTGGTGGTGCCCCATCTTGTTGAAACCACATCCGTTAGTCAAATAAGTTGGGATCCAAACTATTGGGGAATAAATTCACTAAAGTAGGAATCAGTTTTTCTTGGAGCATATTAAGGTATGTTTCTCCGGTTACGTTTCCATTAAAAAAAAGACATACTATGCGATTCCCAATAATTCCAGCCCAGTCGTTCGTTTTTTCAGACTTTCGGGTATGGCATTCACGCATTCAACGGGGATTTTCGTCAGCCCAATAACAGCAGAAAACAGTACCCATTTCAAAGCAATTTATCCACCATCGATAGAAGCCATAATTCGTTCGCAATCACATTCAGTTGAAATTGGCCGAAAAACTATCGAGCAGGTTTTTTATTGGGCTTATCAAGTAAGAAAAAATGTACCTAAACATTAAAGTAATTTCAGTGATTATTTTCTTCCTATTAATTTTGACCAATCGCTATCAAGAATTGGTATGTCAAATATAAATTTTAAGTGGAAAAATTACTTAACAACTGTCAACTTAGCTGTTTTTCCGGAAAAAAAATTTCATGCAAGTTTGACATGAGTTGGAAGTAATTACCTTTCCTAGCTTGAAAGTTATATTGTTCTTATTAATTATTGTTCTTATTATTTTAATTAAAGAAAATGTTGTATTAAAATAAAATGTTTATTTAACTCAGGAAATAATCTTACCAAATATCCCTCGTGCATCTAATTTTTCCTGTGGAAAAATTGGAACACTCGTTTCTAAGTAATCTGTTTTAACAAAAATAGCATTCGCGACAGTGGAAAAATCCTCGTCTTCGACTCGGATTTTTAAAATCACTCTCGCTCATGCTATTTGTTAAAACAAATTACTAAGAAACTCGTTTTTCCTAAGTTTTCCGGAAAAATTAAATGCACTAGGGATATTACCCCCGAATATTTCCTTATTTAATTTTTTTTCCGACACATTGCTTATAAAAAGTAACAAAAAAATGGAATTGTATTTGCAATTGAAAAAGCTTTCAGATAAAAATTAATCAACCTACCCTCCCATTTAAAAAAAAGTTGGGGATATCTGCAACCCCCCAATTAATGAAAAAGATACACAAATCTCTTTGTAATCAGTGGCGGCTCGTGAACTTTTTAAGAGAGGAGGCTGGACATAAAAAGTTTTTGTAAAAATATACTCTATTTCTATTTAGCCTATTAATTCAACCTTTGCGCATCGACCGTACCAGCTACTTCAGTGAAAAAATTAATTGTTGCCCAGCCAGAACCAACGTGCCAAAAAATTTTTTTGTTCGTTTTTTTTAGATTCTTAATTTTTTTGGGATTTCTCATATTTTTTTTTTAATAATTTTATTAACTTTTTTTATATATTAACGGAATCCTACGGTCTTTAGTTTGAAAAAATTGATCAATAATATTATCATAAAATATATCATTTTGTTTTAAGTGTTTTACTAAATCTTTTTCAATAGATATTAAACTAACATTGTATAAACGATTTTGGCCCCCTAGTATTTCGCAGTACTATCGTACTGACCTAAAATATCTTTAACCGAGTACACAACGCATAATTCACTGTGCAATGCTATTTTATCAAAAAATTTATATTTTAGAACTAAGTTATCTAAAAGTGTATTGGGAAACTCTTTTGACCACGCAACACGATGTGGCTTGTCACTCGTATTCTGTATTCTGCAGTCCGTGTATCATCGCGACCGTTAGAAACAAGCCTCCTGAGAGTGTTGCCATTTCCGCTATTTTTTACGGTATTAGCAATTGGAATGGTCGAAAAAACGGCAACTGTGTTGAGCAACACGTGTTTCGGTATTGAGATGTTTGTAGAATCTAGCCTCAGGGCACTGTTGTCAGATTTAAAAATAACTAGTGAAAATGGGGAATTAATTGTAAAATGCGAAAATTATTAGATAAACAGGAGGAATGAAGAATAATCAACAAAATATTTCTGGTGCTATTTGCTGGATAAATTGTTGGGGAGACTGAGCCTCCTTCGAGGAGCCGCCACTGTTTGTCGATTGGAAATAAAAATTGACGTGTTTCAGGAATTTTGCGATAATCCTTTATTATCAAGTTACAGAATTTGTTCTAGTTAGACTTTCCACTCTGTATATACAGGGTGTGGCGCGAAAGGTTTAGATTAAAAGTAATGGTGGATACAGTTATGTCAAAAATCTGAAATTACAACGCTGTAGGTTTTGGATGACGCGGAGTTCAAATATAATGTTCTCCTGAACGTGGTACTTCCGGTTATACCGTAAGTAGACGTCTACTTCGTGATTTTAAATAGAGCCTAATATTTTTTATTTTATTTTCGAAATCTACATAAAATGTGTGCACAATGTTCTATAGGTACCTAAAATGGAGTATTTTAGAGATACCTATTTCGATTTTTTTCAAAAATTTTGAAAAAACCCTAGTCCACATTAAATAACGATGTAGCCATTAATAATGAAGCTAATGACGTAAAATTGTAACCACAAGCACTTGCTTCTCAACTCCATATGTCCAACTCATTGATATTTCATACAGGGTGTCCTAAACTTAGCCGCCATGCACAATTTAAATTATTTATAAGTTGCTTACTTTAAATAGAGCACCCTGTATTTTATTACATTTGCCAGTGTATTTTTTCAAACCAATTCGGGTATCGGTATTCCCTATACCTAAATCCAACTACTTTTGAGATATTTCATTATCTTAGTTAAAACATAACAACACTTAATCAATTCAACAGTAACTTACACCAATCAATGAACTAACAGACAATTAAATTACATGATACCACATTTTATTTTCAATTTTTTACGTTAGTTTGACATTAATTTGGTGAAATAATCAAAATTTAAACGTGTTTTTTTATTAAATTGTTCATATAATGGAGATTTTTGATATTATATTTCAATCACGAGTTTTTTCTGATGTGTGTACTTATAATAAGTATTTTCTCTAAAAAACCACAATATACGAGTATAATCAGAGTTTTACTTGAGCTGCAAAATAAAATTTTACAAAAATCAATTTATATACTTACAGTGTAACAACCAAATATATCGTAAAAAATTGCTTTCTATCTTATTGAGCGCATTAACACTAGATATTCGTTGTAATATCTTTTTCAAGATATTAATTTCGCCCAAGTTAAGCATTGTATAGCCCAGTTTAACAATATTTTCTCTATCACAAAAATTTTCATCATCACAACGATTCACAGATGCTTTTAAATCAGTTTTAGTTCCCAATATTCTCTTTAACAAATTTTCATTCGGTTCAAATGAATATTTTTTTCTCACTTCCAAATGATATTTTTCTCGAAGTTTTTCTTGGATATTTTCATCTATCAATTCTGAAAGAAGTAAATCAAATAGATACAAAAATATTATTAAACAAAAATTGACGGAATCAAAACAACAACGTGGGAAGTGTCATTCATATTGGAAAAATCATATTTTCAAATGTTTAATTACAACTATATACAGGAAATTGATACCAAAAATTCGGTAGCTAGTAGATAAGTGCAAAATAATGTTAGAAGTTTGAATACATTTTTGTAATACAAGCCTTCTTTAAACCTTTTTTGTAGTCGAAAATAAAGAATTGTAATTAGCTATTTATTTTTAAAAAAATTCCTACGTCACTGGATTCAGAATGCCCCCCAATCTTAGAGTAACAAACACTACAAATAGAGTCCGCAATTCATTCATAAAACTATTCGAAAAGACGGTTAACATTCTGTCGCCATACATATGTTTTCATCAATGACTTTCAAGGAGTGGGGAGAAACTGTCGGACTAGTCGGACAGTGCCACTGGTCAATAGAACTATTTACTTACCTACAGGTGAAAAGAGAGGTTAGGAAAATTCCGACAGTTTTTTTTTTTGCAAATTTGGCACTGACTGAAGTATTGTATTTTATTGTATTTAATTATATCTGTACGCACACACACAAATATCAGTTGAAAAGACGAAAACAAGAGCCTCAATAAACTAGGAACAGTGGAATTTCGTAGTAAAATCAGGTAAAATTGATAGTAAAAAGGTTTCCGCCCTTTTCTCGGCGTTGCCATATTTCAGACAGTTTTTATTACATAAACTACTTAGAATAATTATTTTAAAGTCGTTTTTATGTAATTTCTTAAAAGTACATTTTTATTTTGTACGTTTCTATCGTGTCCTATGATTCAGTTGTCGCAATTCAAAGGAAAAATAAGACATCTGGCAAAGGGTCGGCAAGTTACCTTAGAATGTGATGTAATATTGGGTTCACTTTTAAATGTAAACAAATGTATCTTCTTAATGTATTAATCTGAGCTCCCAATTATAGCAGTCACCAAAATTTTACAAAAATATATTTGTTAATAACAAAGTGTATCAATAGATGACCGTGGAAATTATGTTTTATTTTTTAATAATCACATGAATAAACTACCAGTGGACAAAAAAATATTTAATGTAACGTAATATTTAATAAAAGTAATAGAATAAAATTTCAACAAATTGTTAACTTTCTACTTAGAGAAGCACATTGTAACGCGTTTTCCTCGTACACGTGGTTGCTACCACCCGAACACGTCACTATGGACACCCTTGTTGCTAATTTACGGTTTAAAGCTCGGGCGCCAGATTTTTAACGTGGTTTGCTCCACGGCCCCTTGACACTTAGCGTCAAGAGTTCCAGATAGCCTCAGATGGAGGTTACGGCGAATTCCAGGGGTCTTGTTGAATTCTACTTTAACGGATTGTATACAATTCGGACAAGCCGGGTAACAAATTATGCCACACATCCGAATGTTCACTAAATTATATAATTATTGTGTTTAATATAAACTTAAACCCACCCGAAAGCACGTGCATGAGTGCAAAACATCACAGGTAGAATCCTAATGCTTATTGTTCGAGCCTCGGGTTAAGCTTTGTATTCGACGCCCTTATCAGATCTATAGGAATGGAAAGTTTAATAAATGCAAAAGGGTCTATACTTTCAATGTATATACTATTTAAAACTTGGCAATTTAGGTGGACCACTTTGTATACGTGTTTGACGGATTTTAATGATTTATTACTATCAACCAATTTCAAATCGAGTATAGTCCACTGGACGATATAAGAAAGATTTAAATCTGCCGGTTAATCGAACAAGTTTTGGCTAAGCCTCTTTCAAGTTCGAAAAACGCTTTGGATTCAAACGAAATAATAAAAAAAATTATTCAGAAACAGAAAGAAATAAACTGGTACAGGGTACGACGTAAGAACGACTTAAATCTGCCGGTTGATCGAACAAGTTGTGGCTAAGCCTCTTCCAAGTCCGAGAAAACCATTGGATTTAAAAGAAATACGAAAGACAAAAAAAATATTATAAACTATTATACCTGGAATAAATTTCACGAGTTTAAAAGGTACCTAGTTATCGACGCACAGAGTAAAAATATCAAGGCCAGAATAAAGTTAAAATATCACCAACCATACCAGTTTTAATTACCTATGTATAAAAAAAACTGCAGCAACTAAAATCATAAAGCCACCAGAGAGCCGGATTATAATACTTCAATCAATTACTAATTAATGTTAAACGCTGTAAAAAAATTAAAGCCAACTATACTTCAACTACAAATCTTTATTTAAAAGAAAGAAACAATAAAAAATCTTGTCACTCAACATACCTCGGTATGAGAACTAGTAGTTAAAATTTTCCAAGAAAATATCTACAAAACTTAATATTAAATCGGCGTTACGGAAAGTTTGCGAATATACTCGTATCGGAAACTGTATATTTATTTCAACTAACAATCTTAATTTTGTAACCAGAAATAATCACAAAATAATTTTATCTCTATGCATAAAAAACCCTGGTCATAAGGAAAAATCAAAACAATAAAATATTTACGGAATATCAATCGGCGGTACGGAAAGTCTTCGTATAGTATTATTATCAAAACTATATTACCTTCAAAACTATTTCTCGGAGTTCGGAGTCACACAAATACGGATTACTGGATAACTGCTTACGGGCACTCAACAACTTAACTTTTATATTTTAAGAAGCACAGATCAGAGAGCCTTCTATCGATTGTTTTCAAATTTATATCCTCATTCCTACTCCCATTTCGGCACTATCGGTTGTTAAATTGTATTTTTCAGCAAAAAGTTTCATATATACTAATTGTCTTTCTGAATTAATTAAAGTTCATATATACCGAGTGTCCCTACGGTTTAAAAAATTTGAACATCGGAAACGACTAAAGTTTTATGGTAGAATTCGAATTTGCGTACCTCCGGACTAATAAAAAAAATACATTACGGTATATAAGTACGTATATATAAATAGAAACAAATAAGTACGGTAACAGAAAAGGCGGTAAAGTATGTAACGAGTTATATGAAACCCAATATAAAATACAAAAAAAACGTTACGGCAAAATGAAAAAAAAACTCTATTCCGTGCTCAAAAAAATAACTCGTTACAACATATTAGAGCAGACTTCTATCGATTGTTTTCAAATTTATTTCCTTATTCCTACTCCCCTTTTCGATATTAGCGGTCGTTGATTTTATCTTTCAGCAAAAAGTTTCATATATACCAATTGTCTTTCTGAATTAATTAAAGTTTATATATACCGAGTGTCCCTTCGGTTTAAAAACTTGAACATCGGAGACGACTAAAGTTTCACGGTAGAATTCGATTTTGCGTACCTCCGGACTAATAAAAAAAATACAATATAACGGCAATGAATAAAAAAAAATCTATTCGGTAACAGAAATGGAGGCGGAAAGTAAGTAACGAGTTATATAATACCTAGTGGTAAAATAAAATACATTACGGAAAAAAAAATAAAAATAGACCTTAAATCGGTGACAAAAAAATTAACTCGAGATAAGTGTTTCGTAACTGAAACAGCTTTTTTAAAAAGAATTTATTTAATATAAGTTACAAGTACATCTATTCGTTAGAATGGTTAGACAGAAACTGAAAATATATAATAATAAAGGTTCACATGTGCGTTATAGATAGCGTTAGAATTCTTAGTAAAGGTGTCAGCTTTCTGTAGGTGTCATGGCATTGTTATCTCGTAACTCCTCCATCCCTAAGTCGCAAAAATAATGGAATGATTTTGGCGATTCGAGTCTATTGGATTTTCTTGAATTTTGATTGCCTCTTCTTTCTTGTTTGACTTTGACTTCTTTCTTCTGAACAGATAGTATGATATGATTGTTATGAATAAAATTATTACTAATGATAATATTGTTATGATTGGCACTTTATAGGTGTTTGTTTGAATTTCAATTGGTTTTAATTGCTTGACAATTCTATTAATTTCGTAAAGATCATCAAATTTTATTTCTGTAAGATTTGAAGCTTGATAATTTGTTTGAATTTTGAACTGTTCGATTTTTAATTTTGGTAGAATTAGTGATTTGCCTTTTTGGATTTCTTTCTTGTTTGAATATTTGAGTTCGTTGATGGTTAATTCACAATCTTCTGGAATATTGATTAGTGATGGAATTTGGACTTGAAATATTCTGTTACTTCGACATTTTGATACGACATCTTGGGATTGTACAGGGATAATCATTACTTCGTCATTTGTTATTTGTTGAACTATTGATTTGTGAATGTTGACTTTGGTAGCGTGGCAGCCATTTGGAGATTGACCTTTTAGGAGTTGCAGCGTACAGTTGTCCTCTGGAACGGACTCTTGAACACAGTAGTATATGTCTTCTATTCTTGGACATTCTTCTTTCTCTAATTGGGTTTCTTCGTTGTTACGTGCCAAGTATGGGTATGATGGGGTGAATACTGTATTATTTTGGATTATTGGAAATATATGATAAAATTCTGAGGGTTTTGATTTTAGGATAGGAACATGAATAGCAAATATTAATTTGGAGCCGGAAAAGGTCACTTGGGTTCCAAGAAAAGTATAGTATGTTAAGATATTATTGAATTTAGGGATTTGATTGACTTTATATATTTGATTTAAATGTTTGATCAAATCTGAAATTTCGTAGCTGGATATTATTGAACTATGAAGAGTATTTAATTTTGAAAAGAGAACGGCATTTTCGATATTATCAATAAATGAAATTAGATTCTGGCAATCGAGATTGATCTGACTTATTGTTCCTTGAAAAGTTATGTATCTACCTAAAGAGTCAATTTGATTTAATATAGACGCTTGAAATTTTTCTAGATTATTATGAAGTTTTTGTTGATTTTGCCAAAGTGTTGTCAATGATTGATTATAGTGATCAATTAATTTTTTAAACAAAGAGGTTTGTAAATTTAGTTCGTATGATACATGTTTTTGATTCTCTTGTAAAAGTTTAATTGCATTATCATAACGGTCACCGTCATCTGAGTCTAAATTTCCAAATAACCATTTATTGACTTTACCTAATCCATCGATTAAGCCCCTCTTTGAACGCATATGGGGATACAAATTTTCAAATTTTCTTTCTAAAGAGTTAATTAAAAATTCAGTTCTTTCTATCATGTTTTCACTCAAACCATGATATGATATGGGATTGGAACTATTGACTTTTACTACTGTTTTTTGTACAATGGAAAAGTGAGTTTTTAATGTATCTATCTGTTTAACCACTTCCTTAACATCTAAGTAGTGAATAAATGTATGTTTTGTATATATAATTCTAGCTTCACCTATTTCTACTGGAAGTATTATATTTTCTAAGGGCGTAATACTAATTTCTTCCTTAATACTATTTATTCTAATTATTAGAAGGGCCAGCCACATCAGGAGTGTTAGTAACTTCATCGTCCTGTGGGTCCTGTAAAACGTTATTTAAATTAATTCTAGGTTTCCTAATAATACTTTTATGATAGGTGCCTTTATTTGTTTCTAATAAAACACCTCTATCATTTACTACCTCCACCTTTTTAAATTTCGGTAGTTTTTTATCGCGGAATTTAGTCTGTACATATGCTGATTCCTGTGCTGATAAATCAGGGGGATCATTTCGATTTTGGTTGATTTTTGTAATAAAATTTTCTTTCACTTTTTCATTACGTTCTTTTATTGATTTGTATAGCTTTTTACTAGCTTCCTTGTGGTTTTGAACATAATAAGATAAGACTAAGTGATCATTAAGATCAAAGGGGTCCGGATTGTCTATATGACCTTTAATAATTTCAAAAGGGGTATATTTTGTAGCAGAATGTATAGAATTGTTGTAGCTTAGTACAGAGTGTTTCATTATTTGGGTAGGAGATAATTCCTTGTTTTCTTCTCGCAGACATCTGAAATGTTCTATTAAACTAGAATGAAAACGTTCTACCGGCGAGTTGGAGTTACTATTTTTTGCTGTTGTGTAATGAAGTTCAATTCGGTGTAATTTACAAAAATCTTCTAAGTCTTTATTTTTAAATTCAGTGCCACTGTCGGTAGTTATTTTAAAGGGGAGTCCGTGGTGGGTTATGAAGCTTAATAGACTATCTACTACTGAAATGCCGCTAACGGTATTAAGGGGATAGGCTTGACCATATCTGGAAAATGAATCAATAACAGTAAGAAATGGGGTATTGGATATTCTAAACACATCCATGTGTATATGATCAAATGGCTTGGAAGAAGTTGGTGTCAGATTAAATTTGACTATGGGTGGGTTCCGGTCATATTTATTTTTTAAACATACTTCACAACTATTAACAAATTTCTCGATATCTTCCGACATTTTTGGCCAATAATAGACTTTGGTTAAAGACATTTTCAGCTCGTTAATTCCGCGGTGTCCTTTTTTGTATACGTGATAGTACTGCATTTTTTCTTGTTGTTCTTCGATAGTAGGAATATCGCTTAAAATTTTTGTACAGTGAATAAGTTTGAATGCTGAATTTTTAAAATATTTTTGGAGTGTTACTACAAAAATTTCCGGTAAATATTGCGTTTTAAAATATAAAGCATAGGTATATTTAGGATTAAAAAATTCTTTGGCAAATCTAAAAATACTTTCATCTAAGTTTCTTTGTGGCAAGGTGACATTTAGTCTGGTGTTTTCAAATACATTTTCTTTCCTACATAATGTTTCTACAATATCACCGCAAGTTAAAATTATTTGATTTTTATATTGGTTTACTGGTCTATCCGTAATGGGTATGGAAAGGATTGGATTCTCTATAGAGGTATGTACTGTTTCTAAATCGCTGTTTGAAATATTGTCTAATAGCGGGGGTTGGATTTGGACATTTTGTATTATGTTTATTCTATTTTGATCATTTAATGGCCGCATTCAGCAGACACTATCGATTACTAATCGCTGAGGATTCGTCTGCTGAATGCGCAATAAAAGTGATGAGTTGTAAATATATATTGCTAATCGGACGCCATTTTTTCGATCATTTTAAATTTGCGATTTACGATTACGATTAGTGATTCTTTAATTGTCAATACTGTCAATAGTGCCATTTTGAGAGTTGATGGTCGAATTCGTTTGAATTTTGAATATATTTGTGTAGTTTTTTTATTTACTTGGTGAGATTTTGACAGATATGGAAGAGGTGGAAATATGTTATGAGTAAAAAGACATGTTATACAGAATAATAAGAATACCTGTGTATTGTGGGACTACTCGTTCATAATAGTATTTATTTCTAGCATGTGTTTCCTTTTCCTCTATAGCTATAGTAAAGGTAATGGTATAGCTAAATTAATTGCAGCCTGTTCCATTACATTAAGATCTATTAAATCATCCACAAAAAAAACCAAAATATTGTTGTTCATTTTGAACCGATGGTAGTACACACAAATATCGTGTCGATGTCATTATTGTCAATGTAAATAAATCAACTACTGTAAAAAAAGTGCATTCAGAAGAATTGTTCATCATCACGTGACCAATGACTTATCGATAACCTATCGATAACTAATCGGGTTTTTCTTCTGAATGCGGCCAATGTATTATTATTTTCGTTTAGTGTATTGTCAACGTCATTAGGTGACAGGTTTGGCAATTCCGTCAGGTTTTCAATTTCTTGTTGAATAATAGAATCGATATCATCTATATTGACATCTAATGAAGCGGTTTCTAAAGCGTTAAAATCGTGGTTGGGAGGTGCTCTTGACAAAGCATCCGCCACTTGGTTGAGTTTACCTTTTTGATACTTAATAGTATATTCGAATTCTTCTAATTTGAGCCGCCAACGCATAAGCCGTGAATTCGGCTCTTTAAGAGAAAATAACCATTCCAATGGCTTATGATCGGTCAAAATATTAAAAACGCGGCCAAACAAGTATGGACGAAAATACTTACATCCCCAAACAACTGCAAGTAATTCTTTTTCTATTGTGGAATAATTAATTTCGGCAGAGTTTAAGGTTCGGGAGGCGTAGCATATAGGGTGATTATCTTGACTCAGTACTGCTCCTATCGCGTACATAGATGCGTCTGTCATAATTTCGAAAGGTTTTTCAAAATCGGGATAAGCCAATATGGGCTCTGAGATTAGTAGATTTTTACAATTATTAAAGCAATCGATAAATTCTTTAGTGTGTTTAACTTTATTATCTTTTTTCAAACAGTTTGTTAAAGGCTTTGTTAGTTTTGCGAAATTTTGGATAAATTTTCGGTAATAACCAAGAAGTCCAAGAAATGATTTTATTTCTTTCTGAGTTTTTGGAATTGGAAAGTTATTTATAGCATGAATCTTTTTCGGATTTGGTTTAATACCCTGGGGTGTCACAACGTGTCCAAGGAATTCTACTTCCTTGCGCAGAAATTCGCATTTGTCCAACTGGACTTTTAGGCTCGCCTCTTTTAATTTTTCAAAAACCAATTTTAAATTTTGGATGTGCTCTTGCAATCCAGTGCTGAAAATAATTATGTCATCCATGTATACAAGACATATTTTGTTTTGGAGGTCTTTTAGGACCTCGTCCATGACTCTTTGAAATGTACTGGGTGAATTACGAAGACCCATTGGCATACTAAGGAATTCATATTTTCCATTATCGACATTAAATGCAGTTTTATTAATAGAACACTTACTCATTTCTATTTGGTAGAAACCACTAGCAAGATCAAGTGTACTGAAGTATTGGGCTCTACCCAATTTATCTAAAGTTTCATTAATATTTGGTATAGGGTAACGGTCGCTAATTGTTTTCTCGTTTAGCTTCCTGTAGTCTACTACGAGACGCCACTTTTGCTGTCCCGAAGCATCCATTTTCTTTGGCACTATCCATATTGGAGAGGACCAGGGACTAGAGGAAGGTTTAAGAATACCTTTCTCCAGCATATCTTCTATTTGTCGACTCACCTCTTCTTTAAGAGCGTAAGGATACCTATATGATTTTACATGAACAGGAGCTTCGTCTTTGGTTTTTATGACATGTTTAACCTTAGACGTAAATGTAAGTGGGTCACCCGGTTTTAAAAATATTTCTGGAAATGTTCGGCATAAATTTATTATACTATTTTTCTCTTCGCTGTTCATATGTGTCGTTCTAATCAGATTTTGAATATCATTCTTCTTTAAATTATCTTTAAATGAATTATTAAAACATTCAAATTTATAAATTTCATATAAATCCGGTACATAAGGAATAGAATTTATTGGTCTCAATAATTTACTGCATATATTTTTATTGGTCTCGTTAATGAATTCAACTGAAGCGAATCCATTTTTGGCCAAAGTTAGTGACTCTGGTATATAAATATCACCTAATATAGTTTTATCAATTAAAATCTCACCATTAGGGGTAGTAACAGGGATTCTTTTCAAAATTCTTTCATACGGGCCAACTGAAATCCGAAACTTTATATCAGACGGCTTCCTAAATTTAAGAGGAATTATGGCGTTATCACTAATTAGCCGTTTATTCTTTAAGTCAATGTTGAAATTCATTGTTATTAAGTCATTAATTCCGATAACACCATCGAAAAATTCGTGGAAATCATACAGTATAAAATGTAACATATGATTATAATTAAATTCTCGGAATGCAGGCATTTCTGCTTGATATCTAATATTCTTTGTTCCTAGAGAAGTTGAAAGTGATACATTCGAGTGAAAAATACCGTTGGGAAAAAATTTTTCTGCAACGATAGGTTTTAAAATAGATTTCGTACTACCAGTGTCGATAAGCAATTTTAATGGAGGATTTTGAATTTCAATATAGGGCAGTGGGTTATTCGAAGTTATATTGAGTTCAGCTAAGGTGGGCTGATCATTGAGGCTCTGCTCTGAAAATTCGGGTAGCGATAATCGATATCATCATTTAATTGGTGATTACCACCCTGTTCTACATATTGGTTATTATCATATTCTTGAGAACCAGCATCATTTTCGTTGCAATCATTAGCAAATAATTCTTCCGATATGAAGTCACGTCTTTGATTATTATTATTTGAAAAATAGTTATTATTTCTATTATTTTGATTTGAAGTTCGTTTACTATACATTGAGGGGTTTCTGGAAGTCGTGGACATGGGTTGTGGTTTAGGTAATTGATTTTGAGGAATTGGTTTGGGCTTGAAAACATTTCGCGGTGGTCCGCATTTGTTGGATAATTATTTTTTTGTAAAAATGGGCGTTGTTGAATATTTATTGGCTGAGAGGGCCATTCATATTTTTTGGAGTTTTGTCGATATTGACTTGTATTAGAAGAATTGAATTGGGAATTCGATTGATTATTATTATAATTGTTATTTGGAAAATTAAATTTTGGAGATGAATATAATCTTTCAAAATTTTCAAATTCGCTTACATATGCTAAAGCATGCTCAAGGGAATTTGGTTGTTTTAAATGTAGGTTGTTTCTTAGCACTCCTGTACATCCGGCTATAAATGTATTTAAAGCAGTTTTATCACAGTGGTGCATTTGACAAATTTTCTCATTTTGGTTTAAGCTTGTATCATTACTGATTCTTTGTATGATACTGCTTCTTAAAATTTATTTCCAAGTCTATTTAAGTCTATTTCCAAATTCTAATAAATTTTCATTTCTATACGGCCTATTCCTCGTAAGCTCTTGTATTAAACAATCTAAGTTACGTTTATCTGAAAAACATTGTACTAACGCATTTTTCAATAAATTCCAATTAGTTAATTCTACCCGATTTCCTACCATTAACTCCGCTTTTCCAATTAGTTTTCCCTGTATGCATTCAAATATGTGTTCGTTTAATTCTCTATCACCATAATTACTATAGGTTGCTATTAAACTTTCACATCGAGAAATAAAAGTATTTAGTGTATTAATATCCCCGTCATAGGCAGAGGTGGGTAAAATAGGTTTAAAAACATATTTAAAATAGAAGATACAAATAGGTGACCAAAAAGTATTTAAAATGTTAAATAGAAAATAGATTTGAGAATTCTATTTAAAATAGAAGATAGAAAATAGGTATTTCAGATATATATTAAAATAGTAAATAGGTCTTGTGTAAAGGTATGAAAAATTAAAAATGCGTTGCTTTTTATAAATGTATTTTTTAAATACATTCAATTTCTATATATTATAATAAATTTCTTTTCCTTCTATGTAGAGACTACTAAATGGCCATTAGCTTTTAGTAGAAGCTTATTCTCAAAAATGCGGTCTGTCATTGATCTTCGTTTTGGTCTCATATCACCATCCCAGCATATGAGAATAACCTTTCAACAGGTGCGGATGAAGCCAATGGAGTTTTATATTTAATAAATAACGCCCAAATATTTTTATTTCATATAAAATCTAATGGCATTATTATCTAATGGCATTATTATCTAGGCGTTTGAGTCCACAAAGTTTGAGGATCTCTCTTGATCTCTATCTATAATATAGGATATATAATACAGGGTAAATTAAAACCATAGGTCTCTGCCATAGGTAAAACAAAACTCGCTGTCAACTCAGTCAACTGTCAACGCCTCTATCATCTAGTGCTGCCAGAATGAAAAAGTAAATTGTACTAAACCGAACACAAAATGTACTTAATAAATGGCGGGACATTTAAAAACCGAAAAAAATACCAAGGAATAAATTGGAACCCTTTGAAATCCTAATCGTCCACTCTGACACATCCTGGATCGGAATCCGATTGTCCTATTTAAAATAAAAAATAGGTCAAAACAGTTATTTAAGATGATAAATATAAAATAGGTTTTACGCATCTATTTAAAATAGAGATACAAAATAGGTATTTCTATTTTAGATAGGTATTTGAAATAGAAATATTTCAAATAACTACCCACCTCTGGTCATAGGGTTTAATATTTTCTAGTTTTGACTTAAATAAATTCCAGTTAACGGATCGTGGCTCTTGTGCTGCGGTTGCCATGACTCTGAATTATTTTCACTTTTACTGATAGTTAATTTATTGAAAAAGTTTACCAAGTCAGGTTCACTCATAAAAATATAAGCTTCTCTATTCGATATACGATAAAAATAATTATTATTTATTTCGAAAAATTCTTAACAACTATCCTTCCTGAAAACCTCAAAGGGGCTAGGAGGGTGAAAAGGAACTTGGCACTTACCTCGATGGTCGTATATACCAGTTTCTTCCCCGAGTTTCTGCTTCCAAGGGCTCTAGCTGGATCTGTCTCGTCTCCAATGAAGGATAACTTAAAGTCCACGAAAGGGTAGGTATCACAGATTCGCGATAAAGACGTAGAAACGTCAAAGTCCCGAAACTTTTTGTTTTCGACAAAAGCGAAATTTTCACAAATTTTCACGACTTTGCGAATCCTACTGACTGCGCCAGATAAGTGTTTCGTAACTGAAACAGCTTTTTTAAAAAGAATTTATTTAATATAAGTTACAAGTACATCTATTCGTTAGAATGGTTAGACAGAAACTGAAAATATATAATAATAAAGGTTCACATGTGCATTATAGATAGCGTTAGAATTCTTAGTAAAGGTGTCAGCTTTCTGTAGGTGTCATGGCATTGTTATCTCGTAACTCTCGTTACAATGCACGGACTGGATATACGAATGATGTCACCACTTTCGCGTACATCATTGTTATTTTTTTAAATACAACAACATATTTTTCTCTACATTTTTGAATTCCACAACAATACACAATTACAAAAATGTGTAATACTTAGTACGAAGCATTGGTTTGTGAATTAGAGACAGATGTATCAGACATTTTTAATTATAAAATTTTATTGAAATGACTGGACTAATGAATTTTTGGTTCTTATTATTTCAAATAATTAAGAAAATACGTTTAAAAATTGAATTAATTGTTCAAAGTACATGCTGTTGACTACCTGGCAATAACCAAGACAGTTTCTAAATTCCTCCAACACTTTCTTTAATGTATTTTAGTGAATGAGTTTCAGCTTATTAAGAATTCTCTCTTTTAAATCTTCACTATTCTCAGACCTATTGAAGTACACTTTAGATTCAAGATAACTCTAAAAGTAAGAAATCAAGGGGGGCTACATGAGGGGATCTTGCTGGCCATTATATAAATACTATCCTACCTATCTATCTGTTGGGAAAAATAGTATCTAACTAATCATTATCTGAGCACAATGTGGTGGTGAGGATTAGTGTCTGACCAGTATCTACCAGTTTTGCCTATTGACAGTACCATTTAAATAAAATGTTGCCTCATCTTTAAAAACCAAATGCTCTACAAATTGTGGATCATTTTTACATCGCTCCATCATAACTTGACAAAATTCCATCCTTTGATCAAAATCATCATCGCTGAGGTCATGAACTTAAGTAATTAACTTTGTACGGGATTTCTCTAATATTTTTCAAATTTTAGATACTGTTTTGGCAGCGAAACAGAACGAACGCATAAATCGACAAACTAATTTGTTGGTGTCGAACGTGCTTTCAATTACCTGTGCAAAAACTGGTAGTGATAAAATAATATAACTTTTCGGCTTGAACATCGTAGCGTAAACAAGTCGACCGAGAGTCAGTTCATAGATTTTAAATATTTCAAAACATAATTAACGTAATTTCGTGAAATGTTACAAAAAGATAAAACCTAAGACATAAACTACTGAAATGGAATATACAACGACAGGAATGCAACCCAATGATGCAATCATTCCAACCAGTGTCACAAATACCCTGTATTTCGGTACCACCAGCGATATTCCAGTTAGGTGTTCCAACATCTCAACAAATACTCTAATCACAACCGCAGATAATATCACACCTAACATAACACCACCATCTAATGAAATGTCTGAACTTAAGGATATGTTAAAAGTACTCATGCAACAAATGGGCACGATGTTAAACTTACTGACTACAGTGATAACAAAATTATCCAGAGATTAAGTTTCTGAAGATAGCTCATTGGAATGCCAAAGGACTAACCCAACATGCCCAAGAAGTCAAAGCCTTTCTGATCAATCAAGACATCGACATCATGCTTAGCGCTGATTTCGCAGCTCGCTTAACTGGAATAAATCCTGAAAGACTCTCCATTTTCAAAAAGTACCCAAATGTGTGTCCTAGAATACTCGCATTAGGTTTGTTCGCTCTTAAAATGACTCACAGTTTTATACCAATAAGTACCTACCTACCTACCTACCTAATTTTTCGTAACAACCTGAAGTAACATTGTGTATTAATTGTTCCCGGAATTCTCGGCATAATTATTTTTACCTGTTATGACAATAATGATTACTAAATTATTCGGATAAGTAAATAGGGTTCAAACCGGCACGTCAGGTAGGTGCGCCTATGGAATCGGCTGCTAAAAATGATTTATTATTATCAACCAATTTCAAATCGAGTATAGTCCTGATAAAAGAATAACAAAGCAGACTAAAATTAATGACTATTGGCTAAACTCTCCAACATCTACGTTCTAATCTTTTAGAAAATGAAGCTGACAATGAATGACAACGTGAACAAGGAAGCCGAAAGAAACAAAATTGGCCACGCAAAACCACCACCCATCTTCGTTAAAGGCGTCAAGAATATCTCTCCCATCGCTACTTTATTAAATCAACAAACAGAAGGTAATTTCGAAATAAATTTTCTTAACTATGAACAAGTGAAAATACAACCCAAAACATCGGACAGCTACACATCAATAACAAAAGCCCTAATCGATAAAAAACCAGAATTCCACACATACAAATTAAAAGAAAAACGCAGTTTTCGCGTAGTTCTAAAGAATATGCATTATTCAATCGATATAAATGAACTAAAACAAGAATTAGAAACACTAGGACACAGGGTAGAAAATATATATAACATCAAACATTTTAAATCAAAATCCCCACTTCCGATGTTCTTCATTGATTTAAAGCCATCGGATAATAACAAATCTTTATATGAGATAGATACCTTGATGTGTTGTAAGGTGAAATTTGAACCACCCAGACCGAAACGAGACATACCCCAATGTGCAAAATGCCAACAGTACGGACACTATACTGCCACTATAGACCCCGATGCGTAAAATGCACAGGAGATCATGGTTCTGAACAATGCCCAAGAAAAGAGAAGTCAGCAAATGTCAAATGTACCCTTTGCGAGGGAAATCACCCTGCCAATTTACAAATCAAAAGGTATCCAGCACTTAGACCAAAGCAACAAATCGCAGACGCTCGCTCAGCAACAAATCCCACGGTACAACCAAATGTATCATACGCTCATGTAACAAATAACACTCCGCAAAATTCTACCAACAGTCTCACACCTAACATAACACCACCATCAAATGAAATGTCTGAACTTAAGGATATGTTAAAAGCACTCATGCAACAAATGGGCACGATGTTAAACTTACTGACTACAGTGATAATAAAATTATCCAGAGATTAAGTTTCTGAAGATACCTCATTGGAATGCCAACGGGCTAACCCAACATGCCCTAGAAGTCAAAGCCTTTCTGATCAATCAAGACATCGACATCATGCTGATCTCAGAAACACTCATCACAAATCGAAGCCATTTTAATTGTCCAAAATATATAATATATAATATATAATACTAACTACCAGATGGAACCGCACACGGAAGAACAGCAATTCTTATTAAGATGTCCATAAAACACCACTTGCACAGCATATGTAGCACAGATTACTTGCAAGCAACTAGTATAGCAGTTGAAGATTGGGAAGGCCCTCTCGTAATTTCTGCCGTTTACTGCCCACCACGTCACACCATCAAAAAAGATCAATTTGAATAATTTTTAAATGCACTTGGAAATAGATTCCTCGCAGCTGGGGACTACAACGCGAAGCATACGCACTGGGGATCCAGACTCATCACCCCAAAAGGACGACAGCTCCTAAAAACCATGACTGACAATAATCTAAAATATATTTCTACAGGAGAGCCAACCGACTGACAGAAATAAAATACCGGATATTTTAGATTTTGGAGTAAATAAAGGCTTTCACTCAAACCAGATGCAAGCAAAATCCTGCTTTGATGTCTCATCTGATCACTCCCCAGTGCTAATCAAAATATATAGTGAAATTATCTATAATAAACAATCACCCAGATTGAGTAACAAACACACTAACTGGGATATGTTCAGAACAATACTATTAAATATTCTCGACATAAAAACCCCACTAAAGACAGAATCTGACATAGATAATGCGGTGTAGTTTCTTGATAAATCAATACACACTGCTGCCTGGGAGTCCACGCCTACCCAGGAAACAAAAACTCAAATCCAAGAATTACCTCATTATATCAATGAAAAGATCAGAGATAAACGAAAATAATTGAGAAAAAGATGGCAGATCACTCGTGCACCACAAGATAAATTAAGACTGAATCAAGCTACAAGGCAACTAAAAATATTATTAAATAACGATAAAAACAACGGTATTCAAAGCTATCTCAAAAATCTTTCTGCTATTGAAGCAACTGAATATTCGCTGTGGAGAGCCACAAAGAAAATTAACAGGCCGCAGCTTGGAAATCCCGCAATACGTACTGCAGATGGCGAATGGACCAAGAGTAATATGGAAAAAGCAGAAGCATTTGCAAAACACCTTCATGAAGTCTTTAAACCAAACCCAGCAGATGTCACAAAAAAAAAATTTTAGGCCCGAAACTTTACGGCCGCCTTCCCCAACACATCTCATAATTGAATAATATCAACCAATTCAAAAATAAATTAAAAGATTATATCAAATTAACTTCGCGATATGATATACATGAACAAATCGAATGCCCCTTGTTGATATAGTAACTACTTCAGTTAAAGAGGAGTGTTAGTTTATTCAATGGATATATTTATGATATACCTACTTATTCTTTTCTGAGGTATATTGGTTTGTATGTTTTTGTGTGGACGTGTTGTTCGTTTGGATGTCTGTGTGTGTGTTTATTTCTTACTATAAGTGATAATGATATTTCAAGAAATTTGTGCTCTCCCCATGTTCTTTTACCTCTCACTTTTTATAATTACCACTAATTCTTAATAATTATTATGAACCTTTCATTTTAGATTAATTATATTTTATAACCTCTATCTTTTCAACCTATTCAAGAATTAAATTTCTTAAAGGTTTACTCATTTTATTGTACATGTTTTAGGTTAGTTTATGTATTTATCTTGTAACAGATTTTTTTGTGCAATAAATCTTATTATTATTAATATAGAAAACGAAGTCCAAACATATCTAGACACCCCACATTAACTTGAACTTCCATTAAAAAGATTCACCATAAATCAGGTTGAAGAAGTAATATCGAAATTAAACCCAAAAAAATCACCCGGCTACGACATAATTACTGTAAAAGTTATGAGAGAACTCCCAAAAGAAGGCTTACAATACCTCACTCAAATGTATAATGCCATACTATCAAGTGGCTACTTCCCACTCCTATGGAAGGTAGCTCAGAATATATTAATACAAAAACCAGGCAAACCAGCAGAGGAAATAAAGTCTTATAGACCAATCAGCTTGTTACCGATAATGTCCAAAATCCTAGAAAAACTCCTGATCTCAAGAATTGATTCACTACTAAAAAAGTCTCGCATAATACCAAACCATCAGTTTGGCTTTAGACCGCAACATGCAACAACCGAACAAATCCATCGTGTCTGTAACTATGTTCTGAAATCCTTGGAAGAAAAAAAATATTGTGCAGCTGACTTTTTGGACATTACGTCGGCTTTCGACAGAGTCTGGCATGAAGGACTACTTTATAAAACTAGAAAATTCTTACTTCTCAACTATTACCGGCCCACTGGGAAAGACCGTCGTGTAAATAGCCCGTACAGCCTACAGCGGAGTAGCATATCATAGCTCGCAGGCATTATACCAATGAGCACGAGGTATAATGTAGGTATGCCGTCTTTCGGAGGAGACGTAAAACCGAGGTCCCGAGTCCATGGATGTTGGGCTCGATAAAGAACCCTACCACTGGTTGAAACACCAGTGGGTTTGGCAAAATTTCCGGTTAGGGGTAGAGTGCTCTCGGCGTCGGTGATTAGCCTCAGTCGCAGAAATTAAAAAAAATATATATCAGGGACATTACACTTTGCATATTGAATGGAAAATATCACAACACATTTTATCTATGTTCACTGTTCTATGTATGCTACTGGAAATTTTTGCAACGTTTGATACAAGTCATTGCTCACATATTCAAAAAAGGTAATGTAAGGAAGTAATCAAAACGTGCACACTAAGGTGTCTTAAGATTAAGAAAGGTGTATTTGCTAAAACTGTAGGAAAACCTAGCAAAACCCACAGTACCAATTCTAAAATTAAATTACCTTTTATGATGAATATACTTTTACAAAGATTCTGAAACTACTGAAAATAAATACCAAAAATAATAATAATAACTTACAATGAGTGATTACTCTAAATAGTTTAAAAAACTGGAAGCCGTAATATTCTCAATGGCATAAGGCTCAATTTTAATCAGCAGATTTTTTAAATTTTGAGAGTGAAGATATATTTTTGGTTTCTATTGGGAGCAAGTTGTAGCACTTCAGACACATATAAAAACCACCTTTTTCAAAACAGGGTAGTACTGTGTATTGGGTAGGAAAAAATACCTCTGTTACACGTATCATGCGGATGTTCTATAATATTTTTACTAAAAGCATTTTTATTTTTATAAACGTAAACTAAACACTCATATGTATATAATCCAACAACTGTTAACAGATTTAAGCTTTTAAAATAACCTCTACATGATGTTCCTATTTTTAAATTAGCAAGAATCCTGATGGCTCTCTTTTGAACTGTAAAAACTTCTTGACTGTGTGATCTTCCCCAAAAAATTATTCCATAACACATTATTGAATAAAAATACCCAAAATAAACAGTCAGCAGGGTTTCAGTGTCTACATATTTTTTTAATTGTTTCAAAGCAAAGCATGCTGAGCTTAGTTTATTACAAACTGATTTGACTTGCTCATTCCATCTTAGATTTTCATCCATAACTACCCCTAAAAACTTTACCAAACTAACATACTGTATTTGTTGATCATTGAAATAAATATGGTCAGTATAATCTTCTTTATTTCTGCTGTGTCTAAAATGAATGCAGTTGGTCTTCGGCATAATGTTTAGAATTGATGAATTTTGTTGGTACCGATTTGACACAACAGTAAACACATTACTGGTATCTGTTTGAAGTATGTTAAAGTCCTTTCTTGCTATCATAATGATCGTATCATCTGCATAGCTTGTCACTGTAGAAGACAAACCATTTAGTACACTTGACAAATCATTAATAAATAAAATAAACAGAATAGGACCCAACACACTTCCCTGGGGAACTCCAACAGGAACCATTTTCAAATCTGAGCAATAATCATTTCCATTGACCTTTAAACATACTTTTTGACATCTTCCTGTAAGGTAAGACTTAAACCAATCATGACTACAACCTCTAAGTCCCATCTTGTAAAGTTTATTTAACAGTAATTCATGGTTAACACAGTCAAAAGCCTTTGACAGATCCAAAAAGAGACCGTGAGCTACAAATCCATTATCTAAAAAGTGTAAAATTCTTTCAACAAAAGCAAACATTGCAGTGGTAGTTGACTTCCCTCTTTGAAAACCATGTTGCGAACTTGTAATTATTTTATTCGATTGTATAAGTTAGATAAAAATAAGGAGAATTATAACTGGAAAAAAGTTGAACCATGGGTGTTGTTTAAAATCTATTAACTTATTTTGACAATGTCAAAAATAAGGAAATTGAAATTGTTCTATTGTAAGTTTTCCACAATACTTTTATCTTGAAAAGAGTATTCTGGTAAATAAATTATCAAAATGTTACATTTCAACATTCACTGAATTGATTTAGTCTTAAATTTTACTATTTAATATCAGAGCAGTGTACCTACCTCGCTTTCTAGCACATTCCTTTTCTTTCTTAGTTTTTCTTGAAAAATGTTCAGTAACATTTTTTTGAAATATATTATTTTGATACTTTTCTATATCTGAAGTTATCTTTTTGTTGATATTCACTACATCATTGCCTTCTATGGTATCACAAGAAAAAAGTATTTGTTTGTAAGCACATTTCATATAATTATCATAAGTATGAGGCTCAGGAACTTCACAAATATTATTAATAAATTTCTAAAAATAATTCAAAATTAAAACATATTTTTACAAAATTTGAAACATTAATAAACATTTTTAATTCTACATTCTACAAATCAGTTGCAATCAACTACTCACCAGGGTTTGGTACCTTTTATCTCTACTAGCACAAGATTTTCGTTTATAGGATTCATAAATTACCTCTGTTAGTTTTTTAGCAATTATATGGACTGTTTCCTTTTGGTGTTTGGGAAAATCAAAATTATATTCACGGTCTGTCTCTCGTTTTAACAGTATTTTAAAAACTCCACTTTCTGTCATTTTCAAACTTGTTAAGCATAGGTACATGCATAAGTAACTAGTAAGGGTTATCCCTGACAAAAATAACGTACTGTTGTTATGTTTGTTGGTTTTTTTATTAGGTTAGGTTACGTTTTCGCAATTGACCTACCACAGGTAACTGACATATGACATTATATATGAATATGACCTACTGAGCTAGTGGCCTACGGCTCGGGACGGAATCAACAGCTGAGATAATATATCAACAATATCAACACCAAACAAAAAACTTGCGAAAACCTAAATATCTCACGTGGCAATTCACAGTCGCACTCGGTTTGTTTGGAAAAGTGATGTCGGACGAGGCCAGTCAGTTGGTAACAGAAGAAATGTACAACTGTCAGAAAAGCTTATTTCTTGTATATTTCTATCATTGAATTTCCCAATCATTCCCTTAGTCGGAATTTCCGTTACTCAAGAACTCATTATATTTGTCTAATTTATGAGTGAACGAAATACTTTGAGTAGCTCCTGTCGCTAATGGTCTCTACATAGTTTCTTTTTTCAGTTACCAATGGTCTAAGGATGTACTTTTTTAATCAACATTCTAAAATCAGTCGACTTTTATTTATTGGAATCAGTTCATCAAGTTGTGTAGATAATGAGTGATTACGAAAAAGTGAATATCAAACAAGAACCGCTGGAATCTCATTTTTCCGATGATACATCTTTAATAGGCAAAGCTGTAGATTTTCAATATGTAGTGAAACCTAAATTAGAACCATGTGATATTAAATCAGAAACAGATTATGATGTTAGTGGCGAAGTTATTGAATACGTGGAACATTGTGGACTCAATTACAGGTATTTATCAGTTTTTTTCATATCTTTAACATTTACAATGACGATTTTTTACAACTAGATTTTTGTATCACCGCTTACCCCATGTTTATGACATTTAACTGCCTGGTACTGCAAAAACTATTATAACTTACTAGTCATACCTGAATAACATTGGCAGAAACCAATTTTTATATTTTTATGTCAGTCATAAGCATAATTATTAATGGGATTGCTTTGATTATATTTAAATTTTCATGTAGAATATTTTTTCACAGTTAGCATAATCCATGACATTAGAAACATTACCTACAGCACGTGAACTCTGTAACAGAATAGAAAGGAAATTTCTTTCTATGCTAGGAACACAAAACAGTCTAACCCACAAAACAGAATAAAGGTTGGACTGTTTTGTGGGTTAGACTGTTTTGTGTTACTAACATAGAAAGAAATTTCCTTTCTACTCTGTTACAGAGTTCACGTTCAGGTGCTTATATAACTGCTCTTCTCCAAGTATCATGTTCTCTGTGTTTCCATGTCATTTGGGCCTGATCTAAGTGATATAAGCTTGCAACTGCAACTAGCTACAATATACAAAAACAAATTATAAAAATTTAGACCACCATTATGAATTTAATTGGTAATTAGATAAATACAAAATATTTTGTGATTGCAAAACACATTTTAATTTGATTTGATTTTATTATTACATCATTAAAATTTTACATATTAAATACACAATATATAAAACTTATAAGACCAGTCAAATAATACAAAATACAGATACAAATACAAAATACAATTGTAAATAAAAATCCCGTAAGAAAATATAAATGTTTGATCTTCAAAATAAAATAATTTAAGACTTATTTATAATAATTAAGAAACTCAGTCACTGAGTAAAATGCCTGGTCAATTAAAAACTTTTTTACATTGGATGTAAATGCCAATGTCTATGTCAAGCTATCCTTTCCTATTATTGTTTGAATTTTATTATATAACTTGATGCCTATATAATCAGGTGAATTTTGCCCAATTTGGAGATCCGTTTTTAACCTAGTATTATGAGAATGTAGCTCCTCATTCCTCTCAAACTTGTTTAAATTGTTATGAATGTAGAGAATTATCCCAAATATATATAGACTGGGTAATGTCAAAATTTGCGAGTCAACAAATAATTGTTTGCAACTAGTAGATGGATGAACGTTAAACATAGTTCTTATGACTTTCTTTTGTGTTACAAAAGCTTTATCTAAATGAGCAGATGAACCCCAAAATATTAGACCATATTGCAATACTGACTGCACTAGACCAAAATATAATAATATCAATACATTAAATGAAATTGTATGTCTCAGATTTCTCATGATGTAACAGCATGTGCTTAATTTAGAACAAACTACTTTTATGTGTGATTCCCAAGTCAATTTTGATGATAACCTTTTCATTTCTCAATGTTTTCTGATAAATTTGCATTATTGTGGTGGATATAAAAAAAAATATTTTATCTATGTAAGTTGAGTTAATTGCATATTTGAACATAGTTTTTAGTCCTGATCAATTTGAGTAAAATTCATATTTTTTGACAAACCCTGTATATAAATAAAAAAATTGTATATCAGATGATTGTATTTCTAATTTTGGAACATGAAGAACTATTTTTAAATAACTTTTTTTGTATATAAAAATGAATAATAAAGTTTTCCATTCAGCTGACTGTCACTGAGTGGAAAAATAAAATTAGTATAGGACTACAGCAATACCATTTGAGACTGTAAACAGAAAAATACTTCTTTTAAAAAAATAGAGAAATATGGAATAAAGGATAAAGTCTTTGTTTGGATTAAGGGATCCATTACAAATAGAATACAAATAACTAAAGTTTTTGACAGAATGTCATCAGCTGTTGCGGTAAAGCATGGATCTTCTCAGGTCCTCTACTCTTCTTAATGTATGTTAACCACATGGAAAAGTTTGTTGAATGTGACTATATTCATATTTTGGCTGATGACACTTTAATCTCAGTATGTGATAGAAATTTAAACAGAGATGTAGCAAAAATGAATACTTAATTTTTTAAAAAGTATGCTCACCAAGATGCACACATATTTAAAAATGGATGAATTAAATTGGAATGTGAATAAAAGCAGGGTTATGATAATTACTAACAAACAAATAAATATTGATCACATTAATGTTAACATAGATAATTAAAAAAATTGAGATTGTAAGAGTTGAAATGTTTAAGATTTATTTTAGGCAATAATTTGTCATTTAATAATCACTTTGAATACATTAAGAAGAACATTTTTGAAAAACTATTTTTTTCCAGAGGGTCTCAACACTTGAGCTTAAATTCGAGAAAAACTGTATGTAAAACCATCATTCAACCTCATTTTGAATATCATCCAACATTGCTTTAGTTCCTTGATTTAAATAATATAACTCAATTTCAAACATTGCAAAATCTACCAATGGGAGCTATTATGAGGTGTAGTAGAATCACTCCTATATCGTTGATGCTCCAATTGAGAGGTGGTTGAAATACTTGACTATGGATTGTATTTATAAAATGCTACACAATCTATTGCCTACATATTTTAGTAAATTTATTGTATTTACTAATCAAGTTCACACATACAATACTAGAAACCAGAATAATTTATATACCGGGTGTCCTGGGACTAATTGGAAAAAAGCCAGGAGCGTATAATCTGAGCCAAAATAATGTTAGTACTTCATATAAACTTTTTCTATGTAGGCCCTCGTTTTCGAGTTATAGGCATTCAAAGTTTTAATTTGGTTTTTATTTTTTGTACTAGTTATTTGATCTTTATAAAATTTACGGCAAAGCTATAATGTATGTGTATGTTTATTTTGGAAAGGTGAACAGATTTACAGTAGTGCCTTGAAGCCAGGGACGGACAACTCGCAATGGTTAGTGATCCAAAAATTTTGCAGGGATGGCACACCCTGTATGAAAATATCAAAATTGACTTCCCCACACATTAAGCTAACGAAAAGGTACTCTTGCTGGAATGCACTATGTACCAATTTATGCATTCACCATTTTTATAAGTACACAACGAGGTAAAACAAACTTATTATTACGATGTCCAAGATTTACCTACAGTACTACAAAAAAATAATTTGCTGATAGCAGATGATAAAAACATTAAGTACTTATTACATGGGAATTAAATAGTTACGCAAACAACGTAATTAGTTGCTTTTAATCAAAATTACGAACACAACCTTATTAAACCATTAAGAAATCATCAAAAAACACAAGTTATAAAACATTAGACTAAACCTAATTCCTAAACAACAACTATTCTAATAAATGTTCAATATGAGCTCCTCCCACTAACGCACGCACATTATAAGTCTACGAAGGTTGTTTCTTTGCACTTGAAAGAGCAATCCCGTATTATTTCTAATAACATTGCATTGTAACACAATTCTGTCTATTAAATCTGCCGTGCTTGCACAGGTGTTTCGTATACCTTACTTTTGAGATAACCCCAGAGAAAGAAATCCATAAGATTAACGTCTCCTGATCGCGGTGGCCACTGAAAAGGGCCTCCATGACCAATCCATCTAAACTGAAATGAAGAGGGGCACATCATCAAACAGGTTCCATAACACATTTTGCAAACACTCCAAATATCTCTGACCGGTCAAAGTACCATCAATAAGGTATGGCCCTATTAAATGATTGCCAACTATTCCTGCCTAAACATTAACCATGACTCTTTGCTGGTTCCTAGTTTGGATAATACCATGTTGATTCACATCATCCCATAAATGCATATTATCAGAATTAATGACTCCATCTCTGGTGAAACCGGATTCGTCCGTAAAGAGAACGTTACTAATGTATTGTCTGCTTGTTGTTGTCGCAGAAACCACTGGCTACACTCAAGTCGTGCAGGATAATCAGTCACTATCACACTGTGTACTTTTTTCATGTGAAAAGGATATAACAGATGTTCTTTTAGGACGTGATGAACAACTGATTTCGAGACATTATGCTCTCTTGATAATTTTCGTAAACTCGTTGATGGTTCATTATCAACTGCATTTAACAAGTCTTGTTCAACTGCCACAGTAGGTACATCCGCTTCGTACTGGAACTTCTCCACCTTTTTTTGGCAAAAAACTTCCTAAAATTTAAAATTTTGTTTTGTATACATGGAAAATTACATTTACTTATTCATACCTGTTTCTCGTAACCTGAGATCAATACGCTCAAACATTCGTCTGTTTGGCAATGCTTTGTTTGGAAAATGTTCTGCATAAAGCCTTCTGGCCTCTAAACAGTTTCGCGAAGCCAGTCCATACATTAAATGTATATCTGCGTACTCAATAAAAGTGAACTCTGCCATTGTAACTGTTAAATTAGGGAATAAGAATTATTGACAATTACTGGCAACGAACTATTCTACACAACGTTTGACAACTAATCCTATGGTTACTTGATAAACGGTAAAAACACTTTTGTCCACGACCACTTAATAATAAGTCAATATTTTACCTCCTAACAAAAGGTATATGGTACCCATATATCTACTAGAGTGAGTTAAGAACTCATCATTCGCGCTTCTGCATTTAAATAACATGCCATGACCACTCAACACTCACAAAATTTCGGTACATAGGTGACTAGAGATGGGGGTACAATATGAAATAAACTATTAAATCTGCGTATTTTGTTTCCGAAATATATCGTATAGATAAAATATCACGTATATTAAGTTACGGGGGCCATTTTGAAGGGCACATTCCAGACCCGGCTCATAATTTGTTGCGATTTTGTTGCTAATTTGTTACTAAATAATTGATTTTGTTCTTCCAGCCGTTTAATAATATACTATTTTCTACTCCTGTTTTATAATATACTTATTAAAAGACTAAAATCTGTATCATAATGATATTCATTATGATACAAATTTTCATTATGATACAGATTTTTAAGCCAATAGGAATGCAACATTCGCACAATATTTAATATAGCCATAGATACCTGGTTGACATTTCTGAAATTATATTAGGTCTGTTCCATGCAATAAAAGTGTAGCACTGAGCTATACGATTTTATTTATTTTAATTATGTTATAATGCTTCTTGCACTATACAAATGCAATATACATAGATAGTCCCAAATTTAGCAATTTTACACGCATTTTTTCACAGATAGTACAATAAATAATTTATACATGCACAAAGAAGATTAAAGAATTAATATTATTATGTTCAAAAGTTTAAAATTTATTTGTTGTACAATTTGTAAAATTTATTTGTTGAAGTTCCTTTTATTGTTCTTGTTTTTTATAATAAATGATAATTATTAACTAAATAATTCTTATTAATCGGAGTAGAAAAAATATTGTATGCAACTTTCATGTAATGGCCATTAATACACTCGCATATTATATAAGAAACTCGCCTGCGGCTCGTTTCGTATCCTACAACATGCTCATGTCTTAATGGCTATCATTACATGATCGTTGCATAATATACTATTATACTTTGAGGTCAAAACTTACTTTATTTTCGGTAGTTCTGCCCAAGAGAACTTTTGTTCGCCATGTCAGGACGTACAAGATACCAAAATTTCATTCATTTTGACCGTGACCAGATTTGCACTTAAAAAGTGTTGGATCCTTTATTAATATGCAAAACTAATTAATTTTTTGAGTGGATCGATTATTTTACCAGTGAGTGTATTATCTAATTTTTTTAAGTGTTATTTTTGATTTAAGTTCTTTTATTTCAGCACACCTTTGATTGCAGAAAGATCTAAAACTTACATTTGTATAGAATGTAATGGAATTCTCCCATATGAAAACCATCATGTACATGGATATTATAAATTGATTATCAGTCAGCAGATTAATGAAGATAATCCCTACCATTGTAAAGAGTGTGACATCTTATTCAATTTTTCTGACAATGCTCTACACCATTTATTTTTACACGATAAAAAAATATTCAATTGTATCCATTGCAGTTATACTGGAGAAAAACTTATAGACTTGAATAACCATCTGAAAGTTGTTCATTCTGAAATTGAGAACACTTCTAAATCTAAAATTTTGTCCTGTCACGAATGCAACTTTAAAACATCTTATCATTTAAAATTGAATAATCATATAGCTACTAAACATGATCATGCTCAATACTTGTGTAAAATATGTAATAGATGTTGGCCGGATAAAAACCATGTTTTACATGAAAAAGTTATTAATATAACTAGAAATCAATTGAGTGAACAGAATCCTTATGAATGTAATGAATGCAACATAAAGCTATTTAAATCTGATGACATATATAATCACTTGAAAGTACATGACATAGGATACTATTGCACACATTGTGCTTTTAGAACAGACCACTATTCAATTTTCTTGCAACATAAAGAGAATGAACATTTAGATCAAGAGGATACTACTGAGTATGTAGGAGGTAAGTATTATTTCTTTATTACTTCCTTATTATATCATAATCTGATATTATTAAATAGTCCCGTCTGTTTAGACATTCGAATCTACATAAATATAATCATAAATAAAATTTGAAAGTTCCCCATCTTTCTCCTGTATGGAAAAAATTTTATTCAAGGTCAAAGGTCAAAAAAATTAGTCGTGATTTTCAGCAAAACGGTAAGTTTTATCATAAGAATACCTCCGACAAAAATTATAGATCATACAATTATCTATAAAAAATGCATCAATACCACCGTTTCTGAGATATAACGATTCAAAAATTTGTAAAAGTTGTAATCGTCATAATATGCACACGTTTCCCCGCCACCTATGAGGTAGTGTACTTAGCGCGTTTTTTCAAGGGGTTTCCCCAGTGGGCCTATTCCACGGGTCACTTATGATCCTGTTTAATTTGAAACTATTGCAAAATAACGAAAATTAGCAAACATGGAAAAGATAAAATGTAAATTAAAACAAAGTAGTGAAGTTTATTCGTCTGATTCTTAGCCTTCAAATTCTTCTTGTTCTCCTTTTTGATCTTCTTGTTCTTCTTCTTCATCTCCATTCTGGGTGCAAGTAAATTGCGTCAATAGCGATCTATCGCTTGTCACCTCGTTGGAATCAAACAAATCCTCCACTGTTGGTGATTCAACATTAAAGCATGGCCGGCCTTGACAATTTGTACATGCTAGAGAACAAAACAGTCCAAACAGTCATATTACATCACAATGTACAGCGCAACCTTTGTCGGAAACACCCACAGACCCTGTACCACAAACTCATGAACAAACGCTATCAGACTCCTCATACTCACCACAAACTATTGATCATTCCTTCAAAGAACCATTCTCACAACCCTCTTCAGAAGCAGAACTTTCAGCACAACCCTCATCAGCGAAATATAAACGATCTTCATCGATATTGTTGGATACACCTTCATCTCAGGCAGTGAAAACGTCAAAAACAATCATTGAACAGTTCCCTATACCAGAAAGCTCAGGTGAAACTGTAAGTGAAAATGAAAGGCTCCACCCTTCGACAAAACGTCAGTTTGAAGAAATAGCCTCTCCTCCTTCAGATCCCAATGCGGACCCAAGTAATTTATTTACAAAACCTTCATCCAAATCATCAGCAAAGAGTAAAAAATCGATGACAAATGTCAAATCCTCTGGCGCTGATTCCACCAAAAATTTCGTCGACAATCATTCTCCCCCTTTTGTTTTAAACTACGATCTATTGATGCTTCTATTGGACAATGTTCAAGGAGTTCAAGATCCAATAAGTGTGATTAATGATTGTACAGTGGATTTGTTGGGATTAATGAATTTATTAAATAGAGTTAATCCTCATGTAACTGACAAGTCTACGAAAATAAAGATTACAAAAAATTTTGTCCCATATAGGTAAAGAGACTGCCACGCGCTTTCTTTGTGTTAAATTATTTTAATGAAAAATGATTACTGTATAGTTAAATGAAATAGTCCTTAAAAAAAAATTAGAAAATAGAAAGTAAAAGTTGAGCTGATAGATCGTAGCGAAGTGAGCGTGCAATTATGCCAAGCTACCTCAAATGCCGAAGAGTAGAGGTGAGTTAAAATTGAAATGGGCGCCACTGTTTTATTATCGCTAAGCCAAAACAGAGGCCTTCCACGTTGTCTTGGAACAACCTATCAGTTGACTTACCAAAATATATGTAGTTAAATAAAATCTTTGTATTTAAAAAAAAAATATCAATAATAATAGATGATCCCTAAATTATTTAAAGCAGAGGTCTTGCGACGAACAAATGAAACCACAGACTAGAACTCTAAATTCGATCTATTTTAATAAATGGAAATCTATATGCTTACAGAGTGGTTAGTAAAAAAAAATATATATATAAAGATATAAACAGAGACAATAATGACAGGAAAATATCACCCATATCCAGCTGTAGCCGATGGTCAAAATTGCTGTGAACTGGTGAAGTGATGTGTCGACAAACGGAGTAACTAGCCGCTACCCGGGATAATCTCTCTGGCCTGTACAAAACTTGTAGCCAGTACTCCGAGCCCCAACATCCAGCCTTAGCCGAGCAGTTAAAACTAGTAGAGTGATATGGTCGAATGGAGTATTGAAAATAGAGTGACTAGCTGCTACCTGGTATAGGCTCTCTGGCCTTTACAAAACTTGTAGCCCGTACTCAAAACCCTACAATACAATCAGTACTAATTAGGCTACCAATCATGATAATAAAATGTTATAGGGAGGTTCCAAAAATAATAAAATAATTTACATGCTAGAAGTTGATTCAGTAATAACAAAATAGTCTTAATATTGTCTATGTACAGAGTCCCAAATTTTCAACAAAAATTCTAAATCTATTATTTATAAATAAGTATCCATTTAAAATATAATGGCTTAAAAAAACATTTTATATAATACAGATACATGGAGCTTGTAAACTCAGCCAATATGTATGATCCAAAAAAAGAAATATATATATGAATCTAGGAAAATCGAACAACTGAATCAACAGTAAAGGGGTAACACAAAGAATTAGTAATAAATTAAATGTATCTTAAATTAAACAGTATATAAAATCAATAAAAGGAATATTTTTGTCCAACAAACCCCAAAATGACTTACACTGACTTAAATTATGTCACCTGATGTTACTCAACACCATGTAATAAATAATGAATTAATAGACATAAATCAGAGTAACAACTAAAAACAAATAAATAAATATCTAGTGGGTATATGATCATTCATTATTAATTGATGCGAATAATCCATAAAATATTAAAGGGAAGATACAGTTTTTTTTTGAATAAAGCCTAAAAAAAATTTTGATAATCATAATAAAAAAAATTGTACCGTCATTGTCTGTTCGAGTGCACACAGATTTCTGTTCTCAATGAATTATATGAAATAAGAAAACCGTGTCCCAATAGAAAATGAGATGTAGCACATGGTAAAACAAAATTAAACACTATATTTTCCACAAATTATGAAAATATGTTCAATAATCCTGGCCAGTAGTAAATAACAGAAAATAAATTTTGGTTCATTCAAATTAAAATGTAAAATAATAGGGAAAACGCACTCTACCCCTAATCAGACTAATCGCCACGTGTCAAAGCTAACCCAAAAATTGATTATGCAGAAAATTAATTAGATCTGGTGTGAAATAAAACAAACCGGAATTAAAATACATACTAATGAACACAAGTTAACAGAATAAGTAAAAAGAAAAGTAATAGCTTACCCTGAGATGGTTTATAGGGGTTACTTTCAAAGAAATGTGCTATCGGTGGCCTCAAATCCTGATTTTCAGGTGAATCTTCTGGCATCCAACGATACAACAATACCAATACCAATAATAGCCGTGAAGATTACTTCTGGAGAATAAACCCGAAATCCACAACCAAGTGACCAAAAAGAGGGGTTTCAAATCTCCAACCAGCCGAACACAATTTCATTAGTGAAGTCAACGTGAAATTCCAATATTCTATTCTACTTGACAGTGATAAAAATCAAACCAAGAAAGAAACATTAGATAGCTAAAACTAATTCGCTTGAATACTATCGAAGGTGTATAAAAGTATGTGAAGGCCTGTACACACGCATGGATTCAAAATAATGGAATAGCAATAAGAGATTATAATTTTTAATACAAAACCCTTCGTTTTACCGAACTATTTCATGGAGATGTTGCTTTCAGCAAAACACAATACCATTCCCCTATATGCAACTACCATAAAACGGAGCAATAAAGGTATACAAATTGGAAAAAAAAATTAAATAACTATTTAGTTGAAGTAAAATGTGAACTGGGCATAATATAGGTAGTCAGCAGTGGATATATTAATAAGAAATTTCACTCAAATATACCAAAATGATCTTAAAATACTGAAAGTTATAATTCATGTATACGAGGTGGCTCAAAAATATTTAATTCTCAAATCAAACCGTGACAAGACCTCGGACCTGGAAAGCGATTCGTCGCAAAGTAGTTCTCACTCTACAGCAAGGTCTCGTAAACAATCTAATAGCAGTATTCAACTCGATACTACAGTGGAACATTGATGGATTCCTCCATCGCTTACCCATGTTACAGATTATCATTGCAGAACATTCACCTGAAATCATTTGCTCACAAGAATCGAACCTTAAGGCATGCCAAACATACAGCCCTAAACATTTTAATTGTTTTAGAAAAGATAGAACTGATGCAGTTCGTGCAAGTGGTGGCGTGATAACTTTAATAAATAAATCTATTGAATCTGAAATATTTGATGTAAACACAAACCTAGAAGTTCTTGTTGTGGAAGTCATTTCCAATACTTCGTCATATATTTGTAATATATACATACCCCCAACGTCCCTATCGACTATTCAAGTTTTACAAATCTAATTAAGGTGACTTTAACGGACATAATATTATATGGGGATCTCAAAACACGAACGATCGAGGCGGTCTAATAGAAAAAAATATAGACGATTTACATCTAAATTACCTAAACGATGGTAGACCTACAAGATTAAATATTAACACAGCCGAATCTTCGTGCATTGACCTAACTCTATGTGACCCAAACTTAACACCCTCCCTATCATGGGATACATTAGACTTCACTTATGGAAGTGATCATTATCCAATAATTATTAATAGTAGTTGCACTCCACCGGATAACTCCAATAACTTAAGCAAAGGGAAAGTTCACACAGTAAATTGGACCGCCTTTTCCAATACGATAAAAGAAAGTATGAAGCAATTAGTCATTTCTCCTGATATTGACAATACGCTTTATCACTTCAATCAAATTATGATCGCAAGCGCGAAAAAACATATAGGAAAGACCAAATTTGTTTCAGGACGTCAACCGGTTCCCTGGTGGAACGTCGAATGTAAAAATGCAATAGCCGAGAGTAAATCAGCCCTGAACCGATACAAAAAACATAAAACGGATGAAAATAAAATAGAGTTTAAAAAATTGCACAGTTAACAGTAAAATCAGCAAAAAAGAAGTGTTGGCAAAACTTTGTGTCTGGAATAACTAGCTACACCCCAACCAGTCAGATATGGAATAAAATTGGGAAAATTTCTGGAACAACCTCATCAAACATTAAAAGATTAAGAAAAGATACCAATATTATAACATCTGCTTCGGAAATTGCTAGTACTTTAGCAAGTGTATACAGAAAACATTCCTCTGATGAAAGCTACAAGGATAGCTTTACCAGACACAAGCTCTTAGTCGAAGAAGTTGCACAATATGAAGAAACTGAAAACAACAATTCCATGAACGACCCTATAACAGTCGACGAATTGAACAGCTGTCTTGATGAACTGAAAGAGAGTAGTCCCGGAATAAATGACATACCACCTATATTTTTAAAAAACCTGTTGAACTCTGCAAAACAAAAGTTACTTTCAATTTTCAACTTAATATGGCTCGAACATAAATTTCCGTCTCTTTGGTCTAAAGCTATAATTATTCCATTGCTAAAAAGTGGCAAATCTCGACTAATGCCGGAGTCATATAGACCAACATCTTTAACATGTGCCATGTGCAAGGTTTTTGAAAAGATTGTGAACAACCGCTTATTATGGTATCTGGAAAAAAATAACTTAATAGCACCAGAACAAAATGGTTTTAGGAAAAATCGTTCGGCGGAGGACAATATTTTAGATTTAGAAAGCAACATACAGGAAGCGCTAGCTACTAAACAAAAATGTATGGCAATATTTTTCGATCTTAAACACGCATTTGACACCGCTTGGAGATATAACATATTGAAGACACTTCATAGCTGGAACATTAAAGAACATTGTTTGTCTTTCATAGAGAACTTTCTGAAGAACAGAAGTTTCCAAGTGAGAGTTAATAATTGTTTCTCAAATTCTACTTTTCAACACCCCAGGAGTACCCCAGGGTTCTGTATTAAGTCCGACTCTCTTTTTAGTTGCAATTAATAACATCATCAAAGCCATCGATAAACCAATTAAAGCACGTTTGTATGCAGATGACCTGGTGATATTTATTAAAGGAAAAAACTTGAATCTCATGTCACAAATTATTCAGAACACATTACAAAAACTAGAAGTTTGGTCTAATGATATTGGATTTGAATTTTCTGTTTCAAAAACATCTGGCATGATCTTCTCCTCAAGAACTGTTCAAAAGTCCAAACTAAAGTTGTACGACTCACACTTACCATTCAAACCACATGTGAAATTCCTAGGTGCAATATTTGATGAAAAATTAACATGGAAGCAACATATAAAACAAATAATATTATCATGTAATAAAAAGTTGAATTTATTAAAAACCCTATCCAACAAATACTGGGGATCGGATCAAACTACTCTACTTAATTTGTATAGATCTTTAATCAGATCAAAAATTGACTTCGCTTCGGTAGCTTACGCTTCTGCAAGCAGATCAGTCTTGAAACCCCCTAGATGTCCTTTATAACAACGCCTTAAGGATTTCTTTGGGAGCATTTAGAACTACACCAGTACAAAGTATATACGTGGAATCGAGAGAACCATCTCTTAATTATCGTCGGATGCAGTTGACTCTTACACATGTAGCAGCCATTGCACAAGATACCACAAGACCCATTCATCTCCAAACCTTCCGGGATCAACATCCAGACGAAAATGATCAATTTACCAACAGAAAACCATATTATGAACGATTGCGACTCACGCTGAAAATCCTGAATCTAAATGCTCCCGATACATTTTCTAATGCAATATCCTACCCTCCACCTTGGACACTAAAACCTTTACCTTGCAATACTCCTACGCTACAAAAAAAATGAGACGAATAACTCTATAATCAAAAATAAATTTATGGAAATTACTGATCGCTGTTTTGAAGGTTATTCTCATATTTATACAGACGCTTCTAAATCCAACGACGGAGTAAGATGTGCTTTTGTTACACCTAGAAATCAGTTTTTGTTTAAACTTCCAATGTCCTACAGTATACTCTCTGCAGAGTTTTATGCACTATATGAATCCCTTAAGCATATAAACAGCCTGAAACTTAACAATTATTTGATACTTACGGATTCTTTAAGTTCTGTTTCGTCAATCCAGCATCCATATCCAATTTATCCCCTTGAAAAGTTTATAAAATGCGAACTTAAAAAAAGTCAAGACGACTCAAGAAACATTCAACTCATCTGAATTCCACTGATAAGTGTGCGCGTCTTGCAGTGAACTGATAACTCGGGTACAATTTTAAAATGTGCCAGCAGTGACTTTAAAGTCTTTTATAAAAGCGAAGTGTCCGATAGGTGGCAAAACGAGTGGCATCGCAGTGATTCAATCCTGAGACAGGTAAAATCGGTCGTTACGCCTTGGAGAGGTAGCCATTTAAGTCGACTTAATCAGGTGACTCTCTCACGATTACGTCTGGGACACACTAGATTAGCTCATTCATTTTTAATGACTAAAACAGAACGTCCCAAATGCGATCCATGTGACGAAATATTATCTGTGAAACACATATTAATAGATTGCAGCAAATATCATCTGCAACGCAAAACACATGATATCCCTATTAATCTGAAAGAGTTGCTTGGTGAACATTCTCCAATAGTCAAGCTAATAAACTTCCTTAAGGATATCGATGTTTTAAATTGTATTTAGTAATTTTGTTCAATATGATTGGTATATACTTCAATATTTGTACTTCCAGTCCAACTTTTCTACACTATAACCTATTTCGGAAAGGTATAGGGTAATAAAATGGGGAATTCCGTCCAGTTCTGCTCAATTACAGTGTCGGCCATAGGCGTAGGTCTTGAAATAGTATTGTTTGTAATATTAATATTTCAAGTAATTGCGTAAGAGAATTAGGAAAAGTATGTTTTCTGGCATGTGTCACATTTAAAATTTTTTACAAAATCTACTATGAAAATTGGAAACTTTGGCATTCAAAATGGGTACCTGGTATGATTGAAATCAAATAGGCTTCTGTCATCACGTAAGCTCATGTTCAAAATTATATTTAAATTAGTTGACAGATGTCTTTTGATTGTCGGATTAAATAAGCTGATGCAAAATGATGAATTTCGACGAATTTAGTAATAACGTTGCTTGGGCGGTGCACACTAGTTCGCTCCCGTGGTCAGAAATACCTGTTAATCCTGTACTAATTCGCTCCGATGACCGTATGCTAATTCGCTCCCATGAGATAAGGCGATTAAGCACCTACCTGCTTACTTTCTAAGAATACCAATGCAAAAGAAAAGTCATTATCTGTATGCAACATTATATTTACATTTTATACATGCAATTTATAGTGTATTTGGTAGAAATTTGTGAGACATGCATTTTACAAACTCAGATTGGCTTATTTCTTTTTGCCGTACACTACGTATTTTAATATAAGTATCAATTTGAATATTTTTTAAATTTTCTAAAAATTGAAATATATTTGGGTGGTTAGTATAAAATAACGCATTGAATTTTGAATGAAAGCTTTCGCAAGCGTTTGTAGTTCGTTCTAGCGATGAACTATTTTCAGCCCACATATCAGGGGTAAAATCAGCCACGTAATTTTTCACAGAATCATTGGTTAGCAAAAATAACTCTCCTTGATTGGTTAACACCTTCATCGTATTTAATACGTCATGTACTTCCTGCATGGAATTTGGAATCTTGGGCAGAACTTGTTTTCGGCCGTTATAAATGTTCTTTCTCACTAGATGCACGTCCGTTATAGTCAGTGTATCAACATTTTCTTTATTTAATTGTTTGTGAATGAGCTTCATCAGTTTCTCGCATATATCTTCCATGGCACGTCTTTTTAAACAATTGCTTAGTTTTTGTCGGTTTAAAATGGACACATCACAGTCCTCGTGATTATGGTTTTCATTGTGTTCAATAATTACACTATTGTCCGAAAAAGTTTTAATATACGATTTACACCCACGTTGAATGCACTGCCACCGTTTCACGTTTCCGGAAAGTATCTTATGAAAATTATATTTGTAATTATTGACAACTAATATTGGCTTGCCTTTTTCGCTTAACATTTCACTCACTTTCAACGAATCCATATTATTCAAGTTAACATAAACTTCAAAATGATCTCTCAACAAACATAACAAGCATTTAAAAACCACCCACTTTCCACCCCTACCCGCGGTCACATTTTAATTCCTAAATACCTACCCTTCCAAGAAATTGCTACGGGAGCGAACTGACCGAATACGGCCGTTTTGCGCTCTTACCTGAAATCGACCTGTTTGCGCTCTGCGATTTTCATAATAGAAATGTATTATCCTTTTTTCTAGGATTTACCGATTTGCAATATAATTTTAAATTTATTATAACATAATAGCCCGGTAAAGGTTAGCTTAGAAAATTTGCTTAAAACCCATGGTACCTACTACAGAAAAATAGGAGCGTCTAAATGTAGCTTTCCATACACTTTTTTAACTAAACCACCCTACCTTACCCCCTACCCTAATCCGAATCGAAAAATTGAATTGTGTAATTGACAGATTATTATAATAATTTTCAATAATAACCCAACCAAAACCACCCTACCTTACCCCCTACCCTAATCCGAATCGAAAAATTGAATTGTGTAATTGACAGATTATTATAATAATTTTCAATAATAACCCAACCAAAACCACCCTACCTTACCCCCTACCCTAATCCGAATCGAAAAATTCTTCGTATTTTTAGTCAATTTTTGAAAAAAACAATAAGAAAATAAAAATAAAAATATCTTGACTCGGACACGACTCGAACCTGGTACCTCTGTGTTAAGAGCCCAGCTATAATTTTTGTACTTTCTTGTTTTCTTGTAAAACTAATATTTTTAACTTACCCTTTACCGGACTATTATTGTAGGTAGGAGGAATTTAAAATTATATTGCAAATGGGCAGATCGAAGAAAATAAAGTAGATTATGAAAGTAGCAGAGCGCAAAGTGGCCGATTTCAGGTAGGAGCGCAAAACGGTCGGGCGCAAAGTGGCCGACACCAACTGACCCACGACCACTTTAAAATTATGGATTAAAATGTGACCGCGGGAGCGAACTGGTATGTACCCTGCATGGGATATAAAAAAAATTTACCAGTAATGTACCTGATGGTGATAAAGAAAATGCCAAAATATCCACACCATTCCATTTAAAAAAAATGTAGCTTGATTGGTGACATATTTAGGTCCCAAGTGACTTTTGCATCACATTTCAATTAACGCCGTAAAAAAATAATGCCGCACTAAATGGACACACGGTACAGGTACTATGGCCAGATCTATGGTACCTGCAATTTATTTAAAAATTTGTTTTACCACAGCTATGTTTTCTGAAGATGAAATACTTTCAATTAGTATATAGTTTATACATTTATCTGTCATCCTTAGATTCAGAAGTAGCCTGCTATAAATGTAAATTATTGTGGCCGGATTCAAATCATGACGCTCATGTGTTAATGTTGAAATTGACTGAAAGTGGAGTATCTGAAGAGAAGCCATATACATGTATATCATGTAAAAGATCAATTACAGATATAAAGAAAGCATATTATCACTTAAGCAAAAGATGTATTAAATTAAAATGCCACAAGTGTTCATTCGCAGCCCTGACCAGTGCATCATTGTTTTTTCACAGACGTAGAAAACACAAAAATCCAAATGAGGTAAGTTTTTATATTCGTATATTTTAGATCAGGATTCAATTGTTGCTTTTCACGAACTGCTCTTATCTTTCGATTACATAAGTATACAAAGTTGTTTTTAAATAGTAATAAGGTAATATCATCAAATAGTATCGATAAAATCCACGAATGGAATAAGCTTACTGGGGCTGTTTCTTGACTGAGAACACATATTTTGTATTAATCTTGCTTGGCTACTTTGTCACTGCAGTGATAAAGACAAAATATCTGTTCTCTCGGGAATCTTCCCTTCCTGGGTCAAGAATACAGCCTCTGTTTTAGTCAATTTAATGCCTAGCCCAGTTTTGAGAAGCCCCGCCTTTAGTGACTGTCATCATGCCTATTCTTATTACCAAATTATAAAAATTTCCTAACTGTTTCCATTTATGCAATAATTTGAATTTAGTGTATTTTTTTTGTTTAAGGATGTTGAATATAAGTACTTTTGTAATTTGTGCGATTATAAATCTATGAATATATATTGCTACCAAAAACATCAAGATATACATAAGAAAGAAAGTGAAAAATTTTATTACTATTGTGATGAATGCGATTTTAAGACTCCTTCCCAAAAATATATTGATACCCATAAAAGTAGACTCCATCGCCAAGACATAATAACATGTGACAAATGTGGATACATTACAAACTGCATACAAAATTTGAAGAAGCACTCAAGCACCCATAGTCGAGAAGAAATATATAATTGCGATCAGTGTGTGTATTCGACACACAACAAATCTTATCTCAGAAAACATAAGGTAATTAAAATATATGAATCAACACATAGTAAACTATATATCTTTGATAAAAATGATTTTGGATAAAGAAATATTTTGTGTAATAATATTCTCATAGTGTTGTAGTAGGTGATATCCGAACTGCGTACCAAATTTTGCCAGATATAACGGTAATTACTGAAGATTATCTAGGTGACCGAATTGCGTACCGGAAGATATCAAGGGGGTTTAAACAGGTAGGTAAATTGCTGGAGGTCGTTTGCAAACGATTAGCGGCATGCGACACTTTGAATTATACAATTAGCTTAGCTTTGAAAAAACCCGTACAACATGTCTCAGAACGTCCCTCAACATTAATTCATTTGGAAATAAATGAACAAAAGGATACACTTACCTAACCTAAAGCTAATTGTTCTTCTCCTCATCCAAACCCACATATTTTTCTTATAATTATGACTTATGAAATTACTTATTGTTTTTTTTTATAATAAAGGCTCACATTTTCAAAACACTCTTTAAATGAACTATTACCTCCCCTGTGCTGTTTGTGGCGGTGTTCCCGGATTCCGGCGATGGTGAAGTTGTACCCCCCGCTAAGATACCCCGCTGGGATAAAGTGATTGATTGGTACGCAGTTCGGACGCTCCGATAATCCTAAAGGCGACTTTACATTATGCTATTTAGGTGCAATGCAAGTTTCATGCTATAACAACAAAGCGCATGTGCGTGTGCTAGTTTGTGGCGATTTTTAAGCAAGAAAAATAATTAGAACAGTTTCTATTTTCATGAAATTTGTAGGCAATTTTAGTTATTTTTTTAGTAATAATTCTGCTACCAACCCTAAAAATATTCTCAACATTTTCACCCATTCCAGAAAGTACATTTTGTATACCATACTGTTAACAGTTGGAACGCGAAATAAATACAGTATACTTGCGCGAACGATACCAAGAACGGTTCTATCTCCAGTTGGAACAAACCTAATGGTAGTCTCTGTACAGGGTGATCCATTTAAAATACCAAAGATCATTATATTTTCAGAAAAACAGAAGATTTGATGTTCCCATAATATCGGTCAAATTACAAAAATCAAAATTAAAAAAATATATTCATCTTCTATAAGTTCCTTGTGGCATTACTTATTCTTTTTTCTTATTTTTTTGGGAATCAAACCACAATAATGTTTTTTTATTTTTTATTTCGACGTTTCGGTAGCGTTCCAGCTACCGTTGTCAAGATTAACTATTTATAGTATAAAAATAATTTTTTGGTCCCTATCTGACACAACGAAAAAATTTGACAACTAGACAATCAATAATATTTTGAAGTTTAAGACTACAAAACTTTGTTGTCAAATTTTATTAAGGTCCATTCATAGTAGATCAGATATCTTGTGAATGCGACAAATTCTATTTAGGTGAAACATCTAGGCCATTGAAAGTCCGAATAAATGAACATAAAAAGTATATCAAAGATAGGGAGTTCTTTAAGTCAGGTATTTGCAAACATGCTTGGGAAGAGGGGCATAAAATTCAATGGGATTCGACAAAAATAATATTGAAAGAGCCCAATAATAAAAGACGAAAAATCAAAGAAAGTGCTTTAATACAACTAAATTCAGATAAATGTGTAGCTAGTATTTCAGCCGAATGTAGTCAAATTTGGTTACCAATGTTAGAAAGAGAAATTTCCAATAATCAATTACCTGCGTTATCAGGATAGCATCATAAGTTTTTATCCAGGTTTTCTTATGATTTATCTTTGGAAAGGTTGTTAATCGATACACACTTCAATACACAAAATCACCAAACTGAGTTATACATATTTTGAAAACAAAAATAATCATACACAAAAAAGTAACAACAAACGCGTTTTTATTAACAAAATTTCCAAAATAAGCGAGAAAAAAAGCGCTATCCCAATAAAAACCGTTCCTGGAACGTGCACTTCACTGGATTCCATTTCTAGTGGAATACATATCGTTAGAATGTCATAAAATAAAATATTTTATTTCACATTTTACCAGAGGTGTGATCTACTATGAATGGACCTTAATAAAATTTGACAACAAAGTTTTGTAGTCTTAAACTTCAAAATATTATTGATTGTCTAGTTGTCAAATTTTTTCGTTGTGTCAGATAGGGACCATCAAATTATTTTTATACTATAAATAGTTAATCTTGACAACGGTAGCTGGAACGCTACCGAAACGTCGAAATAAAAAATAAAAAAACATTATTGTGGTTTGATTCCCAAAAAAATAAAAAAATAAAAATATATTCAGTTTTGGTAGCATTCCAGTTACAGTTATCAAGAATAATTAAAATTTTTCAAAAATCCTATCGGAAGCATAAATAACTAGTTAACGATGTAGACAAATTTTCAAATGAGTGTATACAATTATTCTTGATAACGGTACCTGGAGCGCTTCAGGAACGTTGAAATAAATATATAAAAAAAGTATTGTGGATTACTTTTCCAAAAACAATAAAAAGAACAATTAATATACCAATGAAAGAACTGCCTATTAAACTAAATCAAATAAAATTAGGTTATGCTATATCAAGATTAGAACGTTCAGCAGAATTCAGAAACGATAAATCACTCAAAAAGTTGATATCATATTAACTTTGTTGAAATGAACTCGAGCATTGTAACCATCAAAAATCAAAAGCAAATTTGGGGTTGCTTGCCGGAGAAAAGAAAATTTTTTTGTATGTAAGGCTGAGTATAATAACTCTTACTGTTAAGTATCATTCTTTATATTTTCATAAATTTTATTCATCAGGCAAACGGTAAACAGAACCGTTGGGTGAGTTCACTGTCATTCCATATTAAATAGTTATTTGATCTTTCTTCTAAACCTTGATCAGTGTTAAACGTTGTTTGAACCGCGGTTGAACAACCTGCCCTAAGTGTTTTGATTACGTTTTTATTTTATAGGTTACGATACATTCATCCCAACGAAAGGATCCTACTAAAACATATATTTGTGAAGAGTGCGCTAAAGTATTTGCGGGGCGGCCAAGTCTAAACAGGCATTTATTTATAGTTCACAAAAAGTCAATGGATGGAAAACAATATATTTGTTATCATTGTAACCATGAAACTATGGATAAGCGCTCATTCATTATACACGTTCGTAAACATTTGAAAAATAAAATTACCCGACCGTATATGTATTGCGCAAATTGTGATTACAAGACCGCGAATAAAACAAATCTTACTCAGCACATGGTTAAACACACAGATCCTTCAAAATTGAAGATGCATAAATGCAGTATTTGCCCTTTCGAAACTAAAAGAGCACATACACTCAGAGCACACATCCAAACTCACTAAAACTGTTTCAATAACTTTAGTAATGAATATGTCAAGAAAATCGGTGGAAGTTATTTTTGTATATTATGAATTTTTAAATAAATACTTTATATTATATATTATGCGTTTTATTTATGTACCGGGTGTGCAAATAAGAACGGCCGTCGGCTATATTTTAGGATCGGGTTGTAGCACTACATTGGGATACAAATTTATAGGAAAAATGGCCTCGAGAAACCTGGAAATTATTTACTGGCCTGTAGGTCCACCGCTAGAAGGCGTTATTAAATTTAAAATATTTCAAAGCCAAGTTTTTCTAATACCCTGTAACTTGAATAAGGATGCCACTACGAAAATTTTCCATAGTATCTAATTTTTTATTTAAACATCCTGTATGCAGGTTTAACAAAAAATTAATCACATCAATAACATAATATCTCAAAACTCCACTATTGCAAAAATTTGTGAAATCTACTGTAAAACTATTGACGGTATTTATACGACGCTTCGCTCGTTCTCAGTCTGTAAGTCAGATTCGAGCATGGTTTTCTACATGTTTTCTATTCTAAAATCGAAACTACCGTCAAGGCATACTTCGGCCGTGCTTGCATCGAGACTTCTATGTATACTCTGGAGTGACATTCACTGATTGAGATCTACTGTGCCGTCTTCCTTCTACTCAGATTCTGAGAAAAGTCTCAAAGGCTAGTAGATCCTTTAAAACTATTCCCGAAAGAATTTCAGAATATCCGCAGACTCGCATCTCAGTCCATTCTATTGCCTTAGACCCAACTCCACAACCAATCCTAACGGTTGGTATAAGTTGACCAAAGATTATGTTATCTACTGCAGCATCGATATGAACCACGTGTTTTGTCTAATATTAAGTGGGATGTCTTCAAGTAGTTTATGGAAATCGATTTGGAGAAAACTGGTGTAATTCCATTTAATGGCTGCCGCAGAAAATCACAATTAAGTAGTCCTCTATAATTCCAATCAACACATTAACTGTAAAACATTTTGACAACAGTGCTCAGTAATGTTCAGGATTTCGTCTGTCCATACGTGATTATCAAAGGAGTGCTTCAAATTTTATCGATAATTTTTTCTCTTCCACGAAAACTTGTTTATTTGGCAAAAATATGAAAACAACCGATTGATAAAATCACGAGTCCGTTAGAGGACGAGTAATTTTATCTAAATTCGGTTTGTTTGAATGTTTTTGCCTCAAATAAACAAGTTTGAGTGATGAAAATAAAAAATTATGTGATAAAATTTGAAGAACGAGTTGTATTTGGGAAGATTATTTTTTTCAACAATTTAAAAGGATTTTGCTTTATTTTTTCATTTTATTATTTTATTGAATTCAAAGAATACATAAGCCAATTGGAAATATAATCAACTTTTTGAACAAGAGAAAAAATCAATTATTTGAAAAATTACAGTTATTAAAAACACAGTTTTTGTAAATAGTTTGGCCAGCAGCTGCCTCTTCCAACTCATGGGTGGATATAATATTGGTTGATGTTGCCGCAGTTGTTGATGTATTGGTTTGTGTTCATTTTTCAATAAACTTCGAAGCACTTATCGATGATGAAGCAGTTTTATCAGTATAATACCGAATGATTGGCTAGAATAATGTAATGCTCTATTGGTTGAAACCACCAAAATGTAAGATTTTGACAAATGAAAAAAATAATCATGAAAATGTGCCTCACCTGTAAATTATATGTTTTTTAGAATTTGTGGTTTGATATTTTGGGGGTTATATACAAGATGTCCAGAAACTCTCCTGCCAAACGGAAACTACAGTTACTAGAGGTGATTTTAAGTCGATTTAGCTCAAATTACCTTAATCTGAAAATGCTTCCTAAGAGAGCTACAGCCCTTTGAAGAAGGCGTCCTTATAAGAGTTTTCTTCAAATTATTCAAAAATACCGTTACTTAAAATATTCAAACTTGGTATAATCAATAAACAGTTACAAACCAGTCGTTCGCTGTAAATAAATTTTTTTCAGATCCATCACAAGCATGTCAGTTGGGGGGACCAAAAGGTATTTTTATAAAAAAAATTTATTTTCAAGTTTTCTATGTATACGACACCAAATTTGGAAAATTCAAGATAATTTTCATAAAAAATATTCTCTTCTTTCAAATCGATATCATGAACCGTTTTCGAGAGAAATAAATTTAAACTTTTTGTGTTTCTTACATAAAATCATGTTGGATTATAAAATTGTATCTGTAATATCAAAATTGGGTTTGAAAAATCAACAAAATGTACAGATACTGGTAACAAAAGTAGTAAGTATTAAGTTGCTTACATTGTTTTGGAAACGGGACTGTCCCGTTTTTCAAAGACATGTCCCGCATAGACAGGGTCCCGGATTTAGCTATATCGAGTATATATACTAAATTTTACTACACAACACTTGCGAATAACGAAATAAACTACAGAGATCAAGTTTATAACATTTTAAATAAAATAATGCGTTTTCTAAATGATGGTTCATCATACATATCGTATCAAGCCGAATACGCCAATCGGGAATAATCGGGATCATATAGATATATAGGATCGGAAAGGTGACAGTCATAGGTAACAATAACAAAACAAATAATCGAATAACCAAAACAATACTATTTCCTTGGTTTAAATAAAATGAAATAATTATGGCTCTGCATAAAAATAAAATAAGATTTTCGCCAGAAGATGATTTACAGTTGTTACGGGATGGTGTTTATCAAATTGACAGAACTTCTGCTTTACTTTTTCCTTAAGTAGTCATTTGATTTTCTTTATGCTTTATTTTGATAGACAGAATCAAATAAGGTTAATTGATTTTAGGTTTTCTTTTTTTAGTTTATAATTTATACTCTAACGCAAGCCATACACCCACCTTCCACTGCATCCCGACCTTCAGTAACAATTTGATTTGGTATTTCGAGGGATAACTTTTTTTCCAAAAGGAAATAATTCTCTGGATTCTTCTGTCATCACCCATATCACTATCAAGCTCTCCAATAGCGGCTGCTAAGAAAAGATCTTCCATTTTTGAATTGATAGTTGAACTGAATAAGCAACCATAACCCTAGAAAATTCAAACAAACACTAGGCAGCCGGCGCAGCTGCTGAGATACGTTTTCTCTCAAGTATTTTTGTGTTTAAACTGTGGTAGTTTACGCTACTGGTACGTACATAAATTGACGTTTACGTGTTCGTAAAACTTCACGTGAAAATGTACGTGTTTAATCTCTCTCTATTGTCTCGGCCTCGCAAAAAGTACCTACCACTTTAATTCTTTTTTCTACGCCCATGTCCGTAAACGTCAAAAATCGTACTGACAACATTCCTTGTAAGTGACATTTAACAATAACATGCACGTAATGAAAATCTCATAATACATACATGTGCGTTTAGATTAAAAATCTTAAATTTCTTTGTTGAATCTAATTGCAATAAAATTTTAATTTACGTACTACTTTATTTGGTTTATTTACATACTTTTGATCAATTGAAAAACATAAAAGCTCTTAGCATTAGTGAAATACCTACATTTTAGATTAAAAGAGTAATGCCCCTAAATGTCGGCTACACATTTTACAATTAAAAAAAAATCATTTGATTTTCTTGATATGGGAATAAACGTCATCTCATTTATGCTATTAATTTTTGTAACAAAGTATAGTATCCATTTTCTCAACTTTACCTACGAATATGTCTGTTAGTAGTGAAAAAGATGAAATTATGAGCACTCGTAGAAAAAGTATAGTACGTTACACGAGTTGTAATCCCATTACGCACTTGTGAAATTTACGCACTCGCCGCTGCGCGGCTTCGTGCGTAATGGGTTACTTATTACAACTCTTGTTACGTAATATACTATTACAAACCTCTATCTCGCAATGGAAGGTATAAGGGTGCAATACAATATTAACAATACTTTTGACTTCATTATACAGTTTAATGTTACTTTCTAAACAGTTTCATATTGATATGCGGTGAAATAGGCCACATCAACTTAAAAAAAATTCACGTCAACATTGAAACATTTTTTACTGAGATTGTCCCGCATTGGCAGTTTTTAAATATCGTCACTTTAACTAAATAGATAACTTAAATTTACCTTACACTACACTTGGACAGTGGACAGCTAAATTAGAGTTTGATATTTATTGACCACGTTAAAACACAACAAAGCTAAATAACAATAAACAAGTGAAACAACAGGTAACTAAAATAAAACATATCATTTGCGCGTGAGCAGCCGGACCGAACTTTCAGTCCTCACCAAAATCAGAGGACAACGAAAAAATTTGACAACTAGACAATCAAATTTTTTCGTTGTGTCATATAGGGACCAAAAAATTAATTAGTTAATCTTGACAACGATAGCTGGAACGCTACCGAAACGTCGAAATAAAAAATAAAAAACATTATTGTGGTTTGATTCCCAAAAAAATAAGAAAAAAGAATAAGTAATGCCACAAGGAACTTACAGAAGATAAAATTCAGAATTAACGCCACTTTTCAGAATACGCATTACGCATGCGAATAGTCCCTGAACTGGTTCGGATTGTGACCCGCAAACATCAACATAGCTATTAAATATTCAGTCATTGGAATTTCCGTTACTCAAGTTTTTTGTATAATTTATGAGTGAACTAAATATTTATTATTGAGTTTTGAGTTGCTCCTGTCGCTAATGGTCTCTACCAAGTTTCTTTTTTCAGTTACCAATGGTCTAAGCATGTACTTTTTTAATCAACATTCTAAAATCAGTAGACTTTTATTTATTGGAATCTGAATCATGAGTGATTACGAAAAATTGAATGTCAAACAAGAACCGTTGGAGTCTAATTTTTCCGATGATACATCTTTAATAGGCAAAGCTGTAGATTTTCAATATATAGTGAAACCTAAATTAGAACCAAGTGATATTAAATCAGAAAATGATTCTGTTTTGGATGGCGAAGTTATTGAATACGTGGAACATTGTGAACTCGGTTACAGGTAACTATTATGTTTTTTATATCTTTAACATTTACAATGACGATTTTTTACAACTGACTAAATTTGTTATGTTACCACTTACCCCATGTTTATAACATTTAACGGCGTGGTAGTGCAAAAATTATTATAACTTACTAGTCATACCTGAATAACATTGGGAGAAACGTCAGTCAGAAGCATAATGAATGGGATTGCTTTGATTATATTTAAATTTTCATGTAGAATATTTTTTCACATTTTTCCATGACATTAAAAACTTAAATCATTACAGGTGCTTATATAACTGCTCTTTTAAGTATCATGTTCTCTGTGTTTCCATGTCATTCGGGCCTGATCTAAGTGATAGGTATAAGCTTGCAACTGCAACTAGCTTCAATAGACAAAAACAAATTATTAAATCTGGAAGTCTTGTTTTTAGTCCTGATCAATTTGAGTAAAATTCATATTTTTTGACAAACCGTTTATATAAATGCGAGTATAAATGGAAAAATTGGATATCTGAGAATTGTATTTCAAATTTTGTAACATGCAAAACTATTTTTAAAGACTTTTTTTAATAAAAATGAATAATACAGTTTTCCATTCAGCTGACTGTCACTGAGTGGAAAAATAACATTAGTATACTAAAGAAGTACCATTGGATCTAAGATGGGCATTTGAGACTGTAAACAAAGGAATACTTCTTAAGAAAATAGAGAAATATGGTATAAAGGATAAAGTGTTTGTTAGATACTTAGATAACAAATAACTTAAGTTTCTGACACAACATCATCAGCTGTTGAGGTAAAGCATGGATCTCCTCAGGTCCTCTACTCTTCTTAATGTATGACAAACCACATGGAAAAGTTTGTTGAATGTTCATATTTTGGCTGATGACACTTTAATCTAAGTATGTGATGGAGAGATGTAGCAAAAATGAATAAATTAAAGCCTAGTGTGAATAAAAGAGGGGTTATGATAATTACTAACAAACAAATAAATATTGATCACATTAATTTCAACATAGATAATGAAAAAAATTGAGATTGTAAAAGAGTTAAAATAGTTAGGATTTATTTTAGACGATTATTTGTCATTTAATTTGAAAAAACTATTTTTTTCCAGAGTGTCTCAACACTTGAGGTTAAATTTGAGATAAACTGTATGTAAAACCATCACTCAACCTCATTTTGAATATAGTCCAACATTGCTTTACTTCCTTGATTTAAATAATTTAACTCAATTACAAAAGTTACAAAATCTACCAATAGAAGTTATTATGAGGTGTAGTAGAATCACTCCTATATGGTTGATGCTCCAAACATTACAGTTATTGAGAGGTGGTTGAAATACTTGACTATGGATTATATTTATAAAACGCTACACAATCCATTGCCGACATATTTTAGTAAATTTATTGTATTTAGTAATCAAGTTCACACATACAATACTAGAAACCAGAATAATTTATATATAAATACTCAAAGTAGTACATTTAATCTAAAACATTCAAAAAGTCGTGCTGAATTCAAACGACATAAATATAGATCTGCAAGAATCCTTAAATGTCATGCAATTCATTATGCAAATTGACCTTTTACATACTGCAAATATTTTGTCTACAACTACCCCAGAAAATAATGCTGTATCTTGAAATGGATTCAATATTGGAAAAATAAAGGATCTTTGATGTTTATTTATTCAAATATTTGGTAACAACTCATAACCCATAAGTAATACTGCTCAGTTTCTTTGAAGTCTCCTCAATGTGCTGTGACCAATTTAAACATTTATCAACAAATACTCCTAAGAATCTTATTTCTATACCTTAAATTTATCTTTATCCTCCAATTCAACAACCTCAGGTCTATTTGCTTTTGGTACAGTGTTGAAGAGTATAACATTAGTTTTTGATTAATTTAATATCAGTTTATTTTTTGTGAATCACTCCTTTGTCTTTTTAAATAAATTGTCACAGTTTCTCATTACTTCTTGGTATGTTTCTCCCCCTACCAAAAGCTTAGTATCATCAGCATTATGCCTTTTAGTGAATTGATTATTATTGACATTCATTAGGCATAAGTCATTAAATAACAAAGAGCAGAGAACCAATAATGATCTCTTGCGGTATTCCAATATTTGTAGTAATTACAGTGGATGTACTATTTCGAGGGCACTTACTAATACACTCTTTGTTGTCTATTGCACAAGTTTTTTTGTTATATTTTCTTATTTTTTGGTTTATTCGGTAGGCGAAAAACAGTTGTGTGTCACAAATGCAGAAAACGCTTCAGCAGCTTTTAACCATCAGCTGCACTCGCTTCGCTACGCTCGCTCATGCATCTAATAGTCTCGGGCTAGTAAAGCTCATCTTCTTTCCTTGTGACACAATATACTATTGGGTTTTAATTTCTGTAGGGAACAATTTTAGCATATTCATTGTAAAATCGTTTGATACAAAGTGTAACTGCTTAAGGTGCTGGTTTGTTTAGTTGATTAAAAATTAGGAGGTCTTCTTAAATGACGCGATTATGGACAACTCAACATTCTTTTTTCCATAAACACCACAAAATCTCGGTATATTGAAAATAGTGCGTGTTTCTTTTTCTTCTCGCTTGAATTAACAATTCGAAATAGTTATTTTTCTACTACCGTGTGTAAAGTACGTACTTTAGACACATTTTCGAGTGCGTAAAACTTTATTTTACGCACTAGTGCGTAAAGAAAACATTCCAATATGTATGTAGTTATAGATATCTAGTCTTATAAAAATATACGTATAATAAACGGATATTAAATCTAAGTTTTTTTCATAAATTGGAGATAGAAACCTATAGAATTCGGTAAAGTAACCTAATAATTATTGTTAAATAATTATTGAGTACTGGAAATAATACGGTAAATAGGCATAAGTTGGCGGTGAGTGACTGACATTTCTTTGTCAATTGAATCTGACATTTAAAATTTAAATTGAGATTTTCCGACTATACCTAGGGTTTTTATATTTAAAAATTGAATATTTTTAGAAAACTATGATGTTATTTTAGATTATTATAAAAATAAAGATGGATTCCTCTGACGATCTCTCAGATTACTTGGCAAATACACCACCAAATAGATGTGGCACGGAATATTCATATTATTAATAATTGAATTCGTTTGTTGTTTTGTTAATTTGTTCATATTTTGATTATAATTTCCAAATCATTTATAATATATCTTTTTAGAAATTAATGATAGCGTTAAAGATTCTTCTATAGAAAAATTTAACTTACTTTACGCGGGAAGTAGTTGTTCCTCCTTAGTTGAACGGCCACTTTTTTGAAAAATATTATTTTTCAAAAAATTCAAAGAGTGTTGAATATTTTTAATTATTCCTTTCGACATCTGTTGATACATTCACTCTATTAAATACGACAATATTACAGGAAACTGTAATAAGGTTTATGTTTGTCATAAATCATCACAAAACTGACAAGAATGACAGATGAGTGCAACAAAAATTTTGTTGCACTAGTGCAAAAAAGAACCACTTTTTCCATTAAATGTGTTTCACAAAAGTGTTGTTTTTTGCATGAATGTAGAAAAAAATTTAAAAGTTGTTTTTGTCTTGACGATGCGTAAATTAATAGTTATTTAACCAACAAGAGTATTAATGAGGGCCATTAACAATCGAGATAATGTAACGCGCGAGCAAAGCGGGCGCGTTAATGTTCGTTGTTAATTGCCCTTTTAATACTCGTGTTGGTTACAAACCTTTTCCGTCGACTGTACAAGTTGTATTCGTGTTTCTCAGTATTTAAAAACTAAAAATATTTATTTGTTCCATAGGTAAGTACTGTCAAAAATAAATCATGACATTGAAATGTCACAGAGATGGTCGCTGGTTCAAATGTCACTGTTTTCGTTTTTCTTAAATCCTTTTTTGGATCTCTCAACACTAATAATTATTATAATTTTGTAGAATAATAAAATATAACGATATGTAAGTCAAAAACCAGAAGTATTTCATACTCCTAATCATTATTAAAGGTGTTATTGTATGCTTGGTTGCCTACACCCCAGGTAACTGTCAATATAATGTATAAGATGTGCGTTGGGTTGCCTACAATAAATCGTTAATTAATGAAAATCATGCACTAATAGGGCTCATTAATGTATGATTTTGAGAACGTTAATAGTATATTAAAGTATAAGTGGATATTAAGGTCTTTAAAACACGCGCGATTTTTCGAGCACGCCGGCGAAGCCGGAGTGCTCGAAATAGAGCAAGTGTTTTAGAGACCAGTTATCCACGAATACTTTACGCTATTTTTTTTTATTGGTGCTCTTTGAAATTATAAATATATACTGGTATCTATTACTACTACAACAACAAGAAATGGAAATAAGAACTAATAATGTAAAATGGTTGAATTCGTGATGCTTGCGTTGTCATGGAAATGAGAAAAACAAACTAATTTGCATTTTGTCTTTAAGATTTATTGTTGTCACCGAAGTGCATAAAAATGAATTCTAGTATCGATTTTTTAAGTAGTAAAGCAGAATCGTGGTTAGTACCGCAAAAATCTTCTGATGCGTATAAAGAAAATTGAAATTGTTAAATATTGATCGAATAAAGGTTTTGACGTTACAAAGTACTCCTGTCAGATCAATAATAAAAAAATTGTCATTTAGACTTCGTTTCTCGAGTTGTTGATGTTGCCATGGTAACTTTAAAAAACGCGCGTTTTTGAAAGTTCGATTTAAACACGCTGAGGCGTGCTTTAAATAGGTAAAATGGTTCACCAATAAAAAAATAGCATGTTAATACAGGGTCGACGGAAAAATTAATTTTCCACTGTCACTGTCACTAATACATTTTACATAAACATACAATATGATATCAAGTAGTTAAGGAATTTCTTGTGATGATAAAATGTTGAAAGGAAATAGTTTAAACTTGCAGAAAATTCTTGTGATACAATTTAATAGGTGTGGTTGCAATGGTGGTTGATACATGATTCTCGTCGTGAATTTAGTAAGGTACTACGTGACTTGGCGTAAAGAAGGGATAAGTTGCGACGAAGTAAATAGTAATGTTTTAATTTTTCAATAAACTGTACATTTTGGTGTAATAAGAGTACATACTTATTGCTAGTTATTGATGTTTTCATTATAATTTGGTTTGATATTTTTTTGTTATGGTGAGATGAAAGTAGATGAAGATGTTATACAAAATCCGATTGTCTATTATTTTCTTGATATCTTCGGTATTTTCTTAAATTAAATATTTTGTAGGCAACCCCTTGAGGCCATGATGATGGCTTGTGTATTTCATCCATACAACTGCAATCATTATCAAACATAAAGCAGTTTGTTTGGTTTTTGGCAGCGGATAGTTATTTTTTTTTCTTGAAATGAATTCATGAACTTTTGTATATCTTCTTCAGCTATAGATCTTTTTATTCCATATAAATATAACCAGGCTTTTCTCTGTGCTGCAAATTCTTTTTTTTTCTGCTTTTCCATTCCCATATAATTTTTCCCTTTCTGACCCTACTTTTGTCTTATTAATAATAATAAATAATAATAATAAATTCTTTATTGTTCACCATATAACAAAAACACAACTCAGTAAAACACTTTATCAGAAAAAGAAGGTGAACAAAAGGTTAGGTGATAGGTCTATTGACCAATTCTTCCTCACGAACCCTAATGAAGAAAACTAAAAAATAACCAAACCAAAGTTACCAAAGATTAATAATTAATATTAAGGTTATGAATTAATATGTAAATAAAAAAAATTCATTAACATAACATATTAAAACCAATTGGTGTGCTGAAACAAACTCCTTGACCAAATGAATATAACTTACTGGTGCATTCTTTTTGTAACTTGAGCTACGCCATTTTCTTATCACTAGTTTTTAATTTTGGAAGACTATTTCCCGCTTGCCTCTTTGAACTCGTAGGTTGACCACAATGCCTGTCATATTTTGTTCAGAATTCGCAGTCTTTACCCCGTCTTCACCTTGGTGTTATCTGCACAGTTTTTATCGTGTATGGATGTTTGTGGCGTATAGGTTTTTCGTAATATTTAGAGTTTTTCTTCTAATATCTAACTGTTTATTTACTATCAACCGGTTAATATTTTTATCAATAGTATTTGCTTACTTTTAGCTTCTTTCAATACATTTCTTAAATAGTTATTTTTAAGTAATTTATTTATATGTGCAAAAGTTTCGTTCTGTCGGCTACCTCGATTTATGGTGCGATATTAGGATTTAGATTGAGGTCGTCTTCTTCTTAAAACTTGATTATCACAACACATTTTTCGTGATGAACAACTTCTATGGAAAACCGATTCTCATGAAGCACATTCCACAGCTTTTTTAACTTTTATATTGCAATAATTAACAGCATTTGAAAGCGATTCTGCCTCGCCCGCCATACCGGACGATGTAAATTTCCATATATCGTATACAGAGTGAGTTTTAAGAATGGAACGCGTCAATTATCTCAGAAACAGATCGCACGATTTTTATAGATTTTGGTGTGAAAGGATCTTGTGATCTGGACGATATTATGGTAGTATTTACGTTGGTGTCAGATCTTTCCTTTTTTTGGAATAATAATGAACGTTGTATTGAAATAAACGGACAAATGTTGAGCATCTGCACCTTAACTGTATGTTTTCTAAAATTCCTAATTTTTCTACTATTCAAATGTGGTCATACCTCCGAAATTATGTCATTTAGGCACAGTAATCCCACCAGTGAACTAAAAACTTTCATGATATCGAAAAATAAATCGAAAATGCTAGGATCGACATAAACATTTTTGCAGATTGTTAAGAAAGTTGTTGATTGCTCGATAATACAAGTTTGGTTGTGACGTAAATAATTAGCCCGGAATCAGTTATAAACAATTATTAAACAAATTGAATAACTAGAGAAATACTTTATCAATTTTCACCAAAGTTGAGAGGTAGGGGTTTCTTTGGCCGCTTTGGCGCGGAGAAATAAAAAACCAACTTTATTTTAAATTATGACAGATTCCAAGTTTTACAATCCAAAAACTTCACATCACATTTGAATTTAGCGACATGAAATACATAAGAACATGCAAATATTTTAGGAAATTGGTATTTTTCGGTAATTTCGCAGCTAGTTGGAAGCTGTCAAGTACCAAAACTAGAAATTGTGCATCAAATTTCAAATAAGCGACATAAAATACAGAATAATGTGCACTTTTTGAGCATATTAATTTTCGATTTTTGATTTGATAGCTAGTTGACAGCTGTCAAGTGTCAGAATTGAATATTTGACATTCATTGGTCATTTGTCAGCTGGTTGACAGTTAAGCATTAACGTTATGCAAAAAAAAAGTAACTTTTTTTGGGGTAATGATATCCAGATTTTAACGACTCGTTTAAAAGCTATATGAATATAGTTGCCACAAATTCAATTCACCTCCAATTACGTCAGAAGAAACAATTTGAAATATTTCAGATCAAAACAGGCAATTTAAAGACAATGAAGCTAAGTGGTAAATTTAAAATGGTCATATTTTGTTTAAAACGTATCATAAAAAATGGAAATTATTGGGAAAAACAGCGGCAAAAAATTTAATGCCCACCTTATGGCTTCAAAAATCAATACTTTTTCTACAACAGGCCGAAAATGAATGTTTTTTTAAAACAATTTTTTTAAAACTTCGTCAATAGGGCGTGAACTTATTGAGGATCAGTGGGGGTATGTGTACCACTTTTTACAATAGGATTTTTTTTTCAAACACTACATGCAAAATGGCAACCATTTTTTGGCCTAAAAACAAAAATACCAAAAAATAGTTTGTTTGTATATAATTTTCTTTGGCCGTAGGTTCTTATGGGGTCTCAAATTGTTAGTAATTTGTGCCAACTCAAAGATCCTCATTATTTTTTTTGTCACTCACTATTTTCCAGACATTTCAGATGCAATAGTCCGCTTTTACAATCTATTCCGTAAAATGCCTATTTTAAATGGCCATAGGTATCTCCCATTGCATCAATAGTACAAAAAAACGCATTTGAATTGTCATCTCAATAAGCTTCATTTAAGCCAATAAGCTTTTTTAAGGCAAAAATGAGAATTTTTTGGGTAAAAATCGAAATTTTCCATGCCCAATATCTCGGAAAGGGTGCATCTCATGAAAAACTGAAAGAGAACTTTCCGTTTCAGAAACCGGCAATTTTTCCAATAGGAAGGTTTATTTCGGTATCTTTTCGTCCCCTCACTAGCTGGTGGGCACCCATCTCTTCTAAGGTTCACAGTTCCAAAGTTGTATTATCGGATTTGACACACCCTACTTCAAAAAAATTCAAGTGGCTGCCATTACTTTCGAATTTATAGGGAACATTACCAGAAAAATATTCACTATTGTTAAGGATTTCAAAAAGAAAAGAGGTAAACATGATGATCCATTTGAAATAACAAAATTCATTATTATTCCGGAAAAAGGAGAGATCTGACAACAATGTAAATACCACCATAATAGCGGCCATATTACAAGATCCTTGCGCACCTAAATCCATGAGAATCTTGCGATCCGTTTCCGAGATAATTGAGGCGTTACTCACTCTGTATACTTGGCCGTCGATAAGTATTAGAGAGCTAATTACTGAATTAAATATAGCCAGATCATACATAGAATGTTTAAAACCCCATAAATATGACCATTACCGTTTTCAGATTCACCAAGAGCCTTTTCAGTAGTTTTTTCATTGCTTTGATTTGAAGTTTTTTAAAAAAAAATTCATTATTGCAGGATCCCAACGCACTAGCGATTTATGTACCATAATTTCAATTATTACCAACAAAATAGTTTTAATCAAATAAACAAAATCTCAATCACAGCAACATCTAAGAACATAATATCTCGTAAATAACAGAAATGAACTAAACCCACCCTGGGACGTTAACACTCCATGGACTAAACAGTTCAAGTACATTTTTCATACACCAATTGGAAGCTACATTGCACCAATGAGAATCAATTATTCGCTTGTGGGTAGACCAAGACTAGAAATGATTTATGGCTTTTTTATCTTTTCGGCTTTTTAATCGTCAAAGAGACCTTGCCGCATACTGTTTTGTATATTGTCAAAAAGAAATCTCTTCATATACATTTATAGGCATGATGACAGTCACTAAGAATCACTAAAATATTGATTTGATATAATTATATATGATGCAGAGATTCTAAAAATATTACCCATTTTTATTTTACATGTGTGATGACCAATATTTTAGTAAAAATATAAGCACAAAATTTAACAATCCGCCATCTTAGCTCAAACGCCAATCAGAAGAGAGTGACGTCGTACTTTCGCAAATTTGACCTTGATATTTTGTCTTTCGTCCGAACTATCTATGGTCCGAACATCTGTTCTGTTTTGAATATCCTTTGTGTGATTCAAATTATGTATCAAAATAAACTTCTAACCCGCAAGCTGTCAAGTGTTTGAAGTTTGACGATTTTACCAATGACATAAAACAGTCTGTTTTATGTTCTAAGAATGACACAGATCACCTATAAATGGTATTTACGAATTGATGATGTCACAGACAGACGCCATTACTATTCTTGCGTTTTGGCGCAGAATTTAAAATGCATTTTTAAAAGGTAAATTTCTCCTTTGAAAACTTTTTTCCCCAGAGAAATAACATTTATTGAAGATAAAGTATATATGTGAAAACATCGTGAAGCAGTTTTTCAAAATCAGTCATCATGCCTATTATACAGGGTGTTTTCAAATGACACATACAACATTTGCATGAAGATACCTCTCGTAAAATTGGATAAAATGATATAAGGATTGACGGGTCCAGCCTATTTACTTATCGAAATACAGGGTGTTGAAATTATGAAAAATTAAATGTTTCAATTCGATTACTTTAAAATGAATGAATATATTGATTTGACATTTGGCAGGTTGTTTTAAAATATTAAAAGGCATATTTTGATGGAAAAACATGTTTCAATTATTGATCCAGTGGAGTACATTTGAAAGAATTTTAAGCTATTTTCATTTTATTTTGTATTCCTCAATAGTTTTCACGTCAAAAACGCATAACCTGTACATATCAAAAAAATTGTAGTTTTTAAGATATTTAATGTTATTTTTAATAATGTAATAAAAAAAATATTTTTCTTAAATTTATTTTAATAACCTACCAAACTACTAATGGTTAGAATATGTAACAGAAACTAATTTGTGAAACTGAAATGCATCTAAAACATTAAGAGAAGATTGTTGAAAATAATTTTCCAAACTCGTGATTTTATTAACAAAAGAATTAATGACAATAAAAAATAAAATGGTTACGAAGTTGAATATAATATCCCATTCAAACATAATTTTTCACTAAGCAGCCAAAAAATTACAGGAGATATCCAAATTTTTTGTCAATTTGCATTTATAACATAATCTGCAAAGTTTTCTCATTGAAAATCGTATACCTGGGAAAGACTGGTGATAGCCGGAAATAATTTCTGTAGCTGCATGAATTCTTGCTATCAGTTCCTCTCCCGTTTCTAGTATTGTATCGTAGACGAGGGTGTTCATGTAACCCTGCTTAGTGAAAAATTATGTTCCAATTGAATATTATTTAACTCTAACTATCTTATTTTTTATTGTCATTAATTCTTTTGTTATTAAAATCACAAGTCTGGAAAAGTATTTTCAACAATCTTCTCTTAATGTTTTAGATGCATTTCAGTTTCACAAATTAGTTCCTGTTACATATTCTAACCATTAGTAGTTTGGTAGTTACGAGGATGTATTGATATCTAGTTGGCCTAGACCAGTTCCATGCATAAACAAAATATTGCGTTACCATAGCAACGAACAATAACTCATTAGAAGTGTCAGAGTGAAGTTTGACGTCAAAAAAGTAAACCAGAGTTACGCAATAAATTAAAAGAAAAAAGATGTCCACCGAAATTGTGAAAATCGAAAAATTGGAATATCGAGCCATCGTCAAGTACCTGTATTTAAAAGGGTTAAGAGGTACGCAGATTTACGAAGATATGCTTAATACCCTTGGTGATCAATGTCCTTCGTATGCGACCGTGAAAAATTGGACTGCAAGCTTCAAAAGAGGTAAATTTTCCATTGAAGATGATGACCGATCGGGAAGGCCAGTTTCTTTGTCAGTCCCCGAAAATAACGATGCAGTTCATGACATGATTTTATCAGACCGTCGAATTGGGCTAAAACGGATATCTGAATATTTCATACGAACGCGTTCATCATATAGTTCACGTCAATTTGGACATGAGAAAAATTGCTGCAAAATGGATCCCCAAGAGAGAGAAAGAACAATTGTGCGCGGTCATCACTTTGTTTCATCTTAGGGGTGTATACTTATTTCCCGAGATTGGCCGAATGGTCCTTTACAGAGAGAATTCACTAGTTAGTGGTATAACGGTTTACGGTGGTATTCAGTATGCTCCCAACATGGAAGGAGTGAGGGTGTTGAAGAAATTAAAAAATACAATCGTTATTATGTAACCTGTAGATACATCTTAAAATTCATTTTTGTCGACATGATTATTTCAGACCAAGTTGACAATTTCTAACTGCAATAGGATATTATTTTAGCCATTGTAACTTGAAAATAAAACAGCATTTCTTAAGAGAACCATAATTAATAAACTAAAAATCCCTTCCATTAATAAATCAAATTGAAAAAATAAAATAAGTAGGTAGGTACCGACACCTATTATAAACATAAAATATAAACTTCCTGAAAAAATAAAAATAAAAATCCATTCTAAAGATACAGTTAACAGAAGCAAACATGAGCCCCGGAAAATATGCGAACTAAAATAAGGTCATCGCAACGAGCCAATCAGGAGCTAATGTTAACGAACGTACATTAGTAATTTGTTAACATAATCGAAATAATATGACCGAGTGATTTCATCAACATACATCATTTTATTCATTTTTAGTGTCTGTATCAGTGTTGTCAATGCAAGGAGGTAGTTTTATTTTTGGTCCAATATAAATGTTTTTATTAATATTTAGAGTTACATTTTTAGCAAGTTTGACTTTGTTTACATATCTCTTAACAGTTGACACTTATGGTATCGATGTTTGGTTATCGATTTAAAATATCGATTGTTACTACAAAAATACAACTACAGCGACATGAACACGCCCACCAGGGCTCATGTTTGCTTCTGCGGACTGTAAACATAATTTTAATGAATTAAGTGCTCAAATAAACCACCTTCCTGTGCCAGACAATAACCAAATCTGTGATAAAGATTTGATCTCATATCTCTAAGACTATTTGGCGTAATGCTGGCACAAACGTGCTGTATTTTCACCCTCGAAAAAAAGTCAACGATAACGAGACAAAAATATCATTTGTACAAATTAATCTGCGCTTCTGGCAACAGCGGTTAAAATAGGGGGGCAATGAGCATTCGGGCAGTCTCGAGAAATAAGTATACACCCCTAAGGTCTTTCAGCTGTTTTTCTGTCGTACTTGTGTAATCCGGACGGTTCCGATGTAATTTACGCAATCTGTATACAACAAATGGAAAAAATGATTGGTGCACTTTACCTCTGTAGGGGTTACTAAAACCATTAGACATTGAAAGTAATTGGTAACACTTATTTCTGACCAATATTCAGCTACCTAATTCCAGTTTGTGGTACTTGTGGGATAACATCAATAGATAAAACGCAGAGGAGTTGAAATAGTGTAGTGAAGGTTTTGTGCAAGTTTAGTTACAGAATGTCAACAGAAGTAATTTTCAAAGAAACTGGTCTTCAGTTGACAAAAATATTGTAAATTGAGAAAAGAGAATTTTTGTACAAAGTGATTAAATAATAACTTGAAATCTGGCAATAAGGGATGGTGCATAATGATGATAATGATAGCAATGTCATCTACATTCTGCAATATGTATCCATACCTTATATGGTTTAAAACTGTATTTTTTCTACTTTCAAAATATGATTCTTCAAATCTAAATTATTCGAAGGCATTTAAATTGATTTTTCCTTTTAATTAACTTCCTTCATTTTCTCCGTTATTTCATATCTTACTATGTAGAAAACCAAATTCTGAAAAACTTATTTTCACTAAGGGTGGCTTTTTTCTATTTTGCTTTCAAAGACTTGTTATACTAATTATAACTGTGCTGAACGTTCAGTCTTTTCAAATTCCATGCCTAAGAGAAATGTTTTTGGCAAGACATCATATTTTATTACCAAACGATCGAGGACGAAAACCGATTTCTTACTCATAAAATTTCTCAATTCTGTTTCCTAACGTCACTCATCTAACATACTGTAATATAAGCTAGCAACCAATAAAATACCATGAACTGAAAATTACGTAAGGTTCATGATTGGCTGTTAATGTTCTGCAGTCAGATTTTTTGGTATCTTGGTATCTTGTTGACACTGGCGCCATTACTTACCAAAAATTGAAATACATAGAGTTCGATCTCCTTCCATGATTGGGATCATTAAAAAATTGTGGAGTTTCACCGGTGAATATAAATCTTCTTGGTCCAAACCTTCGAGGACGCCTAACCAATTGTCGTTTTTTTTTAAAGCAATAATTCAACTTGTAAAAGCAATAAATTATTTAACAATTAATGCTCTCCTTCAGTAATAATATTTCAATCCATACTTGGGTAACAACTACTTATCAAAAACAACAAATTAATATAATAACGCTATAAGAAAATAATGTATGTTTGTTTACAAAACTAATAAAATAAAATAGGGTTAGGGTACCTAAATTATTTTTTCCATGATTAAATGCGCATGACACAATTCGGCACGCTGAGAGTGCCTCTGTAAACAAATGTCATATTCCATCACCAACAGTGTTGCCGCAATAAAATGGTCAAAAATCATTAGTTGATACGTTATATTGTAGAGAAAAACAGCACAGATATACATAATAAATATAGTTTAAAAAAACTAAAAAAACACGCTTTTAAAAAATATCGAACTAAAAAGTTGAAAATAATTTTAAAAATTAAATTATCACAATGGTACATAAACAATACTAGTTTAATTGAGGGAAATGCGTGGAGCGCATTGTGCTTATCGTATATCATACTTTTTAGTTCGATTTATGTCTATAGATTTTTTCTTCAAGTTCTCGTTGATAGTATTATTAATTTCCAACAGAGGGTGCATGAACGTAAAATTCTTCTTCAACAACGCAATAAAATTTGAGGTGTGAAATTCTAAAACTTAATGTTGATGCAGATAGTATATCTAATTTCTAACAGAGGGCGGAGAGTTGTAAAATTAGCTCCGACTTGAAGAGAAAATTAGAAGTTATTACTTCGATAACCAATCCAGTCTTGACGTGTGCACTTGCTGTTGAATTTAAAAAAAATATATAAATTTAATTACAATAATTCAAATGATTTTATTCTTAGTAAATATTTAAAATTAACTTGAATATCCAGCATTTACGTATATTTTTTTGACTATCAAAAAATATTCATACTATCGTTCATAGTAAGCGTTGACATCGAATTCATATTCGATATTTACAATTGATATTTTTCTAAGTGAATTCTTTTGATTAACATGTATGTCCAGCATTTTAAGTATAGCTTTTCGATTGTCGAAAATATTCATACTGTCGCTCATAGTGAATGTCGACATCGAATTCGTTCGGTGCCAGAAGCCGCGGAGAGTTACTTACAGACATACAAACAGACATACAAACAAACATACAAGTGAAGCTAATAAAAAGCGTGTAAAAAAAGCCAATGATGAGTAACTTTGACATTACTGCATTACAGTGTCCAGATATTACAACAGAAGTAGATAGAGACGGATAATTTTAGGGGTTAGTACGTCATAACACCGCCCGCTTGGTTCGGATATTTTTCAGTTTTGAATTAATATGTTGATTTCAAGAATCCAGGTAATCTATTGATATTGATATTGTCTGTACACTGAGACAACATAATTATTATTCATTGATTGAAATATATCGAAATAATATACAATGTGTCCAATTAAGTCGGAACCATATGGTTATTTTTAGTTTTATGAAAAAAAGTTATTCGTATAAAAAGTTCTGCATGGCTTAAAACTTGAAATAAAATCATAAGATATCGAATTTCTCGAGTCGTTTACAAGGTTTGTCAAAAAATATGAATCTTGATCAAGAGTAAAGTACCTTTATTTTTCAAAATATTGACAATTGTTATTGAAATATCATAACTGAATACTATTATCAGATATCCAATATTATCCATGTGCCATGAAAAAAATAATTTTTGTTATTTCTATTAATTTATCAGTATTAGCATTGATCATTTGGAAAGAACAATTACAGAAGCATGTCAGGAAATTACTGCAGATATGATCATGAATGTATTAAGGGAATTATTTTATTTCCAATATGTTGTTATGAATGTTACTTATTAGGTTTTAGTTGGCTTGTTTATCTTTTCATTTGCAAAGTAAAATATGATATGTATGCATTAATTGCAATGTACATTGTTACTTACCTAATAATGAACCGAAAGGTAATCATGTCTTCCAATAAAATAGCCGATTACAAAATTTGCATATGTTTTTAATTTATAACAAAAATTATGTTTTCATGGCATATGGATAATATTGGATTGACAATAGATTTCAACTATGATCAACTTTTTACAATAGGTAAAAATTGTCAATATTTTCAAAAATAAAGGTACTTAACTATTGAGTAAAATTAATATTTTTTGACAAACCTTGTAATTTGATATACAGATTGCGAAAGAGCTTTTCGAACCGTACGATTTACACAAGCACGACAAGGAAAATATGAGAAAAACAGCTTGAAAGAGAGAAAGGACAACTGTGCGTGGCCAGCGAGGGCGTGTATTTAGTTCCAGATGCCGGCCGAATGTCCACTGCCCCCCCCCCCATTTCAACCGCTGTTTCCAGAAGCGCAGACTAATTTGTACAAATGATATTTTTGTATTTTCATCGTTGACTCCTTTTCGAGCTCATGCACTATTATGTAAAAACCAAACACCTCCATCCGGCAACAGTGTCATTTTCAAATACAATGGCATGCGCTTCCAACGTGATCAACATTTGTAGCGAAAAGACCTAGGAATAGCAATTTAAATGTGAATTCTCTCTGCAAAGGACACTATTGCCGAATGGAGATGTTTGGTTTTGCCTAATAGTGCATGAGCTCGAAAAGGAGTCAACGATGACGAGAGAAAAATATCATTTGCACAAATTAGTTTGCGCTTCTAGCAACCGCGGTTGAAATGGGGGGGGGGGGGCAGTGGACATTCGGCCGGCATCTGGAACTAAATACACGCCCTCGCTGGCCACGCACAGTTGTCCTTTCTCTCTTTCAAGCTGCTTTTCTCATATTTTCCTTGTCGTGCTTGTGTAAATCGTACGGTTCGAAAAGCCTTTTCGCAATCTGTATATGATGATTTTGTTTCAAGTTTTAGACCATGCAGAACTTTTTATATAGAATTACTTTTTTTTCATAAAAAGAGTAAAATTTTCCCATATGGTTCCAACTTAATTGGATACATTGTATATACGGTGCGGATATTACCCCCCCCCCCTAAGAAACTCCGTTGTTAAAGAAAAAAATGAAAAATCCTGGAACCCGTCAATTTTTATTTTAATCGAGGTGTTTTATAACATAAAAAAATTGTCACCCCCTTTTACCACCTACCCTTGACAGCTACCCACCCCTTCTTCGGAAGGGGTTTGAAAAATGTATGATTTTTAAATTTTGGATGAAACAATTTATGAAAATTATCAAAAAAATAATGTATTATATTAATATCTTTAAAATTGAAGGGATTGGACAAATGATTGATTATTTTTCAGGAAAAATAAATCGGTATAAGCGTTCAAGAATAAGAATTTAATAATATTTGTATTGTTATATCGCAAAGTGTGAATCTTAAACCAATAAATCGTTATTAACAAATAGATGATTGAGATTTAAGCAAAGTGTGATATATTTTTAACTGCTTTTCAAACCCTTTCCAACGAAGTATCGCACGACCCCCCTTGCTATTTAAAAAATCTGGGGGGTAGCTGTCAAGTGTAGGGGTAAAAGGGGTGACAATTTTTTGTATGTTATAAAACACCTCGATTAAAATAAAAATTGACGGCTCCGATGATTTTTCATTTTTGTCTTAAGTAACGGAGTTTCATGGGGGGGGGTAATTAGGCCAAGAGCCGCGTTTTTTTTTCAACCTACTAGCCAGTGGATTTTTTTTTGGAATATGTTCAGGGGTGTCCCCTGAATGTAAATACATGTGGGCGTCATGAAATTGGGGGGGCGTCATCCGCCATCTTGAAAAACATGTTTTATTAAATATCTCGCGAACCGCGCATCGTAGGACAAAAACAGTAGAGATCATTTTTATAGATAATAATATTTGCCATCTTTTTTATTTGAAACTTTTTTTGTTTAACGCATAGGTTGTTAATTATAGCGCTCCAAACTTTTTTCAATATGGTTTTTGCTAAATATTTAGTTAATGGTCAATGATAAATTAAAAATGGTGGTTACTAATTTGTAGAGCATGAAATTTCCTATAAATTTTATTATAAACTTTTGCATTTAGCATTATAGCATTTATAGTTTAACAGCTGCAGCTTGGTAGAACTTGCACCTCGTACAGTATCAGTGGCAATATTCCTCGTTTTATACAGATTGCGCATGCGCAAACGATTATAACGCGACGAAATCGATGTACAGGTGCGTGTTCTTCCTCGCGCATGCGCAAACGATTATACCGCGACGAAATCTTTGGTCACGTGACAATTCGGCATAAATAGAAGCAATGCGTTCCCCTTTCCCTTCCCATTTTATTCTGACAATAATGATGGTTAGGTTAAGTTAGGTGGCGTTACTATGCTTGAAAAACAAAAAAACAAAAAGATCAGATAAGAAAAAATTTGTCAGCCCTTCCCCTCCACCGGACCCACAGACACAGTGTTCAGCGCTTTTACCCACTGAGCCACCGTCGCTCTGCCGCATGCGCAAACGATTATACCGCGACGAAATCTTTGGTCACGTGACAATTCGGTATAAATAGAAGCAATGCGTTCCCATTCCCTTTCCCCCTTTCCCTTCCCCCCCCCCCACCTTCGCTCTGCCGGTACTAGTTGTGTTTATTTCAGCTTTTGATGAATTTTTTCGAAATTTTGAAAGTGGCGTAACTTTTGCCCCCGACGTTTCCGCAGGTGGAGACCGGTGTCATTCGACTCAGCTCGTAAAGCCCTTTCGAATGACACCACTTTTGCCCCCTTCCGGCACTTTATCTAAAGTAAAGGGACGCCCCCACATGTATTTACATTCAGGGGACACCCCTGAACATATTCCAAAAAAAAATCCACTGGCTAGTACGTTGCACAGCCAACCTACGTTTTTGGTTGGGGCTCTTGGACACTGTATAACTCTTCTTTTTTTGATCTCAAAATCCTCTTAATGACACCTAACTATTTATTTACAATTGCAGGTATTAAAGAATAATTTAGAATGAATCGATCGCATACGTTTGGGTCATAGACATCGATGTCAAAATGGCCGAAAGTGTCGAAAAATTTAAACACGGTGAAATATTAAATAGCAAATGCAAGCAGCTAGTGTTGAATGTTTTTAACTATTTATCCAACAATAACAATGGTAAAAGTGTATCAGAAATAGTGCGGGAAGTTTCTGCTATGACTGGAGTCTCTGAACGATCGATATTTCGATACAGAGAAGAAAGTAAAAAAGGGCCACTCGTAACTCCCATAAGAAAAAAAAGACCCGGTTATTCGAATAGCCGTGAGAAGAAATACGATGAAGGAACTCGTTTTAGAATAAAACAAGTAGTGCTCGGTCTTTTTATGGACAACATTCCTCCTACCCTTGACTTGGTGCTTGAAAAAATTAACAGAACGGAACATCTTCCGATTTTTGCTAAAAGTACATTGAGAAGACTATTGCTTGATATGGGTTTTGTATATGTTAAGCAGGGTAGAAATTCAATATTGATAAAACTGTCCGATTAACTAATAAATTGGAAACCTTCACCAGAAAATATGAAAATATATGTACGAGGTATATTATTTGGTTATAGTTCTGAGTAGAATTAGTTTGCACTGTTTCACAATAAAATAACAGTATGCGGCAAGGTCTCTTTGAGGATTAAAAAGTCGAAAAAAAAAGCCATAAATCATTTCTAGTCTTGATCTACCCACAAGAGAACAATTGAATCTCATTGGTGCAATGTAGTTTCCGATTGGTGTATGAAAAATGTACTCGAACTGTTTAGTACACATTTAGTGTTAACGTCCCAGGGTGGGTTTAGTTCATTTCTGTTATTGACTAAAACTATTTTGTTGGTAATAATTAAAATTATGGCTTTTTAGCGACCATTCGAAGAGGAAGATATTTTATAGGCTCCGAACAAAGAATATGCTAGAAGAGTAAACAGACGTATATTATTCTATGCCAACATAAACAATGTCAGAGTTTATTTATCCAAAAATTGAATAGATGAGGCTTTTACTTGATGAAGATTCATACTTAACTAAATATCATAAAACAAATAGCAGTTAATAATAATTACGATCCAAATTTAATAGACAATATCATAATTAAAAAGATACGAAAACATACTATAGACCAAGTATTTCCTTCTGATAAAAACAAAAATAACCAATTTAAAAGCTTAACATATTTTGGAATACCATCCTTAAAAACCAAATCATTTTTAGAAACTTTAGACTTAAATATTTGTTTTAAAACCGATAACAAATTATCCAAATTCATTAAAAACAACAAATCTAAATCTTCAAAATTAAACAAATCAGAAGTTTATGAATTGAAATGTGGTAATGACAACTGTGATAAAATTTATATAGGTAGAACTTTTAGGAATTTTAAAACTAGAATTTCAGAACACAAACGTAGCTATGATAACCAAAAATTAGATTCCAACTACTCAAATCATTTATTAGCAAACCAACACACTTCCGACTCAAATTTTGAAATTTTGCATGTAGAACCTAAATCCTTGAAATTAAATCTTTTAGAAGCTCTTGAGATAAATAAAAACAAATATTCAGATAACCTTCTTAACGACCAAATAGATATCAACAATTCTCCCTTATTAAACCTTTTTACTTAGAAACTTCCTGTACGATTGTTGTGAATGAATTTCCAGGTAAACCTGTTTAATACTTTAGTTAATCCCATATTTTTTGCTTTTTATTTCCAAGTAAATAGATTATAATACTTTTATCCGTAAAATTCCTTATCAATGCACTGATGATACCTCCATTCGTTTGAGAAAGCTACTGTGTAGCGAAACGCGTCACAAGTTCTATTTGAACATAGTTCAATTGTAATGAAGGTTTGAACAAAAAATTTTATTGTTTTAATTCATAGTTTATTTATCCATTCTGTTTGATTCCATGTCGCAGTGAATATAAGTTGTTTGATTGTTGTATGTATAAAACATGAATATTTTATTGTTAACATTTTTTACCAAAGGTTTTGAAATTTCTGAAAGTGGAGAGTACGGATTTGAGACAATAGACAGAAAGAAATTTGGTATGTTATAGTCGCTATCCACACAAAAAATGATACAAAATATGTACAGTCAACTGAAACAATAAAATAGTGGGTCAAACCAGGGAGCTGCTGAAAGAACACATAATTGACAAAAGTTTCAAAAAAATATAAAACAAATATCGCTAGTGCGTTGGTATCCTGCAATAATGAAAAATTTGTCTGCTTCTACTTACAGATTTCTATGTCTCGCCGACAAATTGTGCAAACTAATTTCACTCACAACTATTCATGGAGCTCAACACAGAGTCCATAAGCGACAGTTTGTGAGAAAGAAACAAATATAAATTCAGTAGTAGTGTATTACTCTTTTTATTTAACAGGATATTATAAACAGTGGAAGAATTATTCACTCAATTGTAAGGCCAGAGACGGCCAAGTACATGTAAAGTTTTTGTTCTACAATAATGAATTGGTCCACTGGACTATACAGTGAGTGGAGATGGCGCTCGCGCTTCTCAGAAAATTTAAAAAACCGCGCGTAAACCCTCTCGTTTACTTTTGTTTTATTTTTTCATTTATTTTGTTAAAAAAATACCAAATTAGAAAAACATAGTCTATTGGAAAGTACAAAAAGTGGGTGTATATGAAACATTTTTGTGCTTCTTATTTTAATAACACGATACAACGTCGTAGGTACTGAATTCATACGGAATCAAAATAATTGAAACATAAAAATGTAACCGCATCTTTAACTTCAATGACCAGCAGTTTACACACAAAACAATCACCAAACAAAAGTCTAAAATAGTTGTAAAGCAACCCACTGTTACAAAGTTTATAAATAAGAGCGTCAATTTTTAAAATTACACTAAATTTAGTAAAATACCACAAACAAAACAAAGTTAAGGAAACACATCCAAAAAACACATCAAAACAACAATGGCGGATGAAGATTTTGGCACGTCACTTCAACCGCTTAGAACATCAAACAAACTTTGTTTTCTAAGGTTAGACGATGTGTCAAAAATCCATGCTCTTACTGCCATCTGCGCTTATTTTGCAAAAATAAGACAAAGATGTGACATGCTCCAAACTTATGAGCTAAACAAGAATAGAGCTAGCAGGACTATTTCATTTGCCAGTCAAACAATAATGCTCATGTACTTGGCCGTCTCTTGGTTTTCTCTGGTAAGGCATCTGTAGTCGTTCATATCCCAAATTTCAGCTGATTTTCTGCACTTGTGACACAATATACTATTTTCGCCTACCTTACCGGAAAGTCAATCATATGAACCTCCATTATGTGTCTTTGTTGACCTCTCTAAAGCCTTTGATATGGGGGAACTATGGCTTAAAAAGCTACATTTTTATGGAATAAAAAGTATTGGATATAATTTTTTCAGTGGTTATTTTAGTGACAGATTACAATATGTTCAAGTCACCGATACACAGTCTACAATACTTAATAATTTAACACCTCAAACCGCCACATTTCATGCCGATAAAACGTGGAAAGCGCTCAAGGATACAGCTGAAAATTATTATAACACTGAATATGGATATAACAAAGTATATACTGATTGTCATATTAAAATAGTTATTTATGATACAATTGCGTGAAGTTATACTTTTGCGACCGAGTAGCGAAAATGCAAGGCACGAGCGTAGCAAGTGCCTTTTTCGCAACGTATGCGCAAAAGTACTTCACGCACAAGTGTCATACAAAACGTTTTCTACGACCACATGAAGAAAAAATAAAAAAATGTGCTCTGAAGGGGTTTAAAATACATAAAAATAAATTTTCTATAAACAAATGTACACACAACGAACTAATATTTACAGTAGAATGAGGACAATTATTCAAATTACCAATTATAACATTGGGTAATTTGTCTTTTTTTAAAGTAACTTGGTTACAAGACAATAATTGGGATGTTAAATTTGAAGTTGAAGGTGTATCAATATCGATGAAATCGTTCGATTTAGGCTGTGAGATTGAAGAATTTTCTGCCAGATTTTAACATTGAATAATGTGACCATAAAGTAGATGATTTCCATTGCATTGACTTTTCGGAAAAATCTGCTATTAGAACATTTTCGATGTAATTCTTGACTTTTTTAATGTTACACCAATCTAAAAAATCAGCATAAGATTTCGTGTAGATTTTTTGAGATTTCTGTAGAACCAGATTATCAATTGCATTTCCAGCAATTTCGGCAATGTCAGGTGGTGTGCAATTCCTAAGAAATGCATTCTTCTCGAGGTTCTTCCATTTAAAAAAAGGGTAATTAAAATTTTAAATAGAAACAGAAAATATTTTTCACTATGTCTGACACTTCTGTCAAATTTACTGTCAGCACAAAAGTTTATACAACAAACAAATAAATTCAAGGCAACTAGATAATTACGTACCTAAAAAGAGTGCCAAAATGAAAACCCCATTTACGCACGCTTTTTAACGTATGTATAATGTATGATTTCACACATTTTAAAGGTGGTCTTAGATAAACGAAGTTTTTACTTGTGGGGTGTTCTGTCTTAATTTAGATATTTGGGGAGAATTCTTGGATATGCATAACTTGAAGATTATGTTTCATTCACTAAATGCTACTGTTAATGGATAATGAGAATAATTTTACGAAAAAATATTACCTTTCCTAGTCATGATATTTATGATCTAATGGTGTAGTTTTGAGGATACAAAATAATACTTGACACAACTTTTCTATATCTGACATCTAATCTACTCCATCATACGCAGTTGACTGTTTTAATGAAATGTGGGTTACATAGTATTGGATAAGGTACAATGTTGCTTCCATCTAATAGTTTTATGGGTGCTACACAAAATTATTGTATGAAAATAATGTACTTCCAGAAAAATTAAAATAACCTGATTTGTCCAGAACACCTTCATGATACTCGTAATAAGAAAAATGTATATATCCTACCTAGACGAGAAAAAAAAATAAGACTGCGATGATCAAATTCCTGTAGAGCTCAAAAATATAAAACAGTTTAAATAAAATATTAAATAATGGATGAAAGCTCTCAATAGAGATATATTAAATGAAATTATAAATAAATTGATTGTTTCAACGTTTACTATTTTTCTATAGAAATATAACAATTATTCGACCGGTTTCACAAATATCATTTGATATACCGTTTACATGCGAGACTCTTGGTCGCAAAAGACAGTTATTACTTTGCCAACCGCAAGGAAACGCTGAGCTATATAGCAAACACCCAGCTAAGAACTTGTACAAACTGGTGCAGGAGACAAAGGTGCTGGGCTGGGTGCTATGAGAAAGCACGAGCAAAAATACAATAAGCCATTAGGCTGCAGTGTTTTCGGAGACTTGTCAGACGGGCTCGAAACAAAAACAAGTAACTAAGATACCTCATTTTTATATGTAACCTAGCATTATGTCATTTTAAGATATTTCATTATCTAAGATATGAGGCACTTATAGTAAGCACACATTCATACGCTATATAAAAGACAATCTAACAATGGAGACGAACATATTTATTAAATTTTCAATTCTAAGAAATTTAAGTTTGTTATAATTTTGACAACTATGTATAAGTTCAATGGCATTATTCAATGAGGGTTGATGGATTTAATTGAGTGTGTAGTGGGTGGTTATCGGGTTGATTAATAATTCGGTTTCGATGTGATGAAACTTGAGTTTATTATAAAAAATCACTATTACAGTCGACTAGCAATGCTATTTCTTTTTAAGTCTGTTTAAGATAAGAATCAGTTTAATGTTATATTGACTTCCCTATATACAGTGCTATTCAAAAGTCCCCTCCCCCCTCGTATCTTTTGAACGGCTACACTTACATTAATAAAATTTGGAGGATGAACATCTCTACGAATGGTAACAGGTGACGTAATAGTAATAGATGACGTCACAGTGCCACTGTGGCCAATAATTTTAAATAGGACCTTATGGCAAGTGATATCTCATGGCATTGACATTGGCTACATAGCCATATTAATTTTGTTTGGGATTAAACTAATTTTGACGGATAAATTAAATAAATACCAAAATTATTATTTGACATTTAAATATTGAAGATTTTTCAGTCCGCCTTTGGTTAGTTGTCAAAAAAATTAACATTTTTTAATTTAATAGTATTTGTTGCTTTGCAAAGTTTTTCTAAATAGCTTAAATATTTAATTTTATTATTGTTTAACGATAAGTTTAAGAGTTTACATAGGCAAAATGGTACGTACTCAAGCCGACAAAGTAGCAGCTATCTTAATAATTGGTGAATCTGGAAAGAATCTCCATGAAGCGGAACGTTTATTTAATGAGAGATACTCAGATCGCCCTATCTCGAGAACTTATTTGAGGGAGCTTCTTCACATGTTTGAAGCTACAGGTAGTGTTCAAGATGCCAAATGATCTGGTCGACCAACATTTAGTGATGATAAAAAAATTGATATAGTTGCTGAAATGGTAGTAAACCCTACTTCCTCTTCAACTAAAGTTGCGTCTATCTGTGAAGTAATAAGTAAAAGTACAGTACAGAGAGTGTTGACTAAAAATAAATTTAATCCATACAAGTTGAAAATGGTGCACCACCTTTCGGATGACGACCCCGACAGAAGACTCAAATTCTGTGAATGTATGAAAAATAAAATTAGTCAAAACCCACATTACACAAAAACAATTTGTTTTAGTGACGAAAGTACTTTTTGCCTCAATGGAAATGTGAATACAGAAAATGTAAGGTATTGGAGGGACACAAATCCTCACACCTTTCGTGAACAACATACCCAATTTCCAGAAAAAGTCAATGTTTGGCAGGTATATTGGGAAACCACGTAGTTGGTCCTGTTTTCCTAAATTCAAATTTAAGCGGTGAAGTGTATCTGGAGATGTTACAAAATGCAATTAAGCCGTTAATTCTTGAAATTCTGGAAGATAATCCAGATGAACTCGGCCATCTGGAAATAACATTTCAACAAGATGGTGCTCCTGCACATTATTTGGTGCAGTAAGACTTTACCAGGATGAAGAATATCGAGGTAGATGGATCGGCCGGCGAGGTCCTATAGATTGGCCACCTCGGTCATCAGATCTGGCACCATTAGATTTTTTTCTATGGGGGTACATGAAATCCAAGGTTTATACTACGGCACCAGATAGCATTGGCGTTTTGAAAGAAATAATTATTGAAGAATGCAATGCAATTTCAGCTGACACATTCGAACGAGTACGACAAGAGTTTACTAATAGGATGTATTACTCTCAGGAAGTAGACGGAGCACATTTCGAACACTTGCTATAAGAATCCATTGTTGATATTTGATTAATTAAATTTAAAAAAATAATTTCAATAATTTTTATATTTATTTAATTTATCCGTCAAAATTAGTTTAAACCCAAACAAAATTAATATGGCTATGTAGCCAATGTCAATGCCTTTCAAACGAGATATCACTTGCCATAAGGTCCAGCGTTCCAGCTACCGTTGTCAAGATTAACTATTTATAGTATAAAAATAATTTGATGGTCCCTATCTGACACAACGAAAAAATTTGACAACTAGACAATCAATAATATTTTGAAGTTTAAGACTACAAAACTTTGTTGTCAAATTTTATTAAGGTCCATTCATAGTAGATCACACCTCTGGTAAAATGTTTAATAAAATATTTTATTTTATGACATTCTAACGATATGTATTCCACTAGAAATGGAATCCAGTGAAGTGCACGTTCCAGGAACGGTTTTTATTGGGATAGCGCTTTTTTTCTCGCTTATTTTGGAAATTTTGTTAATATAAACGCGTTTGTTGTTACTTTTTTGTGTATGATTATTATTGTTTTCAAAATATGTATAACTCAGTTCGGTGATTTTGTGTATTGAAGTGTGTATCGATTAACAACCATTCCAAAGATAAATCATAAGAAAACCTGGATAAAAACTTATGATGCTATCCTGATAACGCAGGTAATTGATTATTGGAAATTTCTCTTTCTAACATTGGTAACCAAATTTGACTACATTCGGCTGAAATACTAGCTACACATTTATCTGAATTTAATTGTATTAAAGCACTTTCTTTGATTTTTCGTCTTTTATTATTGGGCTCTTTCAATATTATTTTTGTCGAATCCCATTGAATTTTATGCCCCTCTTCCCAAGCATGTTTGCAAATACCTGACTTAAAGAACTCCCTATCTTTGATATACTTTTTATGTTAATTTATTCGGACTTTCAATGGTCTAGATGTTTCACCTAAATAGAATTTGTCGCATTCACAAGATATCTGATATATGCAGTTTTTTGAAGATTGTTCTTCATTTTTTAGCTTCGTTTTTGTTAGTATAGATCTCAATGTATTGCTAGAAATAAAAAATAAAAAAACATTATTGTGGTTTGATTCCCAAAAAAAAAATAAGAAAAAAGAATAAGTAATGCCACAAGGAACTTATAGAAGATAAAAAAATCTCTACCTGAAAATAGCAATTTTTCGAAAATAAGTTGACTTTAGATGGCCATAGCTTCACGAAACAGAAGCAGTCAACAGAAAATTGGGCAGATTTCATTAGACACCTGAACGAAAAATATCAGCTGCTTATCAACCGTCTACTTCGAAATCTGAAGGTATGACAGACAGTATTTAAAAAATATGCACAATTTCTCTAAAACAGCAGCTTAGTTAGCAGCTTTCCGTGAAGCCGGGCTTTAGTGTGAACAAATAAACAATTTTTTCCTGAAAGTGGAAGGTTTACAGAAAATATTGCCGCCTTGAATGAGTCTTTAAGTTATATATTTTTCAAAATAACGAAGAATTCGACGATTTAGAATTTCAAAAAAACTCTCTAGCGGCTGGATTTGATTGTATCTGGCTGAAATATTTAGGATCATCTCATTTTCTAGGGTACTTTCGGGAAAAAAATACGGCATCAAAATAGCTGACCCAAGCGCGCACACTTTCTTCGATAACTAATGGATCTGTCCATTTATGTATATTGCCCTTTAAAGGGATTGTAAAATCTATTGGGCAATAAATTATTGTTAGTCAAACGTCCCTGCAAAAATTTCTGAAAATACCATTTATGCAAAAAATTCTAAATTGTTATTACAACTATACTCACCGGCAAAATTATCCATACATTCAAACAATTGATGAAGTTTGCCTATTGATAAATTTGTTGTTTTGAATTCGATTTGATTAATTTTCATTTCGTATTGTAGGTAAATACCTATATTATGAGCACATGTATTGAATTTTAAGAAAATTGGGCAAACCTAATTTTATACAGGGTGACACTGAGTGTGGTTTTTTACTTTGAACTTTAAAACCACATGTGGAGTGACAGGGTTACATATTGTTTGTAAAGATGCTTCGTTTCTTCACAACTCATTTTTTAATTTATTACAATAGCTTAATATTTGTAAAAGATACAAAAGTTTAGTAAAAACGTTACATTTTTTTTTGTGGTAATAATAATAAGTTTACGAATTTAACTTTTTAAACGTGTTTTTTCTGAGGGACAGAAAAGTTACTTCTTTGCAATTGAAAACAGATTAAAAGACGTAAGGCACGTTCAAGTAAGTGACAAAACAATAAGATGGCGGCTTTTTGATATAGGACTGCGTGCCAGGAAACTGGTCTAGAGTTATTGAGACACCACCTGGTTGAATGAGAATTGTACGTGAATATTTAGCCGAGGTTGAAATCCCAGTAGTAAATTGCCTGCTCTAAGCACAGACCTAAACCCAATTGTGCTTGTTTGGGATGCTCTTGGGAGGAAAATACGATGTCGTCTACCAGTTTAAAAAATATGCAAACTGGTGACATACCATAGTTTTTGGCACTGGCATAGCCAACAGGCCAGCTATATACATACCATATTTAATTACAAAATTTGTAAATAGGACGATTACACCGGTCAATATAGACATTTGAAATAACAAAAATTCCCGGAGAGCCAAATATTGGTGGAGAGCTGGTGTTTACCATTACAAATGAAGTGTCAAAAGTCCCCATCGATCCTATGTGTCCGGGGTCAAAGATCAAAATTTGAGGTTTTTTGGATTTTTTTCGAAAACGGTAAGTTTTATCAACAGTAAAAACACAAGAGCTTTTTTTTTATCGGATAAATTTTTCTTTGCAACGAAACAGTTTTGCCAATCACTAATTTTACGAGAAAAACTGACATGATAAAATCGCGACACCGAAGGTGGAGCGATTTTATCTAATGTCAGTTTTTCGAGCAAATTTAGTGATTGGCAAAACTTTGAGTTAGGGAGAAATTTATCTGATAAAAGAAAAGCTCGAGTGTTTTTTGGCAAGATAAATTAACGACAGAATATATGGATGAACAACAACAATAATTATCTTTATTAATACAAAAAGTTAAATAATTACCACACCGATTCAAAATAAAAGCACTATATGTTTAAAATTCAAAAATCTGACAGATTAATTGACACTTTTTGCCGTCTTGCCAACACTTAATTGCTGTGAAATTATAAGTAACCAAACTTGCGACTCATTGTCATTGTGGAAAAGTGACGTCCGCTTACTAGATATTGAGGAAGAGAAGTTTTTATCCGATAAAAAAGGATGCACCTTTTTTATCGATGTCAAAGTGACAATAACATTTCCACGTATATGACATTTTAACATTGGAGTTTATTTATCAACAGTAAAAACACAAGAGCTTTTTTTTTATCGGATAAATTTCTTCATTAGATAAACTATCAGATTTAAAGTTCAACAAAAGCCATTATTTGATCAGTTTTGATGTAGTTAGTCTCTTCACAAATGTACCGGTACAGAAAACAATAGAACTTGTCAAATCAAAATTAGAAATTGATCTGACCCTTACAGAAAGGACCAAATTGAGCGTAACAGCAATAATAGAATTATTAAAATTATGTATAACAAAAACATATTTTCAATTCAATAATGATTTTTATGAACAGCATTTTGGTCTTGCCATGGGCTCTTGCCTCTCACCAATTCTATCGAATATTTACATGGAACATTTTGAAACCAAAATAGTAAATAATCAAAAATTAAAACCAATTGTCTGGTGGAGATATGTTGACGACATTTTTGCAATATGGCCTTACGACTTAGTATCTCTGAATGATTTTTTAACAAACATAAATGAAGGAGAAAAATCCATCAAATTTGAAATTGAAATTGAAAATAACAATTTTTTACCATTTTTAGATGTTCTTATTAATAAAACACCTACAGGGTATGAAACAAGTGTTTACCGTAAGCCAACACACACTAATAGGTATTTGAATTTTTATTCAAATCATTCTATAAGCGTTAAAAAAGGAATAGTAAAATCTTTATACGATAGGGCCAAAATTATTTGTTCTAACGATAATAGTAGATAGTGCTAGACAGATTCTGGAGCACTACTTCAAAAATCTCCGCTTGGTGGCGCTGGGCGGCGCGCGCGTAGGCCGCCATTTTTAATTTTAAATTATTAAATTAAAAAAACTCGAGTGTGGATCGAACCCAGGTCCTTCGCATTCATAGCTATACGCCTAACCCACTCAGCCATGGAGCTCTCCGAATATTAGATTCGAAAAAAGGTAGTGTTGCTGCGCGCGCGTTGAATCGAGCCGGCAGCGATCTCACTTGTGTATAGGATGCGAAGAAGTGTATTATATGCTGTAATAAGTGTGACAAAGAAGGTAGGAGTTGGACAGAGAAAGTATTCGCATCGAAAGATCCCGCGCGCACCCTACGCTTCTTGCTGTAAAATGTGACGTAGTCGAGAAAGATACGTTAGGCGGCGCGCTGGAATATACCGGGGGACTTAAAAGTAACTTATGTTGAAATATTACTAAGAATTTCTATACCGGGTGGCTTAAAATAACATATGCGTGACACGTCGCGTGCTACGTCAAACGCAACGTGTCACGTGTAACGGTGAACGCAACGTGTCACGTCAAACGTCACGTGTCACGTCAAACGTCACGTGTAACGGCTAACCGTACTACGCCAAACGTCACGTGCTACGTCACGTCTAACAGCTCATTTGTAATATGGCTTCGGAAGAGTACAGTCATCGAATTGAAGAGTTTATTAGGAAAATTGGTAAATTAAATGAAGAAATTGCTTTTTATGAGGAAAAAAGTGAGGTTATGAGGCAAATAGAGAATCTCAGTTTATCTGGTGGGGAAGAAGTACGACAGACGTGGTGCAGTCTTAGTATAAACTGGTTACCTAAAGAGTTAGCATACAGACAATTACCGCAAATTACTTATCCGTTAAGACGTATTCAACCATGTTCAACAGAACAGAAAAGGATATAAAAAATGAAATTAATAATGTTTTTGTCATGTCGTGTGTAATATTAGTATTTGTCTTTGTTTTAATTTTAAAAATTATTTTAAAAATTGTAAAACGAAAATTTGAATCTTCATGTAATATAAAAGTTGATGAATATACAGAGTGTTTCAATAAAAACCCCTTGTTACTTAAAAAACTTTATTTATAATGGTAATACAGTATTTGAAAACCAGTGGCGGAGGCGTTGTACATTTCTTTCGGTACACGAATATACTCCAGTGGCGTGGCAGGGGTTTGGATCTTGAACAAAGTTTCCTGTTTCACACGGCGTACCATCAAATTTGCAAACGTCAATAATATGTGGAAAAATACCGAAAATGTGACATTTCTTTTGCAGAAACTCGGCTTTTTGTTGTCCTCGAACGTAAATGTAGTCTGCGGCATACAATAACTTGCTTTCTAATATTTCATTTACTTTAGAATATTCTACATCTCCTGAAGAGTATCGAATGCCGTGCACATTTCTTTCCAAGTATGATGTGGTCTTTTTGTCCTCGTTACTTAATGTGGAAAACGGTTGCGGTGGTAAAAATATGTAATGTGAACTTTTGAAGCCAATTTCTATGGTGAGCTCTTTGGCAACGAAAAGACCGTCTACGACAAAACCTTGAATGTCTACGAATGCTACTCTCATGTTGACGTCTGCTCGAACACTAACTCCGATCAGCAACTAGTTCAAGCTTTTAACAATTTCGGTGAGGGGGAAGTATTCCATCACGCAATCGTGAATTATGATGCAATAGACTTTGGTATTTTCGGGGAAGCCTATGTTTGCTTCAATGTCGAGTTTCACATCGACTGTGGACGCCTTCATGCTTTCCTCCTGCTTTGAACAATCGATAACAAACAATGCTCGTTTCTTGAAAGAAGAATAATCCAGCAGGGGACGCTTCTGTGTGGAGTTTGCGTAGTTGGGATAGAATTCAGTATAGTTAAAATAGGCTTCATTGTAGTCAGTTTTAGCGAAATCCAATTGCATTCTTTCATTAGGCCAATATTCACCGTTAAGTGACAGTCTTATACTTTGCACGTCGGCATTGTCAAATAAAGTAGGATCGGCTGTAGTCACGTTACGTTTGTCGGTTTGGAAGAAGACAATAACAAAACGGGGTCTTTCAACTGAAGTGGATGTCTTAACAGCCCAAACTTCACGTCTTGCACCTTTAGTAATTGAGGGTAATTCGTGTAACTCCCACTTCCTAAATGGAATAACTATAGGTTGATCTTTTTGAATGGATTTCATGAGATTTATCTTTATATCGTCATTAGGAAAGATATGTTTAACTTTTAGTTCAACACTTGTAATATTAATTTTAGCTGTTGTAGTGGAGAGCGTACCAGAGACATTCTTTTCCGTAATATATATGCAATCATTATCGTTTCGTGCTCGAACTAATCGTATTGTTTGACGTCCACATGTAATCATGGGATAATCGTTGAAAATGTTAAAAATATGTTTGAGAGGTATTTGAAGGTTGAAGGACTTGTCGCTGACATTGAGAATGGGATCTTTCGGGTAATTCCAGCCGGCTATAGCCATATGATTGGAATCTTCTTGGTTATAACATGTCATAGCACGTACGGCACTTATTATTCCAGGATCCCGAACTGTTTCCATTTCCCTGGCACTTTCACTGTACGTACATGAATCGAATAGGAAGGCACCAACATTATTTGCTAATTTTACGTCACCAGCTCCATGTGTTTCAAGCAACCCTTTAATGCACAACAAAGTATCGCTCATTGCAAAAAACGAATCAACTTGATTAATGCTAAACTCCACAATGTCACTGCAATTGAATGATTTTATAAATGGAGCATAGGTTCTATATTCAGCCTTTCTAATTGAATCGTCAAACATTGGCTTACGATAGATATCAAACATCGAAGGCATGTTGTCGTTTTGACGAAGCCGTTTTCCATACGTGGTTGTCATTTTTCAATTTAAACCCCAGCGATTGCAGAACCAATTTGTTTGCGAACGTGAGCTGTTTTAGCTTTGGCGACTGCTTAGCTAATGAAGTTGAAAGCTCTGCAGACTGTCTTTTATGATTGATTATTAGTCCCATCTGCCTCGCACTCTAAGCTCCAACACCAAAGTACTAAGTTCTCCACGGAAGTTTACAGGCTGACCGTCCTGGTCTAAGGCTATGACGGTGATATTGGTTATTTCACGTTGTGGTATAACGGGTAAGTAGAGCAAATTATGAGGAATTTCGTCAATGGAATATCCTGGATCTACTTGTACGACGAATTCGTAAATGGTATGAGCAGGTCTGTTTGCATCGAAGGCTCCAGTGGTAATGTTACAATCGAAGCGGATACTGGATACTTTAATGATTTTGACGGGGAGATCTGAAGAGTGCGTTTTGTTAGCGTCAAGTATTTTCGGTGAAAATCCTAATATTCTTCCAAGACTATCAGTTTGCATAAAGGAAATTTTGTATTTACTTGAAATTTCACATTTCAACGTATTGTGATTGGGTTTTAGTGAAAATACCGGTCTAGTTGAATTGCTCGCACCCAACTTATCACAGATAAACTCTTCAAGGTCAGCAATTTCATAACATCCTGTGGGAAAATTGAAACTTTGAAGCTTGTCTTTGGTATCGTAGTAGTAAAACGTACAATTTTCAATGTTTGGTATACTGTGATATGAATGAAAAGATCGTAGAGCTATTTCGTAATCATTCTTTGGATCGAGGACAATAGGGGTAGGAGGCTGAAAGGTGAACACGTGATTGGTGCTGTTAACTCTCAGCAACTGCGACATGATGACTAATGAAATACGAGGCATGTTTGAATTTAAATATCATTTTTTATTTTTTTAATGTTTGTTTACAAAGGAAACAAGTAGCTTGCGAACTCGGTGGACCGTCACAATGCGTCGTCCAATCAGGTCGGTTGTAATGGATGAAACAAGGCAGTCGTATTTGTAGTTCAAAATTTGCTCGATATTCATTGGGAAGTTTATGCCACATATCAAGCAATTCCGAAGGCCTTACACACTCTATTAGATGCTCAAGGGGAAAGTCCTTTAGTTCTTCGGCAGTGAAACTACTCAATGTTTTTCCATGGTAGATATGTTGTAGTAATAGTTCCGTCATTGTTGTAGAAATTTCAAACACAAATGACCGCAATTGATTTGATCGTAGTTTTGATATTGGGTATTGTTGTAGAAAATTCTCGCACTCTTTCCCAGATATTTAACAACTTCTTTCGGCGGCTTCAAGTTACCAAATGAATCGAAATACTCTACATTGTTGTTTATCTTTCTGTAAGCTACCCAATGACTTCCGCTATTCTTAGAGGTATCCAAATTAACCACTGCGCATTCTTGTCTTCGAGGACCGTCTTTGGGCAGAGTGTCTCGCATGAACACTCCTCGAAAATGTGGTATTTTAAGCGATTTTGCGTAATGTGTTATGTCAAAGTCGGATAGTGCGTGATTGGGTAGCTTTATAAGTTTTTTTTCAAATACAATCCAAAACCGCCTTTTGGATACTTTTTCAGATACAGGCCAGATCCTACACGTTCCATAGCCTTATTATGACGTACATCTTCTTCCAATTTCTTTTGCGCATGCTTTGCGTCAATAACAGTTTTAGCAATCCCAGCAGCACCACCTGACAAAGCTCCGAGTGCCGAAAGGCCAGCAAACAAAGGGATAAGTGGTAGGAAACCTCCGGATTTCGCTACAGGTATTACTCGAGGAACCTCGACTTATTTTCTCCCACCAAATTCTTTAATAAGTGCTTTGGCTGCTCGTAAGGCAAACGTTGCAGTGTCTTTCAAAGATGTCCCTTTTTTCATGGACTTTCCCACTTTTAGAATGACATCTCGATGCAAGGAACGACGTTTGCGGTGGCGACATCCCATCCCCAGCTTTCTTTTCGCCTTCATTCCGCCTGTCACAAGTAATGCAGCAGTTTTCTCTGCAAAAGAAGCGTCTTTTGATTTGACGCGAGCCCAAGCTTTATCTTCAAGTATCCGATCGGCTTTGTGTCGTTCTTCGAGAGACTTATTCTTCCAGTAAGAAATATCGTGTTGTTTACAAGCAGCGTCCAAGGGGTTAATGCCTGGATCTCCACGATCAAGACGTTTTTCCAATTTTGTACCGGCTAACAGAAAAACAATTAATTTTTTTCGCAAAAAGGGTGGGGTGGTTTACTTACGTCCACAGTACTGATAGCTAGGTAAGTGAAGTTCAATAGGTAGTTTATTGATGAGAGAATTTAAGAGACCTTCTCCTTCAAACACCAACATTAAGACTGATACGCGTAAGTGGTGACACCTATATTTAAAGAGTAGTACTACGAAAAACGACACACACAATGAAAATAATTCAACAAGAGCAGACGATACCCATTGAAAATCTAGATTTCACCTCAACGCCATCGATTGGCAAACATGGTAAATTGTTACCAAATTCTTTCCGTGCCATTATATGCGGTCCCAGCGGGTGTGGAAAGACGAACGTCGTGCTGGCGCTCCTATTTAATCCGAATGGCGCGAAATTCAAAAACGTTTATGTTTATTCAAAATCGTTATTCCAACCAAAGTACCAATTGCTGCAAGAAGTTATAGCACAAGTCAAGGGCGTTGGCTATTTTCCATTTAAAGACAACGAGGAAATAATAAGTCCAGATAAAGCTCGGCCTAATTCTGTCTTTTTATTCGATGACGTTGCATGTGATGGTCAACAGAAAATTCGTGAATACTACTCCATGTGTAGACATAAAGATATTGATGCCGCTTATCTTTGTCAAACATACTCAAAAATACCGAAACAGCTTATACGCGATAATTGTAATGTAATTGTGTTATTCAAGCAAGATGAGGTGAACTTGAAGCATATATTCGACGAACACGTATCTCCAGACATGACATTCGACACATTTAAAAATGTGTGTTCAACGTGCTGGTGTGACCACTATGGCACTTTGGTAATTGCGAAGGATATCGCTTTAAATACTAAACTAAGAACGGAAGCCATTACAGCTTTTGCCAAAAATTTGTATAAATTGATGAATAACGCGGTGTTTGGTAAAACCATGGAAAATATACGAAATCATAGGATAGTGAAATTATCAAGATCATATTTGGGACGTTATGGAGCTAAAAACTTGATTGCTAGTCCTTGGTTTCATTCTAGAACAATTTTTGAAGAAAATTTAGTTGCAATAGAATTAAAAAAGAGTAATCTTGTTTTCAATAAGCCCCTGTACATTGGGATGGCCATTTTAGACATTTCAAAAACTTGTATCTATGACTTCCATTATTCATACATCATCCCTAAATTGGGAAAAAAAAATTGCAAATTAATGTATACAGATACAGATAGTTTCACGTATGAACTTCATTGTAATGACGTATACGAAGAAGTGATAAAGGATGATATTCACATGTTTGATACCAGTGATTATGCAGAGGGTAATCACTTTAACATTCCGTTAGCAAACAAAAAGGTGTTAGGTTTGATGAAAGATGAATGTAATGGTTCTATTATGACGCATTTCATAGGGCTACGTTCAAAAATGTATGCTTTTAAAGTTAAGGGTGGGAAAATAGTGAAAAAATCTAAGGGGGTAAAGAAAAATGTTGTAAAAAATAAAATTACTTTCGAAGATTACTTGAACTGTTTAAAAAACTGGAAGTCAAAGTACATTTTCCAAAACACAATTCAGTCCTATGCACATAACGTTTTCAGTATTGAACAAAAGAAAGTGGGTCTTTCTCCTGAAGATGATAAGCGGTCACTAATTCCAGAGTCGTTTGATACGCTTCCCTGGGGTCATTACAAACTAAGTAACACTGAGTAATATTTTAATTTTTCGTTGAGTATATGTATATAAAAATGTACTCTCATTGTTTTAGATATGAATACATTAAGCGAAAACTGCATAAAAATAATTTGCGAAAATATAGAATGTCTAGCAGATTTTTTCGAATCGTCAAAATTACCATGGAATCTTACCAAACAAATCGCAAAAAAATTTGCAGAATACAAATGGAGATTTTTAAATAAGACCGCTCAAAATGATCAGTCACGGTTTTGTAGAAATCTCGATTTTGTTCATTGTTCACAAGACATTCTGTACAAAGACCGAAATGCTGTACTTGCTAGATCTGACTGGGACTACATATTTGAAGACGAGTCTGAATATTGCATATGGGTTAACTATTATAGGATTGATAGATATAACATATATGTTTGTAAAGAATGTTTTGATAGCATTAAAGGATGCCATAAAAGATTGAGGAAACATTTGATTGTAATCAATGATCATCACCATGATGTTTGCGAGTCAGAAGATATAATTCGTGACTTGTATCACAATAAAGATTGGTGGTGTCAAAGTTGCTATAGAACAGTACTTTTTGAAACAAATGATAAAGATTCTTGTATTGCGAAACTTCATAATTCTCCTAGAGCTCTCAGATTTAGGGGAACATATGATAGTGATAGCGATATTGACCATTTTGACGGATTCTAGTATTATCAATTCATTATTTTGTTTTTCTTTCATTTTTATAATTTAATCTTTTGTCAGTTCAATCAAATTTTGTGATTTATACTTTTAAGATGTGTAAGTTTTATAGTTATTGTTTATCATAAATATATTGATCTTTTGCCGGTTCAATCAAATTTTTGTGATTTAGAATTTTAAGATGTTATAGTTATTGTTTATCATAAATATATATATATTATAAAATTCATTTTTTATTTCTTTTTCCTACATTCATGTGAAGACTCAAAGTGCTATTTGAGAATTTTATTACTGAGTATAACAAAATTATCACGCTGTCAAAAGGACCAAATGTTAATCCTGTACGAAACACTTGTCACGTCAAATGTCACATTCTCACGTCAAATGTCATGTTGTCACGTCAAATGTCACGTTGTCACGTCAAATGTTCATTCTCACGTTAAATGTCACGTTGGCACGTCAAATGTCGCGTTGTCACGTTAAATGTCACATTCTCACGTCAAATGTCACGTTGTCACGTCAAATGGAACTTCATATTGATCTTTCAAATGGAAAATTGATTTGAACTCAAAACTTATTCGCACACACAACCAGTTCAAGAAAACAACAATAATACACAATTATTTATTTAAGTCATTGATAACTTTAAGTTTATAAAAGTATACATATTCTCTGAGAGCGTTGTTCAACATATCGTTTGGGGTTATGGAACAAAATGCATATAAAATTTGTAAAGGACTTTCAGAGGTGATAGTTTTACAGAAATCCAAAACATTATAATAATATTGACAAAAATTTAAATTTTCCAACATAGCTATACGTTGTAAAATCAAATTATTTAGTTTTAAAATTTGGGACACTTCTTCTTCATCCATATAATATTCAACTCCATATTTCTTGACGAAAATCAACTTAGACCCGTCATAATTTAATGGAGTAATGGTGCAGTACTCTCCACATGGAAACGAATCAGGTTGGAACTTGTCGGCGTCGTCTGTGGCATGAAAGAAAGCATTCATCTGTTGCGTCATTATTGAAATAAAGGTATACCATTCGTAAGTGCTGAAAGATATTTTGCTGCACTTTAGCTGTTGGGATAGAATAACAGCAGGCGTAAATGATCTTGCAGGACTTATTCCACATTTCATCTCATAACCAGAAATTGTATATTGTGTTGAAAGTAGGTATACATTTTCGGACTTTGCAGCAGTTTCATAATTTTCCAAAATTCTATCCAACTCTGTACTGCAGTCAGATAAACTGGATTCGAAGTAACTGGAAGAAGAAGAATAACCACTATCTTGAAAAGTCATGTTGCTAACTAAGCTCAAGTACTGAAGCGCTCTTCAATTTATAGTTTTCGTTCTTTGCGGTCAGCCATCTTCTTCGGTATTCATACGCAGCGAAGCGTAGTGCTACAAAACGGCCTTGTTTTCAATCCAACTGTTGTGTTTTTTGTCTAGTCCGAGCCATTTCACATACATTTTGTCGCCCTTTCTTCTGAGAACTTTTTCCACCAAGTAAATGTCTGAATTCGATGTTTTCTGTAGTTCTTCATCGTAGAAGCAGCCGCTGATTGGTGTACCTTGCATGTCTTCGAGTAAATACGTAGCGGGATTGGTTATTTTCACTTTGGTGATTTTGAATAGTTCTGTAGTCCAATTGGGTGTATATCCTTTTTCAAAGACATGCTTTGCCTTGGATATGCGCACAATGTCGCCAACTTTGAATTTTCGCGGGCCTGCTATTTTCAAATGGCTATAGGTGTTATTCAAAATGGATTTTTCATTGGATTTATTGACTTGAGAAGGTTTATATTTTGTTGTGGAATGTTTTGTATTGTTGTAGTCTTGAGTAATTTTCGGGAGAATATCGATCCATTTGTAGGTGCCATTTAAACTGAAATACTTGTAGAGTTTCGATTTCAGCGTTCTTATAACACGCTCAGCCATTGAAGCTTTCATTATACTAAATACGCTATAATGATTTATATCATGTTTTTTCATTAAATTTTGGAATTTGCTGTTGTAAAATTCCTTTCCCTGATCAGATTGCAGATTTTTTGGTATTCGTCTAGTGTGAGCGAGAATGTCCGAGAATGCCCGAGTAATCTCCTCTCCGGTCTTCGTCTTTAGTGGGCGTGTCCACACAAACTTTGAAAAACAATCAATAACGACTAGTATCATTTTATGATTCCTATTTTGTGGAGCAAAATTCCTCATCTCCGCAAGATCCATTTGCCAAAGATCGTCAAGGCCCTTAATGATAGTGCGTCTCCGAGGGAATTTTTTCCGTATCGGTTTGTGGAGCTCGTTTACAAGCTGAATTTTTTCTTTAGAATACATATTATGTACCAGCTAGCTTCAGCTCCAGACTGTTAATGCGGTTAACGGTATTCGTATTCATAACCTTAATATTGTCTACAATGCCTGAAACGTTAGTTTTCATATCAGAGACGGATCTGATATTTTCTGTAATTTCTTTTTGTAACTCACGTATGCTTTCAACACACATGTTAATAGAAACAGTGAATTCTTTTCGAATAAAGGCTTTCGCTGCGACAATTGATTCGTCGACGTATTTCTTCGTAGCCATATCCCTACCTGCTACAGGGGGATTTCGCGAAATGAATGCATCAATGTCGTTAGTTTTATTTTGTAAGTTGGCAATATGCGCCTGTAATATGGGGATTTTCGTCTTATGAAGCTCATTTCTTATATCGTTCAATCCTACTGCTAAATCCTTTATATCACTGTCTTGTTGCTGCAGCACCACACCATGCGTATGAATTAATGGCGAGTTGATAGTACGTAGGCCATTCAATTGCACATCAACATATTTTTTTGTTGCAGCATCACTATTTGTTGTCGGTTCCTTAACATTACAAATTTTCACATTTTCAATATCGATATCACCGTCCGGTGTATGAGGAAACGTAATTTTCGCCGGTAAACGCGCATAGGGCGTTTGATGTCTATGTCCGAATTTATCGACTGGCATAATTGAAATGAACAAGTTTCAACTTGTATTATTCTATTATATCAGCCTCCTTGAGCTCATTGATAATTGCTACTATTTCGTTGCCGTGTGACGTATTACCTGCCTCTTTCGAAGCAATCAACAACTTCAAACGATCCACTAATTCATTGGCATCGTCCCAATAAATATACTCCATAGGTTTATCATTATATGTTAAACGATCGATACCTTTTCCTTTTGCTAAAGGAATCGATTTTAGACGAGTCAATACCTGAGACGATCTATTCGTCGATAGAGATTTTGTTTTGAATAAAGGTTTTATGATGTAGTGATATTTTTCAGTACTTGAGCCCTTAAGACGATCTAACGTGTCTAAATGAACTTCAGTTGTTGTCAAAAGATTTTTATAGTTCTGTAAATCTTGATCATTGTAACTGGGGTCTCGGTAAAATAGAAGCTCATACAAGCCTGGTGTTCCAATTACATATCTTCCTCCTTTGTTTTTCTCAGGTAGTATGTTTATATTACCGGTTTTTCCATCGAACGCAATTCGACGTTTGCCTAATGACCAACCGATTTCATCATTGTATATCGGACCATAATTTTTATCAATTTTATCATCTTTTTGGAAGTAATCTTCAATGAACTGATGACTGATGGCAGGATATTGATCCAAATAGTCTGCGAAAGCTTCCTGAGAAATTTCGGGACGCATCTGTTCTGGAGAACGTGTAATATTGCCGGATTCATCGGTTTCGGCCACCGGTTCCGTTTCGAGAAAAGGTGTAAACACATCATCAGGTTCTTCTTCTTCCTCCTTCTTTATTTCCTCTTTTGGATTTAAATTTGTAATCGTTTTTTGTAATGTCTTTGAGGATTGCACAATTTCTTCAAGTGGTTTGGATATCGGCTTGAATAGTTTATTGATAGACTCATCTTGCTCTGATTTACCCAATTTCAACGCCAAGTATTTTTTGCGAATCGATCTTGCAAGTTCAGACACTTTTTTCTTGCGCAATGCAGTAGCAACCTTATCATCAGACATATTGGTGCAGACTAAAGGCACATCTTACAATTTTATATATTTATCGAATCCTTTGCGATACCTACCATCATTGAAGGGGAAATCCTTCGCAATTACCAAAGTGCCATAACGGTCACACCAGCACGTTGAACACACATTTTTAAATGTGTCGAATGTCATGTCTGGAGATACGTGTTCGTCGAATATATGCTTCAAGTTCACCTCATCTTGCTTGAATAACACAATTACATTACAATTATCGCGTATAAGCTGTTTCGGTATTTTTGAGTATGTTTGACAAAGATAAGCGGCATCAATATCTTTATGTCTACACATGGAGTAGTATTCACGAATTTTCTGTTGACCATCACATGCAACGTCATCGAATAAAAAGACAGAATTAGGCCGAGCTTTATCTGGACTTATTATTTCCTCGTTGTCTTTAAATGGAAAATAGCCAACGCCCTTGACTTGTGCTATAACTTCTTGCAGCAATTGGTACTTTGGTTGGAATAACGATTTTGAATAAACATAAACGTTTTTGAATTTCGCGCCATTCGGATTAAATAGGAGCGCCAGCACGACGTTCGTCTTTCCACACCCGCTGGGACCGCATATAATGGCACGGAAAGAATTTGGTAACAATTTACCATGTTTGCCAATCGATGGCGTTGAGGTGAAATCTAGATTTTCAATGGGTATCGTCTGCTCTTGTTGAATTATTTTCATTGTGTGTGTCGTTTTTCGTAGTACTACTCTTTAAATATAGGTGTCACCACTTACGCGTATCAGTCTTAATGTTGGTGTTTGAAGGAGAAGGTCTCTTAAATTCTCTCATCAATAAACTACCTATTGAACTTCACTTACCTAGCTATCAGTACTGTGGACGTAAGTAAACCACCCCACCCTTTTTGCGAAAAAAATTAATTGTTTTTCTGTTAGCCGGTACAAAATTGGAAAAACGTCTTGATCGTGGAGATCCAGGCATTAACCCCTTGGACGCTGCTTGTAAACAACACGATATTTCTTACTGGAAGAATAAGTCTCTCGAAGAACGACACAAAGCCGATCGGATACTTGAAGATAAAGCTTGGGCTCGCGTCAAATCAAAAGACGCTTCTTTTGCAGAGAAAACTGCTGCATTACTTGTGACAGGCGGAATGAAGGCGAAAAGAAAGCTGGGGATGGGATGTCGCCACCGCAAACGTCGTTCCTTGCATCGAGATGTCATTCTAAAAGTGGGAAAGTCCATGAAAAAAGGGACATCTTTGAAAGACACTGCAACGTTTGCCTTACGAGCAGCCAAAGCACTTATTAAAGAATTTGGTGGGAGAAAATAAGTCGAGGTTCCTCGAGTAATACCTGTAGCGAAATCCGGAGGTTTCCTACCACTTATCCCTTTGTTTGCTGGCCTTTCGGCACTCGGAGCTTTGTCAGGTGGTGCTGCTGGGATTGCTAAAACTGTTATTGACGCAAAGCATGCGCAAAAGAAATTGGAAGAAGATGTACGTCATAATAAGGCTATGGAACGTGTAGGATCTGGCCTGTATCTGAAAAAGTATCCAAAAGGCGGTTTTGGATTGTATTTGAAAAAAAACTTATAAAGCTACCCAATCACGCACTATCCGACTTTGACATAACACATTACGCAAAATCGCTTAAAATACCACATTTTCGAGGAGTGTTCATGCGAGACACTCTGCCCAAAGACGGTCCTCGAAGACAAGAATGCGCAGTGGTTAATTTGGATACCTCTAAGAATAGCGGAAGTCATTGGGTAGCTTACAGAAAGATAAACAACAATGTAGAGTATTTCGATTCATTTGGTAACTTGAAGCCGCCGAAAGAAGTTGTTAAATATCTGGGAAAGAGTGCGAGAATTTTCTACAACAATACCCAATATCAAAACTACGATCAAATCAATTGCGGTCATTTGTGTTTGAAATTTCTACAACAATGACGGAACTATTACTACAACATATCTACCATGGAAAAACATTGAGTAGTTTCACTGCCGAAGAACTAAAGCACTTTCCCCTTGAGCATCTAATAGAGTGTGTAAGGCCTTCGGAATTGCTTGATATGTGGCATAAACTTCCCAATGAATATCGAGCAAATTTTGAACTACAAATACGACTGCCTTGTTTCATCCATTACAACCGACCTGATTGGACGACGCATTGTGACGGTCCACCGAGTTCGCAAGCTACTTGTTTCCTTTGTAAACAAACATTAAAAAAATAAAAAATGATATTTAAATTCAAACATGCCTCGTATTTCATTAGTCATCATGTCGCAGTTGCTGAGAGTTAACAGCACCAATCACGTGTCCACCTTTCAGCCTCCTACCCCTATTGTCCTCGATCCAAAGAATGATTACGAAATAGCTCTACGATCTTTTCATTCATATCACAGTATACCAAACATTGAAAATTGTACGTTTTACTACTACGATACCAAAGACAAGCTTCAAAGTTTCAATTTTCCCACAGGATGTTATGAAATTGCTGACCTTGAAGAGTTTATCTGTGATAAGTTGGGTGCGAGCAATTCAACTAGACCGGTATTTTCACTAAAACCCAATCACAATACGTTGAAATGTGAAATTTCAAGTAAATACAAAATTTCCTTTATGCAAACTGATAGTCTTGGAAGAATATTAGGATTTTCACCGAAAATACTTGACGCTAACAAAACGCACTCTTCAGATCTCCCCGTCAAAATCATTAAAGTATCCAGTATCCGCTTCGATTGTAACATTACCACTGGAGCCTTCGATGCAAACAGACCTGCTCATACCATTTACGAATTCGTCGTACAAGTAGATCCAGGATATTCCATTGACGAAATTCCTCATAATTTGCTCTACTTACCCGTTATACCACAACGTGAAATAACCAATATCACCGTCATAGCCTTAGACCAGGACGGTCAGCCTGTAAACTTCCGTGGAGAACTTAGTACTTTGGTGTTGGAGCTTAGAGTGCGAGGCAGATGGGACTAATAATCAATCATAAAAGACAGTCTGCAGAGCTTTCAACTTCATTAGCTAAGCAGTCGCCAAAGCTAAAACAGCTCACGTTCGCAAACAAATTGGTTCTGCAATCGCTGGGGTTTAAATTGAAAAATGACAACCACGTATGGAAAACGGCTTCGTCAAAACGACAACATGCCTTCGATGTTTGATATCTATCGTAAGCCAATGTTTGACGATTCAATTAGAAAGGCTGAATATAGAACCTATGCTCCATTTATAAAATCATTCAATTGCAGTGACATTGTGGAGTTTAGCATTAATCAAGTTGATTCGTTTTTTGCAATGAGCGATACTTTGTTGTGCATTAAAGGGTTGCTTGAAACACATGGAGCTGGTGACGTAAAATTAGCAAATAATGTTGGTGCCTTCCTATTCGATTCATGTACGTACAGTGAAAGTGCCAGGGAAATGGAAACAGTTCGGGATCCTGGAATAATAAGTGCCGTACGTGCTATGACATGTTATAACCAAGAAGATTCCAATCATATGGCTATAGCCGGCTGGAATTACCCGAAAGATCCCATTCTCAATGTCAGCGACAAGTCCTTCAACCTTCAAATACCTCTCAAACATATTTTTAACATTTTCAACGATTATCCCATGATTACATGTGGACGTCAAACAATACGATTAGTTCGAGCACGAAACGATAATGATTGCATATATATTACGGAAAAGAATGTCTCTGGTACGCTCTCCACTACAACAGCTAAAATTAATATTACAAGTGTTGAACTAAAAGTTAAACATATCTTTCCTAATGACGATATAAAGATAAATCTCATGAAATCCATTCAAAAAGATCAACCTATAGTTATTCCATTTAGGAAGTGGGAGTTACACGAATTACCCTCAATTACTAAAGGTGCAAGACGTGAAGTTTGGGCTGTTAAGACATCCACTTCAGTTGAAAGACCCCGTTTTGTTATTGTCTTCTTCCAAACCGACAAACGTAACGTGACTACAGCCGATCCTACTTTATTTGACAATGCCGACGTGCAAAGTATAAGACTGTCACTTAACGGTGAATATTGGCCTAATGAAAGAATGCAATTGGATTTCGCTAAAACTGACTACAATGAAGCCTATTTTAACTATACTGAATTCTATCCCAACTACGCAAACTCCACACAGAAGCGTCCCCTGCTGGATTATTCTTCTTTCAAGAAACGAGCATTGTTTGTTATCGATTGTTCAAAGCAGGAGGAAAGCATGAAGGCGTCCACAGTCGATGTGAAACTCGACATTGAAGCAAACATAGGCTTCCCCGAAAATACCAAAGTCTATTGCATCATAATTCACGATTGCGTGATGGAATACTTCCCCCTCACCGAAATTGTTAAAAGCTTGAACTAGTTGCTGATCGGAGTTAGTGTTCGAGCAGACGTCAACATGAGAGTAGCATTCGTAGACATTCAAGGTTTTGTCGTAGACGGTCTTTTCGTTGCCAAAGAGCTCACCATAGAAATTGGCTTCAAAAGTTCACATTACATATTTTTACCACCGCAACCGTTTTCCACATTAAGTAACGAGGACAAAAAGACCACATCATACTTGGAAAGAAATGTGCACGGCATTCGATACTCTTCAGGAGATGTAGAATATTCTAAAGTAAATGAAATATTAGAAAGCAAGTTATTGTATGCCGCAGACTACATTTACGTTCGAGGACAACAAAAAGCCGAGTTTCTGCAAAAGAAATGTCACATTTTCGGTATTTTTCCACATATTATTGACGTTTGCAAATTTGATGGTACGCCGTGTGAAACAGGAAACTTTGTTCAAGATCCAAACCCCTGCCACGCCACTGGAGTATATTCGTGTACCGAAAGAAATGTACAACGCCTCCGCCACTGGTTTTCAAATACTGTATTACCATTATAAATAAAGTTTTTTAAGTAACAAGGGGTTTTTATTGAAACACTCTGTATATTCATCAACTTTTATATTACATGAAGATTCAAATTTTCGTTTTACAATTTTTAAAATAATTTTTAAAATTAAAACAAAGACAAATACTAATATTACACACGACATGACAAAAACATTATTAATTTCATTTTTTATATCCTTTTCTGTTCTGTTGAACATGGTTGAATACGTCTTAACAGATAAGTAATTTGCGGTAATTGTCTGTATGCTAACTCTTTAGGTAACCAGTTTATACTAAGACTGCACCACGTCTGTCGTACTTCTTCCCCACCAGATAAACTGAGATTCTCTATTTGCCTCATAACCTCACTTTTTTCCTCATAAAAAGCAATTTCTTCATTTAATTTACCAATTTTCCTAATAAACTCTTCAATTCGATGACTGTACTCTTCCGAAGCCATATTACAAATGAGCTGTTAGACGTGACGTAGCACGTGACGTTTGGCGTAGTACGGTTAGCCGTTACACGTGACGTTTGACGTGACACGTGACGTTTGACGTGACACGTGACGTTTGACGTGACACGTGACGTTTGACGTGACACGTTGCGTTCACCGTTACACGTGACACGCTGCGTTTGACGTAGCACGCGACGTGTCACGCATATGTTACTTTTAAGCCACCCGGTATAGAAATTCTTAGTAATATTTCAACATAAGTTACTTTTAAGTCCCCCGGTATATTCCAGCGCGCCGCCTTATCATCCTAACGTATCTTTCTCGACTACGTCACATTTTACAGCAAGAAGCGTAGGGTGCGCGCGGGATCTTTCGATGCGAATACTTTCTCTGTCCAACTCCTACCTTCTTTGTCACACTTATTACAGCATATAATACACTTCTTCGCATCCTATACACAAGTGAGATCGCTGCCGGCTCGATTCAACGCGCGCGCAGCAACACTACCTTTTTTCGAATCTAATATTCGGAGAGCTCCATGGCTGAGTGGGTTAGGCGTATAGCTATGAATGCGAAGGACCTGGGTTCGATCCACACTCGAGTTTTTTTAATTTAATAATTTAAAATTAAAAATGGCGGCCTACGCGCGCGCCGCCCAGCGCCACCAAGCGGAGATTTTTGAAGTAGTGCTCCAGAATCTGTCTAGCACTATCTACTGATAATCAATTCACAAAGGAGAAAACTTTGCTGAAAAATGTTTTAAATGCCAATAATTACCCGGCAGAATTTGTGAATAAAGAAATTAAGAATATAGAGAAGGGCTCATTGTTAATACCCCATAACAATAACAATAATATTAATAATTCAGCTAACATAATTTTTAAAAACTTGACAATACCGTATGTTAAGGGTTTATCAGAAAGAATTAAGAAAATTGGTAATCAATTCAATATTCGAACTAGCTTCAAATCTAACAATACGTTGAGATCTATTCTAACAAAAACGAAGCCAAAAAATGAAGAACAATCTTCAAAAAACTGCATATATCAGATATCTTGTGAATGCGACAAATTCTATTTAGGTGAAACATCTAGACCATTGAAAGTCCGAATAAATGAACATAAAAAGTATATCAAAGATAGGGAGTTCTTTAAGTCAGGTATTTGCAAACATGCTTGGGAAGAGGGGCATAAAATTCAATGGGATTCGACAAAAATAATATTGAAAGAGCCCAATAATAAAAGACGAAAAATCAAAGAAAGTGCTTTAATACAACTAAATTCAGATAAATGTGTAGCTAGTATTTCAGCCGAATGTAGTCAAATTTGGTTACCAATGTTAGAAAGAGAAATTTCCAATAATCAATTACCGGCGTTATCAGGATAGCATCATAAGTTTTTATCCAGGTTTTCTTATGATTTATCTTTGGAATGGTTGTTAATCGATACACACTTCAATACACAAAATCACCAAACTGAGTTATACATATTTTAAAAACAAAATAATCATACACAAAAAAGTAACAACAAACGCGTTTATATTAACAAAATTTCCAAAATAAGCAAGAAAAAAGCGCTATCCCAATAAAAACCGTTCCTGGAACGTGCACTTCACTGGATTCCATTTCTAGTGGACTACATATCGTTAGAATGTCATGAAATAAAATATTTTATTTCTCATTTTACCAGAGGTGTGATCTACTATGAATGGACCTTAATAAAATTTGACAACAAAGTTTTGTAGTCTTAAACTTCAAAATATTATTGATTGTCTAGTTGTCAAATTTTTTTCGTTGTGTCAGATAGGGACCAAAAAATTTTTCATTAATTCATTATTAGTTAATCTTGACAACGGTAGCTGGAACGCTACCGAAACGTTGAAATAAAAAAAAAATAAAAAAAAAAAAAAAACATATTGTGGTTTGATTCCCAAGAAAATAAGAAAAAATAACAAGTAATGCCACAAGGAACTTATAGAAAACAATAATTATCTTTATTGATACAACAAAGTTAAATAATTACCACACCGATTCAAAATAAAAGCACTATGTGTTTAAAATTCAAAAATCTGACAAACTAATTGACAGTTTTTGCAGTTTTGCCAACACTTAATTGCTGTGAAATTATAAGTAACCAAACTTGCGACTCATTGTCATTGTGTAAAAGTGACGTCCGCTCACTAGATATTGAGGAAGAAAAGTTTTTATCCGATAAAAAAGGATGCACCTTTTTTATCGATGTCAAAGTGACAATAACATTTCCAGGTATATGACATTGTAACATTGGAGTTCATTTATCAAAAAAAAACTTCAAACAAAAGTTGTAGATCTTAAAATTCTCTACAAAAATGGTCCTCGTGATTTTTTCCCTAAGAGTTACCATTCGTGAGATATCGTGATTCTAAGAGTCACATTATACATGATATGCACACATTTCCACGCCACCTGTGAGGTAGTGTAGTCGGCGCGTTTTTTTTACCGTGGTTTCCCCTGTAGGCCTACTCCACTAACTGTCATGACAATTTTAGTATAATTTAAGGGAACAATACCCGTCAAGTTCTAGATATTACTTTATTATTGATATTGATTATAGATATTGCTATTGATTATCGGGTTAACTATTGTTTTGATTTTTTTAGTTATTTTAATCAGATTCATGAAAGTCTACTTCAACAGTCATGTCTTCTTCGATTTCTTCTTATTCCTCTTCCTCTTGCTGCCCTGGATGTCTATAAATTGTTCAAATGTGGCTGAGTCGTTGGTCTCTTCATTAAAATCACAGCAATCTTCCTCTATTGTTTTTCAGTAGCAGGTGAGAGTAAAGTTTTAATCGATTCCAGAATATTATCTATCAATTTCCAACCCCAGTCTTCTGGGTTCAGTTGATTGCCTAGCCACGTTTGAACTTGATAGTATACTCGATACAAGTGTTGAATAGCAGATGCCGATGTTGGAGGAAGACATGATAGTTGTACTTGTTTCTTGTTTCTCGTATTTTTTACAAAAGTATCGATATTTATCAATGCGGACAATATAATAGCCAGGGGGCTTATTATCGAGTCATTCGAAGTTGTCCGTGTCCGAACTTTTGACATAACTTCGAACGAAATTGCATAAAACGTATTTTCGAGCAATCGAACTCGGTTCGTGTGCGGATTTTTTCCTTCGAAGCGAATCGAGTGGGTAGGGACTACTCGAACTTGATAACCGTGCACGAACTTGTATTGTGAGTTTGCGCAAATTTATGTTTGGACAATAATGTTCCTCTTGTACCGTTAAATGATGAGAAAAATCTTGAAGATGTTGATTTTGGTATGTATGAAGATTTAGAACCTGACATTAACATCCAAAACAATGTACAAAATGATTTAGTAAGAGCCAGGCAAATGGGGCAAACAATTGTTACCAATTATTTTGCTTGAATTTCTTTTTATAATCTTACTATAAAGTTTGTAAATGATTAAAATACCTGTAAAATAATGATGTTTTTAATGTTATATAGGACAGAATTAAAATAAATTATTTTTATTGAAAACGTTTTATTTCATCAAAAACTCTATAAATGAAATAATAAAAAATAAAATAGTATTCTAAATAGGAACCAAGCATACATTACAAATATAACATGTATTTACATACAATTTAAAGTTGTACTTCAAAATCAAAATTTTGAATATCTAAAAAATAAACACTTCAATATCAATACCAAAAATTCTTTTATAATAAAAAACAAACAAAACTTTATATCCATACACATTTTTATGTAACATACTAATATCGCTACATTTATCTGAAAGAATTTTACTGTTAGCAATAATTGATGCTTTTTTAAATGTGAAATCCTTATTAAACTTCCCACTCTTTAATTCAGGATGCTCTCTTTGAAACGAATGCAACTGTGCGCTTCGCTTATTTTCTTATGAAATGTCCACGTTTGACTTACGTTAGATTTTTACAAATTATGTCAGGGTTTTTTAAACTTCATAGTTGGTGTTAAAGAATTTACAACGTTGTCAAGTAGCACCACTCGAACTTTCACGTCGCATACGAATTCTACTTGGACGCCATCCCGAAAATACGATCACAGATTATCAATCGAACTTTGTCACTCGAAGTAAACCGCATGCGAACAAGTTCGAGTGAGCTCGAAAATACAGCTCCAGATGTTTTACAAGGCCACGTGGGTAGAGGGGATTCAGTTAGGGACTGACCGTCTTTTCAAAAAATGGTTTCTGGATAGTATAGTATATATAAAAGAGTCACAGATAGGTATTTATACTTATCTTAAGAGCCTGATATGTATATACGTGGCTTATACAGGGTGTTTCAAAAAAAGGTAACACCGTCTCTAGGATAGGTAAAAAACTGAAAAATAATTGGGGTTTGCTTAGTAAAATTTTTTTCTAACGCCATCCGTTTTCAAGATAAAGGGCGTTGAAGAAAATAAAAAATTACACATTTCTTGCGATTTTGCCGAAACTACTGGCACCATTGTAATGAAATTTTGTACGAATATGTTTTGGAAGCTGATATATCCCATGAATTTGTTTTTATAACTAACTCTCATAGAGGGCGCTAGTTACACGATTCATACAACGTATTATTCAACATAACTTTTTTAAGGGTAGAATTATTAGTCAAAACTCCAAGTGAACATGAACATCGTTTAATTTTACACCAAAAAGGTACTCTTGGTAAAACTCGATATTATGTACCGTTTTCGGAATATTTTGATTTGAAAATTATGAAGTAATAATCGCTCCTCGTATAAGTTAATGATAAATTTATTAATTAAAAAAACTTACAATAAGAAAATTAAAATAAAGACAAAGAACATAACATAAAATTCAATTAGAGTAAATGTTCAAAATGTCCTCCGTTTTCACGAATACACAAGTCTATCCTTTTTTCTAAAGAATCCATTAATCTTCTTAACGGTTGGGGATCATTTATGATGTCATTAAAGTGACGTTTAATTCTGTCTATTAATTCTTGACGAGAATTTACCTCTGTAGCATAGACTTTTTCCTTAATATACGACCAGACTGTGTAGTCCAAAGGATTAAAATCGCATGACCGAGGAGGCCAATGAATCGGAGCTTCTGCACCTCTACCAATCCATCGATTCCGAAAATTGTTACTCAACCAATTACGACACCTTCTATCAAAGTGCGGTGGAGCTCCATCATGCATAAAAAATAATGATGTTCGCTCATTTATCGATAAATCTTCTAATATCTCAAATAAGTGATTATTTAAAAAATCAAGGTACATATCACCACTTAAATTTCCAGGTAGAATATGATAACCTATTAATCTGTTACCTAAAGTTGCTGCCCAAACATTAACTTTAAATGAGTGTTGGTAATGTGATACCCTTTTGGCTTGTGGATTCTCATCACACCAGTAGTGTGCGTTATGGGAGTTAAACATACCTTGTCGCGTAAAGGTGGCCTCGTCCGTAAAAAGAATACATTTTAAAAAATTTGGATTGAGGGCTGTCCTTTCTCGCAATGTTTCACAAAAATCGACTCTAACCGGTAGATCGTCCGGCAAGAGTTCTTGAACTTGTCTGTAATGGTAAGGATGTAGCTGCTGCTCTTTAAGTATCCGCCAAGTAGTTGAAGAAGATGTATTTGTTTGTCTTGCCATATTCCTTACACTTAATGTTGGATTTTGATCAACTAAATTTAAAATAATATTTTCTTTATTAATTGTTTTTGTTGTTCTTGGTCTACCTGAATTTATTTTCTTTGGTCTTACATTCCCAGTTTCTCGACAACGTCGTTCAACTGCTCTAAATGTTTTTTTACTTGGTAAGTTTCTTCTAGGAAACTTTTCTGCATAACGCGTAAAAGCTGCACTAGAGTTTCCTAAACACTCGCCTAAAGTTAATAACATGTCGGTGTATTCAACATTTGAGTACATTTTGTTTAACAATATCTAATTTTACAAATAACAAGGTTTCAAAACTCTATTTATTGTTGACTTATTGTCATAACAATCAATAAATGTCAATTTTACATGGCAAACTTAGAGAAAAGCGAACTTTATCATTAGTTTATACCAGGAGCGATTATTACTTCATAATGTTACCTTTTTTTGAAACACCCTGTATGTGCGTATCATGTATGACTCTTAGAATCACGATATCTCACGAATGGTAACTCTTAGGGAAAAAATCACGAAGACCATTTTTGTAGAGAATTTTAAGATCTACAACTTTGGTTTGAGATTTTTTTTTTGATAAAACTTACCGTTTTCGAAAAAAATTCAAAAAACCTCAAATTTTTACCTTTGACCCCGAATCACTTTTGAAGCACACATAGGATCGATGGGGACTTTTGACACTTTATTTGTAATGGTAAACCCCAGCTCTCCACCAATATTTGGCTTTCTGGGAATTTTTGTTATTTGACCAATATTTTTACGTCTAAATTGACCGGATTAGATTATACGCCTTTTTGATATATTTTCGATTGTACAGAGTATCCAAAAATATATGTATGACAAATCAAATATTTTTCTAGAACACAAGTCCCACATGTTTTTATATAACAAACTTTGGGTTTAATTTATTTAATGAGGTATTCTAGATTAAATGACCCATTTTCTTGATGCATCACTCGAATATTTTTATTTTATAATCTCAATAGAAAATATCTGTGGCCGGCGTGAATATGTTGACATCTCTAAAAACACAGTATTCTTGATCACCAATTTTGATTTTTGACAATTAAGTGTAAAAAAGTGTAATGGTTTTATCATAATAAAATAAATATAGTTTAAAAACACTAAAAAACACGCTTTTAAAGAATGTTGGACTAAAAAGTTAAAAATAATTTTAAAAATTAAATTATGACAATAGTACATAAACAATACTAGTTTAATTGAGGGAAATGAATGGAGCGCTTTGTGGTTATCGTATATCAAGCGCCCCACGCTTTTCCCTCAATTAAACTAGTGTTGTTTATGTACTATTGTCATAATTTAATTTTTAAAATTATTTTTAACTTTTTAGTCCAACATTCTTTAAAAGCGTGTTTTTTAGTGTTTTTAAACTATATTTATTTTTAACTTTTTAGTTCGATTTATTGTCTATAGATTTTTTCTTCAAGTTCTCGTTGATAGTATTATTAATTTCCAACAGAAGGTGCTTGAACGTAAAATTCTTCTTTTATTCGTATTCTTAGTAAATATTTAAAATTAACTTGAATATCCAGCATTTACGTATAGGTTTTAGACTATCAAAAAATATTCATACTATCGTTCATAGTAAGCGTTGACATCGAATTCATATTCGATATTTACAATTGATATTTTTCTAAGTGAATTCTTTTGATTAACATGTATGTCCAGCATTGTCGAAAATATTCGTACTGTCGCTCATAGTGAATGTCGACATCGAATTCGTTCGGTGCCAGAAGCCGCGGAGACTTACATACATATAAACATACAAGTGAAGCTAATAAAAAGCGTGTAAAAATGGAATTTTTCGACTGGTCAAGCTATTCACGCCAGCCACGGAATTCCTAAAACTAAAATTGATAATCCTAAAATTTTGAAAGGAAATCCAGTTTGAACCGATGCTTAAATAAGTAATAATGTTCATTCACAAAAAAATTACAATAAAATATTAGATTCAGTGTATAAGTTATAAAAAATTAACATAATATATTCAAATAAGCGGAGACCAACTGCAAAGTAGTGGGTCGTACGCATCAAAACTCAAGAAAAAAATCACCACTGACCTCCAGTTTTTGTTTGTGCTCTATAAAAATATTTGATTTGTCATATTATATCTTTGAATCACCCTGTTTAATCAAAAATGTATTAAAAAGGCTTGTTATCTTCTTATTCACAATTTTTGTAATTGAATATTTTATGTCACCACTGCTTATTTTTTATACTATTCTTTCTTTGATGGACTCTGAGGTGTGTGACAATAGGTATCCTTTATACTTTGAGGTCAAAACTGACTTTATTTTCGGTAGCTCTGGCCATGAGAACTTTTGTTCCCATGTCAAGACGTACAAGATACCAAAATTCCATTCATTTTGACCAGGACCAGATTTGCACTTAAAAAGTGTTGGGTCCTTTATTAATATGCAAACTTAATTAATTTTTTGAGTGGATCGATTATTTTACCAGTGAGTGTATTATCTAATTTTTTTAAGTGTTATTTTTTATTCAAGTTCTTTTTTTTCAGCACACCTTTAATTGCAGAAAGATCTAAAACTTACATTTGTATAGAATGTAATGGAATTCTCCCATATGAAAACCATCATGTACATGGATATTATAAATTGATTATCAGTCAGCAGATTAATGAAGATAATCCCTACCATTGTAAAGAGTGTGACATCTTATTTAATTTTACTGACAATGCTCTACACCATTTATTTTTACACGATAAAAAAATATTCAATTGTATCCATTGCAGTTATACTGGAGAAAAACTTATAGACTTGAAGAACCATCTGAAAGTTGTTCATTCTGAAATTGAGAACACATCTAAATCTAAAATTTTGTCCTGTCACGAATGCAATTTTAAAACATCTTATTTTTTAAAATTGAATAATCATATAGCTACTAAACATGATCATGCTCAATACTTGTGTAAAATATGTAATAGATGTTGGCCAGATAAAAACCATGTTTTACATGAGAAAGTTATTAATATAACTAGAAATCAATTGAGTGAACAGAATCCTTATGAATGTAATGAATGCAACATAAAGCTATTTAAATCTGATGACATATATAATCACTTGAAGGTACATGACATAGGATACTATTGCACCCATTGTGCTTTTAGAACAGACGACTTTCCAATTTTCTTGCAACATAAAGAGAATGAGCATTTAGATCAAGAGGATACTACTGAATATGTAGCAGGTAAGTATTTTTTTTTACATCCATATTATATCATAATCTGATATTATTAAAAATATAAAGACAAGTCGAATGAAAATGTGTTAGCCTAATGGCTATTTGTTCGTTTAAAGCGCAAAGTAATGGATTGCCACTTGAAAAAAAAATGGTAATTTTACTTTTCGCTTATACAACACAAATTTTTTTCTAGAACCACACTTTTAACAGTCAAGTCAGTTTTTTTTTAATTCTGAACAGTCGTAGTACTTACTCCAAGGTCTGTATCACTTTAGCTGGCATTCGAGGAGGCCCTACGTTGAATGACGTGGTGTCCCAAAGTTATTATGGTCGGACTCTACTCATTGTTTTTAAATGCATATTTTACAGTTACCGGAGTGCGGGAATAGTTTATTGTGCAACAAGTGGGGAAAGCTCGTGTGTTTGCGCACCACACTCGTGAGAAAAGTACTTTCCCCACATGTTGCACACTATACTCTTTCTACAACTGCACAAATTTAAAGAATACAAGTAAAGTAACTTAATATTTATTTTTTTGGTTAGTTAAACAAAAATAACACTAAAGTATCCTATCTCTAAATTGTTAAATAATTTTATTTAAAATTATAGTTGATGGTGAAATTTGTACAATTTTGTATGGTCAAACCCGGAACGTCATTTCTTTTCATTAAATTCAAACTTTTTTCTTGAAATTTCCGGCAACAAATCTAAAGTTTTTTTTTGCAGCTTTTTCCAATATCTCTGGCGGAGTATTGTTAAAATCGTCACTATTGTCAGTATCCATATTATTTATTATAAATAAGTATATGTCCTGTTAAACTAATATTTAATGGAAATTGGGATTTTTATCAAAGCACGATTGAATCTACCTTTTAGAATTTGAATTTAAAAACTTCTAATCTAATCTGACATCTGACAGTTTTGTGACAACTAAGTAGGTGTTTAAAGATGACAGTAGCCTACTAAGTTTTTGTCGATTTTATTTGATTCTCCATTTAAATGTATGTGGCGTTGGCAAAGTACCATGAGAAATGATATTTCTCGCAGTATTAGAAATATTTGGTTTTGAAATTAAGTAAGGTATGATAAATACGTCACTATTCATAGCAGTTGTAGAAAAAGTGTATTTTACGCATCCGGATGTTTTTTACTTTTCCATAATTTTCTTTAAACAGTTGACAACAAAAGTGTCAAACATAGGTTAAGCTTTGACAAAGTTGTAGAGCATTCATAGGGTTATGTCATTTATATACAAAGAAGCCAGTCAGTACCAGTCATTCGTATTGACATTTTGATTAAAATAAATACATAATTAGAGCAAATTAAAGTTACTTACATTGTTACATACATATTATTAGCTTTACTATTACTGCTATCACTCTTAATCATTTTGATAAATTTTCGAAGTAGATTTTTTCAAAAATTTAAAATGTAACTCTCTGTATATGATTGCATATTTGAAAATCCCATTTAATTCCCTTTTCAATAATACTCAGAATACTCAGATTTCTCAAAAAAGCCATAATTTGTAAAACTATCAAATTCACATTCACTTGAGTACAGCAGGCTATGAAAAAATATTTAAATTACTAAGGACATCAGGTAAATACTTTTTTCACCATTTGTTTACCTCAGATCTTTAGTCTAACATGGAATAATAATAATAATAATGTATTTATTATTTCTCAAAACAAAAACAATGGTAATGATAATGTATACATACAAATAATAGAAAAATAAAGGGCGAAGTTCATTTCTTGCTTGTACATAGAGTACCTGCAAGCAATGCTCTTCCACTTAACCCTAAAATCACTGTGAATTATATAATTTAAATATTTATAACAGTTTTATTATTTATAATGTTATAATAAAGAAAACAAAAATACTAGGTACTAAAACACGAGCCAACGTCATTATCATTGACCAGTCAACAAATGATTTTTCCTACAACCACTATGCAAAACACGCTTTTCTACACAAATTTCTATACGCAAAGCAGGCCTTTTCTTAATTCTTTTGATAACTGTTGGAAAAGTAATGCGAAAAGTACACGCTATGGCACTTTTCCGCACCGAAATGTCAAACAAAGCTACCTATGACCTGTCAACTTTTTTTGACAATTCAACATATTTATTATTTTTAGTGAATTTCTGGGTGTCACAATTTTAAATTTCACACCAAAAATAAGTAAACTATTTATTTGATTATTTATTTATTCATTATTCAATATTAAACATACACTCAACTGATTTTTCTATATTGAATTTTCATTTTGTATGTTCTTTCTGTTCAAAGTTTTAATAAAATACCTAGCTATATAAAATTTCTGTTTTTATTTCGTTAATAAATGTGGTTGTAGAAAAAATATTGTGTACAACTTGTACGCAAATCACTTTTCCCACTCGCTAGATTTGCGGCACTCGCCATACGGCTCGTGCCACAAACTTCTGCGCTCGTGGGAAAAGTGACGCTTTGCGCACTAGTTGTACAAACTACTATTTACAATTGAAAATAAATTTGCCAATACTTATGCCCGGTTGCAAGAACGCTAATCAAATCTCTCATCATGTGATGGTTGATTAAAAAATTATGAACCATCAATGGGAGCCCGATTTCACGAAAAAAATAATGGTCGATTAATTGTTCATCATTGCAGGTACCTATCCGTTGCATTTTGATTGTGTTATTGATGGTTGATTTGAAGAATTAACGAGTTATTATTTCATTGATTAGCCGTTAATCATTCATCATTTTTAATAAGCGTTCTTGCAACCGGGCATTAATGTTTTAAAACCGTTAGGTAAGGGATTGTACAAGTGATAAATTTGATATCTGAAGGACCGTCTGTAGACTTCAGTTTTAAATCTTGGCACCGTAATCATTCCCCCAAATCTATTATTAAGATTATGTACATCAGTTCGGTATTTGATTTTACGGTGAAGATACGACGGCTTTTTTGTCACTATAATTTTATAAAACAGACATAATGCTTGATGTATTCTTCTGTTATTCATATTTAACCATCCAATTGATTGGAGTTTGTGCGAAATTCTCTGCCGCCTGCGAATCCCATAAATTAACACGAATTTTGAACCTTTTGAATCCTATTTTTAGACTGGATAGTTAAATGTGGGCCATATACTGAGTCAGCGAAATGAAAAATTGATAAAATAAGTGATTCACATAGATATTTCTTTATATGAAACGGTAAAAGGTGTCTATTCCCATAAATGATTTTTAAAGTATAATATGCGCGTTGTTTTAATTTAATTATATGATTCTCAAACCTCAAATCTGCATCCATCAAGACACCAAGATTTCTCGCTTCTCTCACAATTGCCAAAGATTCTTCCCGAATGTTTATATTTACAGAATGGTATACATTTTCCCTATGATGTATTGGCCCAAATATTAAGACCTTCGATTTCTTAGGGTTTATGCATAAACAATGTTCCTCTGCAGCAGTAACAAATTTATTTAAGTTTGTTTCGGCAAATAGGTGCATAGTCGTTTAAAACAACGAAGTACCTCGAATAATTTAAATCTGGAAATAAGATTGACTAGTTAGAAAGTTCTTATGTACTGTAAATTCCAAATAAATCTAGAACTATCTTACCAATACGTGGTGTGAATTATAGAAATATATCAAAGTAAATGTTCTAAATGTCGACCGTCACCTTCGATGCACTTCTCTAGTCTTTTCGAAAACGATCGGTTAACATTCTGTAGCATCTCAGGAGACGGAATGCTTGACGAATCCTTTTTCTCATTTTATTTCACAGTACACTTTTGATTTAATAATCTCACAAAACAATAAGATGATACTAGCTAGACCAGCTGATCTTGGTGACCATTCAATTGGTCCGGATCTACCTATTCATTTATTCGGAAACGTTTGGTCCAAATATTTCCTGAAATCCCGTTGAGAACGGATCGAAGCACCGTCTAATTGTAGCCATATGTTATTGCTAATGAACATAGGAACATGCTGATTCAATTATTGGTAAACTCGTCGTATTTGAAAAAATAGGGCCCTACAACATAATTGTCAACAATTCCTCCCAAAATATTTAAACTCCACTTATGTTGAAAGCTATTTACATGAATTAGGTAGGGATTACTTAAAGTGAAAATTGTGACGATTCACAAATCCACTTCTGTGAAATGTTACCTCGTCAGTAAATAACACATTTTTAAAAAATTATTCATTTTCATCTGACATATTTTGAGCCCATGTACAAAAATTAGTTCTTTTCTGGTAAATCAGTTTCTATTAACTTTTGGTGAAGCTGAAAATGGTAGAGGTAATATTTATGTTTTTTAAAACCTTTTGCTATTAGTCCAGTAAATAAAGACCGAGAGACCCCCCAACCTGTTCATCTCATTATTGTCGGACGTTTTTTTTGCAACTTGTAGGTATTCACGGGTAGATTACTCTCTGAAAATATGTCCTCCGCGAAATTTGCGGAAGGGGCTGAAAAATGGCAAATAGTCCCAAAAATTGAGTTTTTCGCCGATATCTCCAGAAATATGACACTTAGAGAAGTAGGGTTTTGCTAAGAATGGAGAGCAGTTTATTATCTACAAAAATGATCCTCATCATTTTTGTCAAAAGTTTAACCGTTTTCGAGATAAACGGGCCAAGCGTACCTTGGATTTCGAGCTGCTGCGCGGCGTATCCGGGAGCACACTCCGTGAGGCATGGGAGGGCGGACAAACTGGCCCATAACTTTAGTAAAAATGAATCTTTTTTCATGATTCAAAGTGCATATGAAAGGAGGGACCTGTACCTATAACATCGTGTAACTTTTTCGTTTTTTTTATTTTCCAGGAATATTGAAAAAACTGGCCAAACTTTATTTTTCCTGAATATTTGACCGACCTTATCAATCCGTTAATATTTTTTAAATTAAGCGTAGTTTTACCGAAACCTTTTGGATAATGGGACCTTGATGGGTGGTGAATGTATTCCGAAAGAATGAATAAATAATTTTTGTGTATTTTTATAAACATGTTTTTCTTGGGGCGTTTTTTTTTTATTTCCGGAATTTTCTAAAAATTCTCGGGTCTACCGCAAATTGATTAACAATGATTGGCAATATCGGTCTTTAATGCACACCATTGGAAAGCTGAAAATGTCCTCTTTTCGATGGTTTTTAAAATTTTTGGCTAAGTTTTTCAGTTTTCCGGAAAATTTTTGCAAGAAATATTGATCCAGGTACAAAAATGATAGGGACCATTTTTGTAGGTAATGAACTGTACTTCATTTCTAGCAAAACCCCACTTCTCTAACGTATTTAGGAAGTAGAAAAGCTCCTTCCCAAAAAAGTTAAGTACAATGTTTTCTGTACGAACAAATTAAAATAATAGTTATGTGTTTTACTAGGCACAAAAGCACAAGATTTAATGCCGCGGCTGGTGTTTCATAGCCGAGCGTAGCGAGGCTATGAAACCAGCCAAGGCATTAAATCTGCTTTTCTGCCGTGTGAAACATATAATTTTTTCTTCAAATATGTTCCAATTCCCCGCAAAATCGACTTTTTCATATTTAAATTATTATCATCAGCATCATTTTGAGTTTTCTTAATGTCATTGTCAATTTTAATAACCAGTTTGATTTAAATTATTACTTGGAAGGTTGCCTAGCAACGAACTTTTTCTGCCTAGGCAGTAAAAGTGGACTTTTTCTGCCTAGGCACTAAAAGTACAACTTCTAAGCCTGCCAAGTGTCATTAAAAGGCCGCTTTTAATGTCATTTGGAGAAAAAATATATTCTATTCAATTTATTTTTCTATTTACAGTTGGTAACATGATATATGTACAAATATTTGACACTTTCCACAACTTTCAAAAATTAAATTTATCAAAATGATTAAGAGTAAAGGTGAGTTTCCACAGATCCGTCATACGATGTCCGATTGTAAGTCGAATCACGTCGTATCGGATGAATGCAAATGCCAATTTCCATTGCTTGGAAACATATCACTTTTAAGTTTGGTAACGTGAATGATAAGTGACAGCATATAAGTCATTGTCGACAGTTTTTTGTAATTTTAAATTTTACCTTACTGGTTTGTTGCACAGTTTGTTGTTTGGGTTTGGTCTTCGACAATAAATTAGTTTATTTGAGATTTTCTTTTTTTGTAAATATCTCTAATCCAAAATCTTGGTAGATTTCTTTTCTTCCTCCTATTTCTCAACACAATTGAAATTAACAACAAACTGTTCGTTGCTTTTAATCGTCTTTCATTATAATTATTATTATTCATGCTTAAATAGTATCCCACAAAAATGGCAGATCATGAAAAAGTTAGGTCAGATCCGATGACTGGTGATGATGATTCAGAAAGTGCCAAAATGTCCACATCATTCCATTAAAAAAAATGTAGCTTAATTGGTGACATATTTAAGTCCCAAGTGATTTTTGCATCACATTTCAATTAACGCCGTAAGAGAATAATGACGCACTAAATGGACACACGGTATATGTACTATGCCCAGATCTATGGTACCTGCACGATGGAAAAAGCTATTGACAACTATATTAGAACGGAAATCCTAGAGAGACTACCTCTCCACCCGTATCAGCACGCCTACCGGGCAGGCAGATCTACGGAGACTGCACTGGTACAACTGACGGAGGATATCCGAGGTGCCTTAGACAACCAAGAAACTGTAGTATGTGCATTTTTGGACATAGAAGGAGCTTTTGACAACACTCCACATGAGGCTGTCAAGAGAGCATTAAATAGAAGAGGTGTAGACAGCACAACATCCAAATGGATGTCGGAACTGCTCACCACCAGAGTAGCAGAGACGAGAACGAGCAAAGACATTGTCTCCATCTGCACAACCAGAGGATGCCCACAGGGAGGAGTAGCATCCCCATTAATGTGGAGTCTGACGGTTGACGAACTCCTGTGTGGTTTGACGGACCTCGGAATATCCTGCCAAGGATATGCCGATGATATTGTTATAACAGCCAGGGGAAAATTTGAAAACACCCTTTGTGAAATCGTACAAAAGGGTCTGAACTATACAAATAGCTGGTGTAGGCAAGTGGGACTCAGCATCAACCCCACCAAAACCATCTTGATAGCCTTCACTAAGAAAAGAAAACTCAACCTCAAAACCATTAAACTTGATGGGAACGACGTTGAATGGAGACAAGAAGTCAAGTATCTAGGTTTGACTCTAGACAGCAAACTCCTGTGGAACAAACACGAGAAGGAGATTACATACAAAGCAAAAATGGCTCTAATGGTGTGCAGGAATCTGGCAGGGAGAAACTGGGGTTGTAACCCAAAGATACTGAGCAGGATGTACACTGCCATAGTGAGACCAATTATCACTTATGGAGCCATTGCGTGGAGTAGTAGAACTAGCCTCTTGACGACGAGAGAAAACCTCTCTAAAATTCAAAGACTAGCCTGTATATGCATAACAGGAGGAATGAGTACATGCCCAACGGCAGCAATGGAAGTGATTCTCAACCTCACACCATTACATATGGTGGTGGAGAGTGTTGCAGAAAGAACAAGATACAGACTAAGTAGAGAAGGAATCATTAAAAAGAAAACCACCTCTTCACTTCTTAGAAATCAGACAACCTGGGACATGCCACAAGATGGTATGATGAAAAAGTATAACTTTTCAAAGAAATTCGTTACGGAATAAAGGAAAAAGAAGGAATGAGAACCAAATACCATTACCAGACTTGGAAAGAATGCCATTCAATGGTACACAGACGGCTCAAAAGCAAAAGAAGGAACTGGGATAGGAGTGTACGGGCCAGGAACCAAACACTCTGAAAGCTTGGGAAAAACCCCAAGTATCTTTCAAGCGGAAATTCACGCAATAAGAAAGTGTGCCCAGTTCAATATTGACAAAGGATATAGAAGGCAAAGGATTATCATAATGTCTGATAGTCAAGCAGCCATTAAAGCGCTGAGTTCTTGTGTAATCAGTTCCAAAATGGTGTGGGAATGCCTAGGCAAACTTAATGAACTAGGCGAGAACAATATAGTCACCTTACTGTGGATTCCAGGACACACTGGAATAGAAGGAAACGAAATAGCAGATGAACTAGCGAAGAGGGGAACTGAAATACCCTTTTGGGGGCCGGAACCTTTTTGCGGAATCAGCTCCAATGTAATATTGGAAGAAATAGGTAAAGCCGAAGAAAAGAGAAGATCTGACAATTGGAAAGATCGAGTAGGGCTTAGGCAATCAAAGATTCTTCTGGGTGACTACAACCTGTTGAGATCAAATGAATGCATAAGTCAAAGCAAAACTGCACTAAGAGTTTTAACAGGAATCCTAACGAGACATTGTCGCCTGAATGGACACCTTAAAAAGCTCAAAATAGTGGAGGAAGAAGATTGTAGATTTTGTGGAATGGAAGAAGAAACCTCCATCCACATACTCGCGAACTGCACAGTATTTCAGAATCCTAGGGCACAGTACCTGGGAGACTACTGGATAGAAGAGGGACAGTTACCTAAGTTGAGGCCTGCAGATATCCTAAAATTCCTTCGGGAAATAGGACTAAAGGAGCTACTAGTATCTGAGACTCTCCTCAGAAACTAAGTAGAAGTAAGGGGGCACAATAGATCTTTTAGGTCTCAGTGAATGTTACCCCAAAATACATACATACATACATACATACATGGTACCTGCAATTTATTTAAAAATTTGTTTTACACTAGCTATGTCTTCTGAAGATGAAATACTTTCAATTAGTATATAGTTTATACATTTATTTGTCATCCTTAGATTCAGAAGTAACCTGCCGTAAATGTAAATTATTCTGGCCGGATTCAAATCATAACGCTCATGTGTTAATGTTGAAATTGACTGAAAGTGGAGTATCTGAAGATAATCCATATACATGTATATCATGTAAAAGATCAATTACAGATATAAAGAAAGCATATTATCACTTAAGCAAAAGATGTATCAAATTAAAATGCAACAAGTGTTCATACGCAGCCCTGACCAGCACACACTTGAAATCTCACAAACGTAACAAACACAAAAATCCAAATGAGGTAAGTTTTATATTCTTATATTTTAGGTCAGGATTCAATTGTTACTTTTGACGAACTGCTCTTATCTTTCGATTAAATAGTGATAAGATAATATCATGTATACAAGTCAACAGAAGCAAACAAGAGCCCTGGGTGGGCGTGTCTGTCCATACCGCTGTAGTTGTATTTTTGTAGTAACAATCGATATTTTGAACTGTCAAAAGATATGTCGAATCTGTTTACACATCAGGATCTTTTGGAGTAGGACCGTCGAATCCAGCAGTTTATGAACTTTTTATTCAGTTCAAATCAATAGTGCGACCAATTTGGTATATTTAGAATTGTTACTTTTTCTAGTGTTCGTTGTATTGTTTGAAAATTCGCTTTTTTCAACAACAGCCAAAAGTTAAAGTGCATAACAGTGCACTTCACCACAACCAATTGTTTAGGTCTAATATATTCAGTTGTCTTAAATGATGTCTTAATTAATGTATTAATGACCATTTTCATAATGCACTTCAAAAGTACTTTACGACTTTGAGACTTTAAATCAGTCCAGAGAATTTCATAAAACCACTTTAGTCGTTAAAGTCACTTTTACTATAAAGTGAGGTTCTACGTCACTTTAGAACTACTTTAATCTATAAAATGTTCATGTTTTGTCATCCATGTGTTTTGGAATAACATTAATATTGGAATATTTAAAAAAGTGTAATGGGCACGACAAATTCAGATATTTCAACTGACTCCATGATGACAACAAGCTCGAACGAAGAAGAAAACATAAGTAGTGTTTAGAATTCGGCGTTCAAAATTGTACAAGATACGAATAAATACATTTGACGCTTGGTCGGACTTCGAATTTTATTATAGATTTTGATTAAGTAAAGAAGCGACTTCAACATTATTGAACCATATTCAAAACCAAATTTCTTCACTGTCTAATAGGTATTATGTGATATTTAGGATGTAAAATTCAGCATTTACAGTCCGCAGAAGCAAACATGAGCCCTGGTGGGCGTGTTCATGTCACTGTAGTTGTATTTTTGTAGTATAAATCGATATTTTAAATCGATAACCAAACATCGATACCTTAAGTGTCAACTGTTAAGAGATATGTAAACAAAGTCAAACTCGGCGTTCCTGAGCTCCAGGTGTTCGGGGGGACAATTTGAACATCATAATCGTGATCAGCGACCTCGAAAACCCCCGGGTACCTGACTTGAGCCAATTCTGACTCTTATTTACGAAGTTATTAAATTTGCCAAAAGGCCTCTCAAAAGATGCATTTTTTGGATGCATTTTTGGCTGCAGCAATGCAACTTCCGGTTTGTAATAGGTACAAATGATATAAATAATTTTTGCAAGCGAATGCAAAAAGCCGACTTCCGATACGTCCTATCCTAAAAGATTTCCTATCATAATGCTTCATTGCCTCGACTATATTTTGACTTGTATCTTGTCAATTTTTTTTTGTTTGTTTGCCTTTTGAACCACTTAGGTTCCAATTTTTCGAAGTAATTTCGAATTTAAAATAGCCTGCAATACAAAAGAAAAAAACAGTAAGTTAAACTTATTTGTATTCTTTTCTTCAAGAGAATTGGGGAGAATCCTTAACGGGGATCTTTACTGGTTTAATTTATTCCACATAAAAGCTACACACCACCTTTGGTGAGTTGACCAGGTGCTTTTCATTTCTTCTTATTATTTTAATATGATGTTTGTAGTTTTAAATTCTATAATTCTTTTAGGCTTTTACTAACTACTACCTGACTTTTATTCGCTACCGCATGAAACCGTTATAATAACAAGTATTGAATAGTGCCACACGAACCGTACTCATCAGTTGAGCTTGCTTCATAGTCCTGGCTAACCAAGTAGAAATTGAATGTTTCATGATCCCTCAAGCTGAAAACAGTTGCTTTCCTTACGTCATTGCATGACTTGCCAACGGAAAACCATCATTACTACCTAGCAACAAGTAAGATTGTTCCTCTTTTTATACTTATCATAGGCAAAGTATTGTAGAATCATATCCACCTAAAACAGAGAATAAATAAAGTTTATAGGGATGTGTTTATCAGATTAGAAGATTGGTAGTTATTCACTTATTTAAGGTATCTTACACATAGTATATTATCCCCTAAGATCTACTTACTTTATTTATATTGTGTACGCCTTCTAGTATTAAAAGGGGACTCCATAATTGTTGATTACTGATACCGCCATGTATGTGGTTTGCTTACCATTTTGAAATACTGTTAGATACAAATTTGTACCAATATACATCCAACAGCAAATAAACTTTTAATTTTAAAAGTAGTACTGCTGAAGAGGGTGAGAAAATTACTTTTGGTATTAAAATAAATAATTAATACAACTGATGGTAATGTGGTTTATAGTGATGACAGTTAACGTTTCCTCCCATTGGGCTATACTGCAACGTCACGGTACAGATGGGCCCTCAAAAGGATGGGCGAGATATTATAACTTGGATACAAATTGTAAAACTACTAGAGGTTGTGCTGTGGTGTAATTTCGCGACTTCTCCGTAGATATCTAGCAACTGTCACCACAAGTTCGTTATCTGACTGTGTATACCCGTCTTGAGTACTTGAAGCACCCTACATCAGCGTTTTTGCATTTTTTGAATGCTTAAAATACGTCCAAGGTTAACACAAACTTATAAGCATTCTCGATTGGCATGGGCTAGTGAACATGTGAATTGGATTGCTAAATGGAGGTCCGCATTGTTTACATATGAGTCGATGTATACATCAACTTGGTTTGCTCCAATCTCTCCACACACGAAATAATGGCGTAAATTTCCGCTTGAAATACGGTTGCATAAGATCCTAGAGAGGTTGAAATTTCTGTCCTAGGTATACACCTGTACCAGAACCTGAGGGTCTTTTTGAACATGTGTGTACCAACTGCTGTCTGCTCTTAATAGTTCATCCTTCCGGAGGACCCATTCAAGTCTATTTGGAATTAGGACGGTATAAGGCAGGTCGTAGTTTACTGTTGGAGGCATTATGTCAAAGGTCATTCCCAGAATACTGTGACTTTCAGTGTCCACGAGCATTCTGCTTCGCTCTGTATAAGCCTGTTTTGTGCATTTATAAATATGCGCAATTCTGTCAATGTTGTCTATCTAGCCTCCCTCTCTTGTAAGTATAGTTTCTCATACTATTACCTGTCCTTTATTATTTGATTCATATTGATAGCGTATTATTGGTAACATGTGTAGAAAAGTCCTGTGTATTATCTAATAAATAAACGTATTATTTATTTATTATAATGCCTTTTTAATGATTGTACCCTAATAGAATGTCATCCTAGTCAAACAGTATCGATAAAATCCACGAATTGAACAAGCCTACTAGGGCTGTTTCTTGACTGAGAGTTGAGCTTTCCGAGAGAACACATATTTTGTATTCATCTTGCTTGGCTTCTTTGTCACTGCAGTGATAAACACAAAATATCTGTTCTCTCGGGAATCTTCCCTTCCTGGGTCAAGAATACAGCCTCTGTTTTAGTCAATTTAATGCCTAGGCCAGTTTTGAGAAGCCCCGCCTTTAGTGACTGCCATCATGCCTATTCTTATTACCAAATTATAAAAATTTCCTAACTGTTTCCATTTATGTAATAATTTGAATTTAGTGTATTTTTTTTGTTTAAGGATGTTGAATATAAGTACTTTTGTAATTTGTGCGATTATAAATCTATAAATATATATTGCTACCAAAAACATCAAGATATACATAAGAAAGAAAGTGAAAAATTGTATTACTATTGTGATGAATGCGATTTTAAGACTCCTTCCAAAAGAAATCTTAATATCCATAAAAGTAGACTCCATCGCCAAGACATAATAACATGTGACAAATGTGGATACATTACAAGGTGCATGCAATATTTGAAGAAGCACTTAAGGACCCATAGTCGAGAAGAAATATATAATTGCGATCAGTGTGTGTATTCGACACACAACAAATTTTATCTCAGAGGACATAAGGTAATTAAATTATATTAATCAACACACAGTAGACTATATCTTTGATAAAAATGATTTAAATTGATAGTTTCAATTTTAAGTAATGTTAAAGAGAAGACGCCCTCCCTTGAGAAATCTGGTGTCTATAAAATCAACTGCTCTGAATGTGATGCAGTATATATTGGTCAAACAAGAAGAAATCTTAATATAAGGTATAGTGAGCATATTGGAGCCTACAGAAACAAGCACCCTGACAGATCAAATTATGCAAAACATTATTTAGAACATTGGTTCCCAACAGGTGGTCCGCGGACCAAAGGTGGTCCGCGAGAGCCTTGAAAGTGGTCCGCGAGGGACTTGGAAGAAATAAATAATTATTGAGTAAAATGTAATTTAAAAAAAAAACTAAATTAAGTTAACAAGTTCGATACGGCGGAGGTAGACGGAATAAGTTTTGGGGACTGAAGCTTCCAAAAAAATGCAGGATATCCCCCTATCTAATAATACGATTAAAACACGAATTGATACAATGAGTAACGACATTGAAGAACAATTAATTGTTGAAAATCTCCATTTTTCAGTTTGCAATGTGACGAAACTACTGATGTTACGCAGTGCTGTCAATTACTAGTTTTTGTTCGTTATTTGGGCGACAACAGCACGTTCAAGGAAGACCTTTTAATTACTCAAGATTTGGAGACCACATCTAAGGGCAAAGACGTAATGAAAATAATTTGTGATAATTTAGAAAAGTATGGCCTTGATTGGAATAAGCTAGCGGGATTTTGTACAGACGGAGCCCCTGCTATGCTGGGATCACGTTCAGGATTGGCAGCCTTGGTAAAGGAGAAGAACCCTGCTACAGTAACTATGCACTGTATGATCCATCGTCAAGCGTTGGCATCAAAGACACTGCCAGAGAGCCTAAAAAGTGCAATGGAGATGGCCATAAATATGGTCAATGCAGTCAAAAGAAGCTCACTCAACAGTCGAGTTTTCAAGAAGTTGTGTGCAATGTTAGACTCTGAACACGAAACACTTTTCTTTCATACTTAGGTGCGTTGGCTTTCAAAGGGAAATATGCTGGAGCGCTTTTTTGAGTTGAGAGAAGAGTTGAAAGTGTTTTTCATTGAAACAAAAATGCAGCGATTCTTGGAGGATTTGTGCGATCCAACTTTTGAGGTACAACTTGCGTACCTAGTAGATGTTTTTGGACATTTGAACCAACTGAACTTGCAGCTTCAAGGATCAGGAAATGACAAGTTGAAGGGTGTTGGTAACATTTTTGTTTTTGAGGACAAACTCCATGCGTTTTTGTGCAAACTTGATCTGTGGATGAAAAAGATTGAAGAGCAAAACTTTGAATCCTTCCCGACTTTGAAACATCTGGCGGACAACAAGAGCTATCCTTCTCATGTGGATAAAATTCTACCAAACATCCTCACACATTTAGGAACGCTTAAAGCAGAATTTTCACGATACTTTCCTGAGTACGACAAAGACACACAGATAATTAAAAAAATGATTCGAAATCCTTTCAGCTGTAAAGTCACAGATGTTCCCGACGATATCCAAGAGGAGTTGATTGAACTGCAAAATGACAATGATTTGAAGGACACATTTGATAGTGGCACAGATTTGGAAGAGCTGTGGTGTCGAAAGGCCATTTCATACCCATACGTCCGGAAAATAGCACTTAGGTACTGCGATATATTATGCCACAAAATGTGATGATGCACATTTACTATCCCTATAATATGATAGGTTGTGAAATAAAAATATCGACCAACTTGTCATCAAACTTTAATGTATATCATTCATTATCTACATCCAAAACTATACTGCCGTTCGCTTAGTTTTTAACTTCGAACATACAAAAACCAGAACCAAAAATAACTCAGTGGCGTACCACAGTTGGTATACTACAGGTACCTTGTGCTATTTTCAACCACCTACCTGTGCGAGCAAGGTTTTTCAACTTTGCTGTTAATAAAAAATAAACAAAGAAACCGGCTGAGCTTAGGCAGCGACCTGCGACTAGCACTGAGCAAGAACCATTCACCGAGAATTCCTGAACTAGTAAAACAGATTCGAGCTCAGAAGTCTCTCTAAAATAATTCCTAAAAAATATTTTATGTGCAATGAGAACATTTAATTTATATTTCAACTAGTATTCTAATAAAAATGTAACTGTTGCTAAAATGTTCTAAAAATAAACAATTTGCTTATGATTAATGTTTTTTTTCATTGCCTTTGAAACTATATATATATCAATGGTGGTCCGTGATACTATTAAGGTCAAGTAAAGTGGTCCGCGGCCCGGAGTGAGTTGGGAACCACTGATTTAGAACAAAACCACAAACCAAATTTGAACAATCAAATACAGTTACTACATGACTGTCGGAATTATACTAAACTCAACTTTTTAGAGTCTTTAGAAATAAGAAGGTACTCCAATGATCCTCAGTATACTCTTGTAAATGAGCAAATAGATACTTTACAATCTCCTTTGTTAGACTGTTTGACCGATATATTTTAATGTGTTTCCACCTATCTTTTCTGTTTCGGAGAATGAAAATGTTTTCGTTACATATGAAAGGTTACAAATATGTAAAAGGTATTATGCAAGCAAATCGCCCAAAACTGGTATTCTTACCTGAAGGTCCCGGATGATCTTCTGCGGGGTTGCAACCCTTCTTCGAAGCGATATAATGGACTGTATCAGGGGTTCAATGGGTTTTATTAAGGTTTCTGGCACTAGCGCGGCAAATAAACTAATATGAACTGTTCACTTCGACAACTGTTCTGCTTCTGTGCTTGGAGAACTGGGTTTTTAAATTAAACATAATGTGTATATACCGTGTGTCCGCTAGGTGTAAAAATACCACCAACGATTTGCTTGAGATTTAAACATTTAAATTTTATTATTAAATAACCTTACATATTAACTATATATCGTAACCAATTAAAATAAAATTAATGAATACTTAACATTTTCTAAATTCTAAATTCAACATGTCTCAGAACGTCCCTCAAAATTAATTCATTTGGAAATGAATGAACAAAAGGATACACTAACCTAACCTAAAGCTAATTGTTCTTCTCCTCATCCAAACCCACATATTTTTCTTATAAAATTTTCTTATAATTATGACTTGTGAAATTATTGTTTTTTTTTATATAATAAAGGCTCACATTTTTAAAACGCTCTTTAAATGGACAATTATAAGAAAAATGTTTGGATGAGGAGAAGAACAATTAGCTTTAGGTTAGGTTAGGTTAGTGTATCCTTTTGTTCATTTATTTCCAGATTAATTAATTTTGAGGGTCGTTCTGAGACATGTTGTACAGCTTTTCTCAAAGCTAAGCTAATTGTATAATTCCAAGAGTCGCATGCCACTAATCCTTTGCAAGCGACTTCCCGCAATTTACTTACTAGCCAAGTTTAAACCCACTTGATATCTTCCGGTACGCAATTCTAAGCCTGGAGCTGGTAACAAAAGCAAAGTAATGATAATACCCCTTTGTTGAGTCTACCACGAAATTTCAATCCCACAATTTGGAACTGACGCGTTAACCCTTGCGCATCTCCTAAGGCTAAATTCTGACATGTTCCGGTTGTCGGACTGGGCAAACGCGTCACTTTTTTTGTCGGGCAAGTGTACCACGGTGTTTCACATACAATTCTTAAGCTCTGTACAAAAAATGGTGAGTGGTCCAATCATTACCCTATTAGGCTAAATTTCGACATGTTATTCCGGTTGTCGGACTGGGCACACGCGAGCTATAGCCATTGACCCTTATAACTACATACGTTATAATAACTGAACCCAACACCCGGATATGAGTAAAAGGAGAAATGCTTATTTTGCTATTTGACAATTTATACAATTTCTGCTTATATGTTTTATTAAATTTAATCAGTCTGATTTTTATATTCATTGCCGTAACTCTAAAATTATATTTCGATTGATTAATAGTTTGCTTATTATTTGTGTTGAAAGTAATAAAATGTTTTTAAAAATAAAGTTTTTCAATAAAGAAACTTAAGTCGCGTCACTTTTTTTGTCGGACAATAGCGTCCGTATAGGGGTTATCATACATAATCTTCTCATTAAAATCAAAATCAAGGGTGGTCTTATCATTAATCTATAAGGCTAAATTTTGACATGTTCAGAGGATGCGCAGGGGTTAACGCGTCAGTTCCAAATTGGGGTATTGAATATTCGTGGTAGACTCGACAAAAGGAACCCCCTCAAATAGGTTTTAGAAGTGGTATTATCATTACTTTGCTTTTGTTACCAGCTCCAGGCCTATTCGGTCACCTAGATAATCTTCCGTAATTACCTGGCAAAATTTGGTACCTACGCAATTCGGTCAGTGGGATTAAACGGTACGCAGTTCGCACACCGTTGTAGTCTAATAGGAATGGGATCTAGTGTATTTTTTTCCTTTTTGACATCCTTAAAAAATTCTGTAAGCACAACTAAGAAAAAAAAACAAATTGATATTTTAATAAGTATGTTAGAACTGGCGTTTATTCTGGAAGTACTGTTGGTATAGTGCGAAAACTCAAATTCGGGATGGACACATCAACTTTTTCACCAATTCCAGAAAGTACAGTTTGTATACCGTCGTCCCAAGCAGTCCCAAGAACCATACTATAAACAGTTGGAACGCGAAATACAGCACTTGCGCGAACGATACCAAGTACAGTTCTATCGCCAGTTGGACCAAACCCAATGGTAGTCTCTGTACAGGGTGATCCATTTAAAATACCAAAGATTATTATATTTTCATAAAAACAGAAGATTTTATGCTCCCATACTCCCATAATATCGGTCAAATTACAAAAATCAAAATTAAAAAATATATATTAAGTATTGGTAGCATTCCAGTTACAGTTATCAAAAATAGTTGAAATTTTTCAAAAATCCTATCTGACGCATAAATAACTAGTTAACGATGAAGACAACTTTTCAAATGAATGCATACAAATTATTCTTGATAACGGTAACTGGAGCGCTCTAGGAACGTTGAAATAAATATAAAAAAAAAGTATTGTGGATTACTTATCCAAAAACAATAAAAAGAACAATAAATATAGGTACCACAAAAAACATACAAAATACCTACAGATTGCGTAAATTACATCGGAACCCTCGCCTCGGATTACACAAGTACGACAAGGATATATGAAAGAGAGAGAAAGAATAATTGTGCGCGGTCATCACTTTGTTTCATCTTAGGGGTGTATACTTATTTCCCGAGACTGGCCGAATGGTCCTTTACAGAGAGAATTCACTAGTTGGTGGTATAACGGTGGTATTCAGTATGCTCCCAACATGGAAGGAGTGAGGGTGCTAAAGAAATAAAAAAATACAATCGTTATTACGTAACCTGTACATCTTAAAATTCATTTTTGTCAACATGATCATTTCAGACCAAGTTGACAATTTCTAACTACAATAGGATATTATTTTAGCCATTGTAACTTGAAAATAAAACAGCATTTCTTGAGAGAACCATAATTAAGAAACTAAAAATCCCTTCCATTAATAAATTAAATTGAAAAAATAAAATAAGTAGGAAGGTACCTACACCTATTCTAAACATAAAATATAAACTTCCTGAAAAAATAAAAAATAAAAATCCATTCTAAGGGTAAACATAATTTTAATGAATTAAGTGCTCAAATAAACCACCTTCCTGTGCCAGACAATCACCAAATCTGTGATAAAGATTTGATCTCATATCTCTAAGATTATTTGGCGTAATGCTGGCACAAACGTGCTGTATTTTCACCCTCGAAAAAAAGTCAACGATAACGAGACAAAAATATCATTTGTACAAATTAATCTGCGCTTCTGCAACAGCGGTTAAAATAGGGGGGCAATGAGCATTCGGCCAGTCTCGGGAAATAAGTATACACCCCTAAGGTGAAACAAAGTACACGCCTTAATGACCGCGCATAATTATTCTTTCTCTCTCTTTCAGCTGTTTTTCTGTCGTACTTGTGTAGTCCGGACGGTTCCGATGTAATTTACGCAATCTGTATATATTACAATCTGACCGATCAGAGGTCTACAGATTGCCAACACAAATTAAAATTACTCCTGGTTTTTAATCGCGTTCATCTCAACGTAGAGCTACTAGAGCGATCATCAGTTTCCTGCTGAACACGTGTTTTTTTCAATTGATCAGAAGTGAGCGTTGTGATAGCAGTCGCCATTTTTTCATCAGAATTTACCGATACATCTATCGGTAAATACGGTGTCTATCAAAGCCGTTCTTAAATTTACCGATAGATTGTCGATAGAAGAGACTCGATAAATCTGGTACATTTGGAAGGGAATGCACAATCATCAATCATGACAATTAATAATCTTTATTTATTGAGATTAGTTGTTTTGTTGTGTCAAAAATTTTATACATTATTTTTTTTGTTGATAAAAATGGATTATGAAATGGAATTATCTTATAATGGTGGAATATTTAAAGTGATGGTGGACCTAAATACGTACGTCATGCTTCTACGAGGTGAAATTTTGTATTGAATTAAAAATTAATACAAAGAATAAAAGTTTATTTGCGTCTATGCGTCAATCGCGTCAATACTAATCACAAATCACGTTCTTATAATCGTCTACCGATAGAAAAACTACATTCTACCTGACATTTATAAGACATATCACAGACATCTATCGATAGAGTCTATCGGTGGATTTTAAGAACTTGCCTATACGTTAAGGTTAGTTCATATAGATGCGAATCGCGAATTGCGAAAGCGAATTTAATTCCTATTGGTTGATTTTGGTGACGAAACAAGTGATAGCTGGCATATTTTAATTTTCATGCGATTCGCAAAATTTGAAATTTAGGGGGCGGGAAACTTGGACAGGTTTTAATTTTTTGCGAAAATCGCTGAGAATTTTCTGTCAAAACTGTCAACGCATGTGCATTCAAGATGTTTGTTGTTATTATTTACTTTTCGACCGCCATATTTTCATTCATTTCAGCTTTATTTGTTTATTATATATGTATCTGTAGTTTAATGAGTGAAAATAAAAGTATGGATTCAGAGGTAACAGAGAATAGAAGGTAATTAAAGTTTTTCCAAATAAAAGTAGTACTAAAACTATACAGTGTTTAATATTTTAGTCAGTATCTTGTCGAGTGCCAATGTGGATAAACATTTTCATTTGAAAAATATCAGTACCATTTTTGGTTGGAATCAGAAGCACAACCCATATCCCAACCCTGTTCATTATCCCCTCAAGGAGACAGTAACTGCGAGAGCCCCAATATCTTCAACGGTAGCGGAGCTTCTCAAATTCCAGATAAATTTTTTATGTTTGATAAATAGTCTATGAATCTTTTTACGTCAAGACCCGGAAATACCAACAATTTAGCATGCCACCAAAAACATTGAAGTTAAATGTTCCTAGAGTGATTGCGAAATTCGTTCCTATATGAACGGACTGAGAAAAACGCGATTTTCTACATTCAAAGTAGCATTCGCTATTTCGCGATTCGCATCTATATGAACTAACCTTTACGCTACCGATTAATGATGCATATATATGACTTTATCCACAACTATTAATTAATATATCTGTTAATATGCGATTTTTATCAAGTAATGCCATACATTACCATATAGAATTGAATAATAATGACAGTTCGATGGAATAATATTACTCAATCGTTGCGTCAAATTTGACAATTTGTAAATTTACTTCTCATTGTATTAATTTGTAGATATACTGTCAGTCGGTTTGTGAGTTATTTGGTGTGAACATTCTTATCTAGGTATCATTAGAGAAATGTCTAATAGTGAATCAGATTTAGAAGATATGTCTCGTACACCGCCAGTCATTTTAAAATTAGCGGCTAACGCTACAGAAAATCTCCTACCTAACAAGTAAAAAGGTAAATATGATGCGGTGTACAAATGTTTTATGGATTGGCAACTGGCACAAAAAATATCGTCTTTTTCTGAAAATGTTATCCTAGTGTATTTTGTTGAACTTAAGTAAATAAACATAAATGTATTGTGTATTAATAACGTTACCATTAATAAAAAAGTAATGTTCATTTGAAATATATATTGGTTTTTTTAATAAACTTATATATATATATAGTTGTGGATAAAGTATAGTATTCAACACGCGCATAATTGCTATTACCCACTCAGATGTTACAACACTCGCCTCCGGCTCGTGTTGCAATTTCATCTTCGTGGGTAATAGCCATCATTATACGCTTGTTAAATAATATACTATAACATATTTTTGTTTAAAGATGTTTGAGACATTTGTATCTTGACAGTTAATGAAGGAACTACCTATTAAACTAAATCGAAGATTAATAAATAATTATTGGAGTCATACCTATATATAAAATAAAATTAGGTTATGCTATATCAAGATTAGAACGTTCAGCAGAATTCAGAAACGATAAATCACTCTAAAAGTTGCTATCATATTAATTTTGTTTGTTGAAATGAACTTGACCATTGTAAGCATCAAAAATCAACAGCAAATTAGCAGTTGCTTGCAGGAGAAAATAATTTTTTTTTGTATGCTAGGCTTGTATAATAACTCGTATCATTTTTTATATTTTCATAAATTTCATTAATCAGCAATCGCACAGTTTGTTTAGGTAAACGGAACCGTTAAGACCGAGTTGTACGAAACAGCGTTCATCAGTAGATCAACTGAATTGTTAGTCACTGGTGATCTCAGTTCAAAAGAAAGCGCGTTGTTCCAACTCATATTGACTTTAGTTCAACTGATCGGCGATGATGTGATTTTTTTCTAATGTTGGTAGTTCTATAAATAGAGAACATGTTATCCTTGGCAAGTATTTTACTGAATTATGGGCTTATTCGTGGCGTTTCTGTGTTTCGTGATTCTATAAAATAACTTCTTTCTTCTTGCCTTGTCTCTATTGTCAAAAACTTGGTTGGGTTAGGATCTTATAAACATTATGCATATCTCTGCTGATAAAGTTAAGTTTGATGAAAAAATATAAGGATTTAATTGAAAATAAAAAAACAGATACAAACACTAACAAAATAAAAGGCCATGCTTGAATTAACCTAGGGAAGAAGAAATCGGAATTTAAAATCCCGATCATTCCACTTTGTAAAATGTCTCAATCTCGGATTTTCTATGTTATCGATTAACTCCAATAAATCTTCATCATCAGCTAATTCCCCCAAAAAATCCATTTTATATAATATATAATTGGAATGATGTCAACAAAATTAAGGATCAAGCTTGAACCACCTTTGAACCGACAAGGTATCAGCGTTCAACGGATCTTGTTTATGAACTGTCGATCAACAGTGAACGAGGTTTGTACAACTTTAGTTTTGTCATTAAACCAGTCAACATTGAACTGTTGGTGAACTTGAAATGTACAACTGGCCCTAAATGGTTATTTGATCTTTGTCAATATAGACCATTCCAGAATGACGTCACTAACCGACCTCCATATTGTGCTGGGGGGCACACAATTTAGTTTTCATTGTTTACTGGTAAACAACGGATGATAGCTAGAACTTTAATTAGTAATCAGTTTTTAAAAGTTTTCAAAATGCTATCGTTTTGTAGTGTTGTTAAGTGTAGAATGTGAGGGAAAGAGATAAGGTATCTTTCTTCGATTTCCGACTGGTTTAACGAAGTGATGTAACTATTTAAATGGTCTATCTAAATCACTTCGTGATGCTTGGCTTAGTGCTTTGAAACGAAAGCCCTTCAGTGAATCACAAAAACAAATGTATTGCTTACAACAATGATATTATTTGGTCGAAAGGATCGATATTGCCTATAATATTAATGTTTTCATTGTGCTGGCACTTGATATCACCTTGATATCACCACTAGAAGATAAATAATACGTACTTAAAAACATATTTGCTACAATTTTATCAAAATAACACCAGAAACATAAATTTTTAAACTAATCGATTTGATTGCCCTCCAGCACAATATATGAATGACCTGTCAAAGTCACGGGTTCTGAAATTAGAGAATCCAAACCACTTGACTTTTCAACTGTCAAGATGGCGCCTGGTTGGCAAACAAAGCTTTTAAGCCGAAGCAAGGTAGCTATATACAGCAAGTTTTAATGGTGTTTATTTTGCATTTTGATTATTATCGAAGTAATCGTTAGTTGTTTCAAGGAGTTTCAGGTGTTAGATCTTCCCTCTTGATGGCTGCTAACCACATATCCCTCCTTTTCCTTGATAAATCGTTTATATGTGGGCAATGTACAAAGTTTTTCAATGTGGGAATGCGAAAAAAACTAAGCAAATGGTCCCGATCTGCACGGCTTCCACAATACACGTTACTGGCATTTTTTTTTCAAAACTGAACTTAGGTCTCACTATTTTCTATAAATCTGAATAAAACCAAAGGTAATTATACCCAAATACTTCAAAAAAGCTTCAACAATTAACAAAACTGAACAAGTAAACAAACGTATTAAACAATTGTTTGCCAACCAGGCGCCATATTGAATTTATTTGACAGGTCGTTGGATTGCCTAATGGTCTATTTAAAGAAATAGGTTATGTTATCACTAAACACAGTTTAACCATCAATAATTGAGCGTTCGTCGTGACCAGTCGATGTATGTATGTACCTATATTGGATATAGGGAATAATGGTGTGCAGGAATCTGGCAGGGAGAAACTGGGGCTGTAACCCAAAAATCCTGAGCTGGATGTACACTGCCATAGTGAGACCAATTATCAGTTATGGAGCCATTGCGTGGAGTAGTAGGACTAGCCTCTTGACTACGAGAGAAGACCTCTCCAAAATTCAAAGACTAGCCTGTATATGCATTACAGGAGCAATGTTTACATGCCCAACGGTATAGCAATGGAAGTGGTTCTCAACCTCACACCATTACATATGGTGGTGGAAGTGTTGCAGAAAGAACAAGATACAGACTAAGTAGAGAGGGAATCGAATAGATGAGGCTTTTATGAAGATCCATACTTCACCATGAAATAAAACAATATAATTTGTTTAAAATTTCATTATAATTGAACTAAGTTCAAAATACAATTTGTGACGCGTTTCGCTAACAGTAACTTTCTCAAACGAGTGGAGGTATAATGAAAATGTTTTAATTTATACAGTGCATTAATACGGAATTTTACGGATATTGACAAAAGTATTATAATCTATTTACATGGAAATAAATTATAATACTTTTATCCGTAAAATTCTGTTAAAATATAATTATTTTGTGTAGTCTATCTGGCTTGAGACCAAATGCTTTCGGCCTACTTAACTTATTTAAAATCATGTGTCAATACCATACTTTATATAAATGTCAGAGAAGATAATTGCACAAGATTCATTTATTCTGTCTGGTCTGTCCTATTAAATAAAAGAATTAGTCAGTGATAAGCATTTAATAGTCTGTCGGTGTTGCTTATACTATGAAAGGTATGTCGTGTATTTTATTAAGTATTTTAGGTGCCCGAAGATTTATTCTCGATACTTTGTTTTAGGCGCTTTTCATACTTCAAGTTTGTATATATGTTTAATGCTGTAATACAATATATTACATCCCTCTGAATCTAACAGTTCTGTTTACTAACTTGCATCCACCCTACAAGGTAAAAATTAAAACAAATTCCCTATTAATGCACTGTATAAATTAAAAACTTTTCATTATACCTCCACTCGTTTGAGAAAGCTACTGTGTTAGAGAAACGCGTCACAAATTGTATTTTGAACTTAGTTCAATTATAATGAAGGTTTAAACAAATTATATTGTTTTATTTCATAGTTAAGAGAGGGAATCATTAAAAAAAACCACCTCTTCACTTCTTAGGAGTCAGACAACCTGGGACATGCCACAAGATAGTATGGTGAAAAATTATAACTTTTCAAAGAAATTCGTTATACGGAATTAAGCAACAAGAAGGCATGGGACCCAAATACCATTACCAGACTTGGAAAGAATGCCATTCAATGGTACACAGACGGCTCAAAAGCAATAGAAGGAACTGGGATAGGAGTGTACGGGCCAGGAACCAAACACTCTGAAAGCTTGGGAAAAACCCCAAGTATTATTCAAGCGGAAATTCACGCAATAAGAAAATGTGCCCAGTTCAATGTTGACGAAGGATATAGAAGGCAAAGGATTATCATAATGTCTGATAGTCAAGCAGCCATAAAAGCGCTGAGTTCTTATGTAATCAGTTCCAAAATGGTGTGGGAATGCCTAGGCCTAACTTAATGAACTAGGCGAGAACAATATAGTCACCTTACTGTGAATTCCAGGACACACTGGAATAGAAGGAAACGAAATGGTAGATGAACTAGCGAAGAGGGGGACTGAAATACCCTTTTGGGGGCCGGAGCCCTTTTGCGGAATCAGCTCCAAGGTGATATTGGAAGAAATAGGTAAAGCCGAAGAAAAGAGAAGATCTGACCATTGGAAAGATCTAGTAGGACTTAGGCAATCTAAAATTCTTCTGGGTGACTACAAACTGTTGAGATCAAATGAATGCATAAGTCAAAGTAAAACTGCACTAAGAGTTTTAACAGGAATCCTAACGGGACATTGTCGCCTGAATGGACATCTTAAAAAGCTCAAAATAGTGGAGGAAGAAGATTGTAGATTTTGTGGAATGGAAGAAGAAACCTCCATCCACATACTTGCGAACTGCACAGCAATTCAGAATCCTAGGGCACAGTACCTGAGAGACTACTGGATAGAAAAGGGACAGTTACCTAAGTTGAAGCCTGCAGATATCCTAAAATTCCTCCGGGAAATAGGACTAAAAGAGCTACTAGTCTCTGAGACTCTCCTCAGAAACTAAGTAGAAGTAAGGGGGCACTTTCCCACAAAGGAGCACCTGATCAAAATAGGACTATAAAACGGAGACCTTACATGCAGAAGATGCGAAAAGGACACCGAAACAGCTCTGCACATATTATGCAACTGTGAGACGCTGGACCACAGGAGGCAAAAACTGTATGGAAGACCCCAAATGACTCCAGAAGACTTCTACAACCAACCAGTAAAGAACCTGTATGAGCTAATACAGGGAACGGATTGGCTGAATAGGTTGTAGTCAGAACATTAGGAGAATCCACAATAAGCCCAAGAGGCTGAGGTGGTGCCGGCGAAGGGACGGCTCCTTTTTTTAAAAAAAATGGGCACAATAGATCTTTTAGGTCTCAGTGAATGTTACCCCAAAATACATAAATACATACATTGGATATAGGGCACGTCCACCAACTGACAAGTTAACACTAAGGATGGTTGCCCTAAGGATAAACAATTATTTAGATATATTTTAGATTTGAAGTTGGTTGTTTTGTATTGATTTAATGTTCCCTTTTATCATAAATAGACCAGGGTAGAAGCCTTTGAAAATAATAAAAAGTAAGAAAAAATAATAGTAGGATGAAACCCATTGGAAAAGGAGAAGAATATCATAAAAATAAGAGGAAAAATAATTTACGGGCGATCTGAGGTCGGGAAAGGGGTGAGTTTTTAAGGGTAAAAAACGGTTTATCTTGATTTCCGGGAAAACTACAAGTCTTATGGAAAAAACTCAAATGGCAAAGTTGTAGGTAATAAAAAGATCTACAAGTTTTGTATTCACACTTTTTTCACATAACCTCAAAATTTATTTGTTTTTTATTTTACTTTTACAAAAAAATTATTTGTTTTTCACGAAATTTGATGAAAACTACTTTTTATGTCCCAAATACACTGTAATTCATTTGACTTAATATATTTATTTTTTCACCTTTTTTGACCTTTTTTGACTTAATATCCAAAAAGCACTCTAATTTTCAATCGAAAATTCATCCGTCAAAATATCAGTTCGTTGAAATCTCTACTTTTCGATTGTGTAAAAAAATATATTACTATAGTAAATCTTCTCAGAAAATGCAAAAAATATTGTAATGAATAACGTATCAGAATAAAGTATCTAAATTCGGGGATGAGCGATTTGGTTCCCAGTACCTATATTAATCCGTTAGAACCCAAACATTTCGATAATCCGAATGGTCACTTCGCCCCCAAATTAAAATATTATAATTAACTCCGCTTCTTAGAAATTTTTAGGAAAAAGAGGTAGTTTAGATAGAAATAAAATCCCTGAATTATTATAATTTGCCTTTTTACTTAGTTTGACTAAAACTTCATCCAAACACTGCCATGTTGCGGACATAAGTCTGCTGCAATTAATATTAATTAATTAATTAACAAGTAATTTATTTATAATTTTTACTCTCTCGTGTCAATTACATATAGAAAGCTGAAAACGTCAATATTATATATTATATACCTCAATGTAGTAGGCACCTATCTCTATGATTGCTATATTTACCTGCAGCCAGGTGAGAAAAAGTAAATAGATGTAGCTTATTTCCCTCACATGTTAATTAAAAATTACGAGCATGATTTGAGAATTAAAAAAAAATAACCGTTGAAGGAATTAGTATTATTCTGTCTCTCTCTTCACAATGAGCTCCCATAGCCACCGTAAATGTTTATTTTTATTATTTATCTTTGGCTGCATCAGCTTTTTATAAGATAGCCAAACATTATTATGTTTTTCTACTCCTGTTTTATAATATACTTATTAAAAGACTAAAATCTGTATCATAATGATATTCATTATGATACAAATTTTCATTATGATACAGATTTTTAAGCCAATAGGAATGCGACAGTCGCACAATATTTAATATAGCCATGGATACCTGGTTGACATTTCTGAAATTAATTATATAATTCAATTGAAAATAGGAATGAAACAAACTTTAACATGCCCTCCAGTTCAACAACCATCCGAACAGGATCAGCCCCCAAATAAATTTTACGAATTGTACAATAAATAATTTATACATGCACAAAGAAGATTAAAGAATTAATATTATTATGTTCAAAAGTTTTAAATTTATTTGTTGTACAGTTTGTAAAATTTATTTGTTGAACTTCTTTTCATTGTTATTGTTTTTTATAATAAATGATAATTATTAATTAAATAATTCTTATTAATCGGAGTAGAAAAAATATTGTATGCAACTTTCATGTAATGGCCACTAATACACTCGCATATTATATACGAAACTCGCCTGCGGCTCGTTTCGTATCCTACAACATGCTCGTGTCTTAATGGCTATCATTACATGATCGTTGCATAAAATACTATTAGAATTCAACGCCGCCTATTATTGCACTTGGATTTTTAAATATCATGTGAGGGAAATAAGCTACATTTATTCACCTTTTCTCACCTGGCTGCAGGTAAGTATAGCAATCATACAGATAGGTGCCTACTACAGTGAGGTATATAATATATAATATTGACGGTTTTGCTTATTGTATGTAATTAACATGAGAAAGTAAAAATTATAAATAGATTAGTTGTTAATTAATTAATTAATATTAATTGCAGCAGACTTATGGTGGCAGAGGTTGTTTTTATAAATTCATAATATTGAAATCAGTCTATAAAAAATTGTTTCATCTAATTAACAGATGATGGTATATTTTTCTAATCCCGGATCTTAGACTATTAAATGAATTCCTAATCGAAACTTATATTAAGTTGCAAAGTCTTCATTTGAAACATAATGTAAGAGATCCTAAAGTTAGAAATCGTCAAAAATTTATTGAAAAATACAAAAACTCTAAAATTGATAAAACTCATCTTTTAACATGCGTATAAAATTATGAAATTTCCATTTTTGTAAAAATTATTTATAAGTGCATGCCATAGAGTTGGAATTAAAACCTTTAAACTATTTTCATGTTTTGATTTTATTTCTTCTTTGAACCGAAAGCATATACCTACTTGATTGCGGGGACGAAATTACTTGTAGGGAATTTATACCTACCTGTCACCTATGGGGACCAAATTACCTTTTGAAATTTCGTGACCTCATCTTTGGTGACCAAATTACCAACTCGGCTAAATTCAATAGTGCCATTTACATTTATTTTGATACATTATGAGATTTTCTACGACATAAATGTAATTTGAATTTAATAAATCAAATTTTTAATTGAAAAAAATTTGCAGCAGTCACATTTTTTAGATGAAATTGTATAAAAAGGGCATTAAAAAAATTTCGAATTCGAGTTTTTATCGATTTTTTGCTTTTACTAAAGTAATATATTTTTTTACACTATCGAAAAGTAGAGATTTCAACGAACAGAAAGCACACCAACTTTTTGAAAAAAGCTGATATTTTGACGGATGAATTTTCGATTGACAATTAGGGTGCTTTTTCGATATTAAGTCAAAATAAGGTGAAAAAATAAATATTTCAAATCAAATAAATTACAGTGTATTTGGGACATGAAAAGGTAAGTTTTCACCAAATTTTGTGAAAACAAAATTTATTTTTGTAAAAAGTAAAAATAAAAAAGCAAAATCTTGGTTTTTTAAATTTTTCACATAAATTTTGAGGCTATGTGAAAAATGTGTGGATACAAAAGCTGTAGATCTTTTTATTACCTACAACTCTGCCATTTGACTTTTTTCAATAGGACTTGTAGTTTTGCCAGAAATCGAGATAAACCGTTTTTTACATTTAAAAACTCACCCCCTTCCCCTTACCGACCTTAGATTGCCCGTAAATTATTTTTCCTCTTATTTTTATAATATTCTCCTTTTCCAATGGGTTTCATCCTATTATTTTTTTTGTTTCAAAAATTATCGACTTTGGTCTAAAACAGTTATATGTAGGTTTCAAAATACCCAAGCAATTAAAACGACGTCGAAAAAAGCACTAAATCAATATCAAATAACTATTAAGAACTACGTGTTGTCTCTTCTATGCAGCAGTCTCCTAGGTGTTGTGCACTAGGATTCTGAATTGCTATGCAATCTGCAAGTGTGTGGATGGAAGTTTCTTCTTTCAATCCACAGATTCTACATTCGTCTTACTATATTGTGATTTTTAAGGTGACCATTCAGACGACAGTGTCCCGTCAGAACACCTGTTAAAAATGTGTGTGCAGTTTTACTCTGTCTAAGCCCTACTAGATATTTCCAGTGGATGAACTAGGTTGATCCGAAATTGAACAATGGTAAAATTAGGTCTAAACCTAGATCGGTGTTAAACGTTGTTTGAACCGCGGTTGAACAACCTGCCCTACGTGCTTTAATTACGTTTTTATTTTATAGGTTACGATGCATTCATCCCAACGAAAGGATACTACTAAAACATATATTTGTGAAGAGTGTGCTAAAGAATTTGCGGGGCGGCCAAGTTTACACAGGCATTTATTTAAAGTTCACAAAAAGTCAATAGATGGAAAACAATATATTTGTTATCATTGTAACCATGAAACTATTGATAGGAGCGCATTTATTATACACGTTCGTAAACATTTGAAAAAAAAAATTACCCGACCGTATATGTATTGCGCAAATTGTGATTACAAGACCGCGAATAAAACAAATCTTACTCAGCACATGGTTAAACACACAGATCCTTCAAAATTGAAGATGCATAAATGCAGTATTTGCCCGTTCGAAACTAAAAGACCACATACACTCAGAGCACACATCCAAACTCACTAAAACTGTTTCAATAGCTTTATTAATAAATATGTCAAGAAAATCGGTGGAAGTTATTTTTTTATATTATGAATTTTTAAATAAATACTTTATATTATATATTGTGCGTTTTATTTATGTACCGGGTGCGCAAATAAGAACGGCCGTCGGCTATATATAATTAGGATCAGATTGTAGCACGACATTGGGAAACAAACAAAAAATGGCCCCGAGAAAAACCTGGAAATTATTTACTGACCTGTTGGTCCACTGATAGAGGGCGTAATTAAACTGAATACGTTTGAAAGCCAAATTTTTTCAAAATTACCTAATTAAGGCAAACAATCCTCGTATCCTTCGAAAAATTCTACAAATACTTATTATTACAAGTTTCAGTTTACTCAAATAAGTGTGTGAGGGAGATTGGAAACTTTGTTATGAAAAAACGCACATTGTTGCGCTCCTTAATAAGGTAGATTTTGCAAAAATTGGCTTTTTAAATTTCAATATAATAACGCCCTCCAGTATTAAGTTTTCCAGGTTTTTATCGATGTCATTTTTGTTATAAAATTTGTTTTTCCCAATGCTGTACTACAATCCGATCCCAAGATATGGCCAATGGCCGTTCTTATTTGCCCACCCGGTACAACCACAGAATGCCTCGTGTAATGATATTTGTAATTAATACAATTGAAATCTTTTTGAGACTACTCAGTACGAACAGTGTAAGCATCCTCTGTCAGAGTTATATCGGCTTCCAATATATATATACAGGGTGCGCCAATTATTTCCACTCGATCTCTAGCACCGAAACTAAAAGAGGTATCAACAAGATTTCTTGTAGGTTTATACGGTGTCACTCGGACTACAATTGTAAAATATTTTGATGTATACAGGGTGGCTAATTTTTGTGGAATGAAAATTAATTTGGTTTTTTTAAATTGAACACCCTGTATACGATTATGTCTTCTGATTCTACTTAATATTAGCTTCACGGTAGTTTTTTGAATTTGTAAATCCGACGCGGCGTTGACAAGTTATTCCTATTATAAGCAGATTTAATGAAAAAACAGCACTTCAGAAATATTAGCACAATAAACACATTTTTTCAAAAATTCCTCCAAAAGGCTACTATGATGTAAATGAAACATACACCTACCACAATAATTACCCAACATCTTCACCTGTTGCACAGGGTGTTTGCCGATGGCGTGCAAATAGTCTAGTTTTCAAATTGCAATAACTTAATTTTTTCAAATGGGACACCCTGTATATTTTTCTTCAGTTAGAAGCTCTCCTTAATACACATTAAAAAAATATAGGGTTTTGGACATCTAACTTTACTATTTACTTTAATAATTGACGTTAAATGAGGAATAACATACTTTACACAATTTTTAATAGGTAAGTACAAAATTTTACAAAGTTTAATCGTAAGAAAACTACAATATTGAAAGTTAAAATTCATAATAGGTGTTCAAAATGTCTTCCATTTTCATTTATACATTTTCTTGCCCTTTCTTTCATTGATTTACGCACATCTCTTAGCATTGCAGGGGTCACCTGTCTAAATGCTGCAGTAATTCTGTCTTTCATATTTTGTTTTGTGGTAACCTCTTCTTTGTAAACAATATTTTTAATAAAACCCCACAAGAAAAAATCGCAAGGTGTAAGGCTCGGCGATCTAGCAGGCCAATTTGTAGGTCCTGCCCTTCCTATCCAACGATCCTGAAATTCCCTATTTAACCAATTGCGAACATTTAATTGGTAGTGTGGTGTGGCACCATCTAATTGAAACCACATTCCGTTGCGATAATTTTGGGGCACATTTTGCAAAAGGTTTCTAAAATCAAGTTCTAAAAAATTTAAAAAAGCAGCTCCATTTACAGTCCCATCAAAGAAATAGGGACCAATTACATAATCACCTATTATTCCCGCCCACACATTCAAAGACCATTGATACTGTGGTGTGGTTCTAAATAAATGTTCATTGTGGTCCGAATAATAATGGAAGTTGTGGGGCGTCGGCCCAGCACTGTAGTGGAAAGCATCTGATGCGATAATTACAGTGAAGCAGTGTCGAGCGCGGTTAGTACTTGGATGGGTGACCGGCCCACTGGGGAAGACCGTCGTGTAAGTAGCCCGTACAGCCTGCAGCGGAGTAGCATATCACAGCTCGCAGGCATTATACCAATGAGCACGAGGTATAATGTAGGTATGCCGTCTTTCGGAGGAGACGTAAAACCGAGGTCCCGAGTCCATGGATGTTGGGCTCGATAAAGAACCCTACCACTGGTTGGAACATCAGTGGGTTCGGCAAAATGTTCGGTTAGGGGTAGAGTGCTCCCGGCGTCGGTGATTAGCCTCAGTCGCAGAAATAGACCGACGTTAAATAACCAAATAAAAAAAAATAAATAAAAAAAAAATAAAAAAAAAAAAAAAAAATTGGAAGTGTCTATTTACACAACCGTTCTTATGAAATGTGGCTTCGTCGGAGAATAAAACTTTGTTTAAAAAGTTACGCTCTGTATTTATCTTGTTTATTAACCATCTACAGTATTCTTCTCTACGCGCGAAATCACGCGGTAACAATTCTTGGTGAAGCTGGATATGGTAAAGGGTGATATTTATTCTTCTTTATTATGCGTCTAATTGTGGTATTGGAAATATCTAACTGATTGCTTAATTGCCTTGTGCTTACATTGGGATCTTCAACTATACTGATCATTACTTTATATTCGTTGTCAACAGAACAGCTGTAGCATCACGTGAATGTTTTTCATACTTGACGGTTCCCGTTCTATCAAATCTATTCTTTAAATTCTCAAAAGTATCCTTTTGTGGATGACGTCTTTCTGGGTATCTTTGACGATAGACCCTACTAGCAAGAAACGCATTTTTTTGACATTTACCCAGTATCCATATCATATCAATATTTTCTTGAACACTATAATTCTTATTAAAATCCATTTTTTATACCTAATACCGATTAAATATAGTAGACGTGATATAGTACAAAATTTTATGTTGACAATTAATGCTACAACAAAATATACCTACTGTCATTTTCATAGATAACTTATTTTCTTATTAAAAATTGTGTAAAATATGTTATTTCTCATTTAACGTCAATTATTAAAGTAAATAGTAAAGTTAGATGTCCAAAACCCTATATTTTTTTAATGTGTATTAAGGAGAGCTTCTAACTGAAGAAAAATATACAGGGTGTCCCATTTGAAAAAATTAAGTTATTGCAATTTGAAAACTAGACTATTTGCACGCCATCGGCAAACACCCTGTGCAACAGGTGAAGATGTTGGGTAATTATTGTGGTAGGTGTATGTTTCATTTACATCATAGTAGCCTTTTGGAGGAATTTTTAAAAAAATGTGTTTATTGTGCTAATATTTCTGGTGTGCTGTTTTTTCATTAAATCTGCTTATAATAGGAATAACTTGTCAACGCCGCGTCGGATTTACAAATTCAAAAAACTACCGTAAAGCTAATATTAAGTAGAATCAGAAGACATAATCGTATACAGGGTGTTCAATTTAAAAAAACCAAATTAATTTTCATTCCACAAAAATTAGCCACCCTGTATACATCAAAATATTTTACAATTGTAGTCCGAGTGACACCGTATAAACCTACAAGAAATCTTGTTGATACCTCTTTTAGTTTCGGTGCTAGAGATCGAGTGGAAATAATTGGCGCACCCTGTATATTAACAAATGAGTATACAATTTTTTTTCTATTGCAAAAATTTGTGGAATCTATTGAAAAACTATAATTGTTGTTCTTCCCTCTCACTTTGTCAATTGACTGACATTGATTATTCCAGCAAACTGGAGGGGGTGGATACACATGTGTGGAATTGAATGAGCTGGAAAAAAGACTCATGTCAGTTTTTGGATGCGTGCATGTTATAGGATGTCCTCTGGCACTCTACAGGAGGTTGATCCAGATGATACTGAACCCATTGTAGAACAAGTACACCTTGTTGAATCACCACTTCCTGACATTTCATTTGCAGATGAAGAGCAAACTGAAATAATAGCTGTAATTGCTAACTTATCTAGGCGAAATAATTTTATAAATTTTTCATTTGGTAATTCAAACGGATTGCTACTATCCCTAATTTGACGAAATTGCAATTTAACAGTTTCTCTACAAACGATTTATATAAAAAAACATATCAAAATAATATTCGTTTACAATTCACCTATTTTCAATGTTCTCTAATTCCTGAAAAAAATAGTAATGGAAAAACAATTGATTTATTTCCATTTTTAAAAAGCTTGTTATGAATTTAGCAAGTACAAAAATGAGGTTGCTGAGATAACAAGGTAAATAACAAGATAATAAGTTTGAAATTGACAGGTCATATATTGCATAACATAATGATCAGAATACCACTTTTTGGAATATTGCTATGATGACAATATATTTTCTATAACAATATATGGCTATTTGCGAACAGAATAGCACTGATTATTTCTTTCGTCTATTAAATATCATTCAACAACCAATGATACGTTTGTTTCCTGTTTGACAGGACCAATCAACACGCTCTATTAGCGACTATTTACATGGTGCAAAATAGTCACCGACTATTCAGCATGATACCTATATATCAATGAACCTGTGCATCTGACAGTACTCTAAATAAATACATCTTAAACGTCAAATAAAATCAATCGTGTTGAAGCTGTATAAGTATTTGAATATGAATCGATTTGGAGAAACTGATATAGAGAAGTGGATTCAAGAAATAATCTTCACAAATATAACACGACCTTGATTAATTGTCGACTATTTTATTGCTGCTAAATTTCTCTTGTATTTATTAATTTTACTCTACATTATTTTGGCATTAATAATCAAAGATGAAAGCCCTCGAGCTTCGCTCTCGGGCTCTCATCAGATTATTAATGCCAAAATAATGTCTCGTTAAATTATTATAAAATACAGTCGAAATTTAGATGCAATAAAAATAGTCGACTATTTATCAAGGTCTTGTTATATTACCCTTGAATATAGTCTCCATGCTACGCGGCGTCGGTAAGTAGCAAGGAAATATGGCGGATATCTGTCAAAAATTCCAATCAACACATTAACTGTAAAACATTTTGACAACAGTGGTTTATAGTAATGTGCAGGATTTCGTCTGTCCATACGTGAATATCTGCATCATCTGCAAATTATATGTTTTTTAGAAATTGAGAATCTCATTGTATTTCGTCCGTCATCCAATTACAAATTGTAACTCGCTGAAGAAAAAGGAAAGAGCTTCAAACACTTTATATGACGTCATGTGGTAGCTCTTTTAAAACTCGCCACACAGATGTGGCGGTTTTATAAACTCGAGTTACCCCTGCCCCGAGAGTTAACCCGGTGACCGATGGGTAATACAGCGTTTTATAAAGCAAGGCTAGAGTTAACCCTACCCCACCATTTGGCTCGGGTTAACTTTCGAGTTTAGCAGTAGTCATGTGCAAAATGCTAAAATTGTGAAGCAATGGGAGGTTCTGTCAAAAACAGAGAAAATAAATGTACTTATACATATTATTATATCCGATATATATTTTTCCTATGGTCAAAAATTATTTTGTACTGTTTTTTATTGGAAAATTTAAAAATTAATATATTATATATTACCTATCCAAAACTGTAGTGATATTTGTGGCACTGTCTTTCAATTAAAAATTAATTGGATATCGATGAAGTGAGAGATTTATTTGAAATTTTTGAAGACTTCCTAACAGAGATGATGAGGAAGATATTATTCAAGTAGTTGAGGCACGTCGAGAGCCTAGGGTGATTAGAGATAGAATAGAGACTAGATTACTGGAATGATAATGAATTAATAAAAGAAAAAACTGTTCTGTGGCCCGACTTCCTCTATCTTTATATATTTTTACAGTGATCTTTGCATTTTAACCCGAGAGTTAACCCTCGGGGTAAGTCGAGATATTTAACTCTACTTTATAAAACCGGGCATTAGGGGGTTATATTTATATAGATCAAGTTTGACCGATTGGAAGTGACAAAGTCGCGACTTTTGATGTCGTGACATTAGTCGCCGACAAATCTAGAATCCGGCTCCATTTGATTTGCTAAATGTGAGATTTTAATCTACGCCTGAAAGTTTGTATCCCTGTCAGTTACGAGTTTTGTGTGTCAAATCTCTAAGCAGCAGTAGTGAAGGCCTTTTGCTACATGTTTAGTCAGGTAAAATGATTAGTGATAAATACAAAGAGAATCTTTGATGCAGTGCTAAGCAATCAGAGACAGAATACATTTTAATTTTTGGAAAATCGAGAAATATTGAGCTTGAGCTTTTATTTGCACTAGACTCGTCGGAATGGGTTAATACACTATAGGTGGGTTCGATTTGGTCATAGAGGGTGCTGGAGCGGCGTATCAATCATGTGATACCGGAGCGTGTGGAGTGAGAAAGTCTATCTCGAACGCGTTGGAGCGGATTTGAGTATTTGAGAGTGTTTAAAAATAATGTAACCTCACTTCTTTTACTTTTATAATTTATTTATTTTGTTGTTCGTCTTTTATCATTTTTAAGACCAAAGCTAAAAAAACTTAATATTAAGTTGCTTTGGTTTAAGGACTGCTTACTACGTATAACTATTTAAATAATATAATAATAGTTTGTTTAAATAATTTGCAGTTTGTTGTTGGTAAGTACAGCCTTATTACTTATTATTATATCGTAAATGGTATGTAATAAGTATTGTTCGAGTCCGCTTAGGACGTATTTCACAATACCAGAAGAATTAACAGGAAAATTAAACATTGCTTTAATGTTTTTCTTCTGAATAATATGCCGATTCTTGGCCGATTATATAAAAAAACAATAACAAACCCTAAAAATCAGACGAAAGGTTGTAACACGCATGTCCACTCCGATCGTGTCAAGAGCTTACGGAATGAAAAGAGTGTGCAAATCGAACCCACCTGTATAAAAGTTTACACAAATTTAAATATTGTATAAATAAATTGTTTTTTATATAAAACTAGCAAATATTGTGCTATTGCATTGACTCGTGTGCATTGACTCGTATACATACAAATCATTAAAGAAAGAAAGAAGAAGAAGATTAACAGTCGTAGGTCCACTGTCGCAGGAGCGTCTAAATGTAGCTCTGCACCAACGTTGCCAAGTGTAGTCCTAAACTGAAAGGGCGCCATCGAGTATCTCCGGTGGCGCTCGGCTTTCATGCGACGGTTCTAAAGCTTTTAACCTTCTATACGATATCATTAATGTGTGCAGAGATTAGCCCAGCGTAAGTGTGCTGGGCTCCTAACACAGAGGTACCAGGTTCGAGTCGTGTCCGAGTCAAGATATTTTTATTTTTATTTTCTTATTGTTTTTTTCAAAAATTGACTAAAAATACGAAGAATTTTTCGATTCGGATTAGGGTAGGGGGTAAGGTAGGGTGGTTTTGGTTAGGTTATTATTGAAAATTATTATAATAATCTGTCAATTACACAATTCAATTTTTCGATTCGGATTAGGGTAGGGGGTAAGGTAGGGTGGTTTTGGTTAGGTTATTATTGAAAATTATTATAATAATCTGTCAATTACACAATTCAATTTTTCGATTAGGGAAAATGTATCTATGCATTCGTGAGTTTTCCTTTTTGTATGATAATTCTGTATTGTAAACTCGAACAATTTTCAGTACGTTTTGCTAAACATAATTTTAAAAATGACAAATATTGATTTCTTAACACATTGCTTTTTAATCAACTGTGATAAATATCATTATTAAAATATTTTTACTTTCCAAAACACAAACGTTTTAGTTTAGGACTACACTTGGCAACGTTGGTGCAGAGCTACATTTAGACGATCCTCACTGTCGCTGTCATTTGTTATATTTAGTCTGCCAAATGTCTAATCAATTTAGAAATTTTATTTACCGATTGTACAATTTCCACTTAATTTTGAAAAGTTGAATAAATTCAAATGTCTGGAGTAACTAAAGAAGTTGAACCAAGGCTTCAATACATCTTAAACGATGCAAGATTTATTTTGGATTCTTCAGAATTAAATACTGAAGGAATGAGTGACGTAAGTTGGTAAAAATACAGTTGGTTTATTAAATATTTGGGGTATTAAGCTTAAACTCAAGTGTCTATGTTATCAATGCATTTAAACGTAGTACTTTTTATTTATCCACATATTTAAATACATTGTTACGTTTATTATTACACTCATTTATTTTCACAAAGTTCGTTAAATAAAAATGATATAAAATATAATAATATACAATAAATTAAACTATTAGGTACTATTCCTTGGCATAAAAATAGGAAATTTCAGGACAGACAGTATAAAACGTGGGTATTACCAGGTTATTACTCTTATGATCTACTTTTTGCCCTTCTTCAAAGGCATTCATATTTTTTAATAAACAATGTTCTGCATTATATATGCTAGCTAGGTCTATCCTTTATTAGTCTGTTATTTGAATGATTCTGCATTGAAAGTATCTATAATAAACTGTGTTTGGAACCTCTTTGGTTGTATGCAATACATAAGTTGCAGCCTTTATTTGGTTCAATACAAAGACATCTTCAAGATATTTGAAATGTTTTTAGGATAATGAATAATAATATTGCACGATACAAAGATAACTCACAAAAGCAGTCATATTAGATTTAATATTGTTATTTCCGAGTGAAATATTGAGGCATTCATTTGATGGGTTGTGATAAACAGCCCAGGGACTTGAATTATATCTGTACCATTTTCCATATTTATTTATTTATTATATTATCTACTTCCATTCCAGAAGCTTTGTGTCTTCTACACAGGCCAGTAGTTTAATTGGGTGGATTTTGAGTAGCGGTAATGGTTATATTATATCCTCTCCAAAGTGCTTCCGACTGAGTCCTCATAAGTTCTCACAAGCAGAGTAGGTTCACTAACTTTTACCATTTTGTGTAGATGTTATATATCTTATAGAAAATATCCTTACATCTGGGGAAGAAGTGAGACAACTCAAAATGTCCTAAGTACTTACTATTAAACCAAAGGTTCATAAAAATATATTGCAATGCAATAAAAAGATATATAGCTATATCATGCTCAAATTATTGAATGTGATATACCTAGCACCAAAAAGGGTATTTTTTCAGCATTATTTTGTACCAGATTCTTTAAATCTATTTGTCAAGTTTTCCTAAATAGTATTGTTCTAGAACAGCTATATATACCCACTCATTTAGGTTATCAACATTCAGATTTCTCATTTTTTTAATAGTAATATATTGGAATTTACAGAATTTTGAAATTATAGAATTTCATTGAATATACGAAGTTGATTTTGAAAACAATTTTACACTAATATAGACAAAAACACTCTGCTGATATAAAAATTTAATATTAGTAACTATAAGTGAAATAACATACACTTAATGACTTCACTCAAAATCTTTCAACGATCATTGTTTCCTTATACTACAATCCCACAATACAAATAGGAAATGTTGAGCCAGACACTATAAAGAACTTTGTCTTGAATAATAATTCCAATGGTATCTCATTAAGTTATTTAATATTTTTTTAGATAATCTATACGGATGACAATCAAGCTATTATTTTAAATGGTGAAATAATTCAAGAGGATAATACATCAACATTTATTCTACAGGATGATGGAAGTGACTTAAGTCACTATATTACAAATAATGATACTGAAGGTATTTATATTTATATGATGGCAAAATCGAGGGGCTGGTCACTGAAATAATTTTTAGTTAAACTGAAGGCCACTTCATGAGCTGAAGTTATAGTTGTGAGTAAAATTAGTTTGCACCGTTTCACAATTTGTCGGCGAGACAAAGAAAAATCTGTAAACAGAAGCAGAGTCGGCTTCAGACAGATTTCTCATTATTGCAGGATCCCGGCTCACTATCGATTTCTGTACTCCCTTTTTCCGATGAATAGCAGTTGTTTTACAGCTAACTGTGATAATGGATCTTTTTGAAACTTTTGTCAATTATGTATTCTTTCAGCAGCTCCTTGCTTTGACCCATTATTTTCTTGTTTCAGTTGACTGTACATATTTTGTATCATTTTTTGCGTAGATGGCGACTAGACCATGCCAAATTTCGTTCTGTCTATTGTCTCAAATCCCTACTCACCACATTCAGAAATTTCCAAACCTTTAGTAAAAAATTTTAACAATAAAATATTCATCTTTTTTACATACAACGATCAAACAACTTATATTCACTGCGACATGGAATCAAGCAGAATAAATAAATACACTTTGACATTGTTTATGTTGGCATAGAATAATACGTCTGTTTACTCTTCTAGTATATTTATTGTTCGGAGCCTATAACAATACCTGCCTCTTCGAATGGTCGCCAAAAGCCATAATTTTAATTATTACCAATAAAATAGTTTTAGTCAATAAAAGAAAATCTCAATCACAGCAACATCTAAGAACAAAATATCTCGTAAATAACAGTAATGAACTAAACCCACCCTGGGACGGTAACACTCCATGTGGACTAAACAGTTCTAGTACATTTTTCATAGACCAATCGGAAGCTACATTGCACCAATGAGAATAAACTGTTCGCGTGTGGTAGCTCAAGACTAGAAATGATTTACGGCTTTGTTTTCTTTTCGGCTTTTTGATCCTTAAAGAGACTTATCGCCATTAGTTTAAATTTGACTGATTGGTTATGACTACTTCAATGCAAAAATGACTTGTTAAACAGTACATTCAAGCTGATCGTTATTTGAAAAAAAAATAGGCACCAATTTAGCTAGTTTAATTACCAAAATCAGCGACCTGTATAATATGTTCTACTCAAGAATTTTTATTTTGTACAAGTTACAATATTACCGAGGGAGTCTAAGATCCTCGTTTCATATCATTGCATGACAGGAACGAATGGAAAGCATTTTGTAGCACTAGCTATCTTTGGCGTGCTCAACTGTGAATGTTTCAACTACAGCAACGCTTCGCACAATTGAGCACTTTGAAAAGTACTTCTTTGGGGTAATGCGCGCATTGATACCAACTTAGTAGCAGAAAATATGAGGATTACTGATAGCTTTAAGCAGAGCCTGGCTGTCAGTGAATAATTTAATTTTTTGTCCGGTATATCCTCTTCTGATGTTTTCATCAATACTGGCTATGTGTATGTGTGTATATTGGGGTGACATTCACTAAGACCTAAAAGATCTATTGTGTCCCCTTATTTCTACTTAGTTCCTGATTCTGAATTGCTGTGCAATTCGCAAGTATGTGAATGAAGGTTTCTTCTTCCATGCCACAGAATCTACATTCTTCTTCCTCCACTATTTTTAACTTTTTCAGGTGCCTATTCAGGCGACAATATCCCGTGAGGATCGCTGTTACTTTGACTTATACATTCATTAGATCTAATCGTGTTCTAGTCACCCAGCAGAATCTTTGATTGACTCATCCCTACTAGATCTTTCCAAACTCTTTATTTCGGCTTTAGCGGCAACCGTCTCTGCTTGAAACACAGACATATATCCACCAATGCTAAAGAACCTTCTCTCTATATGTCCATTTATACCAGCCCCAATTGCTATGGTTTGTTTTGGAACCATCGGTGAACCAGATGATTTCTCCAGAATTACCTGGGTGCATCACCTGTTCCCAGGATGGGATGATGATGTTCACTCGCTCAGTCAATATGTTCTCCGGTGTCCCAGTTGTATCAGTGTGTCCTTCTCGAACATTTTTCGAGGACCTTAGGTCTCCCGATTTCAGTCTAAGATTTGCCAAAATCGTCTCTGCCCCTAGAAAAAGTTCCAATAAAGGCTTCCATTGACGCCCCCGTGCTTATGTCCTCCACCAGCCTATTGTTCCATAGCTGATCATTGTCCTTATCACAGTTATGTGTGAATGACATCAGGTTGTATTCCCCAGGTTTTGCCCATAACTCTTCTGCATTGCCAGAAAAGCCTAGTCGCCCTAGTAGTAATTTTTTCCAGGTGTGCCTTCCAATTCAGTTTGGTATCAAGGATCACTCCCAGATATTCAACTTCTTTGGATATTTCTAGTTCTCCGAACCGCAGTACTCTAACTTGCGGGAGAACTCTTCAATTGGTAAAAGCAACTAATTTGATTTCGTTGTATTATTTGAAAGGTCTTCTTTAAACACCATTCCTCCACAGTATATGAATGTTTTTTTCTCACAACACTGAACCTTGTGCACTCTGCCGGTGCACTTGAAAACTAATGTACGTTCCAATTAAGCGGAATTTTCAAATGTTCACCTAATATTAAGGAACAAGCCAATAAAGCGTCATTAACCTTATTACCAAAAAAAATCTAAAGACTGGTTTTGAAAAACAATCTATACAATATAGGCAAAGTCCACGTGACGTCATGCCCTGAAGAATCTGACATGGAATATATAACATCTGATGATAAATAATCGTTCTTTGCTCCACACGTGTTTCTTAATAGTTTTTTAATTTTGTGCTTTTTTCGACGTTGTTTTAATTGCTTAGGTATTTTAAAAGCTATATATGATATATATATGACAGTTTATATTAAAATGTATCATTAAATCAATACAAAACAACCAAATCAAACCAAATAATTGTTTTCCTCAAGGGTGTTGTCAATTGTCAGTTGGTGGACATGCCCTAAAGGCAATGATCTGAAGAGAACTAGTTAAATAATTATTGAGGATAAGGGAAAAAATTACAAGTATCACACGGAAGTAAAGTCCCTTTTCTTCCCTTGAACTACTTCATGTGGGAGGAAAAGGGGTACTTTCCTGATCCGGTGAATTATACGGAACCACGACTTTTTCACTGATTGTGCAAAAGATCGTAGCACTCACTTTTTCCGTCGAAAAATTACAAATTTTTAACAATTTATCAAAATATTTCAACTGATAATTCCGAATATTGTGATTTTAAATGATACATCAATTGTTTTTAACCAAATACACTATTATTTTAGGAGAAATATTAATAGCAAACATTGACCATTCCAACATTGACCAATATCAAGACTCTCAACACATTATTCAATATATAGATGAAGATGGCAATATTACGAATGCTGCTGATGTTGTTTATGTCAATGAAGATGGGATTCCTTTGAATGCCGAGGACGTATCTTCTCATTATCAAATGGAATTAATGGAAATTGGTCAAAGTACATGTGATGAAAAACAAATTGAAGAAGATTTAAATTTTGAAAGTGTCTCTGACAAAAAAGGAGATCATTCTTATGACGGCTCAAGTGATGAGGGAGAAATAAATGCAGCTAAGATTATAAACTTTGAATGTGTACCTGGAGAACAAGAAGATAATTCATTTATTGCTATCAGTCCCGCTGATTGGTAAGTCGGATATACAAATGATAGTACAAATTACATATTTTAAGTAGTGCAAATCTGTTTTACTTTAAACATTTTGATGATAATATAAAATACACAAGAAAAACCATAACACTTGAGCGAATTTTTGAACCTTCAATATATTAGGCACAATTCACAAATGATCCAATGTATTCAGATGCGACAAACAGTGTTGCACAAGAAAGGAAACGATTGTCAAAAATTTGCTTCCTGTTACCATTTAATAGTGTGGGATATTCGGGGATTGATTGATTGATTGATTGATTGGATCAGCACACCAGTCAAAGGATTGATGTCCTCGGCACCTCAGCCTTAAGGCTTTTTGTGCTCTTGGTTGTGCCGTTTATGTGAAGAGACCAGTAGCCCTTATCAGGCTCAGCAGACTTTTCACTAGGTTCTTCTTGGAGAAATCCTCCCTTGGAAATTCTAGTTCTAGGAGTCTATATCTCCAGTGAGATAATGCTTCACAATCAAAGATAATGTGAGAGGCTGTTTCCTCCTCTTCCATGCACAACCGACAGATAGGTTCCTCCCTATATATGCCGATTGTATGCATGTGCTTCCTTAGAGTACAGTGACCGGTGAGTAAACCCGTCACTATCCTCATTTGGGCCCTGATAAGGTTTAGTATTTCATTGGTCAGCTTCTCCGAGGGTTTTTTAACCAGAAGTTTGCTGTGTTCCTGTTTTGGCACGTGTCTCCAGTACGACTGGTGTTTAGTTTGAGTCCACCGAGATATACAACCACGTGCAGCAGTTTTGGATATCCCAAATACTGGTTCAGGACCAGTGAATGCTCTCTCGGACCCCAGCTTTGCTAGGTTCTCCGCCTTTTCATTTCCTACAATGCCCTTATGCCCTGGGACCCACTTAAGAGTAACTCTATTATGGTTAGCCAGGGTTTTAAGTTTCTGTAGACAATCCCAGACCAGTCTAGATCTGCTAAAGCTTTTAATGCTGCCTGACTATCAGAGAGTATTAGGATCTTTTGACCCCTGTAACCCCTTTCAATATTCAGTTGCAAACACATATCGATAGCATAGATTTCTGCCTGGAATACAGAAGCAAGATTCCCCAGCGGTGCATGAAAATTGCACCTGGGTCTAGCACCGTGAACTCCAGCACCTGTTCCAATGTCAGTCTTTGATCCGTCAGTGTACCACATCAACGTTCCTTCCTGACTGCTTTCTTCCAACCCGTCCCAGTTTAGCTGGATTTGTTATGGTTGGGTGTCGTTGCATCTTGCCAACATGTTGTCACTTCTCATTTTAAGGAGTGAGTTTGTGATAACTTCTGTGATTCTGGAGTGACTTTGGGTGTTGGTTCTTTCATGCCAGTTCCCATTGCCTTAACATGCAGAGCAAGAGGCGGAAGATTGAGAATTGCTTCCATTGCCGCAGTCGGGCTGCTTCTCATGGAACCCGTTATGCACAGACAGGCAAGCCTCTGAAGTTTATATATTCGGGGATAAATATTTTTTAATTTGCCATTGGCATGAATAATTCCCCCTTCCCCTTAATAATAGACCAATGTTGGATTATTTAGATGGATTAGCTTATAACTTTGATATTGCGAGTTGAAAGAATTGGGGTACAATTTTTTAAAATCTTATTCGTAATTAAATTTTTTTAATATCTACCAATAAAAAGTAACCAAGGCGATCCATGGATTTATTTCTTAATTATTCAAATTTTAAAAACAATTATGAATTTTTAGCTCCGAACTGTCCTAGACCCCGATATTCAGGGTGATTCATTAAGGGCCGTATCTCTGAAACCGTATGTTATGCATAGAGGGTTTAATTTTTCAATCCGCAACACCTAGCTCTATTTATGATTTTTTCTGAGAAATTTCAAATGGAATGCTATAACTCTAACCAGCTTACAAAAAGGCAAATAAGATGACTTGTTAATCTGTCAAAACCGCGAACTGATATCTCTTGCCATTCCATATTGGCATTTTTTGGTGATTGTTGATGATTGTTGGCTCAAAAAGTAAGTTCTATGATAAATTAAATCCAAAGGATTTCTCATACTTGAAAGTGGCTTAGCCATAATTTGTTCGATTACCCGGCTGATTTAAATCGTTCTTTCTCAGTCTGGTGGACCAATATATTAATTTTTCATTGTTTTCCTCGGAATAGTAGTTTTCTGGTTTAATTTAAATCCAAAGGGAATATTGGTCGTTTTAATGGTATAACTTCGTTAGATGTTGCATGGACGCACAGTACCGAAAACATTCTCTTCAATGTTATACAAAATAATTTAAATATTTTACAGCATGTTCAATTCGTTAAAATGGTTGTTTGTTACAAAAAAAAAAATTTTTCATGCCGGTGGTATTCATGCAATATATTCTTATGATTTATAGCACATTTTTGCTAATTAAAATTTTAGTCAAGTTGTTTATTGTAACCAAAACACCAGAAGCATATAAAAGACGCTTTTCGGACAAAACTAAAGCACTGTGAGCTGTATAGTACAGAAATAGTTTATTTTCATATAGAGACAGTTGTTAAATGGCGCGCTTCAAGAAAACAATTCCTGTGTCTAAACTAAGTGACAAAAATAAAACATTTGCTGTTAAAAAGAATATCATGTCGATAGCTTACTTCGTTTTTGAGATAATATGGCGCTGAATGTACAACGGAACATGTATTTAAAAAAAAAAATCGAAATTTCACTGAAAAAGGTCGTAATTTTTGTTTTCATGTGAAGAATGAACGATCTAATAGATCTGGTTGGGTCTCATTCATTCATTAGATTGGGTTGTGCTAAAGAGCCCAGGCACTTGAACTGAATCTTTGTACCATTTCCCATGTTATCTACTTCCATTCCAGAAGCTTTGTGTCTTCTATGTTGGCCACTAGTTTGACTGGAGGGATTTTCAGTAGTTGTAATGGTTGTATTAGTGCTCCTATCTGAGTCCATGTAAGTTCTCGCAGAAGCAGAGTATGTGAGTAGGTGTTTCATCATAGAGTTCACATTTCCTGCACATAGGTTCACTAACTTTGCCCATTTTGTGCATATGTTTCCTCAGGGTGAAGTGTCCAGTCACCAGATCGGTAACTGTCTTCAAATGACTCTTACTCAGTTTCAATAGCCTGGTTAAGAGTTCCTTGTTCAGTAAACTCTTTGTATGGAGGTGCCCTTCCTCCATTTGAGTTGGTGTTCCCTATCTAGCCAGTTCCCGATTTCCCCTCTTATGCAATCTTTTGTGATTCCACAAAACGGTTCCGGACCTATGAAGTCTCGTTTAGAGCCTTCTTTAGCTAACTGGTCCGCCATTTCATTACCTGCAATACCCTCATGTGCCGGCAATCATATTAGAGACACTTTGTTGTCTCTTGCCAGCCTGTTGAGGGATTCTTTACAGTTTCTAGACCTAGACCTAGTCAGTTGCAAGTTGTTCAGGGTTGCAAACGAACCAATATACCTACCCCTGATCCGATTAAATTCTCTGTCTTTCGCAATATCAAATACCTTTATAAAGTGGGAGCATCACCTCGAAAGAAGCACTTAATACAAATTGTGGAATGTAAAGCAGGACGCGCACTGAATCCGCTCTACTCGGATCGACACGGAACGGATCGGATCGGCATAACTATTACCCGCGCACTGAATCGACTAGCAACTAGTTTTCTTTCTGCGTCGGAGCAAGTCAGTGTCTGGAAAACAAAATGAGTTCATCATCGGATTCTGAGGAGGATATTATTATAGCTCTAGCTTGTGAAGAAATCGAACAGGAATTTCCCAAGATTTGGATTCATGATATTAATCTAAAAAGAGAAACATGGGGAATTTTATCACTTATTTCCAGATTTAGTTGAGGATGAGGGAAATTTTTCCAAATATTTTAGAATGTCCCATATGAAATTTAATGAACTTCTACAGCTATTGGATCTACAAAAACAATTCCTCCATGATAAATACAGTATTGACACCACTGTTGGATTGCAAATAATCAACTGGACGTTTGGTTCGGTCGAGTCGAGCGAATGAGTGCGCGTCCTGCTTAAGGAGGCACATATTCATATACTTAAAATACTTTGCATAAAAAGGGATGGTGATATCAAACCATTAACAGAAATCTCAGATTTGTGTGACACGGAATTTGTTTGCTGGGATTTCCAGTAGCACTGCAGATTTTCTGATATCTCAGTTACGATGTGCAAGACAAAGTCCTCATGGCAGGCATTGGACCTCACAGGAAAAAGTGCTTGAACCGGAACTAATGAAAACAAGTCCACCATGATATAGATTTCTCCGAAAAATTGTTGTCAACTTATGGACTGACATGTTTTTTAAAAAACTTATGTAACTTTCAAAATCAACGGCTCATATTATGAAGTAGGTAGTAAATTTACAAGAAAATCTTTTTTTTTTCTAATTTGAAAATACCGTATTTTAATCATAACAATGTAACGGTAATATGTTTACGCACTTTAATAATAACAATGTAACGGTGAGGAATTCTTTACAGTTTTTAACCAGTCTAGACCTAGTTGTTGGATTACTGATAGCTTTAAGCAGAGCCTGGCTGTCAGTGAACATGTTTGGTTGGGTCTCATCTGGCTGTACTCTTATAAAAAAACAAAACAATTTTAGGTGTTTTCTGCTACAAGCCAGGTAATAATAAGGTTTGAGTACTGCTGAAATTTCCGACGAACACAACACCTTATCGCTATAACTTTCCAATGCGAAAGTGGTTGAAACTGATGTAAAATTCTTGAAAATCCAAGAAAAACTAATTGCATTTAACTTGAAAACATGTAAACTTGGAGAGGAAAAAACTAGTCGGATAAACACATGTAAACATTCAATATTATTACAGACAAAACCTTGAATAAACAGTTAATAATTTTTAACATAAATCCATTATTTGTGTACTATCCTAACCCGTGGATCAGTTTATTATTGAATTGTTTTAATTAACCACTATATATTTTATAAATATTGCTTTTCTCCACTTCAGGTACCAATATACCCAAGCTAAAGATGGTTTAGAAGTAGATGATTCACCATTAAATGAATACCAATATACAGCAGTTCAAAATAACACATTATATACCGTCCCATCGTTAAACAGTAACGAAAATGCAAACACCAAAAATAATTTTGCCTATCAACGAGACGCACAAACCACCATCACCGGAAAAAACTTAATAACCGGTCAAATTGTAACGTTAGATAGTTACATGGACAAAATCAAAGATCGGATAAAATCGAATCGATCAAAATCAGTTAATGGGAAATGCCGGTTGAAACATAACCTAAACGCTTTTTTAAATAAAAAATTCAATTTAGGACTAACAGTAGGTGGAAAAAATCTGATAGCTAAAATAATACATGTAAGCTCTAAAGAAGTATTTAATAAAAATCAAGAACAATCAAATGAAATATGTGGACCTGTGAAAAACGTAGATGATGTCAAAACAGAAAGTGAAGGTAAAGTAAATGAATATTATTTAGTTTAAAATGATTTCAGTTTCAAAATTAACAGAAATTTATATAAAAAGGGTTTTTCAATTTAGTCTAACGTGGAATTCAACAAACAAAAGAAGTACCTCGAATATATTAAATCTGGAAATAAAACTGACCAGTTACAAAGTCATTACGTAATGTAAAAATTTCAAATAAATCTAGAACTATTTTACTAATACGTGGTGTTAATTATAAAAGATCGCCTAACATGCTGCAGCATCTCAGTGGTCACGAGTCGGAATACTTGCCGAATCCTTTCTTGTATGTCATATCGAGTTGTAGAGCTCTTTATACACTTTTAATTTAATAAATTCCCAAACAAAGAAGTCCATACCAGCTAGACCAGTAGATCTTGGTGGCCATTCAATTGTTCCTGACTTACCTAAAGCTTGGCAAGTTTATCTGAAGCTACGCGGCATCGGTAAGGGGCGAGGAAACATGGCGGATATCTGTCAAAAACGTACCAGTGGCGTACGGTACCTATTTTTATAAAAGTATTAAAAATAATAATTATTATTAAACAATAATTATATATAAAAACTGATTTTTGCTTTGCTTTAAAGTCAAGGTATTTTTCAAAACACGGCATTTGTTAAAAATCAATAATGTTAAGAATCGTACTTGAATTCAATATGGATACGAAATAGTTCAAAATCTGACACTGACAATACCAACACCACTGGATTATCAATAACAGTCAATTGACGAAGTGAGAGGGAAGAACACACGCACGCGCTTGCCAATAGGAAGTCAGCTGGTCGCTAAGCAACGAAGGCCTAAAATGGCGCATTTTTTGGCCGTTTTGTCTCTTAATTAACCAGAGTTTAGAGACAAAGAACTATGGTGTGACTCGAGAATTTTGACTAAAAAATAAAAGGATTTTTAAGCCATTTGAATGTTTTTGCATTAAAATTATCATAACTGACTCATTGAGCATAAGAATTTGAACGTTGAAAGCTATTACCTTTTAATTTCAAGTACGGAAATACTTTATTTTGTCAATTGGTTACCTTTGAAAATGAATAGATATGTACCTACAATACAAGTAGACGCGAGCCTAGTGCTGGTGGGCGGGATGGTGGTCAATGAGAAAGAGGGAGAAAGAGACACTCCCTCTTTATTGGTTCATCTGCTTTTTTTTTATTCCAGTGCGTCCCGGAATTCTCAGTAAGGTTACTATATTGTTATCGCCTAGTTCATTGAGTTAGGCCTAGGCATTCCCTACATGTTGATAATCCTTTGCCTCCTATGTTAATATTGAACTGGGCACATTTCCTTATGGCGAGAATTTTTGCTTGAAAGATACTTGAGGTTTTTTCCAAGCTCTCGGAGTCCTTCTATTGTTTTTGAGCCGTCTGGATACCATTACATGACATTCTTTTCAAGTCTGGTAATGGTGTTGGGATCCCGTTCCTTCTTGTAACTGAACTCCGTATCAAATTTCTTTGAAAAGATACACATTTTTTATCATACTCTCCTGTGTCATGTCCCTGGATTTCTAAAAAAGCACGGTGGTTTTTTTGTGACTACTTCTAGTTTAAAAGCAGGGTATAGTAACGCTTACATACAACTATCACATCACATCTGAAAAAGCAAATGTTATCGCGTACTCGTATATCCCCTCTAAAATAAGTTGTTCATCTAAGGCCCGGTTGTACATTTGATGCTTAAAATTGAGCTCAACTTAGCTGCTCTTAAAATATAAGCTTAGCTCAACCCTGAACCTGTTGTACAAACACGGTTCAGTAGCAGCTCTACTAATCCTATATTTACAGAACTTATTTCGAACTAACGCATGCGAACTCTACAAATAAACTCATGATCCCTCCAACATTCAAAGTGATTTATACGATCTCTATACACCTGAGGTCTTCTCGGGTGTTGTACGATTTCAATAAGTTCCAAAAAATCCTAATCATCGGTTAAAATATCCATATTTAACTTTGATAAACTTTTATTTAGAAAATAAATTAAGTACAGGTTATGTTTGCATACACTTTATTTACAATTAAGCCACGGAACATGATAACAATTTATGTTCCGTGCTTAAGCTTACATTAAACCTGCCCTCTTGAAGGTTTTACCAAGCTTAAGGTTTAAATCAAGCTCAACCATAAGCTTACTTTGTACAACAGCAATCTGGCGCTGAACCTGAGTTCACACTTGAGCCTTCACTAAGCTACATTTGTACAACCGGGCCTTAGTAATTTGTACGTATAAGCTGAGATCTATATATTTATCGATGTGGTCTACTGACTAGTACATGCTGCTTTCTATATTGTATTGTATAGTAATTCAAAAAAGTTTAGTTGAATCTAATTGCGATAATGAATAAAATATTACAACTGACTGTACAAAAATTCTGTACTAAAATTCGCACTTGAAACTTGTGTTTTACTCAGAGTGTACCGATTGACTAGCACCTTGTTTAACGCTTGTATTTTAATCTGAGTCTGTCCTCTTCCAAGCTTTCAAATCCTTCGAGGGTAAATGTGTGCGCATTGACTCTTGATGCTTCGTTTTGCACCGTTGTAGTTATAACTAGTGTTCCAGTTCCTCTTCTTACCAATTTTATACAGTGTGACCCATTTTGTTTGGAAGCACCCCTATAAAATCCGCATTTTCCAACCGATTTTGATTTAGTCTTTTTTGTTAGATTCAGTATCAAAAACAGAATTTGAGCACAAATTTTCATACCATAATAGCTATTTTCAAGGCCCTCTACGTTAATTTTTCTTTGCCAAAAAAGACGAAAGTATATTAGGCATTTTTTTTTCTCAAATATGACTACACCACTGAATTCAGAATCATCACAAATGTAAACTATCAAAATTTTATAAAAAAAGTTTTATTATCAACAAAGTTATCACTAGATGAATTTGGAAAAAGTTGTTTTTTAATTAATTTTTTACTAAGAATGTAGACACATTTTAAAAATGGCAACATGGTAAACAAAAACTAGGACTCAAACATATTGCACTGTAAAAATTGGAAACCGATACCTTAACCCGTTCTGGAGTTATAGCTTCTGAGAGTTATGTAAAATTGTGCTGATGTGACGAAAATACAAATTAACACCAAATAATACATTTTGATTATTAAACTACTTAATAATAATTGAATTCTACATTTTTGTAGCCTCGACTAGACCTCCGTTAATTTCCACACATTTCTCGTATCGTTTGCGACTAAGTCTTAGCGCTTTTTTATTTCATGTGGCGTTATTCCAGCACACGCCTGTCGTATTCTGTCACACAGTTCTGCTCTATTCCTTGGACGTGTCTTATACACTTTTTGTATCAAAAGACCCCAGAGATAAAAATCCAATATAGTTAAATCGGGCGATCTAGGACGCCATTCGATTAACTCGCTACCGCGACCTATCCAACCATTTGGAAATTTTTCGTTAAGCCACTGCCTGACAATCCTAGAATAGTGTACAGAACAACCATCTTACTGAAATATCAAATTTCTTCTTTCTGCTAGTGGCAGTTCGTCAATCACAGCGGATAACTCACCTTCCAAGAATTCCATGAAGTTATTGGCATTCATGTTACCCTCAAAAAAGAATGAACCTATTATCCTGTCTTTTAAAATTTCGGCTTCGAATTTTTACAGTGCAATATGTTTGAGTCCTAGTTTTTGTTTACCATGTTGCCATTTTTAAAATGTGTCTACATTCTTAGTAAAAAATTAATTAAAAAATTAACTTTTCCCAAATTCATGTAGTGATAACTTTGTTGTTAATAAAACTTTTTTTATAAAATTTTGATAGTTTACATTTGTGATGATTCTGAATCCAGTGGTGTAGTCATATTTGAGAAAAAAAAAATGCCTAATATACTTTCGTCTTTTTTGGCAAAGAAAAATTAACGTAGAGGGCCTTGAAAATAGCTATTATGGTATGAAAATTTGTGCCCAAATACTATTTTGGATACTGAATCTAACAAAAAAGACTAAATCAAAATCGGTTGAAAAATGCGGATTTTATAGGGGTGCTTCCAAACAAAATGGGTCACACTGTATGAGCCCAGTGTACATAGCCCTTAATTTTCACGTAATGAGAGCGTAACAATTAAAAAACGTTAGTATGTATATGCCCGCTCACCAGGTATCTGTAATGTAACCATTTTTTTAAATTTCAGATCGGGACAGTGACGTCTTAAATAAATCAAAACAATTAGCTAACACACCGAAGAAACCCGTTGATACCAAATTAATGTGCGTCCAAACGAAGCTACTCTCAAAAAAATCGGATCAGTTTCAAAGGATTTCAAAAATTTTGTCCGACCTAATGAAAACCGAAAAAGTTAAAAACCAATTATTGAATAAAAGTATACATATTGATATAGTCGATAAATATTGCTATAATATCAAAAATATGGTAGAAAACGTTTCGTTTATCAGTGGTTATATGGAAAAGAAAGTGATATCTACGAAAAATGAATTGGTGATGGAAGAATTTGTGTTTGTACCTGATACACTTAAAACTCATAATGCAAAGACAAACAACAAGAAACAATCGCAAATAAAGTAAGTAATTATCACTTATTACTACCGAAGAATATAGTATATTACACTCCAAGGGCCGAAAGTTGAATTTTCGGCCCTGCGCGTCATGATGCTCCGAGGCGAAGCCGAGGGCATCATGACGTGCAGGGCCGAAATTCACCGAGGGCATCATGACGCGCAGGACCGAAAATTCAACTTTCGGCCCGTGGAGTGTATACTATTTTTCTTCATAGCCGGTCGGAAGCGAGTGCCGCTGGTCGTAGTTACGAGTATAAATACGCATGAGAAACTCTTTCCTCCCGCTGTTATAGAGGAAACGCGTGTACTTTTCACAGGGAGTAAATGTTGAACTTTCGTCCCTGCTATGAGGGACGAAAGTGCGTACTTTTGACCGAGGTATGAAGAAAATATATTTAGCCACAATGTATGTATGTATATTGGGGTGATATTCACTGAGAAATAAAAGATCTATTGTGCTCCCTTACTTCTTCTTACTTAGTTCCTGAGTAAATTCTCAGAGACTAGTAGCTCCTTTAGTCCTTTTTCCCGGTGGAATTTTAGGATATCTGCAGGCTTCAACTTAGGTAAATGTCCCACTTTTATTGCTGTGCAATGCGCAAGTATGTGGATGGAGGTTTCTTCTTCCATGCCACAGGATCTACATTCTTCTTCCTCCACTATTTTGAGCTTTTTCAGATGCCCATTCAGGCGACAATGTCCCGTTAGGATTCCTGTTAAAACTCTTAGTGCAGTTTTGCTTTGACTTATGCATTCATTTGATCTCAACAGGTTGTAGTCACCCAGAAGAATCTTTGATTGCCTAAGCCCTACTAGATCTTTCCAATTGTCAGATCTTCTCTTTTCTTCAGCTTTGCCTATTTCTTCCAATATTACATTGGAGCTGATTCCGCAAAAAGGTTCCGGCCCCCAAAAGGGTATTTCACTCCCCCTCTTTGCTAGTTCATCTGCTATTTCGTTTCCTTCTATTCCAGTGTGTCCTGGAATCCACAGTAAGGTGACTATATTGTTCTCGCCTAGTTCATTAAGTTTGCCTAGGCATTCCCACACCATTTTTGAACTGATTACATAAGAACTCAGCGCTTTTATGGCTGCTTGACTATCAGACATTATGATAATCCTTTGCCTTCTATATCCTTTGTCAATATTGAACCGGGTACAGTTACATATGGAGGGAATTTCCGCTTTAAAGATACTTGTGGTTTTACCCAAGCTTTCAGGCTGTATGGTTCCTGGCCCGTACACTCCTATACCAGTTCCTTCTATTGCTTTTGAGCCGTCTGTGTACCATTGAATGGCATTCTTCCCAAGTCTGGTAATGGTATTTGTTGCTTAATTCCACAACGAATTTTCACACCTTAATTTGAAAAAAAATTATTAATCCAAGCTGCCATTTTAAATTAATTTCACTGCTTGTCAAGTTTGACAAGGTATTGTTGTTTCTGGCACATGTTGATTTGTCATTTTTGTTTAACCGGTTTTGTCACAAAGCTTAATAATTACTAGTTTAAAACGTCTGGATGTTGAGTTTAATAAGTGTATAGCGAAATGTCGCGATTTGGTAAAGAAAATCAACAAGTAATTAGATAAGAAATTTTGCAAAAAACTTCCACTTGAATATCGTGTGGCCTCGAAAAAATTTCCGGATTTTTTTTTGTTGCCATGGTAACATGGTCGCGTTATGTTTCATAAGATTATTTCCCGAATCATTTAATTACCAAGATTCATTGTAATTTTAAGATGTTTTCTGACTTTTTGAGAAACTTCAAATGGTGGTTACTACCTTACACACGTTGTTGGACCTTTCGAAAAACCAAAGCGATCAAACCATGTCGTCAAGCGTGTAATCGGTTATCTGTTCACTGCAACTGTGAAAAATTCTTAATTTCTATTGGCTAATTTTATCATGAGTTATATAATCTACGGAAAATAATAATGTTTTACGATTAGAGATGTAAAAATACCGTATTTTATATTACCTGTATTTTACACTGTATTTTACCCCGTATAATACGGTATTATACCAATAGGGAACTTGCCAAAAAAATAAAATCAATTAAAAACAATTAAAATCGTAAGATATTATCATAAGGAACTTCGTAGAAAAAGAAAAATTCCAATAACGATTAAATTACCTGAGAAATAAAGGGTAAAAATTTGAATAATTTGAACTGCTCTTAAAACGCGCTGCCATTGGTTGTGACGTCAGACCGCACTTTTCGAGTCAGGCGATTGTGAACCGACAATTCAAACAACACTTAAAAACTGAGAAACTGACGCTAACGATTCGAATTCGATAAAAAATCAATAATGCTTCAAATGGCTGTTTCTGCGGTTACCGATGCGCGAGGTGCGGTGTGACGTCACAGCCGCTGCCGCGCATTTTTCTTCGTTTGAATACACCCGGTGGCGATTCCCACTTTAATTATTTATTGTGAAATAAGTATTGCGATTTAAGGACTGATATTTGGTATAATGTGTTTTCATATATAAACACACATTTTAGTAGAATAAAAAAAAAATGGGCAAGTTCCCTATTCAAGGTCAGGAAATTATAGGACATTGAAAAACTTAACCCAACTATTTATGACAAGTTAGAATTTAATAAGGTTAAAAAAAACATACATTTGCTGAAGGTTGAATAAATTTCAAAACTGAGAAGGTGAGAAGCACAAAATATCTATAGGGCATGTCTATCAACTGACAGTTGACAATACCCCTGAGGAAAAACAATTATTTGGTTAGATTTCAGATTTGTAATTTGGTTGTTTTGTATTGATTCAATGATCCTTTTTATTATAAACAGTTATATATAACTTTTAAAATACCTAAGCAACTAAAACAACGTCGAAAAAAGCACTAAATCAAAATCAAATAACTATTAAGAACCACGTGTTGAGCAAAGAACGATTGTTTATTATCAGATGTTGTATGTTCCATGTCAGATTCCTCAGGGCATGACGTCACGTGGACATGCCCTATTATGAGAAGTGACAAAACCACAAAACTTTTTATTTGACAATTGACTTGTCTGAGTATAATACCGGTATAATAGTTTTATACAATTCAAAAAATACGTATTTTAAAAATGTATTATACAATTGAATTATACACTTTTACATCTCTATTTACGATTATTAGCTTTTTAGAAGTCACCCTGTTATTAATAGTTCTCTTAAGACTACTTGAAAACGTAATTTATTAAAAAAAAGTTTACCATTACGGGACGCCCGGCAGATACATAACATAATAATGATCATTATTATAATTAAATTTATTATTATTATTGTCAAGATTTTTGCCGAAATTAATTTATTTAATACATTTTTTTTTTCAGTTTGGGGGGAGAGCGGAGTCAATAGACTCATGATAACTAAAATATGAGACGTATACTCGTGATTTCAAAGTATTTAAAAAATGTTGAAAAACTCGGCCATTTCGAGCTTGTAAAAAAATACTGAATCTTTTTCAATAAACAGTGACAGAAATTAGCCTCAAAATTTCAAAATTCCTTAGTTCGAAATTTTTCTAAGTCGATGCTGGATGTCGTCTTATTGTTCTTGGGGTAGGACAATTATTTTCCAAGGAACATTTTTTTATTTTTGTTGGTTCTCCAAATGTCCAAAAACGGAGGTGGTTTTTTACCTCAAAATGGCCAATTTCGTTTATACTAAACCACTTTTTGGGTGGGGGTAGTTTTTAGAGGTAGGGTGTTTCACTCTTCCCGATTCCCTAGTGATCTTTTATGTTTACATTTAAAAGTATCGTAAACTTGTAAAAATTTTTCCTTCGAGACTAATCTTTCAGATGTGGGTTTGTGCGAGTATCGTTAAAAATCTCGTGCCATCAGATGATCATGCCGTTACGGCAAACTGGCCGATTTTACTACCAAGGTGCGCCAATAGATGTTTTACATCGATAACACTGTATAGTGTATAGTTCTTCCAAAGTTAATGTGATGACCCATATTTTTAATCCCTTTGAAGGAAAAAGCCGCCCAATGGCGTGCATATAAATTTTTAATAAATTCGAATATTGTGAAATAATGTTAATCTAGTACCTATATCAATTTGAATGAAAAAAATTAACCTGCATACAAAATTCATAAAATTTGTAATACAATAATAAAGCGCTTTCCTCTAGATTCCATTATTACCATTCGATTATCTAACTTCTCATATTTAAATACACAATTCAATAATCCCGCGCATCATCTTGAACTGCTGTTTCAAATGGTCTCCAAAATGCCATTCTAATTAATTATATTATAAAACTTACCCTAACGTCTACGAACAAATAAATATATTAATATCAATTCACTGACGCGACCTAACCACTACACCATCAAAAAGGTATTAAATCAATGATACCTTTCTACACTAGATCACCTACACTTTCCTATAAATACCTATAACAATTCACTAAACTCACTCAACCAAGAAATAGATATTATATTATATTTCTTTAAAACAAAATTACACCCGACACTGAATGATACTAATGGATTATAAGCCGAACCACAACACAACCCCCCCCCCCGAACACCCTAAAGACCGTAGAATTTTTTCTTGCGAAAATCGTCAAAGGGAGTATACTTCGGTTATTTCGTTATATTACGATGAATACTGCAGTTGATGACTGGTTGTTTCGAAGTCTTGACTGCACGTGCATCTACGTTGCCAACTCTTCAAAATGTTCTTAAATATAGTAACATATTGTCATGATATATATTATTCAAGAAAAAATAGAATTAATTTTTAACATTTAAAAAGTTCTAACTAATTACCTAAATGGTTTGTTAAATGTTTGAGTTTAAAGAAGTTTAAGTTAAGTTTGTTACGTTTGTTTCGTATAGCTTATAAAAAAATTTATAGTATAAAATACATTGAAGTTTTTAAGTTTTCATTTGGTAATGTACAATTAAAAAGAGACATTATTTATACTTACGAATCAATAAATTTAAAGGTTACACTCAGATAGACAATGTGACAGTATAATATTTATAAAATTTCAATTCAAATGATAATGGGAAAAATTTCAATGTTTGTTTATTTTGAGAAAATATAAAAGATGTAAAAATTATTTATTTGTCAAAAGTGACAGAATTATTGAAATATTGATAATTATTTGACAAACTCATAAGCGATGGTCACATGAAAATTAAATATAAGTAAATAAGAAGAAAATCAACCAATATAAAGATATGGAGTGACAAAAATTGATTGGTTACTATATAAAAGAAAAAAAAGTTTTTGTTGGGAGAGAAAAGTCAAGAGGAAAAAAAGTCAGAAGTTAAAATATTTTTTAAAATTTTGAGATATAGTAGAATTTATATAGATAAAGAAGAGATTTGTGCGAACAAATCAACAAAATTTGAAAAAGAAAGAACAATAGAAATTATATAGATGAAGAAGAGATTTGTGTGAACAAATCATTGGAAATTAGAAAAATTTAAATTGTAATTTTGGAAGATTATATGTTAAATTGGTTGGACGGTGAAGAAGTTTTCATTTTAAACAATTTTTGAAAGTAAAAGTTTTTTTTTTGGACTATAGTAAGAATTTTAATTTATATTTTTTAAATTGTAAAAAATTGCATTATAGATAGTTTGCCTATAGCTGTTTTCTTTTAGTATGAACTTGCTCCTTTAATAAATAAAAAAAAAAAAAATAATTATAACAAAATAAGTTAAAGTAATTTCATTTATATGTGGTGATTTGAATAATAATAATTTATAAAATTCAGTACATATAAATAATTGGCGCCCAACGTGGGGCGAGAAATGCTTAAAAGGAAACAGTTGATATTATTTGAAATTTGAAAAGTATTTTTTTTGTATTGTTTACCGTGTGAATAATCCATAAAAATTAATTCTATATAATTAATAATTAGGTATATTGTTTGATCCAAAACAATAATATTTGAATTGAATACGTATAGAACATATAAATTTCTCATCTTATATTTTGGTACATATAATTCATTTTAAAATATAATTATAAAGGTAATAAATTAATTTTGGATAAAATTTGATAACTATTGGAATTGGTTTGATCACATTAAATTGAGTTTGAATAGTTAAATTAAATTTTGAAACATTGAATATCTTTGAGAATGGATGCAATAAGCAGAAGAATTCAAATGGAACAGGATAATGAAGGAAGAATACAACAGGAAGAAAATTTGGAAGAAAGGCCAGAAATAGAGGTACATCATTATGTAAAGGAAACAGAAACGGATAAGAATGCGTTAGCTTTTATCATACAAAAGATGGAAGAGATGAACAAAATGATGAAAGATAATCAGAAAGAAATGAAGAAAACAATGAAAATAAATAAAGAAGAGCTCACAGGAGAAATCAATAAAATAAAAAAAGAAATCACGGAAAGTGTCGATAGAAAAATTGTGGAGATACATTTGGAAATAAAAAAAGATAAAGAAGAGATAATGAAACAAATGGAACATACTAGACAAGAGATGAAGATATCTCAACAGAAGATAGAAGAAAATATGAATAATAAAGTGAAAAATATGATGGAAGATCAACAAATTATGGAAAAAGAGATTGTGGAAGTTAAAGAAAATTATGAAATTATTAATGGTAAATTTCAAGAAATTAAAAATGTAACGGTTTCACAAGAAGTGAAAATAAGAAATTTGGTACAACAAGCTATAGAACAGGATGATAAAATCACTGAGATTGGAAAAGAAGTAGATAATATCACGATAAAAATACAATCTGGAACAATACAAAATAGAATGTTGGTGGATCATCAAGTAGAATGGGATTTGAAGTTTTTTGGAGACAATAGAGTACATCCAATTGTATTTATACAGGAATTGGAGGAGATATTGGAAGAAAATAAAGAAAAAAGAAAATTTAAAAGTTATATTAGAAAATCATTGAAAGGAATGGCAATAACATGGTATCAAATAATAGAAGACCAATGTCAAAATTTTGAACATTTTAAAGGAAAATTTTTACAATATTACTGGGGAAATTCTATCCAGAATAAAGTACGAGAAACATTATATACTGGGAAATATCGAGAAGAATATGGTACTAGGAGAGAAATGTATGCTATGAAAAAAATTAGTACTGCAAAATATTTGGAACCAAAATTAATAATGTCAGAAATTATACAATATGTGTCAAGGCATTTTGGTTATGAAGTTGAAGATTACGTGGGTATAAATAATATTGACAATGAAGAAAGATTTTTAGGATATCTTAGGAGAATGGATGATATTAAAGGTAGAAGATCTCAACAAAATAAAGTACAAGTGAATCAAAATGGCAGAGACCAAGGACAAAATTTTAATAGAAATAATCTCTCTCAAAGAAAATTCGTTGATAGGGAAAATGATAAAAGTTCATATAATAATCATCAAAATCATAATAAACATACGTATAATCAAATAACAAATAAACAGAATGAAAAGAAAAATGAAATTTATAGAAATAAACATGAAAATTCAAATAATAGACAAGTAAATAATGTTAATCAAATAAAACAACTTATAGTAGAAAATGAAAATGATGAAAATGAAATAGTTGTTTGTGCTGATATTGAACCAATTCCAACCAGATATCAGGATTTTCATTAAATAGCAGACTAAATGAAATAAATTATGTCCATCCAAAAGAATTTATTAGTATAGAACCAGAAATAGAAATTGATAATTTTTTTGAAGTTAGTTTACCGTACATACAAATTAAAATTAAAGATATTAATATGATAAGTTTATTAGATACGGGTGCTCAAATTTCTCTAGTGAATGAAAATATAATAAGGCAAAATATCGATATTTTTCGTGAAAATATTTCAAAAATAAAGAAAATTCAACTAATAACTGCTAATGGGAAAAAATTAGCGGAATTGAATCATATTTTGAATATAAATATTGAATTAAACAATCAATTGATTCCTATGAGTTTTGTTATTGTTCCAAATTTGACGACAGATGCTATATTGGGGGAAGATTTTCTCAATGGTGTTAAGGCTATCATTAATATAGGTAGTGGAGAACTACATGTAAATGATGAAATAATAAAAATAATCACATTAAATGGACAAGAATTCCAAAATGTGAATGAAGTTGGACAGAAGTCCCAAAATATGAATGGGGAATTGAATATAAATGAAATATTTATAGAAAAGGGAAATGGGAAAAAACAAGCTTTAAAACCTAGTGAGATTATCTGTCCTAGCAAATATAATGAATTTGTTTTCAAATTGATAAGTAAACATGAAAATCTTGTAAATTATGAATCAAGAATTGTTTTAACATATATTCATAAAATAGACGTTCAAATAGATAAACCATTTATATGCAAAAGATATCCAATTCCACATAAATTTAAAGAAAAAGTAAAACAAGCATTGATAAAAATGGAAAAAAATAATATAATAGAAAAAGCTTTTACTAATTATCTGAATCCATTAGTAGTAGTATTAAAAAAAGATGAGAGTATTAGGTTATGTTTAGATGCAAGAAAAATAAATGAAATATCAAAGAAACAATATGATAGTCCACAAAATATCGATGTTTTGATTACTAAGATTGGTAAGAATTCTGTATTTTCTAAATTAGATTTGAAAAACTCATTTTGGTTAGTTCCTTTACATCCAGAATCGAGAAAATATACTGGATTTAGTGTTGATGGACAAGTTTATCAATTTAAAGTAGTACCATTTGGTCTGCAATCGAGTTCAGCTGCATTAATTTGTGCATTAAGAAGTATTTTAGATTGTTATGAAGATTTTTGTATTTATTATGTTGATGATATATTAATATTTTCAAATGATCCAGAAAACCATAAAAAACATTTACAAATAATATTTAAAGCATTAGATATCAATGGTCTAAAGTTAAATTTTGAAAAGTGTGTATTTTTCCAAAATACTGTTAAATATCTGGGATATAAAATCACTGATAGAGGTGTGACTGTAGATTCTGAAAGAATAAATGAAATAAAAAATTTTCCAATTCCAAAGAATTTGAAAATGTTAAGAGGATTTTTGGGAATGTTAAATTACTACAAAAAGTTTGTACCAAATTTATCAGAAAAAGAGATTCCATTAATAGAATTATTGAGAAAAGATACAAAATGGAGATGGGATGATCGGAGGATAAAAGCTTTTCAAAGTATAAAGGAAGAGTTTCATGAAAATTTATTATTATATATTCCTGATTATTCAAAAACATTTATTCTTAGGTGTGACGCCTCAGATTTTGCAATTTCTGCTGTATTATCTCAAGAATACGATGATGTAGAAGTGCCTGTATATTTTATATCCAGAGTATTGAGAGGAAGTGAAATGAGATATTCGGTAGGAGAAAAAGAAATGTTAGCTTTAGTTTTTGCATTACAAAAATTAGGTTATTGGCTTAGGGGCAATGAATGTATTATAGAAACAGATCATCAAGCATTATCTTTTTTAAAATGTAATAGATTTGCAAATAACAGAATTTATAGATGGTCATTATTGATACAAGAGTTTACATGTAAAATTAGGTATATTGAAGGAAAAAAGAATATTTCTGCAGATTTATTTAGTAGGCAATATGATTTGAAATTTAAACCAAATGAAGCAATAATATCACTCAATAAATTAAATCATATAACAGGTATTTTTTCGCAATTAGAAATCATGAAAAGTCAAAATAAATTCACGACCATAAAACAAATATTAAAAGAAAAAATCAATTATAGAGGATATTGTTTAAAAGGAGAAATTTTAATAAAAAAAATTCATAACCAAGAACTGTATGTAATAGATACAGATTTGGCTAATAAAATTTTGAAAAAATTACATATAAATTCTGTGGTAAGATGGCAAAAGCATATATGTCAACATTTTTCCGTTTCGAGATTTTTACACCTATTAGATTGTCGTAATGAGATCTAGAAGATGGCAAAATAAGGTATGCTACATATACTGCTGTGTTGTCCAATTGAAAAGTGTCAAAAACCAATATGTTGAAAAAAGCGACGACTCACGTTGGCAATACCATATATGCCTTATACCTATTATTGTCTCCTTATAAATCGATGACTGCAGTTTGTTTAAGCAGGTGGCAATAAACTATATGTTGATGTATTGCATATTGACATCACCATTCATACTGATACCTATGCGTTCATTTCAAAGATGGCAAAAGTAAATATGCAGGCATATATGTTTTTACTTCCTCCCATGAACCCAACACTTAATTTTCTTTAAGATGGCCAATACCTATATGTAATCATATTTGGTTTTGCCATCTTCTTTCTCTTTAGTTTTCAACGGATTCTGGAGCGTTATGTTGATCTGTTTGCTTTTGCCACCTACCAATTGTTTCCAGTTGTCGGCATGTGGTCGTATGAGGAGTGCCTAAAGCGTGTTAGTACATGTTAGAAACCTCCTTTTTGAATTCACGAGAAAATAAAACATTCTGTGTATGTTGATTGCGGTTTTTATTGAACGGTGTTTGCTTAAGATTTATGTTGAAATATGATTTGTGAGAAGTGCGGTGGAAACTTTATATCTCGAAACCTGCTAATTGTACACTGCTGTAAAACTCCAATATCAATATGGCGGTTATGTTTCTATATGCCATTCAGATGAAACCAAGTATTGAAACAATTGATCAGAAATTTCTTTTGCCAGGGCACACACGCCTTGAGTGTGACAGTGACCACGCTAGAATTGAAAGGTGCAAAAAACACATTTCGAATGATTTTAAAATAATGGTGCCTCGAGACTGGTTCCAGTTTGTACGCTCGCTAAGGGGAAAATCGAAATTTACAGTTGTGGACATCGGGCAAGAAGATTTTTTGGCATTTTCCAAGCTTCTAGGAAATATTTTAGTGAAACGAACGAGCGACATCGACGGTGAGAAGGTTTCTTGGCTAAAGATCAAGTGGCTGAGATATACTAAGGAGTTTGGAAAAATCCAGTTCAAGTACACCCTTGACGACGAAGCGCCATTTAAAACTCTTGATTTAAGAAGAGGGAAAAGGAGAGGCCGACCATCACTCAATAACATGACTGTCTCTCGCTCGTACAGCGGTCCCTTGGGCATCAACCCGAAGAAAAAGAAGTACCTTTTATCGATGCTAGACCTCATAGACAAAGACTGCCATGCCTTTTATCAGAATTTGCCAACCACTTCCAATGCAAAGGAATATGATGAATTAGGTGGTGATACCTTAGATTCTGATTCTGACGATTAGATTGTTATGTTTAGAGATGAAAACGCAATTTGTACTTATGGGGAAAAATTAAATTATCATTAGGTTCACAAATCTTGTTTTATATTTCATTTTTTCCATTTTAACATATGATTAAAATGATAAAATCATAAGATGGCATAACCATATATGATCAAAATATCAAAAGTATTTCAGAATGTGGAAAACCAACTATTTTCATATTTTACACCTTGGAACTTCTTCCAGCTTTAAATACAATTTCTAAAAAACATTATCAAATACTTTTATCCCTGAATTTATAATTGAGTTTGAAACTTTAAACTGCTCTCCTGAAAACTAACAAAAATTGACATATATGGTTTAGCCATCTTTCCACAGAATTATGGTCACATCGGAATTAGAAAATTATGGCTAATATTTAGAGAAAATTATTATGCAAAAAATGATGTGAATCTGTGTAAAAGGGTATGTATGATGTGTGAAATTTGTGCTTTGGGAAAATATAAAAATTATAAGAACCAAAATACTGTGGAAAGTATAACAGTAAAAAAACCTCTAGAAATAATAGCAATTGATTACATCAATAATTTAATTGAAACAAATGAGGGCTATAAACATATTTTGGTTATTTATGATTTATTTTCAAAATTTGTAAAACTTTATCCTACAAAACGGTGTACAAAATGGACTACAATCAATGGTTTGAATGAATTTATGGGAAAATATGGAAAATGTGATAAAATTTTAACGGATAATGCAACATACTTTGTAAATGATGTGTTTCATGATTATTGGAAAAATAAAGATATACAAATTATACATACATCAATAAGACATCCGAACGCTAATCCAAGTGAAAGATTGATTGAAGAATGTATAAAATTTATTAGACTAATAATAGGTAGCGATCATACAAAATGGATTGAATATTTACACCATGTGGAAAAATTTATAAATGAAGTACCAAATACTACCACTGGTTATATACCATTAACGATATTGACTGGTAAAAATCCAGATAGACCTTGGCAATGTGAAAATGTAGATATTCAAATAATAATAAATAAAGTTACAGAAAAAATAGAAAAATATACACAAAAATACAAGATGAGACAAAATAAAAGGATAAGAAAACGTATTCGATTTAAAGAAAATGATTTAGTTATAGTGAAAGCACATAGAGTATCAAATATAATGAATAATAAATGTGCAAAATTTATATATCCATACAAAGGACCATATAAAATAATTAAAGTCATTGGTAATAATACATATCTACTTGGTGATATTATTACTGGCTTAGAAATAGGAAAATATCATATTGAATTATTATTTAAATTTGAACCAAAAAATATCTCAGGTTTAGAGAATGTTTAAAATGGGAATAATTTATATCATGCATTCAATTTTATACATTTAATTTGAAATAATTTCGGAAATAAATGTATGGAGGGGATTATGTCATGATATATATTATTCAAGAAAAAATAGAATTAATTTTTAACATTTAAAAAGTTCTAACTAATTACCTAAATGGTTTGTTAAATGTTTGAGTTTAAAGAAGTTTAAGTTAAGTTTGTTACGTTTGTTTCGTATAGCTTATAAAAAAATTTATAGTATAAAATACATTGAAGTTTTTAAGTTTTCATTTGGTAATGTACAATTAAAAAGAGACATTATTTATACTTACGAATCAATAAATTTAAAGGTTACACTCAGATAGACAATGTGACAGTATAATATTTATAAAATTTCAATTCAAATGATAATGGGAAAAATTTCAATGTTTGTTTATTTTGAGAAAATATAAAAGATGTAAAAATTATTTATTTGTCAAAAGTGACAGAATTATTGAAATATTGATAATTATTTGACAAACTCATAAGCGATGGTCACATGAAAATTAAATATAAGTAAATAAGAAGAAAATCAACCAATATAAAGATATGGAGTGACAAAAATTGATTGGTTACTATATAAAAGAAAAAAAAGTTTTTGTTGGGAGAGAAAAGTCAAGAGGAAAAAAAGTCAGAAGTTAAAATATTTTTTAAAATTTTGAGATATAGTAGAATTTATATAGATAAAGAAGAGATTTGTGCGAACAAATCAACAAAATTTGAAAAAGAAAGAACAATAGAAATTATATAGATGAAGAAGAGATTTGTGTGAACAAATCATTGGAAATTAGAAAAATTTAAATTGTAATTTTGGAAGATTATATGTTAAATTGGTTGGACGGTGAAGAAGTTTTCATTTTAAACAATTTTTGAAAGTAAAAGTTTTTTTTTTGGACTATAGTAAGAATTTTAATTTATATTTTTTAAATTGTAAAAAATTGCATTATAGATAGTTTGCCTATAGCTGTTTTCTTTTAGTATGAACTTGCTCCTTTAATAAATAAAAAAAAAAAAAATAATTATAACAAAATAAGTTAAAGTAATTTCATTTATATGTGGTGATTTGAATAATAATAATTTATAAAATTCAGTACAATATATAAAGTGGTTTTAATTAATTTTTCTTTTTTCAGTAATTTCAAGCGATTTTTTTCAATGTTTACTAATAAATTTATATTATGTATTTTTTTTTAAAATATTTCCAAACTAGCTTTCTTATAACATCACGAACTAACAGTTTACTAAAGTAAGAGGAACATTTGTGTAGCGAGCCTAACAATTTTAGAAAATATATCTGACAACATTGCTTTTTTTATGGTCATTACACTGACAATAGTTAGAGTATACCATGGAAAGTGACTTTCCGCACAAGTAAAATAACTTGCCTATCTAGAAATACCTATACAAGTTGACCAGAAACTCTTATCTAATTTACCTTTACCAAATTTTGCTTCTAAAGGAGCTTACGATCTTTGAAACGTACGTCATTTGTTTAAGCATATCTAAAAAAAAAACGCTACCTATAGACTTCAAACTAGAACATTGTATAACCCGGCATGGATAAATTGTTTAGTACAAACCCGCGGGTACGTAAACTTGACCAATCAAGAATTTGTAGTATTTGTTGTCGAATGTGTGTTTGTATTATTGTATTTGTGGTATTTGCTGTCAAAACTATCACACCCAAACGAATAGCAGGCAAGCAAATGTTTGTACAGAACAAGACATGCAGGGTCTGCTAGTTTTTTTTATATATTTCCTGTTTCAGGTATCCAAATGTAATGGGTATAACCGTTGTAACGACGCATAAAAGGGATAAAGATTATGTGAAGATCCTCCTCGACTCAAGTATTAGTCTAGATAACCTCCAGTGTCGCCATTGTGGGAAACTATTTCAAACAATAAATAATATGAGAGTGCATATTAACAACGAACATATTATATGCGAAATCTGTGATAAAACGTTTGAAACTAGAGAGGTATGTTTGTAATATAATAGTTTTTACTTCTTTTATTGAAGGGTAAGGTTTTTCCATAGAATTGAAGTCATATGTTAACTTTATATAAATTTAAGTTTATTTTATTTCAAATGCAAATATTTTCAAACAAATATTTATTTTCCACGATCACTATCGAAAGTCGTCTTTTGTACCTTGAAAATCAACTGCAAAGTTGATGTTTTCCGCGAGCTGTTATAATTTGACATTATTGGCGCTCTTAAGCATTTATAGATAAAAGAGAGCTAGCAGTTAATTTTGGTGTGATAGTAGAAAAAATCTTGTGTTTATTTAGAGCAGAAAGTCTTTTGGTAGTTTCGACAGATTGCCGCAACTTTCTGTCTCGACTACCAAAGTACTACTTTCTGTTCTTGATACACAAATAGCTATTGTTGGGCTGTTGGGAAAACATCTAAAACTATTTACAACTGTAAACATGGCCTTATTATTTACCCAATATAATTTGCATGAAAGGTACACTTATAACGGAATGTTCTCGCGCAGATAGCCGCCAGCGTGTAACGTCATGTGGGAATCTGGATCGATATTGTACAATGCTAAATATATAGGAAATATTCTGTTTGTGTTGAATTTTCTGTAGTAATACCACAAGTGTTTGAATTTTTGCGATAAGTCTGTCGATTTATTTTATAATGAAACTGAGTTGCTTGAAAACACCACTAGTTCGCAGGACGAGTGGTGTGTTCTTCAAGCAGCTCAGTTGAGTTGTGAAATGAAAGACATAATTATAAGACAAATTCAGTCACGAGTGGAATTTTATTAGACTATTTCACAAACAAAGTGAATTGTAATAAATCTGAAATTCGGCAGAATTGGATAAAATTAGCAAAAAAGAAGAAGTTGATTAGAGAAATAGTTTAATAAATAGCAGGTTGACTGCCATATATAAACGATAAAAAATGACCCATACGCCAAGGGAAGAATAGTTATAAAAATGACCTTTTAAAAGATATGTTCTATATGTTTGTACAAAATTCATCAAAATAATAGCAGTTTTCCAAAAAAAACTGTCAGCGGTCGTATACGCCCGCCCGAGCATAGGCGGCATATTTATGTCATTGTTGCCAGCGGTCGTATTGACAGCGGTCGTTTTATTCGAGTCGTAACTTGTCAGTGTGAGACGTATCAGTTCAGTTTCGTTTTGATCTTGGTCGCTGTTTGATGTGCACGTGCCGCCATGAGTAATCGTAGTAGAAAAATTGTTGAACTAGCATTGAAAGATGGCCAAAAGTCAGGTAATATTCATTATTTACCTTTGAAATATACATTCTCAAATACAGTAGTGGAAAAAAGTTTGGAAACTTTTGTCCGCTACTGTAGATATAAATATTTTGAATCATATGCCACTTTTTCTATCCCTTCCAGGTGACGAATCTGATCCATATAGTTCATTTGACTCTGATCTTGACCCCATGTTTTTGCCGTCTAGTGACGAAGAAATATTATCTAGTTCAGATTTCTCAGATTCAGAAGAGGAAATCAAAAATTCCAGTCTAAAGAAATCTAAGCCCAAACGCAAATTGCAACCCAAAAAGACAGTCTCAAAAAAAATGAATACTGGAGAAAATAGGTTTTTGGATCAACCATGCTGTTCCAAATCAGTTTTATCCGATGATGTCTCGCACCAAGAAACAGAAGCCGCTAACGCCACAATCAGTTTTCCATCTGATTCTATGGAAACAAACAAGAAGAGTTCATCAGTAGATCTGGAGCAGGATCAACAACTGGAAGAATTCTTTGAAGTTGAGACTTTAGCTCAAGCCAAACCACCAAATATTGAGGACATCCAGGGATCTGACAATGAGGTTGAAGTTAACCAAAATGTTTTAGAGCATACGTGGACGCAGCCAATTGGAAATCATCAAGAATTCGAATACACTGCAGAGGGTGGTTTACATGGAAATTACGCCGCAATACTGATAAACGATTTGTCGCCTTACACATGTTTCCGTACTTTCCTTGACGATGAAATCATTGATGAGATGGTAAATCAGACAAACCTATATGCCACCCAAGTTTTGTGTGATCCGAACGACGTGAAGACAGATTCGAGACTACACAGATGGGCTCCAACTGATAGAAAAGAAATGATTCGATTTATTGGTGTAGTGGCTTACATGGGTTTGGTGAAGATGCCTTCGTTGGAAAAGTATTGGAGTAATGACGACCTATATAAGAATGTGATTATACCAAAAACCATGTCCAGAAACAGATTCCAGTTACTTCTCAGAATGTGGCACTTCTCCGATAATAAAAGTTGTCCAGAAGGGGATCGTCTTCATAAGGTGAAGCCATTAGCAGAAAAACTTGTCAACAACTTTCAAAGGATCTACACTCCTGGCCGGACATTTTGTATTGATGAGTCCATTATTCCTTTTCAAGGGCGATTGCTATTCAAGCAATATATTCCACAAAAAACCCATAAATATGGAATAAAACTTTTCAAGTTATGCAGTGACAATGGGTATACGTGGAATCTGCGAATATATGCCGGAAAAGAAAAAGGTGATGGCAACGCTTCTGTTTCAACAAACATTGTGATCAATCTCTCCAGGGACCTACTAAATTCTGGACGAACCATCATAGCTGACAACTATTATACAAGTCTCGAACTCACAAATATTTTGTTGGACAGTAAGACACACTATATTGGTACCTTGAGAGCTAACCGGCGTGGAAATCCGAAAGAAGTCGTACAAAAAAAATTGAAGAAAGGGGAAGTATTCGGACAAGAAAACGAAAGAGGCATATGTGTCTTGAAGTGGAAAGATAAGAGGGATGTTCTTCTTCTCACCACTAAGCACACTGTTGAAACAGTGAATGTCCAGCGGCGCACTGGTATGGTTCAAAAACCGAAGGCCATAATCGAATATAACGAAGGAAAATCGTCGATTGATCAATCTGATCAGATGACCAGTTATAATTCACCCTTAAGAAAATCCCTAAAATGGTATAGGAAACTTGCCATAGAATTTATTTTGGGTACAGCGCTTGTGAATTCCCATATTGTATACAACCAGCTTGCTGACAAAAAAATTAAAATTACAGAGTTTCGTGAACAAGTAGTGAGATCCTTTCTGACATATGATGAAACCGCTCATGAAAATAAAACAAAGCAGAGACCATCGAGGAAATCAGCAATCCATAAGTTCCTCAAAAAACAAGGGCCTTTCGATAAAGTCCGGAAGTACTGTAAAGGTTGTTATGCAAAAAAAATTCAAGGGAAAATAACCAAAAACCAAGTCAAGAAGGTTGTAACATATTGTGAAACATGCGAAGACCAGCCTCATTTGTGTTTGGAATGTTATAATATCTTACATTCAAAGTAGTTATAATGTTTTTGTAGTATTCAAACCCCTTTTCACTTGTTTTGTTTCGTGTAACTGCATTAATTTGTCAATAAAAAGTAAAAAATAAAATATGCCGTTTTTTTTCAATAATTTTTCGACAATTCCAAAACTCGCAGTGATATGCGAGCCTCGTAGGCCAGAGCGGTCGTATACCGTACCTTAAAACGTTATAGATAGGACCGCTGGCAAATGAGGATCGATAGTTTTATATGGTGCATAGCGGTCGTATACGACCGCCATGGCATATTGGCATGTTTACATGTCGGTCGTATACGACCGCCGTGGCAGTCAACCTGATAGGAAACATTTTCATCGAACGGAATACATATTTAAATAAACCAGTATTAACATAACGTACTTAAATATTTCTCAATGGGGTGTTAAACCGATATCCGGCTTTTGGTATTTTATTAAAGTATGTTGGTACTACTTTGCAAAAATTAATTTACAAATTTTTTAAACCGAATATTTTAGGAGAAAACTGGAAATTAAGAATTCCTAAATGTTTGCAACTTTCACTACAGATACGTCAATTCACTAAATATTTCTGATTTAGATGTTATATGAACTAATAGCCAGTTACAAAAAGGCCATTCGAATTTGAAGTTTGAAGAACTGTCAAAGTGGAATATATTTGAGTGTTTTGGTTTTGTTTACAGTTTATTCAAGCTTGACGTTTCAATATTATAAAAAAATTGTGTCAATACTTTTTTGGTTGAGTTTAGTTAGTTTTTCTCCACAATTTTTCATGTTGGAATAATGTCAATATCGTATAAATCTTGTTTTGTATCATACTGCACGAGCACAACAGTTACAACGCCTGATAAAAAGTTTGTAACTGTGCCTGCAGTGCCATTTAAAAGAAAATTTGGTTTGAGGCTGCTAGAAGCAAATATAAACAGACTAAAACTAATTACTATTTCTGTGAAGATCATTTTTATGTAAGTAATTGTATACGTGTGTGTATGTTTGATTTTTAGTTTGAAAGTGACAAGGACAAATAATACTCAACACTCGATGATGGGAGGAAAAAAAACCAATTCCTAAGTCACTATAACAGCAATATGACATAAGAGGAGCGTCTGAATGTAGTACACTTTACCAACGTTGCCAAGTGTAGTCCTAAACTGAAAGGGCGCCATCGAGTATCTCCGGTGGCGCTCGGCTTTCGTGCGAAGCGCACGGCTTTTAACCTTCTATCGATATCGTTAACGTGTGCAGAGATTAGCCCAGCGTAAGTGTGCTGGGCTCCTAACACAGAGGTACCAGGTTCGAGTCGTGTCCGAGTCAAGATATTTTTATTTTTATTTTTATTTTCTTATTGTTTTTTTCAAAAATTGACTAAAAATACGAAGAATTTTTCGATTCGGATTAGGGTAGGGGGTAAGGTAGGGTGGTTTTAGTTAGGTTATTATTGAAAATTATTATAATAATCTGTCAATTATACAAAATTCAATTTTTCGATTCGGATAAGGGTAGGGGGTTAGGTAGGGTGGTTTTAGTTAGGTTATTATTGAAAATTATTATAATAATCTGTCAATTACACAATTCAATTTTTCGATTCGGATAAGGGTAGGGGGTTAGGTAGGGTGGTTTTAGTTAGGTTATTATTGAAAATTATTATAATAATCTGATTTCTTAACACATTGCTTTTTAATCAACTGTGATAAATATCACTATTAAAATATTTTTACTTTCCAAAACACAAACGTTTTAGTTTAGGACTACACTTGGCAACGTTGGTAAAGTGTACTACGATTAGACGATCCTGACATAAGTATAACCTATAAGTACTTCATCACATCAGAATTGTGGTCCTATGTCAACCCTTATGTAGCTAACTTCTGTTCTAGTGAGCATACGTCACATTATGAATGGCGGATTACTTAAATCGTCCAAAAGTTGAATTTTCAAATCGGCATAAAAACCTTGTGAGAATAAAAATATTAAAAATAATCGATTTCCAATATGATTTTGTCCACCACTAACTATTAACATAGAGAAAACATCATATTTTTGTTAAGTTTAACACCCCATTATAATTATAAATAGTACAGTTATTATATACAATGCTGAACACCTACTTGTACTTGCAATAGTTGTTAAATCTTGATGGCTCTTATTTCTCAAATTTTTTCATTGAGTAATTCAATGGAATTTATCCCAAATCTGTTCATTTATAAATGCGGGCACGGCGGGATTATTTATATTTGACGTTTAACTGTCACATACACAAATCTGGAAACAGCGAACTTGACAGGCCAATCAGGATCAAGAGTCAAGTTTGGTGTTATCCATAATCCGAACTTGAGTAGAGCTACTGATTGGTTCATTTGACAAGTGTGTGAAATAGTCATGCATATTTCCATTTTGTGAATGATTATTTAAATGCACATGCTTTTTTAGATATGAAATATCACCAAAAAATACATGGTTTTAAATCCAGTAAGGAATAAAAATTAGTATTTAGCTATCTTTTTTGGTAAATACAATAATGCTGGGAGTTAACATTATGAATAACGTATTGAAATATGTAGGTAATACCTATATGTTTTTAATATATTTGGAAAGATTTCAAACAGAAATATTCATGAGTTAGCGAATTTAAAACACACCATGTATATTATAACATGTTATATTCCATATTTCTAGCATTATATTGTATTTATTATACAAGACTCCTTCACAAAGATGTCACTATACTTTTGAACAAGTGTAGATATAGGACGATAGGCTTGAAGAAGGTCTTTCGGCTATTTAATATTTTACGCAGTTCAAAATTAAATGGTTAATTACTAACAAGTCAATGATTTCCAATATTGAATAAATTTCTTTTTATGTATTTATCCAAATAACAATAATTTTTGAAGAACATAATACTACAGTCAATGAAGGCAAAAATCAGCGACAACCTCCGATTTCGTTGAACCTCCATAGATTTGGATGAAAATTTGGGATTCAGTATGTTTTACCCTCTACTCCAAAAGTGACATATGCTCGTCTTGCGCTTTTTATATTTTAGGGGTAGAATCCACCCTTTTTGTTAATAATGGGAAAAATGCAGATTTAACCATTCTGGCTTAAGTAATTGTGTTTAATTAGGTAAAATTTATGTTTTTTAATATGTATATGCATGATTTCTGATTTTAATTAATTTTTCCACCCTGTTAGCAACCACCCCTTAAATCGAAAATCATGAAAAAATCATTTTTTGTATTTCTGGGTTTTAAAATCGCATATTAACATTACATAAACAGTTTATTTGATACTTATGATATAATTTTTGGTTGACAGTGAAATTTCAACCCTTAAAAAACTACCACGTTAATGCAGAATCACTGTAAAAATTGGTTTCAAAAACTTTAACCTATTAAATAGTACATCACTGAAGTGAAATCTAATTGAAATTTACTGAGTATTAAAATATTTATTCATTTGCTGCGAAATTTTTCACCCTTAAAAACTACCCCTTCTCATAATAATAATGGAATAATATTTTTTTTATCAGCTTTAATTAGTTAGAATCTTTCTTAATAGTTAAGATAAATTTAATTAATATATTCCAACCTTTATTAATATTATTCAATTCACATTCTTCAAACTACCCTTTGACTCGTGACATATTTTTTGACATGAAATAATTATTTGTTTGCTTAGGCCGCAAAATACCTTTTTAACATCGAAAGAACAGTTATCGCCGAGGCCGCTTGCGGCCTTGGCAAGATAATCTTGAGGTCGTTAAAAAGTTTCGCGGCCATGACATACACACTTTTTTTCGTGCAATCATTAAAATTATTAAACTAGATAATTGTAAATATAGTATATTTCGTAACGTGTGCGGAAAGTGACATTTTTCACACGAGTGGGAAGTATTGTCTCACGAGCGCAGCCGAGTGAGACAATCCCACGAGTGTGAAAAATCACTTTCGCGCAAGTTATGTACACTATTTTTCCTACGACCACGCGATATACTTTTACCAAATTAGGCATGTATAATCTTGCTTTTTTATGTAGATGTGAGAGGTTTTATATATGTGTATTTGTAAATACTTTATATGGTTTTGATTACTTACCTTTGAAATTGGCCCAGAAAATTGTGATTTTTATGCAATGGAAAAAAAAGTACCTTTATAAAAAAGTTAGAATTAATATTGGTACACAAAATATAAAATATTACGAACATTTATTTCAACAATTTACAACAAACAGAACATCGGAAATAGTTTTACATAAATATTGCGGTTCAAAATTAGTTATTTATTTGCTGTGAAAATTAAAAGTAAAATTATTATTAGTGCAATTTATAAATTGCAATGGTGTATATGTGCAAGATTGTTTTCGATCTCTTCTCGGATGTTACTTGTGATTGTGCTCGAAGTTGAGGGATGCTGATTAATATTTTCTAATATTTCTGATTGTGCAGTATCTTTGGATCCTCCTTGCACGGCGTCTACAATTTTTGATGCAACATTTACTCTATTGGTAGTCGAGTCGTCTATATATCCCTCAGCGACAGTAGAGGATTTCCATCCTCCATGTCTTTTAAGAGCTGTAATATCTCCTCCTGCATCTACCAATATTGTGGCGGATGATCTTCTGAGACTATGACTTGTGTAGGTGTTTGCATTGTCAAGTTTTAAAAATTTGGCAACTACAGTGGGTACAGAACCTATTTTATTTATACCTACAACTTGCTTGGTACATTTTTTGTTTCGGTAGTTGAGGAAAAATCTTTTCTCATGTGTGGCAGGTCTTAAATCAGCGTATTTTTTATATTTTTCATAAAATATATCTGATACATTAAATTTCCTATCAATTTTATTTTTTGTATTGTGAATTTTAATAATCGCTGCAGAACCTAGATCTTCTATATCATCTACACTAATGTTTACTAGTTCTTGTTTGCGGCATGCTCCACTAATTCCAAAGATTAGGACTACCTAAAAAATTAATATAATACTAATTTAGTAAAACACGCCAGCAATACCTACACAACTTTTTTAAACTCACCTTACTGAATAAAAACTGATCGTCAGAAGCTTGAGTTATGAAATCGTTTATTTGCAAGGTGGTTAAGATAGACGATTTCTTTGGTTTATAACCATCATTCTTTCTTTTTAAAAATGCCTTTATTTTAAGATATTTAGCAATATCTACATTGTGGTTTATATATAAAGTAGTACGCAGCATAGAATATATGGACCACAATGTATTTGGCCGTACTTTTTTGGATAATTCATCCATATATGCAAGTAGTACATTTTCTGAAAATGAACTTTTGATATCTTTACCTTTCCTCCAGTTTATGAATTCTTCATATGTACGTTCATATCTGGCTCGTGATTTTGTAGGTAGGATTTTTAAGCATGTTATTTTTGCTGCTTCGACAATTTCTGGCGGAGTGCATTCACTATCGCTATTACTGTCGTCCTTATCCATAGTATTTTTAAATTTCTATCAAATATTGTACAGCTGTACGAAGATAATCAACAGATTATTTTAATATAATCACAGTGAAAAAACTTTTGACACTTTACATGAATTGTTCGACGCCTACTTTTTCAAAAAAATTATTAGCACGACGCTTAACTTGTTGCCTACCTGTAGGAGATTGAAAGTATTAACTAGCTATTTTAAGGATTCATTGTTCAAATAATTGAAAACGGATATTTATTGTTTTAATAACATGAAAGTCCAATAAATGTCGATATAAACACATTTTATTTTGGAGAATAAATAAACTGTTGTGTATATTTCCTTAGCGCTTATTAGTATCTTGGACAAGAACCATAAGCTACAACAGTGGGATGGCCGAGCGGTCTAGGCATCCGTGGGCTCGATTTTTGACAAGCAGTAGGGTGGTTCGAGTCCGGTCTCGGTATTTTTTTTTTTTAATTTTAAATGAAATAAATAGATTATATTATATTATTATATGGACAAATCAACTTAGGAAATAAGCATTTCACATATACATATTAATTTGCGGAGTAAAAAGACTAGCATTTCAACATTCAATTTGACAGCTTTTTTATCCGCACACGTACGGATAAGATTTTTTTCCGTACGCGTATGAATAAAGGTCACTTTCCATAGAACTAGTCAGTGCGATATATGTCACTTTCCTATGTGGTCGTAGGAAAAATATATTATTGCAGCAGTGTAATTTATTTAACAATGGGTGCTATGGAAATGATATGTTTCAATATATACAAATAATTTTGACAGTTCTTGCTTCAACTTCTGGAGTAAATAATTACAATAATTAATGTTAATATTCATCCTAAATAATATAAGTACTTATGTATTTGTTGGTATTTAATAAAAAATAATCCTTGTCTTTGTAGTATTTTAGAAATGTCAAATTTGGAAGTAACGTTTGGTTTCGCAGCCGTTGCTATGGGTAACGGCCGCGAAATTGAATTTCGCGGACTGTGTTGAGAACGCGAAATACTGACTTCGCGTCCGATTGCACGAAAATTTAATTTATTAATTAAGAGAAAAATGTTCAATAGACATACGTCATTCTAGAAAGCCCCACCACGTTTTCGAGCAGATGTTTACCGTTCCTTTCACTTTCTCTATCTTCAAAACACACATACACACACCCATACTTGCGTATTTAGTTAGCATGTACCTATTGACACGTTTTCCTATAATATACGCATACCAAATCTCTGCTCCAGTAAGTTTTCCAAAAAAATATAATTTGTTTTTTTACGATAACTCCGTTAATTTCTAAGATATCAGGTTCTTCCTAAAACCATTTGAAAGGTAATTTCTATAGCTATAAGATCTTTTTAAATAAGATTTTTGAAAGCCCTCATATTTTAAAAGATAAAGGCTTAAAGGGTCCCGGTTACATGGTTCTCGCAGTAAAAGTTAGGCTTTAAACGTCTCTGTCTCGGTTATTTTTCATCCTATAAAAATAAAAAAAACCAAAATCTTTGTTAACAAAAGAACTCAAATTTCGTTCTTCATTATTTTTTACGAATATCCAATATGTTTGAAGATATTTTCAAAAGAAAATGAAATTTACGAAAATTTGAAAAATTTCGATTTTATTAAATCATACTTTTTTTCAAAAATAAGCATTCTAAACCAGGCAAAATTTTTGAGGTCATCACATGCTAAAAAAAAGAAAGTCTTTTAGGGATAACCATAAATTTGAATTTTTGTGGAAATGGTGAAGGTTTTATTTTTCGTTTTGTCCAAAAAAATTCGAAAGTGTCATCTCATTTTTATCATAACTTGCTCAATTTTGATGCTATTAACTTCTTACAGTGCTCATTAGAAAGGTATTTACGAGTAGTATAGGTATGTCATAAAATGCATCGGTTTCCAGTTATTTAAGTTTGAATGCTTAGATTTAAGTACTCGATTAAAAAAAAATATACATACATTTACCTATAACTCACTTTGAATTGATATTAGGTTTTCTAAAGTAGGGATTAGTTTGTTTTTTCATTAGCTTCATTTTTGGTAATTACACATTTTTTTGTAAAAACTCATATTTTTTTAGTTATTTATGAAAAACCGCTTTAAAACATCTATTTTTATCACGAAAAATCACAATCTTTGATCTCTAATAACTCAGAAAGTATTGATTTATTCCAAGAACTTCATATAGCAAATTTTGCTTAGAATTTGTCTCTCTATCGATTCCTGGGGTTATTTTTATTAAAATAATTTTCACCCCTGAGATGGGATGGCATCCATCCCGAGGGCAAAAGCGCAAGTTGGCACTATGTCACTTTTGTTCCTTAAGGTATCCCCCACCTACTCACCAATTTTCATGAAAATCGATGGAGGTTCAACGAAATAGGAGGTGAAAACCTTCATTGACTGTACTATAAGGATTATTACTTTAAAATAATGTGGTATGGCAATAACGGTGGTGAGACAAAAATGAATATGGATTGTATATTGCCTTCGGGCAATTTGTGTACTTACTCTTATAATAATAGAATTTTTTAATTTGCTTGAACATGATGAACGAATAATTTTTTAATCTTTGTAATATTTCAGAAAAATTCTAAAATTCTGATCCTAATATACTGTTTATCATTGACAGGCTTTGTTGCGTCATAAACGACTACATCCAAAAAATAGTAAAGAAGAACATTTGAAACATTGCAATGTGGATTGTTGTGGAAAATATTTTTTGACTGATTCATCATATCAACAGCATTTATTATATCATAAGTTGAACCCTAACAGGTAAGAGAATGAAAATAATTTAAAAAAACTGAACTAAAATATCCAAAATTGGATGGTTTTGAAGAGTATTTGGAAAATTAAAAGAAATAGAAAAACAGTAGTTATGATAATGTCATGTCTTATTTTTTTTGTTAAACTAGTTATGCTCCAACCAGATCTTCAGCTGTTTTATTTTCGAGATATAACCCGATTTTACAAAATTGTCCAAACTCCTATACACAAATATCTTCTTTATCTTACTATACCTTGTTTTTAAACTAACAGGAGCGATTTGAATTTAAGTTGGCATTTCTGCTGCTTAGCGATTGGTCAGTTTGCCGCCCGTTTCACACAGCTCCTTTGATACAACTGTCAACGACATTTGTCAGTTTTGTGTTTATTTCTATGATTGCGTTCATCCCAACAAACGTAGCACTGCCGGAACGATCAGCAATTGCATAATGAGCGTGTTTTGTCAACAGGGCCCCTATTCTTGAGGGACTAGTAGAATCTCACCATGATTAGTGTAATGCAGGGTTGTCTAAAACATAAGAGTTTCATATTTTTAATGAGAAATAGTGAGATCTGCATTGTTTTCAGACTGCTAAGCAAATTGGAAAAAATCACTTCTCACTGGTTTGGGCGAGATTCTCTATCGGTTGGAACCATGAGAGATTGAATCTAACCCGTAACACACCAATCTCATGGTGAGATTCCGTGGTAGCAGTCTCCACTTTTTTCATCAGAATTGAAATACGCTAAGCTACCGATCAATGATTCATTAATTGTCATTTATGCCAAATTTTATGTTAATAAACATATAAAATGATATCGCACAATTAGTTTTCATGATAAATCGTTTATTAGAAAGATCTCGAGAAATGAAGGTTTCTGAAATGTAAAAATGGTGGGGTTTCTAAGGGTGAAATCTTTAGGACTATTTGTTTTTCACTGGCAAAATACCATAAGAACGGCATCTTTCCTGCTGACAAAAAAATTACCTGCAATTACATTGATTATTTCCTTCCTATTAATTTTGACCAATCGCTATCAAGAATTGGTATGTCAAATATAAATTTTAAGTGGAAACATTACTTAACAACTGTCAACTTAGCTGTTTTTCCGGAAAAAAAATCGAAAAAATTTCATGCAAGTTTGACATACTGCCTAGCTTGAAAGTTATATTGTTCTTATTATTTCAATAAAAAAAAATGTTGTATTAAAATAAAATGTTTATTTAACTCAGGAAATAATCTTACCAAATATCCCTCGTGCATCTAATTTTTCCTGTGGAAAAATTAAATGCACTAGGGATATTACCCCCGACAATATTCATATGTGCTTTTGAAGGTGCGTTGATTAAAGCAAATTTTGTTACCATGGTTCTGATATTTATTTAAAATGTCATTGTGTTATCTCCTATTAGAAATCGCCAGATTAGTTCAGTTCAAAAATGAAGAAAAAAGCAGATTTGGAACACAATCCATTGCAGAAATTAAAAAGGCAGTATCGGAATAAGTGCGTCTCCAAAGCATCCTGTTGGCGACAGTTTTCACAGTTTTTGTTGATAAGAGATTATGAGCTTGAAAAGCATACTCCATCCGAACAATTAGCAAAAATTGTGAGAGATTATGCTTACAATATGAAGAAAAAACGGAGAGAATTACGAAGAGTCAAGTATCAAAAGCATATGGAACACCACAGCTCAGATGGTACAAGAAAAGTACTATCAAGAATTTAATACAGTGTGACCCATTTTGTTTGGAAGCACCCCTATAAAATCCGCATTTTTCAACCGATTTTGATTTAGTCTTTTTTGTTAGATTCAGTATCAAAAACAGAATTTGAGCACAAATTTTCATATCATAATAGCTATTTTCAAGGCCCTCTACGTTAATTTTTCTTTGCCAAAAAAGACGAAAGTATATTAGGCATTTTTTTTTCTCAAATATGACTACACCACTGGATTCAGAATCATCACAAATGTAAACTATCAAAATTTTATAAAAAAAGTTTTATTAACAACAAAGTTATCACTACATGAATTTGGAAAAAGTTGTTTTTTAATTAATTTTTTACTAAGAATGTAGGCAAATTTTAAAAATGGCAACATGGTAGACAAAGACTAGGACTCAAACATATTGCACTGTAACAATTCGAAGCCGATACCTTAACCCGTTCTGGAGTTATAGCTTCTGAGAGTAATGTAAAATTGTGCTGATGTGACGAAAATACAAATTAACACCAAATAATACATTTTGATTATTAAACTACTTAATAATAATTGAATTCTACATTTTTGTAGCCTCGACTAGACCTCCGTTAATTTCCACACATTTCTCGTATCGTTTGCGACTAAGTCTTAGCGCTTTTTTATTTCATGTGGCGTTATTCCATCACACGCCTGTCGTATTCTGTCACACAGTTCTGCTCTATTCCTTGGACGTGTCTTATACACTTTTTGTGTCAAAAGACCCCACAGATAAAAATCCAATATAGTTGAATCGAGCGATCTAGGAGGCCATTCCATTAACTCGCTACCGCGACCTATCCAACCATTTGGAAATTTTTCATTAAGCCACTGCCTGACAATCCTAGAATAGTGTACAGGACAACCATCTAACTGAAATATAAATTTTTTTTTCTGCTAGTGGCAGTTCGTCAATCACTGCTGATAACTCACCTTCCAAGAATTCCATGAAGTTATTGGCATTCATGTTACCCTCAAAAAAGAATGGACCTATTATCCTGTCTTTTAAAATTTCGGCTTCGAATTTTTACAGTGCAATTTGTTTGAGTCCTAGTTTTTGTTTACCATGTTGCCATTTTTAAAATGTGCCTACATTCTTAGTAAAAAATTAATTAAAAAACAACTTTTTCCAAATTCATGTGGTGATAACTTTGTTGTTAATAAAACTTTTTTTATAACATTTTGATAGTTTACATTTGTGATGATTCTGAATCCAGTGGTGTAGTCCTATTTGAGAAAAAAAATGCCTAATATACTTTCGTCTTTTTTGGCAAAGAAAAATTAACGTAGAGGGCCTTGAAAGTAGCTATTATGGTATGAAAATTTGTGCTCAAATTCTGTTTTTGATACTGAATCTAACAAAAAAGACTAAATCAAAATCGGTTGAAAAATGCGGATTTTATAGGGGTGCTTCCAAACAAAATGGGTCACACTGTATAAAAATAAACCCATTCACCGACATTGTATTTAAATCATCCCGTTTGGCAAAGGACTCAAAATGAAAACAGCTTTAAGGTAACCAAGAGAAAAGAAAAGAAAGTTCGAAAGCTCTCACAAAACAAGAATTACTGGAAATGATATGTATTGTATAAATATTGAATGGATAGTTTTATGAAAATTTATTTAGTGTTTGGATCTATAAAATTCAATTTGTAAAGAAAATACGTCATTTGTGATTAAAAAGAAGTGTCAATTTGCAAGATGAATCAATTTTTGGAAAGCAAAATTTTCAAGAGATATTTGTCAGGGTAGAAAATTGAATGTGGTTGGTGATGGTGAATTATTATTAAGATTGAAAGATTTTTGACAGGAAGAAAAAGCTAAAAAAAATTTAAAAAGCCCATAAAAATGTTTGGAATAATGATTTGAAAATTAAAATTGGATTGAAAGTAATTTAAAACTTTTTTGATGAATATGTAAAAGAATATTATCAAAAATGATGGATTTGAAAATAATAAAATATGAAGAATTAGAAGTAAGAATCTGAAGGATTGGTTTTATATCTGACAACAGGAAAGTAGCATTTCAATATAATTTCGGGAGGAATTTAAAGAATTAAAATAATAGTATTTGAAAAACAGTAGAAATTTTTTTTGAAGATCGAAGAAATTTTAAAACAATAATAGAAATTTAACATTTTTATACAGAAATCTAATAATGGGCATTTAAAAAAAAATCAATTTTTTAAAATATAACTCAGGCGTGGATTTTTGGACTAATAGTGACTCAAGGAGTAGGTCTCACCGGTTCTCGGGTAATCCTACTTATATTTACGTTACGTTAAGCAAAGCAAAGCAAAGAAAAGATAAGTGGGCGCCACCTTGAATCCTATTAGTTATGTTACCTCACATCAACTAATCCCAGTCAATAAAACAAGAAGTTTGGAAGGTGATAATAATATGAACAACGTTATTAAATTTACAATAATATTTATTACAAACAAAATTGTAAAAAAAGTCGGAAATAGTTGTTACATTAAAAAGAAAATAATTCTTGTTGGAAACAATCTATATCATATATATAGGTTTTCTTTTAACGACGGTACTTTCCTGTGTGTGTTGTTCACAGATGCATCTTTAAAGATCAGGAACAAGTTAGTCAACATTAAAAACACAAGAGCTTTTTTTTTATCGGATAAATTTCTCTTTGCAACGAAACAGTTTTGCCAATGACTAATTTTACGAGAAAAATTGACATGATAAAATCGCCACACCGAAGGTGGAGCTATTTTATCTAATGTTAGTTTTTCTAGCAAATTTAGTGATTGGCAAAACTTTGAGTTGAAGAGCTATTTATCTGAATAAAGAAAAGCTCGAGTGTTTTTTGGCAAGATAAATTAACGACAGAATATATGGATGAACAACTACAATAATTATCTTTATTAATACAACAAAGTTAAATAATTACCACACCGATTCAAAATAAAAGCACTATATGTTTAAAATTCAAAAATCTGACAGACTAATTGACAGTTTTTGCAGTTTTGCCAACACTTAATTGCTGTGAAATTATAAGTAACCAAACTTGCGACTCATTGTCATTGTGTAAAAGTGACGTCCGCTTACTAGATATTGAGAAAGAGAAGTTTTTATCCGATAAAAAATGATGCACCTTTTTATCCGATAAAAAATGATGCACCTTTTTATCGATGTCAAAGTGACAATAACATTTCCAGGTATATGACATTTTAACATTGGGGTTAATGTATCACAAAAAAAAGACAAAATAAATATAAAACACGAAATCATGTGAGTGATAATGCACCTACGTCGCATATCTGTATAAAGCTCATCCGCTTGGACTAGGAAAGTAATTTAAATTCCGTTAGTGGATTCTTAATTCATTTTTACTAAAATTAAAAGCAGAATAATTTACAGTAAACCGAAATGACTATTTTCCCCACAGACGGTATCGACTTGACCCGCAAATAAACTTAAAATTTCACCTTTCATCGACGATAAATATATTCAAACTCGATACATTTCTCAGCGCTGGGCATGAGAAAGGACTGGCTATTCGCCGCCTATACGATAGTTTAGTAATAGTTAAATACCGGGTGTCCCAGAAGTTTCTGACCCATTTTAACTGTAAAAATCTCGGAACTCAGAAACGATAGGGAGGTGCGGTTTTCGAGGAACAATTTCTTTTTATATAAAGTTTTCTCAGTATAAATGTTTAATTAGTGAAATCTTCTATAGGGTGTTTTTAAAAAAATGGTATTTTTAAATGAAAATTTCGTCTATTTTTTTAATGAAACACCCTACATATTTTTATTCTATCTGAAAGCTGAACTCTTCCCCTTTCTGAAAATGTATAATTTGTTGAAGTTTAGATGAAAAATGAGTAAGTTATTTGGTTTTTAATGATGATTGTTTGTTAGATACTGTTGATTGATAAGTTTGGGTATCAATCAACGCTCATACATTTTAAATAAAAAACAATTACCAAATTTGTCTACTAACTAATACCTACGTTTAAAAAAAATTATACCGAATGTTTTTGAAAGAAATATCTAAAACAATTAACTAAACTTGAAAGGTGAATAAAAAATTAATGAAAATGAACATTATAAATTATCTAATTTGATAAAAATCTTAAAGAAGTTCCCAGTGTTGTCCATTTTGATCTATACATTTTTGCAAACTGAACAAAAAGTGATCTAAAGAGTTGCGTAAGATTTCCGGGGTAATTTCTTGAAATGTTCGGACAATGTTGCCTCGCAGTTGTCCCAGAGTCTCTGGAATAGGATTATAACAAATATCTTTAATAAAAATTCCAAAGCTCAATAAAACATTGACTCCTCTTTCTTCAACAAATTATACATTTTCAGAAAGGGGAAGAGTTCAGCTTTCAGATAGAATAAAAATTTATAGGGTGTTTCATTAAAAAAATAGACGAAATTTTCATTTAAAAATACCATTTTCTTAAAAACACCCTATATAAGATTTCACTAATTAAACATTTATACTGAAAAAACTTTATAAAAAAAGAAATTGTTCCTCGAAAACCGCACCTCCCTATCGTTTCTGAGTTCCGAGATTTTTACAGTTAAAATGGGTCAGAAACTTCTGGGACACCCGGTATAAGAAAAGTGAAAGAAATTAACGTTACAGCTCCTTTAGTACTATTTCACTGAGGCATTTTAGGATATCTGCTGGCTTGAATTTAGGTAAATGTGTCTCGTCTATCTAATAATCTCCTAGGTGCTGTGCCCTAGGATTCTGAATTGCGGTGCAATTCGCAAGTATGTATGTGGATGGAGTTTTCTTCTTCCATGCCACAGAATCTACATTCTTCTTCCTCCACTATTTTGAGCTTTTTCAGGTGCCCGTTCAGGAGGCAATGTCCCGTTAGGATCCCTGTTAAAACTCTTAGTGCAGTTTTACTTTGACTTATGCATTCATTTGATCCAGAACTTTTGATTGTCTAAGCCCTACTAGATCTTTCCAATGGTCAGAACTTCTTCTTTCTTCGGCTTTGTCTATTTCTTCCAATAGTACATTGGGGCTGATCCCGCAAAAGTGTTTTGGCCCCCAAAAGGGTCTTTCAGTCCTCATCTTTGCTAGCCCATCTGCTATTTCATTTCCTTCTATTCCAGTGTGTCCTGGATTTCACAGTAAGGTTACTATATTGTTCTCGCCTTAGCATTCCCACACCATTTTGGAACTGATTGCACAAGAGTTCAGGGCCTTAAAGGCTTTTTGACTATCCGACATTATGATAATCTTTTGCCTTCTATATCCTTTGTCAATATTGAACTGGGCACACTTTCTTATTGCGTGAATTTCCGCTTGAAAGATACTTGGGGTTTTTCCCAAGCTTTCAGAGTGCTTGGTTCCTGGCCCGTACACTCCTATCCCAGTTCCATATATTGCTTTTGAGGCGTCTGTGTGCCATAAATGACATTATTTCCAAGTCTGGTAATGGTATTTAGATCCCATTCCTTCTTGTTGCTTAATTCCGTAACGAATTTCTTTAAAAGTGATACCTTTTCATCATACTATCTTGTGGCATGTCCCAGGTTTTCTGATTTCTAAGAAGTAAGGAGGTGTTTTTTTTCATGATACCCTCTCTACTGGAAATGATAAAAAAAATCCAACAAGAATTGGACCTAAAAGGAGAATTTACGGGGCGTATCGAATACAATCCCATATATTTTTAAAGATCACACATGGAGGTGCAAAAGCCTTGCCAAGTAGCAAATGGTTTGTAAGAAACAACTCTAACAAAGATCTTTGTCCTACTCGTCTATTTCTAAAATTATTGGAAAAAAGAAATACCAATCCAGAAATCACAAGTGACAGGCTTTTTTGTCAGTCCATCCAAATTGGAAAAAAGGAATTTGGTACAAAAACATGTCTTTTGGAATCAACGGTAAAAATGGACCAAACTACCGACAGAAAAAATTGGCGTAAATACCAAAACATTTTAAACTAACATCGCTCTTCTACTATTCGTGCCCTTACAAAAAAAGGTGTTGGTGAGGAAAACTATTTGATACCTTATTCGCAGTTGGACTCTAAATATTATTTGAAATTAATTAAAAGATAAAAAGCACCAGATCAAGTAAATGTTTCTAGTCAAACATACCGCAAGTACATGTACTACAATCACATAATAACGATAAAAATGATACACAAACATTCAATTATCATAACAACTGTAACATTGCTACCTGTGTTCCAAATTTGCTTTTTTCTTCATTTTTGAACTGAACTAATCTGACGCTTTCTAACAAGAAATAATACAATGACATTGTAAATAAATATCAGAACCATGGTAACAAAAATTGCTTTAATCAACGTGCCTTAAAAAAATTAAAATTTTTGTTGCTGTAAAAATCACATGTGAATTTTTGTCGGGGGTAATATCCCTAGTGCATTTAATTTTTCCGGAAAAATTGGGAAAAACGATTTTCTTGGTAATTTGTTGAAACGAGTGTTCCACAGGAAAAATTAGATGCACGAGGGATATTTGGTAAGATTTTTTCCTGAGTTAAATAAACATTTGATTTTAATACATTTTTTTAAATTAAAATAATAAGAACAATATAACTTTCAAGCTAGGAAAGGTAATTACTTCAAACTTATTTTAAATTACACAGCATAGAAACCATCAAGTTTATTTTTACAAGGCCACATCCCAGTAAACACAGGATATCCTATGGATATCCATATAATGTCCACGATTGGTCCATATGGACTTGGACACAGAATGGGCATCCAATGGATGTCCATTTACTACTAGTACAATGGATATCCGTTTGGGGACATTCACTGGACCTTCAATTCTCGTTCACCACTGGACGTGAATATTTATTTGAGTGATGGACGTCCATTGGACATCCATTATTCATCCTTTGGTCGAATCGAAATATACACTCATTAAAAATATACTAGGTCCGCTATATTTTATACTTATACCTTCCATCAGCTACTCGATTAATTTTTTACACTAGTATAATGAGTACCTATTATATTTTTAGTTTCATGTAATGAAAAAAAAAAGAATTGAAGGTAGCAAAAGCTTAGACAAGTGTGGCTAATGGAAATGGCATTACATAAAATGTCTATTTGTATCTGATTTGGAAGGAGGAACAGTGAATAAGGCTGAACATCTGTGGTTTCATAAAAATAAATAATAATTTGATGTTAGACTGTGTGTAGACAGCTCTTGTACAAAATATATCCAGTTCATGTCTTAAATATATGCAGTTCATGTCCTATAGTATATTATTCAACAAGCATATAATGATGGCTATTATTCACGATGGTACGATTATGTCGCGAGCCGCAGGAGAGTGAATAATAGCCATTATATGCGAGTAGAATACTATATTTTGTCCACGACTATTAATTACATACCTGTTTAGGTACCTATACATTTTTAGTCAAACTAAAACACTATACTTTATTACAAAAAACTACTAATTGCTACTTATGCTATTCAACAGATTATATATTTAATAAGTATTTAATTATTTAAAATGTCACTTTTGCTTTTGACATACATCATACACACTAGATAAAAAACTGCATATAAAACGATCTACTCGTATATATACCACAGCTTGATAAACTATTGCATGTATCTGCATAACATGGTGATTTAAGGCGCTGACTTGGTGAAGTGAGGAATTTTAGACATAGGATCGAATCCCTGTCGCGGTGAAAATTTTAAAATAATAAATTGTGGCATTTGTATAAATATGAATTATCTTCAATATATGCGAAGTGAAGTGAAAAAGTACACGTAAATTGTTAAAATTATCAAATAGTCGTGGACAAAATAAATAGTTCACGTCCATAACAAGTACACGGGATGTCCATATGCCATCCTGTCCATGTACAGAACGTATCAAGTTCAGGTCCATGAGTTCTCTATGGTTTATTTATTATGTCCAGTGAATGTCCATATTTTTACAAGGTATATCCATTCTTAGTACGAAACGGACATCCATGGGATGTCCAATTTTGTGGCAAATGGATATCCAATGGATGTCCATAGGATATCCTTCTGGACCTGAACGGATATCCTATGGATATCCCTTATGTCCAATGTGGATATCCATTGGACATCCATTGTATGATCGTGTGTTATCTGGGATGTCAAACTTGCATGTAATTTTTTCGATTTTTTTTCCGGAAAAACTGCTGACAACTAAGTTGACAGTTGTTAAGTAATTTTTCCACTTAAAATTTATATAGGACATACCAATTCTTGATAGCGATTGGTCAAAATGAATAGGATGGAAATAATCAAGGTAATTGCAGCTAACTTTTTTGTCAGCAGAAAAGATGCCGTTCTTATGGTATTTTGACAGTAAAAAACACTCGAGTGAAATAGTCATAAAGATTCCACCCTTAGAAACATCACCATTTTCACATTTCTCGAGATCTTTGTAATTAACAATTTATCATGAAAACTAATCGTGCGATTCTCTTTGGTGTGATGACAAATAACCTTTTATATTTTTTCAGTGTACCAACATTTTCCGATCTAAAGGCTTGTGAAATATGTGACAATATTTTTATTGACGAAGACGAATTAGCGGATCATAAAAAAACTCACATAGATAATATTAGTATTGTTAAGGAAGCCCAAACAAAATATTACGGCTGTGAAATATGTAAACGAACATTTTCAAGAATGGCGAATCTCCAAAGACATGTTGGAATACATAAAGAAGGAGATCAACTTTTTAGGTAAAAAAAGTGTTTATAAATAATTAAATTATTCACGTTCAGCCGAGCTCAACAGCTAGAACTGAGCACAAAATATGTTGAGTATGCTGTAGCCGAGTTCCGTCTGAAAGTATTGCTGCATGTTATCGGTGGAACATAACCTAACTATTTAATAATGTTCTTCTACTTTCATTGGACAGAATAATTTATTACTACTCTGTAAGCTTCTAATTTTATTTCCATTATTACTCAACCCAACACTTTGACAGCGACAAAGATGACAAAATAAGTTTTCTATCATCGTTTAGTAAACAATGCGCAAATAATTGCCGCTGCGTCTGATACTTTATTTGATAACAAAATGTCGACCTCCTCTTTTCTCTTTTTTAGCACAATTTCTATTAAAAACAATTATGTTTAGTGCAGAATGTAAACCCTTCTAGTAATGTCGAGTAGCTTGCGACCTTGATCGGTATTTAACTAGCATTTTGCAAAGTTGCTTTCCGGGTATTTGAGGGTTAACATCTAAACAATTAGACAATTGGAATTCTCTTTCTTATTGCTGTTCTTTAAATTAGTATCTGTTTTTGTTTTGCTTTTGAAAACCTGATCCCATTTTCTTGCAATAATATCCACAAACAAAGAACAACTAAATTCGTAAAATAAATCAATTTTAACACAAAAACAAAACTGTCCGCTGAGGTTCGCTTTGAGGCAATTCTAGCCAATTCTGTTAACATAACTCCAAGCTAAGATCCACCCCAAGGTGAAATATTGTCAGTAAGCTTTTAAATAAACACATCTGAAAAGGTCCACTATATACAAGGCCGTTCAACTCTAACAAATCTTTTGTTCTGGGTAAATGATTGGACTATAGCCTTTGATAACGGTTTACCTGGAGACTAGATATAAGAAAGATAGAGTTTATATTGAAAAAGTATCCAGCAGAAAATAACATATGGAGATTAGATGGAGCCAGATTAGCAAAAGGTTAAAATAAAGACAAACTGACAGAGAAGAGTTCGTGACCGAACTAACCCTACATATAAGTGTGTTTTTAAAATAAATTTTGAATAATTGCCAAAACGTTTTTTTGTGAAAAGTACTTGTAACTCTTTGATGATTTATGATTTATTAATAATCTAGCAGACCCGACAGACCTTGTCCTGTCGTCTTATCATTTTATACAAATTTTGACTATTTTTATTTTGAATGAAAAATGTCACATTGTTACTTATTTTGGGTGGCAAAATCAGATAGTATGGTAATTTTTTGATAAAAGGAATATATTTCTGGAAAATTCTACTTTCCTGGATTTTCTTACAATTTTTCGGACAAACCAATTTTTTTAAATGGCTGTATAAAAAAACTCCGATACTAAATGCCATCAAAATCGGCCCATCCGTTTGGGAGTTGTTCAGTATGAATCCGATTGCAGCGCCACCTACCGGGACTAATTCTCTAAACTGGAGATTAAAATGAAAATGTATTATATTCGATTGCTATGCAACTCTATTGCTCATGTAACCCTATTGCTTATGTGAGGATTAAAAGAAAAAAGATTAAAATCGCAATTTAAAAATAGGGGTTGATTGTAGAGGGAAGAAAATTTAGGGTTGTATGTATTTTTGTATGATGTATCATAAAAAAATAAAAACAAAAAATTTTGTCCACAAAAAGTGAAAAAAAATTTAGGGGTGGACCACCCTTAACGTTTAGGTGGATGAAAAATAGATGTTGTCCGATTCTCAGACCTACCCAATATGCACACAAAATTTCACGAAAATCGGTAGAGCCGTTTCGGAGGAGTTCAACTTCCAACATCGTAACACGAGAATTTTATACAGGGTGTTTTCAAATGACACTTACAACGTTTGCATGTAGATACCTCTCATAAAACTGAACAAAATGATATAACTTTGAAATGGATGGATACATTGATTTGACATTTGGCAGGTTATTTTAAAATGTAAAAGGGCATATTTTGATGGAAACACAATTTTCAATTCTTGAACCAGTGGTGTACATTTAGAAAAATATTGTCACCTTTCCCCTCCCATTTTTTACGCCACTGGCATTTGAAGCAATTTTTATTCAAATTTGTATTCCTCAATGGTTTTCACGTGAAAAACGCATAACCTTTACATATTAAAAGATGTATAGTTTTCAAGATATTTAATGTTTTCAAGAAGTCTGCAAGATCACTTTTTAATAATGAAATAAAAAAATATTTTTCTTGTATTTTTTTTTAATGACTACCAAACTAGTTATGGTTAGAATATGTAACAAAAACTATTCTGTGAAACAGCAATGCATGTAAAACATTGAGAAAAGATTGTTGAAAATACTTTTCCAAACTTGTGATTTTATTAACATTAGAATTGATGACAATAAAAAATAAGATAGGTAGTTACAAATTTAAACAATATACATAATTTTTCACTAAGCAGCCAACAAATCACAAGAAATGTTCAAAATTTTGTACATTTACATTTAAACATAATCCGCAACGTTTTCTCATTGAAAATCGCATACGCTGGAAAGACTGGCGACTACCGGAAATAATTTCTGTAGCTGCATGGATTCTTGCTATCAGCTCCTCCTCTGTTTCTACTATTGTATCGTAGACAAGGGACTTCATGTAACCCACAGAAAGAAGTCGATAGGATTTAAATCCGGTGACCTCACATGCCACATATTGGGTCCACCCCGGAAGGTATTGATTTTCGCACTCTCCTGAATGTTCTGTCCCTAAGTTACTGGCTTAGGGATACTCCGCCGCGCTGAAGGTATTGACTTCAGCGTGTATCCAGAAACCCCATAGAGAGCGGAAGGTATTGACTTTCGCCATATCCAGAATTTCCCGTCCCTAAGGTATTGACTTAGGGATACACCGTTGCGTTTACTGTACGAACCATCAGACGTTCCTTCTGCCAAAACTTCACAAGCAGAAGACGTTAACCACGACGAAATCACAAGAGTAGAAGTATTCATTTTAGGCAAGCTGTTAAATCCACATTCTTCCACACTCTTGTTAATAGTGACTGTACATAGTACAGAAAGAAGTCGATAGGATTTAAATCCGGTGACCTCGCAGGCCACATATTGGGTCCACCTCGGCCTATCCAGTTGTTTCCGTATTGTTGGGTTATAAGTTGTCTGGCCGCTAAAGAATAATGAACGGATGCCCCATCGTGCTGAAACCATACATTATCCATATTTGCCCTAATATTTAATGGTACAACGTCGTTTACTAACTCAGGCAGGGTTTCTCTCAAAAAGTTACAATGAATATCACCATTGATTTTATTAGGTAACAAATATGGACCCACTATACAATCTCCAAGAATGCCTGCCCATACGTTAAGCGAGAATTTCTCCTGAAATCTACGTTGTCGAATAACATATGGGTTTTCGTCATCCCACACGTGGCTATTGAAAATTCCTTCAAATGTAAATTTTGCATCATCAGTAAATAAAACATATTCGGTGAAGTTGATATTTTCTAAACATTTTTGGGTGTACCAATTGGCAAACTCAACTCTTTGAAGAAAATCTGTTGGTTTCCGGGCCTGAGCTTGGTTATATTTATAAGGATACAACTGCTGTTCATTTAAAATATTCCACACCGTTGAGTTACTCACGTTTAAAGTTTTGCCAATGGTGCGAGTGCTTAAATCGGGTCTATTTTCAATACGGTTTAGTACAGCCTCCTCTAATTGCACAGTTTTTACAGTTCGCTTTCTACCAACACCTTGTAATTTTGAATTAGTTTGTCCAAATTCTCACAATCTCTTGTCAATTTGAGCAAATGTTGTGTGACATGGAAATCTAGGTCGATTTAGATGTCATTCTCTATACAAGCGCTTGGAACGTCTACCATTTTTTCTGGCTTCCCCGTATATTAGCTGCATAGGAGCTGATAGCAAGAATCCATGCAGCTACAGAAATTATTTCCGGTAGACGCCAGTCTTTCCAGCGTATGCGATTTTCAATGAGAAAACGTTGCGGATTATGTTTAAATGTAAATGTACAAAATTTTGAACATTTCTTGTGATTTGTTGGCTGCTTAGTGAAAAATTATGTATATTGTTTAAATTTGTAACTACCTATCTTATTTTTTATTGTCATCAATTCTTATGTTAATAAACTCACAAGTTTGGAAAAGTATTTTCAACAATCTTTTCTCAATGTTTTAGATGCCTTGCTGTTTCACAGAATAGTTTTTGTTAGATATTCTAACCATAACTAGTTTGGTAGTCATTAAAAAAAATACAAGAAAAATATTTGTTTATTTCATTATTAAAAAGTGATCTTGCATACTTCTTGAAAACATTAAATATCTTGAAAACTATACATCTTCTGATATGTAAAGGTTATGCGTTTTTCACGTGAAAACCATTGAGGAATACAAGTTTGAATAAAAATTGCTTCAAATGCCAGTGGCGTAAATAATGGGAGGGGAAAGGTGACATATTTTTTTAAATGTACACCACTGGATCAAGAATTGAAAATTCTTTTTCCATCAGAATATGCCCTTTTACATTTTAAAACAACCTGCCAAATGTCAAATCAGTTTATCCATCCATTTTAAAGTTATCAAATGAAAACATTTAATTTTTCATAACTTCAACGTATCTCAAAAAGTAAATGAGTAAATGATTCCTTATATCATTTTGTTCAGTTTTATGAGAGGTATCTACATACAAACGTTGTAAGTATCATTTGAAAACACCCTGTATATTAGACTTTCTGAAGGAGTCCAACGTTACCATCTAAATTGAGCAAAGCAATTTCCAAAATTATATGGCCAATAGAGTAATTTCCGTTTTTTTCTCTTACACACACACACACACACACACTCTTCGATGTGCTGAGAAGGGTTTGTCTCAATTTCAACTACTACTACCCAGTGATAAATTAACCTCTTGTATTCTCTGAAAATTTTTAATCATCACCTTTTTTGGGACATTGTCTCTGTAACGACCTAAATAAAGAGTATTATACAGGGTGTCCCACGACGAGTTAAAACTATCTGTATATGGCAAAATACTTATAGTAGACCCTTATAAATTATTTTTTTACGAGGATACTCTTAAAAATATGAAAATTGTTTCTGTTGGTTGCTTTAAGCAAGGTCAGACGTATTTGAATCTATGTTGAGAAATTTTTCATTTTATACAGGGTGTGGCGCGACAAGTTTTGATTAAAAGTAATGGCGGATACAGTTATGTTAAAAATCTGAAATTACGAAGCTGTAGGTTTTGGATGACGCTGAGTTCAAATATAATGTTGTCCTGAATGTGGCACTTCCGGTTATACCGGAAATAGACGTCAACTTTGTTATTTTAAATAGAACCTAATATTTTTTATTTTATTTTCGAATTTTACATGAAATTTTAGATAAAATTTGTGAACAATGTCCTATACCAAAAATGAAGTATTTTCGAGATATTTCGTTTTTTTTCAGAATTTTGAAAAAATCCTAGTCCACATTAAATAACGATATCTCCATTAATATCGAAGCTAGTAACGTGAAATTGTAACCAATAAACAACAAGGGCTTGCCCGTTAACTCCATATGTCCAACTCATTGATATTTCATACAGGATGTTTTAAACTTAGCCGCCAACATGCACAATTTAAATCATTTATAAGTTGCTTACTTTAAATAGAACACCCTGTATTTTATTACATTTGCCGATGTATTTTTTTAAGCCAATTCGTGTGGTATGGGTATTCCCTATACCTAAATCCAACCACTTTTGAGATATTTCATTATTTTAGTTAAAACATAACAACACTTAATGATTTCAACATTAGTAAAGGGTAGGCCATGGCTGTCAAAGATTTGATAGTTAGAAGGTTTTTATTTTGACAGTTCACATTTGTATTTTATAGTAAATAATGGCAAATGTAGGATTTAGTAATGATGATTTTTTAAATCTTATTATTATTTACGGTGAGTGTAATAGAATTGTTGAACGGACTTGCCGTGTTTTTGCAGAAAGATATCCATATCGACCAAATGCAACTGGTGATATTGTAAGAAGATTGCTTAAAAACTGCCGTCAGTTTGGTCAATTTAAGCCAAAAATTAATAAAAATAAACCACTAGTGGACAATGACATCAACGAAATTAATGTTTTGGGTTATTTTACGGCCTCTCCAAATGCCTCCATTAGAGATTGTGAGAGAGATCTTACTTTGTCGACGAGAACAATTCATCGCATTTTAAAAAAACACAAATGGAAACCATTTTCTTATAATTTGGTGCAACACTTACAATTATGTGATCTTCCTCGAAGGGTAGAATTCTGTGAATGGTTTTTAATGAAGACCCAAGAGGATGAAAACTTCATAAACAAAGTTATATGGTGTGATGAAGCAAAGTTTAGCAAAAATGGATTATTTAATCGACATAACTCCCATTTTTGGTCTAATGAAAATCCACATGTTAGTAGAGAACGTTATTTCCAAGATAGTTGGAGTTTTAATGTTTTTTGTGCAATAAAAGACGATAAAATTTTAGCATTACAATTTTATGATGAAAATTTAAATGGTGAAAGATATTGCCACATTTTAGAAGCAGCTATACGACCGGCGTTACATGCTTTAAGAAATGGAGAGGCGGCTTCAGCTTGGTATCAGCAAGATGGAGCACCTCCTCATAACTTTGGGCCTGTTGCTCAGCATCTTTACGACATGTTTGATGATAGATGGATTGCCAATCGGGGTCCGTTTCGTTGGCCAGCTCGCTCTCCTGACTTGGCTCCTTTAGATTTTGGCATTTGGGGTTACATTAAAAATCAGGTATTTTCCATTCCTGTTACGACAAAGGAAGATATGATGCAGAGAGTCTTACTTGCTTTTAATTCTCTAACACCCGACCATATTTCCAGAATTACAAGACATAACCTAATGAAAAGGATTCATAAATGTTTAGAAGTAGATGGTGCTAATTTTGAACACTTACTATAAAACTTTATTTGTTTAATATTACATTTGGCTATTTTTTTTGTACGTTATCTAATTAAATTAATACAAAATACCTTGTCAACGTTTTTGATGATATCCACAATTAATAATCCTTTCATGCTGTTGGTTACTTTTCAGAAGTAATAATATGAAAAAATAATAAAATATCACCTTAAATCATGGAAATCATGGCCTACCCTTTACTAATGTTGAAATCATTAAGTGTTGTTATGTTTTAACTAAAATAATGAAATATCTCAAAAGTGGTTGGATTTAGGTATAGGGAATACCCATACCACACGAATTGGCTTAAAAAAATACATCGGCAAATGTAATAAAATATAGGGTGTTCTATTTAAAGTAAGCAACTTATAAATGATTTAAATTGTGCATGTTGGCGGCTAAGTTTAAAACATCCTGTATGAAATATCAATGAGTTGGACATATGGAGTTAACGGGCAAGCCCTTGTTGTTTATTGGTTACAATTTCACGTTACTAGCTTCGATATTAATGGAGATATCGTTATTTAATGTGGACTAGGATTTTTTCAAAATTCTGAAAAAAAACGAAATATCTCGAAAATACTTCATTTTTGGTATAGGACATTGTTCACAAATTTTATCTAAAATTTCATGTAGAATTCGAAAATAAAATAAAAAATATTAGGTTCTATTTAAAATAACAAAGTTGACGTCTATTTCCGGTATAACCGGAAGTGCCACATTCAGGACAACATTATATTTGAACTCAGCGTCATCCAAAACCTACAGCTTCGTAATTTCAGATTTTTAACATAACTGTATCCGCCATTACTTTTAATCAAAACTTGTCGCGCCACACCCTGTATAGGGTGTGTATAAAAAGTGATCAAAGTTTAACTTCATAAATATCAAATTTCTTAATTTTTTTAAATAGAACCACCCGGTTTTTTCTATTTTATTGTATTTAGGGGTAAAAAATAAGGCAAATTCATGTATACTTTACTATACCTAAACCTTACCGTTATCCAGATGTTAGTATTTCTATCTAAAAGTTGAGATCTTTCTTAACATTTTACATGAGTTTATGTATCTTTTCAAAATGTTATAAGCCCAAAATTATTAACTTTTAAGTCGAGCGGTTAATAAATTTGGCTCACGGCCCGTTCGCGCGTAACCACGAATTGAATACCACTGAAATTAACTTTATCTCGTAAACTCTTTAATTTACAGAATAATTTCTTAGACAAAATTTGTAGATAAATGCAGCAGCTACAAATTTTGGTTTGGAAGTTTTTTTGTATATTTATTATTTAAACAATTAAAGGGAAAAAACAAAAACAAAAATTTTCACTCGACGATTTTCCGGAAAATTGCATGCCTAACATCGTAAACTTTTTCTCATGTTAAACACCACCCTTTTAAATACCCAATTTTGAATTTTCAAGTTTTTTGTATTTTTTGTGAGGTTTTATGTGTACTTTGATTAGGCTATACATGCTTTTATAAAAAATAGATGGTAAAAATGTTACAGCATACCAAAGTAGAAATTTTAGAACCTTTTTACTCTTATTCTAAAACGAGTCAACATTTTTATGAAAATGTAAATATGGGATATCGTACCTATACATTTATGTATTGACCAAAAAAGGTAACTCGTTACTTTCGCAGTAACGTGTTACTTTTAAAATAACGCATTACTGTTTTTTTCATATTTTTTAGGTGTGCAGTTTGTAGATGCTCATACCAGTACATTTCATCTTTAACTAGACACATACTACAAAATCATGTTCAGTTGCAAAGACCTAATTTTGTTTAGAATGCACAAACAAAACACCACTTGGATAATAAGAAACAGATATTACCTACCGAATGGAGAATCTAAAATGTTGCAGGTCAATAAAAAAATCTTCCTGGTGAACCACTGCTGAAGTTGAATAACGAATGTACAAATAAATTAAACTCGCATTTATAGGAACATTTTGGCAATAAAGGAAAAATAATAAGCATTTAAAAAATATTGTGATGATTTAATAGATATTTATACATTTTCATCAATTACATTGTATTATCATTTTTTGTTTTAATACTGTGGTTTCAGTTAAAATGTAACGGATTTAAAATTATGAAAAGTTGCTCTGTTGTTATAGCGCTGTAGACATAGGTTTTCTCATCCGCCATTTTGGTGCCTTGTTGTACGTTGACGTTGTTGTGTTGGTCAAGAATTTGGCATGAGATTCGGTATTTCTACTCAGAGAGTTGCCAGCATCCATTCGTTGCACTTTCTAAATTTTCTGGTGTTAATAGTCTGAAGGAAAGTTGGTAAAATAAAATGTTCTGTTCAATATCAAAAATTTTTCAAAACAATATGTCAACTCAACTCATCACAACACAATAAAATGCAGGCACCAAAATGGCGGATAACAATACTCATCTCTTTAGTGCCTTAGACGGTACAATTACGAAAAGCCGCGGTTACTTGATTAACATACATGTTTGAATTAAAGATATTGGACGAAAGCTACCGCCACCAGTGGCGTAGCTACCGCCGTATCAATAATACATGTCCCCCACGTATGAACGCAAAAATTCGTGAAATGTGAATCCATAATAGAGTTGTTGAATTTCGTTACTTAGCGTATTTGGTACGAATCGTTACTCTGCCGTCCTAAGAAAGAACACCGTATGTGGAAGAAGTCATATAGCAGTATTTAGAACCTGCTGTGTTCTTTAGGAAAACCTTTTTCTTCATACCTCGGTCGAAAGTACGCACTTTCGTCCCTCATAGCAGGGACGAAAGTTCAACATTTACTCCCTGTGAAAAGTACACGCGTTTCCTCTATAACAGCGGGAGGAAAGAGTTTCTCATGCGTATTTATACTCGTAACTACGACCAGCGGCACTCGCTTCCGACCGGCTATGAAGAAAAATAGTATACACTCCACGGGCCGAAAGTTGAAATCTCGGTCCTGCGCGTCATGATGCCCTCGGCGAATTTCGGCCCTGCGCGTCATGACGGACAGGGCCGAAAATTCAACTTTCGGCCCTTGGAGTGTAATATACTATTTTTTTCGTTATTTTTTATAATAATAGGCTGTTTTCGGAACCTTCAAAATTATCGGCGATATTTTTGGTAAGTTTCAAAAACTGCCTAACTTTACCTAATTTAAGCGAACTTTTTGTTTTTTTATAAAATATGAGATTTTTTTTAGAAAAACACGCCTGAAACTAAATTTCCACATAACGGCCGATTTCATAATGAATAACTTGTCCACTTTACCGAAAGGGGACTTTACACTAAAGTCCCCTTTAAAGTAGCTGTTGACGTCGTTTGGTGCTATAATGAATATTAAAGTGTCCTTTCAATAAAGTATCTTGTAAGTAATTTTTAAAGTGTTGGTTAACCTGGAATTCATGGATTTTGACATGAAATAGAAAGATCTGTCATATTTGGCTCGTTTTTCCGTTCCTGTCTAACGGCCGTTTTCATAACAAGTGCTTAAAGTTCACTTTAGCTAAAGTAACTTTATAACTTTAACTTCACTTAAAGATGAATGATTTTCATAACATTTCTGTTCTGTTCCTTTAAGTAAAGTGTGATTTTACGTTTATCAAGAGAAGTTGGTATCAGTGACTATGACAGTTTCGAGATTTTTTCAATTGAAGTAGGGTTATGTTTATGTTCGTATTATATTTTTATATTAGTGTTTAAGCTTTCTTCGGATTTTCAACTTGAAATAAGTGTTATGGGTGAAGTAAATAGAAAAAGAGTTAGGGGTACAAATTTTACAACAGAAGAAGAATTGAATTTGGTGAAAATAGCTGAAAAATATAAATCGATTATTGAGTACACAAACTCTCAATGTGTTGTCTTATATGATGTAACAATTGCTGAACAGCAGGTTTGCTTAACCTGAATCTTTGGTAAAATTCTTCATCTGACCAATTATCAAAATCTGTTATTCTCTGTTTATACATTTTTGGTTTCATAATGATGAATATTTCCTTATCACTGTCGCTCTCGTTGCTGCTATCCTCAAAGGCTGATAACTCGGTATCTATTTCCATCTCAAGAGAATTTGTCCAAAATAGGTAGGTACTGACACAACGAACTGAAAACAGTCTTAAATTTTGAGGTTAAAGTCGTCTAAAGTCGCGACTCTGTCCACTTTAACTTAAAGTCGACTTGAAGTTATAAAGACTGTTATGAAATCGATTTTTATTTAAAGTTTGCTTTAAAACTTAAAGTAGTGTTAAAGTTTGTTATGAAAACGGCCGTAAATAAAAGATAAATAAATAAGGTCAAGTTTTGTTAAAAGTTGTGGCGTTTGTATTATTTGTGGTAGCGATTTATTTGGAAAAAAATGGAAATTTTGAAAAATAATAAGAAAGTTCGCTCTTCCAATTTTTCTCGAGAAGAAGAAATGAGATTCATTTAAGAAATTGAAAAATTTAAGCATATCTTAGAATGCAAAACTACTAATAATGTTAGTAATGCAGAAAAGGTATGTATTACAACTAAAACGAATTTTTTGTGTGTATTTTATTTATTGTTCTTTTCCTATACACTTTTGGTCTTTTAATATAAATAAATTCTTCATCAGATGAACTTGAACTAGAACTAGAAAATTTGAAAATTATTCATATTATGATCAACGACTAAACTAACACAAAACTAGCAAACGTATTCAAAACTAGAAAGTGATGTACACGGCTTCTGAAAAGCAAGACTGTGAAAACAACGTAGGCTGCACATAAGTGTATATTTGAAATTTTTTGAGAAAAGCATTCATTTTTTTAATAAACATCGGTCTATTTTTGCAACTAAGGCTAATTACCGACGCCGGGAGCACATTACCCCTAACCGGAAATTTTGCCGAACCGACTAGTGTTCCAACCAGTAGTAGGGATCCTTTATCGAGCTCAACATCCGTGAACTCGGGACATCGGTTTTACGTCTTCTCCAAATGACATACATATTATACCTCGTGCTCATTCGTATAATGCCTGCGAGCTGTGATCTACTACTCACCCTAGAAGTCTAAAGTGTTTCACTGCAGACTGTACGACGGTGTTTCCAGTGGTCATCCATCCAACTACTAACCGCGTTCGACACTGCTTCACCGTAATTATCGCATCAGATGCGTTCCACTACAGTGTTGGGTCGACGCATTTACTATAAATAACTTTTAAAAATAAATATACATTTATTTCATTAAAAAAAGTACTATTATTTATTTTATGAAATCCCCCGTTTCGCAGTAGTCAGTACAAAGGGCCCCCGACAAATATTGATACAGGGCCCATTTATAGTAAGCTAGACCACTATGCCTTACGGTTCGTCTACAGTGCACGCTCTGATGCAGAGTCAGACTCGAAGAGTCTGAAACCGGAATAGACAGTTATATTTCATTGGGGTTTGCCCCAATGGCGGCCGGAAACCGAAGGTGAGCGCAGGTTGTATGTGTGAACAGCTTGCGAAACGTAGGAAGTGAAGAAGAAAAATAGAGAAGTTTTTTCTGGGGAGTTGGAGTTCGCGCTTTTTGATTATTTTTTGTTTTCCTCCAACGAAATCCCAGTGATTTTATAACTTTCTTTACACTTTCGTGAGGCCCCTTGTAATTATAGTCTTCAACAAATTTTCTGTGTATGCGGCGTGCGTAGAAATGATCATCACAGATATTGGCCACTTCTGAAATCAAATTTGATTACAGAATGCTGGAATTCTCTCTCTTGGGATTGATGAAATATTCTGCAATACCTCTGCCCCATGTAATTTAAATGTACTTACATTTTCTCTTTTGTGATAGAATACTTATTATTCTCACACTGGTTAGCAATGATAACAAAAGCCTTGACGCAGTTGTTTGTCAACTTGATGACAAAATTTGAGTAAGTGTCAAAAGTATTGCTGTCACGTTTCCATTCGGAATGTTTCCTGGAATTATTGAGTGTACCTAATATAATATTGTGATTGAGTTCTGTAATATAATAGCTATTTATGTAACCAGTTATGAAATGCATCATTTTGTGTAACGAGTGAAATTTTTGCGGGACGAGCGAGGTCCCGTAAAATGACACGAGTTACACAGAAAAGCATTATATAAAGTGTTTCATACAAGATTTTATCTAATTTTGACAAAAAGAAAATTTAACTTACCTATCAATAAAGCATTTCATACGTTTCATACAAGATTTTATCTAATTTTGACAAAAAGAAAATTTAATTTACCTATCAATAAAGCATTTCATACGTTTCATACAAGATTTTATCTAATTTTGACAAAAAGAAAATTTAATTTACCTATCAATAAAGCATTTCATACGTTTCATACAAGATTTTATCTAATTTTGACAAAAAGGAAATTTCATTTATTTTATGTGAGTTCTTTTGACAAAAAGAAAATTTAATTCATTTTTTGTGTTTTTTTAACAATTTTTAATTAATTTTTCTGATTTGAAAACAGCACTTTTTGATTCCTACAAGCTATGCAACCAATATTACACAAGACAATACTTTTATTTTATACATTAATTTCAGACTTTTCTTTATTATTTTACCATTAATATTAAATTAAAATCGAAAGTAGCTATTTAACATTTTTTCTTAATTAATTTTTAAATACAAAAATGAATAATAAAAATCTTCACTAGTTTAGGCTCGAACTCTCAACCCTAGCATCACGAAATTGCATCAACTTCTAAGTCTGCGGGGGTTATCCTAACAAACTGTTCGAATTGTGTCATACATATTTATAATGCATAAAATAAAAAGTAAATTGTTCTAGTTGTTCTTATTGTTAGCAGTTCTCTTCAGTTCTAGTTGTTGTTTTTTTCTATAATATGACATTAAACTTTCTTTTCTCTCTTGTTTTTATTAACTGGTGATAAAATTAATTTTTCATCACCAGTTACATAATATTTTTCATTATGTAACTGGTTACAAAAAACGTGACGTTTGCTAACGGAAGTCAGTTTTGAAAAATGTCACTTTATATGTCAAAATTAGATAAATTATCTTTTGTTCATTTCCATTTAAAAATATATATTTAAAATCTTTGATCGTGGAGAAAGTATAGTCTGCTGATCGGTTAGAATGAACATTGGTGATGCTCGTGGATCCTCACGCTCGCCTTCGGCTCGCGCTTGGAACTTTCCACTCGTAGCGAATTTTCATTCTTACCTTATTGTTATACAGAATATAAACTATTCTGTTTTGTAAAAATTTTTGACGAAAAGACCGGCAGCCGAAATCGGTTAAGTTTGTTATTTGCTTCCAAAAAGGGAGCGAAATGCGTTGAAACAGCATCTGTGTGAGCGGAAAGTCGACGTTTTGCACAAGCTGGAGAATTTTGTTAACGCAGAAATAGTATATATTGTGTCACATGGGCAGAAAATTAGCTTTAGCAGCCCGAGACTATTAGATACACGAGCGAGTGTGGCGAACTAGAGCAGCTGATAGTTAAGCTGAAAAAGTAGCATGTCTATGGGGCGCATTTTGGAAGTATTTAATTGGCCTGTTATATTTTTCCTCCGGTTGCATAAGAAATATAGAACGTTAACAACCACTTCCCTAGTTTGTCTTTACCTGTCAGTAGAGAATTAAAATCCATTATTGATAATTACTGACTTAATATTGTACACATGCATACAACTCAATTATACTTGTATGCAATATTCCTGTAACAAACGATTAATTCAGCCACTGTCCATTGCGCACTAGAAGGGCGTGGCCATTTTTAAAAGATGTATGTTTGTTTATTGAGGTGACATTCATTCAAACAAAAATATCTATTGCGTACCCTTCCTTCTACATAGTCTCTAAGGATTATGTATTGCTATTCAATGCATCTACATTCTGGACTTTTTGAGGCGCATATCCAGGCGGCAATGTCCTGTTAAGAGAGAGATAAAAGCAATACACCCATTTGCACCGACTTTTTATTAACAATTATTTAACAAATGAACCTTTAATTTTAATTGCCACTTAAGTTTCAAATGATTTGCACCGAAACATTTTATCAAAACTTTAAGTAAGGGTTCTTTATCTTCGTTACATTATGGCAACGTCGCAAGAATTCAGTGGCTTTTGTGTTAATTCTGTTGGAACACTGCTTTTTTGTTGTTTTTAACCTTAAAACCATATACATAGAAGTTTAAAACACATGCCTGAAAATACCTTTAATTTTAATAATTTTTGCCAGAGACAGAGCAGATTCGTTTTAGTTACATTTTGCACATCAATAAAACTTTCTGAATGTTTAGTTTTCCTTATTATATGTCAATGGTTGTGGTGATTTTATAAAAGATCGATTTTTCTAACATGTCCGCAGAAGCAAAAAGAATCAGGGGGCTGAATTTTAGCCCCAGGGAAGTAAGTCATCTTTTTACTATAGCCCTCCAATATAAAAATATATTGTCTATTGTTACCTGATTTATTTAGAATGTAGTTTGTTGAGTTATGTAAGAGTTTTTGTTTTATTTCAAAGAGCTTTGCAATAAATTAGATTTGAAATTTACTCGTTCATTAAACATTTTTTAATCCAGTTCTTTTCTTTACTTTTATTTTTCACCTCCGTTTACAATTTAATGAAATTAATAAACTACACGTACCTTAATTCCTAAAGTGTGAAAAAGAGTTACAGAGGGGTACACATATATAAAAGACATTACATGTATATACAATTTTTTATTGAAATTAATATGAAAGATAAAATATTTACAGTAAAGCAAATCATCTGGGTACTCCAATTGATTCTCAAATTCTCAAAAGTGTCATAACTGTAGGTTTTGTCCATTTGGTACATCTCTTCATAATAATTGGGACTAAGAAAATTGCGCCTTGTGTAACCCATATCGAGGACTTCCAAATCATCTTCTAGAAAATGCTCCACCAGGACCTCTTCAACATTTTCCATTTTCACAAATCTCCGGGCTCTTATATTAATAAAAAAAAATGTTTATATGTATTTAAAGTTAAAGAGCAATTATATATGTTTAAGGGAAGAGGAAGGGACTCTGGATACCTGGGGACATCCAGTTTAAATACCCTTACTCCTACATGCGGGGCTCTGCAGGAGTGGACCTTATACTTCCCTAGCTACTCGTGGGATCAACCATGAATAAGAATAAAAAGAAGTGGAGCGGGCAATCACCGCATTCGGGCACAAGTCGGAGCAATGTATCCACAGTGCCCAAAAATATAGCATCTTCCTCACACGCGAGCAAACCTCGTGTTGAGGAAGCTAGAGAAAAGCAGGAGAGGAGAAAGGCAGGGGCACCTATACCCTCAACCTCCTCAACTGGTGAAAGTGTCCGGGAAAAACCCTGGACAAAAAATAAGAAGACCCCCATACTTCCTCAACTGGGAAAACCCGGAGGAAGGGACTACCCACTAAGGCGTGGACTTAGTGGAGCGGGGGTAAGATGGTATATTCGCTTCCTTGAACAGGGCCTTGCACCGGAAGAAGCAAGAAAGAATGCCACAGAGCGCAAAAAACAAGGAGAGGAGAAAAACATCCCTCCTAAAGGAGAAAAACGAAAGCGGGAAGTGGCGATAGCCCAGGCACCGCAAGTACAGGTGAAGAAGAAAAAGGAGGACAGAATATCCATCCTTTCTTCAGCTGGCAGCTGCAGCAAAGCTAGTAAGAATGGCAGTTTTCCCTAGGGCGTACCCTGAGACTTCCCTCAGTGCGAACGACCAAACCTTGCTGGAGAACACAATAATAGAAGAAATGTATGCTGTATGGGAGCATAAGCTCCAGTTTAGTGGCATACATTTCAGACCAGGAGTCGTTCTAATCAACTGTGAAACACCACAGACTGCGGAATGGCTCCGGCTGATAGTACCACAGCTGAAAAGCTGGAAGGGAGTAGAACTGACGGTGTACCAGGGAGACGACATCCCAAAAATGCATACCGCTACGATCTTCCTCCCAAGAAGCAAGGGCGTAGAGGAAGGAAAGCTTCTTCGCTTGATCACAGCGCAGAACGAGGGTTTGGAAACAAACCAGTGGAAGGTCCTCAACCTTAAGGAAGAGGGCAGGAATAGACAATGTATCCTGCCAAAAAATCAAGAACAACGGGTTCACCATCCATTACCGGTTTGGGAAAATCCCCGTACATGGCCTCAGAAAGGAAGAAGAAGGAGATCTGGAGAAGGCTTCCATTTCCTCCAAGGCCAGTTGCGACTCAGGTAGTGTAGAAAGCCTTCACATTACCAGACTCCTTAGGGAGGAGTCGCCGCTATCCGAGGAGGGAATGGAGATTGTATCGGAGGAACGGGACAGTACTCTTACAGAAGGGGACATTACCCTGATGAAAGAGGGAAATACCCAAGAAGATAACCAACACCATGGCGGGAATTAACTTAGCTCAAGTTAATGCTCACCATGCCAAAGGAGCTTCGGCGGTGATCACAAGATTGTTCACCAAGGACCAATGGGGGATGTGTTTGATCCAAGAACCTTGGGTCAATAATAACCAGGTAAGAGGATTAGCATGTAAAGATGCTAAAATAATATATCACACTGGTAGTGATATACCAAGATTGGTATACCAAGATAAGGAACAATATTAACTATTTTTGTCTTTCAGAATACATGACTCGGGACCTCGTTCCAGTTCGAGCACACCTCGAACATAAGAAGGAGGGCAAGGAGATAGTAATAGCATCATGCTACTTCGAGGGAGATGGGCTAGCACCACCCCCAGAGGTACAAAGGCTGGTGGAGTACTGTGAAGAGAAGAGACTACCTCTATTTCTAGCATGTGATGCCAATGCACACAACACCGTTTGGCTCAGCAGCAACACCAACCAAAGAGGTGAGCAACTTTTAGAATGTATCCTTAATAAAAACCTTGATATTCACAATATGGGGAATACCCCCACATTTGTAACAAGGGTAAGGCAAGAAGTTTTAGATGTCACACTGGCAACTCGTGATCTAAAACATATAGTAAAAGATTGGAGAGTATCGGGTGAACCATCTCTCTCCCGCGATCATAGTATCATAACATTCAAGTTAGAGCTAGGCATACCTGAGGTGAGCCTCCGTAGAAAACCAAGAAAAACAGATTGGGACAACTATAACACCTGGCTGGAACTCTAGCACATATCCAGAGGAAAGGAACGACCTGGAAAATGAGCTTGAGGATCTGCCCTCTTCAAGAACAACGAAGCAGCAAAGATGCACCCTGGTGGAACAAACATCTGTCAGAATTAAGATCTCAAACCCGGGACCTCTTTAATAGAGCAAAAATCACCAGGGACTGGCAGAGATACATCGAGGTGAGAAACACCTACTACAAGGAAATTAGAAAAGCTAAAAGAAATATAGCTTCAGGAAATTCTGTGAAGATATAAACACAACACCTGCTGCGGCAAGACTTTACAAAGTCATGGCTCTGAAAGCTTGGGAAAAACCCCAGTTCAATATTGACAAAGGATATAGAAGGCTAAGGATTATCATAATATCTAATAGTCAAGCAGCCATTAAAACGCTGAGTTCTTGTGTAATCAGTTCCAAAATGGTGTGGGAATGCCTAGGCAAACTTAATGAACTAGGCGAGAACAATATAGTCACCTTACTGTGGATTCCAGGACACACTGGAATAGAAGGAAACGAAATAGCAGAAGAACTAGCGAAGAGGGGGAGTGAAATACCCTTTTGGGGGCCAGAACCCTTTTGCGGAATCAGCTCCAATGTAATATTGGAAGAAATAGGTAAAGCCGAAGAAAAGAGAAGATCTGACAATTGGAGAAATCTAGTAGGGCTTAGGCAATCAAAGATTCTTCTGGGTGACTACAACCTGTTGAGATCAAATGAATGCATAAGTCAAAGCAAAACTGCACTAAGAGTTTTAACAGGAATCCTAACGGGACATAGTCGCCTGAATGGGCACCTTAAAAATCTCAAAATAGTGGAGGAAGAAGATTGTAGGTTTTGTGGAATGGAAGAAGAATCCTCCATCCACATACTTGCGAACTGCACAGCAATTCAGAATCCTAGGTCACAGCACCTGGGAGACTACTGGATAGAAGAGGGACAGTTACCTAAGTTGAAGCCTGCAGATATCCTAAAATTCCTCTGGGAAATAGGACTAAAGGAGCTACTAGTCTCTGAGACTTTCCTCAGGAACTAAGTAGAAGTAAGGGGGCACAATAGATCTTTTAGGTCTCAGTGAATGTTACCCCAAAATACATACATACATACAAGGGAAGAAACTTGGTCAGTTAGCTAATACTGCTTAATGGACGTTTTAAGAGTCTCTTAAAGTTGGCGCAAAACACAAAAGTTGTTAACGGTACTTTAAAGTACACTTAGCATAACGGTCCTTTAAAAAGAAGTAGGTGCAAACGGCCGTTTAGTGTATGTTCACGATGCGACCATTACAAATCTGTCAACTCAAAAGCAATCGTTCAAATAGTTGACATTATTGAAATGAAAATAAAAAATTAAGTTTTTTACAGTATGAAATAAAATATGTTACGTGTGATACATCCGGATCCGGTAAGTCTTACAGTAGGTACTCATTTCGATAATCATCTCATTCGTACTGTATTACTTGAATTGCCGGACTTGTGACATAGATTACTATTCAGTGTCAGACGTCACCATATCACGACCGAGCACTTTAACCTTACGTTTTTCTTCCACAACAATGGTGCGTTTATGTGTGTACTAGTGTATTTATGGTTGCAGTGCTATGTGGCAATTTCCTTCAAATATCAGAATCTGCGCCGATTATATATTATGTGTATGGTCGTATACCGAAAATTTTCATCAAGGTTTCATTTGATTCGGAATGGAATCCACAAACTTTTTGATAAAAATTGAAGACCTGGGAAAAAATGTGAAATGTAATCTAGTGAACAATTTAGTTAAAATAGAAAAACGGTTTTTGTTTTTCGTAAATATCTCGAAAACTATATTGCAAATATGCGAAATCAAAAAAATGTCCTGTGAAAGGATGAGGACAGATGTAGGTCTAAATGGTAGAGGTTAATATTTTGGGGTTGTTCATCTTATTTTGAAAGAGCATTTATAGCTCAAAAGAAAGTCTTAAGAAATATGTATGGTATTATCCAAGTTCAGCTACTTTTGCAAACCACTATTTAAGAAATCAAATATTCTAACACTTCCTAGCCTTTTAATTTTCCAATCAATCCTGTACATTGAGGATAATAAGCACAGGTTTGAGAGAAATGAGAACATGCACTTACACGATACTAGAGGTAAATCAATTAATTTACGACAACCTTTCTCTAGATTAGAAGTATCTAAGCATGCGCCGTCTTTTATAGGAATAAAATGTTATAATAAAATTTTAAAAACAATCTCAATAAACAATCTTTCGAGTAGATGTTTCCGCCAAACCGTCTATACATTTTTAATGGATAAAACATTCTACAGTGTTAATGAGTTTTTACATTTTTAGGAATTTTGTAGCAACTGTTAGATTACTTTTTAGGCATTTTTTATATATATATACCTATATGTTAATGTTTTATTTGAATTTGCCATTTGGGATAATGTGACTAGTCCGATAAGTTTTATACATTTTTTTGTTCTTAAAATTTGTGTAAATTTTGTGGATGAATAAATTTCTTGTAAACGGTATAATGTGAAAACTGTATAGGTACCCACTGAACAAAAAAATGTGTATGGAAAATAAACTCTCATTTGGCAGAAATTTAACAAAGTTTTAAAAACAAATCATATCGTGTATCATTCAGAAATCTACTTCACTTTACGGATTGATTTTTATTGTAATCTCCTACTTTTTCTTTCCGCTACTAGGTGGCCATAGTAGTAGCTTATTTCATTTAAAACATTATATGTTAAAGTGACTACTGGCACTCACCTGCATAAGTATTATCATTGTCTAAAAAAAGACAATGGTATTATTCTATGGCACTCACACCTTACGTATAGTTGAGAGCACATCCAAGAATTCATATATAGGTAGATTTTCTTCATCAATATTATGAATGATCCATACGTTCAAATTGGTTAGAGTCAATTTTATCTTTTTGATTAGGTACCTACCCTTTTTTCTTACTCACAAAACGCTGCACTGTGCGTAGATTCGTAAATGTATCGAGCAGATACAGGTATCCCAAAAACCCGTTTAACTTAAAAGTGTAATTCAATGTCTGTCGTGGCATATAACCAAAGAATAAAATTGTTGCTTCTTAGTGAACGGTCTGCTCTGTGAAAAGTATTTTTCAAAAACTTTAACTTTAACGCGTTATAATAGTATTTAACTATATATTATCTTTGACATACATACTTTAATAGTTGTACCTACTCTCGGGAGTTTTATTCCAAATTTACATAATTCAGCTCTTAATTATATTATGTACATATTTATTTGGCGTATCCATTTTTACTATAGCAGTTTTCTCAGTGTAATAGCGTTAAATGTTACCAGGAATTTGGACCTTACATCAAAAACGCGTTTTCTTCTGCGTTGATTTTGGGCCGGGGTCCAGCTTTGACATGTTCTGGACGGGAAAGCGTCGTTTGCGCTACTGATTGATCATATATATACGTCGACGCCGACCTACAACAACCCCTTTTTTCAATACTGAATGGAAAGGATTTCTTCGACTTTGTAGAAGATTCCATCCATCATTCATTCCATCACGTTTTCGTTAAATTTATAAATGGCATACACCTAGGTATATATGCCAAAGGAGCAATGAGATTAGTCTTTGCCAAGAAGTTTCTTTTTCTGGAAATATTCATAACTGTGGGCTAATTTTGTTTTGCTAATTTGAATCTCCTCGTATTATTTTTAAAACATTAATTTTATTCTTGATGGGTAGCCTACATATTTATAGGTATTATTTCTACCTACCTACATGCTTTTATTAAAGGTTGGTAGGTACCTACTTATAGTTATTTTAGGTAGGTATACCTACCATTACTTATATCTACCTATACCTAAGAATTACATTTTGTTTTAAAAATTTATAATTATTGCCACACATTAAATATCTACCTACTTTTTTACATTTCAGATTTTATTAGTACCCAATCCTCTTTTCATTGAGCACCTATAGGTAAAAAAGTATTTAATGAATTTATTTTATTGTTTATAGTAGCTAAGTACCTATAGGTATAAATCAATCTATAAAAAACGACCCTACCATCTGTAAATCTTCATAATTTATTAGTAGTAGATGACGCAAAGGGAACGAATATGACAAACATTTTAAATAATTTTTATGACGCACACCCTAATTTTATGTAAATCTACTGTTACCGCCCTTACAAGCATTTGTTTACAGTACACTCTTCGTCAAAGTGTCATAAATATAACAATTATTTCAAGCTTCTCGAATTTAACCTTCAACGTCGCATAGCGAAACTTTTTTTTAATCATTTTGTATTAAACAATGACGTTCTAAGGCCATTTTATAGGTGTAACAAAGCCACAGATTTGTTTTTACTTTTTTAGGTTCGTCTTGGCTGTTTACTCTACGGACTGTATCAAGCCGGCAAATTGCAAATGGCGGCAATGAAAATCTATAAATAAATATCCAATTTCCAATCGCTATTACGTTTTTAGTTCATAAAAAATACTGTTTGGTAAAGTTTTTTAACATTTTATGCAGTTTTACACAAAAATCGGTAAGTGTTTAATACATTACAGTAAGGAATAGTGTTTAAAAGTGAGTTGTTTATATTTTAAAATCGTTTCTACACCCCCTGTGAGAGCAAGTAAATATTGTATAACGCTGAAATAAGTTACGACATACGCAACGTTCCTTACATGCTTCTAACATTCGTTCTTAGTTCAACTTAACTGTAGACTTGAGTCTTAGATGAGTTCTGTTAAGCAATATAATTATTTAAGTGATACATTTTGCATTAAAAGTTTTTATCGATCTTTTAAGAGTTTTTTTAGAATGTTAGTGGCATATTAGTGAATTTTTAAGAAGAAAAAGGTAATATTAAAGACCTTCAATACATAAGTAATGTGAGTAATGATTTATTATTGCTGTTATTGTTTTTGTTGTAATATTTTTTCATGGCATAATTTAAGGGTTAACCAAAATGGCGAGGCGTGCTTTTATATAATGTTTATTTTAATAATTGTTATTTTTAAACGCCACACTATTCCTGATTCATATTTATGTTTAATCTTGCGAGCATGTTTTGTTAAACTTATTTTGTTGAAATTGTCAGATGCTGGAGCTAATTATAACTAATTAATGTTTATTTTTGTGTGGCTGCGCCGCTTCGAGTAGGTCGTGCTAACAATTTATTTAAACCTTAATCTATTTTTTGCAATAAGTATTCCACATTCTAGGAGGTTATGTTGTGACGGTAATTTTCTTTATGGAGTTGCTTGTGTTTTGATGATTTTTTTGCATCTATAATTTTGCGTATTTTTCGTATGGTGTTAATAATATGCACCCCCTGCTAAGACCATTTGCATATTGTACTTGGGTTAATTTGTTCTTATATCATTGATTTTTTTATCACACCATTTTGTTTAAAAAATGGTCATAGAGCTGAGAAAGTAGACATAGAAATTTCATTTATAATACAATCTTAATTTTGAATGTTTTTATTTATTTTTAACTTATCAATAGAAATAGAATAAATTATATCTAAGTAAATATGATATTGAAAAATCATAAAGTATTTAAATTTTAGTTCCTTCAACCCTCATAGGTACATAGTATATTGAGCTTTGCTTGCTTAAAAATATTGCATATTTACATAAGTAAATGAATTATTTTAAAAAATTACTTCATTTTAGAATATTGTACCTATCAATTTTTGGATTTTAGATTACTTAGTACACATATATTGAATATTAAAAATCTTATTAGACCATATAGTAGATGATTTTAAGTGGAATTTTTTTTCAATATTTTGATATAGGATAATTTTTTGGGAAATATAATTGATAATAAATTTAGTTTTGGGAAATTGAACCACAATCTTTTTTTATATTATTATTTCAATAACAATGCCCTATGTTAAGGGTTCGTCAGAGAGCTAGAATAGCAGTAAATTTACCCACATTTCGAAATTTATCCCAACAAAAAATAAATTAAATATGAAGAACAAACTTAAACAAAACTGCATTTATAAAATATCTTGTGACTAAATACATTTTATTTAGTTGAAACATCTAGACCATTAAAAATCAGAATAAATGGGCACAAAAAGTACATTAAAGGTAGGGAGTTATATAAGTCAGATATTTGTAAACATATTTGGGAAGATTGACATCATGTTCGATGGGATTCAATAAACAAGTATTGAAATAGACCAATAGTAAAGAATTAAAGAAGGTGAACTAAATGCAAAGAAATGTTTAGCTAACATTTTAGCAGAATGTAGTCAAATTTGGTAACAAATGTTAAAAAGAGAAATTTCCAATAATCATTTACCTTAGTTTTCAGGATAATATCATAAGTTTTTATTCAAGTTTTCATTTTATTTATTGTTGGAATTGTAGTTAAACAATACATACTTTAATACACAAAACTCATTTTCACAGATTATAAACAAAAATAATATCTCACAAAAAAGTAACTTATTTTGTTATCAAAATTTTCAAAATAAGCACTATCCTTAAAAAACCTTTCCTAGAGTGTGCATGTCACTAGGTCCTATTTCTTGTAGAATATAATACCATCAAAATGTTATTACCTCGGTCATTACCAAAAATATTTTTTAATTCATAATCATTTTTACCAAATATATATATATTCAACTGTGAAGAGACCTTGAAAAATTGGTCAACGATTTTCTGCATCATTAAACTTAAACAAAATATTTTCATTCATTGTCTAGTTGTCGAATTTTTTGTCAGATAGGGTAAAATTTCCTGAAAAATATAATTCTAGCCCTAACAAAATGTAATGAAAATAGAAAAAAAGATGATGGTTTTTTCCCAAAATACCGGGTGTCCCAGACTAATTTATCCAGACTATATCTCTTAAATGAATAGAGATTTTCGAATGGGACAAAAACTGATCTGTTCCATTCCTAATACACTTTAATATGGCATAGAAAAAATCATCCCCTAAATATTCAACCCTTAGTTACAGCCCCTAACTTCAAACTTTTTAATAGCACCCTGTACATTTTTTATAATTTTGGATCTGGACTTCCATCGTCTATTCAACAAATTTTCCAAAAATAAAATGGGTTTGTAAATAATCAGTTTATTATTATCATTAGATGTTCGAATTGTAGTCCACCTGCTGCAACATATTTCGAATAAAATAATATTAATTAGTTAAGTAATTGCTATTTTTATTTATTCTTTTCATGTAATTTCTATTACATTTATTTTTATTGTTCCTTTAAGCTTTAAGGCTTTCTTGATTAATGTAACAAAAATAAACTGATATTTTCTTGATTATTTACAAACCCATTTTTTTTTGGAAAATTTGTTGAATAGATGATGGAAGACCACATCCAAAATTATAAAAAAAATGTACAGGGTGCTATTAAGACGGTTGAAGTTAGGGTTTGTAACTACGGGATGAATATTTAGGAGATGATTTTTTCTATGCCATATTAAAGTGTATTAGCAATGGAAGAGATCAGTTTTTGTCCCGTTTGAAAATCTCTATTCGTTTAAGATATAGTCTGGATAAATTAGTCTGGGACACCCGGTATATCAACAAGATAAATAGATAATTTTAAGTAGAAACTTTTTATAATTTCTTGTTATAAGATAATTTTTTTTAAAATATAATAACTGATAATAAATTTAATGTTAGGGTATGAATTGATAAGTGTATATTTGTAAATCAAATTACTTTAGTTATTCAAACTTTGAAATCAGTAACTGTAACGTATATAACTAGTTAAATAGTAGAATACCGATATATGATTTACTTGAATTCGGTTTTTTAAAATTGACCACTGGTAATTCATGTTATTTTTAAAGCTTGTCAATTCAAGGCTTTTATTTGAAACAAGATGGAAACAAGGCCAAAGTGGATTTTTAATGAATATTATATTCACCTGACAAGGCATCTTCAGAGGCTCCATCAAGAATTTCATCTTTAATTTTGTGTTTATTGAAAATTGCTAAGACCTTGTTTAAATGATTTATTCAATTCATGGACACATTACTTATTTTTGTTATAAAAGGCACTACATCCATGTCCTTGACCTTGCTAAAAGTGTGACACCATTTTATTCTTTTAAATATAAAAATTTTATATGGCTTGTAATGTGTACGTGAATTAAAAATAGTATAATTGTATACCTAGGTGGTAAAGTGGCGTTTTCAGGCCGAAAGAAGATATGGACAGGCAAGGCACAGCCGAGCCTGGCCACTTCTTGTGGCCTGAAAAAGCACTTTACTGCCGGGGTTTACACATAATTTTTTATCCTACACAGTAATTGTTACATTATTTTATCTGATTCAGGTTCCATAACTGACAAGTTAAACTTCAAACAAATATCGAAATACGACAACTTATGATTGTATTTGCTTCAGACATTGACAACTGCTAACAATTTATTTTTATACTGACGTTTAATGGTGTTGTTTATTTTAAGCGATTCGTTTTTGTTTCTTCTGAATATGATGTGATTGAAATCGCTTAGGTATGCTATTTTAAGTGGGATATCAATCAAATTAGCAATTTTTATTTAATTTGTCAATCTACACTAGCGTGGAAACGTAAAATTTATTTTCACTTCTAGACATAGAAAGGGTTACTTTCTCGCCTCCGTAAAGCTGGTAAAATTCAACTTTCTCATAGTGTAGGATAAAAAATTATTTAAACAAGGTGTTAACAATTTTTAATAAACACAATATTAGAGATGACATTCTTTAGTTTCACTTTTTGGGATGAAGCCTCTGAAGATTCCTTAACCGGCAAAAGTGCTTAAGTGAATAATATATCCATTAAAAATGCACTTTCCCTTTATTCAAGTTTCCATTTTGTAATAAATTGTGCATTTCTACCTCATCACTTTTATTTGATTTTTCATAATCCTTATTTATTTTACATAAATGAACTAAGTATATAAACTAATAAATGTAGAGAACAACACAATGCACTTTGTTTTAAATGTAGTTGTTTTCCAAGCTTAATTCCTGATGGATGCTAAACTTACTGAACTAAAAAAAAAATTGATGGTGTCTCTGCAACTGGACATAATTATTATATCATTAACACAATAGATCTTTTAGGTCTCAGTGAATGTCAACCCATCATACATACATTCAAACATCATTAACAAAATTTACAGATTTTTTATTAGTTGCCTCATGTGGACTATTTATCTATTTCAATATTTTTTAACTAGTTTGATTGAATACCTGTTGATGTTGTTATTGGACGATTTACTGCAGTTTAATCCAAAACTGACTCATCTGAATATAAATATTGTATTTTTATTTCTTTACAATACAGGGTCCGGCAAACCTCTGTCGTAGCTCTATAACTCTTATTGTATATAACTTACATTTTCATTTAAAAGGTATATGGAAAGGGTAATTAAAATCAAAGATTTTAAAATTATGTTCATGTACACAGGGTAAACTGGTCAAATGACGCAATTTTTTTCAAATTGTCTCATAAACAAATGGAAAGTAAATACAAATTTTTTTTCCATAATACAGTGTGACCCATTTTGTTTGGAAGCACCCCTATAAAATCCGCATTTTTCAACCGATTTTGATTTAGTCTTTTTTGTTAGATTCAGTATCAAAAACAGTATTTGAGCACAAATTTTCATACCATAATAGCTATTTTCAAGGCCCTCTATGTTAATTTTTCTTTGCCAAAAAAGACAAAAGTATATTAGGCATTCTTTTTTCTCAAATATGACTACACTACTGGATTCAGAATCATCACAAATGTAAACTATCGAAATTTTATAAAAAAAGTTTTATTAACAACAAAGTTATCACTACATGAATTTGGAAAAAGTTGTTTTTTAATTAATTTTTTACTAAGAATGTAGACACATTTTAAAAATGGCAACATGGTAAACAAAAACTAGGACTCAAACATATTGCACTGTAAAAATTCGAAGCCGGAATTTTAAAAGACAGGATAATAGGTCCATTCTTTTTAGAGGGTAACATGAATGCCAATAACTTCATGGAATTCTTGGAAGGTGAGTTATCCGCAGTGATTGACGAACTGCCACTAGCAGAAAGAAGAAATTTGATATTTCAGTTAGACGGTTGTTCTGACACTATTCTAGGATTATCAGGCAGTGGCTTAACGAAAAATTTCCAAATGGTTTGATAGGTCGCGGTGGCGAATTAATCGAATGGCCTCCTGGATCGCCCGATTTAACTGTATTCGATTTTTATCTGTGGGGTCTTTTGACACAAAAAGTGTATAAGACACGTCCAAGGAATAGAGCAGAACTGTGTTACAGAATACGACAGGCGTGTGCTGGAATAACACCACATGAAATAAAAAAAGCGCTAAGACATAGTCGCAAACGATACGAGAAATGTGTGGAAATTAACGGAGGTCTAGTCGAGGCTATAAAAATGTAGAATTAAATTATTATTAAGAAGTTTAATAATTAAAATGTATTATTAAGTGTTAATTTGTATTTTCGTCACATCGGCACAATTTTACATTACTCTCAGAAGCTATAACTCCAGAACGGGTTAAGGTATCGGCTTCGAATTTTTACAGTGCAATATGTTTGAGTCCTAGTTTTTGTTTACCATGTTGCCATTTTTAAAATGTGTCTACATTCTTAGTAAAAAATTAATTAAAAAACAACTTTTTCCAAATTCATGTAGTGATAACTTTGTTGTTAATAAAACTTTTTTTATAAAATTTTGATAGTTTACATTTGTGATGATTCTGAATCCAGTAGTGTAGTCATATTTGAGAAAAAAAAATGCCTAATATACTTTCATGTTTTTTGGCAAAGAAAAATTAACATAGAGGGCCTTGAAAATAGCTATTATGGTATGAAAATTTGTGCTCAAATACTGTTTTTGATACTGAATCTAACAAAAAAGACTAAATCAAAATCGGTTCAAAAATGCGGATTTTATAGGGGTGCTTCCAAACAAAATGGGTCACACTGTATGAGAGAATTCTGAGATACTAATTGATAATTATTTCGATATTGATATATCATCCTCAGAATAGCAGAAGTTACATTTGATGTGGGAACTTATTGGCATGGACTGGTATAAATTCTGTTTGCAGAAATTTTAGATAACGTTCCCCTGTAAGATTTTCTTCAAAAAAATAAGCACTAATAATTGAGTCCAAACATTCATTTTCTGATGGTGTTGAGTATGGCCAAAATTCAACTATTATTGTGATGAAAATATACATATAATGGTTGAAATAATTAATTTATTATAATCAATACCTTCAGCATCAGAGACAAAATATCTTGGCATCCATTTGGACCAACGTCTTACATGGAAGAAACACATTAAAATTGAATTACAGTTAGACATAAAGTTCGGACAGATGTACTGACTACTATATCGACGATCAAAACTCTACACAATAAAATCCTGCTATATAAAACGATGCTCAAACCTATCTGGACTTATGGACTCCATCTATGGGTGTTAGACTGCGTCAAAAAAATTTTTTTTTTTTTTTTCGATTAAACGTATGTAAAAAGTTTCTTCAGTATATAAAAAAAATTCTCCTAAATTTTGAGCTCAATATCTCAAAAATTGAGCTGGGGCATAGGGGGGTCCCCTTTCCCGTTTAAAATACATAGGAAAAATTTTATTTTTTTTGGTTTTTAAATATCTACATGCATAAAATTGTTTAGAATTTTTGCTTCTCACTATCTTATAGGAAATTTAATTCTCTACAAATTGCTTTCCGGGTTTTTTTTTTAAACTCAACCGCAACGAAGTTACAGGGCGCTGAATAAAAGGCAAAAAATCAATTAATGATTTAAGAATCGAAAGGGCAGTTGCTTTAGTTGAAGAATTTAATCAGTTTAGTACTAAAGATGAAGAACAAAAACAGTTTTTATGGAAAGTTGTACAGAATCATCGCAAATTGTACCCTACGTGAGTCAAACTAGTCAACAATAAATCAAAAAATTGTATATATAATAACTTAAATTAATTAAATGAACTAAAATTCATATAATGTTAAATCGACAGATTTTGTTGAATAATTAAGTGTTTTGAGTTAATCTATTGATAAATAAATATAATAAATTGTTTTCGATTCTTAAATCAATAATTGATTTTTTGCCTTTTATTCAGCGCCCTGTAACTTCGTTGCGGTTGAGTTTAAAAAAAAACCGAAAAGCAATTTGTAGAGAATTAAATTTCCTATAAGATAGTGAGAAGCAAAAATTTTTAACAATTTTATGCATGTAGATATTTTAAAACCAAAAAAATAAAAATTTTTCCTATGTATTTTAAACGGGAAAGGGGACCCCCCTATGCGCCAGCTCAATTTTTGAGATACTGAGCTCAAAATTTAGGAGAATTTTTTTTTTTATACTGAAGAAACTTTTTACATACGTTTAATCGAAAAAAAAGAAAAAAAACTTTTTTTGACGCGGTCTAATGGGTGTGTGTGCAAAACCAATATCACTGAACATCATCCAAAGATTTCAGTCAAAGCTGCTAAGCAAATGCACCATGGCATGTTGGTAATCAAATACTACAAGATGACCTAAAGATTCCTTTCATCTGAGATGAAATCCATCAAGCTATGGCATCATACAAAGAATGTACCGTGCATCATACAAATCAGTGGCCCCACCACAAGAAGATTTCCTAGAACATGGCCTCCAGACATGTACTGGGACTCTGCACAATACAGAATTCTACTATCGACTCTATTCACACGTCTTTTGTAGACAATTTCTCAATAAAAACTTCAATATATTTCATAGTAATAAGTCAGAAATAAAAGAAGACTTGTCGACAGTATGCAGATGGTATACAGAGCGAGACTTTCGACTGCTGTCGACTGGAATAATAGTATTAATAATACTGTAGAAAACGATCGGTAGAATTCTATAATGTCCAGAGTCTCAGGCCTGCTTGAACACTAAACAGCAATAGAATAAGGTGAAATATCAATGGATATTTCCCTTGCATGTCCAAAACTTGTATCTCATTTACTTAATACTCTATAATAATGTAGATTGTTAATTAAGCAATATACACAAAAAAAAATAATGCTTTTTTTTTATTTTCAGGTTTAGGACAACAAATCTTATCTTATTATTTAAACTATTTTTTGAATAAATGCCACACTAAAGAAACCGTTACTACCAACATAACAGAATGGTTACCACTCCTCCACAACAGTTCTGTGTTCGATGGAACAGTTACCAGTCAAATCTCCAAAATGCTTTTCCAAAACTTCTTACATCAGAACATTTTGTAGACGTAACCTTAGCTTGTGAAAACGAAATGCTTAAATGTCACAAGGTAGTGCTGTCTGCGTGCTCAACATATTTCGAAAAATTGCTGTTAAATAATCCATGTCAGCACCCTATTATTTTTATGAAGGATATGAAGTGAGTATGTTGATAAAAAACAATACAAATATTATTTAAATATGTAGTTGACGTCTTATATGAATTTTGAATATTCCTGATACATACCATTGATATACAAAGTGACAAAAATGCCTAGTTTGAAATTAAATAATTATCATTACCTATAGTAGGGGAAATAGGGATCATACTGTGAATATAGTTACAAAACGTACATTTTTTTTATTTCGGTTTTAAACTGTAGTGTCACTACCTTTTTTATATTAAAAATTTGGTTTCATTATTCTTTTACAAGAGCGCTAACTAGAATAGCATTAAAGTTTGGTGCACATTTTTGCCACAAATGTGGTCTATGTACAACGTACATTTTTATCAGCGCCATACCAAACATTCCATCTAGGTATAAATCAACAACCTATGAAGGTAGTAAACCGTGCAACCCCTGTATATACGGTACACATTTTTCAGCGACTATATTTCGGTGTGTCTTTATAAGCGCGACATGGAAGTGAACCTACTATTCAGAGTCTATGTACGGTGGTATAACCGTTCAAAAGATATGTGGGAAGGGTATTTTTGGCTAGCACTGTATACTATTTATTATTATTATATTTTTTTAGATTTACCGAGATGCAATCTTTGGTAGATTTTATGTATAAAGGAGAAGTAAATGTGACTCAAGACGACTTGCCTTCATTGTTGAAGTCTGCAGAAGCTCTACAAATAAGGGGGCTATGTGGATCGGATCAGCTTCTTAACCCTAGTTATTTTAGCAATATTACTAAAGCTACGACTTCCCAGTATCAAGCCAATCCACAAACTCCATCTACTGTAAGTGAAATTCATTTATTTAAAAAAACTTATTGCTACAAAAACCTTGATTCTACTAAACAATATTTTCCACTCACCTCTATCCAAAGTATACATTTCCAGGGAGCAAATTCGTACTTTTCCTTCCTAGTACTTACTTACATACATTAGTATAAATAGTTACTCTACCACAAATCAAAAATCATATGTATAACATGGGGGTAACGTGCCTTTTCCTCCCTTGAATGATTAAACTTCATCCTTGGGAGGAAAAATAGCACTTTCCACCCTTGTTATACAAATAGTTGAGTTTTATCGAAAATATTAAGATGCAGTTTTTAATGTTTTTTTTTTTATTAAATCCGTTTCAATGATTAAATTTACATAAATGTGCTGGACAGCTACGAACACCAGCAAGGATAAAAAATGTAAAGCTTATTATATGCAGATAATTTCCTATAAGAATTTTAGTAATACCTATCCCAATTTGGTTTGAGTCCCCTAGGACAGCAGACATTTGAGATTAAGCTATCATGTTCTTGAGAATATAATTCAGCGTTGGTGGGCACTGACACCTTTGACAGGAGGGTCTGTTACATTAAATAACTATTCGGTTTGGTGTTTTTGTAATATGACAACTTTTTGTCTAGATAATTCAGTTGTATCAAAAAGTTGTCTGGCAATTTAAGAAAATGTGGACGTTAGTAAACTATTACATTTCTCAAACAACAAAGTGTTGGTTACAACCGAAAAAATTTAAAGTGTTAACTGCAGACCATCTAGACATCAAATCCAAACAAATGCACTGGCTAATGGGCCGAAAACCCAAACTATCAACCAAAAACAAGCTGCTGCTATACAAAGTAACGCTAAAACCTATCTGGACATATGGTGTGCAACTGTGGGGCTGTGCAAAACCTATCAGAATAAAAACAATCCAAAGATTCTAGTCGAAAACGCTGCGATTAATTGTTAATGCTCCCTGGTACTCTCCATGAAGACCTTCAAATCCCGTATGTCACAGAAGTAATTAGAACAGTTTCCACCAATTGCCAAATGAGACTGACTGGCCACCCAAACGACCAAATAGAAAACTTGTACAATGATGAACCAACCTACCGAAGATTAAATAAAAACTGGCCCGAAGATCTTCTCCAGCAACATTAATAGTGATTAGTGCTGTATAAGTGAAAATTCCAATGGACATTTCAGTTCCAAACTCGATAACATACAACGCTTTTACTAAATACTCTTGTGATGAAGTAGATTGTAAAATGACAATAAATGTTAAAAAAAAAGTGCAGACCAAGTTGCCAAATTCATCCTTGATGCGCTGCTAGATGAGAAGTGGATATTAAGTAATATAATTTGAATATTTGGTATTTTCGGGGCATGCCGAAGAGATTACCTAATCCGTTTAACTTTAGTTAGAAGATGTGGAAGATAATGGCCGTTTCTTAGTGGTATTCCTTAGAGACGGCAAAACTCACAATTCAAGAAGCTTCACAATTATAAAGGAATAATGTCCCTTTGACCCATGTACCGTTAATATAATAATTTAAGATTTAAAAATTTGAATAGTAGAAGACTGTTTATTGCATATTACAAATGTTAGTTGTTATGCCCAATATGCAACTTGCCACACTATAACTGGTACAACAAAACAGATTGCAGAATATCTGCACTTGAAAAATCCTGAAGAATATACGGGACACGGTTTAAAAAGATCTTCAGCATCTACGTTAGTCGAAAGAGGTGGGGATTTGCTTAATCTAAAACGACATGGTGGTTGGCGTTCCTTGATAGTAGCTGGTCATATTGAAGAATTGAAATTTCCCGTAAATTGTTTAATCACCCAATAGTACAAAGCTCAAAGTCAACACGTGAAGATATTGTCCACCTTAACAACAATTTTACAAAACGAATTACTTACTAAAGGAGTGTATACTCAAAGTGTAGTATTAATATTTCCTTCACCAAAAAAATAAAAAATTTATACCCATAGGTTGATATTTATTTATTTATGTTGGAAAATAAGAGTTTTCAGTCAATACTTATTTTTGTTTTCAGAAAAGTAAAAGGAAAAGTATCTCGTTCATTACACATCCTTGAATGCTTTTCTTGTGTATACTATTCCTTGATTTCCACATGTGATGGTACCCACAAAAATCAAACATATTTTCTTTTAATTTATAGATATCAAAGCTCTTCTTTTATTTTTTTGTAAAACGACATTGTAGATATAATTGGTATCATGTAGAGCACTTAGTGAGGATGTAATAAGTATGAACTTTTTTATTTTAGCCAAAAGTAGGATCTCCAGTTCCAGTTGAGAACAAAATTCAACCAAGTCAAGTACCCATGAACAAAAACTGTGATTTGCCAGTAAAAAAAGAAACTAATCAAATAACGGAAGGTTCTGACAGTGGAAATAATCATTCTTCATCCGAATGTGATTCCAATGATGGGATGTTGCAAATAAAAGGTATTAACCAAAAATCTCAAATATGTTAATAAATTTCTTAATGTCGACTATTTTTATAGAAGATGGCGAAGAAGAAGGAGATGATTCGTTTTTTGAAGGTGATACCGAACTAATGGATCAAGAGTTAACGGAGGAGGATGGAACTATTAACACCGACATTAAACCTCAATTTTCAGCTATTGCCAATGTTTCTTGCCAGTATGATTCTTCACAAGGTAAAGTTATGTCAATATTTCAAACAATGTTACCTTAAACTAATGGGTTTATTCAAAACAAAATTTGAAATCTTCTCCAACAATTTTGTTACTTTGTTAATTAGCCAATAAAAGTGGAAGTTGATAATTTAGAGCGAAATTAAAATTTACAAAAGTAAAATATTGCCTTGCACGGGATTTAAAATGATAGTTCTCATGTCTTAGTTTATCTGTTTCAATAAAAAAATATACTTGTAGAAAAGTTGGTTGTCAATGATAATTCTTCAAATATTGTTAGTGTTTCTGCACAATGCACACATCAACTCTAACTTAAAATTGTTTCGTGTTTTTAATAAAAATGCACTTGTAAAAATTAATATGTATATAATAATATATAGAGCGCGGTGTTCCGCTAGATGTTTGGTCAGTGACTGAGTTTACACGAATAGTATCCTACATGAGCAGGTACTTGAAGATGACTCCCAAAAGGAATACTTTTCTAATACAAAAAAATGAGTAAGTGAGCATGTGTACAACATACAGTGTGGAACAGCCAAATGGAATAAAGCACTTGGACAGATCGATTTGTATGTTTGAATGCGCATTTTTTTCAAAAAATTATATACCTAGGTTGTGTCATGTGACAGTGGCCAATATCAACTTTCTTATTCTAATTGTAACCCCCTGTATATTATTTATTTTTTTGGATTTTTCAGAAATTTTTAGACATAATTCAACTGTTTTGGAAATATTAAGTGTTTTCAAATTTATTACAAACATTAACATTAAAAAAAAGAAAATTATTTTATTTCACAAATTCGCTACATTACACAAAAAACCTAATAAGTAATACTGATTATTTATCAATAATGTAAAAAAAACATTAATGTCAATGTAGGAAATGTTCAAAATGCTCGCCGCGAACGTCTTGGCAACATGCTAATATGGTATAGAAATGTATTCTTACGTTACTCATGAAAGAACCAACACCCATTGTCATTCCAGAATCACAGAAGTTATCACAAACTCACTCCTTAGAATGAGAAGTGACAACATGTTGGCAAGAAGTAACGACACCCAACCATACCAAATCCAGCTAAACTGGGATGGGTTGGAAGCATGCAGTCAGGAAGGAACGTTGATGTGGTACACTGACGGATCAAAGACTGACATTGGAACAGGTGCTGGAGTCCATGGTGCTAGACCCAGGTGCAATTTTCACGCACCGTTGGGGAATCTTGCTTCTGTATTCCAGGCAGAAATCTACGCTATCGATATGTGTTTGCAACTGAATATTGAAAGGGGGTACAGGGGGCAAAAGATCCTAATCCTCTCGGATAGTCAGGCAGCATTAAAAGTTTTAGCATGTCCTCAGATCAGATCTAGACTGGTCTGGGATTGTCTACAGAAACTTAAAACCCTGGCTTACCATAATAGAGTTACTCTTAAGTGGGTCCCAGGGCATAAGGGCATTGTAGGAAACGAAAAGGCAGACATCCTAGCAAAGCTGGGGTCTGAGACAGCATTCACTGGTCCTGAACCAGTATTTGGGATATCCAAAACTGCTGCACGTGGTTGTATATCTTGGTGGACTCAAACTAAACACCAGTCGTACTGGAGACACGTGCCAAAACAGGAAGACAGCAAACTCCTGGTTAAAAAACCCTCGGAGAAGCTGACCAATGAAATACTAAACCTTAGCAGGGCCCAAATAAGGATAGTGACGGGTTTACTCACGGTCACTGTACTCTAAGGAAGCACATGCAAACAATCGGCATATATAGGGAGCAACCTATCTGTCAGTTGTGCATGGAAGATGAGGAAACAGCCTCTCATATTATCTTTGATTGTGAAGCACTATCTCACTGGAGATATAGACTCCTAGGACTAGAATTTCCAAGGGAGGATTTCTCTAAGAAGAACCTAGTGAAAAGTCTGCTGAGCCTGATAAGGGCTGCTGGTCTCTTCACATAAACGGCACAACCAAGAGCACAAAAAGCCTTAAGGCTGAGGTGCCGAGTTCATCAATCCTTTGACTGTCGTGCTGATCCAATCAATCAATCAATCAACGTTACTCAACATCTCAGGCTGACTGATCTAATCGTAAGCGTGGTTCGTCTTTTTAAGTCATCTAAGTTGAGTAGTTTAGTTTTGTATACAATACTTTTGCTGGCCATTCTATCGATCCGCGCTTCCCTATCCACTGATTTGGAAAGATTTGGTTCAGGTACTGCCGGACATTGAATTGGTAATGGGTCGGTGCTCGATCTTGCTCAAACCATATTGTATGGGCAGGAACTTGTGGGATTGTTGGATCAGGATATAAATTTGACAAAGTTGGCACGACATTATTTTGGAGCAGTTCTAAATATTTATCACCATTCAAGTTGCCATCAATGAAAAGGCAACGTACGATGTGATAGCCAACAATTCCTGCCCAAACATGAACTTTTTCAGGATATTGCGTATGTTCTTCTCTCATCCTGTGAGGATTCTCATTAGACCAATAGCGGCAATTTTGACGGTTAACATGACCGTGAAGTGTAAATGTGCTCTCATCAGATTATTTCACTCAATACAAAATACGCGTCTTCGATTGGTTTAAATATGAGGATTGATATCTGAAAACACCATGTTTTCGATTTTGTATTTCGGCACCTGATTGGATACATGCAATTTTCCTATCTGTGTATTTCGCGTTGTCATTAGTTGTTTTATTCGATATTAAAAATGTAGTGTCTGACAGAAAATGTCAATTTATTAAAGAAACGTTTTCGTGAAATAATCTTGACAAATACAACTCATGTAATTGATGATTATCGAAAATTTTTTCTCTTTTGTATTTCGATAATCATTAACACACTTGTTGTATTATTATCGAAAACACAACATCTAATTGGATTACATTGTTATCTAACATTGCCATCATTTGCTTACAAAAATACGTTTTCCTATCGAAATCGTCTTCCATGAGCTCCTGACCTGGAATCATTTTATAGGGATGTATTTTACTTTCCCTTCATTTTCGAAAAATTTATGTGTGGCTAACGTTGAACAGTGGGGCTGCTTTTCGACCAGAATTACGTAGGTTTTCTTGGAACTCAAGCATAATATCCAATTTCGTATCAACACTTGCTGCATTGGCAGCTACTTTTTTATCTGTCTTAGATGACCAAGCTCGCAAAACTGCTTTTGTATTTTGCTAATTGTTCCTTGGGATACAGGCGGTAAATTTGGAAGTGTTTCGTGAAATAAGCGAGAAACTTTCATTTGTATCCGTGTCTTTTCTGCATAACCAATCATTTGTAGAATAGTTACTGTGTGCATTTCTGTTAAACGAACCATTTTTCTGATATTATTACGTACAGTTAACGAAATTCAAACGACAATAGCACTGATACTAATCACTTTTGTGATGCAGGCAGACTAAGGCTGTGAGTTTTATACGAAAATAAACAAAATTGTTTTTGTATTTTTTTTAATTTCATATCAGTAAAAAGAAACGCAGGAATGGTTTTTGCTTACTTTCTCAATGTCAAGAGCTAACTGGAAATAAGTATTGAGTGTCTAAATATCTTCTATAAGTTCCTTGTGGCATTACTTATTCTTTTTTCTTATTTTTTTGGGAATCGAACCACAATAATGTTTTTTCTTCATACCTCGGTCGAAAGTACGCACTTTCGTCCCTCATAGCAGGGACGAAAGTTCAACATTTACTCCCTGTGAAAAGTACACGCGTTTCCTCTATAACGGCGGGAGGAAAGAGTTTCTCATGCGTATTTATACTCGTAACTTCGACCAGCGGCACTCGCTTCCGACCGGCTATGAAGAAAAATAGTATACACTCCACGGGCCGAAAGTTGAAATCTCGGTCCTGCGCGTCATGATGCCCTCGGCGAATTTCGGCCCTGCGAGTGTAATATACTATTTATTTTTTATTTCGACGTTTCGGTAGAGTTCCAGCTACCGTTGTCAAGATTAACTAATATAGAAATAATTTTTTGGTCCCTATCTGACACAACGAAAAAATTGACAGCATTATTGTGGTTTGATTCCCAAAAAAATAAGAAAAAAGAATAAGTATTGAGTGTAATGTAGCGAATCTGTGAATTAATATAATTTTCTTTTTTTTTAATGTTAGTTTTTGCAAAAAATCTGAAAACAATATAATCGTAATGAATCATTTTTTAAGTTTGTTACTGTCATAAGATGATTAATGTTGACACATGTAATTTTAACTGAAATAAATAAGTTCTAAGGAAACAAGTTAGTTATGTCTGTTTAAAATATGTTTATTCACAATTGGTCAGTAATATAGACATTTGTTACCTTTAAAACGGTAGGGAAGTGACTCATTACTTATTTTCACTTCCACGTTATAGCCGGAAAAGTACTTTTCAGGCTAGAAGCATGTGTCACTTTTCTGAACTTTGATAATATCATGTTAAATCCTTTCTTTGCTTTTCTACGGAATTATTCACTCAACCGCAGCTTCTTGGACCTCCGGAGGAGTATAGGTTAATTCAAAATAGGACATTATGTACTTGTTTGACCAAAAAAATTAAAATTTCGTGATAGAAAGAATATTTTATGACATAATTGTCAAAACCAATAAATTAGTAATATTGCATAGCAACAGATTCATGAAGTTCTTGGTCGAAAAAAATAATAAATTGTGATAACAAGTTTTCTTAAAATTAATGTTTTTAAAAGCTTGTAACTAAGCGATTGTAAATAAAATAGTGTACATACTACGCGGGAAGGATCATTCCATCCACGGCTTTTAGCTCTAACAAAGCCTGGGCTGTAATGATCTACTTCCCCGCTAGGTATGTAATATACTATTACAATAATATAGTTCCGCTACCATTTAACTAAAGTTCAGTGCACCTATTTTGTATCTCCATTGATTTAAGTGAAAATATTTTTTTAAGGATCCGCGAACAGACGAATTCGAAGATCCGACGAAGAATTACGAAGAGCAGCAGAATGTATCACACGAGGACAAACTTTTCAAACAGTAAGCGATCAATTCAACATCCCCATTTCGACGATCCGTTTCTATATGGCGCGAAAAGGAATTTTACCAAGACGTAAAAGAGGTCGAGCATGTGCGGGTCCAATGGGCATGGGAATGAGCGGGATGCCCCTTTCTACCTCGTATACCTCCCCTGCAAGTCCCATAGGTCCCCCTTACCATATCGTCCACTACAAGTTACCGGCATTAGGAGTGTCGAAATTGAAATAGGTGTAGTTGTAGCTACACAATCGAGTTAAGTATTTTAATTTTCGTGTTTTACTTTTGCCGTATTATTTCAAAGTTTTTTTTTTATTATGGAATAATGTAAGTATTGTCCTCTAAAGTTACTAAAAAAAATTTAGCTAACACCCGGTGTGTTGACAATAGGAAAATAGTTAATTTTTAAGTACTTTTTTTGCTCAGTGAATGTATTTTTTGCAGTATTTTATCATGTTTTTCTGTAAATATTATTAATTTATTTTAAAAATGCCATCGTATAAAATTATTTATTCAAATTTATAATTTATTATAGCGTTTTTCACATTTTAAAATTTTACTGATTTTGGTATAACTGATAAATAATTGGGGGTTTGCTTAGTAAAAAAAATTTTGAAACGGCATCCACAAGATGAAAAAAAAATGTAATGAAATTTTGTATGAATATGTTTTGGAAGCTGACTCATACCAAGAATTTGTTTTAACTCTCATAGAGGGCGCTGGTTGCAAGGTTTTTACGGAGTGGTTTTATTGACTATTCGGCACGAATCGGAAATCTATACATCTGTAATATATCTTGATGGAATGAGTTGAAGCTTAAAGTGGCTTAAAAAACGCAATGCTCATCTAAACGGTTTTCCGTTGGAAGTGATATATCTTCCATATGACCCATTTTCAAATGTTTAAAATGAAAAAAATTAGAAAAAAAAATAGCCATGTCCTTCTTGATGGTCTATTATTTTATGGGCCTACCAAGTTTCACAAAATTGATTAAGCCGTTTCGGAAATTAACCTGAACATATAGACACTTCAATTCTATGTATTAGTATATATTTAAATATACTGAGTACGATTAAAAAATTGACCTAATATAAATTAGTTACTAGAGAGTTTTTGGAACCATTAACTTTAGCGTTTGTTATTCACGTTATCGTTATTTGGCGCAAGTATAGTAAGTGAAATGTCAACTTCAGTGAGATCTTTATAAATAGTTTTTGAAACACTTAAAAGTAACGGGAATACAATTAATGTCAAATACGTCAAATATAATAGTTATGAATGCATATACACAGATGCCGTAGTCACTTTTTCTCAAAAACTAATGTTTCATCTCCCAACTTGCACTACAATACTTTCAGCAGAACTCTTCGCAATCTATCAAGCCCTCGTATATATTAACAAAGACAACAGCAGTAGTAATCAGTTTATTATTTTAACGGACTCACTCAGTTCCATAACTTGTATACAACAATTATACCCGAATCACCAAACTGTAAAATTCGAATTGGCCAATGCTGGAAATCAAAATAAAACAGTAATTTTCATCTGGATTCCATCCCATATTGGTATCATCGGCAACGAAGAAGCAGATAAGTGTGCTCGCGACGCAATCTCCAACTGTAATTCTACTAGTGTAAATATGGTTATTAGTGCGGATTTTAAGGTGTCTGTCAAAAACAAAATGATTGAATTTTGGCAAACGGAGTGGAATATCGTTGTGTCTAAATTGTATGAAACTAAGCCGATGTTTCACAAGTGACAGGAGCGCTATTCTTGACCGTTCGTACTTCTCAAGGTCGTGCGCATCTCATAATTTTACGAATGTCATTTGCATTTGGTATTCTTGACACTTGACATTCGAAACACCAGCGAACATGCGTGTTTTACAACGAGTGGTATTTGTTGATCGCAAACGGTTTGCGTATGCGTTTTCCAAAATTTATAGGTTATATTTAGTTGTGCGTATTCTTTGACTTTTATTTAGGTATCAAAATTACTGTATCAAATTTTTGTACGAAATGGATGATTTGCCATATATTGCAAATTTGGAAAATCTTGAAGATGAACCAATTATTCAACATAATCGTTTCAATCCTATTGACCCTTTTCATATTTTAAGTGAATATCAATTTGTGGACCTAATGTCCTGCCATGTCTGGAATAAATTTAAAATGTTATCTTACTGAATAGAAAAACTGTCAGAATACATTTAATACTTTTCGCCACGATTTTCACTCCTTATTTGCACCACAAACCACAACTATTTAATATATTTGTCACCTCTTGCCAAAGCCCTTGTGCGTCTTTCTGGGTGAACTCATTTGAAAATTTCCCGGAAACTAGGTTTGGATGGTTTTTCATGAATTCTAATAATATTTGTTTTTGTTATTACTTCAAAATAAATATATTTTTTCGTGGTAAAATTGTGTCGGTGGCTCGAAAAATACCGATGTGCGGATATTTTTCGTCACATTTTGATAATAGGGTCTTTAATAAATAATTATACTGTTAAAGACGAAAAATAACTTGAATATATCTGGCGACCTGCATCTATCAAAATAAAGATTATAAACGAAATCTTAACGCAATATTCCCGAAGATAACGGAACACGTTATCGTAATTAACGTTAACAAAAGCATCAAATTCTTCTGCGCATGCTCCGAATAGTGTTAACCGTAACGATAGAACGAATTAACGGTTCCAAAAACTCTCTACTTTCATAAAAAAAATGTATGAAGAAGAAACGACTACTCTTTTGGATATGATGGAAGCGTCAGTATTTTTCTTCATCTGAACAAGCTTTGCTACTTGAGCATTTAAATTTTTTGAAAGTGAAGGTGTCGAATCGTTATTAAATAAAGATATAATACTGACTACTTTAGTATAGTTTGGTAAATATTGCACTTGATAATCTAAATATCACAATTATTAAAATTTTAGATGATTTAGCATTTTAGCTATTTAATTTTGGACTGAATATTTTCCTAACGATGTAAATTGTGGCTGCTACTTAATTTAAATATCATTTAAAAATTAAATGTGTTGTATATATATTTTTACTAATTTGTGTGTTTGTTTTTAAATGTACAACATTTTTACTATTGGCGGATTCGACGTCCGAAATGGAACTACGTGTACTTAAAAAGATACGATTTTGAAATAATGTGGCAAGAGTATGTTTTTTTTATTAAGTTTTGTTAAAATAAATTCACTAAGCAGATGGAAAAAACTTCCAAAGTAAGTTTTTATTTTTATAAAGTTTCGAGCATGAAAATTCTTGTGCTCTTCATACAATAATTGGTCTTTTTAGTATTTTTTAATTGCTTTTTTTGATATATTTAAAGTGCGGAAAGTAGGCGCGCGTTGAACGTGACGCCACGCACTCCACGTTTGGCGTCAAGTAACCTACCACCTTGAAAACAACAGACCGCTGGTGCAACTGTTGAAAAGACCCTTTTAAATAAGCCGACTTTTGACAATCTTCCATTATTATTTATATTACTATAAGTTCTTAAATAGAAGTTAGAACCATACTGTTGGCTTCCATTTGGTTACTAATTTCAAAAAGTTTTATAAGGAAGCTCTGTGGGCAACTTTTTTGAAAAATTTACAACTTTTTGGAAATTGATTTCATAGTAACATTGGGTCCATTTTACATGTTTGACATTTATTTTTCCAGTGACAATAGGGTCTTTTAGTGCGTTGCAAGATATAGTAGGAAGCCAAAAGCTCTGACAACTGTTAAAAACTTTCGCCGATAAGTTGATCGGAGTCGGCTTAGGTTCAGTATTATTTTTTCAAATGTTACGCAGATCCTTTTGGTCTAAATGTTATTAAAAAAAAATTAAAAGCTAGAAAGTTATGTCAACCTTGTATTAAAAAATAACCAAACTGGAGGTACCGCATAAACTTCAAAGCAAAACTAGGGTTTACATAAAAAAGACGATTTTCTGCTATATCTTGCAAGACACTATACAGTGCATTTCAAATGCAGTATTGGAATACCGGAAACAATATGTTGAGGGTGTTGAAATATTTAAACTGTTGGTCACCAAATTTGTTGATTTTTTAAATTATGCTAAAACTCTTTTGAAATGATCGAAAATGTGTATTGAACTTTCTCTCTCTAATTTACATAGGCTATAAGAAAACAGAATGTTTACATAACGTTTCGTATTCACAATGCTATTCTCAACTTTTTTTTTCCAATATGGATGTGCGTTTTTCGACAAATTTGGTTTGTAGACAATGTTTAGAATACGTTTCATGGTATTTTAAAATTGTCAATGCAGTATTTATGCCCCATAAGAAATATTTGTTCCTACAGCCGTCAGCAAACTGGTTTGCAATGATTGTTGAAGATATGTGCACTTTTTACTAACAACCAAGTTTTTTATTGAAACAATTTCTCACAAAAAAATGTGCATTCTTTGCTTTTCTCTCTTCCATTAAATTTTTATTTTAACGGCAATAATCTGTATCCACTCATTTGATTTTGATGATTTTCTTTTGTAAACTGCTTTATGCCAATTATTCTTCTGTAGCATTACTGTGCTTGAAAATTTTGATTTGGTGTTAAATTTGAAAATATAATGTGGTGCATAAATGTCAAGATTTTTTGTAACCGAAATTTGAAACACCCTGTATGATGTAGCAACTACAACATGAAATAGATCAATTTTTGAACGAAATCCGTTAGTCATTAAAACCCAATATTCTTTTTATCAATTATTTTGGGAAATTCACTATTTTCTAATTAAAATTAAAAGAATAATGAATACACCACAAGGAACATACAGAATATATTAAATCCCAATACCCTCTTAACCCATTGAGGCCAAGAAAGAAGAAAATTCAAGTCAATTTGAATTTTTTACATAACAACAGTTTCCTGTAAAAAAATGTCATTTTAGTAAAGCGTTCTATCAAAGATAATATACTTACAGGGAAGTAGTTGTTGCTTCTTAGTGAAGTCTGCTCTTTAAAAAGTAATTTTCAAACTTGTAAGACGTTATAAAAGTATTAAACTATTATATTATTATTTGACATCTAGATAGATAGATAGATTTTATGAGGTGGCTTTTGGCCTATTCCACTGCGACCTTTTCAGATCTATTGTGGTCCTCTAAACTCTAGATTACATTCTCCAGCCTGGCTCTTTTTAAAAAGTCTATTAGCGTGGATACTGAACCTTTCATATAGCTCTCTGCCACTGGCTTTTCTTCGCCTAATGCAAAAAACCGCACATTTGCCAGGCTATCGCACTGACATAGAATGTGTTCTGCCGTTTCTTCTTCTAGGTGACAAAGTTGACATCTACGTGCATTTTAATTAAAACTTGCAGTGAGCAAATTGAATAAACTTCAATTCTAGTACAATTAAACTCCAAAGAGAGGTGTAACCATTTGGAACCTTTAGATGCTGTCACTTAAGAAAATATATATTTCTTATTTAGTGCGAAACGGTAAAAAATATCCGATGCAAAACCCAATATTACACTTGCAGCACATTGTTCTACCTTTACTTGTACATTTGCCTCGGCACATCTTCTTCGTTTGTCACTAGGAACGCAAATCTCATCATATCTAATCTCGTCACTTACTCGAAAGTCACTTGCTGCTGCTCTTGGCACGCGTCCTGGATTCCTTGCTGATAACTTGTAATTTGTCAAATATGTCTGAAATGAATAAAATAAAATGATGTTTATGATAAATCAGATATTGTAATCGTATACTATAAGAACTGCAGTTCACAAAAAAAAAACTACAGCTGAACAAAAAATTGATGAAAATCAAATGAGTGGTTCAACAGATAACTATTTTTAAAAATGTGTCTTTGTGGTGGCAGGATTTTATTTTATCTGCAAACAGTGCAAACTCACATGCATAATAGGCATGATGGCAGGCACTAAGAATAACTGAAATAATCAATCCCTTATTGTAACATTACAATTTCGATTATATTTTATAGTAAAAATATAAATACAAAATATGCCAATCCACCATCTTAGCTAAAACACCGATTAATATTTTGTACAGTAGAAACGGTGGAGCTTTACCATCTGTTACGTCAGCAACAATATTCATATGAATCAAATCAAAACTTCTGTCAAATAATCGTTATGACTAATATTCCAAACGTCGGCATTTTACGAATTGGTAATTAAACAAGAAACTCAACTTTTTTTAATTGTATTTATTTTATTTATATGGTTAACATCGACATATTTATTAAAACTATCGATATACTGGGTGAATAAGTTACAAAGTCCAAAATTAATATTAACCATTGTCAAAAGTTAACAAGTTGATAATGTATTCTATTCGTACTTACCAATGTCAAATGGAATAAAAAGTCAAATTAGTTCTTACAACAACTGATTTTAACAATAAATACACTTTCAATCCAAAAACTCGCTAAAAACAAGACAATAAACTAAACTCGCATAACCTCAAATGTGGTAGTGTCAAACTCAACTTTTAGTACGATCAGTTATACACGTTACGTCAATTATATCCATAAGCGTGCGCAGACTTTTTTTTTAGGGGGCCATTGATTCATTTGAGTATGCCTATTAAAAATGATAATTAAGCAATAACGCTGCCTTTTCTATAACGCAAAAGTCCATTGCAGGCTCATCGGCGAAATAAAAAAAACGTCATTACCCCATTTCTAATTAAAAGATTTAGTACCTAATTACGCAATTATAAGTAATAGAACAAAATATATTAAATCAAAAAATAAACTAGAAAAACAAAACGTAACATTTGTAAGAATACATGGAATCCAGAGGAAAAAGATCCTATCAACTACCTAATCTACAAACACATCGACGTGTTGCTTCGGATAACACTTTAAACTCGTCTATTACATTGTCATAATTCACATTCGCCGTTTTCTCTTGTTCAATGAATAAAAAGAGAAGTGAATCGAGTCTCTGTTGTGACATGGTACTCCTCAGCAGGGTTGCCAACCCGGGCGATTAATCGCCATTTGGGCTATTATTTTTCTTGAGAGGCGGTTCTATTTATGATTCGGCTAAGGGCTATTTTTTGGGCGATATTCGTTATTCTCTCCGGCTATTTTGGGCGGATTTACTCTCTGAGAAAATTACTAATCTATTGTGAATGAATTTTGCACTTATCATGCGATCTATATTTTGATGAAAATTTTTGTTGGTACTCACGTATTTTCACCTAAAAAACACGAATTTCATAATATCTCTAGTTTTCGAGATAATTGATGCCAAAGTTCGAAATTTCACCTTCTTTTATTGATATCTATCTTTCTTTTTGACATATATTGAAGAGAGAGAACACATATCGTTTTGCTACAAGGCAGCTATGAATGCACCTTTATTCGCTCAAGAAACGCACAGAGGTTATCAAAATGGCCGTTGTTTATGTAGGCTAGTTGATGAAATAATAGGAAAATTACGGAAAAATAATATATTTATGATGCCTTTCTCAGACAGAAATCATAATTAACAATGGTAAATGTATGTAATATGTCCTGGGATCTAAGAAGATACAATACTTGCCCAAAACTTGCCATACATAGAAGGTGAAATTTCAAACTTTGGCATCAATTAGTTCGAAAACTAGAGATATGTTCACGATTATATTATTAAATTCGTGTTTTTCAGGTCAAAATACGTGAGTACCAAGAAAAATTTTCATAAAAATATAGATCGCATGATAAGTGCAAAATTACTAAAATATGTCATTTTTATCACTCAGAAAAATCGCCGATTCGAAAAAAAAATCGCCGATTTTCAAAATTTTCGCCTGCAGCACGCTTTTTGCTCGCTCTATGACAACTGGCGATTTCGGCGATTATTTTCACAAGCAATGCTATTTTTATTATAATAAAGTTGGCAGCCCTGCTCCTCAGTTTTGATTTAACTTGAACCATTTTTGAGAACGAATGTTCACAAGAGCAACTAGTAACTGGTATGACAGCAAACATTTTTAAAGGCGTGAAAAAGCTAGTGTATTTTTTGTAGTTGTCATCCAATCATCAAGATTAACACCTTTAGGAATAGAATTATCAAATTTTATTACACTCAGTTCGGCAAGCAATTCTTCTTTTTTTATTTTAAATTTATTTTCAATTAAAGTGAAATGAAAGTTAACGTTAAAATTTAAAAATTATAAAATGTTTTTAATACATTGACATTTTGAGGAATTGGCGTGGGCCATGTTCCACCCTGCCCCCCCTGTAGGCACGCATATAATTATATCGTTGTCTCTTGTTACGATTACTACGGCAAATTTAAAGAAACTATTACGTATGCCTTATAGTTGGTCTTGTGAAGAAGACAATCGATCGTACGTTATTATGTTTGATTTATATTGATAGAAGATAGTATGTAGAAAATATGTGTTGCATAAATCGTAGATTGGGTCACATGATGGTAAAGTTCCACCGTTTCTACTGTATATCTTTCGAACTTTAATAAAATGATATTTACTCCTTATAGAATTCGTAAATATCACACAAAACAATTCAAATTAGTAATCAAAATAAATTTTAATTTGCAAACGTGAAATATTTGAACTATATACAGATGTGTGATCTCTTAGAGACGCCATTACTATTCTAGAGTTATAATCCAACAGTTTCTGACTGCTGTGGGAGCAAACCTTATTATTTCCGGAATTCCAATACAGGGAAGATTCGGAATTGCTATTCTGTACATTTTTTAAAATCTATGAACTGACGATCTAAAAATTTGAAAAAACGTAATTTTTTCCATGTGCTAAGTGAATCGAACGTGTCTCGTATTATTTTAATTACCCAGTATTTTCGAAGTTATCGCTACATAAAAATTGCCATAATAGTTTATTATTTTGATCTCTTTTTAAATTTATTTATTTTTTTCATTTTATACATCACCTTAGATGGTAAGTATATTTATTTGCGCCAAATATTTTTGTATTTTTTTTGCAATCCCTGAAAATTGTCTTCTTGAAAATAAAACGGTGTTAGAATGATAAAATAATGTAGTATGTGAAATTAGCGAATATATGGATTCAGGTGATTAAACAAATCACACGAGAAAAGTATTTGTACAAATTTTGTCTGATGATATTATGTACTTTTAAACAAAAAAAATCTCAATTTGAAACCTGTACTAGTCTATAAAAGTTTAATTTTTTTTATAAGTTTTTAGTATTTTTTTTGCATTTTACATTATTAGTTCTTAGGTGCTGCCATTCTTTAATTAGATGTTTTCCTTTCAACAACTTTTATTGGTAATCAAATTAACTTTACACAACTACTTGTTCTACTAAATAAAAATGAACTTATCAGGTATACAGAAAACAAAACGAATATTTATTTGAAAAAAATACGACTCAATCAGAAAAGCATTTATTCTTCTTACTATTACTTTATACAGAGCTCATCAAATAACCTATTATAAACTGTAATTTGTAGTTACACTGTACTGACAGCAATTTAAAAAGAAATATCTCATTTCAAAGCTGAAATTATCGTAATATTCGTTAACATACTCGTTAATACCGCTGTCTATCCTCACATAGACGATTTAATGAGAAACTCCACTATCAGATAGAGCTAGAACCGTTAATTGATTAATTTGTTCAGTAAAGTCTGTTCATACTCATACTAAGGTGACTAGGTTGCTGTTAAGACCCGTGCAAACCGTTAAAACCATAGGCTGGTTGACGTACTGAGAGAGACTTCCAGACTCCTAATGAGGCCTAGTTGCTGTGAGGCTGCCTACCCTCCCAGCTATCAGATCAGAAGCTGTGCTGTTACTTAGAAATGAAACAATATTCTATTTATTCATTGAATTACATTCTACCTAATGTAGGTACATTTTATTCCTATGTATGTATGTATTTTGGGGTAACATTCACTGAGACCTAAAAGATCTATTGTGCCCCCTTACTTCTACTTAGTTCCTGAGGAAAGTCTCAGAGACTAGTAGCTCCTTTAGGTCTATTTCCCCGAGGAATTTTAGGATATCTGCAGGCTTCAACTTAGGTAACTGTCCCTCTTCTATCCAGTAGTCTCCCAGGTGCTGTGCCCTAGGATTCTGAATTGCTGTGCAGTTCGCAAGTATGTGGATGGAGGATTCTTCTTCCATTCCACAAAACCTACAATCTTCTTCCTCCACTATTTTGAGCTTTTTAAGGTGCCCATTCAGGGGACAATGTCCCGTTAGGATTCCTGTTAAAACTCTTAGTGCAGTTTTGCTTTGACTTATGCATTCATTTGATCTCAACAGGTTGTAGTCACCCAGAATAATCTTTGATTGCCTAAGCCCTACTAGATCTTTCCAATTGTCAGATCTTCTCTTTTCTTCGGCTTTACCTATTTCTTCCAATATTACATTGGAGCTGATTCCGCAAAAAGGTTCCGGCCCCCAAAAGGGTATTTCAGTCCCCCTCTTCGCTAGTTCATCTGCTATTTCGTTTCCTTCTAGTCCAGTGTGTCCTGGAATCTACATATTGTTCTCGCCTAGTTCATTAAGTTTGCCTAAGCATTCCCACACCATTTTGGAACTGATTACACAAGAACTCAGCGCTTTAATGGCTGCTTGACTATCAGACATTATGATAATCATTTGCCTTCTATATCCTTTGTCAATATTGAACTGGGCACACTTTCTTATTGCGTGAATTTCCGCTTGAAAGATACTTGGGGTTTTTCCCAAGCTTTCAGAGTGTTTGGTGCCGGGCCCGTACACTCCTATCCCAGTTCCTTCTATTGCTTTTGAGCCGTCTGTGTACCATTGAATGGCATTCTTTCCAAGTCTGGTAATGGTATTTGGATCCCATTCCTTCTTGTTGATTAATTCCGTAATTTTATTCCTAGTATATCTTGTTAATTTTAGGCACATAATAATCCACATTTTCTTTTTGAAATAGGTAAAATAACCAAGTTATAATTTAACAAAATATTAGTATGCACATACTTTACAGCCAGTAATGATTTCAACTCCTCGACACCTCAGCCTTTTGGCTTTTACTGCTGTTGGTGTTACTGTGTGTAAAGGGATCAGTTGTTCTTATAAGACTTAACAGTCTTTAAACAATATCCTTCTTTGAAAAATCATTCCTAGGGCGCTCCAGTCCCAGAAGTTTATATCTTTGCTTTGCTTGGCATGATATCGTGTTGTGGTTCCTCCTCTTCCGTGGCAAAACTCACAAATAGGTTCATCCTTGTATGTGCACCCTTTCTTCTACTTAGTTCCTGAGACTCATACATTAGTAGGTAAATGTCACTCTTCTCTCCAGAAGTCTCCTAGGTGCTGTGACCTAGCACGCATTCTGCAAGTATGTTAATGGAGATTTCTTCTTCCATTCCACAGAATCTACAATGTTTTTGCTCCACTAGTCTGAGTTTTTTTGAGGTGCTCATTCAGGCGGTCGTATCCTGTCATTACACCTGTCAAAACTCTTATAGCCGTTTGCGCGGGCATTTTAAGAGTCACTTAAAGAAGCTAAAGTATTACTTAAAGTAAGCCGATTGTTAAGGAAGCCTTAAGAACGGAACCTAGTTACATCGAGAATCTCTATTGCTATTTTAATACAAAGTGCCACTCCAGAGTGTATTATTTTGTTTCCTACTTACTTCTTTCTCCAGTTCATACACATTAACGCATTTGGCATTTAATTTTGGCTGCACCTTAATTCCATCTGAATCCCATACATTTTTGCTGCCATAAACCGTTGATTTGTTCAATATTGAGTGAACAATTTCTTGATTTTCATCTTTTTTTCCTGGATTGGGAGGTCCTCCACCAGTCAGAAACATACTCTTTTTCTCTTCTGCTACTTCTATTCGCACCTCCTTTTTTTATTATCAAACTATTTTTTTAATTATTCTGTACTACTCGCACAAAGATGTGGTGTCATCGCATTAAACTCCGAAGTTATCTGTAGCCAAGCCAATGCTTTTTTCTCATTTGTAACAAAGTCAGTTTTTTTGGTTCTCTATTACATCTTTGTAATTTATTAGGTTTAATACAGCAACTTTTTCCGATGCCGAAAAATGTGATGATTGAACCCGTTTGGAGGACGTTTTTTCAGTATTCATCATGTGCTGCATAGTTTGATCAACAAAAGTAAAAACTCTTTTATGGGCTACTTTTGGGACGGGGTCCGGTGGCACCATTACCAATTTCATTTGAAATGACACGAAAAGTATTAAACAATGCAACGTTGCCGGTGTGTTCCACCTCTTTGCTAAGGATGGGTTTAAGTTCCGCCGGTGCAAAGAATTGCATTTTAACCATACCTTAATTTTTAAGCATGGCTTAATTTAAGTAAACTTTAGAAAAGTCCGCGTAAATGGCCATTAGTCTTGCTCTGATTTAGGCATTCAGTTTTTCTTATTTGATTGTAATTTCCAATGAGTATCTTTGAATGTCTTAGTCCTACTAGATCTTCCCAATGATAGATCTTCTTTTTGCCGTTGCCTTTTTCTTTCAATATTTTATTGTTTAACAGCCTTATACATGAATTTATGGGCCCATAAGCATTTTTTAAAACTATTTGATAATTAGAATACAAGGGACTCAATAATGAACCAGATCGATACTGCGGCTTCAACTTTGTTGTTCTCATATTTCAAACAGAGTTGTAAAAATCTCTTGTTTATCATTACAACATCCATAGATTGGAAGACCGGTTTTTCTTCGAAATGCCACTGTTGGGCATATAAGACGGTTTTCAATTAATGGTTTACTAGGATCTAGTCAGTATCAGATATATTCTTACTTTTTACAAGTTTATGGTCAATTTATATACACATATCAACATTTTTATTTGAATAAAGAGGTTAATATTATTTTCAAATGACGATCGCTCAAGTAATCCACAGCAAATAATTTCCAGTTACGGTAATGACCTAAAATAACTAAAATTTGATTTGCTCTGTATAATAATTAAACCAGCAGGATGTTACATATTTCTTTTCAATTGAAAACTATAGAAATTTAAAAAATATTTGAAACATTCTGTTTAAAAGTTGGCTTCCACAAAATATTTCTTTGATAAATAAATCGATTGCCTTCGTGATATATAATAAATGTATATTTTATGATACTCAGTATGTACTTATAAATAAACGGACTGAGCGAGTGGCAGCATTCATCCTTATATTGGTGGCAGGAAAGTTGTTTAGAACTTGTGATAAAAATACAAACAAGTATCTTTGATACATATTTTAACAACTGTAACAAAAAAAAAACATATACACTGTTGTATACATATTAAACCAAATCCTATATTTTTTCTGCAAAACTTTTTTCCCTCTCTTAAATTGTATAGATATTAGACTTGTGAACCAAGTGACATTTCCAAACCTAACCGAAAATTAGTATTTAGGGCGCATTCAATTCGAAGTGATATCTAAAAAAAATGTTTTGGAAAATTGTGGTCCGGTAAAAATCGCAAATGTTTTGAACAGTTGAGTAAAACAATATATTACATAAGTAAACCAATGAGATTTTTTTTAAATTATCGTTATATTGTCTTTAAATTGCTAAAAGCTAATCATTTTTTGTAAAGTTAAAATTCCATTGTTTAAATAATTGTCATAAACAAATACATTGTTTATTAGATTGAAAAACATCTTTTTTAATCTAGTCCTTATGAAGATAATGCTTTTTTAGAAAAAAATTGTTTCTCAAATAAACTTTTTCATTGCTAAAAAACGCACTTGCCAATTAACAATATTTGTTGTTGCAAAATATGAATCTTGAGGAACCATTTTAAATCATAGGTTTTACGCAAAAATACATTTGTTATAGACAATTTTTTGTTTAATAAACGAATGAAAAGTAAGTTGGAAAAAAAGTATAAAATGAGAGAACATATGATTAATTATTTTGAAAAAATGGATCCTTAACAACAAAAAAATGGTAATTAGAAAGTTAGCAATGGAAAAACGTATTCAACAATCGATTTTTTTTATCAAGGTCTAGATTCCGGATCTTATGAAGAATGTCTGCTTATGACAATTATTTAAACAATGGAAGTTAAAATTTAATCTAATAATTACTGTTATATGTAGCAATTTAAAAACAAGTTAATAAGGATAATTGAAAAAATCTCAAATAATTTTTGAGATATTTGCAAAAAACCGAACCATATGTTTATTAACCTTATTTGTTTACAACTTTTGCAATTTTTGCCGATCCCAACAATTCAGTAACATGTTTTTTCAGATGCCATTTCGAATATAATTCTCGCACTAAATCGCAAGTTTCGGTGGTCCGGATGAACTTTGAAATGAAATGGCACCTGTCTAATTTCTCTAATTCGTTTAAGCAATGAATGAATATCCACTGAGTCATAATCATTAATTTATTTAAATTTGACGTTAAACTGAGTGTAATCTATAGTTTGTAACTTATAAATATCAACCCATGTGACTTCTGTCATAACTGGACTATGTTGTCAAGCTCTTGAAATAGTATGAGAATCTAGTAAATGTCAAATGAAGTTATCAAATATTCTTCTTTTTATTTGGCTATAGGCTAGGTTTAGTTTTTGATAGTTACTGTATATAAACAAACTTGAACTTATTTCTGTATAAAACTTTTATTTGTATGTTAAAAGTACAGCACTAAGTAAGAAATTATTATTTTAAAACCTACTGAGCCTAAATGAGCCTATGTATGAAATAGTTGGAAAATTCAAGATTCGTTTTAATAAAAACAAATTCATATTGTGGTTTATTTTTCTTGGAAATCCACTGTGTGGATGTGTGTCATATTTTAGGAAACTATGATTAGGAACATTCTACATTAAATAATTGTTCTTTCTCCAATTGCAACAGTAACATTTCTAAAGTGACATGGATTATCTGTAAATAAATTGTTCAAATATAATTGCTAAGTATTATGAATAGTGTAACAGAATACAATAAATACAGTTGATTGAGTATAATACTAAACTCATACTTACTTGCTTCGTAGTCAGAAGTAGATGAATAGTAAATACATGAACTATTGCAGTGTTATTAAGTTTCATTTATACGTTAACTTTGACAACTCATCTCTGCTTGTGAAAATTTACTCAGTTTTTCGCAGTTTTTTATAACAAGGAGATGAAATAATCGAAAAATTGAATGATCAATATTAAACTGTCACAACATAACCTTGAAAATGTCAAGACGTCAACTGTACCAGATAAACTATTTTAATCGCGGCAACAGCGCGCATTTTTGCCAACATATAAAGTTTTTAGTGCGACTAATGTTAGTTTGAGTTTAATAATTAAGTAACCCACGAGTTGTATTACATATGAAATCAATTACGAAACCTTTCTTTAAGCATATATTCATATTTTTTGATAACATGCGACCTATAAATTTCAATATTTATTAGGATTAAGGCTGTAAAACATACTGATTGACAGCAGCAAAAGAATGACATAATTCAAGCGAACGTCTCTTTTTTGTCACTTTGATCACGTGGGTTGATATTTATAAGTTACGAACTATATTCTATCACATTCTACATAAAAATCTTGGACTGTCATGAATTCCATGTATCGGAGAACGCAAAAGGAGATTTTTTTTCTATAATTCTGTGCGTTAGTGACAGAATGGTTTTATTTTTTTTTTCATGGAGACCATTAAAATCCTAACTATTCATGATTTTGCAATATCCGACTAGATTAGGTACATTCAAATGGTTTTCATAATCATACAGAATGTCCCATGTTGATATATTTTGTAGAGTATTTCAAAAAGAAAAGGTGAAGTGGTTGAGAGATAAAATGTGGTATTTTTTTCAATTTTTAAAATAGAGCAAATTTTGAAAGTAGTAGAATATTAAAAAGATATTTATTATCAAAAATATTTAAAATATCACAACAGCTTCTGCTATAATATGTGAGAATAGTTTAGAAAATTGCGTAAAATTGTTTTTTCCACGATTATCCAGAAAAATGTTCATTTAATCAGCGTTAATTCAATAATAAACCTCAATTATACAAAATTTCAACTCGCATAGTGTATAGTGATTAGGTCATTTTGCACTAATGGTTGCGATCCTGGAACATTGTAGAGTTTTGTACCACCAGCATAGAAAAAAACAGGTTGACTTGAGCAAGTGTGATGAAACTAACCAAAAACAATAAAGGACCAAGTACTGATTCTTGAGGAATATTGATCGGAAAATCGGAACACACAAAAAAATAATATAAATAACTTTTTGGTATCTTTTACAACAGACCTGTTTGAAATTCTTTCAAACATTTTTCAATATTTCCCGCACTTATTACCTTATTACCAAACTGCAAAAAAAAACAACGTACTCTCGTCGCATAGTAGTAAACAAGTTTGTTTATAAATATTATTTTTGTAGAAATATCATTCATAATTATTCCTTCTTGTAAAAAGAATTCTGTTGAAAGTTTGACATTCATCTGCATGATATTTGTAAATTTAGAAGACATTTTATCTCGATTAATGTAATTATATATGGATTAAAACCTGCTGGTCCTTCGAAGAAGAGTTTATAATACAGTTGTCTTTAGAAATTACATTGGGATTTAATTTCACGACCTATGGAAATTATTTCTCAGGTATAGATACGTCAAATTACCTCTATGATTAATAAACAGATCAAGACCTACTGAGCTTTATCACACTAATCAATCAATCTTTCAAAATTCCTTGTTGTTGCGTTTTTAAATGTTTTTTATAAGAAGCTTACATAACTTTATAATTTGCTATCATTTTCAAAAATAGTTCGGTATGTTGAAATCGAATTTTTAAATTTTGTTGAAAAAATACATCAATTTATCTCACACTTTTTTTTAGATCTCCTTGTGTTTTAGTTAGTAAATTCAATAATCCTATACTTTTATCTCATGTATTGAAAAAAACCTGTCAATATAAGGTTTTGGATACAGTGGAGGAGAATTTGTGACTTGTTTTCTTTGGTCGACATTATGGGAAATCTGTTCAATACGATCTTATGTGTATTCTTACGTATTTATATTAAAATGAAATAAATTGAAAATACAAAAAATATACATTAATAAGTTATATTTGTTTAATACTCAAATTGTATTTAATCATATTTTTGAAACAACTTTTCTCTGCCTCACCCGAGCAATATACCTGACAAAACGTTTAATTTTTTACGTAGTTTTATCCGTGAAACGTTTCCCTATTTTAAACGAAACGTTATGCCAGTGATATAGAAATTATTTTTTGATCTGATACATTCTAATTTTTCATAGAAACCGCACTCACCTCATAGAACAATATAAATTTTGATGTCAAATTTTTTGTCTCCATTTAATACCATTGTTAATCAATTATTATTTATATATGTGTGTCGTTTTTATACTTTTGCACATGAAAGTAAGAATTAGGACAATAATAATGTATTGTGAGTTAAATATTGTGCAAGAGTCGTAACGAGTTACTTGGTCTTTATATTTTGTATTTGCAGATAAGCTTTGTTTTATGTAATTTATAGTATATTAGACTGGGGCACTATGTATATTTATTTTTCATTTTCCCCGGATTTACAGGAAAGTATTGAAATAACTGACAGTTGGCTCTGTGTTTGGTTCCAAGTAACTAGAATCTTCAATTAAAAAAAGGCATCAATAGCAAGGGAGTTTTTACTATAAATTTAATAAAATCTAGTGAGTAACGGGATAAATTTCAAGGAGTTGTTCAATTTTATGTTAACAAACATTTTTTGTGAAGAAATTTGAATCAGAAAAATGTCTCTTCGCAGTGAGGACAAAAATTCTTTTGAAAAAATTTTAAAAATTTCACCTTCAATAGGGAAAGTAATTTTTTTAAGTAATTTTTCATCACTAATCGCTGACAGTTTCTACCCCCATTTTTTAAATGGCAAATATGGGCTTTTGATATATCGTTTAAAAAGTCTCTTCTTTCTCTATTCAAAAATCTTCAAATTTATTGCAAAAATCTGATTACCAAAATACGCTACAACACACTGAAAACCTAGTATGTAATACTTATGTGTCCATAATGTGAAAAATTAGAAAAATATGGACGTCAATGAATTAGATATTCAAAATGTATACCGTGAATGTCTTCGCAACAGCCTAATCTTAAACCGTACACCCTTATTCTCTATAACTTTTGCGACCTCTATTTTTAATTAATTTTCAATTTAAATTTTTTAATTCTATCGCTTATCCCATATTGGGTTTATTAAAATTTAAAACTTTACGTACTTTAACTAATCAAATCAAAATATAATTGATCAATCTCCGAAATTTTAAACAATTTTTTTGATAGAATACACTGTTGAAGATCAACATTTTTATTTGCAACAAATTATAAAATGTAACTCGAAAAAATTAGAATATTAATAAATAAAATAATTATTTCAGTCTTGAAGGCATATATAAAAAAATATTTATATACATCCTTAACAACAAATTCCCAAAATTTTGAACACCTTTCACTATAGATAACAACTTGAAGTTTATTAAAAATCAATTACAAAAGATAAAGCACGTGTTCGTCTTCCTTGCCTACTTTTTTCTTTGATCTACTTATGCCTAATCAAAGGAAAATGTCGACAAGGGAGACCAGCATGTGTTTGTAGCACCTGCAAACGATTTTGGACAAACTTCGCTCACTATATTATATTTGAAACGTAAGATATTGGTACTTTTCTGCTACAAACAATAAACCCTGTGTTATTATTCGTTTTGAATGGTTTTCAGGTAGATCATAAGTTTCCGCCGCTCTGTTTGTATTAAAACTTTCTTGAAATTTATATTCTAAATAATTCGAGGGAGATTTTTTTATATCAATAAGAAGGGATGTCAAGTTGAGAAAAATAAGCATTTTGGACACTTTATTATTTTTTGCTGTTAATCAAGATTGTTAGACCAGAAAACCTGAGAGGTTGTCGTAAGAGAAATAACCAAGTTCAAAAATGGAAATTTTGACCTCAAAGACTCACCTCTTTCTGCAGTCCATTTGAATTTGATGATTTTTGCACTAAAAATAGGGAGTTGACAGGTAAAAATCATTTTTGGAAAGAAGTATTGAGTACAGTTTCCGTTAGGCGAAAGCAACGATTTTGCTGCTTTAGAATCTTCATCAAATACAAAAAAAAAGAAGATACCAAAAATACTAATTTTCTTCTACTTGTCATTCCATTTTAAAGAACTGAAAATGAACCCGAACAAGTATAAAACAAAACTTTTATTCCGGTAGAACAAAACATACCCTATTAAATTATTTAAAACATTTAATTGCATCCAGATTGTTATAATTTAAACACGAACGATAAAAACTAGAAATGTCTGCCATCAAACAGAAATAATTTGAATACTAAATATATTCAAAATTTTCGAGAAGTATAAATAAAATAAGTTTTTATTTAAAATTCCACTCTGTGATCAGAAACTTGACCTAAAGATTAAGAAATACCTGGTAGACTCCCAATATGAAGTTACTTGATAAATAAACCCCAGGTAGTTCTCTGCTTTCCGATGTTTCTTTTAGATTAGAATATTGTGTTGTTGTGAGCTTTTCTTTATGAAACTTTTTACATTTTACACTTATTATTTATTCATAAAGGAAAGAGCAAAAATTCCATGTTTAGTGTGCTGCTTTATTAGTTAAGTGAAACGAAACAATTAGTGCAGGGTATAGTTGCGCATTCGTTTGAAAAATTGTTTTCGTAATTTTTTTTTAATGTCCGGGAGGGTCTCTTGACTATAAAAGTGCATGATGACAATTGATATATTTTGGCCTATAAAAAAAATGAAAAATAAAAATGCTGCAAAAAAATTTTTTTTACATTCTATTATTGTTTTTATATCACTTAGACTACTTTGAATAAAGTCTTTACATTCACTACCGTGTATCTTCAACCCATCATTTTTTATAAAATTTTGAAAATTAAAAATCGTCGAAAATTGTGATTTTCTTGAATTAAATAGTACACCTGAAAAAAAGATATAGGTACCATGATTTCTATTTTTTAATAAATATTTAAACTGTAATAAACAATATTTTATCAATTATTGTTTTTTCACGGCCGGGAGTAGAAATCAGTTTCTATGACATCAAAATTAAAACAGAAGTAGTCCATTATTCCCAAGGGAGTTTACATTATGGAGAACGTTTTTCATTACTTCTGTTTTAATTTTGATGTCATAGAAACTGATTTCTATTCCCGACCGGGAGAGATGCTATTTTGTCATCGGTGCATTGTAGCCCTCGGGCTTCAAATTGCACCTATGCCAAAATAACGCATTTCTCTACCTTATAGTATAATGTACTATTATTATTCTTAATAACAATAAGCTCATTACGCGCATGCAATTTAAGGAAAATTATAGTTTGAGGCTGCTAGAAGAAAATATAAACAGATTACTAGTTACTATTGCTGTGAAGATCATTTTGATGTAAGTAATTATATGTGTGTGTATTTGTCTGTACGAACCCAGTCATTCTGTCAATTTACAAAAAATATCTAATACAAACAAAAATAAAAACTAATTGTAAATACGTTAACGAAAGCTAATAATGGTAAAAGTTAAATTTATAAAATAATCTAATAGCAGTAAAAATAAATCGGAAGTAAATTCAAACAACTTGTAAGTCATCCTCTATAAAAGCAATGACAAAAACGTTACCCATAAGTACTTCATCACAATTTTAAAAAAGAAGACGATAGAATTGTGACCCTATGTCAAAATTTAATCGATTTTCTGTTAAAAAGTAGCAAAAAATTGTTGAAGCACTTTTTCTGCCCCTCTCCTAATGTCATACATAGAACTGGGAGTGAAATGGCAATACGCGCATTTAGTGAGAACGTCACGACTGCCATATGTCAAGTTTTTGGATGCAAACAAACTTTTATGATTGTGTTAAATTAGTTGAGTAATAATAAATATATCATGTTCATACCTTTTTAATCGTTATATATTATTAAAACAATAATACAGCAAATATATTTCTAAAACACTTGTAAATAGAACAGCCAAAATTGATTGTTTGCATCCAAATTCTTGACATGTGACAGTTTATGACGCGCACTAAATGCGCGTATTCTACTCTCCCTAATGTGCAATCGCGTACACAGCATATTGTTATTAAGAATAATAATCATAATAATTAATAAAATATTTGAAATCTGATTACGCCATATTGTTTATTATAGTCTAAATATTTAATAAACAAATAGAAATCATGAAATATACTTTTTTCAGGTGTACTATTCAAATTAAGAAAATCACGATTTTCGACTATTTTTAATTTTCAAAAATTCATAAATATTCATGGGCTGAAGACACGGTAATGAGAGTAAGGACTTTTTTATTCAAAATGGTCTAAAGAATATAAAAAATAATAATTCATCGCAAAACAGATTTTTGCAGAGTGTTTAGTTTTCATTAAAAAAAAGATAATTGTCATCATACACTTTCATTATCAGGAGAGCCTCTCAGAAATTAAAAAAAAATTACGAATTAAAACAATTTCGCAAACGAATGCGCCATTAAATCCTTTATTATCAATTTTTTGTAATTACTGACGATACCTACAGGGTTTAACTGTGTAGGGTGGAATTTTAGTAGGAATTCTGTTTCATTTATAATGGACAAATTACCAAAAAATCGGATCCAAACTGATAAATTTGAAAATTAAATAAATTTACTCAAATATAAAGAAAAAACATTGTTGTTTTTCTGTGAATATTTGTATGTAAATAAAATCAGGCATAAATTTATTTTTTGCAAAACAATTATATCGAAATTGTTTTCAATTTACAACAGTTTCCATTTATAATAAAATATACAGGGTAATGATGTACGAGGAGCAGTGCCATCTGCAGTATTAAATGGACCGGTTTGTCTATTATTTGATTCCTACGTAACACCTTGGTTCACCACATTTCCATCAAAGAAACGGCTTGGCAGAAAAAGCAGTGGGCAAAGCCAAACAAATTTAAAAAAAATTACTTGAAATTCGTGATTTTAGGGAAGGTGTAATGCAATTCATCAACTCTCTTATCATAAGTCTTGGTGCAACCCCAATCCAAATTTTTTATTAAAATATCCAAAAATAGAGTGCGTTCTCGAACACAACCTTACACTCTTAACCCCATTCAAACAAATGGCTCTTGACTATCCAACATGATGATAAATCATTTGCCAACATAAACAATGTAAAAGTCTTGCCATTTCATATTATTAAAATGTAATAATCATCCGATGAATTCTTTTGTGGTTCCTCAATATCTCCTTTAATAATAATTATATAATTGAGATAAATGTTTAAAAAATGATTTATTTAATTTTTGACAATATACAACAATTCATTAATACATGAATGAATGTTTATAAACAGGATATATTGAAGATTTATGGCTGTTGTATTCAACTGTGGTAGATATTGTGAAGAAAGTTTAATGTGAATCAATTAAGAATACTTTATTTATTGGTTAAATAATATTCACAAGATGGTGAATCTCAAAAAAATGAAGTATAAGTGATGTTTACAATTCATCCTTTCACTGGTAAGCAACAAGTTGTGAACAGTTTTACAGTTCTGAAATTACCAGTGTCGTATCATTTGATATATAGCAATACTATTTACCCATTCAAATAAGAATACAAATTTATATTATTAACAGAAAATGAATAATGTGAAACTATACATGTTTATAATCGAATATCGACGGCAACTAATGTGAATGTCACCCCAATATACACACATGCATACTACTGACTTTCCAAATCTAGGCCCAGGCCTTCTTGTTACTGAATTCCTTACCACTTTCTTTGGAAAGTTATACTTTTTCATCATACCATCCTGAGACAATTCCCACATTTCTAAAAAAGGAGAACGTCTTTTTTAATGATTCCCTTTCAACTTAGTCTATATCTTATCCATTCGGACTCTGTATATTTTATTATTAGGTGAAATTATCGTGAATTAAAATAAAAAAATATCGCAAAACTTGTGTTGGAAACAATAAATATATGCATGATTTTATGTCATGAAAAATCAAGTTATTTCGTTTAAATCGACTTGACTTTTTACCACGTGCTCTCTTAAAGCACTTTGTGTGATTCTAGAAAAGTTAGTTGAAAAAATACATGGGCAAGTATGACAATTACTAAATTTTGTATGTCACATGTCATGTCCTTACGTTTTAGTTCAACTACCAACCTGTGTAATAAAAGTCATGCTTGACTTTCGTTTCTCGTTTAACAACATCTTAATTTCAAATGCATTCTTCTATTTTAGTAATAATTGTTGACTCATATCTGATTTCTAATGCCCGATTTCACTTCCTTGGCTCAATAAGTAAGCCAGGCAAAAAAAAAATTGATCTCGCTGCACCGTCATGTAAGCGATGCTTATATGCACGAAATTTTTAGCACAGTCCATTCAAGTGAAGACACACGGTATTGTACGTAAGCGTGGCTGTTAATTATATTTTTACTTGTACTGTTGCAGTAATTATATAATGTGTCCATTTAATAACTGGCCTATTTGTGAGTTTATTTTGTCATATATTATCTTCTAACTATTTATAAGTCCAATCAATCTATCCAAAATGTTTTAATGTTTTCCACGGCCATGAGAAAGAAGCATGATTTTTATTATACTTTTAATATTTTGCAAGTCTCTCAAATTCTTGTTTAAAAAATTAGAAAACTGTTCATCTGAATAAATCTGCAAATTATTATTTGTCGAAGACCTTTTTATTTGTGTATATTTCACGTTCAGTAGAGTCAAAAAATTTGTAAATCAAAACCTTCAAATAGAAAAATATACCACATAGGTGCCAGAATTCTAATCTTTGTAAAAAAAATAACAATCGTATTGTATAATTAAACAGAGATTATAGAAAAAATGTTTATATAACCAAACATTTTTATAGGTTTTCTGTAATCTCCGTATTCTATAAGACTTTAGCTAAGGAAATAGTATAGATACATTTTTGTCTGATTTACTGTGTTATTTTTACATTTTTTTGTAATTTTTGATCAGTTTTTAGTAAGTTATTTTTTTAGTTGTTAGATTTGTGTACTATAATCTTAGGCTAGCTTCTTTATTAATTTCTTCTCCGTTTTCTGAGTGTATGTTTGACATGTTTTTTCTAAGACACATTTATTTTAGCAGCTCTTTGGTTCCTTTAACTTTGCCCCTTGTAAAGTATATTATGTGTAAAAGTGCCATTTACAATATATTTTTCTAGTTAAATAGAGCGCTTATGTCTTGTGACTTAGACACTATATTATTATACAGTATTCAGTCGTAAATATACAAGTATTATACAACAAGTATTTTGTTAGTTTTTATTAACCTCTAAACTCCGTTTTACATAAGAAGAAGCCACGTGAAGTTTGCCAACTGTCTTGCGCAGAAACCAAAATCGGTCTTGCTTATCTATGTCGACCGTTTCATGCCATTGGCGTTACAAACGATGTTTCATGGCGATATCCATATTATTATTGACATTTGAGGCTGAGTTTGAAATAAAATCACTTTTAGAAACTTACTAGAATATTTGCTTTAAAACCGATTACAATTTATCCAAATTCATTAAAAACAACAAATATAAATCTTCAAAATTAAAAAGTCAGGAGTTTATAAATTAAAATGTGGTAATGACAACTGTGATAAAATTTATATTGTAGGTAGAACTTTTAGGAATTTTAAAACTAGAATTTCAGAACACAAACGTACCTACCTAAGATAACCAAAAATTAGATTCCAACTATTCAAATCATTTATTAGGAAACCAACACACTTTCGATTCAAATTTTGAAATTTTGCATATAGAACCTAAATCCCTCAAATTAAATCTTTTAGAAGCTCTTGAGATAAATAAAAACAAATATTCAGATAATCTTCTTAACGAACAAATAGATATCAACAATTCTCTCTTATTAAACCTTTTTACCTAGAAACTTCAGGTAAGATTGTTGAGAATGAATTTCCAGGTAAACTTGTTCAATACTTTAGTTAATCCCATATACTTAGACACTTTTTTGCTATTTATTTCCATGTAAATAGATTATAATACTTTTTTCAATATCCGTAAAATTCCCTGTTACTGCACTGTATAAATTGAAATTTTTTTATTATACCTCCACTCGTTTGAGAAAGCTACTGTGTTAGCGAAACGCGTCACGAATCTATATTGAACTTAGTTCAAATATACAGAGTTCGGCAAAAGTCCGGGACCGGACAAATATTGAAGAAAATATGAATTTTGCGAAAAATCTTTTTACACCACAAATTTTACTCCAATTTAAACTATAATTTGAAAATATTTTGAAATATACAGGGTGTTCCAATAAAGTGTGGCGTATCAAAGTTATATTTTTGATATAACAAATTCTAGCAAATTTTCTCTTACATCTAAATAGTTGGACATTCGTTGAATGTATTCCACGATTGAGTACTAAATATCTCTTTACAGGGTGTTCAGAATTTTTTCATTTCCATTATTAGATCATTCAATATGCAGTATCAGGCTTATTTTAAACGGAACACTCTGTATTTTAATAATTCACCATATTCAAAAAAATATCCTCTTTCGAATGGTATGAGGGTGTCCTATACCTAGGTATTATACTTTTCGTGCAATTTACAATTTTCTTAAATTGTATGCTAAATCGATTTTAAAACATCTGCAATTCTCTCTAAATTTTATACTAATTATCTTGACATAGTAATATAGACATAATAGATCACGTTTCAAGCCTTCAGAAAATATAGGGTTTTGTTATCCTATACCGAGTGGTTAAAAAGATATAGCCACTCTCACAGAAAAATCACTACCCACTTAGAGACATTTATGAAATAACAAACAAAAAGTATGTTTTAAACATTAAAAAACTTCAAAAAAAGATATCTAGTATTAATTTCAATAACATAGTAGACCTTATCTTTTAATAGTAATAATTAGTAAGTATTTCGCAATAATGAATATTTTAAAATAATGATCAACAAGGTAGGTACATAATTATCCTCTAGTGAATAATTAAGATATTTAGTAGCCGTGCAGCAAGCCATGGAACTGTCATTATTAAAACGTCAAACATAAGTTTCGTTATGGTGTCTTGTTAAAATTTTTAGTAACCGTCAATTAGTTTTGGTAGTAGAATTTTAAGTATTGTTGCCCAAGTTATTTTGGGCGTCGCCGTATTCCGGCAACCGAGTTCCTTCACGGTACCGAAGGGAAAGGGATTATAGGATTATAGGAAGATAATAACAGTCATAAGATGTATTTTTGTGAAGTAAATTATAATAATTTTCAATAATAACCCAACCAACCTAACCCTACCAAACCACCTTCGTATATTTTTAGTCAATTTTTGAAGAATAAATTATAATAATTTTCAATAATAATCCAACCAAATACCAGAAACCGCGACATGAGCTTGAAAAAACTTAAAATTTTCCACCAACAGCATTTTTTGCCTTTTTCACTCAACATAAATTTGACTTCCATCTTTATAAATTACCACTTCAACTGAATTATTAGTAAATAATTTAAGTTTTATACAGTTCCTCCACCTACCTGTTGATGGCAATTAGGGTTTTAAAACCCCCATTAGTATACAGGCCCCTGGTGGAGGAACACGGCTATGGAAATAATCCCTAGAAACACAAGATGGATTATTATCGCAGGTAAAGTGGAGGAACTCGGTGACACCGGTTATTTTAGCGTAAAATGGCATTTTTATCAGAAAGAGAAAGAATTACAATTTTGATGATGGTAGGTTATGGAGATCGAAGACGATCGTATCAAGATGTATGTAATTTATTTTACCTTTTACCAATATGTAATATCAAACATTACGATACTGATATGAGTTTCGTAATGAGATACTTTACCGTAGTAGTGCGGTAAAGTAAAATTAATTGGAATGAACGTGTAAAATTTGCAGTTTTTCGTATCTATTGCGGGATTTAGCGGGTACTAGGGTTTGTATTGCGTTATTTCCAGCAAGTTCTATATCAGAATCCACACTTTCATAGCCGGAACTCATGTTGATACAATTATAGCAAATTGAAGTGAACGCGTCAAAATTGACAGTTCGGAAAATAAATCAACAATGAGCGTAACGATTGCTTGTTACATGATTCTATTATCATTCATTTCAGGAATACTGACTAATTTTGAGAAAATAATTAACATTATTGGTAGTACGTAAAATAATGTACTATATTCGTATCGTAATAGTTATTTACGTAATAAGTGGGATATGTGTTACGTACAAAATTTTATCTACAACTGTTTATTAGTAGGTATTATTAAAAGTACTTATATCATAAAATTTTATTTAAAAAAAATACTCCAATCAAACGTATTGACTGCAAACATAAGGTACTGTGATCATATTTCGTAACCATAGTAACCATAGCAAAGTCAAACAAAGCTGTGGAAATAAAATAAATTAGTTGTCATTGAATTGTCGAAGTTAAATGAACAACTATCTTCGAAAATGAGTGCAAGCGAAGACAATCTCCCTTCAGATATAGAAAGTGCAGCTTCAAGTGTTATTTCAAATCTTGTGCCAGAGAAATCACGAGAAAAATACTAGCTGGCTTATGATCGTTACGAGAAATGGTGTCGAGAAAAGAAGGTTGGAAACATGAGTAGTGAAAAAGCATTATTAGTATATTTTAACGAGCTAAGCAAGATACAGAAGCCTTCATCCCTTTGGTGTTACTATTCCATGTTACGAACAGAATTTTCAATTAAGTAGAATGTCGACATCAAGAAATACTTACATTTGATAGCATTCCTAAAACGAAAATCAGAAGGGTACAAACCTAAAAAGTCAAAGGTATTAACAAAGGAGGAAACAACCAGATTCTTAACAAATGCGAACGATGAGAGATATTTGTGCATGAAGGTATGTAAGACTCCTGTGTAGATTATAAAAAGGTGTATTCATATTATATTCACTTTAAGGTTATATTGATCTTTGGTTTGGCTGGTGCATGTCGGCGGGAAGAGCTAACAAATATGTTGTTTGAAGATATGGAAGATCAAGGAATTCGCTATCAAATTACTATACCAAATACCAAAACAAAGGTGTCTCGAGAATTTTTTATAACATCTGGAAATATTGACGGCGTGAATCTAGTTGAAGTCGTCAGAAAATACGTTGCATTGAGACCTAAAAATTGCGAACACAAACGATTTTTTGTTGGATACCGGGCTGGAAAATGCACAAAACAACCAATTGGTATAAATACTATTGGTAATGTGCCGAAATTAATTGCCCAATTTCTTGAATTGCCTAATCCAAGAGAATATACTGGACATTGCTTTCGAAGATCTTCAACCACACTTTTGGCTGATTCTGGGGCAGATCTTTTGAATATAAAAAGACATGGTGCCTGGAAGAGTAATTCTGTCACTGAAAATAAAAAACGAACAGCAATGAAAATTTTGGGACAAATTGAAAACATTCCTTCGACATCGGGAAATATTCAGAATTAAAATATAAGCAATTATTCTAGTCAAGCGTTGGGTATGTCAGCGTCTGGAATTAATTTATACAATTGTAAGGAGTGCACTGTAAATATATACAATAAATAATTTGATTATATGTACCCTAAACTACATGTTATAAAATAAATATTTAATTCTGGTTTTAATATTTTTCTTGATTCTTATTACCGCACTAGTGCGGTAATGTATTCAAAAACGCACTAGTGCGGTAATATACGTCATTATGACACTTAAAATAGTGTCAAATCGTACCTGTTACATGACAGTTGTAGATAAATTCATATTACGATATTCAATGGGTTATCAAACTCGGCCTAACGGCCTCGTTTGACAAATTTCCCATCTCATTTCGTAATATGAATCTTTACGACACTCATATCGTAAATATCTATAATGATACTTATCCAAATAGAAATCCTATATCAAAATCAACTGTAATTAGAATTAAACACTGCCACAGATGACAATACATCTCTGAATGTGCTATTGAACGTTCGTGACACTCCAAAAACTTCAACAACTGAATTGGTTCTGAACCATGAAATAAGTGATAGAATATTAAAAGTAAACAAATATCACCCTTACAAAGTTCGGCTTGTTCAGGAGTTGAATGAGGATGACCCAGATAGAAGATTAGAATTTTCTAAAACAATGATGGCACGAATTGATGCAATATTAAATAAATTGTTTATTAATTCTGTATTAATTAATTATTTTCTAGGCTGAATTTTATTATAGTAGATTTATTTAAATCGTCGCCAAAAAAATGTTGTGTACGCCACGGCTGGACTCGAAGTGTTAGTTTTAAGTTAGTTAGTGTTAAGTTTTTTGGACTCGCCAGTTGCTCAACTCGCTTCACTAGTCTCGCAATTTTCAGACTCGTCCAACAAAGTAGCACTTTCAGTCCTTGGCATACAAAAATAACGATTACCCACTATCGGTACTCCGAAAAAATACATCCACTTTGACAAACTATTGACACAATTTCAATGCTAAAAATGTGCTATTGCTAATTATTCAAATAATTATTCTAATTTTTAAAACCGTATAAAAAAATATAATCAGCGATAAGAATGATAATACATTCAATATTTTATTTTCACAACACAAGGCCGATAATAAAATTAAATTGTGATACTTTGTGGAATACCTACCAGTAGAACTATGTTGCTTTCAGTTGCGCTATTCTTTTATATAAGTAAGTTACATATTTATTTTATATTTTTAGATGTGCAGTTGTATTATTTAAACAAAATTACTTAACTCTAGGAAATGGTTGGTGAAATCGGGTAATAGTGCTATCGGTTCTTTTTTGACAGCCTATGACATTTGATAATCTCAAACTCCAGCTGGTTTGGGATGACGTTAACGTATTTTTCTTATACTTGCGTATACCCTGTTTTTAAATAAAACTGTATATCATGTATTTTTTCAAATGTTATGTATAGCGAATGCAATTTGTCCGAATCCAAAATGTACACACTTAATGGTATGTACTTTTCTAGAAAGAATCGACCATTTTTCAAATATAACAGTTTAAGTTACAAGATGCGCCTAAAAATTTTATAACACAATTTACGTTTTTAGAAAATTTGAATGATTTCAGAACAAACTTTGATTGTTTTTATAGTGTAATAAATATATTCTACCTTTACGCTTGATCTTATTATATTTTTAAACACTAATTACTATTTCATTTATTTGCACCATGTATAGTAGGTAATACATAGATGTATATGTCAGGATCAAACAGCGATATCGGCCAATGGTCGAAAAATACGGCCAAAACGCGTTCTGGCCACTAGTATATTGCCAATGTCAGAAATATCGTTTTCCGGTCGTTTAGTGTAGACCAGAACGCGTTCTGGAGCCTTTGCAATTGTCAGAATGTGTATTGACTTTCCCAAGTTAGTCTGAAAGAATTTTGTTATTCGTCTACGTATAATTCTGGTGACTTAATGGCATACTTAAAACATCTACTTGTTTTTACACGAACTATTGTTATGACACTTGCTGTTACATAGTACCCTTACTTACAGAGGTAAAGGTAGCAAAAGCTTGTAAAAATAAGGGTAAGGGTACTATGTAACAGCGAGTGTCATAACAATAGTTCGTGTAAAAACAAGTAGATGTTTTACGTATGTGTCGTTTGCAAGCTGAGACATGCACAAAATCGGTTTTTGGACGGTTTAATTGTGTGTTAGACGCGTTCTGGCAATCGCAAAAGGTCCCGAATGCGTTCTGGTCTACATTAAGCGGCCGGAAAGCGTAATTTCGGATTTTGGCATTATGCGTTTTGGGCGTATTTTTCGACCATTGGCTGAAATCGGTGTTTGATCCTAACATATACATATTATAACTAATAATTTATTTACACCCTCTATAATAATTCAATTTAGAACTTAAATATCTCACTAATTATCTTAAATAGTTCACTATTCTACTGACTTCCGATTACTAAAAACTTTCAATCACTTTCAAAAACTAACGTGTATCTATGTATAGTCTTTTTCAAATCTCGGGGTTTCCTGAATCTTCTATGTTTCTCATATTCGTAAACGTTTATGGTATTACTGGTTACAGCAAGCAATTTCGGAACGCTTTACAGTAGCAGTAATCTTAAACTGCTGAAGATTTTCGGAACGTATTGGTCAGTAACAGTGTTTGAAAAGGAACAAACAAAGCATAACCCATTTATTTATCATAGTGAAGTGAAATGATGGCTGAAATTAATCAAATCTTATTGGATGAAATATTAATCGATAGCGATACTGATTCAGAAAAATCAGATCTGCATAGATTTCTAATAAAACAATCTGTCTCAACGCTCTCAACCACAGATCACCTACTCTCAACAAATACATAACCTAACTTATTCCAATTTGGGGAAGAGATACTGGGAGAGTGCATGACCACTTCTGTAACAATAGTATATGTATCAGTATATGTTTAGCCTCTAACAGGGTTTCTTGAAAATTGGCGCCAAATCATTACCAGTGAATTTCAGTAAAATCGGAATGACAAAATTTACTGGGCAGTATTGTTCAGGAATATCGGAACATAACCGCTGTCACTACCGCCAGTCGGTGGAATTCGTTGGTGTTCACGCCTAGCTACGTTTTCGTAGTATATAGATAGGGGCATATTTTTGAAGATTTATAAAAATGGTTTGCGTTACAGTAGAAAAAGCGGCGTTCTGTGTTATGATCCTTTGTGATGAATTTGAAATCTGTAATAGCAACGCTAATATTGTGGAAAGTCGAAAGTGATAATAAAATGAGGGTAATTTTCGAAAAAGAACTATCTACTAGGAAGATTCGAATGTATTTTTGGTTTAAACACAACAATGTTTCAAAATATATGTAAAGATACACATAAAGTTCGACTTTGACAAAAAATTGTTGGTGCATATTTTATAACTTTTTTTTTATCAGAAATCCCACTTTCAACTGTGAATTTTAAGTTTGGTACGTCTTAGTTACCAGAGAAAAATGTACTCTTGTTTCAACTCGATGAAATAAGCCGGATAGGAAATAGCTATATATTTGTATAACAAGGGAGGAAAGTGCTACTTTTCCTCCCGAGGATGAAGTTTACTAGTAATCTTTCAAGGGAGGGAAAGTCACTTTATCCCCATGTTATACATATGATTTTTCCGCCTCCCTCAAATAACAAAGCATTTTTAAATACTTTATTTATGAAACTAACAAACAAAATTTATTAAAGAACTAAAACTAAGAAGTAGGTTCAGTATAACTTATAGGCACGCTATTTTCATTCTTGCGTCCTACATATCTTTAATTTGTGGTACAGTAATTGATTATACTAATGTACTTAATGTATGTAAGTACTAGGGAGGAAAAGTACGATTTTGCTCCCTACAATGAGGCCAGGAAATCTATACTTTGGATAAAGGAAGGCGGAAAAATATTTATTTTGTAGAACACCTATGCCTGCGCCTATACCAGTTTGTATATTAATGAAAACAATCGGAAATTTCATACGTTCGTTCTAAAACAGCACACGGATGTCTTTTGTGTCTCCTAAAAATATCCCATTGAGATATACGAAGATAGATGGGTGTCCAGAAACTCCTCTGCCACAAGCAAACTACAGATTCTAGATGTTATTTTAAGGGTCGTTAACGAAGCAATACTTGGGGCAACTGAAATTCTGGAAATATAATGGTAGAATTTGTTATTTATTTAAAATTTAGTTTATCCAGAAGCTCCTCCTAAGGTTGAAGTTGACGTTATTGTCAGTTTTTTAAGAATATCTCAAAAATACCGCTGCCTATTTAAACTTCTAACTTGGTACACTGTATATCCCTGCTGTGATAAATTGAATACTACAAAGCCACGATTTTTATTGTCATCACAAGCGTAAAACGTTTTATTGTGTACCTATTCGTGTTTTGAAAAATTTTACATTACACTCAAAAACTATAAGGTATTTTCTAAAGAATTCTAACGGGCTAAGATCCGGAGAACGAGCAGGCCACTCTATGAATCCTCTATGTCCAATCCATCGATTTGGAAAATTCGCATCCAGAAAATCCCTAACCCGTTTATCGTAGTGGGGAGGTGCTCCATCTTGTTGAAACCAAACATTTTGTGGTAATTGCCCATTCTGTTGAAGTGCAGGAATAATTTCGTTATTTAGTAGATCCAAATACTTGTCACCATTCAAGTTTCCGTCGATAAAAAATGGGCCTATAAGCCTATTTTCGACAATTCCCATCCAAACATTTAACTTCTGTGGATGCTGGTTATGTGCTTCATGAATCCAATGAGGATTCTCATTTGACCAATACCTTGAGTTATGGCGATTAACCATTTAAACAAAAAGTTGCCTCATCGGAAAAAACTGTTAGAAGCAAAATTGTCGTCGACATTACAGATGTCCATTAGCCGTTCGCAAAATTCCAGCCGTCGGTCAAAATCATCGTCTGACAATTCTTGAACCAACTGTACCTTATACGGATGATACTTTTCACTTTTTAATATCCTTTCTAAAGAACGTCGACTGATACCATGGTTTAGAGTCAAATTTGAGGTGGAAGTTTGAGGTGATTCTTCTAAATCGATTGCAATATTTTGTTCAACAGTTTCGTTTGTTGCAGTCCGCGGTCTTCCAGGTTTTAGCAAATTTTTTACCATCCCAGTTGTATTAAAACGTTGTAATGTTTTAGTTACTGTTGAGAGTGATATAGTATTTCTCTCCGGATGCAAATTATTAAAAATATGACACACTTCTTCATGAGTTCTAACACGATCATCATTAAAATTTCAATACGCTCTGTTTCACTTAATTGAACCATTCTAAATTGTAAAATTTATTTCCTTCAATTAGAATTTGACACTTGGAGAACAAAAGACGTACTAAACAGTACTCGTTTATTTTATTACTATGCGTATACAAACAACATCAATTAGTTTATCTAAACAGTTTTTTGCTCTAATGCAAAAAACTCAAAGGAGGTTGATTAAAGTGCTATATTCCTCGTTTTTACAATTTTTTTCACACTAAACTCAGTATGTATGAACTCAAAATAACAAGCTCTTTCAAAATCTGTAAAAATATATAGGGTGTCTCATTTGAATTAAAGAATTTGATGGCATTTCCAGTTAAACCGGAAGTATATTATTAACAAAAAAATGTACATCAGATTCATTTTGTTCATTGCACTTACCTGCAAATTTTCATAAATATCGTTCTTTTCCTTTAAAAGATATTTACTTGGTTCCATACTTTATCCCAACGCCGTATACCACAAACCTATAACCTAAGTATGAACAAAAAGTTGAATCAACGATGGTAGTCTATTTGGCAAAAATTTTACCTAACCTAACCTGTTATACTCCTCCCAAGGTGTGTTATACAATGTACCAAGTTTGAAGTTTCTAGTGGTCTGATTGAATTATCTTGTATTATATGACCAAGATACTTTACTCTGTCTAATGCAAAGGTGCATTTTGTGAATTTTAACCTAAAACCTTCTTTTTGTATAGCTTGTAGTAATAGTGTTAGATGGTTAATATGTTCAGAGAAAGATTTTGAGAATATAAGAATATCATCAATGTAGTTAACTGCGAAATTAGTGAGTTTATATTTTCGCAATATATTGCTTAATATTCTCTGAAATATTGCTGGTGACGTTTTTAATCCAAAAGGTAGGCAAGTCCATTGGAAATGTCCTTCTTGTGTTACAAACGCAGTCTTTTTCCTATCTTCAATTCGTAGTGGAATTGACCAGAACGCAGAATTTATATCCAGCGTCGAGAAAAATTTACAGTTTCTTGTTCTTACCATTAGGTCTTCGATTAATGGAAATGGTTGAGCTTGCGGTACCACTATTTTGTTTAAATCCCTGAAGTCTATGCATAGTCTTGATTTTCTGTTTTCTTCTTTTCTGAAGGCTAAAGTTACTGGTGCAGCGAATGGACTATAAGATTCTTCTATCAACTTTTCATCCAATAGTCTTGATATTTGTTCTTCTATTTCTTTCCTGTCCTCTACAGTACATCTATATGGTCTTTTACTACAATATTTATCCGTTAACAAGTCAATTCTTGCTTCATAGTCTTTGACTGTACCGATATCATATTTGTCTCTAGCGAAAACTGATTTGTGTTTATCAATCAATTTATTAATATCATTTTTTTGGTCCCAGTCTAGATGATTTATTGTTATCTCAAAATCGGTTTCATTAATATGTTCATTAAAATTTACTCTACATTCGCCTGAACTATTGTTTAGATTTTCTTCACCTGACAATGTTGGATTTATTTGTTTATGGTTCTTATTTTCTTCTGGATTTTCATACATTTTATTATTTCCGCACAGTTTTTCTATTTGGTTTCTTTCGTGTGCACATGGAATAGTTTTCTGAGTTATTTTCAATTTTTCATCTTGAATTAATTTGAACTGCTTTATTAAGTCTAGTCCAATTAAAAAGTCGTATTGAAAATTTTTTTCATCTATAATGTAGATATCAACATACTTTTCAATTTCAAATATTTTCACTTTTAAAGTTGTCAAACCACTTGTTTTCTTCACACCATTAATTGTTAATAGATTTGCATGATTTAGAATATTATTTTTATTTTTTTTTATTTCTAGTAATTTTGAATTTATCAAAGAAACGTTTGATCCTGAATCATAAATTCCAAATAATTCTAATTTATTCTCTAAGAGCAGTTTGACTTTTATTAATGGTGTATTTACTCGTTTTTTTGATCAGCTTCATTCAATTCAACTTCTAGTTCTGAGTTATTCACGTGTTTTATAAAGCTTCTTTTTTCAGTACCCTTCTCACATTTGAACCAACAGGTATCTTCAGAATGATAGCGAATACCTTTATTTAATTTTTGACAAATACCACATTGCATTTTATTTACAGTTCTTCCATCTGTTTTTGTAATTATGTTTTTCTTTTTTAAAAAATTATTTTTTCTATTCATCATATGCTCGTATTTACTAACTTCATTGAATAAACCAACTGAATCATTTATTGTTTCTCTGTCAATTTTATTTAATATGAATTCCGGTAGACCAGCTGCAATGAGATCAAGTAAGGTACCTGTATCAATTTTTCTTCTCATGTTTAACAACAATTTTTCTTTTTTTAGGGCATATTCCAACAATAAACCATCTGTATATTTAAAGTTCAATGCATAAGTAACCGTGCTCCAGCCTTTGTTCTCAAATGATTCACAAAATTTGTATTTCCATAGTAGCCATTCTGAATCCATTGTCAGCTTTAACATCATTGAGCCGTACCAGTCCACACAAGATTTATCCATAAACAAGCGTAAGATCTCAATTTTCTCTTTATCTTCTGTTATATCAAAACGAAGACACTCTTTTTCGAAGATATCAATCCACTGACTTGCATTTGCGGTTTTACTTGTGAATTTTTCAACCACAAATTTATCTGCGATAAGTTTCAAGTTATGTTGACTATTTGTCTGTGTATTTTGTATTAGCTTTTCAATCAACTTCTCTAAGGAGCCTGTTTCTTTCGGTTGGGTTCCAATTAGCTGTTCATCAGTTATTTCTTCTAAGAATTGGTCCTTGAATTGTAAATTCCCATCTTCATCTATATAATCTTTCATGAGCTCCTCACTTAGTGTTATCCATACTCTTCTAATTTGGTGTCTTTTTTTAAGCTATTTTTCACTTTACTGTATGCAGATGTTTTCAATAATTCTACATGGTGGGTAATGGATGTAAGTTCATCTGGTACTGCATAAGTTTTATTTTCACTTGTGGCTATTGATGTTATAGCATAGATATTTGTTTTTCCATCGGTTGATGGTAGAATGGTGAAATCAAAACGTAGCTTCTCCATTGTATTTAGTATTTGTGACTAAGATTGTCGTTTTATAAGATTAATCTTCAATGATTGGGAATAAATAAACTTCAAAATGTTGCTCTGTAAATAGAGATTTATTTTAATTAATATATAAACTTATTAACATTACACATACTCTCACCTGTAAATAGAGAAACGACAATTAAAGTCTATTTCTTAATTATTCCCTTTTACAGTTGAGTAACTTTTTTATTAATGACATGAGTTGTCATTCTATCAACATTCAAATAATAACGCTAGGCGACAACGACTGAGCGCCGAAAAATAAAGATTAAAGAAATACACTTTCTTTACATATGCTTTAAAACTGACTTAATAACTTCATCTTCAAATGGCTTTAGCCTCCTTATGAGGAAATTATGGATGAAGGTGAATCAGATCAGATGGACATAAAATCACTTCTAGCATATTTATACATATAGTTTGTGTTTGATAGGGGAGTTTCTGGGCACCTTTTATAAGTAAGCTGTTAATAATAATTTAAATTGGTGTAAGTAACATTTACTCTTTTCATTTGCTATTAAAACAGATTTATTCAATGACTGCACGGCACGCCAAAAGATTTTTGGAGGACAAGAAGTAAACATTACACAGTGTCCATATCAAGTGAGCGTAAGGTAAGTTTGATTTACAAATATAGTGCATTCAGATACAAAAAAAATTGCACACTTTTTATCCAAGTTGACGGTAGGTATTGTAAGTATTTGAAATACGTTAACAGAAGCAAACGTAAGCCCCGGAAAATATGCCAACTAAAAGAAAGGTCATCGCAACGAGCCAATCAGGAGCTAATGTTAACGATTGTACATTAGTAATTTGTTAACATAATCGAAATAATATGACCGAGTGTATCAGTGTTGTCAATGCGAGTATAATAATTATACGATTTTCACATGAAATTCGAAATATAGACATTTAGGGCTGATGGTAGTTTTATTTTTAGTCCTTTTTATCAATATTTAGAGTTAAATTTTTAGCAAGTTTGACTTCGTTTACATATCTCTTGACACTCTTGATAGTTAACACTTTATGGTATCGATATTTGGTTATCGATTGTTACTACAAAAATACAACTACAGCGACATGAACACGCCCACCAAGGGCTCATGTTTGCTTCTGCCGACTTTTGTATACATTATTGCGGCCATGGGCGTATCAATAATTAAAATGTACGAAAAATAAATATAATTAAAAACGTAAAAATAGAATAACAAATAAAAAATAAATTTGATTCAACACACAATAATAAAAAAACAAAATAAATAAAAATGATATTTCCTTACAGTTGTTAGTGTTCTACATAAATGTATGGAAACACCTTGTTCATAAGGAATTAATTTATATTTTTAAAACATCAATACATTGCAGAATACATTTTAAAATTAATTTTTTATATTAACAGTTATTTGACAGTTAGTATCTACAATTATTGAACATTGGAGGAACATTATTTAACATTTTGGACAACATGCGACGTACCAAGTTCAAATAAGTAGCAACTATTTTATGAATTTTCCTAAATTGATGAATTTCTACCACTTGATATTTGAAGAAAAATCGTACACTGTTCATATTTTCTGGTCTTAATGAAACATACTTTAATTACAAATGATCTTGGTTTGTTAGTCTTCGAATATCAGGTATGCCAATTAAAAGCTTAGATTCTAGGTCTTCTATATCGTGTAGTCATTCACTAACTCATCCATTATACAGGCCCCAGAAATACCAAATATTAAAGCCACCTAAAAAATAAATAATTGTGTAGTCTAAATAAAAATTAAAACCTTGTAAATTACCTTAATCATTACTATAATTAATAGTAATAGATATCCACAGAAAACCACTATAATGTGCGCCCATTATGCCCGTGTTTTATAATATATCGAATGTTAATAGTAATTTAACCAACTAACTAATTTAGTCAGGCGAACCTTGGCCAAGAAAAACTCAAGCCAAGGCTCCGGCACTGAGGCCAATGGTAAGCCCATTGTGCCATTCCTGCTACTTATGCATCCATGAAGCCGAGTCCCTCGATGAAGTACTCAATCCTCTTCAGTGGATGCCCGATTATGTCAACAGGGGCCATAACAGGGACTCCGAAGATTCGCCTGCGTAGCACAGCCCAATATGGACATACGAGGAGAGCATGGTCCGACGTTTCGTCAACCTTGCCGCAACCCCTACATAGGGGACTTTCCTCTAAACCTAGATTACAAAGGTGTTTCCTCAGACAGCAGTGCCATGTTAGGAGACCTGCTATCTTTTTTAACCTACTTCTTGGTAGTTCTAGAGCAGCTCTAGCATGTCCATCAGTCCATCCCCGCAACTAGAATAGAATAAACTAGCCAGACCTCGCACATGACCTATATACACCCATGGCTCTTGTATGAGGCATATGCCTGTCTGCAGACTTGTCATCCGCTGCACGATTACTCTAGCAGCAGCCCGGTAATGCTGTAAATTTATCTGGGTAAATTTGATGTCCCTGCAAACAGACACCAAAGATTTGACGAGGTACCTCCTTTACCAATTTTTTTACTCATGGGGGTCTCGGTAGTTCCCGAGCCCTTTTCAGGCGTACGAGGGCCGACTGCTCAATATTCTTGAGCGTCAAGCCCTCCATCCTAATCCTGCTCACGGCCATTTTAAACCAAGTAAGAGAGCCCCCGACTGTACAGGTTACCATAAAGGCTCCCCGGACAAACGAGTGTCCCTCCAAAGCTTGGTACCGAGGAGCCAGGCTTGTACATCTCCTCGAGAAGATGCGCGTGGAATCGCACGCACTGCTCGTTGGTGAGTATATTGTCCGGGTAGCCTTCGCAAATGATGGCCACATAGAGGTCGCTGCTAGCAGCGTCCCCGTAGGACTCATGCCCACCAGGCGCAGTACACGCCTTCTTGGGGGCCAGTCAGACCTCTGGCGGCGTGTCAGCCACCTGACGCCCTTTCGTCCCCCCTTTGGTGGCAGCAGGCTTCATCCCACTGGGACCAGCACTCTCGAGCATCACCCGGCTTGGTCCCGCTGCCGTCACCTCCATGCTAGGGCCAGTTGGGCCACCTTTCGGTGTCCCTTCTGCAGCCTTTGCAGTCCTGCGTCTCCGCCTCTTCTTGGCACCGCAAACGGCCTTGCGGTGCCTTTTCGGCCCCTCAGGTGAAGGGGCCGTTGTTCCCGTCATGCCTGGGCCCTCACCGCTCCCTCCACCTCGTCCTGCGCCACCGGGCCCCTCTCAGGAGACTCCGTCTGAAGTGCCCTGTAAAGGTCGCCCATCTCAAGAGTTTCCTCTGAGGTCCCCTCCTCTTCCTTCTTCTCACTTGTGTTGTCCATATCTGGTCCCTTCGGTCCACCCCCGCAGAGCCGCGCATGTGGAGGTAAGGCTACTTATAATGGGGTGTCGCCCGGTGCCCCAAGGTCAGAACCAGTAGCTGCCGATCCTCTGTTCGGCCACACATCCTATGGGCCCGGTCCTCCCACCACAGGTTTCAGGTATTTGATGAGGTTGTCTCCTCTTGGTCCAGGCGGCTAAGCCAAGACCCCCGACTCTCTAGGCCGTGAGACATGACCACAGACAGCCAGATTATCGGTCTTGCGGAGGTCCCACTTTGTGTCCAGCTGATAATCCTGCGAGTTTTAAACCGCTCATACCAGCCCCGACCCCTACCGCCCACACTTTCCAGCGCACCCTGGGGACGTGCCCGATGGGTACCACCACACCAACAAGAGTATTAGTAAGGGCCATTAACAATCGCGCTTTGTTCTCGCGTTATTGGTTGATACTGTTATTTGCCCTTTTAATAATAGTATGTTATACACCAAGATGGTGAAGACTATTATTATTGACTGAGCACCAATGCGAGGCTTTAAACCCAAACTTATAAATGTCTTCACCACCGTGGTGTATATACAATCTTTTCCACTAATAGCCAATTTAAGATAAAAAATAAAAAAAAATTCTCAATTGAGTAGCATATGAATGTAAATTCGATTTTCTACTAATAAAACAGAAATCAAGTAGTCTGATGCAGATTGACATTTCCACTAGTAAAACTTATTTTCAAACATCGTTTGTAATTAGTGTGTTTGCGTGATTTCCAGTTTCCATCAACACAAGGATGTTCATATTCCATTTGGTAATACTGTTAAAGCTAAAAACATTCATCGATCCATGTTTTTTCTGCAATCGACGTAAATTAAACAACACATTTCAATGTCAAAATAAAATTTTGACACTATCGATCTACAAACCGGTAGGGTGCGCCCTAATTGTTCAAACTGATTTCTCACAAGGCGTACACCCCGTCGTCTGACTGACACGTACACTATCTCCTCACCTAGCCCATAGATTTTGAACGCACATCATCAGTCTCATTTTTGGTTGACCGTGAATTTTAAAATAATGGCATTTTTATTCAAATAATTTTATCTTGTTAGGTAATTTCAAGCAGCAAATATGTTAAAGACAATCTCCTGGGTATACAAAATTATGTTGCACAAGTTTTTGTTAAACTACTATCCCTGGATTCTCAAAACATTTTGTATTTATCCATTATTGACCTGGGTTGACAATAGAAAAAAATTATTTGTCCACGACCACTTAATAATAAGTCAATATTTTACCTCCCAACAAAAGGTATATACATAGTACCCATATATCTACTAGAGTGAATTATGGTTCGTAATTCACTCTAGTAAATTATAAACTCATAATTCACGCTTCTGCATTTAAATAACATGCCATGACAACTCAGTCACAAAATTTCGGTACATAGGTGACTAGAGATGGGGGTACAATATGAAATAAACTATTAAATCTACGTATTTTGTTTAGGAAATTTGTTTCTGAAATATATCGTATCGATAAAATATCGAAATTTTTAGTATTGATACTTTTCATAACGGTATTTTTTAATATTGATATTTTTAAAACAATATATTTATAACGGTACGGTGTATTGATACTTTACACTGTATCGTCCATCTCTATATGTCACATTTGACGTACTTAGGAAATAAAATGCAGAAGCGTGAATTATGAGTTTATAATTCACTGCTCTAGTGAATTATGAACCATAATTCACTGTAGTAAATATATGGGTACCATAACTATATACCTTTTGTTAGGAGGTAAAATACTGACTTATTATTAAGTGGTCGTGGACAATAGTATATTATTCAACAAGCATATAATGATGGCTATTATTCACGAATGGTGCGTGACATAAACACCTGAGTGAATAATAGCCATTAAATGCGAGTAGAATACTATATTTTGTCCACGACTAATTCTAACCAAATGTGGAAGAATTTCGTCTTGTCCTTGCTGGAGCAATGCTGGGAAAATCCCATCTGCTCCAGGTGCTTTGAAAGGTGAAAAGGTGTTCATAGCCCATTTCAACCTATCGTTACTACAAATGTGCTTGGCCATTGTAGTACTTTCTCTCGAATGCCTGTTATGACCTTCGAGAGAATTATCTCCTCTGTTTGGGGTACTTCCAGGAAAATGAGTTTCTAGTAAGAGTCGCACTCTTTCCTCCTCATTTTCGGTATATTTGCCGTCTGGCTTCCTCAAAGCCATATCTGTGTTGACCCTACTTTTCGCCATGACTTTGTAAAGTCTTGCCGCAGCAGGTGTTGTGTTTATATCTTCACAGAATTTCCTGAAGCTATTTCTTTTAGCTTTTCTAATTTCCTTGTCCCCGGTGAATTTTGCTCTATTAAAGAGGTCCCGGGTTTGAGATCTTAATTCTGACAAATGTTTGTTCCACCAGGGTGCATCTTTGCTGCTTCGTTGTTCTTGAAGAGGGCAGCTCGATTCAAATGCATCGATTATTGCCCTGTTCAGATCCTCAAGCTCATTTTCCAGGTCGAGATGGTGCTTAGCCCTTCCTTTCCTCTGGATATGTGCTACAGTTCCTTTCAGACAGGTGTTATAGTTGTCCCAATCTGTTTTTCTTGGTTTTCTCCTGAGGCTTACCTCAGGTATGCCTAGCTCTAACTTGAATGTTATGATACTATGATCGGAGAGAGATGGTTCACCCGATACTCTCCAATCTTTTACTATATGTTTTAGATCACGAGTTGCCAGTGTGACATCTAAAACTTCTTGCTTTACCCTTGTTACAAATGTGGGGGTATTCCCTATATTGTGAATATCAAGGTTTTTATTAAGGATATATTCTAAAAGCTGCTCACCTCTTTGGTTGGTGTTGCTGCTGCCCCAAACGGTGTTGTGTGCATTGGCATCACATGCTAGAAGTAGAGGTAGTCTCTTCTCTTCACAGTACTCCACCAGCCTTTGTACCTCTGGGGGTGGTGCTAGCCCATCTCCCTCGAAGTAGCATGATGCTATTACTATCTCCTTGCCCTCCTTTTCTTATGTTCGAGGTGTGCTCGAACTGGAACGAGGTCCCGAGTCATGTATTCTGAAAGACAAAAATAGTTAATATTCTTCCTTATCATAATACATGTTCTTGGTATATCACTACCAGTGTGATATACTATTTTAGCATCTTTACATGCTAATCCTCTTACCTGGTTATTATTGACCCAAGGTTCTTGGATCAAACACATCCCCCATTGGTCCTTGGTGAACAATCTTGTGATCACCGCCGAAGCTCCTTTGGCATGGTGAGCATTAACTTGAGCTAAGTTAATTCCCGCCATCTTGTTGGTTACCTTCTTGGGTATTTCCCTCCTTCGTCAGGGTGATGTCCCCTTCAGTAAGAGTACTGCCCCCTTCCTCCGACACAATCTCCATTCCCTCCTCGGACAGCGGCGACTCCTCCCCAAGGAGTTTGGTAATGTGTAGACTTTCTACACTACCCGAGTCGCAGCTGGCGTTGGAGGAAATGGAAGCCTTCTCCAGGTCTCCTTCCTCTTCCTTTCTGAGGCCATGTACGGGGATTTGCCAAACCGGTAATGGATGGTGAACCCGTTGTTCTTGATTTTTTGGCAGGATAGATTGTCTATTCCTGCCCTCAAGACTAGGCCTTTGCCCTCTTCTTTAAGATTGAGGACCTTCCACTGGTCTGTTTCCAAACCATCATTCTGCGCTTTGATCAAGCGAAGCAGCTCACCTTCCTCTACGCCTTTGCTTCTTGGGAGGAAGATCGTGGCGGTATGCATTTTTGGGATGTCGTCTCCCTGGCACACCGTCAGTTCTACTCCCTTCCAGCTTTTCAGCTGTGGTACTATCTGCCGGAGCCATTCTGCAGTCTGTGGTGTTTCACAGTCGATTATAACGACTCCTGGTCTGAAATGTATGCCACTAAACTGGAGTTATGCTCCCATCCAGCATACATTTCTTCTATTATTGCGTTCTCCAGCAAGGTTTGGTCGTCCGCACTGAGGGAAGTCTCGGGGTACGCCCTAGGGAGAACTGCCATTCTTATTAGCTTTGCTGCAGCCGCATAGCTGCCAGCTGAAGAAGGGATGGCTATTCTGTCCTCCTTTTTCTTCTTCACCTGTACTTGCGGTGACTGGGCTGTCGCCACTTCCCGCTTACGTTTTCCTCCTTTAGGTGGGATGTTTTTCTCCTCTCCTTGTTTTTTCCGCTCTGTGGCCTTCTTTCTTGCTTCCTCCGGTGCAAGTCCCTGTTCAAGGAAGCGAAGATACCATCTTACCCCCGCCCCACTAAGTCCACGCCTTAGTGGATCGTCCTTCCTCCGGGCTTACCCAGTTCTGGAAGGAGGGGGGTCTTCTTATTTTTTATCCAGGGTTTTTCCCGGGTTTTTCCCGGGTTTTTCCCGGACTTTCGCCAGTTGAGGAGGTTGAGGGTATAGGTGCCCCTGCCTTTCTCCTCTCCTGCTTTTCTCTAGCTTCCTCAACACGAGGTTTGCTCGCGTGTGAGGAAGATGCTGTATTTTTGGGCACTGTGGATACATTGCTCCGACTTGTGGGGTGCTTGCCCGCTTGACTTCTTTTTTTTTTCTTTATCCATGGTTGATCCCACGAGTAGCTAGGGAAGTATAAGGTCCACTCCTTCAGAGCCCCGCATGCAGGAGTAAGGGTATTTAAACTGGATGTCCCCAGGTATCCAGAGTCCGCATATTAGCGATCAAGCTTCCCCTTGACCACGCAGTCCTGCTGTTCCACCTTGACTTGGGGGGTTTTTATTGTGGTCTCCTTCCACTTGGCCAGCTGCTTAAGGCAAGCCCCCACATCTAGTGAATATACCTCATCAACCACCTTCCACTAGATACGGTTTATATCAGGCAGGTTTCCACAAGCAGTCTACTGCTCCGATGACCCCGCTGACTCCGGCAACTGACCGATTATCAACAAACTCATCGGGACAACAGTCCACTCTCCACGCTGAAGATCTTGATATCGGATTTCCGCATTCCACAGAGATCCGTTGAGCTGTCCTTGGTTTCACGTATTCCTCTTGAAGAGGAACAGCTACTCGGCTCCCCCACCAACGACCAGGTCTCACAGCTCCTTGGGGGAGCACTCAAAGAATACACCATGTGTGAATTTTTTGGTTCAGTCCTTGTGTATAATTATCTCTGGTTCAGTCTCAATTTAATATAATAGGTATACACTATTTAAATTGTATTTTCTTCTTCTAATTATAGCTAGAAAGGAAGAAATTGGTACAATCCATAAACTCCATAAATATTTAAAATTTATTAGAAACAATTTGATGTTTTTCATACATTTACATTGTATATTATCTAAATTTAATATTGCTTGTCTAGGGGTTTCACACTGAAATCGAAAGAAATGTTCGAGTTAAGATCGATTAAAAATTACATGCTACAAAAAGTATCGTTGTTATAATAATAAAAATTGCCTGATATTAAAATGAATATACAAGCATCTTACAAAAGTTATAAATATAATAAAAATAAAATTAAACCCTTCGTATGTGAAATTGATAAAACATTCATGCTACGAATCTGCCATTACTATAAATAAAATGGTTTCATTTCAATCGGATACTTGAACTATTCGTTTAACGGCTTCGGACTTCGGTTGTAATCGATGTATCTTGAAAGTACATAACCTCAAAGTATCGCTCAATTTTGATAATAAAAGTAGTGTGTATCATTTTTATTTTTAAATTGCAGAATGAGTTCCTCTAGTGCTGCTGCAGGAGAACGTTATAATCTGCGGTGGAATAATTTTTTTAACAATTTAGTACAAGTGTTTTCTGATCTAAAACATAAAGAACAACTTGTAGATGTAACACTTGTTTGTGAGGGTCAGCATATTAAAGCTCATAAAATAGTATTAGCAGCTTGCAGTGATTTTTTTATGGACATGTTTAAAAATACAAATCATGGTCATCCCGTAATTAAGTTCTATGATATGCAAGTATCAAATTTAAAGCACATCATTCAGTTCATATATCAAGGGGAAGTCAAGGTTTTAGATGTAGACTTGGAAGGTGTATTGAATTTGGGAGAGAAATTTCAAGTTAAAGGCTTATCTTCAGTCAAACTAAAACATCAAGTTGGTCCTACTGGAGAATATATTGCTCCAGAATCAGTGAAGTACAAAGTTTTATCTCAAACTTCTTCACACACAGATGCAACTGCCACAAGTAGTATACTTAATGCAAATGTTTCAATATCAGAACTGGTTGATAATACTAGTGAACCAGTGAAAAAGAAAGCAAAGGTTCCTGATTTAACCAACGAGCAAAGTGAAAAAGCAGTACCCAAATCTACAGAAAAAAATCAAGATATGATTAATATATCAAACAGTCTCACAAGTACTTCAGCAAAACCAGTTAGCAAAAGTGTAAGTTTACTAAAAAGCAATGTACAAATGTCCAGCATATCTAGCCAGCAAACACATTCTACTTGGTCAACCACTAATATTAAGAATTACAGTAAAGCTACAAGCAAAGATCAGCGAACTGTTGAAAAACCACAACCACAAATAAATGTCAAACATTTTAGTACACTTAACCAGAAGAATGGTAATATTATTTTAAACAAAGAACAACCTAAGGAAGATACTCTTGAACAGCATACTTCTGATACTAGCAAGGAAGGAAATGATAAGCCAAATGCATTTATTATATTTTCCAGGGAGTGGCGGAAGAAATTAAAAGTTGAATATCCATCTGAAGATTTTAAAAGTATATCAGTTAGATTGGGTAACCTGTGGAAATCATTAACATCTGAAACAAGAGAATCCTACTATACAGCAGCTCGACAAGCACAACTATCTATTTCTCAGACAAAGTCAGAACTATAAAGATTGTGAAATTGACATTGTGTAGTACTTTTCCTACAATTCGAGCAATGTTTCAAAAATATGATTAGTTTATGAAGAATTAATAATATTGTTCTTCAAATGTGAATAGATGTATCATAGATAAATTAAATATAAGATTTAATTTATAACTGTAGGAAGATATGAAAAAGTAAGTATAGTCACAAAATTGGTATTATGAATAGGTAATAGTAGTTTACATAACAAGTCCCAAAAGTGATCTTTCACTGGTCAAACAGGAAGAGCTGCTGGCAAGTCCTGAACTCCTGCAAATTCAGTAAAAGCAGTTTTGGGGTATGTTACATACAATATTTTTTTTTAAACTACACACTGTACCTAGTAGTATTGTATAATAATACTGAAACCATAAACCATCAGAATATTTCAAGTGGAATGGAATGTGATATCACCTAGATAGTCCCTAAAGTAAATAAAATGAGTATGGTAAAAGTTTTGCTTGATTCATTCTTATAAAATGCTATTTTCCAACTTTACAACAGGTGGGAAAATATTATTTTTGGACTGGTTTTAAAAATATTATATTGTATACCTAGGCAGTAAAGTGGCATTTTTCAGACCAAAATAAGATATGGACAGCCGAGCCTGGCCACTTCTTGAGGCCTGAAAAATCACTTTATTGTCGTGGTTTACACATAATTTTTTATCCTACACAATAGGTAATTATTGGTAATATTTTTTCTATAAAAATTTTATTTTATAATATGAAATTCATTACCGTTTTTATCCTACACAATATTAATTGTTACATTATTTCATCTGATTCAGGCTCCATAACTGACAAGTTAACTTCAAACAAATATCAAAATATGACAACTTATGATTGAATTTGCAGATATTGATAACTGCTAAAAATTTATTTTTATACTGATGTTTAATGGTGTTGTTTATTTTAAGCAATTCTTTTTGTTTCTTCTGACTATGATGTGATTGAAATCGCTTATGCTATTTTAAGTGGGATATCAATCAAATAAGCAATTTTTATTTAATTTGTCAATTGGGGCGCCAGCTAGTGTGGAAACGCAAAATTTATTTTCTCTCCTAGGCATAGAAAGGGTTATTTTCACGCCTCCATAAAGCTGGTAAAATTCACCTTTCTCATAGTGTAGTATAAAAAAGTATTTACTATACTAACCTATGAATGCAAACATGAAATTTATGAGTCCAATGAAAAACTTTTTGTTTGAATTGTTTATGATGAAAACACAAAAATCACAATAATTTGCATGGTTATGTATACTGTAAAGGCGACCTTACATTATGCTATTTAGGTGCAATTTTAAAGCCACGCTAGTTTGAAGCAATTTATGGCTTCGTTTTACACTAAGCTATTTTCGAGATAGTTTGGTTTATTTTGTATAATGCAATTCAGTGTGGCAAACTTAAAGATATTTTTAGGTGATGTTAAATAATTATGAAAATAAGTTTTTTCACAATTTTCTGGTATTTAACAATACTTTCAGATAAATCGGAGTTTGGGTATATTTCTGAGAGACTAGCACATATTTTATGTGCCTTATTTCTTGTATTTCTATTGTGATAATCTTTTGATCTCATGTCGTAAAGACAGACCTTGCTTTCATATAATAAAATTAAGTGTGTGGCCATATCGGTACTCCAAACATGTTTGCTAAAATAAAAATTAATTATTACATCTATTTTATACCAGAAAAAACAAAATAACTTACTTTTCCCCATTTTGTTTTTCTATATAAATACGATTCGAGGTTTGAGTTTCTGCTCTAATATTTTTAGGGTTGGTAGCAGAATTATTACTAAAAAAATAACTAAAATTGCCTACAAATTTCATGAAAATAGAAACTGTTCTAATTATTTCTGTTGCTTAAAAATCGCCACAAACTAGCACACGCACATGCGCTTTGTTTATTTTGTTATACCATGCAACTTGCATTGCACCTAAATAGCATAATGTAAGGTCGCCTTTAAGTTTTATGGAAGTACATCCAAATTTAACATTTATTCCAATAAAATGTTCAAAGAATCGTTTACAATTTCAATGTGAAAATATGAAAGAACATTTACTTCAAATGAAAAAGTTGCTCTTGTTTGATTCCATAACTCAATAAATTTTCAAGTCATTTCATTCTAAAAAGTGCAGTGCATTTTAAATTCAAATTTAAACTTTAGATACCCTGTATCTATGAAACCTGCAATATTTTTCTATAATCTAGGGAATAGAAATTCTACATTATTAATGAGTTGCCCTGGATAAATATATTTCTACTCTTTATCACTAATGTCAAAAGTGTTGCAATAATTGTAGTTTGTGGGATTGCTCATCATGTAAATTTCATATTTGTATACTAATCAATTTAATTTAATATGAACTTGATTGTACAGTGTATACCAAGTTTGAGGCGTACCTATCATTAGAATACCGAAAACAGAAAAAGATAGACAAACGACTTTGGTGTCATTAATTTTAGAGCACAAATTTTTTTAAAAATACTTGAAGACAAAAAAGTAGAAGTTACAAGTTATGGATTTAAGTTTTTTCTATCAATTGGTATGTAATTTTTTTAAGCAAGAGGTAAAAAAGGAAATTCTGGGAATATTTTATAGAGGTTACATACAAAATTTGCTATAATAGTGTGTGATAAACATTTTGAAACCAACAATATTGACATTTGCCAAATGCAATTTTTTGCCTAACAAAACCTAACCATTCAAAATTTATCACCAACAATGAATGCTTTGGCACTGCATATTAAGTGACAAGTATTAGGGTGAACCACCTTGGAATTATGGTGTACAAGTATGTGGGACTCCCTATGATTTAAATGGAATTCCTTAGTTTAACTACCATTGTTTATGAGTAGTGACAGATAGATTGAAGAATAAAATTTTATTTTCTAAAAACATGAAGAAAACGTTTGTTAGCTATTAGCAGTTAAGTGTTTGCGTGTATCTCTACATATCTAAAGTAAATATAAAATTTTAAACTCTGGAAGGCAGCTCACCCATATAACCTCTTAAGCGAGCTTAATTTGTCTGGTTTTCGCTCACCTACTTTACTGTTTTTTTTTTACTTGCTAAACTAGATGTATTTTCGAATTGGAAAAGTATAAAAATTGTAATTATTCCAAGGCAATGGGAATATTTTTTTAGACTAATTTGTTATAATATACCGGGTGACTCAGCATCCATGTAACAGGATGTAATTTTTTTGTTTTTTACTCGGTTTAAAAAAAACAATTAAGTATAATGTTAAATGCTTAACTGAGCTGAGCTTAATCTGCACTGTAAAAACTTTATTTCAACTTCCGGTTATAAATTTGTATGTTGTATGTATATTTTTTCATATCATCCGATTGGTTTTCAAATTCTAATTTCAGTGATATACTGCAAGTTGACATTTGTTTGACAAACGACAAATTAAACCCGTTTTACTATATATCGTCTAAATGGCCATGATAGCCTTGACAATTGTTCTTAGATATTATGCGAATATTTTGAAAAATAAAATATTTGTTCATTTATTCCTAGTGTAAGTTTGAAGTTTACAAGTAACATAAAAAGCCCATAAAGCTTATTACAGTTTCCTGTAATATTGTCGTATTTAATAAAGTTATTTATCAACAGAAGTCGATGAATAATTATTTATATTCACACTTTATGTATTTTTGAAAAATAATATTTCTCAAAAACAGTGATCGTTCAACTAAGGAGCAACAACTACTTCCCGTGAAATATGCACCGCCGGATATTGAATTACACTCCAAAGTCAAACGGGGTTGGTATATCTACAATATATTTTAAAACCAAATACGCCGAAACCGGTCTACAAGTTGTGTTGTCCCTTTTAATCGCAAACCAGAATGGTTGGTTTTAAAATATCTTGTAGATATACCAACCCAGTTTGACTTTGGGGTGTAATTCAATATCCGGCGGTGCATATTGCACGGGAAGTAGTTGTTGCTCCTTAGTTGAACGGTCACTGTTATTATTTTTCAAAAATGCATAAAGTGTGAATATAAATAATGATTCTTCGACATCTATTTATAAAAAGCACACTTGATCTTATTTATTTTCGATAATATTGCTTAGAAAATTATAGAAAATAAACAAAATCAAATGAGCTTCTTATGTTACTAGTAAACTTTAAAATTATACTAATAACAACTGAACATTGATAGGTCCACTTTAATAATAAAAAATATATGATAATTATTTCAATATGTAAACTATCATCATCAGAAATAATCATCAATTTAGAGTTTTCATATATTCTTTATTATTAAAGTGGAATTAATTAGAAACTGTTAGTTTCATTTAAAATTGAAATATTAGTAGATTCCAGTAAGGGTCGAAACAGTAAATTCAAAGCTAAACCAAATGATGCTAGGTGAACAAAATGGATAATATCCTCGTAAATTTCTGACCTGTGGAATTCCAAATAAGCTCGTAGAATTCCATTAAAAAAATGGGATTCAGGTGTACATATTTTTTAAGGTGGTTTACCCCTCGTACGTTAAGCAAGCAAAACAATAAAAATGGATGCCACTATGATGGACCACAAAAAATGAAAAGATATCGTGAGATATTTTATTAAAATGTTAATTTGGGGGAACACAACGTAAACGCTTTTCAAACAATTTTAAATTTGCTAGGCTATGGTATGTAGAATAATGTGATTAGTTAAATACTTGATTACAGTTTCCTGTTTCAATTGTCATTTAAGTAAAGAATGTTATGAATAGACGTCAAAATAATAGTATAAAACTATTAAAACGCTTTACAAATTATTAAATTACCTTCCAAAGGATAGACCGTTCCCCAGGAAGCAACATCTACTTCTCGGGCAATATGCCCCGCCAGACAATGAATTATACTTCCAAGGTAACCGCGGTTGGTATATATGAAAATATACTATCCGTCCAGAATCTCCAAGAGCCTAATCCTGGACTGAAGACAACGCTGAAATCACATTAATACTTTAAACCCAGTGAAGGGAATGCCAAGAATGTGATAATAGCGACATCTCCACAACTGAACATAAACCAAAATTCTATATTGACAAAAAACCATTTCGGTTTTGTAGGTTATTTACTTGATTACAGTTTCCTGTATCAATTGTCATATTTAAGTAAAGCGTGTTATGAATAGACGTCAAAATAATAGTGTAAAACTATTAACACGCTTTACAAATTAGAAAATTACTTTTTATTATACTTAACAGAAAATACTACATTTTCAACTGTTTATAAAATACAGTAAATATGACATTTTCGGAACAGCGCACGGACATTTTTTCCCGATCCCTATTTCCGTGCGCTTAATAATAAACATAGATATCCATAATACTAGATATCCTATGGCAACCCGAAGAAAAAAAAGAAACGAGTAATGTGTCTATAGCAACGATTTATTCATTAATGACAAATTTTATTTTCTGTCAGTGAAAATTAAGTATTTATGTATTTATTACATTTTGCAAAAATGAATTCAGATTGTGAAGAAAATCAGGATATTCCCGAAAATATCTTACAACGAGCGGCAGAAGTGAGTGCAGATTTATTACCAGTGAAATCCAGGTTGAGATATGAACAAGAATATAACAGTTTTACCGAATGGCGGACTCAGAAACGAATCAAAATTGTGAGTGACGATATTCTTTTAGTATATTTTTCTGAAAAAGCCAACACTATGAAATCCTCCACTTTATGGAGTCGATTCTCTATGTTAAAGAGTTGTTTGGCAATAAAAGAAAATACTCACCATCAATATCCAAAAACGATTGCTTTTTTGAAACGACAAGCTGTAGGATATATATACCAAAGAAATCCAAGATTCTTACAGCAGAACAAGTAACCAAATTTTTATGTGAAGCTTCAGATGGAGAATATCTACTAGCAAAAGTAATTTTAGTGTTTGGCATCTTCGGTGCATGCCGCAGAGATGATTTAATACGTTTGAGTTTAGATGATGTGGAAGATAATGGGCGTTTCCTTGTCGTGTTCTTACGAGATGGAAAAACTCACAGGTCAAGAAGTTTTACCATTACCAATGAAAATTGCAAATTCGATCCCTGTACAATTTACCGTAAATACGCAGATCTCCGCCCTAAACATATGGAGAGTAGAAGATTATTTGTTGCATACCGAAACCAAAGATGTTACGCTCAACATGTTGGGTGCCATACTATCAGTGGTATTCCAAAACTTGTTGCAAAATACCTAAAACTAAAAAATCCCGAAGAATATACCGGACATGGGCTAAGGCGCTCTTCGGCAACCATGTTGGTGGAAAGCGGCGGTGATTTGCTCACTTTGAAAAGACACGGAGGATGGCTTTCTTCCAATGTAGCAGAAGGATATATAGAAGAGTCCATACAAAGAAAAATTGAAGTATCACGGAAGTTGTTTAGCCCTTGTAACTTGGAAACTACAACATCTGTAACAGTCAATCAAGAGAACCAAAGCACACACGAACACTCCGCTTCAACATCTTTAGCAGAGTCTTTAGTTCAACAAAAAGAAATGCAAAAGGGATTGAGCTTCAACAATAATACGAATTGTACAATAAATATTACTATTAATAATAACGGTTCTGTCCAAAATTAATTTTCTTAGAATTACCTATTTGTATTTTTTTTGTTAATTTGAGTTGTATGTACTAACATTTTTACTGTTTTAAAAATAAAAATAAATATTCCCGATTTTCTTAATAATTTTTTGCGATATTTTTTGTTTATGTTGATTTCAGGTACCTAAGTATAATAAAAAATATCGTTCATTACTCGTCCAGAAATGGATTTTCCGTTCTTGCATGACTTCCCGTGTTCGGCTGCGCCTCACACGAGAATTTGTCACGCGCGCACGGAAAAATCCTCATTTCTGTACTGGTAATGAAATATACTATTTCAATATAGAATTTTGGTTTATAGTTAATTGTCGAGATGTCGCTATTATCACATTCTTGGCATTCCCTTCACTGGGTTTAATGTATTAATGTGATTTCAGCTTTGTCTTCAGTCCAGGATTAGGCTCTTAGGGCCATTTGCACCTCCTTCAGTTAAAACTTTAGTGACACTTAAATCGCTAAAGGGAAACTTAACTCTTTGCACCAAACGATAAGTGTCACTTATCTGCCAGTAAGTTTCCCTTAATTTAAGCGGTAGTTAGACCGGCCCTTAAAGGTATTTAAGTGGCACTTAACCTAACATTTTTGGATAACGCAAGCGAAGAGTTGAGTTAAAGAAAGAGGTAATAAAGTGAAGTCTGTGTAGGTGTGTCAGTATGGAATTATTACGATTAATAAGTGACTTTGACTCGGTTGATGACGATATTGAAGTCCTAGAAATAATTGCATATGGACTAGCACGTCAAATTCGTACACGTACTGATCATTTTCATGATTTGACGATCGGTCGTTTTATAAAAGATTCCGTCTTACGAAACTTACTGTTTTACATTTATTAATATTGATTGAAGACCAATTAGAAAATCCATATGATCGGTAAGTTGGGAGAATCTAACCACTACACATTGATGTATGCCATTTTTGGTTTATTTTTTTGAAAGCAGGTTTCATTGTTTCTAGTGCCATTTACAATCGTATTGCAATTCAGAGAATCTACTTATAATTTATAATGATAAAAAAATACGGGAAACTATAAACTAACCTAACTTTAAATTTAGATTGACAAATACTTCATGCGAGAAACGACACTAATAAAAAAACATGGCCAGTGCCAATACAAAAATGGAAAAATATTTATAAAATTCCAACAATGCCACATCTTCTTTATTTTAAGTGTTACTCAGTTAAACCAGGTCAAAATCTGAATGGTGCAAAAGAACATAAATATAAGCGACCCTTATAGTTAAGTGATACTTTACCAAGTATCAGTTATCAGTTCTAGGGATAGATGGTGCAAATGGGCCTTAGAGCTTCTGGATGGATATTATCTACCTTGTACTGATGAGGCGAAAATACGCCGAAACCGGTCTGCAAGTGATATTATTCCTTCTAATTATAAACCAGAATGGTTGGTTCTATATTTTCATATATACCAACCCCGTTTATCTTGGAAGTGTAATTCATTGTCTGGCGGGGCATATTGCCCGAGAAGTAGATGTTGCTTCCTGGTGAACGGTCCATGCTTTGGAAGGTATTAAGCGTTTTAATAGTTTTATACTATTATTTTGACGTCTATTGATTAGTTAAAGATTATAAATATTTAAAAGAGGTTGCATGTCGTTGCTTTTTCCACTATTTCATTGTAATAGTTTTTGTAAATACCTTTATAATTGAAAATTGTTAAAATATTTAACTATTTACTTTTATCATCTACTATTACACTCCTGATTTTTTTTAATGTTTATCCGTAAGCAAATAATACTTTGAGAGAAAATAACCAGGAATATTAATTTTTAGGTATTCATGCTACTTGGCAAATTTTTCTGAAAACAACTGGCGAATTTATTTTCATAGATAAGAAGAGTACGTTATATACCAATTGATAAAACAACTCTGTTCTATAACTTTTTGCAAGTGCTGCTATTTTTTTTCCATACGCGATTTCGAATGATGTTTCATAGATTAGTTCGTCATATTTGAGCCCACCGTATTCGAATGACAAATTGATGACGTCATAAATCGTCAGGTTCAAGGTTGGTTAACCGAAATTTGAGCACGGTATACGTTCTCAATCTATTCTCCGATTCTTCCAGCATTACTGTTTTGCTTACATTTGTTTTGAGTTTTGTAAACTGAAGTGTGTTCGATTTATAGTATAATAATTCCATCAAATTAAGAACAACACGTAGACTTGCGTGTAGAACTAAATCAAATGAAAATTTGGCTTCCTTTTTATACAAAAACAAACTGAATTACACTTGTAAACAAATAGTTGTGAAATGACATACGTCAATTTTTACTTGACAGCCCTTTAACCAATCTTTTCGCTTACGAATAATTCTAATGGGACGTAACCTGACGTCATCTCAGATTAATACATTAAAAAGATACATTTGTTTACATTTAAAAGTGAATCCAACATTACATCACATTCTAAGGTAACTTGCCGACCCTTTGCCGGATGTCTTACTTTTCCTTTGAATTGCGACAACTGAATTATAGGACACGATAGAAACGTACAAAATAAAAATGTATATACTTTTAAGAAATTACATAAAAACGACTTTAAAATAATTATTCTAAGTAGTTTATGTAATAAAAATATGTTTTTGTTTGAAACTTTTGAGGTTTAAACGAAACAAATGCGTGTTAATAATTTTGTCGGTCTGAAATATGGCAACACCGAGAAAAGGGCGGAAACCATTATACTATCAATTTTACCTGATTTTACTACGAAGTTTCAAAGTTCCTAGTTTATTGAAGCTTTTGTTTTCGTCTTTTCAATTGATATTTGTGTGTGTGCGTACAGATATAATTAAAAACAATATTTTTGTGTGAAAATCATGGTTCGTCAGTGCCAAATTTGCAAAAAAACCAGTCGCAATTTTCCTAACCTCTCTTTTCACCTGTAAGGAAATGGTTCTATTGGCCTGTGGCACTGTCCGACTAGTCCGACAGTTTCTCCCCACTCCTTGAAAGTCATTGATGAAAACGGCTCTGTAGCAGAATAGCGCTGGACAAAAACAGCGCAGGACAAAAACAACGCTAGACAAAAACAGCGCAGGACAAAATAGCGCTGGACAAAAACAGCGCTCCATAAAATAGCGCCGGTTGAAATATCCTTACAAAATCAACTATTACAGTAGGATGCGATTGAAAAATCAAGTTTCACCGCTAAGCATCAACCTTCCTTTACAACAAACAATATCAGAATATAAGGAACGGAAAACAAGTAAGAGCAACAATCAATATTTTTCATCATACTTCAACACATATCGCTTCCCGACCAACTGACAGATCAAAGTGTAAACAACTACTTGTTAGTGTCATATCTATTTAAAGTCTAAAAAAATGCAATTTCACGTTGCTTGTCATTGCGGTAATTATATCCTTCGTGGAATAATGTATCACCTCCTTTCTGAGACTTGCTAAATTGCATTTTTTTAGACTTTAAATAAATATGACTCTGACAAGTAGTTGTTTACACTTTGATCTGTGTCAGCTGGTCGGGAAGCGATATGTGTTGAAGTATGATGAAAAATATTGATTGTTGTTCTTACTTGTTTTCCGTTCCTTATATTCTGATATTGTTATAGACAGTTACCCACTCTTTGATCACTGTCAGCTGGTCGGGAAGCGATGTTGAATTGACGAATTGAATTAGGAAAACTATTGTTATGACTGTAATTTATGAAAAATATGTTATTCCTAATTATGCTAATTCGGTACTATAGTCTATTTTTATGTATGAGATAGTAGTAAAATAAAGAAGCATAATTATCTTTTGGCGGCGCTATTAAATGGAGCGCTGTTTTTATCCTGCGCTATTTTGTCCTGCGCTGTTTTTGTGCAGCGCTATTTTGACCAGCGCTATTTTGTCCAGCGCTATTTTGTCCAGCGCTTTTTTTGACCAGCGCTATTCTGCTACAGAGCCGATGAAAACATATGTATGGTGATAGAATGTTAGCAGTCTCTTCGGATAGTTTTATGAATGACTTGCGGACTTTATTTGTAGTATTACTCTAAGGACGTCATCGTTTATGAACCGACAGGTTAACCATTTACCAACCAAAAAAGGTCATTCGAAATCGCCTCATGTGGTTTTAAAGACAATAGGGCTTTTCGGAAACTAAAATCCTAGATCAGATGGATCTCTATCAGCTGATTTAAGATCACTTGTAAATTTCAATCAGCTGTTTGATATTTCCGAACACGGGAACACGTGAAGTGAAAAGTGAACCCTTCCGGCTTGTGCATTCCGGTAAAGGAGTAGTCCTAACCTCAAATATTGGTAATTTTTCTGTTGAAATGGATAAACAAATTTTACCTTAGGGGCCATCCATAAAGTACGTCAAACGTTAATGGGGAGGGAGGGTAAATCGCGAACTGGCGAGATAGGGAACACCAACTCAAATGGAGGTCGACACAGGGGCACCTCCATACAAAGAGTTTACTGAACAAGGTAGACAAGGAACTCTCAACCAGACTATTGAAACTGAGTAAGAGTCATTTGAAGACAGTTACCGATCTGGTGACTGGACACTTCACCCTGAGGAAACATCTGTACAAAATGGGCAAAGTTAGTGAACCTTTGTGCAGGAAATGCGATCTTCATGATGAAACACCTACTCACATACTCTGCTTCTGCGAGAACTTACATGGACTCAAACAGAAGCACTTTGGAGAGGAAAGTATACAACCATTACAACTACTAAAAATCCCTCCATTCAATCTAGTGGCCTACGTAGAAGACACAAAGCTTCTGGAATGGAAGTAGATAACATGGGAATTTGTACAAAGATTCAGTTCAAGTGCCTGGGCTGATGAGCTCAACCCAACCGAATGAATACATGAATGAAAGAGTGATCGTTGTTAGAAATAAGTAAAAAGAGATCAGTTTGAGACTTTTTTCCTAGAAAATCTGCAAGGTAGAGTTTGCAAAGCGTTTTTAAAACAGTTTAACTATAGTTGAGGTTATGTGTGATTATTTCTGTCTTTTTATATTCAAAGTTTTGTAAATATTATTGACAAATAATGGAAATCCTTATTTTCTTTTTCCAGATTCACAGTGAGTTTCAAAAACTTCTTTAATCAATCACTTTTTATATATTTCTAATACCGATTACTCTTAGGGTAAATAAAAATTTCTCATGACATTTTACACGAGCTTTCGGTTTGTTTGGAAACGTTTTTATGACCACGTTTCTTATGACGTTAGACTTAGGCAGTCCATTGGCTTGAAAACATGAACAAAAATTGGGCTATAGCTATTATGCATAATTTTGTGTTCTATCAAATGGCATAAAAATGGCGCTTCTATCATTAACCTTTTTATGGCCAATTGCACCGACTATTTTAAGTGAAGCTTAGGGTTAAGGGCCACTTAAAGTTAGTATTTTTGTTGCACCGTATGTCAAACTCAATTTAAACCCCCCTTAACCTAAGTCGTCAATTTCGGAGGCTTACAAGAAAACTTAAATTCTGTTAACCTAAAAGTTGCTAAAAGTTGGTTTGTTTTGTCTTAATAAGAAAATGGATATTTTCAACGATGATTTAGATGTATTTTAGAAATAATAGAACATGGTTTTCACACAATGGACAATTTAACTTTTTTTAAGACATTTAGATTTTACAAAGAAACTGTTTGGTTTATTTTAAGTGTAATAGAAGATAGACTGGAGATATTTTGCGAGCTCAGGTTTTTTGTTGACTGTTGCACGTTTTATGCAAATTGATGTAGCTACAGTTAGCAGAACCATAGCAAAAGTATCCAGGGAGTTAGCGACATTGTATCACAGATTTATCAAAATGCCAACAACCCAAAAAAAGATCCTGACACACCAAGAAAAATTTTGAGAGACATTTTGCATATAGTATAAAATAATTCACCCAATAATTAAAAAAATCACAATCACACCCAAACCAAACAAAAATGTCATAAACAAATAATGACAATAATGGCATATAAAGTCGAAAGAATGTTACCATCACTTAAATTAAACTAATATCCTAGAATGTGCATTGATGCCAAACTGCATGGCTACTTAGCTAAGCTGACCTTTAGTTGACATGGTGTAAGGGTTATATTTTTAAGGAAGCCTTATATTTTAAGCTCTACTTAGTTAAGTACACTTAAACAGTGAGAAAAAGCAAGGAAAAATAGAATAATCCACCTCAAAATTTTGAGGGGGTGAAAAAGGAGTCAACATGACTTTTTTTAATGGGTCTAGTCAAAAATGTCAAAAGTTCACACCCTCTACCCACTCTAAAAAGGTTTTGCTGTTACTCAATCTGAAGAAACCCTCAAGTCATTAAGCTGATTGTTTTTGTAATAAGCTATGGATATTAAAATAATAAAGTTTTTAGAAGATCAGCATTCTCTTGTAGGCATTGAAGGAGGTAACATAATTCCTTCCCTCTAAGATTGAATTATTTTTTAGTGCTTAACGTTCCACACTTTGGTTGATTTGAGGATGGTTATATGTATAACTTGGATCCTATTAGAGCTGCTGTGGAAACTATGGTACCAAAAATGAGTGAAGTTTGAATGCTCCGAATATTATAAACATTTTAAAATCCATTTTTACATTATTAAATTTTTAATTTGATCAAATTTGAAACTGTAAGTAGTCTTATACCACTGTGAAGAAATATTATGCATATTATAATGAAACTGCTTGATAATTTTGTATTACTTATAAAAGTGTTGATTGGTACCTTGATGTTATTTCCACTATACAGGGTGTATCATGAGGAACTGTACATACTCCTACCTCGTATGCAGACCCCTACCTCGTATGCAGACCCCTACCTCGTATGCAGACCCCTATGGAGAATGTGAAATGGCCATTAAAAAGTGTCTGCTCGCATATTTTAATAATATACAGGGGGAGTTGTGAATTTTGACTGATATTTCTTTTGATCATAACTTTTGAACAGTAATTTCGATTTGTCTCATATTTTGATAAAACGTTACACTACTATCACCTAATTAACTGATTTATTCAAACTAGGAAAAAATCAGGACCGGTTTTGGAAAATTAGTTTGTTCTGTTCATATAAAAAATTTCACACTGTATATGGATTTTCGAAACTCTAATGAGGATCTAACAAAGAACACAAATAGACAACAAAAATGGCGTATTTTTTTTTTCTCCCCACACGATTGCTCAATTTTTAACAAGAAAATCAAATTTAATTATAAATTGAAAGTTTAGCAATATAAGCTATAAATTTCAAAAAATATAATTTTCTTGCAAAAATATTATTTGTCGTACACAAATTACACTTTTAATAATTAGTACTACTTCTGCTCGTGCTATATTTTTAACAATACAAATGTTTTATTCATTTCCAAATCGGCTTTCAAAAGGTACACACTGTTTTGTATAATACTAAAAGATCACCCTGTATAACATTTCTGTAATGATTCATCGATATTGTCATTGTATCGAATTATCAAAATTTTGTTTTACTTTTGCTCAAAATACAAAGCTATGATAATACATAATTCAATTTTAAATGACTTAAATTTGAAAAACTGCAAACACAAATAAAACTAAACAAAAAACATTGATAAATGAGAGTTCGGCCCTGGCTCCGATAAACTATCAAATTAGTGAGAACCAAAGCATAATAATACAGTTATAGTGTTCAGTGTTAAAGATTATAACAACAGCAGTCTGTAGTACTCTTGAAACTGTGAGTTTTTAATCAATTCTCTCCATTAAAATCAAAACAAACAACTTCATAATACCAGATAAAATCAACATTTAAGATCTAGTTTTGTTAAAACTAATTAGTAAACTTGTCCTAACATAAATTAGACAGGTCTGTAATTAGAACATCAATACGCCACAAATACCAAAATGGATGAACCGGAAAATATGAGTACTCCTGACCAAGGAGGTACTCAACCTCAAATAAAATCATATGCAACAGTCACGAATTCATCAAAATTTCCAAGCAAAAAACAAGCAGTTGTATTCCATTCATTGGACAACACAAAATTATAGAAATATCTAATTTCTCTGGGAAGTATAATTGAACCGAAAAATTTCATATTTTCTTCCAGAATATCTAATAATCGCATATGCATTTACTTAGCAAATGAAAACTTGGTCGATACATTTATGAACATCCATGATGGTTCAATCACTGTTGGACAAACTATTATTAAGGCTCGTCGATTGATATCACCTACAGAACGATTACTACTGTCCAATGTATGTCCATCAATTCCAAATATATTAATAGAAAATGAACTTGCAAGAATTGGCGTTAAACTAATGTCGCAAATAACATTCCTTCGGATTGGAACTTCTCACCCGGAATTTAAACATATTCTAAGTTTTCGTAGGCAGACTTATATTTTACCTATACCTAAATCAGATACAAATACCTGATTTCATTACCGTAAATCACGAAGGGACTTCATATCGAATTTTTCTCTCACTGGATGAACATTTATGCTTCAACTGTAAACAGAAAGGACGTGTCGCAACAGAATGTCCACTTCCTAATATTCAGCTAGAACAATCACAAGCTTCGGAAACAAATATATCAACTCCACCTCTTATTTCACCCATCCAAACCCTTTCTCAAAACATATCTATCGCAAATTCGTCAACTAATACATCTCTAGAAGAAAGTACTGCAAGCCCTGTTTCTGCTGACAAAACCTCTAATTCGAAAATAAATGCAATTCCCCTGGAAATAACTCCTCTAACTCAACCAAACGAACTCGATCTGAAACTCCTTCTCCAGTTGAACAAATCAACGAGATAGAATTTTCTAAACCCAAAATATCAAACATCCCAAAAAAAGTTAAAACTAAAGATCAAACAGCAGTTACAGCAAATGTTGAAAAACAGATGGAACCAACAAAAGTATTTTTTAAATTAGAAATAAACAAGCATGTGCTGACCTACCCACAAACATGTGATTTCTTTGAAAATGTGCATGGATCACCTGACCCACTGATTGTAGCTAAAATATATACTGAAGACATAAATGGCCTCGTCGATCAATTACACGCTATATACCCCTACTTCACCGACAAAAAAATGAAAAGTAAATGTACACGAATCACTAAAAAAATCATTACGCAATTAAATCTCGAACCTTTTAGCCAAGAAGATAGTGATTCGTCAGTATCATCAGTATCACTAAGTTCAATACCAAAAACTTCTGATGTCCATTAAATTCACTACTATATTACAATGGAACGTAAATGGGTTATATACCCATTTAGAAATGTTTAAAATTTTATTAGCAGAACACTCTCCTTCAATAATATGTTTACAAGAAACCCGTTTTTCTACGCTATGAATAATTACTCGTGCTATTATAAAAACAGAACAAACCAGTAGATTGCAAGTGGAGGTGTAGCAGTGTATGTAAAAAATAACATAGATGCAGAACAGATTCAACTACATACTAATCTTGAGGCGGTTGCCGTTTGCATTCATGGGCCAATAAAACTATCCTTGTGTAATATATATTGCCCCCCAAACGCTTAACCCAACAAACAAGATATTGAAGATCTACTAACTCAACTCCCACAACCAAGACTGATAGTTGGTGATTTTAACGCCAATAATAGTATTTGGGGCTCAAAAAACAATACTCCGTTCGGTAATACACTGGAAAAAATCATTAATCAAAGTAACATAAATATATTAAATGATGGACGACCAACCAGATTTAACACATCCACTTGTGTAGACTCGGCAATCGATATCTCTCTGCGATCCTACTTTATCTTTGTTATTTAACTGGGACCTTCTACCAGATCTTTATGATAGTGATCATTACCCATTATCATTATTTATGGCAATTCTGTAAATCAAATCCCATCACCTGAAAAATGGAATCAAAACAAAGCCAATTGGGAACTTTTTAATGATCTAATACTTAACAAAATTGATGACAATCGTATCAACGACACTTTAAACTCCGTCACAGATGGGATGGTTGAAAAAATATCTGATATTATTATTACTGATGCAGAAACTACAATCGGAAAAACAAAAATTATTAAAAAACATCGAGCAGAGTTCCTTGGTGCTCAGAATCTATAAAAGATTACAAAAAAGCTTTTGTCCACGACTATTTGATAATTTTAACATATTACGTGTGTTTCTTCAAGTATAATCACGTACATTATGCACCAGTGAATAATAGGTGTGGATAATGAAAAGGTCACATGACACATAATTATTTTGAAGATTATTCACATACAAATGACACAATATATTTTATAAAAATTTTCACCGCAACGGGGACTCGATCCTATGTCTAAAATTCCTCATTACAACCAAGTCAGAGCCGTAAACCATCAGGCTATGAAGATGCATAATATATGATAGTTTATCAAGTTGTTGAATATATTCGAGTAGATCGTTTTATATGCAGTTTTTTATCTAGTGTGTATGATGTGTATGTCAAAAGCAAAAGTGACGTATTAAATAATTTATTGCTAATTGCAAGAATTTCAATAACTATACTGTTGTTTAATTTATATTACTAGAATTTTTAATATGGAAAGTGAATCAGACAGTGAATTGAATGTTACCCCGCCAAACATAAGAGAAGCAGCACAAATAGTCTCCTTAAATTTACTGCCAGAAAAATCGAAAAAAAAATGCAATAACAAATAAGTAATTAATAGTCGTGGACAAAATATAGTATTCTACTCGCATATAATGGCTATTATATGCTTGTTGAATAATATAAATACAAAAAAGTGAAATCTCCAGAAAATTTACTAAACTTCAAACCAAAGCTCGCCTGACGATAAAAAAATGTAAACGAGATTCGTGAACACAATTTATATCAAGCATTAATAGTTCCACTCCAGCTTGGAAACTTGTGCGCATACCTTAAGGCAATCAACTTGTACACAAAAATCTAAGTTGTAACAATCATCTGAATGTTCCTTGTGATGTGTTCATTATTGTTTTATTATTTTGTTTATATATTTCTGTTCAATAAATTTAGCCATCGCTAATAACCCTTTGGGTTGATGCGAAAAAAAAAAAAAATGGAAAATGCCACATCAATTTTCAACAGCAGAATACGCAGACATTATTTTTGTTTACGGATTTTGTGACGGAAATTTAGGCGTTTCTCATTCAAAGGTTAAGAGAGTTTTAAGACACAATAATTTACACCCTTATCACATCCAACAGGTCCAACGCCTGCATCTAGGAGATGGAATCCCACGGCTGCAATTCACTAGGTGGATTGCGAATGATGATCGCTTATTGTATAGGACCCTATTCACTGATGAAGCCCAATTTACAAGGGATGGAATAAATAACTCGCGCAACTCCCACATTTGGGCAGATGAAAATCCTCATGCGATTCGCGAATCTCGGTCACAGTATAGATTTTCATTGAATGTTTGGATAGGAGTAATAGACAGACAACTAATAGGCCCCCACTTCTTTAATGGATAACTGACAGGTGCTGTGTACTTTAATTTTTTGCAAAATATTTTGCCGAATCTTCTAGCCAATGTAGCCATCTGAGGTATGTACCTACTTTATGCACGACGGGGCATCACCACATTTCTCAGTTGCTGTTCGCCAACATCTTCATGCAACTTATGGAAATAGGTGGATAGGACGCGGGGGCCCCATGCATGGCCACATAGACCACCTGACCTGTCGACTATTCCATATGGGGTCGATTGAAAGAAAGGGTCTATGGAGAGAATATAAATACACGACAAGAATTAATTGACATCATAATTATTGATTCTTGTAATACAATTAGAAATGATCCTTTAATACTCAGGAAGTCAATTAGACATTTGAAAGTTCGACAAAGAAGTTGTTTAGAAGAAGAAATTTATAGCCCATGTTGCTAAACTTTAAATTTTTAGTTAAATTTGATTTTCTTGTTAAAAATTGAGCAATCGTGTGGGAGAAAAATAAATACGCCATTTTTGTGGTCTATTTGTGTACTTTATAAGATCCTAGAGACATTCTAAAATCCATATACAGTGTGAAATTTTTTATATGAAGGAAACTAATTTTCCAAGACCGGTCCTGATTTTTTTTCTTGTTTGAATAAATCAGTTGATTAAGTGATAGTAGTGTAACGTTTTACCAAAATATGAGACACATCGAACTTACCCTTCAAAAGTTATGATCAAAAGAAATATCAGTCAAAATTCACAACTCCCCCTGTATATTATTAAAATATGGGAGCAGACCCTTTTTAATGGCCATTCGACATTCCCCAAAGGGGTCTCCACTCCATACGAGATAGGAGTAGGTACAGTTCCTCCTGATACACCCTGTATTATTGGCATCAGGACCTTATGACACATGGAGTAATAATTTAGTTGTTACATAGTCTTGTGAATATTTATTTATAAAAACAACTTTTTGAGTAGCATATATATTTTTATGACATAATAATCCAATCAATGAAGTAAAAATTTTCATGATATCAAAACATAATTCAACTTGAAACTTTTTGCAAATTGTTAAGAAAGTTATTGATTGCTCGATAATACAAGTTTGGTTATGTGGTAATTAACCCGTAATTAATTATGAACAAGAAATAAATAATTACTTATTGAACAAATTGAATCACTAGAGAAATACTTTATCAATTTTCAATTGATTGACAATAGGGAATATCAAAAACTCAAAAATTTTATATTTTCAGATTAAGAAAATCAATAAAAAAAATAATAATAGGTAATAAAATATTTCTGTATTTATTATATAATATATTATATATACATATTATATACCAATAAATTAATAATTATTAAACTGCGGAGTGCAATACGACAATTAGATATCCACGTGTTTACGTTTTTAATTTATGGCGGCTGTTATTTAGTGGGTCACACGGGAGGTGGCTTGGGGGGGGCTAAAGCCACTGTAGCCACCCCCATAGACCCGCCACTGCCTACAATTTACCTCATTGACTGGATTATAATCAACAATGATTTATAATCTATATAACATCAAATCTTTGCATGTGCAAAGAAACATTGATTCAATTTGAAGATTATTGAGACAATTTCATTTTTCAGAATGTATGATATTCACATGTCTATAATAAATAAATGTTGTGCTGATGTTGTAAATTACTCTATTTAAGAACTTCCAATGAGGTGAAATTTGTCTTATTACTGTATACCAGATGACCATTTATTCTGTTTAAAACATTGTTTTACCCTGTATATATAATTTTTTTGAAATAGTGCTCTTGTATTGTTTACATTAGGTACTGATTTTTCAACCTCTCAACATAATATTCTATGTATGTGAACTGATTAGCGATTAATTAATAAAACAATTTAAAATGATTATTTTTCTGTTTTTTTTTGAAGTGAAAACTTATTTATCGGTGGGTGGCGTAACTGATACTTGTCACCCTTGCTTGTCACAGTTTAACCCACTGTTAGTGTCATGCTGTAATAAGTGAGATGAGGGTGGGTTCTTCTTATTTCCAGCAGTGAGAGTGAACTATTTAAAGTGCGCATGCGCTCTCTCGAAGCTTGCAATACACACATTAAAGAGTTTACTCTCCTAGGACCTCTCACTTCTTAGTGAATAGACATCCAGGAGGAGAAATAATCTAGTTTTACTTTATCTATACAATCGAATATCTCCAAATAGGATCACTTTAACTAAAACTTGGCAAGTTGAATCAGCAACTTTCCAGACTAAAATTCTTCTCGGGCTGGAATATTGGTAAGGATTATAAAACACAAAGGTGAAAGGTTTAATTTGTTTATCTGTGCATTGCTTATTGCGATTTATTGAAGTAAAAAATTTAGTCTCGTGTGATATTTGGTAAGGGCAAAACTTTCTGCTGATCACCGCGTCACCAATTTTAATTTACACGTAAAAATGTCCATCTATACTCTAACTATTGTCAGTGTAATGACCATAAAATAAAGCAATGTTGTCAGTTATATTTTCTAAAATTGTTAGGCTCGCTACATAAATGTTCTCCTTACTTCAGTAAACTGTTAGTTCGTGATGTTATAAGAAAGCTAGTTTGGAAATATTTTTAAAAAAATACATAATATAAATTTATTAGTAAACATTAAAATAAGTCGCTTGAAATTGCTGAAAAAAGAAAAATTAATTAAAACCACTTTATATATGTTACTATATTTGAGAAAATTTTGAAGAGTTGGCAACGTAGATGCAGGTGGATGAAGAGTTCCGAACAATCCAATCATCAACTACCGTATTTATCGTAATACTTATAACGAAATAGCCGAAGAATACTCACTTGACCATTTTTTCATAAAAAATTCTTTGGTCTTGAAGTGTGTTAAACCGGCCCCAGACACTACGTGTATTTGGCAAACATTTGGACTTATTCGCGTAGCGTGTGGGAAGTAATCTTTGGCAAATATTCGCTTTTCGTCATTTTCCCGTTGCTGGTCGGAAACTAACACGAAGTAAAGGACGCCGTAGTTCGGCTAAGTAAACTACGTGTACCTTTGCTATACTACGGCACCGTGTGGGAGATCAAGCAAACATTCGTGCAAATGATAAATATTGGCCTATTCGCCAAATACACGTAGTGTCTGGGACCGGCTTTAGGCTAATAATCCACTAGTTGCATTCAGTGTCGGGCATGAATTTTGTTAGAGATATTTAATATATTATCTATTTCTTGGTTGAGTTTAGTGAATTGTTATAGGTATAGAAAAGTGTAGGTGATCTAGTATAGAAAAGTATCATTATTGTACCTATTTGATGGTGTAGTGGATAAGTGGCGTCAGTGAATTGATATTAATATAATATTTATTTGTTCGTAGACGTTAGGGTAAGTTTTATTATATAATTAATTAGAATGGCATTTTGGAGACCATTTGAAACGACAGTACATGATGATGCGTGGGAATCTAATAATTTGGCGCCACATACAAAATAATAAATGATACCGATGATAGGGCCGAATTTAAAAACAAAGATTTACATGTTTAGTGTCAACGCGTTGTTTTAAATATGCACGCGTATTTGAAAAAAGAAAATTCTGAAATTTCTGATAATGCGATTATCGCGAGAATTCACGAATTAACTTTAATCGGGTTTACAAAGATTTATAGAGTAATTAATTAAAGTACTGTTACGGATCATTCTTTAAAGCTCATACCTCCCCGTGGTTCTTGCTGGGTAGACAATTTTTTCAGATTGTCTGGCTAAATGAGCATTATTTACAGAAAATTGTATCACAATTTTTATGAATTTTGTATGCAGGTTATTTTTTGTTATTCAAATATAATATATACCTAGTAGATTAACATTATTTTACAATATTCGAATTTATAAAAAATTTATGTGCACTCCATTGGGCGGCTTTTTCCCTCAAAGGGATTAAAAATATGGGTCATTACACAATAGTTAGACTATACCAAGGGCCTATTTATAAGGAATGAGGTGATGAGCGATATTTTCATGAACTGTTGTACTTTTCACTGATACAAACAAATTAGTCACAGCCAGAAAAAACGACAATGAATTGAATGAATGAATCGAATAAAAAAAATCGGCAAATTTTAGGATTTTTGTAAAAAGTAAATTGTTTGCAAAATAATGAATTTGTTCCATAAGTTATCCGAGCTCAACATTGTAAATTTCATCCCAACAAGATACATTTGGTAAATGAAATAAATGAAGATGACCCAGACAGACGACTACAGTTTTGTGAGATTATGACTGACAAAATAAATACTTGACTTCTTATTCAATATTTGTTTTTCGGATGAATATTTTTTTTTTGTAAATGGTACCGTACATCGACACAATTGCCGCTACTATGCCTAGAGTATTCCACGAAACACATACCCAACATCCTATTAAAATAAACGTGTGAGCAGAATTTATATGGGGATCGTATTGATGGGCCATTTTTTATTGATGGCAACTTGAATGGAGAAACATTTCTCGAATTATTAGACGAGGCTATTGATCCTGCTCTCACAGATATAATCGAAAATGATAATATATGTAAGTACTTAGAAGATGATCTCTTTTACCAACAAGACGACGCACCTCCATATTACAGTAGAGCTGTAAGGCAATAACGAACGATTTCCTTCCTAGGCAATGGATTGGAAAAATAGGCCCTATTGTGATTTACTTACCGTTCAGACGTCGCTAAGTAAATTACTTACCGACGTCTTAGCCCTACATACATTTAAGTGGTCCTAAATAATATATAACTTCATTCATTACACAAAAGGAACAAAAAAAATAATAAGATTTATATTTTAAATTAATTGAAAATTCAAGTTCAAAGTATAGACTTTAAAATATAATCTCAAGTTTCACAGTAAATGCATTTGTTTGTTGATAAATAATATCTTGGAAACACTTAGCAACTGCCCAACGATTATTAAATTATATCATTGGCATGTCGACAACCGCCTACTTTATACCAAAATGCAAATATATTTTAAACTGATCGAGAAGTATAAATGTCACTTTTCACTTTTCGTTCATTTCGAAGAAATTTAAATTATTTTACTTGAAATTTATTTCAATACGATCTCGCAAAAAATGGTATAAGCATCTCGAACGTTAAGGGTTTTACCGGTTTCCAGCAAAATTGGACGGCGGGTGTAATTTAGGCGCTAACCATCCTTCTTTACCTGTCTGACCAAGAAGGATAGATAATCCGACATGTATTTTCGCCGCTAAGAAGTGCAGGTAGGTCGAGTCATAAAATAACTCTTATCTTAATAAAATACGAAGGTGGTTTGGTAGGGGTAGGTTTGGTTGGGTTATTATTGAAAATTATTATAATTTATTCTTCAAAAATTGACTAAAAATACGAAGGTGGTTTGGTAGGGGTAGGTTTGGTTGGGTTATTATTGAAAATTGTTATAATTTATTCTTCAAAAATTGACTAAAAATACGAAGGTGGTTTGGTAGGGGTAGGTTTGGTTGGGTTATTATTGAAAATTATTATAATTTATTCTTCAAAAATTGACTAAAAATACGAAGGTGGTTTGGTAGGGGTAGGTTTGGTTGGGTTATTATTGAAAATTATTATAATGTATTCTTCAAAAATTGACTAAAAATACGAAGGTGGTTTGGTAGGGGTAGGTTTGGTTGGGTTATTATTGAAAATTATTATAATTTACTTTACAAAAATATATCTTATTATAAATGTCGGTGTTTTAATAAATAACTGTATTTCATAAATCACGTACTTCAGTCGGCTAGCGCCCAAAATACACATAGGATTAAAATGATCATTCGGTCTTGGCGCCTAGTTTATATGTTGTAAAAAGTGCATTAATCCTTTAGCGCCCAAATTGGAGGCTTCACTACGCTCAGCCTCCAAACATTGCTGTCAACCGGTAAACAACCCTTTCCGTTTTTAATACTTAATATACTATACGGTATGTTCCTTGTAGTGTATTAATTATTCTCTTGTTAATTATTTTGGGAACCTAACCACAATCTTTTTTATAATCTTTAATTCAACGTTTCGGTAGCATTCCAGCTACTGTTATCAGTAATTATAACCCAAGGACATTGATAATTGTTCGAAAAAATGTTATGACAGATTTCGAAGGCTTGTTGCCTATACAAGCAACAAGCTTGAGAAAGTTGTCATAAAATTTTTGAGCATTTATCAATGTCCGGATAGAAAATTTTTTGCTAATTATAGAAAAAAATCGAGACGTTTCGAAATATTAAATATTTGAAACTTCAAAATCGAAATAAATCAATATGTGTCCATAGCAACGTGAAAATAGCCCATGGTCTGTTATCAGCGTAATGTTGACATGATTGGGTGAAATTGTTCATATGATAAAAAATTAGGAAATTTGATTGGTTCTGTTAAAAAATGTTCAAGAACAATAAATCGAAATAATTAAACAGGATATTATAGTTTATTTCAATTTTCATATTTACTTATAGGTGGAACAGCAATCATATATGTGGAGGAGTTTTAATAAGTGATCGCTTCGCTTTATCAGCTACACACTGTTTTGTAGCACCTGGATCTTACACAATCCGAGCTGGAAGTACCAATTTATCTGATGGAGGAATTATTGTACCTATAATAACGGCAATTTTACATCCAAAAATTAATCTTAAAAATCAAGATAATGATATAGCTCTTCTTAAACTTGTCAGTAGTATCAGGTAGGTATTCATTTTTCCATAATTAAATTTTTTTGTATGTAATTAGATTTATGGCATAAAATAAGAACTTTCGTGGTATAATATTGTCGATAAACATTTTCGCAATCTGCATTGTTTGATAGACTCATTCGTTTGGCAACAGTCAGAGGATCCAGTACGTCTGATGATTTGTTTGAATCCTCTGAGATGTACACCCACTGCGCATTTTTTTGTTATATTCCAAATTTTTGCTAGGGTGTCTGCAGATTCATTACCCACAATACCCTTGTGGCCCTGGACCCACTTAAGTGTCACCTTATTTTAGTTTGTCATAGTTGTTTTTTAAGGCAGCCCCAGGCCAGTCTAGATCTGATCAGGTAGCATGCTAAAGAATTCAATGCTGCATGACTGTCTGAGAGTATAAGGGTCTTTTGGTCTCTATACCATCGTTTCGATATTCAATTGCAAACATATGTCGATAGCGTAGATTTCCGTCTGGAATAGCGATGCCTACTTCCCCAACGACACGTGAACATTGCACCTGGGTCTAGCATTCCTGCTATCCCTTTATCAGTTTTAGATCCGTCTGTGTACCACACCAACATTCCTTCCTGTCTGCTTGCTTCCAGCCCATCTCAGTTTAGTTGGATATGGTATGGTTGGTTGTCGTTAATTGTGGCCAACATATCACTTCTCAATTCAAGAAGCGAGTTTGTGATTCTAGAATAACTGTGGGTGCTGGTTCCTTCGTGCCAATTCTCATTGGAATCCGGCCAGGTTAGTTGTATGATGGGGTGACATTCACTGAGACCTAAAAGATCTATTGTGCCCCCTCACTTCTACTTAGGAATGTCTCAGAGACTAGTAGCTCCTTTAGTCCTATTTCCCTGAGGAATTTTAGGACATCTGCAGGCTTCAACTTAGGTGAATGTCCCTCTTCTATCCAATAATCTTTAAGGAGCTTTGCTGTGCAATTCGTAAGTATGTGGATGGAGGTTTCTTCTTCCATTCCACAGAATCTAGATTCTTCTTCTTCCACTATTTTAAGCTTGTGCCCGTTCAGACGGCAATGTCCAGTTAGGATCACTGTTAAAACTCTTAGCGCAGTTTTACTTTGATTTATGCATTCATTTGATCTCAATGGGTTGTAGTCACCCATCGGAATCTTTGATTGTCTAAGCCCTAGATCTTTCCAATGGTCAGATCTTCTATTTTCTTCTGCTTTGCCTATTTCTTCCAATATTACATTGGTGCTGATACCGCAAAAGGGTTCGGGCCCCCAATAAGGTCTTTCAATCCCCTCTTTGTTAGTCCATCTGCTATTTCATTTCCTATTCCCGTGTGTCCAGTAATCCACAGTAAGGTTACTATATTGTTCCCGCCTAGGCAATGCCAGGTTAGTTAGTGGATAACATCGGTTTTCGGATTTTTTATCCGGGGCTTCAACAGACTGAGCCATGCCAGCTTTCGTTGCCGAAAAATTGAAAATATCTCATTTTTTCACAGTGGCCTCATGATGGGAAAGGCAAAAGGAATATTCGCGGGTAGCAGACACACCGAGACATTTTTATTCAAATTAGTTTGTTACGTGTGTTACGATTCATTTTCAATTCATATAAAAGTTCACTTTCACTGTGAACATTTCTATTCATACTAGAACACCTAGAATCTGCGCCTTTAATGTTTTTTTTTTTATCTCCGATAATGATTTTTGATGCCAAATAGGCCAGTTTGGTAGTGTGGTGTAGTCGAATTTAGTTCAACGTCAAAGTCGCTGAGTTTTATGCAGACCTAGTCCACAATGGACCAAATTTAAAAATTTTGACACTTTGTGAAGAATATCCACTATCAGTAAGAAAACAGAAGGGTAGTTCTTTAATCTATCTTACCTTACAAGGAACTTACAGATGAATCCTAGCCTTCTCAGCCTCCTTGGAAGGATTAAAAACCACAGCTTATTGAGTACAAGTTTGAAGCGTTTTCAAAAATATTGCAAACAAGCCTTATAGGCTTCGCAAGTATATATATTTATTTCGCATAACGTCGTTTGTTTTGTCTTCCATGTATTTTGAATTGTTGTTACGTGTAAATAAATAATTTTATTTTTATATTATTATTATATTTATAAATTATACTTCCATTAAGCTGGATACTATTCCAGCACTCTTAAAACGCCAAGAACAGTTTGATCTGAAGAAAGACAGAGAGGAACACCAGCTTATGAAAAATTGTACTTATCGATATTATCTATAATTAATTTTTGTTTTTAGTTTTACACCATCTATCCAGCCAGCAATGTTACCACTTGAAGATGAAACTCCAATTCCCGGTTGGATTGGTGTTGTTTCAGGTTGGGGAAGTATTTCTAATGAGCTATCAAATAATTTAAGTAGAACTCTGCGAGCAGTAACACTTCCTATTCAATCTCTAGAATGGTGCCAAAGCCGATACGTTTATGTTCCACTTACTTCAAGAATGTTTTGTGCTGGATTTCAAGAAGGAGGACGAGATTCATGTCAGGTAAAAAGAATTAACAATTTTAATTTCCCACTTATTTTGTGCACTTATATTTTCGTTTTTATTAATCAAAAATCAAGTGAAAATGATCAGAGAAGGTATATGAATAAGTAGGGTTATTAGAATTGCTACCAGTACCACAATCTAGCTTTTGCTTCGAATTTGTGTTTTATATACAGTTAGTAATTGTGTGGACGCATCGGTCGCATGAATTAGAACTTGCTCTATTGCCGAGCGAGAAGTCGCTGCGACTTGGTAACTTTTCTGGTGGATTTTGTTGCACCAACCCAAAATTTATATTGGCTGGTACGCTCTGACATTGCTGTCACAGGATTTCTTCTACGTTTTCTTCTCGTATAGCAGCACAGGCCATAATACTAATAACTGTTACTAAAACAATGCTCTCAACGTTTTCCTCATCGATTCTGTTAACTTCAAGACTTGATTCTAGAGAAACTACTCCTATTTTCACCCGCTAATTTTTTTCACACTGTGAGGTTATGCAACCAGAACTGCCAATGTTTTAACGAAGTTGGCAGTAGATTAGATTAGATTAGAAATGGAGTGACTTTTTATCCTATCCCACTGCGACCTTTGCAGATCTATTGTGGTCCTCCCTATCCTTAGAGCTCGATATCTAGCTTTATTCTTTTTGTTAGACTTATTAGCCTGGATACTGCCTCCAGTGCATAATTCTCTGCCCTCGGTTTTTCTTCTCCGAATAGGTGAAACCACACCCTTACTAGGCCTTCGCACTCACAAAGTATGTGCTCTGCGGTTTCGTCTTTTTCCTGGCAAAACCTACATAGGCTGTCAGCTGCTAGGCCAATTATGTGCATATGCTTCCTCAGCCTACAATGTCCGATCAGCATTCCCACCATCATCCTCATCGTTTCTCGACTTTGACATAGTAGGTCGCGTGACAGTTTGGCCGAAGGGCTTTTAAGGAATAGTTTAGCATGCCTTTGTCCTGGGTTTTTATGCCACCAGCACAGCGCCTGATTGTTTATCCATTGGTGGACGCTCTCCTTAGTGAGGTTTATTGCAATTCCACATTAAGGTTCTGGTTATCATGACCTCAGTCGCTCCCTGCTTGGTTAATTCATCGGCCGTTTCATTGCCTTTTATTCCTTGGTGACCTGGCACCCAGGCTAGGGTCACTCTATTATGACTACCCAGTCTCTTGAGGGACTTGCGATACTCCCACACCAGATTTGACGTTGTCCAATATGAGCTTTTCGCCTTTAGTGCAGCTTGGCTGTCGTTGTAGATGACGATTCTTTGGTTATCCACCTCCCGTCTCATCAACTCTTCTGCACAGCATTGCACCGCCATCACCTCTGCCTGAAAGACAGTGGCATGTTTCCCTAGGCTTAGAGACATCGTGATCTTCTCTTGTACCTGATGTATTCCGGCTCCTACTCCAGAGTCTGTTTCAAGGCCATCAGTGTACCAGTTGAGATTCACTGTAATAGGAGGCCCTGCCTCCCAGTCCTTTCTCTCTGGAATGACTACTATTTATTCATTTTTGAAACTATATGTGGGGCAATCTGATCCATTGGCATTCCCAGTATTGAATTTGCCTTTATTTCTTCATATAGCTTTTTATAGTTGCCGTGTCCTTATCGTAGGAGGCCCCTGTAATAATCTGTGACTAACAGATCTTGAATTACCCTGAATGATGATATGTATAGGCGGTAGGTTCAGTATTACCTCCAGGGCTGCAGTCGGCGTCGTTTTCATGGCCCCTGTGATACTCAAGCAAGCTTGCCTTTGGAATCTCCACTCCGTTTATTTGCAGCTTTTGTAGACCTTGAAAATTTCTCTTTTTTGTAAACGGTACCAGTGTAGTTTGTGGGGGTTCACTGCCAGTTCTTCCTCCCTAGACCAGCCATTTACTATATTAAGCGCCAGTTGGGTACGCTCTGATATTGCACATGGAAACCGTCCTCTTATGACGATAGCAAGATCGTCCGCATATCCCAGGCAGATGCGTGTCTACTATAGAATGGCCCACAAAAGGGGCTATAGAACGCCTCCTTGAGGACAACCCCTTCCCACCCCCGCAGTGATGGTTGCCTCCCCCAGGGTGGATGTGATTATCCTAACCCGCAGATGATGGGTTCGACCCCTCTTCTTTCCATACACCTAGCAGGTTATAGATATTGGAGAAGCATTATTAAATGCTTCCTCTATATCCAAAAAACTAGCTACTGCTATTTCCTTGTGGTCGATCGACTTGCCTGTTTAAGTCATCCAGAGCTAAGTCTGTTGACTTGCCCTGTTGATAAGCGTACTGACTCTCGCTTAGAGGGCGCGTTTTCAGAGCGCTGTCCTTTATGTACCTATCTACTAGCTTTTCCAAAGTCTTAAGTAGAAATGACGTTAGGCTAATTGGTCTATATGATTGGGGCGTTTGGTCTGAGATTCTACCCACCTTCGGAAGGTAGATGACCTTCACCTTCCTCCATATTACCGGAGTATATTTAAAGGCTAGGCTAGCCTTGAAAATCTTACTTAGTTGCGGCACTAATGCCTCTTCACCTTTCTGCAATAGGGCCGGATAGATTCCATCCTCCCCCGGTGATTTAAAAGGTTGGAATTCGTCTATGGCCCATCTTATTTTATCTGGTCTTGTTATGGCAGTGGCAAGTTGCCAGTCTTCCCGACTGGGTCTATCTGCCTCTTGGGGATTGCTGACTACCTCCTGCCGACCTTGATACATGGTAGCTCCTGGAAAGTGTGCTTTTGTCAGCAACTCCAAGCTTTCCTGGACCGTTCCTGCATAGTCCATTTTTTTCAGGAGACCTACCTTGTGATTAGAGCCCTCCTTGGCCAGGACTTTGTGGAATCGTGCGCATTCTGCGGTCTCTAGAATTTCCTCACAGAACCTTCTCCATGAGTCTTTGGCATTCCGGATCTCCTTGTTATATTGAGTGAGCTTACTTCTGTATAGGTCCCAGTTCTGGTTGAGCTTGGCTTTATTCGGCAACACGTAACGTTTCCCCTATGCCTGGATGAGTCACAGCAACAAACTATCGATGTGCTGATTGTACTTGTTGCTGGGACAAATCGCTGCGATTTGTCACAACGTGGAAAATATACTTAATGTAGCCTTAGGGAATTGTTTCGTACAGAACAGGAGGCATTGTTTATCATTTTCTGATAGATTCGTAAGGAAGCCATAAGGGATTTCGTCAGGTCCCGGACTAGAGATTTGACATCATGAAGTGCTTCTTTTAATTCACTTATGGCCGTTTCCACCAAATTACGTTTAAGCTAGGAATAGTTATGAAGCCCTTAAAAATAAAGTAGGGCTTAAATAAACTTGGTTTCCACCAAAGAAATTTTAACTAAGTATTCGTAAATCTGGCAACATGATGGTTTAAGTGGAGTTTTTAGGAAAATTAATAAACTGGTATTTGGCATGTATGATTATTTACGTCGGTCATCTAGTGTGTATTGGTCAAAGTCTTACAAGGGAAAGTTTAAAAAGTAGTTACGGTTGGTTCGCATTTTCTTTTTGCAATCTAAACCGTCTAAAAAATGTGATATTGTCCATTTCTTCGAAATAATTACTTCGATTAAAAATCCTTCTTTGAAATCCATTTTCTACTAATTCAATATCTTCTAAATCTAACAATGCTTCAAACGCGTCCATTTTCAAAAATAATAATTCAATTCAACGAAAGGTTAGGTTGGAGGTTAGAGTTGACATTAAAAATGTGAAATGTGGGAACGCCGCATTCTCATAATCTCCACTTACTTTAAGGAACGTTTAAGCCGAGAATATTCTAGGCTTTGTTAAGCCTTTCATATCATAACAGAACTAGAGTGGTGGAACGGAAAATTTATCTTAAGCCTTACTTAACGTTAAGTATCCTTAACTTTTGGTTGGTGGAAACGGCCATTAAACTAGTAGAATTTTTCGAGAACGAAGTCGACGTTTATGGTGAATTGGATACAACAGTACTTATGTTATTCTCCAAAACTGCACAGGGCGAAGAAAATCCTACCTGCATCTAAATGGTTAACATCAAACAAAGAATGTCAATACAAGTGTCCAGTGCGTTTACTACAGAAGATGTTAAGCAAAAGAACACCGAATATAAAAACGAATCGATTGTTCTTAACTTCAAATCCGGAATGGAAAAAGACAGGAATTTGGTACACAATTTGTCCAATATAGGTATTAACCAACTTAGTAATAGTCGCCTAGGCGCGCAGAGTATTAAAATTGACATCAAAAAGGTAAAAATAACCAATCATTTCAATCGCTCCTCCGCTGTAAGCAATTTTACAAAATTTGGAGACAACTTACAAGCTGCTCAAATTACTGTTCATTCTTCAACTCTTCGCACCGTTTACTTTAATGCAGTCTTAAAATGAAGTAATCTTAAAACGACCAGTTTGCGTTGCACCGCTCCATAAGTATTCCTTAAACTGGTTAAGGAGGACTTAATATTAAGTTCCCAATTGGGTCGACTTAAGTTCAACTTGTTTAAAATTGCGGTTGACAGCTGATTTAATCTGAAAAACTTTTTATTATGGATGACATTTTTGAAGTTTATTCCTCGATATCGTAGAAATTAATAGACTTCGACTTCCTGAGATGGTTTCCACTCTATCTGATCATTTCAATCACAGCAACATCTAAGAACACAATATCTCGTGAATAACAGAAATGAACTAAACCCACCCTGGGACGTTAACAGTCCATGTGGACTAATGATTCAAGTAAATTTTTCATAGACCAATCGGAAGCTACATTGAACCAATGAGAATCAATTGTTCGCTTGTGGGTAGGTGAAGACTAAAAATTATTTATGGCTTTTTTATCTTTCCGGCTTTTAATCCTCAAAGAGACCTTGCTGCATACTTTTATTTTATTGTGAAACAGTGCAAATAAATTTTACTTACAACTATAATCCTTAACAAACCACTCGATCTACGCTCTCGTTATTGATTATTTTCGAAGCTCTTGTGATATTATAACTGAATATTTCTTTGCCTCCTTTTTTTAGTTTATTCGATACTTTGATTTTATTATTCCAGGGTGATTCTGGTGGACCATTCGTTATAAATGGAACTGTGTATGGTATTATTTCATGGGGATTCAATTGTGCTCAACCTGGGTATCCAGGAGTGTATACGAACGTAGCAGCATTTCGAAAATATATCAAACTTAATTCAGGTATTTGAAATTGTAAAAAAGTAATCAATAAAAGCATTCAAATAAAATATTTATTAATTTCTGCAACCAGCATAGTCGATTACATATTATTAATTAGTATTAATTAGTATTAATTATTAGTATTTGTACGATAAGTTCAAGCAAGGTTATATATTCCATTTCCGTCTTTTTATTAGTTTTTCTATTCGCTATGTTTTCCCACGTTTAATTCAGCTATTACCAGTATTCAAAGAGGTGACCCATGGGGGGGGGGGGTAGGTGAGGTTCACCCCCTCCAGTCAACCACTCCAGCATATTACTCCCTTCAAAAAAAGATTTCTTATAATACAGGTATAATAATGTATTATACTATAATCATGTAGCTTCAGATTAAGTAAGTAGATTACAATTTGTTATAATTGTTATTTCGGAAGTAATAAATGTTATTTTTGGAAGGGCAATCGAGAAATTGCTTTAAAATACAAGTAATACTATTTATTAATTACAATGACTTACTAGGTACACTTTAGTAAACAATAAATTAAGGCTAAGGGCTCATCATAAAAATAAAATAAAATTGCATTATCAAACAAGATGAAAAATATTCTGAAGTATCAAAAATTCAGTGTGATGCTTGCAAGCAGGACATACACTTGGCATGCACAGGTACCATGTAGGTACTTCTAATTTTGAATCTTTTGCCAGTTTACAAACAAAAATCGACAAAATTGATGAGAAAACTACTGCGATCGATGTGAAACTGGCGACTATTGAAAACAAACTGTCAACAGTTGACTACTTTTCATCCGTACCATTTACCGATAAAATTGCGAACGAAGCGCAGTTGACCGAATTAACCGCGCAAAGAATGTTTTTGTAAGAGGGGTGCCGGAGATTGTTGGAGATATATCAAAGCTAGAAAAAAGCATGATAATGATATTATTCGTGAAGTTTTGCAAACTGTGGAATGTGACCAGGTTCCGATTACCACATTTAGAGTTAGCAAAGTTAATGACAAATTTCCCAGGATGATAAAGGTAGTAATGCGGATGACCATGATGCTAAACATATTTTACGAAATAAATGGAAACTTTTGCAAACAGATGCTCAGTATTATCGACGACAAAACACCGGTACAAATTGAATGTTTAAAAGAATTTTGCCAAAGATTTAAAAAGTCTATAAAGGAAGCCCGAGAAGTGTACGAAGAGTCTATAGTATGTAGCGACAACCCTAAAAAACACAAATACAGTCGATCATCGTTGTCATCAAAAATATCAATTCCTCTAATAAACAAAGATGACGGAATTGTTTGTCAAAATGACACTGCCGAAGTTTTGGCAGATACTTTTTCTAAAGTTTTCTCTACTGAAAATATCAAAAATAATTTACCCGAAATTCTGCCACAAGAGTAATTTCATCCTTAGAGCAACTTCATTTTACTCCTGAAACTGTCAAATGTCACCTTCATAAATTAAATAACAACTCTTCTCCTGGTCTCGATCTAATCTCTCCTCTATTTCTAAAAAGATGTTGTAATGCTCTCGCTCATCCTTTGTTTATAATAATGTCCTTGTTTTTTAATACACACATACTACCTCCTATCTGGAAAACAGCCTCGGTAACCCCTATTTTCAAGAAAGGCAATAAACTTGACCCCAATAACTACAGGAGCGTCTAAATGTAGCTCTTTACCAACGTTGCCAAGTGTAGTCCTAAACTAAAACGTTTGTGTTTTGGAAAGTAAAAATATTTTAATAATGATATTTATCACAGTTGATTAAAAAGCAATGTGTTAAGAAATCAATATTTGTCATTTTTAAAATTATGTTTAGCAAAACGTACTGAAAATTGTTCGAGTTTACAATACAGAATTATCATACAAAAAGGAAAACTCACGAATGCATAGATACATTTTCCCTAATCGAAAAATTGAATTGTGTAATTGACAGATTATTATAATAATTTTCAATAATAACCTAACCAAAACCACCCTACCTTACCCCCTACCCTAATCCGAATCGAAAAATTGAATTGTGTAATTGACAGATTATTATAATAATTTTCAATAATAACCTAACCAAAACCACCCTACCTTACCCCCTACCCTAATCCGAATCGAAAAATTCTTCGTATTTTTAGTCAATTTTTGAAAAAAACAATAAGAAAATAAAAATAAAAATATCTTGACTCGGACACGACTCGAACCTGGTACCTCTGTGTTAGGAGCCCAGCACACTTACGCTGGGCTAATCTCTGCACACATTAATGATATCGTATAGAAGGTTAAAGCTTTAGAACCGTCGCATGAAAGCCGAGCGCCACCGGAGATACTCGATGGCGCCCTTTCAGTTTAGGACTACACTTGGCAACGTTGGTAAAGAGCTACATTTAGACGCTCCTAATAACTACCGCCCCATTAGCCTTACACCAATCATCTGTAAGGTTATGAAATCTATAATTTCAGAATATATCAGTGAATTTCTTTTGATCGAAAAAATAATACCTGAACAACAACATGGATTTGTAAAAGGACGTTCAACAATGACGAATCTACTTTGGTGTGTTAATGAATGGACAAAATCTTTAGACAATAAAAATCCCGACAGACATCATTTACCTAGATTTTGCAAAAGCGTTCGACCGAGTGCCAAGACAAAGATTACGATATAAATTGGAACATCTTGGCATACGAGGTGATCTACTGGAGTGGATTGACTCTTTCTTAACAAACAGAAAGTTCAGTGCGAAAGTGGGAAATTGTTTTTCAGCTGAGACGCTCGTATTAAGCGGTGTTCCGTACTAGGTCCTCTCTTATTTATAATATAATATACGCCAGTGACCTCCAATTTCATATTCAATGCAACAAAGTTTTCTATGCCGATGATTCGAAAATATTCGCTGATTCGTCTCTTCATATAAATCTTCAAGAGGACTTGGATTCGATCTATAAGTGGTGCTCAGACTGGATGTTGCCTCTTAATATAGATAAGTGTGTAGCTCTTTACATGGGCAAAAACAATCCACGACATAAATACTTCTTAAACGGTCATACCTTAAATGAAGTGAATTCTTATAATGATCTCGGTGTTACAATTACTACGGATTTGAGCTGGTCCGAACATGTTGTAAGTATTACCAACAAAGCAAAAAGTAAGCTGTACCTCATCAGCAAGTCTTTCGGAAGGATGTCGTTGCGTAATTCAACTCGTTTAACTTATATTCGCCCAATTATGGAGTATTGTGGAACTGTGTGGTGTCCGGAACTAGTGCGGGATAAAGATCTTCTTGAAAAAGTTCAGCGTCGATCAACCAGACTATCATTCGGGCGTATAAGATCTAGTTATAGAGAAAGACTAAATATAATGGATTTACCGACCTTTGAACAACGTCGTCTTCGTGGGGACATGATAATCACCTTTCGCATTTTAAATTTTAATTATGGTAACTTAAGAAGTATATTTAATGTGGACACTGATAATCGGCTTCGGGGGCACAAATGGAAATTGAAAAAAGAAATATTTACTTGTCGGACAAGGCAATATTTTTTGTGTAATCGTGTTTTTTCAACATGGAACGATCTACCTGAGGATATTGTAACGGCACCGTCTGTCAATATTTTTAAGAACAGACTGAACGCTTTTCTGTTTTCTAATTAAATGTTTTCCTGGCAATTTTTAATTTTATAATTACTTTAATTTTTGTAATATTTGTATTGTATAATTCAGGGCTTATGGATCTTAGGGTCCCTGCCCGTATCTTATTGTAATAATAATAATAATAAAATTGCGATCGTCCCTACTCTACAGAAGTTTATATACAATCACTCAAGACAATCTAAATTCAAGTCGGCGAGGTGTTTTTGCTAATTCGTCCAATACTTCACTAGCAGTGCTAACTGTAGCTCTCTGGATTATATATAAGCATAGCAAGCTCGTTTAACCTTTGCTGGCCAGTTGTGCTTCTTAAAGTAAGTTTTCAGTCTTCGTAGAGACGAAAAGGACCTTTCACTAGTGCTTGTGGACACTGGAACTTCCCAGTACTATTTCATGTTTCAGAAACCGACGATTTAATACAGTGATCCAAAAATGGCAAAAATATGGAAATCCTAAAAAATAGTTCAGGAATGTCGGTTTCAATCTGTGTTTGTCTTCCAGTTCTTCTTGGCGTTTTTATTGCGGAACCAAGTAATTCAAAAAAGGTTGGAACAAGGCAGCACAACTGACTGACTGACTGACTTTGGAGGGGGAGTCGCAATAACATACTTCAGAACAAGACGGATCACGTGACTTACAGATGGCGAAAGTAGAATAGATCGCGAGGGAATTTCGAATCTTGCTTGGGTGTTTATAACTTTAAAAAAGCGAAATCTTTCAGTTTTTTATTTTTTTTATATTGTTACTTAAAAATTTCTTCTAATCAATGGGGGGGGAGGAGTTACGCAAATGGGATTAGGCTTAGCATTTACATAATATTTAGAAATTGGACAGTGTGACAAATATTCAAAATTGCAGCCGTCTGCAGATCGATGTGTTTTTGTGGAGATCTACAGTTTGGTAAGGCTGTCTCTGCATGCTACATCTGTTCTACCTCAATTGCAAAATTCTCGTTGTATTTGTCCAAAATAATGTTGTTATTGGATACAGCAGCATCCACTAGAAGAACCGAGTTAGTTTTATTATCCACAACTACAATATAAGGCCGGTTATTCGTCACCCGCCTATCGTGACAGTTGACCTATGCATAGTATAAAATCAGCATTCTCTATAATAACCGAATGCGGACGGTACTTGTAATAAGGCGTGTAGGTGTTAACTAATCCAAATTTGTTGTCCAACTTCTGATGGATAAAGTTGCAAAGCTGATTGTGACTGCGTAGGTAATCAATGTTAGTTGTGGCTGAACATTCCGACGTAATATGTTGTATCTCCTCTGTTGTTTGTTGACACCGTCTGCATTTGTCCGACACGATGTTTGGATCTCGTATGACAAATTTCTTGTAATTGTTGGTATAATTTACTTGGTCTTGAATTGTCATAGTAGTTACTCTTTGATGAACTAGAGAGTTTTTCAGTGATATTAAAAAAATGTTGAATTTGACGAGTATATTTTGATGTCATCCTTATATAAAAGGTGGGAAACGATGCAGCTAATGTTCCTGTTGAATTTGAATTTAAAGCCGTAATCCGTATTGTTAAGAAGATTGGAGAGTGAGTTAATTGCCAAACAAAACCAAAGTAGACCAAGGGAGTCGGCCTGGAAGATCCCCCTACGGATAGAAATTTCACCAGTTTCGAGGTATTGACCATTTATCTGTAAATGAAGGTTCGTTCGTTAGTGCTTCATCGATGATTCAAGAAAAGTAACAAGAGTGGGGTTGTAGGTACTTTGTAAATTTGCATAAGTTTAACAAGCCAGGAATGTGTGGAACACTATCAAATGCTTTCCTGTAAATAAGGAAGAAGTTGAATCATTTTTAGAACAAGCACTTCTAGCACCAGATTGAACGCAATTCCTGAGGTTCTATAAAATAGGTCCTGGAATTTACAGTCGAATAATTGCTCCCACCAGAATTTGTGGAGGAGACAGCCGATGTACTGGATACACTAGCAGTGTGGGATTCTGAGCATTTAGCTCTACCTACCTGAGGTAATCCAGTTTAACAATTCGACATCTTGATTGTCGCTCCTTACATGGAGACCGTCGTAATGTCCTGAAAGTAACTGGTCTTGGTTCGCTCCGAGGTATTTAATTTCCCCGATACCTTTTATATCTAAGAGGCATTCCCCTATCCAACACCTGATCTCGTGAGTAACTTTTTCTCTCTTTTTTTATACGGCAAATTTGATCCATTTGGATCCCTGTTATGTTGTTCATGTACCATGACATGACCAGATATAGTCTTCATAATTTCTACGCTGAAGCATAAAGTTTAAGTAGAAATAAACAATTTATTACTCCTATGAAGTTCGTAATGGGTTTGCTCGTTTATTTATTATATTTTTCACCTGACAGTATACTAGGTACAGTTAACAGAAGCAAACATTAGCCCCGGAAAATATGCGAACTAAAAGAAAGGTCATAATATGACCAAGTGATTTTATCAACATACATCAATTTTAGTGTCTGTATCAGTGTTGTCCATGCGAGGATAATAATTATCCGATTTTTACATGAAAGACATTTAGGACAGATGATAGTTTTATTTTTGGTCCAATATAAATCTTTTTATTAATATTTAGAGTTAAATATTTAGCAAGTTTGACTTTGTTTACAAATATCTTGACAGTTAACACATGTAAAATAATAGTTTTTCAATCAACTATTGAATTATTAATGGCTTTCATCCATCAATAAGATTTTTTAACAGCGAGTGCGTTAATGTTTGATGTTGTTAATAGCACTTTTCAATATACGTGTTAGTCAGAAAACTTTTCCATCGATTGTACAAGATATCTCAGTGAAAAGTAGAGCATTTCAACAAATACGTCCTATCATACAAACAAGATTTAGTGTATATTTGGTTGCCTATAACAAAATATTTTATTAAAAAAATAATTCACTAATGGAATCTATCAATGAATGATTCATTCATAGAGTTTAATAAATGATTTTGTGTATGTTTGGTTGCCTATACGAAAATCGTTTATTAATAGAAAATCATTCATTAATAGAGGTAATTAATAAAAGATTTTAGGATACATTGATATATCTCAAAAATGCACGTCGCAAAATATGACACTTGTAGCAGCTGCTACCTACTTCAAAAAACCAGCTATTTAATAACAGTTCGCTATGTATCGCTTCTCTCTACGCCGCAAATATTGATCGCGGGAGGGATGATTTAATTCGGAGATTGTGACATTCATTGGTGTAAACCGTGAAAATAAGCAAAATGCTTTTATTTTTATTGAGTATACTTCTGATTAGTATAAATGCACAGCCCTGTAAGAATTCCCAGGTAATCTCAACATCATATACCACTCAAGATGCTACAATACTTAAACAGGTTGCTTATATTTCTAGTTTTTATGTGAAATGTGAACATGGAGAAAGCGGAAATTTATATACTTTGTTAGGGGATGTAATTTCACCTGTAGCGTCTGTTGGACAAGGTAAATATCAAATCAGTTGGACGGAAGATGTAAAAACAGCACAAACTGGGGAAATACTAGTCAAGATTTATAATGAAACGGGATATGGTTCATTGAGAAAAGCGTTGAGAGCCGGCGAAACAATTTCTAATGTGCCTGTCTTTACCACTGTTAAAATTAATCATTCAGGTGTTTATGGAGGTCCTTGGATTTCATGTGAACTTTTAGCAGCCGCTTTTTCCATAGCTGTAGCATACGTAGCTATCCATTTTAGAACAAAACTTTTGAATTAATTCCACTGTATTTAAAATTTCTATACACTCTTTTTATATTAAAATAGTAATAAAATACTACCTATATGTTTTTTTATTTATAATTGCGTAAAATGACATTTTCGTACCAAATATTTGGGAGATGATAGAGAGGGTTTAAAAATAATACTAGTATCTCTATACTTCATATTAAACTTGTGCCATATATACGTACATGTAAACTGGTATCTCGTGACAAGGCAGAGCTTCCAGTACGCAGAGAGAGAACGTATTCGGCCAATATCGAGCTGCCCACTGCATAACGTCTACCGCACGATTGGCTTTGCTGGATCCCCACTTTCAAATTTGTTACGTCGCATCGTCACCTCATTTCACGAGATACCGGTTGGAGTGTACTCATGGCATTAAATAACTATAGGCAACTAAAAATTAAAAAGCAATTGTATTTATAGTTATTAAAGGACTAATAAACATATCTGATTGTGAATTCAGGTAAGTAAGGACTAAGTTCCGAGTGGTTGTTGATGAAATTGTTTATCATATTTTGTTTTTTTCACCTCCTAATGCCATAACTATATTATTCAAAGGGCACAATAGATCTTTAGGTTCTCAGTGAACGTCACCCCATCACAAACATATTCTTCAAATATTTTTAAAGAAAAAGCGGCCTCTTTTGTCATCTCGATCTAATTAACGGTTTAGGAGATACGGACAATTTTATGTCGTACGGCACACCCATGAATTTTTTCTATAGGTATAGTAGGTATTATTTTTAGCATATTTATATACAGAGAATTTCGTGGATATAATTCCAATTTTCTAATAGAAACATTTTAATTCCTAACAAATCAGCAAAACAATACTAAATTATTTTATAATGTGCTCGAATTGACTTCTTTTGGTTTCCATACAGACGCTACAATCGAGCCTCAAATAAGTTTCGAATATTATGTAACATTTCTAGGGTTATTTGTTGACATTCGTCAATAATTTACTGACCGAAATCATCTAGGTATAGATGCTTACAGTTAACCCGGTTTGTGTGGTCAAGTTAAAAGAAAAGTAGCTAAAGTGCTGTCATAATATTGCGCCATAGATATCGCCAAGATTCTTGCATAAAGTTTTTAAAGTGGGATTTGAGGTCGGTTTGACAATGTGTTTTGGATTGATACTAGAGGCAGATTGTTTCTACCGTATAGGTCCGCAGTTTCGTTACCAGCAATTTCAATGCGAGATGGAAGCCAGGTGAGAGAGACTCTTATCTTGAACAACGAGAGTTTGATAGATGTCGTGTATGTTCTGGACAATTGATGGGTGGTTAATGAAGATTGCTAATTGACTGAATGGAGGAAAGGGAGTCAGTGCATATTGCAATATTTTCGTGGGATAGGGAAGATGTATTTGAAGGCTTGAAGTTCCTCTGTGTTGCCAATAGTTGAGCAATTGATTTTTATTTTTAAACTTAGACATTTTAAAAATAATACTTTCAAAACTGTATGCCGTTCAATATGTCTATACATTTTTACTTTACTGCTGTACCTATATAAAAATTATGGAATCATCGTTTTTCTAGTATGTGTTTGGAAACATTTTGAGGGGGGGGGGTCCGGACCCGTTGGACCCCCCCTGGATACGTACCTGGGTAAAGGTGAGTTAATAAAGAAAATGTGAGGTATAGGAGAAGATGTTCTTCTTGAAAACTCGATTATTTTGGATTTACTTTGAGATAAGGATAATCCCAGGTGAGTAGATTTATCAGAAGGTTTACTGCGGTTTGAAGGAGTTTGCAAGTTGATGAGATCAGTGGCGTAACTAGAGTTGACCCATGGGTTTACCCGCACCAGTCAACCACTCCAACATATTACTTCCTTCAAAAAAGATTTCTCATAATACAGGTATAATATATATTATTATAATATATAATCATGTAGTGGTATACCCTAGCTGTCGACCACAAAACAGTTTCAATTATTGGTAGGACTGCGTTCCCAATTTAAATAATTTGTTGTTGCTGCAGAGCTGAGTTTTGTAGCATCTGGATACTCGGTATGGTGCCTATATACATGTTTAACCAATATTCAGCCATAAGTATGAATTGTTCCACCGCCTCCTTCCAACGTCTGAAAGGCTTTTTCACTAAGACACCCAAAGTCTGGAAGCCTCTTCCTGTTTCAAAATATGAAAACAATGAACAGTACTTGCAGTAAGCTCCATCAACAAACTTGGAATAGAGCAGCCATTTCCACCTTGACAACCATTCATACTGAAATTTAAGGTTCGGGCTCCAGATCAGATATAATTTTAATATTTATTTTAAGGTTATTCATTCACAATTATCACATATATTACACCCCATAGAGTTTGACATTTTAGATCGTGATATAAGAGATAAAATAAAATTAATAATTCACAAAAAGTACCAAGTACAAAAACGTAAATTAAAGTCACTATTGAATAATAAACCAGTATCAAAAAACCCACAAACCAAATTTTCAGAACATATATTTTTTCACAGATTTGTCAATATTTCAAATACAGTTTTTTCAAATAAAGAAGTTCAACCATTACAAAAAGGTTTTAAACATAATATTCAACCCACATGTTCACTCGATAACTTCAACAAACTAGGTATAGAAACAGAAATTAACTTGTATAATTTTCCAAACAACTCTAATCTAAAACATAAAGCTTCCGAAATTATTAAAAAAGAATTCGTCAAGTTTTACAAACCCAATTTTGAATTATCAGTCGTCAAGTCAATTCAACAAAAAACAAAGTCAAATAATCTTATTTTTACAAAAGCAGAAAAAGGATATACGGTAAAAGTATTGATTGATTGATTGGATCAGCACACCAGTCAAAGGATTGATGTCCTCGGCACCTCAGCCTTAAGGCTTTTTGTGCTCTTGGTTGTGCCGTTTATGTGAAGAGACCAGTAGCCCTTATCAGGCTCAGCAGACTTTTCACTAGGTTCTTCTTGAAGAAATCCTCCCTTGGAAATTCTAGTCCTAGGAGTCTATATCTCCAGTGAGATAGTGCTTCACAATCAAAGATAATGTGAGAGGCTGTTTCCTCCTCTTCCATGCACAACCGACAGATAGGTTCCTCCCTATATATGCCGACTATTCCTTAGAGTACAGTGACCGGTGAGTAAACCCGTCACTATCCTTATTTGGGCCCTGCTAAGGTTTAGTATTTCATTGGTCAGCTTCTCCGAGGGTTTTTTAACCAGGAGTTTGCTGTGTTTCTGTTTTGGCACGTGTCTCCAGTACGACTGGTGTTTAGTTTGAGTCCACCGAGATATACAACCACGTGCAGCAGTTTTGGATATCCCAAATACTGGTTCAGGACAAGTGAAGGTAATAGTATTACCTAAAGACCAACAATTTTATACAGGCAGGAAATTTTGAGATTCTTAAAAAAGACCCAACTATTAAATTTCAGAAGGAAATAAAATTAGCAGTAAATAACGCCAAATCAATATTTATCGATAATGAAAAATATAAATTATTTTTACCCAATCCACAGCACCCTGAACTGTATTCATTTTGTGTTCGCCACTTGGTCGGCGCGGTCAGTTATGTCAGCGGGGGTTCCATAAAAACTTGGTCGCTAGTTTTAAAGTCAGGTAGGCTTCTTGGTCGCCGTTGTTATCAATCATTAAAGGTATTTAATTTTGTTAGGTATATGTGTACTGTTTAATTTCACATAAGTATTTAACTGAATATCGAGAATTACATCCACAAATTTGAATATATCGGGATGCGCTGAATAAAAAGCAGAATTAAAATTTTTGTGGTTAGGCTAGAGAATCACTTTTCAAATAAAAAAATTAATCTTTTCAGTAAGAATGCAGACAACTAACTGATAAAAAATATTTCTATTTTGGTTGTCGACAGGTCACAAACCCATATTAGTATTAGAGTAATTAAATAAGCCCATAATTTTCTTGGAACCCTTAATCCAGCTTTGGCGACCAAGTGCTCTGTACCTTTCGAATAGTGAACGGATTAAATTTGGGTAAAACTGACCGTGGCGACCAAAACGTATATTCCCGTATTCATTAATTAAACTCCATAAAGAAGGGTACCCAATTAGACCGGTTGTTTCTTTTTTCACAGCACCGTCATTTAAAATTTCAAAGATTCTCATAGATATCATTTCTAAATATTGTTAGAATAGAACTAATTAATAATATTCAAGATATAAAACTAACTCATACTTCTAAATTCATATTGTTCGATGTAACAAATATATTCCCTAGTATACCTCCTAGCATGGGCGGATCTAGGATAGTTGTTTGGGGGGGGCGAATTTTCAAAAAATGTATTTTTATAAGAAACAAAATAACATGCGAAAAAAACATAAATGGTGCTTAAAAAGGCGCGGATATTGTTGGTGGAAGAGAGGGATAAAAGGATTTTTTTACAATTTTAAATAAATACATATGTATGTATGCGGATTATGTGACATCTACTTTTATTTTTTAATCATTGTAAATTTGATATCATGCATATAGATATAGAGACATAGTACAAAATTCATATTTATGTAATATTTATAGCTCATTGATTGATTACATTAAAGTAAAAAGAAAATATAAGGAAATAGTGAAATTATAATAGAAAGTCAATTTTGTGATCTGATTTTGCAAATCGATCAATTACTTTATCAGAACTTAATAAAATGTCACGGTTAATGCTCATTAATGCTAAACCCGATAATCTTTCTTGTGACATATTAGATCTTAGCCAAGACTTTAATCGTCGAAGGCAAGAAAAACTGCGGTCTGCACTCGCGACACTGACGGGCAACGCGCACAATATTTTAAGAGCGCAATGTATTAAAGGAAACACCTCTTCATTACAATTGGAAATGGCTTCGATGGCTGTTTCGGGCAATTCTTTAACTGCTTTCCAATTTATTACCCAAATTTGTAATTATACCAATATCTTCGGAATTTCGTAGGGGAACGATTATTTCGGGCTCGGGTTCCGGTACAACGATAGAAGAGGGCACTTCACACACTTTTACTTTTTTATGCAAAAACGCATCCAAAGTTGCATTTGAGCTTTTTCGTTTGCTCATTACGAATGTCGAATAGTCGATTAAAACAAACACAGAACAAAACCACAACCACAACACCAGGAAAACAACGCACTACTCAAGTACGCATTCGGGAAAGAACCACAATATTTGCAGGTTTTCAGACTGCTTACTGCAGGCAAGTTTGGACCTGCTGTAAACGTGCGGCGTTGCGCCGCACCGACAGAAGGGAACTTTGTCGGTCGCATCTATTCATACAATGTTTATGAAAAGAAAAAGGCATATTATTTTCTATTATATAGAAATTCTATTCTACACTTCTTTTTGCGGCGTCTCTTTGAAGAAGTGGTTGTTTATAATTAACTGTTATTGCACATTAGCTGGTAATATATAAAATGTAGAATATACATATAATGATATAAGTCATTCAATAATTTCTCTGGAAATGTAAGAAAATCCTGGGGGGGGGGCGATCGCCCCTTCGCCCCCCCCTTGTATCCGCCAGTGCCTCCTAGTTAAACTATAACCCTTGTCGATAACTTGCTCACGTACAATAATGTGTCCTATAATTAATTCTGATATCATAACTTTATTAAGTGTTTGTTTAAATCAAAATTATTTTCATGTCAATGGAGAGATTTATAGCATTAAAAGCATCCTGAGGTAAATATTGTTGATAATAGACGGCAGCTGTACCATGACAGATGGGGCCATCAAGATATAAGACACGTGCAAGCAAAAATGCAAAAATAGTTGCATATAAAAACAGATAAATCAGAATGCGAGCCGTGTATATATGGAAAGGCGCACAGGCTACCATTTGGTGAAAGAGAAAAATTGACAAAACCAGGAGAGTTACTATCAGCAGATGTATGTGGACCTTTTGCAAAGTCATTTTCCAAAAAGAAGTATCTGGTTATTTTTAAGGATAGTTATACAAAGTTTCGATATGGCTATCTGATGACTCAAAAATCAGAAGTAAAAGAGGTATTGAAAAAGGTTCTACAACCTGCAAAAACTGTAGGCCTAGGCCATCCCATTAAAGAACTGATAAGCGATAAAGGTGGTGAGATGGATAATAAAGAAATTAGAGACATTCTAAGTGCAGAAGAAGTTACACAGTAAAATTCAATTTGTGAAAATGATTTTCGCACAACTATTGAAATGGCAAGAACTTTTGAATATTCAAACAAAAATTTTCATTTCAATGGAGAAATTTATACCAGTAAAGATGGTTTGATTATGGGTCTCAGTCCCCTATTAGCAGAAATTTTCATGGATAATATAGAAAAAATCATTCATAAACACTCTCTTAGTAAAAAATTTGTGTACTGGCATCGATATGTAGCTTGCTTCACCGGTACAACTAGACAATTAGATAACTTCATTACTTACATCAACTCAATTCATAAAAATATCAAATTCACCGTAGAAATTGAACAAGATAAGTCTATAAACTTTTTAGACCTTACAATTTCAAATATAAATAATAAACATGATTTTTCTATATTTCACAAACCATCAAATACAAACATTAGAATTTATAATAGTTCGATCCACCCATTCAGTCATAAATTAGCAGCTTTTAATAGTATGATACCTACATAGACTTTTAACAGTTCCATTAAATACTAACAATTACAACAAAGAACTAAATATCATAAAACAAAGAGCAGTTATATACTAAAACATACTTTAGAACAAGTATTTCCTTCTGATAAAAACAAAAATAATCAAATTAAAAGCTTAACATACTTTGGAATACTTGAATATTTGCTTTAAAACCGATTACAATTTATCCAAATTCATTAAAAACAACAAATCTGAATCTTTAAAATTAAACAAATCAGGAGTTTATAAATTAAAATGTGGTAATGACAACTGTGATAAAATTTATATAGGTAAAACTTTTAGAAATTTTAAAACTAGAATTTCGGAACACAAACGTAGCTATGATAACCAAAAATTAGATTCCAACTATTCAAATCATTTATTAGCAAACCAACAAACTTTCGGTTCAAATTTTGAATGTAGAACCTAAATCCCTGAAATTAAATATTTTAGAAGTTCTTGAGATAAATAAAAACAAATATTCAGATAATCTTCTTAATGACCAAATAGATATCAACTATTAAAAATATTTCACATCATATATGTACGTAATTGTATTTTAAAATTGTTTCAAAAAAATGTTATTGTAAGTGGCAGTTTTTTATTCTTATCCATGTGTGAAAATGCTTAAAAATTTGTACGGAAAGGATAAATATAATTATTAGTTTTTGAATTTTCTGTGAAATATTATTTTTCATTTTTGACACTGCCTGTATCTCAAAATTCAATGACTTTAAAGGTTTATATTACTAAACCGATTTGAGGAATTTTTTATAATCTCAATTTGCAAGACATTAATCGAACTTGCTTTATATTGTAATTGTAAAACCTCTTAATAACGGACCAAAAAAAATCCCTCAGCAGTCTGCTATTGAGGTTTTACTGTAGTTGACGACTAGTTTCGAATTTCCCCAAATGCACACATGAGCAGAAACAAACTTGATGAAATTATTGTTAAATAAAAAACAAAATATTTTCAGTTAAAACATTCAATATTTTATTTATAAAATTTACATAAAATAATTACAAGATAACAAAATTAGTATAAAATTAATAACCTAAAATAAATAAAAATTTTATTATCGCAACAATGAGAATAACATTCAGGATAAATTATTATTAATTCAGACAAACAGAATCAATATAAAATGTACACAACAAGGGGCAATATTAAAATAAAACACAAGACAAGTTAAAATTTTAAAAATTGAAAATAGTATAATTATGGCAAATAAAAATTATTAATAGAAAAAGTTAATAGTCTTCTAAGCGTAATAGCCCAATTTATTATTATTAGTAAAAAAGTATTTTATTAACTAAAAGTTTTCAATCCTAGATAAACAATTTTGCATGTCCCACTTTCGTTTTCCGTAGATATCAAAGAATTACTTAAGTGTCTTTTAGCAATATTTAATAAGGTGCTTCTGCATGTTTACTAAAACGTTTCCTATCAAGGAACAATTTATGATTGTTTTAATAATTTTTTCGCTAGCTTAAAATTTCTGTTTAATGGCATCAAGAGATTCAATAAAAGTGGCATATATTGAAAAGTATTAATCATAAGTTCAGATACACAACTCCAGCATATTCTACATCCAATTGTAGGAAATAGTTTAGTAGTTCTGTTTATCTAAAATCAAAGCAAAACTAAAAGTTTGTCAAAACTTTTTTGAAATTGATTTTAGAACATTTGAAAAACTTAGGAAACGGAAAATTATTTCGTTGCTATTCTCGGTAACCTAATCTATACACAGTGCTTGTAATCTATTGGGTTTCTCGTTTTAAATATATTTTTAGCTTAATAACCGTTTCTTTCTTTTCAAAAACTCGGTAATTGTTATAGTGCCTATTTTGTAACCTTTGTTTGTGCGTCGATATTGACAGGTAATTTTGGTTCCGATGAACTGTACGAAGGAAGCCACGAGTTTTTCCAAAAAATCGATAGAACTCATCTAGGAAGGAAAAGTACGACTACATGAGGCCAGGAAATGTATACTTTGGATAGAGGTAGGCGGAAAAATCATTACTGGCACTTTTCTCTAAAAATTCTTAATTTACGGCAAACTTTTTGACGGTAATCTTCATAATAGGTGTGCTACGAATTTTTGTAAAATAGTTAAAAACTCGTGGTTCCATATTATAAGCATGATGACTGATTTTGAAAAACTGCATAAGCTTTATAAAAAAAATGGTGCTTCTTGAGTAAATCAAGGAAATGAGCACAATTCAAATTTCGCACCAAAACGTTAGAAAAGTACCTAATAGCGTCTTTATGACATCACACGCATCTGTAAATACTTCAAAAATATTTCAGTTTACAAATTAAAATTTTATTTACATTGTTACAGCGGATTGTCATATTTTGTATTTATATTTTTAGGGGTAATATAACTAGTGTTACGGTTATTATCGATGATAGGCCGAGTTACAGCCGATGAAGATTGAACCAGTTCTATCTTCTGATGGCTCTAGCCAGTAGTATCTTCGATAATTAATAGTAGCAACATTTGGGGAGAGAATATAATGAATGCCGTTTATGGAATTGTCGTATTTTGTGTTAATTTAGGATTCCTTTGGATACACAGAATTACGTGAACTTATTCCACTGTGACTTTTTATTGATTTGCGTCTTCTTGGGGTTCTCAAATTTATTAATTGTCGTATGTTGATTTTAGTCGCGTCACCCCATCTCAGTGAATTTTACGCTGCAATATTTTGAATGTCAAAACAGACAGTACTCATTTTTTTCATTAGTGGGCCATAATAATAAACAATGACAGTTTGATAGCCTCTCACTACTCTCAGCCAATTAAAATCGTAGAAAAACGGTCAGTTGCACATGAATTGTATTATCTCTAAAATTAAATACTATCACAATTGTAATGTAAAAATAAGTGCTTTAGAATCTTCGTAATCTATACAATTATTTCAAATCGTTATTTCAGTTATTCTTAGTGACTCACATCATGCCTATTCTCCGGTCCCGTTATTTTGCCGGTATAAGTATTCATATTTTTTTAGTTTTAATACAAAATGTTGAAACACCATGCTTTGGGTTTAATCTTAACACAGTATTTCTTTTAATTTCGAAAATGTTCGGAAATTATGGGGTTACAGTATAATTTATCCTACAGAATGTTGGAAAATGGGAGAAAAATATCATACATTCTAATTAAATTCCTAATAAAAATTAAATGATAACTAAAAAAAAAACTAATTTGAAAAAATAAGTATAAAATTATGGATAATTTTTAGTGGCCTTTTTTGAAAGAGCTTTCCATTCGCTCTTAGAGTGTAAAAGCGTTAACTCCGAATTTCAAAAATGTTTCAGGAGTACAAATAGAGCTTCTCCAAATTGGAACCTGTCTTCGTGAAAAGAGTCAACAATATAATTGATTGTCACTGTTAGTGCAGAATTTTAATTTGACATTGGTGAATTTTGAGTTGGTGTTATTTATTGAATTTATAGCGTTTTTTCAAGTGTATATCAATGTTTCAACCAGTTCTTTCAAGGGCATTGATCAGACGCGGACCGTTCATATAATTATAAATGGTGCTTAAATATTTACTCAGATCAATGCATTAGTTTGATGACGAAAGTATGACCTACCAAATTCTAGCTAGCATTTATTATATTATCCACATCATCATTATTTTTCTTATTAGTTCCTTTAGTGCCTCATTATTACAAGATTTGTATCATATCCATTTTTTTACAGTCGGACTCCTGAATACATCATCCTTCCAACTACTTTACTCGACTCAGTGCCACGTAAGCTTGTCCTTCCTCAAATAATTCCGAGCCTAAATACGCAACTGCATATGCAGTATACTGCCTTGAACTTTGTTGGCAGCATCCTTTTTTCAGCCGTCCATAATCGAACTTTGCTGGAAACTGTATGGCTTTAGGGTGAATAAGGTCTACGCCGTCTTATCCAAAGTAGGTCCGAACCCCAATTAAGGGTATTGAAACGAATATGAAATCCGCAATCTTGTTATGCCGGCCATCTTGAATTAATTTTTTAATGATATACTGTAATTTACTAGTCCAACACTTTCATTTGATATCCACATTGAGGGGGTTAAAAAAAGTGTAATAAATGGCGGCGGCCATCTTGGATTTACGTCAACGGGAAGGGGATCAAATTTCAATTACTAAATTTGACCTAACAAACAGGGCAAGATAAGTAAAACCGATTTAAAACTTGTTTCAGGTCCAACGAACTCCGCTTCCCCGCTAAAGTCAACGCCTTTACACTCTGAACCAAAAGTCATATAAAACTGGTACAATTTTTTTCCCAATGTAAACCTAACTTAGCTAACCTTAACTAATGACAATCAGTCACATGTGTCAAATTTGCCAAAGCGCATTACCCACGATGCCAGCCAATTGAAGTGAGTTTGATAAAATGCGAATAATTTCCAAAACAGAGGATGGTTGGTCTATTAGACGACTGGTACAAGAGTTTAATAGAAGCTAAATCACGATTCAAAACATTAAAAAAAAGTGGGATAACGATCAAACTGTTATCAGAAAAAGAGGAATTGAAAGACCAGTTATAACTAAGGCACTAAAGAGATGAGTATTCTCACCCGCCATTTTGGTGCCTGAATTTTATTGTTTTGTGATGTGTCGAGTTGACATATTGTGTATAATTCTTGATATTGAACAGACCATTTTATTTTACCAACTTTCCTTCAGACTATTAACACATCAACAACGTCAACGTACAACTAGGCACCAAAATGGCGGATGAGAATACCATGTCTACAGCGCTCTAGTTATAACTACAGCTGAGCAAGACGAAGCATTAACTGATTACTTTTGGGAAAATCCCTTTAATACGGTAAGATAAAATTTGCAGTAAATTTTAATGCTTCAGTAACAACCGCAATAAGAAGAATCAGAAAAACTAATTTAAAGAATTGTGCTGCCGCCCGAAAATACAAACTTAATGGAGAACATAAACAAGGTAGTTTAATATTTGCCTTATGATAAGTCTGGACGAATATCTGTAAATGTTTGGGCTTGGATGTATAAAGGATATTCAAGTATGTGTTGAAAGATCGAAGGAAGATTAAATACGAAGAGCTATATAAATATTTTAGATGGGGTAATGTTGCCATGGGTTAGGGAAATCATTCCCAATGATAATTCTATTTTCCATCATAACATTTTCTCAGTGCACACTGCGTACGCAATTATATTGCTCAAAATAGCAATTAAACGCTTCCATGGGTACATAAAAGTCTAGATCTTAATCCAATAGAGAAATTTTGGGGTTTTATGGTAAAAAAATTTAAATGTAATTCCACAAACCAAAGAACACTTATGGACCCTAATAGAATAAACCTGGGAAAAATTGATTGACAGAAGATGAAAATTTTACAAAATATTCAATTGACTTAATGCCTACAAGATTACAAGAAAATATCAATAATAATGGAGCCATCATACGTTATTAATTATTGAATATAAAATTTGAAGGCCGGAATTTGTTTTTTGCTTTGTTTATTGTTTTTATTTGACGTCGGTTCTATTTCTGCTACCAAGGTCTATAATCTATTTGTTAGTTTATGTATTTGAACTGCTTTAATTTTGAACTACGTGTATCTCGTGTCCAAATGTTGTTCGATTGCAAACTATTTTCTTTTTTTATTGAAATTTTGGTGCTATTTTTGGCTACTCATGCACACTTCTTTAAATCAGGATTTCTAATTCTTCTTAATGCTGTTGTTACTTGAACATTAAAGTTTACTGGCAACTTTTGCATGTCTTGCCATGTTAAAGGGATTTTCCTTTAAATAATCAGTTAAAGCTTTATCTAGCCCTATTCTAATTAAAACTAACCTTTTCTTAAGTCAGTCATCTAATAAACCAACTATCTTCTATTTGAAAAAATATTAGAACCAATAACAAAGTAATACTTATGTATTTATTATAATATCACACTATTTCTAAATTTACTCTTTTTGTATAAATGTTATAATAAATTTTCATTTTTTCCACTTCGTTTTGTTGCTTTATAAAATTTAATTTTATCACTATGTCTACTAACACTTTTGTTGAGCTGGCATCACTGCTCTAGAAATTATACCACAACACGGAGTTTAGCATCGACACATTTTAAAAGATCTATTTACACAGCTAGAAAACCACTATTTTAGATTATTACAGTTGAACCAGTTTTATAAGACGCGCACTGTACAAAGACTAATTGAAATCATAACATCTACATTGATCAAATTTTATAACTATTTTGACACTTTTTTTTTTAAACTATCGATTGAATGGTAGTTTAAAATAAATAAATACTGAACGGTTGATCTTTTTAAAAATATCACCTTAGCATTTAACAACTGTAAAGTTAATTTTTTTATATAAAGGTCAAAGGTTTATTTTAAAAAAATTTCCAATTCTTTTCATATTTTTTTGTATACAAACAGTTTTTTCATATTAATGACTAATTTGAAAACAGTTATACAAACGTCACATGATTTAATTTAATAACAAAAACATGGAGTTACCAGATAACAATGCCATGACTCCTACAGAAATCTGATACCTTTATTAAGAATTCTAATGTTATCTATAATTTGTAAACTTTTATTATCATGTATTTTCAGTTTCTGTCGAACCATTATTATGAACACAATGTACTTGTAATGAATATCACAAATTTTTACGACTCGGCGAATCCTACAAACTGCGGCAGATAAGTGTTTCGAAACAGAAACAGCTTTTTTAAAAACAATTTATTTGATGTTAATTACCTACAAGTACTTGTGATCATAATAATGATTAGTCAGAAACTGAAAATACATGATAATAATAATAATATTTATTCAATTCACTTTACAAAAAAAACATATTTTTTTTTCCATCATTAGATGGCACTGGACAAAACCAAAACGTCAGGCGAAACAAAAAAAACATCGATATAAATCGTGAATAATTATCAGATATCTTAAATAACCAATAGTTTTTTTTTTATTTTTTATTTTTTAGTTACAACGTTTGTGTGCAGGTTCACTTTAGCCAGAGCTAGACTGTGTTCCTGGACACAATGGGGACTTTGGTCCTTTGAGATACATTAAACTAATAAAAGGGAAAATGTGTAGTTATAAAAATTTTGAAAAATACTTAAAATTATGCGATTAGAACGTGTGGCAGAATGTAATAAAAAAGTTTTCAAGTACATTATAAATAACATCATACTTCATAGTAAATCTATCAGATTTCTGTAGATGTCATAGCATTCTCATCTACTTACGGTACATCCACGAGTTTCTGTACAGCAACATTTTTCACAATAAAACAAATTCAACGGATTATTCATTAATAAATAGGATTTTTCATTGAAAAGTTTACATAATAATTTAATATAAAAGAGAATAATATTTGATTGTTGATTAAAATCTTTGTAAATTCAGACGCATTCTAAAATAAATTATTCGGTTGGAAATAAAAGCATCACTGCTTGAATTTATAAGTTTTCTAAAAATGCCAAAAAGTACGTTTTATTATTATTCTTATTGTTCCCATTTTCAATTGCAAATTTTTCGAAATGTCACAAAGGTATTTAAAATGGGAAACCCTTTTATATCAGGGCAAGAAAATACAGGTATTAGTGATCAATAGTTCATACAATATAGATCCTGTCACACGTGACTTTTCTCTTAACCGAAGTATGTTGCCAAGCCCTTGAAATAGTATGAGAATCTAGTAAATGTCGAATGAAGTTCACCAAATATTTCTTTTCATTTAGGTATAGGTTTATAGTACAAACTTTTAACTTATTTTAGTTACATAACATAATATATAATACTTTTATTTGTATGTTCATACCACAACATCTAGCTAGAAATATTGATTTTAAAAATAATAATTCAAGTACTAAACGGTATGTATATAATATGTAACGTGTAGTTGTTTTAATTTTTTATTGTAACTGCAGAAATACTGGCTGGACAGTAGAAAAAGAAATTTTCCACCAAGGCCTGCCACTCCTGCGCTCCGCAACGCCGGGTAGCCTAGTCAATACTGGCGGCGGAGTTGTTATCGATATATTCTTACATTGTGAAACCGCACATCATCGATACAGATTAGAATTCATGACAATCTCACAAAATGATCCAAATTATGTATCAAAATAAGTAAAATAAATTTTCAACTTTCAAGCTGTCAAGTATTTCAAGTGTTTACTAAAGCGTGATGTCATAGATAGACGCCATTATTATAGTTGTTTTTTAGAGAGGTAAATTTCTCCCTTAAAGCACTTATTTTTGCAGAGCGGAGAAAACTACTTGAATTGCCCACTTATTCACCAGATATAACTCTATGCGTTTTCATATGTTGGATACATTTAAAGTTGATAAACCAAGAAATTATTAAGACTTTTAAGGATAGGATTTGACAAGATATAAAACCAGAAATGCTATAAGTGGATCTATTAATCGACTATTAGTGAAACCTGTAATTTTAGGACGAACTTTCGAACCAGGCTGTTATGTATACTGTAAAATTTGAATACACAGAGTTTCATAATATACAAAAGAGTATATGACATCAATGCACATACGACGACTTACCTGGTGTATTAAATTATTACGTGAAATTAGAGTGAATTAATATAAAAAATCGACTTTCCAAATTTGTTTTGTTTTGCGAAAAATGAATTTATATCTACAATGCTAAAATTACCCAATTAATTAGAAGTAAACATGGGTATGATTGCTTCTGACTCAAACTATTATTGACCAATAGTCAAAAGATAAATTCTACTTGTTCTAGTTATTTTTTTTGGCTGTTTTATCTACATTTTCCTATTTTCTTTACATAGAATGATGGATGTAGTTCGTTTCGAGAACCAAATACGATTCTATGATGGCACTGTAAAATGAACGGTGCGATAATGGAAGATTATATGGAAACTGGTTCGCTAGTTGAAGACAGAGCCATCTTAGACAATGTGGAAAGACTACGCTTTGGAAAACTGCCACCATTACTGCCCTCCGAAAAGAGCTTCCGAAAACTGAAACAAAAATAATTTTTTTATACAAAAGAGATCAAATAAACTGACCAGAAAAATAAACACTTTCTGGATAAAGTATTGTACCAGTTTCCTGTAAAATTGTCATATTTAGTAAAGCGTGTTACCAATAGATATCGAAGAGTAAATATATTATTAACGTTTTAAAAGGTTTTGAAAAATATTTTTAAAAAACAGTGACCGTTTACATAAGAAGAAACAACTACTTTCCGGGATACGGGCCCCGACGGACATTTAATTACACATCTTAGTCAAACGGGGTCAGTTTGATCTACAAGAGTGTTTTTTACCCTGTGGGTCGCGGAGCCTCTGTAGAGGGGTCGCGAGAGGTTGAGAAAACTTCAGTTTTTTTATACAACATATAATTTGTGAGACTTGAATAAAAAGTCCATAAGAGTTAAAATTATTATATTTAACAGAAGTTCCATATAATCAATCATACGAGTCAGAAAAATGCTAGTTTAAAACATGTTATAACAAAAAAAATGAATATTAAAAATGTGTTTTAATAGAAAATGATTACATCTGTGCTTGCTTATCTTCGTTCATTTTAATGTGAAGGTTGCGCTTGAGTTTGTTCAATTAATTTCTCCCATCGTGGATCCGTTTTTGCCACATTAAGTATTAAATCGTTTTCCAAATTTAAGCGATTTCTTAGTTTACATTTTATTCGCGCCATTGATGAAAATGCCAACTCGCACAAGTACGAGGTAGAAAATGGAATCAAACACTTCAAAGCCTCGGTTGTTAATTCCGGGTATTCTGTTTTTCTTTTTAACCGAAACGTATCCAAATTTTCAGACTTGAATTCCAAGTATAACATTCCATCTGCAGATAGTTCCAGCAGATTCTCTTTGAGCTTAGTTGCTAAATTTGCCTCGTTTATAGCAGCATCTTAAAACGGATTTAAGATCCATCTTTGCCCAGTGTTATCCGATATCTCTTGCAGTGAGAAGTAATGACACAATTCTTTCTTCAAATTATGTAACACCATTTTCATACCAGATATACAGATTGCGTAAATTACATCGGAACCCTGGCCTCGGATTACACAAGTACGACAAGGATACCTATATGAAAGAGAGAGAAATAATAATTGTGCGCGGTCATCACTTTGTTTCATCTTAGGGGTGTATACTTATTTCCCGAGACTGGCTGAATGGTCCTTTACAGAGAGAATTCACTAGTTGGTGGTATAACGGTGTATTCAGTATGCTCCCAACATGGAAGGAGTGAGGGTGTTAAAGAAATAAAAAAATACAATCGTTATTACGTAACCTGTACATCTTAAAATTCATTTTTGTCAACACGATCATTTCAGACCAAGTTGACAATTTCTAACTACAATAAGATATTATTTTAGCCATTGTAACTTGAAAAGAAAACAGCATTTCTTGAAAGAACCATAATTAATAAACTAAAAATCCCTTCCATTAATAAATTAAATTGAAAAAATAAAATAAGTAGGTAGGTACCAACACCTATTCTAAACATAAAATATAAACTTCCTGAAAAAATAAAAATAAAAATCCATTCTAAAGGTAAACATAATTTTAATGAATTAAGTGCTCAAATAAACCACCTTCCTGTGCCAGACAATAACCAAATCTGTGATAAAGATTTGATCTCATATCTCTAAGATTATTTGGCGTAATGCTGGCACAAACGTGCTGTATTTTCACCCTTAATTCATTTAAATTATTAGCTCTTTCAAATGCATGTTGATAAATGCTATTTTTTTAAAATCCCCAAAGAAAAAAATCATTTGGAGCTAGTTCAGGTGATCTTGAAGGCCATTTAATTGTACCATTAGTTCTAATGATTTTTTCGGGGAATGTAAAATTTAAAAATTCCATTACTATCCTTGAATTATGGACTGGACAACCATCTTGTTGGAACCAAATTCTGTTGAGATCAACATCGGGTATAAGGAGAACTGCAGGAATTACTTGATTTTGTAATAAGTCTAAATATTTGGCGGAATTTAAGTTCCCCTCAATGAAAAAAGGATAATGTGGTCACCTAGAATACCCGTCCAAACCTTTAGCTTCTGCGGATACTGTGTTCGGATTGGAATGGTTAGATGTTTATTTTCCCGAGACCAATATCTTGTGACGGATGGATTGTGTTTTTGATGTAATGAAAAAGTTGTCAAATCCGTAAATAGAATATTTTTTAAAAAGTTCTCGTCAGCATTTTGACGTTCCATCATCTCCTCACAGAAATCCATTCGTCTGATATTGTCCTCGGGAAATATTTCCTGCGTTGTCTGAATCTTGTAACAATGGTACCCGTTCCGTTTTAAAATATTCTGTACAGTTCTCTTATCCATGTTGACCTCTTCAGCAATTTGTGCAGCAAGTGTTTAAATTTGAATTCTCTCTGTAAAAGACAATGTTGCCGGATGAAAGTGTTTTGTTTTACCTATTGTGCATGACTTCGAAAAAAAGTCAACGATAACGAGACAAAAATATCATTTGTACAAATTAATCTGCGCTTCTGGCAACAGCGGTTAAAATAGGGGGACAATGAGCATTCGGCCAATCTCGGGAAATAAGTATACACCTCTAAGGTAAAACAAAGTACACGCCATAATGACCGCGCATAATTATTATTTCTCTCTTTCAGCTGTTTTTCTGTCGTACTTGTGTAATCCGAGGGTTCCGATGTATTTTACGCAATCTGTATATGAGTTGATGTTGATCTCGCTTCCGACTTCTTCAATGAAAGACTGTGTGGACGAAAGTGAATCAAAGTTGTTTTGATTTATAGATGATGACCACAATTCAATTTTTTTTATAAAGCCATGGAGTTTGTCTTTTGTTGTAATGACATTTTCATCACGCCCTTGAAGACTTTTATTCAAGTTATTTAAATGTTCAAATAAGTCAGGAAGAAAAGCCAATTGGCCACGTATTCAATTTAAAATTACATGTTTTACGTATTTAGTACATAATTATATGTTTATACCAGATTGCAAATAACGCAAACGCCTAAAATTTTTGTATGTATTACATATTTTTAACTTACATGGAAAAAAGGGTTGGGGGGTCGCGAAATATTTTTTGATACTAGGGGGGTCGTGAGAGAAAAAGGTTGAAAAACACTGATCTACAAGATTTAACCAACCATTTTGTAGATAAATATATTAGCTACAATTTTTGATTTGAACATTTTTCTGTGTTTTCATTATTTAAACAATTAGAGCGAAAAAACAAAAACAAATATTTTCACTCGACGATTTTCCGGAAAATCGCATGCCTAGCTTTGTAAAGTTTTTCTCATGTTAATTAAAACCGTTTTAAATACTCAATTTTGAATTGTGTTTTTTGCGGCATTTTACGGATATTTTGTGTACTTTGACTACGATATAAAGCGTGTTACCACCAATAGATATCGAAGAATAAATATATTATTCTAACGCTTTTTTGAAAAGAGGTGTCGCTTGTCATAAGATGTTACTATCTCTTGACATTTACTGTTTAACTGTTTCTGCATTTTAATGCGTTTAACGACACACTGCAGATTTGTCCAAATAATTAGTTATGAAAATAGCTGTCTTTTTATCCTTAAGAAACAATTCAAAAGATCCAAAAAAGTTTGTAAATACTAAGACGATGATGGAATGTCAATAAATAATGTCAAATTAAACTGAAAAATTTCACCAATTGATCTGACAACGCACGTCTTGAAGTTTTGCCAGCCCGTAGAGTGTAAATTAAGTATACATTGTATTTACGACTGGTAAATTTATATTTATTCCGATAAGCAGGAAAGTAACTAAGAATGACGTCATCGTCTTTTTATCGTAAATAAAATTCTCTAATATGTCCAAGAAAAACCATAATACTTCCCCTCCACGAAACACCCACTACTCTAGACTCAATACACTCTCCGGAGAGGGGAATATGACATTGTCTCTCTGTTCATTAATTCATTCGATTGGGTTGTGCTCAACAGCCAGGCACTTAAACTGAATCTTTATACCATTTTCCATGGTATCTACTTCCATTCCAGAAGCTTTGTGTCTTCTATGTTGGCCACAAGTTTGACTGGAGGGATTTTCAGTAGTTGTAATGGTTTTATAGTTTCCTCTCCAAAATGCTTCCGTCTGAGCCTATGTAAGTTCTCTCAGAAGCAGAGTATGTTAGTAGGTGTTTCATCATAGAGTTCACACTTCCTGCACATAGGTTCACTAACTTTGCCCGTTTTGTGCAGATGTTTCCTCAGGGTGTCCAGTCACCAGGTCGGTAACTGTCTTCAAATGTCTCTTACTCAGTTTCAATAGCCTGGTTGAGAGTTCCATGTTTACCTTATTCAGTAAACTCTTTGTATGGAGGTGTCCTTATGTCAGCCTCCATTTGAGTTGGTGTTCCTTATCTAGCCAGTTCCCTCTTATGCAATCTTTTGTGATTCCACAAAACGGTTGCGTACCTATGAAGTCTCCTTTAGAACCTTCTTTAGCTAACTGGTCCGCCATTTCATTACCTGCAATACCCTCATGTGCCGGCAACCATATTAGAGACACTTTGTTGTCTCTTGCCAGCCTGTTGAGGGATTCTTTAAAGTTTTTTTTACCAGTCTAGACCTAGTTGTTGGATTACTGATATCTTTCTCTCTTTCACTCACAGAATTGCTATACGGTTGAGGTTGAGTTTGAGTGTAACTTGAGTGAAATATGAATACAGGTTCCAGCTCCCTTGAGTGAAAATTTATGACCTGAAAACCACGTTTTTACAGTATCATTTTATGATATCGAAATTTTGTTTGTTATTTGTCAGTGGTTATAGTTTCAAACTTTTCAAGGAAATTAGTATGATGGATGATTTTATAGATTTTGTAGACTATATAGATGATGATAATGCTTACGTTTATCGTTTATCTAGGTTAGTAATCGGATTGGTGGGGTAGAAACCAAAATTTAAAATATGAATCTAAAATTATCTATTAAATAACCAGCTTGAAAAATAAACTTACAGAAAAAAACTGAAAATAAAATAATTACAGAGGACTAATACACGAACTGAACACAACACAAATGCGAATATGAATGCAATGCAACATATGTCAGATAAACGTTAAAGGACGTTCGTAAATCACAATTGTTAACCAAACGCAACCAAAAGTTTCCAATAATAACATTGATGCCAAACTTTCTACACTCAAATTGAAGTATTACTTGAGTAATGGCTGTGGATACGAAAACTCGCCTCGAGCTAAACTCAAACTAAGTTGAGTTGGAGTATGAGCGACCCGCAAGTGTCGACTATGAATTTCACCCTAAGTCAAAGTTTAAATTTAAATCTGCCAACGCTGCTTAACCGACTGCCAATTTCGGTAACAGTGTTAGATCATTTGATACGTAAACATTTTAATTTGATCAAAATAAAAGTTCTATTATTCAATTGGAACAAAAGGAAATTTTCGATTGGAATGCACTGATGGCACAGAGGCAGTGCAGTTCGATCTCAAATATCGTCGCGAAACTCAGTTGATTCAAGAAAGTTGATAATGTCATTAAACATGCATGAGAAATAAGACCGTGAATTTGTTGACAGCCAACAACATAACCGACAAAATAAAACAGAAAGGAGAATTCCATCAGACGAGAATATTTAATATTGTCGCGTTTCGAAAATGGAAGAATATGTGTCTCAGTGTGCATTTTGAAATCTCTTGAGACTTGAAGTTGTGATATTACAGCATGTTATGCATCTTCAACACCATAACATAATTTTGGATATCCGGTATTTGCTTTCTTGTTTTCAAAATATGTTAAAAAAGCCGCATTATTTTCTTCCTCATAAGATTCACAGCATACGTTGAAAATATCCTCCAGATATAATAACGTCGCCATATTGTTTTGCACTGTGTCTTGGTACTGACAAAAATATCGGTGCCAAAAAGTGCACTTTGTGAGCAAAAATTAACGAACCCCAGGTGCAATCGAACCACTCGATACGAGCGACTTGAAACTATCAATCGAACATTTATAATATTTTTGATGCGCACCAGTGCTGCCCTGGTATAACCAATCGAAGACTCAATGAGCGATAAATTATATGTATCTTTGAATTTGAATATTGGTAGATTGCGCAAAAAAAAACAAATTCATGAAACCAAAAGAGAAATAAACTTACAACTTCCGAATACCAGATTCAGTAGTCTTTTTCCAAGGAGCATCATCAGGTTCGTACGGTAGAGGGCCTTGGACAGGAGCATCCTCGTCTAATGGTCTGAAATAGAATAGATTGGAATAAATCACTAGTAAAATTGAATTAAAGATATTCTTTTAATGAAAAATTTGAAAAAAAAACAAAAAAAAACTTACGGCTCCTCGGGAGGCGGAGACTCGGGTTTCTTTAAACCTAATAAGCTTTCGCATGCTGCCTCAACTTTATCCAATATAGGAATATGTTTTTTTAAGCTATGAATAAAAATAAAATGAAAAAACATACAAAAAAAAATATAAATAAAAATATATGTTTCTAAACCAAAAATTATATAAATTAAAACAAATCAAAGTTGAACAACAGTAGACAATTATACTTAAATTGGACAGTGCAATTTATTTCAGGTTAGGTTACTATCAGAATTTCAAACAATACTCTGTCCGCTGGAGAGATTTATTTATTGCACAAGTAGGTAGCCACACACCTGCATCCTTACAATTCAATCTGTGTAAGAATTTATGCCCCAGGAATTCGGGGATTACAGGTAATTGAGCGTTTTTCAAATTTTTTTTTAACGAAGCTCAATTTCATGTCAATAGGCTCGTAAACAAGCAGAACAGTGAATACATTATGTTTAAACAAAACTGGTGCATTAGTAGGCGTAAGCGACAATCGCTGAATGTAAGCTGGAATGCAATGGAAACTGGCCAGAAGGAACCAAGTTACAGAAAAACATGTGTAACCAGAAAATCGCTTTTTAAATTGAGACGGAATAACAGGCTAACCAAAATTAAAAACAAAGCAAATCGTACAACATCCTGTCAGACTGGAATAAGATGGAAACGTGAAGTAATGATGCTGCGCTGGAGTGGTACAGTGGCAGACAAACTGGAAATGGAATCCATGGTGCTATACCCAGGTGGGGTTGGGAAACTTCGCAACTGTATTCCATGCTATAGACAAGTGTCTGCATAGGAACATCAAAAGGGGGTATAGAGAACAAAAGATCTTTACCCTCCTTTACATGTCCCAGATAAGATCTAGGCTGGTCTGGAACTGCCTACAAAACCTCTAACTCCACTATCATGTATTAACAAAACTAGTCGAAATTCTCCCACTGAAAGTGAATAAAGCCGTAAAATAATTATTATGTTTTATTAAAAGACTCCCTGACATTACAGAGGCGCAGTCAGTAAAAAGAAAAATTGTCTGAGTATCGGAAACCGGAGTTTAATCGTTCGAATAGAGTGAAAGTCGCGACGCATATTAGGTCCAAAATGGCAGCGACAGTACCACGTTTTTACGAATTCAAAGCTGACGTAGATGATTTTGAATTATATTGTGAAAGATTAATTCAACACTTTATTGTAAACAACGTGGGAGAATTTCGACTAGTTTTGTTAATACATGATAGTGACTGCTAGTGGCTATTGCAGACTGGTCCAGCTAGTCCGTCGTGTTTGGATACCATCAAATTTAGTTCTGCGCCTGTGCGTCAGTTAAGCTGGGTCTCCATCACGACACCCCCACACTAAGATTAAAACAAAAATGTAACATCCTCAATAAACTAAAATTTATAAATGCTTGATTCGAGATCAGACAGTTAAACAACAGGAAGCGCAAAAGAAGTATTATGGAGGACGCAAAAGAGAATTTCAGGTAGGTGAAAACGTTTATATTAGACTCTATAGGGGACCTCAGAAATGGAATCATAATGGGGTAACACTTCAGAGGGATCCAGAAATGGAATTCACTGGCCCAAAATCAGTATTCGTTATTATCAAAAACTGTATGGGGGTGTATATCTCAGTGGAATCAAATAAAACAGGTATTCTGGTTAAAGAATCTCGGAGTCGCTGACCAACGAAATACTAAATTTAAACATGGAAGAGGAAGCATCAGCCTCACACATTCTCCAAATATGAAGCACTCACTCATTGGAGATATAAACTCCTGGGACTAGATCGTCAAAGGATGGATTTTTCCAAGGAGGATCTTGTTGAAAGAATGCCAAGCACAAAAAGGCTGAGGTATTGAGGAGACTTTAACTGAGTGTAACAATAACTGATTAAACCAATATCAACTTTTCCTGTGGGGTAATCTCAAATCTAAAGTTTATTTCAATAACCCCATTTCCCTGGAGCATTTGAAAGAAAATATGTCATAAAATGGCAATCAAAACAAAGTCTATTTATACCAAGCTGCCAAAAGAAGTTTTATTGTTTCGATCATTGAGAAATAAACATTTTTTTCAATGGACTGTTCACTTTTGAGACTTATAAATTTTGAAAAGAAGGAAAGTGGTTTAATGAAATAAGAATGGGAAAGACCATTAAGTGATGAAATCCTCTCAAATATATTTCAATCAATTAATAATGATGTATTAAACAGATTTCCTGGCGTTTTGAAATTAACATATTCATTCAAAACTGAAATAGGTTTGAAACAAATGTGCGGTGCTATGACGTACTAACCCCCAACATTAGGACAATTAGTTTTAGTTGGAAATTGGACGACTCAAGCGATAGGGCAGCCTTTACAAATGGCGCGTAACATTTTATGTTTGAAATGAAAATTATTTAATCAAATACATTATTCATATTAGAAAACCAATATAAATATATAATTACATCATACAGTAGCTTTTAGGCATGGAGATCACGATTATGCCGTTTTTAAATATTAATGGTCTTTCCCATTCCCTATCTGAAATCACTACAGAATATTACAAACTTGCTAAAAGTTAAAAAACATTTGACTGAATGGAACAGCTTTTTGTGTTAAAGACTTACGTTTCTGCCTTCTTTTTAGGTCGGTATGTTTCTAGTTCGTCTTCTAAATCGCTAACTCTAGCTTTAAGCTCGTTTCGTTCATGTAATATGTCTTTTAATTCCTGTGTTGTAAATCTTGGTCTATTTGGATCATCCAAATCAAATACTGCCATGTTACTTGGAATTGGTACATCACTCTAAAAAATGTAGAAATATAAATCAACTAACAAAAGTAGTTTGATTTGAAATTTTTAGAAAACGTTGTATTATAATATTATTAACAAATTTTTGATACGAATGGAAGATAAAACTCATACTTAACACCTATAAGAAGTAGTATTTACAATAATTGAAATGATTAAAAATCAAATTATTATAAAAAGTTTCATTTTATTTTGTTCTAGCAGATACACAATGTGTCTTTTTGTCGAGAAAGTTTAGTTTAAAAGTTATAGATAATTAAAACATCTGTTACTTTTGTAGGAACATGTTTTTTACATAACCCCAGAATTGTTTAATAAAATGCAAAAAATTAATTTTACCCTTTTTCATTCTTATTTTTTATTAGAAATTATTTTAGGATTACCAGAACTGGTACGATTGTAGCTTTTTTAATGCCAAAAGAGAAGATATTTTTTGTCAAAAAGTTTTTCGTGGAAAATGTCTTTTTTACAATAATCTGAAAAAACTTTTATTATAGAGTTTTTTAAAAATTTTAACTTTCATATGAAAACCAAAAACTAGACTTCTTCAATAGAAAAATATTGTGTTAAGTACCAAAAACTGAAAAAAATCTCCCCATTGCACTATGTATCTAAATCAACATTAGGCGCGCATTAGATAAAAAGTATTTCCAATTTGCGAAATATAAGGTATACAGGGTGTCCAGAAACTCTCCTGCCAAACGGAAACTACAGTTACTAGAGGTGATTTTAAGTCGATTTGGCTCAAATTACCTTAATCCGAAAATGCTTCCTAAGCCCTTTGAAGAAGACGTCCTCGTATGAGTTTTCTACAAATTATTCAAAAATACCGTTACTTAAAATATTCAAACTTGGTATAATCAATAAACAGTGTTCTAAACCAGTCGTTTGCTGTAAATAAATTATTTTCAGATCCATCACAAGCGTGTCAGTCGGAGGGATCAACAGGTATTTTTATTAAAAAAAATGTATTTCCAAGTTTTTTATGTATCCGACACCGAATTTGGAAAATTCAAGATAATTTTCATAAAAAATGTTCTCTTCTTTCAAATCGATATCATGAACCGTTTTCGAGAAAAATAAATTTAAACTTTTTGTGTTTCTTACATAAAATCATGTTGGATTATAAAATTGTATCTGTAATATCAAGTTGGCTTTGAAAAATCAACAAATTGTACAGATACTGGTAGCAAAAGTATTAAGTTGCTTACATTGTTTTGGAAATGTTAAATTAATTTTATTTCGTGAGGGTATAAAACAACAATCAACCTTAGAAAAAAAAACAAAGTTATAGATAATTACCAACAGAAATAAGAGAATTAATTTTACAACAGATGCTTTACGTGACGACCATTTATCTCAATACACAAATTTATTCTTTTCTCTAAAGATTGTCTAATTTATGCAAAAATTCCTGCATTATTTCTAAGTTCATTAGAAGCGTTTTGAATTCTTTACCACAGCTGATTACAGGTTTCTATTGGAACAGCATAGACTAAAGATTTTAAATAACCCCAAATAGAAAAATCACAGGGGTTTAAATTTGGAGATTTTGGGGGCCAATTAACTGGACCAAGTCTTCCAATCCATTTATCGTGATAGTTATTGCACCTATCTATCTGTATCTGTATCTGTAGAGTAGGGAGGGTGAGTGTAGGCTCACAGCACTTAGGCCACATGTGACCCATTGTACATCCTCCCGAGGAGTTGTCTTCCTAGGTCATTGTCCATCCTGTCCTTCTCAGGAAGGTGGACAGGTCACTAGGAGACATCTCCTTTATATCGGCAGGTGTAGGCCAAGACTCACCGAACACACACTCTCTTATTGACGATAACTCCGGACACTCGCATAAGACATGCCTGACAGTTTCATCTTCCTGTTCACACATCCTGCATAGAGGTGTGTCCACTAGCCCCATAGTATGGAGGTGTTTCCCTAGTTGACAGTGACCAGTCAGAAATCCTACTGTTAAACGTAGGTTATTGCACCTATCCAAACTTTATACTAAATCTTTGCTGGTGCTTTTTCTCTACTGTTGCATGAGGATTATCACCAATGTAGGCATAATGATATGCATTATGTAGATTAAAAATTCCGTCTCTGGTAAACGTAGATTCATCGCAAAATAAAATATTGGAAAATAAATTAGGATCCTGGTTTTTTTTGTTCTGCAACCAGTTTTAAAAATTTATGCAGGCAGGGAAAGCACCATCTACCATGGCATGAACTTTTTGAAACTGGAAAGGATGAAGGTTTTCTTTATGAATAGTATTCCATATGGAAGACTTGGAAATGCCAGGATACATAGCAGCGAGTCTTCTGGTGCTAACCTCAGGATTATTTTCAATTTCAATCAAAATATCGTCTTCATATTCCATAGTCAAGTCGTCTACCAGTTTCAGTATTTTTAGGTACTACTGGTCCACTTTCTCTTAATCTTTGGTGTACGGCTACAAATGTTTCGCGAGCAGGATGCCTTCTGTTTGGACATTTTTCCGCATATCTTCGCTCTGCTGCACGAGTGTTACATTGTACTTCCCCATAAACTAAATGCATATCAGCATATTCTTCATTCGAAAAATAAACCGTTTTGATCAAATTAACTATTATTTTTTACCTTTCACACACAATAACAATAATAACTGTTTAGAATCAAAATAATTTGACACTTTGTCAGATTTTGTTGATTTTTCAAAGCCAACTTGATATTACAGATACAATTTTATAATCCAACATGATTTTATGTAAGAAACACAAAAAGTTTAAATTTATTTTTCTCGAAAACGGTTCATGATATCGATTTGAAAGAAGAGAACATTTTTTATGAAAATCATCATGAATTTTCCAAATTCGGTGTCGGATACATAAAAAACTTGAATATAAAATTTTTTTAATAAAAATACCTGTTGGTCCCCCCGACTGACTCGCTTGTGATGGATCTGAATATTTTAAGTAACGGTATTTTTGAATAATTTGAAGAAAACTCATATGAGGACGTCTTCTTCTGTAGTTCCCTTAGGAAGCAATTAGAGCTAAATCGACTTAAAATCACCTCCAGTAACTGTAGTTTCCTTTGGTAGGAGAGATTCTGGGCACCCTGTATAGGGTTTTCGAGGTTGCTGAATCCGAACCAAAAGTCAAAATTCCAAAAAACAAAATGGCGGACGAGATACAAAAAATATCTAAAAAACAACACAGTTAGACACAAGAATTAATCAAATTGAAAAATATGAGGTGTACAGGGGTTATTGATGTTGCTGAATTCGAATCAAAAATCAAAATTTCAAAAAACAAAATGTCGGATCAAATTGATAAAAAGTCCAAATTAAATTATGTAGCTTGTACAAATTTGAATGAATTTAATCATTTCTTTTATATCAAAATAGTATTGATTCATTAAGGACTAAGCACAACACGGACTTGATAACATCATACTAACTATGCCATAGGCAATTGGAAAGAAATACCCAAATATACTACGTAGCATGTATCACACGAATAATCATTTTAAAATGGTTTATTTAATACCTAGTACCTAAATATTTCAACAGTTTAATAAGATTCATTTGCGTGAAACTACGCTTTTCATTACAAAATCTCATATAAAAGTGGCTGTGGGATCTGAGGGTATCTAAAATTTGATACATTATTTATAACAATCTACCAATTAAAGTACTTCTCCGCACAAAGTGCCAAACAGCGTGTTACTTACACTAATTTTTTATTATTTTTTTCGCAAAATTATTGTTTAAATATTCTTAATTATTACTATATCATTATTTGATTTTTTGATAAATAGATTTACGTAAAGTTAGTACATAGGTACCTGTAGGAGTAGAATCCATTTTTCAGAATTGAAATCAGTTAATTTGTCTTATTTGGTGTCACTTTTAAGGCAAGCCTTTCTCTCGTACGGGGAGCGTCAGTAACCAGACTTTAAACATTTTTTTTTTTTTCGGGGTTTGCGCACCTTAAGTCGATTTGGCTACATACTGCATTGTCGTTAAAAATTTTTATATAATTCTTCAACGTTGATAAAAAAAATTTTTAATAATCTTGTTTTTTTAATTTTTAAGAGTTCTAAATAGTTTCTATTCATGTAACTTGTATAAAACGATTTGTTAATTACAGATAACGCAGAATAACGTTTATACAATGGACTGTCATTATTTATTCATTTTTGATTTGATTTGATATTCTTGTTATAAAATTTTAAATATTGTTGTCTTTAAGTGATCATTATTCAACATACCTTAACTAAATCTTCATTCTCTTTTTGTGCTAGACCTAATCGTTGTCTGAGTGCTGATATGTCCCTTTGTTGGTCCTGTAGTTGTACAAGGAAGTCTGCTCTCTCATCACAAAGTGTTCTTACTTGATTTTGGATTGATTTATGTTTTCTTCTTAATTCCTTGCTTGAACTTGTTAATCTGTCAACTTGGGATTTTAGCTACCGACAATATGTAATGCAAAATAAATTAAAATTTTCCTCGCCTTTATAAATATAGTCCTAGAATAGTAGTTTGTACAACTAGTGCGCAAAGCGTCACTTTTCCCACGAGCGCAGAAGTTGTACACAATATTTTTTCTACAACATTCTACATTTATTAATGAAATAAAAACAGAAATTTATATACTTAGGTATTTTATTAAAACTTTGAACAGAAAGAACATACAAAATGAAAATTTAATATAGAAAAATCAGTTGAGTGTATGTTTAATAGTGAATAATAAATAAATAAGTAATCAAATAAATAGTTTACTTATTTTTGGTTTAAATTTACAATTTTTACACCCAGAAATTCATTAAGTATAATAAATATGTTGAATTGTCAAAAAAAGTTGTCAGGTCATAGGTAGCTTTGTTCGACATTTCGGTGCGGAAAAGTGCCATAGCGTGTACTTTTCGCATTACTTTTCCAACAGTTATCAAAAGAATTAAGAAAAGGCCTGCTTTGCGTATAGAAATTTGTGTAGAAAAGCGTGTTTTGCAAAGTGGTTGTAGGAAAAAATATTTAAATAGTTGTAGTGTCAGACCATAATATATTTTTTATATCTAAACTACTTAGAATTACTTATAATAATAATAATAATACATTTATTATCTACATTAAGCAGACAGGAGCACATTATAGTGTAAGATGGGAACATTACAAAATAGAGATAATTTTTCGAATGTTTCGACTAATGTGGATAAATGGCTAAATTGGTTCAGGTTCAGACGAGAAGTCCTTTCCTGCTCTTCCACCAATGCCAGTAATAATATAATGAAGGTGCTTTTCTATGTTCATAGGAATAATTGTGTATACATAGAGGTAGCGTTGATATTTTAGCACTAACAGAGGCAAGAGCAACAACGGAAATTGGAGATAACGAAATACCTTTACTGGCAGGTTCTATTATTTAGTTGGAGATATTTGTAATTTTGATTTTTCTTTTACTTTTTAATGTCTAAGTACATCTTGAAAAAGCAAACAAATACCAATCAAATGAAAGTTTTTGTTTAATTTTAGAAAATAAAAGAAAAACAATTTTTGAAAATTTTGAACTTTTTGAATAAGATGAGCAATACACGAAATTTATCGAAAAAAAGTATTTTTTCTACTACCGTGTGTAAAGTACGTACTTTAGACACATTTTCGAGTGCGTAAAACTTTATTTTACGCACTAGTGCGTAAAGAAAAAATTCCAATATGTATGTAGTTATAGATATCTAGTCTTATAAAAATATAGGTATAATAAACGGATATTAAATCTAAGTTTTTTTCATAAATTGGAGATAGAAACCTATAGAATTCGGTAAAGTAACCTAATGATTATTGTTAAATAATTATTGAGTACTGGAAATAATACGGTAAATAGGCATAAGTTGGCAGTGAGTGACTGACATTTCTTTGTGAATTGAATCTGACATTTAAAATTTTAATTGAGATCTTCCGACTATACCTAGGGTAAGCAATTGTATTTTATATTTATGAATTGAATATTTTAAGAAAACTATGATGTTATTTTAGATTATTATAAAAATAAAGATGGATTCCTCTGACGATCTCTCAGATTACTTGGCAAATACACCACCAAATATATTAGATGTGGCACAGAATGCTGCGAATGATTTACTGCCCCAAAAATCCATGAGTATTTACGAAAAAAATAATATTTCGAATTTGATATTAATGAATGATGATAATATCCCTTCTACGTCCCAAAATAATGGTGATAGGGTTTTATTGGAGGATAATACCCTTTGTACTACATCCACGCTAGCTACCGGCAATTCTTTAGCCAATGGAATAACGAACATTACCAATACTGCTGTAGTTTCTAAATCTACCGACAACTCCTTAGAGCAGGCTAAAGGATTGAAATTTAATAACTGCACAAATTGCACTTTTAATATTCATATTATTAATAATTGAATTCGTTTGTTGTTTTGTTGATTTGTTCATATTTTGATTATAATTTCCAAATCATTTATAATATATCTTATTAGAAATTAATATTAGCGTTAAAGATTCTTCTAAAGAAAAATTTAACTTACTATTAAACTTTTGTATTTTGATTAAATATTCGCTAGTAGAAAAAATATTGTATGCAATTCGTGTGTAAAGACCTTTTTTCGACTCATGTGATTGTCGCATTCGCCTGCGGCTCATGCGACAATATTCACATTCGTCAAAAAAAAAGGCTACTTTACACACTAGTTACATAAATAACTATGTTTGCCCTGATCACACCACTAAGCCTGTGTTGAATGGTATCCTAGATGGCTTGAATCTCAGCTTCTGGAATGTTTTCCCATTCTTCCACCGAAGCAGTTTTCAGCTCTCGAATAGTGGTTCGTCACGCCGTATCAATTAATGTCAAAAAGTGACGAAAATCTCCGAAAATTTCGGAAATAAATAAAAATAACTGGGTGGGCGGTTAATTCTGCCGGTGAGTGTATATCAGAGTTTAATACAGTTTGACGTAATTCCGAGAATAGGCACACAGGTGGCATAGTGTGTTATATAAAAAATGGTATACCTTATGTAGTAATTTACGAATTGACAATTATTCCTAAAATGTTATGGGTAATATGGTTAAAAATAAAAAAAATGTGGTTTATTATTTTGTACAGATCGCCAAGCTCTAGTATTTCTGCATTTCTAACTGAATTGGATAACATATTAGAGGACATTTATTAAAACTGTAAAGTAAATGTTTTTTTAATTGGTGACTTTAATATAGATGTTATTCCGGAAAAAAAAATTATTTTTACAGTGGAAAATTAATTACTCAAATGAAAGCTTTTCAACTTAAACGGATAATAAAGGAATATATATGATAACACAAAATACTAGAAGTACAGTTGATCTAGTATTTACAGATAATAATGAGGTATGGGGTTTTTCATTATATATGGACCCTTCTATATCTCACTTATTATTTGATGCAGATAACAATGTTTCAAATAAGAGTTAAAGGGTTATTAATGTAGTTTTTAAAATTCAACAAAAATATTATACAGGATGTCCCCGAAAAGAGGGTCAGAGCCAAAGAGTTTTTTCTTAAATGGGACACCCTATATATTTTCATATTTTTAAAATGTTCACTTCAATCCGAATTCAGCAATATATAGTTGTTATAGTCTAACCCTAACAGTTCAGAAAATATATACGACACAGTAAGATGTAGTAAGGCCATGAAAGCATTGTCATATTTTTCAAGTCATATTTGATAAGTAGTTATTTACACCATTATAAAACATTGTATTTGATAGTTTGGAAAATGCGGTATACAGATGATGAAAAGATAGAAATATTTTCTCTATTTGTAAAAAATAATAATAACAAATTAGATGCAAGGAGATAATTTATGGAATTATATCCAAATCGGCATGCGCCTAGCAAAAATACGTTCAACAGAATATACCAGCATGTAATGACAACTAAGAACTTTTCTAGGAAAAAACGAACTTGTGTAATTAATGAGGAGGATGATTTAGATACACTTCTGCATTTTGGAGGTAAAAAAATATATATTTCTTTGGATTTTATGGTAGTTGAATAAGAAGGAATAATTTTTGCGCTACTACTTTTTTGCAGAAAACTCTGAAGACTCGTTAGTAACCAGCTCCAATATATTACAAAAACATCCTATGAAAATTTTTAGGACTCTGAAAAGACACAGTTATAAACCATATAAGATACTTCCCGTGCAGGCTCTTACTGAATTGCACAAACCTAACCTAATTTTATTGTACAAAATACTAAATTTTTTAACCGAGTGTCCCGACTTGCTAGCCAGAATTAACTTTGAAGTTCCTAATCGCCAGACATGGCAGGTTACTTCCTTTCATATTCCATTTTGTAGAACGAATTATGCACAATTTTCATTTATACCTCGAACACTGAGAGGTGCTAATCAGTATCCTGAACTTGATATCTCCACGGGTTTTATTAGTTTTAAATGAACACTACTTAGATAACTAATTGTTTTAATGATTTTAGTTCTTTTTAGTTACGTGTTTTCTGTATTTATATTTTACAAATTTTTATTTATAGTGAATTGTATCTTTTGTATGTTGTGTATTTTATATAACATTATATGATAAACGTTTTTGTAATTTCAAGATTTGTAATAACTTGTTGTGTAATGGGTTTGCCCGTAAATAAATAAATACTGTCGGTATCTTTCTGGACCTCCAAAGCGCGTTTGAAACGATCGATAGGAAAAGACTCTTAAAGAAGTTAGAAAGAGCAGGGTTTAGTGATACAGTATTGGCAAGGATTTCAAACTATGTAACAAATAGAAGGCAAAAGGTCAAAATTCAAAACCTTGTGTCTGAGGAATTGGAAATAAAACGAGGTGTACCACATGTTGGGAATTCTCCCAGTATTTAATAATTCAATCCACCAATTCCAAAAAGTAAGAACTTTTTATTGAAACATAAATATTACAATTTATTATACTAATTTATGACTTGTGTCAAGATGTATATATATCAACGTGCGTAGAAAACAGATCAATAATGTCTATTGTTTCAGTTGTAGTCAGTACTCGTTTACCAACTCTTAAACATTTCCCCCCACCATTGAAGGGCACTTCAATCAATGTCTTGATTTGGTAGTAAACATAATTTAGAAATTCCTCGTGTGAATTCTCCATTAATTGTCTTTATTTTTGCTACACGTACTTTCCCATCGGGACCACTGAAAGTTTCCATTACCCTTCCTAACGCCCATTGAAGCGGAGGTAAATTCTCATTTTTGAGGATTACTAATTGTCCAATTGTTAAGTTTTTGGTATCGTTAGTCCACTTAGTTTTCTTCTGAAGCCCTGCAAGGTATTCAGTTGACCATCTACGCCAGAAATGCTGGTATAGCATTTGTAAATGCTGCCATCTTGATAATCGATTGAGTGGTATATCTTTTAGATAAGGGTCTGGCAATGAGGTGAGCCTCTTACCAATAAGGAAATGGGATGGGGTTAACACGTCCAAGTCATTAGGATCAGGTGACATTGGGACAAGAGGTCGGGAGTTTAAAACTGATTCTATTTGAGCTAGTACAGTACTTAAATCTTCGTACGTTAAACTTGAATTACCAACAATTCTTTTCAAATGGTGTTTTAAAGAACGAACCCCTGCCTCCCATAAACCGCCAAAATTTGGAGAATTGGGTGGAATAAATTTCCAATCCACCCCATCATTATTAATTGCGGTAGACAATGATTCTGATTGTGCTCTAAGAAATTCTGCTAAATCACGTAACTCATTACGTGCGCCAATAAAATTAGAACCATTATCAGATAATATCTTAGAAGGTTTTCCGCGACGTGCAACAAAACGCCTGAAACAAGCGAGAAAAGCTTCTGTGGTCAGAGAAGATACCGCTTCTAAGTGAACTGCTTTAACAATACAACATATAAAAATGCACACATAACATTTCGAAATTTTTGATCCGCGACCATACCTATTTTTAATGGAAAGTGGACCTGCATAATCTACTCCTGTCACCGAAAAGGGTGGTGCAGGTTTAACACGTTCCCTAGGTAATACGCCCATTATTTGTTCCATGGGTGAAGGTTTTGCTCTAAAACATTTCATACACCCACGCACCACTTTTCTGGCTAAATTTCTTCCTCCCAATACCCAATATGTATCTCTAATAGAACACAGTAAAAGTTGGGGCCCAGGATGTAACAATCTTTTATGCTCAAATTCAAATAACATGTGACTGAATTTGTGACTAGCCTTTAACAATAAAGGGTGTTTTTGAGAAAATTTCAAATCTGATAGGTGAAGCCGTCCCCCCACCCTTAAGAATCCTGTTTCATCCAAAAAGGGACTTAAGCTTGAATAATTCCTATTTGACAGAAGTCTATTATTTGACAACTCATCAATTTCTTGTCCAAAACATTCATGTTGAGCAACCTTTACTAAAACCTTATTTGCATGATCTAATTCTCTATAAGATATAACTCCAATCGTTCCTGGTACATTGATTTTACCCCTAAATCTGTCTATAAATCTAAAAATGTGAACTAAAGCTCTCCTTAATCTGTCAAGATTTCTGAAAGATTCAAAATGAAAATGGATAGTTTTTATTTTGACAACGTTGATCTTTTGAGATTTAATTTCTGGCACATCTACCGAGTGCAAATCCAAAGGAGTTGGCCATTCTGATTCACATAATTCCAACCACGACGGCCCCTTCCACCATCTAGAGCATTCTATTAGTGGTTGAGGATACATTCCCCTAGATAATATATCAGCTGGGTTGTGTTCAGTTCTGACATGTCTCCAGTCTGCTATATCTGTTAAAGTCTGGATCTGAGAAACTCTATTACCTACAAAAGTCTGTAGCAAGGTAGAAGACATACCTATCCAACCCAATACGACTGTAGAGTCACTCCATAGATAAGTTTTATTAAAATTACATGTCATAGAAACCTTCACCTTGGATACTAATCGTGCAAGCAATAAAGCTCCGCAAAGTTCGAGTCTAGGAATAGTTTGTCGTTTCAACGGACTTACTTTTACTCTAGAATATAATAACGCAACTGTAACCTTACCACCAATGCCAACACTTCTGATATATAAGCAAGCTCCATACGCTTGTTGTGAAGCATCACAAAAGCCATGAAGGTCAATTTTAGTACAGTTTTCTACAAGAACCCACCTATTTATATTCATATTATTCATCTTCGCCATTCCTTGCTTCAACCTTACCCATTCTGTTTCTAAATACATAGGAATAGATTCATCCCAATCGACCTTTTCCAACCAAAGCTTTTGAATTAGAATTTTAGCTATAACTACAGAAGGTCCGACCAATCCTAACGGATCAAATATTTTGGATATCTCAGACAATATTAACCGTTTCGTAATCCGTTGAGAGCATTTCAAAAAATCTGTAGAAAAGGTTAAATAATCCTGTTTAAAGTTCCACAATAAGCCCAAAGTTTTATTGGTATCCTTTTCCCCAAGACTTATCTGATGATAGCTGTCTACATTTCCTTCCAAGAATTGACGAACTTCAGAACTATTAGATATCCATTTTCTTAGCTCCATTCCACCACCTCTCAAAATATTAGATATACTCATGCATAATCTTACAGCATTCTCCACTGAGTTAGCACCTGTGATTAGGTCGTCTACATAAAAATCCGTTAATATGATATTAGATGCCTCTGAATCAAACTCTGCACTATCCAATCCTAACTGCTTCAAACACCTTATTGCCAAATATGGTGCAGACTTGGTTCCGTAAGTGACCGTATTTAAAGAGTACACCTTAAGTTCTTCATTCGGATCTGATCTCCAAAAGATTTGTTGGAACGGCCTTTGTATGGGGTTAATCCAGATCATCCTATACATTTTAGCGACATCCCCACAAACTACAATTTGATGCTGTCTAAACCTCAATAGAATAGATGTTAGATCTTCTTGCAATTTTGGCCCATTAAATTGAATATCATTCAATGAAATACCAGTACCAGTTGGTTCTGACCCATTAAAAACCACCCTTAATTTTGTAGTACTGCTACTCTCCTTGAGTACCCCGTGATGGCATAAGAAATACGACCCTGTTTCAGATGGGTTTGAAACCAACGACATATGACCCATTTTAAGATACTCCTCCATAAAATCTTTATACAAATTTGCTAAATTACTATTACATTTTAACCTTCTCTCCAATGCAAAAAATCTCTTCATCGCCTGCTCACGAGAATCACCCAATTTCTCTACAGAATCCTTAAACGGTATATTCACTATAAATTTACCGTCAGCCGCTCGTGATGTGTATTCCAAAAACATTTTTTCACACTCCATATCCTCTAAAGAAAAATGCTCCTTTGTACTTATTTCCTCCAGTTCCCAGAACTTTTCCATTTGATTTTGAAGATCAACCAAACCAACATGGAGCTTTTTAACCTTACCTCCTGACCACACGGAGCCCGTTACCAACCAACCTAATCTAGTTTTTTGTAAGGTGGGCTGACCTAAACCTAACTGAATTTGTCCAACACACATTAATCCAAAAAAGACATCAGCACCCAATAACAGATGTACCTTTTGGGGTTCTGCATAACCAGGATCAGCCAATTGCAAGTTGCTAGGAATATTCAATGATGAAGTATTTATTTTAGTACTAGGAGTTAATCCACTAATCGTAGGTACAACTAAACAGGAGAATGTCCTATGAAAACTATTATGCATGGAATGCATTTCAATCACACATCTTTCACCAACATTGGACCCAATTTCTCCTATACCTACAATAGATACATCCACCTTTTGCACCTGTAAACCTAGCTTCTGCACTAAATCTGTTGTGATAAGGTTCGGTTGAGAACCATTATCTAAGAGAGCTCTGCATGGTTGAGCACGCCCATGAGCATCCAACACTTGAACCAAAGCAGTTGATAAAAGAACTTCTCCTTCCATTTCTTTTCCATTGTCTAAAAACACAGATTTGACTTGCATCGCGTTGTCAGCCATATCCTCCCCAGGATACTCGTTCGGAGCAAATTCACCTTGATCATCTTGACCACGACCAGATGACCTATCAGACCTGTTCTCTATATGGTGATGAGACATTCCTCCTCTTTTTTCATAATGCAATAAGGCGTGATGACGCTTTCCACATTTTGTACATCCTGCTTTATCACAATCTTTCCCTATATGGTTAACCTTTTTCAAACAATTTAAGCATAAACCCAATCTTTTTGCCTGTTCATACCTAGAATAAGTTTTTAATTTTAAAAATTTGTTACAGTTAATAATATTGTGATTACCATTACATACTGCACAAGTAGTACCTGACTGTATTGATACAAAACTTTTATGTGTTCGACCAAAGTTGTCTTTCTCTTTACCGTCAATTTTCTTTTTTCTTTCAATATTCTTTAAACTGTCTACTCTTTTACCCAAAAATTCTTTGAATTGTTCTAAACTTGCTAATTCCCCTTTTGGCCTATATTCTTCCCACTTAACGAAAGAATTTTGATCCAACTTTTTAGTCATACAATAAATGATAAAAGGATCCCACGTTTCTACAGATAAACCCAATTTAGCTAAATGATATAACATTTCAATTATTATATCTGACATATTTAATAAATCTGTAGCGGATTCTTTTGTTATTCTAGGGAAATTTAATAAGTTATCCAAATGATATTCTACCAACATTGGAACATCATCATATCGGTCACATAAAAGCTTCCATACTATTTCATAATTTTCGGCAGTCATTTTCCTCGATTGTACTACTTTAAAAGCATCACCCTGTACAGATTTTTTCAAAAAATGGAATTTTTCAACTTTATTAATAGCGTAATTATCATGAATTAATGATTCAAACATATCTTTAAATTCAACCCATTGTTCTAATTTTCCATTAAACGTAGGTAATGGTATGGGAGGCAATTTAGGCCTAGATTGTGCAGCTACATCTACACTAACCACAGAAGATGACGACACAATATTATTGTCATGGTTGTCATTAAAATTATTATCAGAAACATTTTCATTATTTTTATATTTGGTTTCAAGCAAATTCAGAATCACTTTCGCTTTTGAAAAAGCACAATAAAAGTCTGTTTCAAATGTTTCTCTATCTTTAACTACTAATTCAAAATCAGCATCCAAAACTAAAGTCTCTAACTCACTTTGAACACCCTCAAACTCTTCCAGCACAAGTTCATAACGTGAGATTCGATCTTTTAATTCTAAATACAAATGATTAATTTGATCTTTGTTTGTATTTTCTATCTCAATTTTTCCCAAAAATTTACTAAAAATTGTAATTTTGCTCTTTAAAGCACCACGTTTCCTAAATAAAGTTTTAATCTCCGGTTCTGCCATAATTAATCACAAAAGTTTAATTAATATTATGTATCTGTACTCACTCAAAGAAGAAATTAAAAAGGATACAAGAGACTCACCATACGATTCCCGACCTTATCTTATTTGTTTTAAACCTATGCAATTCGATATACTTCAAAATTCGCGCTTTCGACCTTATGTTGCTCTTATTTAGGTTTTTCGTCTACGCGACTCGTACTGTAATTCCAGAGGGTCACTTGCGTTGTGTGATACCACGCACCATGTAAACTAATCGTCCAATACACCTAGGCTCATTCCAGGCTCCAATTCAACCGGCTAGACTTCCAAATTCTAACCATTAAAATTGCAATATTTTACCAACATTCTCCAATCCGGCTCGAAGGACCACTATGTTGGGAATTCTCCCAGTATTTAATAATTCAATCCACCAATTCCAAAAAGTAAGAACTTTTTATTGAAACATAAATATTACAATTTATTATACTAATTTATGACTTGTGTCAAGATGTATATATATCAACGTGCGTAGAAAACAGATCAATAATGTCTATTGTTTCAGTTGTAGTCAGTACTCGTTTACCAACTCTTAAACACCACATGGAAGTTTCCTAGGTCCCTTACTTTTTTTGATTTATATCAATGACATTGCAGACATACAGACTAAATGTTTATTTCACTTATTTGCAGATGACACCTTCATTTACTATTCTTCTCTAAATATAATGGATATTGTTACAATTATTAATAGGTGCTTAGAAATTGTTTATAGATGGTGTTGTGCTAATTTATTAAAATAAATTGTAAAAAAAACCAAATTCATCATAATTGGTAATGAGCAGCAATATAAACTCTTTGTATAGCAAGATCGTAAAATAATGATTGGGGATTTGAAAATTGATATGGTAAATGCGAGGGTAAATGAATTCAAATATCTGGGTGTTATTATAGATTGACACCTTAAATTTAAACAGCACGCAAATCATTCAATAAAAACAATTTCATTTTAAATAAATTATCTTTTCAGATGTTCGCAATATTTAACTAAGTGGTTTTATTTAATTCTCTAATAAGTACTACCCCACTTTACTTACTGCTCAATAGTATTACATCTATTAAATCAAAATGGAAGAAATTGATTCCAAAAGTTTCAGAATAGAGCTGTGCGAATAATATTATCATGTCCTAGATTGACCCATACTGTAGAGATGCAGATATCTTTAAACTGGCTCTCAATTAAAGACATGTGCTCCTTTACCAAACTTTAATTTTTATATTTAAAATAAAAATGGGTCACACGCCTGACTATCTCCAACATAGAATTACTTATAATCATGATGTTCACACCCATAATACAAGGTTTCGAAATGATTTCTATATTAGGACTGTCAACACCAGTCATGCTCAAAATTCATTATTTTTTAAAGGTTTACAGCAATTTAATGACTTGCCAGAAGAATTAAAGAGTTTAGAAACAGTTAATGCATTCAAACGAAAACTAAAAGAATATTTGCTAGTTCCAAGCAGGTTATTTTAAATATGGAGGTGTGTATTATTATTATTTTATGTGTTGTTTATTTTATTTTATTTCATATGACTGGAGTAGGATTGATGACTTATGTTTGTACATATATTATATTGTGATTGTGTATATTGTATTGACTCTGTTCCTATTAGTTTTTTTGACTAAATAAAGCATTTATATATACAGGGTGTCCCACGACTATCTGTATATGGCAAAATACTCATAGTAAAATCACGAAAATTTCTACGTTTGGGTTTTCGGATACGATCTTTTCAACTAAAATATTTTATAAAGATGGCCGACTTCCGTTTCTACCGGAAATGGACTGTAACTTTGTTATTTTAAATGGAACACCCTGTATATTAATACATTTTTGAAATCTACGTAATATTTTAGTATACTTTTGTCTAAAAACTTTTTTCGAAAAATGCACACTTTTTGAGTTATTAATTTTTTTGTAGAAAATTTGACCGTTGAAGACCCTTATAAATTATTTTTATACGAGAGAACCCTTGAAGATATGAAAATGGTTTCTCTTCGGTTGCCTTAAGCAAGGTCAAACGTATTCGAATCTATGTTGAAAAATGTTTCATTTTATACAGGGTGTGTATAAAAAGTGTTCAAAGTTTAACTTCATAAATATCAAATTTCTTCATTTTTTTAAATAGAGCCACCCTGTTTTTTCTATTTTAATGCATTCAGGAGAAAAAAATAAGGCAAGTTCATGTATACTTTCCTATACCTAAACCTTACCGTTATCCAGATATTAAATGTTTTCTGTAAATTTAGAGATGGAGGTGTGGTCTAAATTTTGTATGTATACTTTTAGTGGGCTTTGTAATAAATGACACTTATTTAACTGACATTAGTTAATTGTTGATACTTTCGAAAATCGTTAAAATGGCTCGTTCCCAATTTAATAACGAAGGTTATGTAAATTTGCTTTTAATACATGGTGAATGTGAAAAAGTTGTTACAAGAACATGTACTTTATTTGCTGCAAGATATCCAGATAGACCACGACCAAACTCGCATACTGTTAAAAGAATCCTCAACAATTTAAAGCTATACGGTTCATTTGAAGCAAAAGTAAATCGAATTAAACCAGTTATTGACAATAATAATGCCGAAATTAATGTTGTTGCTTATTTTACTGCTTATCCAGAAGCATCAATACGCGTTGCCGTAAGAGATCTTGGAGTAAGCAAATCGTCGATTCACCGTATTTTACGAAAACATAAAATGCATCCCTATTTGTACAATTTGTGTCAAAATTTAAAACCAACCGATTTTACTAAACGAATAGACTTTGCTGAGTTTTTACTAACAAAAAGCCAGGAAGACGACGATTTTTTAAAAAACATAATTTGGTGCGACGAATCGAAATTCACAAGAAAAATGGATTATTTAATAGACACAATTCCCATTATTGGAGTCAAGATAATCTTCATTTAGCCAAAGAACGTGCTTTTCAAGATGGGTGGCAGTTCAATGTCTTTTGTGCTATTAGAAATAATCAAATAATAGCACTTCATTTTTACGATGGGAATTTGAATGGTTAGGAAACACAATCAATTAATTTATTCCTAATTAATTATGTAAAAAACACTGTTTTTGTATTTTTTAATGTTTTTTGTTGTATTTTTAGGTGAAAGATATCTTGATATTTTAAGAAATTTGAAACAAAATTATTTAGACCGCTTGCCACCAGACGAATTAAGCAAACTTTTTTTTATTCATGACGGTGCTCCTGCTCACAGTTCAATTGTCATAAATACATTTTTAGAAGAGCAATTTGAAGACAGGTGGTTAGCAAATAATGGTCCTTTTCGGTGGCCCCCTCGTTCTCCCGACATAACGCCTTTAGATTTTTTTATATGGGGTCACATAAAACAAGAGGTTTACTCACAAGCCTTAACATCTAAAGAAGATTGTGAGCTAAGAGTTCGAAATTCCTTCAATTCTCTTTCTGAGATGATGATCAGCCGTGCGACGAATGAAGGCATACTGAGAAGGGTTGAAAAATGCATTGAAGTTCAAGGTAGCAATTTTGAACATTTACTTTGAAACATAAGACTATTTTTCTTTGACTTTTAATTTTCCATAAAATTTGGTAGCATATCTTATTATTCTCACAAATGGTTTAATTCGATTAACTTTTGCTTAAAATTAACCGAATAGCTTCAAATTGTTAAGTATTCTTTTAACAATGTGCGATTTCGGTCGCGTTCAATCTGGATATCTTACTGCAAATAAAGCACATGTTCTTGTAACAACTTTGTCATATTTACCATGTATTAAAAGCAAATTTATATAATTCTTTTTATTATTTAGACTACACCTACATCTCTAAAAATTTACAGAAAACATTTAATATCTGGATAACGGTAAGGTTTAGGTATAGGAAAGTATACATGAACTTGCCTTATTTTTTTCTCCTGAATGCATTAAAATAGAAAAAACAGGGTGGTTCTATTTTAAAAAATGAAGAAATTTGATATTTATGAAGTTAAACTTTGAACACTTTTTATACACACCCTGTATAAAATGAAAAATTTTTCAACATAGATTCGAATACGTTTGACCTTGCTTAAGGCAACCGAAGAGAAACCATTTTCATATCTTCAAGGGTTCTCTCGTAAAAAAATAATTTATAAGGGTCTTCAACGGTCAAATTTTCTACAAAAAAATTAATAACTCAAAAAGTGTGCATTTTTCGAAAAAAGTTTTTAGACAAAAGTATACTAAAATATTACGTAGATTTCAAAAATGTATTAATATACAGGGTGTTCCATTTAAAATAACAAAGTTACAGTCGATTTCCGGTAGAAACGGAAGTCGGCCATCTTTATAAAATATTTTAGTTCGTGATTTTACTATGAGTATTTTGCCATATACAGATAGTTTTCACTCGTCGTGGGACACCCTGTATATGTCATTTTTGTAAATATTTTGAATGTAATAGCATGGTTGCTAAATAAACTATCTATCTATTTATACAGCCTGAGAGAAAAACTATTAAATTTGAAGAACAATAAATCTATAGACAGTCCAAACAGGACCACCATAAACTTGAAAGTTTAACTAATGAAATTTGTATAAATATAAATAATAATTACTTACATTATCTACATCAATATTCTTCTCCTGCAATAATTTTTCCTTAAATCTAATTTCATCTCGATGTTTTTCAACAGAATCCTTCAATCTTCGTAAAATATCATTTTCGGTTGTAGGAGTTATGTTTGCAGGAGTATGGTTGGGACTTTGTTCTTTTACAAGTCGCCGATTTTCTTCTTGAAGTTTTGATACCATTCCAATTAACTCTTTGGTTTCTGAACGCCATTGTTCTTCTATAATTTCTAATTCCTAAAAATATTAACTTGTTAGTAATCATTATGGAGAAAAATCAACTTTAAAAAGTAAAGAGAACTATAGGGTTTTCAAACAAATTATATTTACATAGATTTCCTCTCCAAAATTCTTGCTTAATAATATTTACTATTATAAAGTTTAGAGAAATTTAATTTAAAAATATTAGGTTTATAAATACCTTTTTTCAATAAATATAAAATTGTTTTTATAAGTTTTATTAAGCCAAAATCAATACCATTACATTACAATAATAAAAAACAGGATTTCACATTTAACAGCTTCAATGAAATCAATCAAGAAGAGACTAGTGATTTCTTCTGAATAAAGTACCTGTTTAATAATATTCAATTTTTTAAGCAAATAAAACAGTATCCAAATTAAAAATTGAAAAGGGTGCATTATTAATACATTTTCGAACAGGGTGCAAAAACTCATCATATTTTTCATACAAGGGACTATAAACTGAAGTAGATTTTGAAAAACTTGAATTTTATTTCATTTCATGAGGTTTCAGAACAACCAAAACTTTTTATTAAGAATGACATATTTCACTAAAACTACAAATAAAAATGTTACTTACTCCTCTTGGGAGAATGAGAGTATGTCCATGGACATATACTCACTATATACCTAATTGGGACCCTATATACCAAATAATTGGTGTCGGGATCACTTATATTCACAATTCTATAATATTTTCTTTTAAGCTAGAGGAGATGCAGAATTGCAAATTGGTTTCAGGTTTATAGAAAATTACAGATTTGCTTAGATATGTACAGATTTGAACCATAAACTTTACAATGTAATTCCAGTACTCCACGTTTGCCCTTTTTGAGCTAGGTAGGTATTATAAATAAATTGTTTCAATTAAAAGCTGGTAATGTCCAGCTCAAGTAATATTGATTGTTCCCCATATGCAGTGAATACATCTAAAATTTAAGCATGTACTGATGGATTATTCATTCATAAATAAATGTTTTGTTATTAACAGGTTTGACAAAAAATACCTAGGTAACTTATATAATATGTGGACTAGTGGGTGAAACCAATAAATCTTATAACTTTTTTAATAACAACCTTTATGTAGTTATGTTAGTATCCCAAAGAGAACTGACCTTTTCAAATTTATTCCTGTATTCAGCCTTCTCAAGTTTGTCATTTTCAAGTTGAGATATCTTAGCTTGCAGCTCATGTAATAAAGTATTTTCCCTCTCGTTTCTGGTAGCCAAATTTTCCAGAAGCTCTAAGGCATTTATTACTTTTGGCATTAAAGAAGTCATCGCATCAGCCCCATGCTGATCTATTATTTTTTCACATTCTTTCCCAATATCAGATGCAATATCATAAACGTCCACCACTGTAACTTCTCCAGATAAGTCACTACCTTCATCCATCTTTCCAAAAAATAATGAATAGTTACTTTGAGGCATTAAATAATTTATTCTGTACTTAATCTAATGTATGCGTAATTAATTTTTTAGAAATAATTTAAGGTCACTCATATTAAAAATCGATTTAATAAACGTCAACAAAAAACTAAACTTCCCGTACTGTCATAAAACATAAAACTCATAACAGTCGACGATGCTGCCAACTAACTTTCTTAATGCCATCATTAGAAAATAAAAATAGGGGTCACAACTTTATGCCCGGCAAACCACCTTATATGAATGCTTACGTTCTGAAGTTATCAAGCATCTCAAACAACTCTTATTCTTTCTATTCGGTACAACTTCTTATATACAAACTGATCAAGGTTTCTCCTTTTATAGCCTGAGATACTGCCTTTTTAGAACTTCTGGGAGTCGCTATGAGCTGAACTACTCCAAGCAATCCCCGTGGAAATGGCCAGTGCGAACGCTAAAATAGTATTATATGGAAAACCATTAGATTGGCACTTTCTTCTCGTAATCTTCAAATTAATCAATGGAAACAAATAGTTCTACTTCCTGAAGCTCTTCATTCTATCCGATCATTACTATGCACAACCACTAACTACTCTACACCTCACGATATAATGTTCACCCATCCGAGACGCTCATTGAACGAAACCTCTCTTCCGACTTGGCTAGATTAGATTAAATTAGAAATGGACTGGCTCTTTGTCCTATCCCATTGCGACCTTTGCAGATCTATTGTGGTCCTCCCTATTTTTAGAGCTCGATACCTAGATTTATTCTTTTTGTTAGACTGGAAACCGCCTCCCTTGCAGAATATGTACTCCGCGGTGTTGATCATCCCCGTCGTTTCTCGACTTTGACATAGTAAGTCGCGTGTGACATTTTGGCCGAAGGGCTTTTCAGGAATAGTTTAGCGTGCCTTCACCCTGAGGTTTTATGCCACCAGCGCAACGCCTGGTTGTTTATCCATTGGTGGATGCTCTCCTTAGTGAGATTTTTTGCAATTCCACAGGAAGGTTCTGGCTCTATCATGACCTCAGTCGCTCCCTGCTTGGCTAATTCATCGGCCTTTTCATTGCCTTTTATCCCTTGTTGACCTGTCACCCAGCATAGGGTCACTCTATTATGACTACCTAGTCTATTGAGGGCCTTGCGACACCCACACCAGATTTGACGTTGTCCGATATGAGCTTATCGCCTTTAGTGCTGCTTGGCTGTCGGAGAAGATGACGATTCGAGGTTATCCACCTGGTTATCCACTTCCCGTCTCATCTTCTGCACAGCATTGTACCGCTACTACCTCTGCCTGAAAGACAGTGGCATGTTTCCCTAGGATTAGAGAGATCGTGATCTTCTCTTGTACCCCATATATTCCGGCTCCTACTGCAGAGTCTGTTTTAGAGCCATCAGTGTACCAGTTGAGATTCGCTGTTATAGGAGGCCCTGCTTCCCAGTCCTTTCTCTCTGGATTGGCATTCCCAGTATTGAATTTGCCTTTATTTCTTCATATAGCTTTTTATAGGCGTTGCCGTGTCCTTATCGCAGGAGGCCCCTTTAATAATCTGTGACTAACAGATCTTGAATCACCCTGAATGAAGAGATGCATAGGCGGTAGGTTTAGTATTACCTCCAGGGCTGCAGTCGGCGTCGTTTTCATGGCCCCTGTGATACTCAAGCAAGCTTGCCTTTGGATACCACTTAGCTGCCTCTGCGCTTCAATTTGCAGTCCTGTGCCACCAGACTACTGATTCATAGGTTATCCCTGGCCTCACGACCTGTGTATATAACCATTTGGTCATGTTGGGATTTAATCCCCAATTCTTTCCACACATTTTCCTGCACCTTCACAGAGCAATTCTGGCCTTGTGTGTGGTTTTTTCGATGTGAGAATTCCATGTAAGCTTCTGGTCAAACATTACCCCTAGGTATTTAACTTTTTTCGCAAATGGAATCTCCACTCCGTTTATTTGCGGCTTTTGTAGACCTTGCAAATTTCTCTTTTTTGTAAACGGTACCAGTGTAGTTTTGTGGGTGTTCACTGCCAGTTCTTCTTCACTATACCAGCCACTTACTATATTAAGCGCCAGTTGGGTGCGCTCTGATATTGTGTTTGGAAACCGTCCTTTTATGACGATAGCAAGGTCGTTCGCATATCCCAGGCACTGAATACCTTAGTCGGTCAGCCGTACTAGAAGCGTGTCTACTAGAATCGCCCAAAACAGGGGTGATAGAACGCCTCCTTGAGGACAACCCCTTTCCACCACCGATGTGATGGTTGCCTCTCCCAGAGTGGATGTGATTATCATTCCCTAGATTGGCTGCAAGCTACCCACAGATGATGGGTTCGACGCCTCTTCTTTCCATACACCTGGTTATAGATATTGGAGAAACATTATTGAATGCTCCCTCTATATCAAAAAAACTACCCAAGTAACACACGAAAACCTCTTATTGCGCTTGAAGCTTTGTAAAGGATATATTCAGGCAACTTATTAAGCTTAATGACTATATTGAAACTTTATAAGACACTGAATTGCTTATAAAGAGATTTGGTGAAATAACATTGTTGAGAAAACGGTCTCAGCGCTTATATACGAGTCTACTTTATTAAGGCATCTTATATATCCATTCAACACTATATAAAAGGTTCAATGGTAACTTTTATGTAGTTACAAATTAGGCGCTCTTATAAGTGCCGTATAAGCCTTTTTATAATATTAACGCAACTATTTCACAGCTTCGCTACTTCTCTATATGTGCTATATAATATTGAATTTTAAATACTTTTAAAGCAGAATTTCACAGCGATATAGTTGTTTACGCTAAATGCCATTTATGACAGTCCTAATACAGTATATTTATAAAGGATTCATACTTATATAATAGACGCGTTTTAGAACATCTAAGCTGGAGCCTTCCACCTTAATAGACCTTCTATATGGTTGAACAATAATCTGCTTTCCCCATAACCTATATGAAATCGTTCAGTCAAATTGTTCTACTTGAGTGGATCTCAACATACCTACGGTTATTTATTGTGCAAGTCGTAATCCTAAGATATGGATTCTTATTGGAAGAAAGTGAAGGGAAGTGGGAATTTCAGGAGAAAAGTTAATCTGAACCTTCAGAAGATTCTCGAAAAATCCAAAACCACTAATCAATCCATCATCGAAGAAAGCTCATCAGTCCTAGGCGAGAAACTCCAATAAATATTACCGATACAATTTCTGTAATATCTAACGCTGATCGATTATGGGAACAAACTATAATTTCTTGTGAATATTTATAGAGACTATGTCCTTGTAGCAAAACCACCTGGGCAATATTCTAACCCAATTATATATAGTATTAACACCACTATGGACAGCCAGCTATGCCTCTTAAGTAGCTACTTATATAGCAATAATACAGCAACGAAAGAGTCACGAGTTCTTATACTGATTCACAGAATCACCAATGGCGAGACGGCAATGCAAACACCAAAACTTGATGAGGAAAAGTTTACGTAGGTACCTAATTTACGAATAGTCAAGCACAAAAATTTGAAATAATGTTTGAAAAATAAATTCAATTCGAGATTCTAAAAAAAAACCGATAGAGGTCAGACAATATTTAGCGCCTGCGCTCCTTCTTCCTTTTTATACTTTATACTTGCTTTATAAGTGAGCTATCTTGAAAAATATACCTTATAAAGTAAGAAGCACTTCTATACAGCAAGAGTGCTATTAAAAAGATTTATCACTGCTTCTGTAGTAACCCTTTTTGGATTCTTTCAGAAAACTGAGGAGTCCATGTTGGATATTCGAAAATGTGTGACAGAACGGCCATTGTTGTCAGGTTAGGTTAGAATTCCATGGCCGGTAGCAAATACTTAATAAGTTGGCAAAAACTACGTTTCGTTTTATATGTATGCCATGATAATATGATGTCTGATCTCTCAAAATAATCTCTACCCTCAAAAATCTCTGTTACAAAGCCGTAATAATTTATAAATATAACTGTTGGAAACTATAACCCAGCAATATGCATTTGTGTCAATGAAAATACCTTGCTTTTTAAATATTTATATAGCTTTTGCTACTCAGATATATATATATATCTGCTTTAAAACAACTAAAAAGTTATGAACACCATAATACGATAGCTTCATAACTGCAACCTCTAACGCATTTACAAAGCGACTTTATAAAACCTTACTTCCGGAACTTATATAGCAGCTCCTCAGAAGCTTTATCAAGTGGTTTATAGACGCTGAAAGAACAAAACTAAGAGGTTTCCATTTTACCATATAAGCATTCATGTACCCATTACAAATCTAAGAAAGGCTGTATTACTTGTGCCTATTTTAGACGTATAGATACTTCATTGATGCTGAAATATTGTTTTCAACTCTTATTTATACAGCATTGAGTTATAATAATAAAGGTGGTTGTTAGCGTTTTTAAAAAGCAATTTGTGCTACTTGGGTAGCTACTGCTGTTTAAGTCATCCAGAGCCGTCTGTTGACTTGCCCTGTTGATAAGCATACTGACTCTCGCTTAGAGGGCGCGTTTTCAGAGCGCTGTCCGTTATGTACCTATCTACTAGCTATTCCAAAGTCTTAAGTAGAAATGACGTTAGGCTAATTGGTCTATATGATTGGGTCGTTTGGTCTGAGATTCTACCCACCTTCGGAAGGTAGATGACCTTCAACTTCTTCCATATTACCGGAGTATATTTAAAGGCTAGGCTAGCCTTAAAAATCTTACTTAGTTGCGGCACTAATGGCTCTTTACCTTTCTGCAATAGGGACGGATAAATTCTATCCTCCCCCGGTGATTTAAAGGGTTGGAATTCACCCATCTTATTTTATCTGGTCTTGTAATGGCAGTCTTCCCGACTGGGGATTGCTGACTACCTCCTGCCGACTTTGATACATGGTAGCTCCTGGGAAGTGTGCTTTTGTCAGCTCCAAGCTTTTCTGGGCCGTTCCTGCATAGTCTCCGTCCATTTTTTTCAGGAGACTTGCGTTGTCACTAGAGCCCCCCATGGCCAGGACTTTGTGGATTCGGGTGCATTCTGTGGTCTCTAGAATTTCCTCACAGAACCTTCTCCATGAGTCCCTTTTGGCCTTCCGGATCTCCTTATTACATTGAGTGAGCTTACTCCTGTATAGGTCCCAGTTCTGGTTGAGCTTGGCTATATTAAAAAATAGCCTTCTTACCTCGGTTCTTAAACCATATAGGGTCTAGATAATAATTGTTCCACCAAACTGTGTTCCCTTTGCGTTTTCTTATTCGTTCTGAGCAGTTTTCTCGGTAGGCATTCAAAATTGCCTCATTAACCTGGTCAACTGCCACTTCTAGGCTCTCCCTCCCTTTTTAGTGACTGTCCCAGTTCGTCTCTTTTGGATTTCTGAACTTAGTCACTATTAGGGCTGCTGACTTAAGATCAAATCGTATGTGCCTTTGATCGGAGCATGATGGTTCCTGCGATACCCATCATGCTACTATGTTATCACTTATTCTGTTGGTACTCAAAGTCAAGTCTAATACCTCTTTCCTAACCTCTGTGACAAAAGTAGGTTCTGTACCTCTATTGGCAATAAATAATCCTTTCCTAAGTATAAATTCATAAAATGACTCACCTCAATTGTTGATGTCCTTACTGGCCCAGATGATATGGTGGACGTTGGCATCACATCCCAATATAAGCTGCATGTCCCTCTCTCGGCAATAGTCTACGACAGCCTGTATTACCAGTGGAAGGCATGTTAGCTCATCTCCTGGACAGTAGGTGGAACAGACGACTACTCTCTTCGTCCCACCCTGCCTGCGTTTGGTATGAAAGGATTCCTATAACAAAATCCCCGGAGCATAGCCCCGAAATTAGTACACAATTAACCCTTTCACTATGTATTATACATGCTGTTGGCCCTAATGCTGGCCTATGATAGAGTAACGTACCTGTTTGTTGTTTGAGGCCCGCTATGGTCCTTCCATGTTCCCAAGGTTCCTGCAGAAGGGCCACATCTATGCCTTCTTTTTCCCACCTTCGACACAGCATGGCACTGGCAGCCTTGGCGTGTTGAAAGTTGGCCTGCAGGAACCTAACGCTATCCTCTAGGTCGAAGAGGAGTCCTCAGTGGGCTCTGTGACCCTGTGACCCCCTGCCCCATGGCCCCAGCCTCCTCCCTGACCGGTGACAGCCTTTTGAGAAGGCTTACGCCACTATGCTCAGTAGCTTCCCCGAGTCTAACCTCGGTAGAAGATCCTCCCTTCTTCGGCACTGGGCCTTTCCCCGAGGCACTTGGTCCCACTGCCTGTTGGGAGGGCGCACTGCTGGCTGTGCCAGTGGAGGTTCCTGGTTTTGATGCCTTATTCTCCACTGCTCCTTTGGGCTTGGGTCCCCGCTCCTTGACCTTGAAATTAATTCGGCCCATTCCGTAGTAAGGACTCATCTCCAATCTTTTGATCTCCTCCATGGAGAAGGTCCACATCTGTCCCTTTTCCATAGGGGTATTTCCCAAGATTGTCCAGAGCGATGTCTTTAGCTTCAGGCTGCCCACCTTCAGCCTTTTTAAGATTCATTTACCTTCTAGTCTCTCGCCATCCTCGTCTGGGACATAGACGTAGCAGGCAGCCGCAGGCTTCGGTAGGCTGTCCCCCCGAAGGGTCCTGAGACTTGCATTTTCCCACGGAACCAGCGAAGGAACCACTCCCACCAACCAGTCGGCGGATTAGATGGTACCCGGGTTTTTGGGTGCATTTGACGAATTTCACTTGAGGTCCGTCATCTGCCACCTCCTCATATGCCTTCATGATGGAGTGCTGGAGAGCTTTAAGCCTACCTAACTCCATCTAGCTGTTAGAATAACCTTCCTTCACTATGGCTACCCTCTCCGATTAGGCCGCATCCCGAAAAGACGGTTTATCCTCCATTCTGGGCCTTTTCGTCACGGGTCTTACCTGTGGACTTGGCTAAGTACTAGTCCCGTTTCAATGAGAAATTTTAATCAGACAAGCAAGAATGATCCCATAGTTGAAAAAGTAGAGCTTGTTTATGTGAATCCTCAATATGCTCAAGTACATTTATCTGATGGAAGAGAAACCAAACCTACACCATCTATCTCAAGGTTTCCTAATTTTTATTACAATCATAAATTATTAGTTGTAGGTACGTGGCTGAATATGCCCTGAAATCTTCAAAAAACTTTTCTTTCGCTCAATTGTTTTTCAAATTTACGAAATTAGTTATAGAGCGCATCAGTATTCAGCTTTTTCTTAATATGTGGATATTAATTACGCCTACTTGCAAGTCGCTCTACAAAGACACGGAAAAATGTTGCCTAAATATGCAATTATAGCATTTCATTACGAACGTTTACTAAACAATAGGAGGCATGCCTCCATGGACAAACTAGATGGAATTAGATATTTGGAACTAAAACATATTTCATTGTCTTATAAACTTAAACTCTTTTCCCAACAAAAATAAAATATTTACGAGGCGAAAAAGTTTAATTTTAATAGGTAATACGATTCACATAAGTACGACAAGGATCATGAACAGCACTACTTGAAAGAGAAAGACAAAAATTGTTCTATATGTGAAACTCACAATTAGATCAGTCCCCTCTACCAAAACACAATGGTTAAAATTAAGAAGGGCAATGAACACACGCCCACCTGTTTTGGTAGAGGGGACTGATCTAATTGTAACTTTTACACAGTATTGGTCGTATTATCCTTGTCGTACTTGTGTAAATTGTATGACCTATTAAACTTTTTCGCGAGGAGATACGTTATATGAAATTATAACAATCAGGTTTTCTTCAAAAAGTTTACTTTGTGTACCTACCTAATTTAATTTCTTATTGAAATTTGGAGAACCTATGATTAAAGACTTTCAGCTGCGGCTCGGGGGGTTGTTCAACTTTCAGTTGCTTTGCCTTTTGGCTCAATCGTTTAGAGTATACATGAGTCACCACTGGAGATAACTATAAAGTGGTCGTTATGGTCCATACCTGCAACGTTTATAATAGGTTTGTTCCTACAGGTCCTCTGATCAACAGAAGGACGTCAGACACATGCGCAATGAAAATATTCCGTTCCAACAATGCCACGGATAATCCTAAAATTGTCAGAAAAACGTTCCAACAAATTTTCTGATTCGTACATAAATGTGTCGAAGGATTGTCAAACTAATCAGCGATTCAACACTTGTACAAGTTGTCATTGAGAAGACGTTCGTAGAATCGTGCTGTTTCTCAAGTTAGGTTAGATTTGTAACGATTTGTTTATTTTTAATAAAAATACACATTCTAAGGTTAAAATTTTTGAATTTCAATGAGTGATTTAGAAAGTGATGATAATTCAGAAATGTAACATTCATCGGGAGAGGAAGATATTTTGAATCATCGCACAAAAAATATTTGAAAACTTCCCACTTTATCTCGTTTTTCTCTGTACAAATCTAAGAATAATTTAGTGTTGTTTGCTGTCCACTTAATTTCCCGTTCCACTTCATGGGGGTTTAAGTTAGGTTCTTCAATAATTATAAATTCGGATAATTCGTTGTTTTCCTCCATTGCGTTTTTCGTTCAGTTTTGATGGTTCACTTCTTCAGTCTTCTTCACTTTTAACTTTGCGTTCCAACAAGTACAAGTCACTGACACAAAAATGCACGAATAAATTGACTGACATGCGCACTTGTTAGCTTACGAACGCATCCAAGAATGCATCAGTTCCACATCAGGGGCCCAATTCTCGAGTCTGTAGGAATTTGTTCCTATAGGAAAAATCGTCATTTTCCATCGGAATTTTGAGATGGTGTATTCTCGAAAATAGTATTGGAACATATTCCAACACAATCTATAGGAATCGCTTCCCATGCTTAAAACTATAGGAATCAGTGGTTTCCCATAGGAATATCACTGAATATTTCATGGATGACATTTTAGTCCTGTCACAGATTTTACTCCGTTAAATTTTACGAATTCGTTTCGAATTCCGGGATTATGGCGAATTTAGATGAGTTAGCTCAGCTGGATGCTTTGCAAAACCTGGAAGCGACTGAAGTACTTGCTCGGAGGCCAGGGAGAAGGTTCACCCCTAGAAGAAATCCATTTCAGTATTTATCTGAAAGTGCATTCATAAAAGTGTTCCGGTTATCCAAAGCAATTACAAGAGAATTGTTGGAAATGTTGGACCCTTTCTTGGAACCGCCCTCAAGGAGTTCAGCTTTGGAAAAACAAACAAAGGTCCTCATCGCATTGCATTTTTTCGCATGTGGAAGTTACCAGACATCAGTTGGACTGAACTTATATATTGGTGTTAGTCAATCATCTGCTAGTCGGTGCATTAAAGAAGTAACAAACGCTCTGAATGAACATCAAATTTTCAATCGATGGGTTAAATTTCCACAAACCCTTGAAGAACTGCAACACAGTCGTCAAGAGTTTTATGATTCCTTCGGTTTTCCAGGCATTATAGGATGCATTGACTGTACCCATGTGGCAATTTACCCTCCTCCAAAAAATGATTAATTGTATCCTGCGCATATATATGTTAATAGAAAGAACTATCATTCCAACAATGTTCAATTAATTTGTGACGCCAAAATGAGAATAATTAATGTAAATGCAAGATACCCAGGAAGCAGTCATGACAGTTATATCTGGAGCAGATCTTGAGTGCAGGAGGCTGTAGTGAATCTGAGTAATGATCATGCAGATTTCTTCCTCATAGGTGATTCTGGATACCCCCTAAGGCCGTGGTTACTGACACCACTTCCAGATCCTCTGCTAGATACACCTGAATTTCGATTCAACAAGGCTTTCAAAAAGGCAAGATGCACTATCGAAAGATGCAATGGGTTATTGAAAATTCCGATGCCTATTGAAGCATAGAGTACTTCATTATACACCAAATATGTGTTCGAAAATTATAAATTCCTGTGTGGTGTTGCACAATATTTGCATCGAAAATAATATTCTGGATGTAGATGAGTATAAGAGAGATGAAGATTTTAGAATATTTGAACCTTTGCACTTCGTTGAACATGGTCTTGATAGACAAAATGATGAGCTCATGAGGACAAGAAATATACAGATGCACATAACTAGAAATTATTTTGCCTGAATGTTATTATTCGAATAAATTTTTCATTTTCAGCAATTTTTGTTATTATTTATCTGGAATGGAATTAAAAAATCACAGAATTTTAAAAATTGTATACTCGGGGCACAAAATACCAAACATTAACTCAACATAAACATGAAAAACAATTATTACCTAACAAAATTTGAAAAATAAGTCTGTCTATTCCTATTTGTTTTGTAAGGACTGTGAAATGTTTTCTAATGCTGTTGCAATTCTCTTTCCGATAACCACATTCTCCTTCAGTATGTCAATTTTTTTCTCATAATATATTTTTTTTAATCTCAACTTTTTCAGCAGCTATTCTGCTCAAATTTTAATTTGCCTTCATAGAATATTTTAGGCGTCGTGTTGCAACGGGCTTTCTATTCTTCCTTTTCATAGACTTATTTTTTCGTTCATTCATTTCTACATCCATGACCTCATTTCCTCCAATATATGCTTCCTCATGATTTTCAGCTTCAACTATTTCAGTTATCTCCACATTCGTTTCCACAGTATAATTTTGATTTTCCCCTATCTATAATAATATGAGTTGAAAAAAATATGGTACTGCTTTTGATAAAAATTGAAAATATTATAGGAACATACAAAAATGACTTTGGATTCCTCAACCTCTGCATCGCCATCCACTGCTGTTGCATCTAAAATTTTTAAAAGATTCTCTTCATCTTTTGTCAACACAGTGTTTGTAGGTGGCCCTCCGCCTGTGCTCTTTACATGCTTTTTTATGCCAGTATTTTTTTCTTAACGATTTTCTTCATATCTGGCCAAGTCTAACGAAAATCAAGACTAATGAACTATCACAAAACGTTTTATCATTGTCACCTACCCTTCGCCAGTGAATCCAGTCTTTCTTTGCCCCGAGTATTGCATTCAGCTTCTCTCCTATTTCTTTCCACTGACGCTGAGAATCTTTGTAGGTGAAAAGTGGATGAAATTTACCTTTTCGGAGGTCTTCAGCCGCCTCCATCAACTCAATGAATACTTCTTTTGCTCTTGGCTCATGTTGCCACCTCTTTGCCCTTTTTTCAAAATACTTTTATCCATTTTTTAATTCTCTACTCAACATTCAAATTGACAACTAATGTCAGATAACGGAGTTCTTTCAAATGATTATTGCCAACATGAATTACTCATATTTCATTGGTCTATACGTTTAATCTCATGAAACTATCAACGAAACACTGTACTCTTTCAATTCTGTAGGAAAAACAATTCCACTTGGTTCAAGAATACGTATCTGAGAAATTTCGTTTTCCTATGGGAACTGAAAGCATGGGAACATCTTCCTATAGGAAAAAACTCCTACAGACTCGAGAATTGGGCCCCAGAATGGAACAAACCTAATGTTTTAGGTAACAATATCGGTATTATAATCAGACGTATAAAAGTTATAAAAGTTGTTGAAATGAGCTACATTTCACTGGGACACCGTGTACAATCGACGGAAAAGTTCTGTAACTAACAATTCTAATAAAAATGGCTCATTTCTAAAGCGTGTAAAATATCTCGATTGTTAACCGCCTTTGTTAAGACATTTGTAGGATAAATAACTGTTACTTCACAAAAAAAATTGTTGAAGAATCTCCTACTACCAGGGACGTATTTTCCGAAATTTCGGATTTTAGCAGTAGGTAGGTACATACAAATAAGGCAGTTATATAGTTGTCATTTTTCACATTAAAGCAGATAGTTCCAGTACCAGTTTTTCATTTTTCATATAATCATAATAATTCAAAAGGTTATGGGCCCAGATTACGTGAAATTGTAAAGGAAGATTAACTGCAGTAAATATCGTTATTTATTTTGTGCAAGACATATTTGCGAACTCGAAAAAGATAATTGGAAAGCAATTTAATTTTGAAGTTTTGAAGCCGATAATAATTATTAAAAGACATAATAAATGGAAGGCGATCGCGTTAATATTTAAAAACTGGAAAGCGGCAGCAACTGGCTTACATGGAAGTTTCATAATATGCGTCAGATTTTAGAAGCTAACGAACTTTTTGACTACGTCGATGGAACAAACGTCAAACCGGCAGCTGAATGTACAAATTATGCGAAGGAAATTGTGACTTGGAAGAAGGCGGATGCTATGGCCAGACGAGCAATTTCCACGACTTGTATGAAACAGGCATTACTGCAGATTATGAATTGTGAAACAGCTCAAGAGATGTGGGAGACGCTCAAAAGTACCTATGAGCAAACATCAAAGGCAAATACTTTATTTTTACAACAAAAATATTATAGCTACACAAAACAACCGGAAGATGACATTGCGACATTTTTATCAAAATTAATGGAAATCGTGCAGCAATTACGTGATCAAAAAGAAATTATTTCTAAGTCCATGGTAATTTCGAAGATATTAATGTCACTACCGTCCGAGTTTAATCATTTTCATAGTGCATGGGAATCTGCAAACGCAGATAGTCAAACTTTGGCAAATTTGCGGGCTCGTTTGATGGCAGAAGAACTTCGTTTGAAGTCGCAGGGTCAAGTTGAAGAAGTAGAGGCGCTAATGGCTAAGAGCATTTTCTCGAAGAAACAAATCAATAATTACAAGTAAGAAAATTCATCGAATAATAACAAAGCGACAGATAAAAATGACAAACCGAAAGGCAAATGCTTCAAATGTGGGAAAAAGAGTCACTGGAAAAGGGAATGCTCGGAAAAGAAGGCTAACTTCAACGGGAGAAAAGAAGAATATTCAAATGATGCTTTTATTTGTTACAAAACAACGAATGGAGACCAGGATATTTGGATTTTGGACTCAGGTGCAACTGATCACATGAGTTATCGCCGAGAATGGTTCGAAAACTACACGGAAATAGCTGAACCAATTACAGTTGGTAATGGTGACAAGATCATGGCTCTGGGCAAAGGCGATATCAACATTTTTGCTTTTAATGGAGATGAATGGATTCGCAAACGAGTCATGGGAGTCTTGTTCGTGCCGGAACTGAAGAAAAATTTGTTTTCATCGGGAAAGGTGACAGATCGCGGGCATCAATTGAACATGAATAACGAAGCTTGCAAATTGCTGAAAGATGGAAACATTGTTGCAGTGGGAGTTCGTAGAAAAGGTTTGTTTCAAATGTTGTTCAGAACTATACAACCATCAAAGATTGAAACTACAGCGAGTGTAGCAATCAAAAACGCTACACTTCGTTCATGGCACGACCGTCTAGGACATCAGAATTCTACACATGTGAAGAAGTTCCTACTAAGTCAGGGTATAGATTTTATTGATGAGGAATTCGCATGTGAAGCTTGTGTCTATGGAAAGCATCATCGAAGCAGTTTCAAGAGTCGCGAAGAAAAGTCAAAGATGTGTGGCGAAATCATTCATACTGACGTGTGTGGTCCGTTTCAGACGAATTCAATTGGTGGATCCAGATATTTTTTGTTGCTCAAAGATGATTATTCACATTTTTGTTTCGTGTATTTCATGAAACAAAAATCAGAAGTAGCGGGTATTATCGAAAAATGTGTTAAACTGATTCAGAAGAAGCATGGTCACAGCGTTCGAAATATCAGATCTGACAACGGCACAGAGTTTGTCAATGAAAAGCTGAAAGTTTTCTTTGAAGCAGCTGGAATTCATCATCAACGAACTGTACCATATACACCAGAGCAGAATGGTTGTGCAGAAAGGGAAATACGAACTATCGTTGAATCAGCAAGGACAATGCTTGAGGCAAAGAAGGTTGATAGGAAATTTTGGGCGGAAGCAGTAAATACAGCAGTTCATGTGTTAAATCAAACTGGAACAAGCACAACAAATCACCGTATGAATTATGGCATAACAAGGAGGCGAAGCTAGACCATTTACGGATTTTTGGTTCAGAAGTTTTTATTCACATACCAAAAGAAAAACGTCAGAAGCTTGACGCGAAGGCAGAAAAATGTATGTTTGTTGGTTATGACAATAATTCAAAGGGATATCGAGTTTGGAATTCGAAGACTAGTAAAATCGAGATCTCACGAGATGTCGTTTTTTTGTTAGAAAATTCAATGGGAACACTCGATATTGTTGCTGAAGAAAAAGCTAGTGTACATAGTAAGAATGAAAATAACGAAAACGAAGACAATTATGGTATTGACAAAGGTGCAGAAAATGAAAATGACGATGATAAGGACACAAATGAATGTGCGTCACTAGATCAACAGGAAAATCGCGGTATGACCTGCGATCTTGATAGCAGAAATATTGTCAATAGGCGTCTACGTGATCGTAACACATTAACACATCTGGTAACTGGTGAACATTCTGCAGTGTTGGCAGTCAGTGATGAACCAAGAACGTATGAGCAGGCAATTCAGTCGATTGATTACAAGCTGTGGGAGCGAGCAATGGATGAAGAGTACAATTCACTTATAAAAAATCATACTTGGATTTTGGTCGATGCGCCAGTTAATCAAAAAGTGATTGACAATCGATGGGTTTACAAGCTCAAAGAAAATCCGGATGGGAGTGTTAATCGGTATAAGGCACGATTGGTAGTACGAGACTTTATACAAGAGTACGGAATCGATTACCAGGAAACATTTAGTCCAGTGGTGAAGTTTACATCAATCAGAGCGATCCTAGCATTGGCTGCGGCAAAGCATATGAAGCTGAAACAGTTTGATGTGAAAACGGCTTTTCTAAATGGCGATTTAGAAGAAAATGTTTATATGAGCCAGCCAATTGGATATAATGACAATAGCGGCCGAGTGTGTAAACTATACAAAAGTTTATACGGTTTGAAGCAGGCTTCGCGCTGTTGGAATAAGAAGCTTACTTCTTTCCTTAACAGTTTTGGTTTCAAAGAGAGCGGATCCGATCCATGAGTTTTTGTTAGCAACGGAAAAGATGGAATGTTAATTTTGGCAATTTACGTTGACGATGGATTGATTGCAGCGGAAAAACAAGAAGCCATTAATCCGGTCATTAGACACTTACAGAGAGAATTTGAGATCAAAATTTTTGAGCTGAAATGTTTTTTGGGACTCGAAATTGATCAGCTTTTGGATGGATCAATTCATATTCATCAACAAGGATATGCAAGAAAGGTTCTCGATCGTTTTGATATGACATGTTGCAAGACAGTGACAACCCCATTAGCCAGTTCACAAAACCTTGGAGATTTTGAAGCTGATAAAAAAATCGATTTTCCTTATCGAGAGGCAGTCGGGAGCTTGATATATCTGGCCGTTGCAACTAGACCAGATATTAGTTTTGCAGTTGGAAGTGTCAGTCGATATATGGAAAAACCAGCTACTGCACATGTGAATGCAGTAAAACACATTATGAAATATATCAAAGGTACGATGAACAGAGGAATACGCTTCGTAAGCGGAAACAATTTAGACTTTTGCGGGTATAGTGATGCCGACTATGCTGGAGACACGCAAACACGAAGATCAACATCAGGTTATGTTTTCATGCTTGGAGGAAGTGTGATTAGCTGGGGATCCTGAACGACAAAAATCCGTCGCAATATCCACAACTGAATCCGAATATGTGGCAGCGTCACAAGCTATAAAAGAACTTGTCTGGTTGAAGTATCTCTTATGTGATTTTCGACAAATTAAATTGGATGTACCAGTTTTATTTATGGATAATCAAAGCGCAATACGACTTGTGACAAATCCAGAGTTTCATAAGAGAACTAAGCATATTGACGTACGTTACCATTTTATCCGAGAGAAATTTAAAGATGGATTTTTTGAATTACAATATGTTCAAACAGATGACCAGGCAGCCGATATCATGACAAAAGGCGTTATCAAAATTGAAACATCAACATTTTTGTCAAATGTTGAATGTATTGTCAAAGTGAATGTTGACATTAACTTGTAACAAAAAGTGGGAGTATTGAATTTAGTAAAGCGTTGTCTGCAGGTTTTGTTTTGTTTAAGTTTGTAACATTCACTCGTATTTTTGTTCTGTCAAATAAGGCAGTTATATAGTTGTCATTTTTCACATTAAAGCAGATAGTTCCAGTACCAGTTTTTCATTTTTCATATAATCATAATAATTCAAAAAGAAGACAATGGTAATACTGAAGCTTCTGCGTTTTAACGTAGTATACGGGGTTGGGATAAAGTATGGAACCAAATAAATATCTTTTAAACCAAAAGAACGATATTTATGAAAATTTGCAGGTAAGTGCAATGGAACAAAATGCATCTGATGTACATTTTTTTGTTAATAATATACTTCCGGTTTAACCGGAAATGCCATCAACTTCTTTAATTTAAATGGGACACCCTATATATTTTTACAGATTTTGAAAGAGCTTGTGTACAAAAATTTGTAAAAACGAGGAATATAGCACTGTAATCAACAACCTCCTTTGAGTTTTTTGCATTAGAGCAAAAAACTATTTAGATAAACTAATTGATGTTGTTTGTGTGCATAGTAATAAATAAACGAGAACTGTTTAGTACGTCTTTTCTTCTCCAAGTGTCAAATTCTAATTGACGGAAATAAATTTTACAATTTAGATTGGTTCAATTGAGTGAAAAAGAGCGTATTGAAATTTTAATGAGGATCGTGTTAGAACTCATGAAGAAGTGTGTCATATTTTTAATAATTTGCATCCGGAGAGAAATCCTATATCTCGCTCAACAGTAACTAAAACATTAGAACGTTTTAATACAACTGGGATGGTAAAAAATTGGCTAAAACCTGGAAGACCGCGAACTCCAACGAACGAAACTGAAACAAAATATTGCAATCGATTTAGAAGAATCTCCTCTAACTTCCACCACAAATTTGTCACTAAACCATGGTATCAGGTATCAGTCGACGTTTTGTAGGAAAGATATTAAAAAGTGAAAAGTATCATCCGTATAAGGTACAGTTAGTTCAAGAATTGTCAGACGATGATTTTGACCGACGGCTGGAATTTTGCGAACGGCTAATGGACATCTGTAGTGTCGACGACAATTTTGCTTCTAACATAGTTTTTTCCGATGAGGCAACTTTTTGTTTAAATGGAACAGTTAATCGCCATAACTCAAGGTATTGGTCAAATGAGAATCCTCATTGGATTCATGAAGCACATACCCAGCATCCTCAGAAGATAAATGTTTGAATGGGAATTGTCGAAAATAGGCTTATAGGCCCATTTTTTATCGACGGACACTTGAATGGTGACAAGTATTTGGATCAACTAAATAACGAAATTATTCCTGCACTTCAACAGAATGGGCAATTACCACAAAATGTTTGGCTTCAACAAGATGGAGCACCTCCCCACTATGATAGACGGGCTAGGAATTTTCTGGATGCGAATTTTCCAAATCGATGGATTGAACGTAGAGGATTCATAGAGTGGCCTGCTCGTTCTCCGGATCTTAGCCCGTTAGATTGTTTTCTTTGGGGTTATCTAAAATCACGTGTTTACGTAAGACGACCAACAAACTTACAGGAATTGAGACAAAGAATTATTGATGAATGTGAACTAATACGTGGAGAAGTCCTGGAAAGAGTGACTCAAAAATGTGTTAATAGGATGGCATATTGTCAGCAAGTAAACGGCGAGCGTTTTAAACATTTGAAGTAATTTTGTTTCTCATTATTCTAAAATAATGAAATGTACACTTATTGTACAACTAACAGTGAGTTATTCTTCGTTTTTACACATTTTTTTACACTAAACTCAGTATGTATCAATTCAAAATAACAAGCTCTTTCAAAATATGTAAAAATATATAGGGTGTCCCATTTAAATTAAAGAAGTTGATGGCATTTCCGGTTAAACCGGAAGTATATTATTAACAAAAAAATGTACACCAGATGCATTTTGTTCCATTGCACTTACCTCATCAACTGCAGTATTCATCGCAATATAACGAAATAACCGAAGTATACTCCCTTTGAAGATTTTCGCAGAAAAAATTCTACGGTCTTGAGGGTGTTCAGGGGGGTTGTGGTGTGGTTCGGCTTATAATCCATTAGTATCATTCAGTGTCGGGTGTGAATTTTGTTTTCTCTAGAAATATTTAATATAATATCTATTTCTTGGTTGAGTGAGTTTAGTGAATTGTTATAGGTATTTATAGGAAAGTGTAGGTGATCTAGTGTAGAAAGGTATCATTAATATAAAACCTTTTTGATGGTGTAGTGGTTAGGTCGCGTCAGTGAATTGATATTAATATAATATTCATTTGTTCGTAGACGTTAGGGTAAGTTTTATAATATAATTAATTAGAATGGCATTTTGGAGACCATTTGAAACAACAGTCCAAGATGATGCGCGGGATTATTGAATTGTGGATTTAAATATAAGAAGTTAGATAATCGAATGGTAATAATGGTATCTCAGGAGTATTTGCGCAAAATAAAAGGGTACCGTGATTCAAATAGAACTATAATTTATTTAGACGAAACTTGGTTTGATACACATGATGTTGTCAAGTGTTTATTCATTTATTTGTTATTCAAACAATCCTTACGGTTTTAGTACATGAATAAATATATAAAATAAAATACATTTAACTTAATATGTAAGAAAATAGTAGTAATGGTGATTATATTATAATTAAAATTGTATGAGGATATACACCCACCTTTAAAATATAGTTGGGTTGACGATACAAAAAACTGTTCTTTAGATACTTCGTGTTCTAGAGGAAAGCGCTTTATTATTGTATTACAAATTTTATGAATTTTGTATGCAGGTTAATTTTTTTCATTCAAATTGATATAGTAGATTAACATTATTTCACAATATTCGAATTTATAAAAAATTTATATGCACGCCATTGGGCGGCTTTTTCCTTCAAAGGGATTAAAAATATGGGTCATCACATTAACTTTGGAAGAACTTTACCTAGACAGTTACTTAGGTAAGTACTTATTGAGTGCATGCCACATTTATTCATATTGGTAGGTAGTTGAAGATGTAGGTATTTTATAGAGTGTTGGTAAAATGAAAGATAATGAACATTAAAATTACATTTAATAACAAAACGATCTCAAACAATAATTATATAACTTATAGGGTAATTGTATTTTTCATTATTATACATATATGATTATGACAAAATAGTTTTATACACAGTAGAACTATCTAAAATTAAGACAGATTTGAATAAGCCAATTTTCTTATAAGTGAAACTCTCAAAACACGACATCGGTACTGGAAGTTAGCAAAACAAAGTACCTAGACAGACTTCTAATTTTTCAACCAGGAAAGGTGTAAATGTAGTATAACATTTCTTACTTATTTCAAGAGGATATTATAAAAGATTGTATTAGGTATATTTAAGATAATTTATGTTATTTTATTAAACAATTTGCAGCAATAAATATAAACATCGAGCTTCATAGACGAAGATTACAGGTGAGCGTTTTTACCGACTCTTCAAATTCGAATTTTGGTTTAATTTGGAATTAAAAACTTTTTTGTTAATATTTTACTAACTACTAACTACTAACTTTTATTATCTTTGATTGTGAAGCACTATCTCACTGGAAATATAGGCTCCTAGGACTAGAATTTCCAAGGGAGGATTTCTCCAAGAAGAACCTAGTGAAAAGTCTGCTGAGCCTGATAAGGGCTGCTGGTCTCTTCACATAAACTGCACAACCAAGAGCACAAAAAGCCTTAAGGCTGAGGTGACGAGGACATCAATCCTTTGACTGGTGTGCTGATCCAATCAATCAATCAATCAACTACTAACTCCTAATAATTCTATCCACGGCAAATAAAAACTATGAACAATTTAATTTTTATTCAACCCTTTTGTCTTAATTTTAGATGCACAAGTTTAAAAATACTGTTTCTATACATTTTTTGCTGATATCAAATTAAATATAGGTGGATAAGGTAAAGGTAAGTTAAAGTTTCAAAAGATAAAGTTCTATTACAAAGTGGGTTGAATTTTCACAAAATATAGGGTACCTACCTAGTTCTAAAATTAATCACCGGTTTGGGAGGAATATAAAAAATTCACCAGCAAAAGCACACATACAACTGGTACAACATACCTAAATCCCAAAGCGAGTCATTGTAAATGAAAGCAGTGCCGCTAACACAGTTGTTTCTTCGTTGATTGCTTCAATCCATTGTCCTTCTGTACGCCGAAACCAGTCTAAGCGCAAACCAAAATGGTTGGTTTTAAAATATCTTGTAGATATACCAACCCCGTTTGACTTTGGAGTGTAATTCAATATCCGGTGGTGCATATTGCACGGGAAGTAGTTGTTGCTCCTTAGTTGAACGGCCACTGTTTTTGAAAAATATTATTTTTCAAAAAATTCATAGAGTGTTGAATATTTTAATTATTCTTTCGACATCTGTTGATAAATCACTCTATTAAATACGACAATATTACAGGAAACTAATAAGATTTATTTAAACGTGTTTTATTTAATAAACTAACTAAATATCAAATTTAAACTAACGGTTGGTAGTCTGAGTTGACATAAAAGAAAAGATGAAAAACAGAGACTGCCATATATATATCAATGCATGTGGTCATTTTTTAAGGTTCCGTACCCAAAGGGTGAAAAACGGACCCTTTTACTAAGACTCCTCTGTCCGTCTGTCACCAGGCTGTATCTCAAGAACCGTGATAGTTAGACAGTTGAAATTTTCAGAGATGATGTATTTTTGTTGCCGCTATAACAAAAAATACTAAAAACAATATAAAATAAAAATTTAGGGAGGTTCTTTTTTCAATTTTATAGATAATGGTATGGAACGCCTTCGAGGCGAGTCTGACTCGCTCTTTGCCGGTTTTATTTGTATACATATTTATTTGTAACTAACTGTTGTATGGTGTTATGGTGAAAAAATTAAAGATCTTTATTATTATTATACATTTACTGTTCTGTGTGTGCTTTTTCTATTTAAATTTTTCATATACCTCTTATTAGTCATTTTACTAACAGCATTTGTATTATTTGTTCAATATAATATATTTTAGAAAGTACCTATATTTGAATATCTACTTACCGTAATTTTTATTTTTCATTAGAATGTCTAATGGGGATTTCAAAAAACTAGCAGCATATTTATACATGGTGATTTTTAATAACTAGTAATGAACAGTTTTGAAAATTTAGTTTACTGTCAACAGTTATTCAACAAAGCAACTATTGGTCGACTAGACAAACTATCAACAGTTTCTTAAATAACATAGTATCAAGTATTTCAACATAATACAGATTGCGAAAAATCTTAACGCGACCAAACAATACACAACAAGAAGTGAAGCCCGGCAAAAATACTTTGATTTTGAATGGCCAAAAATAAATAACCGTGAAGGTGACAGCTAACTCCGATATACACTGAGAATCATAATAAATGCATACAGCTTTACTCGAATTACACTGAGAAAAGGAATTTTAGCATAAAGTTGTGTTTTATTAAATTTATTATTATAGGTATTTTTCCACCAGTTTTGCACTTTTCGTTTACAATGTACACTTGAAATAGATCATTTAAAAAAATAATTTCGACCTACAAGCAAACTTTAATCAAATTTGGGTCTGTAAAGACCCTAAGAAAGAGGCCTACATGTGATCGTATGACATTTGACGACTAATTCAAAAGATGGGTTCCAAGTTTTTGGTTTCTTCCAGGCGAATAGATGGCGCGAAATATCAAGATCCTGTAACTATGAATTCCAAAACAGCAAAATATGTCCAGTGTAAGTACATTTTAGACTCTTTTTAAGTCGTTTTACGTCCTTGTCCCATAGTAAACGAAATATGTATGAAATAAGTAGGTACAGTAAAGGACTTTTTTCTATATCTAGATTCACTTTATGATATTATTTTATTTTGTGTTTTGATGGTAAATACTTTTACAAATCCTTAAAAATATAATTAATAAATTTAAGATATGTATACATATTTTTCAAAAGATTTTCAAAATTCTGAGAGGTAACATGAACTTTACAAATTGTGAACACAATGAACCTTCCAAAAAAGCAATATTTGACAACAGTTGGCCGCAATTTTCTACAACAATTGATCCAAGTTTTAGGTGGTGACGTTAAGAGGATTATCCCTGAAAATGCTCCAGGCACTTCTAACTAGTTTTAATTTGTAATATGTGTAATACAATATGTATATGTATTAAACATAATGTACATCAATAAATATATTCAGATGCTTCGTGTCATTGCCCCATAGCATAACAACCAGCTAAGAACTTTAAAAACTGGAGCAGAGAATAAAAGGTATTGGACTGGTGGCTTTAAGAAGGCATGAGCAACAATACAATAAACCATTCTGGTTTCAGTGTTATCGAAAATTTGTAAGGGATCGAAGAAACAAAAAACCCCAGTCAGCGTTGTCGCTGTCCCAAAAAAATATCGTTATATTTGAATTTAAAAGAACCAGAGTTACATTTACTGGTCATTCTGGAGCGACTACAGTTGTCAGTGGGTTGGAAACATTTTGCCGCCAAAGAGTATGGAATTCCTATATCATCGCACAGTTATACTGACCTTATATGGAAAAATAGATATGCAGGTATAAAACTAATAATACCTAAGCTTTAATATATGTAATATCACACCTATTCATATGTATGAATCCAACCACAAGATAGGTCACTATTTGGTCTAGCTAAAATATTAAACATCAGGTAGGCATCACATCAAATGTCATTATAACGATGATATGTCAATATCGAAATAATTATCAATTAGTATCTTAGAATTTTAATAATTTTTTCATGAAATTAATTAGAAACAGATTGTTTCATTCATAAGATTAATACCTATGAGTAGATTCCACAAATTAAGAGTCCAAACAGTAAGTTAAATATTCAAAACTGTTCGTTTCCAATACAGTAAAATCTATGCTGGGATGAATCTTAATATCAACGTACTTACTTAAGATTTTATTTTTACATATTATAAAGTAGATTTTAATATTTTCAAGTCCTATTTTACCAACTTAATACTTTCTGAAAAAACTCACTGGTTCCATAGTCTATAAATTCGAAACACATTAGGTACATGGAATGTTTGGTGTAACTAATACCCTACTCACAGGTCATTTAGTCACTAAAGTGTCAATAACTGATTTTTATGACCGTATGCACCGTTTATAGTAGTAAACCTGTTTAACTAAACTGGTTTGAACAGTTAAACGCACTTAATATTTCCTTGGTATGCACCGAACCAAGTTAAGTTAAACCTGAAAGAAGATTGACAACATCAAAAAATGTAGGAACTTTTTTGCGTGAAAAACATTCGTTGGTGGCAATGCTGGGCGTTATTTGAGTATTGAGTACTCTCGTTTACAGTTACGGACGTGACGGTTCTTATTTGAATTCCAAATTACATGTAGGTATTTCATTGATAAAACATGCAACAGTTTGAATAATTAGATTCAACAACTTTTTCTTGACAGTCACCTCATTAAATCTAATCAACCTTTTATGATACTTTGTCATAAGTTACCCAAGTGTCAGAGTTAAACCTCCAATATTGGGCATTTAAGTTTAAACTGGTTTAACTTCCGTAGATTCGATGGTGCATACCAATTGAAAATTATAAAGTAGCAATCATTTATATGCCATTTAAGATATTTGGTATCGGTCCTATGCAATTATCATTTGAAAGTCAATTTTCTCGGAAATAGTTATATCGTTTGAGCAGATAATAATATTATTGAATTTTCGATGGTCCTTAACACTTATTTAAGGACATCAACGCGAGCGAAGCCGCGGGTAAAAGCCACTTAAACTTACAATACTTTCAACTGTTTTTTGTTGTAGAAATGTCGAAAAAAGTATACTAAATAAATGTACGGAATTTATTTTATAACAAAGACAATTTTATATGATCTATATATACCTTGTTTTTAAACTAAGAGGAGCACTTTAGAAAACCTCAGTAACACCACTAAAAGTTACTAGATTTGGAGTGTGTTCAGAAAGGGTCGTCTTCAGACCTTTTGAACTAATTGACAATTACATGAAATATGTACTGTCGTAACTAATGAGGAATCAAGGCATGTCCAAATATCGAATCATCATTGGCCACAGCTCATGGTAGAAATAGTAACCAAAATATGTAATGTTATTGTGAAAAAATGTTTGGCTATAATAAGTTGGTTTATGGTTTATGTAAAATTTGTTAATAATTTGAGTATAAGTAAGTATGTAGAAAATGCAATTGTATGTTTAAATTGTTCTTTGACAATATTTAGGGCTTTGGTAGAGCACAAAGTGAAAGTAAACAAAAGTTTTAATACCGAAAAATACCATAATATTATGTGAAACTTGATATTGAAATATTTACAAATATTTCACTTGAACACTTAACAAGAAAAAACAGGCAAGGACTATTATTAAGTATAGATTCTATAGTCCATAGACTCTGTTTATCAAACAGAATAAATATCAAAAATACCTATATTAACTTGTTTGAAATATAATACTTTGTTGGAAACGAAACAACAAACGCAAAATAGTGGTAATGAAGATTGAAGTAATAAAAATTTGTATATAAATAAACACAAAACCGACAAATGTCATTGTCAGTTGTAACAAAATAGCTCTGTGAAACGGGCGGTAATCTGACCAATTACTAGGCAGCCGAAGTGCCAACTTAAATTCAAATCGCTCCTCTTAGTTTAAAAACAATGTATGTTGTAAAAAAAACGACAAAAAAACAAAAGAAAAATTGAAAGGTTGTCTGTTTGGTTTGGTATCATCTTGCAGCTTTTTTTGGTCACCCTGATGTTTTCACTTCAAGAAAAAGCTTCTCTTCAAAAGGGTACATGTAATTTGGTCCCCATATTGAGAAAGGTCAGAAAAAATGTGTAGTTTAAATCCCAATATTTTAGGTTTACCTAACTTGTATATGTATAATTTGGTTCCCGACATTTTCAAATTCTCTATTAGCAATTTGGTTCCCGAAAAGCAATGAATGAATTATTTACTTGATTACAGTTTCCTGTATCCATTGTCATAGTAAACCGTGTTATGAATAAACGTCAAAATAATAGTGTAATACTATTGAAACGCTTTACAAATTAGAAAATTGATTTCCAAAGGATAGACCGTTCACCAGGAAGCAACATCTACTTCTCGGGCAATATGCCCCGCCAGACAATGAATTACACTTCCAAGATAAATGGGGTTGGTATATATGAAAATATAGAACCAACCATTCTGGTTTATAATCAGTACAAGGTAGATATTATTCGTCCAGAAGCTCTAAGAGCATAATCCTGGACTGAAGATAACGCTGAAATGCATTCCCTTCACTGGGTTTAATGTATTAATGTGATGTCAGCGGGACATAAAGTTTCTACGAAAAATATTAACTGAAATACAGAATGGAACATAAATTAATATATCTAGATAAGTAATAGTTTTGAAATAATTTGGTGGGTTGATAAACAATATAACATAAAAAATAACTGGAAAAAAATGCAAACAATAATTAAACGCTCCATTTGAAATTATTTAAGTGACTTTTTCCAAGAATTGAATATTAGATTCACACGAAAATATATATGTTCACTTCTGCTATAATAATAATAAAAATTTATCACCTCTAGAGATTTTGAATCCAGGAAGTCAAAAATTTCCTCGATGTTTTTCGATAACCTTGGCTTACTTTTTCTACAAACGTTATAACTCTTTCTTCTGACACAAGTAACGTCATGTGTAGTAAATATTAATGGTATATTCTTATGTAATATTCAGCGAATAATTCTAGCAGGTTTTTCGGGCACGTCCTCTACATCTTTTAGTTTGCAGGAAAAATTAACGATTTTTCGATTTAAGTCCTGCAGAACTGCATCATGAAAATGGTTTTGTACATGTTTTGTAACTGTTGAACTTCCAATACATTCGCCCAAAGTATGATTTGTACTTTCCGTTAGCACAAGTCAATTTTGTTTCTCACCAATTTTCAGGACCGTTTGAAATCCATATTTAAAGTCATTAATAACTGTTTTCCTCGTACACTCGTCAAAATTATTTAGGAATTCATGGCTAGAATTAAACACAAGAAAAGTGAATACCACCGATGAAGCACAATTCAAAACACAATTGAGCGTCACAAAGGAAGTCCAACTCTAAATAAAAGTAAAATTCATAGAACAATAAGCACCTATAATACTAAATAATTACCCTGTAATAAACTACAATAAAATTAACAAAGTAGGCAGGTATTGCCTTTTATACAGTAATGCCCGGGAACCAAATTACCAATGACCTTTTTGGGGTTGGGAACCATATCACATATTTTTAACAGGCATATTAAATTAATATCTAATCTACTACCTGCCGGGAACCGAATTACCAACACCCCTTCAATATATATGCCTCTCCCTCCCAACCGTTCAACACTTGATAAAAAGGATCAATTGAAGGAAAGGTTTAAAAAGACATAGTTATTGTAGTTAAGTGTTCCAGAAAATAAGGTTGGTATAAAAAAAGATCAATCATTCCATACAAGATAGTTTATCCTCATAAACCCAGCATCACAGTATTAAATCTCACAATAGAAAAACTTTGTATCAGTGCTGGTATACGGTATTATTGAGCAAGCGTTTTGCCCCCCCTTGACCCATTATTGAAAAGAGGACAAAAGGGATATATGGGTTCTTACGAGCTCACAAACAATCTCTTAGAATCTCCTATTGTTATTAGAATTTTTTTAAAAACATGTCATTTTATTAAATGACAACAACCAGATATTAAAAAAAATCAGTAAGTAATGAATTTACAGTTCCTATAACATTTTTTATAAATAACACCCTTTGCATGCATCTTTTAGTATAAAAATATAGATTTATGTTATAGTATCTTAAAAGACATATAAATAACTGATACAACCACTGCTTTAATATTTACATATGGGTCAAACACTCGTATCAATCGACTTTTTTGGTATGGTTATTGGGACATAGCTCGCCGTTCCTCTGAGACGTTTTCCTTTCTTCCAAGAAATTTGCAAATTCTGCTTTCGTGTGTGCAAAGCTAACAAAGTTTTCTGGAAAAGAAAAACCATGATAAACATCTACTGAAAATGATAAAGCTTAATATTACGTTACATATTTTCCAAAAATGTATAAGAAACATTGGCAAATTTAAATTAGTAAGTTAAATTGGTTACAAGACAAAAAGGTGTTGAATTTCAACCGATAAAACCTTAAAAACGGGATAAGCTTTATTGTCTTGAAAATTTCACAATTTTACGGACAAAGCGATATAATTTGCAATATTAATATAGGTATTATGAGATTCACAACAAAATTCACGAAGGTGTGTTTACGTCAGAAACACCTGATTAGCCATTATATGCGACTATTTATTCTGTTTCAAGTTTCAAATAGACGTCCAAAATAAAAGTTTAATACTATTATAAAGCCTAACAAAGTTTTTGAAAAATACTTTCCAAAGAGCAGACCGTTCACTAAGAAATAACAACTAGGTACTTCTCTAGCTCTATGCCTCGACAGACAATGAATTAGGTACCTACACTTCGAATGTAAGGTTGGGAAATTTGGTTTGGAATTAAAAGGGGCAACATCATTTGTAGAGCGGTTTCGGCGTATTTGCGCCTCATCAATACAAGGTAGATATCATATACAGAAGCTCTGAGAGCATAATCCTTGACTGGAGACAATACTGAAATCAGGGCCTATTTTACCATAAGGCCCATAAGGACCGGGCATTGGGCCCGGTGGTCTGGGGGGCCCGTAAAAGGGCCCATAATTTCAAATGTAAATTTACATAGAAATTTTGTTCAGGTAAGTTTTGTTCTCGGATTTGTTAAAAAAAATAATTTAATTTTTAAAATTAGAATTAATTGTTGTTTTTTTTCATTATTTATTTTGTTGAATATAATAATGTTTATTTATTTTTTAAAATTATTAAAAAAATAAAAATAATTGTTTTATTTTTTAACCCAAACTAACAAGAGAATTTTTGAATTTTACTGGAAATGAGGGCCCGAATTTTTTCTTGTGCCTTAGGGCCCGACCAGATGAAAAATAGGCCCTGACTGAAATCACATCAATACATTAACCTCAATAAAAGAATTGCTAAAAATGCGATTACAGCGACATCCCCACATCTAACCACAAACCAAAGTTCTATATTGACAAAAAACCATCTTGGTTTTCAGTTATTTGCTTAATTACAGTTTCCTATAAAAATTGTCATATTCTAGTAAAGCCTCTTATCAGACTTAACTAATAGTTTATTCACAATCGGTCAAAAAATATAGACATTTCTTACCTTTAAAACGGTAGGGAAGTGACTCATTACCTACTTTCACTTCCACTTCCACGCTATAGCCGGAAAAGTACTTTTCCTGCAACCACTATGCAAAACACGCTTTTCTACACAAATTTTTATACGCAAAGCAGGCCTTTTCTTAATTCTTTTGATAACCGTTGGAAAAGTACACGCTATGGCACTTTTCCGCACCGAAATGTCAAACAAAGCTACCTGTCAACTTTTTTGACATTTCAACTTAATAGTGATCGAATTTCTTATTGGTGTACAATTTTTAATTTAAACCAAAAGTAAGTAAACTATTTATTTCATTATTTATTTTAATTTATTAATTATAAAAACATTAACCTATTAAGCATTATTTTAGGAATCATGAACCAAGATCAAAATAATTTATCTTTCGAGTTGTCCAAAACTATATAAATTACTGTATTTCTTTCTTTAATAAATGTGGTTGTAGAAAAAATATTGTGTACAACTTGTACGCAAATCACTTTTCCCACTCGCAAACTTCTGCGCTCGTGGGAAAAGTGACGCTTTGCGTACTTGATGTACAAACTACTATTTCCGGCTAGAATCATGTGTCACTTTTCTGAAGTATGACAATATTGTGTTGAGCTGGTTTTAAAAAAAAGTTAATACCTTTCCCTCAACCGCAGCTTCTTGGACTTCCGGAGGAGTACAGGTTAATTCAAAATAAGACATTATGTACTTGTTTGAGCACAAAAATTAAAATTTCGAGACAGAAAGAATATTTTATGACATAAAACCAATAAATTAGTAATATTGCCTAGCAACAGATTCATGAAGTTCTTTGGAGATATAAAGAAAGGCGGAGAGGATATGTGAGAGGATTGTGAAAAAGATAAAGCGGTGCGGACTGGAAGTGGCGAAAGATAAGACCATGGAGACTATATAGTCTCCATGGATAAGACGTTGGGGTTGCTAGTGGTGGGACGGAGCAAGACGAGGGAAGTGGCGGTGACGGTAAAAGGAAAGGAAGGTATACGTATATGGAGGAGTCTGTGAAATACCTAGAGATGTGGTTGGATAGCCAATCTTCAAAATAGATTTTTTTATCAACAGAAGATTCGACAAGAAAAACGAGGTGTTAGAGGAAGATTGAAAGAAGGAGATTATGCGGATACTAGGGGGTAGGGGAAATGAGGGATATAGGGCCGGTAAGTGGTAAGGGAGGAGGGGGGGAGAAACATTAGAGTAAAGAAAGCACCAGGGATAGATGGCCTGAGTGGTGATATGCTGAAGAGGCGGGCGGGGACTACAGGCCCATCAGTCTGCTGTGTGGTATTGTTAAATTGATAGAGGAGATAATAAAAGATAGGATTGAGGAGGAACTTGGTAGAATGGGGGTTACAGGGAAATCAGCACGGGTTTGCGAAGGGGAAATCATGCATCTCGGCGCTAGGAAGGGTGAAGGGCTTGGTGGAAAGAGCTATGGAGGGCAACTGGAGGAACGAGAAATTGGCCCTACTCGTGTTTTTCGACATCGGGAACGCGTTCAACAGTATCAGCAAACGGGCGATGTTGACGGCGTTGCTGAGGCTTGGAGTAGGGAGGGGGTTGATTATTTTAGTAGAGGACTACCTGATGGGGCGTGTAATAGTAGAGGGAGGAGGTATGAGACGGATGTTGGAGTGCCCGTTCTGGGATCGACGCTCTGGAAGTGTGTGTTTGATGAGGTATGTGGGATAGTATGTGAAGAGGGATGTGAGATGATGGTGTATGTGGATGATGTGTCTCTGGTATGTATGGCAAAGGGTGAGGGGAGATATAAAGAAAGGCGAGGATGTGTAAGAGGATTGTGAAAAAGATAGAGCGGTGCGGACTGGAAGTGGCGGAAGATAAGACGGTGGGGTTGCTAGTGATGGGACGGGCAAGACGAGGGAAGTGGCGGAGACGGTGAAAGGAAGGGAAATTCGTATGGAGGAGTCTGTGAAATACCTAGAGATGTGGTTGGATAGCCAATCTTCAAAATAGATTTTTTATCAACTGAAGATTCGACAAGAAACAATGAGTTGTGCCACAAATGTTAGATAATATATCGAATTTATGACTTACCAATTGTGATGTACCCTAGACGATTACGATCTACTTGCTCAAATATCTCCGATGCATAATCTTTATTTAATGCTAAAGTTTGACAGGCTGCTTTACAGAAATCTTCTTTATATAAACGTCCATGTCCGCTTCTGTCATATATCTGAAATCAAATTAAAATAATCTAGAACAACCGGTCAACAACAATAGTAACTTTGCTAATTTAAATATAACAATTTGGAGGTTATCATTTTTTCAGATTCTTATTTATCATATGTCAAAAACAGCTTTATTGTATACTAGGCTAGTAAAAAAGTGATGAATAGTTTAACGTCACGAATGTCAAATATCTCAATTTTTTTTTTAAATTAGCCAGCATTTTTTTCCTCTTCCATTCAAATCTACGGACAAAAATAGGGGAAGAGAACATAAAAACTATTAACTTAAATCGCGCTCACAACTTTTGCTCATCCACTTAGCTGACTACGGGTCACATTGTGTAAAGGGACTCCCTCGTAGATTCCCCTGGTGAGATAACACTCTAAGAAATAATATTAACTCATCGCAATGTGGGATTGTAACCGAGTATTCGATTAATACCAGGAAAACTTAGTTATAAACTTTCCCGCTTTAACGAAGCTTGGTGACTGTTAATAATTATCTCTCTGATCAACGACGAGATGTTGGATTAGTGCTTTAAAACGGCACCCCCTCAGTGAATTTCAATTTTAAACTTGAAGTGTTTGTTCTCGACGTTTTATCGAACGTTTAATTAAGGAGTAAGTAAGGAGTAATTTTTGTCCATAAAACATAAATATGCAAGGTTCCACTCCAACACAATATGCCAATCTGTCAAAGTCATGTATTCTGGAATGGTCTATTGGTATTATCACAACGCAGCAAAAGACAACACTTGTGTTAATGCGCAATAAGATCAGGCTGACATTTATTTGCCGTTTATTTATTAAGACAGAGGGGCACGATTTAAATTGCTGTCAAAAAAACATGGATTACTAAAGTAAGATCGAACGTGCTTTCTCCATCATTCACGATCTCGGCCAGTTGTACATTTCAAGTTCATCAACAGTTCAATGTTGACTGTAGTTTAATGACAAATTTAAGTTGTACAAACCTCGTTCACTGTTGATCGACAGTTCATAAACAAGATCAGTTGAACGCTGATACCTTGTCGGTTCAAAGGTGGTTCAAGTTTAATCCTTCAGTTGACATCATTCTAATATATATATGTTATATAAAATGGATTTTTTTGGGAAGATTAACTGATGATGGAGATTTTTTGGAGTTAATTGATAACATAGAAAGTCCGAGATTGAGACAGACGTATAGAGAACGGTCAAATCATTTTACAAAGTGGAATTATCGGGATTTTAAATTCCGATTTCGGTTATCAAAACAAGCTGTGCAAATTGTAATTGATGAGATTAGAGTAGACAAAAAGGTAAGCATCCTAATTATTTCAAAACTGAAACTATCATTTATTTTTTTTTTATTTTTTTTTTCTTATTTTTTTGGGAATCAAACCACAATAATGTTTTTATTTTTTATTTCGACGTGGTTTGATTCCCAAAAAAATAAGAAAAAAGAATAAGTAATGCCACAAGGAACTTATAGAAGATATTTATCATTTATTTGTTGTATTCTTACTGCAATGTTATTTTAGAAATCATGCTGTATCCCTTGAAGATATGGTGTTTTTAGCATTGAGGTTTTTGGCAACAGGATGTTTTTTGCAAGTTGCAGGCGACTTTTGTTACGTCATGGTTTGGAATACAAGTCGAGGAATTTTGACTGGTTAACTTATAGTTAATCCAGTTTATGTGGTCAAGTTCAAAGAAAAATAGCTAATAACTATTAGATGGAGGTAGCATTATACCTTATGCAATACTATGCAACCCACATTTCATTAAAACAACTGTATGTGATCAAAGTGTGACGATGGTCGCGTTCATCAAAACAAATTTGATCAGGTAGCGATTTTCAGAGTAATCCATCATTTCTTAATTCTGCTGAACGTTCTAATCTTTATACAACAACATAATCAAATTTTATTTGACATATGACTGCAATAATTATACATTCGTATGCGATTTCAATTTAGTTTAATAGTTCCCAGTGGTGTTCATTAATTTTCAAGATACAAAGGTCTAAAATATCTTCAAACAAAAATTTGCTATATCATTTTATATGTTTATTCACATGATATTTGTCATAAATGACAGTTAATGCATCACTGATCGGTAGCGTAGCGTATTTCAATTCTGATGGGAAAAATGGCGACTGCTACCACAGCGCTCACATCAATCAGTTGACGAAACACGCGTTCAGCAGGAAATTGATTATCGCTCCGGTAGCGCTACGTTGTTTTTTGATATAGTTTTGCAATATTATAACTCGTAAATCCTGACTACTATATTATTTTATACCCACAATACCACCTACTATTTTCATACAAATCATGTGGGTAGCTTACAACATAATACCCAGATACTTGATGTAACCTCGTCGTGACACAGCCTGTATATGTTCAATGTTATTTAACTTACCTTGCAAGCTATGTGCAGGACATCTAATGGATTTTTCTCCTTTTCTATGCCTAATACTCCTAGCAAATATTCCCTGAAGTCTATCACGCCAGAATTTTCCTAAAATACAATAATAATAATAAGTAGTTAACATCAATAAAATTAGCAAAATAATTTTTGTAACAACTACTTTTGTAATTTAAAGTATCTAGTTTTACCGAAGAGTTGACGTCCGCGTACATTGGGGCGCTCCAGCTACAAATAGATAATTTAGTTTAGGGAGAAGTTGCTTGCTACTATCTATTTTTGTCAATTTTTGAACAAACTGAAGCATTTAAGGAGTTAGTGTTGGACAGCCTTTGAACCTCGTGAATTTATAGTACTAAACCCGTTCAACTAAATTGATTTAAATAATTAAACGCCCTTGATGCATTGGTACAAATTAAGCCCGAAAGTAGAAAGTCAACAAATATTTCTTGGCGCTCGAGTTTTCGATGCGCAGTGTCACAACGTCGATTGTACGTCCGGAGCTCATTCTGTCTGGTGCTCTCATACAGTACATTTCAGTATTACTTACCAGGAGCATCTGATTGGTTATTAAGATGGTTTTTCAAGAAACTAAGGTGTTTAAAAAAAATTAAGTGCACAAAGTCGTCAAATATTGAACAATATTCTAAAATTTATGAAAGAAGAAGTTGAAAGGGGAGAAGTTTCCATTCCTTTAACAAAGGTAAGATGTTTCACATATCATAAGAACTACTAAAAACAATGACAATTACAAAAAAATCTGTACTTAGTTTCAGAAAAATAAATATTCTTTCTGATTTTGTAAAATAATTATTATTTGTTTCACAACGGTAGATACAATTTTTTTATAACTATTAGTATTAATAAATAATGGTACCTTGTGTTTTAAACTAGTTAAGATACTGCTACATAAATATTTTACATCTGGCTATCAGTTATCAACATTTTTTTTCGAAATAAAATAAAAGATTGTGATGCTTGTGAAAGAAAATGTTTCTTCATTGTAGTTAAAGAAAATGCTTTGCCTTTTGGTGATTGTATCTAATCAAGTCATAAGCCAGCTTGAAAACCTAAAATTTTATTTTCAGGTTCTTGAGCGAGTAGCAGCTGCAACAAAGGTAAGTACAAGAACCCTTCAGAGAATTAAGAAGGAGAACAAATAAGTAATAGAGAAAAGCTCTGTTTCCGAACTAAAAAAGAAGAAGAAAACTACTGTCGACTATCGCTTTAGATGAAACAGACAAACGTATTATTCGGCGAATGATAATAAATCATCATGTTATAGAAAAATCCGTACCTACATTAAAAAAAGTTTATTCGAAGTTTTGCAGCGACTATGAGTATCGCGGTTCTATAGAATCACTGAGGAAAGAGATGCATGGTATAGGCTTTCGTTGGAGAAAAATTCAAAACAACAGAAAACTTTTAATGGAGCGTGAAGATATAAGGCATTTACGCCTTCAGTATTTAAGACGTTGAAAAAACATCGGTCAGAACGCAGAGTACAGAGCCATTGTTTATATGGATGAAACCAATATACCTTGATCTCACACTCACAATAAAGCATGGAGTGATAACACAAATGAGGGATTAAAGCAACCAACATCTAAAGGTGATCGGTTAATTATAATTCACGCTGGTTACGAAAATGGTTTTTCACTTGTTGAAAATCTAATACCAAAACGGGAGACTATCACCATGAGATGAATTATGAAAACTATGAAAAATGGGTAAAGGAAAGATTAATACCAAATCTTGTTGGAAAAATTGACAACATCCTCTTCAACGAAATTACAGAAGCAAACTTGGTTATCACAAAGAAGCATATTTTTTATTCACGGATAAACTTCAAATTAGTTATAGTTCATGTGCTGTCAAACTCATAGGTACCCTGATATTTTTGTAGGTAAGGGTCTGGATGCTTATGCAAAACATGAAATCAAGTTAACGTTATGGCACCTATTTTTTTAATGCTTTTCCACTTTTTTCCGCTCTCACCTTTGAAAAGCCATTTTAAGAGATAGAAACTGGCAAATTACAGGGTACTTTGAAGATAGGGCGTAGGAAAACATATTTTTTTAAACCTCTACACTTTAAATTCATATTGAAATAAATTAGGAGCACAATGGAATAATAATAATAGTGTTCTGTATAATTTTTTTAAATAAACAACTACAGTATTACTGTTTTTAACAGTATGGTTGGTAGCCCTTACTCCACGGAATGCAGAAATTAATTATGGCAAATATCTATAAGTAATAAGTATAAACTAATGGAAAACTTACTTTATCATATATCCTGAAGAGTTGTTGAGAAGCTGGTGAGTTAGATGGAATGTTTAGCAATCTCACAAACTCTACATAGCTTATTTTACTGCAGTCTTTACAAATTAAGTTCGAGTTTATTAAGTTTTCTTCATTTTTTGTATTCTGCAATCTGTAAACAGAAAAAGCGTTGGGTTAAGTAATTATATATACATCTAAGCAAGTACGTTGCAAAAAAATGGTTACTGGCTCAAACCGTTACAACACCCAAGTTCGGTTTATTTTTAGAAACGTACTTACACCGGTGCATAGTGAAATCAACGGCAAGAAAACTTCCTATCCAAACTCCTTACCTCGCCCCTTACCAATACTAAAACAAAAACGAAACGAAACGAAAGACAATGGCGAAGAATTTCTACAACTTCCACCATGTAAATCCAATCTCCATGCTTCAGAGGCGCCGTCCAGCTCTTCCAAGCAGCCAAGACCTCAAATTGAAACTCCAATAAAACTTCCCAAACAATCCAAGAAAAAATTAAACGACAATCCGAAACCAAGTCGTCTTCTTGTAAAGACTTCAGACGCTAAGGCGGCTAAATCTTCCGCCTTATCCATATCATACTCATCTTTACGTTCCTCTCAGGTTTCCACTGTTCGCAGTGTCTCCGTTCGGACTTCTAATTCGTTCAAATATTTTTCCCATACATTAACTCTACTCCAAACCTTAAATCTGTGCAATCTTCCAAAGCAAAACTGCTCTTAGATGGAAATGTTCAACCTTCTGAACAGAAACGAAGTCCTAAGAGATAAATCTACGTCAAATTCAATCCAACCTGCACCGTCCTCCTCAGAATTCCGAGGAGCATATACTATAAGACTCTTCAATCTAAAATCCCAAATGCTATTGGCGACCAATAAGTGGTATCCCTCCCCATATTTTGACCATTTTCTTGCTTCCCTGGACAACCCCATTAAATAACATACTCCCAGCTTCTCTTTCGTCATTTCCAGACAATCTCTAAAGACTTAATTTCTGACCTATTCACCGAACTGAAAATAAACTTTAGAAAGTGCTGGAGAATCGACCTTTAGGCCGCTCTCTAAAGGAATAGTATATTTCATTACGAGTCCAGAAAATAGACTTTTCTCGTGCGCGCGACGGGTTAATTTTTACTGAAGGAAATATTTATACTTTAATTTGAGTTAATGTACATTACAATCCTTTAGTTAGTACTTCGTTTTGTTAAATTGTTATTCAGGTGCATGAGACATTATTCTCGTGAACTACAATGTCTTTGAGTGTTGACTTTGAGCTTTGTACAAACAATTTACGGGAAATTTCAATTTTCCGTTTACCAATTCTTCGATATAACCTTCAGCTACAGTCGAGGAGCGCCAACCACCACGTCGTTTTAGATTAAGTAGGTAAATCCTCACCTCCTTCGACTAACAAAGATGCTGAAGATCTTCTTAAACCGTGTCCCGTGTATTCTTCAGAATTTTTTAAGTTCGGATATTCTGCAATCCGTTTTGTTGTACAACTTATAGTATGGCAGCCTGCATGTTGAGCATAACATCTACCATTGCGATAATATGCAATAAATAGTCTATATTTACGATACAAAGTGTTTATGGGTCAAAGGGAAATTCTTCCTTTATAATTCTGAAGCTTCTTGATCTGTGAGTTTTACCGTCTCTAAGGAATGCCACTAAGAAACGGCCATGATCTTCCACGTCTTCCAAAGTTAAACTGATTAGGTTATCTCTTCGGCATGCTTACTCCGGAAATACCAAATATTAAAATTATTTAAGATAATAACCACTTCTCGTCTGGTGCTTCAAGGATGAATTTGGCAACTTGGTCTATACTTGATACTTTAAATTTTTTCGGGGACAAACCAACACTTTGTCGTTTGAGAAATGCAATAATTTTTGGCCATTTAGTAACATCTACATTTTCTTTAATTGCCAGACAACTTTTTATCTTTGAGAATCTTCTAAACAAAGTTAAAGCTTTTAAGGAATTAGCTTTTTCCGACGAATATTATTATAATTATTATTATTACATATTGATGAGGGCTCCTATTGTGCCCAGAAAAAAAAAATTCAAAAGAAATACCTACTAGTACTAAACAAACAAATAAAAAAAATAAAAAAACAAATAGAAATTACGATTAAGCTCTAAATGTTATTAAATAAGTTACACTGATCTATTTAATTTTTGACTATATTGACATTTGTTGCTGAGACAATTTCACTGTCTAAATAATTCCAAATATTGAAAATTCTGTTAGGTAAAAAGTTTTGTCTAAATCTAACCCTAAAATTTTCCTTTTTTTAACTTGAGCTGGTGTCCTCTAAGTCTCGTGTCTGTAATTAGGGTGAAAACTGTATTTAGATCACCAAAATTATATTTAAGAATTCGAAAGGATACAATAAGATCGCCTCATAACCGACGTAGCTCAAACATGGTAAGATTTGCCATGGATAATCTTTCTTCGTATGAAGGTCTTAAAGGTCCTAAAGCAACTTTGGTAGCTGTCCGTTGTACACTTTCCAGTAACGTTCTATCACGAATTAAGTCCGGTTACCAGACTGTACCGGCGTATTCAAGGATAGGTCTCACATAAGTAGCATACAATTTGCAGAAACTCTGAAAGGATACTTTTGAGAAACATTTACCAATAAGATAAAGTCTAGTATTTGCACGTTTCGATACTGAGAGCACATGATCGGACCACGATAATTCACTATTCACGATAACACCAAGATCATTATGAGAGGTCACTGTGATTAAAATTTGACCATCAATAAAATATTCAAAATGTTGGTTATTTTTACCGACGTGAATCCTTACACATTTTCCAGTGTGGAAGTAGTGGAAGTAACCATTCCGAAGACCATTGATGTATTGACATTAGATCATTTTGGATAGATTGATGACTTGCTGAAAACGTAAAATGGTAAATCGCTAGTGTACACTGTAAACAAAACTGGGCCCAAAACCGAACCCTGCGGAACTCCACTTTTAGCTGGTAGGATTCACCAACTCGAACCTTATAGAAACGATCCGTCAAAAAGTTGTCAATCCATAGTTTTAAGTTTCCTCAAATACCGAAATGTTCTAACTTGTACAGGAATCTTTGCTTGGGAGAAATCTAAATACACTATATCGATAGATTCTCGATTATTCAAAAATGATGCCCAGTCATTAAAACAATGAAGTAAGTTGGTAAGTGTTGATCGCCCTAGAATAAATCCATGTTGTTATTTTGGAATAATACGTTGTTCGAGGAGAAAATCCATCATAGTCTCGGAAATAATGGATTCCATTACTTTACTGACGACGGGTAATAAACTTATTGGGCGATAATTGTTGCTATCGAGCTTATTTCCCTTCTTAAAAATGGGGGTGACAGAAGCTAGTTTCCAACTAGAAGGCAGTAGTGGGGTCAAACTAGCATGAATATAATGAAAACCTGTAACTTTTTTCGGAAAAGTCGGATCGACATGCGGTTTTTTTTAAAATGTTGTAAAAATTATTAGTAACAAACCGTACATCTAACCTCTGTACGCTCGGACATTTATAATTATTTATTTAACAAATTGGACAATTTTCTGTGGGGGTTGACGAGAGTGTGGAAAACATGACTGTCCGTTCAATAAAAAGGTCTGGAAAACTTTCCCGGGTCGGTTTTCAAGACCCTCATTATCTCGAAGCTATTGTTTATTGTTAAATTGTTGTAATCACGCTAATTAACAAATTGATATCTCGACTCCTGAAATCGTTAGAGCTCTCGATTTTTTTCCAAAACTCTGGGTCCCCGAGGAGGAGCATGCCCACAAAGTTGTGGCACACAATTGTTTATTGTTAAATTGTTGTAAACTCACTAATTAACAATTTGATATCTCTGCTCCTGAAATCATTAGAGCTTTCGATTCTTTTCCAAAACTCTGGGTCCCCGAGGAGGAGTATGCCCACAAAGTTGTGGCACACAATTGTTTATTGTTAAATTGTTTGTGGGCATGCTCCTCCTCGGGGACCCAGAGTTTTTAGAAAAGAATCGAGAGCTCTAATGATTTCAGGAGTCGAGATATCAATTTGTTAATTAGCGTGGTTACAACAATTTAACAATAAACAATAGCTTCGAGATAATGAGGGTCTTGAAAACCGACCCGGGAAAGTTTTCCAGACCTTTTTATTGAACGGACAGTCATGTTTTCCACACTCTCGTCAACCCCCACAGAAAATTGTCCAATTTGTTAAATAAATAATTATAAATGTCCGAGCGTACAGAGGTTAGATGTACGGTTTGTTACTAATAATTTTTACAACGTTTTAAAAAAAACCGCATGTCGATCCTACTTTTCCGAAAAAAGTTACAGGTATAATGCTAGTTTGACCCCACTACAGAGAGATGTTTGTGAAGGACGATTGCATTATTAAGCATAGCGGAGTAGCAAGAGCAGACCATCTAAACCAGGTGAGGCGTTAGTTCGTAGGTTTAGCAAATGCTGTCTGATTTTATCATTTGTGAACAGAATATTGTCAAGAGTGGCGAAGAGACGGGAGCATATAATGTCAGGCATAATATACCCGAAGAATATCATCACTTACTGTTCTAACGTTTTTTGCTGGTGCTAGGTAATTGCAGAATAGTTCAAACCCCTTCCCACATCTGTCACTTGACTTCGTGGCAGTAATAATGCACTTAATTTTGCCAAAAAATATTTAGATAACTTGCGTTCCTCCCTTAGGACGGTTATCGAGACACTTCGGCCTATTTCAACCACAATTACTCTGTCCAGGGACAGGGCAACAAGGCATACTTCAGTTTCACGCCAATTTCATAATCCTTGACATACCTTCACCTTCCCACTATCTAACAACGCGCCGAAACAGTGGAACACTACGGATAAGTGCACCGAAAACTTCGAAAAACTCGTCAAAAAAGCGACCGACAAACTATCGCTAACGAGGGTAGGTTTCCAAACTGCAAGGCGCAACAACATAACAAACGCACTTCTTAATTAATAGTGCAAAAGCACACACTTATGAAAACAAAATACAACACCATTTCCCTAACCTATTCAGAGTGATGTATGCAGGTTTTCTGTGGTTTTCCTTTAATTGTGGCAATTAACCAAATTGCTATGTCATAGATGAAAAGCCACAGTTCTCTCTACTGCGACAGTGAAATCACTTGAATTCAAAACAAACTTAGAATAGGACTTAATTGTATAACAGGGTATAGAATTAAATTTGCAATTCAATTTGAAAGTAAAATCGTGCAGGAATGACAAGAAATTACATAAATAAAATGCAATGATTCTCCAATTCACTTGGCACTGAAACCTAACTCGAGTAGACCAGAATACAATTTACACTTTAAACGCTCAAATTAATTTGAAATTTGTCTTTGCACATTTGCAAAGGACCGATGACAATACAATATAGTAGTATAGGGTGTTCCATTTATAACGCAACCTTTAAACTCGATTCTTACCCATTTTAAATTCTCAGATTAATTCGAAATTTTGCACACTCGTCAAGGACCGATGACTATACAATATAGTGGGTAGGTAGTAAAATATAGGGTGTTCTATTAAAAAAGTTAGTGTATAAATGTAGTACCCCACGCTTTTACCACAATGAAATTAATTTTCTCGTAGATCTTTTTTTTCTTATAATAGAATTATTTTTGACTTCGTAGTTCGATTACCTATAAAGCTTGTTTTTTATTTTTTTTTAAACTATAATTTATCTATTATTCCCTTTGGTACAGGGAACTATGCTGCAGATTCGGTTTGTTTTGCTCATTTCGTAACGTTGTATAAGATGTATTTGACACATGTCCGCCAAATAATTTATTGATTTGGCTTGGGTTCGTCTATTCTATAGACACGTTTTGTTTTTCTGAGTCACTTCGAAATGTTATATAATAATAAACAAAAAACCCTGCTTGGTCTTTGACACGTGCCCGCCAAATCATTCACTGATTTAGCATGGGTTAGTCTATTCTGTAGACATGTTTTTTCTTTTCATTCATACTGAAATTGTTCTTCACTCATTCTAAACGAAAAACCAAATTCTGCATAACTCTTAAAGATCAACTGACGCGTACGTATTTGAAAGCTTGTAACACCCTGTATATCAAGTAATTCGTAGTGATTAAACATTCAAAGATATGTTGGTCAAGGACCAGCAGCGTCAGCATTTAGATATACAACAATATGTAATATTTATATTAAATATTGTGTTGAAAGCGTAAAATAAACAAATACATAGAAGTTTTGGTTAGGTCAAATAAGTGGGCTACGATTCATTATAAAAACATCTTGTTACTAACTAGTTGATGATTGACACAACAATAAATGACCTATTTGTGAAACGAGAGTGATTATTCCCAATACCTTTCTTGGACATTACAAGCTCATCAAGCTCTGCCAATAAAAGTAGCACCTCGCAAGTCCTAACCCACGCAGACCAATAATATGGGTGCTAACCCCTCAACTAACACCTCCTTCGGACCTGATATGTCCGAGGAAGTCGTACTTAGATGGAAGAGCTACCTGTCTGTGGGGATGGACGGAAAAATAAAGCCTAAACTATACGAAGATCATAAAATACCCGAAAATTGTGTGCTGTTTACATGTTTTTGGATAAAGGTAAGGTTAGTTGTCATAAATTCATATCTAGTAACTGTAGTTTGTGTTAGGCAGAAGAGTTTCTAAACACACCCTGTAAATGAGCGCGTGGTTTTATTTTTTATATTCAATTGGTAATGTGAGAATTGTGTAGATTTATTATTTGTGGTTAATCCACCTTTAGAGGCTCGCGGGTATCATCTTGGACAGCACCGGCCTAAAATATTTTCAAAATTATTTCTAGTGACTAGACGAGACGAAACAAGAACAATCTCTTGTTCGTGTCTTGTGAAGCCCTATTTGATTTTCGTATTCGTATTGGACAACCAGGTTTTCTACCTCGAAAAAAAATTTTTTCCAAAATTCTTTACTCAAAAATAATGATATATGGTTGGTTACTCACCCCAATCGATGTCTTAATTTGTTGACTTCCACAAGAGATGGTGCGTACGGTAAATGCATTTCTTTAGCTCTGGTCATCAATAAACAATCGTCATATGAATAGTCGATAACTGGTATACCCAAAGCCCTGCAATCAAATATTTTTTATAAAAAAGTTGCTAACCACGATGAGGATTATTGCGAAAATGAAGATTACTATGAAAATGCTTTTTTCTTTTTTTTTGTAAGCCGTTCTTATGCCATGAGCACTGCAGCCTGTTGGCTTATTGTACTCTACTCCCACATTTAGTTCACCCTGTACCTTCGAGTACACCATATAGCTCCAATGAGTATGTACCATATGTTTCAGGTGACACATTGGCTTCTCCGAAAATAGTTTGTCTTCTCGAGTCCAGTGCCTCACAGATAGATAAGATATGAATTACGATGTCGGTTAGATAGCCTGAAATGATTCCTACTGATATTCAGTAGTTCTTCGACCCGTTTAGCACATGTGTCACCTATACAGGTCTTACTGTGTACATGTTTTGGAGTGTTCCTCCACTATATTTTATGTAGGCTTTGTATCCATTTTTGTTTTTGTCGTCTGACGACTTTCTTTCTGGTCCCGAGAACTGGTTCTGGTACAACATATGTCGAAGCTGCACCTCTTCTCGCAAGTTCATCAGTTTGTTCATTTCCAGAAATATCGTTATGTCCAGGCCCCACGCTTCCGTGGGCGTGTTTCTCATGCACCCTGCAATAGTGAAACAAACAAGTCTGCACCTTGCTTAGTCTATTTTGTTGTGTCGTCCTTGTCCACCAGACCAAAGATGCATATCTTATTAAGGGTTTAACCACTACACTGTATATCCAGTATATCATGCGTGGGCTTAACCTCCATCTTTTCCCACAAGTTCGCATTGCCATCATTAATGGGGCTTCCGATCTTGTTGCTACTTTTTCCAGTTGTTTGGTCCATGTTAATCTCGAGTTAATAATCACCCCGAGATATTCAACATCCGTACCTTGAAGGGATAGTGGTCCCAATCCAACCAGGTTCGTTCTTTTGGTATCAGGCACTAGGTTTGATTTGGTGAGACATATATTCAAAGCCACCTCTTCCGTCCTTTTTTTACTTTGTTTGGATCCTGTTACATTCTGTAGTATTGAATTTGCCTTGTGATATGACTTTATGGTGTTCCTCTTTGAGTCTCCTTATCAGTCCGTCTATTACAAGGTCTTTTGGCGAAACAGTCTTCGACCTTCAATTTTTTGCCACCAGGAAAGTATCGAAGGGCTTGATTTGTAAATAATATGAAGAATCATAAGGTTCTGAGTACTATTTTCTTAAATATGAGCTGAAGTCGTATTTGCATAGTTGAATGCAGGATTTGTTTGGTAGAAAAAGATCCAAGTGATTTTCGAACATTTGGCGCCATCTATTAGCCGAGTAAAAAGGTACTAAATTTTATTACTTCAATTCATAGTGTCAAAGGGATCTGTCTGTTATCAAATTTTTTTATGAAGTTAGCTCAGTTAAAAAAATCGTACCGACCACCTGAAATTACTGGTTCAGAACTCTCGATTACTATCAGTTCTCTGTTTCAACTCGTTTGCAGACGAGTCAAATTACCGTTCAAACGATTCTTGCTTGATAGCGAGAACTGAAAGTTTTTGTTTTAAACTGTCAAACCATTTTAAACAATAATACAATCAGATCCTTATGCTACGGAAGAAAATAGTGATTACTATCTTACTCATAAACTTTTGTTCTAGAAGACTGAACCAAAGTTATAAAAATCATCTAAAAAATACACTGTTTATGAAATTTCTACTTACTTCGCCATTACAGCTCGCACATTCTTGGCGTACAATTTTGAGTCCCTCTTTTCTTCTTCATTGGGAGTATAAACTGGCAAGAATTCAATTTCGCAGTTACTATATGGTTGAGTTAAGGTTAACCACAGCAGTTTCCACCTAAAACAAAAAAAGCTTTCAACTAAATCGTTTAAAACTATTTTGAGTTATATTAATTACACAAACTCATTCATTAATGACACCCATTAATGGATATTTTTCTATTAATCACTATTTTGTTATGGACAACCAAACATATACCAAAATTGTATGTTGGTATGATTAGCGAATAATACACCACCAGACAGGAAGCGAAAATTCCGGAAAAAACGAATTTGCGGAAGCCAACTTTTAAATTTAGCCTAATCAAAGTACATATAAAACCTCACAAAAAATACAAAAAACTTGAAAATTCAAAATTGGGTATTTAAAAGGGTGGTGTTTAACATGAGAAAAAGTTTACTAACATCGTAAACTTTATTCAACAAGCATATAATGATGGCTATTATTCACGATGGTACGATTATGTCGCGAGCCGCAGGAGAGTGAATAATAGCCATTATATGCGAGTAGAATACTATATTTTGTCAACGACTATTAATTACCTGTTTAGGTACCTATACATTTTTGGTCAAACTAAAACACTATACTTTATTACAAAAAACTACTAATTGCTACTTATGCTATTCAACAGATTATATATTTAATAAGTATTTGATTATTTAAAATGTCACTTTTGCTTTTGACATACATCATACACACTAGATAAAAAACTGCATATAAAACGATCTACTCGTATACATACCACAGCTTGATAAACTATTGCATGTATCTGCATAGCATGATGGTTTAAGGCGCTGACTTGGTGAAGTGAGGAATTTTAGACATAGGATCGAATCCCCGCCGCGGTGAAAATTTTAAAATAATAAATTGTGGCATTTGTATAAATATGAATAATCTTCAATATATGCGAAGTGAAGTGAAGAAGTACACGTAAATTGTTAAAATTATCAAATAGTCGTGGACAAAATAAATAGTTCACGTCCATAACAAGTACACGGGATGTCCATATGCCATCCTGTCCATGTACAGAACGTATCAAGTTCAGGTCCATGAGTTCTCCATGGTTTATTTATTATGTCCAGTGAATGTCCATATTTTTACAAGGTATATCCATTCTTAGTACGAAACGGACATCCATGGGATGTCCAATTTTGTGGCAAATGGATATCCAATGGATGTCCATAGGATATCCTTCTGGACCTGAACGGATATCCTATGGATATCCCTTATGTCCAATGTGGATATCCATTGGACATCCATTGTATGATCGTGTGTTATCTGGGCTATTTCACTGAGAGTTTTTTGAAATACTTCAGGTCAACTTGCAATACTCAATGGAAGGCATTGGTATGCATAACGTTCGAAAAGTGTGGGAAACGTAGTATACATGTAGTAGTATACAACTCTCACTTAAACGTAGCTTCCAAAAGCCACTATTAAAATCTAACTTTGTGAATACTTTTGCATCCTTCAGCTTGGCTAAAGTTTCTTCAACTGAAGGCAGTTGGTATTTTTCGCGGACGACGTACTTATTTAATTTAGTATAATCACTACAAACAAGTACGTCTCCGTCTTTTTTTGGTTAGGTATAGCATTATCCATTAGGTATATTTTATGTTTAAAATTTCTCAATTTCCCATCCCTTCAAACATTTATGGGTATTTTTTAGAAGTCTCTATAATGACACACTCTTAGTTTATTCCAAGCAACCAAACCTAGTTCAATCAGTGCTGGACGACATAACATTTGATATCCTGTACATTACCATCATGTATGTATGTATTTTGGGGTAACATTCACTGAGACCTAAAATATCTATTGTGCCCCCTTACTTCTACTTAGTTCCTGAGGAAAGTCTCAGAGACTAGTAGCTCCTTTAGTCCTATTTACCCGAGGAATTTTAGGATATCTGCAGGCTTCAACTTAGGTAACTGTCCCTCTTCTATCCAGTAGTCTTCCAGGTGCTGTGCCCTAGGATTCTGAATTGCTGTGCAGTTCGCAAGTATGTGGATGGAGGATTCTTCTTCCACATTACCATCATGCAATGATATTTACTTGACCAATTTTCACCTGATTCAGGTAATCTCAGTTTAATTTTAGTATTGTTCAGTGTATATATATTTTCTGTAAGTTCCTTGTGGCATTACTTATTCTTTTTCCTTATTTTTTGGTCCCTATCTGACACAACGAAAAAATTTTACTAGACAATCAATAATATTTTGAAGTTTAAGACTACAAAACTTTGTTGTCAAATTTTATTAAGGTCCACTCATAGTAGATCACACCTCTGGTAAAATGTGAAATAAAATATTTTATTTTATGACATTCTAACGATATGTAGTCCACTAAAAATGGAATCCAGTGAAGTGCACGTTCCAGGAACGGTTTTTATTGGGATAGCGCTTTTTTTCGCTTATTTTGGAAATTTTGTTAATAAAAACGCGTTTGTTGTTACTTTTTTGTGTATGATTATTTTTGTTTTCAAAATATGTATAACTCAGTTTGGTGATTTTGTGTATTGAAGTGTGTATCGATTAACAACCATTCCAAAGATAAATCATAAAAAAACCTGAATAAAAACTTATGATGCTTTCCTGATAACGCAGGTAATTGATTATTGGAAATTTCTCTTTCTAACATTGGTAACCAAATTTGACTACATTCTGAATTTAGTTGTATTAAAGCACTTTCTTTGATTTTTCGTCTTTTATTATTGGGCTTTTTCAATATTATTTTTGTCGAATCCCATTGAATTTTATGCCCCTCTTCCCAAACATGTTTGCAAATACCTGACTTAAAGAACTCCCTGTCTTTGAAATACTTTTTATGTTCATTTATTCGGACTTTCAATGGTCTAGATGTTTCACCTAAATAGAATTTGTCGCATTCACAAGATATCTGATATATGCAGTTTTTTGAAGATTGTTCTTCATTTTTTGGTTTCGTTTTTGTTAGTATAGATCTCAACGTATTGTTAGTTTTGAAGCTAGTTCGAATATTGAATTGATTACCAATTTTCTTAATTCTTTCTGATAAACCCTCAACATACGGTATTGTCAAGTTTTTAAAAATTATGTTAGATGAATTATTAATATTATTGTTATTGTTATGGGGTATTAACAATGAGCCCTTCTCTATATTCCTAATTTCTTTATTTACAAACTCTGCCGGGTTATTATTGGCATTTAAAACATTTTTCAGCAAAGTTTTCTCCTTTGTGAATTGATTATCATTAGAACAAATGATTCTGGCCCTATCGTATAAAGATTTTACTATTCCTTTTTTAACGCTTATAGAATGATTTGATTCAAAATTCAAATACCTATTAGTGTGTGTTGCCTTACGGTAAACACTTGTTTCATACCCTGTAGGTGTTTTATCGATAAGAACATCTAAAAATGGCAAAAAATTGTTATTTTCAATTTCGATTTCAAATTTTATAGATTTTTCTCCTTCATTTATATTTGTTAAAAAATCATTCAGAGATACTAAGTTATAAGGCCATATTGCAAAAATGTCGTCTACATATCTCCACCAGACAATTGGTTTTAATTTTTGATTATTTACTATTTTGGTTTCAAAATGTTCCATGTAAATATTCGATAGTCTTTTAGTGTGATTACCGTCTAATCTGCTCCCGTATCTAGTTTTACGATTATGACGTAACGGCAAAGGATGGATAAACAAACTCTACGAGTAAATGTTGATTAACCAGGTATCTCCAGTATTGATTTTCTACTCGATTTGTATGATATATATTTTATACTCCCATTATGTACTTTAATCAGTTATAAGACTAGTTGAAATCAATATTGAATCCTTAGAATTGCAAACTATACCTAAATACTATTTATAGCTTGATATACATGAAGTATAATATGGAAGTGAATAGACAGAACCACACACTTGATAAAGATTTTTGTCAATAAAGTTAGAATAAATAACAAATACCTAATATTTGAACCAAAATGACAGATTTATTTCAATCTATAATAAATACGAATAAATGAAGGCGTGGAATAAGAAATAAAGATTAAACTAACTGTTTCTAAGTGATTCCACTATTTAATGAAAAAATTATGAAAGGATAGATATAAATTATTTCGATATTGACATTTCATCGTCAATGAAAAAAAAATCTAGGGAGATCTCTATTATTAAACTATTTTCTTAAGTAACAATAATTGTAAAGATCAGCAGAACTAGTTTTCCTTGGTTTCCATTATCGTTGCAGAGTTATACTGATCTTAAATGGGAAAAAAGATATCCAGGATATTCCCAAAGGGCAAATAATACCTAAGTTTGAATATTTGTATTATTACAGTTTCCTGTAAAATTGTCGTATTTAGTAAAGCGTGTTACCAATAGATATCGAAGACGTCACAACTTTAACATTTCCATTATTGGGAGACAAGGTATTGGGTGTCGGCCACTTTGCGCCCGACCGTTTTGCGCTCCTACCTGAAATCGGCCACTTTGCGCTCTGCTACTTCCATAATCTACTTTATTTTCTTCGATCTGCCCATTTGCAATATAATTTTAAATTCCTCCTACCTACAATAATAGTCCGGTAAAGGGTAAGTTAAAAATATTAGTTTTACAAGAAAACAAGAAAGTACAAAAATTATATTTATTTTTTCAAAGTTTTTTTATAAAGTAAAATACAAAAATCCATGTTTGTTTATTCGAGCGTGCTGGGCTCTTAACACAGAGGTACCAGGTTCGAGTCGTGTCCGAGTCAAGATATTTTTATTTTTATTTTCTTATTGTTTTTTTCAAAAATTGACTAAAAATACGAAGAATTTTTCGATTCGGATTAGGGTAGGGGGTGAGGTAGGGTGGTTTTGGTTGGGTTATTATTGAAAATTATTATAATAATCTGTCAATTACACAATTCAATTTTTCGATTCGGATTAGGGTAGGGGGTAAGGTAGGGTGGTTTTGGTTGGGTTATTATTGAAAATTATTATAATAATCTGTCAATTACACAATTCAATTTTTCGATTCGGATTAGGGTAGGGGGTAAGGTAGGGTGGTTTAGTTAAAAAAGTGTATGGAAAGCGAGGAGATGTTCTTTTCATAGAGAACTACGCTTGGCAACGTCGGTGAAGAGAGCTACATTTAGACGCTCCTATTTTTCTGTAGTAGGTACCATGGGTTTTAAGCAAATTTTCTAAGCTAACCTTTACCGGGCTATTATGTTATAATAAATTTAAAATTATATTGCAAATCGGTAAATCCTAGAAAAAAGGATAATACATTTCTATTATGAAAATCGCAGAGCGCAAACAGGTCGATTTCAGGTAAGAGCGCAAAACGGCCGAGCGCAAAACGGCCGTATTCAAGGTATTGATTGTGATTTTAGTGTATTATTCAGTCCGTGATTAGGCTCCTAGAGCTCTCGAATGGAAAACATATTATATAACCTTGTACTGATGAAGTGCAAATATACCGAAATTAATACAAAAAAATCATGTCCAATAGTGTTCGGTCATGAAACACGCAGACTACAGGCGATGCAACAACTGCATATCTTTATTGGTTACGAAATGGTGGGTTTTAGCGATTAGTGTAAAAATTTAGGTGTAATCTTTGACCACAAGCTCCACTTCGACAAAATCAAGAAAACCTATGCTTTACTATTAGTATATTATTAAACGAGCAATTTATGATAGCCATTATTCACGCAGGGTGACGTTTGCGTCCCGAGCCGTAGGCGAGGGGCACAAGTCAGCCGAGTGAATAATGGCCATAAATTGCGAGTAGAATACTATACTTTGTCCACGACCCTTGATTTCTTTATTAAATAAGGCGAGTGTAGAACGGAAAGAAATAATTTGGTATTATTGACAATTCTAACGTCAAAATTAATAAATTTCAGAAGTACTTTGTGAAGTATCGATACACCATACCGTTATAAATATATATTGTTTTAAAAATATCAAAATTAAAAAATACCGTTATGAAAAGTATCAACACTAAAAATTTCGATATTTTATCGATACGATATATTTCAGAAACAAATTTCCTAATCAAAATACGCAGATTTAATAGTTTATTTCATATTGTACCCCCATCTCTAGTCACCTATGTACCGAAATTTTGTGAGTGTTGAGTTGTCATGGCATGTTATTTAAATGGAGAAGCATGAATTATGAGTTTATAATTCACTCTAGTAGATATGTGGGTACCATATACCTTTTGTTAGAAGGTAAAATATTGTGGTCGTGGACAAAACTAATTTATCCCCATCGCTCAGTAATCAATATCAATACTAAAAAAATGTTAACTGACTCACTGGTCTCATCCCACTTTACTCATTGCGATACTGTTTATGGACCTTTTCTCATAAAATCTTACTGCTATCGCATCCAGAAGGTTCAAAATTCATGCCTGCGCTTAATATATGGCGTCAGACGAAGGAACCGAATAAGCTACAAGCTAAAAGAAATTGGCTGACTTAGCCCGCCATATTTATGTAAGAAAGTAAAATTTAGAATAGATGTTCACAATATAAATCTAAGATCAAAGAATAAAATCACTATCCCTCGTCATAAAAAAAATATTTAAGTCTTCCTTTTCGTATCAAATTGCTTCATCTGGTGCTCTTCTGGATGTGCCAAGGTTCTCGCTGTCACTGGCAGCATTCAGGAATAAACTGCGTAAGGACTTGTTTCAACACCAGTAGGAGATAAATTTCATTTTAGTTAAGGAGCTTGTTTTAGCACACCAATTGGTTTTAATATAATTATGTTAATGATTTTTTTTTATTTATATAATTCATAACCTTTATATTAGTTATTAATCTTAGGTATCTTGGGTTTGGTTGTTTTTTAGTTTTCTTTATTAAGGTTGGTGAGGAAGAATTGGTCAATAGACCTATCACCTAACCTTTTGTTTACCTTCTGTGTATTACTGAGTTGTGTTTTTGTTATATGGTGAACAATAAAAACTTTATTATTATTATTGTTAAAACCGATCTGCAAGTTATGTTGTTCCTTCTAATTGCAAACCGGAATGGTTGATTAAATCTTGTAGATCATACCCGGCCCCGTTTGACTGAGAAGAGTAATTTAATAGACTCTGTTTTTGAAAGATATTTTTCAAAACTTTGTAAAGCGTTAGAATAATATATTTATTCTTCGATATCCATTAAATATTTGTAATATCAAATCTACTTCTTTCTATTCGTATATATCAAGTCAATCACAAGAAAGGTCACTATTTAGTGTAGCCAAAATATTAAACATCAGGTAGAAATCACATCAAATGTAACTTCTATCATTCTGACGAAGATATGTCAATATCGAAATAATTGTTAATAACCCTTAATAATTTTTCAATTAAACAGTGGAATTAATTAGAAACTAGTTTCATTTATAACATTAATATGAGTAGGTAGATTAAACAAAGTAAGAGTCCAAACTGTAAATTCAAGAAATATAGATTCAAATTAGAAGTCAAAATAATAGTGTAAAACTATCAAAACGCTTTACAAATTAGAAAATTACAATCCAAAGGATTTCCATTATTTTGTCAATAAAATTTACAAAACCTTACCTTGCAGATTTTCGTGTAAAAAAGTCTCCAACTGATCTATTTTCACTTATTTCTAACAACGATCACTTTTATTTTTACAACTATATTTAGTGCAGGCAATCTAGGATTTGAGGCGTGCTAAACCCTGGATCGCTGAAAATGCGTAAATCCGTTTGGGAACTAAGTACTGAGTGTAGCCGTATGCTCGATAATAGCTACTTCGCCCCGTGTCATTGTTTTAAACAATGCAAATATGTGGTAAAAATAGGTTTTTTCGCTCTAACTCATTTGCATATCGCTGCAGCAACTCTTGAGGAATCGAACGGTATGTCGCAGATCATTGTAACACGTTCCTAAAACTTTTTATTGCATTTTACAACTAAGCCCTTTTTAAGGTATAAATATAAATAATGCTCTAAATAATAAAAATGTCGAATCCGAAGAAAACATGCATGTTTATATCATCAACCTGCATCATTTGAAATGTATTTCAGTGTGAGCAATTGTTTATTGCAATAGAAAAAAATTATTAAATAAATCATTGTTTATAACGGTTTTTTGTTTATAACTAAGTACCTATTTATTCGATTTTAATGCGCGACATCTCATTCGACGCGGAATTTCAGCAGTTAAAAATGACTTCAATATCATTTTGCTGCAGCGATATGCAAATGAGTTAGAGCGAAAAAACCTATTTTTACCACATATTTGCATTGTTTAAACAATGACACGGGGCGAAGTAGCTATTATCGAGCATACGGCTACACTCAGTACTCAGTTCCCAAACAGATTTACGGGTTTCCAGCGATCCAGGTTTTATGTTACAAAATGCACTAGGCAGAGGCTAGATTGCCTGCACTTATTAATAGCAAACCGCAAATTAAAAATCTCTTACGACGTTTTACACGCATTATCGACTTATTTGGAAAAGTTAATAGGAAGAGCCTTCTGTTGTAAAGTCAGAGCTCAGGCTGTCCATTCTCTCTGTAAAGGACACTGTTGCCGGATGAAAGTGTTTAGTTTTACATAATAGTGCATGAGCTCGAAAAAAAGTTAACGATAACGAGACAAAAATATCATTTGTACAAATTAATCTGCGCTTCTGGCAGCTGCGGTTAAAATAGGGGACACTGAACACATCCCTAACTGTTTTTGGTAGCTGGAACTGAACACACGCCCATCGCTGAGCGCACAATAATTATTCTTCTCTCTCTTTCAAGTAGTTTTGCTCATATTTTCCTTGTCGTACTTGTGTAAATCGTATGTCGCGAATAGACTTTTCGCAATCTGTATATCGTAACGATCGCTAAGATTTTTTCACATAATTGCAGCATAAGTGCTGCAACGAATTTGTGCAGTGCTCCTTACGCTTAGACATAATTATTAAGCGAGTGGGTAAAGTGGTTTGAGAACACAATCACTTTCCTCCTAAATATTTTTTAAGCTGAAATTATTTAACGGATAATTTTTTTTGTTTCTATTGTTTTTGAAGGTTATGGTGACTGAATAAATAATACTTTTAATGACTTCTTAGTAACAAATTACAAAAACTACTTACGCACTGGGCCCCTCCCAAGTCCAAGTGACTGTGTCCAGTTTATTAGGGTATCGAATACAAACTGGTTGTATTGGTACTCCAGGATAAAAAGCACCTGAAATAGAAAAAAAAACTTCAGTATAATTAGAAAATAGCGGACAAGTACAACTTGTTTATTAGAATAATTGAGTTTCTTTAAACTTGATTTACAATTTTATACCAACATGACACATCTTACTTACTTCGGTGGTTGAAAAAATTGGTCAAATATATATTATTAATAATAATCTTTATTCAGCTCTTGTTATACACATATATACATACAGCTCTTGTTGTACAATATTATTTATGGAAGAATAATGTAATACGTATACGACCTGGTGGCCTATTTATGACCTCACGGCTGCTGAATTAGTTATTTTTACTAAAAATGATTTAAATATATAATGTATTAAATTAAATTGATTCTTCAAATACACAAAACAATATTTCACTTAATTTATAAACAATAGTAAGATAACAATTACATATACATACACATACAATACATATACACTGTGTCCGTAAAGTATGGAACAAATTCATTTTTAGCTAAACAGACCATTTTAAGAAATAATCCTGAAACACGTCGATTTTTGATTTCAATTTACCGTATTTTAAAATAATATTCTAATATACAGGGTGAATTACTTTCGAGTAATGACGTCACCGTCATTTTTTTAAAATGGAACACCCCCATTTTGTTTCAATTTTCGGATTATTCTAGCTGAGCTGTTTCCAAAATGTATCACATGTTGATTCCAATTGGTACAGGGTGGACAAAAATACAATAGTTTTGTGTGTGCTGATAAAGTAACGCGTAACATTCTTTATTAGTTAAATTAACAATATTATCGAAAATACTTATTGTCTAGCGGCAATTGGTTTAAATGTAACATCCTTTAGTTTGTTACATTTTTAGATTGATAAAAATGACCTGTTTCCAAACATGTTTGGTACTTGTGGTCTAGCAGACAGAATATGAAAGAAATTATTTCTTATCAATTTAAATAAATATAGTTTAAAAAAACTAAAAAAACACGCTTTTGAAGAATGTTGGACTAAAAAGTTAAAAATAATTTTAAAAATTAAATTATGACAATACCTAGTACATAAACAATACTAGTTTAATTGAGGGAAATGCGTGGGGCGCTTGATATACGATATGCACAAAGTTCGATTTATTGTCTATAGATTTTTTCTTCAAGTTCTCGTTGATAGTATTATTAATTTCCAACAGAGGTGCATGAACGTATAATTCTTCTTCAACAACGCAATAAAATTTGAGGTGTGAAATTCTGAAACTTAATGTTGATGCAGATAGTACCTATATCGAGTTTCTAACAGAGGGCGGAGAGTTGTAAAATTAGCTCCGACTTGAAGAGAAAATTAACAGTTATTACTTCGATAACCAATCCAGTCTTGACGTGTGCACTTGCTGTTGAATTTAAAAAAAATATAAATTTAATTACTATAATTCAAATGATTTTATTCTTATTCTTAGTAAATATTTAAAATTGACTTGAATATCCAGCATTTACGTATAGCTTTTTGACTATCAAAAAATATTCATACTATCGTTCATAGTAAGCGTTGACATCGAATTCATATTCGATATTTACAATTGATATTTTTCTAAGTGAATTCTTTTGATTAACATGTATGTCCAGCATTTTAAGTATAGCTTTTCGATTGTCGAAAATATTCATACTGTCGCTCATAGTGAATGTCGACATCGAATTCGTTCGGTGCCAGAAGCAGCGGAGAGTTACATCCAGACATACAAACATACAAGCGAAGCTAATAAAAAGCATGTAAAAAAAACATAGTCGTCTAGTTTTTTGTGAAATGTCATTATTTGTTTAGTATCTTATTGATGTTCAGTGACAGTTTAGTTTGGTATTCGTGAATATTTTAATTATTGCTTATATTTAATTTGAAGTAGAAATGGTGTAAAACAAAATATTGAAATACTTATGAAGATTGGGTATGGAGACAGATCGCGAACTCAGATGGAAATGTGCAATTTGTTTAATGATAAATATCCAGAAAGACGTATAACGCGTTCAACAGTCAGTAAGATTGAAAATAAATTTCGAGAAACTGGTACAATAGAAAATGCAAGCAATGCAAATGCTGATACAGCATTAGATGTTTTACTTAGTTTTGAAGAAGATACGCACACTTCTGTGCGTAAAGTTAGTCGCGATATCCGTGTTAGCAAATCAACGGTACAAAAACTATTGAATCTTGAAAAATGACATCCTTATAAAATCAAACTAGTGCAGGAATGAAACGAAGATGACCCCGGTAGAAGAATCCAATTTTGCGAAAAAATGATGGATAAATGTCACCGAGACCCACCTTTGATACAAAACATTACTTTTTCTGATGAGGCCACTTTCACGTTAAATGGCGAGGTTATCCGTCAGAATTGTAGATACTATGCAAAAGAAAACCCCCACTGGATGCGTCAGCATCATACACAATACCCGCAAAAGGTAAATGTATGTGCTGGAATTGTAAGAAATCGAATCATCGGACCCTACTTTATCGAAGGTAATTTAAACGGGGCAACGTACCTTGAGTTTTTAAGGGGTATCTCGTACCTACTTTACGTAATTTGTTTTCCAGCAGACGTAATCCTGGAGGTTTCGATGAAAGTTTATGGTTTCAACAGGATGGTGCACCTCCACATTATGCTGTAGATGTTAGAAGGTACCTAGATGAAATGGTGGAACAGGTGGATTGGTAGACGTGGACCTATTGAATGGCCAGCGAGGTCACCAGATTTCAATCCTTTGGATTATTTTATGTGGGGCCATCTGAAGAATGTTGTGTATCAAACGAAACCAGCAAATATTGAAAAATTAAAAGAGATAATTCGGACAGCAATAAACAATATTTCTCAAGACACAATAAACAAGGTTCAACAAGAATTTGTACACCGTTTGGGTTACTGTCAAATACAGCAAGGGCTGCAGTTCGAACATTTATAAGGTCATGTATTTCATCATATTTTGTCCGCTAGACAAGTATTTTTGATAATATTGTGTTAATTTAACTAATAAAGAATGTTACGCGTTACTTTATGAGCACACACAAAACTATTGTATTTTTGTCCACCCTGTACCAATTGGAATCAGCTCAGCTAGAGTAATCCGAAAATTGAGACAAAATGGGGGTGTTCCATTTTAAAAAAATGACAGTGGCGTCATTACTCGAAAGTAATTCACCGTGTATATTAGATTATTATTTTAAAATACGGTAAATTAAAATCAAAAATCGACGTGTTTCAGGATTATTTCTTAAAATGGTCTGTTTAGCTAAAAAGAATTTGTTCCATACTTTACGGACACAGTGTATATGCTTATCCCACCGTAGGTGAGAGTCGAGTGTAACACCCAAGCATTTATATATACTTTTGTCTTTGAAGGCTAATTTCCTGATTGTTATAAGTGACATTAAGCTCATTAAAATCTGGCAATATGTTAATATAGCTTGCAAAAGGCAAAAAAAATGATTTACTATAGTTTATAGTAAGTTTTTTATGATTACACCAATCTATAATTTTTTTTAAGTCGTTTTCTGTTTTATATTTTAGTTCTTCCCAAGTATCTGCTTCATAGAAAATAGCAAAACTCATAATTTGGCCCGTAGTTGGTTGAGTTATTCACGTAAATTGAAAATAGTATAGGACCAACGACTGTCCCTTGTGGTACACCAGTTGTAATTAGTTTGCTTTTGCTAAGCTGATCTTATACTTTCACTTGTTGATATCGGTTTTTGAGGTAGTCTCCGAAAAGTTTTGATGCCATTCCTCGTATTCCTGCATCCTCCAAATCCAGCAATAACTGTTCATGATGTACAGTATCGAATGCCTTAGCCAAATCCAGGAAAATAGTTAAGTTTGGCTTATTAAGGTCCACCGAGTTATACATTCTTTTAGTTAATTCTAGAATTGCATCAGTTGTAGAGAGTCCCTCTCGAAATCCAAATCGTTTTGTAGAAATTATATTATATTTATTCAGATATTAATCTTAAGTTTAGAGCCTTCTCTACCACTTTTGCGAAAGTTGTGATTAAGGATATTGGTCTATAATTCGTCACCATTGTCTTATTGCCTTTTTTAAAAATTGGTATCACTAAAGATCTCTTGAGTTCCGTGGGAAATTCTCTTTTCAGAAATATTTCATTAACTAAGTGGGTCAAGAGTGGAGTAAATATTTCTAAATTCTCTTTTATTAATTCTGCTTGTATATCATCTATTCCCGTGTGATTTCTTGTTTGCTAGTGAGTTTATTATGTTTTTAATTTCTATATTTGTTAAAGGCAACAAAACAATTGAATTTTTCTGAACATTTCTCCTAGGTTGAGGCGTGTTTGGTGTGCTTATGATTTTTGCAAGAGTGATGCCTACTTCAGTAAAGTAATTGTTAAATGATTCTGCTAGATCTTTAGCCTCAACAGTCAGTTTTTTTTAACAATGAAGTATCCACCCAGATGACAATTGCTTCTGGTGTTCCGCAAGGCTCTGTACTTGGGCCTTTATTGTTTTTGCTATATATAAATGATTTATCAAAACTGAATATATCTGGGGTATTTACTATATTTGCTGATGATACAACATTTTGTGGCGTGATACTGATCCTGTTCGGTTACAGAGTTGTGTCAGCAGAGACGTTCTAAAAATAAAGGAATGGTGTGATTCAAACTTTTTAACACTTAATGTGTCTAAAACTAATATAGTATCATTTTGATGTGGGATAGATCATATATCTTTGAGTTCTGAGCCAATACAAAGTCTACAGACAAACAAATTTTACAATTATTGCGTCTCCGGTTGCGTTTTAATTCCGAATTGATAAGCAGTTTTATCGAGTAAGTTCACTTAAATAATAACCAATTAGGTCCTAAATTAGTGATTTATAGAAATGCAGTGCACACCGCCGGAAATTATGCAAGAGGCAAAAGAAGCAGCATTGGCCCTCGGGCCCTCAAAATCTGCCGAGAAATATTCTGTTGCCTATCGGCATTTTATTGAATGGTGCGACACAAAAGGTGTCAGCAAATATTCGGAGAATGTCCTTCTAGCTTATTTTAACTATTTCCTAAAAGAGAAGTGGAAATCCTCAACTCTCTGCATGGTCTCGGTATTCAATGGTTAAATCCGAATTAATTATTAAGCAAGGAGTGGATATTAGTCAATATTTAAAGTTTAAAGAGAGTTTAAGAAGAAAACCAATGAAGGTTATTGTGCCAAAAAGTCCAGGATATTTGGCAAAGAACAGTTTGAAATATTTTTTTGTGAAGCGCCAGACATAGTTCATCTGGGAATGAAGGTAATTTAATTTAAATTAATGTGTTTTAACAAAGGATATTTTTTTAATCAGATTGTTTTATTAATTGGAGTGTCTGGGGCATGCAGATGCGACGAAATGGTGAAAATGGGAACTCATGATATAGAAGATTTAGGAAATTTAATTGTTATAAAAATTCCCGACTCAAAAACCTAGACTACTAGACGTAGTATTCATCTTGTACGCGAAAATAAACAGAGCTCAAGATAGAAATTCAAAAAATGTTACAAAATTATTAAGGGTCAACTTTAATTTAGCTGAAATCAGTTATGGAAAAACTGTTGCCATGGCAGCCATTACCATGGTAACGGGTACACAAAAACGTAAATCATATGGTGAGGAAATGCGGGGTTGCCAAGTAGACCACTTCCGTTTAGCTGAAATCAGTTATGGAAAAACTGTTGCCATGGCAGTCATTGCCATGGTAACGGGTACACAGATAACTAAATCATATGGTGAGGAAATGCGTGGTTGCCAAGTTGACCCCACTCTCGTTTAGCTGAAATCAGTTATGGAAAAACTGTTGCCATGGTAACGGGTACACAAAAAACTAAATCATATGGTGAGGAAATGCGTGGTTGCCAAGTTGACCCCACTCTCGTTTAGCTGAAATCAGTTATGGAAAAACTGTTGCCATGGCAGTCATTGCCATGGTAACGGGTACACAAAAAACTAAATCATATGGTGAGGAAATGCGTGGTTGCCAAGTTGACCCCACTCTCGTTTAGCTGAAATCAGTTATGGAAAAACTGTTACCATATAATTTTTAAACAAATATCCCGTTTGGGTATTTTCATTTTATTGTATACTTCATACCATGAAACCATAACTTGAAAATTTATATCAGTGGCGTATATATACCGATATGCAACCTACAAAACATAAAACAGGATACAATACTTTGTATCATGGTTGCCAGCTGTAATCGACTACTTAAGAATCATGGTATTTTTCTACATTATTATTAAGATGCGATTGAATAACTTGATATCCAATACTTTGTAACGCGCATATCAAGATTCAAGAAGGGGAAGTGTGAATCCAATGATTATATTCTCTTCCTGAAAAATATTCAATACTTTGTAACGCGCATATCAAAATTCAAGAAGGAGAAGGGTGAATTCAATGATTATATTCCCCACCATATGATTTGGGTTTTTCTGTACCCGTTACCATGGCAATGACTGCCATGGCAACAGTTTTTCCATAACTGATTTCAGCTAAACGAAAGTGGTCAAACCGGCTCCGCGCATTTCCTCACCATATGATTTGGGTTTTTGTTTACTACTAATCACAACAATCGTTGCTATGACAACAGTTTTTCTATAACTGATTTCATCTAAACGAAAGTGGGGTCAACTTGGCAACCACGCCTTTCCTCACCATATGATTTAGGTTTTTGTGTACCTGTTACCATGGTAATGGCTGCCATGGCAACAGTTTTTCCATAACTGATTTCAGCTAAACGAAAGTGGTCAAACCGGCAACCGCGCATTTCCTCACCATATGATTTGGGTTTTTGTTTACTACTAATCGCAACAATCGTTGCCATGACAACAGTTTTTCCATAACTGATTTCAGCTAAACGAAAGTTGAGCCATTATTAATGTTTGTAAAAACTAATGTCATCGCTACAGCAGCCTCGCACCACCCACTTGCGCTAAAATAATGCATAGTGACGTGACGATTGAATAATATTATTATTTATATATACATTATATATACAATTATAGCAATGAAGAACTAGTTTTCCCACTAAATAGAGTTGAATAAAGTTTTATTTTTTGCATGAACGTAGAAAATAGTATATTGTATACCTAGGCGGTAAAGTGGCATTTTTCAGGCCGAAAGAAGATATGGACAGGCGAGGCACAGCCGAGCCTGGACACTTCTTGAGGCCTGAAAAAGCCCTTTACTGTCGTGGTTTCCACATAATTTTTTATCCTACACAATAGGTTTGTTCGTAGAACAGTCAGAAACCGTCAGACGCATGCGCATTTAAAAAAAAAGGGTTCGTAGAAACAATTTCACTGTTGCTGATTTAAAAATCCTTTGTTCGAAAAAAGAAATTTGAGATTTCGGATCAGTTGCCAACTATCAGAATAATTTGCTGACCGGGATCAAATTTTTAGTTTGAGCATGCGTATTGTGATGCTGTAGTAAGTGACAAGTGTAGTGACTTTTACTATTTTTCTGTTATTGTAAAAAAAACACGGAAATAGCGAACCGGTCAGTTTCTTCTAAAATAAAACGTGAGTAAAATCATTTGTATGTTGTAATACCGGACATAAAAAAAATCTCTGGCTTCTTATTAGGATGGCCAACGAATGACACACATACTACAAAATTATTTACTTATTCTTTATTTTTCTCAGATGTATGACAACGATTCAAGCTCTTCAAGTGATGAAGAACTTTTAGTTAATTTGTATCAAAGAGCTAAGCAGAAAAATGAAAATTATTTGCAAATAATAGTTCCCAATTATAGTGATATAGAATTCAAGGAACATTTTAGAGTTAGCCGACATGTTGCTACCACTATAATAGAGAGATTTGAACAGCCGGAGTATTATTTTCATCAGGCTGGCGAATTTGGGAAACTAAGTGCATCTGATTTCACTTTAAGTTTTCTGTGGTATGCTGCACATGAGGCAGCTTCATATAGGGATGTTGCAGACTGTTTCGGGATAGCCATAAGCACCCTGAGAAATATTATTGAAAGGCTCAGCTATTTTTTGAGTGAGTAGATTAATGATTAAATTTCTGGCGAAAACTTATGAAAGTTGCGTTCACTTTGAAATCTCCGGCTGTCACTGTCGTGATGTCAAAATTTTCCACCCGTTCGTACAACAAAAATTGCCAATCGGTTTACAACGAATCACAAACGAAATGTCAGAGTTTGACAAATTTCCAATCGATTGGAAATTCTTTCTACGAACAAACCTAATAATTATTGGTAATATTTTTTCTATAAAAATTTTATTTTATGATATGAAATTCATTACCGTTTTTATCCTACACAATAATTGTTACATTATTTCATCTGATTCAGGCTCCATAACTGACAAGATAACAAATATAAAAATATGACAACTTATGATTGAATTTGCAGACATTGACAACTACTGCTAACAATTTTATTTTTATACTGACGTTTAATGGTGTTGTTTATTTTAAGCGATTCCTTTTTGTTTTTTCTGAATATGATGTGATTGAAATCGCTTATGCTATTTTAAGTGGGATATCAATCAAATTAGCAATTTTTATTTAATTTGTCAATGGGGCGTTAAACCGATATCCGGCTTTTGGTATTTTAATAAAGTATATTGGTACTACTTTGCAAAAATTAATTAAAAAATGTTTTAAGCCGAATATTTTAGGAGAAAACTGGAAATTAAGAATTCCTGAATGTTTGCAACCTTCACTACAGATACGTCACCTCACTAAATATGAATAGCCACTTTCTGATCTAGATGTTTTATGAATCAATATCCAGTTACAAAAAGGCCATTCGAATTTGAAGTTTGAAGAACTGTCAAAAACTATAATATACAAGTTGCGTTCGTTATTTGAGTCCGATCAATCTATTTAATCTGAATCGTTCGTTTATTACATCTAGAGGTAGGGGAGGTAAATCTGAACTGTTCGGTAATTCAGCTCAGATCAGTCCGAGGTAAATCTGTTTGCTCGGAATATTTTGACCGACGAGAAAGATTTATCTGTTTAACTGTCACGTTATGAGGTTATGTTATAGTCACTACTGTCATTAGTAAATCTCGTAGTGTTTGTTGACCGTTAATAGCGACCAAAATTGCCTCAGTGGTAGACATAGCTGTAACTAATGAATAATAAAATCTAAAACACTAAAAGATCGAAAACATCAAGCAAAAAAAATCGTAGTCCGTTAATGAAAGACAGAGGTTAGTAGTTTGTTTAGATCTGGTTGGTCGGGCCGTTCGTTAATAGCAATTTCCTCAGATTAATATGTGATCACGTGACCAAAAATCCGTAGCTATTATATGATTGTTTTGGTTTTGTTTACAGTTTATTCGAGTTTGACGTTTAAATATTATAAACAAATTGTGTTAACATTTTTTTGAATAAGTTAAGTTACTTTTTCTCCATCATTTTTAAAGTTGGAATAATGTCAATATCGTATAAATCTTGTTTTGTATCATACTGCACGAACACAACAGTTACAACGCCTGGTGAAAAGTTTGTAACTGTGCCTGCAGTAACAGTTAAAAGAAAATTATGGTTTGAGGCTGCTAGAAGAAAATGTAAACAGACTAAAACTAATTATTATTGCTGTGAAGATCTTCTTCAATCAAAAAGCTAAAATTAGATGAACTGGTAGTCCCAAATGAACCTGTTTTAACAGAGGATTCTCATGATTATGTTGTTGGTATATTCAAACCTCCTCGGCAATTATCAATCAATACCAACAAACAAGTTCCTTAGAAGCGAAAAGTGTTGGTGTTAGTTGTCGGTTAACATCTCTAATGATATCGATAAAATTTATAAAACAATGTAATAGCCGTAAACATAAATCGGATGTAAAAAAAATTCCTGAGTCACTATAACAGCAATATGACCTAAGCATAACCTATAAGTACTTAATCACATCAGAATTGTGGTCCTATGTCAACTCTTATGTAGCTAACTTCTCTTTTAGTAAGCAAACGTCACATCAGAAATGGCGGATTATTTAAAATATCCAAAAGTTGAATTTTCAAATCGGCATAAAAACCTTGTAAAAATGAAAATATTCAAAATAATTGATTCCCCATCATGATTTTGTCCACCACTCACTATTAACATTGAGAAAACATCATATTTTTGTTAAGTTTAACACCCCATTGGGGCTCCAGCTAGGGTAGAAACGTAAAATTTATTTTCACTCCTAGGCTTAGAAAGGGTTACTTTCTCGCCTCCGTAAAGCTGGTAAAATTCAACTTTCTCATAGTGTAGGTTAAAAAAATATTTATGAAATTGAATTCACTTTAACGCAGTTGGAAAGGACACTTTACCTAAAAGCCTCCTTTTCACAAAGTCGACTTTACTAACATATTATTATTGAACCGGCCCTAAGGCTAGTCTGTGTTGTCAGCCCAAGTTTTGTCACTCTCCAATATGCACATTTTCATTTCAACATCCACTCGCTCTTATTGGAAAGCCACTTATAAGACGTGTTCAAAAAATCAGGAAGTATTGTGCAATCTGTGATAATAATTATTTTGTATAATGAATAGGTATTACAGATTAACATCGTCGGCAATTAGATTGAAATTTGATGATAAGAACGGTTATATAAATAAACGTTGTATTTTTGCTGTGATGATATAATAATAATAATAACGTTTACTTACAAAAAGAGTTACAAGGTAACAATACTAAATACAACAATAAAAAATCTACAAATAAACAATATATACCCACAATAGTTCTAAAATTGCCCACAGGAAAAATGTTGTGAATATTTGCATATTAGCATTTAGCTACTAAAACTAATAAATATATCAAAAAGATAAAAACAAAGAAATAGCACAAATATTGTGTGTATATTTACACGCACAAAACCATTTGGCAAATAAAAATAGTTATTTATGATACAAGTGCGTGAAGTTGCGAAAAAGGCACTTGCTACGCTCGTGCCTTGCATTTTCGCAACTCGTGCGCAAAAGTAGTTCACGCACAAATGTCATACAAAACTTTATCTACGACCACATGAAGAAAAAATAAAAAAATGTGCTTTGAAGGGGTTAAAAAAAAAATAAATTTTCTATAAACAAATATATACACATTACACACCGAATTCTAATTATTTAAATTACCTAATATTCACAGTAAAATGAGGACAATTATTCAAATGACTAATTATAACATTGGGTAATTTGTCTTTTTTTAAAGTAACTTGGTTACAAGACAATAATTGAGATGTTAAATTAGATGTTGAAGGTGTATCAATATCGATGAAATCGTTCGATTTGGGCTGTGAGATTGAAGAATTTTCTACCAGATTTTAACATTGAATAATGTGACCATAAAGTAGATGATTTCAATTGTATTGACTTTTCGGAAAAATATGCTATTGGAACATTTTCGGTGTAATTCTTGACTTTTTTAATGTTATACCAATCTAAAAAATCAGCATGAGATTTCGTGTACATTTTTTGAGATTTCTGTGGAACCAGATTATTAATTGCATTTCCGGCAATTTCGGCAATTTCAGGTGGAGTGTAATCCGAAGAAATGCATTCTTCGCGAGGTTCTTCCATTTAAAATAAGTGTAATTAAAATTTCAAATATAACAAAATAGCTATTTCACTATGTCTGACACTTCTATCAAATTTACTGACAGCACAAAAGCTATTTCGACTAATTCCGGAGGTGTACATTGAAATTCTTGTTCTTGAGACATTTTTACAATACACTTTTCAAAACTGACAAACATCAAATTAAATAAAAATTAAATGACAGTTCCTACCTACTTGGTTACAACGCCCATAATAAGACGTTGCTATCGTTTCTCATTATTTTGTTACTAGTACAATAATGAGCGTTCATTATTTTACTAGTAAAAGAATAGGTTATTTCTAAGATCAGTGCTTCCGAAACTAATATAGATATTATTATACTCTTGAAGAAAAAGGTAATTTGTTTGTTGTTTGTTGTTCGTTGTCTAATGTCTGAACTAACTAATGTCTCTACTTTTCCATGACATTTCTATATTTTTCGATGACATTTGTAGACTTTTATGTAAAGAAAAATAAGAAGACATAATATATATCTGGAATCATCTAGAAATGTAATCGAAAAGTCGACATAACGTATTGTCTTTTTGAAGTTGTCAACTGCTGGCTAAACAATTGAACGTCATTCTGTCACATTCACTCATTCACTTTTCATATTAAAAAAGTATTTTTTTTTTTCATTTAATTTTCTTCTATACAAACCTTCTTCTGACAATAACGAACACATAAAAGAAAGATTTATCCAATTTGGTGCATTCGATCAAAAGTGATGCGCTTACAAACATTTCGGTGATTCATTTTTATTCATATCTAGTTGTAGATAAATTTGTTGTTTTTCCCAGAACCTTGTGTTAAATTTAATAAATGAACACATTAGAATTTTTATCATAACTTTCCTGACATTCAAGGTGATTATGCAGATTTAGACCACTTGTCCATGAACTTAATTTTGAATATATGGAGCACTACCTACTTGAAAATTTTATGAACTAAAACAAAAGAAAAAAATATTGTGTGGTTTTAAATGAAAATATTTATCGAAGGCAATTAACTGAAAATTTTCGGAAAATTATTGATTGTATTCTAAAAAATTATAGCTTTTTGTTTTGCTTTATATATGTTTTGTTTTTAAGTTAAGTAGGTATGTCATAGAATCTGGTATATTTTTTAACGATTTTAAATAGTTGTTCATGTTTTGTATTTTTATGTTGTATAGAAGTGGATTTGTTTTATTCTATTCATATTTATATATATGTATTTGCAAATTTTTGATAAATTGCAAATATTTTATTCTATTGTAATCAATGATTCTAGCCGTTTTATCCTTCTCCTGCAGTAGTATCGCTGCCCTCTCTATCGCTGCTAGCCAGTATCAGTAGCTCTTTATAAAAAATATATTTTGTCATCGTTATTATGAATAAATTCAATAGATGTAGCGTTATTAACCATATACATTGTGACCCATTTAAAATGGAACCACCTCTGTAAAATACGCATTTTTCAATCAATCTCAAAAAAATTTTTTTTTAATATTAACGGTTAAAAACTGTATCTTCACACAAATTTTCATAACTCTAGTTTAATTTCCAAGGCCCTCTATGTTTTTTTTTTATTTGTCAAAAATGGCAAAAGTTTATTAGGCAATTTTTGTTTTAAAAGTTGACTACACTACTAAATTTGTAGTCGTCAGAAATAAAAACTACCAAACTTTCATGATAAAATATTGGTTAGCAACGAAGTTACAATAATTTTCATTTTTGAAACAAAGTATGTGATTATAATTTTTATTTAGATTATAGACTTATGTCAAATTCGGCAACACTGTTGATACAAAGTAGAACACTCGTGAATGCTTACAGTGAAAATCCGAAATCAATAGCTTATTTCGTTCTACAGTTATAACTAATGAAAATATGGTAAAATGAACGATTTGTGGGGGAAGGGATAAAAATCTGACTACGCCACTGGATTTGTAAATTATTGTATAATTTAATTAAATATAGGTCATAAATGGATTCTAAAATGGAAGAAATATAATTTACAAATCCATTGGCGTAGTCAGATTTTTATTACAAAATCCTCTACCATTTTAGAATTAATAAGGATCTTAAAACTCACTAAATCATAGAGACGAGGATACAAAATACACATTAACTCATTTTTATCAGTTCGTGGAAACGCAACATAGTGAATTTTGTGCGTCGACATGTCGTGACAAATATGACTTAGTTAGTTTTATGTGTCAAAGCACATTGGGTTTTTTTAATTTTAAAAAATTGTTTATTCTAAAATTAAATCAAAGCAAAGGAAATTGACAAGGCTAGATCTTAGAATGACCCATTTTCTGCTGTGTCGCCTATGTACTATTAGTAGACAAGTAAACATGTACAATTTAACAATTTACGAAACTTCACAACCGCACAAAACCTACTGTTTTGCCTGGATTGAATTAAATGGAAAACAAGGCAGCTCAAAAATTGGTACGTGTTTGTACAAATGGTTTGAAGGAATGAACCCCTAAGTAAAACGCATCACGGTTTTTTCTGATACATGTGGAGGTCAGAACAGGAACCAGAATATTGTTCCGCTTTTTTCATACCTTGTTCAAAAAACCTCCATAGGCGTGATTGGACATGAGTTTTTGGAAAGTGGCCACACGTACATGAAGGGAGGTTGACTCCATGCACAGTGCCATTTAAAAAGAAAATAAATGTCAACATGTTTATGTTGTGAATGACTGGCTAAAAATTTTTAGAAGGGTAAGGTCTAGGCGTAACCGAAATAAAACTTATGTCCCGTACATTACTAAAGAACTGAATTTTAATGATTTCTTAGACTTAAAAGACTTGTCGAAAGAGTTGTTAAAAAATAAATTATTTGATTGTGATAATGAGAAAGTTAATTGGCTCAAAGTCAAATGTTTTAGATTTAAAAAATTACAGCAAAATTTTGTAGAATATAATATATAGACTATTTCGGTGATTACAAAAAAATCAACTTCGAAGGACGATCACGTACTGAAAACACCGACGATACTGAGCTTGAACTGAAAAAATTGTATCAAAAAGCTTTACCCATATCTGTTAACAAAAAGCAGATCTTCTTAAGCTTTGCGAAAAAGAAGTTATTCCAAGTGAATACCATGGATGGTATAGGCAGGGCCTATTTTACCATAAGGCCCGGACCTTGGGCCCGGTGGTCTGGGGGGCCCGTTAAAGGTTGTAAAATATTCATAATTTCAAATGTAAATTTACATAGCAGAGAAAAAAAAACAGTTACCTCTGATAAGGAATAAGGAAAATAGAATTAAATAAAATAAGCTTTAGATTAATTACATTTATTAAATTTTGTTTATGTAAATTTTATTCTCGGTTTTGTTAAAAAAAATAATTTATTTTTTAAAATTAGAATTAATTGTTGTTTTTTTTCATTATTCATTTTGTTGAATATAATAATGTTTATTTATTTTTTAAAATTATTAAAAAAATAAAAATAATTGTTTTATTTTTTAACCCAAACTAACAAGAGAATTTTTGAATTCTATTGGAAAAGAGGGCCCGAATTTTTTCTTGTGCCTTAGGGCCCGACCAGATGAAAAATAGGCCCTGGGTATAGGTCACTACCAACGTCTTCTACAGCTAGGGATGTGATTCCAGAATCTGAAGATCTCGACAAAGATTATGATTGAGTGATTAGGTAGTTTTTCATGTTGTATGAAGATTAAGAATCTGTATTTTATTCAATAAAATTAATGCTGACTTTCTAAAAGATTTTGTATACTCATCCATTACGAAAAATCTCACTTTTTAAAAAATTTGTTGGGAAAGTAATAACAACTGGTGGAAAAATCATTGACAATAACATTAAATCTTGTATTTTTGTCTAGTAGCACAACAAAAATTAGAAAAACATAACCTCCTTTACAAATTAGATAATGATAAAACATGAGTTTTTTAACGCCATTTTCTCGAAATGACCTATTTTAACTTGATGAGTTTTTGCAGCAAGCCAACGATATCATTAGTAAGTACCTAATTATTACAGTATTGAGCCGATTTTACGGAGATCATTCAATTGGGCCAAAATACCTTCTATAATCCGTTACTGGAAATGGGTATTAACTAGGTATTTTTTTTTTCCTCAGTTAATGGCACTGGCTATTCTAGGTACTGCTAAACAATGAAAGAAGAGCAAAAGATGTGGGACCTTGATAATCTTGTTGAAGAAACCATAGAACCTTTAGTAATTACAGTGACAATGTCTGATTCGGATGAGAGTGATGAAATTTTTTAATAATAAAATTGTTTGTTTTGTGTATATATATTTTTATTATATTGTGAATATATGTATATTTGTATTATACAGTGATGGGCAAATATGTGGAACCAAGTAAATATCTCTGGAATTATTAGAGATATCAAAATGAAATTTGGAAGGTGGATACTACAGTAGATTGCCTATTTGTTTTCATATTTTTTAACAATTTTGAACTTCCGGTTTTACCGAAAGTAATGTCGATTTTAAAATTTGCAATGGAACACCCTGTATATTATTTTAGTTTCGGATGAAACATTTTATTACGAATACAAAAATATCGAGTTCGATATTTTTTATTTCAATACCTACCGAGATATTAACAGAAAAGTAACTAAGGAAAGGAAAAATCTAATATCCATTAAAGAAATAATCATAATTATTAAATGAAACTAAGTGATTTTCAAAACATTGAAACTTAACTAAACTAAAATCAATGTATTAGATGTTCAAACTGAGCACCGTTTACTTCTTGACAATAGGCAAGTCAGTTTGTAAATTCTCTAGTAACATTAGCTATTACTTCTGGTGGAATTCTCTGGATCTCTTGAGTTATTGTTGCAGCTAATTCTTGCAAATTATTTGGTCCATCAACATAAACCTTAGACTTTAAATAACCCCACAGAAAATAGTCTAGTGGATTAAAGTCGGGACTTCGTGCAGGCCATTCATAAGTACCCCTTCTTCCAATCCATCTGTGATGAAATGTCCTATCTAAATGTTCTCGAACAATGCGAGCGTAATGGGGTGGTGCTCCATCCTGCTGAAACCAGATATTATTTGGTAATTGTCCATTCACCTCCAATGCCGGAATCACTTGTGTCTCCAAGAGCTGTAAATAACTATCTCCGTTTAAAATTTCTTGTAAGAAGAAGGGTCCCACGATTCTGTTGTTATAAATGCCGGCCCAAACGTTCAATTTTTGGGGATGTTGTGTATGAGCCTCTTGTACCCAATGAGGATTACTTTGCGCCCAGTAGCGGCAGTTATGTCGATTAACCGTACCGTTTAAAGAAAATGTAGCCTCGTCTGAAAACACCACATTTCTTATAAAATTATTATCACGGTTGCAAATATCCATCATCGTTTCACAACATTGTAAACGTCTGTCGAAATCGTCTTCGGATAGTTCTTGAACGAGGCGAATTCTGTATGGATGATATTTTTCCCGCCTTAATATCCTTCCTATTGAACGACTGCTAATTCCATGCACATTGGCGAGGATAAGGTAAGGTAGTGGATAAGTGAGGATTTTCTTCCAAAGATATAGCAGCATTTTGAGCTACATCTTCATTACTTTCACTTTTTAACCGTCCACTTTTTGGTAAATTGCTAACTTTTCCACTTGTGTCGTACCTTCGCAAAGTTTTCGTCACTACTGAACGGGATATTTGAGCATTCGGATGAACAATGTTAAAAAGGTCACAAACTTCTTGATGCGTCCTTTTCCTCTCCCCATACCCAATCATCATTAATGTTTCTATTCTTTCTCTTTCACTTAATTCGACCATTTTACGATCAAATTGAAACAATACAATCTTTTTACGTTCAAATACAAACTCTAATAACTTATTTTGACAACTACTGTCACTTCTACAATGAATTTCATGGACTACTAGCTACCATCAAATTTTTCCTTTCCTTAGTTACTTTTCTGTTAATATCTCGGTAGGTATTGAAATAAAAAATATCGAACCCGATATTTTTGTATTCGTAATAAAATGTTTCATCAGAAACTGAAATAATATACAGGGTGTTCCATTGCAAATTTTAAAATCGACATTACTTCCGGTAAAACCGGAAGTTCAAAATTGTTAAAAAATATGAAAACAAATAGGCAATCTACTGTAGTATCCACCTTCCAAATTTCATTTTGATATGTCTAATAATTCCAGAGATATTTACTTGGTTCCACATTTTTGCCCATCACTGTATATATTTTCTATTGTAATGTTAATGTGATGAAATAATTAAGAAATACATTTCTTTTTAAATCTATGGTTTTATTTGCTGCTTTTAACCAACTACTTTTGATGGATATTTAACCAACGTTAAACTTGAGGGGCGCTATTGTATCGTTATGTAAACCAAAAAGTGTGTTTTATTATCACTGTATGAAAATATGTCAGAATAGTTTGGTTACACTTAGGTAGGTATGCAAAAATAACGTGTCATAATAATTTCTAAAATTTTTTCTTATTTTCTTGGGAATCAAACCACAATAATGTTTTTTTTTATTTTTTTATTTCAACGTTTCGGTAGCGTTCCAGCTACCGTTGTCAAGATTAACTAATAATGAATAAATGAAAAATTTTTGGTCCCTATCTGACACAACGAAAAAAATTTGACAACTAGACAATCAATAATATTTTGAAGTTTAAGACTACAAAACTTTGTTGTCAAATTTTATTAAGGTCCATTCATAGTAGATCACACCTCTGGTAAAATAAGAAATAAAATATTTCATTTCATGACATTCTAACGATATGTAGTCCGCTAGAAATGGAATCCAGTGAAGTGCACGTTCCAGGAACGGTTTTTATTGGGATAGCGCTTTTTTCTTGCTTATTTTGGAAATTTTGTTAATATAAACGCGTTTGTTGTTACTTTTTTGTGTATGATTATTTTGTTTTCAAAATATGTATAACTCAGTTTGGTGATTTTGTGTATTGAAGTGTGTATCGATTAACAACCATTCCAAAGATAAATCATAAGAAAACCTGGATAAAAACTTATGATGCTGTCCTGATAACGCCGGTAATTGATTATTGGAAATTTCTCTTTCTAACATTGGTAACCAAATTTGACTACATTCGGCTGAAATACTAGCTACACATTTATCTGAATTTAGTTGTATTAAAGCACTTTCTTTGATTTTTCGTCTTTTATTATTGGGCTCTTTCAATATTATTTTTGTCGAATCCCATTGAATTTTATGCCCCTCTTCCCAAGCATGTTTGCAAATACCTGACTTAAAGAACTCTCTATCTTTGATATACTTTTTATGTTCATTTATTCGGACTTTCAATGGTCTAGATGTTTCACCTAAATAGAATTTGTCGCATTCACAAGATATCTGATATATGCAGTTTTTTGAAGATTGTTCTTCATTTTTTGGTTTCGTTTTTGTTAGTATAGATCTCAACGTATTAGTTTTGAAGCTAGTTCGAATATTGAATTGATTACCAATTTTCTTAATTCTTTCTGATAAACCCTTAACATACGGTATTGTCAAGTTTTTAAAAATTATGTTAGCTGAATTATTAATATTATTGTTATTGTTATGGGGTATTAACAATGAGCCCTTCTCTATATTCTTAATCTCTTTATTCACAAATTCTGCCGGGTAATTATTGGCATTTAAAACATTTTTCAGCAAAGTTTTCTCCTTTGTGAATTGATTATCGTTAGAACAAATAATGTTTGCCCTATCGTATAAAGATTTTACTATTCCTTTTTTAACGCTTATAGAATGATTTGAATCAAAATTCAAATACCTATTAGTGTGTGTTGGCTTACGGTAAACACTTGTTTCATACTCTGTAGGTGTTTTATTAATAAGAACATCTAAAAATGGTAAAAAATTGTTATTTTCAATTTCAATTTCAAATTTGATGGATTTTTCTCCTTCATTTATGTTTGTTAAAAAATCATTCAGAGATACTAAGTCGTAAGGCCATATTGCAAAAATGTCGTCAACATATCTCCACCAGACAATTGGTTTTAATTTTTGATTATTTACTATTTTGGTTTCAAAATGTTCCATGTAAATATTCGATAGAATTGGTGAGAGGCAAGAGCCCATGGCAAGACCAAAATGCTGTTCATAAAAATCATTATTGAATTGAAAATATGTTTTTGTTATACATAATTTTAATAATGCTATTATTGCTGTTACGCTCAATTTGGTCCTTTCTGTAAGGGTCTGATCAATTTCTAATTTTGATTTGACAAGTTCTATTGTTTTCTGTACCGGTACATTTGTGAAGAGACTAACTACATCAAAACTGACCAAATAATGGCTTTTGTTGAACTTTAAATCTGACAGTTTTTCTAAAAAATGATTACTATTTTTGATGTATGAATCTGTCTGTCCTGCGAGGGGTTCAATGATTTTTAATATATGATTTGATAGTTTGCTGCATGGGGAATTAATAGTGCTACAAATTGGTCGTAATGGTATGTTTTGTTTATGAATTTTTGGTAGACCATAAAAATGTGGTGGTTTACTGTATTTAGGTGTTAACATTGTTCTTTCACGGCTAGCAAGTTCGTTCTTGAATTTGAAAAGTGTCTTATAAATTTTGTTTTCAATTGATTTGGTAGGATCATTTGGTAGCTTAGTATAAGGGACATTTATTAATAAATCCATTACTTTTGAATCATAATCAACTTTGTTTAAAATTACAGTAGAATTGCCCTTATCAGCCGGTAAAATAATAATAGAATCATCTCCTTTGAGATTTTTAATTGATTTTTGTTCTGCTTTTGTAGTATTGTTTTTTAAATGAATAGATTTTTCTAATATGACTTTACAACGTACTCTATATTCTTCTCTTTCGTGTTCAGGTAATTCACTACTTACTTGTTCTATTGAACTTATTATGTCTAATTTTGGTGTTGATTTTGGGGTCAAAGCAAAATTTAATCCTTTTGAAAGAACTAATACATCTGAAGAATTTAAAGTTTTGTTTGATAAATTAATAATTGTGTTTGGTACATTGTTTTGTTGATAATTATTCAGTTCTTGTTGAATTTTTTGTTCAAATAATATTTCAAACTTTCGGATTTGAATTTGTTTTTGTTTTTCATACGTTGTAGTATATATTATATTTATATTTGATATTATTTTATCAAAGTCAATTTTAGTTACCGTATCAAAAAGAAAATCCTCAATACCTACGATATCTTGTTCGATATTGAATACTTTATATCTATGGTGCTGAAGGCGTTCTCATTATTAGTTAATCTTGACAACGGTAGCTGGAACGCTACCGAAACGTTGAAATAAAAAAATAAAAAAAAACATTATTGTGGTTTGATTCCCAAGAAAATAAGAAAAAATAACAAGTAATGCCACAAGGAACTTATAGAAGAAATTTCTAAAATATTAGAATAAGGCAGTCATATTATTATTAAAATCTACATCTATTGTAAATATATAAAAACAAATTTTATTTATAATTTTAATCATTGCACTTCTTAATTTTTCACAATTTTGTATGCTGCTTCTTTTTAATAAAGCAAAATAAAGAATATTTGTTTGTTACTTTTTTTAAATAATTATTATCTTTATCTTCGGCTTTTTATATAACTTTTAGATCTTTAGGATTCTTTTTTGTAATTTATTAAATACCTACCAACCATACTTCAGCCTATACTTTTAAACTTTTATCTAATAGAAAAAATCCAGATATATAAATTTATCCTAATACCAAATTATTTAACAGAATAAAAAAACTGTAAGACCCATCCCTACTCGGCAAAACTCTTAAACTGACTGCACGACACTGGCCACCGTCTTATCATATTAATGAATCCCCATCCATTGTTGTGAAATTTACGACCCTATTGTATTTGAGGCGATACAGGACGTGTCGATTTAATTTTGGTAAAACCAACCTGTTTTATCATTTTATTACACATAGAAAAAAAGAAAGACTCATCCTATATTTATAGTACTTTTGAATAAATAATAAGGCACTTTGCTTCTACGGAAAAGGAAAAGGAAATACAGTATAACAAAACTAACCTGGAATTCACACCTGATAGACAAAACATCACAGTATACGGAACGTATACAGTGGTAAGACCCAGGGTAACATAAGATGCCTCAGTCTAGTAGCCAAAAACAGATCCAATAAAATCTGGAGCTATCAAAACTTCCGGGTTTGCTTGTCTGTGGATAACGGATGCGATGAAAAGCAGCCCTACTGCAGTAATGGAAACCATACTCAATCTCCCGCCTCTAGCTTTGCATGTCAAAGTGGAAGCAAGACTAGCTGCATATAGCCTTGAATGCAATGGGAATTGGCATGAAGGAACCACCATCTACAGTTATTCCAGAGTAGCAGATGCAATTACAAATCCGCTTCTTGGAATGAGGTGATACCAAAATTAGTAACAACCAAGCATACAACATACAGCTAAATTGGAATGTGCTAGATACAAGCAGGAATGGAACGCTGGTGTGGTACACTGAAGAATCTAAACCTGATAGAGAGAAAGGAGTTGGAGTCCTTCGTGCTAAGCCCATGTGCAATGTTTACGCATCTTTGAGGAAGTTTGAATCCGTATTCTAGGCGGAAATCTACGGTATCAACACGTGTTTGCAAATGAACATCGAAAGGGGGTACAGAGACCAAAAAATTCCGATTAGCATTAAGTATATCAGTGGATTCAAACAAAACATGAGACATACTGGAACTGCGCGTCTTATGAGAAATACAGCAAATTTCTGGTCAAAAAACCCTCGGTGTTGCTTACCAACGGAATATTAAACCTAAGTAGGTGTCTCTCTGGTCACTGTATCCTAAGGAAAATTTGCATACAATTGGCATATATTATAATATTATATTTTAATACACTGGAGATATGAACTGCTGAGACTCGCCCAATATTTCTCGAAGTAAGACCTTGTGATAAGATTGTCTGATTATGACAATATAAATCAATGATATTTCTATTACGATGGAAATAATGTTTGGATTTTAACAAACTTGAGCTCAGCCGAGAAAGAAATAACCACATTATATTAAGTTTTGATGACTATTTCACTAGAGTAAATTGATAACTGACAAAATTTGAACTGGCAATTTTTTGTCTTGTCGCGGCAATTTTTGGATGTTTAATATATCAATCTTTGTGATAAAATTCAATATGAAATCTTTGTTAGTGGTTTCTAAGGAAACTAAGTTGTTTATTTATTTATTTAACTGTCTAAAAATTATTAAAACTGTTTCATAAATTTAAATAAGTATTATTAACATTAATAATACAAGATTTGGAAATAATTCAATTAATGAAATAGAGAGTACAATTAGGCAAAGTATACCGCGAAATACAATGAAGACAAAAAAGTCTGCGTGGGAACAGTTTAGAATGTTTCTGGACGCACGTAATTATACGTTAGAAAAGGATACTTCTGAACAAATAGCAAAAATTCTTGAAGATTATGGTTCTAACATGAAAAAAAGAGATGGAACTGATTATACTGAAGCTAGTGTGAAAACACTTTGGAATACGACTGCTCAAATGGTTCAGGAAAAATATTTTCTAGAATTTAACATCAAAATTGATCAATTTAAAGATATTACCTATAAATGTGCTAGATTGGCCAGGGATACAAAACGTAAAAAGCTTCAGGCTGAACCTGAAATCAGAAAAAGAAGTTCTACTGCGTTTACCAAAGGAGAATTAATGGAAATGGTAGAAAGCTATTCTGAAGATAATCCTGATGGGTTACAAAAAAAGTTTTTTCATTTATGTTCGTTCGAATTAGCATGGCGTGGAAATGAAGCTGCTAATTGTGATATTAATTACTTTAAAAAAGAATATGATAATAAAGGTAATTTTACTGGCAGGGTAGAATATAATCCAATCTTTTCCAAAACGACACAAAAAGTATCAAAAACTTTATCTGGCAGTAAGTGGCTGGTAAGAAATAATGCTAACAACAATTTGTGTCCCGTTCGTTTATTTTTAAAAATTATTGAAAAAAGAGAATCCAATCCTTATCTAACAACAACAAGATTATTTGTAACAGTGCATCCAAATTGGGAGAAAGGAATATGGTACAAAAATTCACCATTGAGAATTAATACAATTTCAAAGTGGACGAAAATATCGGCAGATTAAATTGGTATAGACACAAAAAAAATAAAAATAACCAATCATTCACATAGAGCTTCTGCAATATCTTCATTAGCAAAAGAAGGAGTTGGTGAACAAGAAGTAATTAAGCTTACAGGACATTCTTCTGCCCATTCTTTGAAACCATATTTACAATTAAATGAAGAACACCATTTCCAACTTATAGAGAACCTTCGAGAAAATAAAAATAAAGAAAAGGAATCCTCAGTTTCTAACTTAAATTCATCAAAGGTTATGCTACAACGTACAATTATAATAATTGTACTTTTTACATAAATAAGTAATTTTTTTTCCATTATGTTATTATTTTTTTGGCTTTGTATAATTGAAGTTTGCAATAAATAAAACGTTTAAACATATGACTTTTTAGTTTTTCTCTCGTGAAATAGTCATGTCGAATACCACTCAATTAAAAATTTTGTAAGGTAAAATTTTTCTCTTATTCTAGTTTGTTGCTTTTGGGTAATTTTGCTCATGACATTTAATCCAAAACCACTGGCCTGACGGCTCGTGGTTTTGTTAAAAATGTCATTCGCAAAATTGTCAAGCAACAAACTTTCATGACAATAGAAACATTTTGCCGACAAAATTTTCACTCTCGTGGTATTATATATGAAAATACACCAGATGGTTTGCAAAAAAAATGTTATCAAATGTGTGCTGTGGAATTGGCATGGCGTGGTAATGAAGCAGCTTTTTGCTTACCCGACTATTTCATAAAGGAATTCGACAATTATGGTCAAACTACGGGACGTATCGAATACAATCCAATGTTCTCAAAAACATCACAAGGTGGAGAACAACGCACCACTGATTCTAAATGGTTGGCTCCGTATAAAGAATTTGCGAATAAGTGCCCAGTACGTCTCTTGGAAAAACTGTTGAGCAAAAGAACGCCAAATATCACAACCAATCGTCTTTTTTTAACACCTAATATTGATTGGCAGAAAACAGGGAAATGGTTCAAAAATTGCCTTGTTGGTTTGAATCAATTGAGTAAATGGACACGTACAGCAGCCGAAAGTATCGGAATAGATACGAAAAAAAGAAAAATTACGAATCATTCAAATCGCTCCTCTGCTGTGAGTATCTTGTCACACTCAGGAGCAAACTTGCAAGAAATTACCAAAATAACAGGCCACTCATCATCTGAATCTCTGAAACCATATATGAAACTTACTGCAGAACACCATAGAAAAATAATTGAAAAAATGAGAAACATTCCTAATCCATCCACCTCAAGCGTCACCAACAGTACCAACACTAACACTACAAATTCCGAAATCACCAATACATCAAATATGTATTATAATAATTGTACCTTCAATATTAATATTAATCAATAAAAAAAATTACAATATTATTCGTTATATAATCGTAATGAATACTAACTCGAGCATAGACAATATTTTTCGATTATTTACCTCTTCACTCGACGTATTTCGCGAAACACCACTCGAGCTGCGCTCTCGTGATGTTTCGCCAAATACATCTCGTGACTGGGTGAATAATCGAATATTGTCTATGCTCTTGTGATATTATAACTGATTATATAGTTCATGATAAAATTAACCAACGATATAGTAACCACCTGTTGAAGTTTCTCAAAAAGTCAGAAAGCGTCTTAAAATCGCAATGAATCGGTTCGGAATAGCTTCAAACTTAGAAATAAGCGATGCAATTAGATCTTTAACGCCTCTGAACTCGCTGAAAACATAGAAATGCATTTGGAAGCAGTTTTTGGAATACTGTGATGATTGAATATGAATTTCTTGAGGAAACTTCGAACGAACACTTGGCAGGTATTCTTAAAGAATGGGTTTTCAGTATGAAGCGAGCTAATGGCACCGATTACAAGAAAGGAGTGAAAACGATTTGGGATATTTCCGCGAAGCTTCTCCAATAAAGTATTTTTTAATCGGAAAATAGACTCATTTAAAAACATAGTGTTTGAGGATACCAGAAATGCACGTATGGCCAAAAGAATAGAGCTACAAGCGCTTCCAGAGAAAACAAAATCCAGTTCTGTAGCTCTGACTGAAGTGATCAGTAGGATTGTGGAAAACTATGATGAAAACTCACTGCATGGCAACCAAATTTGTCAAGAACGAAGTTGACATTTACGGTGAATTTACGCCGTATTGAATACAACATCATATTCTCCAAAACTACACAGGGCGGAGAAAACCCTACTGCTGCATCTGAATGGTTAACATCGAACAAAAACTACGTGATCCTCGATAAAACTTTGTGTCAAAAATGTTTTGTGGCATTTCAAATATTCCGACGTTAAAATGAATCCGAGTAGATTCGGTAATATTGATAAATTATTGAATTTAATAAACTCTCAAGTGCTTGTTATTACATACAAATTGATGAAGAAATTAATCTTTCCAACTACATTTCATCCTTCAAATTTTATTGAAAAATTTTCTTTAAACTTTTTTATTTCAAGACAAAAACACTCGAACAAACCGATGGAGACAAAATCATTCGTCAATCGGTTTGTTTGAGTGTTTTTGCAATAAAATAAAAAGTTTTCGTGGAAGACAAAAAATGTATTGATAAGATTTGAAGCACTTGTGGTATCAAATTTTATAAAATACAAATATATATTTATTCGACATTATCGTTTCTTTTTCACAATCCACTCTCTCATTACCGCCGACTTAAAACGTAAACTTGCACTTGGCTGTACCAAACTAAAGTTTGAATTGAATTGAATAATCATTTTCACGTAATCTGCAGTGAGACTCTGTACAGAATTCTAATATCGATTCTATTCTACACGATGTCGACCATTACTGAGACATCTACATCTACAATGTTATATTTTCAAGACAAAAAGACATAAAGTATAACAAATTATTAAAGGACACGTTCCTAATTAGAAAACAATAACACGAATTACCTAATGCTGATTTGTGAATAACAATTGCAAGTGAAAATATGAGGGAAACTCGCATTGCCTCTTTGCGAAAATATACCAGAGCTAATTACTTATAAATATCTTCACCTTTTTTCATATTGTTGATGGGCATCATAATGTGTTGAATTATTTAAAAAAAAACTTAAATATTGTTACGAACACAGTAATTCAGAAGCCGGTCCTGTCGTGAACTATGAATTTTGGCGAATGCGTTGGTTTATTCCTGACTATTCTGGCACAAGACGTGCCAGCAGAAGAAAAAAAGATCGAGCAAATGATACCCTGCAAGCCAGAAACACTCCCCAAGATAGAAGATATTGGCAGTTTTGCTCGAGTCAAGGCCCCAACGTTCGACGGGAAGATGTCGTGGACCAACTATGTTAAACAGTTTGAAGCAGCCGCTAGAGCGAATAATTGGTCCAACAGGGAGAAGGCAGTGAACTTGACCATCGCTCTTCGGGGAGATGCATTAGATGTACTTCAGACGATACCTCTTAAAGAAACGAATAACTTCGAGCAGCTGAAGAAGAGGCTGGACATGCGATATGGGCACGAACATCTAGAACAACTGTACCAATCCTAGCTGAAGAACCGAAGGCAAAAACGTGACGAAACTATTCAAGAAGTGGATATCGCCCGACTAGTTCGATTTGCTTATCCACCAGCACAAGAAAACATGATGGAATGTCTGGGCATTCAAGCCTTTATTGATGGATTACGTGATCCTGATATGGAGAGGACGCTTCGTTTAGCTCATCCCAAAACATTGGTCGATGCATTGACTGCCGCTCTTGAAAATGAAGCAGCCACGAAGGCTTCAGTATATAACAAAGTTAGGACTATTCAAGAAGAAAGTGATGAAGATAGACTTGACCAGATCGTCAACTTGATGAAAAGCATGGTAGACCGAAAGCCGAAGAAGATTAGATGCTGGAATTGTGGTAAGCTAGGGCATGTACGCAGTTCGTGTAAGCGCCCTAGGACTTCAGCAAACCAAGATCCACCGACCCAGTATCGTTGCAAAAAACCCTCTCATCGAACAACGTGCTGGTGTGAGTCACCGAAATGCCGACTCCCTGTCTAGACGACCGTGCCCAGCGAACTGTTGCCACTGCAACAAGGCGGAACATAAGGAAGGTGCAGTTTCAAGAACTACAGTTGTCAATGAAGAATGGTCACCCAACAGGTTCAGAGAAGATCAAGAGAGTGATCCACACCTACACGTGATCCTTCAATGGGAGCAAGAAAATCGGCGACCTAGTTGGCAAGAAGTGTCAAGATTTTCACCAACACTGAAGGCATATTGGGCTCAGTGGGACTCCCTTGTCCTGGAAGAAGGCCTATTGAAACGAGTCCTTGAAAACGATGACGGTTTCGAGAATAGACGACAAATAGTTATCCCGAGAACGAGAGTAGCTGAAGTACTGAGGAAGTTACACGACAGTCCATCAGGAGGTCATCTGGGAGTGAAGAAAACCCTTCAGCGAGTCCGTGAAAGGTTTTGTTGGATGAACAGCTCCGACGATATGAAGGATTAGTGTAAGAAGTGTACGACCACATCGCTAGAGAAAGGCATCCATGAAACAGTATTATGTCGGAAGCCCAGTCGAAAGGATTGCTTTAGTTATCGCTGGACCATTTCCGACGACAGAAAATGGTGGTGAATGCATTCTGGTTGTGATGGATTATTTCACAAAATGAGTAGAAGTTTACGCGATCCCGAATCAAGAGGCCGCACCTGTCGCGGATGTATTGGTGAAATAATTCATCAGCCGATATGGAGTGCCCTTGGAAGTTCACAGCTATCAGGGAAGGAATTTCGAAAGCAATGGATTTCAGGAAATTTGTGACAAGCTGGGAATGAAGAAGACCACGGCAACGGCATTGCATCCACAGTTAGATGCAATGGTCGAAAGAATTACAGGACCATTGGAAAATACCTGTCCAAGGTAGTTTCCAGCTACCAGAGAGATTGGGACCAGTACCTTCCCCTATTTGCAATGGCTTATCGATCTGCCATCAGTGAGTCCACAGGTGAAACACCTGCGAAAATCCTTTTTTGGCGCGAAATGAGGCTTCCTTGTGACCTGGCATTTGGTTGTCGACCTGGAGAAGATCTAGCGGGAGAAGACTACGTGATCCAGTTGAGAAAAAGGATGGACGATGTACACGAATTGGTTCGAACGAATCTTCAAGTTGCCAGCGACAGAATGAAAAAACGGTACGACACGCAGGCCACTGAAGGCAGTTTCAAAGAAGGGGACAAAGTGTGGTAATACAACCCGACGAGGAGAAAAGGCTTTTCTACAAAATTCCAGAATCATGGGAGGGTCCATACTTAATCAAGAAGAAGATCAATGACGTCATCTATCGCATAAGTAAGATCCCCAATGGTAAGCCGAAAGTAGTCCACCAAAACCGACTAGCGCCATTCGAAGGAGACCATAACAAAGAGGAAGGAGTGAACCATATCCGGGAAGATCCCGACCCTGCCTTCGCAGAATTTATGGGCTTATATGTAGGTACCGGTAATGCTATATTTAGTGTCATCACAGATCAACGACAAGATTTGTTCACGCTTCCAGAATATTATTCACTGGCACACAACATCCCAGCTAATATCAAAAATGCACGAGGTTTTGCATTCCTCTTTCGAAAGAAGTTTGGCCAATTAGAAAATCTTTCAGAACAGATTCCAACTCCTGGCAAGACACTGAGACTCAGACACAATTCACGACACATCTTCTATCTGGTAACAAAGAACGAATTTCAAGATCGATCCTCCTACCGGAATGTGTGGGAAGCGCTACAAAGTCTTCGAGACCACGTGCGAGAGTCATCAGGAATATGGTGGAAGTGATCTTCAAAGATACGGGTGTCCAGTTGCCGATTTAAACATCCAGTCCCGGCTCCACAGGAGTTCCAGGAGGAACTAACTATTATGGAGGGGGCAATGTTACGGCAATGGCGAATGCGATGGTTTTTTCCCGACTATCTTGGAATACAATGTAACATGTCTATCGACCTGTTTCGATTTGACGAAATAATTTCTCTATTTACCGCCCGCCGTCATAGTAACCACTTCCAATATATAGTTATGTGATCTAAACCCCCACTACCTCTGACCGTTACGACAATTGACATATGATGCCAACGCCCGATTCCATGGGTTAGTTTCATGCCTTTTCCGTTTTCGACCCTCGAGCTGAGGGGATGTATCGCCTACCGTCTCTTAAATCTATCTAAGTTTTTACCTTAAATTGCTGTGGTAAGTCCAAAATTATAATTTATATTTATCAAGCTTTTTCTAAAGTAGTGGCTGATATAATTTTTTTGTGCATTTCTTATTTTTTTTACAGAGATAGACGAATATACACATGCCACGTGGTCAACTACATTACTTTTATACTTGTACATTACTTTTAAACTAAATCTTTTATCGTAAATAACTGTTACCTTTTTTAATGCAAACATTTGCTAGATTCTGTGTTGTAGAATACTTAATTATTTTCAAAGATAGATAACATTTGCATTTTAACCTTTTTAAATATTCTCTTATCATAAAAATCTGCCAGTGCCGGCTTCACATTTCATTAAACATTTTATTCTTTTAGAAATGCTTTATTCATAACTTTTTACTACAATTCATACTTAAAGGTCATTAGTATTTTTTTAATTTGGCTGATAATTTTTACTGTTTTAAATGGGACATATACGTTGGAAAGCTTTCAGTAAATTTAAATTTCATTAGTTTTTTCAAACAACTGCCTTCCTTTTTTACCTGAAAAGCTAAACCAACATTATGTGCCCCATTACATTTAAGTTCCTACATATCCCTAATCCACCTGAACTTCTAGGTAAGCACAGCTGCCAGGTTACCCCTACCAGGTTACTGCCAGGTTAATCCTATCAAGCTACATGCCAGGATACCCCTGCCAAGCTACATGCCAGGATACCGTTACAGCTACAACTGTCAAGCTACATTAAAGATAATGTCACCTTCAAGACATCTCTAATGTCACCTTCAAGACATCTCTAATGTCACCTTCAAGACATCTCTAATTTCACCTTCAAGACATCTCTAATTTCACCTTCAAGACATCTCTAATCTCACCTTCAAGACATCTCTAATTTCACTTTCAAGACGTCTCTTCTTCCACACCGACAACTTTACATCAACTTCAGGACCTATCCACTCCAACTTCGTTTAAGCTAAGTACCTTCATAAAGTACAGGTTTTTCACTTTTCCTTTGTTACTCTCCTTGGCAGAATAAATTTAATATTTTAAAATTTCTTTTTAATTTCTTATCTACCCGGCTGTAAGAGCTGTAGGGATGGTGCCCGGGTTCATGTAAGTTTGTAATTTATTTATTTTTTTATTAGTAACTTAAATTAAATTCTACAAGGTGTTTCTACCTTTTCACCTTAGTTTCTTTTCTTTAATTTCAATTTATTTTTTTATCGATATCCACAAAGGTAGTGGCGCCCTAAGCTTTTATAGTCTGTCAACCCTCTGGCATACCTAGTGTGACATCAACATGGAGTCGATCCACCCTTGAGAGAGTCTCTAGCCGGGACCTGTCTCTTAAGGAGAGAACTAGTGTTACAAATTGGCGCCCTACTCTTAGGTGTTACAAATTGTCGCCCTACTCTTAGTGGTTACAAATTGTCGCCTTACTCTTAGTGGTTACAACAAGAACGTCCGAGAATTGAGAAAAACTATATATACGGAAGTTTATGAGTTAGTTAAAGATAAATTACGACAATAATTTACCGAGTGTAGATAAATTGGAGGCATTAAGTAGTGTGTATATAAATTAAGTTTATTATAGCGTGTAAGTGTTTCTTCAATAAACCAGTAGTAATTAGCTACAGTGTGTGTATAATTTTATCGCACCTGTAAAATATATTTAAATAAATAAGATAAACATTACAATATATACAGTTTAACCAATTTAGAAACATCTATGGCAATTACCATACACACAATTAATCAATGCAAAGGTACCCCTAAAAGTTTTTATAAAACATCAAAAACTAAATTATCACAAATTATTCAGTGAGAACTGACATTTTTACATAAAAACTTCAATGTTTTTAAAACGGACAGTAATATGTAAAGAAGAGAAGAAGAGTTGTCGACAGTGTATATAGAGTGAGTCTTTTGACTGCTGTCGACTTTAATAATAGTTATCCACTGTAGTGTGTAGAGTCCCAGTACTGAAACCTCATTATTCTTTTTTTTAGATTCATTCAATACTCGAAAACTATAGAAAAGCAGTATCATCACAAAAATGATATTGTAATATTCTTCTAGCATTTGTTGATCGACCTTTTTTGTAGTTGTAATCATGGAGACTATGATGAAATCGAACTAGTACGGAAAAATAGACAAAAACTGTCCTGGAAGTCGTTTATCTAAGCAGTTTGTTTTTCCACCGCGGCGTCCCCATTGCTTTTTTTGTCATCTAATGTTTTAATTAATAATTAATTCTATTCAGTGACAGTTGACTGACTCGGCCATGTGCTATTTGTATTATTTTTGTTTAAATAATAGTATATTATTAAACGAGCAATTTATGATATCCATTATTCACGCAGGGTGACGTTTGCGCCCCGAGCCGTAGGCTAGGGGCGCAAGTCACCCGAGTGAGTAGTTAGTGGCCATAAATTGCGAGTTAAATACTATATTTTGTCCACGACCCTCGATTACTTTATTAAATGAAAGTTCAGTAAATAATGCGAAAGTAATAATTTGGTATTTGGTATTATTGACAATTCTAACGTCAAAATTAATAAATTTCTGGAGTACGTCAAATAATGTGACATATGGAGATGGGCGATACTGTGTAAAGTATCGATACACCGTACCGTTATAAATATATTGTTTTAAATATATCAATATGAGAAAATATCGTTATGAAAAGTATCAATACTAGAAATTTCGATATTTTATCGATACGATATATTTCAAAAATAAATTTCCTAAACGAAATACGCAGATTTAATAGTTTTATTTCATATTGTACCCCCATCTCTAGTCACCTTTGTGCCGGAATGTTGTGTGTTGTGTTGTCATACCAACATATCGTTACCCTAATTCGCAAACCACGTAACTCCAGAATTTATCGAGATCCTGTTTATTGCTCCATCTACCAGCATGGCACTGAGCGAATGCTACTCGAAAATCTCATAGCTCCAATTCTATTTTTAAAGCATTAATTCCAGAAATAGACCATGGCAACGGTACTCCAAAAAACATCATAATATGAAAGCAAATCTCGTAACTCCGATGTATATTTTTATTGTCAAATAATCAGAATGTGTGTTTTCTCTGTTGTTAATAATTAGTGCCTGGTTATTGAAAAATATCAAAAGATAAGTATGAACAGTTACAGCAACTAAAAAGTTTCTTGGAAATAGGCTGTCATTTCTTCTATGACTCCTTACCGTATGAATAATGATATAAAATATAAGTTTTTATATTTATACAACAAAAATTAGTTAGGTTCTCTTTATTCTTCTTGTTATTTTATTATTTGAAATAAAGTTTGTTTCCCTCATAACTCCTGTTTATTATAAAAACGTAATAGAAAACCACGTATCTCCCTTGAAATCTCAGTATAAGTATTACGAGCTCAGAACATTATTATTACAATATCAACAGACATATAGAATAAATGTATTAAAAAATATTCCTAAAATTTCAAATAAAAAACAAGAAACAGCTTTTTTTATCTCCTGTAAAATTTTAGATTTTGGAGATACGAGGTTTGCGAATTAGGGAACGATATGCTATTTACATACACAAGTGTGAAATTATGAACCATAAATCACTCCAGTGAATTATGAATATTAATTCACTCTAATAGATATATGGGTACCATATACCTTTTGTTAGGAGGTAAAATATTGACTTATTATTAGGTGGTCGTGGACAAAATATATATTACATTGTTCTACAAAGTCTTTCTGACAACCACTTGACTTACGGCACATGCCAAAACACATAAGGTTCAACTCCAACTAGTGATGAGCGATATTTCACGAACTGTTTTCACTGATACAAACAAATGAAAGTCACAGGCAGAAAAAACGACAATGAATTGAATGAATGAATCGAAATCAAACATAATATAATCTCCTTGACCTTCATCGCTTCCATTCGACGAAAATTCGGCAACAAAATCGAATTTCGTTAATTACAGAGTGATTATCAAGAGAGTTTGTACTGTTTTCACCAGAAACGGTGAACGGTATTCTAATATTTGGTAGTCACTATATTTTAATGATATGGTGACTCGGATATCCATTGATTGCACCGTGAACGATTATAGTAATGCTTTTCGGCGACATAAATATTGATACCTACAAAATAAAAGATATCTCGCATAATTGCTCGTTACTTTTAAAATTATGTCTATACCCTTTTTTGGATAGTGAGCATTACTGTTGGTAACATGTAGGAAATTTTCTTATCAGTAATTTGTAGGAGAAAATGTTTGGAATAATGGGAAGTAGAAAAAATGGTACTGGAATTTGACAACAATTTATTAGATTAGTAAGGAAATTTGAGAATACAACAAAACATTATACAGTGCTATTCAAAAGTCCCCTCCCCCCCTTGTATCTTTTGAACGGCTACACTTACATTAATAAAATTTGGAGCGTGAGAATAAAGTGTTGTAAACTTCTCTACGAATGGTAACAGGTGACGAAATAGTAATAGATGACGTCACAGTGCCACTCTGGCCAATAATTTTAAATAGGACCTTATGGCAAGTGATATCTCGTTTGAAAGGCATTGACATTGGCTACATAGCCATATTAATTTTGTTTGGATTTGAACTAATTTTGACGGATAAATTAAATAAATACCAAAATTATTATTTCACATTTAAATATTGAAGATTTTTCAGTCCCCCTCTGGTTAGTTGTCAAAAAAATTGACGTTTTTAATTTAATAGTATTTGTTGCTTTGTAAAGTTTTTCTAAATAGCTTAAATATTTAATTTTATTATTGTTTAACGAGACGTTTAAGAGTTTACATAGACAATATGGTAAGTACTCAAGCCGACAAAGTAGCAGCTATCTTAATAATTGGTGAATCTGGAAATAATCTCCATGAAGCGGAACGTTTATTTAAAGGGAGATACCCAGATCGCCCTATCTCGAGAACTTATTTGAGGGAGCTTCTTCACAAGTTTGAAGCAACAGGTAGTGTTCAAGATGCCAAACGATGTGGTCGACCAACATTTAGTGATGATAAAAAAATTGATATAGTTGCTGAAATGGTAGTAAACCCTACTTCCTCTTCAACTAAAGTTGCGTCTATCTGTGAAGTAAGTAAAAGTACAGTACAGAGAGTGTTGGCTAAAAATAAATTTTATCCATACAAGTTAAAAATGGTGCACCACCTTTCGGATGACGACCCTGACAGAAGACTCGAATTCTGTGAATGTATGACAAATAAAATTAGTCAAAACCCATATTACACAAAAACAATTTGTTTTAGTGACGGAAGTACTTTTTGCCTCAATGGAAATGTGAATACACAAAATGTAAGGTATTGGAGTGACACAAATCCTCACACCTTTCGTGAACAACATACCCAATTTCCAGAAAAAGTCAATGTTTGGGCAGGTATTTTGGGAAACCACATAGTTGGTCCTGTTTTCCTAAATTCAAATTTAAGCGGTGAAGTGTATCTGGAGATGTTACAAAATGCAATTGTGCCGTTAATTCTTGAAATTCTGGAAGATAATAATAAGATAAAAATAACATTTCAACAAGATGGTGCTCCTGCACATTATTATGGTGCAGTAAGACGTTACCTGGATGAAGAATATCGAGGTAGATGGATCGGCCGGCGAGGTCCTATAGAATCGCCACCTTGGTCTCCAGATCTGACACCATTAGATTTTTTTCTATGGGGGTACTTGAAATCCAAGGTTTATACTACGGCACTAGATAGCATTGGCGTTTTGAAAGAAAGAATTATTGAAGAATGCAATGCAATTTCAGCTGACACATTCGAACGAGTACGACAAGAGTTTACTAATAGGATGTATTACTGTCAGGAAGTAGACGGAGCACATTTCGAACACTTGCTATAAGAATCCATTGTTGATATTTGATTAATTAAATCAATGTCAATGCCTTTCAAAGGAGATATCACTTGCCATAAGTTCCTATTTAAAATTATTGGCCAGAGTGGCACTGTGACGTCATCTATTACTATTACGTCATCTGTTACCATTCGTAGAGAAGTTTACAACACTTTATTCTCACGCTCCAAATTTTATTAATGTAAGTGTAGCCGTTCAAAAGATACGAGGGGGGAGGGGACTTTTGAATAGCAGTGTATACTGATACCTATCTATGTACATTTTTCCTATCGTATACTAAAAACAGAGTTTCAAATCACGTCAGGTTTTAGAATAGCTGATATTAACAAATCACGATATAATTTCACAACGTTATTAAAAAATCACGATATTGCTTATATCCAACTGATCGGTTGTCCAGGACAATATGGCTGACCTGTCAAAGTCATGTGTTTGGGAGTGGTCTATAAAACAAAAGGGCTTTTCGGAAATTATGATCGGGTTAACCCTATCATGATCTGAATGTTCGGAAACCGAACGAATTGAGCAGGTCATAGTCATATGATTGGATCCTTTCTACCCAAATAAACCGGTGGGTAAATGCGATCAGCTGACGTGTTGTTCCGTTTTAATCGTTTTCTTTAACCTCTAACCTAAAAGTCATGTAAGTTGCGTAGTTGACAGGTGTTTGAAGTTTGCGAGTTTTGTACTTTTCAGCTTTTCTATAAAAAAATAATTTGTTGGCTTCAAAATTTAGTGTTAGTTGGTTGTTTTTTGTCAGTGATTTAGCGTGAACGATGAGTGAAAAACAAGTTATAGCTCTTCGTTACTCTTAGTCAGGATCATTACCAACGAATAATGAATGGCCTTTTTGAAGCATTCAATGCATATATTAATAAATATTCCTCCTCGTCTTCCTCATCCTCCCCAAAAATAATAGTTGGTTGGTTGGTTGGTAGACAGACGAAAACAGGCCGGGTTAGTGGGCCCCAACACTGCAGCCGTTGGCTTATTGTATTGTCCTGTCTGTCTGCTAGTCTGTGAGAAGATTTGTGACCTTGATGAGATCTAGAAGTCTCTTCACAGTATCTCTTTTGGTGAGGTTGTATATAGGGTCATCCGGCCCTATCTGTCTATACCTCCACCAACGTAGAGCCTCACATTCGAAAATTATATGGGTGTGTGTGAAGGTGCTTTCTCAGGCCATAGTGTCCGGTTATAAGGCCGGTTACCAGCCTGATATCTCTCCTATTTAACTTCAGAATTTCTTCAGTAAGTTTTGGTATGGGTCGTTTGACCATCATTTTACTGTGTTTGAGCTTCGGAATTGTTTGCCAGTATTTGAGGTGTTGTTTGTGCACCCACTGGTTTAACGTGGTTCTTACCGAAGCCTTTGTTATACCGGTTGCCGGTTCAGGACCGGTGTAGCCGGTTGCCGATCCTTCTCGTGCTAGGGCATCTGCTTTTTCGTTCCCTTCAATACCCTTGTGACCTGGCACCCATTTCAGGGTTACCTTATTTGTGGCACTGAGTTTTTTAAGGTTTTCTAAGCACTCCCAGACAAGTTTGGATTTTATTGTATTGTATTAAGCGATTTAATTGACGCTTGACTGTCTGAGCAGATAAGAATGTTTTTACCGCTGTATCCCTTCCTTATGTTTTCTCTCAGACATGAGTCAATTGCGTAAATTTCTGCTTGGAATATAGTGGTATTTACTCCCAGTGAGTTTGGACGTATTGTATAAAAAACCTGTCCATATTTGTAATTCGCTAATAATTATTGAACAATTAAAATCTTTTTCACAACTGAATAAAGGATCTCAGATAAAAATCTCGTTCATGGTTAGGATCCGCAATCAGCTGATAGGTGATCTATCTGATCCAGGATTACGGTTTCCGAAAAGCCCTATAATGAACTTAAAGTGTATGCAAGGCTGAATATTGGCTGTTATTGTTCTGCAGTCAGATTTTTTTGCATTGGATTTAAACTAGCGCCCTCTACCGTGAACAGAATTTGGAATACATGGATCCGATCTCCTTATATGATCTCCATGGTTATAATGTGTTGATATACGAATAGGTGTAGGTATTTAATAGTATATTACGTAACAAGAGTTGTAAGTAACCCATTACGCACGAAGCCGCGCAGCGGAGAGTGCGTAAATTTCACGAGTGCGTAATGGGATTACAACTCGTGTAACGTACTATACTTTTTCTACGCCCATCTATTTTCTTCCGAGTGCTCATAATTTCATCTTTTTCATTACTAACAGTCATATTCATAGGTAAAGTTGAGAAAATGTTCGGATACTATAATTTGTTACCAAAATTGACAGCATAAATGAGATGACGTTTTTTCTCATATCAATAAAAAGCGAATTATTTTTTTGGAAATTGTAAAATGTGTTGCCGACATTTAGGGGCATCACTCTTTTAATCTAAAATGTATTTCACTAATGCTAAGAGCTTTTATGTTTTTCAATTGATTAAAAGTATGTAAATAAACCAAATAAAGTAGTACGTAAATAAAAATTTGATTGCAATTTGATTCAACACAGAAATCTAAGTTTTTCTATCTAAACGCACATGTATGTTATGAGATTCTCATTACGTGCATGTTATTGTTAAATGTCACTTACAAGGAATGTTGTCAGTGCGATTTTTGACGTTTACAGACATGGGCGTAGAAAAAAATAGTTATTTATTATACATGGGAAAAAAGTATTAGATTTTAGCTCGAGGTTATGATGAGTGCAATAATATATCTATACATATGCGGGAAAAAAGTACTCACTTTTTTCCCCCATTCAAATCCACGCCATGTTTAATCCATTTAGAGCAACCAAAATAAGACATTTTTTCAATATTACATCGTCATTTTTCTAGTCACAGAAAAAAATAGTGTATTATACACGGGAAAAATATTAGATTTTAGCTCTCGGTTTTTTGTCTCCCTCCGCTTCGCGTCGGGAGACAACATAACCTCGAGCTTATCCTAATCCTAATCTAATACTCTTTTCCCTTGTATAATAAATAACTATTTTATTAAAAATACAATGTTTGTACGTACCTGGTTTGAACGTAATGAGACAAGATCTATTGGTACAGGTCCCCTCTGGAAAGATTAGAATCTGAGGCCAGTCCAGCTCTGATGTAGCCCTGTTGATAATTTCTTTTATTGAATTTTGTCGAGAATTTGGATCATCTCTCCATACGTATACTGGTTGAGTGAAATTTATTAATTCTACAAACAATAAGACATATTGATTTTACATAATATTAACAATATTATTGATACAAAAGTTTTCAATAGAATTGTCCTACACAATAAAATAAGTATAGGCATGATGACTGATTTTGAAAAACTGCTCCACGATGTTTTCATATAAATACTTTATCTACAATAAATGTTATTTCTCTGAGAAAAAACGTTTTTAAAGGGGAAATTTATCTTTTAAAAATGCATATTAAATTCTGCGCCAAAACGCAAGAATAGTAATGGCGTCTGTCTGTGACATCATCAATTCGTAAATACCATTTATATGTGATCTGTGTCATTCTTAGAACATAAAACAGACTGTTTTATGTCATTGATAAAATCGTCAAACTTCAAACACTTGACAGCTTGCAGGTTAGAAGTTTATTTTGATACATAATTTGAATCACACAAAGAAAATTCAAAACAGAACAGATGTTCGGACCATAGATAGTTCGGACTTATCTATGGTTCGGACGAAAAACAAAATATCAAGGTCAAATTTGCGAAAGTACGACGTCACTCTCTTCTGATTGGCGTTTGAGCTAAGATGGCGGATTGTTAAATTTTGTGCTTATATTTTTACTAAAATATTGGTCATCACACATGTAAAATAAAAATAGGAATTTTTTTTAGAATCTCTGCATCATATATAATTATATCAAATCAATATTTTAGTGATTCTTAGTGACTGTCATCATGCCTATTCAGGAAATAGCAATGAGAACTTTTTAACCAAACTTTGACCGATAAACGGGTATAAGCGTCTACAACCACCGATATATTTTGGATCTCAAAATCCCTCACGCGAATCTGTGATCGAGTAAATAAGAATCATGTTATTTTTCCATGACGCTTACCGAAAAATATTGCTGTGTTCTTTTTACGGAATTTGCTCGAGCAAATCAGCTGCTTTGTTCACTTAAATTATTTTGCGTGATCATTTTAATCGCTTGCTTTGAACAGGGCTGCACTACCTCTAGAGCAGAGGTTCCCAAACTTTTTTGTGCCGGAGACCCCTTGCCAAGTATTTCGGTTTTTGGTAGACCCCCTACTTACCTGATATTGATTTCTTGTAAATTTTTATCTAGCGTTAAAAACTTAAAGTAAAAACACATGTTAAGTTTTATACATTAAAACTACTCAAAATAAGATTTTGTATCTGTTAATAACTTCTAAACGGTTTGAGATAGAAACATGTGGTTTTCACTAAAACGTTTTTTTTTAGCACAAGTTTTGTTTAAATAAGTTAAGTTTTTTTTATTCGTTTTGCCTACGTCACAACAAAAATGTCGGATGTTTGACAATTTTTTTATTGACTGTTGTTAATGGAACACCCAGTATATTTTTTTGTAGTTTCAAAGAACCGGCCTTTACCTATTCTTCAGTGTAAAATTTTTTAAAATCGATTGACGTGTGACTGAGCAATTATGGATGGAAATCATTTGTATCCCAACTAAGCTGTTTTTGCTTATTTGTGAAATTTTTTACTATAAAAATAATGTTTGTCTTGTCGGAAAACAACAAATTTCTCACTATTTGCTATTTCCAAACTCAAAACGACAATCATCATCTTCATTATATGATTGGACATTTTTGTAACGAATTAAATATATGTAAATTTAACTGAGTGATTCAAAGACAGACTTTTTGTTCATTGGGCCCTTAAGGCGACCTTACATTATGCTATTTGGGTGCAATGCAAGCTGGATGCTATAACAAAATAAACAAAGCGCATGTGCGTGTGCTAGTTTGTGGCGATTTTTAAGCAAGAAAAATAATTAGAACAGTTTCTATTTTCATGAAATTTGTAAGCAATTTTAGTTATTTTTTTAGTAATAATTCTGCTACCAACCCTAAAAATATTAGAGCTGAAACTCAAACCTCGAATCGTGTTTATATAGAAAAACAAAATGGGGAAAAGTAAGTTATCTTGTTTTATCTGGTATAAAATAGATGTAATAATTAATTTTTATTTTAGCAAACATGTTTGGAGTACCGATATGGCCACACACTTAATTTTATTATATGAAAGCAAGCCCTGTCTTAACGACGTGAGGTCAAAAGATTATCACAATAGAAATACAAGAAATAAAGCACATGAAATATGTGGTAGTCTCTCAGAAATGTACCCAAACTCCGATTTATCTGAAAGTATTGTTAAATACCAGAAAATTGTGAAAAAATTCATTTTCATAATTATTTAACATCACCTAAAAACATTTTTAAATTTGCCACACTGAATTGCATTATACAAAATAAACCAAACTATCTCGAAAATAGCTTAGTGTAAAACGAAGCCATAAATTGCTTCAAATAACGTGGCTCTAAAATTGCACCTAAATAGCATAATGTAAGGTCGCCTTTAGTATTATTATGTGGTACATTTTTAAAAATTCCAGAACCAAGATTCCAAAAAGCGTTGAGCCAGAAAAGAAATTTGAAAATATGATAAACATGGAAACTTGTCAGATCCAAAGAATGCCAACTATATAAATAGTATTATGAAAATAGATTCATACAAAAAGAATGCCCAATTGTTCGACACCAACTGGTAATTGAAAAAATGTGTTCTGATTTACTACCTACAACCAGTGGAAAAAGATCGTAAATATAAACAACATTCGTGCAAACTGCGTGATGGACACAAGAGTTTGTTTTAGCTTTGTTTTCGTTTCTTGGTTCCAGAAAACATAATATAAACCTATCTGTCCGGTTAGTGGAAAACTGCCTTTACATTTTCAAATTCTGAATACCAGTTCATGATTTTAAAATGTATTTGACTGTAATGCTAGCTTAGCCTATTTCATAAATTTTTTTTAATATTATATTGTTTATAATATTATTTACGATTTACATAACCTTTTGTTTTTATAAGAATGCTTTTAACGATTAAAAATAATTCAGATTCATTCCCACAATATCGCATAAAATTGATTAAAGGGTGCTTAAAACCATAAAAGTGTTGGAACTGAAATTTTCAATTATAACAAATCTAAAAATAGAGTTTATGGTTTCGTGCAATATCAGTATTTCTACACTGTCATCCCAAAGGTAGGAATGAAAAAAATCTTTGTTTCGGTTTCAATTAAAGACCATTTTTTGTCTTGGACTCGGATAGTCTTGATCTTGGTCTTGCTCAAATCGTCCGGTCTTGGTCTTGCGTACAAAGTCTTGGTCTTGTTCATTTCACCTGTTACTTTTTTTTTACGTTTAAAGATCATCATGGTTATAAATTATTTATAATTTACAACAGGCCGGATTAGGAGGCAACAACACTGCAGCCGTTGGCTTATTGTATTGTCCTGTTTGTCTGATAGTCCGTGAGGAGATTTGTGACCTCGATGAGATCTCTTCACAGTATTTTATTTTTGTGAGGTTGGATACAGGGTCGTCCGGCTCTATTTGTCTATACCTCCACCAACGTATAACCTCACATTCGAAGATAATATGGGTGACTGTTTCGTCCTCCTCACCACATAATCTACACATAGGTTCTTCTTGGAAGATCCTCATTATGTGTTTTCTCAGGCCGCAGTGTCCGGTTTTAAGGCCGGTTACCAGCCTGACATCTTTCCAATTTAACTTTAGGATTTCTTCAGTAAGTTTTGGTATGGGGTGTTTAACCATCAGTTTACAGTGTTTGAGCTTCGGAATCGTTTGCCAGTACTTATTTGAGGTGTTGTTTGTGCACCCACTGGTTTAATGTGGTTCTTACCGAAGCCTTTGTTACACCGGTTGCCGATCTTTCTCGTGCTAGGAGTCTAATTTTTCATTCCCTTCAATTCCCTTGTGACCTGTCACACATTTCAGGGTTACCTTATTTGTGGTACTGAGTTTTGTGACTGTGTTTTTTGATTGTCAGAGCAGATAAGAATGTTTTTACCACTTTATCCCTTCCTTATGTTTTCTCTCAGACATGAGTCGATTGCGTAGATTTCTGCTTGGAATACAGTGGTGTATACTCCCAGTGAATGACTAATGTCACATCTGGGGGATTGACCGTGTAGTCCAGCGCCAGTACCAGTGTCCGTTTTGAACCAAACTATTTCTTGTTTGGGTGTTTCCTTGAGTTCTCCTTTCCAAACAATTTCGATGTTAAAGAGTTTTTATAGTGATGTGGTCGGCGTCATATAATCAGTACTCATAGTTAGTATGGGATTTGTGATTATATTGATAATTGCCGCATGTCCATTAGGGTATGGGTTCCAGTTATTGTTTAGCTGGAGACTATATGCCCCAAATTCTAGATCTTGATGTTTGTATTGTTCTTGTTCGTTTAGTGTTGCTCTTGGTCTTGCTAGTCTAAGGATGGGCTTAGTCTTGGTTTTGGTTTTGCGAAAAAGCAAGACCAAGACTGCTAGACCATGACCAATTTTGCTCATCACTATTGCAAAACCGATACAGGATGAACCATCAAAGTGATATTAAAATATCGTGGGCTGAGAATGAAATAAATGTTTTCAACGTTTTGAATAAATCTGAATTGTACACATTTTAAATCGACACGATTCATGCTTAAACGCACAATAAGTACGCATATGGTATTTGAACAAGTAACAAGCTTCAAATATCTAGGAGTAGAACTACAAGAGAACGGGAGAAATGAAAAAGAGATAAACGATAGAGTGCAAAAAACACTAAAACTGTATTACGCAATGAACCAGGCGTTTATAAACAAAAAAGAGATATCCATGAAGACAAAAATAAATGTATTTAAAACCATCTACAGACCAATTCTGACTTTTGGTTGTGAATCAAGGACATTGACAGGCAGACAAAGGAGCAAAATACAAGCAGTAGAGATGAAATATCTAAGAAGAGTTAAAGGGGTCAAAAGAATAGATAAAGTAAGAAATACGAAAATAAGAAAGGATTTAGAAATCAAATCGACCCTAGACTATATCCAAACAAGAAAATTGGGATGGTGGGGACACCTACAAAGAATGCCAAATTTCAGACAAGTTAAGCGAGTATGGGAGGCAAGAAAAGCGAATAAGAGAAAACGTGGAAGACCGAGAGAAACATGGGACAGCAGTGTAAGAAAAACACTTCAAGAGAAGGGAAAATCATGGAATGAGGCAAGAATATTAGCAAGAATTAAGAAGGAATGGGCAAAATTTGTTCACAAAGATATTACCATCTAGTGGTCAAATATAAGAAAAAATATATTGTTAAATAATGAAATCTTTTACCCCACACCATTTTAAAATGATAATTGGGTTATTGATAATATAAATATTTATATAGTATTTCTCCTTTTAATTGATTTATTGTTCCGCCGGATTTATGAATAAACTATAGGGACCTTTTAAAATAACGCTGTGAAGTTAGTCAGTGTTATTGCCATCCAAGCGTTAAAAGTGGGAAAGGTATAATTGGTAAAATAAAGATTTTGTCAATTTTAGATTCGACTGAAAAACTAAAATAAAAAAAATCGTGATCTTATTGAATTCGCTTGTATACACAGTTTTCGAGAAAAACCAATTTTGATTATTTTAACCAGCTCTGTTTTATTTTCCGAAAAAAATGAAGATTATTAACCCCAATATTATAAAATTTTATAACATGTTTTATATGACGACCATTTACCACAAGACATAAATCCAATCGTTTCTGTTACGATTATTCAAGTCTTGAAAAACTTCCGGGATACATTTATTACAAGCACCCTCTGTTCCTTCTCACAGCTGAATACTGGAACAGCATAAACTAATAATTTTAAGTAGCCCAAAAATTAAAAAGATTTCTTTTTTCATCGAACAGAGATGAAAAATCTTACACATTGAGTAGAATAGGACAGAACGATATGTCCCTTAAATAGAAAGACCCTTGAAGTTGTCGCTATAATTCGCTTCACTACGGCATCTTTGGTCATGCTCAGCTAGGTTCGGAAACGACCAAACTCAATTACAGAGTTTAAAATAGCGAAGAAAAAGAATTCTTTATCACTATTTTCTCACAGAGTGCCAGTCCTGGCTCTTTTTGTCCATTAAACAGTTTGCAAAAACTACTCGAGCAGCGAAATTTACCATCTAGTATCGCATGAACTTTTTGAAACTGAAACGGAAATATTATTTCCATAAGGGGATTTAGCCGCGAATCTTCTATACTAAACTCCGGATTTTGTTCTGTTTCGTTCTGGGTATCTTCGTTCGGCTGCATGAGCGTTACATCGCATCTCACCATAGATCAAATGCATGTGAGCATACTCTTCATTGGAATAAATAGCCAGTGTGATAAAAAATTAAATAGTACATTATACTATAAGGGAGAGAAATGCGTTATTTTGGCATAGGTGCAATTTGAAGCCCGAGGGCTACAATGCACCGAGGACAAAATAGCATCTCTCCCGAATGGTATATACTATTTTTTCCACGGTCGGGAGTAGAAATCAGTTTCTATGACATCAAAATTAAAACAGAAGTAGTCGATTATTCCCAAGGGAGTATAATGAAAAACGTTCTCCCTTGGGAGCATTATACTCCCTTTGGGATGATCGACTACTTCTGTTTTAATTTTGATGTCATAGAAACTGATTTCTACTCTCGACGGTGGAAAAACTTTTTTACCTTTTCTACGCAACAACAATAACTGCTTTTTTTCCCGAGCCCGTCTGACAAGTCTCCGATAACACTGCGGCCTAATGGTTTATTATATTTTTGCTCGTGCTTTCTCATAGCACCCAGTCCAGCACCTATGTCCCCTGCACCAGTTTGTACAGGTTCTTAGCCGGGTGTTTGTTATATAATTCGGCGTTTCCTTGCGGTTCGCCAAATAATATCTGTCTTTTGCGATCAAGAGACTCGCATGTAAACAGTATATGTTTCACTGTCTCCGTTTCCCTACCGTATAATCTGCATGTAAGATCTCCGATGTATAGTTTTAATTTGTACAGGTGTTCCTTTAGGTACTGGTGTATGACCAGTCATAAAACCTGTTATGATTCTCAGCTGATTTCTGTGTTAGCAGTTTCGCTGTACGTTTCAGGGATGGTTCTTTTATAAAAGTTTTCCCTTGCATTTGCCTTGGTACGTTTATCCAGAAGTTTTTATGTTGGTCTCTGATCCAGGTCTTTATAGATCCTCGTACTACAGTTTTTGGGTATGCCGATAATCTGTCCTGGTTCAGGCTGTGTTTCCTCTGAGCCCCTTCTTGCAAGTTCGTCAGCTTTTTCATTGCCCTCGATACCCTAGGTCAGCTTGACGTTATTCCGTTCGGCTAACGTCTTCAGTTCTTCGCGATGCAATCTCATACTAGTCTAGAGGTCACTTTCTGGCTTGAGATTGCCTTAAGTGCCGCCTGACTGTCTGACATGATATGGATCTGTTTAGCTTCAAAGCAATTTGACGTAATGTCCATTCTTCTTAATATGTCAAATCCAACTAGGTACCTACTGTAAAGATCGTTTAGTAATCAAATAGTGATATTGAATCCCAAAAATACATTATTATTAAACATTGATTTTTCTCGTGAACGGTGCAAAATAGCCAATTCAAGCATGAGCACCTTTTTTTGGAAAATAACTTAAGTATATGAATAGTTTCGAATTCGATGTAAAATTTACTTGTTGCCTTTCCATGTTGAACGCAATAAAAAACGCAGGTTTGTAGTAGCCAATTTATCACAGCAGAGGTTATACAATGTACCAGGTTTAAAGTTTGCAGGTAAGTAGTGGTTTTTTCTGAGATATGCTTAAAAAACTGACAGCGTCATCTTCTAAAGAGGAACTTCTCGATAAAGGTAAATTAGGTTAGATGGACATACATTGACATCTAGAATCTATAATTTACATTTGACAGAAAAGTTATTTGACACTCTGTATATTAGTTAAAGTTCATAAACAGAATGTCTACAGGGTGATTGATTAGTGCGATGAAGTCCAATATCTTGTAATATCTCAAATAAAATTTTCACAGATTGTAGTCAGCCTCAGGGTTCATATTTTAAAACTAGTCGCAATTGTACAGCGTACTCCAGAACGCCGTACCAGATCAAAGGTACATTTTTTAAAATGAAACTCCCTGTATTTTACTTCAAATTTAAATCCTCCTTGACCTCGCTATTGCGATGACATAAGGTTGTAATGGTTAAGACAGTGTATTTAAAAAGTTCTGACCACCTGTTAACAAAAATTTAATTCATCGACCTGTATACTTAAAACTACACAATTTGAAATTCATCTTTCACAACCATATATGTCTGTGATGGTCGTCTAGTATCATAATTCACTAGACCAGCTCCCATAGCAAAGGAATCGGATGAGACCAAACTCGAATACATCGGTTTCACAATTTCACATATTTTTGCTGCAATTCTGTGTAAAAATCTTAGCGATCGTAACGATCTATAAGACTCGTAATATCGGAACGGATACAAGTTTGGTATATAAGTACTTACAGGTTTTAAGGTTTAACGATTTTACTATTTGCGTACATAGAATTGCAGCATTAATATCGGTAAATGAAACTTATTTCACTATATTTTAAATTTGATTAAGTATTTCCTATACCCAAACTGAATGGTTTTTGTAATATTTCAATTTTATGATTGCATGGCATGATGACAGTCACTAAAAATAACTGAAACAATCGTTTGAAAGAATAATTTAAATTGCAAAATTTCTAAAGCAGTCACTAATTTTTACATTAGATACCTCATTTATTCAGTTTTTGACATATACTATTTTTTCTTCAAGCGTAAAAATAATGAAAACGTTGAAATAAGTAAAAAAATAATCGGCCGGCGCTGAGAATCGTACCGTAGAACTCCAAGACGGAACACAAAAGCTCCACCGCTGAGCTATCGTGGTATAAACGTTTTAAGTTCGAAATACGTTAATTGTTGTCAATTTAAATATTAATCTTCTAATGGATATTATTGTCAACGATTAAATAAATATGATAATAATAAAAAAAATAAGAAAGTACCTACCTACTTTTGTTGCTAAATAAACATTATTCGGTGCATCCTGAAGAAATTTATCAAATTGGTGTTTCGTTAATACTTTTGATTTTTTTCGCGGTATAATTTTCTCCTTGTCGCTTTAAAAATGCAGCTAATTTGGTATAGTTTTCCATTTTTACATTATGTTTGATGTTTAATTGAGTTTTAATCATTGAATATTGTGCCCATAGTTTCGAACTTTTAAATTTTCTTGGCAAATACGTAAAATAAGCAAGCATAACATTTTGTGTGTACCTATCATCGTACAATATTTTCTTTGCAGGATTTTATAAATTTTTCATAAGCAAAATCATACACTTTTCGTGACTGCGTCGGAATTAGTGTTTCTATAGTGGAATAAGCTATTTCGACTAATTCCGGAGGTGTACATTGAAATTCTTGTTCTCCAGACATTTTTACAATAGACTTTTCAAAACTGACAAACATCAAATTAAATGGCAGTTCCTGCCTACTTGGTTACAACGCCTTTAATAAGACGTTGCTATCGTTTCTCATTATTTTGTTACTAGTACAATAATGAGCGTTCATTATTTTACTAGTAAAGGAATAGGTTATTTCTAAGATCTGTGTTGCCGAAAATAATATAGATATTACTATACGCTTGAAGAAAAAAAAATTTTTCATTTGCTGCAAACTGTTAAATATTTGAAGTATTTACAGATGTGCGATGTCATAACTATTCTAGCGTTCAGGAGCGAAATTTGAATTATATTTTATAAATATAAATTTCTCGTTAAAAACAATTTTCAAGACACAACATTTTTTTGGATAAAGCTTATGCGTACAAACAGTTTTTTAAAATCAATAATCACGCCCATTGCGACTAATTTTAAAATACTCGTATGAGCCTTTAGGCTACAATTGGTCAAAATTTTATTCACGTATTCTTGAGGATTTACTCCATCTCACTAATCAATCACCCTGGATTCGAAAGTTTTTCAGTAAATGTGTCAACTCCGTTATATCGACGTCAACGGGTCAACAATAATTACATTGACAGTGTCGTATGATTTGACATGTGGACATGATCTATCCATTTTGATTTGGAGATAAAAAAAGAAGCTTAAATTGAGTAACGGCCGTTTTCATAACAAACTTTAACACTACTTTAAGTTTTAAAGCAAACTTTAATTAAAAATCGATTTCATAACAGTCTTTATAACTTCAAGTCGACTTTAAGTTAAAGTGGACAGAGTCGCGACTTTAAACGACTTTAACCTCAAAATTTAAGACTGTTTTCAGTTCGTTGTGTCAGTACCTATCTATTTTGGACAAATTCTCTTGAGATGGAAATAGATACCGAGTCGTCAGCCTTTGAGGATAGCAGCAACGAGAGCGACAGTGATAAGGAAATATTCATCATTAGGAAACCAAAAATATATAAACAGAGAATAACAGATTTTGATAATTGGTCAGATGAAGAGTTTTACCAAAGATTCAGGTTTAGCAAACCTGCTGTTCGGCAATTGTTACATCATATAAGACAACACATTGAGAGTTTGTGTACTCAATAATCGATTTATATTTTTCAGCTATTTTCACCAAATTCAATTCTTCTTTTGTTGTAAAATTTGTACCCATAACTCTTTTTCTATTTACTTCACCCATAACACTTATTTCAAGTTGAAAATCCTAAGAAAGCTTAAACACTATAATACGAACATAAACATAACCCTACTTCAATTGAAAAAATCTCGAAACTGTCGTAGTCACTGATACCAACTTCTCTTGATAAACGTAAAATCACACTTTACTTAAAGGAACAGAACAGAAATGTTATGAAAATCATTCAGCTTTAAGTGAAGTTAAAGTTATAAAGTTACTTTAGCTAAAGTGGACTTTAAGCACTTGTTATGAAAACGGCCGTAATCGAGATAAATAATTGTAAGTTCTGGATGTCGTTAATAAATTTAGTTAGTAAATTTGTAGTTTCCATAATGAACGAAATGAATATTAGATTTGTTCGTAGAGCTATCACAAACGGTTGGAAACTGGACGACTTATGTGCAGAGCCTCTCTATGAACGGTTTTCATTCTTTGCGCACGGTTTTTATTTATTGCGCGTGAGTCGTCCAGTTTCCAACTATTTGTGACTGCTCTATGAACAAACCTATTAAGAGTATCTGCTATTATCTGCTGTTGATGGTCTTGTTTAAAAACACAGATTCAGACGTTGGCTTCAAACAAAGTGTTTGCTGAAATATGAAAACTATACTTCCGTATGACATTGTTTTCGGTAATTAATAAACTCTGGGAATAAAAAAAAAACGTTAAAAAACGCTTTTTATTTGTTGATTTGCTAAATAATCAATATCAACTTAATTTACTTCCAAAAGATTGATGGCTATAAATGCCTTGGAAGTAGTCAACAAACATAAATGTATTTTTGGGTAATATACTGTATACCCATGAATTTATTTCTCCGAATTTCATTAAATACTGCATTTTAATCTAAATATTGTTAAAATATTTTACTCAACAAGACTACAAATGCAAAAATAAAATAAAAAATAAAATAAAATAAAGAAAAACCTACTTCCAATATGATTGTTAGCCCCACTTTCCCGTCTACATATTGTAGACGGGAAGCCAACAAGATACACAATACCCCCATCTAGGAATGTGGAATGAGGTGCTGCCACTAATATAGGGGCTTCATGTTTGGTAGCTTGTCTCCCTTTTATGCTTATATTCATTCCTCCAGCGACCAGACAATTTTTTCCAATGATACATATCAAATGTTTCAGTTTCCTAAAGGGAAAAAAACAATTTTTTTGACAATTATAAAATAAATAGGTAGTTATTAAAATGTTTTGAATGTATACATTATTGAATAAAGATCTAACAGGTGGTATCGAAATAAGTTAAATAAGTTCCTAGTTGTTCAAACATTCGTGATTTTTATCTCGATTATAGGTGCAAAAGCAAAGATGATTTCAAGAAGCGCCTAAACTCAGCCAGAATATTTATTGCGTCTGATAGCTCTGAAGTCTACAACTTGAGAATTTAAAACAGTCTGAAACTGCATAAATTCCTTTAGGGCGCGTTGTATCGAACACCTAAACTCGGTTTAATTATAACTAATGTTTAGACTGATGTAATTGATGATAATAAATAAATCAATATGTCACAGTCTAAACATCAGTTATAATTAAACTGAGTTTAGGTGTTCGATACAACGCGCCCTTAATCAACTAGCAGAGCACAACAAAGTAACTTTGTTATAGGTTCCAGGGCATAATTGTCAGAAATTACATTGCTGACGGTCTCACAAAAGAAGGAGGTATACCGAATACCAGGTTTTATAAATGCAGCTTGCCAATTTGCAGTAGCGCTGAAAAACATAGAAACAACACGACATCAACGAATTAAAAATGGATGTAAGTGCTTAGCTCATTCTAGAGATAAGTAATAAATAAGATGCGCACGTCAATGCTGTAATTGTGAAGTATATTCCATCATGGTTCTGAAATGAACCAGTATATGAACTAGTGCAGTTGATTCTAAAGAAATATTGTATCTTTATCAGCTGCAGACTAGGAACTGCAAAAAAATAATATTTCTAGTGCTCTTTAATCTTTGGTTTTCATTCCATTTATTTTGTTCAGTGTTGCCAGAGATGTTACAATTATTGTACCAGGCGGTTTATCCGGGATTGTATAAGTCCAACTATGTGGACAAAACTACAATATCGCATGCGGCAAAAAATGTCACTGTTTGAGAATAGACCGCCAGATCTGACACAAATCAAATACTTCATGTTATTCTGGTACATAAGCTGCACCGGGATTCTATTTTACGATACGATCGTATCGGCCGACCAAAATTGACAATCAGCGATTCTATTTTCCGATTAGTCGTAGAAATACGAGTCGATTAACTCGATAGGTATGGACGAGTCGTATTCGTTTACTTATTTTGAAATTTATATGATATTTGTCATTTCCTGACATATCCTAACCTGCGCATTCTAATTTAAAAAAAAATTAAAAACGTTTTATGTGTTTTCTACAAATATTTGGGAAAAAAACATCAAGAGAAGTAATTTTTCATGCAATGTTGCCTATTGTGAGGGAGGGTCTTTAATAGCAGAGCAAGCACAAAGAAATTTATTCCTAAGAACTAAGAAATAGTGACCTCTTTTTTTAAAATAAGAGGTAAGTTCAGAGTAGTCATCATAAAAATATTGATATTATTACTATCAATAATCTATATTTTTTAGATCAACTAGAACTCTTATAGATAGGGTAAGGCCTCTTTTACCAGAGCGCAGATCAATAAAAGGATTATCTTCCCGTTTAAAGTCATCAGAATTTCCAAATGGCAATCTCGTATTTGGAATGACATTAAAAGTATTTTCGCAAATATAAAAATCTGAATTTCAAAAATGTAAAAATAGTTTTTTTATTCTACCAAATGTCAAATGAATTCTGTCGACAATGTCAAAAAACATTTTCTTCATACCTCGGTCGAAAGTACGCACTTTCGTCCCTCATAGCAGGGACGAAAGTTCAACATTTACTCCCTGTGAAAAGTACACGCGTTTCCTCTATAACAGCGGGAGGAAAGAGTTTCTCATGCGTATTTATACTCGTAACTACGACCAGCGGCACTCGCTTCCGACCGGCTATGAAGAAAAATAGTATACACTCCACGGGCCGAAAGTTGAAATCTCGGTCCTGCGCGTCATGATGCCCTCGGCGAATTTCGGCCCTTGGAGTGTAATATACTATTTCGACTAACTTCACTTTGGAAGACTCGTATCAAAATTGCTGTCCAAATCCGAGAACACCCGATTTCAATTCGATTGTAAAATAGAATGCGATGATCCGATAAGATCGAATTGAAGATCGTCTCGATAAATTCGTGTCGTGAAATAGAATCCCGCTGTTGGTTAAGTATGCAGGTACAGAGCATGTTTTTCCGGTATATGGTAAGATGAGATCCATGCAGAGGAAATAATAATACTATGAATAATAAATTATTTTGCTGATACTACTTTAATTTAAAATAATTGAAATTCTTTGTTACTTTAATGAAGATAGTTTATGGTTATTATATTGAAAATCTGGTATAACACATGGACTGAAAAGTCCTATGCCTGACACATAGATGGTGCTAGTTTTATTGCAATTGCCTGTTTTTCAGTTAGTGCTAACCTTAAAAAGACAGCTGAGAAAATTTCATGATATTCTATTCATTAAGTATATTTTCCACGTTGCGACAAATCGCACAATCAGCACATCAATAGTTTGTTGCTGCGACTCATTCAGGCATAGGGGAATCGTTACGTGTTGCCAACTTCGTTAAAAAATTGGCAGTTCTGGTTTCATAACGCTGTTAAAATAATTAGCGGGTAAAAATAAAGCAAATAAGAGTAGTTTCTCTAGAATCCAGTCTTGAAGTTAACAGAATCGATGAGGAAAACATTGAGGGCATTGTTTTAGTAACAGTAATTAGTATTGTGGCCCGTGTTGCTCTACTAGAAGAAAACGTAGAAGAAATCCTCTGACAGCAATGTTAGAGCGTAGCAGCCAATATAAATTTTGGGTTGATGCGACAAAATCCACCATAAAAGTTACCAAGTCGCAGCGACTTCTCGCTGGAAAATAGAGCAAGTTCTAATCCATGCGACCGACCCGTCCAACGAAAAAAAAACGCCAATTTGCATGCAACTTTTTCGAGCTGCAGCGTCAACTCGTACCGTGAAAAATGAACTTTAGTTCGGTAGTTATTGTGCTAAAAGTGACGCTACTTTCAAAGCGATGGATCACAGACAATCTCGTGTTTAAATTTTACACTGTTTCTTGATGGGAGAAAATATCGTTCAAGAGAAGCAATGCCTTGAAAAGTGTTATGGGGACATCAAAAAAATCCACAAAATCGTTTTGAATGATCGAAAAGTGAAGTTGCATGAGTTAGCTGACATCGTAAAAGTATCTAAAGAACGTGTTGGCTTTATATTGCATGAGCAATTGACTATGAGAAAGCTCTGTTTAAAGTAGGTGCCGCGTTTGCTCACTGTTGACCAAAAGCAAGAACGTGTTGATGCTTCTGAGCAGTGTTTGACCATGTTTAAACGTAACCTGAATTTTTGTGTCGATATGTTACAATCGATGAAACATGGATCCATCACTCCATCATCAAGTGGACAGCAACTGGAGATCCTCGTCCAAAGCGCCCGAAATCACAACAATCAGCTGGAAAGGTTACGGCTTCCGTATTTTGGGATGTACGTGGTGTATTATTCATCGACTATCTTGAAAAGGGAAATACCATCAACAGTGAATATTATATAGCGTCATTGGAGCGTTTGAAGGCCGAAATTTCAAATAAACGTCTGTATATGGCAAATAAAAAAATTTTGTTTGATCAAGACAACACACCGTGCCACAAGTCAATCAAAACAATGGCGAAACTACATGAATTGAACTTAGAATTGCTCCCACATCCACAGTATTCGCCAGATTTGGCTCCCGGCGACTACTAGCTGTTCGCAGACCTAAAAAAATGCTCACCGGTAAGAAATTTCGCTCGACTGAGCACTATTTTGAGGCAAAAGATAAATCGCTCTACAAAAGTGGTATTGAAATGTTAGAGCAGCGCTGGAATGATTGCGTTGTTCTTGATGGAAATTAAGTTTGATGAATAAAACTAATTTTGAACAAAAAAAACGTGTTTATTCACAATCGGTCAGTAATATAGACATTTCTTACCTTTAAAGAGGTAGGAAAGTGACTCATTACTTACTTTCACTTCCATGCCTTAGCCGGAAAAGTACTTTTCCGGCTAGAAGCATGTGTCACTTTTCTGAAGTATGACAATATTGTGTTAAACTGGTTTAAAAAAAAACTAATACCTTTCTTTGCTTTTCTACGGAATTACCCATTCCCTCAACCGCAGCTTCTTGGACTTCTGGAGGAATACACGTCAATTCAAAATAAGACATTATGTACTTGTTTGAGCAAAAAATTAAAATTTCGTGACAGAAAGAATATTTTATGACATAATTGTTAAAACCAATAAATTAGTAATATTGCCTAGCAACAGATTCATAAAGTTCTTTGTCGAAATAAATATTAAATTGTGATAACAAATTTTCTTAAAATTAATGTTTTTAAAAGCTTGTAACTAAGCAATTGTGAATAAAATAGTATACATACCACGCGGGAAGGATCATTCCATCCACGGCTTTTAGCCTGGGCTGTAATTATCTACTTCCCCGCTAGGTATGTAATATACTATTTCTTTGTTAGGCCCGGGACTTTTCAGCCAATGTGTTATACATTCATTAGATCTGGTAATTTTCTTCAGTATTCTGATCTACATACTTTTATTTTACTTTGGCAACACTGATTTTGTTTTTATTCGGACATGCCGGAATTTTTTAAAGTTTTTGTGAATATTGTGATTCAATTATAAATTTATTATTCCGGATTACAGTGACAATGTCAGAATCGGAAAATAAGTGTGAATATATAAACTGTGAAAGGACATGTTGCCAACAGTTCAATCAAAATGTTATTGTCTCATTGTTTTGTACATAAAAATAAAAAGTAAAGTTGAATCATGTGATGTTTTATTAATAAAATCTAGGTAATATCCAATTCCTACATCTACATCATAATGGAATGTTGAAAGCACTTTTCAGATGATTCAGCAATACAAAGAGAAGAAATAAACACCATAATTTATAATTTTTTTAATAAATTGAGTGAAAAACAGTAAAGATGTAAAATCTAATACGATTCATAATTTTTTTCTCTGCAGCTATTGGTATTGGAAAAATTTAAGTATAAAAATTTTTTTTAAATAAAACAAGGATTTCAAGTTAAATTTTATTTCCTAAAACTTCAACTCGAAAAAAAGTTTTTATATGAAATAAAGTAAGGGTTGCTAATTTCACCCCCGTATAACGTAACAAGAATATTGAAAAAATCCCCTTGGCTAGTCCTTTGCGAGTGCACGGAAATTACAGAATTTCAAGTTTCTAGCTTTACTGAAATTTTATTAAAAAAATAAAAACTCAATTTTAGTCACCACCTTTTAAGGGTGATATATCGGAAAGGGGTGGGCTGAGGAAATTTTGTTATAGGAAAGACCCACTTTAATTTTATTCGTGCAATCACCTCCTGGATTTTGTCGCATGAATTTCTGTATATGAAGCAGAAACTAATCAAGTGACTATATTTCCAAATCTCTCATTAGACGGGCATATCTTGTTAGGTTACTTATCTCTGGCTCATTCTAAACATAAAATATTGAAACACAAAAAACACTGGGAACAACAATTAACTAACCTATCGGATTCAAAAACATTTTAATAACTCAATACTATGTGTTTTTTTTATGTACATATTATATTGTTAGTTGAAAGTATATTTTCCATTGGAATTAAAACCCCATAAATTTTTATATATACATTCGGAATGTAAGGTGTTTCTTTACAGAAGAAAAAAATTAAAAACGCAAGCAATATAGTAATATCATTATTTAAGAATGGTGACAATAATTAATATCAGACAGTATTTATTCCGAAAAGGCTACTTTCTAATCATAAATTTATTGATTCATTAAATTATTGCCTTCTAAAATTTTGCTGAAGAATTTAAGATTTCCTTATGGATTTCTATCACCATTATTAAAGTATGAATATTGATTAGGACATGCAAATAATTTATAACTTTTATACAGAAAACAGTGACGTAGTAAAAATATATTTTAAGCGGGTTTAGTACACAGTATTAATTCATTAATAGGTTGAACAATTTCAAAATATAACTGGCAGTAGAATGACGTTTTTCATTTTTAATAGCCTGCTGATGCTGCAGGACTGTGGCAACAAGGCTTGAAATAGAAGCGTTATAACACGACGCTTGCAAAATGACGCGTTTTCTCTGATGGAAATTAATATTACTATTTTAAATTTGAACAAATACACAACGTTCCTATCCACGTGTTTGTTTCAATTCAAAATACTAATATTCCAATAAAAGAAGCTGAAGTTTTACCTTAAAAAGTCAATTTTGAGACGAGGAATCGAATGCAAAAAATCACAGGTTCCCAATTTTCCGAGAAATCGTGGAAATCTCGCGTAAAACCGTCCCAACTCTACCTTTTTACAATTACCTTAACAAAATTCACATGTGATTTTTACAAAATTTTAATTTATTCAAGGTGCGTTGATCAATGAGAATTTCGTTACCATGGTTCTGATATTTATTTAAAATGTGATTGTTATATTTCTTGTTAGAAATCGCCAAATTAGTTCAGTACAAAAATGAGTGTTTCTGATGAAAAAAAACAGATTTGGAGCACCTTATTTGCAGTTGGGCTATAAACATCATTTAAAATTAATTAAATGCATCATATTAAGTAAATTTTCCTAGTACGAGTTCAAACATACTACAAGTACAACTCGACTAAATTCATTTCAGCCGTGAGATTCGGATGCACGTAGATCACTCGTACGACAATGTTGGCAGCTACCAGTCCTAGGCAGAGCGTTCCACTGTAAAGATCCATTTGAACTGATAGTGGTACAGTCCGCGTAGGAATTTTAATATGGAATTGTAACGCGTACGACAATGTCGGCAGCTACCAGTCCTAGGACTCCTAGGCAGAGCGTTGCACTGTAATTCTCGTCTGTGGCTCGTACAGTAGGTGCCGACCTCGGGCGCCATCGAGTATCTCCGGTGGCGCTCGGCTTTCATGCGAAGCGCGCACGGTTCTAAAGCTTTTAACCTTCTATACGATATCATTAATGTGTGCAGAGATTAGCCCAGCGTAAGCGTGCTGGGCTCTTAACACAGAGGTACCAGGTCCGAGTCAAGATATTTTTATTTTCTTATTGTTTTTTTCAAAAATTGACTAAAAATACGAAGAATTTTTCGATTCGGATTTGGGTAGGGGGTAAGGTAGGGTGGTTTTGGTTGGGTTATTATTGAAAATTATTATAATAATCTGTCAATTACACAATTCAATTTTTCGATTCGGATTAGGGTAGGGGGTAAGGTAGGGTGGTTTTGGTTGGGTTATTATTGAAAATTATTATAATAATCTGTCAATTACACAATTCAATTTTTCGATTCGGATTAGGGTAGGGGGTAAGGTAGGGTGGTTTAGTTAAAAAAGTGTATGGAAAGCGAGGAGATGTTCTTTTCAGAGAGCGACACGGGGTGTTAGAACCGTGCGCGCTTCGCATGAAAGCCGAGCGCCACCGGAGATACTCGATGGCGCCCGAGGTCGGCACCTACTGTACGGGCCACAGACGAGAGTTGCACTGTAAAGATCCATTTGAACTGATAGTGGTACAGTCCGCGTAGGAATTTTAATATGGAATTGTAACGGCCGTTTGCACCGAATACTTTTTAAAGGACCGTTAAGCTAAGTGTCCCTTAAAGTACGTTTAACAACTTTTGTGTTTTGCGCCAACTTTAAGAGACTCTTAAAACGTCCATTAAAGCAGTATTAGCTAACTGACCAAGTTTCTTCCCTTAAACATATTTAATTGTTCTTTAACCTTAAATACATATACAACATTTTTTGATTAATATAAGAGCCTGGAGATTTGTGAAAATGGAAAATTTTGAAGAGGTCCTGGTGGAGGATTTTCTAGAAGATGATTTAGAAGTCCTTGATATGGGCTACCCAAGGCGCATTTTTCTTAGGCCCAATTATTATGAAGAGATGTACCAAATGGACCAAACCTACAGTTATGACACTTTTAACTCAAATTGAGAATCAATAGGGAACTTGCCAAAAAAATAAAATCATTTAAAAACAATTAAAATCGTAAGATATTATCATAAGGAACTTCATAGAAAAAGAAAAATTCCAATAACGATTAAATTACCTGAGAAATAAAGGGTTAAAATTTGAATAATTTGAACTGCTCTTAAAACGCGCTGCCATTGGTTGTGACGTCAGACCGCACTTTTCGAGTCAGGCGATTGTGAACCGACAATTCAAACAACACTTAAAGACTGAGAAACTGACGCTAACGATTCGAATTCGATAAAAAATCAATAATGCTTCAAATGGCTGTTTCTGCGGTTACCGATGCGCGAGGTGCGGTGTGACGTCACAGCCGCTGCCGCGCATTTTTCTTCGTTTGAATACACCCGGTGGCGATTCCAACTTTAATTATTTATTGTGAAATAAGTATTGCGATTTAAGGACTGATATTTGGTATAATGTGTTTTCATATATAAACACACATTTTAGTAGAATAAAAAAAAATGGGCAAGTTCCCTATTGGAGTAGGTTCCCAGATGATTTGCTTTACGGTAAATATTTTATCTTTCATATGAACTTCAATAAAAAAATGTATATACATGCAGTGTCTTTTATATATGTGTACCCCTCTGTAACTATCTTTCACACTTTAGGAATTAAGGTGTAACTTATTAATTTAATTAAATTGAAAACGGAGGTAAAAAATAAAAGTAGAGAAAAGAACTGGGTTAAAAAATGTTTAATGAACGAGTAAATTTCAAATTTAATTTATTGCAAAGCTCTTTGAAATAAAACAAAAATTCTTACATAACTCAACAAACTACATTCTAAATAAATCAGGTAACAATAGACAATATATTTTTATATTGGGGGGCTATAGTAAAAAGATGACTTACTTGCATGGGGCTAAAATTTAGCCCCCTAATTCTTTTTGCTTCTGCGGAGATGTTAGAAAAATCGATCTTTTATAAAATCACCACGACCATTGACATATAATAAGGAAAACTAAACATTCAAAAAGTTTTATTGATGTGCAAAATGTAACTAAAAATAATCTGCTCTGTCTTTGGCAAACATTATTAATGCATGTGTTTTAAATTTCTATGTATATGGTTTTAAGGTTGAAAACAACAAAAAAGCAGTGTTCCAACAGAACTAACACAAAAGCCACTGGATTCTTGCGACGTTGCCATAAAGTAACGAAGATAAAGAACCTTTAGTTAAAGTTTTGATACAATGTTTCGGTGCAAATCATTTGAAAATTAAGTGGCAATTAAAATTAAAGGTTCATTTGTTAAATAACAGTTAATAAAAAGTCGGTGCAAATGGGTGTAAGTCGCTAGTGCACAGTTAATAACTTAATTGGAATTTATTGCCAAATTCTCAGGAGTTTATTTAGGAAATTATTTAAGTAACTAAACTTTTTCCGCCGAGTGTACATGCGTTTATTCCGCGGGACTGAGATATCTCCCTCTCGCTCCTTTGTTTGCGCATCTCAGAGTTGAAATGAATTTGGGCGAGGTGTACTTGTTCTACAATCACATCATAACGATAAAAATAATGAACAAACGTTTAATTATCATAACCATAACTTTTATTTTTTTGTATAATATGCTCCATTGTTAAATAAAAATTCTATAATTTTATTGTTTTTTCTCTTTTTCACGTGAAATAGTCATGTCGAATACCACTCAAGAAAAAATTGTGTATGCAAGGTTTTAAATAAGTTTGTTACTTTTCTCTCATAAAATTATTGATGAAATTTTTATCAAAAATGTCATTTGCGAAATTGACAAGCAAAAAACTTTCTGAAGATGTTGCTGACACATTTTTGTTCTCTTCTTCAAGCGGTGTATTATACGCTCATCTATTTCTAGCTTCTTAAGTAAACTGTAACCGATATTCTAAAACGAATTAAATAGAAATTGTTTGTATACTTAAATTAAAGTAATAAATATAAGATTTCTAACACCCACGCCACTATTTTCTTAAATCATACCAATAAAATTAAGCTAATATATAAGAACAAGATTATTTCTAAACTCTCGTAAAATTTATTCAGTGAAAATATAAATATTTTCACTTGACTCACGTATGAATAAATACATAAATTTAGCTGAAGGAACCTTATAATAGTCCAGTAAAATGAAGATTCCAACTACCATTCATAACGAAAGCCTGCATTTTTATATGCAAGTTCGTTTTGACATAAATTTGAAGCGTACGTACGTACTTAGTTACAAAATATTCAATTTTATTTACGGAGTGAGATAAAATTAAGAACTACCCACAAAATAAATTTTTTTCAAATATCTCGAAAACATACGAAGATTTGGAAAAAAGTTTTAAATAAAAAATGTAGATATCCAAATTTTCTATTAAATCATTTCCAATAACTATTGACGTATCGCTCAGTCGCATAAAATAAGAATTTATAGAATTTATAAAATATTCTTTTTTCTCTTATTTTTTTGGGAATCAATGTTAGAAAGAGAAATTTCCAATAATCAATTACCTGCGTTATCAGGATGGCATCATAAGTTTTTATCCAGGTTTTCTTATGATTTATCTTTGGAATAGTTGTTAATCGATACACACTTCAATACACAAAATCACCAAACTGAGTTATACATATTTTGAAAACAAAAATAATCATACACAAAAAAGTAACAACAAACGCGTTTTATTAACAAAATTTCCAAAATTAGCGGAAAAAAGTGCTATCCCTATAAAAACCGTTCCTGGAACGTGCACTTCACTGGATTCCATTTCTAGTGGACTACATATCGTTAGAATGTCATGAAATAAAATATTTTATTTCACATTTTACCAGAGGTGTGATCTACTATGAATGGACCTTAATAAAATTTGACAACAAAGTTTTGTAGTCTTATACTTCAAAATATTATTGATTGTCTAGTTGTCAAATTTTTTTCGTTGTGTCAGATAGGGACCAAAAATTATCTTTTTACTAGTTAATCTTGACAAAGGTAGCTGGAACGCTACCGAAACGTCGAAATGAAAAAATAAAAAACATTATTGTGGTTTCGTTCCCAAAAAAATAAGAGAAAAAAGAATAAGTAATGCCACAAGGAACTTACAGAAGATATTTATAAAATATATTAAAATAATTTTTCAACATTTTTTTAAATCGTATCTTCAAAATATGACTAGAGGAAAAATTTTCTTTTTTATTTGAAAGCTATAAAATTTTTTTTAATTTTCAATAATTATTTTTAAAATTAAATTTAAATACGTTCTCCCTAAATTTCTGCATAAGTCACTATTTTTATATGCACATAAAATAATATACCTTGAGAATTTACGTCAAACGTGAATAAAAATAATTTTATAGAATATTTTGATATCTATAATTTTTATTTAAAACTTTTTCGATATTTTTGTTTTCAACATGGTGGTCAATATTTTTTAACCATGTATATTTCAATTTTATGTCAAAACTAACTTAAATTCAAAAATGCAAGCTTTCGTTTTGAATGGTAGTTTAAATCTTCATTTTACTGGACTACTTATTATAACGTATAACGCCCATAAAGTAACCCATAAATTCATTAATAGGAAAATAAACATAAATATGAAAATTTCTCGTTGGTCCTGGATCAAATTTTGATTTATTTTTACTATTTTTAAAATAATCATCTATCATTCAGGGTGAACCTTGGAGTGGTGAAACATCCTCTATTACCAGTTTGCTGATTTCTCTTGCAGAGCTGATTCCAAAAATGTATCACAAGCAAATTCAAGTTTGTACAAGGTGGATAAAACACAAAAGTTGTTTGTTACTATTGCGGCCGTTTCTATCACAACAACACAGCCATAAAAGACAGACTTTTACATCACGAGCTGAGAGTATTTGATAGATATCATGGATGTTTTGGACTATTGGATGGTCAGTAAAGATAGTATTAAGTGAATTAATTGAAAAAAGTGAATCGGTACAAATGGCGACGTGCTTGGAAGGAGGTGAGATATGTTTAAAGGCTTGGAAAATGTTATACAGCTCACCAGTATGAACACTACATGTTGAGGGCAACCGATAGGAACCTATAAGTTCGTGGTTGGTTGTGACTGAGCAGCCAACACCAAAAAAAGTTTTTGAGGCATCTGTGTAAAGAACTACATCATACGGTGTTTTTTGCAATATTTCTAAGAATGCTTTCTTAATAAGTGTGTTAGGTGACTCATGTTTATTGAATTTGGTGAGAGAGGTATTGAAAAGAGGAAGTTGTTTAGTCCAAGGAGGGGTATGTGGTTGGGGAAGCGGAGGGGTTATTGAAAGGTCGGTATTCTAAAGTAATGGGGAAAGTAGTTGAGCAACAGATTTTATGCTACGTTTGGAAATAGTGTTGGAAGGATGATGTTGAGACATTGAGATGAACAGTGGGTGAACAGGGTTAGTAGGATTAGAGGACGTTGAGGCAGCGTATGAAAGGAGGAGCGATTGACGTCTTAGGAAGAGGGGTGGCTCATTTGATTCACAGTATAGACTAGAGCGGGACTAGAGTTGAAAGCACCGAGAGAGAGTCGAAGGGCTCTATTGTGAACAGAGTTTAGTGAATCGATGTCAGATTTGGAGGCTGACATGTAAATGAAGCTCCCATAGTCTAGTTTAGAACGGATGAGGGCTCTGTAAACTCTTAGTAAAGTGGTTTTGTCGGATCCCCAGTGATAGTGACTGAAAGCTTTGATGATATTAAGTCTTTTAAGACATATGCCTTTGAGTTTATTGATATGAAGTTTCCAAGTAAGGCGAGAGTCGAAAATGTATTATTTATATTTTGTTAATGCAAAAATTCACCAAATTTTTTGTCGAAAAACCCTAATAAATAAGTTTTCCAAATGGTGCATACTTTGGAGATGACACTATATGTATTTTGAAGATTCATTTCCACCTAGTTTTAAGAAAATGGTATATTTTGCCACAAATTGAAAAAAACTGGTGCTGACTTAATCAATGAAAGGTTATTCATCCTGTATGATAGATTATTATTTTAAGAATTGAAATTGAAAATCGACCTGTTTTGGGATTTATTCATACTACTGTTACTACTACTTATGAAATTCTCTATTACATTATAAAGCGGTTTTAAATATCGACATAATATAGAATTCAGAAATAATCTATACAGTAAAAAATGTTAGTAAATGTGCACATACTCCCAAAGAAAGGCAAAGCTGAAGTTTCACCCTTAGCCACAATGGAAGGTCCTCCCATGTACACCATAGCAATGCTGTCTATGAAGGAAGAATGCGGTGCCAACGCTACTACAGGTGCGGAATCTCTGTTTGATTGTCTTCCAATAATCTTTAAATGAAATCCTCCAATAACGAAGATGCTGCGCATTACTCTTGCCGTTACGAAGCGCACTGTACTGCCCATACAATACAAAAATATGTACATAGATTGAAAAGTTCACATAAACATTTTAGTGTATCTTTAATAACATCAAGAAGAAGTTTGTTTGCTATATTGTTATTGCTCAATTGCCGAATTTTGGTGGATTCTTGTTTTTTTTTTAAATCAAAGAGAATTTAAAAATTTGTTACAAAGTTGGATCAAAGCTGTGACAAAGTTTGTAATCTGTGGCTGTGACGGTAACAAAAAGTTATTTTTTTATTTAAAAACATAAATTCCTGCATCAACCTCTGGGGTTATTAGCAGGATAATTACTGTTTGATATTTCCTTCTATTTGGTATCTGAAAAGTTTCATGAACTGAGGGTTTAATTTCTTTAAGTTTGCTAGAGTTTTCATTCCACAGTGTTTGCCACTCCTATTTAATATGGTTTTTTATTATAATTTTGTGGTCACTATTCGGATATTCGTGGATCATTTGAATGGTATTATCGGTGGAAGCTGAATCTGTGAGATCGTTTCCCTTGATTCCCACGTGTGACGGTACCCACATATATCTAACGTGTATTCTTTTAAACTGTAGACTTAAATGCTATTTTTTTATTTTTTGTAGTGGATATAATTGTTTAATACCGTGTAAAGCACTTAGTGAGTCTGTAATAATTATAAATGTGTTTTCTGGATGTTAGCTACACTTTTTTAAATGTACTCTATTGAGTTTTTATACTTTGTTCTTTTTGTTAATGATTAATTAGTTTTGATTGTTAATTTATTAAAAAATCTCTTTTTTTTTATTTACTTCACCGTTACTGTTTAAAACAACCTGGTCTTTTCTGTTCCGTGGAAGTGTCAGTCTGGATTCCACTGATGGCATGATTTCTTTAAGTAGCGTATTGGTTTCTTCCCATCTTTTTTGCCAGATATTCCATATAAAATCCTTTATAACGGGTTTGAAATCGGCAACTGGAATGTTTTCATAATATGGAAGATTTTCGTTGCTTACAGAAAGTCGTGCGATTTCATCGACTTTTTCATTGGATGGTATACTCACATGAGAAGGAACCCACAGGAACTCTACTTTAAAGTGTTTTCTGAAGTCTGTAAAGTTCTTCTTTGATGTTTAAAAGTATTTGGTGAGTGGGAAATAGTTGTTTTATTCCTGAGAGAGCACTATAGGAGTCCGATATTATTAATAAGTTTTTGTTTGGCTGTTTGTAGCTTCTCAAAGCTTCAAGTATAGCGAGTAACTCTCCTGTATATACCGAACAGTGAGGATTTAGCCTGATTGCATAACTGTTAGAATCTTGTAAGAATGCCGATGCAATTCCGTTTTCTGATTTAGATGCATCCGTGAAAATATGATCATAACTGGTGAATTTAGAAATAAGATCATAGTATTTCAATTTGAATATGTGGTCACTGGTAGAGTGTTTGGGATGATTTGCTAATGAGAAGTTGACTGCTGGTATTTGAATTATCCAAGGAGGAGTTTCATGACATAATGGTAAAGACAGTTGGAATGGATCAATATTGAAATCTGATCTTTTCAACATTTCATGAAATGGTAAGTGTTTTTTCTGGGTGTCTGGGATGGTATTTGTACCATGAAATATTGTTAAAAAGGAAGGATTGTTGTTTTTTAAAACCGAAACTCTAGATGCATAGCATAAAGATAGATATAGACGTCTTAGATATAAAGGGGGTAGTGATGTGATAACTTGGAGGCTACTAACAGGACTTGTTCTGAAAGCTCCTGAAACTATTCTTAGAGAACTGGTCTGTATAACATCTAATTTGTGTAAAAGTGTGCTGTTGGCTGGGCTGTAGCAAATGCTCCCTTAGTCAAGTTTACTTCTAATAATTGACTGATACAGGTTAATCAGTATTTTGGTGTCGGCTCTCCAGGAATGATTTGATATGACTTTGAGTAAGTTTATTCTCGACTGGCAAATTTTAAGGAGGTTATTGATGTGCATTATCCATTTCAGCTGATAGTCAAAAGTAACTCCTAGGAATCTTACATTTTCCTTCTGTTCTAATTGTTTCCCATTCAGATGTAGACTAATGATGGCTTGGCCTTTTTTCCTAAAAACTATAAAGTTGGTTTTTGTTGAGGAGAAGGTTAAACCAGTTGTACTGGACCAGTTTTCTAATTTGTTGAGGTAATTTTGTAAAATATCTTTGGATAAATCTAAGTCTTTACTTTTTGTGTAAATTAGTAGATCATCTGCGTAAAGACTCGCTTTTACTGGTAAATTAAATTGATTTGATAAACTGTTTATCGCAATTAAAAATGAGATAGGACTTAATATTGCGCCTTGTGGAATTCCGTTTTGGATTGTCTTTTTACTCGATAGTTTGCCGTTTGTTCTGACCTGTTAGTAAGAAAATTTTTTATAAATGCCAACATTTTGCCTTGTATACCTAAATCCCCCACAGTTTTTATTATATGATATCTCCAAGTTGTGTCAAAAAAAATTGCAACAAGGTGTTGGTTATACATAAGGGCCTCTTGGATTTCCGTTTCTAAGAGAACGATGTATCTGTTGTTGATCTACCATTTCTGTAACCACTTTGTATTGAACTAAAATAATTTAGTTTCTCCAAGTGCCATTTGAGTCGATTAGTTAAAATTTTTTCAAGTATCTTGCACATACTGCATGTCAATGAGATAGGGCGATACGAGGTAGGTAGAGCTTTTGGTTTGTTTTCTTTTAAAATTGGTATTATTATGGCTTCTCTCCATAAAAGTGGAAAGTTTTGGGAAGAGAATATTAGATTAAAAAGATCGGTTAAAATTAGTTTGGCTCGAAAAGGCAGTTTCTGCAGAAATATTGGAGGTATTTCGTCTGGTCCCGCTGCAGTGTTTTTTGTAGTGTTGAGGCTTTCCTCAACTTCTTGAAATGATATAGGTACATTTAGATAGCTGTCATCGTCGCGTATTAATACGTCTACTAGCTCAGTTCTCATTTTATGCTCTTTAAAGGCTTCTGTGTAATAATCGTCACTGCTATTTTGTTCGTAGGTTTCAGCTAAAACTTCTGTTATTTCTTGATTATCAGATATTATTTTGTTGTTGTGATTAAGGTTATTTATGTGTTTGATTGAACTTGATCCTTTTATTTTTCTAATTTTATCCCAAACCATATTAAGTGGTATAGATGAGTTTATTGTAGATACGTACGAAATCCAACTCTGTTTCTTGTATTTCTTAATCAAGTATCTGGATTTTGCTCTACATCTTTTGAATTCATTAAGTTTTTCCGCTGATTTGAGCTTTTTATATTGGTTAAACGCATGTTTAGTGATTTTTATTGCTTCTGCTACTTCCGGGTTCCACCATGGAACAGGACGCTTTTTGATAATTTTTGTTTTTCCTATTGCTTCAATAGCCGCTTTCTTAATAATTTCATTGAAGGAAGTAATGCTACTAGTTGCGTTTGATGTTGCTGTGTAGCTTGACGTGAAAAGGTCTATCAAATCTGCATATTTCTTCCAGTCAGCTGATTTTATTTTCCATATTTGTGGGGGTATTGCATCATGGATTATATCTGAAGTATGGTTTATAATTATGGGAAAATGATCGCTGTCATGCAGATCATCTAGAGTATCCCATGTTAAAGAAGATGATATTGTGGGACTGCAGAAAGATAAATCTAAGGCTGGTACCATTAAAGGTATTAAACCTAGTAGGTTTGCCAGAGTTTAAAAGGATTAAGTTATTGTTATTTATAATATTTAATAGAAAGTCACCATTGCTGTTGGTCGATTGCGAACCCCAGGCAACATTGTGACAATTGAAATCCCCGATTATAATTTTTGGAGAAGGAATTGATTCAATTATACTCTGAAGTTCATTAAGTGACTGATTATCTGGATGAGGCAGATAAAAATTACAAATATTTAACTTAGCATGATGAATTACAGATATAGCGATTACCCCCAAATTAGTGTTTAGAGGGATGTATGCGGCTTCAATAGAATTTTTGACTAGTATGGCAACTCCTCCACTAGCAATGGTTTGCTCTTGTCTATTTTTAGAGAAAATTGAGTAGTTTTTAAGTTTGGGTAGCTTATTTTCTTGTAGGTGAGTTTCTTGAAGGCTTATAATTAAGGGTGACAATTCATTGATTAAGAGTTGTATGTTAGGTAGGTGGGTGTAGAAACCGTTCAGGTTCCACTGAAGAATGAAATTTAAGTTGGCCATTATTCTATTTTGTAAAACCAGAATGTGAAGATTTTGAAGATATATCGCTTTCTTCGTCTGTTGATGTTAGGTCAGCATCTTCCGTCAATTTTTTCTTTATTCGTGTTATATTATTTTTTACAGATGTATTTTCGATGTTTTTATGAACAAATGTTAGTAGATTTTTCAGATTGGATAAGTCGTTGGTGTAATTTTTTGCTATGCTTGCAGCATGTTTAGACCCAGATGCGTTAATTATAAAATCACATAATTCAGTGTAGTTCATAAAATTTGGCGGTTTGAAAGTTATTAGGAGATCTTTTATAGGTTCTAAAATGTTATTTCTTCAGCATTTTTCTTTGTTTTAGATTTTTTTGAAGGTTTTGGACGTCTAAACATCTCTTCATTGGAATTTTGGTTCTCTAAATCAGGTGAGGTAGAAATTTGACGTTTACAGGCCACAGAAAGCGTCTTAGTTTGTTTTGACTGATCCGGAAAGTAAAGTGATAAGTTTGATTGTCTTTGCGATTGTTCTGGTGCTGGCTCCAGATCTATTACATTAGCATCTATCAGGTTTTCTTGACTAGAAATAGAGCTTGATGGTGAATGTGCAAGAGTAGGGATATTTGTAGGTTTGACATTATTTGTAGATGCCAGAGATTGGGATGTTGGGTTGATCAATACCATATTTGGAAGTATTTTAGAGTGAGAACAATTATTCGCTGTATGACCAGGTTGTTTACAAGTAAAGCAGATGTCGTCTAAAGAGAGAAATATTTGGTAAGATGTGCTATCATAATTGATGTCCAAAAATTCGGGTATTACAGTTTGACCAGGGGGAGTGATGTATGTATGTCTACGAAAACTATAAATGTGCTTATATTCCGGATTTGGTGTGCCAATCTTCAGGAAGTTCAACCGAGTTTCCAAGTTCAGTCCAATGTTCTCAAGCTCAGCTTCGATGATGTTATGCGGTATGGAGGGACACACATTAGATATAATCAATCGTATATTTGGGTTTAACAATTTTCGTGCTTGAATACGTTGATGGTTAACTGTGATAATTCCATTGTTAGTAGATATAAAGTCGTTAACAATTTTTTCACTGGCGATGTAAATACATATTCTATTGTTAGAAATCCGAGAAGCGAACAAAATATTCTTAGGAGTGATTATATCTCCCACTGCATATATATATTCTTCTAATTTGGTATTGTCCAATGTAAAAAATCTCTTATTTCAGGGTTGGGTTCTAAACTAAATTAATTTTAAATCTCATATATCCTTATTAATTAAACAATTTTTTTATACATTACAAATTTCCAATCTATCTATATTTTTTTAAAGAATCGATTTTTTTTAAATGTCCGTTATTAGATTAATTATATAAATGTTGAACTTTTATGATTATTATGTTTTAAAAATTTCTTCTATCTTCAAATAACTTTTTATTATTTTCCAAATACGATTATGTCAATTATTTTAATTCTTTGAATTCCTGCCGAAGTTATAATGAAAAAATACTATTTTCCTGTAGTCAGGTAAAAAACCAATCCTTCAGTTTCTTACTGCTAATTTATCCATATTTTATTCCCAAATCCATCATTTGTGATATGATTTTAGATATTCCTCAAACCAAAATTTCTAAATTATTTTAAAACCAATTTCAATTTCCAAATTACTATTCCAAAATTTTTATGGACTTTTTAAATTTTTTCTTTCTTGTCATATATAATACCACGAGAGTGAAAATTTTGTCGGCAAAATTTTTCGATTGTCATGAAAGTTTGTTGCTTGGCAATTTTACGAATAACATTTTTAACAAAACCACGAGCCGTTAGGCGAGTGGTTTTGGATTAAATATCATGAGCAGAATTACCTAAAAGCAACAAACTTGAATACGACAAGAGAAAAATTTTACCTTGCAAAATTTTTAATTGAGTGGTATTCGACATGACTATTTCACGAGAAAAAAACTAAAAAATCATATGTTTAAACGTTTTATTTATTGCAAACTTCAATTATACAAAGCCAAAAAAATAATAACATTATGAAAAAAAAATTACTTATTTATGTAAAAAGTACAATTATTATAATTGTACGTTGTAGCATTATTTTGGGGATTGTTTTGCATCATAACCTGTGATGAATTTAAGTTAGAAACTGAGGATTCCTTTTCTTTATTTTTATTTTCTCGAAGGTTCTCTATAAGTTGGAAATGGTGTTCTTCATTTAATTGTAAATATGGTTTCAAAGAATGGGCAGAAGAATGTCCTGTAAGCTTAATTACTTCTTGTTCACCAACTCCTTCTTTTGCTAATGCAGATATTGCAGAAGCTCTATGTGAATGATTGGTTATTTTTATTTTTTTTGTGTCTATACCAATTGATTCTGCCGATATTTTCGTCCACTTTGAAATTGTATTAATTCCCAATGGTGAATTTTTGTACCATATTCCTTTCTCCCAATTTGGATGTACTGTTAAAAATAATCTTGTTGTTGTTAGATAAGGATTGGATTCTCTTTTTTCAATAATTTTTAAAAATAAACGAACGGGACACAAATTGTTGTTAGCATTATTTCTTACCAGCCACTTACTGCCAGATAAAGCTTTTGATCCTCCTTGTGTCGTTTTGGAAAAGATTGGATTATATTCTACCCTGCCAGTGAAATTACCTTTATTATCATATTCTTTTTTAAAGTAATCACAATTAGCAGCTTCATTTCCACGCCATGCTAATTCGAACGAACATAAATGAAAAAACTTTTTTTGTAACCCATCAGGATTATCTTCAGAATAGCTTTCTACCATTTCCATTAATTCTTCTTTGGTAAACGCGTTAGTTTCAGGTTCAGCCTGAAGCTTTTTACGTTTTGTATCCCTGGCCAATCTAGCAAATTTATAGGTAATATCTTTAAATGGATCAATTTTGATGTTAAATTCTAGAAAATATTTTTCCTGAACCATTTGTGCAGTCGTATTCCAAAGTGTTTTCACACTAGCTCCAGTATAATCAGTTCCATCTCCAATTGTTAAGTGGTCAATGTTAAACGTGATAAATCATTTATTTGCTATTTTTTAAATGTTCAAGTATTTAAAAAGTCGTTAAAAATATTCTTATTATTTATTATGGCTTAGTGTTCGCAAATACTTCGTTTTAAATGAAATAAACATTCAATATGCGTAAATGATGAGACAAAACTGACTTAACATTTTCTATTTTATGATCTTAACAAATTTTAACAAACATAAACTCACTTTCACGTTTATGCCTAATGGGCGTAAAATAGTTGTGGGCTTCGTTTTTTGGTCCGCGTAATTTACGCTGCAGAGACAGGTGACGGGGACCAAATTGTTACAACAAATTTTAATAAGCACTCGTTCACACACCGCGAGTCAGTAGGCCAAGCAATAGAGCATCAACAGTGAGTTTTGACAAAAATCCTTTTAGAAAACGTTTTGTGACATCATGTAATAGTATATTACGTAACGTGTGTGGTAAGAAGCATTTTACGCACGAATGGAAAAGTGCGTAAAATGCTTTACAACACGAGTTACGTACTATACTTTACCTACGACCTACTTGTACTTGTATTTATACTCTTATTATTAATAATACTTGAACAACATCAACATTTTTAATAATTTTATTGTATAACATTCAATTCCATAATACCTATTAATTATTATAATAATTGTTTATAGTAACATTGCAGTTATTGAACACAAATGGTAAATCGCTTCCTTTGCTTGTTGAAGCATAAGAAACAACATTTACATTAGAGGTGCTTGGTAAACTTTCATCTCTATTACTTGCACCTGCTATATTTTTTAATTGAATAATTCTTTACACAAATACACAAACCAGTTATAAGTTATAAGGATAATAAAAAAGTTTTTTGGCAGTTTCTTGACAGTTCGTTCGCAAATCGCTATTGCGGCCTACTTAAGTTTGATGTTTTGACGGCTTATGGCATATTTTTGAATAAAATGGCGACGTCTATTGACAGTTGCTAGGAAAGCCGTGCGATTTACTTTACAGCTGTGCGTTTTTTTTACCGTGCGTAATAGACGTCATTACATTGATGCCGACTGTGTGTTATTGACTGATTACAGGGGGGGTCGTAGGTAAAATACATTACGTAGTATGAACCTGATATAACACATGGGCTGACAAATCCCTGGCCTAAGAAAAAAAACACGTTTTTTTTGTTCAAAATTAGTTTAATTCGTCAACATAATTTCCATCAAGAACAACGCAATCATTCCAGCGCTGCCCTAACATTTCAATACTTTTGTAGAACGATTTATCTTTTGCCTCGAAATAGGCCTCAGTGTCAGCGATAACCTCTTCATTCAAGCGGAATTTCTTACCAGCGAACATTTTTTTAGGTCTACAAACAGCCAGTAGTCACTGGGAGCAAAATCTGGCGAATACGGTGGTTGTAGGAGTAAGTCGAAGTTCAATTCATGTAGTTTTTCCATTGTTTTGATTGACTTGAGACACGCTGTGTTGTCTTGATGTTTTTTCTTTGCCATATGCGGACGTTTCTTTGCAATTTCAGCATTCAAACGCTACAATAACGCTTTTTCCCTTTTCAAGATAGTAGATGAATAATATCCCAAAATACCATACCATACCATAACCTTTCCAGCTGATTGTTGTGCTTTCGAGCACTTTGGACGAGGTTCTCTTGTTGCTGTCCACTCAGATGACGATCGTTTTGATTACGTGAAGTGATGGTTTCATGTTTCATCCATTGTCACATATCGTCGTTTGTTACGTTTAAACATGGTCAAACACTGCTCAGAAGCATCAACATGTTCTTGGTCAACAGTGAGCAAACGCGGCACCCCATTGAACAAAACTTTCTCATAGACAATTGCTCATGCAATATAAAGCTAACACGTTCTTTTGATATCTTTACGTTGTCAGCAAACTCACGCAACTTTACTTTTCGATCATTCAAAACGATTTTGTTTCGCATCATCGGTGTCTCTACGACCACGTTTGAAGTCAGCAAACCATCGTTTTATTGTTGTGTCTGATGGAGCGGAGTCCCCATAACACTTTTCAAGTCATTGCTTCGCTTGAGTATTTTTTTCCATCAAGAAGCAGTGTAAAATTAAAACACGAAATTGTTTTTGATCTATTTTTTTGAAAATATTAAAAGTAGCGTCACTGTCAGCACAATAACTCACGAACTAATGAATGGAAACTTGACAGCTGTCTTTTTAAGGTTGGTACTAACTGAAAAACAGGCAATTGCAATAAAACTAGCGCCATCTATGTATCAAGTCCGGGACTTTTCAACCCATGTGTTATTTTCGACTCGAAAATACTGCTCTCGAAACTGTTATAAATATTAAAAACGGAAAAAATATATTTTTTTTAGTTTTTGGTTAATGACACGAAAGCTTATCAATTAATCGTAATGGTAATGGATATTAAAAATACGAATACAACGCATTTTTCAGCAAATTGATTGGATATTTAGGGGCAAAAAAAATCTGAAAAGCTGTGTAATTTTTTAATAATTTTCTCAAAAATTCATATCTTTGTCGGTTTTCAAGTTACAGCGTTGAAACTTCGTAGAAAACAAGTCCTTCGTATGCCCTTCAACTGGGGTACCATGGGACAATTACTTTTGTTGCAATTGCAATTGTATTTTTTTAATGATATATTTTGCGGCAGGTCTGTATGCGTTATAGATGGTGCGATTTTGAAATTAAAAACGGTATTGAAAAGTATAGATGCGAAATTGGTCAAGAACACCGCCGAAAATAATTAGTTACGACCCGCATTAGTATATCTACAGATTGCGTAAATTACATCAGAACCGTCCAGATTACACAAGTACGACAGAAAAACAGCTGAGAGAGAGAGAAAAAATAATTATGCGTGGTCATTAAGGCGTGTACTTTGTTTCACCTTAGGGGTGTATACTTATTTCCCGAGACTGGCCGAACGCTCATTGCCCCCCTATTTTAACCGCTGTTGCCAGAAGCGCAGATTAATTTGTACAAATTATATTTATGTCTCGTTATCGTTGACTTTTTGTCGAGGGTGAAAATACAGCACATTTGTGCCAGCATTACGCCAAATAATCTTAGAGATATGAGATCAAATCTTTATCACAGATTTGGTTATTGTCTGGCACAGGAAGGTGGTTTATTTGAGCACTTAATTCATTAAAATTATGTTTACCTTCAGAATGGTTTATATTTTATGTTTAGAGTAGGTGTAGGTACCTACCTACCTACTTATTTTATTTTTTCAATTTAATTTATTAATGGAAGGGATTTTTAGTTTATTAATTATGGTTCTCTCAAGAAATGCTGTTTTATTTTCAAGTTACAATGGCTAAAATAATATCCTATTGTAGTTAGAAATTGTCAACTTGGTCAGAAATGATCATGTTGACAAAAATGAATTTTAAGATGTACAGGTTACGTAATAACGATTGTATTTTTTTTATTTCTTTAACACCCTCACTCCTTCCATGTTGGGAGCATACTGAATACCACCGTTATACCACCAACTAGTAAATTCTCTCTGTAAAGGACCATTCGGCCAGTCTCGGGAAATAAGTATACACCCCTAAGATGAAACAAAGTGATGACCGCGCACAATTATTATTTCTCTCTCTTTCATATATCCTTGTCGTACTTGTGTAATCCGAGGCCAGGGTTCCGATGTAATTTACGCAATCTGTATATAGTATGCCTCTTCTCGATCCCCGCTGCCCTTGTACTGCTTTTCGCGCACATAAAGTGCATTAATTGATTTATTGATTAGTTCGTCACCGACAGTCAGAGGCTTAGAGACCTCGGCACCTCAGCCTTTAAGCTTTTTGTGCTCTTGGTTGTGTCGTTTATATAAAGAGACCACTGGCCCTCATCAGGCTCATCAGCCTTTTCACTAGATCATTTTTGGAGGAATCTCCCCTTGGATTCTCTAGTCCTAGGAGTCTATATCTCCTATAAGACAATGCTTCACAAGTCAGATATGTTTTTTTCAAGTTATTCATCTCAACACCTGAGGTTAATGGAATAATAGCTGCATCATTTCTCATTGTATCTTGTTATTATGTTTCAAGTACCAAATAAAACAATTTAACGGTTACCATGTGGTATACGAAGAGATGCCAGCCACCGGTCCTCTTGAACTGAAAGTTTTTCACTGGCTGTTGAGCACAATTAATCTTTTTACGTATTTTTAACTGTAAAAATATCCAATAGCTTTTAACTGTTTGAAAACAGTCACTTGAAATTGAATATTGAAAGCTTCTTGAACGGATAGTGTAGGTAATAGGTATGTTACTTTTATGACTATTAAAAAAAGCCACTTCTGATAACAATAATTATCGTATTGTACAAGTGCTTCAACTAATTAACAATTTAAAGAATTTAACTGTTTTTTTGTTAAATGTAGAACGCAATAAAATGTTTGACACGATCTTTTATGTTTATGTAATATACGCTAGGCTATTTTAAAATAATAATCTAATATACAAGGTGAAGGAACACCCCCACTTTGTCTCAATTTTCGGATTACTCTAGCTGAGCTGAGCTGATTCCAAAAATGTATCACATGTTGATTCCAATTGGTACAGGGTGGACAAAAATACAATAGTTTTGTGTGTGCTCATAAAGTAACGCGTAACATTCTTTATTAGTTAAATTAACAATATTATCAAAAATACTTATTGTCTAGCGGACAGAATATGATGAAATACATGACTTTATAAATGTTCGAACTGCAGCCCTTGCTGTATTTGACAGTAACCCAAACGGTGTACAAATTCTTGTTGAACCTTGTTTATTGTGTCTTGAGAAATATTGTTTATTGCTGTCCGAATTCTCTCTTTTACTTCTTGAATATTTGCTGGCTTCGTTTGATACACAACATTATTCAGATGGCCCCACATAAAATAATCCAAAGGATTGAAATCTGGTGACCTCGCTGGCCATTCAATAGGTTCTACCAATCCACCTGATCGGAAAAATTTCATCTAGGTACCTTCTAACATCTACAGCATAATGTGGAGGTGCACCATCCTGTTGAAACCATAAACTTTCATCAAAACCTCCAGGATTACGTCTACTGGGAAACAAATTACGTAAAGTAGGTACGAGATACCCCTTAAAAACTCAAGGTACGTTACACCGTTTAAATTACCATCGATAAAGTAGGGTTCGATTATTCGATTTCTTACAATTCCAGCCCATACATTTATTTTTTTTGGGTATTGTGTATGATGCTCACGCATCCAGTGGGGTTCTTCTTTTGCCCAGTATCTACAATTCTGACGGTTAACCTCGCCATTTAACCTGAAAGTAGCCTCATCAGAAAAAATAATGTTTTGTATCAAGAGAGGGTCTCGGTGACATTTATTTATCAATTTTTCGCAAAATTGGATTCTTCTTTTAGGATCATCTTCGTTTAATTCCTGCACAAGTTTGATTTTATAAGGATGCCATTTTTCAAGCCTTAATAGTTTTTGTACCGTTGTTTTGCTAACACCGATATCGCGACTAACTTTACGCACAGAAGTGTGCGCATCTTCTTCAAAACTAAGTAAAACATCTAATGCTGTATCAGCATTTGCAGAGGGACGACCTGATTTGCGTGCATTTTCAACCGTACCAGTTTCTCAAAATTTCTTTTCAATCTTACTGACTTTTGAACGCGTTATATGTCTTTCTGGATATTTATCATTAAACAAATTGCACACTTCCATCTGAGTTCGCGATCTGTCTCCATACCCAATCATCATAAGTATTTCAATTTTTTGTTTTACATTTAACTCCATTTCTACGTCAAATTAAATCTAAGCAATAATTAAAACATTCACGAATACCAAAAATATTGTAGTACTAAACTGTCACTGAACATCAATAAATTACTAAATAAATAATGATATTTCACAAAAAACTAGACGACTATTTTTTTTTTAAATTGATAAGAAATAATTTCTTTCATATTCTGTCTGCTAGACCACAATTACCAAACATCTTTGGAAACAGCTCAGCTAGAGTAATCCGAAAATTGAGACAAAATGGGGGTTTAAAAAAAATGACGGTGACGTCATTACTCGAAAGTAATTCACCCTGTATATTAGATTATTATTTTAAAATACGGTAAATTAAAATCAAAAATCGACGTGTTTCAGGATTATTTCTTAAAATGGTCTGTTTAGCTAAAAATGAATTTGTTCCATACTTTACGAACACAGTGTATGTATAAAACAATACTAACAGTTTTGATTTTAATTTAAAATTAATTAATGTTACCATATGTGGAGCCCAAAAGCATCATGTGTATAATAAATAGTTTTTCATGAAGAAACTTTGTCAATCTCCGGAAATTATATAAGTATATGTCTTAGCTGATAAGCTCGTGCAGCACTAGCGGTTCATTTATCATATGTCATTTCAATCTGACAACACATTCTTAGTTTTTTTTCTAAGGACTCGTACTCATGTCGGGAGTACTGCAACCTGTTGGCTTATTGTTCTCCCACATTTGATCCACCCATCCAGTTATCCCCGTACCGTTGAGCAAGCGATGTGTACCGCATATATGATTAAAACCTTTCTTTGAGATTCCCGTTTTACAGCACTTTTTTATACAGGTAGTCTTTTAGTTGTAGATAACCTGTAATGTTTAAACTTTAATTAGAAGTTATTAGGCACATCTAACAGATCCCGTTGTTGCTTTAGAGTGTTCCTCCGCTGCAAACTATGTTGGCTTTGTACCAATTTTTGTATTTGTCCTCGGAGCACTTTCTTTGTGGTCCCAAGAACTGGTTCTGAATCTTTTCTCACATGGTAATCAGCTTGTTTATATCCAGATGTATCGTTATGTCCCGTTACTTACATTAATATTACACAATTCATTCAGTCCTGCCTGTTTTTCCTCTACCAGTTTGGAAGGTACGACTATTTAAAGCAGCAAAGGCTGCCTGGCTGTTAGTTAATATGTTAATTCTATAAGTGTTACCATTACCACCACTACACACTTTTAAATAAAGCCACATACTACTTCAAAGCCAATAACACATAAACGAAGTCTGTAGAAAGTTTATCGATAAGTTAAAAGTGGATTACTAAATGGAACAACCCATTGACGTAGTAGATGCCTGTCTGCTCGATGTATGTGGTTTTCCTCAAAACTCTAGCATCACATCTAATTTGATTTCATCACTCATTGATTTGGCAGCTGGTTTTTCTTATCTGCCTTACATGACCAAACTCGCGAAACTGCTTCTCTATTTTACTAATAGTTCCTTGGGCGGTAAATCACGGCATTTCGCATGAAATGGGCGAGTTACTTCCTGTTGTGTTCGGGTTTTATCTCAGTAACCTCATATTTGTAAAACTGTTATTTTTTGCATTTTCGTTGATCAAACCATTTTTCACAATTCAAGTTAACGAATTTCAAACTAAAATTATAATACTGACAACTTACGTATAATTAAAAAACAATTTGCTAAGGCGTTTTAAACCACTAACGTTTCCTTTCCACGGACGCTTTAATAGTGCTACCTGCTAAACGCGTGTTTTATTAACTGAATGATGTGAGCGCTGTGGTAACAGTCGCCATAATTCACATCAGAATTGAAACACGCTACGCTATTATACCGATTAGTGAGCATTAAGTGTCATTTATGACAAATATGTGAATAAACATATAAAATGACGTAGCATATTTTTGTTTGAAGATATTTTTAGACCTGTATGAATGAACACCGCTGGGAACTATTAAACTAAATTGAAATCGCATATGAATGAATAATTATTGCAGTCATATGTCAAATAAAACTAGGTTATATCAAGATTAGAACGTTCAGCAGAATTAAGAAATGATGAATTACTCTGAAAATCGCTGCCTGATCAACTTTGTTGGGATGAACGCGACCATTGTTAATCGCCCTTTTAATACTCGTATTGTTACAAAACTTTTCCGTCGACTGTACAACTTGAATCCTTTTTTTCGATTTTTCAAAACTAAGAATATTTATTTGTTTCATTGTTTGGTAATGTCAATAATAAATGACATTGAAATGTCACAGAGGTCACCGGTTGAAATGTCACTTTTCGTTATTCTTAAATTCTTTTTTGAATGTTTCAACCATGTTTTAACATTAATAATGATTATAGTTTCGTAGAATAATATGTATAATAAAAACGATGGATAAGTTAAAAACTAGAACTAGAACTCAGTTTTACACCGTTTCTTGTTAATACTATTGTATGTTTGGTTGCCTATACCACAATCGGTTATTAATAGAAAATCGGTCATTAATAGGGGTCATTAATTACCTGTCCTATTTTGTGTACATTAATATTGCTCAATAACGCACGGTCGGTGGAGAAGCATTTTTAATGAATACCATCTAAAAAGCTCTTTGTAAATTTGACGTGTTTCGTGATATTTTATAAATATTTAGGTACAGTAACCGAAGTAATGAATTTATTCCGTTTGGCTTTTACACGCATATTCATCATCAACTTCATAGGTACATTTTGAAAAAATCCAAAAATACAGCAATATATGCGTTGCTCCATATAGAATAAGCAAGACAGGATCGACGTAATTTGAAATATTTTAAATGATGTCGCCCCAATCCTCTTCAAACAGGGTCGGATCTACGTATGGCGTTAATAGGCTGCAGTCCAGGGCCCCCGGGTTCCAGGGGGCCCCGTTTCCCATTAAGATAAACAGAGAAAAGATGCATACAATCAAAATAATAATAAAATAATAAACCAGTAAAAAAATACAAATAAAAAACCCGAGATAACAATGAAGGTAGGTACCTGTTTATTTTAACTACTTTTTCCTAAGTTTATAATGTATTTTCGTTTGAAATAAAAAACTTTAAGTTACGAATGTTAAATTTCCCCGCATAAAAACGCCTAATTTATATAATTTCGTGGGGCCCCAGATATCGTTAGACCAGTGCCTCCAAAAGTCACTGTCCGGCCCTATCTTCAAACCACCAAATTTTCGTTTCTTGCTATTTTAAATTTTCAAAAAAATTCTAATGGGCGTTTCCGATGGAACAGTCTGTATAGCTCGTATTATCTCTTAACTGCTTATTTCCATCTCTCATATTTCACGAAAAATAAATGATGTCTGACCTAGTATCTATGTATATTTAACGGAATCTATCAAATTAAGTTTTAGCGTTGAGTGGTTTTAGTTTGTATTATTTGAAATTTTGAAAACTTCTGAGCACCTTTAACAGTACTTTGACCGAACGTCTTGACCAGATCATCACGGAATATGAAATTTAATTACTAATTTTTTTTTTAATTATAGCAGGTGCGCCAACGGTACGTGGGAGATATAAACATTATATTGTAATAAGCTGTACAAACGTTATACAGTGTGTACATAAAGTAACGTAACTTGCTAATATTTCGATTTCCATTACGTTTACAAAAAAAAAATGTCGAATAAAAGTTTTTTCAAATCTGCATAGGTCGATTAGAAGTATACAGGGTGCACCATTGCTCCAAAATAACTTAAATATTTTTTTTAAATAGTACACTATGTATATATTTTCAGTTTTTCATAATCTATTAAATTACAAATACAACCGTCAAGACTGCTTAATTCTACATTTAATAATTCCAAAGTTACATTGGTTTGAAACTAATATTATAAAAAAATTGTTTATGTCAAAAAAAAGTAGGTTTTTCTATCATTATTATTAATTAATAAAGTTTTAGGTTTCTCGCCAAAAATTCCAAGTTTCCCGCTCAAGTTTTAGGTTTCCCACCCAAAATTTCAGGTTTTCCGCCAAAAATTTCAAGTTTCCCGCCGAAACTCAACAACACTTAAGTAATTACAGTACAGCCCGAAATAAACAGTACTGAACTTGTAATTATTTTGTTGTATTGAGAAGTACATATTATTGACACTTTATTACATGTCCTCAAGGCAGACTTCATACCGATGTTCTAAGTTCCTCGTCATTTTATGGAATAAGGGTTGTCCCAGGTCCGCGAAGAAGGCTCTAACGGGATCCTTTAATCCATCGATGGTGTCTGATGCCCGTTTAAAAATGGCAGTTTTAAACATGCCCCAAATGTTTGCGTCTGGAGATGTGAGGTATGGAGAATGTGAAGGATAAGGTAAGTCAGTAAATCGTGAAATGAATCTGCTTGGTATAAATATTCCTGAAGAAATTGACTGCGGCAGCAGTATGGCAAGTTGCCCCGTCCCGCTGGAAAAGTTGGTCTCGAAATGCCAAATTACGTGCACGACAGAATTGACGTAGATCAGGGATAAAGCGTATTAACATTTGTATGCTCCAATGTTGGTTAAGTGTGACTTGCTTACCATTCTCTTCGATAAAGTACGGACCAATGATTCAGTGTCCCGAAACTGCACACCAGACACTCACTTTTGCACTATGTAAAGGAACTTCTTGATTCTCATCTGGTCTGGCAAAGCTCAGAAATCGATTTGTGCGACGACTTACATGGCCCGACAAGTGAAAATGTGCTTCGTCTGAAAACCATACATTTTTCAAAAATTCAGGATTTTTATATTGCGATAATCCCGAGAATGTAATTGTTAATGTACCTGAATCACATACGAAAATGCACCCAATTCCTTCAGGATTCTCCGCACTTCATAACTTTCCGCTGTGTGAACATGTTTTCATGATGTCCTTCAAAATATCACAAAATGAATTGTTAATTGAATATGTTCGAGAACAGGAAGGTAATATCTTCCAAAAAGTTTGATTCTTCAGATGATGATTCTGAATAAAGATCCGATAATACAATTTTTGTCACAACAGAACTCATTTTGACTATATTTTTTCGTCCTCTTGCATGAAAACTCAGCTGACAACTAACCGAAAATCGTTCCCAATGGCAAATGTGTGGAAGGAATTGGGGATTGAATCCCAACTTGACCAAATGGTTATACACACAGGTCGTGAGGCCAGGGATAACCTATGGATCAGTAGTCTGGTGGCACAGGACACTGCAGATTGGAGCGCAAAGGCAGTTAAGTGGTATCCAAAGTCAAGCTTGCTTGAGTATCACAGGGGCCATGAGAACAACGCGGACTGCAGCCCTGGAGGTAATACTAAACCTACCGCCACTGCATATCTTCATTCAGGGAAATGCAAGATCTGTTAGTCACAGATTATTACTGAGGCCTCCTCCGATAAGTCAAGGACACGGCAAGGCCTATAAAAAGGTATATGAAGAAATAAAGGCAGATCCAATACTGAGAATGCCAATGGATCAGATTGCCCCACAATACAGCTTCAAAAATGAATACATAGTAGTTATTCCAAAGAGAAAGGACTGGGAGGCCTCCTATGACAGCGAATAACAACTGGTACACTGATGGCTCTAAAACAGACTGGAGTAGGAGCCGGAATATGTGGGGTACAAGAGAAAATCAAGATCTCTCTAAGCCTGGGGAAACATGCCACTGTCTTTCAGGCAGGTGTAATGGCGGTGCAATGCTGTGCAGAAGAGTTGATGAGACGGAAGGTGGATAACCAAAGAATTGTCATCTACTCCAACAGCCAGGCGGCACTAAAGGCGATAAGCTCATATCGGACAACGTCAAATCTGGCGTGGGAGTGCCGCAAGGCCCTCAACAGACTAGGTAGTCATAATAGAGTGACCCTAGCCTGGGTACCAGGTCACCAAGGAATAAAAGGCAATGAAAAGGCCGATGAATTAGCCAAGCAGGGAGCGACTGAGGTCATGATAGGGCCAGAACCTTCCTGTGGAATTGCAAAAAATCTCAGTAAGGAGAGCTGGTGGCTTGAAACTTCAGGACAAAGACACGCTAAACTATTCCTTAAAAGCTCTTCGGCCAAACTGTCACGCGACCTACTATGTCAAAGTCGAGAAACGACGAGGATGATGGTGGGAATGCTGACCGGACATTGTAGGCTGAGGAAGCATATGCACACAATTGGCCTAGCAGATGACAGCCTATGTAGGTTTTGCCAGGAAGAAGACGAAACCGCGGAGCACATACTTTGTGAGTGCGAAGGCCAAGTAAGGGTGCGATTTCACCTATTCGGAGAAGAAAAACCGAGGGCAGAGAGCTATGCACGGGAGGCGGTATCCAGGCTAATAAGTCTAACAAAAAGAATTAAGCTAGTTATCGAGCTCTAAGAGGATAGGGAGGACCACAATAGATCTGCAAAGGTCACAGTGGGATAGGACAGAGAGCCACTCCATTTCTAATCTAATCTAATCTCAATGGCCACTCGAACTTAGTTTAGTTTAGTAGCGTTTAGCACAGCTTAGTCCAGAAGTATATCCTATGGATATCCATTTGCCACAAAATTGGACGTCCGTTTCGTACTAAGAGTGGATATACCTTGTACAAATATGGACATTGACTAGACATGATAAATAAACCATGGACATCTCATGGATGAACAATGGATGTCCAATGGACGTCCATCATTCAAATAAATCTCCACGTCCAGTGGTGAACGAGAACTGAAGGTCCAGTGAATTTCCCCAAACGAATATCCATTGTACTAGTGGTAAATGGACATCCATTGGATGTCCATTCTGTGTCCATGTCAATATGGACCAATCGTGGACATTATATGGATATCCATAGGATATCCTGTGTTTACTGGGTAAAAAGTTGCGATCTCGGGATCCATTTACTAAAGGAAGAGAATGCACCATCTAAAATTGCAATTTCTAATTGTTCCCCCATGTCACATTGAAATAAAATAAAAAATTCTAAAATTAACTAGCAGCGAATAAATTTGAAAAATTCTGGGGTCTACGGATTTGGCCAACCGTATTTTCTTCTTTTTCGGGTCGAAACGTAACTTACGTTCCGAACCGAAAGAGAAGAAAATATAATAATATTATATTTTACATACCTTTACTTTTAACCTTTATCACAGGCTCCTTTGATAAAAGAGACGTTTATTTCCGTTTTACAATAAATCTCTATTGTATTTTAGTTTTGTTATGTGTTTTTTACTTACCTACTTTTCGAATAAAGTAATTTTTACGATCAAAATATACCATTACTGGACAGAGTCCAGAATCAACAACATCTATCGGGCGTCCAAAAAAGGGAAGGAAAAGAAAGTATGCTGGGCAGAATAGAGAAGCGAGGAAGAAACTTAAAAATAGTAATAAGGGATATTATTCCTCAAAAGGAAAACTGGTTGATAGAAAAGAATTTATTGAATATGTGTGTCCCTGTGCCATGAAATGCGACCAAAATGTATTCTCCTGAAGATTATTTTCAGGTGATGAAATCCTGTAGAGAGAAGAATCCCATTCAGGTAAAATCAATGAAAAAATAAAACATTGTAAGCACCCAGAGGCTAGAAAAAGAAATAACTAATAGGATGAACAGAAAATCAACTGGTTGAAAGTTAAAGAAATAAAAATTTTGAAAGAAAAGCCATACAGATTTTTTTCATAAAAACTTGCTATGATGACTCGGACGACTATATATTAAAAAAGGAAAACCACAAAAAAAGCCTTTTTCTGGGTTTTAGAGCCTCCTTGGACTAACGGTAAACCTGTAGCAGAGGCAAAACTAGAAGATATTAGGAGCTACCTACACTCAATTCTTTTGGCAGATCATCTATTTTATGTTAACCGTGCTGGCGATGATACAATCGTTGAAGACGAAGAGGATTATAATGCTGACCTATGTTTTCAAGTAGAGGAAAATTGATTTCCCCAATAATGCAATAGGGAACCAAGTGTTTTATATATATTTTTTTTCATTTTGTGATAAACATTTTTTCTTTATTTTTGTAGCGTTAGCTTGATATTTTCATAAATAATTAATATACTAAACAAAAAAAAAACAGTTTTCTCATTTTAAAAAGCCTATTATGAAAAAAACCTTTTTTTTAAATTCACTCAAAAAACATGTTTTTGCTAGATGGTTCCGTTTTGCATAACGGGGTCCAATTTCACGTCACTAGATTCGTTATCCAATGTGGACTGGAATGTTTTCAAAATTTTGAGAAAAATCGAACCTTGTGCGCAAATTTTATCTAAAATTTCATGTGGAACTCGAAAATAAAGTAAAAAATTTTAGGTTATATTTAAAATAGCAAAGATAACGTCCACTTCCGGTATAAACGGAAAGATTCAGGACAACATTATATTTGAACTCCGCGTCATCCAAAACATACAGCATCGTAATTCTTAGATTTTTAACATAACTGTATCCGCCATTACTTTTAATCAGAACTTTTCGCGCCACACCCTGTATTCTATTATCATCAGGTCACTACAAGATTTCGGCAAAAGCCATACTGTCTGCATAAGTATCTGTAGATTAATATGTAGCCGATTACAAATTTGTTACAGCTTTATTACTTTTAAAAATATATTTAAACATTTTTATAGCAAACATCAACAGATAAACAAAGAATTTGAGTCATTTCTAAATTTCACCTATAAAATATTCATTGTTTAGTAAATGAAAGAAAAGTTTTTAATTGAGGAATTAAAAATAACCCATTTACCAGAAGCAAGTGAGACAGTGACGTATCCAATAATTTTAATAAGGAAAAATGTATTTCATCAAATAATTCGAGTCATAGGTGTGTTCTTTTTGACTGAGATCTCAGCTCACTTAAGTTAAAGTGATCTGAGATAAAGTGATGTGAGTACGCACCAAAAAGAACGAACTACTCAATTGAAACGCGCGATCTGCCGACGCATGCGTGAATAAGAGACATAAAACATATAAACATCTGGAATCTGAATATCTCCGTTAACCACGTATTATTTTTATTTTGGTATAAAAAGGTTTCAAAGAAAATAGTTTTTTATTATGGCTAATAATGCATTATTAGAAAGAAAATTAGGTTATGTGTGTTTATATGTAAACAAAACCAAATAATTTTTCATCCCCACCACTTTATTTCCGACTCAAGTCCAGCTGATACCCCCTTACAACACATTCAGCATCGGTGAAGGGGGACGAAAAATCTCAGCTCACTTCGAAGTGAGTAAATCAAAAAGATCGCGCACCATACCGATGTGAGCTGAGATTAACTGAGATCTCAGTCAAAAAGAACACACCTATTATCCTATTAACAAACAAGTATTATACGGAGTGGGTCAATGGAAGAAAGGCAACTCGAAATTTTTTAATTAAAAGAAACTTTTTTTGCAATACAAACATCTGTCATGTGTCTTGAAAATTGTATTACAATATACTAATCATACCTCTACTACATTCAAATTTCATGAACGAACGACAGTCTGACAGGTGTGATATAAATATCGAACGCATCTAGAGAATTTAAATTCTCCTCTTTACTATTTCGTATTAAATATACGAGGGCCGTTACATCACTTTGTCACATTTTTAATTTCCCGCTTAGTAATTTTAAATGCATCATTGCCCTCGTAAACTGTTATCTGTTAATAGATTAACGTTAAATTTTGAACATACTGCGTCATTTAGTTTATATTTTGCAGCCATTGAAAGCAGAAAAAAGTAAATTTCGACCCAAATCCCTTACCATTCTGCCATTCCTTCATGTTTGGAAACAGTAAATAGTCGCAGGAGGCTAAATCTGCTGGATGGGGTTGCAGTTGGTAGTCCAATTGATTTTTGCGGTGTTGAGTACACACGTGTGTACCACTGGACACTATACAGTGTGTCACTATGGAATAAATTCAAAACGAGTATAAATTTTAATATAATTGTTGTAAAGTGAAAATTGTAGAATATTTTTAAAATTTAACTTATTGACTATTTAATGCATTCAGTTATTTGGTAAATATAAACAGCCGTGTTAGAGTAATGTGGATGTTCTAATCTTTCAGTTTAAATTAGAAACAGGAAAAAGTTTTACATGTGACAGAATACCCGTCTGTTTAATGTTTAGGTATAAACATCTAAAGAATCTACTAGAGATCAGAGGAGAAATTGACTTACGACTATGCGTGGCTGATTTCTTCGTCCATCAAGGCATATTTAATAGATTTGGAACACGACTGTTGACTACTTTCTCGGGACACACCCTTTAGTAACTAATCTGGTAACTTTTAGTGGTGTGAGAAAGGCTTTTCAAATTACTCCTCCTGTTTATTAAACGAACTTAAAGCCCATGTCTCACGGTCAAATGTTTGATCAAATTAGTTTGAGCAAACCAAAAAATTGACATCATATGACGTCGTCTTCTTAGTTTGATCAAATCCTGTAAAAATAGAGGTGTTTCTATTTTTCAAGGTCAGTTTGAGCAAACTCTCCTTTTGATTGGTGGAAAAAGAATATTGAAGGTTGACGTTAGTGCCATAAATGTCATTGTAAAAATGTAAATAAAAATATTGCTATGACTGGTTTCGTTTCGTCGAAGAAGCCAAGATCTAGCCCACATTCTTCGTTTTTCCTTTTCTATTTTTCCAGCCCGGTATTCCAGAACAATAGCTATACTTAAAAGACCCACAACAGATTTAATTTTTTTTATTTTCATTGTGGAAAATACAAAAAAATTTCAGTTTAATTAAAACAACACAAACAATTGTTAGTTTGACAAATGACAGACGCCAGTTAGACATCCGTCAATAAATTTGGTCAAATTTTGAATGATGGTGTGAAAGACAGTTTCTTAAAATTTGAACAAACTATAGGTATGACGTCAAAACGTCACTTTGGTCAAACTAATTTGATCAAAAATTTGACCGTGAGACATGGGCTTTAGTAAACTATTATATTGTCAAAATAATGTATTTCACATTAATTTCATCCAGAATATCATCTACTGTGAATGGACCTTAAAAATTTGACAACAAATTTTTTGCAGTCTTAAAGTTCAAAATAGTGTCTAGTTGTCGAATGTTTTCGCTAGTCAGATAGGGACCAGTTTTAAAAAAAATTAATTGTTCTCGATAACAGTAGCCGGAACGCTACCGAAACGTTGAATTAAAAAATATAAAAAAGATTGTGATTTGATTTTCCGAAATGATTAAAAAAAAGAATAAGTAAACAAACACAAAAAGCCCATAAAAACCCTTAGGTTGTGCATGTATATAGTATTTCTGGAAGCAGCTCTTCAAAACAATTTATAAAATAGAAAATTGTATACGGTAATAAAATAAAATTTCCCATAGTCATCACATGAATGCGTATCACCCTGGGTAATGAAATTTTGATTCAATATGTAGAACAATAAAATCAAAAATCGACGTCTCCTAGATTTTTTTTTAAATATTTTCTTTTATGAAATATTAAATTTATTCTATACGGACACACTGTATAGTATTATAACCATTGTTACAATTTAACCATGCAATTTTGACACACGCTTTATCTATTCTAGGTCAGCTTTTGTTGCAGCTGACTTTAGAAAATAGTATGATTTAAAATACTTGGGTTATACAGGGTGAGGCAGATGATTGTATAGATGCTTTGAACGCACTTGGATACCATTGTAAGATCATGGTAGCCAAGATACCAAAGCACGTGAGTCATAAGGACAACGAATTAGCGGATGAAATGGCCAGGCCAGGCTCATTAATGCCATTCATCGGACTGGAACCCTTCTGCGGCCTCGCAAAGTAGACAATTAATATGGGCACAAGGAAGTTGGTGGCACAAAATACTCTTGAGTGTTGGGTAATCTCACCAGGACAGAGACAGGCGAAACAGTTCATTAGAGGACATTCGCCAAGGACAGACCTGATAAGCAAAGAGAGGAAAACTGTTACATCCGTAGTATGTATGATAACGGGGTGTAACCCTCCGTATGGGTAGTTACGTTTTGCCGGGTAGGTACGTACAGTCAGAGACAGGATTCCAAGATAAAATAAAAGTTTATTCTTAAAAACACTATGTACAGTTGATATTTAAAAAAGGACATTCGGATTTAACAGCTAATTAGAAATGAAAGCTTCTGCTCCTGGGATTTCGCCGAAGGTGACGTCTTCTGTTGGTGGGGTTTCGATCGGAGGAGTGTCTAACGGTTCGTACAGTAAACGCAGCGGAATATCCCTAAGTCAATACCTTAGAGACGGGAAATTCAGGAGAGGGCGAAAGTCAATACCTTCCGCTCTCTATCGGGTTTCTGGATGTACGCTGAAGTCAATACCTTCAGCGAGGGTGGAGTATCCCTAAGTCAGTACCTTAGGGACAGGAGCTTTAGAAGAGTACGAAAGTCAATACCTTTCGCACGCTAGCAGGTTCAGGATTCTCGCTGAAGTCAATACCTTCAACGCGGACAGGTTTATTCAGACAGGTCAATACCCTGCTGAACGAGGAGAGGGATTGTCGACAAGTCAGTACCTTGCCAACTGGAGAAGGAAGCCCACCGAGTCAATACCTCGCTAGACTGACTGCTACGATTCTCGGTCGTCCTTTTATATCTACACTGGCTTGGTAAAAACAGCTTTGTATCGAACCATAGTCGTCTCTAGAACGATGTTTCAGGGGGACATCGTTACAGGGGTATTACTAGCCTAACAGGGACGCAAAGCTAACGGGGTTGACAGACGAAGCCATGTGCAGATTTTGTCATCTAGAGGAGGAAACTGCTTGTCGAAGGTGCGGTTTTTTGTACTAGGCGATGATAAGCCACCGCAAGAAATAACATGAGAGTTTCAGTCCCGAGGCTACTTGAAAAGAGTCGGGCTGGAGGATATAATTCACAGGACCACAATAAATCTGAAAAGGTCGCAGTGGAACAAGCCGATTAGCCACCTCATCAAATCTAATTTATACCTATACCTATTTTTTCATTTCATTTTTCAGGCACCTTCAGTTATCGAAATCTGTCTAATCGACGGTCAGCTGCCGCACCCTGTATATTTCTTGTCTACGTAAAACATAGTGAACTATGAGATTCAAAAAAGTTATTGTACTCTACTACAATTTTTCAGTCCACACATCCAGTAGATCCGCACTCCTTTAACTGGGAAAACTCTTCTTTTCATGAAATCAGTCGTTTATTCAGAAGAAGAATATTGAGAGGGGACGCATTATAATAATACATTTTCTATTATATTATATATTCAGTTGCTCAATGATTTATCGCCTATTGATTTCAAATTTCCGCATTTTCTTTTCCTTTTCTTGGAAAATAGCCAATTATCGGTTTATATCAAAATAATAGCACATGATTTTATTATTTTCGTATTTTTGCATATTTGCCCCTTTTTAATAAAATATTAATTACGCCACTGTCTACCGTTAAGATTCTGTAATGAAATATATACAACAGTATTAGTGCTGGAAGTAGTGTAACTTTGGAACTTCTATAAACGTTAGTGAAAAAAGTTTATTCACTTACTTTCTCCAGCCGTCTAACGGTTTCTGTCGTAATTCTTCATCTGACAGGCCCCACAAGCCGATGTACGCAAACATCCATCCGACCATCACGAAAAAACAGATCATAGACACTCTTATTGGTAAAAGAATCACAGTGAGAACAGCCGTCTGAAATAAAAATATAAAAAAGTAGTTGTAGTCGTAAATGTTATTTTAACCAGTAAATTGCAAGGAACATCAGTGTTAGATAATCACAGCGGATTATTTGAATTACGAGTTTCTTTAACCGAATAAACGAATAAAAAATAGATTTCCATTCATATATTGCTGGCATTGCACTTGTGTTTGTCTTTTGACGAAGCTGTAAACGTTTTGAATGAATGAAGGTGTAAGGGTTGGCTCCAGGGGCCGACAGCCCGGAAATTTTACGAGACGGTATTTTAGTTGTGAGTGTAAATAGAATTAGGTTAAATATATATTTGATCGAAATGTATACAGTTCCTTCCCCAAAGTACGTACCATATATGGTAAAAGTTTGTACATTGCCTAAAACCATCTAAAACTGAACATGTATAGTTGGTTTCACGATAAATAGTATTGGATAAACGATTATAATAAAACCAATTAGACCCTTAAGTTTTAAGACCCGAGAATGTCCATCATAAATGTGAAAGGACCGGATTGTATTATAATAATTTTTAGGTATAATATTTATATAGTTGTGAGTTAAATTAGTTTGCACCGTTTCACAGCGAGATAAAGAAATCTGTATGCAGAAGCAGAACCGGTTTCAGACAAATTTTTCATTATTGCACGATCCCAACGCACTAGCGATTCCTGCACTCTTTTTTTCCAATGAATAGCAGTTTTACCGATAACTTTAATAATGAGTTTTATTGAAACTTTTGTCAATTATGTATTCCTTCAGCAGGTTCATGCTTTGACCCATTATTTTTTTGTTTCAGTTGCCTGTTCATATTTTGTATCATTTGTAGCGTAGATAACGACTAGAACATACCAAATTTCATTCTGTCTATTGTATCAAATTTCAAAACCTTTGGTAAAAAATTTTAACAATAAAATATTCATTTATACATACAACAATCAAACAATTTATTACATTCACTGCGACATAGAATCAAGCAGAATAAATAAATAAACTTTGAGATTGTTTATGTTGGCATACAATAATACGTCTGTTTACTCTTCTAGTATATTCACTGTTCGGAGCCTATAACAATATCTTCCTCTTGGAATGGGACGTTAACAGTCCATGTGGACTAACAATCCAAGTAAATTTTTCATAGACCAATCGGAAGCTACGTTGCACCAATTATTATCAACTAAATTGATTCAATCGATAAAACAAATTCTCAATCACAGCAATATGTAAGAACACAATGTTTCGTAAAAAACAGAAATTAACTAAACCTACCCTGGGACGTTAACAGTCCATGTGGAATAACGAATCAATTAAATTTTTCATATGCCAATCGAGAGCTACATTGCACCAATGAGAATCAATTGTTCGCTTGAGGGTAGGTCAAGACTAGAAATGATTTATGACTTTTTTATCTTTTCAGCTTTTTAATCCTCAAAGAGACCTTGCAGCATACTGTTTTTTTATTGTGAAACAGTGCAAACTAATTCTACTCACAACTAAACATACAGATTGCGAAAAGTCTATTCGCGACATACGATTTACACAAGTTGGACAAGGAAAATATTAGCAAATCTACTTGAAAGAGAGAGAAGAATAATTGTGCGCTCAGCGATGGGCGTGTGTTCAGTTCCAGCTACCAAAAACAGCTGGGGGTGTGTTCAGTGCCCTCCTATTTTAACCACAGTTACCAGAAGCGCATCAGATTAATTTGTATAAATGATATTTTTGTCTCGTTATCGTTAACTTTTTTTCGAGCTCATGCACTATTAGGTAAAACTAAACACTTTCATCTGGCAACAGAATTCTTTACAGAGAGAATGGACTGTCTAAGCTTTGATGTCACAACAGAAGCCTCTTCCTATTAACTTTCTCAAACAAATCGATAACGCGTGAAATGAAAAACGTCATAAGAGATTTTTAATTTGCGGTTTGCTTTTATTATAGTCATAAAAATAAAAATGATCGTTGTTAGAAATAAGTGAAAAGAGATCAGTTTGAAACTTTTTTACACGAAAATCTGCAAGGTAAGGTTTGCGAAGCGTTTTTAAAACAGTGTAAACATAGTTGAGGTTATGTGTGCTTATGCTGTGTTTCTGTATTTAAAGTTTTGTGAATTTTATTGACAAAATAATGGAAATCCTTTTCCAGATTTATACTCAAGTTCAAAAACTTCTTCAATTAATCACTTTTTATATATTTCTAATACCGATCCATCTTATTTAGAACTAAATCAACAGGAAACGGCAAATTAAAATTTTTTTGATAATTTACACGAACTTTTGGTTTGTTTGGAAAAGTTTTCATGATCACGCCTCTTATGACGTCATCCTTAGAAAGTACATTCACATTAAAACTTTTACACGCCCAACGCTGTGCGCACAATTTATTCTTTCTCTTTCAAATAGTTTTGCTCATATTTTCCTTGTCGTACTTGTGTAAATCGTATGTCGCGAATAGACTTTTCGCAATCTGTATATGAAGCCCGATGAAAGAATAAATTTAAAATTCTGGAAATGAACTTCGCATCACAATAATATGAAAGCAGGTATAGGTTGGCAAATTAATTTTGGCAGTTGATGATGCGCGAGGAAGCCGTACAACTTGACAACGTTGTAAACACAGTTACCGGGAAGAGCAGGCGACATTTCCTATGCAAAGTTTTAAAGGTTGTGAGGCTTACGAATTCTGCCAGCGAAGTGAGCTCTTGCAATCCGCATACGTCTTTGCCAGGACTCATCGGACGTTGCCAAACTTCCGACTGCCAAAATTAATTTGCCAACCTGTAACTGAACACTGAACTAAATATAGAATAGAATTCTACATTTGAATAAATTACTTGTATATCTCCTATATTATGCAAAATATAATTAAAATTTCTTAAGTTCGAACCTGTAGCACATTTGCATCTTTTACTTGATGATTTTCTACACAGTGGGATTAAACCAGGTAGTTTATTCCAATTGATATGCCAATAAAATTTTATTTACAGACCAGCGAGTTTCTATTATTATTTGTAAAAATTTCGGGAAATGTTATTTAAAAAAGTTGTTCTGAATTTAAAAATCCATTATATCTTTAAATTATTTTAATTTTACAGCTCATTACCATCTTTATTGTTTAGTTTTTAGTGCGACTGTATATACTATCTACAAAGTTTTTAACAAACTGCTGTCACGTTGGGATATTTTTGTGAAAAAGTGTAAATTTGCTATTTTAAAGGAAATATTTTTCTGATTAATAATTTATATGGCATTCATTAGGATTTTTGTTTACTCAAATATTATTGCTACAGTTCCATTCACCTATAGTTGTGAGTAAGATTAGTTTTCATTGTTTCACAATAAAATAACAGTATGCGGCAAGGTCTCTTTAAGGATTAAAAAGCCGAAAAGATAAAAAAATCATAAATCATTTTACCCACAAACGAACTTAATTCTCATTGGTGCAACGTAGCTTCCGATTAGTATATGAAAAATTTACTTGGATTGTTAGTCCACATGGACTGTTAACATCCCATTCGAAGAGGAAGATATTGTTATGGGCTCCGAAAAATGAATATACTAGAAGAAGAGTAAACACACGTATTAGTCAATGACAACATAAACAATGTCAAAGTTTATTCTGATTTTGATTTGATTTTATTATTACATCCTTAAAATTTTACATATTAAATACACAATATATAAAACTTATAAGACCAGTCAAATAATATAAAATACAGATAATACAAAATACAGATACAATACAAATACAAAATACAATTGTAAATAGAAATCCCGTAAGAAAATATAAATGGTTGATCTTCAAAATAAAATAATTTAAGACTTATTTATAATAATTAAGAAACTCAGTCACTGAGTAAAATGCCTGGTCAATTAAAAACTTTTTTACATTGAATGTAAATGCCAATGACGATGTCAAGCTATCCTTTCCTATTATTGTTTGAATTTTATTATATAACTTGATGCCTATATAATCAGGTGAATTTTGCCCAATTTGTAGCCTTGAGAAGACCCGGTGGAGATCCGTTTTTAACCTAGTATTATGAGAATGTAGCTCCTCATTCCTCTCAAACTTGTTTAAATTGTTATGAATGTAAAGAATTACTCTAAATATATATAGACTGGGTAATGTCAAAATTTGCGAGTCGACAAATAATTGTTTGCAACTAGTAGATGGATGAACATTAAACATAGTTCTTATGACTTTCTTTTGTGTTACAAAAGCTTTATCTAAATGAGCAGATGAACCCCAAAATATTAGACCATACTGCAATATTGACTGCACTAGACCAAAATATAATAATATCAATACATTAAATGAAATTGTATGTCTCAGATTTCTCATGATGTAACAGCATGTGCTTAATTTAGAACAAACTACTTTTATGTGTGATTCCCAAGTCAATTTTGGATCCAGTGTCACAACTAAAAATTTAATTGTGTCTGAAGTTTGAATAGAATTACCATTGATGTTTAAATAAAGGTCATAATTAGGTGACACATTTCTGGGCAAAAATCTCATAAAATATGTTTTCGTGCAACCGGACGCGAAGTCAGTATTTCGCGTTCTCAACACAGTCCGCGAAATTCAATTTCGCTGCCGTTACCCATAGCAACGGCTGCGAAACCAAACGTCACTTCCAAATTTGACATTCCTAAAATACTACAAAGACAAGAATTATTTTTTATTGAATACCAACAAATACATGAGTACTTATATTATTTAGGATGAATATTAACATTAATTGTACTGTTAGTATTATTACTTATATTTACTCCAGAAGTTGAAGCAAGAACTGTCAAAATATTTTGTATATATTGAAACATATCATTTCCATAGCACCCATTGTTAAATAAATTAAACTGCTGTTGATTTTAGAGCAATGATATATTTATTTACAATTATCTAGTTTAATAATTTTAACGATTGCACGAAAAATAGTGTGTATGCCATGGCCGCGAAACTTTTTAACGACCTCAAGATTATCTTGCCTCGGCCGCAAACGGCCTCGGCGATAACTGTTCTTTCGGTACGTTAAAAAGGTATTTCGCGGCCTAAGCATACAAATAACTATTTTGTTGAATTTAGCTGAAGTCCATTATTAATACAGTAAGTATTAAACTCTCTAGAAAATAGATTACTATTCACCACTAGTCTGTCTAGGTTTGTATCAGATATAAGAAAATTTGTGTCATCTGCATACAAAATTATTTGATCCGGGGATTTACAAATTTCTTTGATGTCAGATGTAAAAATAATAAAAAATAAAAGACCCAATATGGACCCTTGCGGAACTCCCACATTTGATTCCCTTGAGAGAGACTTGGTGCTACCAAACATTGATATTTGTTTACGATTGGACAGGTACGATTTTGCCCAGTCAAATGGTAATCCTCTTACACCTAGAGCTTCTAACTTCATAAGTAATCAACTTCGGTCTATTGTATCAAAAGCACGACTTAAATCGTAAAACAGGCACAATGAGTGTTGTTTATTATTTAATGAATTATATAGATGTACTAATGTATCTTGAATCGCAGTTTCAGTTGATTTTGTTTTTCTAAATCCATGTTGTATATCAGGGAGTAGATTGAATGAAGTTAAATATCTAGTTAACCTGTTATATGCTAATTCAAAGATATATAATAAGCTGTTTGATTGTTGTATGTATAAAACATGAATATTTTATTGTTAAAATTTTTTACCAAAGGTTTTGAAATTTCTGAAAATGAAGAGTAGGGATTTGAGACAATAGACAGAAAGAAATTTGGTATGTTCTAGTCGCTATCTACGCAAAAAATGATACAAAATATGTACAGGGTACTGAAACAAGAAATAATGGGTCAAAGCATGGAGCTGCTGAAGGAATAGAATTCAGGTAAATATTTGGATATTATACATATTATTTCGACCATTTTTGTTGAAAAATAAGATTTTGAATGTAGCCTGGGCCATTTTTGCATAACCTCTTCCACACCGTGATCTTCAAAAACTTCTTCCCCACGTGCATTGTGGATCAGTTGACGATAGAATTCATGGTCTACTGGTGGAATATAGTCAAATAGAGATAATAAGGTATTTCTTTTCTCGTATGGGCTTGAGTTCTTCAAACATAGGAAGAAGTTTGGCCATTTCCTGGAAAGTTTGCCTGTCCCGTTTTTTTACATTAACTTCGTTAAATAAAACATCTTCTATGTTGGAATACTTACGCTGGACAATTCCAGGTTTTTCTTTATCATACCAAAGCTAATGTATACGTCGCCACTGTACTTTTACATCATCTTTTGTTTTTTACGACCTATTAGAATCTCCATGTGTTTAATAGTAGACGCACATGACAATATAGATGAGATTAATTAATTAATAATTCAAAAGTAGTCGATATAGCAGTTTTGTGCTTTATTATAAAATTATGGTGCAGTATCTTACTAAATATGCATCTACAATATAAATATTCTACGCTTTTGTTCCATATCTAAAATGCGAAACCTAAACCGGTTGAATCATCCCCAGGCTCCCCAACTTTACTCCTGTCTACAGATCGAATTTTTGGAGGCTCCTCGTATATTATGTGTGTTTCACTAAATTTTGTTGGTACAAGCTTAGTTTTCGGAGATTCGCAAACTTTTACCAAGAATAACTTTTATTCGAAAAGTCCTTAATAAATAAGTTTCCCAATTGGTGCATACTTTGGGGATGACACTGTATATACCGTTAACTTTATCAATTAAATTCTTTTACAAAAGCCACTTACAATAAATAACTGATTCGATAAGAATATTAGTTGATTTTATTTCCGTTTATCGTGACTGGTTTTCACATTTTAGGCAATATAAGCGAATTTCGTATTTGTCTTTCGATAGAGAAATAGCGTGTAATATAAATGATATTCAAATTTCTATATTCCTTTTCTTTTCAGTTAAAACTATTCATATTAATCTTGTTGTTTCCATTTTGATATTTAGATTAATGTAAAATCGATGTGGTACTTTTTTGCATAATATTTTTTTAAATACCAGTTTAGCGTCAAAACATTTTTTGGAAAGCTATATTTTTAAAAATAAAATCGTTTACATTGAGCTCGAAAGGAATTGAAATGAAATGAATTTTATGTGAGCGAATATATAGTAAAAATCATTAATCTTTCTCGTTACGTCATATTTCCCTGAATGTATCAAATACACTCTAATTTTATGTGGATATCACTGACCGCGCATGTCCAATTAAAACAAATGGAAAGGTACATATGTCTTTTGCGCCTGAATTAAGCTACGCCATTATCGTCTTTATCGGTTTGTCACTCTGTCTTGTGTTGTACTTAAAAAGCGAAACGTCACTTTATGCGGAAATCATTCTGTCACCATTGAAGTTCGTCGTCATTGTCATTACTTTAAATAGGTAAAGTTTATTTACATTTATTGTTATATTTTTCGACAAAATGCCTGATAAACGTTTGGGCGAAAGTAAACGAGAGTGTACTATTAGAAAATTACATGAATATTTCCAAAAGGAATTGGCTAATGGCGGACCATTTCTACCGTTAAATGTCATTCAAGAGGTGAGTTTTGTAACTATTTGTTTGTAGAATTTCAAATTGTAGTCTAACTATGATATGTTAAATTTGGTTTTTATTTATTTCCTACCATAATTAGATCACCAGAAATACATGCCGAACTCTAACAAAGATGCGCCGCTGGTGAAAACTGTCTTACTGATTTGATTCGGATGCTTATGACGTAACAAGAAACATCGGTGACTTACTATACGTCATATTTGACTGGTTTCAAAGTTGAAAAATGTACAAGTGTATCGTATCTACAGTCGACCTAGCTTGTGGCAAGTCCATTATTGCAAAAATTACATAGGATCCTCCTTATAAAATCTTGCTCTACTTTTTGCCCGTAATTACTTCTACTCAGCTTTTGCTGCACATTCTCGTAACTGGAGAGGTGTACAATTTCATTCAAAAGTCTATTGATTCATCTTTGGATGTCAGATAGGTTGAAATTTATACTGGTGCTCCTAATTTTACGTAAATAATATCTACCAGTCAACATCGTCTTTGGATAAAAGATATTATGTCGCAATTGACATGGAATCAGATGCTCCAGCCGATCAGTCAAAGTCAGTGTTGTTCTGGAATGGTCTATAAACAAATCTGCAAACGTCAAATCATTTTCAGTTCAAGTGCAGTCAAAGGTGACTCGATATTTTTTTTCGGCAAAGGTGTGGACTAATTGTACTCATCAACTGTGTTGGCTTATAAAAAGCGTGAAATATAATATATCATTAAACGAGCAATTTATGATAGCTATTATTCACGCAAGGTGACGTTTGCGTCCCGAGCCGTAGGCAAGGGGCGCAAGTCACCCGAGTGAATAATGGCCATAAATTTCGAGTAGAATACTATACTTTTTCCACGACCCTTGATTTCTTTATTAAATAAAGTGTAGAACCGGAAGTAATAAACTTCAGGAGTACGTCAAATGTGACATATAGAGATGGGCGATACTGTGTAAAGTACCGATACACCGTGCCGTTATAAATTTATTGTTTTAAAAATATCAATATTAAAAAATTCCGTTATGAAAAGTATCAATACTAAAAATTTCGATATTTTATCGATACGATATATTTTGTAAACAAATTTTCTAAACAAAATACGCAGATTTAATAGTTTATTTCATATTGTACCCCCATCTCTAGTCACTTATGTACCGAAATTTTGTGAGTGTTGAGTTGTCATGGGCATGTTATTTAAATGCAGAAGCGTGAATTATGAGTTCATAATTCACTCTAGTAGATATATAGGTACCATATACCTTTTGTTAGGAGGTAAAATATTGACTTATTATTAAGTGGTCGAGGACAAAAGTTCTAATTATAATATCTCACTGGAAACAAGAAAATAATGGGTCAAAGCATGGAGCTGCTGAAAAAATACATAAATTGACAGAAGTTTCAAAAAATGTCCATTATTTAAATTTTAGGGAAAACAACTGCTATTCATGGGAAAAAGAGAGTACAGAAATCGCTAGTGCGACGGGATCCTGCAATAATGAAAAATTTGTCTGAAACCGGTTCTGCTTCTGCTTACAGATTTCTTTATCTCGAGGACAAATTGTGAAACGGTGCAAATTGATTTTACTGACAACTACCATCCATATTTAATTTACTCTTCAACACAACGTGAATTCGGTTTTTAATATTTTCTAAAAATTACGTCGTTAGTTTTAGAAAATATTTCAACAATAAACAATATTATTAATAATAGTATAAACAAAATTCTTATCAACGCCTACTTAAAAAAAACAATTGTCATATTTCTGCTACTGAGATGGATGCGCGCATCACGCCAAAACAGTACTTTTCAAAGTACTCGATTGTGCGAAGCGTTACTGGTGAATGTAGATGGAACATTTACCGTTGAGCACCGACTTGGGTCGAATACTGAAATTTGGTATTCGAATCCGAATCCTGAATACTGTATTCTAAATTGTATTCGAATACTCAAGATTCGAATACAATGAAAAAAAAAATATTCGAATAACGCTGTATTTAAATAGGAATACTTTTCGAATATTCCAACTAAAAAGAAACATATCTCCACTTTAAACTCAATTTTTATTTACGTGCTTAAAATAATAAAAATATATAACAAAATTAAAAATGCTTTACTACAAAATAAATAAAACTTAAAATAAAATCCTTTGGTTTATAGTTTATACGTAACAAAACCATAAATAAAAACTTAAATAATAAATAAAACTTAAAATAAAATTCTTTTCATTTAAATAAAAAAATAGGAACCAATCAATATCATATGACGACGCACCGGTACTTAAAATTAAGTGTTTCCTATCCCGTTCGCCTTCAACAAAACCAACATTTCAAAAAGTTCGTCACCCAAATTTTGACGCTTTGGCGTTTTTATCATACCCGCAAAAGAAAACAATCGTTCTACTGGAGCAGAAGATATGGTAATATGGAGTTATACCTTAAAAATATTTGTTTAATTAAAGGGTAATCATTAAGCATCTCCAAAGCTAATCTTTTATCTTCAAGATATTGCAAAAGGTTAAGTTGAATTTTTGCTTTCAGTTTATCCCTATTATCCCTGGAACCTAAATTGCTATTTTTTTCCAGATTCTCCTCATTCTCAAAGTCGAAAAATTTAAGATCATTATTGGGCATTGTTTCTTCTTCATTAAAATCTGGTTTTTGAATACCTATTTGGCGTTCTACACCGGCATTAATACTGGCATTCGAATACAAAGTAGGTATTCGAATACTGGGATTCAAAAATGGTATTCAGAATCCAGAATACCGAGTACCGACAAAAAAAAGTATTCAGTCGAAAACCAAATAGCAAATACACAAATAGGATTCAGAATACTGAGTATTCGAATACTACCCAAGTTTGGTTGAGCACTATGCGCTTTAATGCTGTAATTGGAAAACTACCACTATCTCTTCATGCCTGGTAACCTCTTCCAAGTATGTCATCGTGACGAATTTCTGTCACTGGACAACCTTCACATTAAATTCTAATATACGAGTAACTGAGTAACACCAAACCGAATAATAAAATACGATAACATTCTTAACAATGGCTTTTTACACTTTTAAATTATTATAATATCCAACTAATACACTAATTAACCAACACCAATTAACTTTTGTTCTCGATTTATATTTAAATTCATCTTTCTGAAGGTTGTAGGTACGAGCTGCCTTGTTGCCTGTATCTGTATACGTTATTATATGTTTTGCCTATCAACACGAAATAGTTCTTTGTATGCTTAGGCCGCGAAATACCTTTTTAACGAACCGAAAGAACAGTTATCGCCGAGGCCGCTTGCGGCCGAGGCAAGATAATCTTGAGGTCGTTAAAAAGTTTCGCGGCCATGGCATACACACTATTTTTCGTGCAATCATTAAAATTATTAAACTAGATAATTGTAAATAAATATATTATTACTCTAAAATCAACAGCAGTTCAATTTATTTAACAATGTGTGCTATGGAAATGATATGTTACAATTTATACAAAATATTTTGAATAAAATATTATAACGTTATGACATTTTTTTAACGCTTTTTTACTTTTTTCACTCTAACCTCAAACAGACGCTTGAAGCGTTACATACCGGTGAAAAGCAAGGTACTGTAATGTTTTTCTTATCTATTTAAATAGTTTTCTTACGGTGGGATAAAATTATACACACACCTCTGCTAATGACTACTGGTTTATTGAAGAAACACTTACACGCTATAATAAACTTAATTTACATACACACTACTTAATGTCTACTAATTAATCTACACTTGGTATAATTATTGTCCTAATTTATCTTTAACACTTAAATATTGCACTATTTATATTCACTAGTCGATTCACTGTAGTTCACCAATTCAATGTTTACTGAAAAACTTGTCCGACTCACTCAAAAACTCGGGTACCTATATATAACCCTTCGCAACTCTAGAACCTTCTTGAATTTTACCGCCTCTTCGTATGCGGAGCTTCCAGATTAGTCGGGAATGAACCATCGCATTCGCCAAAATTCATAGTTCGCGACAGGACCGGCTTCTGAATTACTGAGTTCATAACAGTACTTTGAAGATAGGGCTTATAAAAATTTCTTTTTTGTGCCTTAAAAACTGCGTTGTAAGTCACAATGCAAATGGGAAGCGAATGACCTGGGTCTGTTTTTTCCAATGCGTTTTTTCCGATTACCACAAATTCCAATGTACTGAAACTTATAGGAACCGAAGTTTTAAATACTCCAAACAATTGGTCGAATTCTATCATACATTTTGAAAAAGTGGACCCAATGAGGCATAAGTAAAAATAAATATTTGGCCAACAGGGTAGTAATTTGTATATTGGTGATCATAATAATAATTTGTAATAATGAAATGTGATGAAAGAAACCAGAGAACATACTAAACAATTGTATATTGGACACAGACATCTACAGCCCGTTTATCTACGTGAATGCGCTTTTGCAGATGATCTTGCAATATTCGCAAAAAACGAACAGGATCTGCAGAGGAACTTAGACATTTGGAATGCGAAGCTGGAAAATAAAAACTTGAAAATAAATGAAGAAAAGACAAAAGTAATGGTGGTAGGAAAAGAAGATACACAAATAAATGTAAATCTTAACGGAAAACATCTGGAGCAAGTAGAAAATTTCAAATACCTAGGAGTAAACATCAATAATAAAGGGATCCATGACATAGAAATAAATACAAGAATAGAAAATGTGTCGAAGGTGTATCATAGTCTTAAATACTCGTTCATTGGAAAGGAAGAAATCTCGGTTAAAACGAAAATGACTGTATATAGAACTATATTTCTCCCTATATTAACTTTTGGATGCGAGAATTGCGAGAGCTGGGTACTGACGAAGAGGATGGAAAGCAGATTACTGAGTAGGGAGATGAAATACTTACGGAAGGTCGCAGGTATTACAAGGAGAGACAGAATACGAAATTCAATAGTGACAGAAAACCTTAATGCTCTACCAGTAATACAGATAATACAAGATAGACAATTAAAATGGTTTGGACACTTAACCAGATTAAGCAACAACATGCCAGTGAAACAGATATGGGAAGCAATAAGACATGAAAGCAGAACCAGGGGAAGACCAAGGAACACATGGGACGATAACATAGAAAAAGTTTTTAAAAGCAAAGGTATAACTTCAGCGGAAGCACGAACCAAAGCAAGAAACAAGAATACATGGAGAGCTTTTATATATAATAGTTAGGCCAAATTTGATCACCTTACACCTTCGGGTAGATAGGTTTAGATTATATATATATATAATTCAAAAATGGAGTCGAATTAATTTTTATTCAATCGGTTCGCATCCTGGGACAGCTGTTTCGGCCTTTAGGCCTCATCAGCCAGGCTATCGAACCGATTGAACCAAAAATCAACTCGACTATAATGATCAAAGATCAAGGTGAAACAACTAATACATTAGTGTCTCCATCCACGAATGCAAAGTAGAAAATTGATGTGGAGAAGGTATAGGTATTACAGCCACTACGCAAGAGGTATCTCTTGATATACATAGTGGCCGACCAAACTTTGTTGGTATTTCTACCACCAACTCCACTCATGTCTAGTAGACAAAAGGAACAATTCAAAAATGGAGTCGAATTAATTTTTATTCAATCAGTTCGCATCCTGGGACAGCTGTTTCGGCATTTAGGCCTCATCAGCCAGGCTATCGAACCGATTGAACCAAAAATCAACTCGACTATAATGATCAAAGATCAAGGTGAAACAACTAATACATTAGTGTCTCCATCCACGAATGCAAAGTAGAAAATTGATGTGGAGAAGGTATAGGTATTACAGCCACTACGCAAGAGGTATCTCTTGATATACATAGTGGCCGACCAAACTTTGTTGGTATTTCTACCACCAACTCCACTCATGTCTAGTAGACAGAAGGAACAATTCAAAAATGGAGTCGAATTAATTTTTATTCAATCGGTTCGCATCCTGGGACAGCTGTTTCGGCCTTTAGGCCTCATCAGCCAGGCTATCGAACCGATTGAACCAAAAATCAACTCGACTATAATGATCAAAGATCAAGGTGAAACAACTAATACATTAGTGTCTCCATCTACGAATGCAAAGTAGTGGCTGTAATATCCACATCCATTTTCTACTTTGCATTCGTAGATGGAGACACTAATGTATTAGTTGTTTCACCTTGATCTTTGATCATTATAGTCGAGTTGATTTTTGGTTCAATCGGTTCGATAGCCTGGCTGATGAGGCCTAAATGCCGAAACAGCTGTCCCAGGATGCGAACTGATTGAATAAAAATTAATTCGACTCCATTTTTGAATTGTTCCTTTTGTCTACTAGACATGAGTGGAGTTGGTGGTAGAAATACCAACAAAGTTTGGTCGGCCACTATGTATATCAAGAGATACCTCTTGCGTAGTGGCTGTAATACCTATACCTTCTCCACATCCATTTTCTACTTTATATATATATATATAATAATAATGAAATAATTTCTAATTGAGCATTTAAAAATAAATCAAATATTGTATGGTCATATTTTAAATTCACAGCTTGCACGGGTCTTTCTTAACAGGAGTCTAGTTAGTCACTTCACTTTAAGTGTGTGAACAGCGGAAAAATTAGCGAGCTTGTTTTAAAATTTAAAAAAGAATAGAATTGTCAAGTTATATGAATTATGTAGGTGCGTTTCGTTTGAGACACACTGTAGATATTCATAACATAGCGTTGATTAAATAATTTTAACAATCATTACAGCATCGATTTTATAAGTAACATTTAATAATAATTATGGTTTTTAATAACCAATTCATAAAACAATAATTGTAATTAAAAAAAAATAGATATATTATTTTAAATACTACTAATAAAAGCGGAAACAAGTATTTATCATCAGATATCATCTACAGAAAATGCTGCTTTTATTTAAAGCGCTTTCTAATATGTTCACTTCCCGATATCTACGACGCTTCGTAATCATAAAATACGGTCAACAACCACTGACTGTATAACATTAATCCGTCGTCTCTGTCTGTCTATCGATTTTAAAACGTGTTTCCCAAGGTAGCGTAAAACGCTCTGCGCCGACTTAATACGCATGCCGTTACTAACCCACCGACTCGACAATCGACGACTACAACCTCAACAAAACGGAGAACAGTGCAATTACGTTGTGTTCGGCGTGTTGCAATATTTTCAATTTTATAAACAGTAAAAATGAATTCAAAAAAAGATAAAACCTCAATAAAAGAGCAACAAGTTAAATTTTCAACAGCCGATGATGAACAACTAATAGATTTAATCATTGGATACAGTAGTATATGGGATGTGAAAGATCCAGAATACAAAGAGACATATAAAAAGGGTAAAATTTGGAATGAGTTGGATAGAATATTAAAAAAATCAGGTAATATTGATATATTATTAATTAGTATCGAATACAGGGTGTCGCATATGACTAATGGGTAAAAGTCGGAGTAAAACCAATGCTAGAACTTTTCTACTACAGTTTTTAAATTTTTAATTTTAATACTGTTCTTTTTATCTGTACAAAATTATCAGTATGATTAGAACGTACCTATATGGTAATGTTTATTTTAAAAGTGAAAAGAGATTTGCAGTATTTCCTAGAAGCCAGAGACGTATCAGTCGTAATTACGGGACCGGTGAGGTGCATCCCATTTGAGCAGGCCAAATTTTTTACCGCTGACTTGCATCCGTCCAACCGCTGAGTTGCATCCCGTCAACAAATTTAATATTGTGTCTAAAACTGGTAGATAATTAAATAGAAGCGGGCATTGTTGTCATGTTTATTCTGATATCGTAATTGATACTAAATTTTATTTCCGAAACTGCGAGTAATACAGTTTTATAACAATATAGTGAATAATATATTAATTTAATTTATACATTATTCAATTATGTAATTATTGTTTGTCCATTTTAATTTTTTCTATTCATTAATATTATTTCATTATTTACCCTTAACTGTATACAGTGCTTTTCAGATAAAAGTATCCACCTTTAATAACTTTTGTAATACTGGTATTTAGAAAAAATCCAAAAACACGTCAATTTATGTTGGAAGGGGCAAGCATTATGGCTTATTTAAACTTACTGGAAAAGCCACCCCCTCACCCCTAGCAGCATCCCCTTTATTTTTTTAAATTACTTTTCATATTTTTTATGTAAAATTTGGATACTCCTCTTTGAGCTGATTTCAAAAATGTATAATACTTGTAGGTTAAAGTGGTTAGTTTATGAGATAAACAATTTTTCTTTTAAGAGCACAAATTTTACTTATTATTTACTTTCACCTTATTTGCCTGTACTAAAATGGGTTGTACAACAGTTCAAACTCTTTAATCTTTTTAACTGTGCTATTTATTATGAAGTTACAATAAGTGTTCAAAATGAGTACCATTCACTTCCATACAATGGTATAATCTATTTTGAAATGCCTCTCTGACATTGCTTAATACGGCTGGATTTAATTGTCGACATTCATTTTCTATCCTCTCTCGTAAATCATCCAGAGATTCTGGTTGGGTAGCATAAACTTTTGTTTTTAAATGCCCCCATAAAAAGAAGTCTAGGGGTGTTAAATCCGGTGACCTAGGTGGCCACTCCATCATCTGCCCCCTTCTACCTATCCAACGAGCGGGGAATGTTTCGTTTAAAAATTGTCGGACAGGCATAGCATAGTGTGGGGGAGCTCCGTCTTGTTGAAATACCAGTAAATCTTCGGAAAGGTTATCATCATTTTCTATTATTGTTGTAATACGTGGGTCAACCCCTTCCCTGAGTAACTCAAGATATGATTCACCATTTAAATTTCCGTTGATGAAGAAAGGTCCGACAATGTGGTCACCTAGGATACCACACCAAACGTTTAACTTTTGGGGATGTTGTGTATGGAATTCACGCATAATATGTGGATCACTTTCAGCCCAATATCTACAATTATGCCTACTTACTAAGCCAGACGACGATCAAAATCATCTTCATTCAACTCCTGCACCAACTTAACTTTGTATGGGTGGTACTTGAATTTATGTAGAACTCGGAAAACTGTAGAAGATGAAACACCGATCGCTCTACTTATTGTTGACAACGATTGGGGTTGTTGAGCATCTAAGCTGACTTGCCCTAAAATTGCCACTTGGATTGCTTCGTTATTTACGAGTCCCTCTCGCTTATGCACTTTATTGCAAACAGACCCTGTTGTGGTAAATTTCTCCATCAGTTGAATTACATACTTATGAGTTGCATGTCTTCCGTCATGTAATTCGTTAAATATTCTAGCAGCAGCTCTTGCACAATTATTATTTTGGAAGTATAAACCTACAATTCAAACCATTTCAGAGAAACAAAATAAATAATGTATCAAATTACACTATCAATAGTGACTAAAAATTCTAGTTGACAATGTCAAACTTTAATAAAAAGTAGAGTTTTTTGTTGTTTGGATTTTTTAAGTAGAATAAATAGCACAGTTAAAAAGATTAAAGAGTTTGAACTGTTGTACAACCCATTTTAGTACAGGCAAATAAGGTGAAAGTAAATAATAAGTAAAATTTGTGCTCTTAAAAGAAAAATTGTTTATCTCATAAACTAACCACTTTAACCTACAAGTATTATACATTTTTGAAATCAGCTCAAAGAGGAGTATACAAATTTTACATAAAAAATAGGAAAAGTAATTTAAAAAAATAAAGGGGATGCTGATAGGGGTGAGGGGGTGGCTTTTCCAGTAAGTTTAAATAAGCCATAATGCTTGCCCCTTCCAACATAAATTGACGTGTTTTTGGATTTTTTCTAAATACCAGTATTACAAAAGTTATTAAAGGTGGATACTTTTATCTGAAAAGCACTGTATATTAACATATAATTCAAGGCAATCACGCATCTATCATAGTACATAAAAAACTTGCATAAAATTATTGTTGAAATTTTTAAGAACTATTGCGAGTCCTAATGACCTCCGGCTGACGGGGTGAGATTAGAATTTCAGAGATAATTCCCCTACCTGAGTATGAAATTTGTGTATTTTTGCTTCAAAGGTAGTTGCAGTCTGACTGTCAACAATAATTATTCATTTAGTGAATTTATAAAGAACTTCCTCGCTTGATAACTTTTAGTAATACAGGAGTTCAGTCTAAGGTCAGTATGGCCAACAAAAAGTGATTTTTCTGACAATAATGACAGTTAATGTCTACCTTCAAAACATAAGAGTTTTGCAGGTTTTTTATAATTACGAACATCTATACTCGATTTGAAATTGGTTGATAGTAATAAATCATTAAAATCCGTCAAACACGTATACAAAGTGGTCCACCTAAATTGCCAAGTTTTAAATAGTATATACATTGAAAGTATAGACCCTTTTGCGTTTATTAAACTTTCCATTCCTATAGATCTGATAAGGGCGTCGAATACAAAGCTTAACCCGAGGCTCGAACAATAAGCGAAAGGATTCTACCTGTGATGTTTTGCACTCATGCACGTGCTTTCGGGTGGGTTTAAGTTTATATTAAACACAATAATTATATAATTTAGTGAACATTCGGATGTGTGGCATAATTTGTTACCCTTGTATTTGAATAAATATAATACTAATAACAATAAAGCAACCAATAAACAAGTCAATTTGGAAAAATGTTTCTATTTGAAATTCTATAAAATTTATAGTAAGTCATTACATTTCTTCGCTTTAAATTAATCATCATCAGAAAATGAAATATCTGAGGGACTGTCTTCTTCCCCTAAATTGATAATAAGTGGTTCGACCGTTTTCTCCAGTAAACTATCCAATTGCCACATTTTTTCCTCCTCCTTTATTACATGCTCTATACATCTTTGCCACTTCCCCGCGTTGACTTCTTGAAGCGCTTCTTCAAAGAGTTTTTGAACATCACTCATTTTATAAGTGGTATTTTTTCTAGCCACATAACATTTCACATGAGCCCATACCAGTTCGATCGGATTTAATTCGCAATGGTAGGGGGGGAGCCGAAGCACTATTATATTTTGTTTTTTGGCCATTTCGTCAACAACATATTTTTGAAACCGATGTTTATGGGTGTTTACAATTGATAGCAACTCCTTTTTAACCATATTGTCCTCAAATTGTATTTGTTTCTCCACAAGCCACTCGATAATTTTTGCTTTTCGCCAAGCAGTTGTAGGCATCTTCTCCAATATTCTGGAGTGATACGGAGCGTTATCTAACACAATGACGGAGCCAGGTGGAATCAGCTCTATCATTTGTTCGAAATACTCCTCAAAAACATCAGCATTCATATCCTCGTGGTAATCGCCTGTACGAACTGATTGGAATGATAATAGTCCACCTTCTAAAAAGCCATTGGAGCTACCGATGTGAGTTATAATTAATCGTTTTCCTTTTCCAGAGGGCGGATTTATTCCTGTTGATAGACCGTCTAAAAATGCTTGCCGGTGAGAAGTAACATTTTTGTCTGTCCATATTTTTCCAACTGTGTAGCCTTCGTTCAGCCATGTTTCGTCCAAATAGAAAACTTTTTTGTTTTCATTGCGAAATTGTCTTATTTTTCTCAAATAATTACGTCTCCAACACACTATTTCATCTTTTTCGAGCAAATGAGACTTCCGACTATGTTTTTCCCATCTAAAATTCATTTCTCTTAGAACTTTCCATAGTTTATCTCTCTTGATTGCAGGAAAGTCTTCTTTTACTGCCCCTAAAACTCTATCCAAAGTAGGGATCTCCTTATTGAAATAGAATGAATGCACCTTTGGCATGTTCATATTAATTTGGTAAGCAAATTACAACTAGTACCTATCGTAACATTGTATTATTTAGAATTCGAGCCATAATTTAACGTTCAACATTTTAAACCACACTTACTTAATAGGATATCTACGTATTTTCATAATGTAACACTTAAGCATACAAAAAATATTAACAATATATACCTACGTCAAAATAATAGTGTAAAACTATTAAAACGCTTTACAAATTAAAAAATTAATTTCCAAAGGATAGATCGTTCACCAGGAAGCAACATCTATTTCTCGGGCAATATGCCCCGCCATTCTGGTTCTATATTTTCATATATGCCAAGGAAGTGTAATTCATTGTCTGGCGGGGCATATTGCCCGAGAAATAGATGTTGCTTCCTGGTGAACGATCTATCCATTGGAAATTAATTTTTTAATTTGTAAAGCGTTTTAATAGTTGTACACTATTATTTTGACGTATATTCATAACACACTTTACTATGACAATTGATCAATGAACTATAAACTCCCTTAACTCCCTTTTATCAATAACAATTGCTGAAATCAATTTAAAAATCATATTACTATAAATCCGCTTTACTTCACTCTTAAATTCGCGGGCCTTTTGCCCTGAATAGTTCCTTCTCTGTCTCGGACCTCTCTGTCTTATGTTGGCCGCAAACACGTTTCATTGTTTAAGTGGGAAGGGGCCATTCCATCCGTATTTATAGTTCATTGCAATTGATACAGGAAACTGTAATCAAATAAACAACGTACAAAACCGAGATGGTTTTTTGTCAATATAGAATGTTGTGGAGATGTCGCTATTATCACATTCTTGGCATTCCCTTCACATTCCCTTCACTGGGTTTAATGTATTAATGTGATTTCAGCGTTGTCTTCAGTCCAGGATTATGCTCTTAGAGCTTCTGGACGAATAATATCTACCTTGTACTGATGAGGCGCAAATACGCCGAAACCGGTCTGCAAGTGATATTGTTCCTTCTAATTATAAACCAGAATGGTTGGTTCTATATTTTCATATATACCAACCCCGTTTATCTTGGAAGTGTAATTCATTGTCTGGAGGGGCATATTGCACGAGAAGTAGATGTTGCTTCCTGGTGAACGGTCTATCCTTTGGAAAGTAATTTTCTAATTTGTAAAGCGTTTTAATAGTTTTACATTATTATTTTGACGTATATTCATCACACGCTTTACTATGACAATTGATACAGGAAGCTGTAATCAAGTAAATACCCTAATACTGTTCCTAAACCTACGCCTATTATACCCTTAGAAAGTATTAAGATTAACTCAGACTCGGTCATTGTTATTTTTCTACAATATCCGGCGGCACAAATAAATTTCTTGTTTTCACAACATTCATTACAGCAGGTAAAATTACATATTTTTTTTTGGTCCACTTGTGCTGAGCACGTCCAATAAAATTTTGATTTCTTACTCCGCACCGATTGCGATTTTACTAGATAAATCTGCTTTTCGAATAAACTGTTTTTATATTGTAGTTCGATATGTATAATATTCTCTTCATATTAAATCGAATATTGATTGAAAATTCATTTAGACAGTATGTTGTTTTATTATCGGTATATGTTTCGATATTGTATAATAATCTATTAAAAGACTCACTTCTTCGCTTTCCATGAAAAATATATCTCTTGAAAAAGTGTATAGAAAGCGAGTCGGTCAATTCCACAATTCCATTTTTCGATTGGGTTAGAGTATATAGGTTAGTTAAGAGAATATCTTGTTTTTTTTTATTAAAATATAGCATAAGAAAAGATGACATTTTTCGAATCTCATACAGATATATGTTCAATTTTTATAAAAATATTTACGATTCAAATAATATATCGGCAACTTTGCTGTAAAATTTGACCTTGCCTTTGACCATGATAGGCGATTATTAATGAACAGACCTTTTTGGATTACGGATGCAATTCGACCGTTGCCTTTTTTCGTACAGGTAAAATTTTACTTTTTGGGATGCAATAAGACCAGCCCTCTAACCACTTAAAATACCGGTTAGCCCACCTACTGATCTGTTTGGAACTATTTATAGATTCATAATGCCTTCTACTCATCAGTATAATTCAACTTTTTTCCCGTTAGTCTTTGCAAGTTAGACAAGAATGGCATCGGTTGTTTTAAGTGAAAAAAATAAGTCTTTAATTGTTATTGAAGGCTACACGTTCTGTTTTCAAAAAATGCTAGCTGCGAATACGGTAAAAAGATGGCAATGTACGAAACGAACATGTAAAGCTTTTTTGAAAACAAATTCTAATAGTGAAGAAATAATTTATTCAATGCTCGAACATAACCACCAGAAGTTATCGGAGGAAGCTTTGGATGTAAGAAATTTAAACAATACTGTTAAATGTGCTGCTGTGAGTGACATATGTGAAAGACCTTCAAAACTAATAAGAAAGGAGATACGAAACATGGAAATTAATACCGTAACGACAAAGGATATGGAAAGAATAGGTGCAAACATACGTAGGATAAGATCGTTAAATAGTAATGGTAATGATTTAGCATCAACATTTTTTGCAGGGATTAAAGTACTTGGGTATGAAATTACTAAAATTACTTCCAAATGCACTAAGCTAACGGGAGGGTACTCTTATTGGAATTAAATAAAGAAAAAGCCATTTAGTTGATATTTGCCATTTTATTCATGCACTACAGGACAATAATTTGTTATTAACTTGTACTAAGTAAAGGTAATTTAATAATACATTTCCAAAAACTTTAATTAGTAAAAGTAATACATTAATAGCCATAGTAAAGGTAATGACGTGAATAACTGATTAAATAGACATTAGAAAGTTGGTAAAAAAATTCGAAATATAACCTGTATATGAAAGATATCATGCTCATTTAACATAAAAAAGGTTTACTTTCACAATACTTCAAATATTTATATAAAACTATTATTACGCAAGTTTGTGGCTCATTGTAGCTTTAGGGGGCAATTAACACAAAATTTATTAAAAAAAAATTTCAAAGCAGACAAAAATAAAGGTTTTAAAACGCTATATCAACCAATACTAACAATTGGATGTGAATCTTGGGTCTTAACAGAACAACAGAAAAGTAAGAAACAAGCAACAGAAATGAAATATCTTAGAAAAGCTGTAGAAGCCACCAAGAGAGAGAAGCTAAGGAATATAGATATAAGAAAATACCTAGAAGTACAATCCACATTAGAATTGATAGAAGGGCGACATTTACGGCGAATGAAAGAAAAAAGACCAGTAAAAAGAGTTAGGAAAGCTGGAAACAAGCTGCGGAATTGGCACAAAACAGAAGAGAATGCACTATACCCTACACCATCAAATGGTAGAAGAGTTTACTGACTATATACAGGGTGCGCCAATTATTTCCACTCGATCTCTAACACCGAAACTAAAAGAGGTATCAACAAGATTTCTTGTAGGTTTATACGGTGTCACTCGGACTACAATTGTAAAATATTTTGATGTATACAGGGTGGCTAATTTTTGTGGAATGAAAATTAATTTGGTTTTTTTAAATTGAACACCCTGTATACGATTATGTCTTCTGATTCTACTTAATATTAGCTTTACGGTAGTTTTTTGAATTTGTAAATCCGACGCGGCGTTGACAAGTTATTCCTATTATAAGCAGATTTAATGAAAAAACAGCACTTCAGAAATATTAGCACAATAAACACATTTTTTCAAAAATTCCTCCAAAAGGCTACTATGATGTAAATGAAACATACACCTACCACAATAATTACCCAACATCTTCACCTGTTGCACAGGGTGTTTGCCGATGGCGTGCAAATAGTCTAGTTTTCAAATTGCAATAACTTAATTTTTTCCAATGGGACACCCTGTATATTTTTCTTCAGTTAGAAGCTCTCCTTAATACACATTAAAAAAATATAGGGTTTTGGACATCTAACTTTACTATTTACTTTAATAATTGACGTTAAATGAGAAATAACATATTTTACACAATTTTTAATAAGTACAAAATTTTACAAAGTTTAATCGTAAGAAAACTACAATATTGAAAGTTAAAATTTATAATAGGTGTTCAAAATGTCTTCCATTTTCATTTATACATTTTCTTGCCCTTTCTTTCATTGATTTACGCATATCTCTTAGCATTGCAGGGGTCACCTGTCTAAATGCTGCAGTAATTCTGTCTTTCATATTTTGTTTTGTGGTAACCTCTTCTTTGTAAACAATATTTTTAATAAAACCCCACAAGAAAAAATCGCAAGGTGTAAGGCCCGGCGATCTAGCAGGCCAATTTGTAGGTCCTGCCCTTTCTATCCAACGATCCTGAAATTCCCTATTTAACCAATTGCGAACATTTAATTTGTAGTGTGGTGTGGCACCATCTAATTGAAACCACATTCCGTTGCGATAATTTTGAGGCACATTTTGCAAAAGGTTTCTAAAATCAAGTTCTAAAAAATTTAAAAAAGCAGCTCCATTTACAGTCCCATCAAAGAAATAGGGACCAATTACATAATCACCTATTATTCCCGCCCACACATTCAAAGACCATCGATACTGTGATGTGGTTCTAAATAAATGTTCATTGTGGTCCGAATAATAATGGAAGTTGTGTCTATTTACACAACCGTTCTTATGAAATGTGGCTTCGTCGGAGAATAAAACTTTGTTTAAAAAGTTACGCTCTGTATTTATCTTGTTCATTAACCATCTACAGTATTCTTCTCTACGCGCGAAATCACGCGGTAACAATTCTTGGTGAAGCTGGATATGGTAAGGGTGATATTTATTCTTCTTTATTATGCGTCTAATTGTGGTATTGGAAATATTTAACTGATTGCTTAATTGCCTTGTGCTTACATTGGGATCTTCAACTATACTGATCATTACTTTATATTCGTTGTCAACAGTAACAGCTGTAGCATCACGTGAATGTTTTTCATACTTGACGGTTCCCGTTCTATCAAATCTATTCTTTAAATTCTCAAAAGTATCCTTTTGTGGATGACGTCTTTTTTGGTATCTTTGACGATAGACCCTACTAGCAAGAAACGCATTTTTTTGACATTCACCCAGTATCCATATCATATCAATATTTTCTTGAACACTATAATTCTTATTATAATCCATTTTTTATACCTAATACCGATTAAATATAGTAGACGTGATATAATACAAAATTTTATGTTGACAATTAATGCTACAACAAAATATACCTACTGTCATTTTCATAGATAACTTGTTTTCTTATTAAAAATTGTGTAAAATATGTTATTTCTCATTTAACGTCAATTATTAAAGTAAATAGTAAAGTTAGATGTCCAAAACCCTATATTTTTTTAATGTGTATTAAGGAGAGCTTCTAACTGAAGAAAAATATATTTGAAAAAATTAAGTTATTGCAATTTGAAAACTAGACTATTTGCACGCCATCGGCAAACACCCTGTGCAACAGGTGAAGATGTTGGGTAATTATTGTGGTAGGTGTATGTTTCATTTACATCATAGTAGCCTTTTGGAGGAATTTTTGAAAAAATGTGTTTATTGTGCTAATATTTCTGAAGTGCTGTTTTTTCATTAAATCTGCTTATAATAGGAATAACTTGTCAACGCCGCGTCGGATTTACAAATTCAAAAAACTACCGTAAAGCTAATATTAAGTAGAATCAGAAGACATAATCGTATACAGGGTGTTCAATTTAAAAAAAACCAAATTAATTTTCATTCCACAAAAATTAGCCACCCTGTATACATCAAAATATTTTACAATTGTAGTCCGAGTGACACCGTATAAACCTACAAAAAATCTTGTTGATACCTCTTTTAGTTTCGGTGCTAGAGATCGAGTGGAAATAATTGGCGCACCCTGTATATATTATTACGCGAGAGACAAATTGAAAACTGAAAAATCGGTTTTCCGCCATTATCTCAAAAATTTTAGTGCATGTTGAAAAATGTCATATACAAAAGTTGTGGAGTTTTTATTATCTAATACTTTTCTATTGATTACTTTCCTCTGGGAGATCACATTTTGATGTAAATCTCATGAGACTACTATGAACCCCTAAACACCACTCCCAATTCACTTTATCTCGTGTCTAATAAATTTTTTCATTCACTTATTTTTACCAAGTAGTACATTGATAAAAGTATAAAATCAGCCAAACAACTTAGTGGATGAGCACGTCAATTTTGATATATTCATACAGGGGTTGTCACTCCTACAAATATTACGACTGGTACGTCCCGGGCTTCAAGGCACTAACACAGATCTCTTCCACTTTTAAAATAAGTAGACATTAGACATACTGATGTTTCTATACAGAAAGCATTATTTAAATAAAAAATAAAAAACTTTGGAAGCCTAGAGCTCGGAAACGAAGGTATTTATTAAAAAAGTTTGTATGAAGTGATAACATTATTTTAGCTTAACCTATTCGCTCCCGTTATTTCCGGGACAACCTGTATTTCGTTATATTCAAACTATTGAAGTTTAAATGATTGTTTCATGCCGAAAAAATAATATTGGACAAACTGATACAGAATGGAGAGATTAATTTGTATTCAAAGCTTATTCGTAAGAACAAGTATCCCATATGAAAATTAAATATTAATAATAATACTTTCATTTTCAACATTATCGCTATTTTTATAGTAAAGTCTAATTGTTGATAAAAATGCAGAAATCAACACAAACGAAATGTGTATTTTTATTTGCAGACGGTCAATGTAAAACTCGATGGAGAAGTATCAGGGATCATTATAGAAGACAGCAAAAATTGGACAAACTGGAGAAAGTCAAAAAAAGAGCTGCCTATTGGGATAGACTGAGTTTCCTTCATACAGTTGAAGATGAACGGGAGTAAGTATCATAAGGAAAAAAAAGAAAAACAGTTGAAACAATTTTGTATAGGTTTCTCCTTCTGAATGTTGTTTATTTATGCAATTCCAATAGCTTAGGTTATTATTGACTACCTATTTGATATAGTCCTTTTCTTCATGAATTGTATCAATTGTTTTTGTGTGCATGCGTCAGTGTCAGCCATCTTTTTCGTACTGTTTTTTGTAAATAATAATGTTAAGTACATATGTACAAATAATTAGTTAATGAGATTTGATGAGGTGACTAATCGGCCTATTCTACTGTTACCTTTTCAAATCTATTGTGATCTTCTGAATATAGATTACATTCTCCAGCTCGACTCTTGCCAATCAGCGTCGAGACTGAACCTTTCATGTAATTTCTTGCCGGTGTATTCTCATAAAAGAGTACCTACAAGAAACCACACAATCGCTAGGCAGTGATGTGCTCTGCAGTTTTCTCTTCTGGGTAACAGAATCTGCACATGACTTCTTCTGTCAACATCATTAGCTTTGCGTGCCTGTTAAGCTTACAGTGCCCTGTTAACATGCTTACTGCGACTTTGACAGTTTTCATATCTTTGCTTATTAGGTCTGCCTCTGTCCTGGTGAGATTACCCACCATTCTAAAGATTTCTATGCCACCCACTTCTTTGTGGCCATATTTATTGTCGACTTTGCGACGCCGCAGAAGGGTTCCGGTCCAATGGATGGCATTCTGGCCGTTTCATTTACTAATTAGTTGCCCGTATGACCCTCGTGCAGCTTGGCTGTTGGTGAAGATGGCAACTGAATGGTATGTCCTTTTCTGCCTTTTATTTTCTACAACGCAGTGGTGAATCGCCGTCACTTCAGCTTGGAAAGTTGCGACATCCTTAAAGGGGCTTATTGGATTAGCTACATCTACTTCTGTCTTGGAGCCGTCCGTATACCAGGTTGCCTCAACCTGTATGGGTACACCGTTCTTCCAGTCTTCTCTATTTGGTATAATTATTTTCAGCTCGTAGGTAAGCTTTTGATAGTCAGACCCGTGCGTTTGGCTTATGTGTTATTGACTTTACAGTAGTCTGTGCGTTACAGATCTGGCTTAGCCTTTTATAAACTTGTAGGAGTGGTTTTTATGGCTCCCGTAATACATCGGAAAGTTAACCTTTGTGTGCTACTCCATAGCTTTACATCTCTCACTTGCTGTGTCTTTGTCTACCACACTACTGATCCATTGGTCTAACAACCCTTGTGTTTAGTCATTGGGACATTTTTGGGGTACGTCCCAAGTTTTTTCCACATATTCTTTTGCATTTACCGAGGGCAATGTGTGGTCTTCTGAATATGAGTGTTCCATGGAAGCCTTTGACCAAAATGTACTTCTAGGTACTTTGTTTCTTTGCAAATGGAATCACCTCTCTTCCTAGCACTATTGGCTTTAGGCATTGTAGTGCCGTATTTTTCGTGAAATTGATAATTTGTGTTTTCATTCTTTCTGATATTACTCCAGCCCCAGCAAACTTGCCCCTGACTACAATAGCGATGTCGTCTGCGTATCTAAGACAGTTTTGTAAGTAGGTCGTATACTAAGGTTGCCTATAGTAATGGTATAAGCACTATTCCTTGTGGGCATCCTCCACCGGTTCTTACCTTGATGGTGACTTGCCCCTGAGTGGGGATTATTATCCTATCCTCCAGAGTTGCCTGATAGTTTCCCATTAGTATCTTTGACTGAGTAAGCCCTACTATCTTTTCAATGGTCAGATCTTCCTTTTTTTACGGGTTGCCTATTTCCTTCAATATTACATTGGAGTTGATAAAAAGGGTGTTACAGAACTTTGCTTTGCCTCTTCATCTGCTATTTCATTTCCTTCTTTCTATTCTAGAGTTTATTGAGTTTTCCTAGGCGTTCTCATACCAATTTAGAAATAATTACGCAAGAACTTAGTGCTTCAATGTCTGCTTGACCATCCGATATGATAATAATCCTTTGACTTCTATATCTTTCATCAATATTGAGCTGGGTATACTTTTCTTTGTCGTGAATTACCGCTTGAAAGATACTTGGAGTTTTTCCCAACCTTTCGGATCGTTTGGTTCCTGGTCCGTACACTCCTATTCCAGCCCCTTCTATTGCTTTTGATCCGTCTGTACACCATTGAGTTACATAATTTCCACGAGCGCGTAAATTTGGATTTTAAAAATCAACAAAACAGCTTGTTCTTTCAATAAAAGTGATGAAAATTTTTGTTGATCGTGTGTTGCTTATCAACCAGCTTCAATTCAGTGCAGTCGTTCTTGTTTCAAGTATTATCCATTATTATGGAACGACGCACATATCCAGTTTTATTATTTTTAAAATAATCCAAACTCTAGATAATAGTATAAAACTATTAAACCGCATTACAAATTAGGAAATTATTTTCCAAATGGTAGACCGTTTACTAGGAAGCAACATCTACTTCTCGTAGGTACTATATGCCCCACAGGCAATGAATTACACTTCCAAGTTATAATTGTTACAGGAAACTGTAATTAAGTAAATCCAAACTCTGCTGAAAATTTGTTTTCTATCTCTTGTTTATTGCATTCGTTCTCTATGTCTTTCTGTTAGAGATTGAAAATGTGTGTTTCATGCTTCTCGAAAGAAAATAAATTAGATTTCAAATAAGTTCCTTCTTTTTAAAAAATCTTTTGACAATTCTTATTATAGATTGGGTTTCTAGAAAATTAGGATACATTTTTTCCAGCAAAACTATTTTTTTTGTTATTTATTTTCACTTTTCTCCTCGGCATTCAGTTTTATTTCTATTGTTTAAACAATTTTTCATTACAGAACTCCAAATAACAGCGTGGTTGAAATAGAAAACTTCAAATTAGAAAGTGATGAATCCTTACTCGAAATTCACAATGAAAATATGATAGATAATAATATTCAACTAGACGTGAATATTAAAAGTAATGAAGAACAAAGAAACCAAAAAAGATCTGCTTATCCAGAACAAATTTTTCTACCAGGACCCAGCTACAAAAGAAAAAAAACCATGTATCCGGAGGATATATTTGAACAAACAAAAGAAACGAGGAGTGTCCAAGAACGAGAAAGGATTTTGAATTATGTTAATAGAATACTTTTGCCTGAAGACGAAAACGAAATCGATCTATTTTTCAGAAGCATCGCAGCAACAGTTAAAAAATTCAATCCAGAAGACATACCGGAAGTTAAGATGAAAATTTTTAACATAGTTACTGAAACTGAAATTCGAAACCATAAAAATAGAATCCATATATTCACAATGAATGAAGACAACCGTGCACATACTTCGCCTCGCTCATCGATTTCGGTAGAAAGTCCTTCTCCATCGACTAGCTCTAACACATTTCTATTTAATAATCCTTCTCTATCACCTTAGGAGTGATTGTTATTTACCCAATTTTAAATAATTGTTAAAATATTACAATATTGAATATGCGTGTAATTTTATTGACTATTTACATACTTATTATATTATAATAAAATATAAAAATATTCTTGGAATGGTTTTAATGTTTTGAAGAGGCTCTGGTAGATTCCAGTACATGTGATTTTCAAATTACAATAGGTCGATGTTGACAAGTGAGAGAGTGGTGCCCTCTGAAGTGCCTGTCGGGTTACTTATATTTCGGATTTAATAAAAATTATTGGTAATAATTGGAGATCGATAATGGAACGGTTAATTCATTCAATTCAAATTGTTTTGTCACTGTACATCAACAATGAATAGTAGGTGTTATGTCGGGGGAAACTCTACTATACGATGAACAAAGCATTCATAAACAATAAAGGAATATCGAAAAATACCAAGATAGAAATATTTAAAGCAATATGTAGGCCAATATTAACTTATTGATGTGAAACGTGGGTGCTAAACCAAACTCAGAAGAGCAGAATACAGGCAGTTGAAATGAAATACTTAAGAAGAGTCCGAGGCGTTACAAAAAAAGACAGAATAAGGAGCACAGATATAGTTCGTAACTTATAAATATCAACCCACGTGATCAAAGGGCCAAAAAAAGAGACGTTCGCTTGAATTATGTAATTCTTTTGCTGCTGTCAATCAGTATGTTTTACAGCCTTAATCCTAATAAATATTGAAATTTATAGGTCGCATGTTATCAAAAAATATGAATATATGCTTAAAGAAAGGTTTCGTAATTGATTTCATATGTAATACAACTCGTGGGTTACTTAATTATTAAACTCAAACTAACATTAGTCGTACTAAAAACTGTATATGTTGGCAAAAATGCGCGCTGTTGCCGCGATTAAAATGGTTTATCTGGTACAGTTGACGTCTTGACACTTTTAAGGTTATGTTGTGACAGTTTAATATTGATCATTCAATTTTTCGATTATTTGAGTAAATGAGTAAATTTTCACAACCAGTGATGAGTTGTCAAAGTTAACGTATAAATGAAACTTAATAACATTGCAATAGTTGATGTATTTACTATTCATCTATTCCTGACTATTTACAGCATGTATGAAGCAAGTAAGTATGAGTTTAATAGTATACTCAATCAACTGTATTTATTGTATTCTGTTACACTATTCATAATACTTAGCAATTATATTTGCACAATTTATTTACAGATAATCCATTTCACTTTAGAAATGTTACTGCTGCAATTGGAGGAAGAACAATTATTTAATGTAGAATGTTCCTAATCATAGTTTCCTAAAATATGACACACATCCACACAATGGATTTCCAAGAAAAATAAACCACAATATGAATTTGTTTTTATTAAAATGAATCTTGAATTTTCCAACTATTTCATACACACCTTTTTAGGCTCAGTAGGTTTTAAAATAATAATATTTCTTACTTAGTGCTGTACTTTTAACATACATATATAAAAGTTTTATACAGAAATAAGCTCAAGTTTGTTTAGATACAGTAACTATCAAAAACTAAACCTAACCTATAGCCAAATAAAAAGAAGAATATTTGATAACTTCATTTGCCATTTACTAGATTCTCATACTATTTCAAGAGTTTGGCAACATATGACAGAAGTCACGTGGGTTGATATTTATAAGTTACAAACTATATAAGAAGTCATCTTAAAATAAAATCAATTCTAGAATTTTCAGAATACAGACAATTGGGATGGTGGGGGCATTTACAAAGAATGGAAAACACAAGACATACTAAAAGAATATGAAAAGCAAAAATAATTAAAAATAAAAGAAAAGGAAGACCAAGACAAACATGAAATAAAACTATTTCAGAAATATTAAAAAATAAAGGGAAAACGTGGCTAGAAGCAAAAAAAATGGCAAAAAACAGAAAAAATTGGAAAAGCTTTATAAGCATGTAGTTAAAGACACATACCCTGACACCAATTATTTGGTAAATAGGGTCCCGATTATATATATATATATGTCGGGAGTTTCTTCCTTAACTGGTTGAAATAACACACTCGTTTTAATTATTTATTCGTATTTTAACGTGCAACAGAAAGTAATCCATTCACTCCGTGGTCGCCGATCTTTTCTCGCACAAATCACTAATCTCTAGATATCCCACGCAAGTTATCGAATTTCAAACCAAATACATAGTTCAGGGACAGTTTCGTAGGTGGCTGTAGCTGTGCTCTTCTTCTTTTTGTCAGTTCTACAAAATATATTTATCTAGCCTCTAAGAGTAATGCTTGTGTGGTTTTGATAATTATAAACATCTATGTAGATTATTACAGTTTCCTGTAATATTGTCGTATTTAATAAAGCGTTTTACCAACAGATGTCGAAGAATAATTATTTTTATTCCAACGCTTCATACAGTTTTGAAAAATATTTTTACAAAAACAGTGACCGTTCAACTAAGAAGCAACAACTACTTGCCGTGCTATATGCACCGACGGATATTGAATTACACTTCAAAGTCAAACGGAGTTGGTATATTTACAAGATATTCTAAAACCAACTATTCTGGTTTGCAATTAGAAGGGACAACACAACTTGTAGACCGGTTTCGGCGTATTTGCGCCTCATCAGTACAAGGTATATGTTATTCGTCCGAGAATCCCTAATCCCTGACTGAAGAATACACTTCAATCACAATTAATACAGGTCTTCCAGTAACTGAAATATAAAGATTGTGACAGTAGCGACTTCTTCACCTCCAATCGCAAACCAAAATACGAAATACGAGTCCGTGGACTTGAAACAATAAAGATTATTACAGTTTATATTTTTCAAAACTGTATGAAGCGTTGGAATAAAAATAATTATTCTTCGACGTTGCATTTATCCACCTTTATGTATTACAATCCACTTATTTACCCAACGCATATCTCTATTAACTTATTACAATCCATTTTCATATGCAGTTTATCGCAATTTTTATATTCTAACCAACCAATTTTTTCAATGCTAAACGAGCAAGTGAACAACACGCAAGCATTTCTTTTATTTATTATTGCCAAGTACCCGTATCTTTCTTTATATAAACGTTATAAATTCACTTAGATCCATAGTATTTTCAACTTATAAAAAATGACTCGGTTTATCAAAGGTAATCGTGGTATTTTATCGAAAATTTTCTCTTTTCCACGAAAACTTGTTTATTTGGCAAAAATATGAAAACAAACCGTTTGATAAAATAACGAGTCTGTTAGGACGAATGATTTTATCTAAATTCGGTTTGTTTGAATGTTTTTGCCTCAAATAAACAAGTTTGAGTGATGAAAATAAAAACTTATGTGATAAAATTTTGTCAGATTTTGACAAGTGAAAAAAATAATCTAAGTTATCCGTCTAAAATAAGTAAGTAGATCTATGAAAGTACTTGGTTATGCGAAGAGAGATGGTAGAGATATTTTTACATATTTAGCTGAATAATGATACAAAATTCTTCACACCAGTGAAGAATGAAATAGAATTTCACTCTAGTTAACCAATCACATTCTATGATTACCAGAAATCACGCTAAAATGAACAAATCAAATCGTCTCCTTTAAAACGTCAAATACCTAACTAGGTAAATCGCTTCTGACAGCGCGTCGTTTGAAACGTCAAAATAATCATATAATCTTAATTTCACCGTTGAGTGAGATTGTATTTCTCACTCAACGATTTCACGTACATATATAGAGAACAAAATAGACAACAGTAGCGATAGCGAAAATTTATAGTATATTATTAAACGAGCACTTTATGATAGCCATTATTCACGCAGGGTGACGTTTGCGTCCCAAGTGAAACAAAATTGATTGAATGCCAATGAAAAAACGGGAATAGTTAAGAAAATAAATTTAAGGGCACCACTAATTTTGTTTCCTAAAACAAAATTAGAAAAAAAAATCAAATACAAAAATCAGCTAACTTTCAACTGTTGCAATCTACTCGAAAATAATTAAGTTAATGGAAATGGAAACTGTTGATGGAGGTTTAATAAATAAAACTTTCACAAAAAAAAATTAATATAAACATTTGAAAAATGATCTTTTACAAAAAAATTAAAAAAAGGGTTAGTAAAGCCTACTACTATACCATATGGTCGTCAAAATTTTGTAACAATTGGAAAAATGATTTTTGTCGTTTTTTTCTATTGTTCTGGTCTTGATGCGTTGAACGGATAGAACTGGATTTTTTAAATTTCGCGGTAAAATATCTCTAGAATGTTGATTTTTGGTTAATGAATTTATTCCACCACAAATCACCAATGTGAAATAATTTATTAATTTTTCGATTGCAATATTTTTAGAAAATCGATACATTCTATTCCACCAAAAATCAAAATTTTAAAGTGATTACTGGATATTTTTATTTTCTGGAATGTTAACTGCAAAGTTAACGATTCACAAGCCGTAGGCGAGGGGTGCAAGTCACTCGAGTGAATAATGGCCATAAATTGCGAATAGAATACTATACTTTGTCCACCCCGACCCTTGATCTCTTAAAGTCAAGTAAATAATGCATGAGTCGAACGGAAAGTTATCATTTGGTATTTGGTATTATTGACAATTCTAACGTCAAAATTAATAAATTTCTGAGTACGTCAAATAATGTGACATATCGATACACCGTACCGTTATAAATATAGTGTTTCAAAAATATCAATATTAGAATATATCGTTATGAAAAGTATCAATACTAAATTTTTTGATTAACATATTTGTCCACGACCACTTAATAATAAGTCAATATTTTACCTCCTAACAGAAGGTATATTATTATGGTACCCATATATCTACTAGAATGAATTATGGTTCATAATTCACGCTTTTGCATTTAAATAACATGCAATGATAACTCAACACTCACAACATTTCGGTACATAGGTGACAAGAGATGGAGGTACATAATGAAATAAACCATTTAATTACGTATATTTATGTTATCTTTATTATTATTCCTTAATAATGTTATTTCATTTAATAATTTAAATGTTTGTATTAAAAATATGAGTTACCGATATTTATATTCTTTACAATTTAATAGATAAATGTGGTCGATAGCTCAGTGTTAGAGATACTTGACTCTTACGCAGGCGATCGAGGTTAGATTTCCAATGGAATGAATTTTTTTTATGCATAGTCTTGGAGAAAGTATAGTCTTTTACTTGTGTAGAATGGCTATTATTCTACACTCGTTGAAGAATATACTATTATGATTGTGTGCCACAGAACTTTCTTTCGATTTAACCTATTCAAATTATAATTACAAATAAATCTGTATCTGCAGTTTGGGGCGCTATGAATAACAAAGTATGTACAGTAAAAAAGTGAAAGGAAATGCGATTATATATGAAAAGGATCTATTTTTGGATTTACATTCGGTTGGCACCCTTGAACTTATTCCAAAAAAAAATCCGTTCTATAGAAAACATTGCATTACGAACCAACTTTTTTTGCTCTGGCTCTTGGACTAAGCGTCATCTTCAAAGTAAGCTAGTTCCCTTGGGATGATCTTTTGGATAAAGGTGAATAGTTTGTGTTTGGGTTTCTGGGCACCCTGTATATTATGGAATTTTTCATTTATTTATTTTACTATAATTAAAAATCGCGTTGAAAACATTAAAAAAAACAATAATCCATATTTTATGTTAAACAATATGGAAATCATTTTTTTTTATTGCAATATGTACACCATTAAACAATCGCTAGTTACAATTATACTGCCTATTTTTCAGATAAGCGTATTTTTAATTGCACATTCACTAATTTCAATATCTACACCAAGAAACAAAATAAAATATTTGTCAATTTCAAAGGCATGTACTTACAAGCTTTCGGTTCAGGGTTACTTCGAACACTCATGATCTATTTATGAACTAAATTATGAAAACAAAACCCGATAGCATTAACAATTTTATTTATTTAAGGCCGCTTGACATGGTGCAATACAACGTGCAATGCAATGCAAGATGCAAGATTTCTTGATCGAAAGCATGCGTAGTTGAGACCCAGCTAATCAGTTTCTATCGTTTTAAATCCCGAAAATAATTTTTAACTTGTGCAAATTTTAATTTCCCTCCAGGTACATCATCTTCCGTTACATTTTTATTAGGTCCGTTTAACATTACCGTCAAATGGAAAATCAAAACATATGTATCCCTACTAGTTCGGCCTCTGGTGGATTATTTTTGAATCTCCAGAGTAAACAGGCTACAGAGCGTTCTGGCTGTCAGTTAAAAATTGTATGTATCTATTAAAAGAAATAGTAATAATATTTCCAAGAATGTTACTGAGAGTAACAATTTTCAATTTCTAAGTAACTCTACCATACGTGCATCTAGTTTGTCGCTCCACAGGAGTTCTAATTAGATCGGAAGGACTACTTTCTCCAAATACTAATCCGTTTTGTAATTTCAATACCACTTTCATTATTTTGTAACTGATTCGTCAATAGAATGTATTTGGTTTAATTTACATTCCAAGACAATTCAACATTTTCACTTACCACTATCATTTTTGGAGCATCTTGAAAGTCATCTTAACTGATAGTTATCCATGTGGCATGTGAATATAACTAAGGTTATTATTTTTATAACTGACATCCTTACTGGGTAGAGTAGGTATGTCCCATCAAAAACACAACTTTAAAAAAAGTCTCGCAACACAGATAGTTCTACCACAAAAAGTTGCAATCTATTGTGAAACCAAGTCGGTTAATTTATTCAGTACCTAAGTAGGTATCTCCGGAAACATCTATCCAACAACTTTGTTAAAAATTGTTACCTAATTAGTTAACTGCAGGTAACGTCAAACACAGGTACTTTTACTTTGCTGGGGAATATACCTTTTGGTCACCGCGGTCAGTTTTACCCAAATTTAATCCTTTCACTATTCGAAAAGTACAGACCACTTGGTCACCAAAGCTGGATTAAGGGTTCTAAGAAAATTATGGGCTCATTTAATTACTCTAATACGAATATGGGTTTGTGACCTGCGACAACGAAAATAAAAATATTTTTCATCAGTTAGTTGTCTGCATTATTACTGAATACACAATAATAACCCAACCAAACCTACCCCTACCAAACCACCTTCGTATTTTTAGTCAATTTTTGAGGAATAAATTATAATAATTTCCAATAATAACCCAACCAAACCTACCCCTACCAAACCTCCTTCGTATTTTTAGTCAATTTTTGAAGAATAAATTATAATAATTTTCAATAATAACCCAACCAAACCTACCCCTACCAAACCACCTTTCAATTTGTTTTAAATACGCGCCAAAATAATTTGTATTGTGTCTGCCCATATTTAAGCGTGAATATTTTTCTAATTTTTTATTATTTTATGTTTGTATATATTTTTCGTTTTTATGTATATGTTTTATAATTTTTAAGTGAATTGAATGTAAGCTTTGTTTCAAATATAGATCTAGTAAATTTCAAATATGCATTTTTTTAACTTTATTTAACAGCGGTTATATCTTTTCTATGATACAAAATGTCAAACTGAATTATTTTCTTCAAAAATTATAAACGCAGCAAAATATTTTATGGTACTATAAAGATTATCCTCTTATCTATTTAATCCCTCGGCTTGAAATCGGTGGTGGAGCTGACCGGCCTTTTTCGTCTACCTGAGGTTCGTGGTGGAGTTGACATTCTCCCATATATTCAAATTTGTGGATGTAATTCTCGATATTCAGTTAAATACTTATGTGAAATTAAACAGTACACATATACCTAACAAAATTAACTACCTTTAATGATTGATAACTACGGCGACCAAGTGGTCGATGACATCATGGAATCCCCGCTGACAAAACTGACCGCGGCGACCAAGTGGCCAACAACCCTTTGCTGCAGACAGCACAAAAAGTAGCGACGTGTGAACAGACTTGTTACGAGTTACGGAGGCTGCAAAACATATTTGTGTAGCTGAAACTTTTAACGCCACAGTATTCATCTCGAAATCAACCATAATTAAACGAGGTATGTAATTGTTTACAACACGGGCGTATCCAGGGAGAAGGTTAACAGACTCAGGCGCGGTTTATCAATAGCCAATATTATCCATCAGTTAAGTATCCGTCGGATAAAAGTAACTAGCAGATAAAGTTCCAGTTTGTTTGGAAGCAGTTTATCAACTCGTTTTTATTCTCTAGTTTGTTAACTGACAGATAATGAAAATTGGCAATGCTGACGAATGAATGTAAGCAATCTCATTGGTAGTTACAAGAAAAAGGTCATGTCACATCAATTGATATTTTTGTTAGGTTATTGGTGATTCGAATGTTTATCCAAAGGTTTATGTGTTTTTATTTTTCTTTCTTGAAGAGTTTTTGGTGGTTGATAAATATGCATTTTCTGAATGATTATATTCTGGATAGCGACGAGGACGAGGATATTGTGCAAGTTCTTGAGTACGAAAGAAGGCCTTATACGGTTAGAGAAAGAGTGGACAACTCCGAAAAGGGGGATGACCAGGATTTTCATGCAAGATTTAGGATGACAAAAGAGACTGTTCTGTCAATATTAGGACCTCATGCAGAAAATTTTAGAAATAGAAAAGGATTCTTTTCATTGAATGTCCAGATTGTCTCTTCTGTGAATCTGAAGATACTGGATATAGTTGCACGTTGGCCAGGTGCATCCCATGACCAACATGTATTCGACAACTCCAATTTAAAAGCTAGATTCGAAAATAATGAATTTGGTAATGCACTTTTAGTTGGTGACAGTGGCTATGCGAATACCAAATACCTGATAACTTCATTAATAAATACCCATAATGAATATGAAGAGTTATATAACGAATCAGTTTGCAGAACAAGAATTTGCAATTTTTAGAAGCAAATTTGTCTTCTCTCCTGTGAAATTGCATCCTCTCTTCTTAGTAGTACTAGTAATTTCCATTTTTTACTTTGCTCAAAACCCAAGTAACACCACAACGAAGTCAAAACAAAACAACTCTTCCGAATAAAGTGAGCTTATGTAAGAGACCTTAACCTCCAGATATCGACCATCCGCCAGTTGAAACTGACAGACAAATATTTGATATTTTATCTGCCGGATAAAGCTATCCTGTTGTTGATAAACCCACCTTTCCAAAATAACTGGTAGTTAGGCATTAACTGACGGATAATTGCTATTGATAAACCGGGCCTGAACGGCTTGGCTCTCATGAACATTCACTATAAAATAGAAATTGATGCGAATGAAGTAGTGGATATATTAAAAAAGAAAAACATGACTAATTTTGTAATATTCTGTATCTCTGTGATATATAGCAGAACGGTATTTTTTATTTAGCTTATAGTTTATACTGTCCCACGCACTGCTCGAAAAAGGTTTTCCCCAATTCCTTCGAGAAGATTTTTTCTGAATGAATTTTTCACATCTGATGTTTTTCTTATACAAGGGTTATTTTATGTACTTTTAGTTGTTTTATTCTCTCCCGATACTAAAACTTGGCTACGCCAGTGGTTTATAACTTTATTGTTTTAATATTACTCGTGATTTTTTATTTTCAAATAAAGAATAAAATTAAATATTTAGTGAGAATATGATTAAAAATAGTTTAAACTGACAGAAGCTTGACGAAACTAATCTATTATGTTGAATTTTAACTAAAAAGGAGATTATAATACTAATTTAAAATAAGTATTGAGTGTAGATATGGTTTTAATCTAATTAAAAAAAATTACAGATGGTTTCGAAAACGAATTAGTCTCGTGGGAATATAGCAGAAACAGAAATAAAAAAAAATACATACACTTCGTGCCCAATACAGCTGATGCACTAGCATTATGAATAATGTCTAGTTTTATCGGGCTAAGTGATTAATTACTATCTCAACTTCATTATTTATCACATTGCACGGTCATTATTATATTGCTACATGACAATTGGGCAATTTTATAATAAAGCTTTATTTAACGCTTGTGCGAGGGCGGGGAGGGAAGTACGCACGGCGCGACACGCTTTGACCAATCAGAGACCGCCATTCAGCGTGCGGCTCGTGCGGCGGACTTCAAGCGTTGTTGTTATGTTTAGTTTTGCATTGTGAATCTACCGTAGATGAGGAGTCTGAAAAAACTTCAGATACAGATTCAAACCCAATACCCACAAACGAAAACGAAAACCTATAGCGCAAGAAAGAAAATGTTATGGCAGTTAGGAAACTAGCTGTAAGAAATTTGCAGAAACAAGCAAATAAAATGTTGGATGTATCAAGCGCTAAATATCCCATGGCTGCAATTGGTGACACTGTAAGAGTCCGAGTTCCCGATGTTGATCGCGCTCGTAGCGATGGAAGAAATATGCTTGCTACAGTTATTGAATTAACAGCCAATAACCTTTATAAACTGGGAACAAAACAAGGTGTTTTAAATCAACTATCTTCAAGAAACCAATTTACTGTCTGCAAGGAAAGATTTATTTCGCCTGAAGATGTTCCTGAGACAAAGATTTCGCTGAGAGAGTGTTGTAGAATGTCTTCTAAATGCGGAGGGCAAGGTTATAGTAGATGTGGTTGTAAAGATGGTTGAAAGTCTGATAAATGTATTTGTCGCAAAGCCAAAAAGTTGTGTACCTCAAAATGCCATCACAGTGGCAGTTGCTCTAATAAATAAACCTGTTACTTGCTACATATTGTATAATTATTGTTTTCAATTTTATGTTCTATTCTGTTTTCATTTGATTTTTATTAAGAGAAGATGTTAATTATGCCAAATTTAATTACATTTTATGTTATATTTTTAATATGACTTTCCTCGAGTTTTAAATGCAAAAACTAGTGGATTTTTAAGGAAGAAGTTCTTGGTAATTAATCCAAACAATGAGTCTGATTATTTAAGTGGTTTAATATTTAGTTTATTTTAAGTTAAATGACCATAACAATAAAAAAATAGTAATTAAATATGTTTGTATTATTCTGCCCAAAAGGTGATGGACAATATGTATAATGCCCGGTCAATTTGATTATTTGAATAATTATTATCAAATTGCACTCTCATATTGCGCATTTTTCATAATGACCGGGCACTATGTATACTGCCCAATTTATCACTTGGTCCATAACATATACATTGTCAAAGTCATACTTTTAATTATTATCAACTAAATAGTTTCAATCGATAAAACAAATTCTCAATTACAGCATTACCAATGAGAATCAATTGTTCGCTTATGGGTAGGTCAAGACTAGAAATGATTTATGGCTTTTTTATCATTTCGGCTTTTTAATCCTCAAAGAGACTAATTCTACTCACAACTAAAGCGTAGGCCAGCATCCGGTGAAATCATAAACCCAAAAAGAAAAAGAAATCTCACTTCCAATGCAAATAAAAATGTATCAAAAGCGAAATGGCATTTGACTGTACTTAATACTATAGTTTGTTTTAAAAAGGACATAGAGTATTGGAATGCAATAATTCTTTAACAGCCACATATTACAGAGTTGTACTCAAACTTGACAACATATTATTTAAAAAATCTTATTACAGTTTCCTGTAATATTGTCGTATTTAATAGAGTGAATGTATCAACAGATGTCCGCAAGTTGTGTTGTCCCTTCTAATTGCAAACCAGAAAGGTTGGTTTTTAAAATATCTTGTAGATATACCAACCCCGTTTGACTTTGGGGTGTAATTCAATATTCGGCGGTGCATATTGCACGGGAAGTAGTTGTTGCTCCTTAACTAAACGGCCACTGTTTTTGAAAAATATCATTTTTCAAAAAATTCATAGAGTGTTGAATATTTATAATTATTCTTTTCGACATCTGTTAACATATTATTTAACAATTTAATAGTTTAGTGTCCAAGGAAACTAATTTATTTTATTGAACAATATTTTATAGCACATAATTTTATATTCGAAGTTATCCACCAAGTTTTTTTCTATAAACTTAAAAATTGTGGCATTTTTCAATAGTAACTTACTATTAAATTATTGGAAAATATTTCGTCAATTTTGAGTACAGCTCTGTAATATCCGATAAACATCTGGTTGTTAGAGGATTATTGCATTCCAATACTCTATGTACTTTTTGAAACAAACTTTAAATAATTTAAAATATTTTATGAAAATAGGTAAGTTTAAAAACTGAAACCCGACTTTGATATTTATGCTAAACGAGCATGTGAACTACACGCAAGCCTTTCTTTTATTTATTATACCCATGTATCCGTATCATTCTTTATACAAACATTATAAATTCACTTAGATCTATAGTATTTTCAATTTTTTTTAAATGACAGCTTAAGTAATCAATCCTCTAAAATTAGAACTATGAAAGTATTGGGTTAAACCGGTTAAACGAAGAGAGATGGTAGAAACATTTTTATATTTGTGTTGCGCAAAACTTTGTTTCGGTTTAAACTAGTCAAATAATTATGATTACAAATTACTAAATCTGTAATATACATTTTATTAACTATAATTGGGATCATTAATACAGCTGAATGAAATTTTAATAAATCTTACTGTCTTATAAATACATTTTTTTTGTTAATAATTACGAATAAATAATTAATTAGTATTGAAAAAAATAATTTGTCCACGTCTATTTGATAATGTTTACATTTTTATAGTGTGGCTAAAGCTCCGCCGGCGGATTTATGAATTTAAAATTAGATTTCCGCCTTGGGGCTTGGGATGGTTGGTTGGGACCTCTCAGTCGCACACATTCACTCGCAGCAATATTTCACTTTTTAAAATTCGACAACCGGAATTCGGGATTGATTTTTCGCAGGCAACCCTATACCACCGTGTCCATAATTAAATAATCTTATTTTCATATAATTTTAATTCAATAATCAGACCGGTGCAAAATGCTACTATCAATTTACCTGTTTATACCTGGCAACCTGAGGGTTGTGACCGGAAAAGAATAGGCAACCTAACGTTTACATATTCTATGAGCTTCATACTTTCGATTGGTATAGAATTTGTCTGATAATCAAACTGGTGAAATGTTTCAAAAAAAATTGTTTTATAATAATTAATTAATCATATCCTGGACTGAAATTTGTTAGGCAACCCATTATGGAATATATTTATTGACATATTAAATTGAATATAAAATATGTTTCATCAAATAAGCATCTCGGTGAAGGTCGTTTTATATCGGGATCTTAGACTATATTAAACGACACAATTTGTGCAATCATTACCAAAACGATCTAAAATTGCATTCCAAACTATTTTTTACTAGAATTGATGTAATTTTCGCTGCAATCCTGTAGCTTCAGATGGCGTAGTCGGTTTCTCATTTCTGCTCTCGGCAATGAATTCCAGTGCATAAATTATTGCAGACTACTACTTTTTTAATGCGTAACATGCATCATACAAACGAGTTTGAGAAAGAATCGTAAATCTTAAATTTGTATGCTGCACCTAGAACTCCCAACGATGTGGGAAGAAATTAGTAGGTACTTGCAAAGTAGAAAATCGTCGACTGCTTATGTTACGGATTCAACTGCACGCGTGATTTTATTAAATTTAAGGAATTGGCATTGAATTATGAATCATTTTTTTTATAAAAACTAATCTGAACCCATTTTTAAAATGCGGCCCCTCAAATTATGCCGGGCTTCACGAGCCTTGGCCTAAATCCATCACTGGGCTTATCCTTTCCAAGATTTTCAGTAATTGCAGGAATACAATGAATCTATACAGACGCTTTGGAAATCGTCAAATGTTAATACCGACTATCGTCGCATTTACGATGATTTAACAAAAAATCCATCACCACGATGTATCAAATTGTGTCCACACACTCCACTCAATAGGTAAACACTAAAAATAAGAGGGTAGGTGTACTATTTGTAAAGTCAATGTGAAGACACGAGAAAAAAGCAGAGATGTCAGATATATTTTCTAAAATTGCTAAGCTCACTATACAAATATTCTTCTTACTTCAGTAAACTGTTATTTCGTGACGTTCTTAGAAAGCTAGTTTGGAACTATTTTTGAAAAATAGATATCAATTTATTAGTTAGTATTCAAAGAGTTAAAGTTACCCGAATACAGTATTTTGCATTGGTACTAAGTAAGTCGGCTCATTATTTATTTGGTTCCTGTGTCGTTAAAATGATTTACGAAATTAGTTATTTCTACCAGTGTCGCCGTTTAGGTAGGTAGAGCAGTATTTTATTTCAACTATGTTTCTTTTTATTAATAGGATTTGCGGAACGACCAGTAGGTTTTATAATTATAAATAGAATAGATGAGGCTTTTACTTGATGAAGATCCATAGTGAGCGATGAAATAAAACAATTTAATTTGTTTAAATTATATATTTGAACTGAGTTCAATATAAATTCGTGACTCGTTTCTCCAACACAGTAGCTTTTTCAAATGAGTGGAGGTATAATTACTCACGAATCTATATTGAATATACAGGGTGAGTCACGAGGAACTGTACACACTTCTACCATAAGTAGAGGCACTTTAGGGGATTATCAAATGACCATTAAAAAATGTCTTCATGTTTTGATTATTAATATACAGGGTGAATTATGAATTTTCACCAAAACAATGTTTCGTCATATCTTTTCAATGACTTTGTGTCTGGCAACTAACTGACATGTTCAGAATTTAAAAAATCCAGGACCGTCTACGTGAAAATTTGTAGGACTGCTTCATGTTCAACACTTCACCCTGTATATAATTTTTCCAAAATCTGATATAATTTTTTCAGGGAGCATACATAGACAGTTAGACTTGGGTATTTGAATTTTTTGTTTCACTTACCTCACATTTTTTTTTTCAATAGACTCTTGCGAGTCGCAGTGGAGGGCCTTATAGATCCACTCACCATAAACCTACCTCACATTTCCAATTAAAGATTCATTTTAGAGTCAAATTTAAAATAGGCAATAAGGAAATATTTCACTGTATAATAGTTATTAAAAAGAAATCTTTAAAATAAACAGAAACGACACACACTGTGCTCCAGAGTATGGTAAATACCTGGCATATCTGGTTCATCTCAATTATTCACCCTGTATGTCACTTTTTCCACCCGTAATAGACAGAAAACATATGAAAAATGTTTGCAGTAACCTAGTTTTCCTATTTATTTGAGGAAAAATCATGTCCAATTATTTTAATCGGAATGAAATGAATAAGTCCAGGAAATGTTTATTCATAAATTAAGAAATAACAATAACCAACCAATAAAACAGTTTTAACAATTTGGAACAAAGTAAAAAACATGTTAATAAACATTACGATTATAAAAGATGTTCAAAATGAAATCCATAAGCCTCAATACACTTTTCTTGACGAATGTTTAAATGTGTAATGAACTTTCTGAATGTTAGCGGGTCATTTCTGATAAGTAATAAAATGTTGCAGCAGCCTGTGACAATTTGACATGATCATGGTTGAAATTATTTGTTTAGTTTGACACTAGATCTCAATTTGTCAATTTCGTTCGGTATTCATAGAGTGTTTTAACTTTTTTGTCCAAAAATGCCTTATCAGTTTTCAAATGCCTGAATACGCTGATATTATTTTTGTTTACGGCTTTTGCAATGGAAATGGTAGGGCTGCTACAAGGGAGTATGAAAGGCGATTCCCTCAACGCCAAATAACCAATCATCAAACGTTCGGATCAGTTTTTAATATCTTGAAAAAGAATGGTACTTTTCCTAAAACAAAATCAGAACGAAATGTAGATCCTGTTTTAGAAAACAATATACTGGATACTGTGGACTTAAATCCAAAAATAAGTACCAGAAAAGTGGGAGTACAATTAGGTGTTTCTCAATACAAAGTGAGTAGAGTGTTGCGAAAAAATAACTTACATCCGTACCACATACAATTAGTTCAACGGTTACATCCTGGAGACGAAATCCACCGCCTAGCATTTTCAAGGTGGGTTGCAAATCACCGACTTGTATTGTACAGAACTGTATTCACCGATGAAGCACAATTTACCAGAGATGGAATAAATAATTCGCGAAATTCGCACGTATGGGCCGAAGAAAATCCACATGCGATTCGACAATATATTTCTCTGTACATTTTTGGATCGGAGTAATCAACACTCATTTAATGGGACCCCAGGACATGTTTATTTAAATTTTTTGCAGAATATCTTACCCAATCTACTCGCTAATGTGTGCCTACTGTTAGGATTTTTCCAAAAATTCGCCGCGATTGGAAATAACTTTATCTGTGATCCGGTTCTGTGCGCCTACATCTGGCAACCCCGAAAATGCAGTGTAATAACAACCCTTGAACAATACATGTCGACCATGCGACATACCATTTTTTATTTGTATTAATTTAAACCAATATTACATGTAAAATTAAAGTTTTTATACAGTCCACCCAGTGTCGAAGTTTTATTACAAAATATCAAACATAAAATTGGTCATTCGTGCCAGATGACAGTGAGAATCAAACGAGAAAAGTGAAAACCGGTGAATTATTAACAACCGCCATTTACCATCGGCTCCGCCTAGGATCGTTAAAAGTTTGGATCCAATCAGCCAAATAAAATAGTGATTGCCACCGTTCGCCAAAGAGTGTTGTGTGCGGAAGGACAACTGTAATTTATATAGTTCCATTTTGGTTCGCCATAGAACCAGAACTCCACGTGTTGACTGCTGTAAAATAAAGCGCGTAAGTCGTTCCAGTTTTGTACTTATCCTTTTTACTTTATACATTTATTCATAACAGAACCGATTAATTAAAATGGCAGTAAGCTTTGAAAGAATAAGGGGCTCTTTAAAACAACGTTTGACAAATTTGGGGAAGTATATTGACAATATCAAAGCAAAGTTACCGGAAACCCCCGATATTGGTGAAATTGTTGTAAAAATTGAGAACTTCCAAAAAATTTATCAGGAGTTTCAAGATGTTCAGATCCAACTTGAAACTACCTGCGACGAAAATGATTTAGACAGTCATTATAACTATAGAACAGAATTTGAAAATAATTATGATAGATATGTAGGTTTCTTGAGTCAAATAGTAAAAGGGCATAACATTTCTCATACCACAGGCCACACTGTAGGTTCTGCAAGTAATAATTTTAGCTCACATTTGCAAAATATTTTAATTCCAAAAATGAAAATAAATACATTTAAAGGTGAAGCAGACAATTGGTTAGAATTTAAAAATACTTTTAGTTCAGTTGTACATTCAAGTAATCTTGCAGATGTTCATAAGTTCCAATTATTGAGACAAAGCGTAGATGGCTATGCCAAAAGAATTATAGACCAAATTGAGTGCACAGGTAACTTCTATGAGAAAGCGTGGAGAGCACTCTGTGATCGTTTTGACAACAAAAAGGTATTGATTAATAAACACATAAAAAATATATTTTCCTTAGAATCAATCACAAAAGAGTCACCAAAGTTTTTAAGAAGTCTTTTAGACTCAGTTTCAGAAAGTTTAAGTTCAATAGATGGACTAAAGGTCCCCAAAGAAACCTTGTGTGATCTTATTCTTATATATATTATGTCAGGTAAATTAGACAGGTCTAGTCACAGAAATTGGAAAGAATATAAAACAAAAGGTGAATTACCAACATTGGATGAGTTTTTTGAATTTCTAAAAAATAAAATTGATACTTTAGATGAGATTTTTGACCAAAATCAGAGCTCCAGTCAAAATATGAAAAATATTATTCCAAAAGGTAATTCAAACAATTCACCCAATAGAGAATATCCAAAAAGAAACTTTTCAATTAATAACACTAATAAAAAATTGTGTGTTTTATGCAAAAAAGATAATCATTATATATACAACTGTTTTGATTTCCTAAAACTAGATGTTCCAAGTAGATTAAAAAAGGCAAATGAGTTGAAGTTGTGTAAAAACTGTTTGCGTATGGGCCATGTCTCAAGTAACTGTTCCCTTAAAGCTTGCGTAAAATGTCAAGCTAAACATAATTCTTTATTACACATAGAAAATGAACAACCACAAATTCCATCTACAAACACCAATGTTGTAAATGTTACAGATACATGTGACACAGAGGAGTCACAGACATTTTTGATAAATAAACAATTTAACAACCAGGATACATTCAATCAAGTTTTGCTATCAACGGTACTAGTGAATGTTAAAGATAGTGCAGGTAATTTGGTACAGTGCCGGGCTTTATTAGATTCGGGTGCCCAAACAAATTTGCTAACAAACAATTTTTGCAATAAAATAAACATACCTACCATGCCAGCAAACCTGTCAATTGTAGGAGTAAACCAAGTAAAATCAAACATCACAAAAAAATGCCATGTAACAATTTATTCAAGATACAATAACTTTAAGAGTAATTTAACGTTTTATGTTGTACCACACATACTGGGAGACATGCCCACTCCTAGTGTTGATAAAGGTAATTGGAATTTTCCACAGAATATACAGTTAGCTGACCCTTTATTTCATGAATCAGCTGACATTGATGCTATCATAGGTGCCAGTATCTTTTGGGATCTGCTTACAGAAGGCAAAATAAGCCTAGGAAAAGGATTGCCCACATTACAAAACACTTCTTTAGGCTGGGTCATTTCAGGCAGCATACCACAAGCTAATTACAAGGCTATATGTAATGTAACAAAAGTGGTCGCTGAAGATGATCAGCTTAACAAGTTTTGGGAAATTGAAAATGTTCCACAACAACCAACACTAACTCATGAAGAGTCGGAGTGTGAAAGCCAGTTCAAGGCAAATACATACAGAAATTCAGAGGGCCAATTTGTTGTCCAATACCCATTAAAATACCCCATAACAATGCTAGGAAACTCATATGAAATTGCTCTTAGGAGATTTATAAATTTAGAAAAAAGGTTATTAAAAAACCAAAATGTTTATGAACAATATAAAAAATTTATACAAGAGTACATTGATTTAAATCATATGACAAAAATTGAAAATATTGCGGATGTCAAATATTTTCTTCCCCACCATGCAGTTTTTAAAGAAGACAGTTTAACCACAAAGATAAGAGTTGTCTTTGATGGTTCTTGTGCCACTGATAACGGCTGGTCCTTGAACGATATTCAGTTTGCTGGCCCAAAAGTTCAGAATGATATCTTTAAAATATTAATAAATTTTAGGATGTATACTTATGTTGTTAGTGCTGATATAACCAAGATGTATCGCCAAATAGCCATAAATCCCATACACCGTTCACTCCAATGTATTTTATGGCGAGATTCTGAAAATGAACCCATTCAAGCATATCAACTCAATACTGTAACGTATGGGACAAAAGGTGCACCATATTTAGCCATCAACTGTCTTCGTCAACTAGCCTTTGAAAATATTTCACAAGACATTTCAAACATTATTTTAAATCATTTTTACGTTGATGATCTATTGACAGGATCGAATGATATGAATGAGCTATCAAGCAACATTAAACTATTGTACGACCACTTAAATTCAGCCAATTTCAATTTAAGAAAATGGCTATCAAATGACCCAAAATTATTGAATGGCCTCAATATTGACAATCAAGATTCCCTAGGAATTTTAACACTAGGTACCAATGAATTTACTAAAACTTTGGGTCTTCAATGGTATTGCAATGAAGACATTCTCAAATTAAAAATAAAAAATTCATCCATTTTATCCAATTCAAAAAGACGGATATTATCCGAAATCGCTCAAATTTATGATGTTTTAGGTTTGGTTAGCCCAGTTACTATCGTAGCAAAAATATTTATTCAACAGTTGTGGTCATTAAAGGTAAGTTGGGATGAGCCCATACCATATGAAACACAAGTACAGTGGTATTCAATAAGAAACCACATTAATGATTTGAATAACATAAAAATACCCAGAAACATATGTGGCAACAATTTCACAATTTTAGATATTCACTGTTTTTGTGATGCATCTACACAAGCATATGCAGCATGCATATATGTCAGGTGTGAAGACACTAATGGAATCAAAAAGGTTAGGCTTCTATGTGCTAAGACAAAAGTTGCTCCAGTTAAGACTCTGTCTATACCTCGTCTTGAATTATGTGCTGCAGTTTTAAGTGCACAATTAATAAGTCAAGAATATGAATCTATTTCCACAAATGTCACTGTATATTATTGGTCAGATTCTCAAGTTGTTTTATATTGGCTAAGGGACAAGTCCAACCAATTAGAAATCTTTGTAACTAATAGAATCGCAAAAATTCAAACACTGACCAATGCAAAAAATTGGAACTATGTAAAATCACAGTGTAATCCTGCAGATGTGGCATCCAGAGGCACTTCCTCCAAAAAACTTGAAATTTGTGACATTTGGTGGAATGGACCAAAATTTTTATATGAAACAGATTCATCAACATGGCCTACCTTGTTCTGGCCAGACTCCCCGTTGAATACTTCAGAAATCCCAGAAATAAAAAGGAAATCAAAAATAGTGTTTCAAGCAGCAGGCATGTCTAATTTTATCCTCGAATTCATTGAAAAATTTTCCGATTTTTATAAATTGCAACGAATTTTTGCCTATTGTATAAAATTTATTCAGTTATTAAAAAACAAAACCAGAAGGGCATGTGACAAAAATTTGAAAGCTCATGAAATTGACTCATCCTTTAAGATTTTAATTAAATTAGTTCAAACAAATGTATTTTCTGATGACTATAATGACCTCTTACGTAATAAACAAATAGACAAAAAATCGAAATTATACTATTTAAAACCCTTTCTAGATGAAACAGGGTTGATGCGTGTAGGTGGTAGGTTAAAATATAGTAATTTGCCATTACCAATTGACAAACTACAGCCAGTGGTCTTACCTAAAGATCACCCTATTACTAGATTAATATTCACTCATTATCATAATGCTCATATGCATCCAGGACCTCAATTATTGTTGTCACTTGTCAGACAAAGATACTGGCCGATATGTGGTAAGGTTATCTCAAAGCAAATTACTAGGAAATGTGTTAGATGTTTTCGACACAATCCCGATAATAATCCAATTGAAATCGGACCATTGCCCGACGAAAGAATTTCACCATCACTTCCATTCCAACATGTGGGACTGGACTACGCAGGGCCGTTCTACATGGTGGACCGAAAAGGGCGCGGTCGAAAGGTTTCAAAATGTTACATATGTGTTTTTGTTTGTTTTGTAAGCAAGGCCGTTCACCTAGAATTGTTGTCTGATATGACCACTGAGTGTTTCCTCGCTTCTTTTAAACGTTTTGTCTCGAGACGTGGAATTCCAACCCACGTGTACTCGGACAATGGCAGTACTTTTAAGGGTGCAAAAAATCAGTTGTCAGATCTTGCCAAATTTTTAAATTCACACGAAAATGACATAAATAATTTTGCCCTAAAATTAAATATTTCCTGGAGTTTTTCTCCTCCTTATAGTCCCAATTTCGGGGGTTTGTGGGAAGCTTGCGTAAAACAAATGAAATTTCATTTAAAGCGTACAATGACAGACACTTACATTACATATGAAGAATTTTTAACATTATTGAATCAGGTCGAAGCCATTTTAAATTCTCGGCCTCTGTTTGCCCAGTCAAACGACCCTACCGATCTTGAACCTATTACACCTTCTCATTTCCTCATTCATCGCAGTACAATTTCCTTACCTGATTATGACTTTTCAATCACTCCATTAAATCGACTTACAAGATACGAACACATACAGCAGTTGAGCCAGAAATTTTGGAAACGATTTTCCACTGAATACATCAGTCAACTACATCAAAGTTATAAATGGAACAATACATCGCTTAACCTCAGTGAAGGAACTCTAGTGTTAGTTAGAGAACCACGACTACCACCATGCAAATGGAGTCTTGGTCGAGTTCTAAAATTATATCCAAGTAGAGATGGAATTTTTCGCGTTGCCGATATAAAAACAGCTGCTGGTATAGTTAAACGATCTGCAAGACATCTTCACCCTCTACCCTTGGAAAATAAGTGATTACCATTTGAAGTGATCTTCAAATCCCGGGGGCTATGTTAGGATTTTTCCAAAAATTCGCCGCGATTGGAAATAACTTTATCTGTGATCCGGTTCTGTGCGCCTACATCTGGCAACCCCGAAAATGCAGTGTAATAACAACCCTTGAACAATACATGTCGACCATGCGACATACCATTTTTTATTTGTATTAATTTAAACCAATATTACATGTAAAATTAAAGTTTTTATACAGTCCACCCAGTGTCGAAGTTTTATTACAAAATATCAAACACCTACGAGGGATCTACTTCCAGCATAATGGTGCATCACCTCATTTTGCCGTTGCTGTACGCCAGCATTTAGATGGGCACCAAGATCCCCAGACTATAACCCTGTTGATTATTACACTTGGGGGCGATTGAAAGAGCTGGTCTATAAAGAAAATATACAAACGCGGCAACAGCTTTGACAGAATTATTCACTGCTGCAATATTATCAGAAATGACCCACTGACAATCAGAAAGGCAATTGCAGATTTAAACATTCGCCAAGAAAAGTGTATTGAGGCAGATGAATTTCATTTTGAACATGTTTTAAAGTCGTAACGTTTATTAAACTGTTTTTTCTTTGTTCCACATTCTTAAAACGGTTTTATTGTTTGGTTATTGTTATTTATTTTATTTTTTAATTTATGAATAAACATTTCCTGGGCTTGTTCATTTCATTCCGATTCAAATAATGATGATTTTTCCTCGAACAAATAAGAAAACTAGGTTATTACAAACATTTTTTAACTGTTTTGAACCAGATATGCCAGATTTTTAAATCCGACCCTGTAAATCAATTCAAATTATGATATTTAGCATACTGGATCACAGTGTGTGGTGTTTCTGTTTATTTTAAAGATTTATTTTTAATAACTAAACATTATTATACAGTAAGATATTTCCCTATTGCCAATTTTAAATTTGACTTTAAAATGAATCTTTAATTGGAAATGTGAGGTAGGTTTATGGTGAGTGGGTCTATAAGGCCCTCCACTGCGACTCGCAAATGTCTATTGAAAAAAAAAATGTGAGGTAAGTGTAACAAAAAATTCAAATACCCAGGTCTAACTGTTTTGGTGAAAATCCATAATTCACCTTGTATATTAATAATTAAAACAAGAAGACATTTTTTAATGGTCATTTGATAATCCCCTAACGTGCCTCTACTTATGGTAGTAGTATGTACAGTTCCTCGTGACTCTCCCTGTATAATGAAGATTTAAACAAATTAAATTGTTTTATTTCATCGCTTTATAATAATAATTTATTAGTAATTAATTCGTATGGCGTTTTGGTGAGCATTTGAAACGACAGTTCGGAATGATCTATCGCAGGAATCTTATAATTTGGAACAACAGTCAAAGCTCATACGTCCTCGTGGTTCTTGCTGAATAGAAAATTTACACTACTCTTCGATCTTCTGAAACTAATAGAAACAGAACGAATTCTATTACATATGTGGAAAAAGTGGAAAAATCATGATATATTATATCTGTTGATATTTCATGATGATTTTATCAACTGGATAAGAATTTTGGATGTCAATATTCTTTCTGTGCTTTGTGGTTATGCCAAGACATGAGTGGTTTGTCGTAACATGAATAATATTCATGCCTTTCTGACTGATGTAATCACATGCGTTGACTCTGGTTGGCAACGCAATATATGTACATGCATAGTTTTCGTATTTCTATAATCACGCTTGTCAGAATTTCATATAATAAAAACAGTACTTTTGGTTGAAGTTTTGATCTTTACTTTAATATAAAATGTTTCTGTACATTCAATATTTTAGCCTATTGATAGAAGATATACTGTGAATCATTTACATACAGGGTGTTTCTATATTCGACCGACAACGCTCTACCCCAGAGAGCTCTCGTTATTTGATAAATTTTTATATAGGAACATTAACCACTAAAGAGATTAGTTACCGAAATACAGGGTGTTGAAAGTTTGAAATTAAAATTCAAAATTTGCCATAAATCAAAAACGCCTTGAATTTTTTTTTCAAATTTGGTGACCAATATGCTATTTAAGAATATAAATTGATAGTTTCAACCCTTACACTGTGAAATTCATACATATCAATGTTTAAAAATACTCATTATTTTTATTTCACAATATTTTTTATGTTTTACAAAAAACTTGGACCCGACCGGTTTCGATGTTCATACATCATTTTCAAGGGGTGGAATGAAAACATTGTTTATTATGTAACTAAGAAAATGGAAGGAATACTTTTAGGGTAGGATAGTAATAGGTATCATATAGATAGTGAAATTAAATAAAGTAAACAAGTGTATTATTAGCTAAGTTAAAAGGTGTATATATGTACATATTTTCGCGATGAGCAGAATTTAGAAAAGATAGGTGGAAACACATTAAAATATATCGGTCAAACAGTCTAACAAAGGAGATTGTAAAGTATCTATTTGCTCATTTACAAGAGTATACTGAGGATCATTGGAGTACCTTCTTATTTCTAAAGACTCTAAAAAGTTAAGTTTACTATAATTCTGACAGTCATGTAGTAACTGTATTTGATTTTTCAAATTTGGTTTGTGGTTTTGTTCTAACAAATGTTTTGCGTAATTTGATCTGTCAGGGTGGTTGTTTCTGTAGGGTACAAGATGCTCACTATACCTTATATTAAGATTTCTTCTTGTTTGACCAATATATACTGCATCACATTCAGAGCAGTTGATTTTATAGACACCAGATTTCTCAAGTGAGGGCGTCTGCTCTTTAACAAGCTTTTTTTGTAAAACATAAAAAATATTGTAAAATAAAAATAATGAGTATTTTTAAACATTGATATTTAAGAATATAATATTTTGACATAAAGTAACTTTTGATAAATTTAACGCCACTGGAACAATTTTTTTTTCAATTTGTTTTTTATTCTTTGTTCATTTTTGGTTAAAAAAGGAATAACCTTTTATGGAGCTGGAATGAACGGTATTGTAGAAATTTGTTTCTACACAAAAGTCTGCAAGTAGGTACTTAAAGATAATAATTTACAAATTATGATTTGTAATGTAATTTGCCCGTCGTCGTTTTGCTAAATTAGTCAGTATTTACTTTCAACCATAGATACTATTGAATTGATTCCGAATAATGACTGAGCGTAAATAGTTGAAAAATTAATACATGCTATTTAAGGGCTTAATTTCTGAGCCCAGCTGCTGCAATTTAATAAAAATAAAAATAAAATAACGCAAAAACTATTACAAAACTACAATAGTGGTTCAAACTGTCTGCCGTTTATTTGGAAGCACGTTCTACAGTGTTTTCTCATTGAAAAACGTGTATTTGAGAATAACTCCGGATTGGACTGAATAAGTTCTGCCGCAGCTTGAATTCTAACTATCAGATCTTCTTCAGTTTCGACGATGGTTTCGTACACTAAGAGCTTCATGTAGCCCCAGATGAAAAGATCGATCGGGTTTAAGTCGGGTGATCTTGGAGGCCAAATTTGGGGCCCACCTCAGCCAATCCACTTTTCCCTAAATCGTCTATTCAATAAACTTCTAGCAATTGCAGAAAAATGAACAGATACCCCATCGTGCTGAAACCACATGTGTTGTCTAATATTTAACGGTGCATTTTCCAATAATTCATCTAACACTTCTTCCAGAAAATTTGGCAAAAAGTAAGGCCCGATTAAACAATCCCCAACCATACCCACCCACACATTCACTGAAAATTTATGTTGAAATCCACGTTCACGAACAGAGTGCGGATTTTCTTCATCCCAGACGTGACTGTTTCTGCAATTAAAAATTCCTTCTCTGGTAAATTTGGCCTCGTCTGTATACAACACATATTTTGGGAAATTTCGACAATTTTGGACATACCAATTTGAAAAGTTCATACGTACCGGAAAATGTCTAGGTTCTAATGCTTGAACCCTGGTGAATTTGTAAGGATGCAACATTTGTTCTATCAAAACTTTCCATACAGTACAATTGTCCACTCTTAATGCATGGCCTAGAGTTCGAGTACTTAAAGATGGCCTTTCAGAAATATTATTTAATATTGCCTCTTCCAGACGCATAGTCCTTGTTGTTCGTGACCCTCCGGCATTACTTCTCTTAATGATCAAGTTTCCAGTTTCTTTCAGTCTTCTTTCAATACTTCCAAATGTATAATGATGTGGAATTCGACGATTGCGGAATCTTTCTTGGTATAAACGAGTTGCCATTTTACCATTTTTTTAGCATCCCCGTAGATTATTAACATATCGGACAATGCTTCAAATGAAAAATTCATTTTGAAACAACAAAATTAATTTAAAAACTAGTTTAAGACTGTATTGGTTAATCTACCAAAATCTGGTAAAACTGACAAACTATTAAAAATTTGACACATGCCTGCTACATTAGAATTTAGAAAACTTGAGTAGTTACTTGCAAACTTTTGATTAGAAGCTAATTTCTACAATACCGTTCATTTTAGCTCCATAAAAGGTTTTTCCTTTTTTAACTAAAAATTAACAAAGAATATAAAACAAATTTTAAAAAAATTTTGTTCCAGAAGCGTAAAAAATAAGAGGAAGAAAGTTGCCACTAACCTTGATAGTGCGCCACTGGTTGAATTTCTCAAAAGTTACTTTATGTCAAAATATTACATTCTTAAAGAGCATATTGGTCACCAAATTTGAAAAAAAAATTTCCAGACGTTTTTAATTTATGGCAAATTTTGATTTTCAACTTACAACACCCTGTACCCACCTTAATAGGGTTTTTAATTGCTATGTAACCATCTACCCGTCCATGCACCAAACTAGACAAGTTACGCGAGTCAAAACATGGAAAGAACACAGGGACACTTTGAAAATCAAAAGTATTAATGTAATCAGTGTCAATCCAATTAGTAGATGACTCAATTTTATGGTTTTACAAACAGAATTTCAAAAGAGAAAACAGTTATCGTTGTGAAAACAGAACTATACAAGCAATTTGCAATGTCTATTCTGCAACTGCATATTAAATAAGTGTGGTGAAACGGAGGGTATTAACATAAAGAATAGTTTTTTGTCAAAGCAGACGAGAATTTCAATCAAGTAAATAGTTTGTTACGTTTTTTAATCTTTTATAGGTCAATTCAAACAAAAGAAGTAACACACTACATATGGCAGTGGAAAGTGTTGCAGAAAGAACAAGATACATACTAAGTAGAGAGGGAATCATTAAATAAATAAAGCCACCTCTTGGCTTTTAAAAAATCAGAAATTCTGGTATGATGAAAAAGTATAACTTTTTAAAGAAATTCGATACGGAATTCAGTAACAAGAAGTAATGGGTTTCCAATACCATTATCAGACTTGGAAATGGTCTATTGACCCCAAAAAAAGTAATAGACTGGACCTGGACAGGAACCAAACACTCCGAAAGTTTAGGAACAAGCCCAAGTATTTTCCATATTCACGCCATAGGAAAGTTTGCTCAGTTTAATATTGATAAAAGATACAGAAGACAGATAAACAGAATCGTCACCTAACTGTAAGTTCCAGGTCACACTGAAATACAAGGAAATGAAATAGCAGAAGAACTAGCAAAGGAAGGGCTGCAACACCCTTACTTGTTCCGGAAATAAGCAACACCGACAACAGGAGAAGATCTGACCATTTAATAGATGTAGTAGGGCAATCAAAGATATTTTTGGGAGACTACAAACAGGTGAGAACAGATGAATGCCTAGGCTAGAGTAAAACTGCACAGAGACAGGTGTCCTAACAGTGTCACATGAATGGCCACCTTAAAAGGCTTAAATTAGTGGAACAAGAAGAATGTAGATTCTGTGAATTGGAAGAAGAAAGCCTAATCCACATACTTGTGGATTGCATAGCTAAGGCTTGCGAATATCGTAAAATTTCTTCCGAAACATAGGTCTAAGTCTCTGAGACTTTCATCTGGAACTAAGTAGAAGAAAGGGAGCACAATAGATTTTTTTAAGTCTTAGTGAATGCCATCAAAGGTCAACAACCTTAGAGAGAACGTTTTTAAATCATAGTCGGATAATAATTTAAATGATTTATCTTTTATATTACTGTAATTTCAGGAATTCTACAAATAATGATAAAAAGAATTGTTCTGAAACTAATTGTATACAATTATTTATTTCTCTTTTATTGCTAGTTATACATACAATACATATATTTTCATGTAATTTAATGTTGTATTAACTTATTTTATTGTAGCATGTAGTAGAAGTAGTTTAATTTTACAACGAGTGCTATTTTACAGATATAAGATTAATAAATAATTCACCTTTTTTAATCATAAGGAAAATCAGTAAAACCTGTGCTTTATATACATATTGATAGAATAGTTTGTGTAGCTACATTTATCGGTCGCAAGCAGAAAATTGTTCTAGTCAAATTTCACTTCAATTTGGCTTTGTTCACAAGTCTTTTGAAGTTGACGTGCCAATATTTTATAACAATGGAAAATTGAAAAACCTTGTGAAAAAAGCTCAACGACAAAGAAAATTCAATCACACTTCCAGAAAAAAAGCTACGCTATATTTACTCTTTCATAAATATTGTTGTTTCACACTGTGGATAGTAATCGCTGGAGCAGCCACTCTACTTACAAGAAGTGAGATAGATAGATAATTTATTTCCTTTTAAAACCTTAACAATTTTATGGAAAGGGCGAGAACAATGTATAAACCTAATTACAATGATGAAATAAATATTAGTTATTCGTTTATAATAAAGGCTCTGAGTTTTAGAACCTTCCAAATATAGCTAGCAATTGCTTTAGCTGAATGTATTGTACTTAATATTGTTTAGTGAATCAGCTGCAACATTGATGTCGGCTAGGTAATTTAAAGTGGATCGTTTCATACAACACTATATTGGACAATCAAAAAGTATGTGCTCAATCGTTTCTTACTCCTTTTGGTTACAAATAGTGCAGATTTCATTAGGGTTTATCTGATAGGTATGTAAACTTTAAGGAGGATGTATTACATAACCGAAGTTGCGCGATTGTTCTTGTAACTTGGATGGGCATTTTTAGGCACAGATATTTTTGTCGTGACGCAGATACTGTTAAATGATTGTATATGGAAAGGAAGGATGACTGTTGGCAGAGAGAAATATCTAGTTCTAAAAGTTTATTTTTAAATTTAGGTAAGAGAGATTTTCTATTAACCTGTAAAAAGCGAAAGGAGAGGTTATTCCAAGTAAAATTGGTATCATTAAAAGTAAAAGTGCTTTTACCTGAGCTGCCCAGTTATACTTGCTATCACATTCCATTAATTTGACGGAAGAAGCACACTTTGGTGTAACGGAAGTCATCCATCATAAGAATTTTCGTTATCCAGTTTAACGTCTATTTGAATATGTTATATAAAATTTTGCTTCTACTCTAACTATATAGCTGGGTGTTGACACTGGTAACATGAGGATACGTTTTAAAAATTGAACTTGGACTTGCTCAAGAATATCAGCATAACGAAGTGCCCAAACAGAAATACAGTTGGACATTGCGCTTGTAACTAGAGCGTCAAAAAGTTGTAACCTTGTTTGCATGCAGTCAATTTTAAGTTTAGCTAAAACGGGTATTAGAGCTCCCGTTGCTTGTTTTGCTTTCGCGCTACTTATATCTGCCATTTCACGGAATAGAGATGAGGACGTAAAAGTAACACTAAGGTTATTGTAGGTATTAGTTAACTCAATGTGGTGGTGTTTGAATGTGAATTTAATGTTATTTTTTACGTTGTAATGACCTCTAGAAAAACACATAATTTTGTTTCTGACATTGTTGACGGTAAGTTGGTTTTTTGTGCAATATTCCTCTAAGATTTTTAATTTCCGTGACATATCGACCTCAGAGTGAGCTAAAATTACCAGATCATCGGCATATAAAAGCATAAGAATTTCATTTACGTTATCAACATTGATACCTTCGGCTCCACGGTTTTTGAAAAAGTCTTCGATGTCCGCTAGAAATAAGGCAAATAGCAAGGGACTGAGTACTTCAGCCTGTAACACTCCCTCGCAAATTTTAAAGAATTTAGTGTACTGTTCGTCAGACTTAACCCGAAAAGTAGCGTTTGAATAAAAGGATTTAAGTAATGTACAATTTTAGAACTGATACCTAAAGCAAAAAGTTTGGACCAGAGCAGTCTGTTTAAAATCAACAAATAACACAAATATCCTGGACTTTTTAAATCGTAGACGAAATTGAATAAGAGATGTGAGAGTATAGACATTATCGTAGCATCTACGTTCTTTACGAAAACCAGATTGGGAATCAGGATGTATCTTAAAAGTTTCTACCCAGCTAACTAAACGGTTGGAAATAATTTGCATAAATATTTTAGTAATGCAGTTTACTAATGCAATGCCCCTGTAATTGAGAGAATCGCTAGAAGGACCTTTTTTGTGGAGCATTTTTAGAGTGATTACCGACCACCCATTAGAAAAAGTAGAAGTATTGAATATAGAGTTGAAAAATGAGTTTAGATATAAGATCCAATTATTTGGTAAGTTACTGGTGGTTACTTTTGCAAGAGTCTAGAGCTGAATAAATTTCATTGGTGGTTATAGGGTTATCAAAATATGGACTTACGAGAAGTGAGGACTGATGGGTCAAAAACAATCGAAGGAGTAGGAAAAGATGGTTTAGGTCCTAATACTAGGACTAGGAATACAGCACAGAGAAACAATATTTATTTATTAACGGGTTAAGACACTTTTACAAACAAATGCAATCATTTTAAGGTACACAAGAACAAAACAGTCATAACATACATTACAAAACTATTGCTTAAAAATTATTGTTGCAATATTTTTACTCTATTTACAAATGATTAGCAAGAAGAATAAAAAAATTCTAAGCTGTTGTGATAGCTATTTGTTGTTCGAAGAATTCTAGTTACAACTTCATTTTTATCATAATTGGTATGATAAAAATTAGAGAAAATAAATCAGAATTACGCGTTCTACGGATGTTTGAGTTGAATTTAATTAACTCCAACAGTTCAGGAGCCGTATCTTTGAACGTTCGACCAAATGCTCCCACGTATTTCATGTGATGGGAGTGGATTTGTTATGTTCGAGCAGTATCTTCGAAATCTCGAAAGTTCGACTTGCAAACGAATGAATTTTTCAGTCGTATCAGTCCCACATGGAAGTAAGCGAGTAGAGTCTTGCGCAGAACTTCAGAAAAACAAATAAACATAACCTGTGGATATAGCGAGATAGAAAATCATAGCGATCATTATACTTACTAAGTTTTTCGAACGCAGATGAAGCTTTTATGCATCAAATAATTGATGATTTGCAAGATGCTAAGGAAATGGCGAAAGATACGACAAGAAGGTTTTCTGATACACAACATGCAAATAAGCACATATTACATTGTAATATTCCTCTTGTTACGTACTTTTTACACTACTCTACCCTACACTTTACCTAAAAAATGACACATAAGATCTACAAAGTTGTTCTGGAAGATATTGCTATTTTAATTTTCGAGTACCGTTCGATTCGTGTGAATTCATTCGTACGAACAAAATCCATTCGACGTTATCGCGAATAGTCGATCGTTCAAAGATATTGGTTCAGGGCATTGTATGTGGCCATTTAATAATTTATGTAAAAAACGTAACTCAAATTCTTATCTACGTTTCTGTAGTGAATTCATATTGAGCTGACCAAGTAGATCATTACAACTATATTCATTCCTTTTTAAACCCATTTTATAACCACAGATTATCAAAAATTTGTTCTGAATTCTTTCCAACTGAGAACTATACGTAATATAAAAGGGAGACCAAATTATACTACAATACTCCAGAACAGAATGAGTAATATAATGATTTAAAAGTAAAGACCGAAGAATTTCTTTGAATGAATACCAACATTTTATAAGCTTGGGAAGTAATTTTATTTATACATACGTTAAATATGATCTTTTTATTAATAGTTGCACCTAGATTACGTAATTGATTTATTTCCACAAGAACTGTATTTTTAAGTTTATAATTATAATTAAACTGAAAATTTGCTTTACTGGATGTTATTTTTAAACATTTATTCAAGTTTAAATTTAAAACATTCACATCACACCAACGAGATAAATTATCTATAGTGCATTATTCATAAAGAAGAGAGATAAAACGATGAAAAACCCATTTTTTCAAGCGTACCATTGGCGTAGGTGTTTTGCCAAAATTTGATGAGGATGAAAAAAATGCATTAAGGTGGTTAGTTACTTCCTTTCATTATAGAAAGGAAATTGCCACTGGTCATAATGTTTATGCTTCAATAAAACAAGATGGTGGGTTTCCAAATATTGGATGAACGAAATTGTGGAAAAGTTTAAGATAAATTAATTTTTCTTGGGAAAAACATAACAGAAAGGCGGTTTTAATAGAAAGTGGCGAGATAGTTTGCATGAGAAAAAAATATTTAAGGCAAATTAGGCAATTTCGAAGTGAGGGCAAAAATATATATTTTCTTGATAAAACTTGGGTAAATGAAGATCACACTGTTGGCAAACACTGGCAAGACAAAAATGTGAAAAGTGCCCGACAGGCATTCATGGAAGGTTGGTCGACAGAGATGAAGCCGCCTCCAGGAAAGGGAAAACGTTTGATAATCGTCCATATTGGCAATGAAAAAGGGTTTATAAAAGGAGGTCTTTTGGTATTTCCGTCAAACCATACTGGCGAGGACATGAATGGCGCTACATTTGAAGAATACTTCCAGCAAACGTTAGACCTAATACCTCCTGGTTCAGTAATAGTAATGGAGAACGCCAATTACCATTCCAGAAACCTTGAAAAAGTACAGACCACAGCATGGAGAATAGCTGATATTTGTAAGTGGCTTACAGAAAAAAAACATAAATTTGGAGGCAGATATGGTAAAAAAAGAACTACTATCATTGGTAAAGAGCCACAAAGAAAAATTCAATAAGAAAGTTGTCGATGATATGGCTGGAAAACGAAACATAACAGTATTAAGACTGCCGCCTACCATTGTGAACTCAATAAAATATAATTAATATGGGCTCAAATGAAAGGGTATGTAGCAAGGAATAATACTACCTATAAATTAAAGGATGTGGAGGTGCTTTTTCAAGAATCAGTTGAAAAAATAACTCCAAATAATTGGCATAAATGTGTACAACTTGTTTTAAAAGTAGAAGAAAAAATGTGAAAACTTGATTGTTTAATCGAAGCAACTGTGGAACCGTGAATTATTTATTTGGGCGAAAATGAGAGTGATGATGAGAGCATTTACTGTTCTTCTGAATCTGAGTAGGTAATTTATTCCTATTATATTTTTGACTGTTTTTGAAAAAAAGTATTTACCTATTTAATAACAATTTTTTTTGTAATTCTATTTTTGACTGTTTTGAGAGAAACGTACTGTTTAATGTTGTATTACATTTATTTATTCCTATTTTTTAGATTGTTTTTAAAGAAACGTATCTACCTCCATTTCACTCCAATTATTTTTGTAGTTGTAATAATTGACAACCATAACATTTTTTTTACGTACCAACCATTTGTTTAGCCTTAATTTAATGTTTAGGTGTGCTTATTAATTATAGTTAAAACGTCAATTCAATTTTTTATATATATATATATAATATATAATATTACTTTTATTCCTAAAATGTATTTTTATTATTCAATTTATAATTTTTTTCTAATAAAGTAATTTGTTTCAATAAATTTCATAGAACTTTTTACATATTTACTATTTTCTTTACTAATACCTACTTATATTCCACGGTACTTGAAACGTAAGTTTCCCTCAATTGCGGCGCCTATGAGAATAGTTTATCCCTTGCCTTCTATTGTTCTCGTTTTTGGGTTCTATTGTTCTCGGTTTTGGGTTCTATTGTATTCTCCGGTCGAACAGGGTGAGGTATATAGAAATAAAGGATTTTTATCTGAGGTATATTAGAAAATTTTTAAAAGAGAAGAAAAAGTGATTGATCACTCAGTACACAATTTATCCAAATTTGCATTTTTATTATTCTCTCTTCTTTATAAATACACTATAAATCAGTCTGTAAAGATCTACAATCAGAAGTACCATTAATAGCTTTGAATATTTTTATGTCATCAGCAAACACTAGAAATTCACTTGAGCTAATCACCGTTGTCAGATCATTCACAAACAAATTAAACAATAGGGGACCAAGATGTGAACCATGTGGCAAACCTGAGGTAACATTTATAGATTTTGATACACAACCATTTGTGACCGATTCAACTAGTAACTTTCAATCCACTCAAGTATAGTATTACTGATGCCATAGCTACTAAGCTTTGCAATAAGAAGCCCATGATTGACCCTATCAAATGCCTTTGAAAAATCTGCATACATCGAGTCAACCTGAGATCCCAATTCCAAAGAATTCAATATAAAATTAGTGTACAATACAAGATTTGTACATGTAGATTTTCCTTGGCTAAAACCATGTTGCTGACTTATTAAATTTTTGCAGTGGTAGCTCAACATTTTATTTACGAAAAAGTCTAGCAATTTCGTTAGTTCAGACTGAATACATACCGCTCTATAGTTCTCTACTTTATCACCAGACTTATAAATTGGTTTTAAAAAATTTGTTTTCCAGTAATCCGGAAAAATTCCAGAAGAAAGTGACAAATTAAATAGCGATTGAAGGGGTTTAGCCAAAGTAAATATACACTTATAAATAAAATGCATAGGTATTTCATATAGACCTGAAGTGAGTTTCCACGGATTACTTTAAACCTTATCAATAATATCTTTTATGTCAATAAATTTTTTTAAATGAAAATCACGAATTTGATTAATCGTAACATTTCTGTCGAAAAAAACTTGGCAAAAAGATCAACTATTTCCTGATTGCTCTCTCCAGTAGAATTTTCATAACAAACCATAGAAGGTAAAACATATGAGAATTACGCTTATCATTAAAAAATTTTCAAAAAGCACGGGAATTCTGTGCTATGTTAGCTTCAATTTATTAACATGGCGTTTATACAGTGTGACCCATTTTGTTTGGAAGCACCCCTATAAAATCCGCATTTTTCAACCGATTTTGATTTAGTCTTTTTTGTTAGATTCAGTATCAAAAACAGAATTTGAGCACAAATTTTCATACCATAATAGCTATTTTCAAGGCACTCTACGTTAATTTTTCTTTGTCAAAAAAGACGACAGTATATTAGGCATTTTTTTTTCTCAAATATGACTACACCACTGAATTCAGAATCATCACAAATGTAAACTATCAAAATTTTATAAAAAAAGTTTTATTAACAACAAAGTTATCACTGGATGAATTTGGAAGAAGTTATTTTTTAATCAATTTTTTACTAAGAATGTAGACACATTTTAAAAATGGCAACATGGTAAACAAAAACTAGGACTCAAACATATTGCACTGTGAAAATTCGAAGACGATACCTTAAGCCGTTCTGGAGTTATAGCTTCTGAGAGTAATGTAAAATTGTGCTGATGTGACGAAAATACAAATTAACACCAAATAATACATTTTGATTATTAAACTACTTAATAATAATTGAATTCTACATTTTTGTAGCCTCGACTAGACCTCCGTTAATTTCCACACATTTCTCGTATCGTTTGCGACTATGTCTTAGCGCTTTTTTATTTCATGTGGCGTTATTCCAGCACACGCCTGTCGTATTCTGTCACACAGTTCTGCTCTATTCCTTGGACGTGTCTTATACACTTTTTGTATCAAAAGCCCCCACAGATAAAAATCCAATATAGTTCAATCGGGCGATCTAGGAGGCCATTCGATTAACTCGCTACCGCGACCTATCCAACAATTTGGGAATTTTTCGTTAAGCCGCTGCCTGACAATCCAAGAATAGTGTACAGAACAACCATCTTACTGAAATATCAAATTTCTTCTTTCTGCTAGTGGCAGTTCGTCAATCACTGCGGATAACTCACCTTCCAAGAATTACATTACATTACATTATTTAGTACATTACATTATTTAGTTTTTGTTTACCATGTTGCCATTTTTAAAATGTGTCTACATTCTCAGTAAAAAATTAATTAAAAAACAACTTTTTCCAAATTCATGTAGTGATAACTTTGTTGTTAATAAAACTTTTTTTATAAAATTTTGGTAGTTTACATTTGTTATGATTCTGAATCCAGTGGTGTAGTCATATTTGAGAAAAAAAAATGCCGAATATACTTTCGTCTTTTTTGGCAAAGAAAAATTAACGTAGAGGGCCTTGAAAATAGCTATTATGGTATGAAAATTTGTGCCCAAATACTGTTTTGGATACTGAATCTAACAAAAAAGACTAAATCAAAATCGGTTGAAAAATGCGGATTTTATAGGGGTGCTTCCAAACAAAATGGGTCACACTGTATAAGTATTTACTAAGTTTTTTCTAAGCTAAAATATAACCAATAGGTTTTTGTGCTCAATAGTGTCCCGAAAAATGCCTCAGCTCAGCTATTTTATTTATTGAGTCATGCTGCTTCAAAGGCTGTGAAGTCTAAACTAGTCTGGAACTGCAAACAATCCCTTAAGAAGCAGAATGGACACAACAAGTAATTTTATTCAGGGTACCAAGGCATGAAGGAAGAAGCTTGTAATCCTTTTATCCGATCCGATCCATTTTTTGGTATCCCAAAAAACCACTTCGTGGAAGAAATCCAGAAATGGAAGAAATGACTTAGTACAGCCTACTGGAACATTACTCCAGACCGTAGACGTGAGCGTAGATAAGAAGTACCGTTGACGAGTATACAAGTAGAAACGGTGGAGCTTTACCATCACGTGACTGTAACTATATGTATATACGTATACGTATATACGTTACTATACGTACTATACGTTACTATACGTACTATACGTTACTATACGTACTATACGTTACTATACGTATATACGTATACGTATATGCGTATAATAACAGTCACGTGATGGTAAAGCTCCACCGTTTCTACTTGTAACTATCGTTGTTGTACCTTAATTCGTCCCCAACAGTAAAATTACCTATTCGCTAATCATCTACCTGTAAAACGGTACCCAAATTGGTCTCCGAAAAGATCATGTACACAAAATAGATACATGAATTAGTTGGGTCACATAGTATATTACGTAACAAGTGCGGAAAGTGACACTTTCCCCTAAGTTATGTACACTATTTTTCCTACGACCACGCGATATAATTTTACCGAATCAGGCATGTACAATCTTGCGTTTTTATGTAGATGTGAGAGGTTTCACATATGTGTATTTGTAATTACTTTATATAGTTTTGATTACTTACCTTTGAAAGTGGCCAAGAAAATTTTGATTTTCATGCGATGAAAAAGAGTGCCTCCATAAAAAAGTTAGAATAAATATTGGTACACAAAATATTACGAACATTTATTTTAACAACTAGCAACAATTGGAAACAGAAGATCAGAAATAAAACTGTGTTTGTTACATAAATATTGCGATTCAGAATTAATTATTTATTTGAATCACTGTAAAAATTAAAAATAAAATTATTATATGGACAAATCAACTTAGGAAATACGCATTTGAAATATACATAAATTTGCGGGGTAAATAGACTAGCATTTCAACATTCAATTTGACAGCTTTTTTAACCGTACACTTACGGATAAGTTTTTTATTCGTACGCGTATGAATAAAGGCCACTTTTCATAGAACTAGACAGTGCGATATATGTCACTTTCCTATGTGATCGTAGGAAAATTATTTTTATAAAAACAAGTAATGCAGGTAATTGTTCTATTATTTTTATACACGTAAAAAATTGCCGCAATTCAAGAAAAGTATACCTATATCTATACCTATTTAATTATTTTGTCCACGACCACTTAATAATAAGTCAATATTTTACCTCCTAACAAAAGGTATAGTATTATGGTACCCATATATCTACTAGAGTGAATTATGAACTCTAATTCACGCTTCTGCATTTAAATAACATGCCATGACAACTCAACACTGACAAAATTTCGGTACATACTTGACTAGAGATGGGGGTACAATATGAAATAAACTATTAAATCTGCGTATTTTGTTTAGGAAATGTGTTTCTGAAATATATATTTTAGTATTGATAGTTTTCATAACGGTATTTTTTAATATTGATATTTTTAAAACAATATATTTATAACCGTACGGTGTATCGATACTTTACCAATGACGTATTAAAGATAGACAAGCCTTGTTTACATTTTCGTTGTCCCCAACATATTTAAGACGAGACTCTTCTTACATGATGCCAAATCTCGTATAATAAAAATCTTACTTGATGAATATATTTTAGATTTTAGCAGCATTTTCTGATTAAAACGTAAGAAAAAAGTGGAAAGCATTTAAAATAGGTATGACCAACCCACGGTCCAGCTCACCTTTTTGTTTTTCGGTTACAATTTTTTATGTTCTATTAATGCCATAAGTAAAATAATTCATAAATTTTTAGCTTGGCAACCTCGAACTACTTCTGTCATTTTGGTGAAGTTTGTCAATAAGATTTTAATTATAATTGTGTTTTTATTTGGTTTCTGACTGATATTTGTCTATTAAGGTGCTTTTAAGACATTTATGATGGTGAGAAAATGTATATTGTGTGAAAATACTTGGAATAAGAATGATAATCTGTCATTTCACAGGTGAGGTTATAGTAGCATGAGCGTAGTGTAGGTAGAAGACGAGGGATTTAACATTGGTTTTCATAATAATATTCTTTATTTTTTTTATTATCAGGTTTCTGAAGAAGACTTAGAATTGTCAAAAGATCTTCGTTACCATGATTATCTTTCGGTTTATTTTTTGAGTGAATATACTAAGGATGTAGTTGCTAATATTTTTGGATTTGTGGTAACCATCTTTAACAAAAAAATTCATTGCAAACAGGTGTTCTATACTTTTAGAAGGTGATTGTAGTTTGTATAAACTAGGCATTAAAAAAACTTTTGGAAAACTTAAAAAAGCGTCCAAAATTGCAGTTACTGTTGGTTGAGAAGCTGAAAAATGTCTAAAACGCTTACTATGAATTTAGATGAAATTGAAATTAAAACCTTTCAATTTTATATGAACATGTTTACAATCTGTAGTTCAAAACGTGTTTCAACTTCAAAATCCTTTAAAGGTATCTATTAAAAAAATAACTTGTCGATAAGCTACGATCTTATAATTTCCACTTATTCAAACGAAAAAATTAATTACGTAAATAATTTTCATAAAATAGTTTAAATGAACCCTTTCGAAATATACGCTTCTGTGCGTTGTACTTTCCATGATTTATGTTGCGACCAAAACATTGTGTTATAGGTAATAATGTGTGGTCTATCTTTAATACGTCATTATACTTTACACAGTATCGCCCACCTCTATATGTCACATTTGACGTACTCCTGAAATTTATTAATTTTGACGTCAGAATTGTCAATAATAACAAATTATTACTTTCCGTTCTACACGCGCCTTATTTAATAAAGAAATCAAGGGTCGTGGACAAAGTATAGTATTCTACTCGCAATTTATGGCCAATATTCACTCGGGTGAATTGCGCCCCTCGCCTACGGCTCGTTAAACAGTAAAGTCTGTGCTATGTTTCGTTTTTGATTCAAATTTTAAGAAATATTGTTGATCATTTTATTAGTTACCTACCTTCCTTTTTACTTTAAACAATTTAATACATTATTTATTCGTATAAAAATTATAGTTTTTTATAAATTGCACATGGGCACCTCTTGAAAAAGGTTGCTGACCCCCTGATCTAGGACGTCTAATAGTTTTAAGTGATTCACAGTATCAAACTCGTTTGCTAAGTCTAGGAATATAGTATCGCTGTTGGTTCAGTTTTATGAATCGAGTTATAGATTGAGGAAATCAACGTCTTAATTACATCATTCGTTAATAATCCTTTCTCTGAAATCCAAATTCTCGACAATAATTGATACTTGTCTATGAAGTCTATCAGACTTTTCATTACAGCTGTCTCCATTATTTTGGCCAAAGTTGTAATTATTGTCAAAAGTTTTTCGTTTTTCTTCTCATTTCCAGGCATGTGGCCCCAACACAAATGGAAATATTTTTAAAAGTTTGTAGCATGTGAACAGTTTTCAAGTTATGGGACTGTCAAAACGAAGTGGTACACCCTGTATATGAAATCTATACTGGTTACTTCCTTTCTTCAATTACCTGCAAGATTATTCCTCCTTAATAATTCATTAGTATAACTTTTAATGTTTACAGATTTTTTTATTTATCTCCGCTGAGCCATAACATTTTCATTGATAATAGGTATAGCTTTTTAGTTAATCATATCGATAACGAGTTATAAACTTACCATTCATAATGCTAAAATTATCCACAGAAGATAAAAAACTATGATTATTATTAAGTTGGCTGCTTGTGTGTAATTATAAATGATTAAAATCGATAAACCAACTTGTTATAGATTTCCTTGTTTGATAAACATGCTTCTTTTGTGTAATCAAGAATTACAAAGTCTCATGATCCTTGGCTCAACCCTACAATACAGAACTTGATGAAGATTATGCTGCTTTATCCAAATATAAAAAGTCCAAAACTGTTCTTGATTATAATCATCATTAAGATCAACTGTTAAGCTTGTTACCAATAGATATCGAAGAATAAATATATTATTCTAACAAAGTTTTGAGAAATATTTTTCAAAAACAGTGACCGTTCAACTAAAAAAAAACAACTAATTCACGGGCTTTAGGCCCCGGCGGACATTAAATTGCTACGTCGGTCATTCTATTGGATTTTTCCAAAGCCTTTGACACTTTATAGATCTCACTTTGCCGTTATCAAAAAGTAATTATTGGCTATAATTCTTTAAAATTTACATCAGTCACTTCAGGTGTACCTCAAGGTTCTGTCCTCGGGCATCTTCTCAATGTATATTTCTGATCTTTTAAAATCTTTGGATAATTTAAAATTACATTCATTTGCAGTTGATACACAACTGTATTTTTCCTTCGAAACTCAGTTTGTAAATTCAGCTGCTCAGATAATATGTTTGTTTGTAGGGCGATCAGAAACGGTTGGAAACTGAACGACTCACGCGCAGTGATTAAAAACTGTTCACAGAGAGGCTCTGCCAATGAGTCGTCCAGTTTCCAACCGTTGGTGAGAGCTCTACGAACAAACCTAATAAATCGGGATTTAGAGGCTATTTCTATCTATACAACTAATCAAAATCTTAACTAAATTGCTAATTGTTATATTGTTTCTATACTTCCAAAGCCATGGTCCAAGAAAATAGTTGCCAAAATTAATGAATCGTTTATGATTGTAGCTTTCGTTTTCAATAGTTCGTCACCGTTCTAGTAAAAAAATCTGATTTAGTTTTACGTCAGTTATATAGAAATAAAAATATTTACAATTTTAGATTACGCAAATTACTTTGTGAAGCAATGATTATGTCAATTCTCAATTATACACTTTTGTTGTTTTATCCTTGCTTAGACAATGTTACTAAATTCAGATTATAAAGGATTCAAAATAATAAAATTGTGTTCGATTTGTCTCTGGTATAAGAAAATATGTTCGCGTATCAAGTAAAATAAAACGATTTGGGTGGTTAAACATTTTTAACATGTATAAATATCACCTCACCGCTTTGGTATACCGAATATTTTGATGTAAAATCCTATTTATTTAAGGACCAAATTAGTATTTCGTGGTGATGTTCACAATCTGTTTTCAACGGCCATTTACCTACAATGCAGTTTCAGTTTTTAATAGAGCATCTCTACAAATTCAAGAGCCAAACTTTAAACAAAATTATAGAAAAATTTTTGCTGCAACACCAGTAATTCTGAAGTGTGTAGTATTCAGTTTTTTTTTAGTTCCATGTGATGTATATTTTACTAAGTATTTTTCCTCCATAAACTTTTTGTATTTTTTTTTGTAAACATGAGGTTAAGTAGAGTCGAGGGGTAAACCGCAAGTTGAAGTAGGTGAAGTATGTGAAGGTATTTGGAAGTATGTGGAAGTTTGGTGGAAGTATGTGGAAGTTTAATACAGAAATCAGACGAAGTGCGGTGAAAAAAACGAATTTAGAATTATTGAATAGGTCATTATACAGGGTGTTAATGAATAGGTGTTACAAATTGAAAGAGCGTGTACAAAATGCAAAAATTGGCGTAAAATTTCCTGTCGACATGGGTCGTTGGAGCTTTAGTTTTCGAGATACAGGGTGTTAAAGTTACCCATACAACAGGTAAAATATCATAAAAATCAATGCTATTGAGTGTTTTCAGAAATTATAAATTTTTGTGCTCGTTATGGAAGCGTGTTGCATTACAAAAATGTTGCATGGGTTCTTACATTGAAAACAGTGCGCCCTACAACAAAAACGTATGATGACTTTTATCCTTTAAACAAAATGAGGTACCTACCAAAAATTGTCATAATTGCATTAAAGACAGTGATGTAGAGATTATTTAATAAAAAAGGTAACAACACACCCAGATCTCCGCCTCTGGATTGAATAATTTTTCGTCGGGAGTATCATAGTATCAAATCATGTACTTCAATTAGTGCAACAACTGTTAACAATTGCGAGTTATTCTGATCAGTCAATTTTTAGATATTCGAAAAATATAAAATTTTTCCAAGAATTTTAACATCCTGTATTTCGAAAACTAAAGCTCCAACGACCCATGTCTACAGGAAAATTTTCGCCTATTTTCGCATTTCCTACATGCTTCTTCAGTTTGTAACACCTATTCATTAACACCCTGTATACCTGGAACCCTATTACGGAACTCGAGCACGCCACTGCCGTATTCCGTCTAGCTGCACCACTCTAGGACTTCTGAACAGCAACAGGTGGAAGTATGTGGAAGTTTCGTGGAAGTTTCGTGGAAGTATGGTGGAAGTTTCGTGGAAGTATGGTGGAAGTAGTTGTACAAGATTTTTGTCGGCGGTTTACCCCTCGAGTAGAGTAGGTTTAGCTAGACTTCGCCTTTTGTTACTATTTGTATTTCAAGACAATTAATAATAATGATTTATTTTTAAATAAATTCATTTTATTCCGAAATATCTCGAGCATACGCCAATCACATAGTGGTGATGATCATCGGAAGCTGAGTGAGGAGCTAAAAGCAGATACAATCATAGGGAAGCAATGGGCCTTTTCAGTAGATGCACAAAAATCAACAAACATGTTTATTTGAAAGCTTACTGATCATTTTGTGTAGTTTTGTTTTGAATATTAAAGTCACATAATCAAAAAGTTACAAATATTAGGGTAATTTTATCACTCGTTTGACGTGATAAGGTCTGACATTTTGTTGGCAGTATTTGTCAGAGTGGCTGACCAATTGCTACAACGGCCGAGGCCAAAACATCCAATGACGAAGAAGAAGAAGAATGTCAGCTGACAATAAATACAAATACAGTTATACGATAGCTATTTGTGTATAAAGAGCGCAAAACAATGACGTATTAAAGATAGACCAGCCTTCACACATTATTACGTACACAATGTTTTGGTCGCAACATAAATCATGGAAAGTACAACGCACAGTAGCGTATATTTCGAAAGGGTTCATTTAAAATATTTTATGAAAATTATTTACGTAATTAATTTTTTCGTTTGAATAAATGGAAATTATATCGATGATCGTAGCTTATGGACAAGTTATTTTTTTAATAGATACCTTTAAAGGATTTTGAAGTTAAAACAAGTTTTGCACTACAGATTGTAAACATGTTAATATAATATTGAAAGGTTTTATTTTCAATTTCATCTAAATTCATAGTAAGCGTTCTAGACATTTTTCAGCTTCGCAACCAACAGTAACTGCAATTTTGGACGATTTTTTAAGTTTTCCAAAAGTTTTTTTTAATTCCCAGTTTATACAAACTCGAGTCACCTTCTAACAGTATAGAACACCTGATTGCAATGATTTTTTTTTTGTTAAAGATGTTTACCACAAATCCAAAAATATTAGCAACTACAACCTTAGTATATTCACTCAAAAAATAAACCGAAAGATAATCATGGTAACGAAGATCTTTTGACAATTCTAAGTCTTCTTCAGAACCCTGATAATAAAAAACATAGACAATATTATTATGAAAACCAATGTTGAATCCCTCGTCTTATACATATACTACGCTCATGCTACTATAACCTCACCTGTGAAATGACAGATTATCATTATTATTCCAAGTATTTTCACACAATATACATTTTCTCACCATCATAAATGTCTTAAAAGCACCTTAATAGACAAATATCAATCAGAAACCAAATAAAAACACAATTATAATTAAAATCTTATTGACAACTTCACCAAAATGACAGAAGTAGTTCGAGGTTGCCAAGATGAAAATTTATAAACTATTTTACTTATGGCATTAATAGAACATAAAAAATTGTAACCAAAAAACAAAAAGGTGAGCTGGACCAAAGGTTGGTCATACCTATTTTAAATGCTCTCCACTTTTTTCTTACGTTTTAATCAGAAAATGCTGCTAAAATCTAAAACACATTCATCAATTACGATTTTTGTTATACGAGATTTGGCATCATGTAAGAAGAGTCTCGGCTTAAATATGTTGGGGACAACCAAAATGTAAACAAGGCTTGTCTATCTTTAATACGTCATTGGCGCAAAATGATATATTGTCGTCGACGCGCGGCAATCTCTTGAAATCGACAATGAATTTGCGATCGAATTACACACAAGATTTTTTCTACAATCGGGGAGTTCACATATTTCCAAAAATTTATTTAATTTATGAATGAAAATTTTTACAATTTTTTATGACAATTCCAGACGATGAAGAAAGTCTAGATGAGTTTGAAATTGTATGTTCCGCCATTGTTACTGATTCAACAATTTGCAATTTAGATGATTCACCTTTACCCAAGATTTTCTGTGCCGTTTCAATTTTATTATTAATGCTTTCTTCAAAGTATTCCTCGGCTGTAGAAGAACTTTAGGAAATTTTTCACTCAAATGAAAGATGTCATTTACTCGTTGACATTGGATACTCTGAGCAATGCATATTTGATTTATAGTTAATAATTGAGAGAGCGAGCGTTTTTTTATTTAGTCGCTTACTCGGTCGCTTATAAGCGACAAATTGACATTTATCGAAAAAGATGACGTTTGGGTAGTCAAATACGAGCGCAAATGCCTACTTTGGATATCGATTGTAGAAAAATACAATTATTATAAGCTACTATGAGATTGTGTGCTTGCCCTGAAAGCACAGGGTTACGGTAGCTTGGTTTTCAGGGTACAATAAGGGTCACTAGCAGATGAAAAATGGTTAAACTAGTCTCGTAAATGGCTTCAGGGCCGCTGAATGTGAGAAAATATTATCAATATTAATAATAATAGCACGCCGTCTTTCATTTGTATAAACATTTCTCATCACTGTTTTCACAAGAAAGTTAAAATACTTTTTTTTCATCTGTATAGTTGTAAATAAAATAGGTAATTACGAAAAATTGAGTACAAGTACTCTCAAGTTTTGCACTTTTTAAATGTTTATTATGTATAACATAGGTATATTTTCTTAAATAAATGATTTCAACATAATTCTTCTTTAATTTAAAAAAACTGGCGGCAAATTGTAAATCTCTAGTCTAAGGTTCTGAGTGACATGAAGGCTACAGCGGGCCCTGATGGCATTCGTATAACTTCTACGGCGTTGCAGAAGCGACAACAAACGGACTATAAAAAAGGCGAGTTTAACAGTTCACAATAGAGCATTCGCTAGTGCTTACGACCTAATAAGAAATGACAGGTATACTGTCAAAACTGCGGTGAATGCGCTAATTGAGCACTGTAAGCTCAATATATTATGCACTTAGAGTTGATGGAATTCAGCTAGAGGAAGAAACAACACAACACATATTGTATGCCTGACAAATGTGCGGTTCTTTACACCAAGCAACGAATTGCTACTGATAGAGAACTATGTGAAAAATTCTACTTCAAAGCTTGTGGATTTAATTATTAAAAGATTTGGGAAGTGGAAAGTGTGATACCGAAATTTGCTTTGGAAGAAATTAGTGCAAGTTTTATTCATTGAAAACAGGTGCGAATGATATTGAAACTGTCACAAACACAAATACATTGTACTTACTGCAACCAAAACATTTTAAATGTGTACATATTCAAACTTATTTTTAAGCAAAAGTAAATCCGTTTGTCAGTTAAAACAGTATTAAAATGAGTAATAGCGAGAATATGCAAGACTACATTGCGACTTTTAATACATATTTTATTATTATTGACTTACTTTAATTTTTTCATAAGTTGTTTCCAATTCCAGCCTATGTACAAATGGATTAAGCAATTTTTCAGTGGTACATTCCTCGTGAGAGATACCACCAGTAATATTAGCGCTCATTTTTCATAAAATTTTTAAAATACGCACGAAAAATTTCACTTAAATAACTAACACACTTAAAATAATCCACCATGCATTCTCAATGCTTGATACACGCGCGACGCAGATAAGAAATAATGAAAATCTGACAAATCGTCGTTCAAAATGTGAAAGGCTTTCAACAGCGTTGTCGGACTTACTTTCACATTTGTCCTGGTGTTTTCGGGTAGGTCAGGAATGGAACGGTAAGTGGAATGAACCACAGATAAGAATGAACAGAAGTATTGCATGCAGGTCCGCAGAAACCTTTTCTAGTGCCCAGTGGCAACAAAAGATCTACACTCTGTGAAATGATTAAAAAATTAACAAACTATTTTAATCGAATATTTAAATATTTTAGAAAGCACACATAACTACCGTAAACAATATGACTTAGATTAAAAAATGTATGCGGATTTTAATTATTATAAATAATGAGTAAGAGATTGGTAAAATACATGCAAGTACTTATACACTGTGTCCGTAAAGTATGGAATAAATTCATTTTTAGCTAAACAGACCATTTTAAGAAATAATCTTGAAACACATCGATCTTTGATTTTAATTTACCGTATTTTAAAATAATATGTAATTTAATATACAGGGTGAATTACTTTCGAGTAATGACGTCACCGTCATTTTTATTAAATGGAACACCCCCATTTTGTCTCAATTTTCGGATTACTCTAGCTGAGCTGATTCCAAAAATGTATCACATGTTGATTCCAATTGGTACAGGGTGGACAAAAATACAACAGTTTTGTGTGTGTTCATGAAGTAACGCGTAACATTCTTTATTAGTTAAATTAACAGTATTATCAAAAATCAGAACAGTAACAATTATTTTTTTATACAGGGTGATTCTAAGTAACCTATATTTTATGTGTCTATTTTTCTTTATAACCAATGAGGTGTTAAACTTAACAAAAATATCAATGTCGATAGTTATAGTGGTGGACATATAATCATATAATGGGTAATCAATTATTTTTATTCTCACAAGGTTTTTGTCGATTTGAAAATTCAACTTTTAGATGATTTAATTAGTTCGCCACGGCTCTGGCAAGTAAAGTGAATTAATGTGTAAAATATTACTCCGACATAAAACTCAAATTTTCGGACTGCGACGAGTCTATTTCACATAAACGTCACACAGACAAATAAACGAAGTGTCAACAAGTGACAAACTATAAAAAAAGATAAGTGAATACATAACAATAACAAAAATAACAAATTTTTGATAGTCACTGATACATACCCCCGACTTGGGTCGTGTCTCCTTCCGCAGTGACTGAAAAATAGGCAACACAAAATACGTTAATTAAACTGATTAAGGTAAGGAACAGGGTTTAAACTAATTTTGAGGAAAATGCCACTTGATAGTGAAACTGACACGGACGAACAATACAAAAGGAAAAGAAGAAAATTAGACGATAGTTTTGAAAGAAGTAAAATTACTAAACGTTACGAAGACAAAGAGAACACAATGATTAAAAGATGAAGGACCTCATGTCAAAAAACAATCAACTGATGGACGAGATCAAACAAGTAAGGGGTGAAATTAGGAAAAACAACGTACAGATATGCGAAATAACAAAAAGAAAATGAAGAAATGAAAACAGAACTAATAACTTTAAATCAAAAAGTAGAAGTGCTTGAAAAATTAACAAAAAGAAAAATTTTCGTCTCTGGTATCAAGTTAGAAGCATATTATGAGGATAATACACTGAAAGCAGATATGGAAAATTTTTTGGAGAGAGAGCTGCAAGTGGCAGTCAAACTACGACGGACTTAAAAAATTGGAGAAAAAGTTTGTATAATTGAAGTGGATTCCTGCACGGACAAAGTAGATATGCTAAGGAATAAAAACAAACTGAAAAACCTACGGGACAGAATATTTATTGACTCGGATCTCACCAAGAAAGAACAGGAAATACAAAAATAATAAGAGCGAGTGCAAAAGAAGAAAGAGACAAAGGTGGATTACAAAAAATTGGTTATCAATGAAATATGCTAGAAATGGCGTGAGGAGCAAGGGAAACTATTGGAGATATCACAAACCCCGAATCAAAAAACTACTAGGAACACGGGAAACAAAGGACATGCAACGGGAAACGACAAAGGCTATGGAAAAGGTTAAGAAAGTTGTACAAAAAGAACAAAAAAATAAGGAGAGCAGTGAAAGGGTACAGAAAATGCAAAACAAAAGAGGGCAGTCATAGAAAATAGGCACTTGGAACATTAGAGGAATTAATGGAAAAGAGGAAGAAGCAGCTGCGGAATTTGAAAAAATATTAACACTTACTGAAACAAAAAAGAAAGGACAAGGAGTGACTGAAATTGGAAATGGACGTACACTACTGTATAGCGGAGTACCGAACAGTATGTGGGCGCAAGGCGGTGTAGCAATAATAATAAGAAATAGTTTCATTAGCAATAAAAGTGAATGGAGCATGATTTCCGAACGAATAAAGACGGTGACAATTAAATCAATAAAGAAAGAAACGTTAACCCTAATAGTAGCATATAGACCAAACGAAAACGAGAAAAAAGAAGAGAAGGGTAATTTTTGGTACAATTTACAAGAGGAAGTAGATAGGATAAGAGATGAATATATAATTATTGGAGACATCAACGGTAGAGTAGGAAGTGACGCGATATCAAGTAAGGGAGCTGTTGGATGTTTTGGGGAAAATGCAAAAAATACAAATAGAAATATGATTATCGATTTTTGCATAATGAACGTCCTTGGTGAATTTGTGTATTTGCTTATGTTCAAAGAAGGTCTAGTCGTTGCCAATACCTTCTTTGAACATAAGCAAATACACAAATTCACCAAGGACGTGAAATCAAGAAACGAAAAATCAATTATCCATATAGTCTTGGTGAATAGATGAATAAGCTTGGGAAAATTAAAGGGCGTAAGAAGGAGTACGAAGTCGGCTCGGACCATTACCTAGTAGAAGTAAAGCTCAAAGAAATGAACACCGTAGATGCAAAATAAAGTATGAAAAATGGAAAAATAAGCAATAGTTATTAAGAGCCACAAATTACAACAGCGGAACATAAGACTGAAACATCAAAATCAAATAAAAGTAGAAGCAGAAGCACATTGCTATAAACAAAAAAAATGGAAACATGGAAAATAAATAGAAATTTTTTAAAGAAACGCTAATCAAAGCTGCCGGGGAAGTATGTGGAGTATAACAAGATACATAAGTAACAGCAAAAAAACTTCATGGTGGAACAATGAAATAAAGACACTTACACTTACACCAGCGGCGCATCATTGTTAGAGAGTTCGGCATGCATTTCTGATGATCTAATTATGAGAGGAAATAAATAAAAACCAAATTTAACATATTAGACTACAATTTGAAATTCTAGAAATAAATTATTACAAAACTTATCTCTTGAAAGGTATTTAACGGCAGAAGTGGTCCGCCATTAGACAATTCCTTTTGGAAATATTCATATAATTTTCTAATACACTCACGTAAATGAACTTTACCTGTTCAAAGTAATGACAATGACGACGAACTTCAATGGTTTCCGCATAAAGTGACGTTTCAGTTTAAGTACAATCGTTGTCACAACACAAGACAGAGTGACAAACCGATAAAGACGTAATGGCGTAGCTTAATTCAGGCACAAAAGACATATGTGCCTTTCCATTTGTTTTAACTAAACATACGCGGTCAGCGATATCCACATAAAATTAGAGTGTCTTTGATACATTCAGGGAAGTATGATGTAACGGGAAAGATTCGTGAATTTTACTGTGCTTAAACGTTAGCTGATTTTCAATTTGAATGTTTTCTAATTTTTTCTAAGAAATAAAATTAGTGGCGCCCTTTGTTTTTTGTATTAATATCAGTCAAATTTCTATATCTAAATGCCACAGGTAACAAAGCCCTGAGAACTGACTTTATTATCTCCAAATTTGAAAGCAGTTAGGCAAGAACCTTTGCTATTAAATTTTTATCCATTAACGCCCAACGCCGAGAAATAACACATAACGTTTCAAATGAAAATGTTCTAACTAGAAAATTAATTGGATGCGGATAATGAATAGGTATTTTAGTTTTTCATTTTTCTTTCACATGTTTACCTCTTCTCAAAGTGGGCTTTTTTTCTTATTTTTGACATTTCTTAAACCTTAGCGCATACAGGGTGTTTGAAAGTTATTCGTTGATAATAATAATTTGTCCCAAATACAGATGTATAGTTTTCAAGATATTTAATGTTTTCATGAAGTCTGCAAGATCACTTTTTAATAATGAAATGAAAAAATATTTTTCTTGTATTTTTTTTAATGACTACCAAACTAGCTATGGTTAGAATATGTGACAAAAACTATTCTGTGAAACAGCAATGCATCTAAAACACAGAAAAGATTGTTGAAAATACTTTTCCAAACTTTTTATTAACATAAGAATTGATGACAATAAAAAATAAGACATGTAGTTACAAATTTAAACAATACATAATTTTCCACTAAGCAGCCAACGAATCACAAGAGATGTTCAAAATTTTGTCCATTTACATTTTCTCATTGAAAATCGCATATTTTGGAAAGACTGGGTGATTACCGTAAATAATTTCTGTAGCTGCATGGATTCTTGCTATCAGTTCCTCCTCCGTTTCTACTATTGTCTTGTAGGATGTAGATGTCAATGATGAAATGATAAATGTCAATTTGTTTAACGTCAAAATCCAAATAAATCATTTGTGATTAAATTTGTTTGTGCAACTTTCATATGATGGATTACACTTTTGAAGAAATGGCTGATATGCAGCTAATATACAGGGAAGCCAGAAAAAATGGTAGACGTTCCGAGCGCTTGTATAGAGAAAGATATCCAAATCGACCTAGATTTCCATGTCACAGAACATTTGCTCAAATTGACAGGAGATTGCGAGAATTTGGACAATTTAATTCAAAATTACAAGGTGTTGGTAGAAAGCGAACTGTAAGAACTGTGCAATTAGAGGAGGCTGTACTAAACCGTATTGAAAATAGACCCGATTTAAGCACTCGCACCATTGGCAAAACTTTAAATGTGAGTAACTCAATGGTGTGGAATATTTTAAATGAACAGCAGTTGTATCCTTATAAATATACCCAAGTTCAGGCCCTGAAACCAACAGATTTTCTTCAAAGAGTTGAGTTTGCCAATTGGTACACCCAAAAATGTTCAGAAAATATCATCTTTACCGAATATGTTTTATTTACTGATGAAGCAAAATTAACACGTGAAGGAATTTTCAATTCAAGGAATAGCCACGTGTGGGATGACGAAAATCCATATGTTATTCGACAACGTGGATTTCAGGAGAAATTCTCGCTTAACGTATGGGCAGGCATTCTTGGAGATTGTATAGTGGGTCCATATTTGTTACCTAATAAAATCAATGGTGATATTTATTGTAACTTTTTTGGAGAAACCCTGCCTGATTTATTGAACGACGTTGTACCATTAAATATTATGGCAAATATGGATAATGTATGGTTTCAGCACGATGGGGCATCCGTTCATTATTCTTTAGCGGCCAGACAACTTATAACCCAACAATACGGAAACAACTGGATAGGCCGAGGTGGACCCAATATGTGGCCTGCGAGGTCACCGGATTTAAATCCTATCGACTTCTTTCTGTGGGGTTACATGAAGTCCCTTGTCTACGATACAATAGTAGAAACAGAGGAGGAGCTGATAGCAATAATCCATGCAGCTATAGAAATTATTTCCGGTAGTCGCCAGCCTTTCTAGCGTATGCGATTTTAAATGAGAAATCGTTGCGGATTATGTTTAAATATAAATGGACAAAATTTTGAATCTCTTGTGATTTGTTGGCTGCTTAGTGAAAAATTATGTATATTGTTTAAATTTGTAACTACCTATCTTATTTTATATTGTCATCAATTCTTATGTTAATAAAATCAAAGTATTTTCAACAATCTTTTCTAAATGTTTTAGATGCATTGCTGTTCCACAGAATAGTTGTTGTTACATATTCTAACCACTAGTTTGGTAGTCATTAAAAAAAATATTTCATTATTAAAAAGTGATCTTGCAGACTTCATGAAAACTTTAAATATCTTGAAAACTATCCATCTTTTGATATATAAAGGTTTTGCGTTTTTCACGTGAAAACCATTGAGGAATACAAATTTGAATAAAAATTGCTTCAAATGCCAGTGGCGTAAAAAATGGGAGGGGAGAGGTGACATATTTTTCTAAATGTAGGTACACCACTGGATCAAGAATTGAAAATTGTTTTCCCATCAAAATATGCCCTTTTACATTTTAAAACAACCTGCCAAATGTCAAATCAATGTACCCATCCATTTTAAAGTTATCAAATGAAAACATTTTATTTTTCATAACTTCAACACCCCGTATCTCGAAAAGAAATTGAGCTGGACCCCTCATTTCTCATATCATTTTGTTCAGTTTTATGAGAGGTATCTACATGCAAACGTTGTAAGTGTCATTTGAAAACACCCTGTATATAATTTACTACAACTACCACTGATTGTATTCGTCTTAATATGTAGGAAGAAACTTTTATTGAAAAATGGTATTAGTAGAAAATGGAGAGTATTTTTTGTACAGAAAACAAACACATTGTGGCAACAGTGTATCCCACGCATATCCGAATGATACGAAAGCTAACGAGATTCTACAAATCGTTATTTTCACTTTTGCGTATATAAAATAGTTGGTGAAAGAAGAAATTTCTAGGATAAAATTAAAAATGGAAAAGATCACCACTGTAATTCTTGAATAGCCCGCAGGTTATAAAAAAATAGACACCATGTCGATAATTAAACGGTTGTACTCAACTTTTTATTGTATTAATATCGCCTTGGTTTAAATGTTGAAATTTTCATTTGGATACGTCTTTTTATTTCAGTACAATTAAATTTGTACGTACAGGGTGAGTAATTTTGGTTGTGTTTTTAAACTATGTCCACTAACTAACAAGTTGACACTAATGACAGTTGCCCTGAGGTAAAAGAATTGTTTGGTTTTTTTTTGCATAAAACTTTCGTCTTTCAGCCAGTTGCAATTGTATTATAAAGCTCCTCCAAAAATTATTTGTTTAGATTCGTAATTTTGTTTGGTAGTTTCGTTGAGTAGTAGTTTAATTTATCTTTTTTAATATAAACAGTCAAATATAGCTTATTAAAATACACCTAGATCTTATTCAGCAGTAGTTGATTGTGCGGTAGTAATAATGAAAGGGATGACATATTCTTTTATAAACTTCCATAATATTTCACAACAATGGAAGAAGGGGTTTGATGTTTCGTTCCAAGAAACAAGGGAATATCAATTTACAAAAGTAGTAGATGAAGAAGTGGTATGTAATCACCTAATAATATAATATATGTAGCTTATAAGTGGAGACGTCGGAAGGAAACAAAAAAAAATATTTTTGGAAGCAGTATAAAATAAAACTTTCGTTTTGGCCTAGACCAAAAAACACGTTGACACACTTTTTTTAAAAGAAAGGAAGGTCAACGCAATTAAAGAAACCTAGAAAAAAGCACCAAATGTAATTAAACACGATTAAAATAACTACCTATAACCATGTGTTGAGCAAAAAATGCTTTGTTTGTCCTCAGGGCGACTGTCAAAATGATGAGATACTCATTGAATTTGAAAGTCTCGTATTATCGGCAAAAGCTAAGACGATATACAAACTATAACTAATCTCTAAAACTATTAGTTAACAAACTTAACTATACAGTGTGTCTACATAGGCAGAATATGGATAGGTAGTAGGCAATGGAGGAAAAAACAACAACAACAAATATTTAAATTATACTTATATAGGCGAAGTAATTAGTGTTTGTTGCACATAAAAGTAAAGGCTTAAAACTATTAAAATGCCTTTTTTCTACATTCATGCAAAAAACAACACTTTTGTGAAATACATTTAATGGAAAAAGTGGTTCTTTTTTGCACTAGTGCAACAAAATTTTTGTTGCACTCATCTGTCATTCTTGTCAGTTTTGTAATGATTGATGACAAATATAAACATTTAAATAAAATAAAAATCCAGAGCAAGTGTCTGATCCTGCTCTAATACAGCAATAATATATGTATATCTTACTACTTAGTCTCAACGAGTTACAATTATTGCAAAAATCTTTGATTATTTGAAATTTAAATGGTCAAAGCGAAAACCAGCTATGATTAAGTACTGACAAGGTGGAGGCCATAAAGATACAAAAAAAATAAGACATGGTAAATGATATTTATTAAATATCAGAGTAATATAATAAAGAAAATATTATATTAATAATTACATCAGAAATAAGTGAAATTGCAAATGAAGCATCGTTAAACTTATTACCTAATAAATCTAGAAAGCAATACTTTTAATATTAATAAAGTTTGAGTTCCTAACATATTATATTCTAATTTTCCAGTTTTTGCATGAATGTAGAAAAAATATTGTATGCAACTCGTGCAAAACGTGTTTTTGACACTCGACGTGTTGGCAATTTCACGTCGCGTGCAAAAAACACTCACTTTTTGCACTTGTTACATAAATAACTATTTAAATCTATTTTCCAATATGCTTTTATATAATTTGGAAACTATACGCTTAATAATGTAATACCTCGATCATTAGCACATACTCCTTTGTTCTAGTCTCCTGGCACATGAGCGGTCTTCCCAGGTTCCACTTTTTTACTTCTTGAACCTATACGTTTCACTTTTTCTCTTTGTTCTTTGTATTTTTGATGGCTTATTTCTGTTTTGGTTGTTAAGTAACTTTTCTTGTATATCCTTTGTACACCATTTGCTTTGTTTCCTATTCTTATTCACAGCTGTTGATACACATACTTCTTCTGCTTTTTGTTGTCAGAGTTTTGGTTATATTCCAAAATACTTCTACGTTTTTACTTTCCACTGAGTTTAAAAGTATCAGTCGCTTTAAGTTCTGTTTGCTATGTGTAATTTTTAGCTGAATTTTCCAGACAGTCTGTATAGTTGTGAGTAAAATTAGTTTGCCCCGTTTCACGTTAAAATAACAGTATGCTGCAAGGTCCCTTTGAGGATTAGACAGCCGAAAAGATAAAAAAGCCATAAATCATTTCGAGACTTGACCTAACCACAAGTAAACCATTGATTCTCATTGGTGTAATGTACCTTGGCATATGTAAAATGTACTTTATTTGCTAGTCCACATTGACTGTGATCGTCCTAGGTAGGTTTAATTCATTTCTATTATTTACGAGATATTGTATTCTTAGATGTTGCTGTTATTGAGATCTTGTTTTATTGACTAAAACTATTTTGACCATTATTCAAATGGGTGACTTGCGCCCTTGCCTACGGCTCGGGACGCAAACGTCACCCTGCGTGAATAATAAATTGCTCGTTTAATAATATGCTATTTTTTTGCTCATTCCAACTAGGTATTAAAGTGTTTGCAACACCTATTTTCTACTTTTTTAAATTTTGTATTAAATTGTTAATAACAAATTCGTACCGCAAAATTTTTCAGATTTTTTGTTTCAAGGGACATTATGAATCGATTCAATTTGGTTTGTATCACTATATCAAAGTGACACTTTTTAAAACTGATTGACATTATGAAACGTCTTACTTTTTGTAACTAGTTGCATAAAGTAAAATTTTATGCAATTGGTGACGAAAAATGTATTTCAAAATTAGTAACAAAAAGAATGATTCTATTTATTAAACTGTTATAATACAAGTTAAAAACATAAATTATAAATTAATTAATTATTATAAATATTGATAACACAATTATTGCAATTATTCAAATTAATTCCCGACGACATATTTTTTTCATTGCTCGAACTTGCTGTTATTTGGGAAGCGGCGCACATTGCATTAGATGTTTCACCAAATATTTCTTGCGCTATAAGTTTTGTATTATTCATGGAATTTTCAACATATCCCTCCGCAACAGAGGTAGATTTCCAACATCCATGCCTCTTTAATTTTAAAATATCAGCGCCACTGTCTGCTAGGAAAGTGGCAGAGCTTCTTCTGAAGCAGTGGCCAGTATATAGAACAGGATTTGAAAGACCAAGAAATTGTGCAATAACTTTTGGCAGACTGCTACATGTATAAATCCCCACAGGATTTTTGGTACATTTTCCATTCGCATATTTTACAAAAAATCTGTTGTGTTTAAGAACCTGGGGACGCAACTGGGGATATCAACGTGAGATATCAACACGAAAATGGCTTCCTTCGTCTATAACATTTTCAACTGGAAGAAATGTTAATTCTGCTTTTCTGCATGCTCCTGCGATTCCAATTATCATTGCAACCTTAGCCATTAAGTATTCTTTGTCATCAGCTTCCACTAAAAATTTGGCAAAATCTTCTTTAATAAAAACTTTTGACTTTTTAGCACTATACCCGTCCGCTTGCCTTTTAATATATGCTACCAAATTTGTATATTTTTTAATATCAATATTCCTTTTCAGATTTAGTTCAGACCTTAACATTGAGTAAAGTGTCCATAATGTGGAAACTTTTAGATCTTTCTTACCCTCAAAATATGCAAGTAAAACTTTCTCATTAACATGTTTAATTTTCTTCTCATCACACCACGTAACAAATTTTTCGTATGCCAAATCATAAACTGCCTTTGACTTTTTGGGAATTACTGATAATAGAGCATTACCTGCTGCCTCTTCAATATCCCTTGGTAGCTCTTCAGAACTTGAATCACTAATTTTTTAAAAATAAAACTAAAAATATATCAATCTCGCTAAAAACCTTCCGTCTAGACTTTTTTACAAAATGTCAAACTGACAACTACCATGAAGTAACAGCAACAAACTAAATTTATGTTTTCCAAATTTTTATCAATTATATTAAATTTTATTTTTTTATTACTTTCTTCAAAATTAGAAAAAATCTTGTATGCAATACGTTACGAAATGAAATTTTGTGTAACTTGTGAGTTTTTGCGTTCCGCAAAAATCTCACGCGTTACACAAAATTAGGCATTTCGTAACTGATGGCATAAATAGCTATTTTTTTTATCTTATTAGGGGTGCACGACTATAAAAAAGATGTTCAATCAATAATACAAACAAATAGTGAAGCCGTACTATTTATAATCTTTATAATAATTATATTTATAACAAGAACTACACAGTATTATATATTCTTACTAAATCCTGAAAAATGTCAATGAAGAATACATTTAAATTTTAAATAATTGATATACCCTTGAGCTCCATCTAGGACACACTTACGAAAAATTATATTACAGGCAACTACAATTGACGAATTAAGTTGGCAGCTTAGTGAAACATCGACTGTAAAGATGGCGACGCCAGTCAATTAGTCGGTGTTATTTGTGATGGTATATTGTGTGTTGGTAATGTTGGTATAAATTATGATTATCGTCTCGTAAAATGTTACAAAATGAAATTAATAATGCTGCAATCGCTGCAACTGTTCAAAACAATATTATAAATGTGTGTAACATTTTATCTCCGCATTACAGCAAATGGAAAACTTTGCTAACGGAGGCTGACAAACCAGTTAAAGCATTAGTAAATTATAGTGAACAACTCAGACATGTGGAAACGTGAGTATGCTGTGCTGCATAATATTTGTATGTGTGTTGTGTTTAATCAGATTTGTTTTCTGTCAAAGGTTACTAGTTAGATACGAGGTTCAGGAAAAAAGTTTAAACTATCAAGTCATAATATAAGTTATCACTTTTGTGATGTTTGAAAAAAAAATCCTACTCCTGGAATCCTTACATCCACATCTATTTTTTTAAATGTACGATAATAGTTATTTATTGTGTGTAGTGTATAAATAGTATTTCATCCACGCAATATTAAAACACGAATGCAATACAACGTTTTATCCACCAATCACAGTAATTTAGAATCAGATTTCATCAAAAAGTGATTGGACATTTCACTCTGACAGCAGGTATAACGTCATAAATTATTGGAATTATTTTAAAAAATTTTGGGGGGTGCTGAATCGAATTTATTTAAGGTTGTATTTTTCATTATTCCACTAGTGGATGAAGTGGTATTTTATAAATATGCTTCATAAGTGTGGATAAAATTTAAGTAGGTATGTAATATTTATTAAATTATTTGTAAAAATTTTCATTTTCCATGTGGTTGAATTATATTCAAAAATTTCCATCTACGATGGGCGCACGATAAAATTTGTATCAGGGATTAATTTATTTGTAAAAATTCCTATATCATTTGCGTACGATAAAATTTTTTGATTAGGTTTCATTTATTTGCAAAATTTTCAGAGTATTATTAGTTTATCTGTGTTTCTGTCTGCCCATTTTTAACTTTATTTTCCATGAGTTATATTAATGTACATAAAATAATTCATTAATAACCCATATTAATGACTGATTTTATACATATTTATAAGCATCCAAACACAATAATATTTTTTTAAAAAGGCGTTAGAACTGGCTTCTAGTTTTTGACTTACCTATCGTGTTAATTACCTATATTATTTTGCAAAACTATAATAATTAGTGTTCATATAATAGCCTTCTTGGTGTGCGTCATCGTTTGTGACGTATATCCGGGTTTTGGGTATGTCGTTTATTTTATTTTGAAATTGTATATTCAATTTACATATTAAAATAACTTCACATTAGTAAATATAGTCCTGCAAAAGAATTGAGTCTGCACCGTATGGGCCCTATTATATGGAAAAATGTATTCTTCACTTATAATTCTTATTGTTAGTGAATTTCGTTGTTTTATTTGTTTAAATGTTTGATGTTTTTACTGACCTCATGTATTTGATGTTCATTAAAATATTTACAGGTTGTGTATTGAAAATTTATGTATGTACGTATTTTGGGGTAACATTCACTGAGACCTAAAAGATCTATTGGACCCCCTTACTTCTACTTAGTTTCTGAGGAGAGTCTCAGGAGTGTTGTCAAAAGCTCCTTCTATGTCCAAAAATGCACATACTACAGTTTCTTGGTTGTCTAAAGTAGGTGGCGCAATCTATAAAATGTAACTACTAGTTTTAAACAAACATTTAATATGAGCTCTCGAATATTTTACTTATATACCACTCACTTTCATTTTTAGTGAGAAGTAATGAACGAAAAATTTTCTAAGTAATTAAAAAAAATAATTTTTTACTTTTTAGTGCATTTCCTAATAAAAGTGTAATTTTAAAAGTTTTTTTTATATTCTCTGTGTTATACTGTTTAGTGTTAGGTTCTTGATTCCATTAAATTTTTTTATCCAAAACTTTCAAAAACATATATTGTCACCGAAAATGTGATCGTGTGCAAAATTTGAATGAAATCGGTTAGGTAAAAAAAGGTAAAAAGCGGATTGCAAGATTTGATCTAGACAAACCGGGAAGTGAAGTTAAATGAAAGTGTGTGAAAATTGGTTCACTCATCGGACTAGATAAAAATGTCCGATGCATGGAAAACATTTTTCTACATACCTTCACTAAACATTCTGTATATACGCGTCCTAATGGCATGCTTGTGTTTCTCTCGGATTGTGGGACCCTTCGACATTTTGACAGACTCATTTTAGTGGTAGAATATCACTGTGATTGCCATTTTTTGCCAAATTTGCTACAGTCGGCAAGGATATTCCCAATGCATCTGAAACGCGCTGAAACACAATAGATGAAAATAAAATATTTAAACAATCCTAATGAAATAGGATTAACTTGATTTATATTAATTTCACTAATTGTTATATAAAAAATACTTACTTGGTTCACTGAAGTTAAAAGTATCAATGGTTTACCAGCTTCTTTTTCTAACTGAAAATATTTGATAACTTTCCAAATAAGATGCTGCTCTTTTTCCGTGTATCTAGGCATATTTTTGTATTATTCAAATAAATAAAATGCTAATTAATATTTACTTTTCATAAATAATAATTGATCGTAAACAACAAAGTACAGACCTGACGAGAACTGTCAGTGGGAAATTAGAAAAATACGTAAGACACATTGCCGATACGAAGGGAACGTTTGCATCGTATTTTGAACGATATAAATTCAACCGATCAAATTTTTTTGTCAAAGATTAGGGTTAACGTTTGTAATACGTTTAAACAGCTCATTATTGTGATATTTTGATTAGGATTAATCACAGACCTGCCTTTTTTTCCATTTCTTTCACCGTAATGTGTTGTAAGGACATTAACAATCAATGATGCACACCAAAAAGGCTATTATATGAACAGTGTTGAATCATCCAAAAAAGAATTTGAGAAAAACGAAAACAGTGACATTTGACTGGCGATCAACTCGACATTTCAATGTCATGATTTAATTTTCGACAGCCTACTTATGAAACAGATAAATATTTTTTGAATATCGGGAAAAAGAATACAATTTGAACAGTCGATGTAAAAGTTTTGTAACTGTCACGAATATTAAGAGGGCGATTAACGATCTCAAACATATATCTAGGAAGGCATAAACGCAGGAACCCGAGCCTCGTTTTGTAGCATGGTTGCCAGTTGTAATCGGTGCACATTAAGTTATCCAAGAAGGGAAAGGGAATATAATCATTCGATTCACCCTTCCCCTTCTTGAATCTTGATATGCGCGTTACAAAGTATTGGATATTTCTCAAGAAGGGGAAGGGGAATGCTACATATATGAACGAACGAAGAACCGAAACGAGGCACGGGTTCCTGCGTTTATGACTTCCTCATATATCTTGATATTATGTTAGATAATGTTAATGTTGGTTAAATAATTAATAGTAATTTTTGAAAAGGAATTATAATCTCCGTCCTACTCAATATACAGGGTGAATCACGACCAACGGGGCTACATTTTACAATTATTTTGAAATATACAGTATGTTCCAATAAAGTGTGGCGTATCAAATTTATATTTTTTCTTATGGGACACCCTATATTTTATTGCATTTTCAGATTGCCCCTAAAATATAAAATACTCCTTCATGATGGTTCCTATACATAAATACAGAGGATTCCGAGTTATGCTGACTTTTTTTAAAATATGAACATTTCGAAAAAAATCAATAGCTCATTGATATAACAAATTTTCTCTTACATCTAAATAATTGAACATTCGTTGAATATATTCCACGATTGAGTACTAAACGTCTCTTTACAGGGTATTCAGAATTTTCAGTTTCATTATTAGATCATTCAATGTGTAATATCGGGCTTATTTTAATTGGAACACCCTGTATTTTGGTGATTTATCGTGTTCAAAAAAATATCCTCTTTCGAATAGTATAAGGGTGTCCTATACCTAGGTATTATACTTCTCGTGCAATTTACAATTTTCTTAAATTGTAAGGTAAATCGATTTTAAAACAAAAAATGCGTACATACATATAGTCGGTACCTAACTTAATGCCATTTTATGACATTTCTCTGAACAATCTTGTGTTAGTTTCTCAAATTTTATTGCTACTAAAAATGAAGTAGTACCCGTTAAATGAAAAAGTCCACATGGTAGTTTGCATTGGGGAATGTTTAGAAAATTGTCTCCTAGCCCTGTGTATTTTTTATTTTCTGAAATAACTAGAATAACTTTTAATTTTTGATTGTAACTTGATTTTTTTTTTTATATAAATTTAAATAAATCTTCCTGCTAATTGTTCTAGTTATGCAAATGTTCTGAAAATTCAAGTATTTCTTTTTTGATATTGTTTTAAATTGGTTATTAAAATTGGAAACCATTGCTGCTAACTTCTTCTAAGTAAGTGTTAAGGTCGCTAACGAGTAAACGGGCGGGTAAATTTGGCGAAATTTTTTGTTTATCAATTTTTCTATAAATTTTACATTAGATTAAAAAACTATAAGGTATTTAAAAAATGAACTCGTGTTTGAATTCACTATTATGCACAGATTTCGAGAAAAGTATATTTGCACTTTTTGCCGTGTTATTATGTAACGTCGCCCATTGAATCAGCTAAATTATTTTGCAACCAGTTCAGCGCCTAGCTCCCTTAGTAGGAACTTTTAAATAACATCAGTAAATTAAGTTAGATGTGCATAAAATCTAATCTAGTATCTGTAGTTTCTGGTTGACAGTGGAGTTTTCAGACACCCTGTATAATTTATTGCGTTCGTACACCTATATTTTTTCGAACATTCGCATGGATAACATAGGTATATTGAGTGGCGGTAACCAAAAACATTTGGTCAAAGAATGACACCTAGTGAACGTTTAAAGAACTAAAATGAAAAATTTATGTATAATATTGGTGAACCATTTTACCTATTTAAAGCACGCTTCATCCGGAAATAAAATGTCATTTTTCTCCTCCTTATATATTGTAAACAACGCATTTTAATACTGTTTTGAAGAACGTAAGTGACAATTACCAAAAATGCATCGATTGCCCTTGTAAGTCAACTTACCACCCTTAGGTGGTAATAATTTATGCCATGTAAAACGTGTCTTATTTATTTATATGAATATTAATAGAACAATTATGAACACTATTTACAAAATGTGGACAAATGTTTGCTCGTTTTTTCTTAATTTGTACTTCATAATTTCTCCATCTTTAACCAAGCTTTCTGTTACTCTTGAAGTACTGCAGGAGACTTCTGGCTTCGTTATATTGTACTCCATTTTATTTCAACTCTCCGATACATAAGTTTCCGCATTAGTTGCAGATTTTCACTTGAGATCTCAGACATCAACTCCAGAATTCGCTACTAAAGAGGCCGATTTTCTTCCAAGAGCCGTATTACACAGCAAGTACTATGTCGCAAATTACCACGAAAATTATGGCAGTTATTTCTCCAAATAGTCCAGTAAATAAAGACCGAGAAACCCCCCAACCTGTTCATCTCATTATTGTCGGACTTGTAGGTATTCACGGGTAGATTACTCTCTGAAAATATGTCCTCCGCGAAATTTGCGGAAGTGGCTGAAAAGAGGCCAATAATCCCATAAATTGAGTTTTCCGCCGATATCTCCGGAAATATGAAACTTAGAGAAGTGGGATTTTGCTAGGAATGGAGAGCAGTTTATTATCTACAAAAATGATCCATATCATTTTTGTCAAAAGTTTAACCGTTTTCGAGATAAACGGGCCCAAGCGTACCTTGGATTTCCAGCTGCTGCGCGGCGTCTCCGAGAGCACGCTCCGTGAATGTAGGCATTGGAGGGCGGGCAAATTGGCCCATAACTTGAGTAAAAATGAATCTTTTTTCATGATTCAAAGTGCATATGAAAGGAGGGACCTGTACCTATAACATCGTGTAACTTATTAGTTTTTTTTATTTTCCAGGAATATTGAAAAAACTGGCCAAACTTTATTTTTCCTGAATATTTGACCGCCCTCATCAATCCGTTCATATTTTTTAAATTAAGCGTAGTTTTACCGAAACCTCTTGGATAATGGGACTTTGATAGGTGGTGAATGTATTCCGAAAGAATAAATAAATAATTTTTGTGTATTTTTATAAACAACATGTTTTTCTTGGGACGTTTTTTTTTTGATTTCCGGAGTTTTCTGAAGATTCTCGAGTCTACCGCAAATTGATAAACAATGATTGGCAATATCGGTCTTTAATGCACACCATTGGAAAGCTGAAAATGTCCTCTTTTCGATGGTTTTTAAAATTTTTGGCTAAGTTTTTTAGTTTTCCGGAAAACTTTTACAAGCCTTTTTTTGCAAGAAATATTGATCCAGGGTCAAAAATGATGGAGACCATTTTTGTAAGTAATGAACTGTACTTCATTTCTAGCAAAACCCTACTTCTCTAAGTAGCATATTTCGGGAGACATCGGCCAAAAACTGAATTTTCGGGATCATGGGCCATTTTCCAGCCCCTTCTGCAAATCCCGCGGAGGACATATTTTCAGAGAGTAATCTACACATGAATACCTACAAGTTGCAAAAAAAAAGTCCGACAATAATGAGATGAACAGGTTGGTGTCTTTATTTACTGGACTAAAATATTTTAAAACATTTCCTTGAATTCTGTATTACACAGGCAATAATAGGTCGATTCTGTGTTTTTCGTAATAGCTTACGAATCTGTAGCTAACGAAAGTTCTGTAAATGGGATTTTACAGAATGTGTAACTTTGCGATTCTGTGATGTTGTGTGTAACTCACTGAATTACAGATAGACATTTGAACTATTGTACGTCAAATTTCGATACTTCTAATCTATAACTTCAACCAAATAACCAGAGGCAACCTCAAACTGTACAAAAATATTCCATTTCCAACAACAGCAGTCAATACACACGTAAATATTTACCAAATCTGTAACTATTTTAAAGATTCCTGTAAGATACAGTTGTACGCAGAATAGCAATTCCCCTGTAAAGTTACAGATTATCTTACAGACGTGCACATAAATCTTCCAAAAATTTTCGGAGTAATTCATACGATACGCATGCTCAGATGGGTTATTTTCGTGACAGCCGATGTATGCCAGTTGGAGATTAACCTTATAAACAAACACACTTTCATTAACCTAATATTATTTTTTTTTCAAGATTTATTGTCTTTTCAGAAATATTAAACAAAAAAGAACTTGTAATATTAGATGCTGCAGGATTTTGTAGAAATTTGTTGTTTGTTGGTTTATAAGTTTCCTAAAATGTAATTAATGAGTGTAATGTCAAACTAACCGATTTTATGCGGCTCTGCGCCGATTCTCGCGCACTTTATAAAATTTTGTCTAGAGAATGTTTAATATATTTTTACTACAAAAATTTTCGCTAGCATTTTTGGTCGTGTCCTACTGCAGATTTTATTGACGAATATTTTCGTGGTAAATTTCAGGGTAATTTTCGGCATGATTTGCTATGTAATACGGCTCTAAGGGAGTCTCCAGTACACTCCTTAAAATTCTCAAAGTTCAGAAATTTAGCAATTTTACTTGGAATTGAAGAAATCGAGTTTCTCCCGTCAGGCTGGCTTAAGCGCTTTCAATATTTTAATATCGCATGAAGAAGCGAGGATTAAAATTTTTCATGTGAGGTCTTAATCTTATAACAATGTAATTTCGAAATATTTTGAAATAACAAACTTTCTCATCGTCACTTTTATTCACTGTAAATTTACGTGCCATTCCAATTTTGGTATCAGGAATAGTAACAATTATGACATCATGCCCTAATCCTACATTGTCCATTTTCATTCCGCAGAGTTCACTATAGAAAAGCACTCTCCAGCAATTCCCATTTTCACCGGGGGCTTCAAACAGGAATTTAGTTACATCTTCCATGTCACACATTAGACTTCATCATGGAATATTCACACCATAAGCTTGATGAAGACTTCAATACAGCAGAGTTTTCGTGAAAGTACGCCAAAATCACGGTCTCTGAAACTGCAGTAGCAGTATTTGTTTTGCACCACTTCTTGAAGTATTGATATGTTACTTCATACATCTTTCTTGATTTTTCTGGATGCAGCAACTGACAAGCAATATTTGATGATTCTTCTATATCCTTTTGGTTGTTATAAAAATCAATAATTTCAATTTCTCTCAATTTTTGATAATAAACAGTCAGCTTGACGTTGTTGATAAAATAACAATGCTTATGACGCTATAGAAACCGGTCAAAGCGGTCCATAATTTCATGCGAAAAGTATAGATTTAATCGAATTAATGAAAATCCAAGAATGAATTCTGCGGGGAGGAGGAAACTTTATTGCCAGCCCTCGCTGTCGCTCGGGCGCAAAATCTTTCTCGACTATACCTTGTTTTTAAACTAGGAGGAGCATTTTAGGAAACCTCAACCACACCATTGAAAGTTACTAGATTGGGAGTGTGTTCCGAAAGGGTCGTGTTCAGACTTTTTGAACTAAATGAAAATTACGTGAAATATGTATTGTACTGCTCGCTGTTGTCGTGGCCAATGAGGGATCAAGGCATGTCTAAATATCGAATGATGATTGGCCACAGGTTATTGCGAAAGTAGTAACCAAATGTCACATTATTGTGAAAAGATGTAAGGTTATAATAAGTAGTTTATGTAACATGTTTTAAAAATTTGAGGATTAATGAGAATATAGAAATGCAATTATATGATTAAATTTTTTGAGGCTTTGGTGTAGCAAAACTAAAAGTGAACAGAAGTTTTGTTATCGAAAAATACCATAATAATATAGTACTGCAATGTATGTAAAACTTGGTGAGAAACTTATATTATTAACAAGTGTAATAAATAACGCAAAACCTTCGTGAATAGGCTTTATTAAGCAAGAACTGAGCTTGACATTAAACAGTGAACATTGAAATTACGAATGATAAAAGGTGTAACGATCTAATACGTATAAATATATATAGTACATAAATTATAGTACACTACAACAAGAAAAAAGAAGCATGGATTTTTTTCATGGTAGGGAATAAATAATAAAAATAGCAAATACCTTGGGTAAAATATAATACTTTGTTAAAAATAAACAATAAACAACAAACGTGGTAGTAGTAATTGAACTAATGACTATTTTTATATAAATAAACACAAAACTGACAAATGTCAGTGTCAGTGGTATCAAAAGAGCTGTGTGAAACTGGTGGCAATCTGACCAATCACTAGGCAGCAGAAATGCCAACTTAAATTCAAATCGCTCCTCTTAGTTTAAAAACAATGTATAGTAAATTTTACTTACATTCCTTATCGTATAAATAACTATTTTTGTAAAGGTCGACGAAAAGTTCTTTTTAAGAGATATAAAAGATAAACTATTTTATTGAATCAACCTTCGCACTCACCCCTATCACTTATTTTATAAGATAGAAGAAAAAGTACCAAAGCAAACTTGAATTAGTTAAGGCTGCTTTTTAGAAAACTAATCATTTCTGTTTGTTTTAGAGCCAACATAAAGTATATAGATGGATTTAAGGATCTGCAGGAAAAACTCTTATACAAAATATTTTGTGAAATTGAAGATGAAATGATTTTGGTGAAAGATATTATGTAAGTAAATATTCACATATATGTATTTACATATACATATTTATATATAGAGTGGTCCGTAAGTAATGGTCCAACCTGAAAAGGAAGGTAAAATATGGATAATATTGTGACTTTTTCCATTCTACGTCTGCCTTAGCTCAGAAAAAACTTCACTCAATATATATGTAGAAACAAATAATTGAACAAAAGGAACACACAAAACAACAAACTTGGTAATAATTAAACAAAAAGAGGATAGCGTATATAGTTGTGAGTAAAGTTAATTTGCACCGTTTCACAATTTGTCGGCGAAATAAAGAAATCTGTAAGTCAAATTTTTCATTATTGCAGGATCCCGACGCACTACCGATTTCTGTACTCTCTAGTTCGGAGCCTATAACAATATCTTCCTTTTCGAATGGTCGCCAAAAAGCAATAATTTTGATTATTACCAACAAAATGGTTTTGGTCAATAAAACAAAATCTCAATCACAGCAACATCTAAGAACACAATATCTCGTAACTCGTAAATAAAAGAAATGAATCAAGCCCACCCTGGGACGTTAACAGTACATGTGGACTAATAATTCAAGTAAATTTTTCATAGACCAATCGGAAGCTACATTGTACCAATGAGAATTAATTGTTCGCTTGCTGATAGGACAAGACTAGAAATAATTTTGGCTTTTTTATCTTTCCGACTTTTTAATCTTCAAAGATACCTTGCCGCATACTGTTATTTTATTGTGAAACAGAACAAACTAATTCTACTCTCAACTATACTTACTTTCAATTTTCAGGGGGGAATATGAGCATTTTTATTTGAACTCATGGCAACTGTCAAATATTGGGCTGGACCGTTTTTGTGTGTCACTGTGGGTACTAATTAATATTTTTATTGTAGAAGTCGAATGAATGCTGCAAATCAAGATTTGAAAAACAAATTTTCCATGCTAGAAAAATCTACAATCGACCTGGATTGGGATGAACAAAGTGAACTCATCATAGGAACCGCCTTTCAACCTCCACTTTATAAAATTTTACAAGAGGGATATGAATACATCATGTTTTTCACAAATGCTTTCAAATCTATAAATGAAAGTTTCAAAACTTTGAACGTAAGGAATGAAAAAATTATGATAGACTTTGAGAACAAGTTTAAATTAGATTTGGATAGTAATTTTGTACTTAATCATTTTTTAGCTATAGTACAGTATGTAGGAAATAAAAGTCTGTAATATAAATAAAATTATTGTAATACATACAAATATTCATTTAATGTGAAAATTTATTTCTCCGGTGTCGGTATTTAAACATATATCCGCGGTAGTAGGGCCGTCTTGTAAGTTTCCCGTCTATTTATATTTTCTCCATCATCCACTAAATCCGTAAACAGAATAATCTTCGTATAGGTATTTAAAATTGTTGAGGTATTTTACAATTAATTGAAGTATTGTTTTTGTCAATCTTTTGGGAATTTAAACCTCAATATTTTCAATATTTTATTCAATTCAACGTTTCGGTAGCTTTAATACAACTAAATGCAGATAAATGTGTAGCTAGCATTTCAGCCGAATGTAATTAAATTGTGTTACAAATGTTAGAAAGAAATGTCCGATAATCAATTAGCTGCGTTATTAGGATATAGTATCATAAAATTTTATCCAGGATGTCTTACGATTTATCATTGGAATTGTTGTTAATCGATACACATTCTTAAATTCACAATATTGATTTAGACCTATTTAAAAAACAGAAATAATTATATCACAAAAAAATTAACGCCAAACGCGTTTGATTAACAGCATTTTCAAAATAAGCAAAAACGCGCTATCCCAATAAAACCGTTCCTGGAGCGCGCACTTCCTTATTACAGTAGACTAATTATTGACCGAGCACCAAAATTATAAGGTGCAAGGCTTATGAATGTCTTCACCATCGTCAGAGCTGGTTAAAGCACTTTTGGAAAGTGCTTTAATGGAGTGCTTGAAGCACTTTCGGTGCTTTAATCCATGTGCTTCAATTACTTCTGGAAAAGAGTATTTGGTGCTTTGTACAAATGCTGGTGGCTTTCAAGCCTTTTAAGAAAAAAGAGAATTTTGTTATGTTACTTTGATTTGTTTGTTTTGTATTCCTATTCTTTTAATATAACATAGCTTACTATCACTAGTTTTCTTAAAATTAGCTCTTCTATTTTTTTGAAACGACTTTTAAAGCTCATTTAAAAGGCTTCAAGTACTCTTAAAGGGCTTTAAGCACTTTCAAAGTGCTTTAAGTTTGGAGCTTTATCAAATATTTTTAACATTTTAAGGGCTTCAAATACTTTCAGTATTAGATGCTTGACAGTAAAAGCACTTTTGAAATAAAAAGTATTTGGCACGTTCGACACTAAAGCACTCGATTGAAGTGCTTTATGCCTGGTAATTGAAGCACTTTCCAAAAGTGCTTTACCCAGGTCTGACCATCGTGTGGTGTATATAGAATGTTTTCCATTACTAGCTAAATTTAAGACAAAAATTGAAATCAAAAAAATTTCTGATAAAAATTAAGTAGCACATGAAAGTACATTCGATTTTCCACTAATAAAACAGAAATCAAGTAGTCTGATGCAGATTGGCGTTTCCACTAGTAAAACTTATTTTTAAACAACGATTGTTGTAAATGTTATTTGCCAATTAAAAAGATAGAATATCTAAACTATTGAACTTTATTAACTTTTTTTTTGACAAAAATACAATTCAACTTGACATTATTATTATTTTTTTTATCTCTCATGACAACATATATATATATATAAAGTATGTAACAAATGATACGGAATTAACCCGTATTGAAACACATTTATCTTTTACATTCTCCACCCCTCGCGAAGACATGCACAATCAAATCTCTAATGGTTGAGAGGAAGAATACATAGTTTGGCAACTGGTCTCGTGTAGCTTCCTTTTTGGGTCTTTATTTGGACAACCCGTATCACACCATCTCTGCCAGGGTACGTTTCTTCCACTCTTCCGATGGTCCACTGATTTCTAGGAGCTTTCTCATCAATAACCAATACAATATCTCCTATTTTGATGGGATTAGTCTTGTCATGCCATTTTTGCCTTCTAATGAGAGTAGGTCTGTATTCTCTCACCCAACGCCTCCAATATGAATCAGCTAATGCCTGTGCAATTCGCCATTGTTTTCGACTAGAAAGTTGAAAATCACCATATGATTTTACATCACCAGGCCTCAACAGCAGAAAATGGTTGGGAGTTATCGCTTCTGGCTCGTTCGGATCTACAGAAATGTGGGTCAAGGGTCTCGAGTTGACGATATATTCTATTTCAGTCAACAGAGTAACTAACACCTCTTCTTTGGGATTGATGGATTTCAAACTAATCTTTAGAGCAGTTTTAATGGAACGAATCATGCGCTCCCATATTCCACCCATATGTGGAGCACCTGGTGGGTTAAATTTCCATGAAATATGTTTCAAGGATAATTCTTGTGATATTAAGTTGTGATCTAATTGCTTAATACACTCTCTCAGTTCTCTTTCAGCGCCTACGAAGTTAGTACCATTATCAGTTCGAAATTCTTTTGGCTGCCCTCTTCTGCACATGAATCTTCGAATAGCATTGATGGCAGAACTAGTTTCTAAAGAAGTTGCTAATTCTATGTGTATTGCTCGGACAGTCAGGCAGGTAAACAATACACCATATCTTTTTTCAACTCTTCGCCCGATTGCCACAGTAATGGGCCCAAAAAAGTCTATTCCAACAAAGGTGAATGGAAACGTAAAAGCACTCAATCGTTCTGGTGGCAACATTCCCATTTCAGGTGCTTGAGGTTTGCACTTTCTATTATTGCAAGCTTGGCATTTTCTAAAATTCTTCTTGACTGCTGTTCGAATGTTCAGGATCCAGAATTTTAATCTGAGATTGTTTATGACTGTTTCCAAACCTACATGGTTAGCTTCCTGGTGATACCAATCGGTCAACAATTCTGTGAATTTGTGCTTTGGATCTAATATTATAGGATTTCTGGACTCGAAAGGAATGTTCAATTCATTACTATCTGGAATTCTTCCTCCTAGTCTTAATATTTCATTTTCATCCAATAATACTGAGAGCTTATAGAGACGATTGGATTTGGGTAAACATTTTCCCTTCTTCAGAAGCAACATTTCTTCTTCAAAACATTCTCTCTGACTCTTTCTGATCCAAAGAGTCTGAGCCTCCTTTATTTCTTCAACTCCCAAACTCATCCTCTCTACTCGTAACTGCTTCGGAATTCTGATCATCTTCTTAAAGTGCAATATCCAAGCCGTAGAACGTATAAGTCTGTTGAATTTGGAAAATCTGGATATATCTGGAAATTCCATTGGTAGGGGTTCAGCATCATCCAATCTCACATGTAATATTTGTTCAAATTCAATGGAACAATTCGGTTCTACGGGCCAATGTTCTTTGGTTGATTTAAGAAAATCAGGCCCGGAGAACCACTCACTATTTTCCGACAAGTCAATAATTTTCTTCTCTTTTGTAGCTTGGTCAGCGACATTCATCTCTGACGGTACCCAGTGCCACTGTGAAATATTTGTATCTTCGTGAATTTCTCCTAATCTGCAAGCTACGAAAATTGGAAATCTTTTTGATTGGGATCGAATTTGTTGTAGAACTACCATAGAGTCTGTCCAAAAGTGTATTTCTTCAATTTCATATTCGATTTCAGATCGTATAGTTTTTGCAAGCCTATTTGCAAGAACTGCGCCCTGTAACTCCAGTTTAGGAACGGTCTGTTGACTCATAGGTGCTACTTTGTACTTCGACAATACAAAAGCAGTGTATATTTCATCATTTTCCACTGTTCGTATGAAAGCAACTGCAGAGTAAGCCTTATCACTGGCATCGGAAAACAAATGCAGATCTACTTTTTTTACTTTTACCAGTCTAGGAAAATAATACCTATTAATCATAACTGGAGTGGCTTCTTTCAAATTTTTTAACCATTTGAACCAGGCTTCAGAAATATCTTCTGTTATCTCTTGGTCCCAATGAATATTATTTCTCCAGATATTTTGCATCAATATTCTGGCACTTATCATCAGTGGTGCAATAAATCCCAGTGGATCGAATATAGACATTATCATCCTCAAAACTTCCCTTTTGGTAGGAACTTTCAATCCACTGGATATTTCGGATGGAATTTTCTTCAGGTTGAGACAAAATATGAAAACATCTCTATTTACGGACCAGGAGAGTCCCAGAACTCGTTCCAATGTCTGAGAATCTATTTTAACATCGATTTGGGAGTCGGCTCGTAGATTTTTTGGAATAGATTCTATGACAATACTGGAATTGCTCATCCACTTCACCATTTCAAAGTTTGCATATCTGTGAATGTCAATAATAGCTTGAATTCTGTGAATAGCTTCATCTTCAGTAGAACAAGAATCTAAATAATCATCTACGTAGTGCTGCTTCTCCATTGCTCGTACAATTCCTGGATATTTTTGCTCGAACAAACTAGCATTTTTGTTTTTCACAAATTGTGCCACAGATGGCGAAGATACTGCTCCAAAAATCATCACTTTCATGCAGTAAACATCAGGTTCTTTATTTGTCTGACCTCCACGCCACAAAAACAGCTGGGCAGATCTATCTTCTTCGATTATATGGACCCTATGGAACATGTCCTTGATATCTCCTCCGAAAGCAATTTTATGTTGCCTGAATCGACATAGCACAGATATCAAAGAAGGTACGAAGTCTGGGCCCTGGTAGAGAAAATCATTTAGACTTGATCCTTGTGCTTTTGCCGCGGCGTCAAAAACCATCCTGATTTTTCCTGGCTTGTTAATGTTCCAGACCGCAAAATGTGGGAGATACCAAGTTTTCCCATTGTTCGGAATTTCAGATGGATTCAACTTTGTAGCATAACCCTTTTCCATATATTCTGCAATTTTCGCGTTGTATTGCTCAGCAAATTTCGGATCTTGGGTCATTTTTCGCTCCATGCAAAGCAGCCTCTTTAGAGCATTGCTTTCGCTAGATGGTAAGATGCAATCTTTCTGCTTCCATGGAAGGCCAATCTCGTAATGGTTCCCAACTCTCCTCAGGGTTTTCTCCATTCTTTCTACTGCTTTCTTGTCTTCCAACGACTTTATGATGTTATCCTGTATTTTTACACCGAAAGCTTCTAAACGAAAACTATCTTTAACAATTTGATGCAGTTCTTCATCTCCAATATGACGACAGCAAAGATTAACATGTGGTAAAACGTTGGTTTCACCAGTGGCTCCGTGAATTGTCCAACCTAATTTTGATAAAGACATTATCGGCTGATTTAACTTGGGTTGGATGACATGTCTAGGTATTATCAAACCACAATTGTCTTGCCCAATCAATAACTCTGGTTTCGCGCTTTCTAACGATTTCAAAATATCATGGTCTAAATAAGGGAATCTTCGTGACAAATCATCAACATTTATTCGCTGTCCTGGTAGTTTAAGGTTTTTTACAGTTCGCACTTGCTTGAGATTGAAGAATACTGGAGTATTTTTGTCAGCAGATACATCCAAAGATACCATTTGTGACTTATCTTCATAGTGCGTGATTTCGTTCGTCCATTGAAAGCAAAGTGGCACAACGGGGCCGGTAAGTTGAAGTTTTTTAGCCAAATCTTCTTCAATCATGCTGCATGTGGATCCCTCATCGAAAAGAGCATACGTTTTGATTTCTCCAGTGGGTCCACGTAGAATCACAGGAGCAATTCGCAGTAATACGACTCTGGTATCCAATGATGGGGATTTATTAGTCAAACTAACACAAAAATCAGGAGCGGAAGCTTCATTTGTTGGTTCATTTTCGATTCTTGTGATTGTTTCTGCATCGTTATGATTTTCTTGATCTCTTGGAACATGAAGAAGTGAATGGTGTCTGCCTCTACAGCCATCCTCACCACATCTAGCTTTCAGAAAACATTTGGTGGCCATGTGTCCCAATTTGAGACAAAGAAAGCACAATTTCCAACTGACTACATTTTCTCTCCTTTTCTGAACTGAAAGATCTATGAATTTCGTACATTTTGAAATATAATGTCCTGTTTTCTTACAGAAAATGCATAGATTGAAATCAGATTTTTGTGCGTGATTACCTTTTGAAATCATAACATTTTCTTTCCTTAGACAATTTTTGCTGGAGCTTGTTCTTTGGAATGGATTACTGAATGCTGCCATTGAACTAAGTTCTTCTTCAAACCAATCCGCAAAATCTTCTAACGACGTTTGGAGACTATGTGCATCACGCAGATGCTTGAACTTTCCCCAAGAGAATTTGAGAATGGTGGGAAGTTTTTCCAACAAAGTGGCTACTAATTCTGGGTTGAAAAGATAAAGGGAAGAATTAACATTCTTCATGGTGGTCACCATATTGTTGACGGCATTTGAAAATTGTATCCATGAATCTAATTTATCTTCTCTAACGTTGTTAAGTTTTTTAACCTTATCAATAAGAGATAAAACAATCCACTCAGCTCTTCCAAAATTCATTTCCAACATTTTCATAATTTTTGGAACATTGCTCGGGAAGGTAAGTAGCGCTCTGACTGAATCTCTTGCTCTACCTTTGAGTGCTTTATCTAAACGGAGCAAGTTATCTTCTTGTGATAAAGCAAATTGTTCTGTAGATCTTCGAAATTCATTTATAAAAATAGGCCATTCAGAAAGATCTCCGGAAAATTGAGGAAGGTCTCTCATTCTGTTGCGCAGAAAAAATTTGTTGGTTGTGTTTGTATTTTCGATACACATTCTTGCAATATCCCGCAGCGCACTATCTCCTCCACCCCCAGCAGAGTTTGGGAAATTGATTTCAGATGTGGCAAAGTTACATTCGGATGATATTTTATGCATATTTGGAGTGTTTTCATTCACCTCGTTTATATATTTCCTTGATGCATCCACCCATTCATTTATGGTAGCTGGGGATTGGTCGAATTTGGCAGACAAGGCATGGAACTTGTTCATCTTCAAGCACACTACTTGCTTTGCTCTTTACCATATATTTTCTTTGTATTTCAGCTTCTTTATTGAGATATTGTCTTTCCCTTTCCAGAGCTTCCAACTTTTCTTTCAATACTTTTTGATCAAGTTCTTTCTGTTTATTCATGAGTGTTAATTCAAGATTCATACGGGTAATACTTGAAATCTCAGAATTGGTGTTGGATTTATTCGACGGAACATATAAAACATTTGGAACAACTACAGACCTCATACTTCTAACGGAAATGCTCTCGGGAATGCACCCATTCTCTAATTCACCAGACTCGACTTCTGCATGACTCGTATGGTCACTTACAACAGATTTTACATCTTTCGTAACAATACTTGAATTCTGAGCTGCTTTGTCCAATTCTGATGCATATCGTAGTGGTGGAACTCCCTTGTTACATCTCTCACTTCTTCGCACTTTCTGAAGTTTTGACGGTTGTTCTGCTACATTGTTTTGATCCATAGCGGTTCAAAATTTATCTCGAAGGACCAATGTAAATGTTATTTGCCAATTAAAAAGATAGAATATCTAAACTATTGAACTTTATTAACTTTTTTTTTGACAAAAATACAATTCAACTTGACATTATTATTATTTTTTTTATCTCTCATGACAACATATATATATATATAAAGTATGTAACAAATGATACGGAATTAACCCGTATTGAAACACATTTATCTTTTACAATTGTAATGATTGTGTTTGCGTGATTTCCAGTTTCCATCAACATAATATTATTCCACTGGTAATAATGTTAAAGGTAAAAACATTCATCAAGTCATGTTTTTCTGCAATCAACGTAAATTAAACAACACATTTCAATGTCAAAATCAAATTTTGATCTACAAATCAGTAGGGAGCGCCCTAATCGTTCAAGCAGATTTCTCCCTAGGCGTTTACCCCGTCGTCTGACTGACACGTACACTGTCTGTTTTCGCTCCTCACCTTACCCATAGATTATGAACGCACTCCTTATGTCATCAGTTATTTTTGGTTGATCACGAATTTTAAACTAATGGCAATTTTATTCAAATAATTTTATCTTGTTAGGAAATTTCAAGCAGCAAAATATATGTTAAAGACAATCTCCTAGGTATATAAAATATGTTGCACAAGTTTTTGCTAAACTACTATCCCTGGATTCTCAAAACATTTGAATTTGCCCATTATTGACCTACGTTAACAATAGAAACAATTACTAACCACTAATAGAGAAATTCAACTTCTCAGTTGGCTAGAAGACGCAATAATTGTCAACTTCACAGCTAGTAGTGTAATAGATTTTTACGTTATTAGTCCGGTAAGTACACTTTTACACTACGGAATTTAGAAACGTGTACTGTAAAAGTTTACCGGACGTGTGACGTACAACAGTTTATTTCATACTGCTAAAAAACACAAAAGAACCGTGAAAAAATAAAATATTAATAACGGCGTTCGCTATTTTTTAAATTTGCATTCAAAGCCAAGATAGCTGGCCTGTAGTTGGTAGGTAGTACACATAGAAACATAATATAGCTTTTCAAGAAATGGCTCAAGATCAATCCATTCCTGAAGACATTTTGCGCAAATCTCATGAAGCCACGGGGCATCTGATACCCAACAAATCGTTCTGTTTATTGTTTTGCTGTTTAATTTCAATAAATGTATATTCATACTTTTGAAGCATAACTGAGTTTTCCTACAACCACTATGCAAAACATGCTTTTCTACACAAATTTTTATACGCAAAGCAGGCCTTTTCTTAATTCTTTTGATAACTGTTGGAAAAGAAATGCGAAAAGTACACGCTATGGCACTTTTCCGCACCGAAATGTCAAACAAAGCTGTCATGACCTGTCAACTTTTTTTGACAATTCAACATATTTATTATTTTTAGTGAATTTCTGGGTGTCACAATTTTAAATTTCACACCAAAAATAAGTAAACTATTTATTTGATTATTTATTTATTCATTATTCATTGTTCACTATTAAACATACACTCAACTGATTTTTCTATATTAAATTTTCATTTTGTATGTTCTTTCTGTTCAAAGTTTTAATAAAATACCTAAGTATATAAATTTCTGTTTTTATTTCATTAATAAATGTGGTTGTAGAAAAAATATTGTGTACAACTTGTACGCAAATCACTTTTCCCACTCGCTAGATTTGTGGAACTCGCCTTACGGCTCGTGCCACAAACTTCTGCGCTCGTGGGAAAAGTGACGCTTTGCGCACTAGTTGTACAAACTACTATTTTATTATTTTTTAATATGTAAAAACCTGTAAAATTTCATTACGGAATAGTAGCACGTAATATTTCATTACGTGCTACTATCCCGTAATAGTATATTACGTAACAAGAGTTGTAAGTAACCCATTACGCACGAAGTGAAAAAGTTTACGTAAATTTTACGAGTGCGTAATGGGATTACAACTCGTGTAACGTACTATACTTTTTCTACGCCCATCTATTTTCTTCTGAGTGCTCATAATTTCATCTTTTTCATTACTAACAGTCATATTCATAGGTAAAGTTGAGAAAATGTTCGGATACTATAATTTGTTACCAAAATTGACAGCATAAATGAGATGACGTTTTTTCCCATATCAATAAAAAGCGAATTATGTTTTTGGAAATTGTAAAATGTGTTGCCGACATTTAGGGGCATCACTCTTTTAATCTAAAATGTATTTCACTAATGCTAAGAGCTTTTATGTTTTTCAATTGATTAAAAGTAAATAAACCAAATAAAGTATTACGTAAATAAAAATTTGATTGCAATTTGATTCAACAAAGAAATCTAAGTTTTTCTATCTAAACGCACATGTATGTTATGAGATTCTCATCACGTGCATGTTATTGTTAAATGTCACTTACAAGGAATGTTGTCAGTGCGATTTTTGACGTTTACAGACATGGGCGTAGAAAAAGGTATGTACAGTATGAAATAAAAAATATTTATTCCACATTTTACCAAGGATATGATCTACTGTGAATGGACCTTCAGGGTGTGTTGTAACTCGATAGGTTAACCCACTGGTCACGAGACCACTTTTCAGTAGTTAAGCCTTTTTCCGTTGTAACACGAATTTTTGATCAAGGGTCACGTAACCAATGGATTCCAGTTGATATTTCAACCTTTCTTTTCCGTTGTTGTCATCAATATTTAGTAATTTAGTTTCATGCTGGGTGTTTTAAAGTGTTCTCGATTGTATTTGGTATGGGAAATAAGCGTTTTGTAAAATAATTTGACTAATTTTTTTTTTATAATAAATATAGCTATTTCGGTTCAGTTTATTAGTTTTAATTTTCTTTATATAATGGGTAAGTTTCTAGAGGCTCTAGGAATCATTTTCGGCTCGAACAACTCATCATCTGTGAGTTCTTGTAAATCAGCTCATGCTTCTTCCAATTCCCCCATTTTGTTTATAACAATATATTCGTACTTAATGTTGAACGGGATAAATATATCTTTATATAAATTATTTTTTTACTTATTAACTAAAATAACTATGAAACGTCAATTGCAAATATAAATTGTCAGACAGACAGACAATCAGATAGAACAAGTAAAATTGCATTGTTCCGTGTTTGACCATAGGTTAACTCTCCGAGATCAGATGGTAAACTTTTCGAAGGTTAACCAGTTGGTGAACGTCTAAAATTTCGTGTTACAACAACCTTTTGAAGTTAACCAATGGTTAACTATAACAATGGTTTAAACTACCGAGTTACAACACACCCTGAGTGTGTGGCGCTAAATCCCTTGGGAGGAACTTTTGGATAATGGTAAATCAGGTAATATGGACATAAAATCCCATCTGTAGTTTTTGCGTTTGCAGGAGAGTATCAGGACACCACTTACTACCTTTATAACGACAAAACTTACCACACGTGTCAATACAAACTTTTCGCCGTGAAATTGAAATACAAATTTCCCACAATATTTCAAATTGCTTTGGAAATACCCTGTATGTTATTTTTTCTATCGAACGATAATTTCGGTAAATTCAAGCAAGAAACTGCTACACATGTTTTAAAAAAAAAATTCAATTTTTCTTATTCGCGATGCAATATCATCGGTATAAAAAGGCGCCGACGCCAATATCGATTCAACGTAACGGCATGAGTTTGTGAGTGTGGCGGCTGACGTAAGGACGTCTTTTTCGTCCTATCAATCGACAGGTACGTGAACTGTTTCAATGAATATTAATTCAATCCACCTCAAACGTGTATCTTAAATTGATTATTCAAACAGGAAGGAACTGACGTTATTGAACTTCGCGTTATATCATCGGATTACGGTTGTCGTGTCTCCTCTTGAAAACTTTGGAGGCTTGGAGGTGGATTTATATTTTTTTTTTGGTGTTATTTGATATGAATGATGTTGTATATTGCATGATGTATTTGATGTCTTACTAATTTTTAAGTATTTGTTTATTGATAAGTTTATGGAAAAAAAACATTTCAATATTGCACAAAACAATATGTACCCACTACTGGATGCTGATTCTATGCAAAAATTGCATGATTTTGACATATTTCAAGTTAAATTATTATACAGGGTGTCCAGAAACTCTCCTGCCAAACGGAAACTACAGTTACTAGAGGTGATTTTAAGTCGATTTAGCTCAAATTACCTTAATCCTAAGGGAGCTACAGCCCTTTGAAGAAGACGTCCTCATATGAGTTTTCTTCAAATTTTAAAAAAATACCGTTACTTAAAATATTCAAACTTGGTATAATCAATAAACAGTTACAAACCAGTCGTTCGCTGTAATTAATTTTTTTTCAGATCCATCACAGGCCTGTCAACAGGTATTTTTATCAAAAAAATTCTATTTTCAAGTTTTTTATGTATCCGACACCGAATTTGGAAGATTCAAGATAATTTTCATAAAAAATATTCTCTTCTTTCAAATCGATATCATGAACCGTTTTCGAGAAAAATAAATTTAAACTTTTTGTGTTTCTTACATAAAATCATGTTGGATTATAAAATTGTATCTGTAATATCAAGTTGGCTTTGAAAAATCAACAAATTGTACAGATACTGGTAACAAAAGTCGTAAGTATTAAGTTGGATACATAAAAAACTTGAAAATAAATTTTTTTTAATATAAATACCTGTTGGTCCCCCGACTGACACGCTTGTGATGGATCTGTAAAAAATGTATTTGCAGCGAACGACTGGTTTGAAACTGTTTATTGATTATACCATATTTGAATATTTTAAGTAACGGTATTTTTGAATAATTTGAAGAAAACTCATACGGAGACGTCTTCTTCAAAGGGCTGTAGCTCCCTTAGGAAGCATTTTCGGATTAAGGTAATTTGAGCTAAATCGACTTAAAATCACCTCTAGTAACTGTAGTTTCCGTTTGGCAGGAGAGTTTCTGGACACTCTGTACATGACAAACTTATTCACTATCTATACAGTGCGTCCATGAAGTAAATGAACAGTAACATGGAAAAATTCCGAAATGGGACGATTTAAATTAGTTATTTTTTAAAAGAATAATCTATTATACAGGGTTTGAGGGAAGATATCAGCACTAGTTTTTTTTTAAATGTACTTCCGCCTTTTTTCTAGTTGATTCAAATTGGTGAAGAGTGTACAAAAACGCAAAACTTGTTCTCCTCTTTCATACGATTTCCTAGTAGATCGATTTAACAGAAAAAGTTTTAAAATAGTTCTTGCCATTTGTTTTTTAATTTGACGTTAAATAAATGATATATCCAAGTACAATTTTGTATTGTTGATCTAAGGGTAAAGGTAAAGGGTTTGAGATTGGCGACGAGACTAAACATAACACATAGGCTGAAAAGTCTCGGGCCTGACAGTAGATGGCACTAGTTTTATTGCAATCGCCTGTTTTTCAGTTAGTACTAACCCTAAAAAGACAGCTGTAAAAATTTCATGATATTCTATTCATTAGCTCGTGAGTTATTGTACTAAGAGTGACGCTACTTTTAATATTTTCAAAAAAATGGATCCAAAACAATTTCGTGTTTTAATTTTACACTGCTTCTTGATCGGAAAAAATACCGTTCAAACGAAGCAATGGTTTGAAAAGTGTAATGGGGACTGGACTCTGCTCCATCAATACAACGATGGTTTGCTGACTTCAAAGGTGGTTGTAGAGACACCGATGATGAAGAACGCAGTGGACGTCCAAATCAGGCGGTAACAGCAGAAAACATAAAAAAAAATCAACAAAATCGTTTTTAATGATCGAAAAGTGAAGTTGCGTGAGTTAGCTGACATCGTAAAGATATCAAAAGAACGTATTCGCTCTGTTCAAAGTGGGTGCCGCGTTTGCCCACTGTTGACCAAAAACAAGAACGTGTTGATCCTTCTGAGCAGTGTTTGACCATGTTTAAACGTAACAAACTGGAATTTTGGCGTCGATATATAACAACGAATGAAACATGGATCCATCACTTCAAACCGGAATCAAGATGATTGTCATCTGAGTGGACAGCAACTGGAGAACCTCGTCCAAAGCGCTCGGAAGCACAACAATCAACTGGAAAGGTTATGGCCTCGGTATTTTGGGATGTACGTGGTGTAATATTCATCGACTATCTTGAAAAAGGAAATACCATCAACCGTGAATATTATACAGCGTTATTGGAGCGTTTGAAGGCCGAAATTGCAAAGAAACGTCCACATATGTCAAAGAAAAAAAAATTGTTTCAAGACAACACATCGTGTCACAAGTCAATCAAAACAATGGTAAAACTACATAAATTGCTCCCATATCCACTGTATTCGCCAGATTTGGCTCCCAGCTATTACTGGCTGTTCGAAAAACCTAAAAAAATGCTCGCTAGTAAGAAATTTCACTCGAATGAATAGGGTATCGCTGACACTGAGGCTTATTTTGTGGCAAAAGATAAATTGTTCTACAAAAGTGGTATTTAAATGTTAGAGCGGCGCTGGAATCATTGCGTTGTTCTTGATGGAAATTATGTTGATGAATGAAACTAATTTTGACCAAAAAACCGTGTTTTCTTTGTTAGATCCGGGACTTTTCCCATGTGTTGAAGCGACTCGTTTAGCGATTTGTGAGAATATTTTAAATATCAGTTGCTAAAACGATGTCGGACAGTGAAGATGAAATTCATGTCCCTAATGCGTCACTACGAATTTTAATTATTTAAAAAAGGCAAGATGTTCATCCTATTAGGTAGTAAAGGAAGAAAATGTGGAGCTTACTAAGTAGGTTATCTATGGAGCTAACTACACTTTGTTCAGAGAAATAAAAAAACTAACTGGAAAGGATAAGTAATTATGTCAGAATGGATTTATCTACTCTTATACTTCTGCCACCTATATCACTGATGTCCAAACTTAAGACTTATTATTGGAACCTGTCGCTACTTGAAAAATAAACATTTGAATCTAGCCTCTTCGTTCGCTTTGTCTCTAAAGTATAGTTTATCTCAGAGCTTTTGCCAGCAATCTGTTGAGTTTAGTGGAATTTACAATCAGATATCACCGAAAAATAACTTTGAAAGAATGAATTTTATAACTGACTTTTTATTTTATAATTAATCAAAATCTGACAACTCATATCATATATAATAAATCAACATATCTATAAACAGGGTGATTACTTAATATTGAATATCCAACACCCCTTCTCAATATTAGATAATTAACCCAATCATTTCCCTAAATCTTCCTAACTTCTGTGCTTGTAAAGGCTTCGTCAGAAGATCAGCTAACATTTCCTCGGTAGGACAATATTCAAAAATGATTGTGTTGTTCTTCCGCAAATCCTTTATAAAATTATATTTCGTATCCAGGTGTTTGGTTCTGTCATTTAATTTTTCTGAGTCCATTAATTTTAAACATCCCTGATTGTCTTCAAATACTTGTATTTGTTCTAATTCTATCTTAAAATCTTCAAATAATTTAATCAACCAAAGTGTTTCCTTGCAAGCTTCACAAAGAGCTATTATTTCTGACTCTGTTGAAGATAGAGCCACGGTGTCTTGTTTTCTGCTTCTCCAGGAAACTAAACCTGCTTTAAATTTAAAAACATATCCGCTGTTAGATTTTCTATCAGATTGATCTCCAGCCCAATCAGCATCTGAATATCCATAGAGTATATTTTCATTTGATGTTTCACCTCCAAGGATTATCTTTAAATGTTTAGTTCCATTCAAATACTTTAAAACTCTCTTTACTTCAGTCCAATCCTTCTTTGTAGCTTTATTAATTTTTCTGCTTAAAATCGAAATACTTGCAGCAATATCTGGTCTCGAATGAACTGATAGATATAAAAGTTCTCCTATAATTTTTCTGTAAATGTCTTGATTTTCTATAATATCATTATCAATAATTTTGTAATATCCTGTATCTAGTGGAATTTTTGAAAACTTGACATCTAAAAGATTGTGATCTTTCAGTAATTTTTCAATATAGGTTGTCTGATAAATTTTAAAAATTCCATCAGGTTGCCTCTCCACTTGTAGTCCTAAGAAATATTTCAATTCTCCTAAAGATTTAGTTTCGAAATAACAATTGAAATATCGTCCCAATTCTTCAATTGTTTCGCTATTGTGACAAGCCAGCAAAATATCATCGACGTAAGTGTCAAAATATAAATAGTTTCTCCATTATCTCGTTCTTTAATGTATAAGCAAGGATCAGCTAAGCCCCTTCTGAAACCATAGTTTTGTATAACTCTATCTAAAAAAACGTTCCAAACTCTTGCTGCTTGCTTTAAACCATAAATACTTTTGTTGAGTTTACATACTTTTTTCTCATCTTCTTTAATAAATCCCTCCGGTTGTGACATGTAAATATCCTCCTCAAGTTCACCATTCAAAAATGCAGTTTTCACATCAAAGTGATGAACTAATAAATTTTTGTATCCGGCAATAACAAGCAGTGTTCGTATTGTAGTTTGCTTGATTACTGGAGCGAAAATTTCGTCATAGTCATGTCCATATTTCTGTGAATATCCTTTCGCTACTATCCTAGCTTTGTAGCGATCTATTTGACCTAAATTATTTCTTTTAATTTTGAATATCCATTTACAACCTACTAGATTTTTGTCTTTAGGTAAAGAACACAGCGTCCATGTGTTGTTAGTTTCCATAGAATCCATCTCTTCTTTCATAGCTTTCTCCCAATGAAGTCTATCCTTTCTTAATTTTATTTCGTCATATGTTTTGGGTTCTTCCTGTTCTTCAATCTCATAATCATGGTTACAAGCTGAATAACTGCATTCTCCATATCTTTCTGGTGGTTTACCTTTATTCTTTCTAGTTGATCGTCGAATTTCTTTATTTTCATTGTCCTTTTCTTCGTCTTCCTCTTTATATTTCTGATTAACAAATACCTTTTCTTCGTGTTCAGATTCAATAAACTTTACGTCTCTACTAATGATAATTTTATTGGTCTGTTTATTTAATAGTCTGTATGCTTTGGAATTTTCGTCATAACCTACAAAAATGTATTTTCTTGCTGTCTTCCAATTTAGTTCTCTTTTGCTTAGGAACTAAAGCATATGCATGACATCCAAATGTTCTTATATGGTTTAATGAAGGCTCTGTTCCAAACCATAGCTTATAAGGAATTCTTTCACCATTACCTTTAGTAGGAAGTCTATTTTGTAGATAGGTAGCTGTAACTATTGCTTCTCCCCAATAACATTTTTCAAGATTTGCATCCAGCAACACGCAACGTGCCATTTCTTGAAGAGATCGGTTCTTCCTTTCGGCTACTCCGTTCTGTTGTGGACAAAAAGGTGCTGTGAGTTGTAATTTTATGCCTTCACTCTTTGAATAGTCTTTCATTTCATTACTTAAAAATTCTCTTAGACTTCTCGTTGGTCTGAATTTGACATAAGTTTGCTTACAGTATGATGATGATGCCGAGTTGCATGCTGTTGGATACTAATTTCTTCTGAGACTTGCACTCACTTTATTTTAAAACTATTGCGGCACTTGGTTTATTATTTTCAGCACTGTATTCACTTTGTTTTAAAAATATCACTTAAATTATTCACTTTTCGTTAGTACTCACTTTTTCCCGTTTAACTTCAAACTTACTTAGGTACACTATTTCTGTTACTTTATTCTTTTTCGCAGAATTTTATTTATTTATTTTTGTTCTTATAACTTTACTAAGTTGTCATTTACTTCATATTCTTTTCCACAGAATCCTCGGATGTGGTTCGTTTCGAGTGGATAAACGTTTTAAAAAACGAAGAGGGACACTAAGGGCTCTTCCACTTCCTACTGACCGCGCCAATTAAGGTTTGGTTCACTAAAAGTTACTACCCTGTTTTACTTACAAATACGAACTAACTAGATATTGTATTACAACTTCTTTTATATAGTATGTAATATAATATGCTGATAAAATATTTATGGAAAACTATTTAATAAGCTGAATATTGTCGACTAGCCTAAATAAAGAATTAAGAGTATTGGTAATGTATATATTCAATAATTAAGAATTAACGAATGTAACTCCCGTAAAAGGAGGCTTGAGTGACTAAAACTGCCAAGCCTCTTCAACGTGTCGCTGTGCCTAAGCCAGAAAGTCAAGTATCTTGATAAAATTCTGGATGAAAGACCAACTTGAAATTCACATCTGCTAGATGAAATAAATAAAGGGGGAATTTCCCAAATGGCTGCATGACGACTAAATATAGGCTGTATACAGCTGGAGTGATATGCATGATGCCTTAATCTGGTGGCCTAAAACAGATCAAAGGAAAGCTGAATTGAAACAATCAAAACTTCAGATGGTTTTGTGCAACTTTTAGGTCTCAGTGAATGTTACCCCAAAATACATACATACATACATACATACATGGTTTTGTGCATAATGGGCGAGAGCAGTCCGTCGGCGTCTATATAAGCTTTATCATGAAGAGTTGCATACACAATTTTTGTAAATATAATTATACAATGCATTATTTAATAATTCAAGGATAGGAATTTTCTCCTAAGAGGAGAATATTAGGGGGAATGATTTTTTTAACTCATCTTGAAATGACTTCGAAAGTAGAATAGCTTTCATCCTATTCAAATATCTTTAATCGTTCAAGAGATAAACCACATGCGGTAGGTATGCTGTACTTTTAAATCCTTCCGGATTTTTAATTAAATGATATGTTTTCCAATTTATTTACAGATCAGACGAACCTCCAAATCTCCATTCACGACTAATCTAAACATTGCTTGGTCACCAACATCTCACTATAATGGCAAATATCGCACATCTTGTTCGAAGACAAAGTTCACGTGACTTGAATCCTCAACGCTCACTGGATCGCTTGGAATTACGAGAAATGCGTGGTCGGTTGGTCATTGAAAACGGTAATACTGGAGTAACTTATGGTGCTACAAACGCTGCTTTTGTTGAAGATTTTAGTCCAATTAATAAGAATAAGTCGACTTCCAGCAGCAAGAGGTATGTCCTTTTCTGTATTTATTGTTTTTTTATTATACTGGTATCATGGTGTCAAGGAATTCTCCTGTCAAACGCAAATTACTGATAGTATATGTGATTTTATACCTATCTAACCTAATCTACCCTTATTCAAATTTTCTTCCAAGGGAGCAGCTAGCAGATACAGTTCTTTTCACGATCTAAGAAACTGACTTGACTTGACTTAGGCTTGGGGAATATACCTTTTGTCGCCGCGGTCAGTTTTACCCTTTAATTTTTGCAATATTCGAAAGGTACAGGCCACTTGGTCGCCAAAGCTGGATTAAGGGTTCCAAGAAAATTATGGGCCGATTTAATTACTCTAATACTAATATGGGTTTGTGACCCGTCGACAACCAAAATAAAAATATTTTTCATAAATTAGTTGTCTGCATTCTTACTGAAAAGATTTTTTTTTTTTATTTGAAAACTGATTCTCTAACCTAACCTAGCCACAGACATTTTAATTCTGCTTTTTATTCAGCGCATCCCGATATATTCAAATTTGTGAATGTAATTCTCGATATTCAGTTAAATACTTATGTGAAATTAAACAGTACACATATACCTAACAAAATTAAAAACGCTAATTACAAAAAACGGCATGCGTATTTAACGAACGTAATAGAACAATACAAAAATAAGATCCCTATTTTCTTAAAATTTGGTTTTATTCTTTTCATGACCCACATTCTGTTAAACTATTTTCTTCTTGAAAATATTATTTTCAATAAATCGGATTAAATACCTTTAATGATTGATAACTACGGCGACCAAGAGGACTACCTTATTTTGAAACTGGCGACCAAGTGGTAGATGACATTATGGAACCCCCGCTGACAAAACTGGCCGCGGCGACCAAGTGGCCAACACCTTAGGCTTGAGATGCAACAAAACCATAAAACTTTTTGGATTTACCGTGCAGGGCCGCACTATACCTTATGAAAAAGGAAAAGTACTAAGTAAATTAATTTTTACAATTAATTAATTTATTTTTTTATATTTCCCCCACTAACGTGTGAAGTTGGTTGGGAATTAAATAAACAAACAAAAATTTGCAGATTTAGGTGCACCTCTGTATTTTCCTAGTTTTCTAGGCTTTACAGTATTATTTACAATATTCCACACTGTACTTCAAGGAACGCCGGTTAAAGTTGATGTTTCCTTTAATGAAAATGTTTTTCGTGTCCTCACTGTTCTAACTTTATACAGGGTGGGGCACTATGAATGAACTATTCTCTGGCGCCTTAACGGCAAATAAAATTAGAAAAAATTAGACGTAGAATTAAGTAGATTACTTAGGACTATAAGTTAAAAATATTTTGGAATATACAGGGTGCTCCAAAAAAGCGTGCCGTATCAAAGTTAGGTTCCTTTAAATGGAACACCCTGTATTTTATCACATTTTTGAATTGTACTATTAAAAATAATGTAAGTTCATTAACATTTCCCTATACCTATCTAGTTCAGTTTCCAGGATAAATCGATTTTACATAATTTGAAGACCATCCGAAAAAATACAATAACTTCAAAATAAAAACGAATAACCACAGTTGCTTTACACTATCTCACTAAAAGCTTTTAACATTCTGTTTCCAATATTTACTGGTGTACTATAATATATAGGGTGTTTTTAATATGACAGTATAACACTAACCATTTAATACTTAAATTTCTGGCTTAATTTAAATGGAACACCCTGTATCTTTTGGGTGTGTTAAACGTGGGAATTTATTGCCTTTCAGTTGGTATTAGGGTTGTCTATATCTAACTGATAGTTTTCGAAAAATTTAAAATTTGTTTTTTAACATTAAATTATTTGCCGACATATGACCTATGACATGATTCTCCGGATGGAAAGTTTTTAAAAATTTAAAATTTGTTATTTTGACAGTAAGAGCTTTGTTGTTTGATTTATTATTGATAAATTGAAGGTCTCTTAAATTAGAATTTTATTAAGCGTAAGTACACTATTTGTTAGGCATAAGCTTTAAAATTATAAAAAAATAACTACAAAAAATTTAAAGGTGTTCAAAGTGACGCCCATCTTGTTGGATACAAATTTGAACTCTTTTAAAAAGTTATTGTTCACTTTCTTTAACATTTCTGGTGTTACTGTTTGAAACGCTCTCCTTATCCTATCCTTCATGTTCTCAGGAGTGGTTGGCTCTGTATTGTAGACAATACTTTTTATGTAACCCCAAAGAAAATAGTCTAATGGCGTCAAGCATGGGGACCTTGCCGGCCAAAGATAAGGACCCCCTCGCCCAATCCATTTTTGTGGAAAAATATTGTTTAGGTAACGCAGGACAATTACACTGTAATTAACAGACGCACCATCTAACTGCAGCCACATTTTTTGTCTTGTAGCTGGTGGAACGTCATCTAAAAGTTCGGGTAGTTGTTACGTAAAAATTTACGAAATTTTCTTCCAGTTAACGTTCCATTCAAAAAATAAGGCACTATTATGTGGGTTTCAACGATTCCTGCCCATACATTTAATGACCAACGATGTTGATGATCAACACTTCGGAAGTAATGCGGATTTTCATCGTTATAGAAATGACAATTATGTCTGTTTATTAAACCTTTTTTATTAAACGTAGCTTCATCCGTGAACAGAACAAAATCAAAAAAATCTTCAGACCCTGCCACTTTGTCCATAACCCATAAACAAAACTCAATTCGATTTTCAAAGTCCCTATCAAATAGTTGCTGGTGCATTTGAATATGGTAGGGATGAAATTTGTGTTTTTTGATTATCCTAGCGACACTTCTTTTGCTTATACCTACTTGCCCACTAATACATCTTTCCCTAGTATGTGGATTTTCAACAAGCGCACCCATTACTTCAAATTCTGAATCGTCTGTAATTGCAGATTTTCGTCTAGAATTTTTTGTATATTGCACGCTTCCAGTAGTTTTGAATACTTGCAGTATTTAGTCTTTTAGAAACATTTCTGTTAGGATGATCTCTATTTGGATACTTTTGAGCGTATAATCTACTTGCTAAAAAACAGTTCTCCTGGCACTCCCCAATAATTAAGATTATATCTATTCTTTCTTCGTTAGAGTACTTTTTCATGTTTAACCAGGGATTAATAACTATGTCATTATTAAAACTTAATAATACATCCACACTATACAAATACAATACACAAATACACACTATACAAATTAATAAATGTATTTGACAGATGGAATGGTATTAAAATAATATTTATTTGAATGACATTTCATATGTAACTAGATGCCAGATAAGTGAATAATATTAAAAACCAAATACAGTACACAGCCACTCACTTCAGAGGGCATGAAGAATAGGATAATGTGAGCTTTTTAAAGAATAACACCAGAAATATTTAAAAAAAATAAACAATAATTTTTTTAAAAGAGTTCAAGCTTGTATCTAACACGATAGGCATGATTTTGAATACTTTCTTTAAAAGTTTTGTACAGTTAAGTTTTTTTACTAATCTTAATGCAAAGTTAATGATTGTGTACTCTTAATAAAATTCTGATTTAAGAGACCTTTAATTTATGAATAATAAATCATACAACAAAGCACTTACTGTCAAAATAACAAATTTTAAATTTTTAAAAACTTTCCATCGGAGTATCATGTCATAGGTAACTAGATGTCAGCAAATAAGTGAATATAAAAAACAAATTTAAAATTTCTGGAAAACTATCAGTTATTAGTAACAGGCGTAAACTAATAATGATGATTTTATTGTATAAAATTATTAAGGGCATTTGCACTTCTAGCGGACTATTGTCGATAATACCAAAAGCTGACAAGGCATACCCTTTGATAAATATAAATTGGGAAATATCCCTTTGTATGTTTAAAAAAGAGATATATAACCACCTAAAAGGCTATGAAGTGTAACTAACCACGTATGTGGAGTTTTGTCATCTTTTCGTTAATTGAATATTTTACTTCTGTTTATGTTTATAGGAGGATTGTACATATATTTTTATATTTTTATATTTTATCTTCATTAATTTTGAAATTGTATATACAGGGTGTCCCACGACGAGTGAAAACTATCTGTATATGGCAAAATACTCATAGTAAAATCACGAAAATTTCTACGTTTGGGTTTTCGGATACGATCTTTTCAACTAAAATATTTTCAAAGATGGCCGACTTCCGTTTCTACCGGAAGTCAACTGTAACTTTGTTATTTTAAATGGAACACCCTGTATATTAATACATTTTTGAAATCTACGTGATATTTTAGTATACTTTTGACCAAAAACTTTTTTCGAAAAATGCACACTTTTTGAGTTATTAATTTTTTTGTAGAAAATTTGACCGTTGAATACCCTCATAAATTATTTTTTTACGAGAGGACCCTTGAAGATATGAAAATGGTTTCTCTTCGGGTGCCTTAAGCAAGGTCAAACGTATTCGAATCTATGTTGGAAAATTTTTCATTTTATATAGGGTGTGTATAAAAAGTGCTCAAAGTTTAGCTTCATAAATATCAAATTTCTTCATTTTTTTAAATAGAGCCACCCTGTTTTTTCTATTTTAATGCATTCAGGAGAAAAAAATAAGGCAAGTTCATGTATACTTTCCTATACTTAAACCTTACCGTTATCCAGATATTAAATGTTTTCTGTAAATTTAGAGATGGAGGTGTGGTCTAAATTTTTCATGTATACTTTTAGTAATAAATGACACTTATTTAACTGACATTACTTAATTGTTGATACTTTCGAAAATCGTTAAAATGGCTCGTTCCCAATTTAATAACGAAGATTATGTAAATTTGCTTTTAATACATGGTGAATGTGAAAAAGTTGTTACAAGAACATGTACTTTATTTGCTGCAAGATATCCAGATAGACCGCGACCAAACTCGCATACTGTTAAAAGAATCCTCAACAATTTAAAGCTATACGGTTCATTTGAAGCAAAAGTAAATCGAATTAAACCAGTTATTGACAATAATAATGCCGAAATTAATGTTGCTTATTTTACTGCTTATCCAGAAGCATCAATACGCGTTGCCGTAAGAGATCTTGGAGTAAGCAAATCGTTGATTCACCGTATTTTACGAAAACATAAAATGCATCCCTATTCGTACAATTTGTGTCAAAATTTAAAACCAACCGATTTTACTAAACGAATAGACTTTGCTGAGTTTTTACTAACAAAATGCCAGGAAGACGACGATTTTTTAAAAAACATAATTTGGTGCGAGGAATCGAAATTCACGAAAAATGGATTATTTAATAGACACAATTCCCATTATTGGAGTCAAGATAATCTTCATTTAACCAAAGAACGTGCTTTTCAAGATCGGTGGCAGTTCAATGTCTTTTGTGCTATTAGAAATAATCAAATAATAGCACTTCATTTTTACGATGGGAATTTGAATGGTTAGGAAACACAATCAATTAATTTATTCCTAATTAATTATGTAAAAAACACTGTTTTTGTATTTTTTAATGTTTTTTGTTGTATTTTTAGGTGAAAGATATCTATCTTGATATTTTAAGAAATTTGAAACAAAATTATTTAGACCGCTTGCCACCAGACGAATTAGGCAAACTTTTTTTTATTCATGACGGTGCTCCTGCTCACAGTTCAATTGTCATAAACACATTTTTAGAAGAGCAATTTGAAGACAGGTGGTTAGCAAATAATGGTCCTTTTCGCTGGCCCCCTCGTTCTCCCGACATGACGCCTTTAGATTTTTTTATATGGGGTCACATAAAACAAGAGGTTTACTCACAAGCCTTAACATCTAAAGAAGATTGTGAGCTAAGAGTTCGAAATTCCTTCAATTCTCTTTCTGAGATGATGATCAGCCGTGCGACGAATGAAGGCATACTGAGAAGGGTTGAAAAATGCATTGAAGTTCAAGGTAGCAATTTTGAACATTTACTTTGAAACATAAGACTATTTTTCTTTGACTTTTAATTTTCCATAAAATTTGGTAGCATATCTTATTATTGTCACAAATGGTTTAATTCGATTTACTTTTGCTTAAAATTAACCGACTAGCTTCAAATTGTTAAGTATTCTTTTAACAATGTGCGATTTCGGTCGCGGTCAATTTGGATATCTTACTGCAGGTTGTAAAACCTGTTTGAACTCTAATAAATAAATAAATATAGGCAACCCTAATACCAACTGAAATATAATAAATTCCCACGTTTAACTGACCCAACACATTTAAATTAAGCCAGAAATTTATGTATCAAATGGTTAGTGTTATACTGTCATATTAAAAACACCCTGTATATTATAGCATACCAGTAAATATTGGAAACAGAATATTAAAAGCTTTTAGTGAGATAGTGTAAAGCAAATGTGGTTATTCGGGTCTACAAATTATGTAAAATAGATTTATCCTGGCAACTGAACTAGATAGGTATAGGAAAATGTTAATGAACTTACATTATTTTTAATAGTACAATTGAAAAATGTGATAAAATACAGGGTGTTGCATTTAAAGGAACCTAACTTTGATACGGCACGCTTTTTTGGAGCACCCTGTATATTCCAAAATATTTTTAACTTATAGTCCTAAGTAATCTACTTAATTCAACGTCTAATTTTTTCTAATTTTATTTGCCGTTAAGACGCCAGAGAATAGTTCATTCATAGTGCCCCACCCTGTATAAACTTTTAACATTATTTTTGCTTCAACAGGCAAACATTTTCGGCTACTGCATCAAACCGCTTTTGCACTGGACATCTTAAAACACACTATCACTGCAGAACTTAATAATTCGAAATATATCAAAATAAAGATTTCTTTTATATGTTCCCATTGTATAAAGATAGGTATATACAATGCCATCAGGTACAAATTGCCATTATTGTCGGTACTTTTAGACCACCTGCAAATAATACATTGGAATAAATTAAAGTATTTATAATAAGAAGGACACAAAAGTCTTATAAAATTTTCAGGTAATAATTTATTATTCCCAAAAACAAAATAAATAGGACCCTGTCACGGATAATACTTTTATGGCTTTATTGCATGTCATTATCCCATCTCAGGTCAGGTCAGTCTCTTAGATCGTGAAAAGAACTATACTAAGTCAGTTTTTTAAATATATCTCAGAAAAATCGGTACCTACAAACTTCAAACTTGTACATTGTATAAACCTGCAGTGATAAATTGTTTACTGCAAACACCCTTGGGGTTTTTATTGCCATAACTAGCGATCAACGTGAGAGGAGCGACGGGTGAATTTAATAAAATTTTTTGTGTATCAGTTTTTCCACAAATTTTATATTGGGTTCAAAAACTTAGGTATTTTCCAAAAAAAGTGCTTGTACTTATCTAAATTCGTTATTATGCTCCGTTTTTAAGAAAAATCAATTTTCATTCTTTGTATCTTTGGTATTCAATATCAAAATGTGATAACTGAACGATCTTAACAATAGAGGTACATAGTTGGTTTTGACAAATTACATCAAGTCAAATTGTTTGGAAGTTTAACAGTTATTGTAACCGTTGCTGCGCGAAAAAGGAAAAATATTTATTCCCAAGCAGAATATGCTGATAAGCATTTAATCTATGGTATGGTGGAATGTGACGCTCGTGCAGCCGAACTAATGATACGTGGAACGATTTCCTAACAAGCGACATCCCAATCGATCATACGATCGATCACCAACGCCTAATAGAAACTGGCTCATGAGTAGCTGAAAGTACTGAAACTGGTAGGCACACGGATGTTACAGAGAAGAAATAGAACAGAATCCGGAATTAGTACTAGAAAAATTGACGCAATGTATCCTGAAATTTATAAATTCTCCACATAGAATATTATTCAAGAGAAAACCTATATTCGTTTTACTTTCAAAAAGTTCATATATATATTGTAACGTGCTTTCCATCCTATGCGTGGCTCCTGCTACACGAACACGTCAGTATGTACATCCTTGGTGTTAAATTTCGGTTCAAATCTCGGGCGCCAGATTTTCAACGTGGTTACGGAAAATTCCAAGGGGACTTGATAAATTTACCTTAATTTATTATTTACAATACGGACGAGCTAAATATCGGTTCTCTAGTTAAAGATTACGGTTAAGAACGAAAAGGAAACAGGAATTCAAACCTTTAGTTTATTAATGCGGAGTGATGGATTTTATTAGTAATTCTACTGACAGGGCTAGTCCCTGTAGAATTACAAATGAACGGGGAAAAGAAAGTGACGGACGTAGCGGTCAGGTTGGCAAATACGGTCCGAATCGGCCGTGTAGTCAAATTTAAATTGAAACCGGCGAAATACGATTCAAACAAAAAAATATAAAAAAAGTTCCAAGAGACTGGGAAAGAACGGTTTAAATCTGCCGGGAAATCAAACAAATTATGGCTAGTCCACTTCCAAGACTGATTAACCCTTGAATTTAAAAAAAACCGGCGAAATATTGTTCAAACAAAAAAAAATATAAGAAAAGTTCCACGAGACTGGGAGAGAACGACTTAATCTGCCGGGAAATCAAACAAATTATGGCTAGGCCACTTTTTAAATTAAAACCGACGAAATACTATTCCGGGAAAATAAGGAATTTTATTTAAAAATGTACACGAGTTTTGACACACACAGTAAGAATAAATAATCGAAATAATAATTAAAGTGCTCCGATTCACATAAACACTAATGGTATATTAACGACCTGCGGAGGAACATAAAATCTAAAATTCAGTAGGGAACCGGAGAATAATCAACAATTTATCAAGCACTGTAATGAAAAACCAATTTTGTTTAAAAAAATCACTTTTTATTTTCAGTAAGTAGTGTTTTTTTACAAACCAGACGTAGGAAAAAAAATTTACTTACAGATAAAAACAATTAGAAAAATTTTCAAGACAAATCAATCTGTTAAACGGAGGTCTACTACTACTACTTAATCAGGCGAACCTTGGCCAAGACAAACTCAAGCCAAGGTTCCGGCACTAAGGCCACTGGCGGGCCCATTGTGCCATTCCTGCTACTTATACATCCATGAAGCCGAGTCCCTCGATGAAGGACTCAATCCTCTTTAGTGGATACCTGCTTATGTCCCCAGAGGCCATAACAGGGACTCCGAAGACTCGCCTGCGTAGCACAGCCCAATGTGGACATACGAGGAGAACATGGTCCGACGTTTCGTCAGCCATGCCGCAACCACTGCATAGGGGGCTTTCCTCTAAAGTTTAGAGTCTAAACCTAGGTTAGAGAGGTGTTTCCTCAGACAGCAGTGCCTTGTTAAGAGTCCTGCTATCTTCTTTAACCTGCTCCTTGGTAGTTCTAGAGCAGTTCTAGCATGTCCATCAGTCCATCCTCTCAATAGGAGCTTGCACTGACTGAGACCTTGTAGAGCCCTCCAGTGAGCAAGGTTTCTCAACCAGTTCCTCGTCTCTTTACGGATTGTTTGTTTTGTGAGGCCCAAGGTCGGCCCCGGGCCGTTAAAGGGAGTAGCCGCCCCTTCCACAGTCAGGGCGTCCGCCCCTTCGTTGCCTTCAAAACCAGAGTGGGCCGAAATCCATTCTAGCCACACTGTATTCCGCCTTGCTAGGTCAGCAAGGCGTTCACGACATTCAGCAGCAAGCCCTGAGTTGATGGTATATCCACTCAGTGCCTTAATTGCCGCCTGACTGTCGGTGTATATGTTATGCGTCGGTCCGTATAACCTGTGTCTAGGTTTATCTGCGCACATCCCAAGATAGCGTATACCTCAGCCTGATATGCAGACACACCCTTACCCAATGGAACACATACTTGTGTCCTTGGGTTCCTGGAGTAAATTCCAGCCCCTGCCCCATCGCTGGAGCATGAACCATCTGTGTACCAGACGATCCCATGAGGCTGTGAATTTCCCTCCCTTTCCCAGAATTCTCTATTCTGGATCTTCACCCTATAGGGGGTTACGAATGAGTACCTGCGCAGGCAGACATCAGCCGCTTGATCCAGGTCAGGGATATCTCCCAGAAGCCTGAGCTTATTGACGTGCTTGCACCCTTCCTCGTTTCGCACATATCCCAAACTTTTCAAGCGTAGGAGTGTCCTCCCAGCCTCAGCCTCAATCACATGGTGAAGAGGCCGAAGTCCAAGAATCATCTCCAACGCAGCAGTTGGTGTAGTTCTCATGCAGCCAGTTGCCCCCAAACCGACCACCCTTTGAAGGCGTGCCAGTTGCGACCTAGCCGTGGCCAGGGTTACCCTCGGCCACCAGACCAGAGCCGCGTATGTAAGCATCGGCAGCAAGATCACTTTATAGAACCACAAGATCGTCTTGGGGGTTAGTCCCCATTTCGGACCAATTGCTCTCCTACAGGCCCAGTACGTGCTAGTCACCTTGACCAGGAGACTATCAAGCCAAGAGCACTGTCAGGAGACTCCGTTAAGATTCGACGTAGCCTTGACATTTGAGGTACCGGAACGATATCCTCGCAGAAGGCCCGCCAAACATCTTTACGAGCCAGCCTAACACCGCCCTTATATTCATTTCGTTTCTGGCGGTATATTTCCCAGTCCAGATCCGACTTTGTCTTCCTAGCCCTATTAAATAGGCGCCGGGTTTGCTTCCGCAGCGAATCCAAAGAGTTGTTCCACCACCTGTGGCCCGTACCCCCTTTCCTCGTCGAGACTATACTTGAGACCAGCTCGGCTACGGCCCAATCAAACTCATCTTTATGGTTATGTGACTCTTAGAGAATCCATCGAGCCTCCTCGTGAGATCCAGTTTATACCGTTCCCAGTTGGTAGTCCTAGGGTCCCTATACTTTACCGCTTGTTCTTCAACATCAGCATTGTATCTGAAACATATATAGCTGTGATCCGACAATGTCGGATCATCATTAACATGCCAGTCCTTTACCATACTAACCACGGTACTTGACGCAAGCGTCAATCCTATTCCGGAATGTCGGCGTCGTCCCTCGGTTGAGTAGTTGAAGATCCGTGGTGCCCCCCTAAATATTTGAATTATTTATTTTTAAAGTGAACATATAACTAAATATTCTGTGAATGTTTCAAGCATCTTACCTGTTGCCACTATCAATATCGAGCAAAAACGAGCTAAAAATCACGTTTTTTGTATGGAAGCCCCCCAAAAGATTCATTTTATTCTCTGTTATTAGTATTTGTTATTATAGCGAAAACAGAAATACATTCCCTGTGAAAATTTCAACTGTCCAACTATTACGGTTCATGAGATACAGCCGTTTTTTACCCATTGGGTACGGAACCATAACATAAAATTTACAAATTTTAAAAAATGATTGTTCTATGCAATTTCTGATGCCTACCTGTAAATATGAGCTCTCTCACTGTAGCTATACTATTTTTATTATATTATGTTTGTAAGATTGAAAAGAAATGAATGATAAAACTCAAGTAATAATACACCACTACAGAGATAAAATAATCAAATTCCTTAAACCCTTTTACCTTTCAAAACCCCAAACTGGTCCTGCCTGCATTTTTAACCTTGGTCGTATATATTTTATAAAGATGATATAAGCAAAACTACATACTCTTGTTCGAAAGTAAAGTGACATCTTCGTTAAGGAGTCTTGTATAATAATAGTATATTATTAAACGAGCAATTTATGTTAGCCATTCTTCATGCAGGGTGACGTTTGCGTCCCAAGCCGTAGGCGAGGGGCGCAAGTCACCCGAGTGAATAATGGCCATAAATTGCGAGTAGAATACTATATATATATATATAAAAGTCAAGTAAATAATGCGAGTGTAGAACGGAAAGTAATAATTTGGTATTTTGTATTATTGACAATTCTAACGTCAAAATTAATAAATTTCTGGAGTAGGTACGTCAGATAATGTGAGATAGAGATAGAGATGGGCGATACTGTGTAAATTATCGATACACCGTACAGTTATAAATATAGTATTTAAAATAACAATATTAGAAAATATCGTTATGAAGTATCAATACTAAAAATTTTGATATTTTATCCATACGATATATTTCAAAAAGAAATTTCCTAAACAAAATACGCAGATTTAATAGTTTATTTTATATTGTACCCTCATCTCTATTGACCTATATGTACCTGAATGTTGTGAGTGTTGAGTTGACATGGCATGTTATTTAAATGCAAAAGCGTGAATTATGGACCATAATTCACTGTAGTAGATATATATAGGTTCCATATACCTTTTGTTATGGGGTAAAATATTAACTTGTTATTAAGTGGTCGTGGACAAATACAATATAATGTTAGAAATATGGAATATATACATGGTCTGTTTCAATTTTGCTCACCAATAAATATTTCCGATCCAAATCTTTGCAAATGTTTTATAAATATATATTTCCTACATGTATGTATGTATTTTGGGGTAACATTCACTGAGACCTAAAAGATCTATTGTGCCCCCTTACTTCTACTTAGTTTCTGAGGAAAGTCTCAGAGACTAGTAGCTCCTTTAGTTCTATTTCCCGGAGGAATTTTGGGATATCTGCAGGCCTCAACTTAGGTAACTCTCCCTCTTCTATCCGGTAGTCTCCCAGGTACTGTGCCCTAGGATTCTGAAATACTGTGCAGTTCGCAAGTATGTGGATTGAGGTTTCTTCTTCCATTCCACAAAATCTACAATCTTCTTCCTCCACTATTTTGAGCTTTTTAAGGTGCCCATTCAGGCGACAATGTCCCGTTAGGATTCCTGTTAAAACTCTTAGTGCAGTTTTGCTTTGACTTTTGCATTCATTTGATCTCAACAGGTTGTAGTCACCCAGAAGAATCTTTGATTGCCTAAGCCCTACTAGATCTTCCCAATTGTCAGATCTTCTCTTTTCTTCGGCTTTACCTATTTCTTCCAATATTACATTGGAGCTGATTCCGCAAAAGGGTTCCGGCCCCCAAAAGGGTATTTCAGTCCCCCTCTTCCCTAGTTCATCTGCTATTTCGTTTCCTTCTATTCCAGTGTATCCTGGAATCTACAGTAAGGTGACTATATTGTTCTCGCCTAGTTCATTAAATTTGCCTAGGCATTCCCACATCATTTTGGAACTGATTACACAAGAACTCAGCGCTTTAATGGCTGCTTGACTATCAGACATTATGATAATCCTTTGCCTTCTATATCCTTTGTCAATATTGAACTGGGCACACTTTCTTATTGCGTGAATTTCCGCTTGAAAGATACTTGGGGTTTTTCCCAAGCTTTCAGAGTGTTTGGTGCCGGGCCCGTACACTCCTATGTTCCTTCTATTGCTTTTGAGCCGTCTGTGTACCATTGAATGGCATTCTTTCCAAGTCTGGAAATGGTATTTGGATCCCATTCCTTCTTGTTGCTTAATTTCGTAACGAATTTTTTTGAAAAATTATACTTTTTCATCATACCATCCTGTGGCATGTCCCAGGTTGTCCGATTTCTAAGAAGTGAAGAGATGGTTTTTATTTTAATGATTCCCTCTCTACTTAGTCTGTATCTTGTTCTTTCTGCAACACTCTCAATCACCATATGTAATAGTGTGAGGTTGAGAATCACTTCCATTGCTGCCGTTGGGCATGCACTCATTGCTCCTGTTATGCATATACAGGTTAGTCTTTGAATTTTGGAGAGGTTTTCTCTCGTCGTCAAGAGGCTAGTTCTACTACTCCACGCAATGGCTCCATAAGTGATGATGGGTCTCACTATGGCAGTGTACATCCAGCTCAGGATTTTTGGGTCACAACCCCAGTTTCTCCCTGTAAGATTCCTGCACACCACCAGAGCCATTTTTGCTTTGTATGTAATCTCCTTCTCGTGTTTGTTCCACAGGAGTTTGCTGTCTAGAGTCAAACCTAGATACTTGACTTTTTGTCTCCATTCAACGTCGTTCCCATCAAGTTTAATGGTTTTGAGGTTGAGTTTTCTTTTCTTAGTGAAGGCTAATAAGATGGTTTTGGTGGGGTTGATTCTGAGTCCCACTTGCCTACACCAGCTATTTGTATAATTCAGACCCTTTTGTACGATGTCACAAAGGGTGTTTCCAAATTTTCCCCTGGCTGTTATAACAATATCATCGGCATATCCTTGGCAGGATATTCCGAGGTCTGTCAAACCACACAGGAGTTCGTCAACCGTTAGACTCCAGATGGAGACAATGTCTTTGCTCGTTCTTGTCTCCGCTACTCTAGTGGTGAGCAAATCCGACATCCATTTGGATGTTGTGCTGTCTACACCTCTTCTATTTAATGCTCTCTTGACAGCTTCATGTGGAGTGTTGTCAAAAACTCTTTCTATGTCCAAAAATGCACATACTACAGTTTCTTGGTTGTCTAAGGCACCTCGGATATCCTCCGTCAGTTGTACCAGTGCAGTCTACGTAGATCTGCCTGCCCGGTAAGCGTGCTGATACGGGTAGAGAGGTAGTCTCTTTAGGATTTCCGTTCTAATATAGTTGTCAATAGCTTTTTCCATCGTTTTAAGCACAAACGATGTTAGGCTAATTGGTCTGAAGGATTTGGGGTTTTCCAGCTTTTGGAATGAAGGTTACTATTGCCCTACTCCATGATTCTGGTATATAACCCAGTTCCAAGCTACTTCGACTTATTCTAACCAAATGTGGTAGAATTTCGTCTTGTCCTTGCTGGAACAATGCTGGGAAAATCCCATCTGCTCCAGGTGTTTTGAAAGGTGAAAAGGTGTTCATAGCCCATTCCAACCTATCGTTACTACAAATGTGCTTGGCCATTGTAGTACTTTCTCTCGAAGGCCTATTATGACCTTCTAGAGGAGTATCTCCTCTGTTTGGAGTACTTCCAGGAAAATGAGTTTCTAGTAAGAGTCGCACTCTTTCCTCCTCATTTTCGGTATATTTACCGTCTGGCATCCTCAAAGCCATATCTGTGTTGCAAATGTTTTATAAATATATATTTCCTACATATTTCAACACGTAACTCCCAGTGTTTTTACCAAAAAAGATAGGTAAATTACTAATTTTTCCACGTTACTGGATTTAAAACCACGTATTTGTTTGGTAATATTTAATATTATATCTGAAAAAGGATGTCGCATTCAAATAATCATTCAGAAAGTGGAAATATGCATGAAAATTTAATTCAAACAGAATATTTCCCATATATTTAGCATTGTAAAATACCGATCCAGATTCCCACATGATGTCACGCGCTGGCGGCTATCTGTGCGAGATTGCGAGAACATACCGTTGTAAGTGTATAGTTGTGAGTAAAATTAGTTTGCACCGTTTCACAATTTTTTGGCGAGACTAAGAAATCTGTAAGCAGAAGCAGAAGCAGAAGCAGAAGCAGAAGCATAACTGGTTTCAGACCAATTTTTCATTATTGCAAGATCCCAACGCACTAGCGATTTATGTACTCTCTTTTTCCGATGAATAGCAGTTTTACCGATAACTGTAATAATGGATTTTTTGGAAACTTTTGTCAATTATGTATTCTTTCAGCAGCTCCATGCTTTGACCCATTATTCTCTTGTTTCAGTTGACTGTACATATTTTGCGTAGATAGCAACTAGAACATACCAAATTTCTTTCTATCTATTGTCTCAAATTCCTACTCTCCACGTTCAGAAATATCAAAACCTTTGGAAAAAAATTTTAACAACAAAATATTCATGTTTTATACATCCAACAATCAAACAACTTATATTGACCAATTATATTCACTGCGACATGGACTCAAGCTGAATAAATAATATAAACGTTGACATTGTTCATCTTGGCATAAAATAATATGTCTGTTTACTCTTCTAGCATATTCATAGTTCGGAGCCTATAACAATATCTTCCTTTTCGAATGGTCTCCAAAAAGCCATAATTTTAATTATTACCAACAAAATAGTTTTAGACAATAAAACAAAATTTCAATCACAGCAACATCTTAGAACATAATATCTTGTAAATAACAGAAATGAACTAGACCCACCCTGGGATATTAACACTCCATGTGGACTAACAGTACGAGTACATTTTCCATGGACCATTTCACAGACATTGCACCAATGAGAATCAATTGTTCGCTTGTGAGTAGGTCAAGACTAGAAATGATTTATGGCTTTTTTATCTTTTCGGCTTTTTAATCCTCAAAGAGACCTTGCCGCATACTGTTATGTGAAACAGTGCAAACTAATTCTACTCACAACTATACCGTGGATTTTTATACCTTTTAGAACCTTGCCGAAGCTGTAAAAATATATTTTTTTAGAAACTCCACGGATGGAAAAGGGATTTTCAAACCAGAGTGTGGTGAAGACGAAAGAGAATCATGGGATAGTAAGCTCACATTTTTATTGGCCACTATTGGTTATGCTGTTGGACTTGGTAACGTTTGGAGGTTTCCATATTTGGCACAAAAAAATGGTGGTGGTGCTTTTTTAATACCGTACTTTGTCATGCTGGCTATTGAAGGAATACCGATTTTTTACTTGGAATTGGCTATTGGACAGAGATTAAGAAAAGGTGCAATTGGTGTTTGGAATCAAGTTTCGCCTTTTTTGTCAGGTAACCTGCTATTTTGTATATATTTGATTATAAATTATGTAGGATATTAAAAGTAACGGTACTAGGACAGCTCTGACTATTGGCGGAGGCTCTAACATGGTAAAATCCATAAGAAAACAGCAAAAAAACCTAATGTTCTTTCTGGCAAAATTGGATTAAAAGGTGGTGGGGGTAAATCACGTTTGATCAGCGCATGCGCTACGTCACTGTCACCAGTCCAATGTAAAATGTATTCTCCCAAGGTACACCCCCCAAATTCGATATTGTGTCGTCGTCATAAACTGTGAAAAAAGGTATTAAAAAAAAATTCGCTGGCTGTGTGACGTGATCCAGTCTGAGGTGACATATCGTTGACCTTAACGTCCAGTTAACATTTTTTAACATATACAGAGCATAAATGCTAAATAAAAAAAAGTAAATGTACATAAACAATATGACAATTTAAATACTAAAAGAAATTTAATATCTGAACGTTTAATTTGGCCTATTCCACTACGACCATGATCTATTGTGGTCCTTTGAATCCAGATTCTATTATTCAGTCCGACTCTTTTTATGTAGCCAATCTGTCCCGAGACAAACCTTATATTTAGTTTCTTGTCGGTGGCTTCTCACACCTAGAACAAGAAACACGTTCGTCAGGCAATCGCACTTGGATTTGCTCTGCAATTTCCATCTCAAGGTGACAGAATTTCCATATGGCATGGTCTGTCAACCCCATAAACTTTTCGTACCTACTGAAACTTAGAAAAAATCCGAATAATAATCAGTTCTGGAATCAAAACTGGAATACCTGAAATATGAAAAAAATTGAAACACTCATTAAGATAGCAACGACAAGCTATTTTACGAGTTCATGTATCAGTGATTGCCAAGATGGCAATTGAATGGTATGTTCTATTAAAAATGACTTAGACTATGCAAAGTCATGGAAATGGGTTATAGAGGCCAAAAGATCCTTATACTCTCAGATACGTCACCAGATCAGATCTAGAATGCTGGGACTGCCTACAAAAACTTTTAACACTAGCAAACCATAATAGAATGTTTCTTAAGTGGGTCCTGGAGCACAAGAGTACTGTAGACAATGAAACGGCAGACATCCTAGCAAAGCTATGCTGAAACTGCATTCACGGGTTCTGAACCAGTATTTGGAATATCAAAAACTGCTGAATGTAGTTGTAGGGACCTGAGGGTTCTATAGCCCCCGCCTCGCCTATTTCATCATATCTTGTGACTTAGGATATTTTTCAAAATAATTCATCAAAACTATTCATTCATCAACTATCTTTCGAGTTTTTCCAGGATTTCTAGTTCCTTAAGTGGGCCCGCCGTTTTTTAGTCCTGGTCCTTGGGAGAGTTAAATCCTACAAATTGATAAAGTTTTACTTTAGAATGGCTAATGCGACATAGACACAGCATGCTTATAAATTTTGTGGAAATTTATAGAAATGTGCCATAAAAATAGAATATGCTTAAGACGAAAAAAGTAACAGGCAAAATGGCTATTTGTTATTTAATAAAGTTAGATTTTTTATATTTTCCTATACAGGGTGTCCCAGAATTTTTTAGACAGGCTATAACTCTAAAACGGCTAACGATAACTTCATAAAATTTGGTAGGCAGCAATTGGACAGATTTTACAATATTGCGAATCCCTCATGACGTCAGCGAAATCATCAGCGTAGCTATGACGTCATGTCATTATAAAATATCAAATGCAAAGGTGGTCGTGTGACTGCTCATATTAAAGGTCTTTTTATTCTGAATTCAACCATGTAATACACTTAGTATGTTAAAAGTTATTAGTTGTGTATTTTCGATCAAAAGGAGTTTAACAAAATAAATAAAAAAGTTTAATAAACAAATTTAATCACATGAAAATCAAGGCAATAATACCATTATTCTACAATCTCGATTTCAAACAATGTTTGGTGTGGGGTATTTAATGGAAGGTTGACAGGGCCATACTTTTATGATGGAACATTAACTGGTGAACGTTACTTGATGTTTCTGCAAAATGAGTTACCAGATTCATTGGAGGATATTCCATTAAATGAAAGAATAGAAATGATGTGGCAACAAGATGGTGCTGCTCCACATAATTATGGTAGGGTAACGCAGTTTTTGAAGAATAGATTTCCTTCATTTTGGATCGGTAATGCAGGACCATGTCTATGGCCAGCGCGATCACCAGACCTATCAACCCTCGATTTTTTTTTTTGGGTTATTTAAAGGATATTGTATACTTAAATCCAGCACGCGATGTTGATGATTTAAAAAATAAAATAAAAGAAGCATGTGGAGCTGTTACTCCGGAAATGATAAGAGCGGCATGTACGCGTGAACTATTGAGAAGGTTTGAGGCTTGTGTTGAAGCGGAAGGGGGGCATTTTAAGCACTTTATTGAAAATTAGTTGTAGAATAATGGTATAATTGCCTTGATTTTCATGTGATTAAATTTGTTTATTGAACTTTTTTATTTATTTTGTTAAACTCCTTTTGATCGAAAATACACAGCTAATAAATTTTAACATACTAAGTGTATTACATGGTTGAATTCAGAATAAAAATACCTTTAATATGAGCAGTCACACGACCACCTTTGCATTTGATATTTTATAATGACATGACGTCATAGCTACGCTGATGATTTCGCTGACGTAATGAGGAATTCGCAATATTGTAAAATCTGTCCAATTGCTGCATACCAAATTTTATGAAGTTATCTTAAGCCGTTTTAGAGTTATAGAGCCTGTCTAAAAAATTCTGGGACACCCTGTATATAATAATTTTGTTAGGTATTGGTATCAGCAGCGCTGTAGTTTCATTCAACGTTGCACTCTACTACAACACTATAATTGCTTGGTGTCTTTTCTACTTCGTGCAAAGTTTTCAGTCAGAATTACCCTGGGCGAGTTGTCCAAATGTTTATTTTCCAAATGGTTCCTACTCTGTAGAACCTGAATGTGAAGTAAGTACAACAATTTTGTAATTTTTATTTTATTTACATATCTATATATCCTCCTTAATAACCTCCACACCACGCTATTAAAATATTTTCCTTCTAACATGAATACCAGATTTTCAATTATTCCATACTATCCCTGTTCTCCCACATAGCACACCTTGATGCCAAGCTGTCACAAAATGTAGCGTTCCACTCCCTAAGCTTAACAAGGAAGAAACTAGCCGCGATCTAGTGAGAATATCTTGCTCAGAACTACTGAATAGAAGAGCCAATTGAGTTAGTTCGAAGTGCGTGAAAATTATTGTTTTCGCACAACGCTGCCAGAGCTTGAAAAAGCCCATAACAAATTTGGAAAAGTGTTCATCTTTTAATATTCATAAATTGAAAAAATAATGTTAATATTCACAATCCAATAAAACAAACACATTAAAGAATTAACGTTTAATCACATTGTTAATATTGTTAATGATAAAAAGTCCATTTTCTAGTTATTATCAGTACATACTTAGCACTTTAGCTTTTTTATAGTTAAACGTGGTAATATCGAAAGTTTTCGACTTCATTCCTTTCACGGCTTCAGATAAACTTGCCAAACTATACTTAACCTTCTCCTTCCAATACCTAGAAGTTCCCCAAACAAAGTTTAATTCTTATATTTTTTATTTATTGAGTTTCTCGAAAAATTTCTGTTCCAAATATATTTTAATGTATGAATAATTGATGCCAATATTCCGAATTGTTTTTTCTTTGAAAAGTGTTTGAACTTTTTTTACTTAATTTTAGGTGAGTAGCCCAACTCAATATTTTTGGTATCGAACGACATTGATGATATCAGAAGACGTAAATACTCCACAAGCATTTAATTGGAAAATAGCTCTTGCCTTATTGGTGGCCTGGATTTTGGTTTATCTGTGCATGATTAAGGGAATAGCTTCGTCTGGCAAAGTGGTTTATGTAACAGCTACGTTTCCCTACCTTGTTTTGATAATATTTTTCTTCCGTGGAATTACTCTAAAAGGTAAAATAGGCTAATTGCTAGAATTTACTGTCATGGTTTTAATTTTTGGTATTGAAAGTGCAAGTCCTGTTGTTAATTTTATTGGACATAGGTATATAATAAAATAACTTCAATTCGCGTCGCATCAACTGCAGTCGCGAGCGGAAAAGTATAGTCGGTGAAGTAGAGCTAGTCTTTTTATTTGATTATTCTGTGAATATAGTTACAAAACGTACGTGATTTATTATTGAGGTTTCAAACTGTAACTGGTTGTTAAATATACGACTTTGAAGGATCAAATCATGTAGACTATATCCATGGCTCAAATACTCGGAGTCTATACTTTATAGACAACAGCCATTGGGTGCATTCACCATTTGATTTACCAATGAAATAGGCAAAGTCGAAAAAAAGAAAAGATCTGACCATTGGAAAGATCTATTATAGTAGGGCTAAGACAATCAAAGACTCTGATGGGTAACTAACAAATGAATGCCTAAGTCAGAGTAAAACTGCACTAAGACTTTAGCAGGGATCCTAACGGGACATTGTCGCCAAAATGGGCACCTAAAAATTCTCAAAATGGAGGAAGAATGTAGATTATGTGGTATGGAAGAAGAGACCTATATCCACATACTTGCGGACTGTACAGCAATTCAGATTTCTAGCCTGCAAGTATCTTAAATATCCTCCGGGAAATAGGTGTGAAGGAGCTACTGTTCTGAAACTTTCCTCAGGAACTAAGCAGAAGAAAGGGGACACAATGGGTCCGTTTTAGGTCTAAGTGAAGGACACCCCAATATACATACATGCTCAACAAAAAACGATAACTTAACAATAATAATCCACACGATAGCTATTATGAACATTTTTCTGTCGCATGACACACGTCATCTATGTGAGTAGCTCGGGAACAACGGTTAATAAGGAATCGCTAGCAACTTGGAAAATACGGCGAGCAACGAACGACGAGAGTTTATAAATCCAACTTGAAACTTCCTAAAAAAAATCGACAAAATAGTTATTTATCTAGTGCGCGAAATGCTACTTTGGTGATCAAGAATTGAATTTTTTAACGAGGCGAAGCCGAGTTAGAGAATTATTCGAGACCACCAAAGTAGTTCGCGCACGAGATGCAAATAATATTTTTTTACAAACGTCAAAACCTATCTTTTAAAAATATTATAAATAAGTAAAATGCCTAATTATAGAAAATAGTGTTGAGTTGGATTAAAATGTCTGTCTTGATCAAATTTTCACTGGTTGTACGATTAATGTTAATATTGTAAATAAAGTTATTATAAAATTCTATCATTATTTTAAAAGTATTCAATTGTTATTCATTTAAAAATAAATAATAATTTGGAGTTTTGCTTCATTTTTTCAAAGATTGAAATACAAAAGTCTTATAAATTTACATGCAGTGTGCGAAATACTTTGCACACGGTATCACGGTAACGTAAGAATCCGAAAAAAAGTGTCCTTCGCATATTGTTGTCAATGCGCAAACCTTGCCATTTTTTGACGTTTGTAGAGAAATGATTATATATCACGAAAAAGTAACCATGCTACTGGCAGATAATGTAGTTTTTAAGTGTTTCTACAAAAATCAACAGAAATTTACCTAAGAATTTTCTACCAGTTAATTTTAGACAATCAGATGCCTGCATTTTGTCATGTTGCTATGACAATAACATAGTTTGCTCGGAAATTTCCCTGCGTAGAGGGAAATTAATAAGTGGAAATTTCCGACAGCTGTCATAAACACAGTGGCGTAAAATATTTTTGATAGATATTTATTTATAACTATAATTATAGGTACATGTTATTATCTGTTACAAATTTCAAATGTATAAGAAATTCCTTTTCCACGTCTTTTCTCCTCAATGGCGAGTAAGGTAAAGACAAAACGCGACTACAAACGACTTTGCTTTTGAACACAAAACACATACCTACTGACTTTGAAACTTGTCATGCAAAACGTCAAAAAACTCGTCATCATGGCCATTTTATGCAACACTCATTGGTTGAAAATACACAAAATGTAACTTTTTGTGTAATTTCAACCGATGATATCAAATCCGCAAAAAAATTATTCGCAATTCGCTGTTGTGACACAAAGCCTTAACAACGGCCTACTATGATGTCCGTTACATGAATAATAATATGTTTCTAAGTATGTCACCAATTTAATTTTTATTTTAAAAAAGTTTTGGTATAAAATTTTCTCACCGAATCTCCCTAGAGCATGAATTAATATTCCGGGAATTTTCCTCAGTTGCGAATTTTTTTTAAGAAAATTCGCACTTCGAGAAAATTTTCGGAAATAATTCGTGCTCTAGGGAGATTATAAGTGAAAATCACTCATATAACTCTGAAATTTTAATTAAACGCAAAAGACTTGAATATTAAACTAAGCTAAAGTGCTCGGTTTGGTGCGCACTAATCCCATATTTTCACACACAAGTATGTATCTCCGTACGGGGATATGGGATACTAGATACTAGATATTCGACAGATTTTTTTTTCAAAGCAGTATGTTTTTTACACAAGAATAGGAAACATACTGACTTTCTTTCACACAATTACCCAACGAGGGCTAAATATTCAAATAAAGTAAAACCCCTTCAGCAAATAAAACAGTGGGTACCAAATGTCTTGCCGTTTTAGGACCAAGATTCATTAATATTATTTCAGGCAGCTATTTTTCCAACATCTCCATTTCTGAACCATGTTATAGGAATAAAATCAAGTCATTTTTATTAAGTAACCAGAGACAACTTATACATAACTTCTTTAACTAAAAAACTAAAAACAATCCAACAAAATTGTATTTCCAATAGAGTATGTATATGTCATTATATAATTATATAATGACATATACATACTCCTATTTATATCATCAACAGATGAAAACTAAAACTAATACGAAAGATCGATCATATGTGTGATCGATTAATGACCTAATTAAAAGAATTATATAGGAAATATAGTATAAATTTATATTATTCTGTTCTCTGGCTATTTAATAAATTCTCTGTGTGTTTATGGTTTAAGTCATTCGATAACTCACAATAACATAATCGGATACAAGTTTGGTATATACATACTTACAGGTTTTAAGGTTTAACGATTTTACTATTTGCGTACACAGAATTGCAGCAAATATCTTGTTCAGGTTACGTTTCGGATAACTTTAGGAACTCGCAATGAACATTTCTTGTTCTGGTTAAATTTGGGATAACTTTAGGAACTCGCAGTGAGAATTTCTTATTCCAGTTACATTCGAGTTAACTTTAGAAACTCGCATTGAGAATTTCTTGTTCTGGTTACATTCGGGATAACTTTAGAAGCTCGCAATAAGAATTTCTCATTCAAGCTACGTTCGAGATAACTTTAGGAACTCGAAATAAGAATTTCTTATTCAAGTTACGTTCGAGATAACTTTAGGAACTCGCAATAAGATGAAACCTGGAAAATGGAATGTGAGCTCTCAGAGATTTCTCCTGGAGACACCAGTGAGAATTTCGCTTAGCTACAGCACATAGCGATCACCGGGACCTCGCAATAAGAGTTCGCATTAGATCCTAATTATAACATCTCAGAGATCTCGTGGAGAGGTCTGTGTTACCTGGGAAGTATATGTGTGTATGTTTGCTTTGATATATATATGTATGTATTTTATTATACCTACCATAATTGAGTATTGAGATTACCATGTTATACATGAATAAATGAATGAGGTATGACACGGTCAGCGAAAGCTTTGTGTTCCTTCTCTTTATTTGTTTGTGTCAGAATATTATGCCAATGTTTTTATTATTTATATTTCTTGTAAATTTTCTTGATACTTGTTAATATTCCATCTAAGAATAAATGCAACGAATTGATTTTAAGGCTAGTATTGGAATTATAGATCTCATTTATTTCAGGTGCTGGTGATGGTATTAAACACTTGTTTACTCCGACTTGGCATACCATTTTGGATCCAGTGGTATGGCTTGAAGCTGGAACACAAATCTTCTTTTCACTCGGACTTGCATTTGGTGGCCTTATAGCATTTTCGTCGTACAATCCTGTAAATAATAATTGTTATAGAGATGCCATTATGGTTTCTTTCACAAACTGTTTTACCTCAATGTTTGCCGGAATAGTAGTATTTTCGATTATTGGGTTCAAAGCTACCATGACGTTTGAAAAATGTTTGGATCAGAGAAATGTAACGTTGACGCAATTTTTTGGAGGTTTATATGATGAAAATAATCTCCCCGAAGCTGGAACTTTGATTAATATCAGTTCAGGCGGTCAAATTATTAGTAAGATTATGCCAGAGCTGCCTGTCTGTGATCTTAAACAGGAATTAGATAAGGTAATGCAAGCTCAACATGCTTTTATACAGACACTGCTTAACCGACACTTTGCTTGGCGTTTTATAAATATAAACGGGAATTCATATACTCCATTCCACTGCTTTTTGCATCTCAGTAACCTGTGAATTAGTTTTATCAAGTTACAGAATAACCTACTCATACATAAGCAACACCTTCGTTCTTATTAGAAACATCATCTAATATTGGTAGTTTTCCAATTACAGCGCATAATGCGACTCGGTGGCGCACAATGCTGAGATGTGCTAATGCTTAATTGGAACCTGTATTAGTTTTCAAGTGCACCGTAGAGTGCACAAGGTTCAGTATTGTGAAAAAAAACATTCATAGACCTAGCAAAATTAGTTTGCACCGTTCCACAATTTTTCGGCAAGGCAAAGAGATCTGTAAGCAAAAGCAGAGCCGGTTTCAGAAAAAATTTTCATTATTGCAAGATCAAAACGCACTAGCGATTTATGTACTATCTTTTTTCGATGAATTGCAGTTTTACCAACAACTGTAATAATGGATTTTTTTGAAACTTCTGTCAATTATGTATTTTTTCAGCAGCTCCATGCTTTGACCCATTATTTTCTTGTTTCAGTTGACTGTACATATTTTGTATCATTTTTTGCGTAGATAGCAACTAGAATATACCAAATTTCTTTCTGTCTATTGTCTCAAATCCCTTCTCTCCACTTTCAGAGATTTCACAACCTTTGGTAAAAAATTTGAACAATAAAATATTCATGTTTTATACCGACAACAATCAAACAATTTATATTCATTCACTGCGACATGTTATCAAGCATAATAAATAAATAAACTTTGACATTGTTTACGTTGGCATAGAATAATACGTCTGTTAACTCTTCTAGTATACCTATTCATTGTTCGGAGCCTACATCAATATCTTCCTCTTCAAATTATCGCCAAAAAGTCATAATTTTAATTATTACCAACAAAACAGTTTTAGTCAATAAAACAAAATCTCAATAACACCAACATCTAAGAACATAATATCTCGTAAATAACAGAAATAAACTAAACTCACCCTGGGACGTTAACACTCCATGTGGACTGACAGTTCGAGTACATTTTTCACAGACCAATCGGAAGTTACATTGCACCAATGAGAATCAATTGTTCGCTTGTGCGTAGGTCAAGACTAGATATGATTCATGGGTTTTCAATCCCCAAAGAGACCTTGTCGCATACTTTTATTTTATTGTGAAACAGTGCAAACTAATTCTACTAACAACTATACACTTTAAACATAATACCAAAAAATAAGAAGTTCACTTAGATTTACTCTTAAATACAATGTAAATATGGTTTTAAGTATTTTCCAAAAATTACTTTGATTATTTCCTTCCTATCAGTTTTGACCAATAGCTATCAAGAATTGGTATGTCAAATATAAATTTCAAGTGGAAAAATTACTTAACTGACAACTTAGCTGTCAGCAGTTTTTCCGGAAAAAAAATGCCAGTTTCACATGTTTGTTCTTATTATTTTAATAAAAAAAAATGTATTAAAATAAAATGTTTATTTAACTCAGGAAATAATCTTACCAAATATCCCTCGTGCATTTAATTATTAATGTGGAAAAATTGGAACACTCGTTTCTAAGTAATCTGTTTTAACAAATATCATTCGCGAAAGGGGAAAAATCCTCGTCTTCGACTCGGGTTTTTAAAACCACTCTCGCTCATGCTATTTGTTGAAACAAATTACTAAGAAACTCGTTTTTCCGAATTTTTCCGGAAAAATTAAATGCACTAGGGATATTACCCCCGAGAATTTTAAAAATTATTTCTACAATAGCCAATACTATTAAAAATACTATATAAACAAAATTATTAACAACGCCAACTGAAAGAAGAAACAAGTCTCATATTTTCTGCTACTTTTAGTGCGCGCATCACCCCAAAGCAGTACTTTTCAAAGTGCTAGATTGTACCGTTGACTGTACGAAGCGTTGTTGTAGTTGGAAAATTCACCATTAGGTGCTGATACACGGTTATTTTATTATTTACACGTTGCTATGTGAAAAGTGCAATTGAACTGTTAGCATAGTTTTAAGAACAAGCGGAAGTTTAAATCTATTTAGATTGCCTGTTGGGGTCTATTCTGTATCTTTTCAGTCACATTCTAGACGACTTTAATAATTTAACGGCCGATACAGTATTTTTCCTAGGATCGCATGAAAATTTCACCAATTAATGTGTAATTAACATTATTAACAAAATGTTACAATTAAAGTCAACAGTTTATTTTAAAAAGTAACAATTACTATTATCAGTAACAAAAATTCAAGTAGGATATAGATGATTAAATTTTCCATTTATTATAAATGTTTGATTGAATTAGTTGACGAAGAGTACGCGGGTTCGATCCTCGACCGCGTCCTAATCACTTTTCAAATGGATCGCTTCAAATTTAGATATTACATAGGTGAATCGAATTAGGCCTAGTTGTACGAAACAACGTTCATCAGTAGATCAACTGAACTGTTAGTCACTGGTGATCTCAGTTCAAAAGAAAACGAGTTGTTCCAACTCATATTGACTTTAGTTCAACTGATCGGCGATGATGTGATTTTTTTCTAATGTTGGTAGTTCTATTAATAGAGAACATGTTATCCTTGGCATGTATTCTACTGAATTATGGCCCTCTATATGGGCTTATTTGTGGCGGTTCTGTGTTTCGTGATTCTATAAAATAACTTCTTTCTTTTTTGCTTGTCTCTGTTGTCATAAACTTGGTTAGGTTAGGATCCTATAAACATATGTATTTCTCTGCTTATAAACGTGGTTGTAAATTGTAAACATAGATTGGGTATAAACATGGAGGACGCCCAAAAATATACAACAACTACAAATTTAACTGCAAGAGAAGAAAATGTGTTGTTAATTTTGGTGAAGAAATATAAGGATTTAATTGAAAATAAAAAAACTTATACAAACACTAACAAACTAAAAGGCGTTGCTTGGATTAACCTAGGGAAAGAATATAATGGTATATGTGCAGAATATCAGTTCTGATAACTTTATGCACAATCCTACTTGCCGTAGATTTATCTACACCACAAAAGTCGCCTGCAACTTGCAAAAAACATCCTGTTGCCAAAAACCTCAATGTTGAAAACACCATATCGTCGGGGGATACAGCATGATTTCTGAAAAAACATTGCAGTAAGAATACAACAAATAAATGATAGTTTCAGTTTTAAAATAATTAGGATGCTTAGAAAGAATATATTCTCTAATCTCATCAATTACAATTTGTACAGCTTGTTTTGGTAACCGAAATCGGAATTTAAAATCCCGATAATACCACTTTGTAAAATGATTTGAGCGTTCTCTATCTTCCTCTGTCTCAATCTCGGATTTTCCATGTTAATAATTAACTCCAAAAAATCTTCATCATCAGTTAATTCTCCCAAAAATCCATTTTATATAATATATATGTAGGTATATAGTTATAGTAGATATTTGCCGAATAATAATGTACAAGGACAGGAATATTGGGGAAGCGACAAAAATTGTCTTTACACTATTTACTATATTAAAATGATGTCAACAAACTGAAGGATCAAGCTTGAACCACCTTTGAACCGACAAGGTATCAGCGTTCAACTGACTGATCTTGTTTATGAACTGTCGATCAACAGTGAACGAGGTTTGTACAACTAAACTTTGTCATTAAACTACAGTCAACATTGAACTGTTGGTGAACTTGAAATGTACAACTGGCCCTTAGAAAGTGATGAAAGTGAAAGTGACATAAACAATAGTAAGAGCGACGTACAAATATCTATTGTTTAAATTAATTTAGTGAATAAATATTTGATTTGTATTTTCATCATGTATTTTTAATTATTGTTTTAATGCTTTCGAAGGGTTTGAATCCCTGTTCTGACATAAATCCGGATTAAGTTGAAAATATTGGAATTCCCACTACCTGCTTCTTTAAGTAAATATCTGCATTCTTATTTCGTATAGACTTGTATTGTTCTAACAGATATTATTAAATATATTATTAAACAGTAATAAATACTATTAATACCTTCATTTACGTCTCCTGAATAATTAAATGATGTTACTTGATATACTTTGATTATTTACCTTACTAATTCACTTTCTCATTTTAACGTCACGCCTCTCGTACGTTTCTCGACATTCATTCCTGTATTTGCCAAACTGTACATTTTTTCTCTGTTTTTGACATAACCTTCCATTGCTTCACAATTTTAGCATTTTACACATGACTAAGGCTAAACTCGAGAGTTAACCCGAGCCAAATGGTGGGGTAGGGTTAACTCTTTACCTGCTTTATAAAACGCTGTACCACCCACTGGTCACCGGGTTAACTCTCGGGGCAGGGGTAACTCGAGTTTAGAAAACCGGGCATTAAAACGTCAAATACCCAAACTAGGCAAATCGCGATTGATTGTTACCCGTAATTTTGATAATTTCCTGTTCATTTATCCCTGCTTTTGCAAGGTGAGAACACTGCTGTGAATTTTGCAGAGGGACTGCTGATTTTAATTTTGTTTGTATCACTACAAACCGTTACAGCAGATTCCTTGAACCAGTTCGAAATATTATTCACGCCAATTGGCATATATTTTACCAACCCACGGAGCATGATTTGTTCCAACTCTTATTTACCGTAAGATAAGACCTGTCAGTTTTAATTTTTTCGATTCGCTAACTCGGTAATTTTTTAAGCTAAGCAACAGAGCAAATATCAAGGTTATTCTTATTGGGTATCGACGGTTTATTGTTTGCACATGTTTGAGATCCGCCATTTTCTGTTTTGGAGATTATCGGCTTATACGACAAGTGACCAAGTAGTATCGTTATTTTTTGCCTCTTTAAAATAATGTACCATACCATGTCTTGCCAATTCATATGACGCGATGAGATAAAACTTGTTTCATAATCCAGACGGTGTATTTTTATAGTAGTACCATTGTAGTACCTATATACTCGATCATTTAAAACAACTTCTGTTTATTCAAAGTTTTCGAACAAAACTTCTTTTTCTCGAGTTCTTTTTGCAGCTCTCAGATTTGAGTTTCAGAGATACAGGGTGTTGAAGTTGGAAAATAGCCACTTTTTAAAAGCATGTATTTCTTATTTTCTTCTATGTATCTAGAATTTTTTCCTGTGATAGTGTTCTAATTACAATAAATATCAGTCCCTTATGGGAGAAAGTTTCATTTGCTACAGGGATACTCAAAAATTAGAAAAACGGAACGTTGACTTGAAATATAATTCAACTTTCAGGAATTTCAATATCTGGCTGGATTTTCTTCTGGTTGGTTTATAATAATTATATATGCAAACATTTTTACAGGGCGAGTCAGAAAGTTGATCGCCCTGTATCCTACATTTAATAAAATTTTATATACTTTGTATTGCATGTTAGTAGGTGACATTAAGTCATTTTGAAATATTTATAATTTATATATAATATACAGGGCTATTCAAAAGATATGTATGGAAGAAAATCCGAGAATCGATTTTTTTTTGGAAATCTCCCTGTAATTAAATATTTCTTCGGTGAATTTCTTTGATACTTCCATATTACCTTTGCTTTGAGTTTGTTGGTCGGATGTAAAAGTTTTGTGAACTTGCTATGATACATAAAAACAAACAAAATAAATATAAGCTGATCTTGATATCGGAAAAAACTAACTGAAGTAACTGAAGGAATTCAAAGGTCTACAATATCTGGACCATGATCTATGTTTTCTGGTACTGTCCTTTCAGCTGCAATAGTTATTTCATTTAGGAGACGAGTAGATGGATATTTCACATTCTGTTCGTATCTGGCTTATCCCAAAACCTATAAAACACTGGCCACATGAGTACATGTACCTACCTAAAGTTCTAGCTCCCGACTTACAAGTACAATAATAGTGAAGTTCCTAAGGTTGATATTCGATATCATCTTCAACAGTGAAAGATATCCACAACATATATATTTACATGAATTATGAAACCTAGAGTAAACTCGCATTCGTAAATTTTCTGCTCCTCCACAATTTCATCGAATTGAAGAATATTTGTTTCTTCTCTTTGAAGTATGTCACGAATATAACTTTTTGCCAAGTTAACATGATAAATTCTCGTCAGCTGTTTCAAATAATGTAAATCCAAACGAGGAAATTCAGGTGCGTGCAAGTGGTTTAATAAAGTCCAATGACCATTCCTAAAATATAGGTTTTCAGCTTGAACTCTTGTTTGCATAATATTAACTTCTTCTAATTGATCTAATATTTCCTGCGCTGTTTGTAAGGTACCAGGCATGGTTATTGGATGATGGAATTTACTTATTAGAGCTCCAGCCATCTAATAACGTTCCTTTATATTAGATCATGGTATAACGGAAACAACATCGAAAATACCGATATACATAATGATATGAAGAAAGTAATGATAGGCTTGTCATCATATTGTCGGGATAAAAAAACTGATCATACCAAGTTGACAAAACTTTTACATCCGACCAACAAACTCAAAGCAAAGGTAATATGAAAGTATCATAGAAATTCACCAAGGAAATATTTAATTACAGGGAGATTTCCAAAAAATAATCGATACTCGGATTTTCTTCCATACATATCTTTTGAATAGCCCTGTATATTATATATATTTCAAAATGACTTAATGTCACCTATTAACATGCAAAGTATATAAAATTTTATTAAATGTAGGATACAGGGCGATCAACTTTCTGACTCGCCCTGTAAAAAATGTTTGCATATATCATTATAATAAACCATACATGAAGCAAATCCAGCCAGATATTGAAATTCCTGAAAGTTAAATTATATTTCATGTCAACGTTCCGTTTTTCTAATTTTTGAGTATCCCAGTAGCAAATGAAACTTTCTCTCATAAGGGACTGATATTTATTGTAATTAGAACACTATCACAGGAAAAAATTCTTGATACATTGAAGAAAATAAGAAATACATGCTTTTAAAAAATGGCTATTTTCCAACTTCAACACCCTGTATCTCTGAAACTATGCATAGGTTTGAGTTGGGCTCATGGACACTATTGTTCAGGAAGTCGTCAACTATAAATTTACTATGTATAAATTTCACCGAAGCCCATTTCTCCATAAGCCGGCTGCCTTCTCCTTTGGTAATTGTTATGGACAATGCGTCGTATCATTCGCGAATATTACATTATTTTTTTTTTCAAAGCTGAGGTTAGAGGGCCCCCTTAGCTCCGGTGCCTTGGTGCACTGCACCACCTGGCCCTATGATAGCTACGCCACTGAAGAGTTGTGTCCAAACACCTGCGAGTAGTGCAGGCCCCGTGTTTTTATGCACACAGTTGCCAACGGCTGGCCCAATGCCAATAGCAGTTACCAATTAATATGCCGGTGGCCACCATTAATTTTGTAAAGACTCACCATAAAACATGTTAGATGGCATGCAGCATCCCAATGAACAATGAGCATTAAAACTTTATGGTATAGTTCTGTACTTTGATGAAGAATTGTATTTCTTGAGGGACATTTTTGTCAATTTTCGTATTTCTTTTAAACGCCGTTAAGTACAATGTAGGGTTATGCAAATTGAAAACGTATCAACAACGACCGTATGATTGTAATAATTGCAACGTTAGTACTTACTTGTTATTAAGAAAAGTTGTAGCTTGCTGTGTTTGAGATTTTGTCTGAAATGCAAATTTGGAGGGAAAAAACAAACCTCTGCTCTTCTCCTGCTTTAGCTAAGCATCTAGCTATCTAACTGCTTTAAGTTTAAGTTTTTTATAGTAATTATTATGATATACCTAAATAAAATAAATTCTATACGATAAAAAGACATGAATAGATATGCAATAATTTTCAATTCACTCTAGGAACTAGATATACGCAGTAATCTTCAACAAAACTTTTATCAGGCTAAGCAATTGTATTTTAAAAAAAACTTAATATGAATTTTATATCTAAGGTCTACGTCCCATTTAGTCTAAAAATTAAATGGTTTTTACAGCTTTACACACTAAATTGTTTTAATCGTTCATCAGCAAAAGGCCAATATCAAGCCATCAGTTGATATACCTACATTGCATGATTTTATGACTTTTAATCGTTATAAGCCCTTGGTCAATTCCACCTTGTGCGGCCACAAATGTTAAACTGTTAAAACGCCAACTTTGCCAACAATAACTCTTTACCATAGTCTCATTATTTGTTGGGTGTTGGCTTTTAAAAACGTCAAAAAATAATGATTAAACTGAATATATTATAAGATTTTTTATTAAGCATATTTTAAATCTGTATTTTTTTTCAGTCTGCTTCCGGTACAGGTTTGGCATTTATCATATTCACAGAAGCAATAAATCAGTTTCCTGGTGCTCAATTTTGGTCAGTTTTATTCTTTTTGATGCTTTTCACCTTGGGAATCGATTCTCAGTTTGGAACATTGGAAGGAGTCGTCACGTCATTGGTAGACATGAAACTGTTTCCAAATTTACCCAAAGAAATTCTCACCGGAACCTTGTGCACCATCTGCTGCATAATATCGATGGCATTTGCTCACGGAGCAGGAAGCTACATTTTTGTCCTATTCGATAGTTTTTGTGGGAATTACCCATTGCTTATTATTGCCTTCTTTGAGTGTATAGGAGTAGCTTATGTTTACGGACTAAGAAGGTAAGCACTTACTTATAAATATTTTCCGACGACCTACTTGTAAAACGTATAATTTTAGACCGTAAGCAAGCACGAAATGGAACGTATTTTGCTATAGTGCTGAATGAAATATATTTCGCACTCTCACACTTCATTATAAAACTAGGTGGAACCTACTCAAGTAGCAAGAAACGGTATTATTTAGTATTACAAGGAAATACAATAGAATAAAACCAATTGGTTTTGAAAGAGGTCTTAAGGTTGTTATAAAACCGCCTTCAGCATAAAAGGGTCCCCTCTGAAAAAGGTCTCTAAAACCAAAAATAAAAACCCTAATAAATAACCATAAACTGAAAGTGTTTGCAAGGTTTATGATTGGTTGTTATTATTTTGCCAAATTTTTTGGCAATGGATTTAACCCGTGATAAGTCGCGTGCTAGATTTGATGTCTCAATTACTGTTTTTTGAAACTAAAGTGATGCTAAAACCTTTTATTTATATATAGTGGCAAAGCTAAATTAACATTTCTTGATCGAAATCATCTCCAAGGGCGGCACAGGAGGTGCATGTCGATATGGTTATCATAGTATGCTCCTTGCAAATTGGAAACTCACATGTTCCACAGCGTTGCATGTTTAAACGATTTTTCCTAATAGGGCAATTCCTACATTGCGTTTTTGTCTATACTGGGGTGCTGCGGCGATCACATTTAAATTATTTCCAGTGACGGTTGCTATTTTTCTTCGGAGCGTTAGGGGTAATGTTAGGATTGATGCACGGCGTGTTAGATGGGGAACTGTCAGCTGCTTTGAAAGATCCACTGAGTACTTTCTTCTTGTTGTAATAACACATGTATTAGCTTTGCAAATTATTAGCCCATTTAAGTATTGGTGCTATGTTCAACAACGTGGAAAAGGTCAGCAGCTACTCTTTCTTTTGAATACTCTGACTTCAGACGATCCACCACGTCTACACCACCTTCAGTCAGGTTGTAAAATGTGATTACTTCCGGTTTTTTGGCTTCATTACTAGCAGGATCAATTGTGCCATTGTGATGGAGTGTTGAAAGCATTAAAACGTTCTTGTTTTTTTTGGCATACCTATATAAAACAAGAAGACAATTATTGATATCATCTTCATCTTAAGCAAAAATACTAGACTTGACTGGTGATTTTTTGTATGGATTTGGTGGAGTTTCTCGTTCATTTTTGCGTCAACTATTGTAAGTTTATGATTAACATGAAAATAATTGGCAAGGGATATTGATGTGAAATAGTTGTCCATAGTGATGATCCTACCTGATTTATCTATAGTGGATATTAGTCTCTTCTCCACGCTAGCTGCAGCATTGGACAACTAAAAAGGCCCATCAGGTTGTTTGCCAGGGTATATTTCCCTGTTGTGTGTGTAGAATGTTCTCGAATCAACTAGGGTGTAAATCTTCATGTCGTATTTCGCAAGCCTTTTTTTGATATATTCTGCCTAAAGTGGCACCTCCTACGAAATGCTTCAAGCATTTCATCAATTGTGGCATACTCTCCAACACTGTAATTATTAGAGTACCTTTTCTTGTCGAGTTAGCGTCAAATTGTCATATACTCATTCTTTTCTAGTGGTTGCATCATCAAACCTCAGACTCCTCATAAGTAAGTGAAATCTTCTTTGGAACATAATGGCGGCAAAATAATCAAGTGCCATTCCATCAGTACGCCATAGGTCAGTAGTGTTGACATATTGGCTTTTCATAACTCCTGCCATATACACTACTCCTAAAAGAACATGCTTATCTATAAAATCAGTTCATCCAGTGACTATTTCTTGCTGGTAAGATTCCCGTAACTGAAAAAGCTTTTGATTCGCATAAAGTACAATTTCATGAATCACATCGTCAGGAAAAAATAATTTCCAACTGTCTAGTGGAGTCGCAACTCTCTTGTCACCTGGAAGCTGTGCAATCAGATTATGTGCATGTGTTTTGGTTCGAAGTGAATCGGGTTTATGCTTTAGCCATTTAGTAACATCTATTCCTACAAAAATGTTGATTTCTAAGTCAGCGATGAAGGAATCGTTGCTCTCCGAATCCGATTGATTTGCATCCGTACTATGTACACTATGCTCAGGAGAAACGTCACTATTTTCATTTTCACTGTCAGAGTCCATTTCACGATAATTGTACCTTTTTAATAATCATTGTTCTTGTTTTGCATCCAGTTTGAACACTTTACTTTGCAATGGTTGTGCAAAATTGTTTTGAAAAATCCATTTTGTAAACAGAAAACACACACGCAATTGGACACGCCATTAGATTTCTCCTAATAATCACGCGTTAGGTTCATACTAAAGTTTACAAAAAAACAGACTAACAAGTGCACATAACTCATATTATGTGGCTTGAGCCTTCCCCTTCCACCTACACCAGTATGTTGACGGAGACCTACTAGAGACATTTCTAGACGACGGCCAGAATTAAATGGTTTATTGATATTTTATCCGCAAAATATAAAAAGTGTTAAAAAAATCTAACAAAGCGACCGATCTCGGGTTAAGCTAGCGCCTGCTACCATTACCAGAAATTGGAATACATAAGACGATTTCGGCACGCTTTGGTAGGTAGGGACTTTGGTTAACCAATTGGTAGGTCCTACGTCCCAGGTATGACGTAACGTACCAATTACAGGCGAAATCGTTTGGTTCTCAATTAGAACAGCTGTACCCCATTGTACCCCATTCCATCATTACTAAACAAAAAAAGAAAAAAACGGACAAAACTGGAAGAATTTTAGATTATTGGCCAAAAATACAATACGTTCCAAAGTACTTACAAATGAAAATCGAAACAGAAACTACTTTAGAAAATGATAGAAAGCTACCAATTTCAGTAACCGTGCTGCAGATCTCGGTATGTGATTTGTCATCGGTTTTCGAAACGAAGTCGATTGGTATGTATTTGACAGACCAAAGCTTTGGGGTACCAAAGCGTGCCGAAATCGACTATGGTGTCCGATCTCCTTATAGTCTCCATGACACAGAGGCTGAATTTTTATATACAGGCTGCTGCAATATTCGAGTGACAACGCTCAATGTAATTGTCATTGTCGTCTGGTTGACATCGATATAATCGACGTTGGCACATTTACTAAAAAATACCGAAATATTCAGATTTGCTTACCACTTATAAATAATACAATGATATCTGTGGTAGAAACAAATAAAGGACCCCGCACTTTTTATATGCGCCGCACACGCATACGGCGCGGAGTACCGCGATTATGGAGACATGGGGAAATGTTTATAAACGATTATTTGTATATGCGGAATAAAGTCCTCACTTTTGCACCTCGTTTTCAACACAGAAAAGAGTGACCACCTTTTTCCGTATCCACCCCTACAGCATTATTACATCGCGTCCGCGGTTACAGAGCAAATACCAATAATCATGTGGAATATCAGTGGAGAGGTATTGGCGAAAAACCACTATAAAAAAGCTCATATACCTTATTCGGAACCTCATTAGGTGGTGTGGAAGACAGGAACCCTCATTTTTAGATATATACATATATGTTTATAGTACCTTTTCATTCCAACACACCTCCACTCATGCATGTCTCCATAATCGCGCTTTTCAGCGTATGTGCCTACGGTGCATACGGCACATTGTATGCGCCATAGCACAAAATCCTGACGGTAGATTTTTTGTGCCCTTGAGCTTTTTTGTTCAGGATGATGAGAACTACCTTTTCCACAAAAAATTAGACCTCGGGACTGAAACCATTTTTCTATATAAAAAGTGCAGGGTCCTTTGTATTTTAATGTTAGCTTCAAGCAAGTTATGTTTTTATTTTCCTTGTAGATTTATTTTTTAAGATCTGTTCAAGTGTACTTTTGTTGACTGTTGTAGATTTGCAGATGATATAGAAATGATGACCGGTAACCGTCCTGGCTTATACTGGTTGATTTGTTGGAAGTATTTGTCCCCGCTAGCTATGTTGTCAATATTAGTAGCTAGTTTTATAGAAATTGCTGTGGATGGCACAGGCTACTCCGCTTGGGTCGCGTCAAAAGGAGAAACTGAACGACTCCCTTGGCCTTTATGGGCCATTTTATCAATAACCGCATTGGTTTTGGCTTCTGTTCTATGGATACCAGGAGTTGCCATTGCAAGGTAAGTTGATAGACACATTATATGCTGCACAAAAAAATTATAGATTTATCACACTGTGGTGAAGCAACCGCCGAAAATTGCAATATTGTTTTTAAAACCAATTTTCAAATTTTCGGAGCTATCCCTAGCATCGATTGAATTCACCACTAGAACATGCATTAAAGGCTTCCTCAGGGTTAAAAAAATGTTTACTTCGCAGTTTATTTTTGATGTACCTACGAGAAGTCGTTTAAGGCTTAAGGAGCCTTGTATGGCGAATTATGTTCGAAAAAATGGTTGTGTACCAATCAGAATTGACAGTTCTGTACTTCTCAAAAAAGCAATTTACATAGAATGGACGCGGCAGATACTTGACGTGTGCAATGCACACATAGGCGGGATAACAGCTTATATTTAAAAAATTATGATTTGGCAAAAATTTCCGCAGAATACTTCTTCTTCTTTCTCTAAAACCTTTATGACGTTCAGCGTCGGGTTAACCCTTATTTACCCATTACTTCCACTCGCTTCTGTTTCTGGCCAGTCCTCTCATCTCTTCCATTGATTTCCATCTTTTCTTTCCGATTTTCTGTATCCTTCCCATCCAGGTTTTCGTTTGTCTTTCTTTCATTCTTTTTCTATATCTTCCTGCCTCTGTAACTGCTTTGACTAACCTGTTTTCGTTAATTCTTACAATGTGTCCATACCAGTACAATTGCATGATTTCAATCTTTGCTAAAATTGGTTCCTGTTACAGATGGTCTCTGGTTTCTTCATTTCTACGTCGGCCATATTTGGTAACTCTTGCGATCTTTCGCAAATATTTTATTTCCACTGCATTTATCGAAGATTCGTGCTTTTTTAAGGTGACCCACGTCTCACTTCCCAAAGTAGTTACTGGTATGGCTATGCAGTTATAAACTCTTAATTTTGTTTTGTCGTCGATTTCCTTATTCCCCATTACGTTTTTATTAATACTATAATATAACCTTGTGGCCTTTCTTAATTTATTATTTATATCTATCTCTCCGTCATCTTTTAAGATGTTTCGTAGGTATTCGAAACATGTAACTGGTTCGATTTGTTTCCATCGTGTCTTATCGTTGCCTTTCCTTTATCTTCTCGTTTCTGGTTAGTAATCATATATTTTGTTTTCTCCGTATTGATTTTTATTTTTAGTTTTAGCACTTCCTTTTGCCATATATTTGCTAAACTTTGCATTTTACTGTTCGTGTCTGCGATAAGGACTATATCATCTGCATGTATGTATGTATTTTTTTTTGGGTAACATTCACTGAGATCTAAAAGATCTATTGTGCCCCCTTACTTCTACTTAGTTTCTGAGGAGAGTCTCAGAGACTAGTAGCTCCTTTAGTCCTATTTTCCGGAGGAATTTTAGGATATCTGCAGGCCTCAACTTAGGTAACTGTCCCTCTTCTATCCAGTAGTCTCCCAGGTACCGTGCCCTAGGATTCCGAATTACTGTGCAGTTCGCAAGTATGTGGATGGGGGTTTCCTCTTCCACTCCACAAAATCTACAATCTTCTTCCTTTACTATTTTGAGCTTTTTAAGGTGCCCATACAGGCGACAATGTCCCGTTAGGATTCATGTTAAAACTCTAGTGCAGTTTTTCTTTGACTTATGCATTCATTTGATCTCAACAGGTTGTAGTCACCCAGAAGAATCTTTGATTGCCTAAGCCCTACTATAGATCTTCCCAATTGTCAGATCTTCTCTTTTCTTCGGCTTTACCTATTTCTTCCAATATTACATTGGAGCTGATTCCGCAAAAAGGTTCCGGCCCCCAAAAGGGTATTTCAGTCCCCCTCTTCGCTAGTTCATCAGATATTTCGCTTCCTTCTATTCCAGCGTGTCCTGGAATCCACTGTAAGGTGACTATATTGTTCTCGCCTAGTTCATTAAGTTTGCTTAGGCATTTCCACACCATTTTCGAACTGATTACACAAGAACTCAGCGCTTTAATGGCTGCTTGACTATCAGACATTATGATAATCCTTTGCCTTCTATATTCTTTGTCAATATTGAACTGGGCACACTTTCTCATTGCGTGAATTTCCGCTTGAAAGATACTTGGGGTTTTCCCAGGCTTTCAGAGTGTTTGGTTCCTGTCCCGTATACTCCTATCCCAGTTCCTTCTATTGCTTTTGAGCCGTCTGTGTACCATTGAATGGCATTCTTTCCAAGTCTGGTAATGGTATTTGGATCCCATTTCCCATTTCTTTGAAAAGTTATACTTTTTCATCATACCATCTTGTGGCATGTCCCAGGTTATCTGATTTCTAAGAAGTGAAGAGGTGGTTTTTATTTTAATGATTTCCTCTCTACTTAGTCTGTATCTTGTTCTTTCTGCAACACTCTCCACCACCATATGTAATGGTGTGAGGTTGAGAATCACTTCCATTGCTGCCGTTGGGCATGTACTCATTACTCCTGTTATGCATATACAGGCTAGTCTTTGAATTTTGGAGAGGCTTTCTCTCGTCGTCAAGAGGCTAGTTCTACTACTCCACGCAATAGCTCCATAAGTGATGATTGGTCTCACTATAGCAGTGTACATCCAGCTCAGGATTTTTGGGTTACAACCCCAGTTTCTCCCTGCCAGATTCCTGCACACCATTAGAACCATTTTTGCTTTGTATGTAATCTCATTCTCGTGTTTGTTCCACAGGAGTTTGCTGTCTAGAGTCAAACCTAGATACTTGACTTCTTGTCTCCATTCAACGTCGTTCCCATCAAGTTTAATGGTTTTGAGGTTGAGTTTTCTTTTCTTAGTGAAGGCTATCAAGATGGTTTTGGTGGGGTTGATGCTGAGTCCCACGTGCCTACACCAGCAGACCCTTTTGTACGATGTCACAAAGGGTGTTTTCAAATTTTCCCCTGGCTGTTAATATCATCTGCATAGCAGAGAGTCTATTTAGATTGGTCTTAAATTTTGATATCCCAACCGCAGAATACAAACAGTTTTTTTGGTCCATTCCATTGCGACCGTTTCAGATATTGTGGCTCTATTAATCTGGATAACATCCTCCAGCCCGACTTTTTTATGTAGCTAATCAGCCTCGAGACTGAACACTGACCGTTTTAGGTAGTTTCTTGCTGGGGTTTCTCATTTTTTCCACAAAAAGTTTTATGTTAACCTCTTCCGTCAACGTCTTACACAGGTGACTTTCCAGTTTTTTCAATTCAATAATATTAAAAACCCTAATCCCCAAGGAATTTTTTTTTAATCAAAATCAACTTGTAAAACATAGCTTGAAGTTCCGTGATATTTGAAATCATTTCGAACGATCTCTATGCCGCGCCAAAGTGGCTGACGTCATTCAGTATAATGCCCAGCTGTGTACTCGTGTAGGGATTTCGAGGGATTTTTTAAACTGCATTATAAAACTATGATCGGCATTTTCATCTAATTACCAACGATTTTATGTGCGCTATTCGGAAAATGTTTTATTCAGCAGAAGGTTTTTTGATATTAAAAAAATCATTCAAAAATTGTCGATAACCACAAATATTAACATTTTTGACGTATTTGCTTTATTATAGACTGTTTGGATTCGTTTTGATAGATGACAATGAAAAGGCATGGTTTCCCGCCAATGATTTGAAAGATTTCCATGGAATAATGCCACATGAAGTTACTGTAGCAGAAACTATGCTATTTTGTATACGGGCGGATGGATCAGAGGGACTTTGTTGTCCAACAATACATTCTTATGATGACGACGATGAAGAAACTTAAGACAATAAAAATAACAACAAATATCTAGACAATAATTTTCAAAAATAATGGAAACATAGAGGTTAACACGTGCTAGAATATAAAAATAATAATTACTACATTTGAAGACTGAAAATAGTATGATTAAAAAAAATTGTATTAATACAATATTCATTCTGAACTAGACGATCTCAACAACCTTCCCTATTTGAATTTTTACTAAATTGGGAATTCACCAACACTCACACTTAACACTATCTTACGCGCGCTTCGATATCTTCTTCAGAGACTGAAGTTTTCCTTACCTTGTTATCGAAACTCGCGTAAGATAGCGTCCCAGATAGCTCAAAGACGTCTTGAAGATATCTTTCTTAGACGTTAACTACATTTTAAAGGCGTCCATGTTTGCCTTAGATACGTCTGAAAGACGTCCCTTATAGACCGGATGTTAAAAATAACGACGTCTTATTCGGGGACTACGACGTTCAGACTAAGATAGGGTAAAAAATAAACGTCTTCAAGACATTTTGTGCTATCTGGGGTAAAGTGTTAATGTTAGTGTAGAAGTAACGTAAACAGTGTTCAATTTGAGTTTTGTCCACAAATATCAATATTAAAATAGCTGTTGGCATGAAACATCATTGTAACGCCAATGGCATAAAATGGTCGTTACGAGGCGACATAGATAAACAAGACCGATTTTGATTTCCGTGCAAGACAGTTGGCAACCTTCACGTGGCTTCTTATGTGAAGCGGAGTCTACTTTATTTCTTATCATACAACAGATATACTCTGTTGTATCTCTATTTATAAAGAAGTAAACAATATATTGATAATGCTGTTAATATCTCTTATTGCCATTTTTCATTTGGACTTTTAAGATCTTGAATGTTCCATTGTAAATATTTGACTGAATGGTTTAAAATAACATATATATAGTGAGAAAAACAATAACTTTATAATATCTACATGATTTGAAAGTCTGTTGGCAACAAAATTAGTGCTAAAGGAGGTCGTTATGTGATGTGCAATTGATTTAAGCTACCTCCAAGACAATATGTTATTTCGTTTTGTCAGAACCACAGAACTAAACAATAGTTTTTTTATTAGAAACAAACTGGATAAAAAAAAACAATATCATTAGTCACGTTCATAACAACAAAAGTTGATCAGGTAGCAATTTTTAGAGTGATCCGTGGGTTCTTAAGTCTGCTAAACTTGCTAATAATGGAAACTAGATATAAGGATCACAAACTTGTATAGGAAAAATGTCGAATAAGTGTCCAACGGTAAGCAGTGAATGGCGCGGGAGTAGCTAGAGGTTAAAAAGATAGAGTGAAGTACGCCGACCTAGTTAACCTAACATAACATCTGTCACGTTAGTAGTGTATATTTTTATGAACAATTTAAATAAATTAACAATGTGGAAACCAAGTGCTGTGAAAAGTTCGGCTCGCGACGCAAACGTCACCCTACGTGAATAATGGCTACCAAATCATGTTATGTCATTGTATACGTTTACTCACATGATATTTGGCAAAAATGATAGTTAATGCATCATTGATAGCGTAGCGTATTTCAATTCTGATAAAAAAAATGGTGAAAGCTACCACAGCGTTCACATCTGATCAGTTGACCAAACACGCATACAGCAGGAAATTGATGATCGCCCCGGTAGCGCTACGTTGGGAGGAACGCGAATAATATCGCGGATTGTCCGATTTGACATAAAACTGACATTAATGGTGTGTTGTATCTCACACCTAAACTCGGTTTAATTATAACTGATGTTTAGACTGTGACGTATTGATTTATTTATTATCATTAATTACATCAGTCTAAACATCAGTTATAATTAAACCGAGTTTAGGTGTGAGATACAACGCGCCCTTAGAATTCCAGATAAAATTTGCATCTCCAGTCAAAAGATGGTGCCGTTCTGGAACATTGTACCAAGATCATCCAGAAAGTTTTGTTGATTGAATAGATTACCTGAAAGTCGAACTGCCCAGACAAACTTATAATTTAAGGCAAAATTTATATTGGCCAACAAAGTCTAGTATGCTATTTATGAAACTGGGATTCTAACACCTTTTGTTGTTGCTTATTCTGGTCAGATCTCGCATCGTGCCAGAAAGTTGGAGCAGAATAATGTCAATTATGTACCTACATTTGTATATTACCAATAAAAGAATGTTGGCTCCTTATCGTGTCAAAAACTTTATGAAGCAGGTAGGATGCCATTTATAGTTAAATTTGTGAGGTCAAAATACAAGATAGTTCAATTGAAACCCATCTTTGGTCCAGGAAAAATTTATTGACAAGTACAGTTACAAATAACTACCACTACAATTGAGGCACATATCCCACTGTTTCACCAACCGATGTATACCCTGCTTATAGAATTTTTGTGGCTGCTGCTGGAAGAATTCTTTCACAGCGTTTTGTACTTCTGCGTCCGACTGAAAACGGTTACCTTTTAACGCCTTTTTTAGTGACCCAAAGATGTGAAAATCGCAAGGCCATAAATCGGGACTATAGGGTGGATGCTCTAATATCCTCCATTTCTTTCGTTGCAGATTTTCTTTCACTACGTTGGCAACATGAGGCCGAGCATTATCGTGAAGCAGAATAACACCACGTGAAAGCTTCCCTGGACGTTTTCTTCTTATTGCTTGATGGAGCTTGTTCAAAGTTTCATTATACAGGTTTGCGTTGATATGCACTCTAGGTTCTGTAAACTCTATCAGCAAGGGTCCTTCATGGTCGAAAAAAAATGTCAACATCACCTTGCCTGCAGAAGGTTGAACTTTAAACTTCTTTGGTGGCGGAGAATTTGCGTGTTTCCATTGCATCGATGACAGCTTACTGGATGGTTCAAAATAATGACACCAAGATTCATCGCCAGCAACTATTGACGAGAGAAAGTCATTACCATTTTGACTGTATTCCGTGAGGTGTTGCAAAGACAAACCCATTCGCAAGCTTTTTTGGTCCTCAGACAAAAGACGAGGAACCCATTGCGCACAAACTTTGCTGTAACCTAGTTTGTGTACGATACTATGGACAGATCCTATACTCACACCAACATTTTATGAAATTGCTCTGATTGAAATTCGACGATTTTCTCTAATCAGGCTTTCCACACATGCCACATTCCTGTCTGTTGATGCAGTAATCAATGCACCTGGTCGTGGCTTATCATTCGTCCTCTCTTCTCCATTCTTAAATTTTCGACACCATTCCTTCACAATTGGATATGCAAAACATGCGTTTCCATACACTGCTTGCATTCGCGTATAAATTTGCAGCGGCTGCACACCTTCAGCACACAAAAATTGAATGACCGCACGCTTATCACATTTGGACGGATTGTTAACAACAAACGCCATTTCAAAGTCACAATACTTAAAATCGCTGTGAAATATAAACGAAATAAACAGATCAGTGTGACATACACATACATACACTACTAATGTTGGAAAACGTCAGTTGAATGATTACAATTGTTTCCAAGGCTAACCTGACCAAAGATGGGTTTCAGTTGAACAAGCCTAGTATTAGAAGATGATACAAGTACTAACCAAGTTGCGTGGTATTGTTATGTTTTTACTATGAAGTTAACTTTGTAGTATAGTTGGAGATATTCAATACCTAGTACCTACTTGTCGCCCAACCTCAGCACCAGCACTTTAATGAAAAAATACTTGTGTTGGTTTCTGTGTTTTTTAATTACCCCTCCAATTACCTCCAAGGATGTTGATAATATATGGAGAGGTTAGTTTATCTACATTCTTATTGCGCCCAGGGTCTGTAGTCTGACTCGTTCAGCAGTCATACAATCGAACAGACGTGCTCCGCTCCGCAGATTCATCTTCTTTTTCAAATATGATACTCGGTGCTTTCGACCAGTATTATTCTTCCCTTATAATAGTCTAGCCTGCAGTGTCCTGATCTCAACGCTGTCATTTTCCAGCAAGGCTCCTGCTATTAGTTTTTAAGGACCTAAGATAAATGCATTGACTAGCCTTAGCCCTGGTATCTCCTTCCAGTAGATCTTTGCATTGCAGTCCATAATCCGAGATAGTTCTCCTTGACAGATATGGATTTTCAGTCGCGTATTTGTGCCTTTAAACTGAGTCTGACCTCCATTCATGGCAAGATGGCTGACCACTACCTAGGATTCTGGTAAAACCTGGAATCCATACCAAGACAATTTTATTGATTGCGCTCAGTTGATTTAGAAGTAGTTTCCAATCTGCTCCAAATTCCGACTGCTGGAGGTTGGTGCTATTATCTCAGCCTGGTTATCAAAAAATATTTGTATGGATCCAGCGTCCACCCAACGCACACAGATCAAAGACTAAAACTACCGCTTGAAAGACTGTTGCATGATGTCTAAGACTTTGAACCAGTTCAGTGTCTGCTCGGCTGCACCAGAGGCTGGATTCAGCTTAGCCGTCCTTTTTGAATCCGTCTGAGAACCAGCTCATATGCGCCACAAGTAAGTGGAATTGATTAATCTCTCCTTCTTCAACAGCTGGAAGAATGTATGGAAGGTTAGTTGCTGGAAATTTTTAGCTGGCATAGCCAAGAGCTCCATGGTATTCAGCTCAGATGTCAGGGCCCTTACTATTATTTCTTCTCAATAAACTGTGAAGAATAGATCCTTAATATTTATATGGCAACAATTTCACGTGATTAGTAAGTTTTACTGGGGGAAAAATTTTGGTAATGTATAAGCTGTTAAATATTTAAAAATATTACTTAAAAATCATATCACATTCACGTTTTAAATCTCTGTGTTACCATTATTCTGTATTTCAAAAAAGTTAAATTTCTTATTCATCTGTTAGTTATTGTAATCCAGTGTTTTGAATTTGACACTAAAAAAGACAATAATAATTTTGTTGTAACTAGTTTTTAATGAAAATCATCATATTTTTCGATACATATCGTACAATTATCGTGTCAATAAATATTATTGAAGAATATCAACAGCGTATCACAAGAATAAATAATAAGGGAAAATCAACTTTTTTGTACTATTTAGATACATCTCTTGTTCGTTCTGAGAATTGGACAGCTTAACTAGCGTCTATCTATATCTTATGGTCTGGTACAAATTTCATTCGTTCAAAACAATGGAATATAGTAATACTAATATATCAGTGAAAGATACAGCACCAACTATTTTTCAATAGATTCAATATAAAGACGCTGTAATGCAAGTTATTTAATAATTATTTTAGAGCTTCTACAATGGTCCCAAAGTCCAGTTTGAAAAATAAAGCTTTTTACTTGGCTTTCACTGTACATTTTGATTGGGTATTTTTTATACCGTTGAGAAAAGGTGATGTTCGTATTCATTCTGAACATTATCATTTTCCAGTTACTGTTTTTAAAAAGAGATACATATAAAGCATTGCATTATACAAGTAGCATTTTTTACTGACGCTTGTAGTATAATATTTCTCTGCTCAATTATTTTGAAGAAATATGGAATTTTTGGCCTAACTGGTTTGCCACTTCAAAATTAAAAGAAAATTGCGTTTTCTAATTTTCGACGTGATATCTGGGTTAATTTGTTCCAGAGTACAAGAAATAGATGCTGATGACAGCTTATGCCTTATTGTGTATCACTAATCAAATCAAAGTAATCATTTTGACATTCATTTTTGATAGTTCATTGACATTATAAGAATTCCAGAGGTAATTAACGCAGAATGCAGAAATCAGAAATGCAGTTTTCATACAGGATCAAAGTATATAGGGAGTTTCAGTAAAAAATCGACAAAAATGCTTCTTAACTGGAAAAACACTATATATTTTTTTATTAAATGAATATTCATATTAAACAAAATAATATAATATAATAGAAAATAAATCCTCCAGCGATAAACGCATAGCTTCTGTATTCTATGAAATATGGCCTAAACTTCTGGAAAACCCAGTATCAAAAACACTCAATCTTTGTTTCTTAGTCCTGCATAATTTGGCTGTTTGGAGACAAACATTAGAAATGGTGATAAATGACTGATTTTCAATAAAATAAAATAATGAAACTCATCAAAGGATAACAGGCATAACAAAGGATAATAATAATTCAAGTTTCGTCCAATGATGAGCCTAACTTTTAAGAAAGAATTTCACTTTTTTGAAATACTTGGGAAGTACATTATTGTGTTGTGTAATAACAATAAAATTATATAGATTAGTGTATTGAATTCAGTTTTTACGAAATAGTATTGTAAAAATTATAAAAAATTATTATAACAATTTAAATTATTTATAAGAATATTTAGCCTACAATGACAATATAACACGAAAAGGTAACAAATGTTTATTAAAATTTGTACGCTGCAGAAAACCTTTTGAGATATCCGTCATGGTAACCATGTCTTGTTTTAATTCCAAAAATCTTCAACAGTAATCTAGACGAAGGCATAAAAATTGGAGACAAGCGGCCATTTGTATAGAGGTAAAAGCTTTACTGCTTTTTTTATTAACTTTTATTTATAACAAAGATTCAATAGGCACGAAAGATGAGTAAAAAATTTTCGTTTCATTCCAACAAACCTCCATAATATAAGTAAGAATAAAAAACCGACCAATTGCAAGTAGAACTTGCTATATAAAAACGTTAAAAAAATCACGTTAATTGTATGATAGCCCCCCTTGAATTTTGATTTTATTCTATTTGTTATTCTAGCGGCAACAGAAATACATCATCTGTAAAAATTTCAACCGTCTAACTATCACGGTTCGTGAGATACAGTCTGGTGACAGACGGACGGACAGCAGAGTCTTAGTAATAGGGTCCGTTATTTACCCATTGGGTACGAAGCCCTAATAATTTGAACGTATATTTCACAAAACAAAATGAACTTAAAGTTTATCCAAAATCAATGTCTCCCTAGCCGACTTTTTTCTTCGATCTGCATAAGCCTAACATCTTAACTGTCTTTAGGGTTCCATAGAATGAAATAAATATTTAAGGGGGCTCTCATACAACAAACGTGATTTTTTTACTTACGGCCCTCAGCCTTTTATAAGAGAAAATTTGGGATTTTTGCAAAAACTTTATTTAAAATTAAAAAATAACGTGAAACCATATAGCAAAATATCAAAATAAACAAATCAATTTAACTTTAAATTAATGCATATTAAAATTACTAGACCAGTTTGAAGCATAATTATTATTAAAAATTAAAGGCATTCTACTTTGTTGGTGTTATACTTCTTGATCTAAATTATTGGAAATCAACGGAGCTTCACTTCGTATGGAACTACTTGGAGCGGAAAAAAAACCAATCGTGCAAAGAATAGCGTAAAATATACGGGCCGGATGTTCCCTTACAGCTTTCGGGTTTGGTAACCGGTTATACCAAACCCTCAAGCTGGTAAGCTTCACTTCCAGCCCTTATATTACTATTATTTCATTGTCTCAGTATGGATCTTCATCAAGTAAAAGCCTCAACTATTCAATTTTTTAGGAGAAAAACTGTTGAAATGCCAATTTGATGTGGTTTGATCAGCGTCCAAATTTTATAACTTGAATTAAATATTATGTAAACGAAGAATTTGTGATAAAACAGCACAATAGTTTGTATTGGAGGATATGTGTTACTAATAATAACAATAGTCCGGTCTATTTAGACATTCGAAGCTACATAAATTTATAACAAGCTGAAAATTGGTGAAATCGTTCAAAATATAATTATAAATAAAATTTGAAAGTTCCCCATCTTTCCCCTGTATGGAAAAAATTTTATTCAAGGTCAAAGTTTTTGAGTTTTTCGTGATTTTTAGCAAAACGGTAAGTTTTATCATAAAAATATTCCAGACAAAAATTGTAAACCATAAAATTATCTATAAAAAATGTATAAATACTTTTTTTCTTACGAGCCACCGTTTCTGAGATAAAACGGTTCAAAAATTTGTAAAAGTTAATTGTCATAATATGCACACGTTTCCACGCCACCTATGAGGTATGAGGTAGTCACGGGACAGTTATGATCCTGTTTAATTTGAAACTATTGCAAAATAACGAAAATTAGCAAAGACTGGACAAGATAAAAGCGATGTAAATTAAAACAAAGTAGTGAAGTTTATTCGTCTGATTCTTAGCCTTCAAATTCTTCTTCTTGTTTTCCTTCTTGATCTTCTTCTTGTTATTCTTCTTCATCTTCATTCTGGATGCAAGTAAATTGCGTCAATAGCGATGATGTATCGCATGTCACCTCGTTGGATCAAACGAATCCTCCACTTTTGGTGATTCAACATTAGAGCATGACCGGGCTTGACAATTTGTACATGCCAGAGAACAAAACAGTCCAACTTTTTTACTACCACATTTAGCACTGCATCCCTTTTTGCAGTTACAAAAAATTGTATTCATCAGTTTTTCTAGTGCAGGTGGAAGTAAAGTTTGAACTGGTTCTAATGTATTGTTGACCAACTTCCAACCCCAGTCTGTAGGGTCTAGCTGATAACCAAGCCACATTTGAACTTGATAATATACTCGAAAAAGATGTTGATGAGCAGCAACTGAGGTTGAGGAAGACAAGCTAATCGAACTTGTTTTTTTACATTTAGTATTTTTAACGAAACATGCATATCGATACTTATCTAAGCAGGTATTTTTTTAGGAGCTCCGTACATAGAAAGAAGAAAGCGAATGCCGTTGGTGAGAAATTCTTGTAGAGTTGAATTACTGTTTTTAAAAACTTCAGCACATTGAACAAAATCTTTTTTTTCAAACATTTTCAAAACTTATATTACCCCTCCAGTAAAATGCAGATGTCGTATCACAGCCAGTTATTGCGTGTAACAATTGTACATGATTTTGACACTTTGCAAAAGTAGATAAGCTTTGTGATGAATACATTTTCGATCGATGTTGAGCTTTTCCTGGTTTTAAGAAGAAAATAGTTTTCTCAGTATAACTTGAGGGACTGATGGGTTTCTTTCTACCTGATATTCTTATACAGTGTGTAAAAGCCAAATGGAATAAATTCATTATTTCGGTTACTGTACATATTTATAAAAAGTCCCGAAACACGTCAAATTTAAATTATAACTTGACATTCTTTAACGTGAAAATGCAACCCCTACCTTCAACCCCCTTAGAATGACAGGTACAACCCCCAATTTTTTAAATGGGAAGTATAGGCTTGTGATATATCATTTGAAAGGTCTCTTCATTCTCTATTCAAAAATGTTATTGTTTTTAAATTTAATGCAAAAATTAACATAAAAAAAATTAATATCATGTTGTTACCGAAATTCGCTACATACAATCAAAAACTAAAATGTAATGCAAAACGTAATAAAATGTAGAACACGAAAAAGAACTATGAATGTTAATGAAGTAGATTTTCAAAATGTTCTCCGCGAACGTCTTGGCAACATCCTAATCTCAAATAAAACTGTCTTCTAACATTATTTAACATATCAGGCGCGATCGACCTAATCGCAAGCGTTATTCGTTCTTTTAAGTCATTTAAATCAGAAGGTTTAGTTTTGTACACATGGCTCTTCACATATCCCCATAAAAAGAAATCTAATAATGTAAGATCAGGTGATCGCGCTGGCCATTCAATCGATCCTCGCCTCCCTATCCACCGATTGGGAAATATTGTATCGAGGTACTGCCGGACATTAAGTTGGTAATGTGGTGGTGCTCCATCCTGCTGAAACCATATCGTATTCGCTGGAACTTGAGGATTACCTGGATCAGGATATAAATTTGCCAACGTTGGAATGACATCATTTTGAAGTAGTGCCAAATAATTGTTGCCATTCAAGTTGCCCTCAATAAAAAAGGGACCAATTATATTGTTCCCTACAATCCCTGCCCAAACATTAACCTTTTGAGGGTATTGAGTGTGTTCTTCTCTCATCCAGTGAGGATTTTCCGTGGACCAGTAGCGGCAATTTTGCCGATTAGCATGACCGTTAAGTAAAAAAGTACACTCATCAGAAAACATAACGTCTTCTAATTGGATAATATTGTTATCCAACATGTCCATCATTTGCTCACAAAAAAAAGTTCTCCTATCAAAATCGTCTTCCATGAGCTCCTGAGTAGGTATCATCTTATACGGATGCAATTTATTTTCTTTTAATATGTTTGCTATCGATGTATGGCTAGCATTGAATGTAGTGGATGCCTGTCTACTCGATGTATGTGGGTTTTCCTGAAACTCAAGCAACACATCTAATTTGAGTTCATCACTCAGTGCATTAGCAGCTGCTTTTTTTATCTGCCTTACATGACCAAACTCGCGAAACTGCTTTTCTATTTTACTTATTGTTCCTTGGGATATAGGCGGTAAATTAGGAAATTTCTCATGAAATAGGCGAGTTAGTTCCTGTTGTGTTCGGATGTTATCTCCGTAACCAATCATTTGTAAAACTGTTATTTTATGCATTTCCGTTAATCTAACCATTTTTCAGAATTGAATTGAACAAACTTTATACTTAAATTACAACAATGACAACTTAAATAAAACAATTTACTACTGCTTGTTAAAATAGCGTTGCCAATTATGTATTTCGATTTCAAAACTATGTTTTTAAAAAGAATTTTATTTTATTTATTACAACTGTTCGTAAAGAGAATTAAACAAAGAATGAAATTTTATAATAGGAAAGTAACTAGGTACGTTGTCTTGATAAGATAGCAATTCCTAGGATGGCATGATATCTCTTGTGTGGGTTTGTGTGGAGTGCTGATGTGTGCAGAATCGTTGCATGTAACTCCTCCCTCCTAAGTATCGAAAAGTATGGATTTACTTTTCGATTGGGTCCTTTTTAAATTTTCTTCGGAATCTTCGGCTTTCTTTCTTCTACATGTTAAAATTTGGGATCTTAATTTGATTAAGGCATATAAAATTATGATAATACTTATTACTAATGATAATATTGTTATGATTGGCACTTTATAGGTGTTTGTTTGAATTTCAATTGGTTTTAATTGCTTGACAATTCTATTAATTTCGAAAAGATCATCGAATTTTATTTCTGTAAGATTTGAAGCTTGATAATTTGTTTGAATTTTGAACTGTTCGAATTTTAATTTTGGAAGAATTAGTGATTTGCCTTTTTGGATTTCTTTCTTGCTTGAATATTTGAGTTCGTTGATGGTTAATTCACAATCTTCTGGAATATGGATTAGTGATGGAATTTGGACTTGAAATATTCTGTTACTTCGACATTTTGATACGACGTCTTGGGATTGTACAGGGATAATCATTACTTCGTCATTTGTTATTTGTTGAACTATTGATTTGTGAATGTTGACTTTGGTAGCGTGGCAGCCATTTGGAGATTGACCTTTTAGGAGTTGCAGCGTACAGTTGTCCTCTGGAACGGACTCTTGAACACAGTAGTATATGTCTTCTATTCTTGGACATTCTTCTTTCTCTAATTGGGTTTCTTCGTTGTTACGTGCCAAGTATGGGTATGATGGGGTGAATACTGTATTATTTTGGATTATTGGAAATATATGATAAAATTCTGAGGGTTTTGATTTTAGGATAGGAACATGAATAGCAAATATTAATTTGGAGCCGGAAAAGGTCACTTGGGTTCCAAGAAAAGTATAGTATGTTAAGATATTATTGAATTTAGGGATTTGATTGACTTTATATATTTGATTTAAATGTTTGATCAAATCTAAAATTTCGTAGCTCGATATTATTGAACTATGAAGAGTATTTAATTTTGAAAAGAGAACGGCATTTTCGATATTATCAATAAATGAAATTAGATTCTGGCAATCGAGATTGATCTGACTTATTGTTCCTTGAAAAGTTATGTATCTACCTAAAGAGTCAATTTGATTTAATATAGACGCTTGAAATTTTTCTAGATTATTATGAAGTTTTTGTTGGTTTTGCCAAAGTGTTGTCAATGATTGATTATAGTGATCAATTAATTTTTTAAACAAAGAGGTTTGTAAATTTAGTTCGTATGATACATGTTTTTGATTCTCTTGTAAAAGTTTAATTGCATTATCATAACGGTCACCGTCATCTGAGTCTAAATTTCCAAATAACCATTTATTGACTTTACCTAATCCATTGATTAAGCCCCTCTTTGAACGCATATGGGGGTACAAATTTTCAAATTTTCTTTCTAAAGAGTTAATTAAAAATTCAGTTCTTTCTATCATGTTTTCACTCAAACCATGATATGATATGGGATTGGAACTATTGATTTTTACTACTGTTTTTTGTACAATGGAAAAGTGAGTTTTTAATGTGTCTATCTGTTTAACCACTTCCTTAACATCTAAGTAGTGAATAAATGTATGTTTTGTGTATATAATTCTAGCTTCACCTATTTCTACTGGAAGTATTATATTTTCTAAGGGCGTAATACTAATTTCTTCCTTAATACTATTTATTCTAATTATTAGAAGGGCCAGCCACATCAGGAGTGTTAGTAACTTCATCGTCCTGTGGGTCCTGTAAAACGTTATTTGAATTAATTCTAGGTTTCCTAATAATATTTTTATGATAGGTGCCTTTATTTGTTTTAAGCAAGATGCCTTTATCTTGGATTATGTTAGTTTGTTTAAATTTGGGAAGTCTTTTATTTCTTAATTTAGTTTTTACATACGCGACATTTTGTTTTGAGTAATCTAAGGGCTCCGATCTGTTTGTATTAAGTTTTTCTATTATCTTTTGTTTAATTTCTTCATTTCGTTTTCTTATTTTTTCGTATAATAGTTTACTTGTTTCTTTGTGATTTTGAACGTATTGAGATATAACTAAATGGTCGTTTAGGTCAAACGGATCTGGGTTGTTTATGTGACCCTTTATAATTTCAAAAGGTGTATATTTAGTTACTGTGTGAACTGAATTATTATAGCTAAGTATCGCGTGTTTCATTATTTGATCAGGGGTGAAATTTTTATTGTCTTCCTGAATACATCGGTAATGTTCTAAAATACTTGAGTGAAATCGTTCAACGGGTGAATTAGAATTACTGTTTTTTGCTGTCGTATGATGTAGTTCAATGTGATGAAGTTTGCAAAAGTCTTCTAAATCAAAATTTTTGAATTCGGATCCGCTATCAGTTGTGATTCTTTGGGGTAGTCCATGGTGTGTTATAAAATTTAATAAGGAATCTACGGTGGAAAAACCTGTAACACTTACTATGGGGTAGGCTTGTCCGTACCGTGAAAATGAATCGATTACTGTTAAGTATGATTTGTTTGCAATTTTAAAAACGTCGGCATGAATATGCTCAAAGGGTTTAGAGGCAGTAGGAGTTAAATTAAATTTAATAACAGGAGGGTTTCTATCGTATTTGTTTTTCAAGCAAGTTTCGCAGTTATTTACGAAAAGTTCTATTGCTTCAGTCATTTTTGGCCAATAATATCTACAACTAAGGGATGTTTTGACTTCGTTTATTCCTCTGTGTCCTGATTTGTATACATGATAGTATTCTATTTTTTCTTTTTGCTCGTCAATTGATTGAATATCAGTAAGAGTTTTAGTACACATAATAAACTTAAATGCAGAATTCTTAAATGTATTTTGTGCAGTTACTATAAACATTCGCGATAAAGATTCGTTTTGGAAATAAAGAGCATAATTTTGATTGGGGTTTATATATTCTTTTATAAATTTTATAATATTCGATTCTATTTCGACTATTGGCAATGTAACGTATAAACGAGTGTTTTCAAATATTTTTTCTATTTTAATTTTGAATGTATTTGTTTCTCCACTTGTGAAATATAATTGATTTTTAAACATATTTAGTGGTTTTTCGGATATTGGAATCGCCAAAATAGGATTTTCGACAGATGTATGAACGGTTTCAATATCGTTATCATCAGGATTTGATTTTTCGGGTAAAGCGGGTGAATTTATTCTAATATCTGATTCGTTTTCATCTAAAAAACTCGTAATATCAATATTATCTAAATTTGGTAATATATTTTCGGGTTGACGATACGGGTCAATTATTTCAAGTTCTTGATTAACGATTTCGTCAATATCACCTAAATTTACGTCAATTGATGCAGTTTCTAGTGCATTAATATCGGGGTAGCGAGATAATGCGTCTGCTGCCTTATTGCTTTTACCTTTTAGATATTTGATATCATAGTCAAATTCTTCAAGTTTTAATCGCCAACGCACAAGGCGAGAGTTCGGCTCTTTTAAAGACATAAGCCATTGTAGGGGTTTATGATCTGAAAATATTGTGAATTTTTGACCAAATAGATATGGCCTGAAGTATTTGCAAGCCCAAACAATTGCCAATAACTCTTTCTCGATAGTTGAATAATTGATTTCCGCTGAATTTAAAGTTCTACTAGCGTAGCAGATAGGGTGGTTATTTTGAGATAGGATAGCTCCTATTGCATATTTTGAAGCATCAGTTGTTATTTCAAATGGTTTATTGAAATCGGGATAAGCTAAAACTGGTTCTGATATTAAGATATTTTTACAAATATTAAAACATTCAATAAAATCTTCAGAGTGTTGAACGGTATTATTTTTCTTTAAACAAATTGTCATAGGTTTAGTTAATTGAGCAAAATTTTTTATGAACTTTCGATAATAACCGATTAGTCCTAAAAACGATTTAATGTCTTTAGCGGTTTTAGGAATTGGGAAATTTTGAATTGCTTTAATTTTATTCGGATTAGGTTTTATTCCTTGCGGGGTTACAAGGTGGCCTAAGTATTCGACCTCTTTACGTACAAATTCGCATTTGTCGATTTGTATTTTAAGCTGTGCTTGACGTAGTTTCGAAAACACTAACTTTAAATTTTGGATGTGTTCTTGGAGGCTAGTACTGAATATGATGATATCGTCCATATATACCATGCATATTTTATTTTGAACATCTTTTAGAACTTCGTTAACAGCTCTTTGGAAAGTGGAGGGTGCATTTTTCAACCCAAAAGGCATTCGAAGGTACTCGTAGTGCCCTCCGTCTACGTTAAATGCTGTTTTTTCGATTGAGCAATCACTCATTTGTATTTGGTGGAATCCACTTGCCAAATCGAGGGTAGTAAAATACTGTGCTCGCCCTAATTTATCTAAAATATCGGATATGTTAGGAAGTGGATATCTATCACCGATAGTTTTATCGTTAATTTTGCGGTAATCGACGACCAATCTCCATTTTTGGGTATTGGATGCGTCCATTTTCTTTTTGACTATCCATATAGGAGAGCTCCAAGGAGAACAAGATGGTCTGATAATATTTTTGTCTAACATGTCTTGTATCTGCCGCCTAATTTCCTCTCTGTGTATATATGGGTATCTATAAGATTTTGAATGAATTGGTATTTCGTCTTTAGTTTTAATTACATGTTTAACATTAGACGTGAAAGTTAACTTATCTCCTGGCTTGAGAAATAAATCAGAATATTGCTTACATAATTCAATAATTTTTTGTTTTTCTTCCCTATTCATATGGTCCGTACGAATAAGGTTGGTAATATCATTAGATTTCACCAAATTATTTTCGTTAAAATTGTTAGTAAAGCTTTCAAACTTAAATAATTCGTATTGTGAATTTTGGAACAAGGTGACTTGAATTGGTTTTATTAGTGTTATCGTTATTGACTTATTTGTATGATTTTGGACCTCAATAGGTGCAAAACCATCTTTTGCCGTGCTCAGTATTTGTGGTATAAATATGTTCTCTAAGTTTTGAGCGTCTATAATAATATCACCATCAATTATATTTACTGGTAAATTTTTTATACATTTTTCTCCCGGGTCTACCGAAAATGAAAATTTAATGTCATCGGCCTGTCTATATTTAAATGGTAATTTTATATCAGGCCCCACTAACTGTTGATTTTTTAGATCAATGTTTAAGTTCATACCTATTAAATCTTTAATACCTAAGATTCCATCGAAATAATCGTGAAAGTCGTATAGTATAAAATCAATATAGTAATTTTTACATTTTAATTCAGGAAATGCAGGTACATGTGCTTGAAATCTGATATTTTCACTCCCGATACTACTAGATATAACAGTATTGGAATGGTAAATTGTACTTGGAAAATATTTCTCAATTATAGATGGTTTTATTATTGATCTAGAGCTGCCGGTATCGATTAATAATTTTACTTTGGGGTTCTTAATTTCTATATATGGTAAGGGATTAACAGAAAACGCGTTTATTTCTACTATGTCTTCTTTTGGGATGGGCCAGCCATCTGAAAATTTTCGTCCAAATAATATTCGTCGTTTGTATCGGTATTGTCCAATTCTACTTCGTTATATTCGTTGTATTGATTAGAATCATGACCTGAATTACTACACTGGTTCACATATAATTCTTCAGAAACGAATTTCGGTCTAGAATTTGGATTTGATTGGAAAAATCTATTATTATTGATAGGTTTTCTATTTACTTCGGTAAAATTTCGCGACGTTGTCGACATCGGTACGGGTTTTGGTAACTGGTTTGATTGACTTGGATCTGGTTTAAAGACGTTTTTGGGTGGACCAAATACTTGTCGATTTGTGAAATACTTCCTATTTTGTGGAATAGGTTGAACAGGTATTGGCTGATTGGGCCAATGTTCTCTATTCTGTACATTATTTGATTCATTGGTTTGATAATTTTTATAAAATTGTGGTTGATAATTGATTGGTCTGTTATTTGGTACAAAATTTTTGATTGTCGTTATAGTTTTGATTTGAGTTTGAATTATTTTTATGAAAATTTCGCGACTGTGGATATTGTTTATTTGTATTATCGTTATTATTATATCTATTTTGTGAGAAATTTCTATCGTGTAAAGAGCCATACAATCTCTCGAAATTTTCAAATTCTGTGACATACGCCATAGCGTCTTCTAAGGTAGCTGGTTTTCTTAAATGCATGTTATTTTTTAAAGTTCCGTAACAACCTGCAATAAAAGTGTTTAACGCGGTTTTATCATATTGATTTATTTGGCAATTTATATCGTCTGGAGTTACATTTGGATCATTACTTATTCTTTGAATAACACTACTACGAATTAACTGAAGTCTACTACCAAAATCTATTAAATGTTCACCTTTTAATGGTTTGGCTCTAATCAATTCTTGTACGAGACAATCTAAATCCCGTCTATCAGCAAAACACTGTAATAAGGCAGTTTTTAATTTTGGCCACGTATTTAATTCTACTCTATTACCTATCATGAAGGCTGCTCTACCTTCCAATTTCTCTTGAATACATTCTATTATATGGAAATTTAGTTCAGCATCGTTTAAATGTCTATATGTTTCTATTAAATGCTCACATCTAGTGATAAATTTATTCAAATATTCACTATCACCGTTAAATGGTTTAATATTTGCTAATTTGGATTTGAAAAGGTCCCAGTTCATTGAAGGGGTAGCCATTTCTATAGAATTAATTTTATTTTCGCTTATTGAAATGTTATTAAGTGATTGCACAATATTATCGAGATTATCGTCGTTCAATTCACTCATAAATAATCGATTTCAGATCAATAAATTCTTAACAAGTTACTATCTTTCCGAATTCCAATGAAAGGTATAGGAAAGGCGAGAAAAGGAAAATTTGGCACTTAAGTTACAGAAGAACTGGCTTCCAAAATCTTCTTCTCCGACTCTTCGTTGGTTCTCGTCCAGCTGTATCCAACCACAAAAGGGGTGAAATAAAATGTTCGTTAGAATCCGCGTTCAAAACGTTGAAACGTTAAAATCGTGAAAGTCACTACACTCTTATTGTTTGACAGAAACACCGAAAGAAACGGCACACACTGTATGTTTCGAATAAGAAAAAAAACTTTCTAATATAGCTCGATACTTTTCACGATTTACGCGAATCCTACTGACTGCGCCAATTATGTATTTCGATTTCAAAACTATGTTTTTAAAAAGAATTTTATTTTATTTATTACAACTGTTCGTAAAGAGAATTAAACAAAGAATGAAATTTTATAATAGGAAAGTAACTAGGTACGTTGTCTTGATAAGATAGCAATTCCTAGGATGGCATGATATCTCTTGTGTGGGTTTGTGTGGAGTGCTGATGTGTGCAGAATCGTTGCATGTAACTTGCCACGGAAATACTTTAAAGTTTTTTAATGGTTACCATCTAAAAACCACATTGCTACGGTTTTTGTTCACTTTCTCATTATCAAGACCTAAACGGGAAATAAGTTTTAAGTAATATTGTAATAAGTTCCGAGTATATTTTAGCGAATTTCGGTAACAACATGATATTAATTTTTTTATGTTAATTTTTGCATTAAATTTAAAAACAATAACATTTTTGAATAGAGAATGAAGAGACCTTTCAAATGATATATCACAAGCCTATACTTCCCATTTAAAAAATTGGGGGTTGTACCTGTCATTCTAAGGGGGTTGAAGGTAGGGGTTGCATTTTCACGTTAAAGAATGTCAAGTTATAATTTAAATTTGACGTGTTTCGGGATTTTTTATAAATATGTACAGTAACCGAAATAATGAATTTATTCCATTTGGCTTTTACACACTGTATAGTTACAACTTATGTATATTTTATATTTCCAGTGTAAGTTATAATGATCGATAGAAAAATATTTAAACATTTATGACAACTCTGAAGATGTATAAACGAGGCGTACTCATGCATATTATGACGATTACAACTTTAACAAATTTTTGAATCGTTATATCCCAGAAACAGTGGCTCGTAGGAGAAAAAGTATTGATACATTTTTTATAGATAATTTTATGATATGCAATTTTTGTGGAAGGTATGTTTATGATAAATTCACTGATTTGCTGAAAATCGCAAAAAAACTCATTTATTTGACCTTTGGCCTTGAATAAAATTTTTTCCATACAGGGGAAAGATGGGAACTTTCAAAGTTTATTAATAATTATATTTTGAATGATTTTACCAATTTTCAGCTTGTTGTGTAAATTTATGTAGCTTAACTCTTATTTTTTGGTTTAATTTGACCGGAGTATAAAATAGAATTTAAGGAAATAAGAAATGTATTCGGAGTATTTGCTTTGTTCAATTTTAAAAATTCTATGTGCAATCCCAGTTGATTTCCTAAATCGCAAAATCCAAACCATTGAATCCCTTATATAAGTATCTCAAGCAGATTTGTAATTTATTATCTCACCTCTAGCCTGCCGTCTGCATAATTTGATTTTGCTCCAGACTGGTGGGTGCCAGACTTCTGAATGGTTGCATTTAAACCAGAGATAATATACATTTAAACTGCATAACATCAGAGACAACTAGTGACACGATATCGAATCCGATACTTTACTTATAACATTACTTTTGATTCGATACTAGCATTTCAAATAATCGATACTTTAATTCGATACTCTGTACTAATATGAGTAATTTACATTGAGAATCGAATCGATTCAATCAAGCAAACTAAACAAAAGCGGAAGTCGGAACGTAGTCTCTCTCTATTATGGCCGGAACGCGACGTGAAACGTCTTGTCATGTCACTTGTCTTGTCGCTAACAAGACAAGTACAATGAGCAATTTTTAGCAGCCATTTTGGGCATTTTGTAAAATTTTGTTGTTTTATGAAGATTAAAGACGAGACGAGTGTTTATAATAGACTGTACTGAAGAAGAGTGGAATGTTGATATTTAATATCCCTCTACTCTTCTTAATTAGTTGAATACATAATATTTTTCTTATTAATAAAATCTTTTCAAATATTTTTGACATTTTTATTCACATTGCTTACAATTATATAAAAGAGAAGGAGAGAAAGGGGCCATAAACTGAGATGAGGCCTTTATTTAAATTTCAGCATTCGATACTTACTTAAATCGATACTTTATTTTCGATATTTTTACTCTTTAAATATTTTTGTTTCGATACCGTTATTATTAAGGTATCGATACTTTTTGTTTCGATCAATGACGTATTAAAGATAGACCAGCCTTCACACATTATTACCTACACAATGTTTTGGTCGCAACATAAATCATGGAAAGTACAACGCACAGAAGCGTATATTTCGAAAGGGTTCATTTAAACTATTTTATGAAAATTATTTACGTAATTAATTTTTTCGTTTGAGTTAGTGGAAATTATATCGAAGATCGTAGCTTATCGACAAGTTATTTTTTTAATAGATACCTTTAAAGGAATTTGAAGTTAAAACACGTTTAGCACTACAGATTGTAAACATGTTAATATAATATTGAAAGGTTTTAATTTCAATTTCATCTAAATTCATAGTAAGCGTTTTAGACATTTTTCACCTTCGCAACCAACAGTAACTGCAATTCTGGGCGCTTTTTAAAATTTTCCAAAAGTTTTTTTAATTCCTAGTTTATACAAACTACAATCACCTTCTAAAAGTATTCGCTGTGTGCGGACCGTTGGAGGGGATAGGCGAAACTATCCCAGCGCGCGCAGTGGTGAATTTTCGCAATTCGGTCAGAGACTGACGTGGTATATTGTATATAAATAAAGGGGAAAATGGGGCACGACTGTTGTTCTGTTGTTAATTGTAAAAATACAGGATATAATAACAGTCATGTGAAATATTACAAGTTTCCTACTGCGCAACACAAGTTGGTACAAAGGAAAAAATGGATTGCAGCTGTAAAAAGAGTAAAGTGAGTGTCTTAACCTCACTTCAAAATACAGTGTGCACTGATACAGTATTCTATACGTCATGTTTTCTCCATCAATTTTATGTAGTTTGTTTATGTTTTCATAAATACATTTATTATTTCAGTCCAGACGGATCAACATGGATTGAAAATTAATTGAATAGACCTACAAAGATTTTTGTAGTGTAAGGTGTAGATGTGACTGCAGTTTGTCTGATGATTTTAGATTGAATTAAGTAGCTTTTTCCATCTTCTCTGAACTCATGTACATCTCTTACATGACCAGATTCCACCAGAGATTGACCTTTTGGCTGCGAGTTGGGATGAAAGTTGATACCGTGTGATATAAGCTCAAACCCAGTTTTTATTATAATTTTCATTGTAAATAGTGCAAGTTCAAAGTCCACAACAAATATATACAGAGCTGAAAGCCATAAATATTCATTAAGCAATTGTAGATATAGGTAATATGATGCGTTTGTTCACTTTTCATTTAGCAGAATGAAAAATGGAATAATCGATTTTTATTAATGATTTTAGGCAACCTGTATCTCCGTTGATTCTAACCTACAAATCTACACTTAACATAAAAAAAATACATTTTAAAAACGATTACTTACCTAGTCGCTTATAAAATACTGAACATTATGTCATTAGGCACTTATATTTTCAAATTATTTACATTGTAAAAGCTAAAAGGCTCCTTATCTTTATAATAATTGTTGCTTCCATAAGCTTTACGTGCAAATCTCTGTCGTAACTTGCGTTTTTAAGCCGCGAGGGGGCGACAGTAGGTACGCACATAGCGAATACCTGTTTGCAATGAATTTTTTTGTTAAAGATGTTTACCACAAATCCAAAAATATTTAGCAACTACATCCTTAGTATATTCACTCAAAAAATAAACCGAAAGATAATCATGGTAACGAAGATCTTTTGACAATTCTAAGTATTCTTCAGAAACCTGATAATAAAAAAAATAGACAATATTATTATGAAAACCATTGTTGAATCCCTCGTCTTATACCTATACTACGCTCATGCTACTATAACCTCACCTGTGAAATGACAGATTATCATTCTTATTCCAAGTATTTTCACACAATATACATTTTCTCACTATCATAAATGTCTTAAAAGCACCTTAATAGACAAATATCAATCAGAAACCAAATAAAAACACAATTATAATTAAAATCTTATTGACAAACTTCACCAAAATGACAGAAGTAGTTTGAGGTTGCCAAGCTAAAAATTTATAAACTATTATACTTATGGCATTAATAGAACATAAAAAATTGTAACCGAAAAACAAAAAGGTGAGCTGGACCGAATGTTGGTCATACCTATTTTAAATGCTTTCCACTTTTTTCTTACGTTTTAATCAGAAAATGCTGGTAAAATCTACAATAATATATTCATTAAGTAAGATTTTTATTATACGAGATTTGGCATCGTGCAAGAAGAGTCTCGTCTTAAATATGTTGGGGACAACGAAAATGTAAACAAGGCTTGTCTATCTTTAATACGTCATTGGTTTCGATATCGTGTCACTAGAGACAACCATAGGAGACAACTCTAAAACATCGACATCGATCATGGGCGTGCATGTGTCGAAAGAATCATAAGAGGCATTTTTTCTTGACGAAACAGTTTCAAAGACCGTTTTGAAACAGTTTCGTCATGACGTAATGGTTAGTGGCGATCGCAAAAATGAGACGTTTTAAAACGTCACGTGATCAGTATCTATTATGCCATCTGCCAGGCCAGTTTCGCTTTGTTGACGTTTGTCTTTGAGCATAGTACAATGTTATTGTTTTCTAGAACTTGTTGAAGTTGAGCATAACATTTTTGAGCAAAATCAGGATCTAAAATCAGCAATAATATTTAATTTAACAATGAAAAAATTAGAATGTCTAGTTTAATCTTACAATTCTCTAAATGAACAGCGGTGGATCTATCCAGTGTTATTTCATGTTCACCCAAAGTGATTTTCACCATTTATTCCATTGCAAATTCCATTTGTTTTAAATAAAAACATCAACAATTTCAAAAATGACAGTAGTGACACTGCTGACAGGTTAAAACGGTCTTGAAAAAGTTTTCAATCGTTGACAAACAGTTTTATTCCTGACCAAGAAAATGGACCGTTTTAAAACAGTTTTTCAAGAAAAAATGCCTGTAGTATTTTTCCTTCCCCTCTCTAAAAATCTTCTATACTGTGTTGTGTATTCTACAAAAAGTATTTGAATAAGAGAGACGAAATAAGTAGATCATGCAGTTTGAATGTAGCGGTATCAGAAGTCTTCAATCCTGTTTTAAAGTTTGAATTCACAAGTCAAGACAAATTCCGCCTACCGTCTAGCGTATCGTGTTTGTCATTGCATTGTCTTTTGTCAGTTGATATTATGGGTTTGTTCTCTATTGTCGAACTTTCTGCACTATTGTACATGACTGACACCATAGCGTTCTTTATTGTAGTATAACCATATTCAGCACAATGGTTCAGTGTAGGTACCTACTCGATGCATCTACCTTAATTGCTAAAATTTCTCCTCGTAGGTATTCTTAGAGGTCCTAGTCCTTTTCTCTTTTTTTAATGACTGGGCGTTTCCTATTACTACATATACGTCTATGGCATACCTATACGTCTATCTATATTATCTGCAATTATTTATATAGTAAGAGCTTAATCTCCCTTTTTGCCAGACGCTGAAGCACAAAGTTAACAAAGTCAGGCATTTTCTAATATGATACCTAATAAGCAGGAACAACAATATAAACAAAAACATTGTCAGCGTTTAGCTATTTTCAGATGCATTTCGGGCAAAAAATTCTACTATCCAGTGGAAAAAAATTTAGAAATTTTGAATTATTCAAATTTCCAAAGGCTTTAGTTTTTTCTTAACTGAATTATATTTTACATAAGTGAGAGCTAATGAGAAATGTTTTCTGAAAAAATATAAAATGAAATTTGATTTTGGAGCTTTAGGAAATTTAACTACCTACTGGCAGTTATAAGCATGTCCACTGAAAGTATAATATTATATTCGGAAGTTTTGGAAGACGTTTCTGTACAGTGGTATAACGAATATTTTTATATTTAATGTATACATTGTATATTGTTGAATCATATGTTTCAAATAAGTGATGTGGTAGTTTGTACTGCTTTAAAGCAGAAGCCAACATTACAAAGTTTCATGCCAATGATCATGTTTGTGACCATTGCTTGTAAATATAGTGTAAAGCAACTAGGCATTTAAGACGAACCGTTATCAAAAATGGCCTCGAAAAAATGAGAATATGGCGCATGTTCACCAACTGACAAGTTGACACAATTGACAGTCGCTCTGAGGATAAACAATTCTTTGGATTTGTAATTTGGTTGTTTTGTATTGATTTAATAATCCTTTTTATTATAAACAGTCAGGTATAGCTTTTAAAATAACTAATCAATTAAAACAATGTCGAAGAAAGCACTAAACCAAAATTAAACGAACTCGAACACGATCAAAATAACTATTAAGAACCTCGTCTTGTGCGAAGAACGCTTGTTTATCATCAGATTTATCATGGCGACTGTGACGTCACGTGGACTTGCCCTATTGTAGATCCACTGTTAAATCAAAGAGTATTTGGTAAAACATTCATTTATCTCCCAATCTACCGGTGGGACTATTTATATTTGAATGTGATAGTTGTAAGAGAAATTACACAAAATACTTATTATAATTCTACAAATATTTCATGAAGACGACGGCTAAGACATTTATCTCATCCATTTTATCAAGCACAAACAGAACTGGACATCGGTAAGGAAGGAAAAAAATTACGGGTTAAAACCAAAGGTATCAAACCTGTTTTATATTTCCACTTCTAGACGTATTTTGACGCCTTCTGTTAGAGATCAGAATGCGTTTTATTGTTGGTAGATTGAAAAAATATGTGTTCAAGATTTTCCTTTCCTCCGCAATATCCACGTTATCTTGACATTTATCCTGTTTAAATGAGTTCCATTGCATGCATGACCAAATTAAATTCTTATGATCTTAGTAGCATCTTTGGTATACCACTTCTTACAACAAACAAACTTTGTTAATTTTGGTTGTAATTGCATGGAACAAAATGTTTACCAAAATTTTCCAGTTTTATTCGCTTATACTTGAAATGAGCACAATATATTATAATCGATATCTTGATCAGGATTTTACTCTTGGTTAGTATATAGACATCAATAATCATAAATTTTTTATTTCTAACGTATAAAGGTACATTTATACATTCAATTTGATTTGTAAGTGAAACTGTAGTGCTTCTCAAATGAAAAATGTATCGTCATTTACATTGCAAATTATCTTCAACGTCGCCCCCATGCAATTCGCAAGTATGTGGATGGAGGTTTCTTCTTCCATGCCACATAATCTACATTCTCCTTCTTCCACTATTTTGAGCTTTTTCAGGTGCCCGTTCAGGCGGCAATGTTTCGTTAGGATCCCTGTTAAAACCCTTAGTGCAATTTTACTTTGACTTATGCATTCATTTGATCTCAACGCGTTGTAGTCACCCATCAGAATCTTTGATTGTCTAAGCCCTACACTAGATCTTTCCATTGGTCAGATATTCTCTTTTCTTTGGCTTTGCCTATTTCTTCCAATATTAAATTGGGGCTGATACCGCAAGAGGGTTCCGGTTCCCAAAAGGGTCTTTCAGTCCCCGTCTTTGCTAGCCCCTCTGCTATTTCATTTACTTCTATTCCAGTGTGTCCTGGAATCCACAGTAAGGTCACTATATTGTTCTCGCCTAGTTCATTGATGAGTATGCCTAGGCATTCCCACACCATTTTGGAACTGATTACACAAGAGGTCAGTGCTTCAATGGCAGCTTGACTATCCGACTTTATGATAATCTTTTGCCTTCTATATCCTTTATCAATATTGAACTGGGCACACTTTCTTATGGCGTGAATTTCCGCTTGAAAGATACTTGGGGTTTTTCCCAAGTTTTCAGAGTGTTTGGTATGGTTATGTTCAAATAGTGAATGTAAATGTCCTTTTTTTTTAAATAAGTACAGTGGAAAAGTGTGGCAATGTTAATAATAAAAAATTTCGCATCTGATTCTATTGAGCAATATGAACAAACCAATGTAAATTACCCTCTGTCAAATAAATAGCCTGTTCCTTCTAATGATTTGAAAATAATCCACTGAGAATTGTTACTTTTTTGAGATTTTCGAAAATGCAATTTTCCCGCTAATGACAAATAGTAAAAATTGTGCTGTCAAATGGAAATTCAAAACATATGTACTCCCACTAGTGCGGCCTCTGGTGGATTATTCTTAAATATAGAGAGGAAACGACTAATTGAAAGTAAACGTATCTTTAAGGCTTGGAAATAAAAAAAATTATCTGCAACACATTTGAACCATGCAAAACAACAGTTTGTTGTCATAATGTATGTAATATCTCCATATAGTGACGGCCTGCAATCACGGGAGTATTAATATGCTCCTTTCATTGACAGATGCATAGTTACTACTTATACTCTTGTAGTAAGCAATTTCATTGTGATCAAACTAGTTGAAAATAATATAAGTTTTAATTGAAAGTTATAGCTCATACTCTTTTATTGGAGGTTTAAATGAATACCAAATTTTAAAAAAAGAAATTTGACAAATGGATTTAGAACCTACAAACATCCACAAAACTAACCAAGAAATTAGCATGAGAGTCCATATTCAGTCCCTGACTCATAATTTTGGTATTCAATTAAGTACGTTCTTTAATGATGGATCTGCGATGGTCTTCATGAAAATCTTCTTATTAATTGAATACGTATGGTTCAGGCCAATAATGGTTGTACTTAATAATTTAAACAACTTGTATTTAAAAAACATACGGTATATATCTATTTATTATAATTTACAAAAGTAAATTTGTTGAACTAAACCTGGAGTATTTATTTTAATATTTACATGTTTTTTAGTAAATTTTCATTATTTATAAGCTAACCGCTAGAAATATTATTTATCTACACTAAAAGTGTGACCCATTTTAATTTTGTATATCATTGTTTGATATCTACTTGTAAAAGAAGAACCTTAAAGTTCTGCGATTGAATCCATTTTACTTTTATGAATAATTTCTCAAGAATCAATCATGCTCATTTTATATTTTTCCTAGTAAAATTTTGACCTCACTTTCATTTAGTAATCTCAATAATCGGTTTTACATCAGGGTGTCAATTTAGTGCTCTCTTGGGAATAGAGAATGGCATCAAATAAAGTTTAAGATATTACAGTTTCTTGTAAAATTGTCGTTTTTAGTAAAGCGTGCTAACAATAGATATTGAAGAATAAATATATTATTAACGCTTTACAATATTTTGGAAAATGTTTTTCAAAAACAGTTACCGTTCAACTAAGAAAAAACAACTACTTCCCGTTTAATGCAATAATATTTTCCATTCCCAAGTCGTTTTAATATCCAATTAAAAATGAACTCTAGAGTCTGGAAGAGTGTACTAAATACAAAGATGTTTTTTAATCCCTTTTTGATTTAATTTAATCTAATTTTATACGTTAGTATATCTTTGGAATAAATATTAATTGTAGCCTTTATAGGTTCTTTTTGTTTTAAGCCAAACCAGAATTGTTTTATTTTTATATTTTAATGGTGGAAATAATTCAAAAATAAACCACCCTTCATATCCATGTACCGAAAAGCATATCGTAAACATATCTGTAAGTGCTTATGTCAAAATTGGATATATCAAGTTTCAATATCATTTTTGTATTTCAAGAACTTTAAATTAAAATTGACATATCTTTTATTATAATAACAAAGAAATTAACAATAATCAAATAATACTTTCACTACCTATACATTAGTAGCTTTTTGGCAAATTTTTTATTTGTAGCGGCAGGTTAATAAGTACCTTAGTTACTTACTTTTTGAATGTCCCTGCCAGTTACTTTAAATGTAGCCACTATTTTTGTCAATTGCCACTTATTAATACACTACTGTCAAAGTTTGAGCAAACTGTGACATTTAGTTTTTGTTTTGCAGCCTTGTGAATTTTAGCGAAAGTGAGAAAAAGTTAATTACGGCCCAAATCTACAACTGTCCCGTCATTTGTTTATGTTTGAAACAAATAGAAAAAAGTTGCAGGGGATAAATCTGGAGAATTTGCTGGAAAGGAGTAACAGATCGTAGGTCTTTTTTTCTTCACCAAATACTATATCTTTATCTCACTGGAACTATCTATTCCTACAGCTCCCACTCACTCAACTATGCTTGACACCATAATACTACATCTCTAAAATAACGGATATTAATGATTGCAACTCCTCTTCACCATCAATACCTACGTATTATTTTTAATGAAAGGTATTACGTGTGTTTACCTATCGAGTTTACATTTCAATCATATTTTATTTATGCAAATACTTATTGATACAGGTAAGTATGTGTGGTGAATATATTTGGATAAATAACTTACACCGCCTGTATCCCAAAAAAACTTTGGCAATGACCTTGTTGACCGACGCACCCACCTTAACTTTCTTGGTGCACGTTCACCTAAAAAAACTCAATGATTTTGTTTGGTGCGTTGTGTTGTGGAACCCTGTTTTTCCAGGGTAACGAACGGCGCAAAAACTCCTTCAGATTATGGCTAAACATCGGTAAAGTGGTGACATGGTTGCGTTTTATGATACTTTCCCTTCCAAATATTCATGTGAAATGTGATGTATCCGCTCAGTTGTGAAACTCACAGCCTTATACCCAACTCACGCACTGTAGTACGTGGTTAGTTTACTTTAACTAAGTGTTTAATTGTTACTATAGATATCTTGCCATTTTCACGTTTAGTTCAATTTGGTCTATTAAAACTTATTTCTCCGCCAGAGAAGGATTTAACTCTTTGTTCCCCAAGGCCCGGGACCACTTAAGGAATTCGAAATCCCGGGAGATATTTAAATGTTTAGACTGTTTTGATGAATAATTTTGGAAAATGTCCTAAGTCACCAGATATTATGAAATAGGCGGACCAGGGGCTATAAACCCCGCAAGCCACTAGCTAAATCCGGCTCTGCATTCTCCGAACATCCAATATATTTCCATGAGCGACGATTACTGGCGTGAAGACCTCTATTTTGGGAAACCGGAACGTTCAGCGTAACTTTTGTGATATGACCACAACCCACATAGGAAATAGACGTCTATAGATGATGGTCCATCTTGTGAAATGGTCTAATAAATATCTAATAGAGATCTACGAAAAACAAAATCAGCTTAAATACCGATAACCACCCTAGAAAATGTCTAATTTTGTATATACTTCTATAAAAACCGCATGTGAGATCAATTAATCGGTATTGTCCTTGTAAAATAACAGATCTAATTCAAGTATATAATTTAAGATAATTAGACGTCTGCTAAACAGATCTAATATACATCTAAAAAACATATCAAAGATTTTGGTTTTATCTGGATTTCACAGTAATCGAGTTGTATTCCAATCAAAATAAATCTCTTCACCCTGTATGCAAAAATTAGAATTTTACGGTCAACGTAACTGTTAAAAAATAAAAAATGTATTTATTTAATTATTAATCTATATGTGTTTATTAGAGGTGTAATGACCTATTAACATACCAAGCGTGGATGTTAATATAAGATGTCTAAAATACGTAGTGAAATATCAACATTAGAATACGATATGTCTATTTGACGTTGTAAGTATATATGTATAATAGACGTCAATTACCCAGTAAACACAGGATATCCTATGGATATCCATATAATGTCCACGATTGGTTAATTGGGTGGACATGGACACAGAATGGGCATCCAATGGATGTCCATTTACTACTAGTACAATGGATATCTGTTTGGGGACATTCACTGGACCTTCAATTCTCGTTCACCACTGGACGTGAATATTTATTTGAGTGATGGACGTCCATTGGACATCCATTATTCATCCTTTGGTCGAATCGAAATATACACTCATTAAAAATGTACTAGGTCCGCTATATTTTATACTTATACCTTCCATCAGCTACTCGATTAATTTTTTACACTCGTATAATGAGTACCTATTATATTTTTAGTTTCATGTAATGAAAAAAAAAAAAGAATTGAAGGTAGCAAAAGCTTAGACAAGTGCGGGTAATGGAAATGGCATTACATAAAATGTCTATTTGTATCTGATTTGGAAGGAGGAAGAGTAAATAAGGCTGAACATCTGTGGTTTCATAAAAATAAATGATAATTTGATGTTAGACTGTGTGGAGAGCTTTTGTAGAAAAGATATCCAGTTCATGTCCTAAATGTTTCCAGTTCATGTCCTATAGTATATTATTCAACAAGCATATAATGATGGCTATTATTCACGATGGTGCGTTTATGTCGTGAACCGCAGATGAGTGAATAATAGTCATTATATGCGAGTAGAACACTATATTTTGTCAGCGACTATTAATTACCTGTTTAGGTACCTATACATTTTTGGTCAAACTGAAACACTATACTTTATTACAAAAAACTACTAATTTCTACTTATGCTATTCAACAGATTATATATTTAATAAGTATTTGATTATTTAAAATGTCACTTTTGCTTTTGGAATACCATCATACACACTAGATGAAAAACTGCATATAAAACGATCTACTCGTATATACCACAGCTGGATAAACTATTGCATGTATCTGCATAGCATGGTGGTTTAAGGCGCTGACTTGGTGAAGTGAGGAATTTTAGACATAGGTTCGAATCCCCGTCGCGGTGAAAATTTTAAAATAATAAATTGTGGCATTTGTATAAATATGAATAATCTTCAATATAATATGCGAAGTGAAGTGAAGAAGTACACGTAAATTGTTAAAATTATCAAAGTACACGGGATGTCCATATGCCATCCTGTCCATGTACAGAACGTATCAAATTCAGGTCCATGAAAAGTTCATGAGCTCTCCATGGTTTATTTATTATGTCCAGTGAATGTCCATATTTTTACAAGGTATATCCATTCTTAGTACGAAACGGACATCCATTGTATGATCGTGTGTTATCTGGGTAGAGTTCATCTAATGGACGTCTTGAAGTAGACATATAAAAGACATAGCAAAAAACGGACACTAAGACCTCTAACAGGTGTCTATAGAAGACATCTTTCAGACATCAAGTCATTAATTTGTAGATGTATATTCGACAAATATAATACATCTATTTCCTATATGGGAACGAAACTCAGTTAACCATTTAAGTGGATAACTCAGGGTCCACATATAATATAGTATTCCTTGGTTTTCGAGATGGTTTTTTATATGCTAAAATACGTAATAAGTATACAAAATCCACTTTTTACTATTTCTATATAATTCACGAGGTTGTCTGCTTTCAATGGCTGCAAAACTCAAAATAAATTAGGCAGATTTCTGAATATTTGACAGATGTTTATCAATAGGCTCTCTATTGATAACAATCGCTATGGTGTGACTCACACTCTAGCGGTGTTCTCTCCATCCTTTTTATTTTTACAATATAAATGCTTTGATCACTCTTTATATTTTCAAAGCTCAATATTTTATTCTCAGTTCCATAGTTTCCCTTTTTTCTCATATTTTCTTTGATACTAGCATCAGTCGCCCTTATATCTATTGGTTAAGTACTTCAGTTTCACTTTACATACCTTGTCTCAATTTTTGATTGATTCATCCATCTAGATCTATTTTAAATTCTCAACTACAATAGATTAATTCGTCAAAATGACGGGTAGGTACAGTTATTATCATTTTTGGATTAGTATAAAATTACATTGACTATTTCACTAGAGTAAATTGATAACTGACAAAATTTGAAGGTTTTGAACTGGCAATTTTTTATCTTGTCGCGGCAATTTTTTGACGTTTAATATATCAAATCTATGTGTATAAAATTCATATGATTTTTTAGTTTTTTTCTCGTGAAATAGTCATGTCGAATACCACTCAATTAAAAATTTTGTAAGGTAAAATTGTTCTCTTGTCGTATTCAAGTTTGTTGCTTTTAGGTAATTTTGCTCATGACATTTAATCCAAAACCACTCGCCTGACGGCTCGTGGTTTTGTTATAAATGTCATTCGCAAAATTGCCAAGCAACAAACTTTCAAGACAATCGAAAAATTTTGCCGACAAAATTTTCATTCTCGTGGTATTATATATGATAATATGCCATCACTTTTCGTCAATTTTAAAAGATCTATAGGGTCATTAGAAATATGTTAGATACCTATAGATTCTAAGTATCTTTATACATATACCTACACGTGTTATTAAATCACTATAAATATGTAATATATAGATATAATGGATATAGTTTATAGTTATAGGTAATGTTGAATTCAATGACAATAAGGAAAAAATATGGTTCTAGCAGTTTGTTTTAATTTCGATTATGAAATAAATTCAAATAAGATATTGTAAATAAGTAGGTATTCTACTTACCTACTTAGTTCTGTTAATAGGTGGAATAAAGCATCAATGTTACAATTTTGGTTATTATTATTTCCGTCCCGTCTTCCTATTTGTAGTTTTTAAACATTTTGTGAAGAATATGTGTCATAGTCCTTATACAGACTCAAATTGGATGAGAGTTTGCTTGTTGGTTCAGATTATATTATTTTCAAATGATACTTCACTTCCATATTATTAAAGAAAATACGAAGTACTTATACCGATAGAAAAACGCCTTGATAACACACAACTTTATGCAGAAATACTTTTTCTCAGTGTGATTCGAGTGAAGCTGTGAAAATTTATTATGGTATAGTTGACGTAAATGGTATAGTGATAACTTAAAGTTGCCGGATCTAAGACTGATGGTATACCGTCATAGCCCAGTCAATATTATAATTTTTTAAAATGCTTACTTAGTTGACGATAAATTCATTTAATGTTTCAACAGTTTCAACTAATAATCGTTAATAGTTATTTAATTAACTAGTTTGTTAATGAAGGCGATTAATAAACGAAACTGTTTAAAGCACGAACGAGCGATAGCGAGAGAAGTGCCTTTAATAGTTTGACTGAACTATAACTATTTTTGAAGGTTAGTTGCAGGTGTTCTCTTTAGTCGGTGGTCTGACATCAAGAAAGTGTGTGTGTTTTTGTGTGGAAATTGTAAGTGAGTATACATATATTTATTAGCAATTATGTATTTGGACGAAACTCGGTATGATACACACGATACGGTTAAGAAAGGATGGACTGATGGGTCAAAATACAAATACAATATAGAATTATGTTTGGTAAGTAGACGAAAATAATATAAATACTTTTCAGAGTTTAGGTCCGCAACATAACTTAAAGGGGATATACGATTAGATGGCTGGCACTATATATTTTACGTTAACTTTATACTCAGTATTTGTCAGAGTTAGTTGTCACCATGGAGCCTCCATGGTTGTAATGTTAAACAGCATTTATTTCGACCCCTTCAACGTAATTTCGACGGGTTTCACTTGTTGTCAGATGGTGTACCTACCTATTCTGTGTTATAGTGGAATTCACATTTAGATGGCAGCAGTAGTGTTGTATAATAAGTTTGCATCCCATTTGGAGTTATTCAATCCCTAGACCAAGGCTTCGGTGTCGGGATATTTTTAAAGAATTTTTTCTCGCGCAATTTTTACAGAAATTTTACACAAAAATGTCAAAAAATATTCAAAGCAAAATATATACCTCGAGTGGTATATGGTCAGATTATATACCGAAAAAGACGAAAACATACAACGAAATGGAAGATTTTCAAAATATACCTATTGAAATCCATGTTAATTACCACTTTTGTCAAAAAGTATCCAGTATAATTTGCTTCTGAGTGGTCGCAAAATGGCATTTGATTGGTTAATTGGTCAGAAACGGATGGAGATATATCTGTGGCTTGAAGCTAAAAGGGCCAATGTCAAAATCTTCACATTTGAGAAAACTGCAATTGAAGTTATTAGCAAAAATTCCTTTGATTACAGCTGAGATGAATTCGAAGCTTTACTTATCTACTTTGGTTTAGATATAATATGTTATAATAGAATCATAATGGTGTATTTTATTTTTTTAAAAATTCAATCACTAAGAAAAAAACAATGACATTGGACATTGTTGCATAATTTTCTGACTTTTTATGATCATTTTTTTGACATTGGCCGTCATAACAAAAACAATAAAAAACAGAATAGCATTACTTTTTTAGTAGTTTATTGTGTTTTTACAAAGTTGATTGCTACGAATGGTGATAGAAACTAAAAAACAGTATTGAAATACAAAAATATAACAATTGGTGTTCTACGTTTAAAAAAAAATCTATTATTGTGGTAAATCACCTTCCTCTTCCATAGCTTCATCTAGCAGATAATCTACTACTTTATCATTTGCAACTATTTGTTCAATAAAGTAATTGTAGTATGCACGATTAGTATTGCTAATATATGGCAAAAGGGCTTTTAAGTCAGCTAATTTTTCTTTACTCAAAGGAAGTGGTTCCCTGTTAAGAGGTCGAAGCTTGGGAAGATTATCCTGTCGTGTTTTTTGTGATTTCTGGATATATCAAAGTTTTTGAACTCACCATCAAACGAATATTTGGATTGTCGGTTGAATATTGCATCCATTTAATTTGAAGCCACTGAATTGGTTCGTTTAGCGTGTTCTTTTTTCGACGCAGATAATGATTATTTAAACACGATTTAAAGTTTAAGAACTCATTATGTTCCAATCCGATCACTTTTATAGGATTTTTTCTTGGCACCAAACGAATTAAATTGTTTAAATTATAATCCCTGGTATATACCCAATATACCATTCCGGAATGACATCACTGACAGGTCGGCCATATTATTGGCGTGGGTTCTCAGGTCACATTGTTTTCATTGTTTACTGGTGAACAACGGATGGTAGCTAGACTTTAATTTAGAATTAGTTCTTGACATTATCTAAAATGCTATCGTATTGTAGTGTTGATGAGTATGCAATGCGGGGAGCAAGAGGTATATTTTTTTCGATTTCCGGTTGTTTTAACCAAGCGAGCTGCATGAATCTATGATGGGGTGACATTCACTGATACCTAAAAGATCTATTGTGCTCCTTTACTTCTACTTAGTTTATGAGAAACGTCTCAGAGGCTAGTAGCTCTTTTAGTCCTATTTCCCTGAGGAATTTCATGATATCTGCAGGCTTCAACTTAGGTAAATGTTCCTCTTCTATCTAATAATCTCCTAGGTGCTGTGCCCTAGGATTCTGAATTGCTGTGCAATTCGCAAGTATGTGGATGGAAGTTACTTCTTCCATGCCACAGAATTCACATTCTCCTTCCTCCACTATTTTGAGCATTTTCAGGTTAGGTTATTTTGACTTATGCATTCATTTGATCTCAACGGGTTGTAATCACCTATCAGAATCTTCGATTGTGTAAGCCCTACTAGATCTTTCCAATGGTCAGATCTTCTTTTTTCTTCGGCTTTGCCTATTTCTTCCAATATTTCATTGGGGCTGGTACCGCAAAAGGGTTCCGGCCCCCAAAAGAGTCTTTCACTTCCCCTCTATGTAAGTCCATTAGCTATTTAATTTTTTTCTATTCCAGTGTGCCCTGGAATCCACAGTAAGGTCACTATATTATTCTCGCCTAGTTCATTGATGAGTTCAGTGCTTTAATGGCTGCTTGACTATTCGATATTATGATAATCTTTTGCCTTCTATATCTTTTGTCAATATTGAACTGGGAACACTTTCTTATGGTGTGAATTTCCGCTTGAAAGATACTTGGGGTATTTCCCAAGCTTTTAGAGTGTTTTGTTCCTGGCCCGTAGACTCCTTCCTCCCTTCTATTGCTTTTGAGCCATCTGTGTACCATTGAATGGCACCATTTCCAAGTCTGGTAAATATTGTATATTTGACTATTACTATAATAACGCTAGAGTAACTTTAGCCACGACGGGCTGTCATTCTGGCAGAATGAGTAGTCGGTATTTTTTGATGTTCTGATTTGAGGTAAAAGATTAAAAAGTAACTCCAAGTGAAGTGGTTTAATTTTAGACTATAAGTATCATAAAACATAACAGTAAAGAGATTTGGATCCCAATTCTTCTTTTTGCTTACTTCCGTAACGAATCTCTTTGAAAAGTTATACCTTTTCATCATACCGCCTTGTGTGGTATGTCCCAGGTTTTTTAATTTCTAAGAAGTAAGGAGATGGTTTTTTTAATGATTCCCTTTCTACTTAGTCTGTACCTTGTTCGTTCTGCAACACTTTCTACCACCATATGATTTATTATATACAGTGCTATTCAAAAGTCCCCTCCCCCCTCGTATCTTTTGAACGGCTACACTTACATTAATAAAATTTGGAGCGTGAAAATAAAGTGTTGTGAACTTCTCTACGAATGGTAACAGGTGACGTATTAGTAATAGATGACGTCACAGTGCCACTCTGGCCAATAATTTTAAGTAGAACCTTATGGCAAGTGATATCTCGTTTGAAAGGCATTGACAATGGCTACATAGCCATATTAATTTTGTTTGGGCTTAAACTAATTTTGACGGATAAATTAAATAAATACCAAAATTATTATTTCACATTTAAATATTGAAGATTTTTCAGTCCGCCTCAGGTTAGTTGTCAAAAAAATTGACGTTTTTAATTTAATAGTATTTGTTGCTTTGCAAAGTTTTTCTAAATAGCTTAAATATTTAATTTTATTATTGTTTAACGAGACGTTTAAGAGTTTACATAGGCAAAATGGTACGTACTCAAGCCGACAAAGTAGCAGCTATCTTAATAATTTGTGAATCTGGAAAGAATCTCCATGAAGCGGAACGTTTATTTAATGAGAGATACCCAGTTCGCCATATCTCGAGAATTTATTTGAGGGAGCTTCTTCACAAGTTTGAAGCAACAGATATTGTTCAAGATGCCAAACGATCTGGTCGACCAACATTTAGTGATGATAAAAAAATTGATATAGTTGCTGAAATGGTAGTAAACCCTACTTCCTCTTCAACTAAAGTTGCGTCTATCTGTGAAGTAAGTAAAAGTACAGTACACAGAGAGTGTTGGCTAAAAATAAATTTCATCCATACAAGTTAAAAATGGTGCACCACCTTTCGGATGACGACCTCGACAGAAGACTCGAATTCTGTGAATGTATGACAAATAAAATTAGTCAAAACCCACATTACACAAAAACAATTTGTTTTTGTGACGAAAGTACTTTTTGCCTCAATGGAAATGTGAATACACAAAATGTAAGGTATTGGAATGACACAAATCCTCACACCTTTCGTGAACAACATACCCAATTTCCAGAAAAAGTCAATGTTTGGGCAGGTATTTTGGGAAACCACATAGTTGGTCCTGTTTTCCTAAATTCAAATTTAAGTGGTGAAGTGTATCTGGAGATGTTACAAAATGCAATTGAGCCGTTAATTCTTGAAATTCTGGAAGATAATCCAGATGAATTCGGCCATCTGGAAATAACATTTCAACAAGATGGTGCTCCTGCACATTATTATGGTGCAGTGAGACGTTACCTGGATGAAGAATATCGACGTAGATGGATCGGCCGGCGAGGTCCTATAAAATGGCCACCTCGGTCACCAGATCTGACACCATTAGATTTTTTTCTCTGGGGATACTTGAAATCCAAGGTTTATACTACGGCACCAGATAGCATTGGCGTTTTGAAAGAAAGAATTATTGAAGAATGCAATGCAATTTCAGCTGACACATTCGAACGAGTACGACAAGAGTTTACTAATAGGATGTATTCCTGTCAGGAAGTAGACGGAGCACATTTCGAACACTTGCTATAAGAATCCATTGTTCATATAAATAATTTCAATAATTTTGGTATTTATTTAATTTATCTGTCAAAATCAGTTTAAACCCAAACAAAATTAATATGGCTATGTAGCCACTGTCAATGCCTTTCAAACGAGATATCACTTGCCATAAGGTCCTATTTAAAATTATTGGCCAGAGTGGCACTGTGACGTCATCTATTACTATTATGTCACCTGTTACCATTCGTAGAGAAGTTTACAATATTTTATTTTCACCCTCCAAATTTTATTAATGTAAGTGTAGCCGTTCAAAAGATACGAGGGGGGAGGGGGCTTTTGAATAGCACTGTGTGATGAATTTTGAAGAGGTTTTCTCTCGTCGGCGTGCATAAACTAGCTCTGCTACTCCTCGCAATGGCTCCATAACACTATGGCAGTGTACATCCAGCTCAGGGTTTTTGGGTTACAGCCCCAATTTCTCCCTGCCAGATTCTTGCACACCATTTGAGCCATTTCAACCAAGCGAGGTGACTATTTAATTGATCTCTCTATCGCTAATTTTGTCGTCTGACATTTTAATTATTATTTAATTTAATTCAGCGACCGTTAACTAACTGCGCCGTGTGTTATTTGTAGTTTTTAATATTTAAATAAAATATATCACATTGACATTGTTCTACAGTCTGTCTGACAACCAGCTGACATACACCACATGTCAAAACACAAACTTCAACTCTCTAACTGATCGGGGGACCCAGCACAATATGACTGACCTGTCAAAGTCAGGTGTTCTAGAATGGTCTATAAAGGGAGAAAGAAGAACCCAACTTAACCAGTAACAGTATTACTTTCGAGTAGGCACGTGCTAAGTTAACGGTCACTGGTTCACACCGTTACCAGTCGCTGTCTAAAAAATAGGCCGCACCAAAGCCGGTTTATTTTCAGAAACCGCTCTAAAAGCTCTCACACAGGTGCCAACAGTGAATAGCGAGTAAGTTAAACCAAATCCTATCCTATCCCACCATGCGCCGTTCTCGAAGCAAGAAAAAGGACACTGATGAGGAATTTCCCCAATTTCCATCAACTTCCAAAACTATATCATCTGAATCTCCCAAAAACTCTCCCCAACCCTCTTTTACTTTGACGACGCCCTCCAGCACTTCAAAAAAGCTCCGTCCCTTGATGGAAACTCCCGTTCCACGACCCCTTGGGCTACAACTTGAAGCTACCATGGAAAGTATTCCATTTCTCGAAGCAAAGGTCAAGCTCCTTCCTCCAGACCAAAAAGCAAACCTAACCTAACCAACACGCGCCGAAACAGCGGAATTACTCCGAAAAGTGTCCGAAACCGGGAAGAAGAGTGCAAGGAAAGCAGCCGGACGATCACAGCACCGAGAGGAGCAGGCTGTATTTGGTCTGTGGGAGCAGGCGCCTATGGCGCAACGACAACCGAACTTTTCAGTGCACAACTCACACTTCAGGTACTTTTCAGCACCTGAGTTGATCACATTTTTGAAAAAATAAAACAACACAACAAACACCTTCGCTTCCTTATTCCGGGATGTGGAGATCAAACCCTGAAGAGGACTAACTCTCCTATAGAATCAAAAATGTTTGTCTTTGCTTTGCTTTATCCGATGAAGGATAACTTCTTAAAATCATGTTCGAACAAAAAAAAACAACTTAACCACTCACTACATGTATGACAGAGTATTCGGTGGACACGTCATGTCGGTTAATCGGTGTCAGTTATGCCACCAGTCCATAAGATTTTTCCTACCAGAAACTGTTCATCGCAGCGAAATAAGTTTTCATTTCAAAACATATTTCCATTTTTTGCGTATTACGGAAGAGATAACTATTTATTTCTGTGGCCACAGTGGTGAGAATCATAGATCACAGACTTATTTTTGTGTTGAGAATCGAGTACATTTTCGAAAACCGCTGCTCATTTATAATCGAGAGAATGCCTATTTACAAAAACACTCGAGCACTCCTATCGGATCGATACCTCCCTACCTTCAACTTGTTTATGTTTTGAATGTTTTGATCGTGGTGATGAGGAATGAATCATTTTTCCAATTAAAAAATTTAAGATTGAAATGTTCCATCAACATTGAATAACTAATAAACCATGCCTCAACTAGACTGTTACAACGGTTACTTAGATGTCAAAATGCCATCTAAATGTAAAAGAGGATTTACACCCTGGAAGGTAAGAAAATTTTACTTTACTCATGGCAGGTACTTTACATGCTGGCCTCGCCTAGAATTTGTAGAATTAAGTATTAATTATCAACTAAGTACGTGTAAGAAGTTACAGAAAAGATGAGATTAACTTTAAGAGTAATGTTTGAATATCGAATTTGAAACAATGTATACCAATAAAATTAACAATAAACCTCATTAATAATTTAACCTATTTTAGTATCATTATCTCATAAGACAGTTTTTCTACCACAAAAGGTTAGATCATTGTGAAACCAAGTCAATTAATTTATTCAGTACCTATCTAAAGGAGTATATAGGTATCCAACAATTTTATTTAGTTAACTAACAACATTTTTTAGTGACCACATCTTTATCTTTTTAATGAATAGAATAACTTTGCCATCATATAACAATATAATCCCATAAGCATAATCTACTCTTTCAAACAGCCCTTATGAAACATAGTACCACCATCAGGCCATAATGAATAAACAAACATAAATAAATCTCTCAGATCGCCAATATTAAAAATATGTTGTTGTATGTAGGTTCTATTGCTGTGTGCAATTGTGACACTTCTTTTTGTAGGTAGTCCTCAGCTTTTTTCCTGTCAAGTACTATTTCTTGTGCGTCAGCTCTGACTCTATGGTGTTATTTCTTTGCAAGTGACACAAAGGCCACCTTCGTGAATAATAGATATCATTATATGCTTGTTGAATAATATACTACTAAATTTATTCAGGTATATAATCACATTATATATGCAATAGCTTTCCTTTATGAACTCTTTTATATTGAAACACACTTGCAAAGTGTTAACTTGAAGCTACAATCTTGTTGACTATATATAAACAAGGTTGATATTATGAAGTTGAGAAATATTTAACTAGGTATTTTATATTTGTCATTATATTTTCTGTAATTGTATATATATTTCTTGTGATTGAACCATTTAAAACCAAGACCAAGTTTTCCAGAGTTATACACAATATTTGACGATTGGATACATTTAATCTTTCTACAATATATAGTTGGCATCCACTAAATATACTATTATGAACAGTCCCTAATTTTTAAATCAACTTTTTGTTATGCAATCTGCACATACTTATTAATGTAGCCTTCAAAGCATACATTTTATACAATAAATAACATTCCTAATGCATGTGTCATAGCCTTAACCACTCATCTTTAATAAGTCGTAGAAAAGTAAAACTGCTTGTAAAACAAACAGACTATCATTTGTTAAGAACAAATAGGTACATGTCTCCCAATTATTGCAAATCAAATTAAAATTATATTGAAAACAAAATATTTTCATACAACTATTGTAGATTATTACAATATATTTGAATGTTATTTTTGATGCATTGATAAAAAAATCTAACCAAGAAAAGTTATTTATTCTAATCAATTCAAAACTTTTAGCAGATCTTTTAAAATAACTTAAAAATATGATAATTTTCCAGCAAAATTGGATTTAGTGATCTGTACCATCTTACAGGTGCAGACATTACACTGAGCATTTCAATCCCAAGTAAATCCCACTCTAGAAAACTCATCTGAAATATAGATATTAAAAAAAATGATCAAATTTCATGTGTATTTTAAATGGAGTCTTTTTCGCTTTGGGAGTACTAACGGCTTAAATTTTCAGTGAAATTTTTTGAGTGGGAAGCGATAGTCAAAAAATAAGTACTAAAAAAAACACCATAACCCATATAGGAAATAGATGTATTATATTTGTCGAATATACATCTACAAATTAATGACTTGATGTCTGAAAGATGTCTTCTATAGACACCTGTTAGAGGTCTTAGTGTCTTTTTTTGCTATGTCTTTTATATGTCTACTTCACGACGTCCATTAGATCAAAAATATGGACATTCACTGGACATAATAAATAAACCATGAAGAACTCATGGACTTTTCTTGAACCTGAACTTGATACGTTCTGTACATGGGGACAGGATGGCATATGGACATCCCGTGTACTTGTTATGGACGAGAACTATTTATTTTGTCCACGACTATTTGATAATTTTAACAATTTACGTGTATTTCTTCACTTCACTTCGCATATATTGAAGATTATTCATGTTTATACAAATGCCACAATTTATTATTTTAAAATTTTCACTGCGACGGGGATTCGATCCTATGTCTAAAATTCCTCACTTCACCAAGTCAGCGCCTTAAACCACCATGCTATGCAGATACATGCAATAGTTTATCAAGCTGTGGTATATGTACAAGTAGATCGTTTTATATGCAGTTTTTTATCTAGTGTGTATGATGTATGTCAAAAGCAAAAGTGACATTTTAAATAATTAAATACTTATTAAATATATAATCTGTTGAATAGCATAAGTAGCAATTAGTAGTTTTTTGTAATAAAGTATAGTGTTTTAGTTTGACCAAAAATGTATAGGTACCTAAACAGGTAATTAATAGTCGTTGACAAAATATAGTGTTCTACTCGCATATAAGGTAAAAGCACCAGTTTTCGACATGGGACCAATAATCGACACTCCCACTTTCAAACTTTAAAAATAAGAAAACGGTTTACATTTTATTACTTTTTCTGTGTTTATTTGAAAATTTACGTCATCTGGCAACCCTGTAAATTGTGGAAGCGTCAGCGTGTTGACATTTGCCTCTCAAAATGACGGAAATAGTGTTTGAGGTGTGAGGTTAAATATTTTCTAAAAAGTTTTGTTAAGGTAAGTAAAAACTTAAAAAATATATTTCAGCTGTTCGAAAAACTATTTGCATTGAATATTCACTCTGTTAGGTATTATTAAAGTTTGTTACATTCGTTTTCATGTAGACCCTGCTTCACTTCTAACCTAATCTCTGATTTTGGGGGGTGTCGAAAATAGGAACCACTAACATCAATGCATCCTAGTTATCGACAGTTCTCTGTCGATTACCGGGTTCATTGAGTTCCAGTGGTCGACATGCTTTAATATGGATTAACACGTAAATTTTTTATAGAAGGATGGCGCCAAAGCGAGGATATTCTCAAAATCAAATGGATTTAGCCCTGCAGGCAGTTACACAAGGCATGCCAGTTGCAACTGCAGCAAAATTATATAATGTACCTAGGACAACTCTCCTGGATAAAAAAATGGGAAGAACCCCCATATCTTGTAAGATGGGCCCACCTTCAATACTAAGCCCTGTAGAAGAGGAGATATTAGTTCAGTGGATTTTGTTACTGGCACAAAAGCATCAACCTGTTACGAGAGAGCAACTCATGGACAGTGTGCAGATGATAATAAAGCAAAAAAAAAGCAGACACCTTTTACAGATGGAAGACCAGGAAAAAAATGGTTTGCAGCTTTTCTGAAACGACATCCCCAGATCAGTACAAGGATTGCTCAAAATTTAACTCCTGCAAGGGAGAACGTAACAGAATCACAAATCAGACGTTGGTTTAAGGAAATCCAAGAATATTTGATTTCCAAAAATTTGATAAAAATTACTGAAGATCCTAAGCGGGTATTTAATGCGGATGAAAGTGCTTTCTTTCTTCAGCCAAAAGGGGAAAAGGTTCTTGCAAAAAAAGGAGACGAATCCTAAAAATACCATATTTTCTTAACAATCTTTGTATTTACTTTACAAATAAAGATATTTTTGATTTCATGTGTCGATTACTGGGGTGATAATAACTGGTTTAAGGGTGTCGATTATTGGAGTGATGATAATTGGTTCAAGGGTGTCGATTATTGGTCTAGGTAAAAAGAATACAAACTCCATAAGAGCTGCTAATAGTGTCGAAGACTGGTGCTTTTACCTTAATGGCTATTATTCACTCATCTGCGGTTCACGACATAAACGCACCATCGTGAATAATAGCCATCATTATATGCTTGTTGAATAATATACTATAGGACATGAACTGGAAACATTTAGGACATGAACTGGATATCTTTTGTACAAAAGCTGTCTACACAGTCTAACTAACATCAAATTATTATTTATTTTTATGAAACCACAGATGTTCAGCCTTATTCACTCTTCCTCCTTCCAAAGCAGATACAAATAGACATTTTATGTAATGCCATTTCCATTAGCCGCACTTGTCTAAGCTTTTGCTACCTTCAATTCTTTTTTTTTTCATTACATGAAACTAAAAATATAATAGGTACTCATTATAAGAGTGTAAAAAATTAATCGAGTAGCTGATGGAAGGTATAAGTATAAAATATAGCGGACCTAGTACATTTTTAATGAGTGTATATTTCGATTCGACCAAAGGATGAATAATGGATGTCCAATGGACGTCCATCACTCAAATAAATATTCACGTCCAGTGGTGAACGAGAATTGAAGGTCCAGTGAATGTCCCCAAACGGATATCCATTGTACTAGTAGTAAATGGACATCCATTGGATGCCCATTCTGTGTCCATGTCCATATGGACCAATCGTGGACATTATATGGATATCCATAGGATATCATGTGTTTACTGGGTAATTGACGTCTATTATACATATATACTTACAACGTCAAATAGACATATCGTAATGTTGATATTTCACTACGTCTTTTAGACATCTTATTAACATCCACGCTTGGTATTTTAATAGGTCATTACACCTCTAATAAACACATTCCTTTAGACGATAAATAAATCATCTACATTAGATGAAGAAAACCCTAATTTTTCCCATTACAGGATGTTAAAAGTTTAAAATTAAGTTTTTATCTTACCCAACATAATATATATATATATTATTCTCTAAAAGGTCGCTATTATCGGATAATCATACTGTTACCAAATTATTATTTTTTCATAGATTAATAATTAAATAAATACATTTTTTATTTTTTAACAGTTACGTTGACCGTAAAATTCTAATTTTTGCATACAGGGTGAAGAGATTTATTTTGATTGGAATAAAACTCGATTACTGTGAAACCCAGATAATACCAAAATCTTTGATATGTTTTTTAGATGTATATTAGATCTGTTTAGCAGACGTCTAATTATCTTAAATTATATACTTGAATTAGATCTGTTATTTTACAAGGAAAATACCGATTAATTGATCTCACATGCGGTTTTAATAGAAGTATATAGAAAATTAGACATTTTCTAGGGAGGTTATCGGTATTTAAGCTGATTTTGTTTTTCGTAGATCTCTATTATATATTTATTAGATCATTTCACAAGATGGACCATCATCTAAAGACGTTTATTTCCTATGTGGGAATGCATATATCTCAATAAATATCAATCTTAGCGACTCAACATATTAAACCTTTTTTGAAGGAAATTAAATTTCCTACAAGTTTGTTGTTTGCCTACATTTTTTGTATAAATCCAGTCACTTTTAAAATTACTTCAAAAAATTATAATTTTTCAGCAAAATCGGATTTAGTGATCTTCACCATCTTACAAAATTAATTGCTTGATTTTTTTCAAAACATAGTTTATAACAGTGAATTAATTGCAAAAACTCTGTTCGATTATAACATTTTTAATCATAATTTAATTCTGTCTTTAACTTTAGCCATCTTGGAATGACCAATTTCGAAGAAATTACAGAATTATTATTATACTTTATGATTGATTATTTTTTTAAATTGTATTTTATTTTTCTGGCAAGGCAAATTCCATATAAAGAACTGAACATAGAAATTTTTACAGTAGAATCATTTATAATACAGTAGGTATACGTTCATAGTATAAAATACAGCAATAAAAACATAATACAATGATGAATTATTATGTTCATCTTTGTGTCACAATATATTTACTAATTTCCCAGAACTCTTAAAAATCAATAAGTTTTCATATCCCACTGTAAGAATATTAAAAAAAAATTTATGTGAAAAAATCCCACTTAGACATTTAGGTAATCTTGGAATAATTAGTTGTTGATTGACTTTTAATTTGATGACAAAAGAAGTTATTATAATAGCAGTATGAAATTCCAACCTAATGATTATTCTGAATGTTTTCTAAAAATAAAAATAAAAACAATGTGTATTATTATGTCAATATAATCTGGACATGTATAATGTTTTTATTAATCTTTCACTTTCTGTAAAACACTCAGTTCAGTTATCTCTTATGGTGAAATTAGCCTTCCTTCTTTTTGAGTATAAATATCCATTTTGTTCCAATTTAATAATGGTTGGGATGCAAAACAGCACAAATGGACAAAATCTAGTATTCACCATGAAGTAATAGTTAAATAATAGCAAGAAACAAGAACAAGAAATTTATTCATCCACAAAATTTACACAAATTTTAAGAACAAAAAAATGTATAAAACTTATCGGACTAGTCACATTATCACAAATGGCAAATTCAAATATAACATTAACATATAGGTATAGGTATAACAGTTGCTACAAAATTCCTAAAGAAAATTCCTAAAAATGTAAAAACTCATTAACACTGTAGAATGTTTTATCCATTAAAAATGTATAGACGGTTTGGCGGAAACATCTACTCGAAAGATTGTTTATTGAGATTGTTTTTAAAATTTTATTATAACATTTTATTCCTATAAAAGACGGCGCATGTAACCAGTTATAAAATGCATCAGTTTGTGTAACGAGGGAAATTTTTGCGGGACGAACGAGGTCCCGTAAAATGACACGAGTATACACAAAAAAGCATTTCATAACGTGTTTCATACAAGATTTTATCTAATTTTTACAAAAAGAAAATTTAATTTACCTATCAATAAAGCATTTCATACGTTTCATACAAGATTGTATCTAATTATGACAAAAAGAAAATTTAATTTATTTTATGTGAGTCCTTTTGACAAAAAGAAAATTTAATTTATTTTATGTATTTTTTAATTAATTTTTCTGATTTGAAAACAGCACTTTTTTATTCCTACAAGTTATGCAACCAATATTACACAAGACATACTTTTATTTTATACATTAATTTCAAACTCTTCTTTATTATTTTCCATTAATATTAAATTAAAAACGAAAATAGCTAATAATGCATAAAATAAAAAGTAAATTGTTCTAGTTGTTCTTATTATTACTAGTTCTCTTAAGTTCTAGTTGTTGTTATTTTTCCATAATATGACATTAAACTTTCTTCTTTTCTCTCTTGTTTTTATTAACTGGTGATAAAATTAATTTTTTCATCACCAGTTACATAATATTTTTCATTATGTAACTGGTTACGAAAAATGTGACGTTTGCTAACGGAAGTCAGTTTTGAAAAATGTCGCTTTATATGTAAAAATTAGATTAATATTTTTCACTCGTTACACAAAATGATGCATTTCATAACTGGTTACATAAATAGCTATTTATATACCACTGCTGCCATGAATGCTACTCTTCAGCTATGTCAACTTTCTTCGATTCTTCAACTTTAATTTTTAAATTACAAAATATTTTCACTTTCAACGTTCGACAAGTGGATAATCAATCATATTTTTAAGTTTAAGACTTCAAAAATGGTTGTCAAATTTTTAAAGTTTTTAAAGTATTTTTGATAAATAGCTATCTTCGCCTACGTTATATAGTGATGAGCAAAGCAAGAACCAGGACCAATACCAAGATAGTCTTGGTAACAGTCTCAGTCTTGCTTGTCCGTTCTTGGTCTCATAGTCTTGCATATTCAGTCTTGGTCACGCTCAAATCGAGGCTCAAATACTTGTAATCTTTGTCTCGCAGACTTAGTCTTGGACTTTCTAAAATAGTTTGTTACTGCATTACTGTTTCCTTTTTAAAACAAAAGTTCTAATTTTTAGTCCAGTCTTGCACTTTGGCCTTGGTCTTGCATTCTCGGTCTTGGTTTTGGTCTTGTTCTTGTTCATTTGATCTTGGTCAAGTTGGTGTATGTACTATCTTGGTCTTGCGATTCTTGATCTTAATCTTGCAAAATTGCAAGACTAAATTTATTCATGTCAATTAAGACACTCCTAATGATTTACTTTAACTAATTTTATATGGGTACAAGAGGACCTGACAGACGTTGTCATGTTGTCAACACATAATATCACATGAACATTGCTTTTTGTATATTGTTTCCGGTCTATCTTAATTGTTAATTCAATTTTCCTCTTCCAATTGAACCGGGTTCTAGCGTCACCTACCGGAACTAATGGTGAATATAAACCAACCAGTTAGTTACTCAACCACAAATATAAAATTTCATCAAAATCGGCCCATCCATTTAGGAGTTGTTCAGTATGAACCCTCTAGCAGCGCCACCTACCGGTACCAATTGTGAAACTAAACCATTCTCGAATCCACTTGAACACACAAAAAATTTCATCAAAATCGGTCCAGCCGTTTAGGAGAAGTTCAGTGACAAACACGCACAGAAGAAATTTGTTTGTATAGTCAAATGCAGTCTTATCATGCGGGTCATACGATTCACGTCTATAAAGTTAGCACAGCCAAATGAGCACAATCGGTTTTGATTAACACAACGATTTAGTGCTTTTTTTGTGCTAATTAATTGCGCAATTTTTAATTTTTGTGCTCTTACCATTTCGCTGAAATCGATGGCTGTGTCAGCTTCAAAAAAAGCTAGCACAGCCATATATGAAAAATTGTTTATTTCGATTTTTTCTGGCACATCGATTTAGTGCTAATTATGTGCTTTCAGAATATGCCATAGAAAAAAATTTCGGATCACGATTGGTCAAAAAACCACCCCCCAGCCCGACAAGGCGCAAGAGTAATGTCCTCAAAATTCTCAGCGCAATCGAATTTGAATAGTCGATTTCAAATGCATTAATAATGGGCTTTCAAAATACCTATGTAGAGATTTTGTTGCTCCACCCTTTATGGTAAAAAACCACCCCCAGCCCGACGAGGTGCAAGAGTAAAGTCATCGAAATTCTCAGCACAATCGAATTTGAATAATCGATTTTAAATGCATTAATAATGGGCTTTCCAAATACCTATGTAGAGATTTTGTTGCTCCACCCTTTATGGTGAAAAACCACCCCTAGCCCGACGAGGTGCAAGAGTAAAGTCATCGAAATCCTCAGCACAATTGAATTTGAATAGTCGATTTTAAATGCATTAATAATGGGCTTTCCAAATACCTATGTAGAGATTTTGTTGCTCCACCCTTTATGGTAAAAAACCACCCCCAGCCCGATGAGGTGCAAGAGTAAAGTCATCGAAATTCTCAGCACAATCGAATTTGAATAGTCGATTTAGTCGATTTTAAATGCATTAATAATGGGCTTTCCAATTACCTATGTTGAGATTTTGTTGCTCCACCCTTTATGGTAAAAAACCACCCCCAGCCCGACGAGGTGCAAGAGTAAAGTCATCGAAATTCTCAGCACAATCGAATTTGAATAGTCGATTTCAAATGCATTAATAATGGGCTTTCAAAATACCTATGTAGAGATTTTGTTGCTCCACCCTTTATGGTAAAAAACCACCCCCAGCCCGACAAGGTGCAAGAGTAAAGTCATCGAAATTCTCAGCACAATCGAATTTGAATAGTCGATTTCAAATGCATTAATAATGGGCTTTCAAAATACCTATGTAGAAATTTTGTTGCTCCACCCTTTATGGTAAAAATCCACCCCCAGCCCGACGAGGTGCAAGAGTAAAGTCATCGAAATTCTCAGCACAATCGAATTTGAATAGTCGATTTTAACTGCATTAATAATGGGCTTTCCAATTACCTATGTTGAGATTTTGTTGCTCCACCCTTTATGGTAAAAAACCACCCCCAGCCCGATGAGGTGCAAGAGTAAAGTCATCGAACTTCTCAGCACAATCGAATTTGAATAGTCGATTTCAAATGCATTAATAATGGGCTTTTCAACTACCTATGTAGAGATTTTGTTGCTCCACCCTTTATGGTAAAAAAACACCCCCTGTGAAGAATAGTACGTAATTAACTGTGTTAAATGCAAATTTATTGTTTTATATTATTTCTTATTTTAGATATAATACGTTAATTTATATTGTAAGACTTTAAGTTGTCTCTATCGAAGAAGTATAAATACTACGTCCAAACTAAGATTTGACAGGTTGTCAGATAAAATTTATAATTGGAAATATTGAAACGATAGAGGCAACCGTAAGTAATATTTTATTGGAATTTCATAAAATTAGTTATATTATTGTATTTTAGGAATTTGAGTACTACTACTACTACTAATACTACTACTACTACTACTACTACTACTAATACTACTACTACTGCTACAACTGCTAATACTACTGTTGTTGAAATAATAGAGTGTGTACTGCAAATCCAGCCAAATTCAGTTTCGTTTCAATCAATAATTTTAACAAGCTCAAATTCGGTTGCCTCTTATTTGGTGTTGCATTACCATATCTACTGGATCAGAAGAAATGGCTTCAGCAAGAGTTGAAGGAACCAAATGCGATCGCTGTCCGGTATGCAATAGTCCATATAGGGAAGATAGAATGGTTGAGTGTACGAGATGTATGAAATGGTGCTGTTACGAGTGTGTAAACGTTTCCGATAATGTTGCCGCTAACGAAACTTGGATGTGTCCATCATGTAAAGAAGCAATAAGAGTACTACAGCCTGGCCCCTCCCATAAATTAACAAGAAGTAACAAGAGTAGTTCTCTTTCTAGAAGCACTAAGAAATCGTCTGTTGTCAGCAGCAGAGCCAAAATAAGAATGCAGTTAATTGAAGAAGAGAGAGAATTACTAAGAAAAGAAAGAGAATTAACTAAAGAAGCAAGACTATTACTAGAAGAAGAATCAGATGATAGTCAAGAAATTGATGACGAAGAAATAAAACATTGCGATCCGGTAACTAATAAAATGCTCTCATTGCAGATTGATGAATGCTTGGACCGAAAATATGGTAATAAAGAACATACGTCTAATGTTGACATGTCTATTCACAATGTATCAAATGCAACTAAACATGCTACAGGATCTTCACAAATAAATGATCAGTTACTTTTTAATGATACATTCAATTATAACACATTGACTCCGCAACAATATGCCGCCAGAAAAACTACTCCAAATGAGCTCCCAATCTTCAACGGTAATCCTTCTGATTGGCCTTTATTCATAAGTTGTTATAACAGATCGACAATAACTTGTGGTTTTGATAATAATGAAAACTTACTTAGACTACAGAAAAGCATCAGAGGATCTGCAAGGACAGCAGTTGCCAGTTTTCTTATACAACCGGAATGCGTACCTCAGATAATATCTACGTTGAAGATTCTTTATGGTAGACCGGAACAAATAATAGAAACACATATTAATGCGATTCGACGTCAACCACCACCAAGAATGGATAAACTTGAGACACTGGTTGAATATTCTTTAGCAGTAAAAAACCTATGCGTTTCCTTAGAAGCAGCTAAATTGCACAATTACTTGAATAACCCAATATTGATGCATGAACTGATAGAAAAGCTTCCATCGCAGATGAAAGTAAATTGGGCCTTGCATCGCAGTTCGTTAAGAAATTTTAATGGTTTTACGGAATTTGCTGATTGGATGTACAATACTGCTACGAATCTATGCACCGCTTTACCTACCCTTGCTATACCTGATCGAAAGAGACAATTTAATCAAAGTGAACGTACTAATGTTCATAATACTAATAGTGGATCGTATGATAAGGACTTTGGTTGCAAAATATGCAAAGGAAAGTGTATGCAGGTTGCAGTATGCGAACAGTTCCAAAATTATCCAGTATCAGAAAAATGGAAAGTAATAAAGTCAATGAAATTATGTAGGCTATGCTTGAAAAGACACAGATTTCCATGCAAGTATCCAGTTAAGTGTAACATAAATCAATGCCAGAGCAAACATCATCCCCTTCTCCATAACAATGTAGATATTATTCCAGAAATTCAAACTCCGCAAAAATCTACCAGTCCCGAATCATACCAAGTCTCAGTGTCTTCAGAAATTACTATGACTCAAGTAACATCCCAATGTATCCGTTTCAGAATATTACCTGTGATTTTAAAGAATGGAAACAACATAGTGAAAACCTTTGCATTCTTAGATGAAGGATCTTCGGTCACCTTGCTGAATGAAGATATAGCCAAGGAGTTGAATTTACAGGGAAACCAAGAAAAATTATGCCTCCGATGGACAGGAGATCAAAAGCGCTTAGAGAATAAATCAAAGAGGGTTTGTTTATCTATTGCAGGAGATTTTGAAGGGTCAAAACAATTTGATTTTCGTCCAGCACGCACGGTTAATGCCTTAAGCCTTCCTCAACAATCACTTAATAGCGAGGAACTTAAGCAGAACTATTCTTATTTGAAAAATTTACCGTTGGAATCCTATAAGAATGCAACCCCACAAATACTTATTGGACTAGATAACTGGGAACTGGCATTACCAATTCGTGTGAAAGAAGGTCATGAAGGACAACCGATAGCTGCAAAATGTAGGTTAGGATGGACAGTTTTTGCTCTACTACCTACAAACTTATCAAACAGCACTGCAGCATTTAATTGCCATGTTTGTGACTGTTCTGAAGAAAGAATAAGTAATGAAAAATTACACGATGCTGTGAAGGAGTATTTTTCAGTGGAAAGTTTAGGAGTACAGCCATCAAATATTTTCTCCAAAGAACAGCAGAGAGCTAAGAACATACAAGAAACTACACTCAGTAAGGATGGAAATAAATATAATATTGGTTTGTTATGGAAATATGAAGAAATAAACTTACCTGATAGTAAAGGCATGGCTATAAGAAGATTGGAGTGTATTGAGAAACGTATAAAATACAATCCAGAATTAGCTATTAGGATGAATAAGCAATTAGAAGAATTTGTCGAGAAAAAATACATAAAGAAACTTTCTGAAAAAGATCTATCCGAACCTTGCCGCAAAATATGGTATCTGCCCATCTTTCCAGTTTTCAATCCGAATAAACCTGACAAATTTAGGATCGTTTGGGACGCAGCTGCTTCAGTTCAAGGCATATCTCTAAATTCTATGCTACTGAAGGGGGATGATCAATTAGCATCTCTGTTAGGTGTTCTTTTACGTTTCCGAGAAAGGAAAATTGGATTTTGTGCTGATATCCAAGAAATGTTTCTTCGAGTTGGGATAATACAAGAAGACCAGCAAGCGCAACGATTTTTGTGGCGGAATGGCAATCCTAAAAATCCTATAGAAACCTATGTTATGACGGTTATGACCTTTGGAGCCTCATGTTCACCAAGTTGTGCCCAGTTTGTGAAGAATACAAATGCCAATAAATACTTATCAGAATATCCAAGAGCAGTGGAATGTATAACAAAAAATCATTACGTAGATGATTTATTGGATTCAGTGAATACCGAAGACGAAGCGATAACAATCGCCAAACAAGTTTATTTTATACATTCCCAAGCAAACTTTGAAATAAGAAACTGGCGATCAAATTCTAGAAAGGTTTCAGAAACTATGAATGCATCTTCAGAACATCCCGTAGAAATGAACATGAATATTGGAAGTGAGAAAGACATCGAAAAAGTCCTGGGCATGTGGTGGGACTTAAAAACAGATTGTTTCATTTATTCCCTACGATTCAATAAAGGAAATAAACAGATTCTGAATGGTGACAGAAAACCTACAAAGAGAGAAATTTTACGTATTCTCATGTCAGTGTATGATCCATTGGGACTCCTTTCCAACTTCCTTATTTATATAAAAATTCTTCTTCAAGAAATATGGAGAAGCAATATTAATTGGGATCAACCTATAACCGACACACAATTTGAAAAATGGCTTATTTGGTTAAAACTACTTCCAAAAATAGAAAATATATCAATACCTCGATGTTATCTGACGAGTCTTAGAAATTGGGATGGAGTAACTGTACAAATGCATATATTCGTAGATGCTAGTGAACATGCTAGTGCTGTCGTCGCATATCTAAGAATTAAGAATGAAAACATTTTGGAATGTGCTCTGTTAGGAGCAAAAACTCACGTGGCGCCAATTAAACTACAAACTATTCCTCGCCTTGAACTCAATGGAGCAGTAATGGGAGCTAGATTCGCAAAAAGTCTTCATGAACACTTGTCAATAAACATTCAACAAACCTTCTACTGGTCTGACTCTTTGATCGTACTAAGTTGGTTACGAACAGATGAACCAAGGAGTTTGAATAAATACGTTGCATACCGAGTTGCTGAGATACAGGAAAATACTATGACTGCCAATTGGCGATATGTACCATCCAAATTAAATATAGCAGATGAAGCTACAAAATGGAGTAAACAACCTTCCTTGCAAAACTCAGATAACTGGTTCAGAGGTCCAGATTTCTTATATGAAGACGAAGAATTTTGGCCAAAAGATTCAACTCTACCTAGAGATGAGGAGGAAATCTTAACGAAACATGAAATTGTAACTATAATAGACATGAAAAAATTTTCTAAATTTACAAAACTTTTATTCATGCTAGCGTATATTTATAGATTTATAAATATATTACGTGCTAAATTAACAAAAAAAGAAAAACCTCAAGGAATTTTAACATCTAATGAATTGTTGAAATCTAGAAATGCTCTGATTCGGATGGTTCAATCGGAATATTATACCGAAGAAATTAAGCGACTCCAACCAAAAAATAGGCGTGAAACTGAACTTCATCCGTTTGTGGACAAATCTAGCAGTTTGTATAAATTATCTCCCTATTTAGATGAAGAAGGACTACTTCGTATTCGTGGTAGAATTGATGGAGCAAATCTCAGAACTAACGATACTAAAAGACCGGTCATTTTACCTCGTGAAAGTCATCTTACTACTCTAATTGTGGAATATTTCCATCACATATTTCTCCATCGAAATCATGAAACAGTAGTTAATGAGATAAGACAAAAATATTATATAGCTCAATTACGTCGAGTTCTGTATAAGGTAAGAAAAAATTGTCAGACATGTAAAATAAAATTTGCTACTCCTACAGAGCCCGAAATGTCACCGCTACCTGATTGTCGTCTTGCTACATTTACACCTCCATTTACTTACACTGGCGTTGATTACTTTGGGCCAATTAATGTCGTGGTAGGAAGAAGAATAGAGAAAAGATGGGGAGCACTCTTTACTTGTCTCACAACAAGGGCAGTACATCTAGAGGTAGCCCATAAATTAGATGTTAATAACTGCATTCTTTGTTTTTCCAATTTTATGAACAGAAGAGGAAGGCCACGATCTGTATTTTGCGATCGAGGAACTAATTTTATCGCCACCGAACGTGTTTTACGTGAAGAGTTGAAGAAAGTTGATACTAGTTTGATCGCTAAATCGTTTATTAGTCCTGAAATATCATTTCACTTCAACCCACCTTTATCTCCTCATATGGGTGGTGCCTGGGAACGTCTTGTTAAGACTGTAAAAATTTCACTCTATTCAGCATTACCTTCTAGAACACCTTCCGACCCCGTACTGCAGAGCTGTCTCATTGCGGCAGAAAATATAGTTAATTCGAGACCACTTACTTATCTTCCCTTGGACACTGATGATTCAGAGGCACTAACGCCCAATCATTTCCTGATTGGGACTTCTAACGGCAATAAACCGATTGGACAACTGAACGATGATGATAAAATACTAAAGCTCAATTATCTATACAAAGAACAATTCGCAAATAAATGTTGGCGAAGGTTTGTATCAGAATACATTCCAAAACTATTGTTGCGAAGTAAATGGCATAAACAAGTTTGTCCTGTAAAAGTGGGAGACATCGTGATCATCTGTGATAAAGATTTTCCGCGCTGCAATTGGCCAAAGGGCAGAGTAGTTGAAGTGAAAAAAGGTCCAGATGGTCAGGTCAGAAGAGCAAAAGTTCAAATTGTTACAGGTATATACGAAAGGCCTGTTGTTAAGCTCGCCGTGCTACCTGTCAAAGGAAAACAACTAGAAGATGGTACAGCGTCTTCAGTCCAAAAGACCTGTACCGGGCGGGAGTGTGAAGAATAGTACGTAATTAACTGTGTTAAATGCAAATTTATTGTTTTATATTATTTCTTATTTTAGATATAATACGTTAATTTATATTGTAAGACTTTAAGTTGTCTCTATCGAAGAAGTATAAATACTACGTCCAAACTAAGATTTGACAGGTTGTCAGATAAAATTTATAATTGGAAATATTGAAACGATAGAGGCAACCGTAAGTAATATTTTATTGGAATTTCATAAAATTAGTTATATTATTGTATTTTAGGAATTTGAGTACTACTACTACTACTAATACTACTACTACTACTACTACTACTACTACTACTACTAATACTACTACTACTGCTACAACTGCTAATACTACTGTTGTTGAAATAATAGAGTGTGTACTGCAAATCCAGCCAAATTCAGTTTCGTTTCAATCAATAATTTTAACACCCCCAGCCCGACGAGGTGCAAGAGTAAAGTCATCGAAATTCTCAGCACAATCGAATTTGAATAGTCGATTTTAAATGCATTAATAATGGGCTTTCCAAATACCTATGTAGAGATTTTGTTGCTCCACCCTTTATGGTAAAAAAACACCCCCAGCCCGACGAGGTGCAAGAGTAAAGTCATCGAAATTCTCAGCACAATCGAATTTGAATAGTCGATTTTAAATGCATTAATAATGGGCTTTCCAAATACCTATGTAGAGATTTTGTTGCTCCACCCTTTATGGTAAAAAACCACCCCCAGCCCGACGAGGTGCAATAGTAAAGTCATCGAAATTCTCAGCACAATCGAATTTGAATAGTCGATTTTAAATGCATTAATAATGGGCTTTTAAAATACCTATGTAGACATTTTCTTGCTCTACCCTTTATGGTAAGAAACCACCCCCAGCCCGACGAGGTGCAAGAGTAAAGACATTGAAATTCTCAGCACAATCGAGTTTGAATAGTCGATTTTAAATGCATTAATAATTGGCTCTCAAAATACCTATGTAGAGTTTTTGTTGCTGGTGGTGGTTTTATGCCATAAAGGGTGGAGCAACAAAAACTCTACATAGGTATTTTGAAAGCCCATTATTAATGCATTCAAAATCGACTATTCAAATTCGATTGTGCTGAGAATTTCGATGACTTAACTCTTGCGCCTCGTTGGGCTGGGGGTGGTTTTTTACCATAAAGGGTGGAGCAACAAAAACTCTACATAGGTATTTTGAAAGCCCATTATTAATGCATTCAAAATCGACTATACAAATTCGATTGTGATGAGATTTTCGATGACTTTACTCTTGTGCCTTGTCGGGCTGGGGGTGGTTTTTTGACCAATCGTGATCCGAAATTTTTTTCTATGGCATATTCTGAAAGCACATAATTAGCACTAAATCGATGTGCCAGAAAAAATCAAAATAAACAATTTTTCATATATGGCTGTGCTAGCTTTTTTTGAAGCTGACACAGCCATCGATTTCAGCGAAATGGTAAGAGCACAAAAATTAAAAATTGCGCAATTAATTAGCACAAAAAAAGCACTAAATCCTTGTGTTAATCAAAATCGATTGTGCTCATTTGGCTGTGCTAACTTTATAGACGTATACGATTCATACTCATACTCACAGTTTTTGTTTTCTTTTATTGCGTTTAACTATAACTTCCAAATAGAATCCGTAAGATGAATAAGACAGACTTATGCAATTTTGACGGGAAAAAAGGATATAATATTTAGTTTTCAGCGATTCTAAAAAGTTTTTCACCAGCTAAGTTTTTATTTAAATATGTCAGTTTTGTGAATTTGACAATTCAAAGTGACAATATGAATAATGAGAAGCAATTTTCCGGTTTTTTGCATCCTCAAGCAAAAAAATGGTACTTAATCTGATAGATTATTTCGAGAATGAAAGAAAAAGTGGAAATTCGTCAACCAGTGTGCAGGAAACAGTAGCTACGTCTAAGTAGCTATCTTCATTTCAGTTAAAATAATAAAACCATCATTCTTTTCTCCGGGTATATTTGTTATCTCACATTTTGGTAACCTCTGTGTTTTCTGATTTGATACATATGGTTAGTGACCTTTGGACGCTGCATTTATGTATGTATCTCGGTATGTATGTACGTGTCTCGGTGAGTATAATACCTGGAAATAAAATAGTATATTCTTCAACGAGTGTAGAATGATGGCTATTTTTCACGCGGTTGAAGTTTCCAAAACGAGCGAGCGCATCCAAGTGAATAATAGCCATTCTACATAAGTAAAAGACTATACTTTCTAAACGACTATGCATAAAAAAAATTTTCCATCGGGAATCGAACCTTGATCTCCCGCGCAAGAGTCAAGTATCTCTACCACTGAGCTATCGACCACATTTATTCAATGAAATGTAAATAACGTAAATATAGGTAACTCATATTTTTAATAGAAACCCTTACATATTTAATAGTATATTATTAAACGAGCAGTTTATGATAGACATTATTCACGCAGGGTGACGTTTGCCTCCCGAGCCGTAGGCGAGGAGCGCAAGTCACCCAAGAGAATAATAGCTATAAATTGCGAGTTGAATACTATACTTTGTGCACGACCCTTGATTTCTTTATTAAATAAAAATTAAGTAAATAATGCGAGTGTTTGATGGAAAGTAATAATTATACCTTGTTTTTAAACTAGGAGGAGCATTTTAGGAAACCTCAACCACACCACTAAAAGTTACTAGATTGGGAGTGTGTTCCGATAGGGTCGTGTTCAGACTTTTTGAACTAAATGAAAATTACGTGAAAAATGTATTGTACTGCTCGATGATGTCGTGGCCAATGAGGGATCAAGGCATGTCTAAATATCGAATGATGATTGGTCACAGGTCATTGCGAGAGTAGTAACCAAATGTCACATTATTGTGAAAAGATGTGAGGTCATAATAAGTAGTTTATGTAAAATGTTTTAAGAATTTGAGGATTAATGAGAATATAGAAAGGCAATTATATGATTAATTTTTTTTTTAACATTTGAGGCTTTGGTATAGCAAAACTAAAAGTGAACAGAAGTGTTGTTATCGAAAAATACCATAATATAGTACTGCAATGTATGTAAAACTTGATGTGAAACTTATATTATTAACAAGAAAAAAGAAGCATGGATTTTTTTTCATGAAAGGGAATAAATAATAAAAATAGCAAATACCTTGGGTAAAATATAATACTTTGTTGAAAATAAACAATAAACAACAAACGTGGTAGTAATGATTGAACTAATGACTATTTTTATATGAATAAACACAAAACTGACAAATGTCAGTGTCAGTGATATCAAAAGAGCTGTGTGAAACTGGTGGCAATCTGACCAATCACTAGGCAGCAGAAATGCCAACTTAAATTCAAATCGCTCCTCTTAGTTTAAAAACAAGGTTGAACTACAAAAGTTCCGAATGTTTCGAATTTGCATCTAAAACAATTATCACTACATTATAAAAGAATCCAAAATACCTTAAACATGCAAAATACCTTAAACATGCAAATTTAAAGAACTCTTGAGCACAGCTGAACAATCAATCGGGATTTTGACATACGAGCATTTATACACTGCGTCCGTAAAGTATGGAACAAATTCATTTTTAGCTAAACAGACCATTTTAAGAAATAATCCTGAAACACGTCGATTTTTGATTTTAATTTACTGTATTTTAAAATAATATTCTAATATACAGGGTGAATTACTTTCGAGTAATGACGTCACCATAATTTTTTTTAAATGGAACACCTCCATTCTGTCTCAATTTTCGGATTACTCTAGCTGAGCTGATTCCAAAAATGTATCACATGTTGATTCCAATTTGTACAGGGTGGACAAAAATACAATAGTTTTGTGTGTGCTCAAGTAATCCTGGAGGTTTTGATGATAGTTTATGGTTTTAACAGGATGGTGCACCTCCACATTATGCTGTAGATGTTAGAAGGTACCTAGATGAAATTTTTCCGAACAGGTGTATTGTAGACGTGGACCTTTTGAATGGCCAGCGAGGTCACCAGATTTCAATCCTTTGGATTTTATATTATGTAGGGTCATCTGAAGAATGTTGGGTATCAAACGAAACCAGCAAATATTCAAGAATTTAAGAGAAAAGTCGGACAGCAATAAACAATATTTCTCAAGACACAATAAACAAGGTTCAACAAGAATTTGTACACCGCTTGGGTTACTGTCAAATACAGCAAGGGCTGCAGTTCGAACATTTATAAAGTCATGTATTTCATCATATTCTGTCCGCTAGACAATAAGTATTTTTGATAATATTGTTAATTTAACTAATAAAGAATGTTACGCGTTACTTTATGAGCACACACAAAACTATTGTATTTTTGTCCACCCTGTACCAATTGGAATCAACATGTGATACATTTTTGGAATCAGCTCAGCTAGAGTAATCCGAAAATTGAGACAAAATGGGGGTGTTCAATTTAAAAAAATGACGGTGACGTCATTACTCGAAAGTAATTCACCCTGTATATTAGAATATTATTTTAAAATACGGTAAATTAAAATCGAAAATCAACGTGTTTCAGGATTATTTCTTAAAATGGCCTGTTTAGCTAAAAATGAATTTGTTCCATACTTTACGGACAGTGTATATTGTGTAGTCGAACTCTTCCACTAGTTTCTCACACGTGACATTTTACAGTATGCTAGATATGGTTATTTGGATTTGAAACGCGTCTTAAGGTGAAATTCGTTATTTTTTCCATACGACCTATTGCAGTAACAACGACGATGACATCTGTCGTGGAAAAATGTATTTAACAATAATGTGAACCATTTTTTCATTACAGACCTGGAAGAAACAATGGTGTGAAATAAACCGTTTGGACAGCATTGAAAATGGCGTGGAACTTAAATTACGATCATCTAAAGAAGGAAACATTTCACATTGTTTCATACTACCCAGGTCTTCCACAATATGCAGAACAGAGTCTCGAACTAAACGATACGCTTTTGGGCTATTCAATTTGGGAAGAAAACAAAAACCTCTCATTTTTTTAAATGGCAACTCTGAAACTCAATCTCAAGAATGGATGTCAGTTGTAAGGAGGATGCTTGCTGTGGCTTCATACATTCCAGGTACTAATTCTAAAATGATTATACAATTTATTATACACTTGCGTGAATAGAAATCGGCCCACTGTAAACTTTTGACTTTAACTAAATATATATTTTTTAAATTATTCATTAGATCAAAAAAAGAAATATGCTGTTTGAAAGACAATTTAATATGCTTTAATGTGAGTATACATTTATGAAAACTTATTTCGACTTCCTATGTTTAACTTTAACATAATGAAATTAATGCATTAAGCAAACTAAGCTTTTTGATTATTAACATAAATAGGGTTATTGACAATTTTAAACTCAATACTTAATTTTTTGATAATGGGTATGACCTCCTCTTGCCCTAATAACATCTCTCATACGATTAGGCATATATCTATTCAAGTTTGCTATTGTTTCTTATGGGATGCTAAGTCACTCTTCTTCTACTGTAACAATAAGCTCTGGAATCGAGTTTGGGGTATAAAGTCTAGCTCGAATTCTTCGGTTTTACTCATCCCATACATTTTCTATCAGATTTAGGTCAGGACTGTATGCCGGCCACTCCATAACCCGAAAACCGAATTCTGCGATGTAATCTTGCACGATTCTTGCAGTGTGCGGCCTTGCATTGTCAAGCATAAATATAAATTCGTCTCCAATGTAGTCGACGTAAGTTACCACATAAATTGCTAAAATCTCCTCGATATATCTAGCAGCCGTTAAACCTCTTCTTCGCCCCTACGAATGAACAGAGGATCGGCCCGTGCTTGTATAGAAATTGCGCCCCAGAGCATGCAGGAACCACCTCCATAAGTACTCCGCTCTTCAAAGCAGCAATCTGCAAATCGCTCTCTTGTTCTTCGGTACACTTTCCTCCTTTGGTTGCTACCATGGAGGCATATTCTGGTCTCATCTGAGAGCGGAACAGTTTCCCATTGTTCCAACGTCCAATTCAGATGATCCCGTGCAAATCGCAAGCGTGCTTGTCGATGAGCTGGAGTAAGTTTTGGACCAATCGCAGGTGTTTTAGGGGTCAGGTTATTTTCCTGCAGTCTTCGTCTTACTGTCCACTGACTAATAGCCACTCCTCGCACCTCACGGAGGTGTCGTTGAACGGCATTAAGGTTACGACTTCGTAATGTTGACACAATAAAGCGGTCATCACGAGCGGTTGTAAATCTCCTTCTGTCTGTTCCAGGTCGCCTATGAAAGGATCCATTCTCCTCATAACGTTGGCACACTCTTCGAACCGCTGCGCGGTTCATATCCAATTGTCTAGCAACAGCTGGCTGACCAAGTCCAATTTCGATTAAAGCAATAACTTGGGCGGCTTTTTGTGGTGTAGTATGCAGTATGCAACCAACACACTTGAACAGAATTGAGATTATGAAAAACGAATAATATGCAAATTTCAGTTGCAAACGCAATGATTGTAATATTGTAATAATTGTAATAATATTTGACAGATTTGTTATTTTCACTACAATCACCACATAAACACCATTCATTTGTTTACCGGTTGCTACGCATATAGACGATAAGCCTTCTTGATACATTTATACTCACATTAAAACATATTAGATTGTCTTTCAAACAGCATATTTCGTTTTTTGATCTGATGAATAATTTAAAAAAAATATATAGTTAAAGTCAAAAGTTTACAGTGGGCCGATTTCTATGCACGCAAGTGTATAATAAGCGCAACAGCTCTTCTCTATTTAGTTTAATCAAATCATTAAAATCCACATGTACCATATACTGGTGTGTGGTGAAGTACATTTATTTACTTTATAAATTGTATACAAACTTAGTCCATTCCTTTTTATTTATTCTTTATTTGTTCTTTTTGCTTCTCCCCATGTAGTGCCACTTATCTCAAATAATTTTCCAACACATTTATCCCACAATGTTTTAGGACTTTCTCTTTTTTTTATTTTCATCTATTTTTGCATCCCAAATTTTTCTAACTGGTTTTGAATTTTCCATTCTTTGTAAATGTCTCCATCAACTCAATTGTATTTGCTCAATGATCTCTATAAGTGACATTATCTCAAGATCTTGACATATTTCAACATTTGTCATCTTATCCATCTTCGTGACACCTCTTACCCGCCTCAAATATTTCATCTCTGCAGCTTGCAATGCACTTTTTTGTTTATTTAAGTGTCCATGTTTCACAGGCTTACGTCAATATTGGTCTATAAATTGTTTTGTCTTCCTTGAGACTTCTTTTTTATTGATGCTGTAGTATATTAATTCTGTTGATTTCTGCATATTCATTGCCTGTATTATCGATTTCTGAAAATATTTGAATGTATTTACTGTCTTGATTTTCTGATCCTCAATTTTTATGTTAACTATTTTTTGTTATACTGCCATAACGGCGGACTTTTCCAAATCCATTTTCTTGCCGCGAGTGTTGTTCCAGATGTCAAAACTTTTCTGTAGATCGTGAGGGTGCTCTGCCCTATGGACTACATTATCTGCATATATTTCCTCAGATATTGTAACTTCTTCCAAGTATTTATATACCCTACATATTTTTTTATTTGGTTGTGCATATACTCATTATATCGTCCATAAACATATTGAAGAGTAAAGGACTCAATCCAGTTATAAAAGCCTCCTACAGTAAAATTCACGAATGTTTCTCGTTAACTCATAAGCATCCGAATCAAATCAATAAGACAGTTGCGCATCATTGTTAGCGGGTTCGGCATGTATTTCTGGTGATCTAATTATAAGAGGAAATAAATAAAAACCAAATTTAACATATCATAGTTAGACTACAATTTGAAATTCTACAAATAAATTTTTACAAAACTTACCTCTTGAATGGCATTTAACGGCAAAAGTGGTCCGCAATTAGCCAATTCCTTTTGGAAATATTCATGTAATTTTACTCACGTTTACTTTCGTCCAAACGTTTACCAGGCATTTTGTCGAAAAATATCACAATCAATGTAAATGAACTTCACCTATTTAAAGTAATAACAATGACGACGAACTTCAATGGTGACAGAATAATTTCCGCATAAAGTAACGTTTCACTTTTTAAGTACAACACAAGACAGAGTGACAAACCGATAAAGACGTAATGGCGTAGCTTAATTCAGGCACAAAAGACATAATGTACCTTTCCATTTGATTTAATTGGACATACGCGCTCAGTGATATCCACATAAAATTAAAGTGTCTTTGATACATTCAGGGAAGTATGATGTAAAGAGAAACATTCGTGACTTCTGCTGTACCTTAAATGTTTATTAATTACATAGTTGAAATTATGCTTATACAAGCTTTTAATAGCATTAATTAATTTTAAATCTATTACCCTTTTTTCCAAGCTTTCCCATATTTTCGCTCTTGGAACTTTGTCGAACGCTTTTTCATGTCGACAAATCCAATATATATATAGGCCGGCACTCCTGTTGTCGGAGTATAGGCCGCTCATTTTGAGCTCTTTTGATCCTTTTTGTACGGTGGATCAGTCCGTGTATTATCTTCTGCTTACTACAGCATGCGGTGTGAGTTCGCCATCTTTGTAATCGTCTTCCATTCCTTCCTATCCTCTGTTTTTCTACCCCAGTCACGGATTCCCATTTTCTTTAGGTCATCAATCACTTGATCTTTCCATCTGAGTTTGGGACGTCCCCTGGGTCTCTGGATTGCAGGCTTCCAGTCAGCGATTTTCCTTATTGGATCGTCCTTATTCCTTCTTCGAAGGTGCCCATACCATCTTAGTCGTTGTGCCTTTATACAGGGTGTACCAACCTTACGACAAACTTCGATATATGGGTTATTTTAAGAGATATCAAAAAATGTTATCAACAAAAATAGTAGATGTCTTTAAGGTCCAAATTTTGAAATTATATCGAACTATACAGAGTGCTGCATAACGCCGTTACAAACCAAACATATGATTTTTTAAATGGGAACCCCTGTATATTATACCGAATTCGGATTGCTCTCATTTTTTTGAAGCTTTTGATATAAGGTTTTGCTACGTTATACAGAGTCCTTCAAAAGATATGGGCACGTTTATGTGAAAATCGTAGGTAAATCAACGCTCTGTAGCTTATTGTACGTAGAAGAAAAAAAATTTATTTTGCCTGACAGAGTTTCGTAATATGATGCAATATTTCCCTGTAATATTGAATTTTGATTATTTTCTTTTTTGTATACAGGGTGGAAGGAAACTCGAACCTGTCATTTTCTTTCTTCTTTTAAATGGAACACCCTGTATTTTATAGCAAAAATGGAATCTTAGATTATGTTACTTTAATTTTTGTGAAGCATTCCCTATACCCAAAGTTTATAAAAACGGAGTTATTTTGTAATATTTATTGTAAACTATAAGTATTGACCTATTATGTGAAAGGAATAAACGTTGAATGTAACAAAAAATCTTAAATAATAATAAATTTTAATAAACAATTTATCCTGAGCGTATAATTAATAATAAGTATAATTCTAAACGTAATATTAAACTAAATGTTCAAAATGTTCACCGTTAACATCAATGCAGTGCTGCAGTCTTAGTTCAAATGATTGACTAACATTTCTCAGCATATCAACGCTAGCAGATCGAAATTCCGCACTGATTCTCTCTTTCATGTCATCTCTAGTAGTGGGGGGAGTTTTATAAACCTCATTTTTCATAAAACCCCAAAAAAAGAAATCCATTTTTGTTAAATCGGGAGACCGAGCTGGCCAATCAGTTGGGCCCCTTCTTCCGATCCATTTGTTTTGGAATTCGGTATTGAGATGATCTCGTATAGGCGCAGTATTATGAACAGGCGCACCATCATGCCAATACCACATTTGTCTCCGAATATTAAGTGGAACTTCTTCTAATAAAACTGGCAGATGATTCTGAAGAAAATTTAAATAAACCGCACCAATTACTCTTTCATCAAAGAAATACGGTCCTATCACATGATCACCTAGAATTCCACCCCAAACATTTAATGACCACCTCCATTGGCTATTACGAGTTGAGACGACATTTGGATTAGAAGCTGCGTAATATTGAAAATTATGTCGATTTACACATCCCTTTTTATGAAAAGTCGCCTCATCTGCAAAAAGTACAAAATCAAAAAATTGTCTCTGGCGATTGATTTTAAATTGTGCCCATTCACAAAACGTTACTCTTTTTTCAAAATCTCGATCAAGTAACTCTTGATGGAGTTGGATATGATAGGGATGCATTTTATGTTTTTTTAGGATTCTTTGAACCGTGCCATGACTCATGTCTTGATATTTTGAAATATTTCTCACACTTGTATGCGGATCCTCTACAATACTTAGGAGTACTTTAATTTAATTTTCCTCAGTTAAGACTATTTTTGCTACGTCTTTTTTTTCGTATTTTAATTCACCAGTGCGATTGAAACGATCCATTAGATTTTCAAATGCTCTTTTGTTGGGTGCTTTCCGGTCTGGAAATTTTTGAAGATAAACTTTAGATGCAAGCAAACAATTTTTGCTACATTCACATGTCTACCATTTCTTGAGTAGAAAAATGTACACTATTCATCCTCAATAATTGTTACTTTATTTGAGAAAACTATGAAATGCAGGGGACACTTTTAATTACTGCCATTTTTAAGAAATAAAAATAACGACTGACGGTTATGTCAAATTTTGTCAACGCTTACTGAGAAAATGTAATGGTTTACAGCATTGCATTGATGTTAACGGCGAACACTGAACATTTAGTTTAATATCACGGTTAGGATCATACTTTTGGTGACTTGTTCTGCTTAAAATAAATAATTTATGAAAATTTATTATTTAGGATTCTTTGTTACATTCAACGTTTATTGCTTTCACACAATAGGTTAATAATTACAGTTTACAATAAGTATTACAAAATAACTCCGTTTTTATAAACTTTGGGTATAGGGAATGCTTCACAAAAATTAAAGTAACATAATCGAAGATTTCATTTTTGCTATAAAATACAGGGTGTTCCATTTAAAAGAAGAAAGAAAATGACAGGTTCGAGTTTCCTTCCACCCTGTATACAAAAAAGAAAATATTCAAAATTCAATATTACAGGGAAATATTGCATCATATTACGAAACTCTGTCAGGCAAAATAAATTTTTTTTTTCAACGTACAATAAGCTACAGAGCGTTGATTTACCTACGATTTTCACAAAAACGTGCCCATATCTTTTGAAGGACTCTGTATAATGTAGCAAAACCTTATACCAAAAGCTTCAAAAAAATGAGAGCAATCCGAATTCGGTATAATATACAGGGGTTCCCATTTAAAAAATCATATGTTTGGTTTGTAACGGCGTTATGCAGCACTCTGTATAGTTCGATATAATTTCAAAATATGGACCTTAAAGACATCTACTATTTTTGTTGTCGACATTTTTTGATATCTCTTAAAATAACCCATATATCGAAGTTTGTCGTAAGGTTGGTACACCCTGTATGTCTGACTATATCTTCACCATTCATGTATTGATTTATTTCGTAGTTATATAGCCTTCTGTACCCTTCATTCGGAATGTTTTGGGCTTATTATCCTCCTCATGATTTTCCTCTCTAGAACTCTGAGATTTCCTTCGTCTTTATCAGTTAGTCTCATATTTTCTCCGGCATATGTTATTACTGGTCGAATTGCAGCTTTATAAATTTTGATCTTGGTTTTTCTACTGATGCATTTGTCCCTTAGTAGTTTCTGATATTTCCAATACACTTTGTTTCCGGCGATTATTCTTGCGTTGATCTCTGCACTTCTGTTGTTCTCATCAATTATTATTCCCAGGTATCTAAATTGACTTACTCCTTCAAAAGTGTAATCTCCCATATTTATAGTGGCTGCGTTGTCCGTCTTCCTCGAGATTTGCATATATTTTGTCTTCTCTTGGTTGACTACCAGCCCTCTCTTTGCTGCCTCTTTTGTTAAGTTATTGAATGTATTCACTAGGTTTTCTTTGTCTCTGGTAACCAAAGCTACGTCATCGGCATATCCTATTATTTGTGTGGAGCTGTGGCTGACAAATCCAATAGAACTTTTTAATCCTGATGAATAGTTTTATCTACAACTTGTTTAATGGTAAATATATGATCTTGCACACTTCTGCCATCACAAAATCCAGTTTGAGCTTCGTTTAGTGTGTTTTCTACTTTTTGTCTTAGTCTGTTTTCCAGGATTTTTCCATATAGGTACTTTCATCGATGCCGACCATTCCGGTAAGGATGGTGACAAGGAACAGTACCGGGACTCTGCACATTATAGACTTCTCCTATCGACTTTATTCACATGTCTTCTGTCGACGATTTCTCAACAAAAACTTCAATATATTTCATAGTAATAAGTCAGGAATGAAAGAAGACTTATCGATAGTATGCAGATGGTATACAGACTTTCGAATACTGTCGATTGGAATAGTAGTAGTAATATCGTAGAAAACGATCGGTAGACTTCTATAGTCTGCAGAGTCCCAGGCCAGATTCCTTTACAATCAGTTGATTGATTAAATTGTTGTTAGAATATTATTTAATTACCAGTGGATTTATTAACTGTTTTAGTTGATCATTCCAACTTCAGAGTATCTTTGGTTGATAATCATCATTCAAGGGCAGCTGGATTAATAGGAACATTCGGTGTTTTAAGCCTCAATCAACAAGACTTAATTATAAGTGATCCATGTACCGGAGAACAAAAAATAATCTGGAAATGGTTTCAATTTCACCAATTTCATCTTCAAGCTCCTTCTCAGCAAGAAGCTGAGCACAAAATTATAGTAATGCACACCAGCAGGTAATTATAAATTTTTCTCATACTTCATTTTCAGAAACTTTTTGGCTCCCAAATACTAGAGTCCGTTTCAATAAGGAAGAAGCCACCTGAAGTTGCAGTCGATGCGCGACCTTGATGTCAAAACCAGCGCCATATTTAAAAATTGATATTTTAATGTAAATCAGTAGCTTAACGTTTTCACATTTTGTAGGGTAACACAAAATTAGAATATTGAAAATGTATTCATGATAATATTTCAAATAAAACATATTTGGGAATTCTTTGAAGCTTTTCAAGATATTGTCACATACTTTAGACACTGATATATGAAAATACTTGGTATTGTTAGAATATTTATACTTTCAATTAAATATGGAATTGGTCAAAAATTAAGACTCAATCACGTTCCTATACTATTAAAAAAGGTGAAAAAAACACAAAATAGGTACTTGAAAAAAAGTTTATTAATGAGAAATAGTGGTGACATCTTGGTTATGCGGTTGATTCAAATAACTATACTGCATTTTACCATATCATTGCTTCGTACAGTGACAAACATCATCGAAGTGCTGAAACTCAAATAGATACTTATATTTAAATAAATATGGAATAATATGCTATGTAAATCAAAAAATATTATTGAATTCGAATACACCCATTTCCACACCACCCAGGAGATAGAGCTAGAAGTTCTTAACCAGGGCCCACATTTTTTCTATTGGATTGAATTCCGGATGATAAGGTGGCAACCGCAAAACTTTATGCCCATGTTTCTCCAATATACAGTCCAATTTATAGGAAACAGGAATACCTAAACGAAATGTTTTGATTGCTTCATATAAAGAGGGTTTTGTTTTACAGCCATCATAGACAACATTGTGGACCCTAAGCCATTCTAACATTTCTGCTTTGCTAGATGCTGAATATTTTTTTCAGTTTTCACATTATGGTAAGAAATATCCACAACCAGAAGTGATTTCTGAGGCATATTGGGTAATAACCCATTTCATGAAGTTTGAATGGTTCATATCATCATGGTAATCTCCACTTTTAGAACCTAAAAAAAATAATAAATTTTATTGAGGCTCACAGTAACAATATGTCGTAAGAGACATTGTTAATTATGTTTGCCTTATTTGACTGTTGGAATTATCTTTCGTTAGATATTGTTTTCAAACCCAATGATACACTTCTTCAATAGTATAACTTCCCTATTATAGAATTAAGATCGCCACATTTAAAAATTGTATTTCTCTTAATTAAGTTGGAACAGATTATATCTGATATAAGTAAAGTCTTTGTAAATATAAAGGACAACACTATTCTATAAGTATACATAATTAATAGAAACCTGAACGAAATATTAATAGGGCATTAGGAATAAATCCATTTTCTCTACCTGCATGCACAATCACAAGTCTTCTTCCTTTTGAGATTGGTCTTTTCTCTGATGTATCGTACCATGCCTTGGATTGCACATGGGAGCTGTGAATGTATGTTTCATCAGTATACACAATATTCCATCCTTCGGTTCTATATTTAATGATATTTTCCAAGAAAATAATTCTCTTATGGCAAATATCATGCGATTCCATAACCACCTTCCTGCTATCTTTTATGCGCTGCCATCTACAATAGAAACCATATTTTCAAATAAATAGTTATGCATTCTACCTTTTAATTTTTTTTATTTCACAATGTCTATTGTAGATTTATTTTAATTTTTGTTCCGTTTTAACACAATGACTAATTAAAACTACTCACCTAAAGTACATACTTTTTAACAGCCGCCACAAAGAAGTTTTACTAATAGTAAGCTCAGGTAAAACAGAGTCTACTTTCTGCAGAATGCCTAGAAAAAATAAAAATACTGAAAGTAAACTGAGAAAAAGTACTTGTAATTAATTTTGTTATATTTATTACACTTCAATCAAACTTACTTGTTAAAGTAGGAGCTCTTTTCTACAGGATGTAAAAGTTATAAATGATATCCCGAATCCTTTGCAATTCTCCAAACTTTAGTGCTTCCAGTACCCTTTTCTTCCTAGATCTTTTTTGCGGAGATCTAAAGGGTGTAGATGCTCCTGTTTCAGTGGCTGAGGATTCATTTTTAATTCTGGTGTAAGTACTTTTACTCACCCCAGTAGCTTTTAAAGTTCACTCTCTACAATTTAGAAATATAATTATTAAAAATCAGCAATACATAATTATTTTCATATAAACATAAAAAATAGATATTTTCATTTGACTTTCCAACAAATGAATACCATATAAAGATATATATTTTACAAATCAAAGAAATGTATATTACATAAAATTTAGTAATGTTGTAAATATACAAAGTCATATTGTTTTTTTTTGTGTATGAGATAATTATAGGCATTAAGTATTAGAACCATATAAATAACTTCTAAGTGCAGCAGACTATGATCTCAATTATTTTTGAAGTAATGTTTACTCTTCTATATATTTTTATAACAATCTGAATGCCATGAGTAATACAGTGTGACCCATTTTGTTTGGAAGCACCCCTATAAAATCCGCATTTTTCAACCGATTTTGATTTAGTCTTTTTTGTTAGATTCAGTATCAAAAACAGAATTTGAGCACAAATTTTCATACCATAATAGCTATTTTCAAGGCCCTCTACGTTAATTTTTCTTTGCCAAAAAAGACGAAAGTATATTAGGCATTTTTTTTTCTCAAATATGACTACACCACTGGATTCGGAATCATCAGAAATGTAAACTATCAAAATTTTATAAAAAAAGTTTTATTAACAACAAAGTTATCACTACATGAATTTGGAAAAAGTTGTTTTTTAATTAATTTTTTACTAAGAATGTAGACACATTTTAAAAATGGCAACATGGTAAACAAAAACTAGGACTCGAACATATTGCACTGTAAAAATTCGAAGCCGAAATTTTAAAAGACACGATAATAGGTGCATTCTTTTTTGAGGGTAACATGAATGCCAATAACTTCATGGAATTCTTGGAAGGTGAGTTATCCGCAGTGATTGACGAACTGCCACTAGCAGAAAGAAGAAATTTGATATTTCAGTAAGATGGTTGTTCTGTACACTATTCTAGGATTGTCAGGCAGTGGCTTAACGAAAAATTTCCAAATGGTTGGATAGGTCGCGGTAGCGAGTTAATTGAATGGCCTCCTAGATCGCCCGATTTAACTATATTGGATTTTTATCTGTGTGGTCTTTTGACAAAAAAAGTGTATAAGACACGTCCAAGGAATAGAGCAGAACTGTGTGACAGAATACGACAGGCGTGTGCTGGAATAACGCCACATGAAATAAAAAAAAGCGCTAAGACGTAGTCGCAAACGATACGAGAAATGTGTGGAAATTAACGGAGGTCTAGTCGAGGCTACAAAAATGTAGAATTAAATTATTATTAACTAGTTTAATAATCAAAATATATTATTTGGTGTTAATTTGTATTTTCGTCACATCAGCACAATTGTACATTACTCTCAGAAGCTATAACTCCAGAACGGGTTAAGGTATCGGCTTCGAATTTTTACAGTGCAATATGTTTGAGTCCTAGTTTTTGTTTACCATGTTGCCATTTTTAAAATGTGTCTACATTCTTAGTAAAAAATTAATCAAAAAACAACTTTTTCCAAATTCATGTAGTGATAACTTTGTTGTTAATAAAACTTTTTTTATAAAATTTTGATAGTTTACATTTGTGATGATTCCGAATCCAGTGGTGTAGTAATATTTGAGAAAAAAAAATGCCTAATATACTTTCGTCTTTTTTGGCAAAGAAAAATTAACGTAGAGGGCCTTGAAAATAGCTATTATGGTATGAAAATTTGTGCTCAAATTCTGTTTTTGATACTGAATCTAACAAAAAAGACTAAATCAAAATCAGTTGAAAAATGCGGATTTTATAGGGGTGCTTCCTCGGGTGCTTCCAAACAAAATGGGTCACACTGTATATTGGATTATTATACTTTCTTATTTGACTTACCGATGATTTTTTAAAGGAATTTGGATTCCATGTTCAGCTTCAGACTCCATAAAAGTTGCAACGTTTTTAAGAATCTGTCGGCCTTCACTGTGGATAACTTTTCTTTTAACACCAACCAGTTTTGTAGGAGACATGGTTTTAGATCAAATAAAACACACAGCACTCATAAATAAACTAGCAAAAAGTCTTAAAATATTCAAAAATGAAAAATATTCGACAGTAAATGATTGTTTCAAACACAACCTTAAATGTCAACAGTTTAATTGCTGTCGGCATGAAATATCGCTTGTAACGCCAATGGCATGGAACGATCGCTCGACAGATTTTGACTTATGCGCAGGTCGGTAAGCAAACTTCAGGTGGCTTCTTCCTTATTGAAACGGACTCTACCTGCAGAACATTACTCGGGACTATGTAATATCTTTTATACCATTTGTAAAGAACAATCCAAGTACACGGCATCTATAAGTTAAAGGTTCTGCAGCGACAACGCGACTATCCATGATTGAAACAAAATAAATACTGAAGGACGAGAGGCGTCGAAACTTGCTGTACGTGCCACGTATAGTTGACATATAGTGCAGCTATCTAATCGTATATCCCCTTTAAGTTATGTTGCAGAGCTAAACTCTGAAAGGTATTATGTCTACTTACCAAACATAATTCTATATTGTATTTGTATTTTGACCTCTCTCAAAAATAGTTATAGTTCAGTCAAACTATTAAAGTTTCGTTCATTAATCGCATTCATTAAAAAACTATTACTTAACGATTATTAGTTGAAATTATAACATTAAATGAATTTATCGTCAACTAAGTAAGCATTTTAAATAATTATAATATTGACTGGGCTATGACGGTATACTCTTAGTCTTAGGATTAAACAAAAAGCCGACAACTTTAAGTTCGCACTTTTACGTCAACTATACATAAATATTGGAGTAGTGGTAGCGCCGTATTTGTCAAATTGAGTTTGAACTTGGTGTACTTGTCAATTACGCAAATACTTGCAAGCTTGCCAAGTACACGAGTATTGGGAGTTCGCCATTATTTACTGTACCACAGAATATACCAACTGATGAGAAGCGAGGCCCGGCGAATTCCTTTGATACTAAAGGCGTCGAAATAAATGTCTTTGAACGTGGCAGGTAACATACACTGAGAACCATTATAAATGCTTACAGCTTTACTTGAATCACACCGAGAAAAACTATTTTATCAAAAAAATGTGTTTTATCAAATGTATTATACCTACAGGTAATTTCTGCACTTTTCGTTGTTAATATAGACGTGAAATAGATCATTTAAACAAATCAACCTACAATCAAACTCTAATCTAATTTTGGTTTGTAAAGACCATAAGCAAGAAGTCTACATGTGACCGCATGACATATGACGACTAATTTAAAAGACGGCTTCCGCAGATTCGTTTTTTCCGAGGATTTGTTTCTTGTCACTTGGTGTATTCTTTGACTGAAAAAAAAACGGATTTGGGAGCGTGGTTTGCTTCTCGGCGGATTTTGCTTCTAAATAACACTTTTAATCGCAAAAATATTTACTAATTTGATGTTTTTGAGGATTTTAAGTTGGCCGTTAATGGGTAATTTATTTATATAAGCATACAACAGGAATTACATAAATGCTGTGCACTAAAAAACTATCTATATCGTTTCTAAAATTATCGGAGAATTAAAAATTGCTCCCAGTACCACCACTTTTGTATAGCTTTAAGTTTATCCAATGATCTATTAACTAGAAGAAAGCTGTACAAAAATAATTAGTCGTAATTCCTCGTTTGCATCTGAACAATTCATTTTCCCCATGTACTGTACACGTGTATCTTCTGATATAGTAGCAGCCTTCTAAATGTAATTCATGGTCAGTCATTTCACAGATTAATTTTTCCATTGGCTTATGGTCTGTAAATATGGTCCAATAAATTAAATAACAAATTGTAGCCATTTTTCTTTGAACTTAACCACACAAACCGGGTTAACTATAAGTTAACCAGTCAATATTCCTCGACTTGTATTCCAAACCATGTCGTAACAGTTCACCAACCACACAAACCAGCTCACTGAGATAGTTTGACAGAGTCATCTTATTGGAGGTTAGGTGCTTGTTTATTTCTTAGTTTCCACAAACCGTTACGTCAAAAGTTTACCATGACCCGGTTTGCGTGGTTAAGTTCAAAGAAAAATGGCCTATTTATATACAGGGTGTTTCTTAAGTAATCTAAAATATTATATGGGCCGCTTCGTTACTCAATTTTAAGACGAAAAGTTCATATAAACATGTGTGATAGGTGTTGTCGTTTATGAGATACAGGGTGTTGTACGTGAAATTAATTTTTCTTGGTGACGCTACTGATTTATATTTTTTTATTATTTTATTACAAGCAACATGTGTTAAACATAAAGAAAAAATAATACATTTCAGAGCAAATGTTCAAAATGTCCACCTCCAGCTAAAATGCAAGCATCCGCTCGATGTCTAATGGATTGTCGAATACGTTCGAAGATACCTGGATTGTTACGAATAACATTACAGCCGTCTATGATACGATTTTGAAGATCTTGTACGTTTAATATCAGTGTTGTGTAAACAAGCGATTTCAAATATCCCCACACACAAAAATCCAGAGGATTGTGTCCAGGTGATCTAGGGGGCCACGGGTGTGGAGATCCTCGTCCGATCCAATGGTTTGGAAAAACATTATTTAAAAACTCGCGTACAATCACTGAAAAATGTGGAGGAGCTCCGTCATGCATGAACCAAATGCGCCTTCTAATAATAATAGGTACATCTTCCAAAAGAAGTGGAAGTTCATTTTCTAGAAAACGAAGATATGTCTCACCAGTCAACCGTGCAGGAAGGAAAAATGGTCCAATTAAATAATCATCGATGATACCAAGCCAAACATTGACCGAAAATGTTTGTTGAAATCGTTTTACACTTATGGTATGTGGATTTACATCTGCCCATATGTGGTCATTATGAAAATTCATAATCCCATGTCTAGAAAAGTTGGCTTCATCCGTAAATAGAATATTGGCAACAAAATTCGGATTGTTCGCGATTTCACGTAAAATCCATTGACAATACTGTATGCGTAATGGATAGTCAGTAGGTAACAAATGTTGAACACGTTGAACGTGATATGGATACAATAAATTATCTTTTAGAATATTCCAAACAGTTTTGTTACTAACATCTACTCGTTTCTGGATGTTGGTCAATAATTTGAAGAATCTGGTTTTCCAATTGGGGATTTCTCACAGTTCTGGGTCGTCCAATAATATTCTTCGATTTAGCAAAAGTTCCAGTTTCTTGTAAACGAATATGTAACTTAGTAAACGTATCTGAACATGGTAAACGATTATTTGGATAACGCTGGGCATACGTACGTCTAGCTTCTAAGGCATTACCATTCGCTAATCCGTACAAAAAATGCATATTAGCCATTTCAACATTAGTAAACACTGGCATAGTTATTAACTGAACACAGAGTCAATCAAATAAAAATGTACGATTTTTGCGTTGGTTTTCAAATTTGACACTTGTCAACGTTGCTACAAATGCCACTTAGAATAAGCATGTTTTTGCGTATTACTTCTAAAAACCAGTTGCGTCACCGGGAAAAATTAATTTCACGTACAATCAGAACTGACTTATTACAATAAATTCAACACCCTGTATCTCATAAACGACAACACCTATCACACATGTGTATATGAACTTTTCGTCTTAAAATTGACTAACGAAGCGCCCCATATAATATTTTAGATTACTTAAGAAACACCCTGTATATAAATAATTGTTTCTTCGTTGCTTTAGCGAGTTTCCAGCTGGTCCCGGTCAACTTCTCCTTTACTGTAAGCATGCTTCGAATCTTCTGCATCATCTAGTAGCGCGTGGGCATTTTCCAAAAACAAAAAACCGTCTTAGTCGAAGCGAAGGTGATCTGTTTAATATCTTGAATAATTCGTTCCATGCTGATAGTCCAGTGTGTTTAAGGAGCCAAACTGGCAGTGAAGATTCTGGCATCAGAGCATCTATTGTTTCGGATGAGTCTGAATATCTTGCCAAATCCAAGGTAAGTGGCGCATAAAGAATTGAAATTTATGTTATTGTTTTCTGTACGTATTATGGCAAAACCGATCAGAATGAATGTTTGTAATAAGATGTTTCCGACATTGGTCTGTCGAATGAAAATACATCCTTATGACTTCGTTGTTTTAAATAAAACACCCCATATATTTTTAACTTTTTGACTTAATTACAAACAACATTTAATAACAAGTTATTACACCTAAGTCTTATAGTTCTCCAGATAATCATTTTATTTAAAAAAATTAAGTTTCACTTCATTGATTTTGTGATGAAAGAAATTTTTTTAAATTCAACTATCTACATCAGTTATTGTAAGATGATGCAATAAAATCCCAAAAAAAAACATTTCCAATTTTGTATACAGGGCGAAAGGAAGCTGAGGTTAATTTTGGATAATGAAAAATTGCAATAACTATATTTTATTAAATGGTACACATATTTTCTTACACCCCGTGCAATCCTATTGGTGTTTCACTGCAATTTACAAACTCCATTATGTATGGGAATGCCTAGGAAAACTCAATGAACTAGGCGAAAACGACATCGACACCTTACTGTGGGTTCCAGATCACAGTAAAATAAAAGGAAATCAAATAGCAGATAAACTAGCAAAGCGAGGGACTGGAACACTCTTTTGGAGAACGGTACCCTTTTGCCAATGTAACATTGAAAGAAATAGACAACGCCGAAAAGAAGAGATCTGACCATTGGAAAATCAAATATATTCCTGGGAAACTACAACCAGGCGAGAAGAAATGAATGCCTAAGCCAGGGTAAAACTGCACTAAGAGTTGCATAGGATTCCTGACTGTTGCCTGAATGGGCACCTTAAAAAGCTCAAACTAATGGAGCAAGAAGAATGCAGATTCTTTGGAATGTAAGAAGAAACCTCTATTCACATACTTGCGGATTACAGAGCAAGAGAGAATCCTAGGTGACTACTGGATAGAAAAGGGACACATAACAAGAACCCACCTGAAGTTGCCGTCGTATGCTTCTTGTCAAAACCAGCCTCATATTGTAAAATTGACATTCGACTTCAAATCAGTAGCTTTTCAAGATATTTTCACAAACAATAGATACTGATATATGAAAGTACTTGGTATCATTAAAATATTTATACTCTCAATTAACATTTGGCGATATTCGATAAAATCTGCCAAAACTTGATTTAATTATGTTTTTATATTATTAAAAAAGATAAAAAAAACCTAAATAGGAACTTGAAAATAGGATCTTGGTTATATGGTTGACTCAAATAACTATACTGCATTATATCATTGCTTCGTACAGTGGCAAACATTATTGAAGTGGTGAGACTCGAATAGATACTTATATTTAAATAAATATGCTATTTATATAAAAAATATAAAATATTAGTACTGTAAAATGGGGTTAAATTGATAGTTTTTTCAAGTTTTCGAATAATATAATTAAACCTGTAAAGATTTTCATCAGAATAAAAAATTCTACAAGATTTGTATATCCATATAGAATAGAACCTCACGATCATGCAATTTTTTTTTGATAAAACCAATCGAAAAAAAAAAAATTATAATCACGTTATCAAACCAACTCCTATATTGGGGTGACTTTGATAGGTCGAATTTTTTCAAAGTCACCCCAATTATTTAGGTTGATACATTATACTTTACGTTGGTCGGATATACAAAATATATTGTTTGGTAAATAAAACAGCTTCCAAAACAAATATTTATTCAAAGAACATAAATTCAACTTGACAAATTGTCTTAAAAAATTTGTAGAATAGGCAAATCAAACAAATCGTGAACATAACTAATCAGGTAAATTGCCGTGAAAGTAACGTCAGTGAAATTTTGAGCTGATGTTCAACGCTCAAAAACATCAACTGGTTTTGTGAAAATATATCTTTTGAGACGAGTTACAGAATTTTCTATTTTTGGTTAACTGAGTACAGCAATTATGTCAGTTAGAGCAATAGTGAACTTATCGCTCTCTACCTCTCTGAAAATTGATTTTTCTGTATCAGTGGACTTCAAACCCACAACATCGTATTCATCATATTCCAGCGCTTTCTTACCGGATCATCGGCCATGTAGGTTTCATCATAATTAAATATGTTCGATTGTGGTACATCTTCCATGCTGAGATTCAGGTTCCTGAAATATTCATCGATAACTTCCTTCGAGACCCCTGCACGTGAACGTTTGATGTTCGAAGCTAGACGCTGTGAGTACATTATTATGCCTTTTCAAAAGAGAGTAAACCCAATCTCGTTCAGGTGTATTGTTCTTGAATCTTGTTATTTGTCGCCCTTGACGATCTAAAAATGATTTTGTCACGATCTGAACGTCCTCTATGCTCAATGGAAATCCCCAGTCACTACACGTAACAACAGACTTGATGATAGCATATTACTCTTCTTTGGTAAAAGCTGTTTGTCCACCATGTTCATTACCATGCATACCTTTATATTTATTATATACCTAATGTTCCAAAAGGAACACCAAATTCTTTTGATGACCATCCTTCATTGACCACTTTTTCTAAGGCTTCTTCAAGTGTTTCTTCCTTACAATCTTTGTATCGCCTGAAACCTACTTTACGCTTGTAAGTACGCGCCATGATTTGCGTTGAATCTACTCTGTAATAAGAAATATTTTATTCGAACCATTTTTTTTTCAAAGTAGCCGTCCCTTCGCCGGCATCACCTCAGCCTCTTGGGATTATTGTGGCGCGTAGTTTGAATATTAGAATGAAATTCCGTCCAACTATCAAATTCACCACATCTTAAGGCCACCTTACATTATGCTATTTAGGTGCAATTTTAAAGCCACGCAATTTTGAAGCAATTTATGGCTTCGTTTTACACTAATCTATTTTCGAGATAGTTTGGTTTATTTTGTATAATGCAATTCAGTGTGGCAAACTTAAAAATATCTTTAGGTGATGTTAAATAATTATGAAAATTAATGTTTTCACAATTTTCTGGTATTTAACAATACTTTCAGATAAATCGGAGTTTGGGTACATTTCTGAGAGACTAGCACATATTTCATGTGCCTTATTTCTTGTATTTCTATTGTGATAATCTTTTGATCTCACGTCGTAAAGACAGGGCTTGCTTTCATATAACGAAATTAAGTGTGTGGCCATATCGGTACTCCAAACATGTTTGTTAAAATGAAAATTAATTATTACATCTATTTTATACCAGATAAAACAAGATAACTTACTTTTCCCCATTTTGTTTTTCTATATAAACACGATTCGAGGTTTGAGTTTCTGTTCTAATATTTTTAGGGTTGGTAGCAGAATTATTACTAAAAAAATAACTAAAATTGCCTACAAATTTCATGAAAATAGAAACTGTTCTAATTATTTTTCTTGCTTAAAAATCGCCACAAACTAGCCCACGCACATGCGCTTTGTTTATTTTGTTATAGCATGAAACTTGCATTGCACCTAAATAGCATAATGTAAGGTCGCCTTTAGGGTAAATTTAAATACACACATTTACACACCACCACAAGGAAATTTTACTTATAATAAATTCAGAGTGCACTTTCTGCGGAATGCCTAGAAAAAATAAATATATTTTAATATAAAATTATTTATCTATTAGGTAAACTAATAATAATATAATAAGTAATAGTAATTCTAGCGTAAAAAAAATACTAAAAGTATATTGACAAAATTTTCTTGTAATTAATTTTAGTATCTTTATTATACCTTAATCCAGAGGTGAGCAACCTTTTTAATCAACGGGCCAATTTGAATTTTAAAATTTTTTGGCGTGTCGAACCAAAAGTAACATTTAATAATTTACAAAACTTTATTTCTGTGAGCATATTAAGCATACAGCTTTATCTTTGACGAAAGTGAAAAAATAATTAAATTTCAATAAGGAATAAAGTTGAACTTCGTGTAAAATTTTTCTTTATTAAGTATTGCAAAGTGCTTTCGGCTATTAAGCCATCATCAGTGCGTGCAATTCTTAATAAAGAAACATTTTACACGAAGTACAACTTTATTCCTTATTGAGTAGTACGTGTACACAGCTTAACCAAAATCACCTAATTAGATTTCCACTTTTCTTGGAAATGCACGTGCTCATACCCAAACTTCCGTATTTTTGTTTGCTTTTTGAACATGCTATTATGGATAAAAAAATTTGAATAAAGACCTCTAATATTACCTTTCTGAGAATAATATTGCACTCACGCCTTTCAAGAAACAGAAGAATTGCTAAAATTGCTAGTTAACAGCTTACCAGTATGACTGATTGTGTCACAGAAGCAAACACAAACAAGAACAGATGCGGCGCGTTCGTATTCCATGTTTGAACAATAGAGGTGTAGCAAACCTCATTCGTTACTGAGTAACGGGTGCGCCAACTAGTACCGAGTAACGAAACGTTACACACAAATGCATTCCGTCACTCGCATTTTTCGTACTTTCATAGTATGGGTAACTCGTCACAAAAAATTGTTTCGTTTTAATTTTAGTATGTACTACCATTTTATTATAATTAATTTTATAACAATATATTGGTGGGAGAAAGTCGATAAAATAAATTTAATTTTAGAAATGGTTGGTGGGTCGCAATCGCATGAACATGATTAACGGGCAACGTTTTGCTTATCCCTGCTTTAATCAAACTTACATGTTGAAGTAGTAGCTCTTTTCTCCAGGAAGTAATAATTATAAATGATATCCCGAATCCATTGCAATTTTCCAAACTTTAGTGCTTCCAGTACCTTCTTTTTAGATCTTTTTTTTTGAGGAGATCTAAAAGATTCATTTGACTTACCAAAGATTTTTTAAAGGAATTTGAATTCTATGTTCAGCTTCGTACTCATAAAAGCTGCAACGTTTTTAAGAATCTTTCGGCCTTGACTGTGGATAATTTTTCCTTTAACACCAACAAGTTTTTTAGGATGCATGGTTTTAGATTAAATAAAACACACAACACTCACAAATAAACTAGCTCTCAGCATGAAACATCGTTTGTATCGCCAATGGCGTGAAACATTGTTTGTAACGCCAATAATTGCATGAAACATTGTAACGCCAATAACTGCATGAAACGGTCGTTATGAGGCGACATTGATTAAAGAAGACCGATTTTGATTTCTGCTCAAGATAGTTGGCAAACTTCAGGTGGCTTTTTCTTATGTGAAACGGGGTCTACCTAAACTAAAGCCAGCGGTTATTCTAAAATTCCTTCGGGGAATAGGTATAGTCTGAAGGAACTACTACTGTCCGAGACTTCCTCAGTAACTAAATAGAAGATAGGGGGTACAATAGATCTGTCATGTCTCAGTTATTGTCACCCCAATGTACATACATGCAAACATAAACTCAGATTCTACAATCATATAGATCAAAGCAGTTCGAATACCAAGCTCAGTATAAGCAGTCCTTTATAACGAATGGCATTTCTATCATTTGAAGTTACTACGCGGGACAAAGAACAGAGGTATAAGACCTGATGGTTTGCACCTTGGTGGAGTGCCACTTCCAGTGATTGAACAAGTGAAATATCTGGGAGTGATCCTGAATAAGACGCTGACAAGGAAGGCTCACCTTGATAGTCACCTGGGCAAGGTGACTAACACGTACTGGGCCTGTAGACGATCTTGTGGTTCTATAAAGTGATCATGCTGCCGCTGCTCACATACGCGGCTCTGGTCTGGTGGCCGAGGGTAACCCTGGCCACGGTTAGGTCGCAACTGGCACGCCTTCAAAGGGTGGTCGGTTTGGGGGCAACTGGCTGCATGAAAACTACACCAACTGTTGCGTTGGAGGTGATTCTTGGACTTCGGCCTCTTCACCATGTGATTGAGGCTGAGGCTGGGAGGGCACTCCTACGCTTGAAAAGTTTGGGATATGTGCGAAATGAGGAAGGGTGCAGGCACGTCAATAACCTCAGGCTTCTGGGAGATATCCCTGTCCTGGCTCGAGCGGCTGATGTCTGCCTGCGCAGGTACTCATTCGTAACCACCTATAGGGTAAAGATCTAGAATAGAGAATTCTGGGAAAGGGAGGGAAATTCACAGCCTCATGGGATCGTCTAATACACAGATGGTTCATGCTCCAGCGATAGGGCGGGGGCTGGAATTTACTCCAGGAACCCAAGGTCACAAGTATGTGTTCCATTGGGTAAGGGTGTGTCTGCATATCAAGCTGAGGTATACACTATCTTGGAATGTGCGCAGATAAACCTAGACAGAGGTTATACGGATCGACGCATAACCATTTAGTTTAGTAAAACGAACACCTGAATTGCAAAAATATCTTCAGACATATGGGTCACTATCGTCTGAATCATCATTTCCACGAAATGGCGAAATAACGGTCTAAATCTCCGGTGAATCGAACAAGTTATGGCTTAGCCTCTTCCAAGTTCGATAAACCCTTTGGATTTAAAAGAAATACAGGAAACTAGTCTTTCGACAATAAAAAACTATTGATCCACAAAACGGTGAAAGAACGGTCTAAATCTGCCGGTAAATCGAACAAGTTATGGCTTAGCCCCTTCCAAGTTCGATAAACCCTTTGGATTTAAAAGAAATACAGGAAACTATTCTTTAGACTAGACAGTAAAAAAAATTATTGACCCACAAAACAGCGAAAAAACGGTCTAAATCTACCGGTAAATCGAACAAGTTATGGCTTAGCCTCTTCCAAGTTCAATAAACCCTTTGGATTTAAAAAAATACAGGAAACTAGTCTTTCGACAATAAAAAAAACTATTGGTCCACGAAACGGTGAAAGAACGGTCTAAATCTGCCGGTGAATCGAACAACTTATGGCTTAGCCTCTTCCAAGTTCGATAAACCCTTTGGATTTAAAAGAAATACAGGAAACTATTCTTTAGACAATAAAAAAAACTATTGACCCACGAAACAGGGAAAAAACGGTCTAAATCTACCGGTAAATCGAACAAGTTATGGCTTAGCCTCTTCCAAGTTCGATAAACCCTTTGGATTTAAAAGAAATACAGGAAACTATTCTTTAGACAATAAAAAAACTACTGACCCACGAAACGGCGAAAGAACGGTCTAAATTTACCGGTAAATCGAACAAGTTATGGCTTAGCCTCTTCCAAGTTCGATAAACCCTTTGGATTTAAAAGAAATACGAGCACAAATAAGAAATTATTATAATCTACTATTCCCAAAATAATTTCACAAATTTAAAAGTACCTGATTTTTGACACACGGAGTATGAATATAAGACCGGAATAATATGAAATTGTCGAAATCCACGCGAGTGTTAAGTATAGATAAAAACGGCTGAAACTAAAAGCCACTAGAAAAACGGATAATACTTTCCGTCGATTAAGAATTAATATATTAACCACAATAATGAAAAAAAATTTAAAGCAAATTATACTTTACTATTTTACAAATCTTTATTGTTATTTAAAACACAAAACCCATAAACAAGGGAAAAACTGTTTCCATTCAATTAACGGTCGCTGATTATTCTTCAGAAAAGAATACAGTGAACAAGTTTACATTTAGCGGCGGTACTGAAAGTTTTTCGTATACACAGGATATTTGCAAAATATGTTACCTTCTCAAATAAAAGTCCGGGTCCGGAAACACAGTTGAACGGTACTTAACTTTACTAAAACAATTCTCTAAAAAAGGTCATTACTACGATTCTCTTTTAATCGATCAAATCTTACCCATTTATATCTCCCCTTTCCGCTTTCTATTTCGACCAGCCAGAGGTAAAATTCCGAATTGCAGCAAAAAGGTTGTCGAATACTGAACGGGTTTCGGATTCAATTAAAAGGAAAATATACTGAATGTCCTGTCAGTTGGAGAATTTAAATATCGGAAACGGAAAAAAATTATGTTACGATTTGACTTTGCATACCCTCGTAATAATAAAAAATATATATATATAAAAAAAATAAGAAAACCACTACGGTGACAGAAAGGGAGTCGAAAAGTATGTAACGAGTTATGTGAAACCCAAATAAAACGTTATGGAACAAAAATAAAAGAAATAAACCTCAATTCGGTACCTTTAAAAAATAACTCGTTACAGTATAGTTTTTTAGAGAGATCTGATTTGAGTAAGACTGGTCCAGGATCGCTAGTTATTTATAATAGTTACGGTAGTTTTTATATTTATTTTTATATGTATCTTGTTTGATTTGATCATGACGTGAAAGAGATACGAACATATCTAACCTAACATATATTTTAATTTTTTATCGGATTTCAATTAAAATGTGTGGTAAAAGAGTAAAGGGAAATTAGTGAGTATTTAGTTAAATTTGTCTTTCAGGATGCTTCATGTCTTATCTCTCTTGGAATAGATGTGGTAACAAAAACACCAGGTGGAAGTGAAACGGAAGACTCGTCGCAAGATCTGGCTGGTTCTAACCCGTGAGTATTTATTAGTATAATATATTAGTATGATATATTATTTGTTTTAAGCCAACATCTGAATCAGGTTTTGTGAATTTTTCATCGCTTAAAGCGGCTGTAAGATACCTAAATTACCCAGGTATTAGAACCATAATAATTTAAAACAAAATTGTTTATTATATTTTTTGGGATAAGTTGATTAAATCAATACTTGAATAGCTCCATTTTCTTCCACTAACCAAAATCTTGCGAATTACTTTTGTTTATATGCTTAGTCTTGCAGATATTAATATTGTTAGAGTGATTCGGACCTATTGCTGACTCTACTAGTAGTTAATTGACCTATCGCATTTGTTTTCTGATGTCATCAGAAATGAAATAAATTAAAACTAACTCACACAAAAGTTACAACCGGCTGAAAGGGAAACAGCTGGTGGACAGGCCTCTGCTCTGTTCCACAATCAGTTTTCAATTTCAAATTATCGTACAAAAGTTATATTAGGTATAAATTTGGTCGGGAGGTAAGACAACGGGTATAAGAACTGTAATCTGAAAATAAAATCTAAAATCCGATTTAACTGTATCTTTATTAAGTATTCAACTAATTAACTCAAAAAACCATTTCCTAAAAGAAAACACTAAATAAAAACTGAAAATAAATTTTGTTATCTATGGCTACAGAAAAACCCATTCACTGAAATACGGTAATAAAATTTTTAACGATCAAACTGTTGAAACTATAAGAACTAATTGAAAATCAATTTACTTATGTATTGCAAAAAGAACTAGTAAAATACGGTATCTAAGCTCGGCAATTTAGAATACTGAAATTTTAACGAAAATCAATTTTATATTTTAAACTAAACCAAATATATTTCCCCGACTTTACCAATATAATTTCCCTCACTGTTGCTTCACACTGTACTTTTATATTATAAAGCAAGTAACTTACTCAAAAAAAACTTAGAACTCGGACGGTCCAGCACTAAAAAAATGTTACTTTCAACAAAACTTTAACTCAAAATCACAATCTAAAAGAAACTAACGGAAATAAAATTACGACCGGTGGCAGAAAGATACTTTTCGAAAAATAATCGCCGAGAGCGAAATTCGAAGACGAACGGTACTAGAGTTCATATAATAGCCTTCTTGGTGTGCGTCATCGTTTGTGACGTATATCCGGGTTTTGGGCATGTCGTTTATTTTATTTGCTATTTTGACATATAGCTAACCTCAAATTTGATAAATAAAATGATCAGGATCGTATTCAGCCAAATTCGAAAATGCTATGAAATTAATAATACTTGGGATATGAAAGCACTGCAAAATAAAACAAATTGTATATTAAATTAACATATTAAAATAACTTTACATTAGTAAATATAGTCCTGCAAAAGAATTATACAGCCTGTTCAATTAAGTCTGCACCGTATGGGACCCTATTTTATTCTTAAGTTTTATGGAAAAAGGTATTCTTCACTTATAATTCTTATTGTTAGTGAATTTCATTGTTTTATTTGTTTAAATGTGGCCACTGTCTTATTGATGTTTTTTTACTGACCTCATGTACTTGATGTTCATTAAAATATGTACAGGTGGTGTATTGAAAATTTATGTATGTATGTATTTTGACATTCACTGAGACCTAAAAGATCTATTGGGCCCCCTTACTTCTACTTAGTTTCTGAGGAGATTCTCAGGAGTGTTCTCAAAAGCTCCTTCTATATCCGAAAAGGCACATACTACAGTTTCTTGGTTGTCTAAGGCACCTCGGATACATTGAAAATTTAACAAAATAGATATTATTCTATAGCTTTTTGAAGCTACGACCACTTGCTCTGCCGTTGAATAGCTTCTTCCAAACACTAACTAGAGTATTCTATCTTCAGTTACACGTTCAGTAGAAAACAAACATAAACTTAGTAAATAGTCAAGAAACCAACCAACTAATAAAAAATTAAAAAGAAGAGGATTATGAAAGTTCAATTTTGCACCAAACCATTTCTATTGGATTGAACTGACAATGGTAAGGAGGTAGTCTTAAAATACAATGACCATGCTGAAGAGCCTGTCTATCTAATCTATAAAACAGCATGCTCACATTAACACTGTTGAGCCTTACCTCCTACAATAAATTACATACTTGTATTCTGTATCTGGTATATGTTTCTTCACAATTTTCATATTTTCATCTTTCATGCTAGATGCTGGAAAAGGTATACACCTTTCTTGTAACCAACTAATTAAAGATTGCTTAATCCAAGACGAATTAGGGATTTTTTCAACTAAACTTGAATGGTAAGATACATTGTCCATTTTTATTAAAGAAGGTTCTTCTAAATTCGACAGGAGCTGTTGCTCATTACATTTTTCGAAGTTACTGGAATTCATCGAATCATGATAGTCTCCAGATATACTCCCACTTTTGAAAATCATACTACAATTTTCGACAAAACCATTCTCAGAACCTGCATGTAAAATTATGTACCATACACCTTCACCACTCGTCTTCCTTACTGCCTTAGTGTTACCATCTTGCCAACTCTTGCGAAAACTACCTTTACTAAAAATCCAGGTCTCGTCCAAAAAAACAGGCTGTCGAGGTTAAGGAGAACTCTCATTGTTCTTAAATTCTCTAAACATGTAATCTTTTTTGAGCAACATGTGGTTGTTCCATAAGATATTTTCTATTGGAAATACTGCAAGTTAGCCATCTGAATTTTAGTTCCCTTAAAACATTAGCCATTGAACCAACAGACATGTCGATTCCATCCAGATCGATGAGTTTTTTATTCAGTGTATGTAGAGTTACATGTTCACCTAAAATAACTAAGTAAACAAACAATGTTAATGAATAAAACATATAAAAACACTTTTTTAAGTACACACTTCTATTAGGAAATGAACTAAAAAGTAAACAATAATTTTTTTTAATTTCTCATTACTTACATTTAATATGAGCTCTCGAATATTTTACTTACATACCACTCACTTTTATTTTTAGTGAGAAGTTAATTAAAAAAAATAATTTTTTACTTTTTAGTGCATTTCCTAATAAAAGTGTAATTTGAAAAGTTTTTTTATATTCTCTGTGTTAGGCTCTTAATTCCATTAAATTTTTTGATACAAAACTTTCAAAAACATGTTTTGTCACCGAAAATGTGATCGTGTGCAAAATTTGAATGAAATCGGTTAGGTAAAAAGTGGATTGCAAGATTTGATCTAGACAAACAGAGAAGTAAAGTTAAATGAAAGTGAGTAAAAATGGTTCACTCATCAGACTAATTAAAAATGTCAGATGCATAGAAAACATTTTTCTACATACCTTCACTAAACATTCTGTATATACGCGTCCTAATGGTATGCTCGTGTTTCTTTCGGATTGTGGGACCCTTCTACATTTTGACAGACTTACTCATTTTAGTGGTATACTCTGAATGCCATTTTTTGCCAAATTTGCTACATTCGGCAAGGATATTCCCAATGCATCTGAAACGCGCTGAAACACAATAGATAAAAATTAAATATTTAAACAATCCGAATTTAAAACCGGGAGTTACATTAGACTCCTTTCATTGGCTAGGTATTTTTCCATATTATGAAACTGTTGTTTACTATATGTGACTTAGATATATGAATGTGAATACTTTTTATTGTTTTTGAGGTAATATTGTCCGGTCCTGGCGAACAGTTATTTTTTAAGTATGATATAATTGTAATTATATCCTCATTTATAACAGGTTCAAGAAATATTGAACCATTAATTGAAGGGTCATTCAGAAAGTTATCGGGTAATTCAGTTATTTGCATTTTTTCAGCCATTTTCTTGCCAACATTCATAAAGAAATTGTTGAACTCTGCTCCTTTTTCTGTATCATCTGCTATAATGGTTCCATTTTCTATGACTGTTTAAATTTTCGATTGTCTTTCTAGGTTTACTACCCGTTATATTGTTTACAATGTGCCATATTTTCTTATAACTTTTCCCAGCGTTAATTATTTTCTTTTTATAATGTTTATTTTTAGTTTTCTTAATAAGAGCAGTTACTGCATTTCTAATATACTTTATATTTTTGTTTGAGGTTATCGGAATAATTTTTTAATAACTTTTTTTTCAAAGTATCTCTCTCAATAATAGAATTTATAATACCATTCGTAATCCAGGGTTTGAGTTTTGAATGATCTCTATTTTTATATGGTACTATATAGGTACAACTTGGAATTTGTTCTTTGAGCTTAGTGATGAAATTGTTGTAAGAGCTGTCTTGAATATCTTGTCCCAACTCTCATTATGTAACTGGTCATTCAATTTCGATAAAATTGTTTCTTGATATTGATTATTTTCGGAATTACCTTGTTCAATTTCTTTCTCAACATTAATATAAATGTATAGAGTGAAATGGTCCATCATATTTGTGGTAAAAATAATAGGATCTATTCATATTACAATGCTTAAAGATTTCTCTTGTCTTACAAATATGATCAATTACAGAGCTAGTATTACTCTAGTAGGTTAGGTAGCGTTTGACAAAAAACAACAATCATATCAGAGATAAATTTATGAGCAAATACATAGGGTCTGTTCCAACCAGAAACTGTCATAGACTATCAAGTTTACTTTTGCTTAATTCCTATCACTGATTGCAATGGTCGCCTATTCTCTGATGGTTTCTGACAGTTTTTTGGATTGCAGTTGAAGCAGTCCTATAATATGATTAGTCAAGATTTAAGTTTGACTAAACGTCTTTGTCTGGAAGAGGATGAAGCAGCAGAGTATACAGGATGATTCATTAGTGCTATAAATTCATATATCTTGTAAATCTTCAAATATATTTATATAGAACAGGAATAGAATCGAATTTTATCGCACTAATGAATCACCCTGTATACTTTGTGTCTGCCCCGCCCTAGCCCAGCTTCTGATGTTTAGCTGGGTTCTTCTCTCGCCCTCAGAAGTGAAATGTCATTTGTCAAATAAACGAATTGGCATTTGTCACTGAATTTGTTTGGCGAAATATGAATAGGGTGAGCCACAATACATTCTTGCGAGTCACAGTGGAAGACTAAACGTTACCTATGCTTGGAAGGGTACTCCATTTTTTACATGAATAATTTCGTATGAAAAAGCTTTTGTTATAAACCTTTACTTGATATTTTTTCTTTTGTATTATAATTGTTCGTTTTAGTTTATTTATTTGCTAGTAGGTACCTACTTTATTTGCGTGTTATTTTCTGATTTTGGGCAAAGTTAGGGAATGTCTTTCTGTTGATGTTTATATATGAAAATAATAAATATTTTACTCTGATCCAAATGAATAAATCTGTAAATTGTTTTAGAAAAATTGGTATTCCCAGAAATGAATCCGGTATATCCCTAGCATCGGGAATATACGAGGAAATACCCGAAGATTATGAAAGTAAATCAGCGGTTAAATCGAAACATACCAGCCACGTTTATGAAAATCCATCGGATGTTTTTGTTGAATTAAGAAAATCTTTTTTCACTCCACCTCCCTTACCACCAAGATCATTTGATTTGACGTGGATGAAGTAAGTAGTTCAATTTCAAATGCAGGTTACTATATTCATGTAGTCTCTCCAACAAACAACATGGAATCAGATGAGTTGGTAATTATTTATATTACACAGTTCAAGAAAATTAAGTAGCCATGTTTATAAATTTTATTTGTTTCGCATCATAAATATACAGTCATTAAATACATTAGGCAACTAACAACCTCACGATACGGTACGGAACTATTTAAGACTTCGTCATTTCCATCTGACGATTTTTTGTCACATGGTATTGAAACAGCATTGGAGTCCTTCATATTTAACCGTTCCAATATTTTATTGATATAAGCACTTTGAATAATGAAAATATCACCCTCAACAGTTTGCTTTACTTGCATGCCTAGAAAATAATCCAAAGAACTTACGGTTATTTTAAAATTATTCTGTAATGTATGCATAAATGAGGCGATCTCCTTTTCGTCACTTCCTGCTACTAGTCCATCGTCAACATAAATAGCTACGATTAGCTTTCGATTGTGGTTAACTCGGGAAAATAAACATGGATCAGTTGTACTTAATTTCAAGTCGTGGCATTTTATGAAATCTACAAAACGTTTATTCCAGCAACGAGGTGATTGTTTTAATCCATATAGACTCCGATTCAATTTACAAACACGGCCTGTACCATCATCAAATCCCTGCGTCCACTACGAAGCATCAAATTTTTGTTAGCTTCCTCTGATGTTTCTGGTTCAGGGTCAACCACGATATTGCTCAAAGAGTTTTCATCAACCGTATTATCTTCATTTGATTCCGAATCTTGCGAAACATCTGTATTTATTTTCATTTCTATTTGAACTTTCTCTTCCACGATGTCTTCGGACTTGAAAATAGTATCTCTTGTTGTTAAAACTTTGTTTTCGTTAGGCAACCATACCCTGTAACCATCTTTTTCCCCACAGTATCCTACTAAACGACCTTTCACACTTTTCTTATCCCATTTTTTTCTACGCTGGCTAGGAACATGTACATAACAATTTGTTCCAAATATACGGAGATTATCTATTCTACTACTTTTCCTTTTCCACAGTTCAATTGGTGTTTTATCTTTAACACTTGTTGGACCTGTACGATTCAAAACATGGCATGCTGTATTGACACCTTCAGCCCAAAGATTGATTGGCAAATTATTCGAGTGAATCATAGTCCTGACACTTTCAACCAAAGTTCTATTTTCTCTTTCCGCTGCACCGTTTTGCTGAGGACTATATATGGCATAGTGATACGGAAATTTATACCATATTTCTGGAGAACCTTTCCCACTTCCGCATTATCAAACTCTTTTCCACCGTCGCTCAGGAACTCAACAATTTTATTGTTGGCTACTTCTGCTTTCTTAATAAATATTTGCAAACTTGATACAACTTCAGATTTTGTCTTGATGAAGAATACTCGACAAAATTTGAATTCTCTTGCATGGGCCCAAAAACATCAGCATGTATTAATTCACCTGGCCTAGAAGGTCGATTTTCTCCCGTTCTGAATGGTCCTATATGTTGTTTTTCAAATATACAACCTTCACAGAAATTGTCGTCATTATCAGGCAATATATCTATATTATGACTCTTTAAAACGTCTTTGACATGTTTTTTATTCTGATGACACAATCTTTCATGCCATAATTGAATAGTTTCTGCGAGATATATTACGGCAGAACTTTCAGGAATGCAATCGTTCATATCCAGTACATAGAGTCCTCTAAATGTTCCCGTTCCTTTCAATTTTGTGACACCATTTTTAATAAAAGAACAATAATTTTCATCAGCTTTAAATTCAAAACCTTTCGAAATGTACCATACGTTGTCAAGATGGTTTTTAAACCATTTGTCATTAATCTTTATTTTAACATTGATAATTCCTTGACCGTACGCCAAAATGAGTGAACCATTTCCAACTTGGATTTCTTCAGGACAGGAGAAGCAAAAGCTCCTGTGTCAGCTATCCATTCATTATTTTCTGCAAAATGACTTATCTCTTTTTTTTCTGTACATGGAAACCGAAAAGCATCTCCCTCAACTTTGTTTGATTTTCTTGAGGCTGCTTCCCTTTCTTGTAAACGTCTCGGGCAGTTTTTCGCAATATGTTCGACTTCGTGGCACTTGAAACACTTTCTGAGGGGCTTATCTTCTTTTCCCACCCTTTTAGAACACATATTTTTCAAGGATGACTTTGCAACGAATGCACTCGATTCATTTTCCGACGATTTCGCAGGCAATCGCATTTCAATCAGGCGCAGGCGTTCTGTGAGTTTATTGATAGTTCTTTCATTAACAGGAACTGATTCCCATACACTTTTAAATTCGAAATACTCGTTTGGAAGTGTGGACATTACTCTGCTCATAAGTAACAAATCCGGCAGTTCAGTATGAACCACTTTTTTCAATTCATCGATTAATTGACGAAAATTTCTTTGTTGCTATAACTTCGCTGGAATTATATTGACTACTAAAGAACTGTTCCATGAGTCTGTCGACACGTTGTCCAGAACTTTGTTCATAAACTGATACAAATTTATCCCACGTTGCATTTGAGTTATCACATGTTGCTGTCAACTCCACGTTCACATCGTTCATACTTCCAACGACTTTTCTTGAACCTTTTCATTTCTGTATCGTTACGTGCTTGGACTTCTGCAGATGTAGCTTCAGATGGTCTTTCAGGCATTTTGCTTTCAACTATCACAATTTCAAAGATCTCATAATGACGCAAAAGCAATTCAATTTGTCTTCGCCACTTCATCCAGTTAGAAGCTCCTTCCAGTTTTTCAATCTGCGGCTTGAATTCCATTTTGAAAAATATGTTCACCTTCAAAATTTGATATACTTACTATTTAACCACACTCTTCACTCCGTTCGGTTATCAGCAGCAGTCAGCAGTGCCTGGGCCCATAACCTGTTAAATTTATATTCTAACTACGGAGACTTTCGTGCAAAAACAATATTATCAATTATACAGAAAAGAAAACTAATTTTAACGTGACTTTTTTACCCTTTTACCCTTTTGGGGCCGGAACCTTTTTGCGGAATCAGCTCCAATGTAATATTGGAAGAAATAGGTAAAACCGAAGAAAAGAGAAGATCTGACAATCGGAAAGATCTAGTAGAGCTTAGGCAATCAAAGATTCTTCTGGGTGACTACCACCTGTTGAGATCAAATGAATGCATAAGTCAAAGCAAAACTGCACTAAGAGTTTTAACAGGAATCCTAACGGGACATTGTCGCCTGAATGGGCGCCTTAAAAAGCTCAAAATAGTGGAGGAAGAAGATTGTAGGTTTTGTGGAATGGAAGAAGAATCCTCCATCCACATACTTGCGAACTGCACAGCAATTCAGAATCCTAGGGCACAGCACCTGGGAGACTACTGGATAGAAGAGGGACAGTTACCTAAGTTGAAGCCTGCAGATATCCTAAAATTCCTCGGGGAAATAGGACTAAAGGAGCTACTAGTCTCTGAGACTTTCCTCAGAAACTAAGTAGAAGTAAGGGGGCACAATAGATCTTTTAGGTCTCAGTGAATGTTACCACAAAATACATACATACATACATACATACAACGTGACTTTTTATTCTGTCACAACTGACATCTATATTCAAGTCATACATACAAAAAATGTATATTTAGGGTATTTCAAACAAAATGGTTAATTTAGAAAATTCAACAATGCTATTATTGCCAGTTTTTGAAAGTAGTCCTAATCAAAGTGATGATATCAATTGAAATTTTTAAGAGGGGAACAGACTTAAAAAAATTATTGATATGTTTAAAAATCAACGTATTATATTTATTATTCATAGTTCGAAATTATCTCTGTTCTCCTATCGTTCCTTCTTTTAAATTTCGTCTCAATAAAACACTAAGTATTTTTTTTTATTTCAGTTTAAATCGTGTAACATCAGACAAGAGTAATTCGATCATAAATCACTTAAAACCCCGCGCCAACACGATGCCCGCCCACGACCTCTCGAGAATATCGAAAATTTTTACAACAGAATCGGATTATGTCGTTATGAGTCCTAGTAAAAGATGGGATTCTCCTAAAAAACCAGCAGCTGAAAACTTCTACATGCCCATGTTACCACTTCAGTATTTGAAACTTAAGACTGATAATTTGACTGTTGATCTGAAGACTACTTAAATTTTTTAAAGTGTTTTTCACTTTTATACGACTTCTTAGCAAATTTTTGACAAACTCCAAAGGAGGAATTTTTATGACAAATTTCAGTTTTGTTTGCTGTTTATGTAATACTTTGCTGACTGACAATTGTTTATAATATTAGGAAATTTATTGATTAATAAGCATATAAAATGAACTTGTAATCTGCAGTTAATTGTTTAATGCCCGAAGATAGAAATTCTACGTTTTTTGCAATTAACTATCACTAAAGTAAATGTGATGACATGAGAAAAAAGCGAGGTTGTCAGATATATTTTCTAAAACTGCTAACCTCGCTATAGGTACAAATGTTTTCCTTATATACTTCAATAAATTGTTTGTTCTTGACGTTCTTAGAAAGTTGTTTTGGACCCAGGGGCTGTATTCTTGACTGAGGGAGTAGAGCTTTCCAAGATAACACATATTTTGTCTTTATTTTACTTGGCTATTTTGTCACTGCAATGATAAAGGCAAAATATCTGTTCTCTCGGGAATCGTCACTACCTCAGTCAAGAATACAACCCCTGGTGGAATGTTTGTACTTTCGGCATGTCAGGGTCAATGGTCAGTCGATTACCAAAGATGTGGTCCATTTATCTGGGGATTACACAAGTAGGACTTACCCAAAGCAAAAATACTAATTTTCAAAAAGAAGATGGATTTGGTAAGGTAGGAATAAAAAAAACAACTACAAACGATATTTTTTCATACCACTGTAGTATGTATTCTGTGATCAAGTATCAAACAATAATTTTAACTGGATATAATTAAGTCAAGATTTTAACGTTAAACACATTTATGTGGTATTAATCATGGTTGTAAATGTAATCTACTATTTCCATTGAATTTACTGTTTGGACTCTTACTTTGTGGAATCTACTCATATTACTCTTCAAATGAATTCCATTATTGATAATTAAGTTACTTCTGTAATTCCGACGATGATATTTTAATATATCGAAATAATTATCAATAATTTAGAATATTATAAACTGTTAGTTTCATTTAAAAAGTAATACACTTTCCATGTTGCACTTGCTTTTCCGATACTGACTTGACTTCCATTTGCATCCTTAGATACAATAGTTCGATATTTAACTGTTTTTATTTGTCCAGCATGTATTTGTACTCTATTCCACTTTTTCAGTTTTTATTGAAATTAAACGTTTTCCACGTGGCATTTGAGTTTTAACTGTTTTTTTATTTGTTCGGTATTTTTTTGTTTCCTTTCCTTTGTATTTTGATTTCAGGTGTATAAAAATAAATCTTATTGAACTTTTTCCGTCATTTTATCATTTTTGTATCTTCAACGCTAGGAACACTTATTGTTCCTATAGTGTTATTTACTTTTTTTTTAAGAAAATCCTCTACATGTCTTTCATTTTTCAATTATTCATTCAACTTAAAGATACAAGTCTGTAGGTAATCGGGCAAATCTCAATGTCCCCAGGGTCATGAACAAAACATTTTATTTCCGATTTTAATAATCAGAAGGCAGGAAATAAAACAGTATTATTGTAGGCCGATATATTTTTTAAAAGTAAATTATTTTACACAATACGACCACATATCACTAGTGTTTTCAATTTTCACACTAATTACGAATATTGTGTAGGTATTTACCAAAATAAAAATATACAGGGTGTCTAATTATTATTTAGAAAAATTTTAACTGTAAAATCCTGGTCTCAAAATATTAATATTTAATTATTTTTTCTTATTTTCTTGGGAATGAAACCACAATATGTTTTTTTATTTTTTATTTCAACGTTTCGGTAGCGTTCCAGCTACCGTTGTCAAGATTAACTACATATCGTTAGAATGTCATGAAATAAAATATTTTATTTCTCATTTTACCAGAGGTGTGATCTACTATGAATGGACCTTAATAAAATTTGACAACAAAGTTTTGTAGTCTTAAACTTCAAAATATTATTGATTGTCTAGTTGTCAAATTTTTTTTTTTTCGTTGTGTCAGATAGGGACCAAAAAATTTTTCATTAATTCATTATTAGTTAATCTTGACAACGGTAGCTGGAACGCTACCGAAACGTTGAAATAAAAAAATAAAAAAAACATATTGTGGTTTCATTCCCAAGAAAATAAGAAAAAATAACAAGTAATGCCACAAGGAACTTATAGAAGATATTAATATTTAACCCAAAACACTATGGCTCCTTGATGAATTACAGGGTGTATTATTAATTTAAAAACTACACAGTATTCTGAAACTATTTTTTCATGTGTCCTTGACATAGTTCGCAGGAAGTGTAGATACTGTACTCGTGTATCCATATTAAATTATGTTGAAAAAACGTTCCTGGCTACGACAAGAGCAGGTAGAAATTTTTCACACAAAATTATGTAACATAAGGCTTGTTGGGCGTCGGCCCAGCACTGTAGTGGAACGCCTCTGATGCGATAATTACAGTGAAGAAATGTCGAGCACGGTTAGTACTTGGATGGGTGACCCACTGGGAAAGACCGTTGTCAAAGTAGTCCGTACAGGCTGCAGCGGAGTACAACTCGACCAAATTCATTTCAACCGTGAGATTCGGATGCGCGTAGATCACGCGTACGACAATGTCGGCAGCTACCAGTCCTAGGCAGAACGTTGCACTGTAAATATCCATTTGAACTGATAGTGGTACAGTCCGCGTAGGAATTTTAATATGGAATTTAAGTCGCTGAAACACAAGATTTTTTGTGTACAAAGTCGTGAAATAGTGCAAATAGCGCACAGTTAATAACTAAAATGGAATTTATTGCCAAATTCTCAGGATTTTATTTAGGAAATTATTTAACTAACTAAACTTTTTCCGCCGAGTGTACATGCGTTTATTCCGCGGGACTGAGATATCTTCCTCTCGCTTCTTTGTTTGCGCAACTCAGAGTTGAAATGAATTTGGTCGAGGTGTAGCATACCACAGCTCGCAGGCAATATACCAATGAGCACGAGGAGTAGATGAACAAAGCCGCTTCTGGAACAGCCGTAGGAACATCTGACGTCACTTTTGACATCTGTGTCAATTTTCACATCTGTCTGTCACTTGTCATCTGTGACAGATGTCAAAAGTGACAGACAGATGCCAAAAGTGACGTCAGATGTTCCTATGGCTGTACCAGAAGCGGCTTTGTTCATCTACTACGAGGTATAATGTAGGTATGCCGTCTTTCGGAGGAGACGTAAAAACGAGGTCCTGAGTCCATGGATGTTGGGCTCGATAAAGAACCCTACCACTGGTTGGATTACCAGTGTGTTCGGTAAAATTTCCGGTTAGCAGTAGAGTGCTCCTGGCGTTGGTGATTAGCCTCAGTCGCAGAAATAGACCGACGTTAAATAACCAATTAAATAAAAAATAAGGCTTGTTCGTAAAGCAATAACTATCAGTTGGAAACTGGACGGCTCATGTGCAGATACTCTCTTTGGACAGTTTTTATTTACCGCGCATGAGTCGTCTAGTTTTCAATTGATTCTGATTGCATTAAAACAAACCTATAATTTCAATGTACTGGATGCACAGTTTTTAAATTATTGAATAAAACACTGTAATTCTCGAATGACAAGGAAAAAATGTTGACATTTCTAGGGTGGTTAAGAAATTATAAACGTTCAGTTGACTGCAATTGCATACACACTAATGAAATAATAGAACTAATCTCGTGGAAGCCACAGTCGTAGAGCAACGTCACGAAAAACTTTATTTTAATATTGCTAGTTTAGATAGAGACACTGTGCTTCTGGCACCTGGGAGCCGTTGCTTTCACCTGTGTGCATTCGTTTTGTACCTATTAAAATAATTTTAATCCTTTTGACTGGCGTCAGAGTGTGGAGAAGGCTCGTAGAACAATACCCTCAATGTTGTTTGATGGCGGTGGAGAGGTGGTGTAGAGCGGAATTTCTTCGAAATCCCATACACAGAACCCACTATACTTCTAGAGGGTATTTAACGCAGATAGATGCATTAGAGAACGCTTAGAAGAACATGTGGTAACTTAAATGCCTTTTACAGGACAAAATTGTCTCTTAATGCATGACAATTTTGACTTTCAAGTATTGGACTGGCCCTCAAGATTTCCGGATCTCAATCCTATTGAGCATATGTGGATATACATTTGGAAGGCGAGCTAGACAGAACTATGGCGGGTTTCTCACTCTGGTTGGGTTATGCCCGTCATTAACAAACAAGTGTCAGCAGATACCACAAGGCGCTGTTTCTGCTTTAATTCAATCTATGCCCGAAAGGATGAGATTGTTATTCAGGCTCGTAGGAGAAATACTCGATTTTAATGAGAAAAGTCTCAATACTGATGTGATGTATTTAAAAAACCAAAGTGACTAATAATGTCAGAATCGGCATACCTGGCAACATTGTAAATGTCAAATCTGGAAGTCTGTATACCAAAATAGGTTCACCCCAAATTTTTTACCAGACTTTTGTTCACTTTGTATTCTACCTAACCCAGGTCAAGAACAGCATATCAAAAAACAAGCTATACTGAAATCGATTGTCAAAAACGTTGCCAGCTCCCGGACTATCAAACTCCTCTATTATGTAGTGTTAACAAAACTGTTTTAATTCGTGTGAGTTAATGGAATCGCTATTGTCGGCTTTAATTGTCGTATGAAACTTAAGCATCATTAATTTTGGTTTTTATATTAATGCTTATTTACTGACCAATTTGTAACTTTGATATATTTTGAACACCACCAAAATATATTCCTTTCTCTTGTCTTATCACGCTAAAACGCATGTTATTGTCAATTAAAAATTTATTGTATGATTTTATGTACCTAAAGAGACATAAAGAATAAAATATCACAACTTTTTTACATTAAACCAAGCTGAGTTTCATTTAAAACCTTATACAGGGTAAGTCATTAGGAACTGTGCATCATTGTGTCTCAAACTCGAACGTATCATGGTATCTCGAAAACAGTAAGATACGGAGATCGTGACAAAGCTGCGCAGTTAAGGAAACAATATCTAGACGCGATTGGATTTCAAATATTTGCTTGTGTTCGAGACAATTTAAAACAAGTGGTTTCTCCGATTTTTCATTTTATTTTTTTGTAGAGCCATTCAAAAATATATCAAAATACCATTGACTATTCTTCATTTTCATTTTGTATTGTCTTTAACATCATGTCATCTACATATTATCCAACTAACGTTCAAATTCCCACATGCAATATCAACTTAATTTTTATAAACACGGACCTGGATTTTGTGTAATTTCACAAATCAGTTATTTCATTGTGAATATATGAAGTTAGGTTTGAGTATTATTTGTTCATTCCCAAACAGTTATTATCGAGCTCCTGATATAGTAATTTACGTTACAAGACCTGAAAATCCCCTAGTTTCCGGTTGCGTGACGTACAATATTTTTTTTTAAGACCGACCAGAAAATATACACATTCTGGACAATTTTTCGTCCAGAAAATAACGCTTTGCCGATCAAGACCGGAAAATGGACGTGAGGGGCCGGCAAAAGCTTTTTCCGGTCCCTGATTTTTCATTTTTCCAATCGCTCTTTTATAATACAATCTACCTTGATTTCGTTACTATGACAGCAACGTTTCGATATATTGTCGAGTGATGACAGTTCGTTGATTTTTAATTTGTCGTTTATGTCAAACTTATTTCGCGACTGCACAAATTTAACAATAAATATGAATTCAGATTTTGAATTATCCGATAAATAATTAAATGTATATCGAAGTGTGATTCATTAGTTCACTATTTTTGATCTCCATACCAAAGAAGGGTATTGCTTTGCATGGCATGAGTGCGAAGAAGAATTAACTTCAAATTGTGTTTCTTCTACTATTTCCAATTTCTGATTACTGAAATCGTAATTTTAATTAGTGATGGATTTTCAGCACAGAATAGAAATTTCATATTATCAAATGCTCTTCTTAATCTTTCTGTATGTATGTATGTATGATGGGGTGACATTCAATGAGACCTAAAAGATCTATTGTGCCCCCTTACTTCTACTTAGTACCTGAGGATTGTCTCGGAGACTAATAGCTCCTTTAGTCGTATTTTCCTGAGGATTCAGGATATCTGCAGGCTTCAACTTAGGAAAATGTCCCTCTTTTATCCTATAATCTCCTAAGTGCTGTGACCTAGGATTATGAATTGCGGCGCAATTCGCAAGTATGTGGATGGATGTTTCTTCTTGCATTGTTTTTTGGGAGCCGTTCTAGTACCGGGAGCACTGCAGCCTGTTGGCTTATTATACTCTACTCCCACCTTTATTCCACCCACCCAGCCATTCCCGTACCCTCGAGTAGATGATATACAGATTGCGTAAATTACTTTGGAACCCTGGCCTCGGATTACACAAGTACGACAAGGATATATGAAAGAGAGAGAAAGAATAATTGTGCGCGGTCGTCACTTTGTTTCATCTTAGGGGTGTATACTTATTTCCCGAGACTGGCCGAATGGTCCTTTACAGAGAGAATTCACTAGTTGGTGGTATTCAGTATGCTCCCAACATGGAAGGAGTGAGGGTGTTGAAGAAATAAAAAAATACAATCGTTATTACGTAACCTGTACATCTTAAAATTCAGTTTTGTCAACATGATCATTTCAGACCAAGTTGACAATTTCTAACTACAATAGAATATTATTTTAGCCATTGTAACTTGAAAATACACAGCATGAACAGCATTTCTTGAGAGAACCATAATTAATAAACTAAAAATCCCTTCCATTAATAAATTAAATTGAAAAAATAAAATAAGTAGGTAGGTACCTACCTACACCTTTTCTAAACATAAAATATAAACTTCCTGAAAAAATAAAAATAAAAATCCATTCTAAAGGTGAACATAATTTTAATGAATTAAGTGCTCAAATAAACCAGACAATAACCAAATATGTGATAAAGATTTGATCTTATATCTCTAAGATTATTTGGCGTAATGCTGGAACAAACGTGCTGTATTTTCACCCTCGAAAAAAAGTCAACGATAACGAGACAAAAATATCATTTGTACAAATTAATCTGCGCTTCTGGCAACAGCGGTTGAAATAGGGGGGCAATGAGCATTCGGCCAGTCTCGAGAAATAAGTATACACCCCTAAGGTGAAACAAAGTACACGCCTTAATGACCGCGCATAATTATTCTTTCTCTCTCTTTCAGCTGTTTTTCTGTCGTACTTGTGTAATCCGGACGGTTCGGATGTAATTTACGCAATCTGTAGGTTAACTGGATGCATGCCATATGCTTCAAGTGGCAAGTAGGCCTCTCCGAAGATTGTATGTCTCCTTGAGTCCAATGCCTCACAGTCGGACAAAATATTGGTTACGGTCCCGGTCTCCATATGCCACAAAGTCTGCAGCTGAGATCCCCGTTATATAGCCCCATTTTATGCAGATGATCCTTCACCGGGGCATGACCTGTTAGATAGCCTGTAATCAATTCTTGCATGCCACAAAATCTTCATTCTTCTTCCTCCACTATTTCGAGCTTTTTCAGGTGCCCGTTCAGGCTGCAAAGTCCCGTTAAAACTCTTAGTACAGTTTTATTTTGACTTATGCATTCATTTGATCTCAACGGGCTGTAGTCACCCATCAGAATCTTTGATTGTCTAAGCCCTACTAGATCTTTCCAATCGTCAGATCTCTTTTCTTCGGCTTTGCCTTATTCTTCCAATATTTAATTGGGGCTGATACCACAAAAGGGTTCCGGCTCCCAAAGGGGTCTTTCAGTCCCCCTCTTTACTAGTCCATCTGCTATTTAATTTCCATCTATTCCAGTGTGTCCTGGAATCCACAGTAAGGTTACTATATTGTTCTCGCCTAGTTCATTGAGTATGCCTAGGCAATCCCACGCCATTTTGGAACTGATTACACAAGAAATCAGTGCTTTAATGACTGCTTGGCTACACGAGATTATGATAATCTTTTGCCTTCTATATCCTTTATCTCCACATCCTATAAAAATTGAAATTTCTATTATATGCATTGGGTTTCACTTAAAGTAGCCATAATTCTCTTCTAAAACTCTTTCAATTGAAATTTGGTGTATCCCATAAAACGTCGACTGATATTTTAATTGAAATTAGGTGGGGAACATGATTTTTGACGATTAATTGCTGTTGTGTTTTTGTGTATTTCTTTAGCTTGGTCCTTTTTTTACTGAAGGATAAAGTTTATTAAATACCGCGTGTGTCACCACATATATTTAACTACAATTGCTTATTTCAACAGTAGTAGCAAATTAAATTCTCAAACAGAAAAATAAAATAAATGTTCTGTAATAAAAATTAGGATACCTCAAGATTTATTTTAATAAACAAAACTTTCAACAAAATATGATATTTTAAATCAGATTTACCCTTAGTCGAGGAATTCAGCGACCCGAAAAACCACCAGTGAAGATTTTCGGGTGGTTTTTTTTCAATAATGTCTGGAAACCCCTCGGGGATGACGTTCAGGGCCAGGTTAGGGCGCACCAGGTGTTCGGGTGGTCGTTTACAACATAAAATTCGGATTCAGCGCACACAAAAAGCCCCCTTAACGATTTTCGATTCGTTATTGTCGATATTTCCAGAAAATTCTGGAAGATGACTTCCACGTCCAGGCTGGGGCCCACCAGGTGTCCATGGGGTGTTCGCCGATAGTATATTCGAATTCAGCGACCCAAAAAACCCCCGGGTGCCCAGTTTCTCTCTCCCGCGTTCGGGATAGTCCCCGGAGGTGACGTTCGTCGGCGTTCCTGAGCTCCAGGTGTTCGGGGGGTCAATTTAAATATCATAATCGTGATCAGCGACCGCGGAAACTCCCGGGTATTCGACTTGAGCCAATTCTGACTCTTAATTACGAAGTTATTAAATTTGCCAAAATGCCTCTCAAAAGATGCATTTTTGGCTGCAGCAATGCAACTTCCGGTTTGTGATAGGTACAAAGTAGGTACAAATGATATAAATAATTTTTGCAAGCGAATGCAAAAAACCGCTTTTTCGATACGTCCTATCCTAAAAGATTTCCTATCTTTGGCCTTTTTAGTGCTTCATTGCCTCGATTATATCGTTAAGTAGTTGAGTCTTATTCGGCTTCTGAATGAAAAAAATAAAAAAAAACAGAAATAAAAAAAGTTTTATTCATTATAAAAATGTAGCGTTTTAAACAATAGTCTGAGGAGTGGGTGTTACAAATTGCAACTTATAATAGGAGAATCATTATTTATAAGAATAACTTATTCATTATCGAGTTATCCCCGAAAAGAGGGAATGAGACTGTCTCGCGCGGGACGTTTGGCAATGCTGAATAGGTACATCAATGTCATGGTGATATTCTCACTAGTCCCTTAAGAATACGGGCCTTGGCGTCACCCGAACTCTGAAATCGTGTTTCAGCCTCACCCTTGTTTGAAATCGTCTTTCAGCCCATGCCAGCGCAAGACATAAATCATTTTTATTTTTTATTTTTCAGGCAATAAATCAAGGAATGCTTTATCAATTAGTTTTTTTAAAACTTATCGTAAGTATTTTTCATTGAATTCAATCGTTTTCATATCTGTTAGATTGCGGCAACTATCTGTTGTAACAAAAGCAAAAACATTTCAGCAAATTTAAAAATCGTATCAAAATATTAATCATATTAGTTAGGATTCAAAAGGATAATGTATAAATTGAAAAAAATGCAATACACAATACACTTCAGGACTATCGCAAAACCCATTAAGATAAAATGATTGATGTATTATTTTTTCAAGTTTGCAATGACAAAATTTGAAATAAAAACGCATCTAAAAATGTTCGAATGAACATATTGTGGTTCTTTTCAACAATAACGAGCCCTCGACTGATTGGTTCAGCACACCAGTCAAAGGCTCAGAGTCCTCGGCACCTCAGCCTTTAGGCTTTTTGTGCTCTTGGTTGTGACGTTTATGTGAAGAGATCAGTAGCCCTTATCAGGCTCAACAGTCTTTTCACTAGGTCCTTTTTGGAGAAATCCTTCCTTGGATGCTCTAGTCCTAGGAGTCTATATCTCCAAAGAGATAATGTGAGAGGCTGTTTCCTTCTCTTCCATGCACAACCGACAGATAGGCTACTTCCTATATATATGGCGATTGTATCAATGTGATTCCTTAGGGTACAGTGACCAGTGAGTAAACCCGTCACTATCCTTATCTGGCCCCTGCTAACGATTAGTATTCCATTAGTCAGCGTCTCCGAGGGTTTTTTGGCCAGGAGTTTGCTGTGTTCCTGTTTTGGCACGTGTCTCCAGTACGACTGATGCTTAGTTTGAGTCCACCGAGATATACAACCACGTTAGATATCCCAAATACTGGTTCAGGACCAGTGAATGCAGTCTTAGTCCCTAGCTTTGCTAGGATGTCTGCCTTTTCATTTCCTATAACAATGTCCTTGTGTCTCGGGGCCTACTTAAGAGAGTCTCAGACCAATCTAGATCTGATCTGAGGACATGTTAAAGATTTTAGTGCTGTCTGACTATCAGAGAGTATAAGTATCTTTTGGCATCTATACCCCCTTTCGATATTCAGCTGCAAACACATGTCGATAGCGTAGATTTCTGCCTGGAATACAGAAACAAGATTCCTCAATGATACGTAGATATTGCACCTGGGTCTTGCACCTTGGACACCAGAACCTGTTCCAATGCAGTCTTGGATCCGTAGGGGTACTACATCCTGACTATATGCTTCCAATCCATCCCAGTTTAGCTGGATAGGGTTGGGTGTCGTTAATTGTGACCAGAATGTTGTCAACATCTGTGATTCTGGAATTACTATGGGTGTTGGTTCCTCCATGCCAGTTCTTCCCATTGCATTCCAGTCTGTATGCAGCCATCCTCGCTTCCGCCTTAACGTGCAGAGCGAGAGGCCGAAGATTGAGAATGGCTTCCATTGCCGCTGCTCCTCATGGAACTCGTTATGCACAGACAGGCAAGCCTCTGAAGTTTTGACAGCTTCAATTCGGCTTTCCTCTGATCTGTTTTTTGCCACCAAACTGAAGCACCATAGGTGACCATGGGTCTCATCACAGTTGTGTACAGCCAGTGGATTGAGTCCCCATGTGTACCCTATCGCATGTTTGGCAGCCATTAGGGCCATTTTCCCTTTATTGGTTTTGTCATGAAGGTGTGAGTTCCAGGTTAGTTTTGCATCCAGAATTATACCCAGATACCTAACCTCCTGATTTAGACACAGCTGCGCGTTAAAGAGGCTTGGCAGTTTTAGTCCCTCAAGCTTTATTTTTCTAGTGAAGGGAATAAGCGCAGTTTTTGCAGGGTTCCCTCCTACACCATATCTTCACCGTTTCAAGACCCTATTGCATTAGCTCCGATATAATATTAGGGTATTTCCCAAGTACAGGTATTGACAGATCATCTGCATACCCCTGTGTGTATATTTTTTTTCCTGTTCAGTTCCACCAGGAGATCGTCTATGACGAGGTCCCACAGCAAACCCTATATAGCTCATGTACATCCACTGGATGTCCAACGCACATACAAGAGATGAACATTATGGACGTCCAATGAACGTTCACGTACATAGAAACGTCTAATAAACGTCCGAACCTGGATTTAACATCCTATGTACGTACATTGATGACTTCCGATGGATAAATAAAATACCACATTGACTATATTAATATTTAATAAAAAAATAAAAACCGAAATAAACAAAAAAATAAATCCTACACAAGTTCAGTGAAATATATACACATATTTCCTCTCTAACGCCTTTTGAAGCCATTTTGAAATGGCTTATTCAGCCTCCTTTATGTTACCAGTAGCTTCTGTAAACAAAGAGTTTAATAAAATTCTGGTGTTGCTGCTTGCTGCCGTCTTAGATACATTTACAATTTAGAAATATTTGATATGGAAGAGATAAAAAAAACTTTTTTAACTTGGTAGGTTTTAAATGTCTAGTCCATAAAATGTTATGCATCTACATGTAACATGATAATATATGGTATAGGATAAAAGTCTTATTCTATTCACACTTACTACGTATGTACCAGGGGGTTCAACAAACACATCAAAGATATTTATGCACAAATATCACACAACTTGTTGACCTAACTTGTTAACCTAACCTAACCAAAATGGTGACTGACGCATAGTTTGGATAACCGAGGGTGGGTGGCGAAGTAGCGAATGTGCTGCCACGCATGCGCATTTGATGAAAAAAATAATTGTGCTAAATTTAAAAAACTTAGAATAGAGATATTAAATATTTTTTGGTTTTTGGTTATTATACCAACAAATTGTAAGTAATTGCGGTTTCTAATAATGATTTTCTAATTGGAACGTCCCTAATACGTATAAATCAGAACGTTCCTATAGTACGTACAAATTAGGTCTGGGACATTGGGACCAACTTAGGACTCAATATGGACGTCCTAAGGGCGTCCTGCTGTCTGGGTGTAAAATTATAAATACAAAATTGTTCGCGTACTAATTGTGTACGTATAATTTAGATCCAGCTCTGTACATCTTATGGACGATCCCAAATGTACAGTTATGGATGTTCTAGTTTGGTCCAATATTGTACATTCACTGGCCAAACATAGCCGTACAATTATAAATGGTCTTGGTTAATACAATATCGGTCGTCCATTGGACGTACATAAACGTACAAATTGTGTACGTACAATTTAGATCCAGCTCTGTACATCCTATGAACGATCCCAAATGTACATTTATGGACGTTATAGCTTTTTCCAATATTGTACATTTACTGGACAAACGAGGACGTTCAATTATGAATGGTCTTGTTTAATAGAAGGAGCTTTTAACAACACTCCTGAGACTCTCCTCAGAAACTCAGTAGAAGTAAGGGGGCCCAATAGATCTTTTAGGTCTCAGTGAATGTCAAAATACATACATACATAAATTTTCAATACACCACCTGTACATATTTTAATGAAGACAGTGGCCACATTTAAACAAATAAAACAATGAAATTCACTAACAATAAGAATTATAAGTGAAGAATATTTTTTTCCATAAAACTTTAGAATAAAATAGGGTTCCATATAGTGCAGACTTAATTGAACAGGCTGTATAATTCTTTTGCAGGACTATATTTACTAAGGTAGAGTTATTTTAATATGTAAATTGAATATACAATTTGTTTTGTTTTGCAGTGTTTTCATATCCCAAGTATTATTAATTTCATATCATTTTCGAATATGGCTGAATACGATCCTGATTATTTTATTTATCAAATTTAAGGTTAGCTATATGTCAATATAGCAAATATAATAAACGACATGCCTAAAACCCGGATATACGTCACAAACGATGACGCACACCAAGAAGGCTATTGTATGAACTCTACTATCTATCTCATATATGGGTTGAAGGAAACCCATAACATACTTGAAGAAATGTTTGCCTTTTAAAATTCAAATTTTGAAAAAATAATGTTGATAGACAAAATCCAATAGAACAAGGAGATTAAAGAACTAATGTTTAATCATTATTGATATATTGTTGCTAATCAATAGTCGATTTTCTAGATATTATCACTACATACTTAGCACTTTAGTTTTTTCATAGTTAAACGTGGATATGGATATAAAATTTACAATATTTAAATATTAATCATTTTGTGGTTTTTCCCATTCATACTCCGTATTCCATTTTTGCGTTTCTCATGGAGCAGAAAATATTCTCCTACGAAAACAACAAAATCATATTCTATCGATCAAGAATACGCATTTGGAGTTCTCTTACGAAATACCAATAAATTCGCATACGCAAATCATTCTCATAAACTCGAAAATAGCACCCCTAGTGGTAAAAAATCACACTAGGCAAAGTTTCCAAAAGTTGAGTGAAAACATGCTACAGTACATACCCAAGAAAGAGGTGGCAAGAAATGTGCCACCTATTAACGGTAGGTAAAAACGTTAATTCCTAATTACTAAACATAGGTATACACGTTACGGGAAATCTGAATAATCGGGCAGTATTAATATGGACCGATCATTATGAATATTAACCGATAGCGTCGGTCATACTAATAAATGTATCACTTTGGCCGTTGGTCTGTGGTCCATTTTATAATAATTGAAGGTTTCAACTAGTTGGAATTTATTTTATTTTCTCCTTCTACCAGGTAATTGACAAATAATAAGACATACGTTTTGGGAGGACCGCGAGAGCAAGGAGCTATGTATGTTATCTTTGAAAGGAGCGACGTGTTAGTTTGCAGTCCAGTAGTATTTGTGTATTATTAGTGAGTACATTGAGTACGTCAATAACGTAAAATGGCAGAATATATGAGAAGGCGTTTGAAGAGATGCAAGGGGCTAAAGACAAAACTCCCGAAGAATATCCATCAACTGTCGAGGTATGATACTGTTAAGATTGGCACAGTCCCAAAATTATTGCTACCAATGAAAAATAAAACGTTTGATATAATTCACGAAACTCATAATTCTATTGGTCATTAAGGTATAAATAAGATGATGAAACAGCTCAAGCTTAAGTACAAAAACATTACTAAAGAATTTGTGGTTCTATATTTGAATCTTTGTGAACCATATTTCCTATGGTTGCCGGCAAACTCTGCCTGAAAAAGTTACACTTGACGTCCAAAGTACTATTATCTATTACTTAGATATTGCATGCCACGTCAGTCATATTATACAGATTGCGTAAAGTACATCCGAACCGTCCAGATTACACAAGTACGACAGAAAAACAGCTGAAAGAGAGAGAAAGAATAATTATGCGTCGTCATTAAGGCGTGTACTTTGTTTCACCTTAGGGGGGTATACTTATTTCCCGAGACTGGCCGAATGCTCATTGCCCCCCTATTTTAACCGCTGTTGCCAGAACGCAGATTAATTTATACAAATGATATTTTTGTCTCGTTATCGTTGACTTTTTTTCAAGGGTGAAAATACAGCACGTTTGTGCCAGCATTACGCCAAATAATCTTAGAGATATGAGATCAAATCTTTATCACAGATTTGGTTATTGTCTGGCACAGGAAGGTGGTTTATTTGAGCACTTAATTCATTAAAATTATGTTTACCTTTAGAATGGATTTTTATTTTTATTTTTTCAAGAAGTTTATATTTTATGTTTAGAATAGGTGTAGGTACCTACCTACTTATTTTATTTTTTCAATTTAATTTATTAATGGAAGGGATTTTTAGTTTATTTATTATGGTTCTCTCAAGAAATGCTGTTTTATTTTCAAGTTACAATGGCTAAAAATATCCTATTGTAGTTAGAAATTGTCAACTTGGTCTGAAATGATCATGTTGACAAAAATGAATTTTAAGATGTACAGGTTACGTAATAACGATTGTATTTTTTTATTTCTTCACCCTCACCCTCACTCCTTCCATGCTGGGAGCATACTGAATACCTACCACCGATATACCACCAACTAGTGAATTCTCTCTGTAAAGGACCATTCGGCCAGTCTCGGGAAATAAGTATACACCCCTAAGTTGAAACAAAGTGATGACCGCGCACAATTATTATTTCTCTCTCGTGTAATTCTAGGCCCGGGTTCCAAAGTAATTTACGCAATCTGTATGTCTGAGACACTGATGTTTCCGTCCATGGACCCAATTCTTGAAATAAATCCGTATACGGATTTGGTGATATTCGGAAAAAATTCGAATGAAATCGAGTATTTGTATTCTTGAAATCGGTATACGACTTTTGTTATACGAATTTGACATCGAATGGGTCAAGCTAGGCGAATTTGATTTTCCGTATACGAATTGAATATTGCAAAACCTCTAACCACACTTTTACAGATGTTTTTGTTTATTTTTTTTATTGTTACTTGCTTTCTTCTGTATACTTTTGACTTTTTGTAGGTATATATACTTGTGAAAAATTTACAAATATCTCGGTTTATGTGAGCAGTGAATGAAGACTTTCTTTTGGTAACCAACAACGAACTTGAACTTACTTTGTTCATATTTTTTACTTGCGATTGATTGGTAGGTAGGTATTAAGGTTTGTTTATGGCTAATTTGGAGGAGTTTGCCCTTTTGGGGGCGATTAGAGCATTGGAAGAAGCCGAAGTTGATGGCAATTAATCGACGTATAATCTTTCAGCATAGGGAAGGTTTTGAAGAACTAAGTGACAATCAGTTTATTAAAATTTATCGGCTATCAAAACCTTTGGCCACGGAGTTAATTGGTTTCTTAGAACGAAATTCAATACATCCAACAAGATTGTCCGCCTTAGATATTGAAAAAAAGGTAATTTCAATGTAATTTTTACCTTTGGTAAATGAGAAAACTAATTTTTATTTCAGGTCTTTACAACATTAGGATTTTTTTCTGTAGGATCATATCAAACAGATGTGGCATGGGGTTTCCCAATCATCTGTTAGTCGTGCTGTTGATGAAGTAACCAATGCACTTAACATACCTGAGATTTTAAATTCATATGTATTAAGGATGAAATAAAGAAACAAGCAAAAAAGTAGATAACAGTTGGAAAAAATTTCAGTTTATTTGCTCTTCTTTCTTAACCCATCGTACATTTGTTTCAGCACACGTACAAAAAAGAAGAAAATATTCTGAGAAAATTATCCGCCGGGATATTACCCAAAAAAGAAGATAGAAAAAAGAAGAAAAAAGAAGTTCTCAAACTGTTTATTCGAATAAAACATCCGTATACGGAAATTTTCCCGCATACCATTCAAGAATTAAGATTGACGTTCTTATTCGAATATTTTGTTCGAATTTGATTCGTATGCTACTGAAATCCGTATAATTTCAAGGAAACATTTCGGTATACTTGGTTTGGACAAATTCGGATTTTTACTGTTTTTCTTGAGGATTTTAAATGAAATTGTTATATACCTAATTTCTACAAAGAAGACAGTGTTAACCTTGTGAACAATAATAAAAATAATATTGTTTCTTGGCTGTAAGATCACTGTCCTCTTGTAGGTTTAAGGTATAATAATTTTATGCAAAATTATTTATTTCTTAGTTATGAGCAAAAAAAAATACAAAATTTTTAAAAAGTAAACTAAAATATTCGTATGTGAATTAACCTAGATAGAAAGCAACAGAAAAAAATATTTGAAAAATTAATATCGATTATGTACGAGTCAAATTGAAACATCTCAGACATGTAAAAGGCTGGTCAGGACATTCTACCTACACAATAAGTGTGGACCAATTTTGTGCGTTTTCTGACTATAACTTCTCTTCCTTCTGACAGTTTTATTCGAGCATAGCTGCACCCAGTACAACTTCTTCTTATTCTCTTGCATTTATCAGTTATTTTCTCTTCTAAATGATGACTATTTTGCGCTGATGGTTTTCTTTTTGTTTTCAGTTTTTTTCTTCCCGGAACCTGCAACAAGTCTTCCACTAAAGTCTCTCGAATAGTACGAATTGACATTTTATTTTTAGTGATTTTCTTGAATACAACCCAAGTGTTTACTACTGTCATACCTAATAGGAGTTCAAGTATGGTTCAAAACTAAGTTTGTGATACCACTTGATTCCCTTACGGAGGGTTGTTACATATGAGGCCATCTGGTCGGATAGGTCAATCCATCCTTTACCCTTGTTATAATCAAGTATTGCCAAGGGTTTTGTTGTTGCTTTACGTTCTTTATTTTTTTAGTTACTTTGTTTTGCAGTGCTTGATTGTGTTTGGTTGTTTATTGTTGCGTTTGTGGGTGAATTTGGAGTGTGAATATAGTTCATGGTTGATCGTTTGTTTAATCAGTAGAGGTACCCGGTTGCAGTTGAGTGGTTGCGACCGTTGGTAAAGGCAAGTCATCGTGGCTGGTGGATGGTTTTGGGTCACCATCTTCAAATTTTTGGGCAGATCGAGGCTTTGGTTATATGTCTACCATTGTGGGTGCATGTTTCGTCGAAAGCATTCGAACATCTCTAGTGTCATTCCATTTTAGGACAACAATTCCGTTTTCATCCTCATTCGAAATTACTTCCGCTCTTTTTACTTTTGCTAACATAACCTCTTTCTTGTTAATACGTAAGGTGCCAACAATGTGAGTGGCATTCTCCAGCATCAATTTTGCAAGGGAATTACTAGTGTAAAAATTATCAATATGTTCGGCCTTCATTTAGGAGTGGTCAAGTAAGTTCCATGCCCACATTTTGAGCTAAACCTACTTCTCGCACACCATCTTTGGATTTTCCTACGTAGATTTTTAGGGCCCATGTGTAACTATCAGGTGAATATAGTTGGAACAATTTTATTCCGTAACGGTATGTTTTGTTCGGAAAATATTTCCGAAAAATCAGCCTGCCCCTCCAGGGCACTGGAGTCTCGTCAATTACGGGGAAAAACAGTTCTTTAAATTTTTCTTCGAGCATAGTACAAAGAGGTTCAATTTTGGCGAGACGATCCCCTTTTTGGATTTTTTCATTATTATTGAAGTGAACCATGCTGAGTAACATTTGTTATCGGTTTCGTGACATAATGGTAGAATGAGTATACTGTTTGTATATACCTTGATTTGCCCAGTAGTCAGCAAGGGAGGAAAGTTTCACCAAACCCATCCACATCGGTAAACCTAGAAACTTTCTGATTTCTTCTGCTGTAGTTGGTGTCCATTTGTTGTGTCGAGCATATTTAGTATTACGTTTAGATATCAGTGTAATCTGAAAGTGAATCAGCCATTGCAAAACCACTAAAACTGTTTAGAACGATGCTTATAAAGAATTATCAACAAAACAACCAGAGATAATATAAAGACAACAATTAAAAGTCAAACTTCTAACCTAACCTAAGAAGCTAAACCACAACCAGAAATCGTATAACCGTCTCGGGAGACTTATTATTCCAGCGAGAATAATTCAAAATGTACCTACATTGTTTTTATTGAATGACAACCAGTATTTTCTTGATCTGACGCGTCTGTCATAGATTTTCAAGAAATTCGTGAAAAAGTTATTTTGATTGTAACGTCAAAAAATAATCTATCGAATACCACACGAGAGTTCGATAAATTAAATAATAATTCTCCATAGACTAAGCAAATTAGCTCATTTTTTCTTGAAAAAAGAAAAAAGTGTTATCTAAATTCTGCGTGGGGGAAGTGGTAGGTGGGGGTTATTACAAGCATATTAAAAATAATTCCAACTTCTGCGGAGTTGCGGGGTGGATTTGGGGGATGGAAAAGGGGTGGAAAAACACATTTTATTGATTTCCGGCGAAAGTTGAGGTCCTAAAAAGAAAAGTTAAAGTAATAGTTGTAGATCTCAAAAAGATCTAAAACTTTTATATAAGTGACTTTGTGAGATTACCTTGAAATTTCTGAGAAAAATAGCAAAAACTGACTTTTGCGTTTTTTATTTTTAGTTTTCGCAAAAAATATTCAATTTGCATGAAAATTTTGTGAATGGTAGCTTTTGTGGTCGCAAACGATGAGAAAATTTTTCAATTTGAAATATTTAAAATTTTTCGAGTTATGAAGTTTTTCCGTCAAATTTCATTTTTTTTCAAACGAAATTCCTCCTTCAGAAAATTCTTGTAATGTGGTCCGCGGGGGCTCATTTTTTTTGTTTTCACATCTACTTTCCATAAAACAAATAAAAAAATATACTTGCATTAGAAAACACGCTCAAAAATGCAAAAAAAGAAAAAAGTACATTTTTCAAATATGTATTTTTGGATAATTGTTATTAATTTGTTTAAACTTTTCAAAATATTATAAAACAAATTGCACTATTGAGTTCTACGGAAAAAAAAATAAAAAAGAAACTGTATATCATTTATGTCTATAAAAATGATATTTGCAATCAATAGTGCCATAAATCACTGTAATCAATTAATATATGTCCTGTAATATTTCAAATGCCGAATTTATGTCTTTGAGGAAGATTTAATTCCCTTTTTGTCATCTTTAGCTCTTCATTCTGTTTCGGTGTAAACGTTCCAAAGTATACCTCAGCATCTAAAATACCCAAACGCAGGTATACCTAAGTATATGCTACATCCAAACTCAGGTATACGAGGATACTTGAGCTGAACGAATAGCAAGTATTGGAGCTATAGCTGTGCACATAAACACTTGTATTAGATACCGAATACATAAAAAATCAGCAGCAGTAGTGAATCAGAAAAACGGAGCAGAGAAGCGTCAGTATACCAGCATAGCTACGAAAGCAGAAACATAAGTGAAATTGTATTGTGTATAGTAAATTAATAATCATTGGTGAGTTATATTTAAATTTTATCAACTATTACTTGATATATAAACAATAACTTCATCAAATGATTATAAAAATATATAACAAAACTGTGATACTTATTTTGCAGATGAACATCATGGACGTTATTCTACTTGTATAATATGCAACAAACCTGGAGAAGATTTGAGTAAGATTCATACAAAAGCTATAAACATTCTAATTGATTCCAGCAAAAAGCGAAGAGATCTGAAGTACAAAAAATGGCTAACAGAGGAATCAGGATTCGTTCACAAAAAGTGTGCCTCACAATACAATCGTGTCAGTGGTATAAATACTGCTGCAGCTGACGCCCAAAAAAAAGTTACTGAAGGAAAATGTCTTGCAAAACATCAATCATTTGAAGTTGGAATGAAAGCTGTTCAAACTTTGATTGGACAGGACTTTTCGAAAGCGCTACGTTTTCTCAAAAAAACAAAGTTTTATCGCTAAAAAGTGTTACATCGTCGATAAAAATTATTGACCCCCTGCTTTTATTTTAAAGAATCGCCCTTAACATTAAAAGCCCAGACGACATAAAGAATGATCTTCGATACGAGTTATCTCCCTTTTGAAACAAAAAATAATTGAATGCCATAAGACGTAAAAAAAATGATGGAAAATATACTGCAGGTTCTTACCAAACTGATTTTGTAATTGGAGATAACAAAACCAGGCTTTGTTATCTAAAGGTAATTAAAAAAAACGAGAATAGTTGAGAAATGAAATTTAAGGTCGCCACTAATTTTGTTTCATAAAACAAAATTAGAAAAAAAAATACAACAATCAGCTAACTTATAACCTTTGTTATCTACTCAAATATAATTAAGTTAATTGAGATATTGGAAAGAAAACTGATGGTGGAGGTTTAATAAATAAAACAAAAGAAATTGATATGGATAACTATATCGACATAAATTAAACTAACGTGTACAAAAAAATAGCTAAAACTAAAAAAGGTTAGTAATGCCTAAGATTATAAAAAACGTCAAAATTTTGTAACAATTGGAAAGATGGATAGTGATACAACCTCTTTTTTTTCTTGTCTTGATGCGTTGAATGGATAGAACTGGTTTTTCTACCCTTTGTTTTGTATAAAAACAATTTTGTATTCTATACTTCAAGAAGCCCACTAAACGGACATAATTACCACATTCTTCTTAAAGAGACTGGTGCGCCGCTGCGCTGCTGAGACCCAAAGAAACTAAAGGTACTTCAAGAAACTTTATTCCAGAAACTGTAGGTACATCAGGAACAGTCCTCTAGGAAACTGTGCTCCAGGAAGCTGTATTTCCAAATACTTATAGGTACATCAGTACACTATCTCCGAGAAACTGTATTCCCAGAAACTTGCATTCCCAAAAACTGTATCCCAGATACTTGTATTCCCAGAAACTGTTTATTTGACGACAGACGATAAGAGAAGACCAGCCGGTACCTTCTCCGTTCTTATTTGAAGAAACTTCAAAATTTTAAATTTCGCGGTAAAATATCTCAAGAATATTGGTTTTTGAGCCAAAAGTTAATTCCACCAAAAATTATAAATGTGAAATAATTTATGAATTTTTCGATTGAATAATTTTCGGTAAATATTCCACCAAAAATCAAAATTCTAAAGAAATTAATCAATACATTTATCAGCTGAGAAGTTGAACGCAAAGTTCACGTTTCACTTTCCCCAATCACTTTTTACGGAAAACGGCTTTATAGACATATATGATATACAGTTTCTTTTTTATTTTTTTCCGTACAATTCAATAGTGCAATTTGTTTTTTGATATTTTCAAAAATTTAACCAAAATAATAACAATTATCCAAAAATACATACCTACTTGAAAAATGTACTATTTTCTATTTTTGCATTTTTGAGGGTGTTTTTCTATTGCAAGTATATTTTTTTATTTGTTTTAGGGAAAGTATATGTGAAAACGAAAAAGATGAAAACCCGCGAACTACATCACGAGAATTTTCTAAAGGAGGAATTTCGTTTGAAAAAAAATGAATTTTGACGGATAAACGTCATAACTTGAAAATTTTTAAATATTTCAAATCGAAAAATTTTTTCATAGTTTGCGACTACAAAAGCTACCAAACTTTCATGCAAATTGAACATTTTTTCCGAAAACTGAAAATAAAAAAGTTTTTGCCATTTTTCTCAGAAATTTTGAGTTTATCTCACAAAGTCACTTGTATAAAAGTTTTAGATCTTTTTGAGATCTACAACTATTACATTTAACGTTTCATTCTAGGACCTCAACTTTGGCCGCAAATCGCTAAAATGTGTTTTTCCACCACTTTTCCACCCCCCAAATCCACCCCGCAACTCCGCAGAAGTTGGAATTATTTTCAATATGTTTGTAATAACCTTCCCTACCGCTTCCCCAAGGCAGAATTTAGATAACACTTTTTTATTTCAAAAATTTAATTCGCCTGGGCTACCAGACCTTTTCTCAAAGTCGTTGCCATTTGGCAATAGCCACTCGAGCCCTTCGTGCTCTCGTATCTATTGCCTGGCAAAAATTTTTCTAAAATATATCAAATTATTTTAAATTTATTCTCACTCTCTTGTGATATTACTTTAGACAATAGCACTGACACTAATCACTACTGTCATGCAGGCAGTCAACAAGTTGCTAAGGCTATGAGTTTTATACGAAAATAAACAAAATAGTTTTAGTATTTTTTTTAAATTCCATATCAGTCAAAAGGAACGCAGGAATGGTTATTGCTTAATTTCTCAATGTGAAGACTAAATGGGAAATAAGTATTGAGTGTAATGTAGCCAATTTGTGAAATAAAATAATTTTTCGTGCAACCGGACGCGAAGTCAGTATTTCGCGTTCTCAACACAGTCGGCGAAATTCAATTTCGCGGCCGTTACCCATAGCAACGGCTGCGAAACCAAACGTCAATTCCAAATTTGAATATCACTTTCAAATTTGACATTTATAAAATACTACAAAGACAAGGATTATTTTTTATTGAATACCAACAAATACATAAGTACTTATATTATTTAGGATGAATATTAATATTAATTGTACAGTTAGTATTATTACTTATATTTACTCCAGAAGTTGAAGCAAGAACTGTCAAAATATTTTGTATATATTGAAACATATCATTTCCATAGCACACATTGTTAAATAAATTGAACTGCTGTTGATTTTAGAGCAATAATATATTTATTTACAATTATCTAGTTTAATAATTTTAACGATTGCACGAAAAATAGTGTGTATGCCATGCCGCGAAACTTTTTAACGACCTCAAGATTATCTTGCCTCGGCCGCAAGCGGCCTCGGCGATAACTGTTCTTTCGGTATGTTAAAAAGGTATTTCGCGGCCTAGACAAACAAATAACTATTTATCCTTCATTATGAGAAAGTTTAATTTTACCAGCTTCACGGAGGCGAGAAAGTTACCTTTTCTATGGCTAGCCGAGAAAATAAATTTTACGTTTCCACGCTATAGCTGGCGCCCCAATTGACAAATTAAATAAAAATTGCTAATTTGATTGATATCCCACTTAAAAAAGCATAAGCGATTTCAATCAAATCATATTCAGATGACACAAAACAGAATCGCTTAAAATAAACAACACCATTAAACGTCAGTAAAGTGCTTTTTCAGGCCTCAAGAAGTGGCCAGGCTCGACTCGCCTGTCCATATCTTCTTTCGGCCTGAAAAATGTCACTTTACCGCCTAGGTATACAATATACTATTTTTTATGTGACGGGAAAAAAGTTTGACATTTCATCATTGTTGCCAGGTAACAAAATATCACTTTTCATGGAATTACTTTTTTCCCGCATATATTATATACATAGGTATATTATTGCACTCATCTGACATTTTTCTACAGTGTTTGGTCATCACGACAAACATAGACATTCAAATCCACGTCATTTTCAATCCATTTAGAGCAGACATTTTTTCAATATTAAATCGGCATTTTTAGCGTCACAGAAAAAAACAGTGTATTATACATGGGAAAAATATTAGATTTAAGCTCTTGGTTTTTTGTCTACCTCCACTTCGCGTAACCTCGAGCTGAAATCTAATATTTTTTTCCCTTGTATAATAAATAACTATTTTTTTAATGTTAATTTTTGTAATAAATCTGATAACACTGAATATTTCCGAAACAGTTGAAGAGAGGTACTGGACACTGTACATGAATTGTGTCCAGAATTTCCTGAAGAATCCTAAAAATGAATAATATACTGGTGGCTGCATTTAAATTAAGAAAGTTTTTATTGGCCACTGTCACATGACACACCCTATATATTCCGAATTGTACCAAGTGTAGGTATTTAGTTGTTAACTATTTGGGTTTAGTATCGTTTCCTAGATTTAAAAAGATGTAATGTCAGATTTTGAAATAAAAAATATGTATAAAATTGTCAAACCAAATTTATTCTTTAAAAGCGTTTTCGAGTGAAATCTTTACATTTGGCGACCGTGACTCTTCTGTGGTTTTAAGTAAAGATTTATCATGGAAAATATAGAAAACGCTAAGAAAGCTAGAAAAATCTGTAGGGCATCTTTTACTAGACAGTTTAATCATATTATTGAGAAAATCAAGACGGAAACTGTATCGGTAGTCGAGGTAACAGCACTAGTGAATGCTTTTGAACAAAAATATGATGATATTCGTCAATTTGATTCAATCATATTTACTACCATGTTAGAAACTGATTCAACAGAAGAGCTGTTAGAAGCAGAAGCCACTATTACAGATGAATATGTTAGTAAATTTCATATGATCAAAGTAGAGCCGAATGCACTAGAGGAATTGTTGAAGAGATTATCTGATGGTGACAGCAGTGCTAGTAGCAAGATTTACAACAGCTGTTCAGATCTGGAGAAGCGATTTGAGTTACCTATGATAGAGATCCAAAAATTCACAGGTGAATTAGAAGATTGGTTTGAATTTTGTTTTTTTTTTGAAAAGATCCATGAAGATAGTACCATTAATAACGGGGAAAAGTTCCACTATCTCATTCAGTCCACAAAACCTGGATCCAGAGCTCGAAAGTTAGTCACTAGCTTCCCTTCATCTAACGATAATTACCTGAAAGCTATTGAGGCTTTGAAACGACGCTTTGGACGAGAGGATCTTTTGATAGAAATGTATGTAAGAAAATTACTCAACTTGGTGCTGGCGAGCCAAAAGAAACCACTTGCGTTATTGTATGATGAATTGGAGTGCCAGATCAGATCTCTTGAGACTCTTGGCGTTACGACTGATACGTGTTCTGCCATATTATTTCCTTTGGTGGAGTCTTGTTTATCCGAAGAACGACTTCGGGCTCAACTTTCGTTTAGCTGAAATCAGTTATGGAAAAACTGTTGTCATGGCAGCCATTACCATGGTAACGGGTACACAAAAACCTAAATCATATGGTGGGGAAATGCGTGGTTGCCAAGTTGACCCCACTATCGTTTAGATGAAATCAGTTATAGAAAAACTGTTGTCATAGCAACGATCATTGTTATTAGTAGTAAACAAAAACCCAAATCATATGGTGAGGAAATGCGCGGTTGCCGGTTTGACCACTTTCGTTTAGCTGAAATCAGTTAGGGAAAAACTGTTGCCATGGCAGTCATTGTCATGGTAACAGGTACACAAAAACCTAAATCATGTGGTGGGGAAATGCGTGGTTGCCTAGTTGACCCCACTTTCGTTTAGATGAAATCAGTTATAGAAAAACTGTTGTCATAGCAACGATCATTGTGATTAGTAGTAAACAAAAACCCAAATCATATGGTGAGGAAATGCGCGGTTGCCGGTTTGACCACTTTCGTTTAGCTGAAATCAGTTAGGGAAAAACTGTTGCCATGGCAGTCATTGTCATGGTAAAAGGTACACAAAAACCTAAATCATATGGTGGGGAAATGCGTGGTTGACAAGTTGACCCCACTTTCGTTTAGATGAAATCAGTTATAGAAAAACTGTTGTCATAGCAACGATCACTGTGATTAGTAGTAAACAAAAACCCAAATCATATGGTGAGGAAATGCGCGGTTGCCGGTTTGACCACTTTCGTTTAGCTGAAATCAGTTAGGGAAAAACTGTTGCCATGGCAGTCATTGTCATGGTGAAAGGTACACAAAAACCTAAATCATGTGGTGGGGAAATGCGTGGTTGCCTAGTTGACCCCACTTTCGTTTAGATGAAATCAGTTATAGAAAAACTGTTATCATAGCAACGATTGTTGTGATTCGAAGTAAACAAAAACCCAAATCATATGGTGAGGAAAGCGCGGTTGCCGGTTTGACCACTTTCGTTTAGCTGAAATCAGTTAGGGAAAAACTGTTGCCATGGCAGTCATTGTCATGGTAAAAGGTACACAAAAACCTAAATCATATGGTGGGGAAATGCGTGGTTGACAAGTTGACCCCACTTTCGTTTAGATGAAATCAGTTATAGAAAAACTGTTGTCATAGCAACGATTGTTGTGATTCGTAGTAAACAAAAACGCAAATCATATGGTGAGGAAATGCGCGGTTGCCGGTTTGACCACTTTCGTTTAGCTGAAATCAGTTATGGAAAAACTGTTGCCATGGCAGCCATTACCATGGTAACGGGTACACAAAAACCTAAATCATATAGTGGGGAAATGCGTGGTTGCCAAGTTGACCCCACTTTCGTTTAGATGAAATCAGGTATAAAAAAATTGTTGTCATAGCAACGATTGTTGAGATTAGTGAGGATATGCGCGGTTGCCCGTTTGACCACTTTCGTTTAGCTGAAATCAGTTAGGGAAAAACTGTTGCCATGGTAACGGGTACACAAAAACCTAAATCATATGGTGGGGAATATAATCATTGAATTCACCCTTCCCCTTCTTGAATTTTGATATGCGCGTTACAAAGTATTGGATATTTTTCAAGAAGGGAAAGGGGAAGGGAATATAATTATTGGATTCACCCTTCCCCTTCTTGAATCTTGATATGCGCGTTATAAAGTATTGGATATCAAGTTATTCAATCGCATCTTAATGATAATGTAGAAAAATACCATGATTCTTAAGTAGTCGATTACAGCTGGCAACCATGCTACAAAGTATTGTATCCTGTTTTATGTTTTGTAGGTTGCATATCGGTATATATACGCCACTGATATAAATTTTCAAGTTATGGTTTTATGGTATAAAGTATAAAATAAAATGAAAATACCCAAACGTGATATTTATTTAAAAATTATATGGTAACAGTTTTTCCATAACTGATTTCAGCTAAACGAGAGTGAGATCAACTTGGCAACCACGCATTTCCTCACCATATGATTTAGTTTTTTGTGTACCCGTTACCATGGCAATGACTGCTATGGCAACAGTTTTTTCATAACTGATTTCAGCTAAACGAGAGTGGGGTCAACTTGGCAGCCACGCATTTCCTCACCATATGATTTAGTTTGTTGTGTACCCGTTACCATGGCAATGACTGCCATCGCAACAGTTTTTCCATAACTGATTTCAGCAAAACGGAAGTGGTCTACTTGGCAACCCCGCATTTCCTCACCATATGATTTACGTTTTTGTGTACCCGTTACCATGGCAATGATTGCCATCGCAACAGTTTTTCCATAACTGATTTCAGCTAAACGAAAGTTGTCCTCGACTTCGTACATGGGAACAAAAGAATAACAGCAACGCGATGAACGCAAAGAACAAATTGGAAGATCTTATGACATTCATTAGGCAAGAAGTTGAAAACGAAGAGAAGGTTGTAATGGCAACGAGAGGAATTGCACATTTGAAAATAAATAAGAAATAAGCTAATGAAGATCCAGTAGCAACTGCACCAGGTTTATTAGCTACCAATATTCTGTTTATTTTGTAACAATTCCGATCATAATAGTTTTGATTGTTTTAATGCACAAAAAATGCCATTAGATAAAAAGAGACAAATTTTGGTGAGAAAAAGGTGTTATTTTTGCTTGAAATATGGGCATATTGCTAAAAAATGTCAAACCTATGTTAAATGTAGTAAATGTAACAAACGGCATTATTTGGTTATGTGTCCAGGATTAACTAATCAATCATTCTGATTTAGTTTCAACATCAAATGAACACCAAAATATGTCAACGGAAAATTCTCTAACCAGATATGATAGCTCCAGCGATGTGTTTTTACAAACACTAGCCGTTATTGTCTATGGTAATAATAATTCTGAACGTGTTTGTAGAGCTTTAATAGATACAGGTTCACAAAGATCATTTATTTTGAATGACACTGCCAAATCGCTAAATTTACCAGAACTGGATACCGAAAATATAATTCATTGCGTCTTTGGTGGTTTGAAGACCACAGAGACAAGACATTCACTTTATACAGTTCATTTAGGTAATTTGAATAAAGATTATCGCTGCAACTTTTATACTTTAGTTCAAGAACAGATATGTGGTGAATTACCTGCGGCAATCAAAGAAAGTTGGAAGTCGGCGAACATCGTTGTTGAGGATACATTAAGTAAGGTAGAAATTCTTATTGGTTCCGATGTTGCAGGGAAACTGTTAACAGGTAATATTGTTCAGAATCCCTCAGGTTTGACAGCAGTTCAGACTTATTTGGGTTGGACGATTGTTGGTAGATATCATGGTAGAAATCAAAGACAGAAAAGTGAGGCAGCCATAATGATTACTTCTTTAGTGGATTTTTCAATTACTCATCTGTGTGAATTGAATGTACTCGGTGTAATAGATCTCTGTGAAACTGTCAAGTGGCAGGCTCAAGAGGAAGCGACTCTACAACATTTTTTTAAAACCGTTGCAACTGATGCTGAGGGTAGGTATGTTGTTAATTTACCGTGGATTGAGGATCCAGCTTTACTTTCAACTAACTAGGTGTCATAGCGGATATTGAGAAAGCGTTCTTACAGATTGGTTTAAGTTTATCAGATAGGGATTTTGTCCGTTTCTATTAGGTGCGTAATTAGATATCACTTGCAAAATATATTGGATGCTTGCAGATATGGAAAACTAGCTGGCAGTTTCTATGTGGATAATTGTATGGCAAGTTTTGATAATCAGTCTGGTTAGATATTTTCATGAGAGAAGCCAGAGAAATATTGCATCAAGGCAAATTTAATTTACGTGGATGGGAACAAAGTTTTTGTTATCCAACAGATATGGAAAAATGCAGTTATGTGCTAGGTTTACTTTGGGATAAAGAGGATGACACTTTGAGCATTTCTTAAGAAAGTTTACAGCAGGTAAATTTTGGAAAAATTACTAAAAGAACTCTGCTTTCAGTCGCTAATAGAGTATTTAATCCGTTAGGTTTTATTGCTCCGGTGACTTTATATCCAAAAGTTCTGTTACAAAGTTGAAATGGGATGATAAAGTTAGCGAGGACATAACGACTATTTTTTTAAAATGGGTTGATGATCTGAAGTATTTTTCCGACATTAAAATTAGTAGATATTTGGCCGGTAAATCTCAAGGAAAGTGGAAGTCTACACACATTTTGTGATGCCTGTCAGACCTCTTATGGTGCAGTTTGTTTCATACGTATTGAAATGGAATATGGTGTATGTCTTCAAATATTACAAGCGAAAAGCAGAGTAGCTCCACTTAAAAATATGTCTATACCCCGACTGGAATTAATGGCCGCTACAGTGGGTTCAAGATTAGCAGCAAGTATGAAGACTTCAGGCTATTTTAGAGAAGACACTGAGTATTTCTACTGGTCAGACTCTTCTACAGTCTTGGTATGGATTAAGAGATCTGATAAATGGAGTGTTTTTATAAAAAATAGGGTAGTGGAGATTTTGACATAAAAAAAGATATATGAAATTGTCAAACCAAATTTATTCTTTAAAAGCGTTTTCGAGTGAAATCTTTACACTATATAACTTTTTATAAATGCGGATTCAAAAATACAAATCGACGTGTCCAAGTGTTTTTACCAACACGCCCTCATTTATTCGTTATCGCATTTATGCCAATTGACTGTTACACACTGTATTACATTACCATATGAACGAAGTTGTACTGGTTAGGTCGTTTTAGTGAACCAACCCTTAATTCGCTATCGCTAATTGTCTTTATTTATTATGGTGGTCAGTGGCGGTCATATACACTTTGAGAGGGGGGGCCATGGACCAAATCGTTAACTTGAAATGGGCTTAAAGTAAGCACCTTGGAATCAGAATTAGAAATTGTTGTATAGAGTTGTACGTGTTTAGTAAGTTTTTACTGCGGTTCTTCGATTTTTCTGCGTTAATTGATATTGTTTTATCCTAAGCCAGTGTTTCAAATTGTTATAGAGTTGATCTAAGTGTTTTTTTTTGTTTTAAAACGTTTAAATTTATTTTACTTTAATTATAAGACCATAATGCCGGCGGTGCCGTGGCTACGTGGAAAAATACCAAAAAATAGAGACGGGTAGAAAATACTATGGATGGATTTCCAAAAAATGAAGACTTGGCGAAGCAGTGGATAAGTGTTTGTCGTCGTTAATTGCGAAATATGTGAATTGTATAATGTATGGTTTTCTACCTGCTTTGTCCAAGTGCCAAAGTTTAAAATTCCTCTATAAGATAGCGAAAAGTATTTTCGATTTATTTTATTTCAAAGTGTTTTTTAATTGCTAATTACACGAGAATGTTATTCTTTTTAATTCCTGAACAACTGCGGTTGAGCTAGGGAGGGCCATGGCCCCCGTGCCCCCCCCCCTATGACCGCCACTGATGGTGGTTGCATAAAAGTTAAGTGAGAACAACCACAAGGAAGAAGCGACAAGAAATGTAAATAAAAATAACGGTTTTTTGCGTCTTCGTATTTATTTATTATGGTGGTTGAATAACGTATATTTATAAGTCATATATTCTGTGTTCACAAGCTTATTTTCATAATTTTTGAAGATATACACAGAGCATCTTCAATTTTCAACGATCCGTTAATTCTTTGATCAAATACCTAATCACGATCTCTTATTAAACGGTTGGCTGAACTTTAAGATGCTTTTTGAATTACTGGAATTACGTGGGGATATTTAGTAAACTAAGTTTGATTGTGTTAGACATATCTTATATTAAAATACAAATTAAAAAAACTATAATTGAATAACAAACAATATTTTTTCAATTCAAATTTATGAGCCTCCACAACTATTAATTGCCATTTAGTGCACAGTATTGGTATAAAAATAACAACTGGAAATCAAGTATCAGTATTATTACCTATATTGGTCATTTTTGGTGTCAATGGAGCGAAGTGGAAATGCTTTATTGAAAGTTTCAATAATTTATTCGTGAAATCCAAATATTCATGACTTATTTATGGGGTATTCCATGCCAAATCGACCACTTTTGAACCTGACCCCCTTAGATTTAGCTGAAACTTTACTATTCTTTTCTACCCTTTGAAAGACATTTTTGAGAATTTTTTCAAATTTTTTTATCCAACCCAAAAAAAGTTATTTTCAAATAGCCATAACTTTTTTAGAAATTGACTTTTGGGTACCTTTTTTTTTTTAAATTTTTGTTTTTGAATGAACTTTTCGAAAAAATATACGAAAAAAATTTAACATGATCAATTATATAAAATAATCGCTTTTTTAAGTAAAATTGTCATTTTTTCGAAGTCCGACATTTTCTTTTTTTTTTTCTCAAAAAAAACTTCAATTTACTTGACAACTATCCCCGCTAATCCCGAGCTGCGCCGATTTTTTTTTATATTTTTATTTAAAAAAAAATTGTCAAATTTTCAAAAATGGAAAAAGTTTTTTTTTTCGTAAACTTTATTTCTATCATAAAATAAATATAATTTAACGATTTTGTGATACAAAATTTTATGATAGAAAGAAAGTTTACGGAAAAAACATTTTTCCATTTTTGAAAATTTGACAATTTTTTTTTTAAAAATTAAAAAATATATAAAAAAAATCGGCCCAGCTCGGGATAAGCGGGGATAGTTGTCAAATAAATTGAAGTTTTTTTTGAGAAAAAAAAGAAAATGTCGGTTTTCGAAAAAATGACAATTTTACTAAAAAAACCGATTATTTTATATAATTGATCATGTTAAATTTTTTTCGTATATTTTTTCGAAAAGTTCATTCAAAAACAAAAATTTAAAAAAAAAGGTACCCAAAAGTCAATTTCTAAAAAGTTATGGCTATTTGAAAATAAAAAAGCCATTTTTTTTAAAAATTCATAACTTTTTTTGGGTTGGATAGAAAAATTTGAAAAAATTCTCAAAAATGTCTTTCAAAGGGTAGAAAAGAATAGTAAAGTTTCAGCTAAATCTAAAGGGGTCAGGTTCAAAAGTGGTCGATTTGGCATGGAATACCCCTTATATATTGTAAGCCTACGGTGAAAAAGCAGTCCAGATATTCAATTCTAGACATTGACTGGCAACTGTTTGTCTATTTTGACAAACAAAATCTTCATAAGTCCACCATTGCCTGTGGTTAATGTTGTGGACTATGTTTTCTCAGGTTGAGAATTCTAGAACCGTTGATGATACTCGATACTGATCACAGTTTACTATACCACCACTAGAATAGTAAAAAATGCTGGTGAAGTGGTAATGTAGAAAAATTAGTGTTCTTATTTAGTTATATCACCTTGTGATGCAAAAATTTGATATATTTATATATTTTTTAAATCACCAACAGCAATTTTTTATAATGCTCAACATTCACATGGTCCAAGAGTCCTTGTGAAGGAGCATTTGGAGATGACGTTATATTAATAGCAAAAAATGAAAAATGTATGGAATACAGTACCTAATGGTAGACGCTGGAATGGAAATGAATCAAATCAAAACAAAAGTTAGGGTGATTGGAAACAAAAAAGAGGAAATAAATGTAAGAATAGATACAGACATAATGGAGCCAGTTAAACATTTCCACTACCTAGGAACAATAATAGACGAAAAAGGAGCAAAGGAAGCAGATATTTATAATAAAATAGATAACGCTAACAAACTATACTATGCTATAAATACCAAATTTATAAATAAAAAAGAAATATCCAAAGATACGGATTCGAAACATGGGTGTTAACAGGACAACAAAAGAAGTAAAATAGAGGCGACAGATATGAAATATTTAAGAAGAGTAAGATGTGTAACAAAAGAGGATAGAATGAAATACATAGATATAAGAAAAGGCCTAGAATACAACCAACCTTAGACTTATAAAAGAAAGACAACTAGAATGGTGTGGACATTTACAACATATGGAGGAAATGACTGAAGACCGGTTAAGAACGTATGGGAAGCACAAAATAAAATAAAGGGCGGACCAAGAAAAACTCGGGATAAGGTGATATAGTCAAAAGTGCTCTTATCGTGCGGGTCCAAAGGTTACTAACCATATGTATCAAATCAGAAACCTCGGAGGTGACCAAAATGTGAGATTACAAATATACCCGGAGAAAAGAATGATGGTTTTATTATTTTAACTAACATGAAGATAGCTACATAGACGTACCTGGTATTTTTAGTTTTGCAAAAATTCTGTAGTACACAGGTACACAAATAATATACAGCATATCTTCGGAAATTCTTACAAAATGGCAAACTGGACAATGGTTTTATAATTTGGTTGAATAACAGTATTTTATTATTGACAGTGGAATTTCCTCTCAATAATCAATACATTTTTTTAAACTTGATTCCCAGATCTTTTAGCTCTCTTTTAACATGAGGCTTCCAACGTAACATCGCATCAAGGGCAATACCCAGATATTCTGCTGCTTTGTCGCAAGGCAGTTTTGTATCATTCAGGTACATATTGATTCCTTTTTTTGGTGAAGTTTATATGCTGTTTCGTTAAGCTTTATCCTTCATCTTCTGGTCCAAGTATACCAGTATATCTGGTAAGCATTGACTTTCAGTTCATTTGGTGCTACATTATGATTTTTTCTTACTGCTAAGAATGCACTATCATCGGCAAAAATTGCTACAATTTTATATTTAAGGTTTGGGATGTCACCAGTAACCTATATGACTGGCCCTATTATAGTTCCTTGTGGAACACATGTTCTAATTAATCTTGTGATTGTTTTATTCTGAACACTTCACCAGTTATGAAGGAATGAAGAAGCTGCAACTACTGCTTAGGCAGATGACAGTTGATTTTGTATTTAAGTCCCTTTTGTGACATATATGAAAATATAGTTGATGATGAATTTTTTGTTTTAATGTATTTTCCATAATATTCGTTATTCTATGTACCTGGTTTGCTGTGGAGTGACTTTCATTAAATCTGAATTGATGGTCAGGTATTAGTTTTCTTTCTTTTACTATCGGTTTCCTTTCTTCCACTATCGGTTTTAATATTTTCAGAATGATTTTTCCAAATTAATTCAATATTACAGGTAGTATTTAGATTGGTCAAAAAGATGTAACGTCTTGTTGTTCATAACCCGGTTTGAGAATAATCACCTCTGCTACTTTTCCTATATTGGGCACATGCCTTAATTTAATTGCAGCATTTATCAAATGTATAAGTTTTATTATACCTTCCTTTGGAAGTTTGCGTAAAATTTCTCCTGTGATTAAGTTTAAACCAGGTGCATCCTTCAGATCCTTTAATTGTTAAAAACATTTCTCTTGGTGAAACAGGTCTTATCTCTGAGTCTTCTTGGTTAAAGTTTGCACTTGGTTTTTCATTTCGTTGAAGCGTGTTTTCTGTATAATCAGCGAACCTGTTGGCATTCACCATATTATTCCATGACCATTTTCCATTCGAATTAAAAGAGCATTTATTATTCGCTTCATTTAACCGTCCACTGTACCTATAGGAATAATACTGATATTCAATTTTGAAATAAACGTAAATTACAAGTTCCAATTGTCTACATATTTTAGCAAATTTCTTCGTAAATTCCAGTGTCATCTTGAAGACACTGGGGTATGAGATAGCCATCGTTATCATATGTTGGATGTCTATTAAAATTATCATAATTGGAACTGTATTTTGACTGGTAAATTTGAGGCTTTCTTTTAAAAAATTGAGTGTGCCTTAAACAGTACCATGTTATTACCGATGTTAATAATGCCACTAAGCATAAAAAAGTAATTAATATAATCAACCAAATTATATCCAATTTGAAAATGAAATAATAGTAGTCGTAGGACTTCTGCATCGATAGATCTTCATCGATTTTACTAGAGGTGAGGTTTAACGTATACTTAAAATCTGTTGAATTTAATAATTCGGTGGAAGTTTGTAAGTTTACCAAATTTAAGCTCTGATGTAGTAACTTCAAGCAAGGTTCAGTAAGACTAACATTCTGAGTTTTTATCTTCCACATATTGCAATTAGATTTTAGAATATTCACATTCAAAAAATATAATCTATTCCTGTAAAAAAAAGTTACGAAAACATTGTCGGGGTTATTTTCAAACTTCCATTCTTCAACTTCCACCCAAAATGGTAAAGTAGTTTTTTCAATTTCAAAAGGACATTTCGTGGTGTTGAACTGGTTTGAATTATATGATGGATCTACTGGACACCATTCTGGAAGTATAGTTGTGTTGTGCAAAGGTTGTATTATTATGTTGTACGGATCGCTTACTATTCGATAGTGCTTTATTTGGGATTTTGACATTGTTGTTACTTCTATGTCATGAATAACGAGAATCAGAACAATAACTTGCAATGATTTTCTCATAGTATCCGTTGAATAAAACCTGAAAAAGATAACTACATAAATATAATTTCTTATGCATTAGAATTGGATTGCGTCATAAATTGAGTCGAACAATATGTAAAGCTTATATTTTTCTATCTACTTGTATTTTTAATTTTACCAGATGCCTGGAGAAAAAATATGTAGTGTTACTATTGGCAAAAAGAATTCGAAAAAAGCCAAACAAACTGGGGAAGACACCACGTTAATAATAAAGTTGGATAAACTGAAGTACTCATTAGTTTTTGTTCTGTTGGAAAAATCCTTCTAGCTAGCAATCCAGGAGGCAAATTATTGACCATTCACATGCGAATAATTGTTAATATCGTTGTTGCCACAGTAATATATGGAATACTATATGATAAAGGTACGTTTTCCTCCACATTCACCAGTCGCTAGTGCCGCGGAAAAGTAGCGACGACTTATTCGCCAAGACACCTATTCATGTATTTAAACGGGAGTGTTTTCCTACGCGCTACTGAGTAGCTGCTACCCGAATTAAGTCGCTATTCGCTCAGTCCCGGTCGCCAGACTTCTCTGGGAGCAGACAAGCGACTGATTTGTGACGATTTTTCAGGTAGTGTTTTAAATGTTGTGTTAATGATTTGATCAAAAATGTATTTATTTTAATTTTTTTTTATCTTTAGGCACAATGAAAGACCAACTAAATGTTTATTAATCAAAATAGAGTGAAATCCTTGATAATGCCTATTTTTAAACATTGGCAATACCGCTTTCTTTCAGACTCTAGTGCTAATTGAAGAAACAAATTTTCATTTTGAGCCTGATAATGTAGAAGCATTAAAATCACTCTTTGTTTAGAAATATTCATTTTATAATTATAGGTGTGGCAGAAAAATATAATACAATAATTATTAATATAAAAGCGACTGCTATAAAATGAAATTTGTTGACGAATATTTATCAGGATCCGATCGGAGGAAAACATCTCTCTGCAAAATTCGTCGACGAATATAATCGTTGGTACTTTGGTCGCAGTCGTTAGCGACCTGCGAATGTGGAGGAAAACGTACCAAAACAACAAAAAACACATTTATAATAATACAACGTAAGGTTAATACAGTATAATATAGTAAACCCCCTTCGTTTATTTTCGAAAGTAATGTCACAAAAACATCAATTTGCCAAATTTATTGTCCAATTTAGATCTAATTTTCGAACAAATTTACCCAGCTGAAGAAAAACATCTTTCAGATTTGATGCTTGTCGGCAGAATAGTTTTTAAGTAGTCAGATGCTAATTGAAGATTTATGCTAAGATTGCCATCTTCATTCAATAAGTCCATTTCTTCAGAAATAATACAAGGAAGTTTGAAGTCTTCGACATTTTTTCAGGAAGAATAATTTTTGATTGTATACTGAGGTTTCATTAGCATAACGCAGAGAGCAGTTTGAATTGGACGATGAGCTTCTGATTGACTGAAAGTTTGTGTTGTTGTGTTTCAAGCAATAAGCAATCATTTACTTTCAAATATTTTTGATTTTTGAACATTTTAAGACGTTTAGCTAGTTTATCTGTTAGTGTTGTGTGTTTTATTTGATCTAAGACCATGCCTCCTAAAAAACTTGGTGTAAAACGAAAAATTAACCACAGTCAAGTCGAATGTAAATTTTACAATACGTCGCTGGTTTAGACCACAGTTTAGACAACAAGTTCGCGCATACGACAGCAACCACGTGGTTTCTCTTTATGTGAAACCGTTGACTGATAAATACTATTAAGTATGTTATCTGTGAATACTATCAGTCAACGGTGAAACGGAGTCTATGTATCTACATAGTTTATCGAAAGTCGGGGTGAATTCCGAATACCCAAAATTTCACAATTACTTTAGATTAGCTGTGAATTTGTTTGTTCAACAATCGTACTCTTATGAAATTATTGATTTTAAAATACGTGTGCAAACAGTGTTAAGTACTTGATATAAAAATATATATATACATTGGACTTCGAGTATCTTACTCCACACCTTTTTAACTGAATCGAAAATGCCGTAATAATCATACAAATGAAAACAACAAGATGATCTTCATATACTTCGTTCCAAGATATTTCGTTTCAGCTTATGAATGATTTAAGACCAAAACCTACAGCAGGTAGTCGTTAATCCGATAACAAAAGCACAGTATCGTACTCGTTTCTTCGAAAAGCGAAAAGATAATGCTTAATATTATGTTTTTTTACAACTGAAATATTTGTCTGGTGAAATGATATTTGAAACTAATTTTTCAATTTATTTAATTATTCTACTATTTATCTGTGGTTCATAAGATATATTTCCGAATTTTTATTTTTCAAGTTAAAAGTATTTTTCACGATAAATGGTTGACCACCTTATATATAAATATTTTGATCTGATTGTGTGAATATGAAAAGAGTTTTCATTGCTTGTTTTTGTTTTTCTGACCTGTCCTGCACCTACCTACCAAGAACAAGTCATACGGGCAATACCGATGTCCGTCCCGCGGTCAGAAAATTGAGGGTTTAGGAAAAGCGTTTTTAATCCCCGACCGATGTCCGTCCCGCGGTCAGGTGGATACACAGGTAGAATGGGCAGGGTAGAACATTATTCCTAGAATAATTAGTATGATTCGTGTATTATCGACACCCTTCCACATACCCTACCCTACCCTACTACATATTATATCTTATATGTATATATAATATATAATATCTGCAATATAAATTATCATACGAATCCACGGGACGGACTTCGGACAAACGTCTTGACCCTTTTAACCGCGGGACGGACCTCGGACGTACCTGCGTTTTACCCTGACTGCCGGACCGACATCGGAAACACCGAAGTCATACCAACCCTAGATTGTATCAAAAAAGCGAATAATTAAAGACGAAACGGGAATTGTTTGTAGTCGAAGTTTGAGGGGGGCTATTTCTAAAATGGGATTTGAATAAAAGTTTGAATTCATTATTCATGAATCGGATACCGCAAATATACGTGTATTTCGTTAATTTATGACGACCATGAAAAAACGTTGTCTTGAAATCTTATTCAACAAAATTAAAAAAATAATTTCTCTCTTTCATTGGAAAACCAAATGATGTTTATTTTTCAAAAAGTTATTTTCCGATGTTTGTTTTCATAAATGGTCAAATAAAAGTTCAAATAATTGACTTTAAAATGTTTTGCTTATTGGAGCTCTAGACAATAAAAAATCCAAACTATAATACAAATCATATCATCCGCTTGGACAAAAAATCGATTTGCTGCAAATTTTAAAATAATTTCAAAATTTTCCCTATAAAAGTGAAATTTTCAACTTGTCCACTTATTCTTTGCAGTGTTTTGAATAAAATAGAAATTGCCTTTATGTTGAATGATAATTTTTTTTAATTGCTATTCAAAAATGACGTTTGTTTATAAATTCGAACAAAAGCAAATTGCATTAAATAATTATGTCTAATAATATCTAATAGTTTAATAGTTGAATTATTATGTGTTAATTTTTTATAATAATAAACAAACAATTACGAGAAAAAGTTTAAAAATAATTTTATTGTTTGTGTAATTAATCTGATAACTTACATTTCAGTTAAATGCACTTCTATATTATTTGCAAAAACTTATCGACGATATAATAGTTACTATTTTAAATTGAACTTATTTATATAGAAAGATTTGATAATCTGATAATTTCAAATTACCATAATATGTAAATAAATCATTAAATTACTGCACTTAACAATTTACTAGTTAGGCCGTCTTCGCCAAGAAAACCACTACTGTAAGGTTAACATCTACATTTTTTATCAAGAAATTTAAGCGGTTTCCACACTTACAAAAAACTCCGATGAAGCAAAAAACAGTGCAGTGAAGAAGTTGACTCCAACCTGATTGTTCCTTATGCGAAGAAGATGGTTGTCCAGAATCCTTCAGTGAATCAAGCACAAAAAATAAGCTCGCAGATGATCCTCCAGTGCATCCTTCCATAAGTCTTTTCCTTTATTTCGATTGTTTGGCTATGTTATTATGTTATTAATATTTGAATATTGATTTTATTGATAGGCATATAATACATGCCAAACAGTCGTGATCGATACAGATTACAGATCTCCGTTATCCGAGGATTTACTAATAAATGTTTATAAATACCTCATGATACGTTAGATAGTAAAATAAGTAGTCCGTAAAATTTAAATACTAAAACATAAATTAAACATATTTTGTGAAAAATATTTTTGAAAAAAAAAGTTAGTTTTTATTTATGAATTGGAAGTGGACAAATTGAACTGTATATGCTGGCCCACCGTATATGCTTGGATTTATCTAATTGGCAAATGTGATCAAAAAACGTTTTAAATAAAAAATATGTAGTTTAATAATGGCCCCATTTTAAAAATATTTTGTACTATATAGGGTATCTGCAAAACAGTGGAGGGTTCAAAGTTACATTTTTTAAGTGAGTAGTACATAAACCATGACTGTAAATAAAACAAAAAGTTAACTGTAAAATATACGCGACGGCCGGATTGCATCCCGCTAAGAGCAGGTAGAATTTTTACCATCCGAGTTGCATCCCACGACCATCCGAATTGCATCCCATTAACCAATTTTATTTTAGCAGCAAAACTAATGTATGTTCTGATAATAACCAACAGCGTTGTCACGTTTACTTAATACTAAATAATACTTAATCAATTGTAACATTCAAAATGTTTATTGACACATAAACAAATGTTTACTTAATACTAAATAATACTTAATCAATTGTAACATTCAAAATGTTTATTGACACATAAACAAACGTTTACTTAATACTAAATAATACTTAATCAATTGTAACATTCAAAATGTTTATTGACGGTTATTGATGGTTGCATTTAAAAAGGGCTGACGCTTATACTTTACCAGTAGTTCAAAATTCTGATTCGTTTCGCAAAGATCGTAGTAACATTTTGTAGTTATATATTGTGTGATTTTGGTGAAAATATGGAGATCAATACGGTTTTAAGTGAAAAGGGTAAAGTTTTAATTGTTATTCAGGGGTATACATTCTGTTTTCAAAAAATGTTAGGTAAAGATACGGTGAAGAGGTGGCAATGTACAAAACGAAATTGTAAAGCTTTTCTTAAAACAAATTGTGTAAGTGATGAATTAATTGAATCGGTGTTAAATCACAACCACGAGAAAGTGCCAGCGGAAATTTTAAACAGACAAAACATTAGTAACTCTGTTAAATGTGCTGCTGTAAGTGACATGTGTGAAAAGCCAATGAAATTAATTCGGAATGAAATAAAAAATAGGGAGATAGATACTATAACAACTAAGGATGTAGAACGAATTCGTAAAAACATTCATAGTGCAAGATCGTCAAATGGTTTAATACAGGTTCCAAAAAGCGTAACAGAATTTCACAATTCAATTGAAGTAGTCCCCATCGTGACCAATAAAAATGAAAATTTCTTGTTGAGAAACGATAAAGAAAATAACATCATCCTATTTTCTTGTCAAACCAACCTTAATTTATTGTCTTCTTCTTCAGATCTTTACGTGGATGGTACGTTTCAGTATTGTCCAAAATATTTTCTACAATTGTTTACCATTCATGCTTTAAAAGATAATACCTATATTCCCCTAGTTTTCTGTTTACTTCCTAACAAACTCTCTTTCACATATTCTCTTGTTTTTCAATACTTAAAAGAAGAGTGCTTAAATCTAAATATTCCTTTAGCCCCTAAAACCATAACCGCAGATTTTGAAATTGCAATTCATAAAGCAATTTCAGAAACTTTTCCTTTGGCATCTATCCGTGGCTGTAAATTTCATTTGGGACAATCCTGGTATAGAAAAATTCAAGCGGTTGGCTTATCAGTTCCGTATCAAAATAAGTCAGGCCAATATGACGAAATTTCGAAGTACTTGACATACATCTTTGGTTTATCTTTTCTTGACCCTAAAGATGTTGGAGAAGTTTACGCTTTTGACTTGGCTGCAATCCAGCCAGAAAATGACAAACTAAGTGAATTTTGCGACTATCTTGTCGAAAATTATATAGAAGACAACGCGACATTTCCGCCACATATTTGGGCTGAACATTCAGAAACTCTTCAACGAACAACAAATGCTTGTGAATCTTTTCACTCCAGGTATAATAAATCCTTTTACTGTGCTCATCCAAACATAAATGTATTTTTAGATGTACTTTTGCAGTTTCAGATCGACACATACATAAAAATTAATAGTGTACACCTTATACCAAAAGTTCACACCAATGTATTAAAAAAACGAGATTTTATTAAAATGAAAATTAAAGAGCTAGAAGAAAATATAATTACAAAGTTTGAGTTTGTTAAAACAGTTTCGTATAGGTGTAAACCTAAGGTTTAGGGTATTTTTAGTTATTATTGTACCTTTATGTATGTTATGAAAGATTGAACCTCTTAACCTATAATCTACATAAAAAAATGTTAAGTGCAAAAGTTTATTTTATTTGTGTTAACTAGATATTTTACGTTTAATACATTTTTATCCTTTTTATGTGTATCTTTTTATTTAAATTGATTTATTTCCAAATATATAAAATACAAATAATTACCTAAACTTTTAATCGGTACATTGATTTTTAAACTATATTTCAAGAATTTTAGCACAAATTGGCAACGTTGCGGCGCAGTTTACCTGAAATGGTGTTATTAATTAGTAAATACCTTTTTTCGAGGTGGGATGCAATTCGGATGTGACCTTTTCTTGGCCAGGTAAAAGTTGAATTTTTGGGATGCAATTCGGATCTCGCCAAAATATATACAGGGTGTTTTCAAATGACACTTACAACGTTTGCATGTAGATACCTCTCGTAAATTTGGACAGAATTATATGAGGATTGAGGGGTCCAGCCTATTCACTTTTCGAAATAAAAAGTTATGAAAAATTAAATGTTTTAATTTGATAATTCAATAATGGATGAATATATTGATTTGAAATTTTGCAGGTTGTTTTTAAATGTAAAAGGGCATATTTTGATGGAAAACATGTTTCAATTATTGATCCCAGTGGTGTACATTTGGAAGAATATGTCACATTTACCCTCCCATTGTTTACGCTACTGGCATTTGAAGTTATTTTTATTTTATTTTGTATTCCTCAATGGTTTTCGCGTGAAAAACGCATAACCTTCACCTATCAAAATCAAATCAAAATGTGATAGTGATGTGGGTTGAATACGTCTCAATGGATACGTTACTAGACGCAACTCAAAGCTAACCTCTTCAGGTATCGAGTTAATACCAACACTGCTCCCCCACCTATGCTTTACTTCTTCCTTCTTCCCGCCAGACAAGCAACTATTTTCTAATTGATTCATAAGCCCACTTTTGCCTTCATAAAAACCATTGTCCAATTTATCAATGTTCTCAATACACTCTTCAAATCGACGTCTGCACTCTTCTGCGAACATATTACAAAATAAGCTAAATAAGAACCGAACACTATTTTTAATGCGACATGTAACGTTTGGCGTACTTTGCGTAACGCTGAATCGTTTGATGGGTCACATACCAACATTCGTTAAGGTCCTTTTGACTTCTTAATTTGTGACACACCCTGTACAAAAATATTTATTGACCGAAATTTTCGTTTTACAGCTTTAAATAATAATCAAATTGCCAATTATTATTTTTGTTTTCTATTAGTAAGAAATTCTGATAAGATTTGATAAGAAGTAAAACTTATATCGTAAAACCTCATTTACATAGCGCTGGACATAGTGCTGCAGCTACTATAATGATTACCATGATCTTCATTCTTCTGTTATCCTCAAAAAACTAATCCCCAATCACATAATTAACGGTATATATAATTTTTAAAAACCCTAAGGGCTTTTTCAGACGGAGCGACTGCGATGCGATTTTCCGTTTGCGGTATGTCGCAGCGATATCGTGGAAGTATTAAAATATATGTAATCATATGTATAATTTTCACATTATGCGGAAGCGACAAAAAAAACGGACGCTTAGTGTGGCATTTTTTTATATCGCAAGACAGTGCGTTTGTTGGTCCACCAACCACAAAAATAAATGCACATTTCCAAACGTGTAGCTGCTTGTCGCGAGATGTATTAGTAAAATAAAATTGCAGTGTTGCAATTTCATTGTCAGTTTGTTTTCAGCTTGTGCAGCGCATCGTTTGTGCCTTCGCAATGAAATTAAAATTCAAATACGATATAATTGATTTAATAGAATCGGTGGAAAGTTATCCGTCTTTATGGAACAAAACATGTGAAAACTATAAAAATAAGCGTTTAAAGAAAAAGGCATGGAAAGAAATATGCAGGTTTTTGGAAAAAACTTATGATTCTATGGATGACGCCCAACAAAAAGCAATAGGTAAGATATACAGCGTTGTTGTAACTACTTAACCCGATCCACACCTATGAGTGTTCACTCTGGGTTTTGAGTCGCCATGCAATTAGGGGCCCTATTCTTGACTACAAATATGAATTTACAGTGCTGTTATTGTAACAATTTATATAACAAGATTAATTAGGTATGACTTCTCTTTTAGATTAAAAAGAATTGTCTTATATAAATTGTTACAATAACAGCACTGTAAATTAATATTTGTTAAGTCAAGAATAGGGCCCCTAATTGCATGGCGACTCAAAACCCAGAGTGAACACTCATAGGTGTGGATCGGCCTTATTCTGTATGTATTTAACAAGTTTTACATTTTTGACATTTGCCGAGGTAATGAACCATTAGAACTTAAAAAGTAACGTGTGAAACATTATCTAATGTTTTTTGCTCATCTTCCTCCCCTTACATTTCTTGTAACAGGTAGATTAATAAATCCTTTTGGTGTGTAGAAGTCATCAGAGGTTAATCCATCTCTATTTCGAACTAAATTGAGATTATGATGCAGGCTTTGACAATATCTTTCGCAAATATTTTGGAAACGTTGAGCGGTCGATAAAAAATTCTCCACTTATTGCTTAAAATGCCGAATGCAAATTCGAAATATCTTCGAGCGCGGCTAAAACGATAATAATTGAAAATCCTTTTTGCGTCGTCGAGGTTATGTCCTCCATAGGGTCGAAGTATATTGGTAGTTAATGCAAAAGCTTCTTCACCTAACAATTCATACGGAAAATCAATATCTTCGGCTCTGTCAAGTGGGGTTGGTCGTGGAATATCTAGTTTCCCTTCTTCCAGCATTTTCCAAAACACAGTTTACTGGAAAACTGAAGAGTCGCAGTCTTTATCGTATGCTCCTATATCAACGTAAACAAAACGATAGTCTGCATCAGCAATTGCCATAAGGACAATCGAAAAGAAGTGTTTATAATTCAAATTCATTGATCCGCTGCCCTTGAACTTAAACATTCGAACGTGTTTGTCGTTCACAGTGTCGATACAATGTGGAAAATGAGCTCGTTCGGCATATTTCTTGGATATTTTCAACCAATAGTCCCTTGATAGTTTCGGTATACATTCTTCCTTTAGAATGTGCCAAATTTTAGCGCATACTTCTCTTACAATATGGCTTGTAGTTGATATGCCAATTCTGTATGTATAATGTAAATCGGTGAAAGTATTTCCACTGGCCAGGTACCTGGAAAAAAAATTAATCCATGAATAATAGCTCAGTATATTACATAATAAGTGAGGTATGTAGATGTTTAGCGCACACAAAGTGAAGTTTGCAAAACGAGCCGCAGGCAAGTTTTGCATTCACTTAAGTGCGCTGAAAAAATTTATTACACGAGTAATGTATACTATTTTATCTACAACCGTGAATTTTAATTCAAAACGAATGTTATTTAAAGAAATCTTTAGCTTGGTGCAAAACGTCCATCACAAAATTGTTTAGTTTGTTAGGCTTTTACACACTCTTATTAGTGCTGTAACTACCACTTTAATGCACTAGTAGGATAAAAATATCACTTACCGTAATTTAAAGTGACCGTCACCACAGTAAAAATATGGTTTCTAACCCCGTGTTACTGCACGGTTGTAGATACCTAGTATTTTCTTTAACAATTTTTGATATTTTCAGAGGAAATGGTCATAGACAAATGGAGGAATGTTAGGGATGCATTTAGCAAGTCCCTAAAACAAAAGATTAGGCCAGGCAAACACAAAAAAATATCTTTACCAGGATAATTTACAATTTCTTTCAAAAGTTTTGGAAAAAGATGAAACCATTTCAAGTCTAGCGGCGGAACAAGGTGAAGAAACACAAGACGATAAAGTTGAAGATGAAATCATCGGAAATGAGAAGCGTCGCGATCCTGCACTAGGCTCCACGATTCGCTCTAGCCACTTGGTGCAACCAAAAAATAAGAAACGTAGAAGGCCGGATAATGATGAAGTAGATAAAGCTTTAATTCAGGCTTTACAGACGCCTCAGCAAGAACACCATCAGCCAGATGAGGATGACATACTTCTGCCGTATGTCAGACGTATGACGCATGACGAAAAACTTGAATTTCGCGTGAATGTGTTGCAACTGATTCAAAGAAGCAAAAATGAATATCGCTATACTAAATCTGTCCAGTCGCCTCCTAATTACGCATCCCCTGCATACTCGCCTAGTTCATTTCCGATACTTTCACCTCCGCCATCATCACATTCATTCGAAACTAGGGCCCAAGTACACCAATCTTATTCGTAAGACAGTTTTGCACAGCTGGGAAATATTCTATCTAGCTATCCAGGTTTTTTGTATCTCCACTTGTTTTTAAGTTTTGGAGTAAAATTTTTATTTTGTATTTACTAATGTTTGAGATTTGGCTACTGCGAAGGCCTGACTAGGCTGAAGTTTTCAACGATAGGGGAGGAAAAACCACAACCCTCCCAATTTATGGAGGACCTGAGGTTTGGCATTCGAAGTCTAGTAAAAAGTAAAGGTCCACACAATAGATCTGCACTTAGAAGCACGTAAACCCGATATTTATCTTATCTCATCTTACTGTTGTTTGGAATTTGTTATTTATTGATTTTATTTAATAATAATAGTGCATTGTTTTTAGTATAAAATTTAAGACTGCATTAAAGGATACAAACATAAAAAGAGGCACATACAATGGTACTGATTACATTCATTTAAATGCAATAACAAAATCAAACATTTTTCAGCGACTACAGATATTAATTTTAGTTGTACATTGACCCTGGAGAGATACAAAACACCACTATATGGCTATTATTCGCGATGGTGCGATTATAAACCTCTGAGTAAATAATAGCTATTATCTGCGAGTGGAATACTATATTTGGTCCACGACTACTAATTACCCGTTTGAATTCATTTTATTTTTTTTCTCTCTTTAATTTAGGAAGGAATTGTAGGCTTTCATATACAGGTTGGTCCTCAAGTAATTGTACATAGAAGTACAGAACAATATTAACTTAAAAATATTGCGATTTGCACCTACTAGCTTTAATAAAATGTTGATATTAAGACATATACAGGGTGTTAAACATGAAATTTTAATTTTTGTTTTTCAGAATAACTTCAACGCTTTGGACGAGTATGCACAAAAATTTAACGGTGAGGGTTTTTGGATACGAGAAATCATAATTTTGTACCTATTCGCTATTCGGGTGTATATTGAAGAGGGCGCCACATAGGCCACGTATACCGCATGAAATGTACCCTTAACTTTTTTATGTTTAAATTAGCACTACCTTTCTAAAAACTATTAAAGGTATATTTGTGTTAGTATCTTCCAATAAATCAATGAAGTCATTTTGCAAGAGATGTAAGTAATTATCTCACTCCAATTATGGGGTAACTTGCTTGGCCCTAATAAATATTTACCGATGATCCCAACCATATATTTATTTAAAATTGATGTCGGAGATGCCTTTCTCTTTTAACATTGGGATTTTCAACTGCCCAGACATGATTGTTTCTTAAATTAAACACACCACGGCGTGTGAAGGTGGCTTCGTCGGTAAATAATATTCTATCAACAAAGGTGTGATCCAAACTAGCCTGTTTCCGATATTAGTTGGTTATTGGTATTTTAATGGTCGATATGCGAGCAATAAATTTTTCACCAGGGTAAAATGGTAAGGGTGATACTTCTCCAGGTGCAGTCTTTTTAAAATTGCAGTTTTACTGATCTTCAAATCGTAAGATAAACGTCGTGTACCAACCTAAGGATCATCCTCAGCGCGAACCATTATCTCATTTTCCACATTAGGAGTAATCATCCTTGGTCGGCCTAAGCTGCAATGGGACGAAATGAACCAAATTCGTTTTATGTAACTTTCATTAAGCTCACAATTATTAATAATGCCATCCAATACTTATGAAATTGTGTTATTAAAAAGAGGTTGTGAATGTATAATTAGTATTGTTACGAACTCAGTAATTCAGAAGCCGGTCCTGTCGGGAGCAATGAACTTTGGCGAATGCGATGGTTTACTCCAGAAGTTTCTGGAACGGTATCTATTCACACATATGTGGTAACTTCAAGATGAATTAGCCATAGTGTGTGTATAATTTTATCCCACCTTAAGAAAACGGTTTGAATAAATAAGAAAAACATTACAATAAAATTATTGCGAGATGTAACAATCGAGTGAATCGACGTTACTGGGTACATCTACTTTTACAAGTAAGATACGTCGAAGGAGCTTTTTATACTATTTTTGAGAAATTGAGACAACATGAAGACACATTTTTTAACTATTTTCGAATGACAATATCAACGTTCGATTACTTACTTGCTCGTCTAAGAAGTAATATAAGTAGAGAAGATACTTTGATGAGAGACTGTATCCCGCCTACTGAAATGCTAGCAGTGACTTTAAGGTGAGAAGTAAATACTAGTGTATAAAAAATAAGTTTTAACCATAATATGTGTACTGAGTGCTGTATATTTTAAGTTGGAATTTTCTGTAATGTCAGCGAAGTTATTAGTTGTCACCCTTCATAATTTACTTGTTAAAAGTTTTTGTACTGAAGTATTGTATATAATATATAATGAAGAATTACTGAAAAGATATAGTTGTATTTCCCCTAAAATACACAACATAAACTTGGCGACGAGTAATGAGCCCATAGCCGCAGACTATAGTTAATAAATCGAAGTATCGTTAAGCCCACGTGGCCGAAGTACCTGAAAAGCCGAAAACGGTCAGTTTAGTGTTTATATCTATCTAAAAGTTTTAAGAAGGCTTTTGTCGAATTATCATGTCATTAATAGGATCTATAGAAAGTTTCAATCCCAAGTCGTCAGATGCGCTCTCATATTTTGAGAGGTTAGAACAGTTTTTCTCCATTAATGAAGTTGAAGATGGAAAAAGGGTTCCAATGCTCATCACCCTAATAGATCAAGAAGCATATAAGGTCTTAAAAGACTCAGTAGGACCTGCACTGCCATCGTCAAAAACGTATGTCCAGCTAAAAGATGTGCTTACACAACATTTTAACCCGAAACGCCTTGTGATAGCGGAAAGGTATGTATTTTATAACTGCCAGTAAGAAATAAATGAAAGTGTTAAAGACTATGCTGCTAGGTTAAAAAGTTTGTTACAGTACTGTGAGTTCGTTAATTTTCTTAATGAAGCTTTGAGAGACAGATTCGTGTGTGGAATGAAGTATGAGGCAGCAAAAAGAAAGCTGTTAACAGAGGAAAGATTAACCTATGAAAATGCTTATCGGCTAGCAGTCAGCTTTGATGTTACCGAAGGTAATTTGGAAGTAATGGGTCCAAAGGTATCTACGGTGTCCAAGTTGTTTAAAAGCAAGTCCAGTAGATTAACTTATCCCAGTAAGCCACCACATGGCAGTAGTCGAAAGGATTATAGAGATTGCATTAGATGTCTGCGAAAACACAAGTAATGTCTGTAGGAAGTCTAAAGGTGTCCCAAGGTCAGTGCATCAAATAGAAGAGGAAAAAGAACAAAATCAGTTGGGAGAGTCGGAAGAAGAAAATTCATTAGATTTAGGTTTTATAGGCCAAATAAAAAATCATTAAAGGTAACACTAGATTCAGCTGGATTATTCTACCAATTATGTAGCTAGGCAATAAGCCGTAGGATTGGACTATATTGGCAACGTGGCTAACTTCACAGTTTTCTTCTAGCCCGTTTTGCAAATTCGGTATTCTCTTAAATTTTGTAGTCGTTTTTGCTACTATAAGTGGGGATAGAATTGTAGACCGCTTTATAACCTACGAGAGTGGTGGCTAAAAGCTTTGTAGTCTGTTGTTTTTTTCAAAATTAGTATGTTCTATTGAATTGCTATGGGTTAGGTGTACTTCTACATTTACGTCAAATTGAAAGAATACGCCGACGAAATTTTAATGTAGAAACGAGACGTCTAAGAGACAATTCTAATCCATTTAATTTAACAAATTCTGAGTTTATTCGACTATTCAGAGCAGACAGGGAAACTGATAGGTATCTTTAAACAGACTAGGAGATGATTTATCGACACTGCGCTCTTTTGAGGTCCTATTTCATTCAATTCCTTGGATACACTTTGCCACATATCATTCAGTCCTTTCTTTCCTTGTACACCTTGGAATTGTCCTCTCCCAAATTTTGGATGGCTTAGCATGAAGTCAATTGAATGGTCCAATTGTTTTTCGGAGCAAAGTGTTTTTTTCTTTTTATCGTCCATTCCAGAAACTTTTAATTCAAAAATGTTTGATTATAGGTTATGATTCTTCTTCTGTTACACGGAAAAGTGGTGTTGCCAATATATTTTCTAGTCGTCTCCTAGTATCCGTCTTTCATTATAGCCGGTTCATTTCTAACGTTAGTAAAATATGGATGGACTATAAATATTGGCATATAAACTGTAGCCCCCTGCAGTTATAGCCCATGTTATAGCTTTTTAGTAGAATAATAACGCAGGAGCTTGTAAAACTGTGTCATATAATGGATTATAAAAATAAACTGTCTTTTTTGCCTTTTTGCAATAACAAATTTAGACCACTGTTAGGCCGAAACTGGCTAAATACTTTGTATCCTCTTTGGAAAAATTTGTTTAGTAGGTAATCATACTGAGAAGGTAGATATATCACAGTTAAATAAAACTCGAAAATGCCATGTTGACAATAAGAAGGTTGAAAGTCAAAGTAAAATTATAGTAGTAAAGCAATTGCTTGATGAAATTCCTAAATTAGTATATGAATTGAAAACTAATTTTGCTTCTGTTTTTGAAGAAAGAAGTCATTCTTGTATAAAAAAATTTAAAGTTGAGCTTAACCTAAAAGATGGTGCAATACCAGTGTTCCATCGCGCTCATGAAATGCCATATGCCTTAAAACCAAAAATAGAGCAAGAAATTGTTAAATTACTAGAAAGTGTAATTTTAACCAAAGTGACTCATAGTTAGTGGGCCAGTCCAGTAATAGTTGCGAAAAGAAATTCAAATGACATGATTATGTGTTGATTTTAAGAGAACTATTAATAAACTAATAGACACAAATCATTGTGTGCTACCCTTACCTGAAGATATTTTCGCAACACTTGGTGGCAGTAAGGTCTTCACGGTAATAGATTTAAAAGGGGCATTTCAGCAACTAGAAGCCGGTGAGAAATCTAAGGAGCTGCTGACAATAAATACCCATCTAGGATTGTTCCGCTACAACCGTCTTTTACGTTTGGAGTTAGTTTAGCCCCTGGAATTTTTCAGTCGGTTATGGATTCTATATTGTCCGGTTTACCAAGCACAAAGTGCTATCTTGATGATAGCCTTATATCAGGTACAGATATATCAGAGTCTCACAAGAATGTCTGCCTAACTAAGTAAATTCAATGTCAAAGTCAATGAGAAGAAATGTACATTTTATGTAAGTTCATTTCTTAGACTCAAAGGGAATTTACCCCACAAAAGAGAAAATTGACTGCATAGAGAAAGCCCCATCTCCCCAAAATATAACTCAGTTGAAATAATATTTAGGTCTCCTTAATTATTATGGAAAGTTTATCCAGTAATGATTGTGTCCAGCACTTTATCAGCATACAATTATAGAATTGAATACCGAAAAGCAAAGTCTGTAGCTAATGCTGACGGATTGTCACGATTACCAGTTGATAGAGGCAGAGACACAGAAGTACCAGAATTCTTAAATTCATTTAGTTTAATAGAAAGTATTCCTATAAATATTCAAGATATACCTAGAGCCACAAAAAATGACTTACTTCTTCAAAAATCTGTTGACTACACTTTCAGGGTGGCCAAAAAGTGTTACAGATGAACAGTTGAAACCTTTTTTTTAATAAAAGACATGATCTAACAGTAGAATCTAACTACTCATTAAAAGGAAATAAAATAGTAATCCCCAAGTCTATACAATTAATAATTGTGCTCGCACTCTTCCATGAACAACATTTAGGTGTCGTTAAAACATAAATGTTGAAGAGGTCATATTGTTGGTGGAATAATATATCCAATGACATTGAAAAGTTCATAGCCCAATGTGAAATTTGTCAGCAAACACCAAACTTCTCTAGTGACACAAATTTCTTAAGTTGGCCAAAAGCACCAAACAATTTTTTTAGAGTCAGTATAGATTTTTTCCACAAATTTACCAATACCTTTTTGATACTTGTTGATTGAAGTGAAAATAATGATTAATATCACAGCCTATGAAACAATTAAATTGAATTATTGTCAGACAACAGTCCGCCCTTTAATGCTGATGAATTTATAAAATTTTTACAGTCAAATGGTATAAAGCCATTAAAGTCACCATCATATTATCACCCACGGAGTAATGGATTGGCAGAAAAATCAGTCCAAACAGTAAAGAAAAGTTTGGAAAAAGAGTTATTTTCTGAAAGGGGGGAGATAATTACCAAAGACACTATTCAATCACGCTTATTAAATTTTCTTATGACATATCGTAACGTACCTTCCATATCTACAGGGCTATTTCCTGTTCAAGCCATCAATCAACTTTGAACAACTGAAAAATAATAAACTCTATTCTCTAAATCAACAAGTATATATCAAAAACTTTCAGACAAAACTATGGCAAAAAGGAAGTATTAAGCCATTCTAGGTACATATCTTGTTCGCACTAATGATGATAATATTAAGTTTATACATTTTCACGATATGCGACCTAACACAGCAGGTAATGAAAATAATAATATGTTAGACTTAAATAATGAACATGTAAGTGATATTGTACCAAGTAGTTCTCGACCAGTTGGTGTCGACCTAACTACTCCTGTTGTAAATATTAGTGTTAGTGGTAAAGATATTGATGACTGCCCTACAACTACCAAAGAAACATTAGTAGTAAATAATAGCCCACTTTGTCCAGCCCTGAAGTCTGTACCAAGTGGGAAATCAATACTTCTGGAAATTCGAATACTCCTAATCTTCATTCGCGTTCTGGCAGGCTTATTAAAAACCTGTCAAATTAAATATGTAGTTATTATTTTAATATGTAAAATAATAAAGAAGGGGAGGAAGTGCCGTATATTTTTAGTTGGCATTTTCTGCTAATGTCAGCGAAGTCATTGGTTGTCACCCTTCATCATTTACTTGTTGAAAGTTTTTGTAGTGAAGTATTTTATATAATATATAATAAAGAATTACTGAAAAGATATAGTTGTATTTCCCCTAAAATTCACAACACTGAGGTTCCCTCATCTTCTCAGCAAAACCTGCGTATGGCTATGTCTGCCAATCCGTTCTTATTCATGTGCCTGTTAAGTCTACAATTCCCTGTCAGGAGCCCAACCAGGATCCTGATTGTTCTCCTAATCTGGCTCAGTAGGTTCTCCGTGAATTTTGGCGAGTGCTCGTTGATGAACTCTTTGGCCTGCTTTATTCTTGGCGCCTTGTTCCACCTTTCTAGAGACTGTTTTTATATTCAAGTAATCTTATTTATTTTTGCAGCGCTTTCGCTATGCCACAGAAAGGCTCTGGGCAAATGGGAGCGCATGGTGCCCCTTCTCCGGCTAGTGAGTCTGCCTTTTAACTGCCTTTGTGGTCTAAGTGGCCAGGCCCAGGCTAAGGACAATCTATTATTACTACCCAACTCTTTTAGCATATCCCAGCAATCCCAAACAACTTTGGAATTAATCTGCATGGAACTGAGTGCTTTCATAGCCGCTTGGCTGTCGGAGTATATGGCAATGGTCTTTTCCTCAAACTCTTGCTTTAATAGCTCTCCTGTCCAGTACTTTATTGCTGCAACTTCTGCCTGGAACATCGTTACATGTTTGCCTAGGCACAGTGAGACGCTTGTCTTTGGTTTGGCAATATACAGTGTGGAACAGCCAAATGGAATAAATTCGATGAGGGCGTGTTGGGAAAAACGCTTGGACATGTTAATTCGTATTTTTAAATGAGCATTTAAAAAAATATTATATAGGGTGCAACCCCCTGTATATTATTTATTTTTTGGATTCTTCAGAAAATTCGAGACATAATTCTTGTACAATGTCCTATCATCAACTTTTCCGGAAATATTAAGTGTTTTCAGATTTATTACAAGAATTAACATTTAAAAAAAGAGAATTATTTTAGATCACAAACTCGCTACATTACACTAAATACCTAATAAGGAATACTGATTTTGTTTTAATACTGTGAAAAAAAAACAAAAAAGCGAATTGCCCAAAATACTTACCACCAGCTTATCACGTCCAAAAAGATATCAGTTACCATAATTTGGCTACCATCACACATTCGTATAGCAGGCAATGAACTCGCAGACCATTACGCAAAAATTGCCTCAACATCCACTGATATTACTGACAATATCCAAATATGTAAAGACTTGAAGGCCCACATCAAAAAACGAACGAGAATTATATGGCAACAGCATTGGGATACAAACTGTTCATTTTTACACGATATACAGCCGTCAATCAATAGCCCTCTCCCAGAGAACTATCAAGGCGAGATCTAGCCATAATAAGGAGACTACGTATCGGACATTCTAAGTTAACTCATGGTTACCTGATGCATCCAGCAACCGAACCTATTGTCAAATCTGTCAAACATACTTGAAAATAAAACACATTTTAACTGAATGTCACCATTTCTCAGCCAGGAGACAACAGTATCACCTCTCATCAAGCCTACGTTATATGCTAAATAATCCGGAGTAAATTAACAGCTTACTGAAATTCCTCAAAGATGTGCAGCTTTATAGTAAAATTTAACAAATCCATTATATATGAACTTATTGTATTTTATATAGCTATGTAATCGTTTTGTGCAAGTGGCCATAGGGGTTTAGTTTTGTATACAATACTTTTGACATATCCCCACAAAAAGTAGTCTAATGGCGTCAGATCGGGAGATCGTGCTGGCCATTCTATCCATCTGCACCTCCCTATCCACCGATTTGGAAAGGTTTGGTTCAGGTACTACCGGACATTGATTTGGTAATGGGGCGGTACTCCATCTTGCTGAATTCAAATTGTATTGGCAGGAACTTGTGGGTTTGCTGGATCAGGATATAAGTTTTTCAAAGTTAGTATGACATTATTTAGGAGCAGTTCTGAATATTAATCCCCATTCAAGCTGTCATCAATGAAAAAGGGACCTACGATTTGATTTCCAACAATTCCTGCCCAAACATTAACTTAAGGATCTTGTGTATGCTCTTCTTCTCACATCCAGTGAGGATTCTCATTAGACTAATAGCGGCAATTTTGACGATTAACATGACCGTGAAGTGTAAATGTGCTCTCACATTGTTATCTAACATTGCCATCATTTTTTCACAAAAATACGTTCTCCTATCGAAATCGTCTTCCATGAGCTCTTGAGTTGACGACATTTTATAGGAATGCATTTAACTTCCCTTTAATAATTGAAAAATTGATGTGTGGCTAACGTTGAACTGTGGGTCTGCTTTTCGTCCAGAATTATGAGGATTTTCTTGAAACTCAAGCATAATATCCAATTCCGTATCTTCACATACTGCATTGGCAGCTACTTTTTTATCTGTCTTACATGACCAAGCTCACGAAACTGCTTTTATATTTTGCTAATTGTTCCTTAAGATACAGGCGGACATTTTTTAAATTTTTCGTGAAATAAGCGACAAACTTTCATTTTCGTCCGTGTGTTATCTCCTTAACTCGGCGGTAGTCGCGCCGGGTCTCACAGACCCAAAGATTTTCTATATGCTAAAATCTCAGACGTGGAAACCTTGTTGACCACCACCCTCCCTCTAGCTTCCCAACATTGGGAGTCGATGCACATGGAGTGATCAGTTGTAATTTGTCTTTACGATATTTTGTGTAAATCCGAATTTTTGGTAGTCGGACCCGGCGCGACCAAATTATTCGTTCAAGTTTTTAGATCCGTGCCTTAGCCATACAAATATATATTGTGAAGAATGTGATGAAGAGCCCGTTGATGATGAGATTACAGATCAGAATAATTAAATATTACATCTACTTACATAGTTGCATATTAGCAATTTTATAAAACTCATGATTTTCAAAAAACAGTTCACCAGTTAATTCATCTAAGTTATGTAAGACGCAGACGCGGTTGAATGGTAGCTTATAATACCGAAGAGAACATTGATAGGTATGAACCGCCGTAGCGCAGGGCTTAGCGTGAGGGCTTGTAACTGAGGGGTCCCGGGTTCGAGTCCCGGTGGTTTCGATTTTTCAATATTCAGAAATATTTAGCTTATATATCAGAAGTGGGATTAGATCTACGAAATGTCCACATGAGGCCATAATGTGATGTGATAGTGAGAGAGGGTGACAGGAATGGGCGTGCAGGCGTCAGGCTCGCCAGGAGAGTGAGAAAGGCGTAGGCAGGCGGCAAGGCATCAGACTCACGAACGAGTAGGTGAGATAGGTGTACGCCCAAAACGTCAGGTCCAGCACTCTAGGCTCTAGGTACCTCGAGGACGAGGAGCGGAGCAGGATGGCCGAATGTAAGACGCAGACGCGGTTGAATGGTAGCTTATAATACCGAACAGAACATTGATAGGTATGAACCGCCGTAGCGCAGGGCTTAGCGTGAGGGCTTGTAACTGAGGGGTCCCGAGTTCGAGTCCCGGTGGTTTCGATTTTTCAATATTCAGAAATATTTGGCTTATAGTTATTTGTAAACAAGTATGTAAATAATTACCAATACAATGTTTTGTATAGAAACACTTTATTCGTTTATATACTTTCAATAATATAAATCAAAATGTGCTCAGGAAGCTTTAGATTGACGACCAAATTTGTAAAAAACAAGGGCGCGACTACTGCTGGGTTAACCAATCATTTGTAGAATGGTTATTTCGTGCATTTCTGTTAAATAAACCATTTTTTAATATTATTACGTACAGTTAACGACAAAAGCACTGACACTGATCACTACTGTCATGAAGGCAGACAAGTTGCTAAGGGTATGAGTTTTATACGAAAATAAACAAAACTGTTTTTGTATTTTTTTATTTCATATCATTAAAAAGGAACGCAGGAATGGTTTTTGCTTAATTCTTAGCTAAATGAGAAATAAGTATTGAGTGTAGTGTAGCGAATTTGTGAAATAAAATAATTTTATATTTTTAATGTTAATTTTTGTAATAAATCTGAAAACACTTAATATTTCCGAAACAGTTGAAAATAGGTATTATAGGACATTGTACATGAATTATGTCTAGAATTTTCTGAAAAATCCAAAAAATAAATAATATACAGGGGGTTGCATTTGAAATGAGAAAGTGGGTATTATTAAGTCGTTATCGAATTTATTTCATTTGGCTGTTCCACACTGTATACAGTATATTCCTGCTCCTTCACCTTCGTCGGTTTTTGAGCCATCTATGAAGTAGGTCATTTCTGCATTAATTGAGGTTCTTACTTTCAAGCCTCTTTGCCTATTATGATTGCTTTGAAATTTTTCTCAAAGCTATGATTAATCATCTTGTCCGATGGCCAAAAAGGCGCCCTTAGAGGAAGATATTATTTACTTTTTAAATTAAACTAACTATTTCTAATTAATTCCACTTTCATGAAAAAATATTTGAAAATTCTTAATTATTGATAATTATTCCGTCAGAATGACAGAAGTTACATTGTAACGATTTTATTTGACATTAGAATTTTCCTTTTAAAATTTGCCCCAATTCCCAGTTTGCTGCGCTTGTGGTCTTCAAGTATAATTTTTCACAGCCAACTACAATATTCAGTGAACCATAAATCAACCTACCTATACCTTGTTTTTAAACTAGGAGGAGCATTTTAGGAAACCTCAACCACACCACTAAAAGTTACTAGATTGGTGTTCCGAAAGGGTAGTGTTCAGACTTTTTGAACTAAATGAAAATTACGTGAAATATGTATTGTACTGCTCGCTGTTGTCATGGCCAATGAGGGATCAAGGCATGTCTAAATATCGAATGATGATTGGCCACAGGTCATTGCGAAAGTAGTAACCACATGTCACATTATTGTGAAAAGATGTAAGGTTATAATAAGTAGTTTATGTAAAATGTTTTAAGAATTTGAGAATAAACGAGAATATAGAAATGCAATTGTATAATTAAATTTGTTATTAATGTTTGAGGCTTTGGTATAGCAAAACTAAAAGTGAACAGAAGTTTTGTTATCGAAAAATACCATAAAATAGTACAGCAATGTATGTAAAACTTGATGTGGAACTTATATTATTAACAAGAAAAAAGAAGCATGGATTTTTTTTCATGAAATACTTTGTTAAAAATAATTAAAATAAACAATAAACAACAAACGTGGTAGTAATGATTGAACTAATGACTATTTTCATATAAATAAACACAAAACTGACAAATGTCAGTGTCAGTGGTATCAAAAGAGCTGTGTGAAACTGGTAGCAATCTGATCAATCACTGGGCAGCAGAAATGCCAACTTTAATTCAAATCGCTCCTCTTAGTTTAAAAACAAAGTATAGTTGGTATAATTTTATTTTCGATAGGAGACTGGAAAAAGACTTTATGTTAATCCAAACCAATGTATATTTAACGAAGCAGGAGTTCTTGCTCCCTCCAGTTTGCCAGCGGAATTTTCAAGTTCAGTCGGGATCGGTTTTCAATTATTTATTTGGTTCGGCGATTTGGTTGGGATTGCTCGTTAACTAGGTTCTGGTAGCGAGACTAGAAGCAGGATAGATTCTTTGACAACCCATTGGAGTGACAAGGATAGGAATATCCAAAACTTTGTCCAATTAGGATTTCAAAATAATTTCGTTCTTTTCGACATTGACCAGTTCGATGGTAGTTTCGTGGTCTGTAAAATATAGTTTGGCAAGTTTATCTGAAGCTACATGGCGGATATCTGTCATAAACAGTACCTATTTATTAAAAGTATTGAAAATAATAATTATTATTATATAATAAATATATATAGAAACTGATTTTTGCTTTGCTTTAAAGGTAAGGTATTTTTCAAAACATGGTATTTGTTAAAAACAAATAATGTTAAGAATCGTACCTGAATTCAATATGGATACGAAATAGTTCAAAATCTGACACAATATTTTTGAATATTGGTGAACATATTGGGTTGTTTTTCGTTGTCTCGATGAAATTTTTCAACATTACTCTAGCTCATCACTAAACTACTACCAAATTGTCAAACTATAACTCACTACACTTTGTACAATCAACAAAACGGAAAGATTTAATATATATGTACAAGTAATTGGAAAATTGGTTTGTTTTTTATTTCATTCCTTTTAAGTAGGCTTTTAGGAACGGGATGCCATCTTATTTGCGGTAAATCTACTTGGCGCCCTTTCACATCTAATTAATCTTGCAGTGCTGTTCGCTTGCTTGGCATATAAGTGAATCCACGCCGTCTACACATGAGTACTAGCCGCTGGCCACAGTCTCTCAATCTGAACAGCCTAATTCTGTGACCTAGTAGATATTATCGAGTTTTGGGGGTTACAGCATTTGGTTTCATTTAAAAAGTAATATGAGTAGATTCGACAAAGTAATGGTCCAAACAGTAAATGCAGATATAATTAAAATTAGCAAAAATTTAGGAAAAAAGTCAAAATTTTTAACGTGTTTAGATATGAGCATTTGTAATTTTTTTTTCGGTTTTTTTACTGTTATTATGTGGAAATATCTATTTAAACCAATAAACGATATTCTGAACATTCTTTTATTTTACAAATAGATACGTATCCATATTTGTTTACATTTTTTACATACCGGTTCCAAATAAATTCTCACACATCTGCTAGGTATATTCTGAATCACTTCTCTACCTCTTTGTTTGCAAACATACTCATTGTGGTCATTCGAAATGGACTTTAACCATACAATAATAAAATTAAATATTGTAATTATAATATTAGCTAATGACTCAAATGAGTAACTATACATGGTAGTGTGATGTATGTAGTTTTAGGTTATTATAAAACGACTGCGATCTTTAACCATGACAGTCAAATGTGAACTGTCGTACGATTTGTCATTATAAGTTAGTTGTTAATCATAGCCCTTTGTAATAACTTCTAATTAATAAAGTATTTGTTAATAGTAATATATTTTTCTATAAATATCCCTAATAAGATACATTACAGGTAGGACTTCCAAAAACAGGACAAGAAGAAGAACGTTCTTTATTGACTGTTTCTTGGAAAACGTGATCCAGAAATTGCAAAAAGTGGAATCAATATTTGAGTTGATAGGTTTAGATAATAAAAGAAATTGCATTAAAAATAAGTATGCAAATTTTATATCCGGAGAAATATCCCAAGTCCTTTTTTTCTCTTTATCATTAACATATTAACATATTATAGGTAAAAGTTACATTGATATTTGTCACACTAATTCTGAACTGTCTTAGACATTCTGAATATATGTACCTATGATTCTACATAGGTACGTTGATAGAGTTTGCCAGTATCTATCATTTGCAGCCATGCAGCAATCAAATTTATCATGTCACAGGATACACCAGCAAACAAAAAGCATTTTTTGTATGCGCATGTCTGATTCTTTTTATACAATTTTTGGCAAATCAAACCACAATCTTTAGTGTAGAAAAGGTCAATTTTTCTTAAATTAAACATGGACGACTACGAAGAAGAGGCTGTCGCTAATCAACAGGAAATATTACAAGAGCTGTGTCCTAAAGAAGGGTTTGGACGTAGAAGTTATGTTTTTCAAAATGCATTTAATACCTATGCATGAGAAAATCTTTAAAAAACATTTTCGGTTGACGAAAGATTTAACGACTAACTTTAATAAATTAATTAATTAATTAATCAATTCTCTCTGTGCTTTACTGCAATACTGAGTTTTTTCACCCTCCGTATTCATATTTAAAAATAAGTAACGAGAAACACATTACAAATATACGTCAAAACAAAACCGTTATTAAAACTCTTCTTTTTGATTTTTGTTCGACTTCATTTGCGAATACCAGACACACTTTCATAAATTTACAGCATTGACACATGTACATGTGCGACAAAATGTCGTACGGTGACATTAATGGTTCGAGAATACGATCTCAAATTTTCGTTCGACAAATGTCGATTGCGACATTTTTGATCGAGATTCGAGACTACGGGCCCAGGGACTCAATTCTTGAAATTATACGGATTTCAGTAGCATACGAATTAAATTCGAACAAAAGATTCGAATAAGAACGTCAATATTAATTCTTGAATGATATGCCGAAAAATTTCCGTATACGGATGTTTTATTCGAATAAACAGTTTGAGGACTTCTCTTTTCTTCTTTTTTCTACCTTCTTTGTTGGGTAATATACCAGCGGATAATTTTCTCAGCATATTTTCTTCTTTTTTGTACGTGTGCCGAAACAAATGTACGATGTGTTAAGAAAGAAGAGCAAATAAACCGAAATTTTTTCCCAATTTTATTTACTTTTTTTTGCTTGTTTTCTCATTTTATCCTCAATACCTATGAATTTAAAATCTCAGGTCTGTTAGGTGCATTGGTCACTTCATCAACAGCACGACTAACAGATGATTGGGAAACCCCATGCATCAAGCTGTGTCCAACATCTGTTTGATATGATCCTGCAGCAAAAATCCTAATGCTGTAAGGACCTGAAAAAAAGAACTAGTTTACTCATTTACTAAAGGTATCATTGAAATTACCTTTGTTTCAATATTTAAGGCGGACAATCTTGTTGGGTGTTTTAGATGGTTTAGATGGTTCTAACAAATCAATTAACTCCGTGCCGTTGCCATCAATTTCGGATTCTTCCAATGCTCCAATCGCCCCCAAAAGGGCAAAATCCTCCAAATTAGCCATAAACAAACCTTAATACCTACCAATCAATCGCGAGTAAAAAATATGAACAAACTCAGTTTAGGTTCGTTGTTGGTTACCAAAAGAAAGCCTTCATTCACTGCTCACATAAACCGAGATATTTGTAAATTTTTACAAGTATATATACCTACAAAAACTCAAACGTATACGGAAGAAAGCAAGTACCTAACAATAATAAAAATAAACAAACATCTGTAAAAGTGTGGTTAGAGGTTTTACAATATTCAATTCGTATACGGAAAATAAAATTCGCCTAGCTTGACTCATTCGATGTCAAATTCGTATAACAAAAGTCGCATACCGATTTCAAGAATACAAATACTCGGTTTCATTCGAATTTTTTCCGAATATCGCCATATCCGTATACGGATTTATTTCAAGAATTGAGTCCCAGAAGCAGAACCGATTTCAGACACATTTTTCATTATTGCAGGATCCCGACGCACTAGCGATTTTTGTACTCTCTTTTTCCGATGAATAGCAGTTTTGTTTTACCGATAACTGTAATAATGGATTTTTTTGAAACTTTTGTCAATTATGTATTCTTTCAGCAGCTCCAAGCTTTGACCCATTATTTTCTTGTTTCAGTTGCCTGTGCATATTTTGTATCATATTTTTCGTAGATCGCGACTAGAACATACCAAATTGGTCTCAAATTCCTACTCACCACTTTCAGAAATTTCAAAACCGTTAAAAAATTGTAACAATAAAATATTCATATTTTATACATACAACAATCGCATATTATAATAATACGTTTGTTTACTCTTCTAGTATATTCATTGTTCGGAGCCTATAACAATGTCTTCCTCTTTGAATGGTCGACAATAAGCCATAATTTTAATTATTACCAACAAAATAGTTTTAGTCAATAAAACAAAATCTCAATCACAGCAACATATAAGAACACAATATCTCGTAAATAACAGAAATGAACTAAACCCACCCTGGGACGCTAAGATGTGGCCTAACAATTCAAGTAAATGTTGGATAGACCAGTCGGTAACTACATTGCACCAATGAGAATCAAGAGTTCGCATGTGGGTAGGTCAAGACTAGAAATAATGGATGGCTTTTTTATCTTATCCGCTTTTTAATCCTCAAACGGACCTTGCCGCATACTGTTATTTTATAATGAAACAGTGCAAACTAATACTCACAACTATATGCCGTTAAAAATTAACATCTACAAGGATAACAAAATCTAAACTCTCTTTATACCTAAGTTAATTGTTTAATTTAACCTTTCTATCAATTTTTAACACTCACTATATTACTTGGATTTGCATGTCATGTTGTTTTTGGATGATAAAGTAGTACCCAAGGAATGCATCCGTAAGTTAATTGTTCTAGTTTAGTGAAAATCTAATATATCGGGGAATATCCTTATTCTACTTGTTTTTCACATAAAACTCGATGGTAAAAACGGCATCCATTCGAAATAACGAAGCCTACATGTGTTACCAGTCTATTGCAGTGACATAATTCGTTATACCTAATTCAAATACTTGCTCGACTCCCCCCTATTGAATTCACTTATTTATTCTTTCCGATAAACAAGTGGATTTTAAACGTCCTTGAAGTACCTGTCTTTTTATGTAATAACTAGGTCAACACACTCACTTGCGATAAAACCAGTTTCCAAAAATGAAAGTATTGCAGATTTTAGCTGTTTTAGATTAGATTATAATACCTATGTCTGTAAAGCATTCCGAGTATGGTATTGATTAATATAATATTCGTTCATATTGAATTTTTCAGGCTTTACATTGCATAATCCCAAACTGGTTCGTGATAGTCAATTTATTTTAGAATAATAATTTTAGAAGTAGCTATATTTTCATCGTAGTCATAATGAGAATTATGAAGATGTAGTTAGGAAATACTGAAGAAAATAAGAAAAATAGGGTGTTCAACTTTAAATTCCGACCCCATGTTTTATTAGGTAATATTATTGTCTAAAAAAAGAAAGAAGTTACAAAAATAATTCTGTAAGGAAAAATATTATTTATTTAAAGAAAGTATTTGAATAATATTTTTTCAGTCTTTATATAACCACATGGATTAACACTTCAATATGACGATGGGGATCACCACCCCTTTGTGAGTATAGAATCGTAGAATATGGATATTTTTATAAACTTTTTCTTTTCTTTTTGTTCTTAGGAGAAATGTAGAGGAAAATGGAAGATGGAAGATGGACTTCAGTTGCTATATTTACGAGGATGTATTGATATCTATGCTGCAATTCTGTGTAAAAATCTTAGCGATCGTAACGATCTATATGACTCGTAATATCGGAACGGATACAAGTTTGGTATATACTTACAGGTTTTAAGGTTTAACGATTTTACTATTTGCGTACACAGAATTGCAGCACTAGTTAGCCTAGACCAGTTCCATGCATAAACAAAATATTGCGTTACCATAGCAACGAACAATAACTCATTAGAAGTGTCAGTGTGAAGTTTGACGTCAAAAAAGTAAACCAGAGGTACGCAATAAATTAAAAGAAAAAAGATGTCCACCGAAATTGTGAAAACCCAAAAATTGCAGTATCGAGCCATCAAGAACCTGTATTTAAAAGGGTTAAGAGGTAAGCAGATTTACGAAGATATGCTTAATACCCTTGGTAATCAATGTCCTTCGTATGCGACCGTGAAAAATTGGACTGCAAGCTTCAAAAGAGGTAAATTTTCCATTGAAGATGATGACCGATCGGAAAGGCCAGTTTCTGTGTCAGTCCCCGAAAATACCGATGCAGTTCATGACATGATTTTATCAGACCGTCGAATTGGGCTAAAACGGATATCTGAAGCACTGAATATTTCATACGAACGAGTTCATCATATAGTTCACGCCAATTTGGACATGAGAAAAATTGCTGCAAAATGGATCCCCAAATGTTTGAATGTTGACCAAAAGCGTACAAGGGTAGAAGCATCGCGTTCGATCTGTGCTCGATTTGAAAACGATGTAGACTTCTTAAACCGAATTGTTACTATGGATGAGACTTGGGTACATTTCTACGATCCAGAAACAAAGCAACAATCGATGGAATGGCGACACTTTGGTTCTCCAAGACCTAAGAAGTTTCGTGTCCAAAAATCTGCTGGAAAAGTTCTTGCTTCAGTTTTTTGGGATTGCCATGGAGTAATCATGATTGATTTTTTGGATAAGGGTAGAACAATAACTGGAGATTACTATTCGATATTACTGACCACTCTACGGGAAAAAATTAAATAGAAAAGACGCGGAAAGCTATCCAAAGGTGTTTTGTTTTTGCAGGACAACGCCCCTGCACAAAAATCTCATGTTGCCATGCAAAAAATTCGTGATTTAGGGTTTGAATTACTAGAACACCTCCCTTTATCACCAGATTTGGCTCCGTCCGACTATCATCTCTTTCCTCAACTGAAAAAAAGTTTAAAAGGTCGTAAATTTTTTTCCAATGAGGAGGTGATAAAAGCTGTGGAGGTCTGGTTTGCAGAGCAAGAAGAAACATTTTCTTGAAAGGTCTAGAGACGTTGCAGGTTCGCTGTAATAAATGTATCCATTTCAGAGGAGAATATGTTGGGTAATAAAATATTTTTACATTGAAATTTTGTTTGGTTCTATAGTAGGCTAAGAATTTTTCAAAATATCCTCGTATATTAATACACCAATATAGGGATCAATAAATATAAGGCACTTTGTGAAATCACTAGCAATAGCCAAAATCTTAATGTGCTTTATTCTAGTTCTAGTTCAAAAATTGCTCCAGGTTAAAAAAAATTTTCGATCAAAATTTGCAAAAACAATTTCATTCTCCACAATTTTCGTGATAAATGCAAATACGATTAAAGTCATCAGACAAAACGAGATGTTCTCAAAAAACTTTTTTTGTGACATTTGATTTTGAATATCTGAGGACGCTCTCACGTTACACGTTTGCATTTGTGACTTTTTAGACTATATTTTTACAAAAACTCAGCTCACTCCCTTAAATTCCGAGGGGAAATCCCAATATTACTGGACCACTAGAAATACTTCTATTGAATTTTAAACAGCAAATTTTTTGAATAGTTCAAATATTTCATTTTTCTGCTTTCAGGAGGACAATACAGGATGTCCAAAAACTCTCCTGGAAAATTCAAACTAATGATACTAAATATGATTTTATGTATATCTAGCCTAATTTAATATTATCCAAAAGCTCCTCCTGGAGGAACTAGCCCCCTCCGACTGGCCTTTAGCTGGACATGATTACATCAACCTTTCGTATAATAATTCATCTCATTCAATCGACGACGTTCCCCTAATTACAAGGCAAAATTAATAGTCCATACAAGATGGTTGTCCTGCTTATTTTAATTGAGTAGATCGTCAATATCTTGACACTATGTGTGGGAATCAATAGATTGGACGTCAATTGGTCTGAAAGAAAGCCCAATTTCAATCCATGCGATTTTTGTTTTTGGGTCTACCTAAAATCATAAGTTGAAGGGCGCGTCAAAACGAGCTCAACGGTTAAGTTGCTAACTCAGCGGTTACGTTTAGACGGGATGCTGCCTCTCAACTGTTGAGCATTAGATGCAGCGGCAATTATTTGTGCTTTGTTTACTCAGCGCTGTCAATGATGACAGAAAATTTATTTTGTCTTCTTTGACTCTATCAATGGTCGAGTTCACCCCAACAAAGTTGATCAGGTAGCGATTTTCAGAGTAATCCATCATTTTTTAATTCTGCTGAACGTTCTAATCTTGATATAACAACATAACCTGATTTTATTTGATATATAACTTCAATAATTACTCATTCATTTTCGATTTCAATTCAGTTTAATAGTTGTTGGATCCACATTTAGGTATAATTTTAATTATTTTCCTGCGAGGTAGACAACCAAAACAACCAACCTTTGTACTCCTGTGGCTCTTTATGCTCGCGTTTAACTAGAGATTTACAACATTCATATCCAATCGACAGCCAGCAATGGGCCAGAATTTGGGTATTAGAATTCGTGTAATAAAATTTAAAAATAAATGTGCGTTTAGTACTGTTTTTCTACGTGTTGAGAAAGAAAAAAAAAGACTGCTTGTGATGGCAAACGAAGCTGAGCTCTCTGAAAGTATAGTATTTACGGGATAAACTGGAGGTGAGTCAATCTCTATTCGTTACCAGTAATTTTTTGTATTTTCGCTAATTTGTCATCTTCTTAATTAAAACTCGATTTGAAGCATATTTTTGGGGTAAATTATACAGTCCTAAAGCTTAACTCTCCTCATAGGAGCTATAGAAGAATAGATCCATAACACCGAATTGTACAATAGTTCCTACTGGTGTTCGTACATTTTTGAAATACGAATGTTCAAAATATCTTCAAAACAAAATATATGTCATTTTATATGTTTATTGACATAATATTTGGCATAAATCACAGTCAATGCATCATTTATCGGTAGCGTAGCGAATTTCAATTCTAATGAAAAAAATGGCGATTGCTACCACAGCGCTCACATATGATCAGGTGACAAAACACTCGTTCAGCAGGAAATTGCTGATCGCTCCAGTAGCGCTACGTTGGGATGAACGCGACCACTGTGTTAAGTTCTTTGATTGTGAAGCACTATCTTACTGGAAATATAGACTCCTAGGACTAGAATTTCCAAGGGAGGATTTCTCCAAGAAGAACCTAGTGAAAAGTCTGCTGAGCCTGATAAGGGCTACTGGTCTCTTCACATAAACGGCACAACCAAGAGCACAAAAAGCCTTAAGGCTGAGGTGTCGAGGACATCAATCCTTTGACTGGTGTGCTGATCCAATCAATCAATCAATCAATGTGTTGAGTTGAGTTACGTTGTGTTCTTTTGTTTTGTTTGGCAATCAATTCTGTTCCAATACATGGGAAATTTTAAATGGACCCAAAAGTGTTTCAAGAATTGAGCGTTACTAACAGAAACGATTGAATTTCACCAAACTTGCCCGCTGCCCCTCCAACGTTAATCGCTTGTGATGGCATTAAAAAAACGCAGGCTTTTCATAACTACAGGGTTATGTAATGTACCAAGTTTGAAGTTTGTAGGTAGCGATTTTTTTGAGATATGCTTAAAAATCTTACTTTACAGCGTCATCTTCAAAGGGCTCTAGCTTCCTAAGAGGAACTTTTCTAGTTTCTATAGTTTGTGTTTGGCAGGATATTTACGGACACCCTGTGCATACGTCCTGTGAATCTGTAAGGCGAATAATAGGTAATGGAAGTAAAACAAAGAAAGTAGCAAAGGGGGACTGAAAAACCCTTTTGCGAGCCAGAAACCTTTTGCGTTATCAGCCCCAATGTAATATTGGGAGTAATAGACAAAGCCAATGAAAAGAGGAGATCTAGTAAGGCTCAGACAATCAAAGATTCTGATGGGTGACTAAAACCCGTTGAGATCGAATGAATGTATAATTCAAAGTAAAACCGCACTAAGAAGTTTAACGGAACATTGCCACCTGAAAAAGTTGAAAATAGTGGAGGGAGAAGAATGTAGATTCTGTGGCATGGAAGAAGAAACCTCCATCCACATACTTGCGAATGGCACGGCAATTCAGAATCCTAGGGCACAGCATCTAAGATATTATTGGATAGAAGAGGGACATTTATCTAAACTGAAGCCTGCAGATATCCTAAAATTCCTGAGCGAAATAGGACTGACGAACCTACTGGTCTCTGAGACGTTCCTCAGGAACTGAGTAGAAGTAAGGCACAATAGATCATTTTGAGTATCAGTGAATGTAACTCCATCATACATACATACATACAAAGCAAAGTAATTTCTAGCAGTATATTACTCAACGAGCATATAATGATAAAATCTTGCAAATATAAATATTCAAGACCTCTCTATTTGAAGATGATGGGAAAAGATGGATTTTCTCAACTTTCTCATGGACACTCGAAATAAACACAACTTAATCTACGTCTATTTCAAAATTTTTCAAAAAGTAACGATTATAAATGGATTGAAAAACTTATCTGCAAGAAGAGAAGATTTATAGCAAGTTTTACAATGGCCACCCACATCCAAAAAAGAAAATGAAGAGGAACGGAATCGATCAATTATCGATATTTCTTTTCTCCGAATAGCTTCTACAACATCAAAACAACCTCTTGGTACATTCCATAAAAATTCATAGGAAGCTACTAATGAGGCACTAAAATTGGCAAATTAAAAAATTATATTAGAACGAAATAGCCAATATGCCGACAGGCATATCATAAGGAATAAAGTTCACGTGAGAAAATAACTTTGAGAGTTATTCCTAGCTAGATTTATTCATAAAACATCATGGATTGGTACTGGATTGAAAATCTGGAATCGTTAAAATAGACAGGATGACAGTCACTAGAAATGGAGGTGATTGCCGGTATAAAATTATAGGGAGACTTTTCTATAACAAAATTTCCTCAGCGCAGCCCATTCCGAGAACGTTGGGGTGTGCATTTTTGGGATGTGGTCACCCAACAGTTCTGCTCTCTTCCAGCTTTTAAGCTGTGGTACTGCCATCTGGAGCCATTCTGCAGTTTGTGGTGTTTCAAAGTCGATTAGAATGACTCCTGGTCTGAAATGTATGCCGCCAAACTGGAGCTTATACACCCATCCAACATACATTTCTTCTACTATTGCGTTCTCCAATCGTCCGCATTGAGGGTAGTCTCAGGGTACGCCTTTAGTAGCGAGGGTACCATTTTACCCCCGCTCCACTGAGTTTACGCCTCAATGGTTCGTCCTTTTCCTCCGGGTTTACCCAGTTCAGGAAGGATAGGGGTTTTTCTACTTTTGTTTCCGGATTTGTCACGGAAACATTCAGCAGTTAAGGAGGTTGAGGGTGCGAGTGCCCCTGCCATTCTCTTCTCCTGTTTTTCTGTGGTTTTGGGAACTGCGGATGCATTGCTCCGGCTTGTGCCCGGTTGCGTTGCTTGCTTGCTTGATTTTTTTTGCTTCAACCACTGATGATCCCTCGAGTGGCTAGGGAAATATAAGGTCCACTCCTGCAGAGCCTCGCATGCAGAAGTAAGGGTATTTAAACTGGATGTCCCCAGGTACCCACAGTCTGCATATTAGCGATCAAGCTTCTCCTTGGCCACGCATTCCTCGGCATATGCTGTTCCACTTTGACTTGAGGGGTATTTTATTGTGGTGCCTTTCCATTTGGACAGCTGTTTAAGGCAGGCCCCCCATCTAGTGAATATACCTCATCAACCTCCTTCCACTGGATACGGTTTATATCAGGCAGGTTTCCACGACTACATTGTTGCTCCTACGGCCCAGCTGACTCCGGCAACCGACCGGCTATCACCGAACTGGTCAGGATAACAGTCCACTCTCAACGCGAAAATCCTGATATCGAATTTCGGCATTCCGATTCCCGTAAGATCCGAGGAGAAACAGCTACCCAGCTCCCTCACCAACGACCAGGTCTCACAGCTCCTTCAGCTTTTTTATAGTCAAGAGTTGCAATATTGAATTTTTTTGGCTGCACTCCTTTCTTAGCTTCAGATATGTTTGCCAAACTTTATTTTGAATACTGTTCAGTTAATGTTTGTTCCATTATTTCATTTCATATTTCTTAATATTAGTTATTTTCTCAAATTTCATTAAATAACATCATTATTAATATAAAAATCATTTGAAGTTCATCATACTGTAAACAGTAGAAAAACACTGTCAATTCCTTCATTTCTGTCCCCTTTACTATGTGAATCATCAACAACGATGTCGAATGGAGAAAAAAATCAGTCCGGCAACTAAAAAGAAAGTTTAATGACAGCGCGCGTTCATGGGTAGACCAAATAAGGTCCGAGAATCTGAAATACAATATTCCGTCGACCTTGACAAATCCAAACAGACCTTTCAAGATTAGACAAAAAAATTAACATGATTTGCATTTTTTGTATCGCTTAAGACACTAAAGTTATTATTATTATGTGGTTTTTATGAAAGACTTTTCTTTCTTTTCCCCTATTACCATCGTAAAATAATACGTTATAAATTTCGTTCACGGCTGCTATATCCATAACAATTTTGGAACGACTCTCTAAAAAATGTTTAAACACAATGAAAAACCAATAACATATTTATCAACAACTTGATATTTTTTTTTGTCGACAGCTTTTTTATGCAACAATTAAAAATAGAAACCTAGTCTAAGACAGTTATTGTTTGTCAGAAATGAATTTCAGAAGTTCAAGCTCCTGTTTGTCTCCCTCGCCGACTTTATTTGATTAGGCATATGCCGGCACACAGGTACTGAAACAATAAAGGCTTTTTCAAAGCGACACTTCCATACCACTTGAAACACTAATGTTTTTCTTTGTTATATGATAATGATGGGCGTCAATGAAGAAATATTTGATTGGCAATGAAACTTTTTTAAAAAAAATATGGAAAATATAATGTAGGTTCTTGCCCAACTGTCTTTAAATTTGGTGGATACCAAAGCCAGAAAAACAAAATTTAAGAAAAACTAGAGAGAAAGGTATTTAGGGCGCCTAAAATAAAACTAGAAATAAAGTCAAATTTAAAGAACAGCTCTTCTAGGTATGTTGCAATCTACTCGAAATTAATTATGCTTGGTCAAAATTAAGATAAAAACTTTAATAAATAAAACTTAAAAAATTAATATAGGTAAATAAATTTGAAAGATTGACAGTGTACAAAAAAATAACTAAGTAACTAGAAAGGTTAGTACGACTAATATTATACAAAATGGTCATCAAGATTTTGTAACAATTGGTAAAAAAAGATCTTTAGAGTAATACAACTTTCTTCTATTATTCTGGTCAAGATGCGTTGACCGAATAAAACTGCTTTTTCAACCTTCTGACTTATACAAAAAAATTGTGTATACTATTTTGAAACAACTGACAGAATTAGCACACTCTTCTGAAAGAGACTGGTGCTCCGCTGCGCTGCTGTGATCCTATGAAATATGTACAGGAACAGTTCTCCTGTAAACTGTGCTAATCACAGGAACAGTTCTCCTGGAAACTGTAATAATCACAGGAACAGTCCTCCAGGAAACTGTAATAATCACAGGATCAGTCCTCCAGGAAACTGTAATAATCACAGGAACAGTTTTCCAGGAAACTGTACAGTAATCCAGATTCTTATAAGATAATATGTCGGCAAATTTTAGTTTTCAATTTCAAAAAAATATAGTTTAAGGATTACTGCACAGTTCCACACTACTTGTTGATTCGACGACAGACGGCGTCGGTACCACTCTTCTGTTCTTATTTAAGGAAACTTCAAAATTTCAAATTTCGCGGTAAAACATTTCAAGAATATTGATTTTTGAACCAACAGTTAATTCCACCATATATGTGAAATAATTTATTGATTTTTCGATTGAAAAATGTTCAGTAAATATATATAGTCTATTCCACCAAAAATCAAAATTATAAAGAAATTAATCGATAAACTTATTAGCTGAAAGGTTGAACGCAAAGTTAACGTTTCACACTCACAAAGTTACTTTGTAATATGTGACAATCATTATTTCCAACAATTTTACGGAATATCTCCATAACATCAGCATATAACAATAAATCAATATATCCAATAAATTGAATTATTGAATAACGAAGGTTCTATTCTAGAACCCTAAGATACATCAGACAGTGCTAAATATTCTCTAGATTTGTGACCACTCTATATCATGTATGTATGTATAATGAGGTTGCATCCACTGAGACAAAAAAAGATCTATTGTGCCCCCTTACTTCTACTTAGTTCCAGAGGAACGTCTCAGAGACTAGTAGCTCCTTTAGTCCTATTTCAACTTTAACTTGGGTAAATGTCCCTCTTCTATCCAATAATCTCCTAAGTGCTATGCCCTAGGGTTCTGAATTGCGGTGAAATTCGCAAGTATCAAGGTTTCTGCTTCCATGCCACTTTACAGTATGTCGCTAATGTATGGAGTAAATTCATTATTTCCAAAATAAACGACTTTTTAAAAAAATCCAAAATTTTTATTCTTGAATCGTCATCACATGATGTAGATGTAACGAATATTGAGTTACCAATATTAACTTTTAAATGCATCCATGTGTCTCAAGACACCTCATTGAAAATGTCTTCTAATCGTCTTTAGAACGATGTAATTATTTGAATATTTATTTCTACAGGGTCGACCAAAACTGTTAACTAAAATACGGAGAACTGTTCAGTTAAAAACAAATAAATTCTATTAAATGTTCTGATGACCTTTAGCAATAATGCAATGAGACAGCCCAGCAATAAATTCGTCTCTAACGTTTACGAGAACTTCAGGCGTTATTTGTGCAATCGCTGTTCTGATGCGATCCTTCAACATCCTTCAACTCTTCTATATCATTTGGGCGACTTTGAAAAATTCTGCTCTTCAAGTATCCCCCTGAAAAAAGTCTAAAGGTGTCAAATCTGACGACCTTGGTGGCCATTCGATCGTTCCTCTTCTTCCTATCCACCTATCTTGAAAAACAGCAGTAGGTTCGTTTACATCAAAGGCGTAATGTGGGGGTGCCCCATCCTGCTGAAACCACAAATCACATTGAAACGTGAACTTTGGGTTCAACCTTTCAGTTGATAAATTTATAGATTAATTTCTTTAAAATTTTGATTTTTGGTGGAATAGAGTGCATCGATTTTCTAAAAATATTGCCATCGAAAAATTAATGAATTATTTCACATTTGTGATTTGTGGTGGCATAAATTCATTAACCAAAAATCAATATTCTAGAGATATTATACCGCGAAATTTAAAATTTTGAAGTTTCTTTAAATATGAACGGAGAACGTACCGGCAGGTCTTCTCTTATCGTCTGTCGTCAAACCTACCAGTTTCTGGGATATAGTTTCCTGAAGAACCTAACAGTTTCTGAGAATACAGTTTCTGGGAATAACAGTTTCTTGGAGTATTTTCCTGATGTACCTATAAGTTTCTGGGATATAGTTTCTGGCAATACAGTTACTGAATATACAAGTTTTCCGAGGCACAATTTTCTTGAGGTACCTACAATTTCCTGGGATCATAGCAGCCCAGAGGCGCACCAGTCTCTTTCAGAAGAGTGTGCTAATTCTGTCCGTTTAGGATGCTTCTTTAAAGGAGTATACACAATTTTTTGAAGTCAAAAGGTAGAAAAACCACTTTTTCTATCCGTTCTACGCATCAAGACAAAAACAAAAGAAGAAAAAAAGAGGTTGTACCCTAAGATCTTTTTTTTTACTCTTAATTACAAAATTTTTATGACCATTATTTTGTATTGATAAGCTTTACTAACCCTTTTTAGTTTTAGTTATTTTTTTTTGTACACATTCAATCATTCATACTTTAATATCAATATATTTATCCATATTAATTTTTTCTGTGAAAGTTTTATTTATTAAACCTCCACCAACAGTTTTCATTTTCATTAACTTAATTATATTCGAGTAGATAGCAAAGGTTAAAAGTTAGCTGATTTTATGTATTTGATTTTTTTTCTAATTTTGTTTTAGGAAACAAAATTAGTGGCGCCCTTAAATTTCATTTCTTAACTTTTCTCGTTTTTTTAATAACCTTTAGATAACAAAGCCCTGAGAACTGGTTTTGTTATCTCCAAATACAAAATCAGTTTGGTAAGAACCTACATTATATTATCCATCATTTTTTTTAAGTCTCATGGCATTCAATTATTTTTTGTTTCATTGGCGCCCAGCTCCATATATTTTTGTTTCATTGGCTAGCAAATTTTTTTTTGTTTCAATCTATTTGGAAATAGTTGATTCAATTGTGGTAATAGATAATCCTGAAGAGATTGAAGATATTGAGGAGCGGTCAAACTTCCTTCACAAAAATATGGCCCTATTATTTTGTGACGCGTTTTCCTTCCTCCTTTACTTATATCGAGCCTAAGTAACTGGACACGTCACAATTGACACCCTAAAACTACGGATTCAAGTTTTATCTCGGGCGCCAGATTTTTATCGTGGTTAACTCCACGGCCCCTCGACTCCAAAATTTCGAGAGTTCCGGATAACAACAGATGGAGGTACGGAAAATGCCAGGGGTCGGACTGTAAATACCTGTAGAGACTAAGTAGCGGTATACTTATTGTTCAGTCGAGCTTTAGTGCTCGATTATCAGCACCGAATTGCCTTAGAACAAAGTGAAACCAACGGTAATAACGAACGGCTAGTTAGTTATGAATAAAACCATAATCACTAAATAAAGGTGTTTATTCCCTAACATACGAACAAATAAAAATGTTATTAAACCTACTAAAACAAATTTGCAGACAGGCGGCTATTCAAAAAAAAAATATATACATTAGGCAAAATATAAAACGGTTCAAGTACAAGACAAATCAAAGAAACATATAAGTTATACAGACTCAGTGGTTTTATAAACGTGGCTATCGTATTCAATATTACTAAAATACTTCACGGTATTGAGCAGCGGTGTAACAAAATTTGAAAATTAATTTCTACAAGAAAATTATAAATTTGAGAATATCAACGAGACCCGAGACAGTCGGTGATTCGCTGAGATTCCGGCCAAAATAATTTTAATTCCTGAACGAAACTTTCGAGACGTCCAACAATCAAATAATATTTCGGAAAAACCAAAAACAAAACCTCAATAACAACCTATATGCACGAAAGGGGAAGAAATTTCAACAAGACCCGAGACAGTCGGCGAAAAGCTGAAATTCCTGACAGAATAAATTTAATTCCCGAACGAGACTTTCGAGTCGCTCAGTAATCAAATATTATTTCTGACAACCGGTAGACACTATATTTAACAACGGAAGAAAATAGAAATCTCAACAAGACCCGAGACAGTCGGCGATTCACTGAGATTCCTGAACAAAATAATTTTAATTCCCGAACGAAACTTTCGGATCGCCCAGTAATCAAATATTATTCTTGACAACCAACAAAGTCCTACTAACAATCTGAATAAACGGAAAGAGAAAGAAATTTCAACAAGACCCGAGACAGTCGGCGATTCGCTGAAATTCCTGTGAAGAAATAAATTTAATTTCTGAACGAAACTTTCGGATCGCCCAGTAATCAAATATTATTTCTTGAACCAAAACTAATAATAAACTAAATCAACGCAAAGAGAATGAAATCTCAACAAGACCCGAGACAGTCGGCGATTTGCTGAAATTCCTGTGAAGAAATAAATTTAATTTCTGAACGAAACTTTCGGATCGCCCAGTAATCAAATATTATTTCTTGAACCAAAACTAATAATAAACTAAATCAACGCAAAGAGAATGAAATCTCAACAAGACCCGAGACAGTCGGCGATTTGCTGAAATTCCTGTGAAAGAATAAATTTAATTTCTGAACGAAACTTTCGGATCGCCCAGTAATCAAATATTATTTCTTGAACCAAAACTAATAATAAACTAAATCAACGCAAAGAGAATGAAATCTCAACAAGACCCGAGACAGTCGGCGATTTGCTGAAATTCCTGTGAAGAAATAAATTTAATTTCTGAACGAAACTTTCGGATCGCCCAGTAATCAAATATTATTCTTGACAACCAACAAAGTCCTACTAACAATCTGAATAAACGGAAAGAGAAAGAAATTTCAACAAGACCCGAGACAGTCGGCGATTCGCTGAAATTCCTGTGAAGAAATAAATTTAATTTCTGAACGAAACTTTCGGATCGCCCAGTAATCAAATATTATTTCTTGAACCAAAACTAATAATAAACTAAATCAACGCAAAGAGAATGAAATCTCAACAAGACCCGAGACAGTCGGCGATTTGCTGAAATTCCTGTGAAGAAATAAATTTAATTTCTGAACGAAACTTTCGGATCGCCCAGTAATCAAATATTATTTCTTGAACCAAAACTAATAATAAACTAAATCAACGCAAAGAGAATGAAATCTCAACAAGACCCGAGACAGTCGGCGATTTGCTGAAATTCCTGTGAAAGAAAAATTTAATTTCTGAACGAAACTTTCGGATCGCCCAGTAATCAAATATTATTTCTTGAACCAAAACTAATAATAAACTAAATCAACGCAAAGAGAATGAAATCTCAACAAGACCCGAGACAGTCGGCGATTTGCTGAAACTCCTGTGAAGGAATAAATTTAATTTCTGAACGAAACTTTCGGATCGCCCAGTAATCAAATATTATTTCTTGAACCAAAACTAATAATAAACTAAATCAACGGAAAGAGAATGAAATCTCAACAAGACCCGAGACAGTCGGCGATTTGCTGAGATTCCTGTTAAAAAAATAAACTTAATCCCTGAACGAGACTTGCGAGACGTCCAGCAATCAAATATTATTTCTTAAAACCAGAACTACTACTACTAATAAACTAAATAAAAGGAAAGAGAAAGAAATTTCAACAAGACCCGAGACAGTCGGCGATTCGTTGAAATTCCTGTGAAGAAATAAATTTAATTTCTGAACGAAACTTTTGGATCGCCCAGTAATCAAATAATATTTCTTGAACCAAAACTAATAATAAACTAAATCAACGGAAAGAGAATGAAATCTCAACAAGACCCAAGACAGTCGGCGATTTGCTGAGATTCCTGTTAAAAAAATAAATTTAATCCCTGAACGAGACTTGCGAGACGTCCAGCAATCAAATATTATTTCTTAAAACCAGCAAGTGAAATCCTAACAAAACTTAAGTACAACAAATCAATGTAAAGTAAAAGACCGGTGGGAAAAAAAACCGATGCTTACAAAAAAAAATGGATTCTTAGTCCCAGCACGAAAAATCTACGGACCAAATTATTTATGAACTATTTAAAATAAACGTAAAAAAAATATGTCGGATAGCTTACAAATTTATTTATCGGAAAACGTAAGAAAATTTAAAAAAAATGAAAAGTAAGAATACCACTGAGTACCATATATAACAAAGGAATGTAAGTCTAACAAATTTATTCATTTGTAGAATACATTAAATTCAATAATCAAACAATTTCGGGACAAAATAAAATTAAATACGGAAATATGCGGTGCAAAAATAAAATTTTACCTTTCAAACACTTTATCGAAAACTCGGTCACTTCCGACGGACACTGTAGGTTTGTTTTCAGTACGGAGAGAAGAAGCTTCCTTTTAACTCTTGTTTTGCTATTTATGCCTTCTTTCCCACTAATCGCTTCTAAATAATGTTTTTCCCAAAAAAACTCAAACTAGATTTAATTACTTTATACCAAAATTCATACGGATATACCGAACGGCCTGAATATAAAATTAAAAGGTATATATACCGGACGGCCCAAATATGATAAATTAATAGACTTGTGATTAAATTGTTTTACCAGGTAAAATTTATATTCACTACCTTACAACATTTGAAATTAAAGAAACTGAGTAAGGAGGAAATAACACGTTACATACTTTATATCTGGAAAACTAAATAAATTACAATTAATACCGGAAAAGAAAATACTACAATCCAAATTATTATTAGACCTGAAAAGTAACTTCGTTACAATTTGATTGTTTATAATGCCGGCTCAAACATTCACCTTTTCAGGATATTGTGTCTATACTCCTACATCCAACGGGGATTTTCACTTGACCAGTATCGATGGGTACATACCAGTTCGCTCCCCGTGGTCAGAAATACCTGTTAATCCTGTACTAATTCGCTCCGATGACCGTATGCTAATTCGCTCCCATGTGATAAGGCGATTAAGCACCTACCTGCTTACTTTCAAAGAATACCAATGCAAAAGAAAAGTTTTAATATACGATTTACACCCACGTTGAATGCACTGCCACCGTTTCACGTTTCCGGAAAGTATTTTGTGAAAATTATATTTGTAACTATTGACAACTAATATTGGCTTGCCTTTTTCGCATAATATTCCACTCACTTTCAACGAATCCATATTATTCAAGTTAACATAAACTTCAAAATGATCTCTCAACAAACATAACAAGCATTTATAAACCACCCACTTTCCACCCCTACCCGCGGTCACATTTTAATCCCTAAGTACCTACCCTTCCAAGAAATTGCTACGGGAGCGAACTTACCCACGACCACATTAAAATTATGGATTAAAATGTGACCGCGGGAGCGAACTAGTGTGCACCGGTATCGATACGTCTGGCGGTTTACATGGCCGTTGAGCATAAAAGTTGCTTCATCTGAAAAAAGTATATTTTTCATGAAATTACGATCTCTGTTACAACGTTCCGTGATTGTTTCACAGAATTCGATTCTCCTATCAAAGTCATCTTCTAACAGCTCTTGGACCAAATGTACCTTATACGCATGCCACTACTCCTTTTTCAGCACTCTATCAACAGTAGAATGGTGTAAATTATTATCCAACTTGTCTTGAGCTGGTGTGGGAATTTTCTTGAAATTGGTTCACGGTTGGGGTATTTAGCATTAAATAAATTGACAACTTCTTTCTGCATCCTTACTCTATCTTCATAGGCAATCATCATTAATATTTCGATTCGTTCAGTTTCTGTAAGTTTCATTACTAAATTATGTTAATTTAAAGATTCTAACTATTGAACACTTGACTGATACACATCAATTAGTGTTAAATTAAAATTAGTACTATTATCAGTAACATCCAAAAACAGAAATATTTTGTAGGTACACTACGATGTTTTATTTCCAGATGTTCATTGAATCAGAATTTATGATTAAAATTTCACCAAACAAACAGTTTTGGTCGACCCTGTAGAAATAAATATTCAAAATCGTTGTAAAGACGATTAGAAGACTTTCCATCAATGAGGTGTCTTGAGACAAATGGTTGCATTTAAAAAAATTGCCGATTACGTCACCACGTTAATACTGATGACGCAATATTCGTTACATTTACATCATGTGATAACGATTCAAAAATTTAAATTGACCTGTTTTTAGATTTTTTTCAAAAGTCATTTATTTTGTAAATAATGAATTTATTCCATACATTAGCGAGATACATTGAATCCGATTCCGTGATAATTGACATAGTAACAAATTATGATCAAGTCTGTCGAAAGCTTTTGAGAAGTCGGTGTACTTGAATAACATCAAAGCCAAGAAGGAGAAATACAAAAAAAATAACTACCCCGTGAAAGAAAGGGAGGACAATATTCAGAAAAATAAGAAACGGCATAGCTTACCTATGTCTTTTGAAAAACAACCAGCTTGTAAAAGAAAGGAAGGAAAATACTTAGGAAAATGAGGAACGACATAGCTTACCTTTGTATTTTAGTAGTATGGAGGGTCCTGGTTTCGAAGCAGATTTTGAAATGCAAGTTTTTGCATTTGTTTTTGCGTTTGAAATTTTTTCCGGCCAAAATTAAAAAATGTGAGAGAGAGGTGATTTTGAGGGAAAGGAATAAAATGAAAGATGTTTAAGGTGAAACAGCCCTTGAAATTTTCTACAAAAAAACTCGACCGTCTAACCCCCGATGAAAATTTTCCAGAAAAAAATCCACGTATTGTTAAAGGGGTCACGTGATTTCCAAGAATTTTGGTCACGTGATTTTGAAAACTCCCGTACAGCGTAAGGAGGAGAGATTTTTAACAAATTTCGACATTTTGCTTCAAGGGTGCTTCATCAGGTCCTTGAAAAATTCCAAGAATTGTGTCACGTGATTTCCAAATTTATTTCGAAGCAGATTTTTTCATCGCAAATTTAAGTGAGTTTTTTTTTCTCTGATGTCTTTCTGATCTTATGATTTTTTTAAAAACTGGTGGGTAAGTTAAAGAAATAAATATTCTATATTAAATAAGATATGATACATATTATTGAATTACCAAATGAAGATATTACTTTGAAGCAGTTGAAAGATACTGCTAAAGAGTATAAAAAAGAGTATAACTTAAAGTTACCCAAGTATTATAAGTTGAGAAAAGAAAAGTTATACAGTTTATTGAAAGATGAAGTAAATTTGTATAATGACAAACAAGAAAAAAGCGGAGAACTGGAATTACCAGACAATAAAATCACTCTGAAGCAATTGAGGGAAGAAGCTAAAAATTTAAAGAATAACCATTACATTAGATTACCGCCAAAATATTATAAATTCAAAAAACGAGAATTATACAAGGTACTATGTGAAATAATTATTCCGAGGAACTTGTTATATTCTACTAGAAGTTATGATTTTTCGGAACCTGAGGACATCCAAATAATAAGATCAAAGGGCACTTGGAACAATATGGTTGTTGATTACAATGTTTACTGTAAATCCGGTGAACATGATTTAATAAAGTTTTTAGATAAAATTCACGATAGAGTAGGTCAAACCATTATAAAAGAAATTAGTCGAAAAAAATCCATTAAATTCAGTTTAGTTGCAGTAGTACAATATCATGAAATTGATATAACAGGTAATGTAGTAGCTCTTCATAAAAGACATTTTCATTCCAACCTGCATACCATCATTAATTCCGAGACTATAAATGATCACTTAGTAATGGCTAAGGATGTCATCATCTCTAAATTTGATGCTTATACAGCAAAAAATACAAAACAGAGATTTGAAAAAGTTATTCGGTTAGATATTCAATCTGATAAATACACCCCCTTAAGAGGTGGAACTTACGTTCCGATGCCCGGATTCATTATTAGTAAACGTTGTTGTATCAACGTTAAAAATGTAAGAACAAATAAATTTAAATGTCAAAAGCAGGAAAACTTAAGATGTTTTGAATATGCACTTGAAAGTTTATTAAATCCCGTTAAAGATTCTAACCGCCCATATCTTTATAACATTGAAAAATACGAATGCTTGAATATGAATTATCCTGTTGAGCTAACCCCCAATAACATAAAAAAATACGAAGTCTTTCTTAACATATCGATAAATATTTATCGTTTCAATGATGTTAATATTGAATTGATATATCAGAGCGACGACCTAAAAAAGGAAAAGCATGTAGATTTACTAGTATACAAAGAACACGTAGTTGGAGTGAGTAATCGAAGTGCACTATTAAGTGGGCAAATTAACAAAGGAACAAATAAAAATTATTTTTGTCAGAAATGTCATAAAAATTTTAAAAATAAACAAAATTGTGATAAACATATTCAAACTTGTATTAATGAAAAAGAAAACATTACAATGCCCCAAAATCTTATTCGAGAATATAAATCGAACGGTGCAGAACAGTATCATCCTTACACAATAGCACTTGACTTCGAATGTTCACTGAAAAAAATTAATAATAAAATAACAGATTCATCAAAATATATTCAGGAGCATATTCCGAATAGTTTCTGTTTCCAGACAAATGATGGACCAAAATTAATCAGAAATAGTAATCCGGAAACACTTATGAAAGAATTCAATGAAACACTTGTGGATTATGGAAAAAGATATGCAGAAATTAGAAGACAAAACAAGAAAATGATTTTGGATGATGATTCAGTGGCGGAATATAAAAACGCAAAAAATTGTCACATTTGTAATAAGGAATTTGATGAAACAGTTAAGAAAGTAGTCGACCATGATCATGCCATTGGGAAGATTAGAGGAATGGCTTGTAATGGCTGTAATTTAAATTTACAACTACCAAATTTCATTCCTGTAGAAATTCACAACCTTAGATACGATTCGATGATATTTTTGAGATGGATCCTAAAACTGAGTGAAAATTATTCAGATATAAATATCATCCCCAACTCCAAAGAAAACTACATTACGTTTTCCAAGAAGGTTATAATTGATCAATATGAACAACGTTATGACTTCTCTCGGTGTTCTTCAAAACAATGTGGTCGGAAATGTTATAAAATTATCGAAAAATGTCCATGTGGAAATAAAACGATAATTAAACGAAAAGGTTCATTACAAAATGTTGTGATGGAATTCAGATTCATTGACACATACAGATTTATAAGTACAAGTCTTGAAAAAGCTGTTAATAATCTTGCAGAAATTAATAGCTGTTATTGTGCTAAATGTAAATCAAAACAAGAAATTATAAATGTTGAATTTCTACCGATGGAAAATAATATATTAAAATTAGCAGCACACTGTAAAAATTGTGACAATAAGGTAAGTAAACCAATAGACTACACTAAATTCAAAAATATACAGAAGGAATTTAGTACAAAAGATTTACACTTGGTCCTTAGAAAAGGTGTTTACCCATACGAATGGGTTGATGATTATACAAAATTCAGTGAAAAACTTCCAATGAATAAAAGTGATTGGTACTCTACATTGACTGATAAACATATAAACGATGCTGATTTAAAATTTGCGAAAAAAGTTTATGAACATTTTGAATGTAAAAATTTCGGAGATTATCATGATCTTTATTTGAAGTTGGACACCATTCTACTGAAAGACGTATTTGACAATTTTAGAGAGACTTGTTATAAAAATTACAAATTGGACCCTGTGTACTATATATCTGCTCCAAATTTAGCAGATTCTGCATCTTTAAAGGTAACAGATCAAAAATTGGAATTATTAAAAACCAAAGAATTATACGAAACATACGAACGTGGGATTAGAGGTGGGATTTCAATGATCCCTCACAGACACGCCCTAGCAAATAATTGCTATTTTTATGATGAAAAACGAGGAAAGACAGTAAAATTGTCTAAAGAAAAAGCCGAGAAAAAAGGCATATTTAACAGCAAAAAGCATATTAGTTACATATTATATTTAGATGCCAACAATTTATATGGTCATGCATTATCACAACCCCTACCAATTGGAAAGTTTATTGAATATAACGAAAGACTCGAAGAATTGAAAAAATCTCCAAAATTAGAAAAATTGGACATTAAACCAGGAGATTTTACTCCAGAAGAAATTCTAAAGTTGAAAGATGACGACACATATGGATACACATTTATTGTTGATTTAGAGGTTCCTAAAGAACTACATGATAAATTTAAAGATTACCCATTACTACCGGAACATTACACACCCGATTATGACGAATTATCAGCATATCAAAAATATATGATTGAAAAAGAAATAGGAACGAAACCAAAAGATTCAAAGTTAATTAATACACTAAAATTAAAAGAAGATTACGTTATAGATTACAGAATGTTACAGGAATGCCTAAAACAGGGTATAATTTTGAAACAGGTTAAGAATTACATTAGATTTGAACAGAAAGCTTGGTTAAAACCGTACATAGAGCTAAATACAAAACTAAGACAACAGGCTACAAATGATTTCGAAAAAGATTTTTACAAGTTAATGAACAATTCCGTATATGGTAAACAACTGGAAAACGTACGATCACGTTGTAATGTAAAATTAGTAGGAACATTAGAGAAATTTAACGAACATACAGAATATGAAACACGAACAATTCTCGACGAAAACACCGCTCTTTTGTACAGGAAAAAACCCGAAATTAAACTCGATAAACCAATTTATGGGGGGTTTGCTGTATTGGAGTTATCCAAACTACTAATGTATAGATTTTACTACAACTATCTGAAAACAAAATATGGTGATAAAGTTAGGCTATTGGGAACTGATACAGATTCTCTGATTATTTACGTACAAACAGATGATATATATAATGACCTAAAAGAAAATATAAACTACTTTGATACGTCAGATTATTTAATAGATTGGATGCCACAAGAAAACAAGAAAATCCCGGGTTTGTTTAAAGACGAATATTTAGGAATTCCTATACGTGAATTTGTTGGTCTCAGATCAAAAATGTATGCCTTCAAGAATGACATAAAAGAAACGAAAGTATGTAAAGGTATAAAGAAATGTAACGTCGAGAAAATAAAATTCGAAATGTATAAAGACTGTTTGTTAAACACAATAACAACGAAAGAAACTATCCATGGAATTGTTTCTAAAAATTTACAATTATATACAATTGAACAACAAAAAACAGCATTGTCACCTTATGATGATAAAAGATACTTAGTTGACAATATCAATACATTACCATATGGATATCATAATTTAGTTAATTGTAGTTCTTCTTCATAAATACCTTCGTCAACATCATCGACTTTATAATAATTGACGTTTGCTTTGAACACTTTAACAATTGTAAATATTTCTTTAGTCCAATTAGTTTTCAGTTTATTTTTAAATTGATCAACATAAGAAGACAATCTGACTCGATCACCTATTTCAAATTTGGGTTGTAAATTAGATATTTTATACTTGTAAACAGTTGTTAAAAGTTGAGTTTGATTTTGCTTACTAACCTCACTAGGCTTCATTTTAATTGTTCTATGTTTTGTGTTATTATAAGTCTTAACAATATTTGGTAGCGCACTAACCCAACTAATATTTTTATATAAAATTGGTTTTAATTTATCTCCTAAGGTTCTGTTGAATCTTTCAACAATAGAGGCTTTATTAGTAGTACCGGTACTATAGATTTTAATATTATATTTATCCAAAACACCTTTAAGATTCTTATTATAAAATTCTTTACCTTCGTCGACGTGCAACAATTTAGGTTTTCTGAATGTAAATATTTTCTCAAAGGCGTTAGCAACTTCCACTCCAGATTTTGTTTTTAGAGGAATACACCAAGCATATTTTGAAAACACATCAATAACATTTAAAATATATTTATATCCTTCATTTGCTCTTGTTAATTTTTTATAAAGATTATCCACTGGTTCGTGTTTTGTTCTCAAATTATATGCATGATCTTCAGAAGTTCCCTTAGGTCTATAAAAAGAGTATAAATCAGCTTGCCAAGTATCATCAATCCCTTTTTGAATATATTTTCTAGTAACGAAATTTTTTCTAGCAGGTTTAAACATTTCTTCAACCTCAATATTCTCTGGTGACTTGGAAATATTATTTTTATTAGAACTACAAATTCTACATACTGATAATCTTCTCCAACGTTCCTTTTTAATAAATTTTGGAACACCATTACTTTTGGTTTGGGTTTTACATTTTTTACAGTAATCCATTTATTTTTAAGTGAATTTTAAAAATCAATTGACTTTTAAAACAAGATAAATTAATTTACAGGGGAAAAAGGGCTCTAGATATTCTCTCTAATAGTGTTATTAACAATATCGTATACAAATTCAGAATACGAAACCATACAAACATAACAAACGGTATTAGGTGGAGGAACTACATCAAAATCAACATGTAAAATAATATTGTTTCTAGATTTACTCATATTTAAAGGTTGTCTAGTTAAATCAATGACAAAAAAGGGCTTTGCGTTTTTGAATTGATCAGGATTAACATATATTAGTGGTAATTCATTATGAGTTATTGTGAAAATTTTCTTGTAGTCAGTCAACATATCATATGCAATGGTATATTTTTCATGATTCCAATCTAAATCCAACAACTCCTCAGGATATCTTGTACCGTTAACTTCAAACCAGATATTTTTTATTTTGCAATTGTCAAATACGCTACAATTTTTATCTTGATTGGAGTTTGAATCTTTATCCGATTGAAAAGCAACGATACCGAATATCGGATTGCGTACATTTCTATAAGTATTAGTAATGTCTAATTTGAGTGTTTTTCCTGTAACATTTTTAGTCTGAATGCACTGCCAAGATCTAAAGTTGAATAAATATTGATTTTTTTGTGATAATTCTTTCAATTCATTGATTAACTCAATTTTTGATAAATCATCATATGTTACTGTTGGTACTCGAATAATAAATTCCTCTATAATTATTTTAGCTCTTGGATCGTTTACTTCTTTGTGAATAGCCAAGTGATCATCATTTCTCGTAAAACTTATTTCAAAACCTCCTTTGTATATTGGATTTTTAACATCTTTGAAGAATCCCAACCCAAAATTACTCAAGTTACCAACAACTGAAAAAGAATGAACATCTGCTTTATAGTTTGATTCGAAACCAGAACTTTTTGTTGGTCCATTACCATTTACTGAAAAAGATACAACTCCTTTAATTGTACTAGCAACTCCAACAAATTCCATTTGATCTATTAATCTATTATGCTTCTTCACATCTACTTCTGAAAATAGAAAAGCAGGGAAATTGTCAACAAGATGCACTGTGTTATGTAGTGGTAAATCGGCACCATTATCTTCTCTAACAACCTTACCGGATATGTAATATTGAAATCGAGGACTTATAAAGTTATCCCCGGTATCAATTTTAAAAACTGTTTTCTTATTAACAGAATTCAAGTTGAGAGTTGATTCCGGTTGAAAGTTTTGATATTCATTTCTTATAATACTATCTGTATACTTTTCAAAAATTTGATCCATTATTTATTATACAACATATATTTTTTTAAAAAAATTAAACATAAGTGTCCACAAATAGGGGGATCATCATAATTTTGGTATCTTTCCTCATCGTAATACAGATTATCTTTTCCCAAATAATTTACTAATTCAATTGGTGGATTAGCATCTCCATAAGAATCAAAATAATATTTAAAATCATTATGTTTTATCCAAGCGACCCAATGAGAACCATTTTGAGTATGATTGTTCAAGTTTAATATTCCACATTCCACATTCCACGGCTTTAATGGTAATTCATCTTCCATAAAACAACCTCTAAAATGTTTAATGTGTTTTGAATATGCTAAGATATCATAATTAGTTAGTGGTTGGATTTTTTTGTCTTTTTTTTTAAACCTTTACCTTCGACAGCTTTATTATGTCTTTGTTGTTCTTCCAATTCCTTATCTTTTGCTTTTTTATTAATAACTGAGTTAGCTATTGCACTTCCTGCTCCAATTAAAGATCCTAAAGCACCAATTCCTGCTAAAATTAGAGGTAAAAATCCTCCAGATTTGATTTCATTGTGACTAAGTTGTAACCTAACTCCAGTGCCTTTAGTCTTGGCTTCTTTTAATGTACTGATTTGACTTTCACTTAGTCGAAATTTTTTTCCTACTCCAATTTGTTCGTTTTTCAATTGAATAGTAACCCCAACTTTCTTTTTATTAGCAGAAGAGATTTTCTTCAACTGGTTTTCAGATAGATTTATGTTCATTTATTATACAAAAAAATTATTTTAATCCCATCCCAAAATATCTTTTAAGTTTCATTGCATTTGTAGTAACATAAGCAGGTATTTTTTCATTTAATTTAGCATTGGGATCTAAAACTCTTTCCCAAGCTTCATTTTCTAGGATTTTATCAGCCTTATGTCTTTCCTCCAAACTTTTATGATCTCTGTAAGATATGTCATGCCTCATAGCACTTTCATCTAATTTATCAACTGGTTTGTCACCTCTAGCTAATCTTTCATTTAATTTAGTACCAGGACCTAGGAAATTTTTACCTGGCCAGTGGAGCTCAACATCTAAATTGTTTATAAAGTCATTTAATAATCCAGAACCCTTTTTCGGTAAACTAGATACATAAGAAATCAAATATTCAATCCCTTTAGGAGTATCAATAATTTTTTCCAGTTCTTTAGTAATTAAATGAGCCACTCCTAATTTTTCGTTATGAAAATTATTATTGCCTGCCTTTTCTTCACTTGCGATAAAATATAATCTTTCCAATAATTCACTTAAATTGTCTATATATTTATATTCGATTTGGTTTTCTGTATATTTCTTTAGACCGTGACCTCTCTTAGGTGTTTCACCTAAATCTTCTGTATAATCCCATGATAAAGATCTATCTCTATATGGTGTTATCGGTAAATTAGCTTTTAATTCAGCCCATAAAAATTTGATTAATTTTTGATATTTATTTCCTTGATTTGAACGAACCTTTCCAGTTGACCGGTCATAATTTTGATATAAGCAATCAGTTTCAAATAAAATTCTTTTATAGTTATTGTAGTCATTTCTAGTATATAATTTTTGATCTGGAGCATCGACTGATGTTAGTAACTCCCACAAACCGGTCGTGCCGATATATTTTTTTTCACCTAAAATTATGTTATTATCATCAAAAAACACTTCTTTATTCCCTATCATATATGAATTTTTAGTTGTATCATTATAAATCCCATACCGATCAGAAATAGCTTTTCCTTTTGTAGGTACTCTTTTCAAATAATGTGAAGCAATTGGACCTAAACTTATCATAGTGTTTGTTTGAGTTTCCTTGTCGTTTGATCCTTTGATTTCTGGTGGAGGTGGTAAGGCTGGAAGAACCGTTTCCATTGCTGGTGGTAAAGCTGGAAGAATTATTTTCTTAATGTCAACATCTGTATCTTTGACAGCTTTTTCAACTCTTTCAAGAGCGGAAGTAATCGGTAGAAAATGTTTTTTGTTTTCTTCTAATCCGCTCCGTTCTTCTTGAATTCCTTTCTTAAATGCTTGTTTCAATTGTTTCTGTTGTTCCTGTGCACGTTTAGCATCATCAACTGTAATAATCTTTGGAGTAGAAATTTTAATTGAATCATCTTCCTTGATTCGAAATTTTTGAAAATTATTGGGTTTCTTAATCTCGTGGTGTTTTAATTCTCTTTGAAATTTTTCTCTAAGCTTTTTGACTTTCTCGACCTTCTGCAATAATTGCTTTTGAATCTTTTCTGTTTCCATTTATTATATAAAAAATATTTTCTATATAATTCCAAGGGCTCCATTGAAATTGATTAGTTGATCGTAACGAGATCGTAACGTGAACTTAACAAGAACGTAACGTGATCGTAAACAAGAACGTAACGTGAACGTAACAATTAGATGTCTATTTCCTCAAACTTGTTGTAGAATTTATTTTTTTTTAAATCAATACAAACAAAACCGTGACTATCATTCCATCCTTGTTTACAAAAGTCATAAAAATCCGGGAATGACATTTCTGTTATAAAATCTTCCCAAATCTTTTTAATATAATGACTTGATTGTTTAAATATAATAAGAAAATTGGAATTTGTTCTAATTACTTGTAAATTGACTAAACTGTAGCACTGAGCTAAATAAATACAAGATATATTCTTTGGTCTAGATCTAACGAAATAATCCTTAATTGTTTGTTGTTTTTCCAATATACAATCATCAAAAATAACTAAACTGTTTGGTGGACATTCATCTATCGGAATTAAATCATCGCAATTCTCAAAGAAATTTGTTTCGACTGGTATACCGTTAAATATTTCTTGTAATTTTTGATATATCGGTTGATCAGGTGATTTAGTAAAAACTACTAATGCTTCGAAAGGAATCCAATATTTTGTGATAATATTCCATAACACCGTTGTTTTTCCTGATCCCGATTTACCAATGATCAGACATCGCAAAGGCATTGGAAATAAATTTGTTTCTTCTAGTACATTTTCCTTAAAAGGGGTAATCTTATATTTTTTACTCATTTATAAATAACGACGTTTTAAAGTTTAATAAACTTTAAAAAACCTACTTAGATAAAAAACGTTTTACAATTTCTTCATCATCAACTTCATTTAAATATCTTTTATGTTTTTTCAGAAAATCATGAGATAGATGAGGTTGATATTTTACTATGTACTCCCAGTCCAATTTATCTCTAAATTCATTAACAAAGTATTCACTCAAATATTGATATTTAGAGACAACAAACCAATTAACCCTAGTTAAAAAGGTTCTCATAAAATCTTCTGTGAGTTTCTGATATTTACAAATTAAATCCCAATTGATCTCATGTTGATAATAAATCATAAATTCTTCAGTTAAACATCGACAACTAGAAATGTCATCCCAAACTTCTTTAACTTCTTTGCACACCATTTTATTATAAAAAAATTATTTTAATTCTAAGATTATTGTAATATCGGCTCCATTGAAATTGATTAGTTGTTCGTTTTCGTCACAAATTCTGAGTTCAACCTTGTAAATATTGTTATATTGAACTGGATAATATACTGGGGTAGGTTCATATATTATAGCATTGTTAAAATAGGAATTCATTTTAAAACAAGAGATAATGTCAGTCTCTCTGTGTACAAACTTTTCTCCTTGCACTAGCATTCCTTGAGCTAAATTGCAGTGAACGTTGATTGTTTCGACTGGTATAAATTTTCTTGAAGTGTTTAAAAAATGTGACAAACTATCAACGTGTTCAGTTATTTTATACGGAGAATTAATCTCGATTTTATTTCCACTTCTAATCAAGTCAAATCCATGAATATTTAAATATTCTCTAAGAGTTGCATAATTATATTGTCCTTCGGGAATAGATAAATATTTTCCATTATAATAAATTTTATTATTTTTATCCGTGACGTTATTGATTAAATTTGTTGAATAAAAACCCAATAACCCAACTTTTAATTCGTTTCTAGGAAAGTGTGACTCAAAATGGTAACTTAATACAGCTTTATTGTCTTTTAATTTTATTATCATTTTATTAAAATATTTATTATTTTTTTATAATAAATGGATGTTTACGGATTTGCAACGGGTTCTAATATAGATCTCGCAAATATAAAAATAGAAATAGACCAACTAAAAAAGAATGGGTTACCCTTAATTGAATTGAATAAATTAAAAACTGAGATTCAAAAACACCACAAAAATGTTAAGTCTACTAATAACGAAATCGAGGACCTTAAAAAAGAGATTGTGAAACTGAGTGGTGCTTCTGACATCAATAAAATGAAGCAAGAACTCGAAAATACAGTGGAAAAGACACTGGAAAAGAATTTAATTGAAATGAAGGAACTAGACCATAAAATAATAAATCTAGAGAATAATGAAAAAACCTTCATTAATAAAATTAGAAACCTTGAAAGAATTAATAAAAATAATCTTCAAAAATTAAGACAATTAGATATTGATAAAATTAATAAGGAAATTGAACAATTAAAACAACGTGGAGCACCTTCTAACCTAATCGATAAAAAAATTAAAGAATTGGAACTGTTAAATACAGATTTGAAAAATCTAATGGTTGATATAACAGATAATGACATTCCGGATATTGATGAACGAGTAACTAAAGTGGAAACTAAATTAAATTCGTTTAATATAACACCTACATATGTTTCTGTAGATGGAAGAGTCGTTAAAGCAAAAGATGGAATTGACGATTATGATTTAGTAACAAAAAAGCAACTAGACGAATTGGGGAGAAAACAGAATATTTTGAGAAGTTGAGGTCGCACTAAAGGAAACAGTATCCATTAAGTTCCGCCTGTTTTATATATTTCTCTTTGGGAAAGAATTGAATATTTTTAATAAACTCCTCTTCCCTCAAATTTATTTCCTGATCATTTAATTTTTCGGCTTTATGCAAGCTTAACATTTGTTTATAAAATTTATAACACACCTTGTATTCAGCTAATCGTTCGTTTTGTTTGATTGATTTTTCAAATATTTCTACTATACCAGAAAACAACGATATAAAGCATACTGGTAGATAAAAATAACCACCAATTCCGGATGCGCTAAAGATTAATTTCATTATCAGTAATGACGTACTAATTTTTATATAATAATGACAACTTCTACGATAAACGTATAACTGTTTTTCTAAATATTCATTCATTTATAAACAATGATTATATATTGAAGTAATTTTATATTTAATCAGACTGTCGTCGTATCTTAGTGGTTAGTGTTCTTGCCTTTGGTGAGAATTTTCTGGGTTCGAATCCCGGCGGCGACAGTCGGCTTTCTTCTTAAAAAGTGGACCTCGTAAATTTATATTTGTTGATTGGCCATAGGCAAATATATAACGAGAAAACTGATTGAGAAGTAATGTGCACAAAGCCCATTCCTTGTTTTCAACTATTCTATCTCACACAAAATACTAGTGAAACAACACATGGACCGCAAAGATATCTATCTATAAACGGTAGCAATTATCATAAGCGGACTCTAGTATGCGAGAGAGATTTAGTGACAGAAAAAGGGAATGTTTTGCATTTTTTCACACGTATATTTTTTAATGATAATATCACTAAAAAAATCATTACTTGAGGCGGTAAACAGATCAAAAATTAAATTTTCTACGATCTACACAATATTGGTGCCAATTTTGTTTTGTGATAGTTGCTGTAAAATCTGTAAGGCAAGCATGACTTTGGTAAGGAGGTTTACCAACTAATTCTGATTTAAATACCGGGGTAAATACACAAATTGTATCCGCCAAATCATGAGCTCTTGGAATTTCTTCAAACACCTTTTGAAACTCGGATCTAAATCTCCCTAATTTATTATGAAAATGGACTTGAAAAGTTCCTTTGGCGGTTAGCTGAATTGGCCTTTCGTGTAAAGGAATGTTATTTTCATCTAAAAATACAAGTGAATATCTTCTAGCACATGTGTATTTCTTTTGTCCGTTTTCAACTGTTCTATCTCCTTTTGTCCATAATCCTTCAACCATACCATTAGAATTTAATTTTAACAACTCTGTAAATTTAAGAACACATATTCTGGGATTAATTATACCTCTTCCAGTTATTATTGTTGTTATAGCTTCTACATTATGTTGTTTGGTATTTAAATAATGAAGATTACAATTTTCTTCGCAAGAATCAGTACATGATTTTTTCCATCCAGATGATCTCATACTTTCATCAGATATCCATATTCCTGCTTGATCAAAAACACCACAAAAATTTTTATTTATGGATTTTGCAGATGGTGTTCTGTATGACACTACGTTACTTTCAGAATCGAAATCAGTAATATTTGAAAAATTCATCTTATTTATTATACAACATATATTTTTTTTAAAAAAATCATAAGATCAGAAAAACTCACTTAAATTTGCGATGAAAAAATCTGCTTCGAAATAAATTTTGGAAATCACGTGACACAATTCTTGGAATTTTTCAAGGACCTGATGAAGCACCCTTGAAGCAAAATGTCGAAATTTGTTAAAAATCTCTCCTCCTTACGCTGTACGGGAGTTTTCAAAATCACGTGACCAAAATTCTTGGAAATCACGTGACCCCTTTAACAATACGTGGATTTTTTTCTGGAAAATTTTCATCGGGGGCTGGACGGTCGAGTTTTTTTGTAGAAAATTTCAAGGGCTGTTTCACCTTAAACATCTTTCATTTTATTCCTTTCCCTCAAAATCACCTCTCTCTCACATTTTTTAATTTTGGCCGGAAAAAATTTCAAACGCAAAAACAAATGCAAAAACTTGCATTTCAAAATCTGCTTCGAAACCAGGACCCTCCATACTACTTATTTTGTAAAAATAACCACCTCGTAAACGAAAGGCTGTCTTAAAGACTGATCCTAAACCGTTAATAATACCTCTTTTTGGCCTTTGAGCAGCAGGTAGTATTTCAAGTAATTTGTTTTCGACTTTTTGTTCTACAAATGTAAGAATTTTCAAATAATTTGCTACATCGAATGAGAAATTTTCATTTTTTGACAAATAGTATTTAAAATGTCTTGAATGGAATTTTAATTTATTCACTTCATCAATAATTGGATTTAGGTCATAATAATGCAATAGTTCAAAATTATTAACTGTAATTTTGGCAATTCCCAATTCTACTGGCAATAAGCCGAAATTGTTTTCCATATTTCTTAACGAAATTTTGTCGTCAAAGGATCCATAAAAGCATAAAAATACCAAGATCGATCCTCGCAAAAATGCTGTGTCGGAGGTTTCTAGGAATGGTGGTAATTATGATGTTACTCGGGTGAAATATAGAAAACTACATAGTTTACCTATGTCTTTTGAAAAAAAATATATGGAAAATGAATAGAGTATTTATTTAGTGCTAGTAACTACCAAATGATAAAATACAGACTTACTTCATATATAAAATTATAATCCTTGGAAATCATGACCAAAAATTCGAAGTACACTATCAAAAATTTCGAAGACACAAACAGTTTCACTACCGAGAATAATTTCGAACAAAGGTACACTCTCACTCTTTCTTTCCATTTTTCTCTTGTCCTCGCCTAGTTTTGCCAGTCCCTCACTCCCACTGTTCTCAGGTCTCTCCTAACCTCCTCCAACTATTTTTTCCTTGGTTTTTCTCTTCTCTTTTTACCACCTTTTTCACCTTCCATCACTCGTTTCACCCCTCTATCTTCTGTCATTCTACCTATATGTCCCAACCATCTCGCTCTCTGTGATTTAATTAAATGGGCTAGGTATACTTGTGTGCTTATACAATTATGTTTATTCTTCTTCTGTACATTCCCTCTTCTTTAATTCCACCATAAATATTTCAAGCATTTTACGCTCCCATATCTCAAGTCTTTTTATTGTTAGGTACATTCTAATTTTGGCTGTTCGTGATATGTCTTTTGAGTTTAACATATTTGATACCATTCCTGCTGCTTTACTGCCTTTTGTTATTTCCCTTTCTTCGTCTCCTTTATTTTTGATAGTGACTCCCAAATATTCGATTTATTCTCATATAATGGCTATTACTTACTTAGGCTCGCACCATTTAGGTATGATTTAAACTCAAAAATTAAAGTTATTTTTAAGCTCTTGTCTCAGTGTATTTTACTTACTCTCACCTTACCTAATCTTACTTGATCTTGGAAATGAGACATCTGCTTGGCAAGAAATATAGTAGAAATTATATAAATAATAAATGAGAAGATTTTTCTTAGCATCGTTGGTTTGATAATGAACCCTGGATGAGAAAAATCTCTGCTTTGGTGTATAATTTATTATTACCGACAAAAATAAAATTCTATTAAATAAATGTACAATAATTGGCAATATACAATTGATACACCAATGTCGGGTACACACAAACTCTAATTAATTATTAAAATTGATGTACAATATATAATCGTGGTAATATTACATCTAAAACCGAAAGTTTATATTTATGATAAGATTAACGGTTATTCGAATTTAATAAAGGTTAAAAACCTCAAACGAAATTTACAATTTGTTAAACGATCTCGTCAGCATCGGTGTTATCTAAGAATCTGTTGTGTTTCTTAAATATAGATTCGGTTGCTTAATAACTAGTAGGTAGACGATCTCTTAAAACATTCTTACACAATTCGTATTATATTTATACGGGTATCTAACGAATATCAGTATAGTACTGTAATATCCACTCTTTGAAATGAAACTTAATTATGTCTTAACAACTTTCTATTATTTTCACGAGCTGGTAATTATAAAGCATTTATTGTCATCTCTACAACTATAGTTTGTTTTTAAACTAGTACCTATTTTGAGAAACTTCAATTATACCCCTAAAACTCACTACTTACTACTAATTCCTTAGAGCTCTAAGCGTTCATACGAAAAAGTTAAAATCAAAGTTGATGTCACAAGAAAAATGTTGAGAATCTTGCGCACGAAAAGGTAGGTACTTAAAGAACAATCAATGACGAAAAAGTCTTAGAGTTTATAGAGTTATTACTTAATGTTACTGTTATTAATTATAACTTCTGCAACATATCTTACTTGGAAAATTATTAACAAATAGAAGTATCGTCGCAAAATGTATGCCACTAATTTTTGTAACATCTACTAAGACAAAATCTCTACCCTCTTCGGCATACATAAGTTAATCGTATGCATCCAAGTATTCGGCATCCAAAAATTGATAGTTTTAATTTCGTGAAATTGTAAGATTTTCAAGTTTCACTATGCCGTCGATTATCCAGCGCTTGGTTCTTGGGAAAGTTTCTGACTGATTTTACAAAAATCGATAGTACTCACCTATTTTGAATATTATCCGTCGAAAAATTTGCGGGTTATTCAGAATTTCCAGAGAAAAGTCCAAAAATAGTTATTTGCATGCTTAGGCCGCGAAATACCTTTTTAACGTACCGAAAGAACAGTTATCGTCGAGGCTGCTTGCGGCCGAGGCAAGATAATCTTGAGGTCGTTAAAAAGTTTCGCGGCCATGGCATACACACTATTTTTCGCGCAATCATTAAAATTATTAAACTAGATAATTGTAAATAAATATATTACTGCTTTAAAATCAACAACAGTTCAATTAATTTAACAATGTCACATGTGCTATGGATGTGATATGTTTCAAAATATACATAATATTTTGACAGTTCGTGCTTCAGCTTCTAGAGTGAATATAAGTAATAATACAAACTGTATAACTGTACAATTAATGTTAATATTCATCCTAAATAATATAAGTACTTATGTATTTGTTGGTATTCAATAAAAAATCATCGTTGGCTTTGTAGTACTTTAGAAATGTCAAATGTCAAGATTTTTTTCAACATTCCAACCATCATTTTTGGCCCGATATTGTATACAAAAAAGTTTCAATGCGTCGCGCTGTATCGGAAACTATTTAAAATAGTACATTGTTTACAAAGTAGGAAAATCCTAACATTCCTGGACGACTGTGATGTCGAGGCGCAAGCCGAGACTTAGCAACACAGAGTCAAGGAATGTGGCTTTTCGTACGAGGTAAACTATTTTTCCGCAAATCGTTTAATATTCGAAACATTAATTAATTTTAAAAAAATAGCGAATAATTTTATTCACAAATAAATGGTGCTTTGAAATTCGGTCTAAAATTACTTGGGTTACTATGGAAACGTATTGAGGTTGAATTGTCAAATATTTCCTTACAGCAAGGAAGTGAATAGGAAATGTTGACTTTTTCTTTAAGAAATTTTGTCTGTAATGTCGGAATTTCCAAGCGATTTGCAAAAGAGATATTTTTTCGGCTACCGCCCGGAAAGTACCCACTTCCTGGACGCTTTTTCTATAAGAAAGTAGCACTTTTCCAGCCTAGTCCGGAAAATACATATTTTCTTATTCTACTTGTTTTTCACATGAAACTATCCGAAGTAACGAAGCCTACCTGTGTCATGAGCTACCGGTGTATTATATTTATCAGTGTCATTTGGACACTAAAAATTAGATCCATTATGACACGTCTGAATATGGAAGCCATTTTGAATTTTGAATATACCGCCAAAGACCGTAAAATTACAAAAATCTTCTTGTTCGAGTGTTAAAAAAGATCTCAACCTTTTCAAAGTGGTCCAAGCATATTTTATACAAAAAATAGAAGGAATATGAAAAGTAATGTTAGCGTATATATTTAGATTTCTCCAAAGCTTCTGATTGGGTTCCTTAACGAAGACTTCTACATAAGCTTGATCACTTTGAGATACAAGGGCACTTGCATGTGTGGATCGCTAACTTTTTATCGGATAGGTGATTTAAAGCTAGAGTAGGAGAAGCATTCTCAGAAGAACAATTAGTGGAAAGTGGAGTGCCTCAGGGCTCTGATCTGGGACCTTAGCTATTCATAGCATTCACTAGCGATCTTCCCTTTTACGTTTCAAGCAAAATATCTTTCTACGCAGTTGAAATAAAAAAAATTTAATTCCAATAATGAACCAGTTATTCCTTCGAGACAATTTAAAATCTATCTGGTGCTCCCAACGGTTTCTCCCTCTCAATGATTCACAGATTTACAGATTTACTAAAACATGAGGTTCTCTCTGTATATTCTTCTATACCATTTACTACTACTAACTACTAATTTAGACAGGCGGACCTTGGCCAAGAACACTCAGGCCAAGGTTCCGGCACTGAGGCCACTGGCAGGCCCATTGTGCCTATCTATCTGTAGAGTAGGGAGGGTGAGTGTAGGCTCACAGCACTTAGGCCACATGTGACCCATTGTACATCCTCCCGAGGAGTTGTCTTCCTAGGTCATTGTCCATCCTGTCCTTCTCAGGAAGGTGGACAGGTCACTAGGAGACATCTCCTTTATATCGGCAGGTGTAGGCCAAGACTCACCGAACACACACTCTCTTATTGACGATAACTCCGGACACTCGCATAAGACATGCCTGACAGTTTCATCTTCCTGTTCACACATCCTGCATAGAGGTGTGTCCACTAGCCCCATAGTATGGAGGTGTTTCCCTAGTTGACAGTGACCAGTCAGAAATCCTACTGTTAAACGTAGGTTTCTCCTGGTCATCGCCAAATATTTCTTCGGCTCCAGCTTCCCAGGGTCGCCCAAGGTGATCCTGGCAAGACTGCATCCTTTGATTCCATCCCATCTCTTAAGGGATTGAGTATGGGTGTAGCGTTTGGCTAGTTCCGCAATTGTCGAAGTTGTTAGGCCGTAGGTGTCACTGGGTCCTAGAATTTTTAGTCCAGCGGCTTCCCTGGCTAAAGAATCAGCAATGCGATTTCCTTTACTCCTGTCGTGCCCTTTAACCCACCTCAGGATAATATTGTTATCTGCCGAGGCGTCAGCTAAATCTTGGTGGCACTCTAGTACTAGCCTCGATATAACACGTTGTCTGTTTAAGGCTAATAGGGCTTGTCTACTATCAGTGCAGATTATTATGTTTTTGCCAGAAATTCCTCTTCTGGTTAGTTCTTTTGTGGCAATTGAGATACCAGCCAGTTCTGTTTGAACTACGCTGGTATTGTTTTCCATTCCCCACTTCATCTTTAGGCTTAGTGCTCTTGAGTAAACTCCACATCCTGAGCCTTCTTTCATTTTTGAACCATCTGTATATATGCGTATTGCATTTGCAGCACCTGGCTCTGTGTTCTGTTTTATTTGAATTTTGTAGGGTTTGTTAAACAAAAACCTGGGTTCAATTGCATCATTGGTTGCCTGCAGCAGAGGTAGCGCAGTGAGCGCTTCCTGCCACAGGCTCAACCTCAATTGGCCCACTCCTACTTCGGGGTTTACACCAGCCGTGCGCAATCGTACCATGGCCATTAACGCAACCTCCTTGACGTACAGGTCCAGAGGGGTCAGACCAGTAATTAGTTCCATTGCTGCGGTTGGTGTTGTTCTCATGGCTCCTGTGATGTTTAAGCAAGCCATTCGCTGTATTTGATATAATTTTTGGATGGCCGTTGCTTGTAGAACCTTCGGTCCCCATGCAATTGCTCCATAGGTTATCATGGGTCTTATTATTGCAGTGTAGATCCAGGTAACCACACGGGGTGACAAACCCCATGTGCGTCCCACTGTCCTCCGACACTGCTCATAAGCCACATATGCTCTTTTTGCTCTGTTGTGTAGATGAGAGTTCCATGTTAGTTTCCTGTCGAGGGTAATACCAAGGTATTTCACCTCTTCCGAAAAGTTTAGTTTGCTTTTGAAGATTTCAGGAGGTTTCAAACCCGATAAACTTCTTTTCCTGGTGAAAAGGACCATCTCAGTCTTTCTGGGATTGATCGACAGTGAGTGTTCCTTGCACCATTTTTCAATTAATTTAAGCCCATCCTGCGCTCTATCGCACAGTGTGTTCACAAATTTGCCGGTCTGCAAGATAACTATGTCATCTGCGTAAGCAATTGTGTAGAATCCATTGTTGTTGAGGTGATTAATCAGGGTGTCTAGAACCATGTTCCACAGAAGGGGTGATAAGACTCCTCCTTGTGGACATCCCCTCATGACCAGTCCACTTACTGTGATGTCCTCTACATTAATACTTATTGCTCTACTAGAGAGCATCTTGAGTATCCATTCTCCTACTACCAGAGGTACATGCCTGGAGTTGAGTTGCTGGGTAATTGTTGGAAAGGTTGTTTTATCAAACGCTCCCTCGATGTCTATGAATATACCCAGGGTGGATTCTTTGTTGTCCAATGATCTTTCGATTCTGCCAACCACTTGGTGAAGGGCCGAATCGGTGGACCTTCCCGGAGTATATGCATGCTGATTTGGATGAAGTGGGTTGTGAACTAGCACTTCGTCTCTTATATACCGCTCGCATAACCTCTCCATTGTTTTCAAAAAGAACGATGTGAGACTAATTGGTCGGAATGCTTTTGGTAAGGTGTAGTCCATCCTGCCTGGTTTGGGTATAAATACCACTCGTACTTCTCTCCACTTACTGGGAATATACCTCAGAGCTAGAGAGGCTCTGAAAATTCCAACCAGGTGCGGCATAAGAATATCCATTCCCCATTGAAGTAGGGCTGGTCTTATTCCGTCAGGTCCTGGTGACTTGAAGGGAGAAAAGCCCGATATGGCCCACCTTATCTTGTCCTCATCAATTACTGCACTAGCAGATTGCCAGTCGTATTGTGAGGGTGTTGTTGGTACTTCCGTCCAGATTGACATTCCAGGAAAGACAGAATCTGGGAAGTGAGTTTCCATAAGAATCTCAGCGCTCTCTTGGAGGTTGGCGGCCTTGTCGCCGTTTACCCTTGTCAGGATGCCGATACTCTTATGGTGGTCGTTTGAGAGTGCCTTCTGTAGCCTAGAAATTTGTGGGAAGTCTTCGACTGCCTCACAATAGCCTCTCCAGGCTTCTCTTTGCTTTTGTCTGCAGACTTTTTTGAACTCTTTGAGGTTGGCTTTATATTATAGTGAAATAAAAATCATTAAAGCAAAACTTTAAAAATAAACATCATTTTCAACCAAAAATATATTACAAAATTTCAAAATCAACAAGAAAAATTCAACAGAAAAAGAATTCATAAATGAAAGGACATACATTTAAAACTGTGCAAGACATACATCTTATTAAATAACAATTATTATAGTCTTAATAATATCACGACCAGTTATAAAAGAATATAAATAATTCTCCAAATTAAAAGTAGACAACATTTAGTTTCAAATAATATGAACCAATATGTTATAGAAACATATAATTCAATATTATTAAAAAAAGGTCGAATTGTTTATAACCAAATGTTGTGAGTATGAAAACGAAATAAAATATTGTAATCATTGAAATTTAAAATAAAGAAAAAGTTTAGATCGGGTAACAACAATTATTTTCTTGGAGCAAAGACATAAAAAGTGCGCGAGTGAATAATTAGATAAGTGATCCGAAATGCCCCAAAAACGAACGGAAACCATAGTGTGACTAATTAGATTAGATAGGTTATTAATAGTTTCTAGCATTAAGTTAAAATAAGCAAAATATATCAAATTGGAAATATAATTATTCTGACAGTTCTAAAAATTATGACATTTAGAGATATAAACGCCAAATCTTTGGAATACGATTGATCAGAATAAAATAATTTGTCAGTTAGTACATCATAATCCTTCGAAGCGTTAACATCATAAAATTTTTCTTAATTATCTAATGAACAGAACCTCAAAACATTACAATAACCAGTGAAAAGTTCCAAACGAGGATAAACAAGATTTTTGACGTTCGATAAAATCTAAAACAAAGGTTAAAAGTTAAAATGTTGAAAAACAATTTGAAATTTTGAATACTTACTAAACAGTAATTGTATTCCATCACCGTTCCAATTTATCGAGGGTTGGCGAACAAAAAAATTATTTTTTTTTGAGAAATATCTACAATTTAGAAATGTGAAATGGTTTACTTTTTCATTTCTTCCATATTCACTTGGAAGAAGCCCAATTCCGTAGGAGGAATAACGTATTCAAAGTTTCCTATAACGTCAAGAAAACAAGGTAACACTCCATTATATTCTATAAATTGATTCAACAGACTCCATAAAATTGCACGTGAGTACAATAACAGATTTTATACTGTCAGAATCTAACACGACATAACCCAATTGAACTGTTTTGAAATTAAACAAGAACATAATTTTAGGTTAATTTACATTGTTTAGAATATGCACTTACCCTTATAAAATAGAATAATTTCATCTTCATCCCTCTCTAGCATAGTTTTGTTCCTTTACTATGGGTAGGTAATACATAATTGTTACATTTTATTGTATATGTGTTGCACATGCTTTAAATTCACATTTTGACATTTTTACATTATTATTAAAATAATTCAATTGAAACAAACAATTTCTTTCTATTATAATATAACTACGTTTAAACTCAAACATACAGAAGCTGATATGTGAGAAGGCCGTAGAAAGTGGCCCGAACTCGCATGATCCCTGAGTGTAGACAACAAATTGTAATCATAACAATATATTCCCCAGTCCTCTTTGAGTTTTGTTCGTTTTGCCTTGTTAAAGGTCGTTCTCACTGTCTTTCTGAGGTGTTCCAGTTCAGGGCACCACCAGGTATTGGTCGTGCCACCTGTCTGAACCATCCTCATCGGACAGGATTCCTTATAGGCAATGTCTATTTTGTTTTGGATAGATACTGTGTACCTTTCCAGTTCCTCATTATTGCTAGGAGTCAGGACCTCTGTTTCCCGCAGAGCACCTTTTAAGAGTCGATTGTAGAGAGCTACATCCGTCCTCTTCGGGTCACGGGATTTTACAGTGGTCCTGAGATCCTGGCTTACCGTATAGGTCAGCCAGCGGTGATCTGACATAGAAATGTGATCCGACACTTGCCAGTCCTGAATTTTGTTTGATATTTTGGCTGTCACCAGCGTAATATCTATTAATGTTTGGCTACGGGCGTTAATAAATGTCGGCTCCGTGCCTCTGTTTAAAATTGTTAAATCTTTCTTAATTATATATTCATAAAGAGACTTACCTCGGGCGTTGATATCCTTGCTACCCCAGCTCAAGTGGTGTGAGTTTGAGTCGCAACCCAATATCAGCTCCACTCTCTGGTTGAGGCAGTGATCCACTAGTACCTCCATCTCTTTAGTCGGTGGTAATGTGGCTGCATCTGAAGGTAAGTACACCGATGCGAGTACCAACGCCGTATATTTGCCTTTTCCATCTGGACATTCCACTTTAACCGCAGTAAGGTCTGAGGTGCAGAATTGTGCCATCGGAGAGGCTCTGTATTTCCTTGGGACGTAAACAGCTGTCCTAGGTTGCTGATTGCTTGGTAGGCTAAAAATTTGACCCGTTAGGCTACTGAAACCAGTAATTTTGGTCTTTATTATCCAGGGCTCCTGGATCAAAGCTATTGCATCCTCCAATACATCAAGGTGGCGACATAGTGTTGCCTTTGCAGCCTTTTTGTGTTGGAGGTTGCATTGTATAATATTTACCTTTTTTCCAACGTCCTTGCCCATGAGTAGGTTGCATGGCATTGGATTTTCTTTAGAGGTCCATCTGCTCCTCCGCTAGGGGAGAGACGACCTCGCTGTGTTCGGGTGCCTCCTCCGTCAGGTCATCGACTACTTCGACGTCCTTTTCGGGACCCATGGTGGCCTTGGGGTCAATATCCACTTTGGGTGGCTCGACTACCAAGGACCTCGGGTCTTCAGAGGTACCCCCTGCTTCCTTCCTCGTTACCCTGATAGTCAATGAGGTGAACGCATAGCTCATCCTCATCGACTTCTTCTTGAGGACAGCCATATCCTCGTCTCCGATTCCGAAAACGAAGAGGTGTCCTTCTGGGTTCACCTTCACCTCATGATGGACCACATGATGCCACCGCCAGGTCAGGGTTCTGCGCCCTAAGCCGACCAAGCACCCTCTCTTTTTCACCGGATGTCGTCTTGTGGACGTCCTCCGGGATCCAGAGCGAGGCCTTGGTCAGCCTGGGGAGCCTATCCACACCAACGACCGCCAGTGATGCCTCCTCCCATGGCTTGAGGTTTTTTGTGGCTTTTTTCAGCCACTCTAGCGTCCCGTCGTCATCGCAGACCACTCTGATGATTTCACCGGAGTATGTCCACGATTTAAACGTGGGCGCTTTGCTATTGCTGCTGGAGGCGGAGAAGATGATCTTGTCCAGTTCCTCTAGCAGTTGGTTTTTGATGATTCTTTCCCGCTCTGTGGTAACCTTACCGTACGGGTTAGTCTCATCTATGATAGCAACCTTGAGGTGTCTCAAGGCGGCATCCGCAAAGGTTTTGGAAGGCGCGGCGACATTTCTGTCGACGCGCGGCTTCTTCAACCTTCTTGGAGTCCCCTCCGTGGAGGTGCTTAAGTGAGGGCGCTTTCCTGCAGGGGCTGCCGGTTCCTTGCCTTTATTCAAAGCGGAGCTCTTGGTGCCCGCCGCAGGAAGTGCCTTTGCTGTTGGAGGTGGAGTGGTGGAAGAGGGGGGTGCACTTGTAGCTGCTGCCACTTGTGTCTGCTCCAAGATCGTACCTTCGAATTTGCCATACCATAAGCAATAGATGGATTTGGGTGTCAAATCTCTTCAGTAGTTCGTCTACTAGGATAGCATATGGAAGTGGTGATAAAGCCCCTTCTTGCGGGCAACCCCTGACTGCTCTGGCGATGACGGAGGTATCGCCAATGGATGATATGATTACTCTTTTTTCCAAACTGGTGTTTATCCACCGACGCAGGAGTGATACCCTTTTTTTCTAGAGCTTTGGTTATTGACAATGACAATGCAGATGAATTATTAAAAGCACCCTTGATGTCTAAAAAATTGAAATGGCTAGGTTAGGTTTTCATCCTCTAGGAATTTTATTAACTACTAAACTACTACTAATTTAGTCAGGCGAACGTTGGACAAGACAAACTCAAGCCAAGGTTGCGGCATTGAGACCACTGGCGGGCCCATTGTGCCATTCCTGCTACTTATGCATCCATTAAGCCGAGTCCCTCGATGAAGGACTCAATCCACTTCAGTGGATGCCTGCTTATGTCCCAGAGACCATAACTGGAACTCCGAAGATTCTCCTGCGTAGCACAGTCCAATATGGACATACGAGGAGAACATGGTCTGACGTTCCGTCAGCCATGCCGCAACCCCTGCATAGGGGACTTTCCTCTAAACCTAGGTTACAGAGGTGTTTCTTCAGACAGCAGTGCCCTATTAGGTGTCCTGCTATCTTCACGGCGTTCACGACAACCTTAAATATGATGCAATTTGAGAAGGTATATTTCCAAAGTATTTATACCCTGTGGTTGGATACTGCAGCTTCCTTTTTTATACGCAATAAATAACCGTGCACGGGCAGTATGATCGGGTCTAAGGGCGCTATACTTCTTGAAACTTGAAATATTAATTTTTTATGAAAATCCTTCCACACAAATCACGAACTGTCAGTCTACATGTGTCATATTTGTACCCGGGACAGTTACAACAAGGTGGGTTTCAAATTCCTTAACATCTTCAATTTTAATTTTACATAACTCATTTACTAACTAGTCGACATGCCCCAGCGATGCCCATAATGAGTATCACCTGAAACAAGCAAATAAGTTGTTATTTTAAACAAGATTTGAAAAAATCACAATTAAGTACCTTCAATAATAAAAACTCCTCATCTGGTGCCGTAGCAAGGAATTTTACAACCTCATTTTTGGAGAATGCCTCTGATTTCTTAGCTTTGTATTTCACAGATTTCTTTTTTAAATATGCAATAGGCAAGTATCACATCTTCACTAATTGCTTTAACTTTCTTTGATTAACACCAGTCCATGATGAGCAATAAATTAAGGGTAGCTGCTTTAGCAATGTCCAGAACTTCCTTCGGAATTTCCTCATCACTGCTGCTTCTGACTTTGTCGATAACGACTTACGAGGCAACTACAAGGTATATTAAAACAGTGCTCTTGGAGTTTTTAATATTGGTGACCTAAAACAAAGAAATATCTTACAATACATTTACGGTAGGTGTCTTTAGCGCATTTGCAAGATTTATCAAACTCGCCTTCGGCTCGTTTTGTCAAACATCACGTATAGTTGTGAGTAAAGTTAGTTTGCACCGTTACACAATTTGTCGGCGAGACAAATAAATCTGTAACCAGAACCGGTTTCAGACAAATGTTTCATTATTGCAGGATCTCAACGCAGTAGCGATTTATGAACTCTCTCTTTGACCCACTATTTTCTTGTTTCAGTTGACTGTATATTATTTTGTACCATTTTTTGCGTATAGATAGCGACTATAACATACCAATTTTCTTTCTGTCTATTGTCTCAAATCTCTACTAGAGTTCATACATTTTGGTGTGCGTCATTGATTGTTAATGTCCTTCTAACACATTACGTTGGAAGAAATGGAAAATAGGCAGGTCTGTGATTAATCCTAATCAAAATATCACAATAATGAACTGTTTAAACGTATTACAAACGTTAACCCTAATCTTTAGCAGAAAAATTTGATTGGTTGATGTTTAGTTTACGTGCAACCGCGACCTATCAATCGGGCGAATTTATATCGTTCAAAATAGGATGTAGACGTTCCCTTCGCAGCGGCAATGTGTCTTACGTCTTTTTCTAATGTCCCACTGACAGTTCTCGTCAGGTCTGTACTTTGTTGTTTACGATCAATTATTATTTATGAAAAGTGAATATTGATCTCATTGTTAGCATTTTATTTATTTAAATGATACAAAAATATGCCTAGATACACGAGCAGCATCTTATTTTGAAAGTTATCAAATATTTTCAATTAAAAAAAGAAGCTGGTAAACCATTGATACCTTTAAGTTCAGTGCACCAAGTAAGTATTTTTTATATAACAATAAGTGAAATTAATATAAATCAAGTTAATCCTATTTCATTAGGATTGTTTAAATATTTTATTTTTATATATTGTGTTTCAGCGCGTTTCAGATGCATTGGGAATATCCTTGCCGACTGTAGCAAATTTGGCAAAAAATGGCATTCACAGTGATTCAGAGTATACCACTAAAATGAGTAAGTCTGTCAAAATGTCGAAGGGTCCCACAACCGAGAGAAACACGAGCATGCCATTAGGACGCGTATATACAGAGGTAAGGCTCAACAGTGTTAATGTAAGCGTGCTGTTTTATAGATTAGATAGACTGGCTCTTCAGCATGGTCATCGTATTTTAAGGCTACCTCCCTACCATTACCAGTTTAATCCAATAGAAATGGTTTGGTGCGAAAATTGAACTTTCATGATCCTCTTCTTTTTAATTTTTTATTATTGGTTGGTTTCTTGACTATTTACTATGTTTGTTTACTACTGAACGTGTAACTGAAGATATAATACTCTAGTTAGTGTTTGGAAAGAAGCTATTCAACGGCAGAGCAAGTGGTCGTAGCTTCAAAAAGCTATAGAATAATATCTATTTTGTTAAATTTTCTTAGGCAACCAAGAAACTGTAGTATGTGCATTTTTGGACATAGAAGGAGCTTTTGGCAACACTCCTGAGACTCTCCTCAGAAACTAAGAAGAAGTAAGGGGGCCCAATAGAACTTTTAGGTCTCAGTGAATGTCAAAATACATACATACATAAACTTTCAATACACCACCTGTACATATTTTAATGAACATTGAGTACATGAGGTTAGTAAATACATCAATAAGACAGTGGCCATATTTAAACAAATAAAACAATGAAATTTACTAACAATAAGAATTATAAGTGAAGAATACCTTTTTCCATAAAACTTAAGAATAAAATACGGTCCCATACGGTGCAGACTTAATTGAACGTGAAAGTTATTTTAATATGTAAATTGAATATACAATTTGTTTTATTTTGCAGTGTTTTCATATCCCAAGTATTATTAATTTCATAGCATTTTCGAATTTGGCTGAATACGATCCTGATCATTTTATTTATCAAATTTAAGGTTAGCTATATGTAAAAAAAGCAAATAAAATAAGCGACATGCCCAAAACCCCGATATACGTCACAAACGATGACGCACACCAAAAAGGCTATTATATGAACTCTATCCACTTTCAGAAATTTCAAAACCTTATATTCACTGAGACACGGAATCAAGCAGAATAAATAAATGAACTTTGATATTGTTTATGTTGGCATAGAATACGTCTGTTTATTCTTCTAGTACCTATATTCATTGTTCGGAGACTAAAACAATATCTTCTTCGAATGGTCGCCAAAAAACTATAATTCTAATTATTACTAACAAAATCCTTTAAGTCAATAAAACAAAATCTCAATCACAGCAACATCTAAGAACATATAATATCTCGTAAATAACAGAAATTAACTAAACCCACCCTCGGACGTTAACACTCCGTGTGGACTAACAGTTCGAGAACATTTTTCATAGACCAATCGGAAGCTACATTGCACCAATGAGAATCAATTGTTCGCTTGTAGATAAGTCAAGACTAGAAATGATTTATGGCTTTTTTATCTTTTCGGCTTCCTGATTATCCACGCTTTTGGGATGGTTTTGGATTGTTTATGATACATAAATACCAAAAATATTAATACTACACTCAAAACGCTAACTTAAAATTACATTTTCTGTTTAACGAAAAACTATTAAAGTATTATAAGCGGTTTCGTGGTAATGGCACTAAAAAACGATATGTATATTTTATAAATTACGAAATGTGATTCATGGCCAAGATTGGCCTACGATCCTGTATATAGCGAGGACGTAAAACTATTCTTCAGAACTTCACCACCAATAACATAATTGCTAATATTCATTAATAAATATCTCGGCAATTGTAAAATGCAATCTAAAATACCTCAATAAATAAATGAAAGGCGACATACAACAGAGCCGAGGATTTAAAATGAAGTTGATAATAACCTTCAACGTAGATTGTAGACATAAAATTCATTTCACGTTCTTAATGGTCAAATATTTTAGTTCGAACATAGTAGTGAAGGTATGAGGAGCTAGTAGTTCGTTGCTGTTAGATAATTTGCGTGTAGGTAACTGCCGACTGTTTAGTGCTTGACTATTGAATTGTGTTGTTTATGTTTATTAAGTGATGGATAACTTTTCTTCAAAGGATTTTTAAGGTAAGTACAAGCTAATATAGTCATTAAAGATATTTATTAAAATGTTGAATACTACGAATGTGGGAATCGATTAACATAAATATTTAATAAAGGAAGAGATTTGAATGGTCTTTATTTATAGCATGTCGGTTCGAAAACATGATATAAGTACCAGAAAATGGTTTAATTACCCCATTTCAATCATTTGACCCGATGTTATAAATAAAACAGTTTAAATGTGACACAATACTGTAAATTATTCAAGATCATATTTTATTTTTTCTTTAAGCAAAAATCCTTTATTTTCTTGCTAATATTTTTTTTATTTTTTATTAATAAAATAAGTGACATCAAATGATGTTTGTTTGTCAAATGTCGGAGCTGTAACTATAAGTGGAGGTGGGATTATTCAGCTCCCTAAAGTATCAAATACTAAACATTTCTAAAATTAGTATTATTATGAAAAAAAACGAGTTTTCCAGTCCTTACGATTTTGTTTGTTCAAAACATACAGTTTCTGTAATCACAAATCTGGCCAAAATATTCGAGAAGTCACCGCATGAGAGATTATACTAATACTAAAAAATTTGGCAATCAATTTGGCTTTAGAGAGGGAAAATGTACAGAATAGATGCTATTTACACACTAATGTCAGAGACATATCGCTCCCTAGATGAAAAAAGTAGTTATTGTATTGGTGTTTTCTTAGATTTAGCTAAAGCGTTTGACACTGTTAATTATCAACAATCATGAACAATATGGGTTCTAGAGGTATTCCTTTAAAACGTATCCAGTCATATTTAAGCAAAAGACCACATTTATGTTAAAATTGGATACTAACTATATTAGTGAATCACAATATGTTGATATGGAGTTCCTCAAGGAACAGCGAGAGGAACAGTTCTTGGACCGATATTTTTTACTATATACATAAATAGCTAATTTTTTATCATATACGTTGGAGAAATAATTAATAATGCGGATGGTAAATGTTATTTTTTATACGGACACTTCCTGGCAAAAATTAAAAGAAATTGCAGAAAGTGACCAGATATTTAATTGGTTGAATTATAATACTGTTTTCTTGCCATTTACTTACTACTAATTGTTTGGGACTACTAGCATTTGACCAATTAAACGTAAACAATGGCCAAACTGTCAGCTTATCCTCGGGTAAACCACATTAACGAAGTCACTGAAATATTGAGGATTCTTACCTAAAAAGATATCTTGATATAAAACAATTAAAAATGCAATGATTGAGTCAAGAATTTAATACGGTCTTCTTGGATAGGGTGGAGTTCTTAATTGTCATTTGAGAAAGCTGGAAATATATGACAATGTCTTTGGTTTCACAATATCCTGGAACCTATTACAGAAAAATATTTGGAAGTGAATTATACAGCCTTCCTGAATTTATGCGACAAAATTCAGGAGGTGCCCGTTTAAAATTATGATAGGTCTTCCCTATGACAAATTCTCATTATCACCCCCTTCCAAGATATCGCCCCTAAAAGGTGCTGAGTAAAATTGAGTTTTCATTTTTTTTTCTCAAATTTCAAGTAAATAATATGGAAACTTGAAATTTTTGCACTTATTATCCCACCTCTACTTTATTTAATATTGAATATTTTTGAGATTGAGTTTTGTGAAATAAAAGTACTATTCAAAATCTCTACTTTTTTACCCTTAAAGTTTTTATTTCTTTCTAAATAAACAGTGAATATGGAAAATGTAAGAATGAAATACGATTCCTAAAATCCGCTTTACAGCTCACAATAAATTCTTGCAGCCTGCAATATTCTTGATCGAAAGCATGCGCAGTAGATAATAATTCGGAAAGTCTCTTGCCATTGTAAGCTCTTGTACAAAATCGATCTGATTCAATTTGTATTGCAGCTTGCATGCCATTCTAGAGGAAAACTTGGTAATTTTTTTGTTGCCAACAAAACAAAAGTTGACTTTGTACTTTGAAACGCAACATAAATAGGTATATTATATCAATAATTATTTTAATATAAAGTTAGTTTATCAACTTTATTAATTTCAAATGACAAACTCGAGGACAAACTAATCTAACCTCACGAATAAACTTCAATTTTTTTGTTGATATCCACATTGAAAATTGCATATTGCAATAATTGTGAAGTGTACGTTGTCAATAGTTGCAAGCAAGACCTTCCAAGGTCAAAGTGTTCCCGCAATACAAGAAGAATTGCAAACTGTGAGTTTATTGCAAATTATGAATCTTGCATGCTGTTTGACATCATGCAATTCTCTTTCATTACAACATTGCTGCCAACCTAACCAATAGTAGAAAGAAAAAAGTGCAAAAAACTGAAAAAATAAAATATTGAAATATAATATTTATAATGTTTATTATTATTTAAAATGAATATAGCGAAAGTGAGAAAAGCTCAGAGAAAAAAAAATAAGTGAATCACTGTCGATTATCAAATCACAAATGACAAAACATCAGTCAACACAATCAGCTGATAGATATCAATTCTATGAGTTTCTTAAGATATAGGATACAGCATTAGAAAGTAGGACAGGTCTTTTAAAATCCACTAGAATGATAAAAATAGTTATTTTTTTTACAGGCATAAAAGCACCAAGCATGAAACCAGCCAAGGCATTAAATCTGCTTTTCTGCCGTGTGAAACATATAATTTTTTCTTCAAATTTGTTCCAATTCCACGCAAAATCGACTTTTTCATATTTAAATGGCGTTTCATTATCAATATCCAAATAACTAAATTATTTTAATGACACTTGGCAGGCTTAGAAGTTGTACTTTTAATGCCTAGGCAGAAAAAGTCCACTTTTACTGCCTAGGCATTAAAAGTACAACTTCTAAGCCTGCCAAGTGTCATTAAAAGGCCGCTTTTAATGTCATTTGGAGAAAAATGCTATTTTTTTTTAAATTCAGCGTGAAAATTTATGACAAGGGGGCGTCCAATAATTGGGACATTTTTGAGGATTTTTCATGTATAAATAAGAAAATCTTTTCACTCTAGACTTTTAGTTTGTATACTCGTAATACGAGGGCAGTATCCGATCTCTGATGTATTTATCCAAATACATGCAATATATTTGTTTCAACCAAGTATTTAGTAGGTCAATAATTATGATAAAGAGATAAAGTCGAGGATAAAGTCGAATATAAATAGTTGATATTGATGGTAACGCGGAGAGTTCCTATTAGTCAACAATATGTTAGCTTGAAGAAATTTTCGCAGTGTGTGAAGTATCGACTGAGTTGAAGTAGTTTAATATATAGTGTTGTTAAGTGTTCAGGCTTAGCCTAATTACCAATGTAGTTTATTCACAAACATTCATTTTCAATAATACAGTAATGCAATACAATTCAATACAATAATAAACTAAGAATACCATGTGAATAAAGAAATCTTGATAAGTGATTGAACACTTGTTTCAAGTACAAAGAAGACATTTAAAGTAAAATAGATACAATAATATAATAATAATTTGATTACAAGTAAGATCAAAGAATGGACAGAACAATGAACATGTAGGATTATCTTAAAGCTGAGTATATAAGTATTTACGGTAGGGAGGGGGGAAAGGAAATTTATTCTTTTTCAAGAAGGGTATTGAAAAAGTTACGTGGATTTGAGATGACGTAACATTTCAATTTTTTTAAAGACATGAATGTTGACAATCTCCTTCTGTTCGTTGGGTATAACATTATAGAGTTTTGGGGCAACAAAATCATAAGACTTCTGTCGGTGTCGGCCACTTTGCGCCCGACCGTTTTGCGCTCCTACCTGAAATCGGCCACTTTGCGCTCTGCTACTTTCATAATCTACTTTATTTTCTTCGATCTGCCCATTTGCAATATAATTTTAAATTCCTCCTACCTACAATAATAGTCCGGTAAAGGGTAAGTTAAAAATATTAGTTTTACAAGAAAAGAGAAAGAATTTTTCGATTCGGATTAGGGTAGGGGGTAAGGTAGGGTGGTTTTGGTTGGGTTATTATTGAAAATTATTATAATAATCTGTCAATTACACAATTCAATTTTTCGATTCGGATTAGGGTAGGGGGTAAGGTAGGGTGGTTTAGTTAAAAAAGTGTATGGAAAGCGAGGAGATGTTCTTTTCATAGAGAACGACACGGGGTGTCTTGGAACTACGCTTGGCAACGTCGGTGAAGAGAGCTACATTTAGACGCTCCTATTTTTCTGTAGTAGGTACCATGGGTTTTAAGCAAATTTTCTAAGCTAACCTTTACCGGGCTATTATGTTATAATAAATTTAAAATTATATTGCAAATCGGTAAATCCTAGAAAAAAGGATAATACATTTCTATTATGAAAATCGCAGAGCGCAAACAGGTCGATTTCAGGTAAGAGCGCAAAACGGCCGAGCGCAAAACGGCCGTATTCCTTCTGTCTGTACCTACATAAATTCTTGATAAAAAGTTTTGTTTGTTCCTAAGCCCAATGAAATGAAATCAAATTCAAGTTTTTAAAAAACCTGCTGCATTTTATAGTCAATTTTATGGAAAATAATGAATTTTGGCATATAATTCAAAAATGTAATAATAATCTAGTTACTGACATTTGTATGTACCTATGTATTTATGTATGATGGGCATTAAAGGGGAAAACACATTATAATCACGTCACGTGAGTTCACATGCTTTCACACCAAACGTGAATGTATGTTTATGTAGAAGCAATCACATTAACATCACATCACTTCACTTTGCTTAACCTAAAAATGTACCAAATAAACAATAATAATGGCGATGACAGTTCATTTTCATCTTCCGCGTTTGAAGAAGACTTGGAAAATGCATGTGCTCTACTTATCGTTACGGTAAACGCACTTTTACTATTAAAAATTGTTCCATTTTGACAGCATTCACGTTTTCACGCCTCAAAAAATTGATGTTTTAATAGAAAATTTGAGCGCGACATGTCATGTAATCTCCAACGTGACAATGGTTTGTTCGTTCTTAATGTGTATGAATGAAAAAAGCCGCCTCACAAAATTTATTGCTCATGTGTCTTCACGTGAAATCGCGTGACGTGATAATAATGTGTCCGCCTTTACTGAGACCTAAAAGGTCTATTGTACCCCCTACTTCTACTTAGTTCCTGAGGAACGTCTCAGAGACTAGTAGCTCCTTTAGTCCTTTAGGGGTTATTTGGGCTAGCTTGAAGTCATAAATAATAGATACACTTTTATTTTGATTACTATTTTTAAATGTATGCAGGCCATAAGTATCATTACTTTCTAAATGTGGAACGCCCTGTGTTAGCTAAAAACGCGCGAGCTCCGATAGTGTAGATAGTGGCGCGGTACAATTACGTGCTTACTCGTCATTATTTTATAGATCTTGGTTCAATATAAGGCAATGTCGTCTCTGCGGAAGTGGGTGAATTCGTCTGACAGTTTCTGTTATGTTTGTGGCGAATATATGGTATTGAAGAAACAACATAATATTACGGACTTTGTGAAAAAAGTATACTTCTCGTATTTTGGCTTAGAAGACTTGGAGATTCGGATAAAGTTTGGGCACCTCATACTTTTAAGATCTCATTCCACCGAGTACAATGACGTATTTATATAGATTATTCAAAAAGAAGCCACAAAGCAGATCTGATTCACAGAGGCGGTGACTATGCTTCTATTCACTCCGTACACCTCAAGGAAACCTACAAAAACTTGGAATTAGTTTTTGAAAATTAAAAAATAAAGACCACGGATGGCAAGTGTGCGGTGATTTAAAAATTTTGTGTATGTTGCTTGAACAATAATCTGGGTTTTATCAAATTCCCTTGATTTCTGTGTCTATGGGATGGACGTATTATTATTATTATTATTATTATGCTTTATTTATCTTAGATAATGTTAACAATAAAAAAATACATATTTATGCAATAAAATATAAAATTAAGATAAAAAAAAATATATAAAATATTATAAGAAATGTATATTATTAAAAATAAATAGGAATATATTCACACATACTCATACACCCACATACAAACATACATATATATAATATTGTAACGCGTTTACCTCCTTCTACACGTCACTATGGACACCCTCGAAGCTAAATTTCGGTTCAAGTCTCGGGCGCCAGATTTTTAACGTGGTTTGCTCCACGGCCCCTTGACCCTTAACGTCAAGAGTTCCGGATAGCCTCAGATGGAGGTTACGGCGAATTCCAGGGGTCTGGTTGAATTTACTTTAACCAACCAATCTCAAATTTACAACTCGGATGAATCAAATATCGGTTTAGTTTCAACTAATGATTTACTGACGGAATAAATAAATATCTTTCCTTTGTTATAATATTACTCTGTGGTCTATTGTAGTTATAAATATATAGGGACTGACAAACTAAAGGGGAGAAGAAAGGACGGCCGTAAAAGTCTGAGCCGACCAGATTATCTAACACGGTGGCAAATCTACCAGGCAATCGAACAAGCGTAACTAGGCCACAAGACAAGTTCGATTCACCCTTTGGATTGGAAAGGAAAAACACGGGAATAAAAAAAAACAAATCTATCAGTTTATGAAACAATAAAAGAACGTTTCGAATATCCCTTTGGATTTATAATTTACAACGGTATACTACTATTTCAAGATTAATAAAATAAATTAATTGTAATACGGTTCAAATGATTCTACTTATCGACACACAGAGTAAGAATAAAACTCGGGAATAGAATTGAAATATCACAATAGTATCAACTGAATATAAAAGTCCTGTAAATAAAACACGTAAAATTGTACCCTCAAGGGAGAGCCGGCGAATATTTACTGTCAATTACCTATTTAGCAATGTAAAAAAAACCAATTTTAGAACAAATCAACTTTTATTCAACAAAAAAACGGAAACGAGCTTCAACTCGACAGCAAGTTACATTTAAAATCCCGGATACATAACACAATTTAACTTCTTTATCATTAATAATACTATCATGAAAATAGTTTGCCCCAAAACAAATCACACTAATTAAATAGTGCCGGTTATTTAAAAAAATAAACAAAGTAAAATACAAAAAAAAATCAATCGATCAGGTAAGTAAAATAAATATCGAATTTATTACTAGTTAACGGAGGTACGAAAATTTCGATGAAACGGTGATTCTTAAATAGTATATTACACTCCAAGGGCCGAAAGTTGAATTTTCGGCCCTGCGCGTCATGATGCTCCGAAGCGAATTTCGGCCCTGCGCGTCATGATGCTCCGAGGCGAAGCCGAGGGCATCATGACGCGCAGGGCCGAAATTCGCCGAGGGCATCATGACGCGCAGGACCGAGATTTCAACCAGGGTATGGTAACTCTGAACGAGCGATGGTACGGTCACCTACTGGATCGGAAAAGTTACTAAAATTGCTGATTTAATGAAAACTGTAACGCTGCTGGTAGTTATTCTAGATATTTGCGCATGCCTCACGGCTACGGCTCACATTGTAGTCTTACGCCATTTTACGGTTCATGTATGTCGTGCTTCAAGTTTGTTGTTAAAGTGTGAATTAGTTAATATTATCTTTCAATAATCATTATCGAAAAAGACAATGTCCAAATTTATTGTGAAGGAATGTAATGTATATAGTGAACTCGGTAAGTTTAATTTGAGTAAAATAGAACAAAACATCTCTCATAACATAAAAAGTGACAAATTACTAAAGTAGTTTTTTGTTTATACAGCTTTATACTTCCAATCCAGGAAGAACAGCTTTTAATTTGATGGAACGAAGTGGGAACAAATGCTCGGATTTGAAGAGGTAATTTTTTACACATATATTTATTGAATGTTATTAAACATGATTATATGTTCTAGATTATAAACCAAAGAAGTTAAAGGACATTTGTTTGTATCAATTGTATCCCACAAGAAACAATTCCATCTACAAGCAAATAGTGTGTCTAAGAAGTGTTGAAGAGCATTAAAGCCATTCTGCGAGTGGTTGATAATCGTATGAAAAGTAATATAAATCTCATATTATAGTATAATTATATTTGCAAATAATAAAATTCTTTGCAGATACCAGGATCATTATGGAACCATCTATGGAGACTCCCTCCTTAAGAAGTGCCAATAAAAGTCTACTGGAAAAAGGTCAAACAATTTTCAAAGGTAAATAGTTTCGAGAAACAAAATAAATATTCAAACCTTCACAGTACTATGTGTTTGAGCTAATTAAAAATGTTTATAAATATATTAATGATAGTCATATTGTCCTCAAGATTGACTAGATTAAACGATGAAATAAAACAATTTAGTTTGTTTAATATCATCGTTTAGTATGGATCTTCATCAAGTAAAAGCCTCATCTATTCAATTTACTAGATTCGCATTGTAAACTACACTTTGCTAATAGTATGCAAGTTTTGGTATTTAGTTAGTTTTATTTGTAGCAACCTGTAAAAGTCAATGTTTTTCGCATTTTTTAATGTATATATAGCTGCCTACAGTACCAGTTGATCAATTTGTTCAAGTTTTTTAAAAAATCTCGATACCACTGTTTTCCTTGAAACTTAAAGGAAATTTTCACCTATTGTAGGCTCCTGTATATTTATATTAAATACATTTGTGTGCTTACTAATATCACTTTTCTTATTTGTAGAACTTTTATAAAACAGTTGACTGTGAAATAAAAAGTTGAGCCAAAAGATATAAAAATTTCAGTCTCATTCTATCATTTCTTTGTGTTATATTTAATTATTTCTGCAATCCATAGTGTGAGCTCACTATTTCTATATTTGCATTTTAAACATGCATTTTTATTACTGTTGATGAAAACTATAATCATTATTATCTAATTAAAAAGTTCTCATTACCTTACAGCACATGCTGATTCTTTTCAAAATTATTTACTCAAATTTTATTTATTATTAACTGTATTGTTAAGCTCTTATATTATGTCTTTCTGTTTGTCTTGAAATAAATGAAAAAAAACGATCTGTTTATTGTTATTTTTGGTAATGAATAAAAGTATATAAACTGGTTGATTATTGTTTAATTTTTCCCACTTCAGGCATTGTATGGTCCATATTTTGACATTTCATTTAATCTAACTTGACTATTTGAATGTTATTAATATAATATCAATCAAATGTTGAGTTACTTTAAATGAAATATCAAAAAATGGACCATAAATGCCATATTTCAATAAAAGTAATATTACAGTAATTTTGAATATGCCGCCAAAAACTGTTAAATTACAGGAATCTACTTTTTCGGCAGCTAGCGAGGACCACAACCATTTAAAAGGTGTTAGAGCTTACTTTTCCGACCTGTAAGATGGCACCACCCGTCAAAATAAATTCGCCCTAGTTAGCGCCACGGTCAGATGCCTATCTATAAGTATGTTATCTGTGATTTCAACCTTCGGCCCGTGGAGTGTATACTATTTTTCTTCATAGCCGGTCGGAAGCGAGTGCCGCTGGTCGTAGTTACGAGTATAAATACGCATGAGAAACTCTTTCCTCCCGCTGTTATAGAGGAAACGCGTGTACTTTTCACAGGGAGTAAATGTTGAACTTTCATCCCTGCTATGAGGGACGAAAGTGCGTACTTTCGACCGAGGTATGAAGAAAATATCTTTACCTTGTTTCAAACGGCTTCGGTGTCGGAATTCACTTTCACACGTCAACAAATTTAGTGTCTGTTAATTGATAACTCCGGGAGTCGGATCGGAAAATGAAAAGCGGAATCAAAATTTCTCAATCGAACCAGTGCAAGCTGATAGTTGAGAGTCACGGATTGAGAACCTAGAATTAAGACTCTTCTAGTAGTAGTAGTAGTAGTAGACACTACAAAAAAATTTGTCATATACCGGACGTCTTTCGGAATTAATTAAATTAAATTGAATGGTATATATACCGAACGTCCTTTTCAATTGAAAAATGTTAACTTTGAAAACGACTAGATTTTATGATTGAATATAGATTTGCGTACCTCCGGGCTAATACTAAAAATACTAAAGCTACAATATAACGGTTATAATATAAAAAAAAACATATATGATTCGGTAACTAAAGGGAATTGGAAAGTAAGTAACGAGTTATCTAAAACCAGAAGGTAAAATAAAATAGTAATATGTGTTCAGAAGAAAAAAACATTAAATCGGTGCCAAGAAAAAAATAACTCATTACAATATATATATACATACACATATACATGCCAATAATGCCAATAAATATGACTATAAAATATGAATATGAACCACTAGATTTCTGTAGGATTACTTTTAATGTATATAATCAATAATCTTTTAAATATTTTTACATTTTGACTAACTTTTATGTACTGCGGTAAGTTATTAAATTGTACAACCCCTTTGTGGAATAAATTTTTCACATAAAAATTAATTGAATTTGCTGATCTTGTGTTTTTATCATGTATCTGTGAGATTGGAAGTAGTTTACTATGTAAATATTGGGGTAAGAGATTATTGATAATTTTGAAGATGAAAATCATTGTTTGTACGTACAGAAACTTCTCAATTTTTAACCAATTTAAACAATTAGTCATCAACTCCACACTAGTATACCTGCTGCATCCCAGAATTACTCTCATCGCCTTGTTTTGAATAATTTGTAATCGTTCATAACTAGCTCTAGAACAACCTGTATAAATTAGTGAACAACAGTAATAAAAATGTGGTAGAATTAATGTATTGTAAACCGTAAGCTTAGTATTGTGAAATTCTTCTCAATGTGTGTATATGGGGTGGTATTCACTGAAAGCTAAAAGATCTATTGTACCCCCTTACTTCTACTCAGCTCCTGAGGAAAGTCTCAGACACTAGTAGCTCCTTTAGTCCTATTTCCCGAAAGATTTTTAGGATATCTGCAGTCTTTAACTTAGGTAAACGTCCCTGGTCTATCCAGTAGTCTCCTAGATGCTGTGTAAGAGAATTCTGAATCGCTGTGAAATTTGCAAGTATGTGGATGGAGGTTTCTTCTTCCATGCCAGAGAATCTTCATTCTTCTTCCTCCTCTATTTTAAGTTTTTTTAGGTGCCTATACAGGTAATTTTACTTTGACTTAGGTATGCATTCATTTGATCTACACGGTTTGTAGTCACCAAGTAGAATCTTCGATTGTCCAAGCTCTACTAGATCTTCCCAATGGTCACATCTCTTTTTTTCGACTTTGCCTATTTCTTCCTCCCCCTCTTTGCTAGTTCATCAGCTATTTCATTTCCGTCTATTCCAGCGTGTCCTGGAATCCACAGTAAGGTGACTATCGTCCTGCATTAAACTTTGGTGCCTCCTTATAAACTTTTTCTACCACCGCTTCACATAATGCTGGAATTCATAAGCAATTTGTAAAGTTCAAGAGACGAAGATTGCTTCAAATACTAGGTTTATCGGTGACAAAGTTGAAGGAAGGTAAGTATTTTCGTTCAACAAAATATGCCGCCTGGTTCGTGTCGCTAGCTCGTCTGGCTCTCAGGATATCGCAGTTGGCCACCGTAACTTAATACTGCGCGTTGGTGAGTTTGACATGTAGGGGTGGTTTTTGGAATTTTTCGATAAAGCCACCTTAAAGCAACAAAATATGCCACCAGGCTCGTATCGCTAGCTTCCTCCGTTACCGAGATATTGCATTTGGCCACCCTAAGTTAATATTACGGTAGGTGACCACGCGTTTCTCGGCAACGGCTGGAGCAGCAAAATCAATTATTTAGTAACAAATTAGCAACAAAATAGCAACAAATTATGAGACGGGTCCGGGACGTGCCCTCCAAAATGGCCCCCGTAACTAAATATACGTTTCAAATTTGGAATATTTCTTGAATATGAAATATAACCAGCTGAGAGAACCTATCATCCAAAAGAAACATTTCGAAGAAATTTCCAAATAGGTTTGATTTAAATAGCTGTCGAGCACAAATGAAATGACGCAAATTGTTTGAAATTTGACAGTAGTACATTAATAGATGGCAATTGACAGAAATAGTCTAGGTAGCAAACTATTGCGCGGAAAATTCAATTTCGCAGTGATAGACGGACAAACAGACACACGGATGTACGAAACCTTAAATGTTCTGGTTAAACAGCTATGGTCCGGTATATAATAATAGTTTGCTCCAATCTCATACGCCAATCGTTTTAATCACACGTTTTATTTTTATTTTAGTGACCGCTGTAGCGCCGACTTCATTTTCAAAGTTAGTAAATTACAAGTACCTATAAACGTATTAAAAGTAACTAATGGTATTAAAATTTAACTAATAACATAATATATCTCATTGCAACTTTATTTAATATAACCTACAAAAATTGACGATCTAATTTTATTTGTTTGAATTAAAATATGTGGTACCTACATATATGTTGTGACCCAAACTAGAATTTAAATTTGAGTTCATAGGTTTTAAATCAAAATGTTTCAGAGCGATTTAAGCTTTGTTGGCAGAAAAAAATGCGTTTCCTCATCTTACTGGCTCTCCCGTGCATGTGAAGTGAATCCATCTGATTTCTTAATCTTTAAGGGATACTGGGTAAAAATATCAACTGTTCATAAGTGTATGATATCAATTTTCATTTTTATTTTTTTCATTATGAAATGACCATATTCCAGTGGATTATTATTACTGAAGTGTTGAATATTTATAATTATTCCTTTCGACATCAGTTCCCTGTTGATCTGAAAAACCAGTTCCTTAGGGAATTGCGATTTTATTCTTCAACATTCAAATTCTTACATTCATTCCGTCGCTGTTCAAACTTTTCTGTACCTTTTCTGCAGAAGAATGTATCCTCGAATTTATCTTTGCTCCCAAAGTCTCTGATTTGGTAATCACTTCTTCAGTTGAGCCAAATTTTTCTCCTTAAGCATCTTTCTGCTGTCTGTTAAAAACCAGTAGTAACTGAAGCCCAAGACTTCAAAAGTACAGAGGGTGAGGAAGCTCTTCTTATTATTCCAAATAAAACTGTACATGATATTTAGGTCAAATGAGCAATCATTATAATAATTATTGGTGAAGACAATATGAAATTTAAATACATTTTCGAGAGTGGGTCGTAGCATGCACTATCAACTAAATGGAGCTTATTACCTACTAAAATGATTTAACTATGAACCATTTATTAAATAATTATACTAACTTATTTATACAAATTAACAACACAGTTGCTTATCACGAATGTGGGGAAAAGAAGCTTCACAAGGACGCGATGGCGACAGAATTCGTTGCCTGCAACTTCCCAGTGATGTTATATGTGACTTTTACACCAGGATACTTTTTAGGGTTCCGTACCCAGTGGGTATAAAACGGACCCTATTACTAAGACTTCGCTGTCCATCCGTCTGTTTGTCACCAAGCTGTATCTCATGAACAGTGACAGTTAGACAGTTGAAATATTCACAGATGACGTAAGTCTGTTGCCGCTATAACAACAAATACTAAAACCAGAATGAAATAAATATTTAAAAACGTTATTTTTTTGCTTGTTTTTGTTCGAAATTGATAACTGCAACACGTAGCTGGCGCCGTGACTAAGTTGGTTGAAGCGCCTGTTTAGTGAACAGGAAATCGCAAATCTCCCTAGAGCCTCATGATTTTTTTTTGTTATACATTAAACGAAGCTATGAATACGAATCACAAAAGTAAAATCAATCAGCTGAATAGATTATATTAGCTTCACACTTGTATGTATGTTTTTATAGATGATGGTACGGAACCCTTCGTGCGCGAGTCCGACTCGCAATTGGTAGGTGGGACGCGGAAACAGTGGAAAATAAATCACTATGGAGCACACAGTGTTTGATAATGCAGAGTTTATTATCGTCATTGAGCCAAAAACTGCATTTGGGATATTCCTTATCCATATTTTTGATATCGTTATGAAATGACCGGCCAAGTGCGAGTCGGACTCGCGCACGATGGGTTCCGTAGTCTTATCTATAAAAACATACATACAAGTGTAGCTAATATAATCTATTTAGCTAATTGAGTTGTGATTCATATTCAGAGCTTTGCTTTGTATAAAACCCATGATGCCGCAGGGAGATTCGAAGTCGCGTTCTCCTGTTTACTAGACAGGCGGTTTAACCAACTAAGCCACGTGTTGCTAAGTGTGCAAAAATCAAATATCTCGGCTCAGAATGCTCTTAGGAAATTGAGCCAGGAGTCAAATGAAAGCTGAGGTAATGTGGAAGTCGGGAAAAATATTTCCCTGACGATTGATTTTTTATTTAACCTTCAAATGACCTTGCAAAGTTGTCTAATCCTAAAATTTTTATAAACTTCCGTTTTTTAGCATAGGTATCTAATTAGGCTTCAATTTTTTTTTCTAAACAATGTGTTTTATGTAATTTGGCATGACAATTCCGAATCCGGTCTCAAAAATATTCCATCATGTTTCTAACGCTGGCAAAGTGCTCACAAAGTCGACCCTCTTTTAACACACTTTTTCAGCATTATCGACAGGTATAAATTTTTTCAAAGGTACAAATATATCACAGAAACTAATAATTAGTTATTTTGCATAGTAGCACTGAGAAAAAAACGCATTTCAAACGGTGAGTAACGAAAAGAAACCAGTCGAAAGTACACTCAGTCAATATAGAACGCTTTGTCGAATCCACAGAAATCGAAGAAAACGTAGCAGATGTTGTAGAGACTGTAGATGAAGAATATTCAGAAGACAATGATTTCGATTGTAATTCTTTCAATATCGTCGAATTAAATATTTGTGTGAAATAAGCATTTTTTCGCTAGTCGATAAAAATAATTTTTTTTCTTTTCGTTACTCACCGTTTGAAATGCGTTTTTTTTCAGTGCTACTTCTGATATATTTGTACCTTTGAAAAAATTAAAAAAGTGTGTTAAAAGACGGTTGACTTTGTAAGCACTTTGCCAGCAAAGGAAACATGATAAAACATTTTTTAGACCGGATTCGGAATTGTCATGCCAAAATACATAAAATACATTGTTTAGACAAAAAAATTGAAGCCATATTTGATATGCTAAAACACGAAAGTTTATAAAAATGTTCGGTTTGGCCAATAAAAAAGTAATTGTCACAGTAATATTTTTCCCGAATTCCACATTATCTCAGCTTTCATTTGACTCCTGGCTCAATTTTCTAAGTGCATTTTGAGCCGAGATATTTGATTTTTGCACACTTTTTATAAAAACCATACACTGTGCGGCACCAACTACATGCTGGTGTTATCAATGTCGAACAAAAACGAGCAAGAAAATCACGTTTATTAAGTATTTATTTTATTCTGTCTTTAGTATTTGTTGTTATAGCTGCTACAGAAATACATCATCTGTGGAAATTTCAACTGTCTAACTATCACCCCTTTGAGTACGGAACCCTAAAAACAACAATGTTGTAAAGAAAGTGTGTAGGGCTGCACAGGTACTGTTAATGATTTATATTATTTTTAGTCGTAGAGGGCGGACTTTGATAGAAAGTAAAACCTGTCAAATTTAATTAAAAAAATAATCTGTCACTGTTACTTATGTAATTACTAGAAAACTTTATCACAAATAAAATATTGATAAATACACGGGGTATTTACTCATAAGCTCCAGAAAAGCGAATGAAAGTGCCCGCAAACAGGTACTTCACTGAAACTGACAAGTGTGCACAACCTATTTCGTTGGATAATCCGATACAGAAACCGACAAGAATTTTGGGTACTTATTACCGAGTAAGTGGTGGAGTGGTTACGCTCTCGACTTGCATTCGGAAGGACCGGGGTTCAAATCCCAGGTCCGCCTGACCTGCTATGAGTTTTTTCAGAGGTTTTCTCGTAGCAATAGGCGAAACACACCTCTCAGGTACCTACCACCGTTTCCTCCACTCCCATCCCCTGAACCAAAAACAATCCTTATTCCTTCCAATGTTGGCAGAAGAGGCTCCGGAAAGCCTATAGCGGCCCGCTCCCCTCGAGGGGGAGAATGAAAATCGATCCTTCCTTTGGGTACTTACGTATCAACGCCACCGCAGCAGAAGTTGAGCTCAAGCGCCAATAAAGATCAATTTTGTTGTTAGCAGTTATCCGAGCAGTTATCTTTTGGATTCCTTGTTGTCTTGCTGTTTTCTAATGTTTGACGCCATTTTTAGTGCTACGAAAATATGTACTTGGGATTTGCCTGAAAAACAGAACAAGATACAATTTTATTTTTTCAGGAACTGAATATTTTACGAAGAAAAAAACTAAAATGTACCAGATCGCACGACATGAAACTTTATTTTGGTAAACGTAAGTTTCGAAAATGTAATTTAAGACAGTGTAATCAACAAGAGAAAAGACAACTGGTTTGTGGGAAACAGAATTCCATTTTGTTCAGCTCTGAGATTCATATACTGATGGTGCGAGGAGTTGACGTCGATTAAATTTTGTGAGAAGCAACAATTACATGCGTGAATTATGTATCTTGCATATGGAGAATAAACCAAACCAAACAAGAAGGTAGGTAGACCAGATTTGAGGTCTTATTTATCAGCTCCAGGTGAACAAAATAGAGACTGTTTTGAATCTAAACTCTGTTACACCGAAATCCGATTGACTACTTTGTTTTGAATTTTAAAAGTTTTTCATTTTGAAAAAAGTGTTTGATTTTATGACTTGTAACAAAAAATTTTTGGCGTAGATTGGCGGCACTTGAAAATCTGTAGCTGTGGAGCGTTAATACGTAAGTACCGAATTTTTAAAGGATTCCGAATCTCGCATACTGAATCTAAAATTTGGAATCCACGTCTGATAAGGTTATTCGTTGACTCTGTGAATGGATAACGACATTATAACTATGAAAAAAAAATTTAAGAAAATACCCTTGTTCACCCCCACACCCTTAAGTTTAAAAAACTAAGCAATTAGCGCAGACTTTGTTTCGCTGGATACTTAATATCAAGAGAAGATGACAGCAGAAACTGAAAAAATTTTGAACACACCCTCGCCCCTCCTTGAGTGAATCAGGATAAACCTGAGCATGCGTCGGCTAGCTGAAAAGATTTTATTATAAGGAAGATAAGAAGAAGTGTTAAGAAAAATGAACTACTCTTGTTCATCCCTCTCCTCGAAGAATAAAAAATTCAGCAATAAGCGCATGCTTTATTTTAGGAAAACTCTTGTTTTCGAAGACTCTTTTATTCAATTGCGACATCTGCAAAAAAAACTTTTGCAATGAATGTCACATCGGACATAATTTTTTAAGAATTCGAAGGAACAACATATAGCACCTTTGGAGGAACAGTGACACAATTGCAAAAATTTCCAAAAATAAGTTGATGATGTAAAATTATTCCTAAAGCTGAACTCTATCCTTTACAACAAAGATAGAATTATAGCTCGTCCAATACGCTTTAGATGGCTCTAACAGCTGACACTTACCGTTACAAAACTAGTTATAGTGGCGAATAGATGTCAGTAAAAATAAAATTAAGTCTTCAATAAGAAAACCACCACTGAAGCAAGCGTAAATCCAAATTTCCTATTTCTGTAAGAAAAAAAAGAAGACCTATTCAAGTTAATTATTAACACTAATATTTTTCCAAAATATGATTTCATTATGAATTTGAATTTATTTTCCATTAAGTACAAATTAAACCATAAATTTGTTTTCAATGTCCTTTCTTTTTTTTGTAATTTAGAAAAATGTTGGATAATCAATGACATATTTGCAACTGTTCCGTAAATTAGTGGTTATTTCGCAAAAAAAAACAAAAATATCAATCTTTCGTATACCTAATATACACAATAACAATTTGCATACATTATACATAAAATAAATAAATTAAAAGAAAATAAATTTTATTCTTAAAAAAATATATTTTATTTTATTTTAATGGCTGAAATAATGAAGGATATAATGCTGCACTCAGAATTTTTTATGAATTAATTAAATTTTTGAAGTAGTTTTCCCTGAATATAATACATTCGAAGATTTTGATAAATATCTTAAATGGTTTACTCCAGAAATAAAAAAGTTGTTAAGACAAAAAATTTATTTTCGAAGTCTAAAAAATACATTTAAATATGATTATGATAAATTTTTGGAGTGCCGAAGGAAATTTAAATGTCTTATCGATACTGAAAATAAGAAATTATCTGATCAAATTCAAGAAAACATTAGGGACACACATTAATGAAAATTAAAGTAGTTCTGTAACGTCCGTGTCTCGTAAAAAAAGGTGTATTAAGTATTTTTGATTACCGAATTGAAAAGGATTCTTTATGTAGATTGCTAGAAATTGAAGATTTAGGTGTAACATAATAATAAAGCTTATTACAGTTTCCTGTAATATTATCGTATTTATCAACAGTATTTATCAACAGATGTCGAAGAATAATTATTTATATTCACACTTCATACATTTTTCTTTCAAAAACAGTGACCGTTCAACTAAGGAGCAACAACTACTTCCCGTACAATATGCACAACCGGATATTGAATTACACTCCAAAGTCAAACGTAGTTGAACGGTCACTGTTTTTGTAAAATATTATTTTTCAAAAATGTATGAAGTTGATTATAAATAATTATTCTTCGACATCTGGTAACATAATAAACTTTCGTATGCATCTCATATTAGTATATCTGTTGCTAGTGTAGATCGTATTTTAGAATTTATTTGGAGGCAAACTCCTTCTCAGATGTTAAAACAATATCCTTATTAGGGACGAACAAGCAAAAGTACATTCAGTGCTGTTGAGAGAGTGCAAAACATATTCTTTAGATATATTTATTTGAAGAAATACCGAAAATTACCGGACTACAGTTAAAACAACAACATTACTAAAATTTAACGAATAGTTATTTACGTGTCAAGCTAGGGAAGTAATACTAAATACACTTTCCATGTGTGGCGCGTACAATATTTTTTGTGCAGCCACCAATAATTTGACAATAATATAGGAATATAATATTGCTCAGTTTGTAACAAAACTTAACTCATTTATTATTAATATTTATGTTGAATGTGCAGGGATGCAAAGTACAATTATTAAACGTTGATGTTCCGGTCAATTTAGGAATCGTAATATTTGTGTTAACAATAATATTGGATTCGATTCTTGAAGTTGCAGTTTGGTTTTGTTTATTTTCTACGTTAAGAATTTTATTTGCTGTTTTCCATCCTCCGTGGCGTTTCAAACTTGTTAAATTTCCAACTGTACTATTTAATATACACTTCTAAAATTCTCTCAGGCTAGATGATGGTATTTTGTCTTCAATGAAAATTTTGTCATAAGAGCTCGGAAAAGTAGGTACTTTGCCGAGCAGTTAAGTCAATTTTCCGATTTAGACCGATGACGCATTTTCAGAGTTAAAACATGATCGGAAAACGCATCTTCTAAAGTGGCAGCATAAAATAGTAATTTACGTTACAAGACCGGAAAGTAGTGTATTTCAGGTCGAGACAAGCAGATTCCAGGGCGAGTCCTGGAAGCTTGGAGAGACCTGAAAAACACTAATTTCCGGTTGCGTGACGTACAATATTTTTTTTAATACAGACACTTCGATATACATTCAATTCTTTATCGGATAATACAAAATCTGAATTTATATTATTGTTAAATTTGCGCTCTCGCGAAATAAGTTTGACATAAACGACAAATTAAAAATCAACGAACTGTCATCACTCGACAATATATCGAAACGTTGTTGTCATAGTAACGAAATCAAGGTAGATTGTATTATAAAAGAGCGATTGGAAAAAGTAATAATCAGGGACCGGAAATAGCTATTTGCATAACAAGGGAGCAAAATGCTACTTTTCCTCCCGAGGATGAAGTAATCATTCAAGGGAGGAAAAGGCATTTTACTCCCATGTTATACATATTATTTTTCCGCCTCACTCAAATAACAACTCATTTTTAAATGATTTATTTATGAAGCAACAAACAATCTTCAAATTCGCTTGAATCACTCATTTTTTAAATATTATTTTATATTTTGTTGATAGATTATAGAGCACCTAACTCACTTTGAAACTGTTAATCTGTCAATGGACGATAGCATGCTATATAATATTTTTGTCCTAAATTCGAAAACCGGATGTATCTATGAATTGAAGTCAAATTGTTAATGTAAAAATAACAATTTACTGATTCCTACCATTTTGCAAAATACAGGGTGTTCTATGAATAAATGGTGAAATTTATACTCATGCAATATTATATAGTGTAGGTCGTCAATGACGTATAAGTCATTGATGACGTACCATGACGTCACTTTTACTTTTCCTCCCTAGGAAGAAAAAGTACGACTTTGCTCCCTACAATGAGGCCAGGAAATGTATACTTTGGATAGAGGTAGGCGGAAAAAGCTTTTGCCGGTACCTCACGTGCATTTTCCGGTCTTGGTCGGCAAAACGTTATTTTCTGGACGAAAAATTGTCCAGAAAGTGTATATTTTCTGGTCTGTCTTAAAAAAAGATATTTACAGTCAAGACGTCAGCTATTAGCAATGATTTTCTTACATAAGTTGGTAAACAGTATCACAAATTCTAGAGCTCTACTCTCTTTAATACCTTTTAAAATGCCCCAAAGGGTAACAAGGTGTATAATTTCATTTGGAATACCAGCATCTTCCATTTTATCCTCACCTCTGAATTCCTTGTTACGGTTAGCTTACAATGTAGATTTATTGATGGAAATCAATTTTATTGTTCTGTTGTCATAAGCTAGGCGAGAAATGTATAAATATTTAATAAGTGTCGAAGTATAAGACATTCAGATTGATTTTATTACTTTGTATTTTTTGTATTTTGCGATTTGTATTTTATGTTTTGTATATTATATTTTGAATTTGTTCGTTTATCTTAAACTAAAAATATTATCGTTGTTAAATGAACTACTGTCCTTATAATTAGGTTGTAAGACCTATTAGGACTTTAATAAATAAATACGTGAATTTTAATCTTACTTCAACTTTTTACCGATTTACTGCCAAAATCCAAAAACAAATTTTCAAAACTTTAAATGCTTTTGCTGAACAATTAATGAATTTGCATTTGTAACAGTGTTTCTCCAAAGGTGCATTTTGTGCCCTAGGCTATGTTTAGTTTCGGTGTTTCCGATGTCCGTCCGGCGGTCAGGGTAAAACGCAGGTACGTCCGAGGTCCGTCCCGTGGATCCGTATGATAATTTATATTGCAGATATTATATATTATATATACATATAAGATATAATATGTAGTAGATACTTTATTTGTAATGCTAAAACCATTACATTTTATTTCATATTTTTCCCTTCACACTTTTTCCAGGCTTAGGACTGGCAGAAGCAATGGCCAAAATTGACCTTTTCTTTCTGGCGTGTTTAAAAAAATGGAGTGGTTAGGTTAGGTTAATACACGAATCATACTAATTATTCTAGGAATAATATTCTACCCTGCCCATTCTACCTGTGTATCCACCTGACCGCGGGACGGACATCGGTCGGGGATTAAAAACCCTTTTCCTAAACCCTCAATTTTCTGACCGCGGGACGGACATCGGTATTGCCTCCTCCTAATATTACATGGAATCTGTTCGTGATTCTAGTAAAACTAATAAATAAAAAACTTTAAAACTTTCACAACAATAAAAAGGTTCACGAAATTATAAAACTTTTGGATGAAGTAAATTTACATTCTCAAAAAACAAGAATTTGACGATATACAGAATTATTTTTTCGAAAATAAAAAATACTTCCATTTCGCTTTGTGTCAAAAGACCATAGATTACTCTGTAACATATAACAGTGAAAGTATTATCAAAACAGCAAATATTCTGTGTTGGGAGAGTATTTATTAGCCAATATTGCATAGGTCGTTAAAGTTATTACTGATATAAACCTACTTAGAGGTGGATGTACCAAAATTAAATAATTAAATTAAAAATTACCTACTATAAAAAATAGTCGTATTAGCTAACCTTACTTAAGGAATTAATTTTAATATAACAACGCAACACACCCACCAGTATGATATCAGCTACTATTTTAACTATGCATAATAAGTCAGTGTCACTAATAACAATTTATTATATTTTGAAAATTTCTCTCAATTATATGTGTCTCTATAGTTTGATTAACACAAGTTACAACGTATCCAAAAAAAAAACAATGAGAAAAGTTTTATTTTGTTTATTTGCCGCTTCCGCATCAACCACAACACACAACAGTCTAGGGTTGCCAGATCGAAAAATCTGATTATTTATTATTGCAATAAAAAAAATATTGTACAAGTTCTAAATAAAGGCTAGCTTATTGTAGAATGAAAAAAAAATACATACAGTGTGAAACAGCCAAATGAAATAAATTCAATAACGAATAAATTAGGATGTGTTGGGAAAACGCTTGGTCACGTCCATGACATTTCTAAAAATTTCGATGACAGTTCTAGATGATTCCAGATGTATGTCTTCTTTTTTTTCTTTATGGACATCTACATAAAAGTCTAAATTTGTCATATAAAAATATAGAAATGTCATGGAAAAGTCGAGAACTGCTTGGAACAGGTAAAAAGTATAAAAACTGGAATAATTGACATTAGTTAGTTCAGTTTTGAAGTATTAGACAACAAACAAATTACCTTTCAACGAAAGTAAAAAGGTGTTTCTTGTGTTGGTTCATCGTCGTATTTCGTTATCTGTACTCAACGGATTCTAATGCATTTTTCAGCAATAGATAGAGTGATTCAGGAGGAAGGTTTATGTATAACTAGCTACTTGCCCTGGCTTCGCACCGGTGCAATATACTGGGAGTCTCATTATATTCTGACTGCTTTTAAGAGCTTATATCTTCGAAACGGTTCTAGATAATAAGATACGGTTTTCACAGTTAGGTTTAAAATTACCGTAAGTTTTGTAGTGAGACATTTATATAAATGGCCTACTTCCGGTTTACCCACCAGAAAAGTGGAGTATTTTCAAAATATAGTAGATGTAATCTTTTAAATGGGACACCCTGTATATTTAGCAATTCCTTAAAAGACGCATATTTTTACTTTATAACGGTACCTTAAAGTTTAAAATCGGTGCACAGAAAGCGAAGTTATATAACTTTAACTGGGGTAATGTAATGATTCAGATATCTTATTAATAAATAATAATCAAGGAGGCGTTAATATCTCGTATCACAAAAATATTGCGATCATTGACAGAAGGTCATATTGTGTTTTATATTCAATAAAATTGAAGTGTTTAATCTCTCAAAATGCAGTATACAGCACAAAAAAAATCTCAAACTATATTTTTATATGCTCAAACTCCATCCTATGTTCAGACTAGAAGACAGTTCAATAAAAATCCTCCTGCTACAAATACCATCAAAACATGGTTAACCAAATTTAGGAATACTGCTTCTATATCTAGAAAAAGGAGAACTGTAAATGGAAATTTAGAAGAAATGTTATCTGTTTATGAGCTTGTACAGAGAAATCCGAAAATTTTAATTAGAAAAATAGCATCAAATTTGGAAATGGACAAAACGAAAGTTTTTAGAATTCTAAAAGTTCTCAAATTTAAACCTTACAAAATTCAAGTTCTACAAAAAATTAATGATCGGGACCATGCTAAAAGAGTGTTTATGTGTGAAACTTTAACAGATTTGTACAGAGCATCTCCAAATTTCAGAATTATCATGTCTGTAGAATTTGGAGATCAGAAAATCCAAGAGAATTTCATCGACATGAAAGAGATTCTCCTAAAGTTAATGCTTGGTGCGCAGTGTCTCGTGAAAAATTATACAGGCCTTTCTTTATTGCAGAAAATACAGTTCGTGGTAATAATTATACCGATATGTTGGAAAACTTTTTCTATTCCCAGTTAGAACAAGATGATATTTTAAACCAAATTGTTTACTCTCAACAAAACGGGGCTCCACCCTATCTATTCCAACATAGCAAAATAATCTGTTAACCAACAATTGGGAAATAATTGGATTGGTAGGAGCGGTCCAATAGAATGGGCTCCAAATTCTCCAGACCTGACTGTTCCAGATTTTTTTGTATGGGGATTTGTGAAAGATAGAGTTTACAACCTGATGCCTGCTACTATTGAGGAATTAAAAAATAACACAAGGCAGGTAATGGAAAATATTCTTCTTGAAATTCAGACAGCAGCATTTGACAACTTATTGGTTCGATTCCACAAATGTATAGACCAAGAAGGAAGACACATCGAACATTTGTTTTAGAGTGTCCTAAAACATGTTCTTATTTGTTTTTTACTGTTCACTTTTAGTTACTAGCTAATAAAGTTTTTGTTTATGACAATCCCAACTTTACATCTGAATCATTACAGTATCCCAGGTAAAGTTATCTAGCTTCGCTTTCTGTGCACCGATTTTAAACTTTAAGGTACTGTTCAGCCAACAAGTGCAGTGTCCATTTCCAAATTTGATGCTATTTTTCTAATTGAAATTTTCGGATTTCTCTGGTACAAGCTGATAAACAGATAACATTTCTTCTAAATTTCCATTTACAGTTCTCCTTTTTCTAGATATAGAAGCAGTATTCCTAAATTTGTTTAACCATGTTTTGATGGTATTTGTAGCAGGAGGATTTTTATTGAACTGTCTTCTAGTCTGAACATAGGATTGAGTTTGAGCATATAAAAATATAGTTTGAGATTTTTTTGTGTGCAGTATACTGCATTTTGAGAGATTAAACACTTCAATTTTATTGAATATAAAACACAATATGACCTTCTGTCAATGATCGCAATATTTTTGTGATGCGAGATATTAACGCCTCCCTAGACTCCTCCTTGATTATTATTTATTAATAAGATATCTAAATCATTACATTATCCCAGTTAAAGTTATCTAACTTCGCTTTCTGTGCACCGATTTTAAACTTCAAGGTACCGTTATAAAGTAAAAATATGCGTATTTTAAGAAATTGCTAAATATACAGGGTGTCCCATTTAAAAAATTACCTCTACTGTATTCTGAAAATACGCCACTTTTCTAGCGGGTAAACCGGAAGTTGGCCATTTATATAAATGTGTCACAACAAAACTTACGGTAATTTTAAACCTAACTGTGAAAACCACATCTCATTATGTAGAAGTGTTTCGAAGATATAAGCCTTTAAAAACAGTCAGAATATAATGACTAAAAGTTAACTTGTAAAATGACGTAACATGTTATAGTTAACTTCAAAATGGCGGAGCTCGGAGGGGATATCGATTAAAGTGAACTTTGTGGAAAACCTGGTTTTTCCTCATAACAAGTAACAAGTTTATGGCTCGTCTATTCATTCAGACAATTAAGTTCAGGAAAAAAGAAAATAAATATTCGACACCGGGAACGAATACACAAAACTCACAGACAAGTTTCTTCTTTTTATTGATCTTCTTTTCATTTTAAAAATGAAACTTTTATAAAACTGAAGTACTTGACTGTTAAATCCAAAGACAAGACATGTTTATAATACCCGCCCTTAGACGTTTACATAAAGTGTCCCAGAATTGCAATTTTACGATTTTAATAGAAATTTCACGACTGAACCTAGAATGGCCACATTAGTTTGGTAAGAGGAATACCATTGTGCGGCGGTGTGATTGTAATACTTTTAAATGTAGTATTTACTATTTCTCTATTTACGTTTAAGGAAAATGTAACTTTCTATATTTTCTTTTCGGTACATTTACCTCGCCATTCAAAGCGACTTAATGGCATTTATAAATAATAGTTCCTCTGGTTAATTGATGAAAGTTGGTAGTTAACTGTTTTCTTTTAAATTTAAGCAAAAGTGGAATTTATATTTTTACTTTTGAAGACAGTTTCATTTGAGTATACAAAAACGTTGAAAATATGTAACTCAGGCTAAAACAGGATAATTTACTTTGAATTTAATTTTTTACTTATGTCTGCCGGTAGACATTAAGATAGGCCTGATCAGAGAAAAATTACCTGAAATTAAGTGCAAAATTCAAAATGTATAACAGATGCTGCAGTCAAAATATTATTATTTTAGGTAGACTCGTGATTTACGACGACACTAATATAAAATTTCATAATTGTATCCAATGTAATTTTTAGTCTCGCAATGTCCGAAGTCACTGATAAATTTCATAATTCTATCCAATGTAATTTTTAAGATGTCCAATGTTCGGTCGAAATGCCCTGTATAAAATGAAAAAATAATATTTTTTCCAACAAAAATTTTATCGTTTATCGACTAATATTGAATATCATTATTTTTCTTCATCTAATGAAATCTACGAATATGTGGCGGCTACGATTAAAAAAGTGAGTGACAGTAGCGACCGTCGGAAACGATTTATTTTTTACAATTGGAGACTTTAAGTAGCTGTCAACCAGTCATCATTTCCATTTTATAACGGACTTTTATTAACAAATATAAAACTTCATATAAATAGGAATTATTCATCCCAACTGCATGTCCATTTCCTGTATTGGTACCCCGACAAGAGAACACAACTCTCAAGATGCTTCGTGACGAAGGTCGGCTTCCAAATCTACGAGAGGAGAACCAAGAATTGTTACGTCAAATCTAAGCTCTTCGACAGCAGAATGAAAAACCACAAAGATAACCGAACCTACAACAACAACTGAAGCAGCCACAACAGTCGACTCCCTGAAAAATTATCACACAGTGCAACGGATAGCTCTTAAATTGCCACCTTTTTGGGCCGACAAACCAAGCTTATGGTTCGCACAAGCTGATCCTCAGTTTACGTTGTCTAATATCACCAAATTTAATTACATTGTTTCTCAATTAGACGTACGTTTTGCATTGGAAGTCGAGAATATCATAACAAATCCTCCCGCTAAGTTTCCATATACATTTTTGCGCAAACAATTAATTGACCGTCTGTCTGAGTCTAAAGAACAAGTTCGTGAAGTGATTGGCGAGTCAGAACTCGGCGATTCGAAACCGTTACAGTTTTTTCGTCATCTCCATTTTCTCGCTGGTGCCACCATGGTTTAAGATAACCTTTTGTGTGAACTTTGATTAAAACGACTTCCATCTAATGTTCGTGCTATTCTCACAACTCAATAGGAGCTGGTGCTTGATCAATTTGCAGAACTTTCTGATAAAATCGTCGAAGTCTATCCGAGCAATCTAACTTTCTCAATATGTATGTATGTATGTATGTATGTATTTTGGGGTAACATTCACTGAGACCTAAAAGATCTATTGTGCCCCCTTACTTCTACTTAGTTTCTGAGGAGAGTCTCAGATACTAGTAGCTCCTTTAGTCCTATTTCCCGGAGGAATTTTAGGATATCTGCAGGCCTCAACTTAGGTAACTGTCCCTCTTCTATCCAGTAGTCTCCCAGGTACTGTGCCCTAGGATTCTGAAATACTGTGCAGTTCGCAAGTATGTGGATGGAGGTTTCTTCTTCCATTCCACAAAATCTACAATCTTCTTCCTCCACTATTTTGAGCTTTTTAAGGTGTCCATTCAGGCGACAATGTCCCGTTAGGATTCCTGTTAAAACTCTTAGTGCAGTTTTGCTTTGACTTATGCATTCATTTGATCTCAACAGGTTGTAGTCACCCAGAAGAATCTTTGATTGCCTAAGCCCTACTAGATCTTTCCAATTGTCAGTTCTTCTCTTTTCTTCGGCTTTGCCTATTTCTTCCAATATTACATTGGAGCTGATTCCGCAAAAAGGTTCCGGCCCCCAAAAGGGTATTTCACTCCCCCTCTTTGCTAGTTCATCTGCTATTTCGTTTCCTTCTATTCCAGAACTTTCTCAATAAGAGCAGCACTTAACGATAAAGGCACAGAAAATAAACTTCTAAATGCTATTGATGATCTACAAAAGCCAGCTGCTGCGCTGTCTGCATCTTGCTCACGTCCTCGCAGTTATAACTGCAATTCTAGAGAGAATAATAAGTCTTGCATACGAGACTAGTTTAACCAACAATCAGGACAAGTTTGTTGGTATCAAAAAATTACGGCAAAATGCTCAAAAGTGCTTTAAACCTTACAATTTTTCGGAAAACGACCAAAGCAGACCAATAGGACGTCGTCTGACTGCTCTTCATCCAGTAGCCGTCTAGTTGTAATTGATAAAAATTCAAAACACAAATTTTTAGTTGATAATGACTCCGATCTATGTTGTTTTTCTCGACGTCTCCTTCGAGATCGTCGTTCTCCTATCAACTACATTTTTTAAATCGCAAACGGAAGCAAAATAAAAACTTACGGTTTCATAACCTTAAATCTCAACTTAAGCTTTCGACGTAGTTTTCTGTTGAGATTCGTCGTTGCTGATGTTGATTCACCGATCATTAGATCAGATTTTCTTGCTCATTGTCATCTTTTATCTAATCGCCGTACCAAACACATCATAGATGTTTCCACCGGACTTCAAGCTCTCGGTTTGTCTCAACCTTTTTCGTAAGGCAGTGTCAAAGTTGTCCAAGATTCTTTAATTTACTTCAATATTAAAAAGTCCAGAAAAATTGAAAATTGCACGAAAGGAGTTCGGTGACATGATGCAAGCCCATCCGAAACTTCCTCGTCCTCTTCTTTACACTTAGCACCGAAAAGTGACTCAACTTGGCATCCCTGTGGAGCTTTTCGCGCGTTGAATGCTCGAACAATTCCGGATCATCATCTTAGAATTATTTTTGAACGTCTCTCGAAGTACGGTGTGGTTATCAATATGGACCCAACAGCCGGTCACCGAAAATGCCAGTCAATAATTTTAGTTTATGCGGTTGCTATCTATGTACCGACTGGAAAATGCTTGGGTTTGAATCAGACCAGTAGCGGCAATTATGACGATTTACGGTACCGTTTATAAAAGAGCTACATTCATCGGAAAAACAGATATTAAATAGAAACTGTACATCTTTCGCTGCTGGCACACACATTATTTTGCAAAATTGCGGTCATAATCATCTTTATAAAGTTCCAGCACTGAATAAATCTTAGTACGGATGGAATATATTCTCTCATTTTTTAGGGTTCCGTACCCATACGGTAAAAAACGGACCCTATTACTAATACTTCGCTGTCCATCTGTCTGTATATCTGTCCGTTTGTAACTCATGAACCGTTATAGTTAGACAGTTGAAATTTTCACAGATGATGTATTTCTGTTGCTGCTATAACAACAAATACTAAAAACAGAATACAATAAATATTTTCCAAACGTGATTTTTTGCTCGTTTCTGCTCGATATTGATAACAGCAACCGTGGCCTAGTTGCTTGAAGTTTCTGTCTAGTAAACAGGGGATCGTGAGTTTAAATCTCCCTGAGGCCTCATGTTTGTTCAAATTTATTATATACTAAGCAAAGCTATGTGTGCTATACATTTCAATATATACAAAATACTTTGACAGTTCTTGCTTCAACATCTGGAGTAAATATAAGTAATAATACAAACTGTACAATTAATGTTAATATTCATCATAAATAATATAAGTACTTATGTATTTGTTGGTATTCAATAAAAAATAATCCTTGTCTTTGTAGTATTTTAGAAATGTGATATTCAAATTTGGAAGTGACGTTTGGTTTCGCGGACTGTGCTGAGAACGCGAAATACTGACTTCGCGTGAGATTGCACGAAAAATAAATTATATTTACTTCATTTGTGTGTATGTATGTATGTATGTTTTATAGATAATGGTACGGAACTCTTCCTACGTGATGAAAAAATTACAAAAACAATACAAAGCAAGAATGTATGTACGTATATATGTATGATGAGGTGAAATTCACTGAGACCTAAAATATCTATTGCGCTTCCTTACTTCTACTTAGTTCCCGAGGAACATCTCAGAGATTAGTAGTTCCCTTAGTCCTATTTCCTTGAGAAATTTTAGGATATCTGCAGGTTTCAACTTAGGTAAATGTCCCTCTTCTATCCAATAATCTCATAGGTGCTGTGCTCTAGGATTCTGAAGAGGATGAAGGTTTCTTCTTCCATGCCATAGAATCTATTGTCTTCTTCCTTCACTATTTTGAGCTTTTTCAGGTGCCCGTTCAGGCGGCTATGTCCCGTTAGGATCCCTGTTAAAACTCTTAGTGTAGTTTCACTTTGACTTATGCATTGATTTGATCTCAACGGGTTGTCACCCATCAGAATCTTTGATCATCTGAGCCCTACTAAATCTTTCCAATGGTCAGATCTTCCCTTTTCTTCGTCTTTGCCTATTTATTTCAATATTAAATTGGAGCTGATACCGCAAAAGGGTGTATCAGTTCCAATCTTTGCTAGGTCATCTGCTATTTCGTCTCCTTATATTCCAGTGTGCCACGGAATCCAAAGTAAGGTTACTATATTTTTCTCGCCTAGTTCATTGAGTATGCCTAAACATTTACAAAGCAAGAAAATCCACATTTAAATCATTGGCGTAGTTAACGACCCATGTGTCATTTCCACTATTTTGTAAAAAAATTTAAAAACTCCAATTTTATAAACTCTCACTAAGTTTATCAAAAAGTATCAGGCCGAATTTTGGAATTTAAAGACTTCTAAAGAAAATTGAGAGGGCTTTAAAATGATAACGTACTCGATCCCTAAAATGCCATTTAAATAATTTGAGGTGGTGCTAACCCACGCTAATGGTTAAAAGTAGCCGAAGTCAAAAATAGCGGAAAAAAGTGTCTAGATTTAATCAAAAATCGATGGGTTTCTGCCTTTTTAAAAACGTTGGCGCAGTTACTGATAATGGCTTTGTTTCTTTTTCATTCGTCTACCCTGTACGTATGTATCATAAACAATCACTTTTTACGCAATGTTTTCATATGTAACTAACAGGTTTTTTAAAACATAATAATATAATAGACCAATTATTAGCAATTCCCACTGTAATTCAAGTAGTATAATATTTACTCATAAACTTGACCTAGTGACTTGACACCTACAACATCTAGTCTTATTTCATTCCCATAAATAACCAAGAGCAAATTCGCCATTGTTATTTTGTGGTTGGTTGAATATACTCATGATTTTCTAAATTTTATTCACTTAATGGCTATAATCAAAGGTGAAATGTGAATTCATGGCTGTTATCTGTCACCGATCGATGGTATTTCTTTATAAAATGACAAGGACACATGAATCAAATAAAATTAGATAAAGAGCAAGGTTCTGTTTCAACTGGTGAATATTCATAGTCAATTCGTTTCGTTTTATATTTGGAAATTGTGAATGTTTTTTGATATGTATTTGTGGGAAAAAAATTAATACGATACACCAACAATTTTAGAGAGATTAAAACAAGTTGATAAACACGATTTAGGTAAACATTCTACTATTAGATGATTTTTGGGAGTGGCAACCAAAACCTGTTACTAAAAACAAAAATGATATTTTCAATGTCACTAAAAAAGCAAAAAATGCTTTACTGGTATTGTATCCTACTAAGGTTGGTATAACCGGTATAGCCACATAAAATTCACATTGAACAATTTTTAACAGGTGCATAGGTGAAAAATAGTTTCAATAGACCAATGCTGCAATTCTGTGTAAAAATCTTAGCGATCGTAACGATCTGTAAGACTCGTAAAATCGGAACGGATACAAGTTTGGTATACAGGGTCCGGCAAACCTCTGTCGTAGCTCTATAACTCTTATCGTATATAACTTACATATTTATTTAAAAGGTATATGGAAACGGTAATTAAAATCAAACATTTTAAAATTATGTTTATGTATACAGGGTGGTCTATTAGTAAACTGGACAAATGACGTAATTTTTTTCAAATGTAATGCCATACTTTTTTTTTAAATTTTAGGAACCGAAATAGTTAGTACTGTACACTCCCAACTTTTTTTTGTAAAACTCTCAGCCATCTCGGAGAAAACCACCTTTTTCCCAAAAAATTTAAATTTGCATATCCCTTTTTAAAAAATCGCAACTTTATAAGATTTAAAGCTAGAGCTTCAAAATTACCAATGTACAAAGACAAAGGACTGAAGATTTTTTTAGACTCAGTTTGAAATTTTTATTCTGTAACAGGATGGTCTGGAATGAATTTTACATTACAAAAACTTAAATGGAAGTTATTTATAAAACAGTTCACCAGTTAATTCATCAAGTTATTTGTAAACAAGTATGTAAATAATTACCAATACAATATTTTGTATTGAAACACTTTATTCGTTTATATACCTACTTTTAATAATATAAATCAAAATTTGCTCAGGAAGCTCTAGATTGACAATGGGTCTCTGAGACCCGGCGCGACCAAATTTGTTAAAAGACAAGGGCGCGACCGCCGCCGGGTTAACAAATTACCTAATTATCGATCTACACTAGCTTGAGCGACATTCAGCTATACGAAAATCATTTTCATCGGTAGCTTCCATCATTAATTTTCACAACATATAATTATTTTGCAATCCAAACGTATTTTGCAACAATGGGAGCGATTATTTAATATGATCTTAGTTGTCACATATTACTTTAAATTTTATGTTTCAATACTTTAGCTTGAATAAATCGATTCCTCTCGTTGTGTACTATCAAATTAAAAAAAAATGATCAATTTATCTTCGACGGATCCCGAGAAAAGTGTTAATGTAGCTGGGCGGTCGAGTTTGAAGCGCTGCGGCGAGTTTTGGAGTGTCTCTCGACACCTCGGTCGCTTACCCCCCACGCCACCCCGAGAAAAAGCCAAAATGATCGCGTTCCGCTTACTTTTGATGTTGTTTTTAAGTTCCAATATTTCAAACAATGAATGTTCTTTGTACCCCGATACTGAGTATAATTATTTTTTTGGCTACTCGCACAAATTGTTTAACAATAGGCGTTGGACTTTGACGGCCTGTAACTCCAATATTTCTTAACTAATATAAAATTTCTTTTTTTCATATTAAAGTTCTTTCCGCCCTCTATTAGAGTATGAAATTATATATCTTCTGTAAGTTCGTTGTGGCATTACTTATTCTTTTTTCTTATTTTTTTTGGGAATCAAACCATAATAATGTTTTTTTTTTATTTTTTATTTCGACGTTTCGGTCGCGTTCCAGCTACCGTTGTCAAGATTAACTAGTATAAAAATAATGACAACGGTAGCTGGAACGCTACCGAAACGTCGAAATAAAAAATAAACATTATTGTGGTTTGATTCCCAAAAAATAAGAAAAAAGGATGAAATTATATATTGAAAAAAGTTTTTAAATATATATGACTTATTCTATTTTACAACTAAGGTCATATTAAATAATCGCTTCCATTGTTGCAAAATACGTTTGGATTGAAAAATAATTATATGTTGTGATAATTAATGAAGAAAGCTACCGATAAAAATGATTTTCGTAAGCTGAATATCGCTCAAGCTAGTGTAGATCGATAATTAGGTAATTTGTTAATAACGCTGTAACTTGTTAATTATTTCACTTACAAACTCCAGCTTTGGTACATAATGTCTGTGAGTAAGAACCAATGTTTTCACGAAACGTCTAGACACGGCAGTGATAGAAGCTTGTTTTAATAGTATATTACGTAACGTGTGTGGTAAGAAGCATTTTACGCACGAATGGAAAGTACGTAATTACGTGAGTGCGTAAAATGCTTTACAACAGTAGTTACGTACTATACTTTACCTACGACCTAATTGTACTTGAATTTATAATCTTATTATTAATAATACTTGAACAACATCAACAATAGGTATTTTTAATAATTTTATTGTATAACATTTAAAACCATAATATTAGTTATTATAATAATTGTTTATAGTAACAGTACAGTTATTAAACACAGATCATAGATCGCTTCCTTTGCTTGTTGAAGCATAAGAAACAACAGTTACATTGTTAGAGGTGCTTGGTAAACTTTCATCGCCATCTCTATTACCAATGAAAGAAGCACATTAAAGAACTAACGTTTAATTAATATATTGTTGATAATCAAAAGTCCATTTTTCAATTATTATAATCAATACATACTTAGCCCTTTGGGCTTTTCATAGTTAAACGTGGCAATATCCAATGTTTTCAAATAGTAAATTTTCAATAAAATGGCGACGTCTATTGACAGTTGCTAAGATGTTGCTAGGGAAGCCGTGCGATTTACTTTACAGCTGTGCGTTTTTTTTACCGTGCGTAATAGACGTCATTACATTGATGCCGACTGTGTGTTATTGACTGATTACAGGGGGGTCGTAGGTAATAGTATATTACGTAACAAGAGTTGTAAGTAACCCATTACGCACGAAGTGAAAAAGTTTACGCACGAAGCCGCGCAGCGGCGAGTATTCCACGATTGCGTAATGGGATTACAACTCGTGTAACGTACTATACTTTTTCTACGTCCATCTATTTTCTTCTGAGTGCTCATAATTTCATCTTTTTCAATACTAACAGTCATATTCATAGGTAAAGTTGAGAAAATGTTCGGATACTATAATTTGTTACCAAAATTGACAGCATAAATGAGATGACGTTTTTTCCCATATCAATAAAAAGCGAATTATTTTTTTGGAAATTGTAAAATGTGTTGCCGACATTTAGGGGCATCACTCTTTTAATCTAAAATGTATTTCACTAATGCTAAGAGCTTTTATGTTTTTCAATTGATTAAAAGTATGTAAATAAACCAAATAAAGTATTACGTAAATGAAAATTTGATTGCAATTTGATTCAACAAAGAAATCTAAGTTTTTCTATCTAAACGCACATGTATGTTATGAGATTCTCATTACGTGCATGTTATTGTTAAATGTCACTTACAAGGAATGTTGTCAGTGCGATTTTTGACGTTTACGGACATGGGCGTGGAAAAAATTGTTTATTTAACATTGCATAAACAATGATTTTTTATCAATTATTTCCTTCCTATTAATTTTGACCAATCGCTTTCAAGAATTGGTATGTCAAATATAAATTTCAAGTGGAAAAATCACTTAACAACTGTCAACTTAGATGTCAGAAGTTTTTCCGGAAAAAAAATCGAAAAAATTTCATGCAAGTTTGACATGTTGCCTTGTAAAAACAAACTTGAAGTCTAGCTTGAAATTTATATTGTTCTTATTATATTAATAAAAAAAATGTTGTATTAAAATAAAATGTTTATTTAACTCAGGAAATAATCTTACCAAATATCCCTCGTGCATCTAATTTTTCCTGTGGAAAAACTGGAACACTCGTTTCTAAGTAATCTGTTTGAACAAATAACTAAGAAACTCGTTTTCCCGGAAAAACTAAATGCACTAGGGATATTACCCATCTATAACTTTGGACCTAATTAATTTTTTGTTCGTACAAAGCCTAGTTTTGTTGGTCTTTTGGAGGCGAATAAGAAAGTATTTAACTTTTTTTGTAAAATCCGAGGGAAAAATATATAAGAGGCAAACGTTAAATATCCTTTTTTCTCTTATTTTTTGGGAATCAAACCACAATAATGTTTTTTATTTCGACGTTTCGGTAGCGTTCCAGCTACCGTTGTCAAGATTAACTAGTCAAATTTTTTTCGTTGGGTCAGATAGGGACCAAAAATTATTTAATTACTGGTTATTCTTGACAACGGTAGCTGGAACGCTATAACCGAAACGTCGAAATAAAAAAATAAAAAACATTATTGTGGTTTGATTCCCAAAAAATAAGAGAAAAAAGAATAAGTAATGCCACAAGGAACTTACAGAAGATACGTTAAATATCGGTAAAATCACATTTACGATTGACTGTTAAACAATGGGAGGTACGATTTCACGCTTTGGAAGCATAATGTCGTCTTTTATGTGTTTATTACTACCTCTACACCAAAAATCAGCCTGCCGAAATGGTAAAACACGAAATGATCATTTTCGGTCTATATTTCCTGGATTAGACTGGTAAGAAATGAACTCAAGTTGGCGACTTTTTTTGTGTTCCAATATGCTTTCTTTAGCAAAGAAATTATTGATAATATGACTTTATTGGAATATTTTAAAAAATATTTTAATGAATAAATCTAACAGTAACGCTAAGGTTAAAACAATGGTTTCTTGAGGTGAAACTGCTAACCTCACTTTAATTTAATTTTTAATTGATTCAGCAAGAAGTGTGTACTTTTATAGAAAATTTTATATAGATTAATTTATTATATTAACACTTTTTCGCTAGAGGCAGTATTTTTCAAGTTATTAACCAAAAACTGAAAAAAGGTACCTTTAGAGACCCCCCGTACCCTTAGCTTCACCCCCACCCCTCAGTACTTTTAGTATGTTGTTAAGGACACCTTCCTCTACAAGTGTGCCAAAATTGGCTTCTACATGAATTATTTCCGCTATTTTTCCTTCGTTGCCTGAACTAATAAGTCAATGTGTCAATTTGTATCTACAAAAATAAAAATAATTTTAGACAAATACAACATAAATATAACCAGAAATAAAACTATGTACATTGTACACACTAGTCTAGTTTAAGGTAGGAATGTAAAATAGAGTTACAGTTTAAATACGAAATTTCACAAATTTTACATGTTGAATTGGAAATTCGGGAAAGTTACAGTTTCAATGGAATTTGCAGTTTAAATTGGAAATTATGACATAATTTACATTTTAAATTGAAAATTCGAGTGAAGTTGTAGTTTTTTTTACGCGCTTCATATTAGGTTCACTTGTATGTATGTTTGAATGTTTGTAACGCAACTTTTAAACTCGATTTTCACTCCCTTTGAATACTCAGATTAATTCGAAATTTTGCACACTTGTCAAGGACCAATGACAATACAATAAATTCCTTTAATTGGTTGATGAAACGTCAGTTTTTTACACGCCTTAGTTTCACCGTATGTATGTATGTTTGTTTGTAACGAAACCTTTAAACTTGATTTTTACCCACTTTAAACACTTACACTAATTCACAAATTTTTTGCACACTTGTCAAAGACCGATGACAATATAATATAATAGTAAAAAATACTTAGGGTGTTGCGTTTATAACGCAACCTTTAAACTCGACTCTTACTCACTTCAACTGATCAGATTAATTCGAAATTTTGCACACTCGTCAGGGACCGATGACTATAAAGGATGCTCCATTTAAATTAAAAACTTAACTTTGATCTGGCGTCGAGATTGGAAAAACTGAAAAAAAACACAACTAAAAAGTAAGACGTTAATTATGGGTAAAACAAAAAATAATAATATACAGGGTGATTGATTAGTGTGATAAAGTTTAGTGCCTCCTTTGTCCTTTGAGATATCAATGTGAAAATTTGAAGGTTTATAGCCATCATCAGTCTCCACATTTTAAAATTATTTACACTCTCAAAGGATGTTCCAGAATGCTGTGCCATATCACCCATATCACCCAATATTTTATTGCGTATTTGGAATCAGCTTGTCCTCATTACAATAATATAGGGTTGTGATGTGTTCTACGGGGTGTTTAAAAAGTTATAACCAATTTTCCATAAAAATCATAACAAGTTCAATACCCTGTACAATGTAGGAGAAATTCAAATTCAAAAATCTGTTGCGGCCAAAGCCTTCGAATAGTAGTAAAAATCCTGGAAAATTATTTATTTCGTTAATATTCATTGAATCTGATACAGGGTTAATCAAAATACGAATACATTATTTTCTCGGTTTTTTCAAATGGATCACCCTGTATTTTATGTGAAAATCGAAGAGTACTATCAACATACTTCTTTTTTTATAAAGCATTCCCTATACCTAAAACTATTAGTTCTTGAGATATTTTGATTTTTCTATGCAAAACATTGATGATATCAAAAAAATAAGGTCCTACTACATATTCACCAACAATACCCCCCCGCACATTCAACGACCATCTAGTTTGACTGTTTGTCACTATGTGATATGGATTAGTTTATGAATAATAGTGAAAGTTATGCCTATTAACACAACAATTTTTATGAATCGTGGCTCCTTACACTTGTGTGTGGGTTTTCAGTAACTGCCAGCAAAACATTAATTTCATTTTCTCCTGTCACAGAAGTTTTTGTTTTGTAGGTTGCCGCCTTTCAGGAAAACGTCTATGGTATACTCTTGCTGATAGTAAGGCGTTTTATTGGATTCTCCCAATGTATGTATGTATGTATGTATTTTGGGGTAACACTCACTGAGACCTAAAAGATCTATTGTGCCCCCTTTCTTCTACTTAGTTTCTGAGGAGAGTCTCAGATACTAGTAGCTCCTTTAGTCCTATTTCCCGGAGGAATTTTAGGATATCTGCAGGCCTCAACTTAGGTAACTGTCCCTCTTCTATCCAGTAGTCTCCCAGGTACTGTGCCCTAGGATTCTGAAATACTGTGCAGTTCGCAAGTATGTGGATGGAGGTTTCTTCTTCCATTCCACAAAATCTACAATCTTCTTCCTCCACTATTTTGAGCTTTTTAAGGTGTCCATTCAGGCGACAATGTCCCGTTAGGATTCCTGTTAAAACTCTTAGTGCAGTTTTGCTTTGACTTATGCATTCATTTGATCTCAACAGGCTGTAGCCACCCAGAAGAATCTTTGATTGCCTAAGCCCTACTAGATCTTTCCAATTGTCAGATCTTCTCTTTTCTTCGGCTTTACCTATTTCTTCCAATATTATATTGGAGCTGATTCCGCAAAAGGGTTCCGGCCCCCAAAAGGGTATTTCAGTCCCCCTCTTCGCTAGTTCATCTGCTATTTCGTTTCCTTCTATTCCAGTGTGTCCTGGAATCCACAGTAAGGTGACTATATTGTTCTCGCCTAGTTCATTAAGTTTGCCTAGGCATTCCCACACCATTTTGGAACTGATCACACAAGAACTCAGCGCTTTAATGGCTGCTTGACTATCAGACATTATGATAATCCTTTGCCTTCTATATCCTTTGTCAATATTGAACTGGGCACACTTTCTTATTGCGTGAATTTCCGCTTGAAAGATACTTGGGGTTTTTCCCAAGCTTTCAGAGTGTTTGGTTCCTGGCCCGTACACTCCTATCCCAGTTCCTTTTGAGCCGTCTGTGTACCATTGAATGGCATTCTTTCCAAGTCTGGAAATGGTATTTGGATCCCATTCCTTCTTGTTGCTTAATTCCGTAACGAATTTCTTTGAAAAATTATACTTTTTCATCATACCATCTTGTGGCATGTCCCAGGCTGTCCGATTTCTAAGAAGTGAAGAGGTGGTTTTTTTTAATGATTCCCTCTCTACTTAGTCTGTATCTTGTTCTTTCTGCAACACTCTCCCTCACCATATGTAATGGTGTGAGGTTGAGAATCACTTCCTTTGCTGCCGTTGGCATGTACTCATTGCTCCTGTTATGTATATACAGGCTAGTCTTTGAATTTTGGAGAGGTTTTCTCTCGTCGTCAAGAGGCTAGTTCTACTACTCCACGCAATGGCTCCATAAGTGATGATTGGTCTCACTATGGCAGTGTACATCCAGCTCAGGATTTTTGGGTTACAACCCCAGTTTCTCCCTGCCAGATTCCTGCACACCATTATATAGAGCCATTTTTGCTTTGTATGTAATCTCCTTCTCGTGTTTGCTCCACAGGAGTTTGCTGTCTAGAGTCAAACCTAGATACTTGACTTCTTGTCTCAATTCAACGTCGTTCCCATCAAGTTTAATGGTTTTGAGGTTGAGTTTTCTTTTCTTAGTGAAGGCTATCAAGATGGTTTTGGTGGGGTTGATGCTGAGTCCCACTTGCCTACACCAGCTATTTGTATAGTTCAGACCCTTTTGTACGATGTCACAAAGGGTGTTTTCAAATTTTCCCCTGGCTGTTATAACAATATCATCGGCATATCCTTGGCAGGATATTCCGAGGTCTGTCAAACCACACAGGAGTTCGTCAACCGTCAGACTCCACATTAATGGGGATGCTACTCCTCCCTGTGGGCAGCCTCTGGTTGTGCAGATGGAGACAATGTCTTTGCTCGTTCTCGTCTCTGCTACTCTAGTGGTGAGCAGTTCCGACATCCATTTGGATGTCGTGCTGTCTACACCTCTTCTATTTAATGCTCTCTTGACAGCTTCATGTGGAGTGTTGTCAAAAGCTCCTTCTATGTCTAAAAATGCACATACTACAGTTTCTTGGTTGTCTAAGGCACCTCGGATATCCTCCGTCAGTTGTACCAGTGCAGTCTCCGTAGATCTGCCTGCCCGGTTAAGCGTGTTGATACGGGTGGAGAGGTAGTCTCTCTAGGATTTCCGTTCTAATATAGTTATCAATAGCTTTTTCCATCGTTTTAAGCACAAACGATGTTAGGCTAATTGGTCTGAAGGATTTGGGGTTTGTTGTGCCCCTTTTTCCAGCTTTCGGAATGAAGGTTACTATTGCCCTTCTCCATGCTTCTGGTATATAACCCAGTTCCAAGCTACTTCGACTAATTCTAACCAAGTGTGGTAGAATTTCGTCTTGTCCTTGCTGGAGCAATGCTGGGAAAATCCCATCTGCTCCAGGTGTTTTGAAAGGTGAAAAGGTGTTCATAGCCCATTTCAACCTATCGTTACTACAAATGTGCTTGGACATTGTAGTACTTTCTCTCGAAGGTCTGTTATGACCTTCGAGAGGATTATCTCCTCTGTTTGGGGTACTTCCAGGAAAATGAGTTTCTAGTAAGAGTCGCACTCTTTCCTCCTCATTTTCGGTATATTTACCGTCTGGCATCCTCAAAGCCATATCTGTGTTGACCCTACTTTTCGCCATGACTTTGTAAAGTCTTGCCGCAGCAGGTGTTGTGTTTATATCTTCACAGAATTTCCTGAAGCTATTTCTTTCAGCTTTTCTTATTTCCTTGTAGTAGGTGTTTCTCACCTCGGTGTAACTCTGCCAGTCTCCGGTGAATTTTGCTCTATTAAAAAGGTCCCGGGTTTGAGATCTTAGTTCTGACAGATGTTTGTTCCACCAGGGTGCATCTTTGCTGCTTCGTTGTTCTTGAAGAGGGCAGCTCGATTCAAATGCATCGATTATTGCCCTGTTCAGATCCTCAAGCTCATTTTCCAGGTCGAGATGGTGCTTAGCCCTTCCTTTCCTCTGGATATGTGCTAGATTTCCTTTCAGACAGGTGTTATAGTTGTCCCAATCTGTTTTTCTTGGTTTTCTCCTGAGGCTTACCTCAGGTATGCCTAGCTCTAACTTGAATGTTATGATACTATGATCGGAGAGAGATGGTTCACCCGATACTCTCCAATCTTTTACTATATGTTTTAGATCACGAGTTGCCAGTGTGACATCTAGAACTTCTTGCCTTACCCTTGTTACAAATGTGGGGGTATTCCCTATATTGTGAATATCAAGGTTTTTATTAAGGATATATTCTAAAAGTTGCTCACCTCTCTTGTTGGTGTTGCTGCTGCCCCAAACGGTGTTGTGTGCATTGGCATCACATGCTAGAAGTAGAGGTACCAGTGTGATATACTATTTTAGCATCTTTACATGCTAATCCTCTTACCTGGTTATTTTTGACCCAAGGTTCTTGGATCAAACACATCCCCCATTGGTCCTTGGTGAACAATCTTGTGATCACCGCCGAAGCTCCTTTGGCATGGTGAGCATTAACTTGAGCTAAGTTAATTCCCGCCATCCTGTTGATTATCTTCTTGGGTGTTTCCCTCTTTCGTCAGGGTGATGTCCCCTTCAGTAACAGTACTGTCCCCTTCCTCCGACACAATCTCCATTCCCTCCTCGGACAGCGGCGACTCCTCCCCAAGGAGTTTGGTAATGTGTAGGCTTTCTACACTACGTGAGTCGCCACTGGCCTTGGAGGAAATGGATGCCTTCTCCAGGTCTCCTTCCCCTTCCTTTCTGAGGCCATGTACGGGGATTTTCCCAAACCGGTAATGAATGGTGAACCCGTTGTTCTTGATTTTTTGGCAGGATAGATTGTCTATTCCTGCCCTCAAGACTAGGCCTTTGCCCTCTTCTTTAAGATTGAGGACCTTCCACGCCTTTGCTTCTTGGGAGGAAGATCGTGGCGGTATGCATTTTTGGGATGTCGTCTCCCTGGCACACCGTCAGTTCTACTCCCTTCCTGCTTTCCAGCTGTAGTACTATCAGCCGGAGCCATTTTGCAGTCTGTGGTGTTTCACAGTCGATTAGAACGACTCCTGGTCTGAAATGTATGCCACTAAACTGGAGCTTATGCTCCCATCCAGCATACATTTCTTCTATTATTGCGTTCTCCAGCAAGGTTTGATCGTCCGCACTGAGGGAAGTCTCAGGGTACGCACTAGGGAGAACTGCCATCCTTATTATTTTTGCTGCAGCTGCATAGCTGCCAGCTGAAGAAGGGATGGCTATCCTGTCCTCCTTTTTCTTCTTCATCTGTACTTGCGGTGACTGGGCTGTCGCCACTTCCCGCTTACGTTTTCCTCCTTTAGGAGGGATGTTTTTCTCCTCTCCTTGTTTTTTCCGCTCTGTGGCTTTCTTTCTTGCTTCCTCCAGTGCAAGTCCCTGTTCAAGGAAGCTGTGATGCCTTTTGGCCTAAACATTAAGTCATTAATTATTTAAAATATTATCGAATAAATTCCCTTCAGCTAATTCCAATAAACCACGAATTGTTTTATAAATAATAAATATAAAGGTTACACGTACGAGTCAATGTCAAAGCAAATAAACATTATCTAGTATCATGTATGTTTACTTATAGTGAACTTGACTCTTTGTATATATAGGTAACAATAGTATTTTAAGTATTCATTATTAATTCATTATTAATTCATTATTAATTGATTATCCATTCATTATTGATTCATTATTATTATTAAGTCATTATGATGGTCATTCATGAAAGGATGATTACAGTCAGTATCATTCATTCTAAGTAGTAATCTAAGAGTAGTCAATTAGTGTTAGTGGTTAATGTATAATAAATATTAAATAGAACATGTCCCAGTGAAACAGGTAGTTGTTTTATTCCTGGGGGATGACCCACCAAGTGACCAGCAGCACCACCTAGTCAGAGGCCCTTCTACTATCCTACTACACCCAGTATCCTCATTACATTACACATTACATGGCGATCCTGCAAACAATTGGAGTTCTGTAACAATGGGTGGTAAAGCAACGAAACAAGCGGTCCAAGAAAATGGCGTGGTCAACAGTAATTTTATAGTACAAGAAGAGGAACTCAAAGCAGATCTGGAGGTGAAGATTCTTATCTACATTATTGTGGTTGTTTTGGTACTACAATTTGGATGGTCTATATATAAGAATCATAGAAGACAAATGAAGAGGGAGATAAGAAGAAATCTACAGCAAAGCACGCTAAATCTGTAGGATGGTGAGAATATTATTTTTTTTTGTAAACTTTAAGGGTATATTCTGTTTTGTGGCTAAATTTTTTTTTTGATAATTGATATTTCATATTTTTATTTCTATTGACAATGAATTTTAAATGTCCTCGAGTGATGGAAATGCAGTAACGTGGGATGAATTTGAGATTAGATTAAATTTAATTTTAGAAGATATACGTAGGAATAGTAAGCGTGTGTTAAAAAAGGAGGTTCCAAAAAGCTCAGATAGTCATATAGATATAATAAATAAGTTGTGTGATTCATTTAATAGTTTCTCTAAGTTAATAAATAAGAATTGGTATAAGTTAGAGGAGAATCAGCAGAGTACATGTATTTTATATTTTAACAAAATTAGAGAAAAGGTAGAGAAAGCATTTCAAGTGTTAGATTGTCAGTATGAAGTTCCGTCTCAATTAATTACGCGTAATAATTTAATTAATAATTTAATAGTATTAGAAGCAATGAGCAAAGATAAAAAGGAGAAAATGGCATTAAGTATGAATGACTTTTTCAATTTAGCTGGTAAGATATTACCAAATGAATTTAATGGGGATATAAGCAAATTGCAATCTTTTGTAGATGCTATAAGTTTGCTACAGGTTGGTGCAGCAGAGCATGAGGAGAATGCTGTACTATTTGTGAAAACTAGGCTAACTGGAAAGGCCAGGAGTCTAATCACCACCGAAAAATCGTTGGTAGAAATTATAGGAACCCTTAAAAAGGGACTAAAGGGAGATAGTGCTAGTTTAGTAGGAGCTAAATTAAGCAAATTAAGACAAAACAATAAGGATATAGTTGAGTATGCTTCAGAGATGGAGAAATTAACAGATCAGTTACAAGCCGCGTATTTGGCAGAAGGAATGCCAGTACATTTAGCAACTAAGTATACAACAGAAGCAGCAGTAAAATCACTGATCGACAACTCAGCATCAGAGCGGATAAAAACCGTTATAGCAGCTGGGAATTTTACGACACCGCAAGAGGTGATGACTAAATTGGTTTCCATCAATGTGGGAAACAATCAGTCAACAGGAAGTGTTCTGCATTATAAGGCAGATAGAAATAAGTTTGTGTCAGGAAATACCTATTTTCCACAGCGAAATACCTATTTTCCTCAGCGAAGACACTCTTATGTAAATCATAATGGAGAAAATAATTTCCATAGGAAAAATAACTACGATAACAGTAGGAAATTTCACGCCAATCAAGGCAATAGGAGATTTACTGGTTACAGGGAGAAACCAGAAGAATATAGGAACAAGCCTAACAATAGGTTTAACAATGATAATAAATATAGAAATGTAAGAATGTGTGAGAGTGGAGAGACGAGAGTGGAAGATGAACAGAAAGAATTGGGGTTTTGAAAAAGAAAGGTGAAAAATCCAAAATTTTAAATAACTTGCATCATAATAATCATTATATTTATAACTTTGATTTAACTCTTTCAAACTTTGTGCAAATTAAAACTGACATATCGGATAATATAGATACTTTTATATTAGATACAGGTGCAGATATATCGTTATTAAAAATTTCAGATAATTTTCCACATCACTTAATAAAGACAACACAAATCTTAAATATTAAAGGAATAACTCAGGGAGAAATTAAAACTTTGGGTACAATAGAAACTTTTCTTTTTATTAAGGGTATAGCATTTCAACATTGTTTTCATGTAGTAGAGGAAGAATTTCCTATACCTACGAATGGAATTCTAGGTAGAGATTTCATAAGAAATTATAATTGTATTTTAGATTATTCAGAATTAAAATTATACATAGATTGTAAATCTAGGAATACAGTAACATTAGAAATTTTTGACAATCCTGAATATGATACTTTGGCAATACCGCCTAGATGTGAAGTCTATCGGTTGGTAGAAAGTTTCAAAAACTTAAGACAAGATAAAGTTGTTGAGCAACAAGAACTATTACCAGGAATATTTATAGCAAGATCTATTATATCAAAAACTAATCCTTATGTCAGAATTTTAAACACAAATTATGAAAGCAAGTCGATAAATACAAACAATATTAAAATATTGGATTTAAATTTATTTCATGTATATGCTGTGAAGAATGAAAGTAAGAATAGGTTGAAAGAATTAAGAAAAACATTAAATTTAGAGGTACCAGAATACGTGAGGGATAAGCTAATAGATCTTTGTGAGAATTTTTCAGATATTTTTGCTTTAAAGAACGACATTTTAACGCATAATAATTTTTATGAGCAAAAGCTATTGGTAAAAGATGTTACTTCAGTATATATTAAAAATTATCGCACGCCACATTCTCAATCTTCAGAACTTAATAATCAGGTCCAAAAGTTATTAGAACAAGGTATAATTGAATCTTCAATCTCAGATTATAACAGTCCAGTTTTACTTGTTCCCAAAAAGGCAATCAATGGAGAGAAGTCTTGGAGACTTTGTATAGATTTCAGGCAATTGAACAAGAAAATAGTCACAGATAAATTTCCATTACCCAGAATAGATTCGATTTTAGATCAGTTAGGGAGGTCGAAATGGTTTTCAGTCATAGATCTTATGTCAGGTTTTCATCAAATTCCCTTAGAACAATCTTCAAGGAAATATACATCTTTTAGTACAGAAAAAGGTTCTTTTCAGTATACAAGATTACCATTTGGTTTAAATATAAGTCCAAATAGTTTTTCAAGAATGATGTCCATAGCATTCTCAGGATTAACTCCAGAAAAAGCATTTCTTTATATGGATGATATAGTCGTAATAGGGATGTCAGAAAATCATCATTTAAGTAATCTCGAAAGGGTGTTTGACACATGTCGGAAATTCAACCTTAAATTAAATCCACAAAAATGTCAATTCTTCAGGCGAGAAGTAACGTATTTAGGACACAATTTGTCCAGTGAAGGGGTTCTACCCGATAAGGCAAAATATTCAGTCATTGAGAAGTATCCAGTGCCCAAAAATTCAGAAGAATCTAAAAGGTTCGTAGCATTCTGTAACTATTACAGACGTTTCATTCCAAATTTCGCTGAAATATGCATACCTCTCAATAAATTATCTAGGAAAAATGTGAAATTCGAGTGGTCGGAAGACTGCGAAAAATCATTCCAAATACTAAAATCGGCATTAATTCAGCCGCCTATTTTGAAATATCCAGATTTCAATAAAAAATTTATATTGACAACAGATGCTTCAAATATTGCGTGTTCTGCAATACTTAGCCAGGAATACGAAGGTATAGATCTACCTATAGCTTATGCATCGCGAGGTTTTAAGAAAAGTGAATTAAATAAACCTATAATCATGAAAGAACTGTTAGCTATCCATTGGGGAATTAATCATTTTAAGTGTTATTTATATGGTTCTACACATTTTATTGTGAAAACGGATCACAAGCCGTTAACACATCTTTTTTCGATGACAGACCCAACTTCGAAACTTACGAGAATTAGACTAGACCTAGAAGAATACAACTTCGAAATACAATATTTGAAAGGAAATTCAAATTATGCGGACAGTATTTCAAGGATATCCATAAATGAATTAAAAGACTTGTACATTGACAATGCTCACATTTTAGCAATAACGAGGTCAAAAACTCGTCATAATAAAGCTCAGCCTATAGGAGAAGATAAAATAGTTTCCACAGAAATAAAGGAAGATATTCGCAAGCCAGCAGTATATAAAGTACTGAATAATTTAGAGGCGCATAAATTACCAATTCTGCAATTTGAAAATAACCGTGTTTCGTTAAGGATGAACATACGGATCAAAAACAGGATGAGATTTAGCCAAGCCTTATTAAATACCGATATAGTTAACTTTGATTTAGATCAAACGTTAGTTCAGCTTGATAAGCTAGCGGTAAATAATGGTATAAAAAGGATGAAAATTTATATGAATGATATTATTTTCACACAGTGCACTATAAAAGAGTTTATGGAAAAAGGAAACAATACGTTAAAAAACGTACAAATATGTATTTGCGATATACCTAAGATGGTGGAAAAAGAAAAAGAAAAGCAACAGATTTTAGAAACTTATCATAATGATCCTTTATTTGGAGGTCATGTAGGAAATAACAGGCTATTGAAAAAATTAAGAGCGAATTTTAGATGGAAAAACATGGAAAAAGATGTAAGAAAATATATTAAGCAATGTCACAAGTGTCAGGTCAATAAAGCAAAGAATAATCACAAGGAAGAATTTGTATTAACGGATACAGCAGAAAAACCATGGGATATAACATATATAGATACGGTCGGTCCTTTTCCACAAAGTGAAAATGGTAACCGTTATTGCATCACAATGTTATGTGAATTAACGAAATATGCAGTAATAATTCCAGTTAAAAACAAAGAAGCGAACACGATAGCTCGTGGAATTTTTGAAAATTTCATACCAAATTACGGTCTAATGAAACAAATTAGGACAGATTTAGGCACAGAATATAAAAATGAAATATTCAACGCTTTAACTAAAATGTTAAATATTAGGCATAATTATTCAACAGCATATCATCATCAATCTATAGGAGGTTGTGAGAAATTACATAGAACGCTTAATGAGTATGTGAGACACTTTATAAATGAAAGTAAGGATGATTGGGATGAATGGTGTAAACTATTTGCTTATTGTTATAATACGACTCCAAGCTCGTATCATGGTTATACGCCGTTTGAATTATTGTTCGGTAGACGTGCTAACTTACCCGAGAATCTAACAAACGAGATTGAGCCATGCTATAATATTGATGAATATCAGAATGAGTTAAAATATAAACTGCAGGTAGCTCATCAGAGAGCAGAGAAATATTTAACCAAACATAAACTGAGTAGACAAAGTCAAAATAGTAAGGTAGCTAATCCAGTTGATTTTAAAATAGGGGATTCAGTGTTAGTAAAGAGGGAAAATAGAACCAAATTCGAATCTCAATATATAGGTCCATTTACAGTCACAGAGGTGAGCGATGTTAACTGTAAAATTAAATTAGAATCAGGTGTGATAAAAGAAATACACAAAAACAGAATCCATCCTTATTGTAAAATGAATTAAAAATTGTAAAATTGGAAGTGCGAGTGAGTTTATAAACATTTCCGAATAATAAACAAAAGTGTTATAACAAACATTCAAAACATTGAAGTGAAAATAAATAAACAACTAAGTGATCGTAAACAATTTTTAAAGGCAATGAACATTCATTTATTTATGAATATATTATGTAATCGTAGGTTAGTGACATTATTTAATAACCATCTACCATTTATTTTTAGGATAATTGTAAATTCATTTCATTAGGGGGAAAGGAAGCTCAACGGAATTTATTCTTTTTGTAAAAGGGGAAGGTGTGATGCCTTTTGGCCTAAACATTAAGTCATTAATTATTTAAAATATTATCGAATAAATTCCCTTCAGCTAATTCCAATAAACCACGAATTGTTTTATAAATAATAAATATAAAGGTTACACGTACGAGTCAATGTCAAAGCAAATAAACATTATCTAGTATCATGTATGTTTACTTATAGTGAACTTGACTCTTTGTATATATAGGTAACAATAGTATTTTAAGTATTCATTATTAATTCATTATTAATTCATTATTAATTGATTATCCATTCATTATTGATTCATTATTATTATTAAGTCATTATGATGGTCATTCATGAAAGGATGATTACAGTCAGTATCATTCATTCTAAGTAGTAATCTAAGAGTAGTCAATTAGTGTTAGTGGTTAATGTATAATAAATATTAAATAGAACATGTCCCAGTGAAACAGGTAGTTGTTTTATTCCTGGGGGATGACCCACCAAGTGACCAGCAGCACCACCTAGTCAGAGGCCCTTCTACTATCCTACTACACCCAGTATCCTCATTACATTACACATTACAAAGCGAAGATACCATCTTACCCCCGCTCCACTAAGTCCACGCCTTAGTGGATCGTCCCTTCCTCCAGGCTTACCCAGTGCTGGAAGGAGGGGGGTCTTCTTATTTTTTATCCAGGGTTTTTCCCGGAAACTTTCGCCAGTTGAGGAGGTTGAGGGTATAGGTGCCCCTGCCTTTCTCCTCTCCTGCTTTTCTCTGGCTTCCTCAACACGAGGTTTGCTCGCGTGTGAGAAAGCTGCTGTATTTTTGGGCACTTCGGATACACTGCTCCGACTTGTGCCCGATTGCGGTGCTTGCCCGCTTGGCTTCTTTTTCTTTTTTCTTTCCATGGTTGATCCCACGAGTAGCTAGGGAAGCATAAGGTCCACTCCTGCAGAGCCCCGCATGCAGGAGTAAGGGTATTTAAACTGGATGTCCCCAGGTATCCAGAGTCCGCATATTAGCGATCAAGCTTCCCCTTGACCACGCAGTCCTCGGCATATGCTGTTCCACCTTGACTTGGGGGGTTTTTATTGTGGTCTCCTTCCACTTGGCCAGCTGTTTAAGGCAAGCCCCCACATCTAGTGAATATACCGCATCAACCACCTTCCACTAGATACGGTTTATATCAGGCAGGTTTCCACAAGCAGTCTACTGCTCCGACGACCCCGCTGACTCCGGCAACCGACCGGCTATCAACTAACTCGTCGGGACAGCAGTCCACTCTCCACGCTGAAGATCCTGATATCGGATTTCTGCATTCCACAGAGATCCGTTGAGCTGTCCTTGGTTTCACGTATTCCTCTTGAAGAGGAACAGCTACTCGGCTCCCCCACCAACGACCAGGTCTCACAGATCCTTGGGGGAGGACTCTCCCAATATCCAGATCATATCAATCATTTCATCACTAGTGAAATTCATTTTTGCCCTAGTTCAAATTCTTCTAAACGCCAAAAAATGTACCAAACCAATACAACAATAATGTACCTACTGTCATGTCATGTTATTATCAAATATCAGTTTTTGACAAATCACAATTAATTGTTACATTATTAGAAATAATCGAATGTTTTGCATAGAAAAATCAAAATATCTCAAGAACTAATAATTTAAGGTATGGGGAATACTTAATAAAAAAAGAAGTATGCTGGTAGTACTTATCGATACTCTCATAAAATACAGGGTGCTCTATTTGAAAAATCGGAGAAAATAATGTATTCGTATTATGATTCACCCTCTATCAGATTCAATGAATATCAACGAAATAAATAATTTTCCAGATTGTTTACTACTATTCGAATACTTGGACCGCAACAGATTTTCATTATTGAATTTCTCTTACATTGTACAGGGTATTGAACTTGTTACGGTTTTTATGGAAAATTGGTAATAACTTTTGAAATACCCCGTACATAATAACCCTTGTAATGGAGAGGTCAAGCTGATTTCAAATATGCAATAAAATATAGGGTGTTTCATTTTAAAAAATGTAACTTTGATATGGCGCAGCATTCTGGAACACCCTGTAAGATTGTAAATAATTTAAAAATGTGAAGACTGATGATGGCCATAAGCCCTCAAATTTTCAAATTGATATCTCAAAGGACAAAGGAGGCACTGAACTTTATCACACTAATCAATCACCCTGTAGGTAATCGAACTAAAAAGTAGAAAATAATTTTTAATTTTAGAATAATGATTAATGAGAAAATTAATGTCATTATGGTAATAGCGTGGGGTGCTTTGTATTACATTTATACTAACGCAGCATTTCAGAATAAGTAATAAATGATAACAATTATTGATATCGACTGTAATTTCTTATGGGCGAGCGGCACACCCCCAAAAAATCGCTTAGAAAACGATAAAGTGACCAGATCACTTCTAATCGCTAAAAATTGCTCTACCGACGTATGCCCTTGTAAAAAATCTAGTTTGGAATGCTGAGATTCATGTACGAATAACGTAAATGTAATAAATGATGAATGTACAGAGTGAATAAATTTTTATATTCATACATGGCTTTGTACTATTATCTATAAAAAGAAATTATTACGAGAAAATGTTAGACTCATTATTCGCTCACTGCATGAAATCGAAGAGAAATCCCAGTGCAAGCGTCGTGCGACTAGAACGCTTAGGTTTAAAACGCTGTATAATTTTCACTAATCTAAACAAACATTTGAAATTTTCTGAAAAACTTCCTTATATAATAAATACACTTTGAGACTACATATGTAGTAATCAAAAATCAAAAACTTTGTCACTCAACTTTTGCAAAAGTATGCAAAAATCAAATAAAGTAATAAAAATCTTTCCGAAATTTCCCAATTGGTTGGAAATTGCTTTGGAAATTTAATGTGTCTTTTACTGCTTCGCAAATGAGTGCAAGAATGTCTGATTATATTTTTACGAAAAAATATTGATTATTCCGTGAATTGCAGCGAATTTAAGTTCGAAATTCGCGAATTTTTTTTTTCTATTTTTCGACGTTATTGTAGATTTTAACAATGGTCCTCCAATTTTAGAGGAAAACAAACGTCATATTCGTATTCAGCACCCTAGAAAACATAGAGTAACATGATTTTTAGCGATTAGAAGTGAACTGGTCACTACCATGTCATTTTCGGGGTTGCCGCTCGCCTATTACAAGTTCTATTCCGAAATGCAGAGTTAATGACATTAGTTTTCTCGTTAATCATTTTATTCTTAAATTAAGAGTTGTTTTTTACTTTTCAGTTCAATTACCTATAAAGCATGTATTTTAATTTACTAAAACTATACGTTTTTTCAGTTTAAATTTATAATTTAACTGATTTCACATATAAATTAAGAATTTGGGGAAAGTTTCAGTTCAAATTAACAATTATTTAATGATATTCAAGTAAATGTACCTATATTTCAAACTGGATAATATAACCGAGATCACAATTTAAAGTGGGAATTTACAGTTTAAGCTAAAAATTCAACATAATTCACAGCTTGAAATTCAAATGAATTCAAATTTTAAATTGAAATGTCATGGAGAGTTAGAGTTAAAATAATAATTGATTTTAAAGGAATTTACAATTTAAACTGGAAACTTTGAAGAATTCATAGTTCAAATGTGAATCTTAACAAAATGTACAGTTTAAATTTTAAAATTTTAATAAAATTTAAAGTTGAAATTGGGAATTTTAACAGAACTTACATTTTAAATTGAGAATTCAGGTGAAGTTACAGTCTAAATGAATAATTATTTCCAAAGCAATACACAGTTTAAACTATGATTTTAAGAGAATTTACTGTTAAATTTGAAATTTAACCGAGTTCACAATTCAAATTGTGATTCCATAGAGAGTTACAGTTGAACTAATAATTTGGTTTCAAAGGAATTTACAATTTAAACTGGAAACTTTGGAGAATTCATAGTTTAAATGTGAATCTTAACAAAATGTACAGTTTAAATTTTAAAATTTCAATAAAATTTAAAGTTGAAATTGGGAATTTTAACAGAACTTACATTTTAAATTGAGAATTCAGGTGAAGTTACAGTCTAAATGAATAATTATTTCCAAAGCAATACACAGTTTAAACTATGATTTTAAGAGAATTTACTGTTAAATTTGAAATTTAACCGAGTTCACAATTCAAATTGTGATTCCATAGAGAGTTACAGTTGAACTAATAATTTGATTTCAAAGGAATTTACAATTTAAACTGGAAACTTTGAAGAATTCATAGTTTAAATGTGAATCTTAACAAAATGTACAGTTTAAATTTTAAAATTTCAATAAAATTTAAAGTTGAAATTGGGAATTTTAACAGAACTTACATTTTAAATTGAGAATTCAGGTGAAGTTACAGTCTAAATGAATAATTATTTCCAAAGCAATACACAGTTTAAACTACGATTTTAAGAGAATTTACTGTTAAATTTGAAATTTAACCGAGTTCACAATTCAAATTGTGATTCCATAGCGAGTTACAGTTAAAATAATAACTTGATTTCAAAGGAATTTACAATTTAAACTGGAAACTTTGGAGAATTCATAGTTTAAATGTGAATCTTAACAAAATGTACAGTTTAAATTTTAAAATTTCAATAAAATTTAAAGTTGAAATTGGGAATTTTAACAGAACTTACATTTTAAATTGAGAATTCAGGTGAAGTTACAGTCTAAATGAATAATTATTTCCAAAGCAATACACAGTTTAAACTACGATTTTAAGAGAATTTACTGTTAAATTTGAAATTTAACCGAGTTCACAATTCAAATTGTGATTCCATAGCGAGTTACAGTTAAAATAATAATTTGATTTCAAAGGAATTTACAATTTAAACTGGAAACTTTGGAGAATTCATAGTTTAAATGTGAATCTTAACAAAATGTACAGTTTAAATTTTAAAATTTCAATAAAATTTAAAGTTGAAATTGGGAATTTTAACAGAACTTACATTTTAAATTGAGAATTCAGGTGAAGTTACAGTCTAAATGAATAATTATTTCCAAAGCAATACACAGTTTAAACTATGATTTTAAAAGAATTTACTGTTAAATTTGAAATTTAACCGAGTTCAATTCAAATTGTGATTCCATAGAGAGTTACAGTTAAAATAATAATTTTATTTCAAAGGAATTTACAATTTAAACTGGAAACTTTGAAGAATTCATAGTTTAAATGTGAATCTTAACAAAATGTACAGTTTAAATTTTAAAATTTTAATAAAATTTAAAGTTGAAATTGGGAGTTTTAACAGAACTTACATTTTAAATTGAGAATTCAGGTGAAGTTACAGTCTAAATGAATAATTATTTCCAAAGCAATACACAGTTTAAACTATGATTTTAAGAGAATTTACTGTTAAATTTGAAATTTAACCGAGTTCACAATTCAAATTGTGATTCCATAGAGAGTTACAGTTAAAATAATAATTTGATTTCAAAGGAATTTACAATTTAAACTGAAAACTTTGAAGAATTCATAGTTTAAATGTGAATCTTAACAAAATGTACAGTTTAAATTTTAAAATTTCAATAAAATTTAAATTTGAAATTGAGAATTTTAACAGAACTTACATTTTAAATTGAGAATTCAGGTGAAGTTACAGTCTAAATGAATAATTGTTTCCAAAGCAATACACAGTTTAAACTATGATTTTAAGAGAATTTACTGTTAAATTTGAAATTTAACCGAGTTCACAATTCAAATTGTGATTCCATAGCGAGTTACAGTTAAAATAATAATTTGATTTCAAAGGAATTTACAATTTAAACTGGAAACTTTGGAGAATTCATAGTTTAAATGTGAATCTTAACAAAATGTACAGTTTAAATTTTAAAATTTCAATAAAATTTAAAGTTGAAATTGGGAATTTTAACAGAACTTACATTTTAAATTGAGAATTCAGGTGAAGTTACAGTCTAAATAAATAATTGTTTCCAAAGCGATATACAGTTTAAACTATGATTTTAAGAGAATTTACTGTCAAATTTAAAATTTAACCGAATTCACAATCAAAATTGAAATATAAGGAAAGTTATAGTATAAATGAATAATTATTATTACAGTTCAAACCAGGTATCTAAGAAATCTAACCAGTTCACTGTTTGAATTCTGTATTCAGTATTCACGCTTATTATTCACTAGTGAATATTGAACGTGATTATACTCTAGGAAGCTCACATAAAATATAAAAAATATCAAATACTCGTGAACATATTATATTATTTAATTGGTAACTTCATTCCATCGTATGCGTCTCCACTACATAAAACTTTGCTTTGACCAATCTATTTAATTAGATTCATTGATTTTCTGCGACTGACAGCTAGATAAGCCTGTCTGGCAGCAAAGAGCCGCGGACTCAAAGTAGCCGTCAACACTAAAATTGCATGTACACTGTACACATCACGGTCGAACCATTTTCTATTATGACTGCAAACGTAATTATATGTTCTAAGCAGATTACACAGTACGAACAAAATAGGTTTAATTTTTAAAAGTTTGATCCTTGACAGGACAAAAGGTCGACACAAAGCCATTTTCTAATAATAATAACATCGTTTGTTATTGAAAAAAAAATGGAAAAGATCAATACACATCATATGTGTAGGAATTTCCTTCCGTATCACTGAAAATTATTATTATTCGATTTGGAATAGCAAGTAGAAATAAAAAAAAATATATTGAAGATCCGCTCGCGAGAGGTTTCGTTCTTCGTGAATATCTCAAGAACTATTGCAAATATCCGAAATCGAAAGAGAGGTAGGAACTTTCCTTTAAAAAAAAAGGTTTCTTTCCCGTTTCCGAAATAGTTCTGGAAGCTGGTGATATGACTACAAAAAATGTGTTTCAACATTAAATACAAATATTGAGTTCCACAAAAATTCTATATATTTTTTATAATATTTACGTGTCCTATACACGGTCATCGACATGACTACATTAATGACAAAATTCGCATGTACAATAATAGAATCCAGTCTTTTATAAAACGTATCACAGAGCTGAACGTATTTGGTTAACTTGTACAACTTTGATGATACCACTGAGCTTGTGACGATGCCCAACATAACTTAACAAAAAAAATTGAAATATGTCTGTGTGTGGGTGTTCCGACAACTCGCAAACAGATGTGGGGCTATGAGATAGTCGTAAGTGAGTCGAGTGAGTCCTATTCTCAACACTTTTATGATGAGTCTTCCTTTTCCGCACATCTTGTGCATGATAGAGCAATGTACGTTGGGTTTGATGCTATAATTTTAAGCATTCGTTTTGTTTTTAATTGGACCTCTTGATGTAGTAATATATTTAATAATTTGATTGGAGGAGCAAGGTAGCTTAACTGCTATAATATTGTAACTGTGAAGCCACTACTGATGTCATGATTTGAATGTCTTCTGCTACTGGATTCTAGGATACAAATCTGGTCACTTGTTTACCGACCATAGGATAACGGTTTTCCTACTCTGAAATTTTCCAGACGAATACACGCATAGCAGTTTGGTGGACCTACAACTTTCTTCCGAGTATTTCCGTTGACGTCAACGCTTCATTACGTTACTTAGAGATGGAAACTTGGTCACCAATTCTTGACCATTTGCTTCTTAACGAATTATTGTTATTCTTAAGCACCATCCGCTTTGAGTACTCTGTTTATAGTGTTTTTATACGTAATGGATGCATGTAAACTGTCGTGACATTCACTAAGACCTGGAAGATCTATTGTGTTCCTTTCCTTTTACTTAGTTCCGAAGGAAAGTCTCCGAGACTAATAGTTCCGTTGTGTACTTGCTTTGTGGTGTTCGGTATGCAGCGAGCACGTAAAAAGTGAACTTTGGAATGGGGTGTTAAACCGATATCCGGCTTTTGATATTTTATTAAAGTATATTGGTACTACTTTGCAAAAATTCATTTAAACATTTTTTATTCACAATCGGTCAGTAATATAGACATTTCTTACCTTTAAAACGGTAGGGAAGTGACTCATTACTTACTTTCACTTCCACGCCTTAGCCGGAAAAGTACTTTTCCGACCAGAAGCATGTGTCACTTTTATGAAGTACGACATTAAAAAAAAGTTAAAACCTTTCTTTGCTTTTCTACGGAGTTATTCCCTCAACCGCAGCTTCTTGAACCTCCGGAGGAGTACAGGTTAATTCAAAATAAGACATTATGTACTTGTTTGAGCAAAAAATTAAAATTTCGTGACAGAAAGAATAATTTATGACATAATTGTCAAAACCAATAAATTAGTAATATGGCCTAGCAACAGATTCATGAAGTTCTTTGTCGAAATTAATATTAAATTGTTATAACAAATTTTCATAAAATGAATGTTTTTAAAAGTTTGTAATTAAGCGATTGTGAATAAAATAGTATACATACCACGCTAGAAGGATCATTCCAGCCACGGCTTTTAGCTTTTAGCCTGGGCTGTAATGATCTACTTCCCCGCTAGGTATGTTAGATACTATTAAACCGAATATTTGAGGAGAAAACTGGAAACTAAGAAATCCTAAATGTTTGCAACTTTCAATACTGATACGTCACCTCACTAAATATGAATATCCACTTTCTGATTTAGATGTTTTATGATCAATCAATACCAACAAACAAGTCCCTTAGAAGTAAAAAGTGTTGGTGTTAGTTGTGGTTAACATTTCAGATTACTGATAAATTGGATACTTTAGATCTGACTATTACAAAAGAAGCATCTACTTCACCAATGAAAAAGAAGTCATTATACTAATTTAAGAAAAATATCTAGCACTAACAAAAATAAAAACTAACTACCTGAATACGTTAACGAAAACTTATATAATTGTAACGATCAAATTTATTAAAACAATGTAATAGCCGTAAAAATAAATCGGATATAAAAATATTCCTAAGTCACTATAACGGCAATATGACATAAGCATAACCTATGAGTACTTCATCACATCAGAATTGTGGTCCTATGTCAGCCGCTATGTAGCTAACTTCTCTTTTAGTGACCATACGTCACATCAGGAATGGCGGATTATTTAAATCATCCAAAAGTTGAATTTTCAAATCGGCATAAAAACCTGGTGAGAATAAAAATATTAAAAATAATTGATTCCCCATTATGGTTTTGTCCACCACTAACTCTTAACATTGAGAAAGCATCATATTTTTGTTAAGTTTAACACCCCATTGTACAAGCTTGTATATTCAATGTCAATAGAAAATTTGGAGCTGGTAGAAATATAAGTTCAAAACTGTTATTGAAATGTCTAAATATGGTACTTTTTATCCTCTGTATGTTCCCTGTGGTGTAATAATGATTCTTTCTCGTTAATTTATTGGGAAATTAAACCACAATATTTTTTTATTTGTATTTTAACGTTTCGGTAGCGTTCCATCCACCATTATCAAGTAAGATTAAGTTTTGAAAATTTTTGGTCCCTATCTGACATTACAAGAAAACTCGACAACTAGACAATCAATAATATTTTGAAGTTTAAAGGCGCTGTCTGCCAATTGGCAAAGCCAATTCGATGTAGACACGACCGTTGGCACGTGCCAATAAGCCAGCAGTGACCCAATGAAAATCACTGGAGTGACGGTCTCCTTCAAAGAAAGCCAATGAGAACGGAGAGTGAAGACGTCTTAGTGCTTTGGTTGTGATTTAGACTATCTGCCAGTTAGCACGTGCGTTCAAATAGAGTGGATATATTAATTTGACAAATCTTTACCGGGATGGTCCTGGACCAAAATTCTTGACCGTTCGCATCACTCTAGGCTACTCGCTTCCTAACGAATTCGTTAAAATACTATTCTTGAGCGCTCTCTGCTTTGCGCATTCGCTTGATAGTGTTCATTATGCAGCGAGCACATTTTTGTACGTGATAAACAGATAATCTTTATATTTAAACTGAAAGTGATAAATAAGTGACAGCGCGTATGTATGTTGATATTATTTTTGCTGAAAATAATTAAAATTGTAATTCTGTTTGAGAAATTGAGTGTGGATGAGCTTGTGAATTTAATGTTAATCGAAAATTTAGAGCTGGCAGAAATAGAAGTTTAAAATTTCCGGGTTCCACGCAATCCTTCAAATCCCTTCACGACAATGAATGAAGCGTCTTTCGAATACTATTTAAAATATTTTACAATAACAGTTATTTGTGAATTCACCACTAACCATTTTATCGTTCCCTTGCAAATATTCCACCATCATTTGGATCCATATCACAAAACATTTTTAAATGGATATATGGGTCCCAGAAGATTATTTACCGATTACACCTATCCAAACATTATACTAAATCTTTGCTGGTGCTTTTTCTCTACTATTGCATGAGGATTATCACCAATGTAGGCATAATGATATGCATTATGTAAATAAAAAATTCCGTCTCTGGTAAACGTAGATTCATCGCAAAATAAAATATTGGAAAAGAAATTAGGATCCTGATTTTTTTTGTTCTGCAACCAGTTTGAAAAATCAATGCGGGCAGGGAAATCACCATCTGCCATGGCATGAACTTTTTGAAAATGGAAAGGATGAAGGTTTTCTTTATGAATAATATTCCATATGGAAGACTGGAAATGCCAGGATACATAGCAGCGAGTCTCCTGGTGCTAACCACAGGTTTCTTTTCGATTTCAATCAAAATATCGTCTTAGTATTCCATTGTCACATCAGGTCGTCTACCAGTTTCAGTATTTTTAGGTACTACTGAGTCACTTTCTCTTTTTCCGCATATCTTCGCTCTGCTGCACGAGCGTTACTTTGTACTTTCCCATAAACTAAATGCATATCAGCATATTCTTCATTCGAAAAATAAACCATTTTGATTAAATTAACTATTATTTTTTAACTTTCACACACACGGTGTTGGATACATAAAAAACTTGAAAATAAATTTTTTTTAATAAAAACACCTGTTGCTTCCCCCGACTGACACGCTTGTGATGGATCTGAAAAAAATTTATTTACAGCGAACCACTGGTTTGTAACTATTTATTGATTATACCAAGTTTGAATATTTTAACTAACGGTATTTTTGTATAATTTGAAGAAAACTCATATAAGGACGTCTTCTTCAAAGGGCTGTAGCTTCCTTAGGAAGCATTTTCGGATTGAGGTAATTTGAGCTGAATCGACTTAAAATCACTTCTAGTAACTGTAGTTTGGCAGGAGAGTTTCTGGACACCCTGTATAATAAATTGAAAAAGAGTTTATTTATTGTTGATATGGCGTTTGGCACGATGTTAACAATAACAAAACTGTCTGGCGTCTATACAATTTCATTTGGGGAAAGGTGTGGTAGATGATAAAAAAAATAAATCGTCTTGAAACCAAATAGACACAGGTGGACGCAATGGATCCCAAATACCAGACGCACGGTGTTTCCAAATGGTATAAAGAATAGATTATCAAAAATTTCTCCGTACTAAAATATTCTTCTACGTTCAGTTGCCAGGTCTTGGACCAATTGGCGGTTTCATTTCATAGGTTTTAATTAATAAAAATATAGAGCAAAGAATGGAACAGGCACACTGGTAATGTAATCCCAGGATCAAGAACTTTTTCTTGTATTTCAATATCGTGTTTAGCATGTGAAGTTAAGATTTTTTTACAATTGTGTCTAGCTCGTGAGTACTTAGATGTACTGGGTGTAGCAGAATGAAGAGGTCAAACGAATTTACTCTCTCTTTATAGAGTTTCAATATTTTTCCTATAATTGCTTTAAATTTGCAAAGGACCCCGCACTTTTTATATGGAAAAATGGTTTCAGTCCCGAGGTCTAATTTTTTGTGGAAAAGGTAGTTCTCACCATCCTGAACAAAAAAGCTCATGGCACAAAAAAATCTACTTTCAGGATTTTGCGCTACGGCGCATACAATGTGCCGTATGCGCCGTACGCGATTCTGGAGACTTGCATGTGTGGAGGTGTGCTAGAATGAAAAGGTACTATAACCATATATCTATACATCTGAAAAATGTGGATTCCGGTCTTCCACACCACCTAATGAGTTTCCGAATAAGCTGCAAAAGCTTTTTTATAGTGATTATTGGTATTTGCTCTGGCACCGAGGACGCGATGTAATAATGCTGTAGGCGTGGATACGGAAAAAGGTGGTCACCCTTTTCCGTGTTAAAAACGAGGTGCAAAAATGAGGTTTCCAGTCTAAAATTTATTCCGCGTATACAAATAATCGTTTATGAACATTTCCCCTAGTATATATAGTACCTTTTCATCCCAACACACCTCCACGCATGCATATCTCCATAATCGCGTACGGCGCATACGGCGCATACGGCACATTGTGTAGCGCAAAATTCTGACGGTAGATTTTTTTGTGCCCATGAGCGTTTTTGTTCAGGATAATGAGAACTACCTTTTCCACAAAAAATTAGACCTCGGGACTGAAACCATTTTTCCATATGAAAAGTGCGGAGTCCTTTGATCATGTACCTATCTACGTATAATAAAACTTTTTTGACACTTTAAAATATGGTACTATCAACATTGATTTTATTCTATGTTATATTTTTGAGATTCACGTAATCTTAAGTAACGGTATATGAAAAAATTAGCCCATTCTGTTTTCATTAATACAGGGTTAATCAAAAAGCAGTTCACACTCTATAAAGAGAGTTTTATGATGGCATATGAATTCGTTTGATCCCATTTTCTGCTACACATAGTGCTCCCTTCTAAGTCTTTGGTTAGTTCTCGCAGAAGCAGAGTATGTGAGTAGGTGTTTCATCATAGAGTTCACATTTCCTGCACGTAGGTTCACTAACTTTGTCCATTTTGTGCAGATGCTTCCTCAGGGTGCAGTGTTCAGTCACCAGGTCGGTAACTGTCTTCAAATGTCTCTTACTTAGTGTCAATAGCCTGGTTAAGAGTTCCTTGTCTACCTTGTTCAGTAAACTCTTTGTATGGAGGTGCCCTTGCGTCGACCTAGATTTGAATTGTTGTTCCCTATCCAGTCAGTTCCAGATTTCCCTGCTTACGCAATCTTTTGTGATTCCACAAAACGGTTCCGGACCTATAAAGTCTCCTTTAGAACCTTCTTTAGCTAACTGGTCCGCCATTTCATTACCTGCAATCCCCTCATGTGCCGGCACCCATATTAGAGACACTTTGTTGTCTCTTGCCAGCCTGTTGAGGAATTCTTTACAGTTTTTTACCAGTGTAGACCTAGTTGTTGGATTACCGATAGCTTTAAGCAGAGCCTGGTTGTCAGTGAATATTTTCAATTTTTGTCCGGTATATCCTCTTCTGATGTTTTCATCTATACAGGCTATAGCGTCAATCGTCTCTGCTTCAAAGTCGTATATCGGCCAAGACTATTGATCCTGAAATTACATTTAAAGTGTGCCTGGTCCTTTATTTGATAACAGCAAACAGTTTATTTAATAAACAAATAATAAATCTAGGAATAAAATGTTTTCATAATTTTTTATTTTTTTATTTTATTTTTATCGCACCAACCCAGAGGGTCATTAGCGAGGGACAGTGTATCAAACTTAGTCTTTTAAATTTTGCTAACAATATTAATTTCATTTAGAAACATTAAAATGTTATTGTAAGAACAGCTTGGTCCAAGTACTTGGTCTAATGATGTGGGAATCTTGTATTTTGCTCTTTTTGAGTTGAATTTGGGACAGTCAGTCATAAAATGTTTTACCGATTGTTTTATTCCACACTCTTCACATATCGGTTCGCGATCTTTCGTAATAAGGTATGAATGAGTAAAATTTGTGTTCCCGAGTCTGAGACGTGTTACTATCACTTGGGATCTACGTTTCACAGGGAGATCTGGCCACGGCTTCAATGTTGGCTTCATTTTTTTCAGATGTGATGTCGAGTTGTTCCATCGAGATTGCCACGCACTTTGCGCTTTTGATTTAATAAGAGTTTTAGCATCACTATTTACAATATCCGTTACTATGATAGAATCCTTTGCGTTTCGTGCTTCACTTTTCATAATTTGAAAGACCGGTAGGTATTATAATTAGAAAAAAACATTCCCTTAATATTGATTTTGAGTGGTAAAAAACAATTGATAAGAACAATTGTGTTTTCAAGAGAAAAAAAAAATTCGATCATGTTTTTCAATCAAAATTATCATCATTAGATTTCCAAGAAAAAAAATTCGTCATCTCGTGAACGATGTATTTCTTCATAATAATTTATTAAACGCTACCTATAAGTGGAAAATTATCTTTATCTATCAGAAAAGTTGTATCAATAGATATATTTGGAAAAAAAACTGATATTTTTATTCATAAATTAAATTTTTCAACCCTTTCTACGTGGAATGCTCCCATAATTATTGAATAGGATCAATGAATAATAACTTCCACAACAGAAATATTTTATTATATTTTCATTCATGTTTCCAGTTTTTTAATAAATTAAATTATCGCTTGAATTGTTAAAAATCAATATTTTTTTTTATTTTCACAAGAAATTTTCTTAAACCTCTGATTGGATGATAGTCCAGTAAATAAAGACCGAGAAACCCCCCAACCTGTTCATCTCATTATTGTCGGACTTTTTTTTTGCAACTTGTAGGTATTCACGGGTAGATTACTCTCTGAAAATATGTCCGCGAAATTTGCGAAAGGGGCTGAAAAATGGCCAATAATCCCAAAAATTGAGCTTTCCGCCGATATCTCCGGAAATATGACACTTAGAGGAGTGGGGCTTTGCTAGCAATGGAGAGCAGTTTATTATCTACAAAAATCATCCCTATCATTTTTGTCAAAAGTTCAACCGTTTTCGAGATAAACGGGTCCAAGCGTACCTTGGATTTCCAGCTGCTGCGCGGCGTCTCCGGGAGCACGCTCCGTGAATGTAGACATGGAAGGGCGGGCAAATTGGCCCATAACTTGAGTAAAAATGAATCTTTTTTCATGATTTAAAGTGCATATGAAAGGAGGGACCTGTACCTATAACATCGTGAATTTTTTTTATTTTTTTTATTTTCCAGTACTGGCTAAACTTTATTTTTCCTGAATATTTGACCGCCCTTATCAATCCGTTCATATTTTTTAAATTAAGCGTAGTTTTACCGAAACCTTTTGGATAATGGGACTTTGATAGGTGGTGAATGTATTCCGGAAGAATGAATAAATAAATTTTGTGTATTTTTATAAACAACATGTTTTTCTTGTGACGTTTTTTTTTTGATTTCCGGAGTTTTCTGAAAATTCTCGGGTCTACCTCAAATTGATAAACAATGATTGGCAATATCGGTCTTTAATGCACACCATTGGAAAGCTGAAAATGTCCTGTTTTCGATGGTTTTTAACATATTTTAGTTTTCCGGAAAATTTTTGCAAGCCTTTTTTTGCAAGAAATATTGATCCAGGGACAAAAATGATAGGGACCATTTTTGTAGGTAATGAACTGTACTTCATTTCTTGCAAAACCCCACTTCTCTAAGTAGCTTATTTCGGGAGATATCGGCCAAAACCTGAATTTTCGTGATCATGGGCCATTTTCCAGCCCCTTCCGCAAATCCCGCGGAGGACATATTTTCAGAGAGTAATCTACACATGAATACCTACAAGTTGCAAAAAAGAAAAGTCCGACAATAATGAGATAAACAGGTTGGTGCCTTTATTTACTGGACTATGAATAGATTTAAGAAGTGAATAAATCTCTTGCTTTTAATTTGAGATTTATCAGGTTTTTTATGTAAATTTATATTATTTAAAGATCACTTGATTGACAAAAGCATAAGTAGTTGAGAAATTGCTGAAAAAATTCTTAATGGTACCTAAATATATTTGTTTATTTTTAACAGGTGAAGACCGGTTGAATTACATTTTTTTGAGTAGGACGGCGAATCTGTGGTGGAGTTTTGGAATATGCCGATTTGCTTTAAAAAATGTCCTTCTCTACCTGGATATTTTTATTTTAATTTTGAATATCTGCTATAGTTTTTTAGTGGAAAAATAAACCCTTTTTTTGTTTTTACTACATTTTATAACTTTAGCAGTTTTTAGAGCGGGTCTTGAATTTCTTCAAAAACGATGGAAATCCAAGCGACTGGTACACGTTAACCATACTAATATTTTAATTCTGATGTAAGAAGAAATTTATTTATAAATTAATGGCTCCGGATTGAATAATTAACTCGGCGTTATTACATAAGAATTAATATAGCCCTCGGATATGTACGCTTCAAATTATAATTGATATCATAAATCGACATTTCGAATTACCTGACAAACTAAACTTATCCTTTCCTTTTAAGTACGACTTATCAATATTTATAAGGATAGAGATGAAAATCCGATTAATTTCACATGGTACTGTTTTTGTGGACGACATGGAAGTGAAATTTCTTTTAGATTAATTTGGCTTCAATGTCTAGTACCTAAGCTGTAAAATTTAAGAGTGAATTTATTCCTCGATTCATGCGTTTTATAGACAATGTTATCTGTTGAAGTGATAGCATTTTACTGAATTTGTATTTGTAAATTTTTCATTGATACCCTCAGCATCTAAAGCCAATTGTTTCCAGTTTACATTCTTCTGGAAAATCAGCCGACTTTATCCAGAATTGGATTGATTTGAATCAGCAACTAAAAAAAAAATAGTAGGTTATAAGTTTTTGCATTTTGATTATAAAATTCTAATAAAAATAATATTTTTTTTACCTTTTTCTATACCCAGTGTATTGCTCAAATTCGAATGAACAAATTCAAAACTGCTAAACTTCCTTTCTGCGGACACTGAGAAGGTAGTTGCGATGAGACATTTTTTAGCAAAAAATTAGTTGCTGCAAATAATACAAGATAGTTCAATTGAAACCCATCTTTGGTCCAGGAAAAATTTATTGACAAGTACAGTTACAAATAACTACCACTACAATTGAGGCACATATCCCACTGTTTCACCAACCGATGTATACCCTGCTTATAGAATTCTTGTGGCTGCTGCTGGAAGAATTCTTTCACAGCGTTTTGTACTTCTGCGTCCGACTGAAAACGGTTACCTTTTAACGCCTTTTTTAGTGGCCCAAAGATGTGAAAATCGCAAGGCGATAAATCGGGACTATAGGGTGGATGCTCTAATATCCTCCATTTCTTTCGTTGCAGATTTTCTTTCACTACGTTGGCAACATGAGGCCGAGCATAATCGTGAAGCAGAATAACACCACGTGAAAGCTTCCCTGGACGTTTTCTTCTTATTGCTTGATGGAGCTAGTTCAAAGTTTCATTATACAGGTTTGCGTTGATATGCAATCTAGGTTCTGTAAACTCTATCAGCAAGGGTCCTTCATGGTCGAAAAAAAATGTCAACATCACCTTGCCTGCAGAAGGTTGAACTTTAAACTTCTTTGGTGGCGGAGAATTTGCGTGTTTCCATTGCATCGATGACAGCTTACTGGATGGTTCAAAATAATGACACCAAGATTCATCGCCAGCAACTATTGACGAGAGAAAGTCATTACCATTCTGACTGTATTCCGTGAGGTGTTACAAAGACAAACCCATTCGCAAGCTTTTTTGGTCCTCAGACAAAAGACGAGGAACCCATTGCGCACAAACTTTGCTGTAACCTAGTTTGTGTACGATACTATGGACAGATCCTATACTCACACCAACATTTTCTGAAATTGCTCTGATTGAAATTCGACGATTTTCTCTAATCAGGCCTTCCACACATGCCACATTCCTGTCTGTTGATGCAGTAATCAATGCACCTGGTCATGGCTTATCATTCGTCCTCTCTTCTCCATTCTTAAATTTTCGACACCATTCCTTCACAGTTGGATATGCAAAACATGCGTTTCCATACACTGCTTGCATTCGCGTATAAATTTGCAATGGTTGCTCACCTTCAGCACACAAAAATTGAATGACCGCACGCTTATCACATTTGGACAGATTGTTAACAACAAACGCCATTTCAAAGTCACAATACTAAAAATCGCTGTCAAATATAAACGAAATAAACAGATTAGTGTGACGTTTGCATACACTACTAATGGTGGAAAACGTCAGTTGAATGATTACAATTGTTTCCAAGGCTAACCTGACCAAAGATGGGTTTCAGTTGAACAAGCCTAGTATATTGTCATGGTATCGACCCTATGCTCGATATTTTGAGGAATCTAATTTTAATGTTGGATGTTATATTGGTATGAGTTGGAATACATAAAAATACATCTGGAAAATAACGCATATTTATAATTTTATTAATTGTGTATATTGAATAACATTTTAATTTCATAATATTAATATTTTTTGGTGATATATAAAATGAAAATGTATTGATGGGCCTTAATTATGTGCAACAAGAAATTTCAAAGATATGGTTTCCAAGGAAATTGGTTTTTTTGAAGGAAAGATTATCTTGCCTGAGCCGCAAGCGGCCTCGGCGATAACTGTTCTTTCGGACGTTAAAAAAAAAGTTTCGCGGTCATGGCATACACACTATTTTTCGTGCAATCGTTAAAATTATTATACTAGATAATTGTAAATAAATATATAGAAATGTGAACGTCACGAGAAGAAGATGCTACATCGACACTATTTTTTATATAAATTCAAATGAAACATGTGTCTCTTGTTCTTTTTACTTGTATGATTACGTTTACAACATTTTATAAAATAAACAATATAAAAATTTTATCATTTTATTGCAATTAGTTAATTTTGTTCAAATTAAAGCTATTTTAAAAGTAACATTTTCGTGTGTGCAACATTTCTATATTATGACTCTAAAATCAACAGCAGTTCAATTTATTTAACAATGTCACCGTGTGCTATGGAAATAATATGTTTCAATATATACAAAATATTTTAACAGTTCTTGCTTCAACTTCTGGAGTAAATATAAGTAATAATACAAACTATTACAATTAATGTTAATATTCTTCCTAAGTAATATAAGTACTTATATAGGAAAAATTCAAGATTTCCTTACAGTTGTATACATGCATATTCGTAATTTTCTCTTGATTTCTTTGGCAATCATTCTAATGAAGCACTATTCACTGCCAGCACTGGGGGGTGGTCCTGTATATTTAAAAATATTTTCAAAATAATATACGGTTCTATATATGGCTTAAAATTCATCTAAATAAAGTTTTTTCGTATCTCTCACGATAATTGGGTAATTGGACTTCCTCGTATATGGATCACAAGATACGGTAACTTCTTGAAAGGGATGTTAAAAGACATGACACTACCGGTTATACCGGAAGTGAGTAGCATTTTTGTCACTTTAAATGGAACACCCTGTATATTATTAACTTTTCGGATTCTACGTTGAATATTAGTTGCTTTTTTTCTATCCCCCGGATTAGCTTCGCTAACTACAGAATTCTTAGCTGAGCTGAATTGTAGTTCGAAATTGTAGTTTTCAAAGAAACGCTGCACAGTCGACAATATCGGCGCATTTGCATACAAACAAAGACGAAAAGGTAAACAAATTAATAAATAAAAAATTTATTGAAATAGAACTTTCAATTTCGAAGGTTAATTAAAATATGTGCGCACGAATTGCGGACAGATGCATGAACTGAGGACAAGTGCTTTAGGGGTCCGTTAATCACTGCACGAATTGCGGACAAAGGTCGGTCAGGTAAAGGGTTAGGGGGTTAGGTAAGGTTAGTTGAATATTATTATAATAATATTATTATTATTAACCGATGTGTTAGGAGAAAAAAATCTAATTGGAATATCAAAAAAAAACAAATAAAAAGATATAAAAGGTATAAAAATTTTGTAAAAAAACTCACCATACCACTAGAACTAGATACTCAGCACACCACCACCACTTAACTCCACCTAACAAGAAAGTGAAATGATTTGTGACACGAAATACCTGAATACGTCCCTAGAGATGTTTTTCTAAACGATGCAATTCAGTTACATTTCTGAGAACAAGGGTTGCGGCGGTTAAGCGGATAAGATATGGCCTGTCCGCAATTCGTGCTACCTGCTCTCAACCCATCGGTTGTCCGCAGTTCACGATCAACCAATTAAAATTACCAATAAAATCAGGAAACTAGTAGCAGATTAAAATAAAAATTTAAAACGGATTCTATCAAAAGAGAGCCAAATATGTTTTTTAGAATATTTATCAAATATCAAAAATGAGTGACTTTTCTTGCATTCGCGATTAAACTTAGCTACGAAATTTTGATTAGTTGAAAACCCAGCATACTTGGCAGGGGCAAGGGGGGGGGTCAGTTGATCTTAGTGAATCTAACTTCATTGGCAAAACGAACACTAACTTAGCTAAGGTCAACTTAGGTTAGCTTAGATTGGTGGTAGAAAAAAAACAACTATCAATGCCACTAGCCATATCTAACATCTGTACAACCACAAAACCAGAAACTTTGTTTGTTGGATTAATCAGTCGGAAACTCAAGGTATTTGGTGACATGTCATAAACTGCCCTATTGTATACGGGGTTTGTGAAAAGGAGATGAAAAGTTAACAAATGTGAAATATCTCAATTTTCTTGAAAGAAAGTAGCTTCAATTCATATCTACGGCCAAAAATAAAGAGAGTTTACTTTTCTAAATCCAAACTTTTTGAGATATTAACATGCATTTGAAAATTGTAATCACTTCTTGTGCCGTGGTATTTAATATTTAAATATGACAGCTACATACCTGGCTAAAAATGAAATGCAATATCCAGTGTAATAACTTGTTTAATTACAATACAATAGTTGGATGGTGTCACCTGTGCAGTGCATTGGTGTTTACTTTATGTTTATTCAAGTTTTAATAAGGTGATGTCAAATTCCGTTATTGGTAGTCGCAAATTGGAATTTACTAGTAAGTTTGCAGTTTATATTTTTGCGTTAATTTGTTATACTAGACTCATTTATTCATTTTATAACATGTATACAAACGCTGAAATGACCGATATGCATTTTGTATAAAGGCTGACAAATGGTATTTTTTTACAAGCTAGACGACTTTATGCTGAAAAGTATACGAAACTAGTAACGTATTATCATTCCTTATTAGCACGTATTCATAATACTTATCGTATACTGAAAGTTTACAAAGACATCCGAAAAACATTGGTTACTCCAGAACAGTTAGAAATGTGAGGGTAGAACAAGAATTTTGGATGAAATTTATCAAAGACCAGAAACAAGCACTAAAAAAATTAGACCCTAAATATCATCCACAAATCTGTGCGCGAGAGTATCCATAATAAAGGCAATAGCCGATTAACAATGAAGATTTGGGACCCTAGCTATTTTTGGAAACTGATTTCGGGGTCTTGTTTGGACTAGTTTGAATTGTCTTCCAAATTTTCAGCTCTTAACACGTTCAGTGCGGATCAATTGGTGTATGCAACCCGAGGGGCGGACATAGTTTTTTGTAAAATAATAGAAATGCTGAGTAATTTAAAGGTGAAAATAACATTTATTACCGCCTCTCGCGACTGAAATGTTTGCCCGAAGCGGATAACAGGTAAACTCAAGTCAAATACAAACAAAATACAACAAAAAAAACATGAAATGTAATATAATTTTTTTTAATTAGGGAGTTTTGTGAAACTTGGAAAAACATGGGTCGCAAACAAAGTGCTAATAGCCCAGAGCAAGAAGGACAGTGGTAAACAGTTTTCCCATTAGTGCAAAAGACACACCTTCTATGCGCGTGCTTTTTTTAATGCCCTGTAGGATGATTTTTTTGGGGTTATGATTAGTCGGCTGTGGTATGATGTATGCATTGTATGTATGTATGTATTTTGGGGTAACATTCACTGAGACCTAAAAGATCTATTGTGCCCCCTTACTTCTACTTAGTTTCTGAGGAAAGTCTCAGGGACTAGTAGCTCTTTTAGTCCTATTTCCCCGAGGAATTTTAGGATATCCGCAGGCTTCAACTTAGGTAACTGTCCCTCTTCTATCCAGTAGTCTCCCAGGTGCTGTGCCCTAGGATTCTGAATTGCTGTGCAGTTCGCAAGTATGTGGATGGAGGATTCTTCTTCCATTCCATAAAACCTACAATCTTCTTCCTCCACTATTTTGAGCTTTTTAAGGTGCCCATTCTGGCGACAATGTCCCGTTAGGATTCCTGTTAAAACTCTTAGTGTTGTAGTCACCCAGAAGAATCTTTGATTGCCTAAGCCCTACTAGATTTTTCCAATCTTCTTCTCTTCTCTTCGGCTTTACCTATTTCTTCCAATATTACATTGGAGCTGATTCCGCAAAAAGGTTCCGGCCCCCAAAAGGGTATTTCAGTCCCCCTCTTCGCTAGTTTATCTGCTATTTCGTTTCCTTCTATTCCAGTGTGTCCTGGAATCTACAGTAAGGTGACTATATTGTTCTCGCCTATGGTTTTGTATTGCTCCCAGCCCTCTATCAGAGCTTATCAACCAAACAAAATACTGCTACAAAATAACAGGCACACATATCACACTTATTGTTTATGGACGATTTAAAACTTTATGTATCAACTAGGTATCAACTTAACAACCTTCTGAAAATCACAGAAGTGTACAGCTAATATATTCAAATGGAATTCGGTACAGAAAAATGCAAAACAAATAGTGTTATCAAAAGAAAAACACGCAAAACAAGACGACTACTTACCTTAAGACACAAACATTATTGAAAAAATGGAAATCAACGAAACTTACAAAAACCTTGGATACCTACAGAAAATGGGCACAGATCATGCAAATACCAAAAAGAAAATCTGAAAAACAATTACAAAAACAGGATAAAACAGAACTATCAGGTAGAAGTGAAGTGAAAGCTATAAAAACAAACAGTACCCGTACTAACATACTCATTCGGAGTAATTGAATGGAGTAACACTCAGCTAGACGAACTCAACAGGTTAACAACTGTAACAAATCCAGAATACGTCATATCCGATAGAAAGATTTACACACAACAAAATGAAGGCGGAAGAGAATACTTCAAGACAAAAGCAGAAATTAGTTCATTACACCGAGCTATACTGAACTTGAAAACAGGTATGCCTTTACAACTCAACAATAAAACATTCATGAAAACTGATCTCGCTACAACCATAGACAAGCTTAAATCACAGTGGAATGCCAAAACATTACACGGTAGACATTTAAACCAACTAACACAACCACAAATTGATAAAACAGCATCCAACGCATGGCTCACCCAAGGTAATTTACATGAGGGGTTCATAATAGCAATACAAGACAAGGTCATTAACATACGGAAACTACTGAAAATTTATAATTGCAGATCCAAATATACAAACAATGTATAGTGCATAACATACATATAGAAACAATAGACCATATAATGACAGGCTGCACAATACTTGCCCCATAACTAATACAAACGAAGATACGATATTGTATGCTAAATCATCCAACAAGAAATAGCATAAAAACACTCCATCATCACCACACACATCCAATACTACACATACAAATCAGTAAATGTTTAAAAAAACGACGAACTAAATTTATACTGTAACAGAGAAACCCAATGCACCTATTGCAATAGGTTTCATACTGGTACCTATTCGTGGTCGGTTACCTCGATGACCTATACGTTGTTTTAGGGGTGCAACGCTGATCTAAATTTCACCACAGCTTTAATATTCAATAACGCAAAAAGGAAGAAAATGTCAGATATTTAGGGGTCACAATAAACAACAGGTTAAACTGGTCTAAGTATGTACAAGAGATAGAAAATAAAACGCAAATGGAACTCAATGCTCTTCAAAATTCTACCTAAAAATTACATCAGATACTTAACGATAACCCTCTCAATGTAATATCAAACGAACTGAAGATTTAATGCCTAGAGAGGACGGGATATTGGAGAGTCAGAGAGCCACCCTACCTAATTGAAGCAAAAATTAGAGACGATGAAGTAATCAATAATATACAGTGTGGAAACCACTTATGTCATTATTTTAGAAAATTAAAAAAATGCCGAGACACGTCAACTTTTGAATTGAGTTGTGCGTTATGTAAACATAAATTTAAATGTAAAGTATGCAAGTATGCCATAGTCGGTGTTGTTTTTTTTTAATAAAACATCCTGTATATTTGCATATTTTTGAATTTTAATGAACCGATTCCAACAAACTGAATAATGTATGGTCAATTATGAATTATACAAGGTGAAATTTTAAAATTAATAATTTATTACACTTGAAATATTGGTACTTTTTTAAATTACCTAAATATGGATTTATAAAAAATCTAAACTAACTTATTAGACCTATTTGTATATTAAACAAAACCTGCTACGCCCATGAATTTCATCATAAATACCTAAAAATTGCCTAAAAACACCAATAATTAGACACAATCGGTAAATAATGTGGATTGTTTTCTATTCTGTCAGTTGTTGATGTGTTGACAGTTTATACTGAAAAAGTAAAATCTTTGTCAAACACTCTTTCCTTGTCGACATAACAATGAAATATTTCACTGAGACTCACCGAATTGAGATTTTAATGATGATCGGGTACGGGGATAACTGCAGAAGTCAAGTTGAAGTGGCAAACTTATTTAATCACAGGTATCCCGAATTGCCTAATATTTCACAAAGTACTGTGTCTAAAATTCATGCACAATTCAGAGAACTTGGACATGTCAAACCATTGAAAAGAAAACCACACTTAATTGAAGATTATGTGAAAGTGGATATTTTGTTAAGTGTCGAAGAGAATCCAACTTCAAGTACAGGTCAAATTACCCGTGAAAATAATGTTAGTCAAACAACTGTTCTAAGATGTCTTCATAAAGAAAAACTTCATCCCTACAAATTAACTTTTGTGCAGGAGTTAACAGAAGACGATCCAGATCGTAGAATGGATTTCTGCGAAAGATTGATGAATAAGCTGAACAGAAATGAGATAGCTTTTGGTTCAATTCTTTTTTCTGACGAATCAACATTCACATTGAATGGAGAGGTAAACCGACAGAACTGTAGATATTGGTCAGCAGATAATCCTAATTGGATGCGTGAGACACATACTCAGTACCCTCAAAAGGTGAACGTTTGGGCCGGTATCATAGGCGACCAATTTATTGGTCCTATTTTATAGATGGAAATTTGACAGCTGAAAAATATTTAAATATGCTTAGAAATGAAGTTATTCCTGCGCTGGCAAACTTATATCCCAACGCAATAGATCCTAGCTTACCGAATGAAAATGTTTGGTTCCAGCAAGACGGGGCAACACCCCACTATGCATTAATGGTATGAACTTATTTAAATGAAATCTTCCCCAATAAATGAATTGGACTGAGAGGTACTATTGAGTGGCCAGCTAGATCGCCAGACCTTACGCCGTTAGATTTTTTTCTGTGAGGTTATCTCAAGAACAAAGTATATGCAACACAACCAACTAGCATTGTAGACCTCAAAGACAGGAGAACTACAGAAATACGAAATATTTCACCTTATTTAGTTTGTTGAAATCGGTTCATTAAGGGGATTTCAAAAATATTCAAATATACAGGGTGTTTCATTAAAAAAAACAACACCGACTATGGCATACTTGCGTGAATCACCCTGTACATTTAAATTTATGTTTACATAACGCACAACTCAATTCAAAATTTAACGTGTCTCGGCATTTTTAATAATTTTCTAAAATAATGACAAAAAGAATTTTTTTCCATAAGTGGTTTCCACACTGTATAATACAGATCAGATGTAGAAGTCCTACCTTTCAAATAGAAGTGGATTAGCACGGTGTTCTCGACAACACATACAAATGGGAGCTATAGCGACATGAGATTTCTAAATGAATTTGCAGATAAATTTAAATCCTATACTTGGGTGTGGGATATATATACCTGAAATTAAATACAATTTCTCCACTAGGCTGTACGACCATACATGCGGAGATAATTGCTATAAATAAAGCTATATGGGTATGTATTCAGAAAAAAGGTATAATATTCAGAGACTCACAGAGTGCAATTAAAAAAATAAATAACAAAAAATATGGGAATAATAATTTTATAGCACTGGAAACCAAAAGATCCATTTTGGAATCTGGTGAAGACAACTTTGACTTTATACTAACATGGATACCTGGACATGAAGGGATAAGGGAAATAAAAAAGCAGACGAACTGGCCAATATAGGGAGAACCCCAAATGTACCAGCCGACATCAAAGTAGATAAGCAAGACTATCTCCCATACCTTAATAAACAAATATGGAATGAGGAAATAAATCTTTGGGTGGGATCTTTTAAAGAAAATTGGAAATGGTACCCAAATCAAGAGGGGTTTCCTCACAAAACGTGGTTTTCAAAATTCCTATACCTACTTTGACCGTAGACATATTCCGTATATAATTAGGTTAAGAACAGGGCATACCTTCAAGCTCATTTGTTTAGAATGGGATGCAGCGAACACCCGTACTGTGAATGTGGCTAAGTTGAGAACTCACACCACCATTTTTTCGAATGTCCTTTGAACCAAACCGTATACTTTGACCTATATAAAGAACTGATCAAAATAAAATATCCCACCCCCATTTCACTCCCTAGTATATTAAATAACCTAAATTCAAAAATGATAAAATTAATTTTGGAATTTGTCAAGATATTTAAAATAAAATTGAAAAAAAAAAGAATAAAAAAAATATCCTAATCTTTTAACCCGGGTGCTCTACTATAAATCCGAGGCAACTTTTCGGGGTTTGTGTAATGCTTGGCTGTTGCCACTGAGCGAGAAAAGTATATACCAGTGTTGTTCTTCTAACATGTCTAGTCTTATGGAAATTTTTTTTTAATTGGTTATTTAACGTCGGTCTATTTCTGCGACTGAGGCTAATCACCGACGCCGGGAGCACTCTACCCCTAACCGGAAATTTTGCCGAACCCACTGGTGTTCCAATCAGTGGTAGGGTTCTTTATCGAGCCCAACATCCATGGACTCAGGACCTCGGTTTTACGTCTCCACCGAAAGACGGCATACCTACATTATACCTCGTGCTCATTGGTATAATGCCTGCGAGCTGTGATATGCTACTCCGCTGCAGGCTGTATGGGCTCTTTACACGACGGTCTTCCCTAGTATCCCATCCAAGTACTAACCACGCTCGACACTGCTTCACTGTAGTTATCGCATCATATGCGTTCCACTACAGTGCTAGGCCGACGCCGGAAAAATTAAAACGAGAATCAAAGTGCTGGATAAATACCCAAGTGGTGGAGGTCAAAAAACTAAAAGGAAGAAGAAGAATAATTTATCAGGTGGTATACACATTTGGATAATAATGTCGCTATATTTTATATAAATGAAGGAGCAAGAATGTTGTTTAATTATTAATATAAAATATACATACTAATTGAAAAATTACTATTTTGAAAAAAACCTTAATAATAAGGAATGAAAATGTGATCTCTTAAGAAAAATATCTCGCTTTATAGTTCAACAAATTCATTTCAAAAATTGAATAGATGCGACTTTTACTGAATGAAGATCCATACTGACACGATGAAATGAAACAATTTAATTTGTTTTCCACGACCACTTAATAATAAGTCAATATTTTACCTCGCTAACTAAAGGTATATGGTGCCCATATATCTACTAGAGTGAATTATGGATCATAATTCACTAGAGTGAATTATGGTTCATAATTCACGGTTTTGCATTCAAATAACGTGCCATGACAACTCAACACTCACAACATTTCGGTACATAGGTGACTAGAGATGGGTACAATATAAAATAAACTATAAAAATCTGAGTATTTTGATTTTGATCAAATATAAAGTTTAAGTGGAAAAATTACTTAACAACTGTCAACTTTAGATTAGATTAGATTTTATGAGGTGGCTTTTGGCCTAGTCCACTGCGACCTTTTCAGATCTATTGTGGTCCTCTCAAACTCTAGATTACATTCTCCAGCCTGACTCTTTTTAAAAAGTCTATTAGCGTGGAGACTGAACCTTCCATATAGCTCTCTGCCACTGGCTTTTCTTCGCCTAATGCAAAAAACCGCACATTTGCCAGGCTATCGCACTGACATAGAATGTGTTCCGCCGTTTCTTCTTCTAGGTGACAAAACCTGCACGTATCTTTGTTTGTCAATCCCATCAGCTTTAAATGCCTATTGAGCTTACAGTGCCCCGTTAACAGACCCACTACAGCTTTGACAGTTTTCCTGTCTTTGGCCATCAGATCTGCAGTAAATTTTGGCGAGTGTTCTAATATTTCGCTTGCCTCTGTCCTGGTGAGTTCCTCCACCATTTCAGAGATTTGTGGGAGACCCACTTCTTTGTTTGTTTCCTTGTTATGGTTTTTGCAACGCCGCAGAAGGGTTCCGGCCCAACGAACGGCATTGATGAGCCTTGCTTGGCCATTCCATCTGCTTTTTCGTTGCCCCGGTACCCAGGCTACCGTAACATTGCTACGCTCACCCAGTGTGTTTAGGGCCCGCACACAATCCCATACTAGCTTAGAATTGACCTCTACGGAGTTTAGTGCCTTTAGCGCTGCTTGGCTGTCTGTGAAGATGGCAATTGAACGATATGTTCTCTTCTGCCTTTTAATTTCTTCCACACAGTGGTGAATCGCCGAATCAACTTAGCTGTCAGCAGTTTTTCCGAAAAAAAAAATCGAAAAAATTTCATGCACGTTTGACATGAGCTTGAAGTAATTACCTTTCCTAGCTTGAAAGTTATATTGTTCTTATTATTTTAATTAAAAAAAATGTATTGAAATAAAATGTTTACTTAACTCTGGAAATAATCTTACCAAATATCCCTAGTGTATCTAATTTTTTCTGTGGAAAAATTGGAGCACTCGTTTCTAAATAATCTGTTTCAACAAATTACTAAGAAACTCGTTATTACTTTCCGTTCTACACTCGCATTATTTACTTGACTTTTATTTAAAAAAAAATCAAGGGTCGTGGACAAAGAATAGTATTCTACTCACAATTTATGGTCATTATTCACTCAGGTGACTTGCGCCCCTCGCCTATAGCTATCATAAATAATTGCTCGTTCAATAATATAGAGTTTGTTTAATCATCCTTTGCCGTTACGTCATAATCGGTGACGTATTCTGCTGTTTTACGTTTGTCTTATATTAGTTAAATGTTATTTTACACTTAACCTCAAAATTATAATCAATGACATATGTTAAGGTGTGTTTGTTTGAATAAATTAGTAATGCCAAAAATTGTATTTTGCTTTATGCGTTGCGTACATTTTTACATAATTTAGTTTTGTTTTAACTTGAAATCTCCGTTTTTTTTTACTGATTTGATTCAAATTTCTAGTTTGAGGATGTTTAACACCCCTGAGCATGATTTTTTACTGAATTTAAAAAATTACGGACCTATAATTAAAAGTGTATTATACGATTATATTTTTGGGGTGAACCCAAAGGTTATGTAAAATTAGATAGAATAACTATATGTTCATATTTTTGTATAGTAATTATTGTCTGTCTGTGTCATTGTAAGAAACAATTTCGTAAGTATTCATGAGAAATGCAAAAAAATACATGTATGGGAGAAAACAGGAAATAAATAAATTTATTTCTGAAAAAAACTACCAATAAACACAGAAAAAAGGAACTAATATGGGAAGATACTTACGTTGTAGACTACATTTAACGGTAAAAGCGGCATTCCAAAATACTGAACAAATCAAAATATGACAACTGAACTGTCAAAAGTAACAAATAAAATGTACGTCGACATTAGCTAAGAGATACGTTAATGACGTCATAATTCCGTCTCATCCATTTCATGAATGACAGATAAAGCTGGACAATGTATGACGTAACGGCAAAGGACGGTTAAACAAACTCTACTATTGAATCTTTTCTATATTCGAACCTATATTTGACTTAAATTTTTGACGCGTTTCGCTAACACAGTTGCTTTATCAAACGGGTGAGGGTATAATGGAAAAATTTTAATTTATACAGTGCATTAATACGGAATATATGATGAAATGATAAAAAATTCAAATTTATTCAATTATAGACTAAGCTTATGCAGTACATTTGATTCTAGAGATAGACTATTAATTGATTTTATGTAAGAGAATTCATTTTTAATTATCAAAGGTAGAATTACACCTGACAGACCTGATGAATTTACGTATGTAAGCAGACTCGGCAAGAGTGTGGTTGACGTGGTCTAGGATAATAATATTTTCCTTTCTGATGTAAATAATTTCTTTGTTAGAGATGATTTTTTGTCTGACCACTTTCCTGTAATGATTTAGCTTCAATTACTAAACTAGAGAAAGGAAGTCTAGAAAATACATTCAATAACATAATAAAAGAGGTAGCAAAGAGGGGGCTGGTAGTTAACCAAGAGAAGACAAAATATATGCAAGTTTCAAGGAAGACCGACAACTCTGCCACTATAAATACAGGAGATTATACTTTTTAAAGAGGAAATCATTTCAGATACCTGGGAATAGTAATTGATGAGAAGAACAACAGAAGTATGAAGGTAAACGCAGGAATAATAGCTGGCTCAGTAAATACTTGAATTCTGGCGATGGATCCTTGATGATCTCTTTGTTATGCCTCATTTTTGGCGCCTTATTCCACCATTCTCGAGAGTGATTTTTTGTCCTAGTACTGCTATTTGTTTTTTGCAGCGCTTTCGCTATGCTACAGAAAGGTTCTGGGCCAATAGGAGCACAACGAGCCCCTTCTCGGGCTAGTAAGTCTGCCTCTTCATTGGCCTTGTGATCTGAATGACCTGGTACCGTATAATCTATTATGACTGCCCAGCTCTTGTAGAGTCTCCAAGCAGTCCCAAATAAGTTTGGAATTTATAAGCATGGAATTGTTGCTTTTATAACCGCTTGGCTATCGAAGTATATGGCAATGTTCTTACTCTTACTATTACTCAAACTATTACATCAATAGCTCTTCTACACAGTGTTGCATTGCTACAACTTCGGCCTGGAGTATATCTTGTTATACTCCTTACCGTGTAGCCTACTAATGGGTGTTTGACCTCTGGTCAATCTATTCGTGATTGACCTGGCTTCGCCTTGTATGTAGACATGAAGTGACAGCAGGTTCGGCAAGACTTCCAGTGCAGCTGTTGGGGTTGTGCTCATTGCTCCCGTGGCAGCCAGGCAAGCTTGTCTTTGGATGTTACTCAGCTTTTGTATCGCCCAGACTGCCAAGTCTTTGGCCACCATACCACCGAGTCATATGCTATTATGGGTCTGACGACCCTGGTATATACCCATATGATCATTACTGGTTGTACCCCCTAGTTCTTTCCGCAAATTCTTTGGCATAGATTGATGGCTATCGTATTTTTTTGTATTATTTTCTGTAGGTGTTGATTCTATGTCAACTTTTGATCAAATATGACTTCCAATTATTTTTCCTCTTGTGAAATTTTAATTTCCATCCTATTAAGAACTGGTGACTTCAGTCCTCTTTCTTCTTGGTGAAAACAACTCTCGTAGTTTCAAGAGGGTTTACAGTTAGCTCCTCGTCTTCGTACCATTTGTTAATTATGTTTAGATCAGTTTGTGTCTGCTCCAAGACCGTACCTGCGAATTTGCCATACCATAAGCTATAGATGGCTTTGGATGTCAATCTCTTCAGTAGTTCGTCTACTAGGATAGCATATAAAAGTGGCGATAAATCCCCTCCTTGCGGACAACTCCTGACTGCTCTAGCGATGACGGAGGTATCGCCAATGGATGATATGATTACTCTTTTTTCCAAACTGGTGTTTATCCACCGACCCAGGAGTGATACCATTTCTTTCTAGAGCTTTGGTTATTGACAATGACAATGTAGATGCATTATTAAAAGCACCCTTAATGTCTAAAAAAGTTAAAATGGCTCTTTTTTTATCCTCTAGGAATTTTATTAACTACTAAACTACTAGGTACTAATTTAGTCAGGCGAACGTTGGCCAAGGTTGCGGCATTGAGACCACTGGCGGGCCCATTGTGCCATTCCTGCTACTTATGCATCCATGAAGCCGAGTCTCTCGATGATGGACTCAATCCTCTTCAGTGTATGCCTGCTTATGTCACCAGAGGCCATAACAGTTACTCCGAAGATTGGCCTGCGTAGCACAGCCCAATGTGGACATACGAGGAGAACATGGTTAGGTTAGGTTAGGTTTGGCATATCGTAACACTACGTTAAGTGGTGGTGCATCACCTGCCAAACTTTTGTATGGAAGATATTAAAAGAGAAAAAGAAGCAGAAATCAAATTATAATGCTAGACACCGAGTAAGATAAAAGAAATATTCGAAAGGTGGGGATAAAGATAGATTTTAAACATGCAAAGAGAAGGAGTGATAGAACAAAAATTGGATTAACCGAGATCTTACTTAGTTAGAACAAAAGATAATATACAGGGTGTTTCTATATTCGACCGACAACGCTCTACCCCAGAGAGCTCTCGTTATTTGATAAATTTTGATAAAGAAACGTGGAACGTGAAAAGTGTTCCTTGATTAGCATTGACAAACTTTTCTTAAATTTTATTGTGTAGGTATCGTCATCCTTTTTCAGGAACCCTACTTTATTCACAGTTCGTTTCTTTGCCAGCACCTTGTGTGTGTACTAGAAACTGTCTCTAAATCATCCTTACAGAACTTCTTCCACGATTGACTTTTTGCCTTTCTAATCTCTTTGTTGTACTGCGTGAGCGTAGCCTTATTTCCGGCCCATTCTTGATTGATTTTTGCTTTATTAAAAAGCCTACGTTAACTGAGAAGCAAAAACTATATCTCGGGCAATGTGCCCCGACAGACACTTCTAAGTTAAACAGGGTTGGCATATCTGCACGATTAAACCAACCATTTTGGTTTGTAATTAGGAGGGACAACAATATTTACCTTGTACTGATGAGGCGCAAATACGCCGAAGCCAGTCTACAAATCTACTGAAATATGACAATTTTTACAGGCATAATCTCAACCATTCTCCCTTAATAAACTTATTTACCGAGAAGTGAAGTAATTTCCAGGTAAATGTTTCGAATACTTTTGTTAACAGTTCCGTAGTTAAGGACCCTTTTCTTCCTGCACTTTATTTCCAGTTAAACATTACCCCAATACCCGAATATGAGTAACAGGTAAAATGCTATTTTGCTATTTGACTATTCATACAATATTTTCTTTACTATATGTTTTTTATTAAATTCAATCAGTCTGTTTTTTATATTCAATACCGTAACATTAAAATTATATTTCAATTCACTAATAGTTTGCTTATTTCGTGTTTGAAGTAATAAAGTTGTTTTTAAAAATAAAGTTTTTCAATAAAGTAACTTAAGATTATAATAAGTATTATTTATTTTTCGTTAAAATATCCACTACATTATGTGTAGTTTTAGAAATTGAAATAAATGTATTGCGTACAGGTTCAAATTGGAAAAAACCGGTTATTCCATTACGGGGTATTTTATAATACACTACCGGGAAAGTTTAGTTATCGTATACCTACATAAGCATTTCAAAACACTAACCAGTAGTTTAAATAAGAAATACCAACAAATTGATAGTTAGTTTTTACTACTTCTAAATATTTTATCGGAGATAAACGCATAAGACATAATTTTGTTTGTCAATAAATACATGGTTGATTTTCTTAATTTGTAACTAAAATCGTGATTCAACGTAGTAAAAAAAAAGAAATATGGAATGGCATTCCTTTTTGTTACTCAAGTCAGGAGACTTTTTTAGCTTCTCAATCCTCATTTAGGAGTTTGGTATCTACAAAAAATGTACTGACACAACATTGGACTATTGCTATGGAAAAAAATAATTGAAAAAGCCTAATTATTGTTATATCAATTAAATATTACTTTCAGGAAACAATATTAATTATTGTACAATACGGATTGAATGTTTCTTATTGCTCTGCTGTGTCTTCTAATTTTGCCTTTTATAGACAAGAGAAATTTTTTATTATTACGGAATCTCAATATTGGGTTTTATGCTTAACAATTGTTTTTAAGGTAGTACCTAAATTCGTCCCCAAGATTAAAATTAAACACTTGTTAATCATCTACCTGAAAAAAGGTACCTAAATTGCGGTCTATATTAACTGCCCCACGGAATTACCTGGACACATTAATCCCAAGTACTTACTACCCCACCTACAAGAAAATAGGGGATTGAGTTTTAATGACCGGAAATTGAAAAACAAATATATTTAAATATTTCTTATTGGTCGGTATTCAGGAACACCAAATATTTGCTTAAGATTAAAAGAGTAGGGATAAATTTAAAAGAAGATGAATATTTTCAGTTATTGCAATTATTACGGAATAGTTTTGTCTGCTAGTATTTGTTTGGTGCTGTTAGTGTTTAACTTTTAAATGGTGAATCCAATGACGATGTTTAGTCAAAGGGGAAAACTTTTATTAATAATTATATATATACAGTGCTATTCAAAAGTCCCCTCCCCCCCTCGTATCTTTTGAACGGCTACACATTAATAAAATTTAGAGGGTAAAAATAAAGTGTTGTAAACTTCTCTACGAATGGTAACAGGTGACGTAATAGTAATAGATTACGTCACAGTGCCACTCTGGCCAATAATTTTAAATAGGACCTTATGGCAAGTGATATCTCGTTTGAAAGGCATTGACATTGGCTACATAGCCATATTAATTTTGTTTGGGTTTAAACTAATTTTGACGGATAAATTAAATAAATACCAAAATTATTGAAATTATTTTTTTAAATTTAATTAATTAAATATCAACAATGGATTCTTATAGCAAGTGTTCGAAATGTGCTCCGTCTACTTCCTGACAGTAATACATCCTATTAGTAAACTCTTGTCGTACTCGTTCGAATGTGTCAGCTGGAATTGCATTGCATTCTTCAATAATTCTTCCTTTCAAAACGCCAATGCTATCTGGTGCCGTAGAAACCTTGGATTTCAAGTACCCCCATAGAAAAATATCTAATGGTGTCAGATCTGGTGACCGAGGTGGCAATTCTCTACCTCGATATTCTTTATCCAGGTAACGTCTTACCGCACCTTAATAATGTGCAGGAGCACCATCTTGTTGAAATGTTATTTCCAGATGGCCGAATTCATCTGGATTATCTTCCAGAATTTTAAGAATTAACGGCTCCATTGCATTTTGTAACATCTCCAGATACACTTCACCGCTTAAATTTGAATTTAGGAAAACGGGATCAGCTATGTGGTTTCCCAAAATACCTGCCCAAACATAGACTTTTTCTGGAAATTGGGTATGTTGTTCACGAAAGGTGTGAGGATTTGTGTCACTCCAATATGTTACATTTTGTGTATTCACATTTCCATTGAGGCAAAAAGTACTTTCGTCACTAAAACAAACTGTTCGACCAGGTGACCCTTAATTCGAGGAAACTGTGCTAAGGTGGAATGAGGAACTAGAAAGTCAATATGATTCTGACAATGGGGGTACAGAGTTTGAAGATAATGTGTCAGTACAATTAGATTCAGATAGCATTGTATCGATCGAAGAAGAGGAACATGACAAAGGAGATATTATAGATAACAATAGAGAGAATGAAGCTGAAGAAATAGATAGCGAAGGTGAAAGAGAAATAGATAGTGAAAGTGAAAGAGATCCGCCTCAACCAAAAAAGTTCAGAGGAAAGAATGGTCTGCTGAACCACCAAGTCGCACTCGTACTCCGCTGCGAAATATTGTCTTTCGACTACCAGGCCCAAAAAATGATGCTTGGAATATAACAACTATATTGGATTCCTGGAGACTGTTCTTTAGTGATGAAAGAACTCAAGCGTGATACACGAATAAGAACGTAAACAAATGACATCACTCCATGGGGCAGCCATCTTTATGACGTAAAGCGCGTTTTATCGGTCTTTCAAATTTTATGATTTTTAAAGTCGTTTTAAAAGTAAAGTTTATATTTTTTCGAAAAAATTGGCATGCAAGGTGTTAGGAGACCTGATAAAGCGTCAATTCCCACCAATAGCAAAATTTATGCTTGTACCCTATTAGTGGGAATTTACTGTCCTCGTATTTAGCAAAATATAATAACTATATTGAGATATATATGCAGATGCTTCCAAACAACCTAGTGGGGTAGGGTGCCCGTTCTTTATTCCATCAAAAAATGTACAAATGTAATTCAAACTACATGATCTTACTTCTATATTCTCCGCTGAAGCAATTGCAATTGTTGAAGCTCTCGAATTTATTGAACGAAATCGATATAAAGATTCAGTAATAATATCAGATGCATTATCAGTACTCACGAGTATAAGTCAACCTTTCGATATTAATGCCAGGTTTGAAAATTATATTATTCCAAAAATCAAACTGATTATAAATAGACTAGCCCAAGAAGGAATCAACATAAAATTATTTTGGATAAAAGCACATATAGGACTTCGACATAATGAACATGTGGACAGTTTAGCAAATACAGAAGCTGAGAAGGGAGAGTATATTAATAACAGGATTACCATTGGTGAATACAAAAATCAAAACAAAATTGAATTGAAAGAAAGATGCAAACGTTTATGGTACGAATTGTCTAAACAAGCCTACAAGATATACACTTCTATTTCCAGAAATTCCCAATCAGCATCGGTACAGCAATTATCAACTTCCTCGAAGTAGCATAACCACTATTAGCAGACTTAAATTTGGTCACGCCTGCTATCCCGCCCATCCTAGTAAAATAAATGTAGTTGATCCGAACTTGTGCGGCAGTTGCAATTGTATATGTGATTTGGATCACATTTTCTTTGAGTGTGAAAAATTTGAACAGCATAGGGAAAAAATGTATGGGGAACTAATAAAAATCAATATTCTCCCTCCTTTCAACTTAATGCACCTGTTAGCATTAAACAAGCTGCCTGTATATAACTTATTACTAGGATTTATCAAAGCGTATAATTTAAAACTGTAGAATTAGAAAAATATGATTCCTCTGTTATTTAACCCTAAGTTAATATTTCATCTATTTCAATCAATTCTAGGTATCGTGGGGCAGTTCGTAGTCGCCCCTAAATTGGTCCCCAAGAGATCAGATACCTACACAAAAATAGATCCATGAATTCGTCCCTGTAAAAGTATTTGGGTCAAAATTATTTTATAAAAACAAGTAATCTAAGTAATTGTTTTATTATTTCTAGAAACGTATACCTACATACTTTTTTGTTTGAAAATGGTTTAATATGAAAAAAAAATTAAATTTTCAGGTTTTCTTTTAAAAAATGCCGCAACTCAAAAAAAGTACCTATACCTATTTAATTCTATTGTGGCTCACACCTATTCAGATTTCACCAAACAAATTCAGTTTCTTAACAAAGCCGATTAAGTTATGATATTTCAGGTCTGAGGGCGAGAGAGAATCCCTGCCAAACATCAGATACCTGATTCAAGCCGCGGCGGGACAGGCACAAATTATATGCTTTGCTGTTTCATCATCTTCTAGACAAAGACGGCAGGTCGGATGTTCGAACAGTCTAAGTTTTAGCATATGATGATTCAGATGACAGTAGCCTGTTAAAAGGCCTGTTAGACAACGTAGGTCATGCCTGCTATAGTCTAACATTTGTTTGGAGACATTCTTCGAAGGATGTATGAAAGCCTTTGAATGAACCAATCCTGCTAAATTATGCCAGAAGTTTAAAGCTCTTCTTGCCGTTCTGGTATTCAGTGTTTGTTTGGCAAAACTTATTGCGATGCCAATTGTAGGTTCTGGTCCGATAGAAACACGTGCACCCTCCCTTGCAAGAGAGTCTGCCTTCTCGTTTCCTCCCATGCCAGAATGGCCAGGGGTCCAGACCAGCAGTACGGCCGGGTAATCAAACAAGTTATGGCCAAGCCACTTCCAAGTTCGAGAAACCCTTTTGATTAAACGGAAAGCCGATAGCTACCACGAGGTGGTGAAAGAATAATTTAAATTCGTCGGTTGATCAAACAAATTATGGCTAGGCCACTTCCAAGTCTGATTAACCCTTGAATTTAAATTGAAACCGGCGAAATGTTGTTCCAAAAAAAATATAAGAAAAGTTCCATGAGGCTGGGAGAGAACGATTTAAATCTGCCGGGAAATCAAACAAATTATGGCTAGGCCACTTCCAAGTTTGATCAACCCTTGGATTTAAATTAAAACCGGCGAAATACTATTCCGGGAAAAATAAGGAATCTTATTTAAAAATATGCACGAGTTTTGACACACACTGTTAGGATGAATAACCGAAATAGTAATTAAAATGCTCCGATACAAATCAATCTATTATACTGAGGTACGGAAATTTCGGATCTACAGTTAATTATAAAATATCCTTCACCTCGTAATAATTAATGCTGCGGTGTCGACGGTCAAAATGTTCTATACCTTTGAACACACTAGGAGCCCTTTAACTGCCAGTCTCCACTTTAAAGGGGAAGCTACTTACTTGATTACATCCTCTGGTTGTGCAGATGAGAACAATGCTTTTACTCGTCTCTGCTACTTCAGTGGTAAGCAGTTCCGACATCCATTCGGATGTGGCGCTGTCTACACCTCTTCTATTCAATGCTTTGTTTCACCATCGTTTTAAGCACAAATGATGTTAGGATTTTGGGTTTTTTATGCTTTGTTTTCCAGCTTTTCGAGTGAAGGTGACTATCGTCGTTCTATATGCTGCTAGTATAAGCAACTAATAAACGAAATTTAAACCAGTATTTTCCATTTTTCGGTTGTCGAATCAACGTTGGGCGTCGCGCAGTGGCGCTCCGCGCCACTGTTCCACCCAAATTGCTCTGCGACTCACAGGATTGATCCGTTTTAGACTTGCGTCACCTTAAAATGTTCGTCTTGAGTTTGCCTATCGACCCTTGTTCCGGGATTTTTGATTTCGAATTTTATTTTTCGGTAATTTGTGTCCAAAAATTTACTTTTATAGAAAAATGGCGATTTTGGGTGCAAAAGTCATCCTAGCGAACGCAACATTGCGTTTTTACAAAACTTTTTTGACGGAAACTCTTCGACTTGACAACCCCTGTCGGAAATGACGACCTTTATGAGAAACTTGTATTGAACGAAAAGTGTTCAGTATCACCTAAGGAATATGTCCGAATTTTTACAGAATTTTTGGAAATTTTCCGAGATTCTGGAATTTGGCGATTTCCTGGCCAAATTAAAGGCCAAAACTCTCCTCAAACATTCTGAGAAAATTTGTACGTATTGCTGGATTGGTTACAATAACTTTTTATTGAAACAAATTTAGATTTTTGTTCCAATAGATTTTTGAGGAACAATTTCCTTTCGCATCAATAGTTTTGTATCACTATGGTCGTTTTTAGGCATAACGGCCAATTTCTCTCGCAATTTGACGTACACAGGGTTGTAGGGGTTGTCAAGAGGAAGAGTTTTCTTCAAAAAAGTTTTGAAAAAACTCAATGCTGCGTTCGCTAGGATGACTTTGGCACCCAAAATCGCCATTTTTCTATGAAATTAAATTTTTGGGCACAAATTACAGAAAAATAAAATTTGAAATCAAAAATCCCGGAACAAGAGTCGATAGGCAAAATCAAGACGAACATTTTAAGGTGACGCACGTCTAAAACGGACGCCACTGTGCGTCGGTCCAGCTCTGTAGTGGAATGCAGTGTCGAGCGCGGTTAGTACTTGGATGGGTGATCCACTGGGTAAGACCGTCTTGTAAATAGCCCATACAGCCTGCAGCGGAGTAGCATATCACAGCACGCAGGCATTATACCAATGAGCTCGAGGTATAATGTAGGTATGCCGTCTTTCGGTGGAGACGTAAAACCGAGGTCCTGAGTCCATGGATGTTGGGCTCGATAAAGAACCCTACCACTGATTGGAACACCAGTGGGTTCGGCAAATTTCCGGTTAGGGGTAGAGTGCTCCCAGCGTCGGTGATTAGCCCCAGTTGCAGAAATAAACCGACGTTCAAATAACCAAACAAAAAAAGAATTTACGTTGCGAATCACACGTTCGCTTAAACATAGCAACAAAAATTGTGAAATATTGGAACGACAGGATCGTAGATGAATTCCAGAAGTATTATTACTTAATAATGTATCTATTGTTAAATTCAAATCAAGTTTCACACCGATACACTTAAAATAAATTGACCTTCATAAAGCCAAAGTTTAGCGAACCATATATCCATAACGAATCTATAATTTTTTCGATCTCAGTTATGGTTGACTTGTCTGTATAAAATTTTGCGGTTATATTTGTCACAAAATCATCAAACACTTTCATCTAAAGTTGAAAAAAATGTATCCTCACCATAAATAAAATAAAATTGATAGCTATACTTTGTGCATGAATTTTTTAGATACCCAATATGTGGGGAATAAATCTACAATCGTTCAATTATAGCTTGTGGTTTGGTTTTCCTATGATTTATTTATCCGATTCTTACTGACTTTGGCATTCTTCTATCATCTCTGTAGGTAGTCACAGTTTGTTAATATTTTAAACCAGTTGTCATTCTCATCACCTTTTTTACGCCTTATTGAAATACTCACTACTTTTATTTTTCTCACCTTGTTTTTGGGATTCATCCTTCAATATCCAATTTTATACTCATAAGTGATGGCGCTTACAAAAACTGGCAACTGGACAATCAGTGATAATATTTTGAAGTTTATACACTCGCACGTGATTTTTCACACTTTTTACAATATTTCCCACTCGTGTGAAAAGTGTCGTTTCTTTACTCATAACGTGATATACTATATTTCAAACTTAATTTACTTTTTCCTACTACCACCATCCAAAACACTATTTTGCACATTGGTTATAATACGCAAAATTAACAATTTCTCATAGCAATAAAAGTTGTGGGAAAAGTGGCAAGGCATAGCCAAAGTGACATTAGCAAATTGTCACTCTGCTTATCTGTAGACTGTGGTATACAGTATGGTGCAAATGAAAGGAATACATTCGTTACTTCGTAAACCGGCGGCTTTAAGGAAAAATCCTGAAACCCGTCGATTTTTATTTCAAAACGGACTATTCGTAAGGATACCTTTTTATTTTTGACGTCATCTATGCGAGCGTGATGACATCATCGCTAAAAATTTTTAAATGGAAATGTGGGTGTTGTAATACATTATTGATAATTGATTTTTCTATTTGTTTAAAAAATTAATAAAATTTAATTATTACAATAAATATTTAATTACTCATTAAATACTACGAAACATAAATTAAGTGCTTAAATTGTTTACCTTCAGCTAAAATACAATGAGAAAGACGTGCCGCGAACTCTTCTCGAACCTACTCTATAACTTCCGGAGTTATTTGTGCAACCTCAATACGTATCCTTTCTTTGAGTTCATTGATTTTTTGTGGTCTATTTTGGTACACTTTACTTTTCAAAAATAAATCAAGAGGAGTCAAATCAGGTGACCTAGGCGGCCATTCTATTGTTCCTCTTCGACCTATCCACCGATTTGGAAAGACGTTGTTTAAATAGTTGCACACCAAGACAGCATAGTGTGAAGGCGCACCATCTTGCTGCAGCCCTAAATCATTTCCTTTTGGAAACAGCCGGCTCAATTCGGGTAGCAAGAAGTTTTGAAGAAATTCTTAATATCAAGGACCTGTTAAGGTTTCTTCGAAAAAGTATGGTCCAATAATCCTATTATCTATTATTACCGCCTAAACATTAACTTTCTCTGGGTATTGAGTACGGTACTCTTGCATCCAGTTTGGATTTTCCGAAGCCCAGTACCGATAAATTTGAAGATTGACATGACTGTTTAGTAGAAATGTAGCTTCATCCGAGAAAAGAACCTATTTTAAAATCATCGGATCTCAGTTATTTTGTTTCATCATAATTCCACAAAACTCAATTCGTCTATCAAAATCGTCTTCCATAAGCTCTTGTACTAAACTTACTTTGTAGGGATGCCACTTTTCCTTCTTTAGCTTTCTAAGAACTGTTGAATAGTCCGTGTCATTTTCTAATGCTACTTGCCGTGAACTGGTATGGGGATTATCTTGAAAGGCTAACAGAACATCTAGTTGTTTGTTTTCTGATATTGGTTTTCTACTACCTTTAGGGAGGTCTTGGACATGACCCGTTTCTCTGAATTTCTTCTCAATTTTGCTTATAGTGGATTGTGAAATTGGTTCTCGGTTGGGGTATTTATTATCAAATAACGCGCATACTTCTTTCTGCGTACGTGCTTTATCTCCACAACCCATCATTATTGGAATTTCAATTCTTTGCGTTTCAGTCAGCTTCATGTTGATAAATACAAAGACTTTTTGAATTCGTCTAATACTATAATACTATCAATCACTTGACAGAAAGTTAATTATGTCCAGCCGTCAATGTTGATGTTGATAAGGTAACTAGATTTTTAAAAAAGGTAAAAAGTAGGTAGATAAGGCATTTCATAACCAGTGACTGACTTCACAAAATTTATTTTTGGGTGTCGATAAATACATCATACCAATACTTAATACATTTTTTTTAAGAAATCTGTTGAAATTTCATCAATAATATTTGTGACAATACGCAAATCAATTACTGTACATATTGATATGGCTGAATAGGTATTTGAAAGACCTTTCAAATAATGTATTACTGTGATGCCTTTTGGCCTAAATATTAAGTTATTAATTATTTAAATTATTATTTAATAGATTCCCTTCAGCTAATTCCAATAAACCACGAATTGTTTTATAAATGATAAATATAAAGGTTGCACGTACGAGTCAATGTCAAAGCGTGAATAAATATAAACAGTATTATTTATATTTACTAAATGGTGAACTTGACTTGTCGTATAAATATGTAACGATAGTATTTTAAGAGGGCATTACAATTCAATTCAATTAATTCGATTCATTCTACAGTATTCTAATTCATTCTAATTAGTATTCTAGTATTATTCATATTAGTGTTAGTAGTTAATGTATATTAGTAAAGTTTAAGTAATAAATAGAACATGTCCCAGTGATACAAGTAGTTGTTTTATTCCTGTAAGATGACCCACCGAGTGACCAGCAGCACCACCTATCCAGAGGCCCTTCTACAATTCTAATGCACGCAGTATCCATACTAGGATACACACATTACATGGCGATCCTGCCAGGATAATAAATAGAACATGTCCCAGTGATACAGGTAGTTGTTTTATTCCTGTAAGATGACCCACCGAGTGACCAGCAGCACCACCTATTCAGAGGCCCTTCTACAATTCTAATGCACGCAGTATCCATACTAGGATACACACATTACATGGCGATCCTGCCAGGAACACCCACATTTCCATTTAAAAATTTTAGCGATGACGTCATCACGCTCATATAGATGACGTCAAAAATAAAAAGGTACCCTTACGAATAGCTTGTTTAAAAATAAAAATCGAAGGGTTTCGGGATTTTTCCATAAAGTCGCCGGCTTACGAAATAACGAATTTCTTCCTTTCATTTGCACCATACTGTATAAATAATAAACCCGCAAAACAGTCCGACTTATAATTCGTTGAAAGGCAACTGCTGCTTATTTATTTATTGTCAAACTGTTAAGCTGAAGGCGCCATCTTAGCCGCATTATACTCACTATAGTTTCAACAGTTTTCCTTTATTTTTTGTGCCGGTGATTTTTATAATGAATTGTGATGCTTTTGATTTTGAAAATATACTCCCTAAAATTTTAGAACAGGTAGAACTATTTATCCAAAATGTATTGCTTGCCATTTCAAGTGAAAATATGAAGATGCTTACAGACATTTCATGGAATGGAGAAGTAGATGAAAACAGAGTTTTTTTTGTGAAAATGTACATTATGGAATATATAGAAGGCTTATCCAGCACTAGAAAAGCCTCTACCATATGGTCAATTTATTCAATGCTGAAGTCAACTATAAATATCAAACATGGTATAGACATTTTCACTTATCCAAAGCTTCGTGCTTTATTAAAAAGGAAATCCGAAGGCCACACACACCGAAAAACTCGAAAACTGTGACTCCAGATGATTTTCTATAATCAATTTCAATTTGTACAGGTAGCGATGATCATTGGAATAAATGGAATATGCCGCTGATCTGAATTGTGACATGCAATTAAAAAGTTGATGATACAAAAACCAAAATTTTAAGGACCTTCACAGTAACAGGTTCCTTTTACGATATCTTCAAAAAGTATTTTTCTCTACGACCAGCTAATTTATCCACAACAAATTTATTTTTCAACTATCAGAAAAGTAAGTGTACCAGACAAGTTGTAGGAATTAAGTTTGCTAAGATGCTTACTGAAATTGCATCCTTCTTAAAACTACCAAATCCCAACTTATAAACGGGTAATTCGTTTCGGCGTTCTTCAGCCTCCGTTTTAGCAAACGCGAGCGCTGATCTGCTCACAATAAAACAACACGGTGGTTGTGGTTGGCGTTCAAGTAGCTTCGCGGAAGGCTATTAACGATTTTATAGTGACGAAGAAATGCATGTAACGAAAAAAAAATGCATTCAGTGCAATCAACTAGTAGGGTCCATGAAACCGGCGGGTGTAATTTAGGCGCTAACCATCCTTCTTTACTTGTCTGACCAAGAAGGGTAGATAATCCGACATGTATTTTCGCCGCTAAGAAGTGCAGGTAGGTCGAGTCATAAAATAACTCTTATCTTAATAAAATACGAAGGTGGTTTGGTAGGGGTAGGTTTGGTTAGGTTATTATTGAAAATTATTATAATTTACTTTACAAAAATATATCTTATTATAAATGTCGGTAATTTAATAAATAACTGTATTTCATAAATCACGGACTTCAGTCGGTTAGCGCCCAAAATACACATAGGATTGAAATGACCCTTCGGTCTTGGCGCCCAGTTTACATGTTGTAAAAAGTGCATTAATCCTTTAGCGCCCAAATTACATCCGCCCCATGAAACATTACAGAATGTTCATGTTCCCTCAACATCTGCTACAAACATTGTCTTGTTAATAATAACCGAAAACTTGTCGGATACACCAACACCAGGGATGAAGATCCAGACCTATTCCCATTTTACAATTCAGTATAATTTTAAGTGAAAAATCCCATACAAGCAATTTAAAATTTCTTAAATAGTTATTTGTATGCTTAGGCCGCGAAATACCTTTTTAACGTACCGAAAGAACAGTTATCGCCGAGGCCGTTTGCGGCCGAGGCAAGATAATCTTGAGGTCGTTAAAAAGTTTCGCGGCCATGGCATACACACTATTTTTCGTGCAATCGTTAAAATTATTAAACTAGATAATTGTAAATAAATATATCATTGCTTTAAAATCAACAGCAGTTTAATTTATTTAACAATGTGTGCTATGGAAATGATATGTTTCAATATATACAAAATATTTTGACAGTTCTTGCTTCAACTTCTGGAGTAAATATAAGTAATAATACAAACTGTACAATTAATGTTAATATTCATTCTAAATAATATAAGTACTTATGTATTTGTTGGTATTCAATAAAAAATAATCCTTGTCTTTGTAGTATTTTAGAAATGTCAAATCTGGAAGTGATATTCAAATTTGGAAGTGACGTTTGGTTTCGCAGCCGTTGCTATTGGTAACGGCCGCGAAATGAAATTGAATTTCGCGGACTGTGTTGAGAACGCAAAATACTGACTTCGCGTCCGATTCCACGAAAACATAAGTTTGTTGCCTGCTGTAATTTTTTAAAAATGTTTAAATATGATCTTTAGTAATTTATTTAAGTGGAATGCAGAAATTGTACTAATTTTCAGCGCCATAAGCTATATCATGCTAGAAAAAGTGCTCACAGTCGTTTATTTGATTTCTGGATGATGGTCGTTTTAGATGGAGGTGATAGGAAAAAACAGTGTGCAAACGTGCGTAAATGCTAATTTCTTGCTTGTGTGAATTTAGCACTTTTGCGTACTTGTTACACAATATACTATTCCGGGCGTATTAAAAAAGTACAACTTTTTGCATTGAAATGTGTTCAGATAATTAATTTTTCTACATTCATGCAAAAAACAACACTTTTGTGAAACAAATTTAATGGAAAAAGTGGTTCTTTTTCTCTGTCATCTCACTCATCTGTCATTCTTGTGAGTTTTGTGATGATTTATGACAAACATAAACATTTAAATAAAATAAAAATCCAGAGAAAGTGTCTGATCCTGCTCTAATACAGCAATAATATATGTATATGTATATCTTACTATTTAGTCTCAACGAGTTACAATTATTGCAAAAATCTTTGATTATTTAAAATTTAAATGGTCAAAGCGAAAACCAGCTATGATTAAGTACTGACAAGGTGGAGGCCATAAAGATACAAAAAAAGAAGAGCGGTTAAAATACATTCTGACATGGTAAATGATATTTATTAAATATCAGAGTAATATTATAAAGTAACATCTTTTAAGTTGTATTGAATATTGTTCCTTCACTTTTAATATCAATAAAGTTTGAATTCCTAACATATTAACTCGTGCAAAAAACACTCACTTTTTGCTCTTGTTGCATAAATAACTATTCCTAACATTTATTGAAAAAGATGTGGTTGCTATTCTACATCATTATTGTGACCTTTTAATTTGAAAAGTATTCAGAAATATTATGTCACTTTAGCATAAACCTCCATAATTTTTATATTGACGTTGACTTCAGCAAATTTGCGGTGTCTTCTAGTGGGTACCTATTTTATTTTTACTGAAAAAACATAAATAATAATTGCTAAATATTAATAAATTTTCCTTGTTTTTCAGGTATGTTTTTCAACACTCATTGGCCGCTATGACCTAGTAAATTTGGCGTTCAATTCACGATGATAAACTTCTTGTTGTACACGCCAATAGCGAAGTAAATACTGCACGAACCATAAACGGTAAAATAAGTTTATTCCAAATCAATCACTATTAGTTTGATCATTGTAGAGATCACAATACTGAAATAACAAGTCCATTGTTCGAAATTTTGTAAACGTTTTCTGCATATTTTATTCCGAACGGTACAATCTCAGATTGACCACCGGTACCGGTAGGTGTGTCTGGCATTATTTCTATTTCAATTAGTAATTATTTCTGTTAGGAAATTAGATAATAATCCAATCAGGAACGGACCTAAATATCGATTTGAAGTGAAAGTGAATTTATCCTTGTATCTTTATTAATGAAAAATATACAGGGACCGGTATTATTATGATAATTACTCGGTACAGTTTGTAGAACTATCTTTGGTGACATGCTTCTTAATGTGAACTATAGTAAAAGTCAACAATGTTTCTCGTTACGTCATATTTCCCTGAATGTATAAAAGACACTTTGATTTTATGTGGATATCACTGACCGCGTATGTCCAATAAAAACAAATGGAAAGGTACATGCATATAGTAAAAGTCACGAATCTTTCTCGTTACGTCATAACTCATAAGCATCCGAATCAGAGAGTTCGGCATGTATTTCTAGTGGTCTAATTATGAGAGGAAATAAATAAAAACCAAATTTAACATATCATAGTTAGACTACAATTTGAAATTCTACAAATAAATTGTTACAAAACTTACCTCTTGAATTGTATTTAACGACAGAAGTGGTCCACCATTAGCCAACTCCTTTTGGAAATATTCATGTAATTTTCCAAAACACTCACGTTTACTTTTGTCCAAACGTTTACCAGGCATTTTGTCGAAAAATATCACAATGAATGTAAATGAACTTTCCCTGTTTAAAGTAATGACGATGACGACGAGCTGCAATGATGACAGATAGATTTCCGTATAAAGTGACGTTTCGCTGTTTAAGTACAATCATTGTCACAACACAAGACAGAATGACAAACCGATAAAGACGGAATGGCGTAGCTTAATTCAGGCACAAAAGACATACAGATTACGTAAATTACTTTGGAACCCAGGCCTCGGATTACACAAGTACGACAAGGATATATGAAAGAGAGAGAAAGAATAATTGTGCGCGGTCATCACTTTGTTTCATCTTAGGGGTGTATACTTATTTCCCGAGACTGGCCGAATGGTCCTTTACAAAGAGAATTCACTAGTTCGTGATATTCAGTATGCTCCCAACATGGAAGGAGTGAGGGTGTTAAAGAAATAAAAAAATACAATCGTTATTACCTAACCTGTACATCTTAAAATTTTGTCAACATGATCATTTCAGACCAAGTTGACAATTTCTAACTACAATAGAATATTATTTTAGCCATTGCAACTTGAAAATAAAACAGCATTTCTTGAGAGAACCATAATTAATAAACTAAAAATCCCTTCCATTAATAAATTAAATTCAAAAAATAAAATAAGTAGGTAGGTACCTACACCTATTCTAAACATAAAATATAAACTTCCTGAAAAAATAAAAATCCATTCTAAAGGTAAATATAATTTTAATGAATCAAGTGCTCAAATAAACCACCTGCCTGTGCCAGACAATAACCAACTCTGTGATAAAGATTTGATCTCATTTCTCTAAGATTATTTGGCGTAATGCTGTATTTTCGCCCTCGAAATAAAGTCAACGATAACGAGACAAAAATATCATTTGTACAAATTAATCTGCGCTTCTGGTAACAGCGGTTAAAATAGGGGGGCAATGAGCATTCGGCCAGTCTCGGGAAATAAGTATACATCCCTAAGGTGAAACAAAGTACACGCCTTAATGACCACGCATAATTATTCTTTCTCTCTCTTTCAGCTGTTTTTCTGTCGCACTTGTGTAATCCCGACGGTTCTTATGTACTTTACGCAATCTGTATGTACCTTTCCATTTGTTTTAATTGGACATACGCGGTCAGCAATATCCACATAAAATTAGACTTTGATACATTCAGGGAAGTATGACTTAACGGGAAAGATTCGTGATTTTTACTGTATGTCTTTTGTGCCTGAATTAAGCTACGCCATTACGTCTTTATCGGTTTGTCACTTTGTCTTGTGTTGTGACAACGATTGTATTTAAAAAGTGAAACGTCACTACGCGAAAATCATTCTGTCACCATTGAAGTTCGTCGCCATTGTCATTACTTTAAACAGGTGAAGTTCATTTACATTTATTGTGATATTTTTTTGACAAAATGCCTGGTAAACGTTTGGACGAAAGTAAACGTGAGTGTATTAGACAATTATATGAATATTTCCAAAAGGAATTTGCTAATGGCGGACCTCTTCTGCCGTTAAATGCCATTCAAGAGGTAAGTTTTGTAACAATTTATTCGTAAAATTGTATAATTTCAAATTGTAGTCTAACTATGATATGTTAAATGTGGTTTTTATTTATTTCCTCTCATAAAATTAGATCACCAGAAATACATGCCGAACTCTCTAACAGTGATGCGCCGATGGTGAAAACTGTCTTATTGATTCGATTCGCTTATGAGTACTGGACAATTCACTAACGTACCAGCAAGATGGAGCGACACCGCATTACGCACGACATGCACGTGAATACCTGGATAATATGTTTCCCAATAGATGGATTGGTAGACGAGGATTTTTAGAGTGGCCAGCTAGATCTCCTGATCTAACCCCACTAGATTGTTTTGAGGGGATACCTTAAGTCAAAAGTTTACGTTAACAGACCTAATACTATTGATGAACTAAAAGAGAGAGTTAGTACCGAAATTAATTTAATTAACGCTGCTACCCTTACTAATGTTTGCAAGAGTTTCAACATCGCCTTGCCTATTGTCAAGAGGCAAACAGCTTGCAATTTGAACACTTAATTTAATAGTTTGTAGGTTTATTTAATCCTGTTGTCATTTTTATAAATTACATTATCATGAATGAAATCTTTTATTTCTCGAACTTACGGTTATGTAACATAAGAAAAAATATAACATCCACACACAGAAAAATGCGTTCTTTTTGAAGGTATTTGAGGGTATTGTCATTAAAAAAATGATAATGACGTCATAACTCGAACAATGATGACGTCATCAAAAATATGAGTACCTAGACCAAGACATGCGTAACTGAAAAAGAAAATGGCCATATCAAGCTTTTAACGAATCTGTTCCAACCTTCACGCGCGCACTGTATATGGCATTTAGTGCTCCATTTTGATAGTCCATCTCAAGTATGTTTTGCTATTATTAGGATGAATAAAAATATCGATCCAAAAATTTGTGTAAAATGTTTCATTGTAAAATGGATACGTCAGAAAATCGAGGAGGCGCTCGTTTCTCTAGCAAGACTGCTTGGACTAACAAAATCATGGTGCATATTGCCAGTTTTCCCACAAATAAAAGCCACTATGCAAGAGCGAAATCCATGAATTAGCTCTTTTGCCACCAGATTTAAACGTAAGCAGAATGTATAGTGTTGAATACCAGCCACCAGTGACTCGGCAATGGTATAACGAAATTTTGATATCCAAATTCAATGTCTTTTGCAAGACACAATGTATGTATGTATGTATTTTGGGGTAACATTCACTGAGACCTAAAAGATCCATTGTGCCCCCTTACTTCTACTTAGTTTCTGAGGAGAGTCTCAGATACTAGTAGTTCTTTTAGTCCTATTTCCCGGACGAATTTTAGGATATCTGCAGGCCTCAACTTAAGTAACTGTCCCTCTTCTATCCAGTAGTCTCCTAGGTACTGTTCCCTAGGATTCTGAAATATTGTGCAGTTCGCAAGTATGTGGATGGAGGTTTTTTTCTTTCATTCCACAAAATCTACAATCTTCTTCCTCCACTATTTTGAGCTTTTTAACGTGCCCATTTAGGCGAAAATGTCACGTTAGGATTCCTGTTAAAACTCTTAGTGCAGTTTTGCTTTGACTTATGCATTAATTTGATCTCAACAGGTTGTAGTCACACAGAAGAATCTTTGATTGCCTAAGCCCTACTAAATCTTTCCATTTGTCAGATCTCCTCTTTTCTTCGGCTTTACCTATTTCTTCCAATATTACATTAGAGCTGATTCCGCAAAAGGGTTCCGGCCCCCAAAAGGGTATTTCAGTCCCCCTCTTCGCTAGTTTATCTGCTATTTCGTTTCCTTCTATTCCAGTGTGTCCTGGAATCCACAGTAAGGTGACTATATTATTCTCGCCTAGTTCATTAAGTTTGCCTAGACATTCCCACACCATTTTGGAACTGATTACACAAGAACTCAGCGCTTTAATGGCTGCTTGACTTTCAGACATTATGATAATCCTTTGCCTTTTATATCCTTTGTCAATATTGAACTGGGCACACTTTCTTATTGCGTGAATTTCCGCTTGAATGATACTTGGGGTTTTTCCCAAGCTTTCAGAGTGTTTGGTTCCTGGCCCGTACACTCCTATCCCAGTTCCTTCTATTACTTTTGAGCCGTCTGTGTACCATTGAATGGCATTCTTTCCAAATCTGGAAATGGTATTTGGATCACATTCCTCCTTGTTGCTTAATTCCGTAACGAATTTCTTTGAAAAGTTATACTTTTTCATCATACCATCTTGTGGCATGTCCCAGGTTGTCTGATTTCTAAGAAGTGAAGAGGTGGTTTTTTTAATGATTCCCTCTCTACTTAGTATGTATCTTGCTCTTTCTGCAACACTCTCCACCACCATATGTAATGGTGTGAGGTTGAGAATCACTTCCATTGCTGCCATTGGGCATGTACTCACTGTTCCTGTTATGCAAGACACAAAGTAGATACATGCTCTACATGTGATATTTTGGCTATTGAAATAAAATTAGGCGATAAGGCTGCTGCTATAGAACAAAAACTTCACCATAGACTAGCAGAGACTGCTTCAAGACTAACGGCAAGTGAAACAAAAACTGCAAATACATCTGATTCCTACGTTGTTTCGTTTTATATGCAGAAGCAAATGTATAATGTATATTTCTCCACTACTATATAATAATGCACAAATTATTTTTAGATATTTAGCTTAATAATGACATAAATTCTTCACACCAGTGAAGAATGAAAAAGAATTCATTCTCGTTGGCCAATCACATTCTATGAATAAATGAAAAAATCAAATCGTCTCTTTTGAAACGTCAAATACCTAACCATAGTTTGGCAAGTTTATCTGAAGCCGTGAAAGGAATGCAGTCGAAAACATTCGATATTGTCACGTTCAACTATGAAAAAGATAAAGTGCTAAGTATGTAGTGATAATAATTAGAAAATGGACTTTTCATTATTAACAATATGATTAAAAGTTAATTCTTTAGTGCTTAAAAGATGAATACTTTTCCAAATTAGTTATGAGCTTCTTCAAGCTCTGGCAGCGTTGTGCCAAAACCATAATTTTCACGCCTTCCGATCTAACTCAATTGTTGAAATTTTTCGAAAGGCTTTCGTTGCTTAGCGACCAGCTGACTTCCTATTGGCAAGCGCGTGCGTGTGTTCTTCCCTCTCACTTTGTCAGTTGACTGACATTGATTATACAGTGGCGTTGGTATTGTCAGTGTCAGATTTTAAACTATTTCGTATCCATATTAAATTCAAGTACGATTCTCAACATTATTTGTTTTTAACAAATATCGTGTTCTGAAAAATACCTTACCTTTAAAGCAAAGCAAAAATCAGTTTCTATATATAATTATTATATAATTTCCACTAGTGAAACTTATTTTCAAACAACGTTTGTAATTATTGCGTGATTTCCAGTTTCCATCAACAGGAGATTTTCAAATTTCACCATCCATGTTTTTCTGCAATCAACGTAAATTAAACTTTTACTAGTGGAAATATCAATCTGCATCAGACTACTTGATTTCTGTTTACTTTATCAAGATGATCTACTGTGAATGGACATTGAAAAATTTGCCAGAAAATTTTTCTTAGTCTTAAACTTCAAAATATTATTGATTGTCTAGTTGTCAAATTAACAAAAAAAATAATAAATACACCACAAGGAACATACGGAAGATGTTTAGACATTTCTTTTCATACAGGCTGGCAAATTAATTTTGGCAGTCGGAAGTATGGCAACGTCCGATGCGCCGTAGCAAAGACGTATGCGGATTTGCAAGTACTCACTTTGCTGGCAGTATTCGCAAGCCTCACAACCTTTAAAACTTTGCATCCTAAATGTACGTCGCCTGCTCTTCCCCGTAACTGCGTTTACAACGTTGTCAAGTTGTATGGCTTTCTCGCGCATCGTCAACTGCCAAAATTAATTTGCCAGCCTGTACTTATTTATTATAGTTCTCCTAATGGCCGGTTTTATGAGCTCGGGTTACCCCTGCCCCGAGAGACTCTGTGACCGGTGGAGACTCTGTGACCGGTGGATGATACAGCGTTTTATAAAGCGGGGTTACAGTTAACCCTGCCTCACCATTTGGCTCATGTTAACTCTCGAGTTAGCGGTTGTCATGCGCAAAATGCTAAAATGTCAAGAAAATGAAGGCTATGTTAAAAACAGAGATAAATAAAAATAATATTATATAATACTTATATTTTCAATGTGAACATGGATGAAGTGAGAGATTTATTTGAGATTTTTGATGACTTCCTAACTAGGGATTGCAATCCGGTATCATTTTCAATCCGGCCGGATTTCACCGGATTGACGCTAATCCGACCAGATCCGGACGGATCCGGCCGGATTTCAAAGTTACTTGGCCTAGTATTTAGTGATTTTTAGTTTTGATAATAATACATAAAAATTAAAATAAAATACGTATTTATGGAAAATGAAGTCACTTTTATTTATATTTTTTGGTACAAATTGTAATTTTTGGTACTATTTGTACTAAATGAAATTATGAAATTTCTGAAAATTCTAAATAATAAAGTTAGTAAGCAGTCTGACTCAAATTATTGCTGTATGTAAGTATCTGAAGACGCATTGTATTCCATATTGCATGACAAACAATACAATAAATACGTAGCTAACCTAACCTATTTCGTCATATAACCATAACCACTAATTAGGTAAACAAAGTGTTTGTCAACTTACGGTTTATCTCGACAGAATAATCTAATCAATCACTCACACACTTTCCGATTAGTTTCGTTCGATTCTTTTGATTCGATGTCAAACAAAGGTCAAGCGGCTGACAAACAAGTGCAGGCAGAACGTCGGCGGCGGCAGTGCCGCGGCACGTCTAGCGATCTGGCAAATGCGCGCGCCGGATCCGCCGCATTACCGGATTGCAATCCCTATTCCTAACAGATGTAAAACCGGCCCTAATACAAAGATAATTTTAAAAAATGTGAGGTTATAGGTTTTGTTGTACCCGACTCATAAAAGAAAACACTGTTTTATGGTCCGACTTTTTCTTCTTTTATATATTTTTACAGTAATACGCCAGTGATATTTGCATTTTAACCCGATAGTTAACCCTCGGGGTAACTCGAGATATTTAACTCTACTTTATATACAAATCAATAAGTAGATCTAGATTCACGTTTTTCTAGTTTTATTGAAATTCTCGAGGTTGTCTGCTTTCGTTCAAAAAGAAATGAAGCAAGTTTGCTCAAAATTCGACTTGTTGGGATTGAAGTTTCTATAAAAGTCGCTGACTTATCAAACTGTTCTCGTAAATTAAAATTGTGAATTCATTTCAATTTAAATATTCTTAAGTACCAGTTACTGTGGTGAGAAAAATGGCATTGCTTGTTTTTTTATTCTGAGGATAAAACCTTGACGTGGCGAAATGGCTTATATGGTTTAACGAAATCAAGTTGGACTGAAAAGTATTCCGTTCATTAGAATTTTGTACAGTAAAAAATATCATATTCATCCCATATGAAGGTATCTATTTTCTGGAGGTTTTTTAAAAATTCATTCCAAAAATGTTATTTGATACTGTTCGTAACAGGAACTTAATAGTCAAAACTTAAAAATAGTTTTTAGTATCATGTTTGTTTTTCTTAACGACAAATTGGTCATCATTTTCTCATTGTTAGAGTTAATTTATTTCAGTAGTATATGTTATATTTATTTTTAGTAATAGATCATAAACTTTGGGGAAATTACGTCAACTGATTATATATAGTAAACTCCCTAAATAGGCGAATACAATAAACTATATATAGGTGGTTTCCTTGTTTACCGACGTAATGAATGGTACATAAAAAAGAAACAAAGACGAATTAAATATAATAGCCTGGTTTACATTTCAGTTACATCAATTCCACATCCGTGTAGAATATTCAAGGCTTGTATTGGTATGCAATAATACATACCTACGGAGCGGCAAAAGGGGAGAGACTGAACGACATGACGCCCAAATCGTACCGTCTAATCAGTCTATAGTGTCCTTTCTGCTTAAAGCGTTGACAAAGCTAATAGACAGATACATTAGAGACAAGGTTTTATCAACAAACCACCTTTACGAGCGACAAGTCAAAAAGCCAGGCAAGTCAAAATCCCTAGAGGACAAACAGATTGCCATGTCAAATTTCTTAGACATTGAGGGTGCTCTCAATAATGCATTTACATTGTCATTGTCAATAACCAAAGCTCTAGAAAGAAAAGGGGTACCACTCCTCCAGTGTCAGTGGATTTGGAAAAAAAGGTAATCATATCATCCATTGGCGTTACAATCGTCACAGCAAGAGCAGGCAGGGGCTGTTCCCAAGAAAGGATATAGTTGACGAACTACTGAAGAGACTGACATCCAAAGGCAGGCATTGCTTAGGGTATCTTAGAGGGCTGGGGATGTTCTGCAGCTCTATCGCGATGGCAGTGATGACTTTAACAGGATGTGTATCTCGTGCACGGGAAACATGAAAACTGAGGTTGCTTGAATCTTGCCTCAAACTGGTCGTAAACTTGCCGGCTGCAGAGCTGCGGAAAAAAGAGAAAAACAGGGATAAGGAACTAGAAAAAACATTAGAAGAAGAAACGAATAAATAAAACAGATCGGGTGAAAAGGAGCTTATGCTATAACGCATACAAAACCCGAACTCCACGTGTTAAAAAACAACTGACAGTAATCTCTTTTATTTTATCCGTTTTGTTTCATATACAAAAAATGTAAATTAGCAATAAACATAAATAAGCAGTAAGCAGTACACTAGAATATAACCTAAGGAAAATACAACGGGTTGAGTGGAAGAGCAAGCTAAGTCTTCTGAAGACCAACAGCTTGAACTCTGCCTTTTGGTAACTACTATGGTATTGATATTAAATAGAAAAATGTTACACAATGTTAAATTTGTATAGGAGATTACCAATAAAATCATTTATTATTATTATTATTATAATTAACCAACCAGACGATAAAAATTGTCCACCAACAATAAATTAAAAAAATCTATTCTTAGTGGCAGTTAGAGGAAAAAGAAAGAGTTCCAATCGAAGCTACATCATATACCAGTGTCTATTGTATATACAAATATCTCGAAAAGCTTCAAAGAATTCCCAAATATGTTCCATTTAAACTATACATAATATATGATAAATACATTTTTAATATTCTAATTTTGTGTTAACTTTGTAAAGGTATTTGATATACAGAGTGTTACATCCCCCCTCCTTAGGGAGAATTACTTATGGTTGGCCAGCCTTAAGCCATTCATCTAAGAGTTTTTTGATTATGCGGAAGACAGATAATTCTTAGTGCTACGTAAATGATTCTACAGAATATGTGTCTCATCAGAGGGTGATAAACTCTCAGGTGGTTTTGGCTTCGCTGCCATGTGTGCGATACATCTGGGATCTCGTGTTAATCGGTTCATGTGGCATGATGTCCTTGGTCGCAAGTGCTTGAGGTGTCGGGAGTTAGTATGCCGTCAAAAGCTGAAAGCTACTAGTATCCGAACTTAGCGACCTTAGTATGCCAGCAAGCGTTTGAGGTGTCGGACCTACAGAGTCGTTACCTGTAGGCACTAGTATCCGAGCTTAGTTGGTGTACGGACGAGGGAAACCGATTCCAGCAACCGTGCCCCTAATGGTCTATCTGTAGTCCAGGACATGGTTGTCCCTGCCACGTGGGGTATTCATGTGTAATGCGAGTTCATAGTAGTCCGGGAAAGAACCTTCACCGGGTGGATGGACCCTGAGGTAAAACTCACTGGTCTGTAAAACATCTCACGCCTTTTAAATTGTTTAAGTGAGATGCCGCTGTAATCATTGAAATTGACGGTGTGGCAATGGTTGAGGTGCTAGCGTTGGATTTGTAATCTAGCCTAGTTTGAGTACTGGAATTTACGACTGCCCCACACCACGGGGTGGTTTGCCGACATATGATGCTCGTCAGCAAGCGTTTGAGGTGTCGGACCTCCAGCAATGGAGACACTAGTATCCGAGCTTAGTTGACGGGCGGAGTTGGAGAGGTGTCCTCGGATCATACGAGGGCCAGCTAGTGGGGGCTGGTGGGGCCCCCCCAGAACCCCCCGGTGCGGTCGAAACTATGACTCTCTTAAGTTGGCCAGCCTTAAGCCATTAATCTAAGAGTTTTTTGATTATGCGGAAGACAGATAATTCCTAGTGCTACGTAAATGCCAGCTGTAGCTGTGGCGCCCCCACACAGGTACCTATCTTATTATGAAGGTTAGCCGTTAGTATCCCCCTCTTTAAAAAATAAAATCATGAATGTAAAAAAAAATTAAAATATACACAATACTTACCAAAAAAATAAAATACTACTAAAAAAAATTTCATAAAAATAACATACTTGAAAAAAAATCGAAATATTGCGAAAAAAATACTTAAAAATGGTCCATGTGCTACCTTCTCTAAAACTAAAATATAAAAATATATAATACTCATACTATACATACATATGCTTATATAAAACGATTCTAAAAACGAAGTGTACAAAAAAAATAAATAAGTAAATTTTCTTAATCTCACTACTTTGTTCATTAAATAATTGCAATATGTTTTCCACAAACTACCAATGTCTTATTTATCTTGTTCAGTTATTTAATTTGATTCCAAATCAAAATATTTGTGCACTTTTTCAACTGTTTTCCATAATTCCCGCACAAAAATATTAATTCAAATTATTACTTCTTTCTTTGGCTTTATTTTGCGTGTCAGTTCTCATTATACTCCACCTGTATTTTCAAAAATACCTTCTTTTTCATATTGTTGCATCTTTGTGCATTTTTATTCATAATTTCATTAATATGGTTTGAGCTGCCGACATACCTAGTCGATACAGCGCTTGACTCTCAGGTCAAGGTTGTCATTATCAGTTAACAACATTTTTCCGTTATCGCCATCTCACCCCTTGTTCCACGATCTTCCGAAATGATGCAGAATTACCAAAGTGTAAAACCTACGTTCCCTCGTTTCATATTAAAAATATTTTAAGAGTGACATTCCGATATAAGGACTTTATTCTCATTTATAAGTTCTAATGGAGAATATTAAACAAAAAAAAAACTAAAAAAACAGGAATTAGTCGAACATGTTCTTTAAGAGAAAATTAAATTTTATTGATCAAAAATTAATAAGATTGATAAATAATTAAGTATCTGGCACATATAACAAAAAAAATACTTACCTACTCAAAATAATATATGTACCTATATATAATACAAAAATAACGTAAGTATTAAAAGTAAAAGATTAGAAGTAGAAAGAAAAAATTATTTGTTAATGGGATTAAAGTTATTGAAAAAAATGATTGTGCAATGATAAACGATAAAAAAAACTTACTAAACATGCTAATTACAATTGAAGACATTGTATCAATAATGAAAAAAAACTAAAATAAAACAAAAACCATGTAAAAATCCATATAACTAATTCAATAAACTTATCCATAATAACATTTCCATTAATAGTAATTCCGTTGAAAATACATTTATATGGAGTCTACCATATTTCCATTTTCCATTATAAATATATAACACTTATTGTCTTAATTCATAGAATTCATGTGCTTCTTTTGCCACTAAGTGCCCATCCATTTATTTATTATTATTATCATTATTATTATCATTATTATTATCATTATTATTATCATTATTATTATCGTTATTATTATCATTATTACAATAAATTATGAGCTGAGAATCGAAGTTCTATAAAGCTCATATAACAAAAATTAGATAAAAAAATAATGAAAGTAAAAATTATCGCTATCGGTAGCACATGCTATGTAGGCAATAGATCATTATAGATTGAAAAATGGAAAGAAAACGAAAATAAATAAAAACAAAAAATAAAGATACAAGTACAAAATTAAGAATTAAGAATGCTGAACAAATTGATCTAACTGGTTTTTAAAAGCATTAACAGACGGTGCACAGACCACACTGCTAGGTAAATTATTCCAGTATGGAAATATTCTGTTGGAGAGAAAATTGTGTCTATTTCTAGTTTTAAATTCCTTCTTCAGCTTATATGGATGCCCTCCTAATCGAATATCAGGATTTAAAGTAAAAATGGGTGACATATTAGCACCAAACATATTAAATATGGCTTTAGATAAAACTATCAAGTCGCGTTCACTAAAATACGTTAGTTCGGCTGAATCAAGACGCTGCTCATCACTAAGTCGTATTCGGCCGTAAGGAAGTCTTGTGGCTAACATTTGCACAATTTCAAGTCTATTATGATCAGATGTTAAAACAGGACACCATACAGGTCCGCAATATTCCATAAGAGGACGAACGTAGGTCGTGTATAACTTGATAAATGTTGACGGTGACACTTTACCAAAAGATCTGCATATTAAAAATATTTGAGAGTTACTCTTCTTGCACACTGATAGAATATGCTCAGACCAGGACAAGTCTTTGTTTATAATAACACATTTATGTGGTACGACAGATTCGGATTGTTTTTACCTATATGTAGGACGACACACTTATCTAAATTTAGCGGTAATGACCAGTCGGAACACCATTTATACACTGCACTTAAGTCTGATCGAAGAGACAGGTGATTTGTTGTAGGGTTTGCATATATTTTAGCATCATCTGCGTAAAAAGAACAGTTATTTGTTATATGCTCAGCGAGATCAGCTGTATATAACAGAAATAGCAATGGTCCCAGAACAGATCCTTGCGGAACCCTAAAACAGGTTTCAGCGGAGAAAATGTATTGACTCGCACACAAAATTGTCTTGAGATGAGAAAGTCAGCTATCCATCTCTTGCTCCAGTTCAAATCCCAAAGATCACTATGTAAAGGTATTTGACATACAGGGTGTTACATCTTACAAAATGTGAGAATGTTATGCTACTGATTTGAAGTCGAATGTCAATTTTACATTATAGCATTGGTTTTTACAACAAGTTCGCGCATACGACTGCAACTTAAAGTGGGTTCTTCTTACGTTAAACGAAGTCTACTTCTTTGTATATTCCTTCATAACTTGCTGTTTCTCCAGTTGCTTCAAAACAAGAATTTTAATATCGAATCCTCTTTCTGAAAAAATTCGCAGCCAATCGGCAATAGGTAGAGTTTTCTCCATATTTTGACAATCACCAACGGAGAATGCCGGATTATTGAAAGTGTCAAGCTACTGAAGTGCTAGATTACTGAAACTATGTATATTTTGTTATGACAAATGACATGGATGTCTCTTGCATTTTGAAACTTTTACAAACCTCCTGTAACGTACGTTAATTGAAAAGAAATAACTTACAGTTGCATTTATTTGAATGCTAGCCCGATAAACTAATAGCCGATATAAAATTAAACACTCCTAAATAAACAATTTGTTAAACATGTTCTGAAATTTTCACATGACATTGGTAACAACTAAGTAATTCTATTATATTACGCTTATTACGTTGTGTTATATTCTCTTATGCAAGGTTTTCAATCATTTAGACAATTTAGTGTATTTACCTTATTAACACAGACATGAAGTTTATTGTTTTGTTGTTAAAACTATAATTCTTAGCTTAAGGTCGGTCTTTTCATAGTCCGTTGCTTTTTGCTCTTTAATACAGAATGATCTAACAATTACAAATATTGAAACAATTACTTAGCATGCATCGGGGATATTCGTTGAAGGTCCAAGTAATTCAAGGTGTTCTAAATTATGGAAAAAAAATGGGAATATGAAAAATATTGATTTGGAAAATATGATTCTAATAGATCGGTTCTACGTTGCCTAAATAAAAAAGAATCCTAGCTAAAAATTGTGAAATAAAAAGGCTTTCTCCACGATTATCACAGAATTTTCCAATTCAGAAATCAAATTTTTCATAGAATGCTGGAATTCTCTCTCTTGAGATTGAAGAAATATTCTGCACCATGCAATTTAAATATATTTGCATTATCTATCTTGTGATAGAATAATATTGTCACACTGGTTAGCAATATTAATTATCAATAGCCTTGACTCAGTTGATTGACATCGTATTGACAAAATGTGAGTAAGTGTCACGTTTCCATTCTAAAATATAAAAAGTATCATGAATTTATCCAGTGATTCCCAAACGGTGACACCTTTTGTCGCATGCCAGATTATACTTTTGTCAATCAAGAATGTATACAAAAAAGTAGAATCTCGCATGCGACAAAAAATGTTACTGTTTGAGAATAGACCCCAGGAGTGTGAAATACACCACCTGAAATTAGAAAAAGTGCAAATAATATACTGTAATAAGCTAGTCTCATAAATTACTGGATCTAATACTCCAATGATCATGCCTTCCACAACGAATCACGCAATTGTTGAAAACTCCACCAATAATGCACCAGTTTTTCATTTCGAGAATTGTACAAATATACCAATTAATACAAAGTTTTTTTGAATTATTGAGTGTTCACCTAATATAATAAAATTATGATTGAGTTCTGTAATATATATTACATATCTTTTGTTCATTTCCATTTAAAAATATACAGTGCTATTCAAAAGTCCGCTCCCCCCTCGTATCTTTTGAACGGCTACACTTACATGAATAAAATTTGGAGCGTGAAAATAAAGTGTTGTAAACTTCTCTACGAGTGGTAACAGGTGACGTAATAGTAATAGGATGACGTCACAGTGCCACTCTGGCCAATAATTTTAAATAGAACCTTATGGCAAGTGATATCTCGTTTGAAAGGCATTGACATTGGCTACATCGCCATATTAATTTTGTTTGGGTTTAAACTAATTTTGACGGATAAATTCAATAAATACCAAAATTATTATTTCACATTTAAATATTGAAGTTGGTTGGTTGTCAAAAAAATTGACGTTTTTAATTTAATAGTATTTGTTGCTTTGCAAAGTTTTTCTAAATAGCTTAAATATTTAATTTTATTATTGTTTAACGAGACGTTGAAGAGTTTACATAGGCAAAATGGTACGTACTCAAGCCGACAAAGTAGCAGCTATCTTAATAATTGGTGAATCTGGAAAGAATCTCCATGAAGCAGAACGTTTATTTAATGAGAGATACCCTATCTCGAGAACTTATTTGAGGGAGCTTCTTCACAAGTTTGAAGCAACAGGTAGTGTTCACGATGCCAAACGATCTGGTCGACCAACGTTTAGTGATGATAAAAAAATTGATATAGTTGCTGAAATGTTAGTAAACCCTACTTCCTCTTCAACTAAAGTTGCGTCTATCTGTGAAGTAAGTAGAAGTACAGTACAGAGAGTGTTGGCTAAAAATAAATTTCATCCATACAAGTTGAAAATGGTGCACCACCTTTCGGATGACGACCCCGACAGAAGACTCGAATTCTGTGAATCTATGACAAATAAAATTAGTCAAAGCCCACATTACACAAAAACAATTTGTTTTAGTGACGAAAGTACTTTTTGCCACAATGGAAATGTGAATACAGAAAATATAGGGTATTGGAGTGACACAAATCCTCACACCTTTCGTGAACAGCATACCCAATTTCCAGAAAAAGTCAATGTTTGGGCAGGTATTTTGGGAAACCACATAGTTGGTCCTGTTCTCCTAAATTCAAATTTAAGCGGTGAAGTGTATCTGGAGATGTTACAAAATGCAATTGAGCCGTTAATTCTTGAAATTCTGGAAGATAATCCAGATGAATTCGTCCATCTGGAAATAACATTTCAACAAGATGATGCTCATGCACATTATTATGGTGCAGTAAGACGTTACCTGGATGAAGAATATCGAGGTAGATGGATCGGCCGGCGAGGTCCTATAGAATGGCCACCTCGGTCACCAGATCTGACACCATTAGATTTTTTTCTATGTTGGTACTTGAAATCCAAGGTTTATACTACGGCACCAGATATCATTGGCGTTTTGAAAGAAAGAATTATTGAAGAATGCAATGCAATTTCAGCTGACACATTCGAACGAGTACGACAAGAGTTTACTAATAGGATGTATTTCTGTCAGGAAGTAGACGGAGCACATTTCGAACACTTGCTATGAGAATCCATTGTTGATATTTGATTAATTAAATTTAAAAAAATAATTTCAATAATTTTGGTATTTATTTAATTTATTCGTCAAAATTAGTTTAAACCCAAACAAAATTTAATATGGCTATGTAGCCAATGTCAATGCCTTTCAAATTTCATTAATGTAAGTGTAGCCGTTCAAAAGATACGAGGGGGGGAGGGGACTTTTGAATATCACTGTATATTTAAAATCTTTGATCGTGGAGAAAGTATATTCTGCTACTCGGTTAGAATGAAAATTCGCGGTGCTCGAGGTTCCTCACGCCCGCTTTCGGCTCGCGCTGGGAACTTTCCACTCGTATCGAATTTTCATTCTAGCCTTGTTACAGAATATGAGTTATTTAGGAAGTATCAAAAAATGTTGTTGAGAAAAATAGTTGTTGTCCATGATTTGAAATTATTTTGAACTATATATTCCCAATACCCAAACTTTATTAAGAGATGTATTTTTAAATAATTATTGTAAACTGTAATTCTTAATATATTAAGTTCTCATAAACTTTTGCTAAAGGAAACGCTGAACAAAAATTAAAGCTACACATATGAAAATTCAATCTCTGCTTTAGAATGCAGAGTGTTCTACAGGGTCCAATCTGCAGGATCCCTGTGAATTGTTTCATCTGTATTTCAATGGTTCCAACCTTTCTGGGACAACCTGTACTACGCAATCATCATAGGTATTATAACACAATTTTTATTAATAAACGACTATTGTATGTCTATTGCATCTTAATTTCGCGGGATACTAGAATCAATTAGTCGAAGATAATAGATTTAATACTATTATAACGCGTTAAAAAATTTTGAAAAATATTTTTCCAAAAAAAATTACCGTTTAACAAAGAAGAATCATCGAATTACACTTCTAAGTTAAACGGGTTGGTATATATGTTACGTCCCAAGCCCGATCTTGTACGAAGTCGAGCTTCGTACAATGAATTTGTACGAAGTCCGATCTGTACAAGCCATTTTGTACGAAGCCGAGATTGGCGGACTTCGGACAGAGATGATTGTACGAAATCGACTCTGTACAACGCTGGTTGTACGGAGTCGGAGCATCGATACTCACTCGGTGGTTGGGATGTGGTTTGGTAGGGGTAGGTTTGGTTGGGTTATTATTGAAAATTATTATAATTTATTCTACAAAAATTGACTAAAAGTACGAAGGTAGTTTGGTAGGGGTAGGTTTGGTTGGGTTATTATTGAAAATTATTATAATTTATTCTTCAAAAATTGACTAAAAATACGAAGGTGGTTTGGTAGGGGTAGATTTGGTTGGGTTATTATTGAAAATTATTATAATTTGAACATTATCTGACTCGAAGGCGCGGAGGAGGGTAGAATTACGCTGTCAAAGATAATTAGTGGGTGTTTATGGGTTTTTAATTGATATTATCGGCCCATCAGGTCTTCTTTAAAAAAAAAACATATCCCCCTTCACATTTAGCGCAGACTTAGGACGAATCTGTCAATTACACAATTCAATTTTTCGATTCGGATTAGGGTAGGGTAGGGTAGGGTGGTTTAGGTTAGGAATTGACTTGCTTTCTATACACTTTTTCAAACGATATATTTAAAAAAGTGTATGGAAAGTGGAATTGTATAATTCACAGAAAAGCTTGCTTTCCGTGCACTTTTTTAATGGATATTTTCCAAAATGTTGTGAAGTGCATTAGAAGCGAAGGAAATCCAACCCAACCTACCCTACCCTACCCTCCTACACGACGAGAGTCTTAATAGCGCGCTCATTACCGAGTGAGTATCGATGCTCCGACTCCGTACAACCAGCGTTGTACAGAGTCGACTTCGTACAATCATCTCTGTCCGAAGTCCGCCAATCTCGGCTTCGTACAAAATGGCTTGTACAGATCGGACTTCGTACAAATTCATTGTACGAAGCTCGACTCCGTACAAGATCGGGCTTGGGACGTAACATATACACAAGATATAACCAACCATTCTGGTTTGCAAGGTGGATATTCTTTTTCCAAGAGCTCTGAGAGCATTATTCTGAACTGAAGACGACACTGAAATCACATCAATACATATTCTCAAGTGAAGGAAATGTTAAAAACGCGATAACAGCGGCATTTTAGTCATAGATAACATACAGATAGATGGGCATCTGAACGTGGCGCTCCCTACGGCGAATTAATTTTTACGGGTGGCGTCACCTTGAGAGTCGGAAAATGGAGTTACGTTTATCTGGCTCAACCATAGATTAGGACTTACGTTCTCACAACCCTTGGAAAATATAAAAGGCGAATTTTCAACGGACTTAAGTTGTCATGGCTTAATTTAAAATCAAATTCTACATTATTTAATGATGGTATAACCTGAAAATTGTGATATTTGGACTTGCGTTCGTCTGGTTCTGAGGTTCAGAATTTTCATCATAGAATCACCCCTTAAACTTTTTGGTATTATTTATATAACCCTGTATACATAAAATGTAGATATACAGGGTGTAACAAAAAGGCAGGTCATAAATCATTCCACATATTCTGAGGCTAAAAATAACTCGATCCAACCCAAGTTACCCTAGTACAAATGTGCATGCGAAAAAAGTTACAACCCTTCGAAGTTACCAAATGAAAATTGAATTTTTCAAATATTTCGACAGTTGTTCGATATATTATAATGAAAGTTGACAAGTGGCTTTCTTATGATTAGAGCATCTTAAAAAATTGAGGAATTATTGCACCCCGTTAAAAATTTATGGGAGTTGAGATCCCCTAAACCCCCCCCCAAAATTATTGTGTACGTTGCAATTTAATGCTTATTGTGGCACCATTATTCGAACACATTATTTTTGAAACTTTTTTGCCCCCTAGTACTTTTTACAATTATCAGTTTTTATCGAGATACGGCCTATTTTTCATTATGCTTCAAAAATTTCGAGTAACAAAAATTGAAGTCAATGAATTTTTTTCGAGGGTGTATGCTGTAAAAATGACGAGCGAACACAACAACTGAGGAATAGAATCCTTGAGGCTGCAATTAGATATCGTCAGAAGCCATTGCTTTTCCAGAATATTCGGTTTTCGTTAGTAGAACGGTGCCGACTGTGTATTCAAGAAAATGGGGGTCATTTCGAACATCTAATAAAAACTACACATTTGTAAATAAATAAGATTCAATCAAAAATGTGGGACCCTCGAAAAAAATTCATTGACTTTAATTTTTGTTACTCGAAATTTTTGAAGCATAACGAAAAAAGGGCCGTACCTCGATAAAAACTGATAATTGTAAAAAGTACTAGGGGGCAAAAAAGTTTCAAAAATAATGTGTTTGAATAATGGTGCCACAATAAGCATTAAATTGCAACGTACACAAAAATTTTGGGGAGGGTTTAGGGGATCTCAACTCCCATAAATTGTTAACGGAGTGCAATAATTCCTTAATTATTTTTTTAAAATGCTCTTCTCATAAGAAAGCCACTTGTCAACTTTCATTATAATATGTCGAACAACTGTCGAAATATTTGAAAAAATCAATTTTTATTTGGTAACTTCGAAGGGTTGTAACTTTTTTCGCATACACATTTGTACTAGGGTAACTTGGGTTGGATCGAATTATTTTTAGCCCCAAAACATGTGGTATGATTTATGACCTGCCTTTTTGTTACACCCTGTATATTATAATAACATTGTGTTTTTATTTTCAAGACTCTCGAATCGACATCGAGAAATTGTCTTCAAAAAAAACTTCGAGACTAGAGTTTGTTCATTGCTCGTCTCGATGATCGGGACTGTGATTACGATTATGACTATCTAAATGTTGTATAAACCTGCCTTTTCAATAAAAATTCTGCAAATTCGACATGCTATTATTAAAGATGACAACAGAGAAATGTCAAGTTAGGTATTTCCTAAACTGTTAAGGCAGACTGAACAAGCCGTCCAAATATTAGGTACCTATTTTCTTTCTCTCCTCATGTAGTTTTTGATGGAGAATCGAAAGGAATATGGTTCTAATATCAAGATAATGCTGGGCACTATAACATAGTCTAGGAGTTAGGCCATATGTCTCGTGTGCAGTTTTATGTCCCCTAAGTTTTGTTGCGGGGCCTTGTTAAACACCCATGGGAGTGTAAAAAAAGTTGGTCACATGATCCAAATCTTAGTTGTTTGATCGCCGTATTGAAAAATGGCTGCCTAATCGCCAGATTTATTTTAGATATTACCAAACACATACATTACAGTGGATATATTAGGGCTAGATTGTTTCTTTCAGGCTGCTTTTATGCACGCGTTTTTTGTCGCCTGTCGCGTGGCCACAAAATACGCGGCGTTCTCCAAACGAATTGCTTTGTATGTACCATTTTATGCATCAACGTCGGTGAGCCGCTCGGTGCCTGTGTCGCGGCGTTCTCAAATTCTGTCGCCTGGAATTAGAGAACGCGTCGCGACAAGCGTTTTATAAATACGTTGAATTAAATTGGTGCTTTTATGCAACGCATTTATTGTCGCTGATGCTTCGATATGAATTATTTTGCTAGTCAGTCTGCAGACGTGTATCGATGTGTGAAGACGTTGTTATCATGGAAAACCTCGATGTTGAACTATTTATCGACGAAATAGAAAAACGACCATCTTTGTGGGATTCATCATCAGATGATTACAAAAACAGGCAACTTAAAAGAGACGATTGGAAGGAAGTGTGCCACATTGTTATCCCCAATTTTGGTGAAAAAGATGAAAAAGAAAGGCAGGAAATTGGTAAGTATTTAGGTTATATATTTTAATACATCGTTACACTTATGATTTTTCGGAATTATATTTTTGTGTCCTGCCATGAAACAGTCCCTGCAGGACTGCAAAAATAGTCAGCGAAAGCATCTCTGTATTTGTAAGCAGAGTTACGTCCTCGTCCTTCTGGGTCTGTTCTTTCATTATCATATAGCCCTGTTATCGTTAAAGTATCCTCAAATCTAATGCCATCCCTTACACGAACAAAATTGTGTAATGCACAGCATGCTTTGATGATAGATACAGCGACTTCCTCAGACACATTCATAGGTCGATGCAATATACGCCATTTGTTACTTAAAATTCCAAAGGAGCACTCTACTCTACCTCTTGCTCTAGACAAGCGGTAGTTAAAAATTCGTCTCTTTTTTGTTAAGTTTTTTGCAGGATAAGGTCGCATTAGGTTATCTGTTAGTCCAAAAGCCTCATCGCCAACGAATACATAAGGTAGTGTTGTTCCTGCTACTTTTTCCGGTTTTGGAATATGTAATGTACCTTCTTCCAATTTTCTAAACAAGGAGCATTGTCTAAATACTGTGGAGTCCGATTCTTTACCATAAGACCCGACGTCTATATATGTAAAACAAAAGTTGCTGTCTGCAATCGCTAATAAAACAATGGAAAAGAAGTTCTTGTAATTATAATTCAGCGATCCGCTATGTGCCGGAGCAATTATCCTGCAATGTTTACCATCAATAGAACCAATGCAGTTAGGAAAATTAGTACGCTTCGCAAAATCTTGGGCAATTTGTAGCCAACGTTGTTCAGTTGGTACAGGAAAGCACTCTTCTTGTAATGTTTGCCATAGTCCAACGCAAACTCTTGGCACTATAAGACTTGCCGTTGTGACTCCTACTCTGTAGCTGTAGTGCAAATCTGTATAGGTACATCCTGAACCCAAGTACCTAAAAAAATAGTGTCATTTAGTGTTATGATACAGCTGCTTATAGTAATAATGTTTATTGTAGCAACAGGAATACCAATGAGCAGCACCATTACTTTTTCTTATATTTTATATTTACGTATCTAACATTCATTTTTTTCAGGTAAAGGAGTTCAACTTAAATGGAAAAGTGTAAGAGATGCTTTTGTTCGTAACATTCGACACTTTAAAGGAAAAAAATCAGGAGGGTCCGCTAAAACTGTGAAAACATACATCTACGCTAAACAATTAGGATTTTTACGAAAGGTGACTGATTCCCGCCAGACAGAGAGTTCACTGCCAAGCACATCAAGAGAGAGCCAAGAAGATTGTGATATATCACAGGACCATAATGATATGCAAACTACTCCATTAGATGTCGAACACACTCAGTTAGATAGCAAAATGGAAACTGGACGAACTCCTAGCAAAAGTACTCTCTATAGAAGAAATAAATCATCTTTGGAAACTAAAATTTCAAACTATATTGATTCTCAGAACAGACAGCCACCAGTTAATCAAATTCAACCACAAGAAACTGATGACATTACCTTTTTTAGATCATTACAAGCAAGTTTAGATACTCTCACACCGAATGATAAATTGAACTTTCGAATAGAAGTAATGCAATTATTAACTCGCTATACCAACAAACGACCAAATCAGTACTCGTACAATTTTCTGAATCGTACACCCCATTACCAACCACAGCAATATCCAGTGATGCCCAACTACTCAAATATACATTTTAGTGCACCCGCACCATATCCTCCAGGATCATCTGAGATCCCACCTCATCTGCCTAATACAGATACTGTTGAATCGCAAACTGTGACGACACCACAACCGCCATTTTCTCCGTTGGAATCAGAAGATTCAATAATTTCACAAGCCGAATCAGCAATATCACTATTTTCAAATCAATAATATGTATGAACTGTTCTGTTAAAATGTTTAATGCTTATTGTTTATTCTTATTTTCCAAATAAATGGTTTATTTTTTCTTGAACTTACCTCAACGTCATTGATAACATTTCTCCTGGTTCGAACGCAAATCCTTTAACCAGCTCCACATCTTTATTAAAGGTATTTTTTAACTTTTCACGTAGTTCATCAAAGGAAGCTATCGACATACGGTAAAAATTAAAGAATTTCTCATTGTCGCTTCTTAATTCTTCATGTAATGTATAATATGTGCCTCTGAGGATTCTTGCACTATTTATTGGGTGAACACTCCAACGTCTCTGGCGTCTCTTTTTAATTATATGCTTGTATACCAAATATATAAAACACGGGTCCATTTTTCAATCAATACACACTTTCATGTTGCACAGTACGATGGCCGCTGATAATAAATTTTATTTGAAAGCGGCACGCGGCAAAAAAACGCTAAACAAAAGTTCCATTTTGTTTCATCTACAAAAGCCGCGTTTTTATGTCGCCACGCGACAGGCGACAAAAAACGCGTGCATAAAAGCAGCCGTGTTTCTCTGCACCCAGTTGTTGGATTTTAATGTTTTAAAGCTTATTTCATTCCTCTTCTCAAGGCAAACAAATTTTGTTGTTACACATTTTTTGCTAAATTAATTACTGAGTTACTGAGATATATTTATGTTTTAACAGCTATTCATTCTTTAACCGGCTGCGACACGACAAGCATCGTCAGTACGAAGTTAACAGCTTTAAAAGTAGCTGAAACATGTGCAGAAGACCTTTTGATTTTGGGAAAGAGCCACTGAATAATGACATGGTAAAAAAGCAGAAGAATTTCTAGTTCGATCACTTGGCTCAAGCTTCCATCACAAAAAATAACGAATTTTTCAAGATTTGGCCCCTAAATCAAAATCTATCCGTCTTCATATAAAAAGAAGCGACTTGCAGTACTACAAATTGATTTATGCTTTGGAACCGTCTGAGAAACTTAATCCATAGGACTAATGCTATATAGAGGAAGATGACACCTTAATTCCACAAATAACAGATGCTCCAACTGACCCAGAAGGTTTTCCTAAGCCATGTTGTTGCCAGAAATGCTACAGAATAATGTATGTCCCTGTAGAAGACCTAAAGTAATGTGCTGTGACTTTTGCAAATGTAAAAGTTGTGTTTTGGACCAATGCAAGAACCCTCTGTCAGTCTTCTGAGGTTTGCAATTTATTTTTGTTCAAGACCATGCTACTGATCTGTATCAATACTATATCCACTATAATGTATGTGTTTGGTAATATCTAAAATAAATATTTTTGATTAAATATATCTTTATGTTTTTCAATTAATTCCTTCATTCATAACACAGAAAACCCGCTATTGTTAAATTGTTATTGTATAGTCGACGTAAACGGTATAGTGCCTTCTTAAAGTTGCCGACTTTTTGTTTGATCCTAAGACTAAGAGAATACCGTCATAGCCCAGTTAATATTATAATTATTTAAAATGCTTACTTAGTTGACGATAAATTGATTTAATGTTATAATTTCAAGTAATAATCGTTAATAGATATTTAATAATCTAGTTTGTTAATGAAGACGATTAATAAACGGAACTAGTTAAAGCACGAACGAGCGATAGCAAAAGAGTGCCTTTAATAGTTGAGTTTATTAATCGCCCATTAACAAATGAGCTGATTACAATATTTTTTTGTTGACCGTAAACTCTTTGTTTGTGACAAAAATAACTTTTCCACAAAGACTATTAGGAGACAATAATGTCAACTCCATACCAATGATTTAGAATGTCGTTGACATACATTTTCAATTTCACGTAAAAATCACGTTTGCTATTGCTATTTATATTTAAAAACATCTTAAGCGCAATACCAGACAATTAACAATCAACACTACCTTATATCACGTTTTATTAAAAAGTCAATTTCAAAAAAGTTCATTATTTTTTACATCTTTGACTGAACTATAACTATTTTTGAGAGAGGGTTTGTTTATTTATTTGCGAGGGAAAACTCACACTTGTTTGCAGGTGTTCAGTTCAGTTGGTGATAGTCGGTGGTGTGACATCAAGAAAGTGTAGTGTGTTTTGTGTAGAAATTGTAGGTAAGTATTAATATTTATTAGAAATTACATTTTTAGTTAAACATTATATATTTACCATGTGGCGTCCTCGGGAAATATCGAGTTCGGTCCAAAATATTGTGTGTAACAACGACGAAAATTTAAATAATAGTGATGAAAGTGATGATTTTAGTGATAGTGGAAGTAATGAAAACAGGATTCGACGACATTTAAATTTGGAAGCACAGAAAATATGTTTCAATGTGTATAAGAATCTACGGGAAAAGTTTGGTTTCCATGAAAAAACAGAATTAATGCAAGCAGTATCTGATTTAACAGAAGTTCCCCTGTCAACTATACGTAAAATAGCCAAGAATGGGCCTTATGAACGCAAGAAGCGATGTGGTAAGGGATCGGTCAAACCTTTAGATGCTTTGATAAAATTATTAAAAACCACTATTTATGACCGTTACAAAAGAAATGAGTTACCTACAATTGAAATAATAAGAAATAAATTAACAAATGCCGTCAGAAAACCATTGAAAACTGGATTAAAAAATTGGGATTTAAATTCAAAACGATTAATAAACGTCTAACAGTCATGGAAAGCAGAAGAATAGTGGATATGCGGTATACATACTTGGAACAAGTAACTAAATATAGAGAAGAAAACCGGCCAATTGTATATTTGGACGAAACTTGGTATGATACACACGATACGGTTAAGAACGGATGGACTGATGGGTCAAAATCGTGTATGACAACAATGCCTGCAAACAAAGGATCCAGACTTATTATTGTGCATTGCGGTGGAAATGAAGGATGGGTTCCAAATGCCTTAAAATTATGTGGAAAAAAAATGGAAGATTGCAACGTTGACTATCATAAGAACATGGAAGCTAGTATTTTTGAAGAATGGTTTGAATTCACATTGATCCCAAACTTGGAGCCAAATAGTGTTTTAGTTCTTGACAACGGTTCTTATCATTCACGACAGCTCAAGAAAATACCAAATAAAAGCTCCAAGAAGACCGAACTGCAAAATTTTTTAATGGATAATAATTTGTACTTTGAAGATTCTTATACAAAACAACAACTGATAGAAGTTTTACAGACAAAGGAATTTAAGAAATGATACGCCCTAGAGAATATTGCTGAGAAACATGGACACTCTATATTGAGACTACCTCCTTATTTTTGTATTTTTAATCACATCGAGTTAATTTGGGGACAATTAAAACAGAGTATTCGGCGTAACAATACATTTCCTAAATTTGATACAAAAGTCGTCGACCTGATTAAAAGAGAAGTAGGTAATATTACCAAAGAAGACTGGCAGAAAAGGATTAAAAAAGTAATCAAAATTGAAGATAAGTATAAGAACATTGGGCCATATATAAGTCCATATTAATGGGGGAAATAAGTTTATTATTGATTTACAAGACGATAGTGATAGTGATAGTGAAGCAGATGGTATGGAAGAAGGATTAAGAGGATTTTTGGAAGAAGAAAGTTAATTAAGTTTAATATATTTTTTATGTTACTTATGTAGTAGAGACAAATTGGAGTTAGAAATTATATTTATTTTTAAAGAATTGCTTTATTCATTGTTATAAAATTTCTTTTTTTGTTATTTTTTATAGAATTTAGTTTTGTTTATGGTTGTTGCTTTGAAATTTCGTTTTCCATAAAAAAATCGAATGGGATACAAAAAGGGCTCAGTTTACGTCTGGTATCCCGTTTAAACCGAACGCCCTTTCAACAATTACGTAACGTCAAATACAATATAGAATTATGTTTGGTAAGTAGAAAATAATAATAATACCTTTCAGAGTCTAGCGCCGCAACATAACTTAAAGGGGATATACGATTAGATAGCTGGCACTATATGTTTTGCGTCGACTATACTTCCAAAACTAATTGATTTAACAAAAAATGTGTAATAACAAAATTTGTTTGCCTTAAAAAGAGGAATAAAATAAGCTTTACAAAATTAAAATCCGACAACTGGGTGCAGAGAAACACTAAAAGAAACAATCTAGAGATTTGGCGGCCATTTTCCAATATGGCGACCAAACGACCAAGATTTGGATCATGTAACCAACTTTTTTCAAACTCCTATAGGTGTTTAACAAGGTCCCGCAACAAAACTTAGTGAACATAAAAGTGCACATGAGACATGGCCTAGCTCCCACACTAACAGGGGAAATCAGTGATAATCGTAATATTGTATTGAATAATCGTTCAATGTCCAAAACTTTTCAATACAGATTTTTCTGTATTTTTTCCCGAACAATGGAATAGGCCATGTCTCAAATTAGCGCGTTAGCAGCTTTCGGTTCAAAAATGCAAAAAAAGCTACAAAAAAAATCAAAAAAAGATAATATTTTCATTGAATATAAAGTCCCAAAAAAAACTAGAAACATACATTTTAGCTGAGAAATTTGTTCATGAGTAAAATCGTAAGAAAATATTTATTGGGGAATTAGAGACTGAGGCCAAAAGTAAAAAAAGTGCCGAAACATGGTTTTTTTGCGTTTGCATTGCCCCTAATGCTTCCTAAAAACTGAAAATTTAGAAGACGTTCCAAAGTAGTCCAAACAAGCCCTTAGAGACAGTTTCCAAAAATCGCTAGTGGCCCAAATCAGCATTGTTAACCGGCTATGGCCAAATTTCAACTGTACTCACTTGCTGCTTTTTGGTTTAAAACACTGTTGACTTCAGGGAATGTAAACTGTTATTCTTATAGTAGGTTTGTTGTTCAGATAGTTTCTTTTCTACACATTATTGTATTCCGTATCTTAAGTATCGTGTAGTTTAGCTGAGAAGACAAAACTATTGTAATTTTTCAAACAAGATCACATCATCGAATTTATCAAACCATAAAAGGAGTGCCATCATTTTATTTCCTCATCACTTCGGATCTATGACAAACAACAATACCCAGAGTTATATATATGATGGTAAAACAACTCCTGCAATAATACATTTCAGGTGCTGTTGTCCTTATAAAAATGAATAAAATTTACATACAAATCGACTACTTATACCGTCATAGACGTGTTCGGTGAGTAATACGGTGTTTAATATGTCGTATACGAGGTCGGTTTAAAAAAGGTGACCTTTTATACACCTCGAAAATTATACCGTGTCCATTTGGTGGAGCACTACCTAAGAGTAATACTACAAATAGAGTCCGCATTCATAAAACTATCCGAAAAGACGGCTAACATTCTATCGCCATACATATGTTTTCATCAATGACTTTCAAGGAGTGGGGAGAACCTGTCGGACTAGTCGGACAGTGCCACTGGCCAATAGAACTATTTACTTACAGGTGAAAAAAGGGGTTAGGAAAATTCCGACTGTTTATTTTGAAAATTTGGCACTGACGAACCATGATTTTCACAAAAAATATTGTTTTTAATTATATCTGTTCGCACACACACAAATATCAGTTAAAAAGACGAAAACAATAGCTTTAATAAACTTGGAACGTTGAAACTTCGTAGTAAAATCAGGTAAAATTGATAGTAAAATGGTTTCCGCTCTTTTCTCGGTGTTGCCATATTTCAGACAGATAAAATTATTAACGCGCAATTGTTTATTTAAACGTCAAAAGTTTCAAACTAAAACGTATTTTTATTACATAAACTACTTAGGATAACTATTTTAAAGTCGTTTTTATGTAATTTCTTAAAAGTTCATTTTTATTTGTACATTTCTATCGTGTCCTATAATTCAGTTTTCGCAATTCAAAGGAAAAGTAAGACATCTGGCAAAGGGTCGGAAAGTTACCTTAGAATGTGATGTAATATTGGGTTCACTTTTAAATGTAAACAAATTCTGAGGGCACTACTCTCTTACGGCGTTATTTAAAATGCGATTCAAAAATCACTTGGGACCTAAATACAGTGTGTACCTAAAGTAACGTAACTTGCTAATATTTCGATTTCTGTTAAGTTTACAGAAAAAAATGTTGAATTAAAGTTTTTTCAAATAATCCAGACCATCTGCATAAGTCGATTAGAAGTATACAGGGTATACCGTTGCTCCAAAATAACATATTTTTTTATATAGTACACCATCCCAGTAGACACAGGATATTCTATGGATATCCATATAATGTCCACGATTGATCCATATGAACATGGACACAGAATGGGCATCCAAGGGATGTCCATTTACCACTAGTACAATGGATATCCGTTTGGGGACATTCACTGGACCTTCAGTTCTCGTTCACCACTGGACGTGAAGATTTATTTGATTGATGGACGTCCATTGGACATCCATTGTTCATCTTTTGGTCGAATCGAAATATACACTCATTAAAAATGTACTAGGTCCGCTACTCGAATAATTTTTTACACTCGTAATGAGTACCTATTATATTTTTAGTTTCATGTAATGAAAAAAAAACTAATTGAAGGTAGCAAAAACTTGGACCAATGCGGCTAATGGAAATGGCATTACATAAAATGTTTATTTGTATCTGATATGGAAGGAGGAAGAGTGAATAAGGCCGAACATCTGTGGTTTCATAAAAATAAATAATAATTTGATGTAAGACTGTGTAGACAGTCTTGTAGATACCAGCCGCGTTTGTCTTTTGAGTGTAATTCAATATCCGGCGGTGCATATTGCACGGGAACTAGTTGTTGCTCCTTAGTGGAACAGTCACTGTTTATGAAAAATGTATAAAGTGTGAATATAAATAATTATTCTTCGACATCTGCTATTTAATAAGTATTTAATTATTTAAAACGTCACTTTTTCTTTTTACATACAACATAAACACTGGATAAAAAACTGCATATAAAACGATCTACTCGTATATATACAACAGCATATGTATCTTCAAAGCATGGTGGTATGTAGCTCTGACTTGGTGAAGTGAGAAATTTTTGACATGGGTTCGAGTCCCCGCCGAGGTGAAAATTTTAATATAATATATTAGGTTTGTTCCAACAAGCTTGAAATTAGCGACAATAATATCAATCTACGCAAACTCAGTAAAATTCCGAACTGATTCTCAAGCTTGTTGGAACAAACCTAATGTGTCATTTGTATATATGAATAAATCTTCAATATGTGTCATGTGACCTTTTCATTATACACACCTATTATTCACTAATGGTCATTATATTAAAGTTCACGTCCATAACAAGTACATAGGATGAACATATCCTAACCTGTCCATGTCCAGAACGTATCCAGTTCAGGTTCATGAAAAGTCTGTGGGATGTCCATGGTTTATTTATCATGTCCAGTGAATGTCCATATTTTTACAAGGTATATCCATTCTTAGTACGAAACGGACATCCATGGGATGTCCAATTTTGTGGCAAATGGATGTCTATAGAATATCCTTGTGGTATGTTCATGTGTTATCCGGGATGTATATACATATCTTCAATTTTTTATAGTCTATAACATTACAAATACAACCACAACCGTCAAGACCGCATTATTCTACCTTTAAAAATTCCAAAGTTACATTGGTTTGAATCTAAAATTATAAAAAAATTGTTAATGTCAAAAAAGTAGTAGGTTTTTCTGTCATTAATATCAATTGATAAAGTTTTAGGTATAAGTTTCCCGCCAAAATTTCAGGTTTCCCGCCAAAATTCTCGTTTCCATGGAAAACCTGGATTTTCGGCGGGAAACTTGAAATTTTTGGTTAAAACCTGGAATTTGAGCGGAAAACTTAAAACCCCTAACGGGAAACCTGAAATTTTGGCGGGAAACTTGGAAGTTTAGGCGAGAAACCTGAAACTTAATTAATTAATATTAATGACAGAAAAAAGCTGCTACTTTTTCGACATAAATAATTTTTTCGTAATTTTTTATTCAAACCAATGTAACTTTGGAATTTTTAAAGGTCGAATTATGAGGTCTTGACGGTTCTATTTGTAATTTAATAGTTTATGAAAAACTGAAGATATTATGTAGGTATATGCATGGTGTACTATTTAAAAAATATGTTATTTTGGAGCAGCGGTAGGTATACTTCTAATCGACTTATGCAGATGGTCTGGATTATCTGAAAAAACTTTTATTTAATTCAACATTTTTTTTGTAAACCTGACGGAAATCGAAATATAAGCAAGTTATGTTACTTTATATACACACTGTATAACACCAGTTAAGCTATATTTTAAAATTATTTTGCATTCTACAGAGTTCCAAAAAAAAGGTGCCACAGAAATACATTTTGTTTAATGGAATGGTGGGGATATTTTGGCACATTCTGAATTTCCATTCAGTTCTACATTACTGACCAACTACGTTGCCAGTTTCTTCATAAATTCGTCAAAATTTATCATTTCACATTACCTTATTTAAACCGACATACAAAAGACATCTGTTGGGTAATTTAAATTCAATTCTGAACATCAGCTGACGTGATGACCAGAAAAGCATTGATAGAAGTATTTTTCTACCTCAGGCCTACTTTCGACAAGTGCTGCTAGATAGCACTACAATACGATCCACCACAGTATCGCGTCAGCTGAAACCATCAATACCTATAATAATTATACAGACAATATTTGGTTAAAAAAACTACCTATAACAACATTTTATGATAGATAACATACTTCTGGATATTTCAACAATAAAATAAAATTGTACATTATTAAGAACAATATAAATTGTTTGCACATTTGATAAGTTAATTACTTTTCTTTAACCAATTCTCCACTACTCAAAAGAGCGGCTTTGAGTTTTTCAAATTTAGTATATACTAACGGTCTTACAAATAAACCTGTTATAAAATATTATACTGAGAATAAATCAAGAATAAGAAAAATGACAACCAATAAACTCGGAATAACTTGAGAATATGTTATACTCCGTATAAGTAGTGACCCAAAAGTTATACCGACCCCTACCCTTGTTTAACTGTGTTATAACACGTGTGGAAAATGTTTTTGAGAGCTGTAGTGGCTGTTGAAGAAGTGAATGATATAATTAATATTTTACTTTTACGGGAATGCCTTCACAGGCGTCTGGAAATAGTCCATCGTCCCTTTTTCTCTCTTGTAGATAGGCTACATATTAGTAAACAACACAACACAGGTAGATACTTTTTTCTGGTCCAGGTATGGAGACTAGGAATTACAAAAAACAAGAAGATATTGATACCAGTGTCATGGAGATTAAGGAAAGGAAAAGGATGTTTAATTCTATTTTATGTTAAGTTTTTATTATTATTATTATTATTTCAGTTATTTTCACTTTGATTTAATTGTATCTTATTTCACTACTCCGCGTGACTGCTAATACAAATGACACGAATGTAGATAAACAAATTTTTTTTTTATTGGTGAACCATTTTACCTATTTAAAGCACGCCTCAGCGTGTTTAAATCGAACTTTCAAAAACGCGCGTTTTTTAAAGTTACCATGGCAACATCAACAAGTCGAGAAACGAAATCTAAATGACAATTTTTTTATTATTGATCTGACAGGAGTACTTTGTAACGTCAAAACCTTTATTCGAACAATATTTAACAATTTCAATTTTTTTTTATACGCATCAGAAGATTTTTGCGGTATTAACCGCGATTCTGCTTTACTACTTAAAAAATCGATATTAGAATTCATTTTTATGCACTTCGGTGACAACAATAAATCTTGAAGACAAAATGCAAATTAGTTTATGTTTTTCTCATTTCCATGACAACGCAAGCATCACGAATTCAACCATTTTACATTATTAGTTCTTATTTCCATTTCTTGTTGTTGTAGTAGTAATAGATACCAGTATATATTTATAATTTCAAAGAGCACCAATAAAAAAAATAGCGTAAAGTATTCGTGGATAACTGGTCTCTAAAACACTTGCTCTATTTCGAGCACTCCGGCGCGCGTGTTTTAAAGACCTTAATATCCACTTATACTTTAATATACTATTTTGCACGTAAATGCATTTATCAATCGCATAGAACGTCACGAATATGACAACTTTTCTTGAAATTCAGGGTGTTTTATCTACTTGTGTGAACGGCTACGACGTTGCCAAACTTTTATTTTGGAATAAAAGGAGAAAGTTATACCGATGTTATTCCGAGTTTATTTGTGAAAGAGTTATACTTTCCTTATACTTGGTATAACTATTCCTGACATAAGTTCGGTATAACCTATGTATACAAGCTTTTTTATTAGTAACACAGTATGTTTCTAATATCAGAAAATAATAAACAGGAAATAAATAAGAAAATAACGTCACAAATAACCTCAATAAATTATAATAGTAATGACAATCAATAGTTTTCATCATAATTCAACACATATCCCTTCCCGACCAACTGACACAGATCAAAGTGTATGTATCTAGAATATCCTTAATTAATATGAAGCGAGAAAAAAGAAAAAAAACTAAAGGTATGCAAAGCTTTCTTAAAAAACAAGTGAACATCGCAATGAGTTATTACGTTAAATATATATACTTGAGGGAAATAATCATAGGAAATGATTGGAAATTACTAAAGGGTGTTCAACTTTAAATTTTGAAGCCATGTTTTATTAGGTAATATTATTAAATGACAAATGGGATGTTCAAAAATGAAGTTATTTAGTCTGAAAACAAAAATTTACTATAATTATACAATTTATAATGCAGATCCGTCACTAATTTAAATGTGAAATTGTTCATAGTATTCATTTGCTGTTCCAAATTTCAGCTTCTTCTTTCTCTTTCATTGGCATGTTTAAGCTTGTTCAGAACAAAAATGTTGACATCTGACATCTCTGTTGTTTACTTTGTTCAATTTGAATTTGAACAATTTTATTAATGAAAGGCATAAATATTAAACTCGAACTAATCAAAAATTTTAATCAAGATGAAACCACATACGAATGCAAACAAATAACTGTGACTTTAACCTGAACGTCTTATTTTCTTCTCCAATTTGGTAAATATCGTCCGTTATGATTATTTTTTTGCATGTCAAAATATGTGACTTAAGGCGGATTCTCATGCATCCGATATCCGACGATACGATGATACGAAAATCATTTTATTGGTTCAAGTTATGGATTTGTGATTGGTTAAAGAATTCAAATGTTGGCATTTCTTATACATCCGATATCCGAAGCTACGACGATCCGAAAGAATATTTGCCTGGATCCGATAATCTCATCTCCTTTAACAAATTGTGATAGACCCTTGTTTTGGGAATATATCTTTTGGTCGCCGTGGTGAGTTTTACCCAAATTTAATCCTTTCACTATTCGAAAGGTACAGACCACTTGGTTGCCAAAGCTGGATTAAGGGTTCCAAGAAAATTATGGGCTTATTTAATTACTCTAATACTGATATGGGGTTGTGACCTGTGGACAACCAAAATAAACATATTTTTCATCAGTTAGTTGTCTGCATTATTACTGAAAAGATTAATTTTTTTATTTGAAAAGTGATTCTCCAACCTAACCTAACCACAAACATTTTAATTCTGCTTTTTATTCAGAGCATCCCGATATATTCAAATTTGTGGATGTAATTCTCGATATTCAGTTAAATACTTTATGTGAAATTAAACAGTAGGTACACATATACCTAACAAAATTAAAAACGCTAATTACAAAAAAACGAACGTAATAGAACAATACAAAAATAAGATCCCTGTTTTTTTAATTTGGTTTTATTCTTTTCATGACCCACATTCTGTACCATATCAGTTCAATAAATCGAATTAAATACCTCTAATGATTGATAACTACGGCGACCAAGAGGCCTACCTGATTTTAAAACTGGCGACCAAGTGTTAGATGACATTATGGAACCCCCGCTGACAAAACTGACCGCGGCGACCAAGTGGCCAACACCCCTTGTTTTATTCGGTTTTTATAAATATCCCGGACCCAAATTTTTCTTGTTCCTTGTCTCTGTCTCCTTCTGAGCAGTAAAATGGTTAAACGTAATATATTATTCAGCTTTCTCCGTTGTTGGAGCTGATAAACGTTCATTTTCATAATATGTAATAACACAGAAATGGCAAACGATCTTTTACACAAAAAACGAACAGTGAGGCTAGGAGACATATGATATCGGACAAAAGTTGAAATAATTTTAACAATCATCAATCGTACGTCGTACGAACAATAACATTTTCGGATGAGAAAAGACGCCAAATCATTCTGACCAATAGCAAGTTCGTCGGATCATCGTATCGTCGGATATCGGATGCATGAGAATCTGCCTTAACTCCAACTTTTACTAGTTAAGGAATTTTTAAAATAAATTTTTTTGTATGGAGATAAAAAGAAAACAACACTATTAAATTTGATAAAATACGGTACGACGTGAATTGTTCCCTTAGAATGAACGATCTGCTAATCAACAAAATCTAATTTTAGTTGAACACCCTATCGAAGTATCATGAGGTATCATATAATCCTTTCAAAACTATTTCTAAAGGTTTCTCCTTGTTACTTCTTAAATTATCTTTATCGCCAACCGTAAGTAAAGACGTCAATTATAAGATTGATTTTCGAAAGTAAACTAACAGCTTATTTTATCGTACAATAATAGTATATTATATACCGCGGGACTGAAGTAGTACATTTAATCCTGAAGGTAAAGTTTATGGCCCGACCGCAGGGAGGGCCATAATTTACCTGAAGGATTAAATGTACTTCAGTCGCAAGGTATATACGATACTTTTCGTACTTCCGGTATGATTTTATTAATTATTTCAATAATTTCAATCAGTTTTTTCTCTCTTCAACTCATTTAATAAACTGTCTTTAAAATAAGTTACCATAGTAACATTGCGTTGTGACAGTTATAATTTAGAAACATTGTCATTACTAGTGTCATTGTAAAGAAACATTGTTATTGATAATTATTGGTATCATGAGTGAAGAAGGTGTATCTGATATTGATAAAAGAGCAGCCGAAGTAGGTGAAGAATTGTTACCACCGAAATCTAGAAAACTATACGAGCAGCAGTACGATGCTTTTAAAAAGTGGTGCCGCTTAAAAAATGTGAGACAACCTACTGAAAATGCGCTGTTAGTCTACTTCGATGATAAATCAAAAGCGGTTTGTGCCTCAACTCTCTGGGCACATTACTCAATGCTGAAATCGGTTATTAACATTAGAGAAGATATTGATATAAGTAAATTTCCAAAATTATTAGCTTTTTTGAAGAGAAGAAATGAGGGATTTAAGCCAAAGAAGTCAAGAATTCTCACGTCTGAGCAGGTAGATCAGTTCTTACGGGAGGCTCCGGATGATAAATATTTAATGCTTAAGGTGAATTTGGAAATTTGTTTATATTCAGAAATTTTAAGAAATCAATTTTTTTGTAGGTTGCACTTATTTTGGGCGTTGCGGGAGCTTGTCGTGGAAAAGAGTTGGTTGATTTAGAAATCGACGATGTGAGAGATTTGGGCGATTCCTTCCTAATTGCGATTAGAAACACCAAAAGTAAAATTGACCGAAATTTTGTGATCAAAAATTCAGAAAACAGTGCCATCAGTTTTGTGGCGATATTTCGGAAATATGTGGCATTGCGAAAGACAGGGACAACTCATTCAAAATTTTTTGTTCAATACATCAACAAAGAATGTACTACGCGAGTAGTAGGAAAAAACATGTTTGGTTCATTTCCACGGCAAATAGCAGCTTTCTTGAAATTAGAAAATGCGACGTCTTATACGGGACATTGTTTTAGACGCACATCTGCGTCTTTGTTAGCTGATTCGGGAGCAACAATAGACGTGCTGAAGAGACATGGAGGATGGAAATCCTCCAACGTGGCCGAGGGATATATTGAATCGTCTATTAAAAATAAACAAAAAATTTCAGATAAAATATTTGGTCAAGTCGCCGATTCGTCCACTATAGTTATGCCACAGTCCTCATTCTCGCTTCCTGTTTCCGCAGGATCTTCGAAACAAACACCAGTTCAATATGAAAAGGACCTATCTGTTACTCGTCAGTTACCTGCTGCATTAACCCAGGAAAGACTGGTCAATATGACGAACTGTCACAATATTAATTTGAATATTAACGTTAATTACCATTCTAATTAATTATATTTTTCAATAAAATATCCCTTAAATTCGTTTGTTTGTGATTTAATCGTTCCGGGAGTTTCGTCAATATTTAATCCCGGAGGGATTAAATGTGACACTTTAGTACCTGTCACAAGGGAGTGAAGTTGTCACTTTAGGCCCGGAAGTACGAAAAGTACAAACAAACGAATTTAAGGGATATTTTATTGAAAAATATAATTAATTAGAATGGTAATTAACGTTAATATTCAAATTAATATTGTGACAGTTCGTCATATTGACCAGTCTTTCCTGGGTTAATGCAGCAGGTAACTGACGAGTAACAGATAGGTCCTTTTCATATTGAACTGGTGTTTGTTTCGAAGATCCTGCGGAAACAGGAAGCGAGAATGAGGACTGTGGCATAACTATAGTGGACGAATCGGCGACTTGACCAAATATTTTATCTGATATTTTTTGTTTATTTTTAATAGACGATTCAATATATCCCTCGGCCACGTTGGAGGATTTCCATCCTCCATGTCTCTTCAGCACGTCTATTGTTGCTCCCGAATCAGCTAACAAAGACGCAGATGTGCGTCTAAAACAATGTCCCGTATAAGACGTCGCATTTTCTAATTTCAAGAAAGCTGCTATTTGCCGTGGAAATGTACCAAACATGTTTTTTCCTACTACTCGCGTAGTACATTCTTTGTTGATGTATTGAACAAAAAATTTTGAATGAGTTGTCCCTGTCTTTCGCAATGCCACATATTTCCGAAATATCGCCACAAAACTGATGGCACTGTTTTCTGAATTTTTGATCACAAAATTTCGGTCAATTTTACTTTTGGTGTTTCTAATCGCAATTAGGAAGGAATCGCCCAAATCTCTCACATCGTCGATTTCTAAATCAACCAACTCTTTTCCACGACAAGCTCCCGCAACGCCCAAAATAAGTGCAACCTACAAAAAAATTGATTTCTTAAAATTTCTGAATATAAACAAATTTCCAAATTTACCTTAAGCATTAAATATTTATCATCCGGAGCCTCCCGTAAGAACTGATCTACCTGCTCAGACGTGAGAATTCTTGACTTCTTTGGCTCAAATCCCTCATTTCTTCTCTTCAAAAAAGCTAATAATTTTGGAAATTTACTTATATCAATATCTTCTCTAATGTTAATAACCGATTTCAGCATTGAGTAATGTGCCCAGAGAGTTGAGGCACAAACCGCTTTTGATTTATCATCGAAGTAGACTAACAGCGCATTTTCAGTAGGTTGTCTCACATTTTTTAAGCGGCACCACTTTTTAAAAGCATCGTACTGCTGCTCGTATAGTTTTCTAGATTTCGGTGGTAACAATTCTTCACCTACTTCGGCTGCTCTTTTATCAATATCAGATACACCTTCTTCACTCATGATACCAATAATTATCAATAACAATGTTTCTTTACAATGACACTAGTAATGACAATGTTTCTAAATTATAACTGTCACAACGCAATGTTACTATGGTAACTTATTTTAAAGACAGTTTATTAAATGAGTTGAAGAGAGAAAAAACTGATTGAAATTATTGAAATAATTAATAAAATCATACCGGAAGTACGAAAAGTATCGTATATACCTTGCGACTGAAGTACATTTAATCCTTCAGGTAAATTATGGCCCTCCCTGCGGTCGGGCCATAAACTTTACCTTCAGGATTAAATGTACTACTTCAGTCCCGCGGTATATAATATACTATTTCGTGCAATCGGACGCGAAGTCAGTATTTCGCAGCCGTTACCCATAGTAACGGCTGCGAAACCAAACGTCACTTCCAAATTTGAATATCACTTCCAAAGTTGACATTTCTAAAATACTACAAAGACAAGGATTATTTTTTATTGAATACCAACAAATACATAAGTACTTATATTATTTAGAATGAATAATAACATTAATTGTACATGTACAGTTTGTATTATTACTTATATTTACTCCAGAAATTGCAACAAGAACTGTCAAAATATTTTGTATATATTGTAACATATCATTTCCATAGCACAGATTGTTGAATAAATTGAACTGCTGTTGATTTTAGAGCAATAATGTATTTATTTACAATTATCTAGTTTGATAATTTTAATGATTGCACGAAAAATAGTGTTTATGCTATGGCCGCGAAACTTTTTAACGACCTCAAGATTATCTTGCCTCGTCCGCAAGCGGCCTCGGCGATAACTGTTCTTTTGGTACGTTAAAAAGGTATTTTGCGGCCTAGGCATACAAATAACTATTATTTTTACTTTGATATTCAATCGAAAATCAACTGTCAGTGTCACACTTCTCCCTATTACGGCATTTTCAATATAGATAATAACCCTCAAACGTTTTTAGTTGGAACTCCTTTGACTTCAGGAATTAACTTTTTTAATGTTTCAATGTCAATATAACAAATAGTAGAGAATTATGGCAGGTTCAAATAGTGACAGTCACTAATAAATGCGTCCTTATTTTGGCATTGTTGACAAATGCGCATGCGTAGTTGTAGATAAAAATAAGGGCGGTCAGTAATTAAATACGGACTATCCTTAATTGTGACTGGATAGTGGCGGACACAATTGGCGTCACTATTTTTGAGACATGCGTAAAACAAAAGTGTATATTTCATGTCAAATTTGTAAACAAACAAACTGCTACCCGCTACATTTATATTATGCTAAGAAGTTGAGAGTTGAGCACAGCAGAAACAAAAAGCAACACGGTTGAGATTTACTCATTAAGTTTGCCTAGGCATTCCCACACCATTTTGGAACTGATTACACAAGAACTCAGCGCTATAATGGCTGCTTGACTATCAGACATTATGATAATCCTTTGCCTTCTATATCCTTTGTCAATATTGAACTGGGCACACTTTCTTATTGCGTGAATTTTAGCTTGAAAGATACTTGGGGTTTTTCCCAAGCTTTCAGAGTGTTTGGTGCCGGGCCCGTACACTCCTTTCCCAGTTCCTTCTATTGCTTTTGAGCCGTCTGTGTACCATTGAATGGCATTCTTTCCAAGTCTGGTAATGGTATTTGGATCCCATTCCTTCTTGTTGCTTAATTCCGTAACGAATTTATTTGAAAAGTTATACTTTTTCATCATACCATCTTGTGGCATGTCCCAGGTTGTCTGATTTCTAAGAAGTGAAGAGGTGGTTTTCTTTTTAATGATTCCCTCTCTACTTAGTCTGTATCTTGTTCTTTCTGCAACACTCTCCACCACCATATGTAATGGTGTGAGGTTGAGAATCACTTCCATTGCTGCCGTTGGGCATGTACTCATTCCTCCTGTTATGCATATACAGGCTAGTCTTTGAATTTTGGAGAGGTTTTCTCTCGTCGTCAAGAGGCTAGTTCTACTACTCCACGCAATGGCTCCATAAGTGATAATTGGTCTCACTATGGCCGTGTACAGCCAGCTCAGGATTTTCGGGTTACAACCCCAGTTTCTCCCTGCCAGATTCCTGCACACCATTAGAGCCATTTTTGCTTTGTATGTAATCTCCTAATCTCTCCAAATCAGTAATAGTGACGGTCACTATTTTAGAAAGTGCCATAATTTTCTAATAAGTAGATTAGTTCTATATTCGATGTTTACTTTGTCGCAATAAAATGCAATGAAATATACCTCAGTTTTTCATATTCTGAATTATTCTGAACGGTTGGCGATAGAATTTTGTATGCGCCACGTCAGTAAAGTGTCTTTATCGAACTCGCCTGTTTTTCGCCTCGCTCGCTTGTCTCATAATTTCAGACTCGTCCGATAAAGAATCACTTTACTGCCTTGGTATATAAATAACTATTATCTTACTTGAAATATATGCTACTTATTGGCTCGTCCATTTATCAGAAATATTTTAATAATCCTTAAGTTAACTCAACAAATATTTTAATAAACTATTTATTCCAATTATGAAGTATAGCGCTTAAATGTCTCTATTTTTATTAATGGACAATGTTGATGAGCAGAGATTAAAATACCAGATTTAATAAATTCATAATTAACGTGTAGGATTAGACTTTGCAACCCATCGATAAATATCTAATGTACGCCCATGTTTGTTAGAAGAATAATTCCATTGTTTTCGACATATTTATGTTTATGCAGTGCACCAGATGTGTGGACTTCCAACCCACCAGCATCGACATCAGCATCGGCATTCAAAGGTCGTTCCCAAGTTTGTTTTCTTGTATACATACATAAGCGCGCGCTAATCAAAAAACCATATTAAATATAATATAATGAATTATTTTATGCTCGATTAATAACGAGATAAAAGCGTTGCGTGCAGGTTTTTACTATTACAAAGTTGTTTAATGATAATGTGCAAATATTTATTGAACAAAGTAAGTTCATAATTTTACACGATGCACTACATTAAATTTTACGTTGATTCATTGTGTAGTTTAAATAACAAATTGGAAGGGATATTGTTGTATCAATTTTTAACTTTGTATGTTTTTGGATGGTTTTTAAATTTATATACCTTTGTACATACAGGTTGGTTGGAGAGTTCATGCAATAGAATCTTAAACAAATATACTGCTGGACAAAATTAACACAATTATATAAAACTATCCAAAAAATTTAATTATTTTTTTCCTATGTCAGTTTAAAAGTATATCGAGTATTTAAATAGTAGGCTATGAATGCTTTGTCACGTTATTAACATCAGCTATCACAACAGGTTGATGGGATTTACAAATTTGAAGAAATTGTTAGAAGTTTAACAATATTTTGTGTAGTACTTGTGATATTACATTTTCGTTTAACCTACTCCGTCAATAAAACAAAATTATCTAATAGAAAGTTGAGTATGCAAAATGTGAGGACCGGCAACTATGTTCAAATTCTTTTACCTGAGATACCAAACAAAAAAAACCCTTGTTGCCAGCAGGTGTGTTCCCTTGTGCCCACCCTTTTCTTGGAGCCGTCCCTTCGCCGGCACCACCTCAGCCTCTTGGGATTATTGTGGATTCTCCTAATGTTCTGACTACAGCCTATTCAGCCAATCCGTTCCCTGTATTAGCTCATACAGGTTCTTGACTGGTTGGTTGTAGAAGTCTTCTGGAGTCATTTGGGGTCTTCCATATAGTTTTTCCCTCCTGTGGTCCAGCGTCTCACAGTTAAATAATATGTGCAGAGCTGATTCGGTGTCCGTTTTGCATCTTCTGCAAGTAAGGTCTCCGTTATACAGCCCTATTTTGTTCAGGTGCTCCTTTGTGAGGAAGTGCCCCGTAAGAAGCCCCGTTATGGTGCGTAGTTTGTTCCTGCTTATTGAGAGCAGCTCTTTCGCTACTTTTTCTGATGGTCCTTTTATGAATTTCTTCCCATGTGTTTGCCTGGTCGTATTCTTCCAGTGGTTTTTGTGCTGTTCTTTTACCCACCCTTTTAACCATGACCCAGTGGAGCATCTGGGGATGCCCACAGATGGTTCGGGTCCGTTCATCGCAGTGTTGACGATCCTGCTCTTGCAAGTTCGTCCGCTTTTTCATTGCCAGCGATTCCTTTGTGACCTGGGAGCCACTCCAGTGTGCCTACCCTTACCGTCGCCCTATGCGTCATAGCGCTCGTAGTAGCCAGTATAAAACTATTTTTCGGTTATCCGATCCTATTAAAAAAAATTAATTTAACAACTTTGTAAATACATCTGAAAAAGTTAGTAAAACAACGACTAGTAAAAAATTACTAGACCAAACAGAAATCAGTTTCTTCAAAAAAAAATGTGTGTTGGCTGATCAACGTGTATTTGGCACAAAAATTTTAGCATCTTTAAAAGGTCTAGAAAAGTGGTGAGAGGCGATGAACTTGTACAAACAGAGAGTGCGAATCATTTATTCTTACTTTTAGTGTGATGAGAGTTTAACAGTTAAAAAATATACAAGAACATTTTCATGATACAGTTGTACAGGACTTGAATCGTTGATTTTTCCTGCAAACGGAAAGCTGTAGGTAGAGGATCTGTCCGAAAAACTTATTATTACATGAAAATGTGCTGATCCATATGTTTCCTTGTGTCTTCTAGTTAATGTTTAACTTTAAGTTGTAAATACTTTGTCTATAATTCTAAAAACTGAATGGGGTTTCATTGCTTTCCGGGAACCAAATTATACATAAAAATTAGGAATACCTAAAATATTGGGAACCAAATTACTCATGTTTTCTAAACTTTCTTAATATAGGAACCAAATTACATGTACCCCATTTAATGAAAATGAAACAATACAATCGACGGTTTATCTGGTGGTGAGATCTATACAACTACTGTGCAATTGGATTATAATACATTCTGTACTCTGGCTTTGTTCCCGTATCTTCACAACAAAAATCTTGAATATAGAAAGTTGGTGCTTCAGCAAGCTAGGCTAGACAAGCGACACAAGAGTCCTAGCCGCCGGTATAAAAAAAATCCTGCACATAGAAATTAGTTCAACTACAACTGGCTTGCTCAGTTTGCTGCTGACTGGCTTTTATTGAGAATGTTTGACGACGATGACATTCTATTAGGGTATATGGCTCTAAAAAACACTATCGATATTAAAAACCATAAAAAACATAGTGTCTGAATAAGGCCAGTTTTCAATAGAAACGGTTAAAGTGAAGGGAATCTTCTACACATTTTAAAAAGGCATAATTATAGTGTAGAGCCTGCTCTGACTTTCTACTAGGTCCATAAACAAAGATTAGGTACAAACGTAGAGTGTACTCCATAACTGCACTTAACAAATTAAATTGTATAAAAATTTGTCTGCTTCCCGCTATGCCTCGAAGAATCCTCTGGATCATTGCGGACATTCGGCCGCTGACAAAAACAGGGCAGATAATTTTATGACGCTGACATATTCCAGTTTGATGAAGCACCGGCTCAACAATTCAGTTATTTGTTCTGGTTAATGAAACAACCTTATTTTTGATTTATCCCTATAGATACATTTTGGATACTTATATATATATATATATTATATGAATACTTTCACAACTTGAATCAAGAAGGAAAGTATGGCCTTGATAATTTTTATATCAATATCAATCATTCTACGACATATTGCCATAGCATAATAACAAGGATCTTAAGCATATTATTCAGGTTTTTTTTAACAGTAACCATTATCAAAAAGAAGTTCATATTGAATACCTTGTATAATTCAAAGGATAATGTTTTGATAAGGAGGTCAACATCTACAACATTCTCAATCTGATTTCTTATATTTGTACGTGGTTATTCGCCAATTAATTCAATTTAATTACTTATAGCTACTTCTTTTTTAAAATATTCAGCTGCCGGCCCTGACGACATCCACTCGATATTCCTAAAGCATCTGCACCAGACACATTACATAAGTTACTCGAACCATAAATCAATATTTGTTACACCATGAATTTCTCACAGTTTGTCGACCAGCAATGATGATTCCGTAAGAAAGAAAGGCTTTGTCACACCCAACTGATTTGCACTGATTTCTCTAAAAAATATACAACCCTGAAATATTGAAGTATTCAGGCTGTATCACGACGAGCTAACACTATCTATACAATATTATATTGGTGACTATTCATACGATTTCTATAAAAATAAGCATAGATGGATAACAAGTTATGGCTAGTTTATGGTAAATATTTTGACATTTCCGATTACACAGAAAGTGAGCGACATCTTTGTTATTTTAAATGTAACACCCTGTATATTATTAACTTTTCGTATTCTATATTGAATTTTAAGGTCAATTTTTACAGAATATACTTTATCTAAAATTTATATTGATTTTTTTTTAAATTGACTTGCAGACCTTCATATGGAAAATTCTGTGTAAACATCCCCAATACCAAATGAAAAACATCTTGTCGTGTAAATGAGTGGGACGATCAAGTTAATTAATAATTGGTCAGAAACTTCTTTTTTTGTATAGGTACAGGGTTGTTAAAAAAATGATAAAAAAAATTCAAAAATGTTAAATATATTAATTTTTTCAAATGAAACAATGCATCAGTTACCTGTAGCAATGATTAGGTATGCAACAAACGAAGGTGTGATAAAAAGGCTTAGGTACTAAACGCTTGGAGGTTCAAGGAAGGAATTTTGAACACTTGTTATAAGTTCTTGGAACTTATGTATGTGGAATTACATTAAAAAAAACACGACCTACTTATAATAAGCATCAATACGGCAAAAATAAGTAAAATTTAAATTTCATTATCATTATTATTAATAACAGACTTCAATTATTTAACTTTTGCTTGAAAACAACCAAATTGTGTTCAATTGGTAAATATTCTTTTCACTGTGTGTCGGCTGGGTCGGGGTCGATCTGGATATCTTGAAGCAAATAAAACACATGTTTTAAATACAACTCTGTCCAAACGAGCCGTTTTTATCACGGTACGATCCGATTGACTTCAAATAATTACCAGTAATACTATTAAATTATGACAGGTCAATACACAGCATCCTAAAATAAAAAAAATTAATAACACGGCCTACGCCTGCGTAATAATATGACTGGAATAATTAATATTTTTAAATAGATGTTAATATCTAAAAAATGCCTAAGATTGGGTATAGGAAGGTAAACATAAACTTCCCTTAGAATAAAGTAAAATAATAAAAACATTGTTGTGTCATTTGAAAATATTCACCATTTTGGAACCTGAATTTTTCATCATTATTTCAACATCCCTGAAAACAAAAAAGAAGTTTTCGACCAATTACCCTGATTGACCTACTAAACAACCGGACCAAGTGTTTTTTATTTGGTGTTGGGGATGTTTTCACAGAGTTTTCAATATGAAGGTTTGCATCTGTCAATCTTTTATTGTATACATTCTAGACGTGGATATTCCTCACAAAGTAACATTAAAATTCAATGCAGAATCCCAAAAGTTGATAATATACAGGGTGTTACATTCAAAATGACAAAGTTGTTGTTTACTGTCGGTAAGGCACTAAAGAGATGAGCATTCTCATCCGCCATTTTGGTGACTGAATTTTATTGTTTTGTGATGTGTCGAGTTGACATATTGTGTTGAAAAATTTTTAATATAGATTTTATTTTACCAACTTTCCTTCAGACTGTTAACACCAGAAAATTGAGAAAGTGCAACGAATGGATGCTGGCCACGTCTCTGAGTAGAAATACCGAATCTCATGTCAAATACTTGACCAACACAGCAAGAACTTCAACGTACAACAAAGCACCAAACCGGCGGACGAGAATACCTATGTCTACAGCGCTCTACTTTCGGTATACCGGAAGTGACATGTATTATGTGAAAATATTTTCCATAAATTTTCCATGACTTGTTTTCCATCTATGCAAATTTTTATGAAAATTGTGTTAGTAGTCTCTAATACAAAGATAGTATAAGCTCGTCGTGTAAAACCTAGATTATTTCCATAAAATACATGCGCCATTGCGCTGTAGGCACTGTCCTTATTGGTCACGAAGATTTTCAATCATATTCGAGAACAGTGGTTGCTGCATATTCCTGAAAACGGGACGATCTTCTCATGTAAATCAATAACAGTTCAGGGTGGGTATATACTGCTGAAGACATGCCCTATATATAGTTATCTGGAGTGAGATAAGGGGAATGTGATGGTAGTTAATTTCAGAACCGCAGGAAATGATGCGCTCTACGAAAGTGTCTTGCAGCAATGCTATCGATTGCCGAGCAGTGTGACTGGTCGCCTAGTCCTGTTGAAACCACTGGTTTTCCATCCGAATGTTCCTGGCAGGACAAAACCTTCTGATATCTTGTACAAATGGCGTTACCACCATGTTTCTATAACGTTCCTGAGTATCGGTAAGATGTTTGCCATCATTATCCTCAATGAAATACTGACCAATCACACCGTGGGCTGACACTGCACACAATCACTATGCAGCGGTTTTTAAATAATAACGTCTTGATTATCGAAACCAAGGAGGCGAGTTGTTTGTTTATTAATGCAACTCACCAAGTGAATTCAACCTACATCTATGACCCACAATTTATTCAAGAAATCTGGATCTGTATCTGGATGCAAATTACACAACCCTGGCATTCATATATTGGTTTGTCAATCGTTGTCCAACTTGAATTCGGTTCGTAAATCCACCTACCTCTTTCAACAAACGACGAATCGACGTATTGCTGATATTCAACTTCAATGACGTTCGCCGAAGGCTTCGGTTCAAAAGCTGATTGACGACACGTCCATGGCTCTCATTTGTTCTTACTGTTACTGGCCTACCAGACCTTCCCTTCGTTGGCACAATACTCTGCCAGAACGACGAAATTTCTCAACAATAGGAAGCATTACTGAGTTGGTTGGTCCCTCTTTACTAAATTGTTCGCGATATTGACCCGTCAGTAACTTCAAACTCGGTCCACCTTGTTTGCCATTTCCATACGAACCAAAATAATTCTCAACAATAAACACTTTTTCCTACTATAACACCACATATCGACATTCTTTGCACTACTAAAAACAAACACCGCTGCTACTATCATACGTCAAAATAGGGATAGCAATCCGGTGTTATTTTCAGTCCGGCCGGATCCGATCGGATTCCCATCGATCCGGCCCGGATACGGCCAGATTAATCAAATCAGAATGCTTTTCGCTTTTCGGTTCAAAATGAACTGTTAGTAAGTTAATCAAGTGCATTTGTACTTAATATAGGTAATTTATAAAAATAAAACATATATATTAAATCAACTTTATTTCCAATCCAATGTTAACATTAGACAACGAACAAACAAGTAAAATCTAGTAGTGTACAGTAGTAAAATTTTAACGAATTAACAAGTAGCTCAGTCTTCCTAAATTCCACTTTCACAGATTTATCAATTATTTTAGTAAGTATCTTTATAGAATCTAATATAATTAACATTACGTAATTTACTGGGATGAGATCACAATAATTATTAAAGTATTTGAGAATGCTACCAAACAAGTATTATATTTATGACAGACACCATCATGATTTGATGAATCTGTCTAGTGAACGTCACAATTATCACAATAATGAGTTTGTATTATAATTACAACTCTTCAGCTTAATCAACTTACGATACATAATTATTTTAAGTAGAATTTTGAGTAGTGGGGTGAGGCGACTAGGCGTAGAAGGACTAGCGCGCATGAAAACCACAACGCACTTGAGGCCTGGTTTCGCACGTGCGATGAATGCATGCGTCCGACGCTTGCAGCCACTGAAGCGTCTATCGCATGCGTTTGAGTGGTTTTGCTTGTGCGTCTAGATGTAACAGTCAGCACTTCGCAGTTCAGTTCGCGAAATCATCATGGAGTTTGTGTTAGCCCTTCTATTTGAAGAAGAAGATGATGAAGCGATCATTCCGTTGTTAATTCAAAGAAAATTCCATCATAACATGTACAAGCACAGAAATGCAGAAGGGACATTCAACAATTCAATTTCAAGGTATCTCGTAGATAATGAAACCAAATTTCACGCCCATTTTCGCCTAACCAGAAATCAATTTGATTTTGTGTTCACTTCTATAAAGGCAGATGTTAAAAAGGCACCAACTCACTGGGTTAAGATTTTTCACTTGAGGCATCATAAAGGCATTTGTGAAAGGATACTAATTTAATTAATAACATCTCGTCATCCCAGCTCCATTTTTCACCACTCATGTTGACGACTCAAAATGCACAATCGCCTGCGTTCTCGCCGTCTGACTGGTCTTCGAAGCAGTCGTTGCGTTTTGACGTTTCATTTAGACGCAGGCGCTAGATATCGACGCACTAGTAAAACCACAAGCACATGGTACCATATGAGCAGTCCCTGCGATGAACGCATGCAGCGGCTGCAAGCGTCGGACGCATGCATTTATCGCACGTGCGAAACCAGGCCTTTAGGTACTCACTTATGCAACAGCTCTATTATTTTGCCAAAAATTGTTAGTACTGGATCCGGTCAACGTTTATTTATGCGGGATCCACCAGATCCCTTTTTCCGGATTGCAATCCCTAGTCAAAAAGCAGACATACGCACAACAGAGGTGCACAATTCAGTATTGTACATTATGGCGCATACCCTATTCACAAAAACGTGTGTTGTGGTACATCGGAAAAATAGTCTAAGAGCTGGCTACAGAGGGGAAGGGGTCACTCACAGTTTAGTGGAAATTTCTCCATTTACAGGCTCGGTTGTTGTCGACATGACGTTAGCCGGGCCGCCAGAAAGCGCCCTAGAAGAATACCGCTAGGGTTGGGGGTTAGATCGTAAATAAATTGATGAGGTGCAGTTCTGAAAATTTTGCACCATAATCGAGGATAGCATGAGCAAGTAGAGAAAAAATTGCCAGAAGACTAGTTGGAAAATAAAAAGTCATCACAATGTGATAATGTTACGGAACACTGATGTATAATAATTATGTGACCTGGTGCACTTCTGGCAATTTTTATACTTATTCTACAATGCAAACATTATTCACATGCAAAATGCCAGAAGGCTAAATAGAAGAACGAAAAAGATATGGGCGATAGTAAGAGCGTCGGTGATATACGCGATGACTTTATTTTTCATATTTTTTATATTTTATCTCATCGATTGCATTTCTGGCAATTAATTTAACATACATTAGGATATTTAGTGATACAATTGGACTAATGCCAGAAGAAAATTACGAAAACATCATTCTTCTGTATGGGATAACATGGGATGACATTTATTCCAATCAATTTTTTTTTCTATAAAATAACATAGAGGTGATATTTATTTTAATCATTTTTTTATAGAATAACGTGGAGATGATTACAAAATATATTTTTAATACTAATATTAAACTACTAAAAATATTAATCCGATGAATATTTCTCATTTTCTATGTCGTCATTAAATTCAATGTCTTCGTCGCTGTTGTACGGTGTCTCATCATCTTCGGTTGGAAGCAGGAATTAATAATTCAATACAATAGACAAATTATCAGAATTATCGAAAAGCACGAATATACGAATTATCGAATTTAATATTACCTTTCGAAGTATCACCCAAGGACAACATCTTTCACAGATGGTGGTAGTTGTGGTCCTTCGAACCATTTGAAATGATACTCGGATCCATTCAATACCCATCTGCAGCTTTCCACCTCTAATTCGTATGGATCAAATTCTGTAGCATTTCTCCATATATTCGCAATGTAATTTGCCTTTTCCAGAGTAGGACGCATCAAAGCTCTTCAATTGTTTTTTAAAGGCTCGTTCACATTTTTTATAAACTAATTTTGATGGAATAATTTATTTCTTACTTTATTTACTTGGTCGCAAGATTTTATACCATACTTGTAACAAACGAACCATTCAATAATTGAAAATGTATTTTCCTTGTTTACGGCAATACTGCAACATTATTGCCTTCTGGCAACTCTTTATTTTCCAACTAGTTTTCCGACAAATTTTTCTCTAGTTGCTTATGCCATTCTCGTTTATTGTGCAAATTTTCAGCACTGCACCTCATCAAATTATTTTCCTTAAAAAATTGCAGATTTAACCCACAACCCTCGCGTTATTCTTCCAGGGCGCTTTCCTAGCGGCCCGGCTGACGTCATGTCGGTAACAACTGAGCCTGTAAATGGAGAAATTTCCACTGCACCGAATGACCCTTTCCCTTTGTAGCCAGCTCTCCGTCGAAAAGCTATACGATACATTCAGCTTAGCCAAATTTTAGACTTCAATGAAAATAATAATGGAAACCTTTATTAACATACATAATACTAAAGAGAAATAAATTTCAATCAAAATTGACCCCTCTGCTCTTCCACCTGACCCCTAAAAGATCCCAAGATAACAAAACTGCTTTGTTTACATTAACATCCTTGAGTATAGAGACTAATTATTGTGTATATAATCAAGGTTAACATTTGAAATAATAATAATAAATACAAGGTGTTTCTAAATCCATGCGAAAAAGTTTAGGAGGTGATATACCGTATAAAATTATGATTGGTCGTTCTATTCCTGTTACATTAAAAGAGAGTGAAATTATCAACCCTCGCTTCATTTAATATCGAATATTTTTTTCGAAATTCAGTTTTGTGGAATAAAAATACTATTTTGAGTTTATGTTGTCTTGGAAGAACCTTTTTTACTCTTTGAAATTTTTCCTAGAATCAATATATTCGGATTATGTCGTTAGTAGTTACTAGTAAATTTGCAGTTCGCTATTTTGCGAATGTTCTATTCTCTAAAAGCTATACGTCTTTATGCTGGAAAATATGCGCAACGAGTGATTTGCACGTTTTTACCAATGTTTATCAGATATTGAAAGTTTACAAAGAAATTCGATGGTTAGGAGGATAGTTAGGAATGTAATTCTTCACCGAGTCGACACTGTCGATCGGTATGGTCGATCAACAAATCGACAAAACAACATCCGTCCACACCAGAGTTGAGAGAAATGTTGTCGACCAGTCTAATCTACATGTCTGACGAAGATTCATTAGCAATTTCCGTAAGGGCATCGTGCCTCATGTTTCTGTTTTTATAATTATTAGTTTTGGAATCCCATAGATTTGATTTTAATTTATATGCTTCGATAAAAGCTATGACTTTGTCATTCCATTCCCAACGAAAATACACGACTGCGATGTCAACGTCAACGTCAAGACGTCACTGAGTACTCAATTTGTCAAATGTCGAACGTCGAAAACACGTCCACATACTAAAGTCGATCGACTGCCCTTTCATGTTTACCGACAGTCGATGGAAAACAATTCGACATGTTATTTTGTCGATCGACGCCGTCGATTGCAACGTACACACCAAGTCGACACTGTGTCGACTCGGTGAGGATGCAGCTTAAGTTACAACAAATCAATCAACACCTAGAAACATGCACTGGAACAATTGTTAACACCCTAAAATATCAGCCACACATCTATGTGGCGAGTATCAAAAGAGCAGCAATTGTACCCTTTCCACATCAAATGTGTCTAGGCTTTTTCACCTTCAGGTTTTTTCAGCAAGTTACATATTATTTTGATTGGATGATAGACGAAATTATCAATTTTTAAAAAACGTATCGTTCACAGATGAGGCACATTTTTCAAGAGTATCCATTTATATTTTAATAATAGGTAACGACGTTTCCGCCCGCATAACACTATTGAGCACTGTACTGTCTTCGAAATGTTTGTACAGTTAATGTGTGGATATCGAGGATATCTCACTCAATATTAAAGAAAACATATGGTTTATGCGCGTCCGCACTAGACTTGCTTTGTTAGGATATAAGTTTTCGAAGAAACAACGAAGCTCACTTAAGGCTGCACAATTTGGCAATGCCGGAACTTTTGAATATCCGTTTCTTAATTCACACCTTATTAATGATGGAATAATCATATAATGTGAACTAATTATGTAAGAGACTAAGGCCCGGTTGTACAATAATTGTAGCTTAGTGAAGGGTCAAGTGTGAACTCAGGTTCAGCGTCAGATTGCTGTTGTACAAAGTAGGCTTATCATGTTCTGTGGCTTAAATGTAAATAAATTGTATCCAAACATAATCTGTACTAAATTTATTCTTAAATCAAAAGTTTACCAAAGTTAAATATGGATATTTTAACCGATGATGCAGATTTTTTGCAACTTATTGAAATCGTACAATACCCGAGATTACCTCGGGTGTATAGAGAGCGTATAAATCACTTTGAATGTTGGAAGGATCATGAGTTTATTCAAAGATATCAGAGGAAATTTCTTGTAAAACTTATAGTTAACATATTTACTTAACTAATACGTAAATCTCCTCTGGTTAATAGTATTTGTTGCTTTGCAAAGTTTTTCTAAATAGCTTATATATTTAATTTTATTATTGTTTTACGAGACGTTTAAGAGTTTACATAGGTAAGATGGTACGTACTCAAGCACCAGATAGCATTGGCGTTTTGAAGTAAAGAATTTTGAAGAATGCAATGCAATTTCAGCTGACACATTCGAACGAGTACGACAAGAGTTTAAAGAATCCTTTGTTGATATATTTTGATTAATTAAATTTAAAAAAATAATTTCAATAATTTTGGTATTTATTTAATTTATCCGTCAAAATCAGTTTAAACCCAAACAAAATTAATATGGCTATGTAGCCAATGTCAATGCCTTTCAAACGAGATATCACTTGCTATAAGGTCCTATTTAAAATTATTGGCCAGAGTGGTACTGTGACGTCATCTATTACTATTACGTCACCTGTTACCATTCGTAGAGAAGTTTACAACACTTTATTTTCACCATCCAAATTCTATTAATGTGAGTGTAGCCGTTCAAAAGATACGATGGGGGGAGGGGACTTTTGAATAACACTGTATAGTAAAAGTTGAAGTTTCACGTTATTAAAAATGTGGGAGCGGTGTGGCAGACTTAACTTGTATGTATGTATGATGGGGTGACATTCACTGAGACCTGAAAGATCCATTGTGCCCCCTTACTTCGGCTTAGTTACTGAGGAACGTCTCAGAGACTAGTAGCACCTTTATTTCTATTACCTTGAGTAGCTCCTTTAGTCCTATTTCCTTGAGGAATTTTAGGATATCTGCAGGCTTCAACTTAGGTAAATGTCCCTCTTCTATCCAATAATCTCCTAGGAGCAGTGCTCTATTCTGAATTGCCGTGCAATTCACAAGTTTATGAATGGAGGGTTTCCTTTTCCATGTCACAGAATCTACATTCTTCTTCCTCCAGTATTTTGAGCTTTTTCAGGTGCCCGTTCAGGCGGCAATATCCCGTTAGGATTTCTTTTAAAACTCTTAGTGCAGTTTTACTTTAACTTATGCATTCATTTGATGTCAATGGGTTGTAGTTACTCATCAGAATCTTCGAAGCCCTACTATATCTTTCCAATGGTCAAATCTTCTCTTTTCTTCGGCTTCACCTATTTCTTCCAATATTACATTGGGGCTGATAACGCAAAAGGGATCCGGCTCTCAAAAGGGACTTTCAGTCCCCCTCTTTGCTAGTCCGTCTCCTATTTTATTTCCTTCTATTCCAGTGTGTCCTGGAATCCACAGTAAGGTTACTTTACTGTTTTCGCATATTTCATTGAGTATGCCTAGGCACTCCCACATCATTTTGGTACTGATCACACAAGAGCTCAGTGCTCTAATGGCTACTTGACTATCCGACATTTTGATAATCTTTTGACTTAACTTAAATTTGATTCCATTATATTTTATCAATGAAATTTTTTTAAAATGAGATGAAACTATTGGTTTTTTGTATTGTATAGAAACTACACTAAACATTCAAATTTATTTATGCGTAACAGGAGTTTTAGATTTGCCTAGCCTGAAATGGAGTTTTTTTTGTAGTGTTTTGCCAACTTGTATACTCGATTTATTTGAAAATTGACTTATGATTTTGAATAAAAAAAACCAGACGATGTTACTTTTTAACAACCTCCCACTTATATTGCGGATATTAATATAATTTTTATTATTTGTCAGGTTTACCTTGAATTGTTTGTGTATATAGAAATGTACTGTCTCGCCTTTGCCATAATATCATCAACGCTTCGTCAATTATTCCAGATGTAATCATTGTTATTTTTATGAAACCTAGGTATAATTTATTTTCAAAAAAATACCCTATTCATACTCGTATGCAACTTTATAGCAGTAATTGCTTTTCGATATCGAAGGAAATAAGAAACACGGTCAGTTTTCGACCAAGGCAGTCAATAAAAAACGATGCTGAGGTGTCAATTATAGACACAGGTAGGCGAAGCCGCTAATTTATATTATTTAAATGCCAGCTTGTTTTGCGCATATTCTACTCCTTATAGACACCTACGGTTGATATCTGAATATAACCTGCTTCGATAATGCGATGTTGCGAGATGTTTTATTTAGCGGAAATGTGACTAAATTAATATTAAAAAAAGAAAAATCATTGCCATGTTTAAAAAAAAAAAACGTTTTACGGTGATTATCTCACTATTATTCTCCTTCTTCATGTTCCATTTAAAACACTTTGAAACGTTAACTTTGCGTTCAACCTTTCTGCTAAAGAATTTTTCGATAAATTTCTTTAGAATTTTGATTTTTGGTGGAATATATTATATAAATAAAAAAAATAGGCATGATGACACTCACTAAGAATCACTAAAATATTGATTTGATATAATTATATATTATGATGCAGAGATTCTAAAAAAATCACTCATTTTTATTTTACATGTGTGATGACCAATATTTTAGTAAAAATATAAGCACAAAATTTAACAATGCGCCATCTTAGCTCAAACGCCAATCAGAAGAGAGTGACGTCGTACTTTCGCAAATTTGACCTTGATATTGTGTCTTTCGTCCGAACCATAGATAAGTCCGAACGATCTATGGTCCGAACATCTGTTCTGTTTTGAATTTCCTTTGTTTGTGTGGTTCTAACCTGAAAGCTGTCAAATGTTTGAAGTTTGACGATTTTACCAATGACATATAACAATCTCTTTTATGTTCTAAGAATGCCACATATCACCTATAAATGGTATTTACGAATTGATGATGTCACAGTCAGACGCCATTACTATTCTTGCGTTTTGGCGCAGAATTTAAAATGTATTTTTAAAAGATAAATTTCTTCTTTAAAAACTTTTTTTCTCGGAGAAATAACATTTATTGTAGATAAAGTATATATGTGAAAACATCGTGGAGCAGTTTTTCAAAATCAGTCATCATGCCTATTGATAAATTATTCCACATATATATGTAATTCTTGGTGGAATTAACTTTTGGTTCAAAAATCAATATTCTTGAGATATTTTACCGCGAAATTTAAAATTTTCAACTTTTTTTAAATATGAACGGAGAAGGTACCGGCAGGTATTCTCTTATCGTGTGTCCTCGAGTCAACAAGTCTGGAACTGTGCAGTAACTCATAAAATATATTTATTTTGAAATTGAAAACTAAAATTTGCAGACGTTTTATCTTATAAGAGTCTGGATTACTGGTATGTTACTACATTTTCTTCTGTATTTAAAATTTTGAAATAGAAAAATTTACCAATTTTAAAGAAGTAGCTAGAACAAAATGGCTACCCATTTTGGGTGCCACATGGATTTACCTTCATATTCCTTTAGCAAAATTTTCCTTTAATTTTTTCTTCTTATATCAGATTGTTCATATATTTTTTTATAAAAAACGGATATTTGCCAGGATGAATCCTTTTGCTGAATAAATTGATATATTGTATTTTTTTATCTGGACAGATATTCTTGTAAGCTCCAGTTTTTTTATGTATTCTTATACCTGTATATCTTTGTATTACAGTTTCTGGGAATACAGTTCCTGGAATACAGTTTCTGGGAATACAAGTTTCCTGGAATACAGTTTCTGGGAATACAAGTTTCCTGGATTACAGTTTCCTGGAATACAGTTTCTCGGTGCACATTTACGTGAAGTGCAGTTTTCTTGAAGTACCTACAAGTTTCCTGGTGTATTGCTTCTTTAAAAATAGAATACACAATTTTTTTATAAGAATGTAGAAAAACCACTAGTTCTATCCGTTCAACGAATCAGGACCAGAAGAAAAAAAAGAGGTTGTATCACTCTAAGATCTTTTTTTATCAATAGTTACAAACTTTTGATGACCATTTTTTATAATATTAGTTAGGGTCGACCGGGGTAAATGTGAACCGGGGTGATAGTAAACGCTCCCAACAATTATTTTAAATTTGCCGCCAAATCCCAAATTCCCGCCAATTCTTGAAGGTTATTCATTTTACTATTGACATACATGAAAATGAGTCACTTTGATCAGTTACTTCTGGTTATCAGCAGTGTAAACATCAACCTCTGCAAAAAGTTTGTAATTTCTTTTCACACAAGTGTTTGAATATTGATGGGAAATTTTTGTTATCAAGGTAAATATTAGCTGTACAGTATTTTTAGTAAATAAAAGGGTCAATCTTCGTTTTTAGACCAGCTTGAAAAGGTTTTTTTAATTGTTAAAGTTTTTATGGTGTGTTTACTTTTACCCCAACTATTTTTTAGATTGGGGTAAAAGTAAACAAGTTTTTGGGGTAAATGTAAACGCATATTTCATATTTTAGATGTCTAGAAATTCTTCCGAAAGACAAACGGGCCAGTCTATTCGAAAGAAGACTTAATTAACGCAGTCAATGATGTTTAAAACAGAAATAAAAGTTACCGAGAAGCGGAAAATTTCTAACATGTCCCAATATCAGTCATATCGCAAAAGATCAATGGTCGAAAGACATCTCTAGACTCTTCAGGCAGGGGCCGTAAAACAGCACTTTCGGCAGACTTGGAATCTAAAATTGTGAAATGCTTAGTTGCTAGGGCAAGAGCTGGATATCCTTGTGACAAAAAGGAATTATTAAATCTTATCCAGGAATATGTAAAAGCCCAAAATTCAAAAACACCTTTTGTTGGAGATAGACCAGGGGAGGATTGGTACTATTTATTCCTCAAAATACAGGATAATGTCTTATCACTGAAAAAACCAGTACACCTACAGAAATGCAGAAAAGATGCCCGACAACCAGATGTAATATATCAATTTTATGATGATCTCAAGCGCACCCTATCTAATCTCGATATCGTATCTGAAGAAAAAGCCTCTTTTATTTATAATGCTGATGAGTCAGGATTTAAAAGTGACCCTAGTCGGTTACGTGCAATTGGTGAAAAGGGCAAGCCTTTGAGTAGAGTCTCTGGTGGGTCAGGGCGAGAATCAACCACCGTTTTAGCTTGTGTGGCAGCTGATGGTTCTTTCCTTCCGCCTTTAATTGTATTCAAAGGGGCAGGAATTCAAGCAAGGTGGACCTCAGAAAAAGCATATCCTGGCACTTTGTAGAGTGTATCGATGAATGGGTGGATGGAAGAACCACAGTTTTCCCAAGGTTTCATATCCCATATAAAAAAACTTCGGGAGGCAAAACAAGCAGCTGTCCTTTTATACGATGGCCATGCAAGTCACATAAGCGTTCGTATAATTGAAGAAGCAATAGCTAACAATATTACCCTAATCAAATTGCCAAGTCACCTTACCGATATGCTACAGCCTTTAGACAAATGTGTCTTTGTGCCAGTAAAAACCAGTTGGGAAAAAACTTATCGCCTTTGGCAAAAAGCAAATGGGTGAAGGGACTGGAAGGTTATCAAAATCTGACTTCGTCAAAATGCTGGGTGAAGTTTGGTCAGATACCTTTAAACAATCCAACATTATTTCTGGATTCCGGAGTTGTGGAATATTTCCTGTGGATGAAACAAAATTTCCTAAGGATGCCTTTAAAAAAGAAGATCTGGAGACATACTTGCAAAGGCACACAAATTCAACTGAAACACCAAAACAATTAACAGCTGTATCCAACACAGTAAATAATTCTTTGCCACCAAAACATAAGGTCACTTCAGATCTTCAAGATAAAAACAACGTATGCAGTCATCTTCCCAATGACGCCTGTTCTTCTAAGTGTACTGCTTTCGCCACTGGCCAAGAAACGAGTTATGATGACATAAATGTTCATCCATCTGCAACCTCCTCTGACACATCAATTAAAAAATTATTTTTTCAATCTCCGGAAAAAAGCGAAAGCACTACTATTGTCGAAAACACAAATGCATCTACAGTAAAAAAAGAAGTTATACCAAGGTTGAGACAACTAAAGTATGGCGAAGTATTAACCACAGAAGATGTATTAAACAGATTAAAGGAAGCTCAAGAGAAAAAATCAAATAAAACCAAGCAAGAAAAATCAAAAATTGCCAGCCTACCAAAGAAAAAGATTAAAGTTGACAGAAACAAAAATGGCAATAGGAAAAAACGTGTAAGCTCCAAAGATATTTCAAGTGAAGAAGAAAAATCATCATTCAAAAGTGATTCAGAGAGTCCATGGGAAGAAAGCTTCAGCAGCGATGAAGAACCCATAGATGTCACCAAGACACCCATATCAGAACTAAAAAATGGTGATTGGTGTTGGTTCAATTTAAATCAGGCGAAAGAAATGCAACGGTGCATAAATATGTATGCGTTGTAGAAAATGTTGTGAAGAGCGATCAAGGAAATGAAGTTGAAGTAATAGGACTAAAATCTATTGATGATACAAAACAAGATTTTGTTATTAACTCGAATGATGTTAGCTTTGCCTTTGAAGATCAAATACTAGGGGTTTTGCCATTCCCTGAAATCAAAATGAAAGGAGAAAGGATTTATTACAATTTTAATAAAAAGGTTTCTACTATGTCTTAATTAAAGTTGTGTTATCATTTTTGATTTTTTTAAATTCATCTACCTACCTATTCTGACTGTTCTTAAGTTTAGTAGTATACTTATATTCAGAAGTTTTTGTATTTTTATAAATTCGTGAACTAATAAATACTTTAATAGAAAGAAGTCACAATTCATTGTTTTTTTAATACCTACTAATTGGGGTAAATGTAAACAAGCCTTAAAAAATACTTAAAATTGTGTAATGTTCTGAATGTCAAATGTTTACAATTAACCCATAAAAAAATATGCTTTCTTCTATGGTTCTGGTAAAGCTTGTTTACATTTACCCCGAATCAACTGGGGTAAATGTAAACACTGACAGATATTTTTGTATTTTTTTTTAACCAAAATTATATTTTTTTTTTGCAGAAATTTTTAACTATTTAGAGAAATATGATATCAAAATAATATAATGAAAAAAATGGCATACTAATTTGAATTAGGAAGGCTGCAATGGTCAAAGAAAATAAAAAAAAATTCTAATTTGCAAAAATCGTTTACAATTACCCTGGCTGACCCTACTAACCTTTCTAGTTATAGTTATTTTTTTTTGTAAATAGTCCATCTTTCGAAAGTTTTATTTATTAAACCTCCACCAACAGTTTTCATTTCAATTAACTTAATTATATTCGAGTAGATTGCAACAGTTAAAAGTTAGCTGATTTTTTTATTTTATTTTTTTTCTAGTTTTGTTTTAGAAAACAAAATTAGTGGCGCCCTTAAATGTTTTTTCTTTCCTTAACTATTCTCGTTTCCTAATTTCTGTTAGATAACAAAGCCCTGAGAACTGGCTTTGTTATCTCCAAATATAGAATCAGTTTGGTAAGAACCTGCCCTATTAATTTTTCAATTTTTTTTACAACTTTCAACGCCGGGAATCCTTAAAATTGTTTCAACATCTCACCGTGTTTAAGTCGAATTTTAAAAAAAACTTGTCTTTTTTTAAGTAGGTAATCATGGTTACATAAACAGCTCGAGAATTTTAATTTGTAATTGCCAGAAAATGTAAATAATCAAACATTATTTTACAATTTCAATTTTATAAATAAAAATGGAAAGTACAGTTAATATTATTCAAGATTTTTTAAATCGGTGTGAATGGTATTCAAATTAATTCTGATAAATTTGTGAGAACTCAATGTGGTTTAACTTTCATCAATGGAACTCCCAATAGTGATCGCGTTATTCCCAACGTAGCGCAACGGAAGCGATCAACAATTTCCTGGAGAATGCATTTATGCCAAATTTTATGTTAATAATCATACGAAATTACATAACATATTTTGGCTCGAAGATATATCAAATATTTTTATCTGGAAAATGAATGAATACCAGTAGGAACTATTACTTTAAAGCGAAATCGAAAATGAATGAATAATTATTCAAGTCATATTATTATGGATAAAACAGATAAATAAATGAAATGGATGTAAATAAAGAAATTAAACATGATAATAATAATTTTTTTTCAAATATTAAATTCAAAACACATTCTCATACAAACAGACACATTGCATACAAAAATACACACTATGAATACATTTTTTTGAATAACTTATCCCGAAGGCTTCCGAGAAGTGTAATAACACCTGTTTCGGCATACTACTAAAAAAACGTTGTATATTATAAAATTAAAATAAAATTAACTTGACACACAGTTTTAAATAATTATGTTACCATGGACCAATAGTAAAACTTTCAAATAATATCCGATTTTGTTTGGACATGTTAGTACTTGGTGAGGATAGTACTACAGAAGTTTTTTGCTTTTTCTGAGAGAAAACATTTACCTTTCTTTTTGAATATATCTATATTCGTAATGGATTGTAATTCTAGAGGAATGCAATTGTATATCTTCGGTGCTAAAAACATAAAGGATCTTTGACATAATGAACTAGTCATTCTAGGAGCAGTGGAATGATGTCTTTGTCTAGTTCCGTACCTATGTGCAGGTAAGTAAAATTTATTTTTGTAATGTGATATTTTGTGCTGACACATAAGAAATATGGTTGATGCAAATCTAATATCTTGGCTTCTTCGTATAAAAATTCTGATTAGTATAGGTGTAATGTTTTTGTAGCATTATCTTAAGAAATCTCTTTTGAAGAACTTCTAAGGAATTTTTGTGTCAGTCTCCGAAAATATCGATACAGTTCATGACATGATTTTATCAGAACGTCGAATTGGGCTAAAACGGATATCTGAAGCACTGAATATTTCATACGAACACGTTAATCATATAGTTCACGTCAATTTGGACATGAGAAAAATTGCTGCAAAATGGATCCCGAAATGTTTGAATGTTGACCAAAAGCGTGCAAGGGTAGAAGCATCGCGTTCGTTCTGTGCTCGATTTGAAAACGATGTAGACTTCTTAAACCAAATTGTTACTATGGATGAGACTTGGGTATATTTCTACGATCCAGAAACAAAGAAACAATCGATGAAATGGCGACACTCTGGTTCTCCAAGACTTAAGAAGTTTCGTGTCCAAAAATCTGCTGGAAAAGTTCTTGCAGGCCAACGCCCCTGCACACAAATCTCATGTTGCCATGCAAAAAATTCGTGATTTAGGGTTTGAATTACTAGAACACCCCCCTTATTCACCAGATTTGGCTCCGTCCGACTATCATCTCTTTCCTCAACTGAAAAAAGTTTAGAAGGTCGTAAATTTTCTTCCAACGAGGAGGTAATAAAAGCTGTGGAGGTCTGGTTTGCAGAGCAAGAAGAAACATTTTTTTTGAAAGGTCTAGAGACGTTGCAGGTTCGCTGTAATAAATGTGTCCAGTTAAGAGGAGAATATGTTGTGTAATAGAACATTTTGACATTGAAATTTTGTTTGGTTTTATAGTAGGCTAAGAATTTTTCAATATATCCTCCAAGTAGTATAGTAGTATTATATCAAATACAATTAGGTTATAGTATGTTATATCAAAATAAGCACCATTGCAGCTAGATAAGGAGCTGCGTTCTACAATTTAGAGGTATATCTTAATCTCAAGTGTAAACCAGAGTATAAGTTGTTATCTATTCCAGTTTGAGGGTATAACCGAGGAATAAACTTATTCTGCATTTATTTTGGTTGGTTTCGCGTAACAATACCAACAACAATTATTGCTGTAATATCTAGTGTCAGCAGATGGGGTTATGCCGATCCTGAAGTATTTGAAGTTAGGTAAAGTATAACATGTTGAATGATGTTTCTAGTTTGAAAAAATCTTTGATCAATCAATAATTATTTAGAAGAATATGATGAACTAGAATTTCTTAGGTGCTTTTGGTTACAGCAGCAGGCTTGCTATCTGCAGGCCATATTCTTTCCTAGTATTAGTAAACGTATCAGTTTCTTGCATCTTAATTAATAATTAATGATATGATATACATACTTCAAAATGAATGTCTTCAACATTTTCCATGAAGGTGAAAATAGATCATCAATTCCATTAATTAATAACCTTTTTCAACGCGCTTTTATTATAGCCTAGTCAACAAGTGCCTTTTAGGTCTAAGTTTTTAGCTCGCCTCGGATTATTATGATCGAGGTGTCATTCGATTCGTCATCGCATTTAGAAACTTTTTGAAAAATTTGGAGTTTTGATTGCAGAAATTACAAAAGTTATAAGTGGTTTTGTTTTTTGCGAATATCTCAAAAAGTATTCAAAATTTTCGAAATTTGAAAAAAGATCCATAAAGAAGAAGAAATTTCCTAAAAAAAAGTCCTACCTCCCGGAACTCTAGGACCAATATTTATAACTTTTCTAGAGGGTTGAAAATACGGCCGAAAACGGCAACTCTCGCTTTCGTAAGCTCCGCCCACTTTGGACCTTTAATGAATAAATATTATTTAAACTTATTAAATATGAAAATTAAGAAATGAAAAAATTCAGGCACCTATAGGATAGATCAATGAACAATAATCCGGCGATCAAAAATTTTTATCGCGATTTTTCAATTAATTATCCATTAATTAATTAACAATATTTTGTAGCACGAACATCAACATTGAAAGTACGATAGTTGTTAAACTATTAACCTGGGATTTTTTTCCTTTTATGGAGCTATCATACAAAGGCTATAGAAAAGATTCCCGTTGGAAAAATTAAAAAATTGTTAATTTTCATTTTGTTATTAACAATTTACTTAAGTTAAAAAATTATCAACCTCGATTAAACATTGAAAAAAATATTTTTTTTATAATAATGCTATTGGTCCGTTAATAACAAAATGAAAATCAACAATTTTTAAATTTTTCCAACGGGAATCTTTTCTATAGCCTTTGGATGATAGCTCCATAAAAGGAAAAAAATCCCAGGTTAATAGTTTAACAACTATCGTACTTTCAATGTTGATGTTCGTGCTACAAAAAATTGTTAATTAATTAATGGATTTTTTCATTTCTTAATTTTCATATTTAATAAGTTTAAATAATATTTATTCATTAAAGGTCCAAAGTGGGCGGAGCTTACGCAAGCGAGAGTTGCCGTTTTCGGCCGTATTTTCAACCCTCTAGAAAAATTATAAATATTGGTCCTAGAGTTCCGGGAGGTAGGACTTTTTTTAGGAAATTTTGAAAATTTTGAATACTTTTTGAGATATTCGCAAAAAACAGAACCACCCTTTTTTTACTAAATTGTTTATAACTTTTGTAATTTTTGCAATCAAAACTCCAAATTTTTCAAATAGTTTCTAAATGCGATGACGAATCGAATGACACCTCGATCATAATTTTCCGAGTCGAGCTAAAAACTTAGACCTAAAAGGCACATGTTGACTAGACTATTAGCTTTAAGAATGTTTCTAACCGACTCCTTTTGACTCGATTTTGACCAGCTTTGAACGAACAGATTAATTCAAAAAAAAATGTTTTGGACACTGGTCAAGGACCGATGACAATAGGGTAGTAAAATATAAGGTGTTCCATTTATAACGCAACCGTAAACTCGATTTTTACCCAATTCAGATTAATTTGAAATTTTGCAGACCCGGCAAGGACCGATGACTATACAATAACGTAATAAAATATAGTGTTCCATAAAAAAAACCATAACTTTGATCTGGCATCAAGTTTGACAAGAATTAAAAAAAAACCACCTTCTAACTAAAAAGTAAAAATTAAATTATAGTTAAAAAAAACTAAAAAAACACCTTATAATGAATCGAGCTAAAAAGTAAAACATAATTATTAATTAAGGAATAAAATGCATAATGGCAAAATTATTGTCATTATGGTAATATCGTGGGGTGCTCTACATCAATAATTGTTATAATTTTTTTTGTATGTTATCGCATTAACCCAGAGGGCAATAGCGGGTGACAGTGTATCAAAGTTAACTTTTTGAATTTTGTTAACAATATTAATTCCACTTAGGAACATTAAAATGTTATTGTAAGAACATGTGCTGGGTCTAATGATGTAATAATCTTGTGTTTAACTTTTTCTGTGTTGAATTTCGGGTAGTTAGTTATCATTTCTTACTAGTTCTATTCCGAAACGCAGAGTTGGTGTATTGTTTTCATGTTTCGATTACCTATAAAGCGTGTTTTTTGGTTTTTTTAAACACTAATTTATTTTTATATTCTCGAACCAAAATAAAAATAAAAATAAAAAAAAAACTAAACTAACATTTTGAATTCAGTGAATTTTCTTCCACTCGCTAATTTATCAAAACAAACCAAGAAATTTTATCTTTTGTATGTACCTTGTGGTGAATTATTCTCTTTATTTGTTAATTATTTGGAAATCAAACTACAATCTTTTTTATATTTTTAATATAACGTTTCGGTAGCGCTCCATCTACCGTTATCAAGGATAATTCAGTTTTTATAAAATTCTGGTCCCCATTTTACACTACCTACAAAAAAAATTTGACAACTAGAAAATAGAGAGTTATTGAAATGTCTTTTGGGATTTCCTTTATTAAAAGATTCCTCTATTTTGACATATACGCATGCGCATTTCCTAAGTTTGTCTTAAAGGTTTTTATGTAAATAAAGGATATCCTATATTTAAATTAAATACAGGAAAGGAAACTTTTAGTTAAAGCTTTTTAATTTTGACATACTTTTGTCAATATGTGACAGAAAATAATTTTTCGTTGGATTTGCTATATTTTTTATATAATTATGAAACTATCATCAAAACCATTGAAAAACCGTCTTCGTTTCACCTATGAGGATTATATTATTATGCTAAAGGTACGTTTTCCTCCACATTCGCAGCGAATTTGGGTAGCAACTACTCAGTACGCGTAGGAAAACACTCCCGTTTAAATACATGAATAGGTGTGTGACGAATAAGTCGTCGCTACTTTTTCGCGGCTACTAGGGACTGGCGAATGTGGAGGAAAACGTACCTTAAGAGAAGTGGTTTCCCAGAATCCATTTAAAAATGGCAAACATACATGGGATGATATCAAACATAGTATGTTTGTGCTCACTAAAAAAGATTTTACAGTCAAAAGTATTTGCCAACACAAAATAAACATCTCTATCTCTTCAGCATTCACTCCCGCTAAAATTGCTATTTCTAATTGTTCTTCCATAATATAAATTGATATTACAATAAATAGATCCACATAAATAAGCAGCATAAAACGTAAATGTCATAATAAAAATGTCATAATAAAATAAAGTTTTTGGTCTTGTATTTGTTACTTTCAATAACTCTATCAAAAGTCACATTAAAGGATACTTTAATAAAGGAACTTTTAATAAAAGCAGCCTTTAGTACAGATCTTCAATAACTCTCTATTAAGATTTTAAAGTTTAAGACTGCAAGAAATTTGTTGTCCATTCACAGTAGATCATATCCTTGGTAAAATGTGAAATAATAGTATATTCTGTAACAATGTTATAATGAAAATTCGATGCAAGTGGAAACTACGAACATTACGAATATTTATTCTTACCGAGTAGCAGATAACACTTTCTGCAAGATCAAAGATTTTAAATTTTTTTTTTTCTACGCCCATGTCCGTAAACGTCAAACATCGCACTGTAGACATTCCTTGTAAGTGACAGTTAACAATAACATGCACGTAATGAAAATCTCATAACATACACTTTGTTGAATAAAATTTTTATTTACGCACTACTTTATTTGGTTTATTTACATACTTTTAATCGATTGAAAAACATAAAAGCTCTTAGCATTAGTGAAATATATTTTTGATTAAAAAGAGTGATGCCCCCAAATGTCGGAAACATTATACGATTTCAAAAAAAAATAATTCGCTTTTCTTGATTTGGAAATAAACGTCATCTCGTTTATGCTGTCAATTTTTGTAACAAATTATAGTATCAGAACATTTTCTCAACTTTACCTACGAATATGTTTGTTAGTAGTGAAAAATATGAAATAATAAGCACTCAGAATAAAATAGATGAGCGTAGAAAAAGTATAGTACGTTACACGAGTTGTAATCCCATTACGCACTCGTGAAATTTACTTACTTACAACTCTTGTTACGTAATATACTATTAAATGGAAATGAACAAATTATAATATATCTTACAGAAATCAATCATAATTATATTAGGTTAACACTTAATAATTATATTTTCGAATGGAAACATAACAGCAATAATCTTGATACTAAGAATGGGTTCCAGAATAGGCACTAGAATTTCATATAAACTAAATTATTCTTGATAACGGTAGCTGGAACGCTACCGGAACGTTGAATTGAAAAAATTGTAGTTTGATTTCCAAATAAAATTAACAAAAATAATGACAAATTTCAAAAGGTTGGTTGACTGGAACTACCAGCGATATATTCTCGGAAAAAGTATACCTTTCATAAAGATCCATTGTAGAACTGACAGCCTCTTATTCTTGGTATAAAATATTTTATACTGGCATTGTAGAATTGGCCCATAGTAATTTGAGAAAAATTAGTGATATTAAAAAAAACTTCAAGTAGGAGAATGTATATTATTATATATTTTCCGAAAAACTTTTCATAATTCACAAATAGAGGTACGTATACGAATAAATAAATTTGACTTCTGATATTTGCATTTCACGTTCTGGACCCCGCTGAACTTATTACAAAAAATATTATTTTTTTCGTAACATTAACAATAAAAAAGTTTCCCATATGCTGAAAACATTGTCAGACGTACTGTATACACGGTTTCAAAAAACGATACTGTCTTGAAGTTGGTTAATAATGTAATTGTATTTATCTGCTCTTAATGCTGGTATTGTGTTTCCAGCAGTTTCATAATTATATTCTCAATCAACGATTATAGCTAGCAATACATTGATAGTTGTATGAAAATAATTGCGACTATGGAAGTAGTATATAAAATATAAACATTTAACAAACTACATTGGTTTTCCATTAAATATTTATTTATATAAAGGTAATAATAGGCATTTCAGTTTAATTACGATTAAACAATATAATAGATGCCGGTTATTCGTCACCCGTCTATCAGTTAATTAACCTATAGTAGTAGGTATAGTTTAAAACTAGCATTCTCTAGAACTGAATGCGAATGTGAAACGTGAACTTTGCGTTCAACCTTTCAGCTAATAAATTTATCGATAAATTTCTCTAGAATTTTGATTTTTAGTGGAATATTTACCGAAAATTTTCCAATCGAAAAATTCATAAATTATTTCACATTTATAATTCTTGGTGGAATTAACTATTGGTTCAAAAATCAATATTCTTGAGATATTTTACTGGGAAATTTCATATTTTGAAGTTTTTTCAAATAAGAACGGAGAAGGTACCGGCAGGTCTTCTTTATCGTCTGTCGTCAAATCAACAAAGGTGGAACTGTGCAGTAATCCATAAACTATATTTTTGCTGATATTGAAAACAAAAATTTGCAGACGATTTATCTAATAAGAATCTGGATTACCGGTATGTTATTACATTTTGTTGTTTCTTAGTAATTTTAAATTTTGAGATATTGGAAAATTTACCATTTTTTTGTAAAAAAAGTAGTTAGTACAAAATGGATACCCATTTTGGATGCCACATGGATTTGCTTTCATATTCCTTGAAAACTTTCCCTATAAATATATAATTTTTTTCTTTTGTAAGATTGTTCATACGTTTTGTTTTTATATAAAAATCAGATATTTGTCCAGAATGAATCCTAAAGTTATAAGTTATAGTATTCAATTGTATTTATTGAGCTGGACAGATATCCATGTAATCTTCTAGTTTCTTTATTTTTTTCTTATATCTGTATATCCTTGATAGCACAGTTTCTGGGATATAGTTTCCTGATGTACCTATAAGTTTCTGGGAACACAGTTTCCTGGTCTACAGTTTCCCGAAGCACAGTTTCTGGGATATAGTTTCCTGATGTACCTATAAGTTTCTGGGATATAGTTTCTTGATGTAACTATAAGTTTCTGGGAATACAAGTTTCCTGGAGCTCAATTACCAGGAGCAATATTTTCCTAGTGTACCTACAAGTTCCCTGGATCACAGCAGCGCAGCGGAACACCATGTTACTTTAAGAAGAGTGTGCCAATTTTGTCCGTTAAGTGTGCTTCTTTAAGTATAGAATACACAATTTTTCTGTATAAGTGAGAAGGTAGAAAAAAATCCAGTTCTATCCGTTCAACGCATCAAGACCAGAACAATAGAAAAAAAAGAGCTTGTATCACAAAAAAAATCATTTTTCCAATTGTTACAAAATTTTGACGACCATATGGTATAGTAGTAGGCTTTACTAACCCTTTTCTTTAGTTTTAATTTTTTTTATCAAAGATCATTTTTCAAATGTTTATATCAATATAGTTATCCATATTAATTTTTTTTGTGAAAATTTTATTTATTAATCCTCCACCAACAGCTTTCATTTCCATTAACTCAATTATTTACGAATAGATTGCAACAGTTGAAAGTTAGCTGACTTTTTGTATTTGATGTTTTTTTCTAATTTTGTTTTAGGAAACAAAATTAGTGGCGCCCTTAAATTTCTTCTCTTAACTATTCTCGTTTTTTAATTTCCGTTAGATAACAAAGCCCTGAGAACTAGCTTTGTTATCTCCAAATATAAAATCAGTTTGGTAAGAACCTACATTATATTTTCCATCGTTTTTTTTTAAATCTCATTGGCAATCAAAAATATCTTTTGTTTCAGATGGTACTTGTAATAAGGCGTGTAGGTGTTCACTAATCCAAATTTGTTGGATATTGTTGCAAAGTAGATTGAGTCTACGTAGGTAAACAATGTTAGCAATGGCTGAACATCGCAACGTAATGTGTTGTATCGTCTCTGTTGTTTGTTGACACCTTCTGCAGTTGTTCGACACAATGTTTGGATCTTTTATGACAAATTTCTTGTAATTGTTGGTATTAATTACTTGGTCTTGAATTGCCATCATAAATCCTTCTGTCTGGAAATAATGTTCTATCACAGAACCACTTATTTGATGCTTCCTTGTCGATATAAGGTTGATTGAGGTCGTGATGATGTCGACCTTGGAGCGCTTCCTGGGCTTACTCCGCCTGTTTGTCAGAGTCTGTAACAATTTCAAGTTTCTCTTATTAGGGCTCAAAAGATCTAAGGTTGTATAGTTTTTATCTGTTTTTGCGACCAGCTCATGCAGTTTAGATGTTCGAGCCATGCCAATGAAGACTTTATGAAGTTTAGATATTTGTTTGTGATATAAATTAACTATGTCAGTTGGAGCTCTCCCTCCCTCTTTTCGTGGTAATGAGGTCGTAATAACTGATAATGTCATCATGGTACGCGTTGTTCTTTGAATATCTTCCAACCATGTTTCTGTCCACTTCAGAATTCCAAATGAGTTTGTCAGGATTGGTATGGCGTAGGTGTTAATTGCTTTAGCGAGATTTCCCGCAAACAACTGGGATTTCAATAAAGTAGTTACCCTTTGAGTGAACTGGCCTCTTATTTTGGTGTTTGCTTGCTTTTGGTCTAGTAGCGTAGCTTACTGAAATCCTAGATATTTGTAGGTCCTACCATTTGCATGGCATTTACAATGTTCCCATTAGGTAGTGGCACATCTCCGTTAACGATTTTACCAAACTTGATATTTAAGGTTTTGAGCTTGTCTAATCCAAATCCCACTTGTATATCACTAGATCATTTATCAGTGATATTAAGTAAATGTTAAAATTTACGCCAGTTTGATGCGAATATTTTGATGTCATGCATATATAAAAAGTGGTTGGCTCTGATTTTATAGCCTTAATCTGTATCGTTAAGTAGATTGGAGCGTGGGCTCATTGCCAAACAACACCAAAGTGGACTAAGGGAGTCACCCTGGAAAGTTCCCTACGGATAGAAATTTCAACAGTTTCGAGATATTGACCATTTATTTGTAAATGAAGCTTCTTTCGCCAGTGCTTCATGGATGATTCAAGAAAAGTAACAAGAGTGGGGTGTAGTTTGTAAATCTGCGAAACTTTAACAAGCCAGGAATGTGGAACGGTATCAAATGCTTTCCTGTAATTTACGAAAGCCGTGTACATGTTGCGCTGTTCCTTTTGCGCCTGTTTTAGTAGTTGTTCTTTGCAGCCTTGGTGATCTCGTCTGCACCCTCTCTGTTCTTCCGACAGGATGTTGATTACTTTTCTCGTCGTCTGATATTTGAATTATTATTTAAATCGGCGTCCTTTTACTTAAGATAAAGTGGCGGCGGGGGCAAAAGTGATGTCATTCGACAGGGCTTGACGAGCTGAGTCGAATGACACCGGTCTCCACCTGCGGAAACGTCGAGGGCAAAAGTTACGCCACTTTCAAAATTTCGAAAAAATTCATCAAAAGCTGAAATAAACACAACTAGTACTGGCAGAGCGACGGTGGCTCAGTGGGTAAAAGCGCTGAACACTGTCTCTGTGGGTCCGGTGGAGGGGAAGGGGAAGGGGAACGCATTGCTTCTATCTATACCGAATTGTCACGTGACCAAAGATTTCGTCGCGGTATAATCGTTTGCGCATGCGCGAGGAAGAACACGCACCTGTACATCGATTTCGTCGCGGTATAATCGTTTGCGCATGCGCAAGGAAGAACGCGCACCTGTACATCGATTTCGTCGCGTTATAATCGTTTGCGCATGCGCAACCTGTTCTAGCCAATCGAGCTCGTCGTTGCAGCTCTTTTGAATACTATTTCCAACGGAAAAAATTCTTCTCGTAGACTTAACATTGAAAAATGAAAGTGGCGTAACTTTTGCCCCTTACGTTTCCGCAGGTGGGGACCGGTGTCATTCGACTCAGCTCGTCAAGCCCTTTCGAATGACACCACTTTTGCCCCCCTCCGCCACTTTATCTAAAGTAAAGGGTAGCCTTTAAATCAATTCAATGATAGTTTACTTAGCGTGCCATGTATTATTTGTAAAGTTTTTATGATTTAAATAAAATATATATTACATTGACATTGTTTTAAAAAGTCTGTCTGACAACCAACTGACTGACGCCACAATCCAAAACACAAACTTCACCTCCAGCTGATCGGGGGACCCAGCCAAATATGGCCGACCTGTCAATGTTCTGGAATGGTCTATTGTTAAAAAATATTCAGCCTGTACAGTAGACGGAAAAGTTTTGTAACTAACCCTAATATTAAGAGTGGCGATTAACAATCCCAAACACCAACGCGCAAGCAAAGCGATTGTTAATAGCCCTTATTAATACTATTGTTGTTTAAATAACTATTAACAGTATCAATTTCAATGTTATATAGTATCAAAGGAAGTAGACTATATTCGTACTCGTACCGGCATATGCAGATCAACGGTCCGCAAGGGAGACAAACACGTGCTTTAGTTTCTGCAATTGATTTTAGATCAGCTTTACTCAACTGTTTTATCCACATAAAATTTAATACATTTTTTACATTAAAGGACTCCCCACTTTTTAAGTACAGATCCGGACCCGGTCGAAATGAATGAAATTTTGGAATCTTGTACTTCTCGATATGCCGAACAAAAGTTATCATGGTCAGAACTACCGAAAAACCCTCAATTTTGACATGATATTGTCACACACCTCAGGGTCCGTCAAGGAAAGAAAAGTATTAAAAATAAGCAAGGTAGTGACATAAAATATTTAGTGGTAGATGTAAATAGGAAGATAGTACGACTTTTTAATATATTTTTGATTATACAGGGTGATCAAAAATATATGACAGTACCTACATGTTTTTTATATATCAGACTTTAGGTTTAATTTATATCTTGTACATCAATAAACATCTTGGTCATCTGATTCGTTTCTTAGAGCTGCATATAGAATGTGGCTTAACCAGTGGCGGCTTCTCGAAGGAGGCTCAGCCTCCTCAACAATTTATTCAGCAAATAGCACCAGAAATATTCTGTTGATTATTCTTCATTTTATTTCCTGTTTATCTAATAATTTCCATATTTTACAATCAATTCCCCGTTTTCACTAGTTACTTTTGAATCTGACAACAGTGCCCTGAGGCTAGATTCTACAAATATCTCAATTCCGAAACACGTAGTGCTCAACAGAGTTGCCGTTTTTTTGACCAGTCCAACTGTAATACCGTAAAAAATAGCGGAAATGGCAACACTCTCAGGAGCCTTGCCTCTAGCGGTCGCGATGTTACACGAACTAGGCACATCGTGTTGCGTGGGTGCTTATTCAAATGTTTTCCAAAAAAGTTTCCCAATCAGAGACAACCAATGTCCCAATATACTTCTAGATAATTTAGTGCTAAAATATACATTTTTTGATAAAATTGCACTGCACAATGAATTTTGAGTTGTATACTCGGATAAAGATATTTTAGATCAGTACGACAGTCACGCCGATATGATAAAATTTATGATAAATAATGATTTGTTTTATAAACTACTTTGTCTGACAGTCTCCATTCCTGATGTCACGTCGGCATCGGTGGAGAGATAATTTTCTACATACAATGGGCCAAAATCGTTTATACAATGTTTATTATCTATTAAAAAAGATTTTGTAAAACGCTTAAAACAAAATGATACATTTTTTGATAATATTATTGATCATTTTTCGCAAGCTAAAGACCGAAGGATTCCGTTAATATATAAAAAAAAGTTGATAAAATTAATTAAAAAAAACAATATGAGATATTCCAGAAAAAACTATTAATCCAAAAAAAAATTAAAAAATAAAAAACGAACAAAAAAAATTTTTGGCAAGAGAAACTCTATACCTCCACGTTGGTTCTTGCTGGGCCACAATTAATTTTGTCAATGAAGTAGCTGGTACGATCGCTGCGCAAAGGTTAAATTAATTTGCTGAATAAACTATATTTTTACAAAAACGTTTTATGTCCAGCCTCCTCTCTTAAAAAGTTCACGACCCGCCACTGGGTTCAACATTGCTTGACTTGGTTATTTAATTCATTGCTGGTACCTGGCATAACCAAAAAACCATAACACAACATCCTATGGTTCTGGCACACAGACATGCCAATGAAATAACGTTCGTTTTTAAAAAAAAAAAATCACTCACGACATTAAATATTCAACCACCTTTAATGTCAGTTTTCGCGTATAGTAGCTCTTCATAAATGTCCATAACATCGAATTGCCAGGTAAAATTAACTCGTCCAGTTGAATAGGAAAATGAGTTGTTTACAGATGATCACACAAGAAACTTTCAATATCAGAGCTCGTTTTATCAATACGTCTTTGGACAGTGTTGTTACTCAAAGGAATTCCTTTGAGTATGTCAAATGGAGATTTGTACTAAATATGGAATAAGTATACAAGTTTTCACAACTAACAGTCGCTTCTGAGTGTCTTAAATAAGATCTACCTACATTGTTAGGTAAAGCCAAGCCAACATTTTAGTTCTTCACTATCGAAACCAGATACATTTTCTTGGACCCCCGCTTAAGGATTGTGAACCCCCATTTTTTTGTAAAACCAACGTAGACCCCCGTCGAGTACCCGTGGACCCCTGGGGGTCAACCCGGACCATCACTTTGACAATTAATCGTCTAAACTCTCAGGATATGTAATATAACAAATGTATCCTTAAGACAAGATTTTATACAGGGTGTACCATTGAAAAGTTTGCATTTTAATACTGAGTGTTATCATGTAGTTTTTTTCTATTTTATTTTACCTTTTGATGGGAAAACATTTTATTTGTTCAAAACGTCGACTTGAAACACTACGAAGAATTTCAATTTACTTTCACTGTAAAACGGCTTAAAAATGAATGGTGTTTTGAATAAAGAAAAGAAATCAATACTGATGAAGAATGTAAAAAACAATATCTTTCATTCGCTATTTAATTCTCAAAGGAAAGTGGAAGTGAGTTTAGTTTTAAAATCACTTATTCGAAAGACTGGAGGGTTCAAATGATTAATCCCTGTTTCAAAAATAATATAAATATGGCAAGAATTTTTAATCAGCGCAATCGAAACACACCTTCAGTGACGACTCCCTAGAGGAAGAAAGGATGACAAAGACTTCCTTTGAAAATTTTCATTCCTTTGTTTTTCTAATTTTTTTTTAACAATGAATTCAGTTTAAAATGTTCTAAGCAATCAAAAAGATACTTTGACAAGGATACAAGCTCATACCTTAAATGTTTGTATTGAATTTGGCTTTATCATGATCCATTATTTAATTTAATTGTGAAATTCACAGTTTTACTCAACCATATGAAAATTCATTTTCTTTTTTTTGTTTCAGGTGAGTCCTCATACGTTAACCATATCGTAAGTTGATATACAAATTATTTTTCCACACGTCACTTTCTTTATTTATTACATAATTAGGTTCATTCAAGTAATCCGTCAATGTTAGTAACGGTTTTGTCTGATGCAGTGGCAGCTCCTCAGAAGAGACAAAGGAGGCTAATTCTCTCCCCAAACTTTTCATTCATTTGTCTTTCCAATTTTACAAAACATATTCAAATAATATCGAGCACTAGTACCCTCCGTAAAGAAAATTTCAATTACACAGGTTGGCAAATTAATTTTGGCAGTTGACGATGCGCGAGAAAGCCATAGAACTTGACAACGTTCTAAACGCAGTTACCGGGAAGAGCAGGCGACGTACATTCCGCATGCAAAGTTTTAAAGGTTGTGAAGCTTACGAATTCTGCCAGCGAAGGTGAGCTCTTGCAATCCGCATACGTCTTTGCTACGGCGCATCGGACGTTTCCAAACTTCCGACTGCCAAAATGATTTTGCCAACCTCTACCTATCTATTTGCAGGAACGAGGCACTGCTCATATGTCCTCCTGTGTACGGACGATACATGTACTTAAACATAGGTAACTATGGCAAAATATTAAGTGATGCCTTAATAAACCATTATAGCATTCAATTACAAACGTTTACTAAACCATATAAGTCTCCTATTCACTTCGGTATCGCTCGGAACTCATCAGATGACCTTCGATAGTTTATGGGCATCCTATATACTTCAGGGACTTGAGTATATACCTCCACTAGTTCGTTTTTTCAGTTAGTCAGATCCCGTCTCCAACCAGGGAAAACAAGTCTTCTTTCCGTTCTGCTTCTGTTCCTGTATGCATTTTTGTGACAGTTTTGTAACTTGTAATAAGTTTTGAACGTAATCAATAAAAAGTATTATGTACTATGCAAGAAACGCATGTAACAGAGCGGTATCAGTGACGTGACAAGATCAAGTGGCCCCACCGCACGCGCTACACAACTCTAGTTTAGGGGGCCAGTTTGGTTCAAAAATTCTGAGAAACAGGATAAGTGAGAAATAATTGGAGCATCGGTGAGTTATCTGAAATACTCCTGCAGTACACGTTGTCAACGCATTTTAGAAGCGTTCATAAACACCACCCTCATAAACTCCAATTACTTAAAGAACTGAATGGCCGCCGTTTGCGATTCGCCCAGAAGATGACTAACCGACTGTGAAAAGATCAACATTTCTTATATTCATCCTAGTTTCCCAACGAATGCATTTTATTTGCATGGTTTGGAAAATCGACATAACTGCCGTTATTGAAGTGTTACCAATCCGATATTATTTATAGAGTGGGGCCGTCTACATCCGAAATTACCTATACTTTCTGTCCGTAGATAATAATGGGGATATGTACCTTGAGCTTTTGATTAACTACATTTACTTAATGATTGTTCAAGTTATGGAAAATATTTAAGAAGGAAATGTTTGCTACTTTCTGAAATAGCAATACATTCATGAGTGAGTTATGCATAGTTAAATTAATATTTAAAAAAAATTATAGTTAAAAAAACTAAAAGACACGCTTTATAGGTCGAACTAAGAAATAAAAAACAATTCTTAATTTAAATGATTAGCGAGAAAATTAATGGTATTGCGTTGATAGCGTGGGGTGCTGTGTGCTACATTTATACACTAACTCAGCATTTCAGAATAGAACTAGTGAGAAATTATAGCGCTAGTACCATAATGACAGTATTTTTCTCGTTAGTCATTTTTTCTCAAATTAAGAATTGTTTTTTACTTTTTACTTCGATTACCTATGAAGCGTGTTTTATAGTTTTTTCAAAATATAATTTTTTCATTTATATTTTTTTTGGTTTTTTTTTCAAACTCCAGATCAGAGTTATGTTTTTAAATGGAACACCCTATATTTTACTTCTATATTGTATAGTTGTTACGTCCCAAGCCCGATCTTGTACGGAGTCGAGCTTCGTACAATGAATTTGTACGAAGTCCGATCTGTACAAGCCATTTTGTACGAAGCCGAGATTGGCGGACTTCGGACAGAGATGATTGTACGAAGTCGACTCTGTACAACGCTGGTTGTACGGAGTCGGAGCATCGATACTCTTTTCATCGTGTCCAAATTCATTTTCAATCTCAATCCGTTTTCAATCTACACTCGACAATAGATGGTAGCCAACTAGCGGGAGAACATACTTTCAATCACAATAACTACGTTTGTGTTTACTAACATCTTAATAGCGCGCTCATTACCGAGTGAGTATCGATGCTCCGACTCCGTACAACCAGCGTTGTACAGAGTCGACTTCGTACAATCATCTCTGTCCGAAGTCCGCCAATCTCGGCTTCGTACAAAATGGCTTGTACAGATCGGACTTCGTACAAATTCATTGTACGAAGCTCGACTCCGTACAAGATCGGGCTTGGGACGTAACATAGTCATTGGCACTTGTCCAGTCTGCAAAATTTCGAATTAATTTGAGCGTTTAAAGTGGGTAAGAATTGAGTTTAAGGGCTGCGTTATAAATGGAACACCCTATATTTCACCACTTTATTGTATTGTCATCGGTACTTGACAAGTGTACACTTGATTAGATTAGATTAGATTAATTCAAAATTCTGCACATTTGTCAAGGACCGATGACAATATAATATAGTAAGGAAATATGGGGTGTTCCATTTGAAAAAAAAACATAACTTTGATCTGGCATAGGTCCCCCAATAGAGTTTGAAAGAAAACACCTTATAGTGAATCGAGCTAAAAAGTAAAAAATAATTCTCAATTTCAGAATTAAATGATTATCGAGAAAATTAATATAATTATGGTAATAGCTTAGGGTGCTTTGTGCTACATTTATACACTAACTTGCATTTCAGAATAGAACTAGTAAGAAATTATAACAATTAATATCGAGCACCCTGTGATATTACCATAATGACATTCATTTTCTCGTTAATCATTTTATTCTTATATAACAATTACTTTTCACTTTTTACTTCGATTACCTATAAAACATGTTTTATTTTTTTTCTCAAATATAATTTATTTGCCACTTTTTAGTTAGACTTACTATAAAGTGTGTTTTTTTCGGTTTTTTTTTCTCATAGTTATTGGTCCTTGACGAGTTTGCATAATTTCGAATTAATTTGATCGTTTGAAGTGGGTAAGAATCGAGTTAGTTCAAAGGCTGCGTTATAAATGGAACACCCTATATTTTACCACTTTATTGTATTGTCATCGAATCTTGACAAGTGTACACTTAAAACGCTCAACTAGCAATTTTAGGGTTCATGGATTTAATCGATAGACGAGATGCTGTGTTTACTCTACAATTTTTAAGTAAACGATAAATGCACGAGCAAGCGTAGCGAAGCGAGGGCAGCTGATAGTTAAGGGCTGCTAAAGCGTTGCCTGCGTATTACACAACTGCCGAATAAACCAAAAAATAGGAAAATATGACATAAAACTTTGTCTAAGTAATCAAGGTACAGATGATGAAAAACTTCAAAAATCGTGGCGTTATGAATCTTCCTCCCTTGGGCTGCTAAATAGTTATTTTCCTAACAAGTGCGGAAAGCGATACTTTCCCGAACGAGACTGCAGTTAAAGCGGTCAAGGGCGGAAAAGAGACACGCATAAGTTGGGAACATTATTTTTTCTACGAACGTATATACAAAAAAGTATACCAACCCATTTTTCAAAAATTATTTCATTTCAACATACATATACAAAACTTTAATTATAAACTACTAATTATTATAAATATTAATATTAAAAAACACAATTCTGTAAATTACTTAAAATTGCCGGTCCAGTGGAGTTATTTGGTGTTAACTGGTGAGTGTAGATGACGTCGATGAGGATGGCATCGGTTGCAGGTCGCATAAAGATGATGATGACGGTAACTTCAACGGTTTTAAGTCATTTGTAGATGAAAGAATTTTATTTGATATATTTTCTTCTGATTCTCGGAGTCCTCCAAATAGCCCTCAGCGACAGTAGTAGACTTCCAATCACCGAGGCGCTTTCTAATAAGGTCGAAATTTGCATAATTTTACTTTCCTGCACTAGTGACTCTTTCAAACCTAAAATGCGTGCGGGCAAATGGGTTAAAACGCGCGGTTGTAGAAAAAAATGATTTCCGCCTTATTTTTGGTGTTCATATGATTGTTTTTCTGGGAAGGTAGGCGAAAAAATGTGTATGACGCCCAATTAAAATAAATATTTTTGTTGATATGTCCACACCTGATATACGAAATTAACCAATAACTGTACATAATATACTCATGAATGCATAGGTAATTATTTAAAAAAAAATATATTCCAAAAAGCCGAATATCTTAAAACGATGATATTTTTTGGTTTGACTTATTGGACTCTACTTCCGCCATTATTTCACCCACCCAGCCATTTCCGTACCCTCTTGTAGATAATATAGGTAAACTGGATACATGACATATGCTTCAGGCGGCAGGTAGGCCTCTCCGACGATTGTCTGTCTCCTTGAGTCCAATGCCTCACAGTCGGACAAAATATGGGTGACGGTCTCGGTCTCCAAGCCACAATGTCTGCAGCTGAGATCCTCGTTATATAGCCCCATTTTATACAGATGATCCTTCACCGGGGCATGACCTGTTAGTTAACCTGTAATAATTATTAGCTTGTTCCTACTAGCAATCAGTAGTTCTTCAGCCCGTTTTACACATATATCACCTATGAAGGTCTTATTGTGCTACTGCTTTGGAGTGTTTATCCACTGTAGTCTATGTAGGCGTTGTACCCATTTTCGTATTTGTTCTCGGACTACTTCCCTTGTGGTCCCAAGAGCTGGTTCTGGTCCAACATATGTCGTTGCTGAACCTCTTCTCGCGAGTTCATCAGCTTGTTCATTTCCAGAAATATCATTCTAGGATGGCATAAATCTCCGCCTGAAATACAGAGGCATGTACTCCTAGTGAGAAGGAACACCTTGTGTTCCTCATCTCACTATACAGTATACACCCCTGCTCTTGTCCCTTCCTCAGTCTTTGACCCGTCTGTATACCAGGTCTCTCCTCGGGGAAACTTCAGTCTGCTTGGGTCTTGCCAGTCCTTTCTGGGGTATCTCTACCTTTTATTTAGGGCTGGGGAGAAGTTTAGTAGCCATATAGTCTGTTTTCATATATAAAATGGCTTCACTTACGATGTTGGATGTGTGTCCTGATCTAACTGTTTTGCTGCTCAGGTTATTCTTTAGGCTAAATATGCAATGGAGGAAGGCCAAATAAGGCCTCTAGTGCTGCCGTTGGCGTGCTTCTCATGCACCCTGCAATACTGAGACAAGCAAGTCTTTGCACCTTACCAAGTCTCGCCATTGCATTATTTTGTATTGTCTTTGTCCACCAGACCAAAGACGCATATGTTATTGTTGGTTTAACCATTACACTATATATCCAGTGTATCATGCGCGTACTTAACCTCCATGTTTTTCCACAAGTTCGCCTTGCCACCATTAATGTGATCTCCGATCTTTTGGCTACTTTTTCCAGTTGTTTGGACCATGTTAATCTCGAAACGATGAAATATTGAGAAGCAAAAGTCCTTGAATTAGCGCAAAATACAAAAATGTGAAAACACTTTTAAAATCGCAAATTTAATAACAATCTCCGATATAACCGAAAGAGCTGTCAAAATAATAATATTTTAGATCGAATCCCAATGTCGAAAAAGTCCGTAATAAAAATTTTCCTTATACTACCTTATGCAGTTTTCGAGAAAATGGTCGGTTGTAGTGAAAATCACTGAATAAACCTTGACATTCACGATTATAGTTGAAAGCAAATTGATTTGCAGACCGCAATTCTTCATTAAAGAATTTTTTTTTGAGAATTTGACCTTTTCAACGCTAGCTGCTCTGTATCACCTATATTTATGAACAAATTAATGAAGCTTGAAATAATAAATACACCACTTTTCTTCCGTTGGGTAATACTGTTTGAATAAAGAACATAAATCGTAAGGAATATTCATAAAATATAAATAAAAAATAAAAAAAATAAAAAAACAATACTAGACTGCCTTAACAGCGCCGTCGTGAGTGTCCGATCTTACTGACTGTTACGCGAACTTGGCAACGTCGTTAAGTATGTGACTTAGAGTGGGACAGTCATTCTAAGTCATTATGCAAATTATATAGCAAAAAAACAGATTGTTGAGAAGAACTCGTGTTTTGATTTTAGTCGTTCCGAAATATTCGCGATGTTGACATATCGGTAACTTGAGGATACTGGGGACGTTCAGTCGTAAATAATATATATTTTTATAGTATCGCGCGTTAAAAAGTGAGTGTAAGTTCCGATATTATTGTTATTAAGTGCTTTGGGAATAATTATTTGTAATATCGATCGAGATCTGCAGTACAAGGTCAGAGTACGTATGTATACTTAGCAATTTTTTAATTAAAAAACATCTAACTAATTACAAAATTACCCTTTATGCTGATAAATATTTTATATAAAAATGTAATAATCACGTAGTGTTACTTTTGAAGTAGGTAATTTTTTTTTTCTTAAAATATCTTACAGCCTTGAAAAATTTACAATGAATCTTGCCCACATGAAATTGGCTTAATATGGTTACTATCGTAACCAACCATTGAAGTTCTTTGTATTTGAAATAGTTTTTCATAGGAAAATATGCGTCATATACAAAAATTAATCAATCTCTCCTTCGTGTACAGGTTTTAAATAGGTGTTTGTTTTCAGTAGAACATTGAAACAATTTGAAAACAGTATAGGTATACTAAACAATGGTTATTTTTGCTTAAATTCAAGGGTGTACCCAGCGAGGGGCAGGGGGGGCTACAGCCCCCCCCCCTGAAAAGATAATTAAAGGTTAGTAAACTTTGTTGCTGGAATTTATTACAATTTTTTGGAATAACTGTTTTAAAAATATAAAAAATACACTATTGAAAATTATAAAATTAGGGTAATTTATCCGCGATTTTATAACCCGGTGTGAACATTCTACAAAGTAGAAATATGGATTCGATTATTATGCTGAGGAAACGCATTGGTGAAATCCACACACGAAAATACACCTTATTGTTTATAAATGCTAAAAATTATTTCGAAAGATTTAAAAAAAATTCAAAATCTTTCATGGAGTTTTATGAGTGGGGTGATATATCTGCAGAATTATATTTGTAGTGTAATCTTTGGAAAAAGAAAGATTTAGCAGGAAACAAATCAAAGGATATTGAAGTGTCTGCACTTTTGGAGGAGGATAATATTTTTTTCCCTGTTACAAGGCATGTACTTCTAATTTTAATTGCTTTTCCATCCACTTCGGTTAGTGTTGAATTATCTTTCAGTACCCTTTGAAGGGTAAAGACCTGGTTGAGAAGTACAATGGGAGAGGACAGATTAAGTTTGATGAGAGTCCATCGTAAATTTTTAAGGATAAACAGGACTGGATTGAAACGAGAGTTTTCTACAAATCAAAGAAAAATGGTAATAGTTTAAGAGATGTAACTAAAATAAATGTTTATTTCAAGCAAATAATTGTAATAAATTAGTTGCCCTTATTTATACATCATTATCTTAAAATTTTTGTTTCATTCACCTTTTTCGTGGTAAAATGTTACAGCCTGAACAACCATGGTTTGCCCCCCCCCCTAGTTTTGATCCTGGATACACCCCTGCTTAAATTTGTTTCTTTTATGTGTGGGTTTTGTCTACGAAAATTAACGTACTTTGTTTTAGATTATGACGGTTTTAGGTAACAAAAATTATATTCACTGATAGTAGTTTTCGTAATAAAGTTATAACGAATAAAATAATGTATAAAAAGAAGAAAAGGTAATAATACATACTAGAGGAAATACATCCTAAAAATCACTCAACCATTAAGAAAATATGGATTTTGAATATTTTCTGTGTGTTTAATTTTTTTTTCTGTTTTTTTTTTTGGAAATTAGAAATCAACTAAATACTCCAAACTGCTTCAAACCACCAATACTTTGAGATCTACCCTCACAAAAACCAAACTATAATATAAAGAACAGTTTTTAAAAATCTGCATATATCGAATATCTGAGGGGCATGATATTCGTGGGCGGATGTAATTTGGGCGCTAAAGGATTAATGCACTTTTTACAACATGTAAACTAGGCGCCAAGACCGAAGGGTCATTTTAATCATATGTGTATTTTGGGTGCTAACCGACTGAAGTACGTGATTTATGAAATACAGTTATTTATTAAATCACCGACATTTATAATAAGATATATTTTTGTAAAGTAAATTATAATAATTTTCAATAATAACCCAACCAAACCTACCCCTACCAAACCACCTTCGTATTTTATTAAGAGTTATTTTATGACTCCCGACCTACCTGCACTTCTTAGCGGCGAAAATACATTTCGGATTATCCGCCCTTCTTGGTCAGACAGGTGAAGAAGGATGGTTAGCGCCTAAATTACACCCGCCGATATTCGTCATCATTTTATTGTAGGTACTAGTCAAGGTAAATATAAATTCTAAGGGTGTCCGAAATTCGTTACACAGTTAAGAAAAAGATAGTTATCTTCTGTAAGTTCCTTGTGGCATTACTAATTCTTTTTTCTCTTATTTTTTTTGGGAATCAAACCACAATAATGTTTTTCTAGTTGTCAAATCTTTTTCGTTGTGTCAGATAGGGACGAAAAATTATTTCATTACTAGTTAATCTTGACAATGGTAGCTGGAACGCTACCGAAACGTCGACATAAAAAAAATAAAAAAAAAAACATTATTGTGGTTTGATTCCCAAAAAAATAAGAGGAAAAAAAAAGGTAAAACAGGGAGAGATGACGCACCTTTTGGAAAATGCGCCGGAAATCTACTGTTTTGAACTGAACGTGGTCCTAAAATCATAAGTAGTTCTTCAGATATTAAACTTTTATTGCATAATATCGACATAAAAAAAACTTCAACATTTTTCAAAAATAAAATAAAATTCAAAATTCTGATTTTGGCAATCTCTCCCGCATGCCATGAGACGACGCATTGGGTGTGGAAGAGATTGCTAATACGAGCTCAACATAACATGGTTACTTTTCGGCAATTGTTTTCTTCCCACAGGGCATACAGTAGTTTTTAAAGGATGTGCACGTGTCATGAAGCCATCTGCGGCACTCCACGCACGTAGTGTCCTATCAGGGATGCTGTTATTGCGAGCGGCTTGTCTGATGGGCACCTTATCTTGAAGCACAGCGTTCACTGCTCTCGTCAAGGCCTCCTGTGTCCATTTCCCCCTTGTACTCTTACAACTAGTGGATCAAACTAAACACCTTGCAAACTTTTTCGGTACTTACCAAATATATATCACCAAATATCTTGTAAGTATATCACACTTTCAACACGATTTTCCACGAACGGCAAGAGTAAACCGTCTATCTTGGCAACCGGTACCGCGTGCACCAAAATCGTGAATTAACGGGTTGCGTCGTCTCTCCCGCCGCGTCATGTCTCCCTGTTTTACCCTATAGTTGTTATGAAAAATTTGTGCTGGATTAGAATGAACAATAAAATATTCAATATGTAACAAGTTTTTTGCAGTCTTGAACATCAAAATATTATTGATTGCCTGGTTGTTGAATTTTTTCGTAGTGTTAAATAAGGACCAAAAATTTTATGAAAACTCAATTATTCTTGATACCCAAAATGTTGAATTAACAATATTGAAAAGATTGTGGTTTGATTTACCAAAAAATTAACAAAAAAAATAATGAATATACCGTGGAACATACAGAAGATATACCTAAAGATAGTTAAGTTGAAAAATTTGTGCAGTAGTTATTAGAATGAATAATAAATATTCAATAAGCCAAAATCACCAACATCTGCCCATCCTATGTTCTTACTTATTATATGAATGGACACTATACAGGGCGATTAATAAGTTTTCGAGTAATTTGAATTTTACTGATTCATCGCATGGCTTCCGTGATAGGACTTTACTACAGGTACGCCATTTAATGTTCTTCGACAATAATACTATGTATTGTATATCTAGAGTCCGTTTCAATAAGGAAGAAGCCACCTGAAGCTGGCGTACCGACCTGCGCATAAGTCAAAATCTGTCGAGCGATCGTTCCATGCCATTGGCGTTACAAGCGATGTTTCATGCCGACAGCAATTAAACTGTTGACATTTAAGGTTGTGTTTGAAACAATCATTTACTGTCGAATATTTTTCATTTTTGAATATTTTAAGACGTTTTGCTAGTTTATTTGTGAGTGCTGTGTGTTTTATTTGATCTAAAACCATGCCTTCTACAAAACTGGTTGGTGTTAAAAGAAAAGTTATCCACAGTGAAGACCGACAGATTCTTGAAAACGTTGCAACTTTTATATGGAGTCTGAAGCTGAACATGGAATCCAAAAGCCTTTAAAAAATCATCGGTAAGTCAAATAAGAAAGTATAATACTCCAATATATTACTCATGGCATTCAGATTGTTGTAAAATATATGGAAGAGTATACATTACTTCAAAAATAATTGAATTCTGCTAATATAGTCTGCTGCACTTAGCAGTTATTTATATGGTTCTAATACTTCTAATTTTGTGTTACCCTACAAAGTGTGAAAACGTTACGCTACTGATTTAAATTAAAATATCAATTTTTAAATATGGCGCTGGTTTTGACATCAAGGTCGCGCATCGACTGCAACTTCAGGTGGCTTCTTCCTTATTGAAACGGACTCTACTACTAAAATTTCATTATGAACATTCTTTTACTCTACGTTCTTTAATGGTCTTCTCAATTTTATATTACCCAACATAAGTTGTCCTGTCTTGTCTTACCAAGTTATACAAATTTTGACTATTTTTATTTTAATTAAAAAATATCACATTGTTACTTATTTTGGGTGGATTAATCAGATAGTATTTTAAATTATTTGATAGATGAATGCCTATATTTCTTGACAATTCGACCGTATAAAAAACACTACGAATATTCATTCTATTACAGATATGTTTAAAGAAAAGAGTATTAGTTTCTCTTGCATTACATTTAACCTGATGTCATATTAGTATGTCTATTTTAAATAGCAAGTGCAATAAACTCATGCTTTTCATTTATTTCAAATGCCCTCGATACTTTCAACAGATCTTGTTTTTTGAATATTTTTTTAAATATTCGTATGTATCTTTTGTACTAACCAGAAAAAAGATTCACCTGACGACTATGATAACTTCCATTGTCCTTTATAATCACACTATTTTGTGGAATATTTTTCAAAAGTGAATGTTCAAACCAATTTCAAATGGTTGAGAGTCAGTGGTGGTGGTGGTATTCTCAAGAAAAATCTGCTATATTTTTAGCTAAAAGCAATTTCACAATTCACAATTTTTCGTCTAGATAGACAATGGATCGATGCTCTTCCATATTGTTAATATAGACTAGGAGATAGTGACAGAAAATGCTCTCCTATTTTCTACAGCATGCATTTTTAAGAATTAATAACTAACCCTAAAATATGAAAGATAAAGGGGTTACGAGCCCTTGCGCGCTTGCACGTCATAAAGAAAATGGCTTCTCTTTGTGTAAAGAATTTTAGTATTTTTCCGTGACATTATATTGCATGCCTTTGTAATATAACGTAGTTGGAACAAATTTAAGCTATAATCATTGATGGCATGCAATTCGCAACGGCCCACGGGGCTCAAAGGGTTACGTGGAAATGAAAAAAAAATAGAACATTTCCGTTTTTACAAATTGCATGCCGTTGTAAAAAGTTATTTTTTTCATCTCAAAAATACTCTACGAAAATTAGCATCTACCTCTCGTATGACTAAGGGTGGAAAATATTAGGAAAAAGTTGTGAAAATTCAATACAACGTTTCCGCGAATTCAAACTGCATGCCATTTGAACAATACTTAATTTTTATAATTTATTGACGATAGCAAATTTGGCATGCATGAAATCACGGAAAAGTTGTATTGAATTTTCACAACATTTTCCCAATATTTTCCACCCTTGGTCATACGAGGGGTGCATGCCAATTTTCGTATTTTTAATATGAAAAAAATAATTTTTTACAACGGCATGCAATTTGTAAAAACGGAAATGTTCTATTTTTTTTTCATTTCCACGTAACCCTTTGAGCCCCGTGGGCCGTTGCGAATTGCATGCCATCAATGATTATAGCTTAAATTTGTTCCAACTACGTTATATTACAAAGGCATGCAATATAATGTCACGGAAAAATACTAAAATTCTTTACACAAAGAGAAGCCATTTTCTTTATGACGTGCAAGCGCACAAGTGCTCGTAACCCCTTTATCTTTCATATTTCAGGGTTAGTTATCAATTCTTAAAAAGGCACGCAGTAGAAAATGGGAGAACATTTTCTGTCACCATCTCCTAGTCTAATAGCTGTTGAATAAGGTTAAGTTCCGATATTCCTGAACAGTACTGCCCAGTAAACTTTGTCATTCCGATTTTACTGAAATTCACTGGTAATGATTTGACTTTTCAAGAGACATGTTAGAGGCTAAACATATACTGATACTACTGTTACAGAAGTGGTCATGTACTCCCAGTATCCCCTCCCCAAATTGGAATAAGTTAGGTTATGTATTTGTTGAGAGTAAGTAGGTGATCTGTGGTTGAGAGCGAAGAGACATATTTTTTTATTAGTCATCTATGCAGATCTGATTTTTCTGTAGTATCTGCAGTATCGCTATCGCTTAATATGTCATCCAATAAGATTTGATTAATTTCACTTCACTATGATAAATAAATGGGTTAGGTTATGTTTGTTTCTTTTCAACTTCAACTGGCCAATACGTTCCAAAAATCTTCAGCAGTTTAAGATTACTGCTACTGTAAAGCGTTCCGAAATTGCTTGCTGTAACCAGTAATACCAGTAATATCGGAACATAACCTTTAACACATGGGCTGAAAAGTCCCGGGCCTGACCATAGATGGCGCTGGTTTTATTGCAATCGCCTGTTTTTCAGTAACTACTAACCTTAAAAAGACAGCTGTCAAAATTTCATGATATTCTATCCATTAGTTTGTGAGTTATTGTGCTAAGAGTGACGCTACTTTCAGTATTTTCAAAACAATGGATCAAAAACAATTTCGTGCTTCAATTTCACACTGCTTCCTGATGAGAAAAAATACAGTTCAAGCGAAGCAATGATTTGAAAAGTGTTAAGGGGACTCCGCTGCAATAAAACGATGGCTGACTTCAGACGTGACCGATCAAGTGGAACGCAGTGGACGTCCAAATAAGGCGGTAATATCAAAAAAATCCATAAAATCGTTTTGAAAGATCGAAAAGTGAAGTTGCGTGAGTTAGCTGACATCGTAAAAATATCAAAAGAACGTGTTGGCTTTATATTGCATGAGCAATTGATTGTGGGAAAGCTCTGTTCAAAGTGAGTGCAGCGTTTGCCCACTGTTGACCAAAAACAAGAACGTGTTGATGCTTCTGAGCAGTGTTTGACCATGTTTAAACGTAACAAACTGGAATTTTTGCATCGATATGTGACAATGGATGGAACATGGATCCATCACTTCACTCCGGAATCAAAACGATCGTTATCTGAGTGGACAGCAACTGGAGAACCTCGTCCAAAGCTCCCGAAAGCACAACAATCAACTGGAAAGGTTATGGCCTCGGTATTTTGGGATGTAAATGGTTTAATATTCATCGACTATCTTGAAAAGGGAAATACCATCAAGGCCGAAATTGCAAAGAAACGATCGCATTTGGCAAAGAAAAACATTTTGTTTCATTAACACAACGCACCGTGTCACAAGTCCATCAAAACAAAGGCAAAACTACATGAGATGAACTTCGAATTGCTCTCACATCCACCGTATTCGCAGGATTTGGCAGTGAGGCCTATTTCGAGGCAAAAGATAAATCGTTCTACAAAAGTGGTATTGAAATGTTAGAGCGGCGCTGGAATGATTACGTTGTTTTTGATGGAAATTTCGTTGATGTATAAAAATACATGTTTTCTCTATTCGGCCCGGTACTTCTCAGCCCATGTGTTGTGATTCTATTTTGATTAGCCATTTATTGATTGTTTAATATTCAAAACCCATTTTAAATAATCTTCTTCTTAGGCTTGAAATGCTACAGGAAATGTCTGCTGCTTAGATTTTTTTAAAGGATACGAGGGTAGCTAATTCCTTTTCATACATTATAAATATTCTCTTTCACAATATATCCAAGTTAGTTTCATCAATAGTACTTAATGTAAGGGCATCTTTGTCAAAGCATATATCTCTTCTGCATCATGATGTAAAAGTTTCGTTGTGAAGGTGGCATTAAAAGAATATTGATTATTATCAGCAAGTTTTGTGAAACATTAAATTCACTCTACGATTAACCAAACATTAAAGTAACATAACTCTTTGGAAAACCGAATGAAACTCAAACTAACGTTTCGAATAATAACAGCGAAATATGGCAAATATGAGATATCTATTATGGCATAAGTGATGTATGTATGTATGATGGGGTGACATTCAGTGAGACATGAAAGATCTATTGTGCCCCCTTACTTCCACTTAGTTCCTGAGGAAAGTCTCAGAGACTAGTAGCTCCTTTAGTCTTATTTCCCTGAGGAATTTCAGGATATCTGCTGGTAAATTTCCCTCTTCTATCCAATAATCTCCTAGGTGCTGTACCCTAGGATTCTGAATTGCTGCGCAGTTCGCAAGTATGTGGATGGAGGTTTCTTCTTCCGTGCCACATAATCTACTTTCTTCTTCCTCCACGATTTTGAGCTTTTTCAGGTGCCCGTTCTGGCGGCATTGTCCCCTTAGGACCCCTGTTAAAATTCTTAGTGTAGTTTTACTTTGACTTATGCATTCATTTGATCTCAACGGGTTGTAGTTACCCGTCAGAATCTTTGATTATCTAAGACCTACTCTCCAGATCTCTTTTCTTTGGCTTTGCCTATTTCTTCTTATATTACATTGGAGCTGATACCGCAAAGGGGTTCTTCTAGTTCCCCTCTTTGCTAGTCCATCTTCTAGTTCATTTCCTTCTTTTCCAGTGTATCCTGGAATTCTCAGTAAGGTTACTATATTTTTCTCGCCTAGTTCATTGAGACAACGGTATTTTTTGGAAATAATATCAACGTTACATTCATTTTTAGTCTACTAAGCTTTTATACCAGAATTTATAAATTAAAGCAAACTGTTATATAAAAACAGATTTTATTGTAAACTAAATGTTATGAAGTCTCAATTCTGTAGTTTTCAGTTATTTGAAAAGAATTTTTTTGAAGTACCGAAAATGTGTTAGCAAACTCCACCATAACCGCAACGGTGTGATCACTGAAAAGGAGTTTTTGAAATCCCCCTCGCATTCAAGGTATTTCGTGTACTGTATGGAAACATTGTATGTTATATTCAATATTTTCACGAGAAGAAGGTAGACTGGTTGATGAGCTAACAGCCCCTGACGATCCTTAAAAAATTACTGTCATAATCTAAATAATATGTATTGTAATGATATTTTGTCTTGCAATTTAAATTTTTTAAACTCGGCTAGCACAAATAATCTTTTACTTTCTAATGAACATTGAATTTGAGTTTTTAGCATGATTTGACTCTGCATAGGGGCAAGTTCTATATTTAGATTTATAAAATAGATTCACCTACCGTAGATTTCTAATTTACATCTCACTTATCCAATTTTTAGAATCACAAAAATAAATTTGACACCAGAATACTATACTCCACAAACCTTTCCAATGTAGCATTTACAAATCTAGGATATTTTAAAATTATTATAATAATTAATTGGCCAATTTTTCTGATAAATTAGTTTCTAAAGAATGTCTTTTTTTTATTATTTAAAATTTCAAAACTACAACTAATACGTTCTTGTACTTTTCAAAAATTGTAATTTATTTCTTGTAATAATTTAAGTTGAAATGTTTTCTTCATAAAATCCAAATGGTTCAATTAAATAACTTCCCAGTAATTTTAAATTTATAAAATAACCCCAGTGACTTCTGTCAACAATTTACTTAATTTTTCTTCTAAATTTGTGAATTCTTCAAATGATAATATAATATATTATCAATTTACCTATATCTAGCAGTATCGGTTTATTTCATATTATTTTAATAATATTAAACTTTTTGGAGAGATCCTTAAATATTTTTTGTCTCCTCTCAAATTTTATATCAGTCCGTCCTCTTGTCATTCTGACCTTTTTTTCCCAAATTTTTAATAAATGTCTGATGAATCTATTAGAGTTGCATTGTTTACTTACCATTACATTACAGTATTAAAATAGACCTGGCAAGTTCTTAAAACTGATTAGGTGTACAGTATGATCAATTATTATTAATTCAATCTAAAAACATCATATCAATCCAATTTTGGACGCAGCGGAATTCGGTCCCGCTACCTGCGGAAGGGACTACCTGTAACGGATTAAATTCGAAGTGTGGTCACACCAGCGAAAATGCGATTTCGGAATTGGGTCCCATGTACCTACTTTTTGTTTAATTTGACTTTTATTTTCCTTCACATTTTTTTGGGCTTAGTACCAACAGTACACTTATTGTTGTTGTACTGGCATGTTTAAAAATTTACGCTAAATGCGTATCGTCAAAAATAAAAACAGTACGTGAAATAATAACCCAACCAAACCTACCCCTACCAAACCACCTTCGTATTTTTAGTCAATTTTTTTGTAGAATGAATTATAATAATTTTCAATAATAACCCAACCAAACCTACCCCTACCAAACCACCTTCGTATTTTTAGTCAATTTTTGAAGAATACATTATAATAATTTTCAATAATAACCCAACCAAACCTACCCCTACCAAACCACCTTCGTATTTCTAGTCAATTTTTGAAGAATTATATAATAATTTTCAATAATAACTCAACCAAACCTACCCCTACCAAACCACCTTCGTATTTTTGAAATCTACCTGCTTCGACAGCGGACCGAATTACGAAATCACCCTTTCGGATTTGGACAAGGTCCCTGTGAGCAGGTAGCCCTTTTGCTAGGTACCCGGACCGAATTCCGAAACACCGCCAATTTTGTAGCTTGTGAATTTTAATATCCTTATTATTTTCGACTTTAAATTTATTCTTCTTCAGTATGTAGAGAAGCACCATCGAACTAACGGAGATCGATGATCTTGTGTAGTGCTGGTGAATTCCTTATAACTTATATAAGTATCCGGTAAACTGTGATTTCACTCATTCGCTATTGCTATTGCTATAAATCATTGGCCGTTATCTTGGAAATTTGTCATAAGAGTTATTATTCAATACTTATTTTTCTACAGGTTGAATCTAATATGATTTATTGATTCATTATTTAAAACGTGTTTTGATTTATTTAAACAATCAACAATTTATTTGTTCGACATACATGTGGAAAGTGGAAAGACCGTACGTTGACCTGTTATACGAGGCGTATTCAATAAATATTGTATACAGGGTGATTCATAAGTAATGAGCCAAATTGTAACTATACGTTCGGAAAACAAAAATAATCATATTTTACTGGACAAAAATATGTCTAAGCCTGCTTTTTATTGAGGAATGGGATGTTAAAGTGGAAATATGAATTATATTTTTGTTGATATATCAGCTTTTTTTTTTAGTTGGGTATGTCCTAGTTTTAGTAAATGGTAAACCTATATAATATCAAAGGATTTGAGTAGATGTCCCACATGCGCCATATTGAATAAGGCGACCGATGTCGTTACGGAATTAAGCAACAACAAGGAATGGGATCCAAATACCATTACCAGACTTGGAAAGAATGCCATTCAATGGTACACAGACGGCTCAAAAGCAATAGAAGGAACTGGGATAGGAGTGTACGGGCCCGGAACCAAACACTCTGAAAGCTTGGGAAAAACCCCAAGTATCTTTCAAGCGGAAATTCACGCAATAAGAAGGTGTGCCCAGTTCAATATTGACAAAGGATATAAAAGGCAAAGGATTATCATAATGTCTGATAGTCAAGCAGCCATTAGAGCGCTGAATTCTTGTGTAATCAGTTCCAAAATGGTGTGGGAATGCCTAAGCAAACTTAATGAACTAGGAGATAACAATATAGTCACCTTACTGTGGATTCCAGGACACACTAGAATAAAAGGAAATGGAATGAAAGGAAACAAAATAGCAGATGAACTAGTGAAGAAGGGGACTGAAATACTCTTTTGGGGGCCGGAACCCTTTTGCGGAATCAGCTCCAATGTAACATTGGAAGAAATAGGTAAAGCCGAAGAAAAGAGAAGATCTGACCATTGGAAAGATCTAGCAGGGCTAAGGCAATCTAAGATTCTTCTGGATGACTACAACCTGTTGAGATCAAATAAATGCATAAGTAAAAGTAAAACTGCACTAAGAGTTATGACAGGAATCCAAACGGGACATTGTCACCTGAATCGGCACCTTAAAAAGCTCAAAATAGTAGAGGAAGAAGATTGTAGATTTTGTGGAATGGAAGAAAGTTCCTCCATCCACATACTTGCGAACTTCACAGCAGTTCAGAATCCTATACTCGATTTGAAATTGGTTGATAGTAATAAATCATTAAAATCCGTCAAACACGTATACAAAGTGGTCCACCTAAATTGCCAAGTTTTAAATAGTATATACATTGAAAGTATAGACCCTTTTGCATTTATTAAACTTTCCATTCCTATAGATCTGATAAGGGCGTCGAATACAAAGCTTAACCCAAGGCTCGAACAATAAGCGGTAGGATTCTACCTGTGATGTTTTGCACTCATGCACGTGCTTTCGGGTGGGTTTAAGTTTATATTAAACACAATAATTATATAATTTAGTGAACATTCGGATGTGTGGCATAATTTGTTACCCTTGTATTTGAATAAATATAATACTAATAACAATAAAGCAACCAATAAACAAGTAAAAATGGAAAAATGTTTCTATTTGAAATTCTATAAAATTTATAGTAAGTCATTACATTTCTTCGCTTTAAATTAATCATCATCAGAAAATGAAATATCTGAGGGACTGTCTTCTTCCCCTAAATTGATAATAAGTGGTTCGACCGTTTTCTCCAGTAAACTATCCAATTGCCAAATTTTTTCCTCCTCCTTTATTACATGCTCTATACATCTTTGCCACTTCCCCGCGTTGACTTCTTGAAGCGCTTATTCAAAGAGTTTTTGAACATCACTCATTTTATAAGTGGTATTTTTTCTAGCCACATAACCTTTCACATGAGCCCATACCAGTGCGATAGGATTTAATTCGCAATGGTAGGGAAGGAGCCGAAGCACTATTATATTTTGTTTTTTGGCCATTTCTTCAACAACATATTTTTGAAACCGATGTTTATGGGTGTTTACAATTGATAGCAACTCCTTTTTAACCATATTGTCCTCAAATTGTATTTGTTTCTCCACAAGCCACTCGATAATTTTTGCTTTTCGCCAAGCAGTTGTAGGCATCTTCTCCAATCTTCTGGAGTGATACGGAGCGTTATCTAACACAATGACGGAGCCAGGTGGAATCAGCTCTATCATTTGTTCGAAATACTCCTCAAAAACATCAGCATTCATATCCTCGTGGTAATCGCCTGTACGAACTGATTGGAATGATAATAGTCCACCTTCTAAAAAGCCATTGGAGCTACCGATGTGAGTTATAATTAATCGTTTTCCTTTTTCAGAGGGCGGATTTATTCCTGTTGATAGACCGTCTAAAAATGCTTGCCGGTGAGAAGTCACATTTTTGTCTGTCCATATTTTTCCAACTGTGTAGCCTTCGTTCAGCCATGTTTCATCCAAATAGAAAATTGTTTTATTTTCATTGCGAAATTGTCTTATTTTTCTCAAATAATTACGTCTCCAACACACTATTTCATCTTTTTCGAGCAAATGAGACTTCCGACTATGTTTTTCCCATCTAAAATTCATTTCTCTTAGAACTTTCCATAGTTTATCTCTCTTGATTGCAGGAAAGTCTTCTTTTACTGCCCCTAAAACTCTATCCAAAGTAGGGATCTCCTTATTGAAATAGAATGAATGCACCTTTCGTCTTATGATGCCCTTTTCGTCCTCATCGATCGGTATTGTTCGCCTTCCTGGAGATGGTTTTGGTGGCGTCACGGTTCCTGTCTTTTCTTCCCGCATCAGCCTGTAGATGGTTGCTTTTCCAATACCTGTCATCTTTGAACAAAGTTCCACTGTAGAATCGATACTTATTGCACTTTTTTGATATCTAAGTGCATTAAATACATTAAGCACAATAATCTTTTCACTAATGCTTAGCGCTGATTTCGCAGCTCGCTTAACTGGAATAAATCCTGAAAGACTCTCCATTTTCAAAAATTACCCAAATGTGTTTCCTAGAATACTCGCATTAGGTTTGTTCGCTCTTAAAATGACTCACAGTTTTATACCAATAAGTACCTACCTACCTACCTACCTAATTTTTCGTAACAACCTGAAGTAACATTGTGTATTAATTGTTCCCGGAATTCTCGGTATAATTATTTTTACCTGTTATGACAATAATGATTACTAAATTATTCGGATAAGTAAATAGGGTTCAAACCGGCACGTCAGGTAGGTGCGCCTATGGAATCGGCTGCTAAAAATGATTTATTACTATCAACCAATTTCAAATCGAGTATAGGGCACAGCACCTGGGAGACTACTGGATAAAAGAGGGACAGTTACCTAAGTTGAGGCCTGCAGATATCCTAAAATTCCTCTCTGAGACTCTCCTCAGAAACTGAGTAGAAGTAAGGAGTCACAATAGATCTTTTAGGTCTCAGTGAATGTTACCCCAAAATACATACATACATGGCGACCGATGTAAAAATAGTGTATGGAATACTTCGTAACATTGAACACCAAAACAATTAATTTGAAGTTAATTCATGTGATGTTGATTAGAAATAAAAGACACAAAAATTATAAAGTAATAAAACAAGACCTGTTTATTTTCATGTAACATAAGTATTGAGAATACCAATAAAAAAACGTAAGTGTTCTCCAATTTAAGTGTAAAAGGATGTTCATAATAAAATTTTAGTAGTGGATACATAATACGTAAAGCATTATTGTTGTGGAACATTAAACGGCGTACTTATAATAAAGTACCTAGAGCCACTGAGGCCATGCGATGAATTGGTAGAATTAAAATATCTCAAGAACGGTTAATATTTTTAAGATCAAAGAAAAAGATTCCATTAAATACTGACAATTACAATAAAGAACTAAATATCATAAAACAAATAGCAGTTAATAATAATTACGATCCAAATTTAATAGACAATATCATATAATAAAAAGATACTAAAACATACTCTACTACTATTTCCTTCTGATAAAAACAATAATAGAGAGTTATTGAAGATCTGTACTAAAGGCTGCTTTTATTAAAAGTTCCTTTATTAAAGTATTTCTTTAATGTGACTTTTGATAGAGTTATTGAAAGTAACAAAAATAGAAGACAAAAAACTTTATTTTATTATGACATTTATGGTTTCATGCTGCTTATTTCTGTGGATCTATTTATTGTAATATCAATTTATATTATGGAAGAACAATTAGAAATAGCAATTTTAGCGGGAGTGAATGCTGAAGAGATAGAGATGTTTATTTTGTGTTGGCAAATACTTTTGACTGTAAAATCTTTTTTAGTGAGCACAAACATACTATGTTTGATATCATCCCATGTATGTTTGCCATTTTTAAATGGATTCTGGGAAACCACTTCTCTTAAGGTACGTTTTCCTCCACATTCGCCAGTCCCTAGTAGCCGCGAAAAAGTAGCGACGACTTATTCGTCACACACCTATTCATGTATTTAAACGGGAGTGTTTTCCTACGCGTACTGAGTAGTTGCTACCCAAATTCGCTGCGAATGTGGAGGAAAACGTACCTTTAGCATAATAATATAATCCTCATAGGTGAAACGAAGACGGTTTTTCAATGGTTTTGATGATAGTTTCATAATTATATAAAAAATATAGCAAATCCAACGAAAAATTGTGCAATTTGAAATATTTCGCTCGACAAAACAATTATTTTCTGTCACATATTGACAAAAGTATGTCAAAATTAAAAAGCTTTAACTAAAAGTTTCCTTTCCTGTATTTAATTTAAATATAGGATATCCTTTATTTACATAAAAATCTTTAAGACAAACTTAGGAAATGCGCATGCGTATATGTCAAAATAGAGGAATCTTTTAATAAAGGAAATCCCAAAAGACGTTTCAATAACTCTCTATTAATCAATTTAAAAGCTTAACATACTTTGGAATACCATCCTTAAAAATCAAATCATTTTTAGAAACTTCAGACTTGAATATTTGCTTTAAAACCGATTACAATTTATTCAAACTCATAAAAACTGCTTCTTTTCAATTCATGTCTATTTAATCTAGCATTTCTTCTATTACTTTGTCATATGTATTTGTTTTTCTTTCCAAACAGTTTTTACTGTCTTTCCATCATTCATTGTGAATATTTTCACCAATCAAGCTGCTGCTCTCCAATAAAGTTCTGGGTAGATGTTACTTGTAGATATTTTCTTATATCTATACTACTCTATCTTCCTCTCTTAGTTACTCCTTCGATTCTTCTCAGATATTTCCTTTCTTTTGCTTGTATCTTAATTTGCTGTTGTTTTGTTAGAGCCTGAAATTCACAGTCAAATGTTAGTATTGGACTATTGAATTTTCATCTTTTTCATACATTTGATATTCATTGCATAGAAAATCTAAACGTTTTCTCATTTCTGTTGTTAATTTCAACGTCTTGCGTTTTTTCCATCCATCGAAACTCCCAAATATTGGACATAATTTCCTCCCTACATTTTCTCACCATCAATGTTATAAAATTATCATTACGTTTGTTTATTTTTATACTGTTTTCTTCCATCACTATGCTATATATATTTATGTTCATGTGTAAGTATTTCTCACTTCCTGTTAGCATTATATCTGTGAATGCTCCTGTATTTACGTCAACTTTTTGTAACTGAACGTGTCCTACACAATAATTTTTTGTTGGTGACTTGCATTTCTTTATTATCTTGTTTATGCACTTTATAACTTAGATACAGGGTGTTTTATAAATTTATCGTATTTCTTGCGATCCTCATAACTTCCGAGTTACGCTGTATATTATTTTGAAATTTGGTACACGTAATAGAGGAAGGTCTTGTAACGAGTTATTTTTTTTGGGCACGGAATAGTTTTTTTTTCATTTTGCCGTAACGTTTTTTTTGTATTTTATATTGGGTTTCATATAACTCGTTACATACTTTACCGCCTTTTCTGTTACCGTATTTATTTGTTTCTCTTTATATATAAGTAGTTATATAATGTATTTTTTTTTTATTAGTCCGGAGGTACGCAAATTCGAATTCTACCTTAAAATTTTAGTCGTTTCCGATGTTCAAATTTTTTAAAACCGTAGGGACATTCGGTATATATGAACTTTAATTAATTCAGAAAGACAATTAGTATATATGAAACTTTTTGCTGAAAAATTTAATTTAACAACTGATAGTGCCGAAATGGGAGTAGGAACGAGGATAAAAATTGGAAAACAATTGATAGAACGCTCTCTGATCTGTGCTTCTTAGAACCGGAAAAGTATTCAGTTAACCGTTTGTTGAGTGCCCGTATCCAGTAATCCGTATTTGTGTGACTCCGAGAAATAGTTTTGAAGGTAATATAGTTTTGATAATAATACTATACGAAGACTTTCCGTACCGCCGAATTGATATTCCGTAAATATTTTATTGTTTTGATTTTTCTTTATGACCAGGGTTTTTATGCATAGAGATAAAATTATTTTGTGATTATTTCTGGCTACAAAATTTAGATTGTTAGTTGAAATAAATATACAGTTTCCGATACGAGTATATTCGAAAACTTTCCGTAACGCCGTTTTAATATTAAGTTTTGTAGATATTTTCTTGGAAAATTTTAACTACTAGTTCTTATACCGAGGTATGTTGAGTGACAAGTTTTTTTTATTGTTTCTTTCTTTATTTCAAATAAAGATTTGTAGTTGAAGTATAGTTGGCTTTAATTTTTTTTGTATTACAGCGTTTAACATTAATTAGTAATTGATTGAATTATTATAATCCGGCTCTCTGGTGGCTTTATGATTTTAGTTGCTGCAGTTTTTATACATAGGTAATTAAAACTGGTATGGTTGGTGATATATTTTAACTTTATTCTGGCCTTGATATTTTTACTCTGTGTGTCGATAATTAGGTACCTTTTAAACTCGTGAAATTTATTCCGGGAATAGTAGTTTATAATATTTTTTTTCTTTCTTTCGTATTGCTTTTAAATCCAAAGGTTATATCGAACTTGGAAGAGGCTAAGCCATAACTTGTTTGATTTACCGGCAGATTTAAACCGTTCTTTCGCCGCCTCGTGGTCGAATAGTTTTTTTTTGTTATCTAAACACTAGTTACCGGTATTTATTTTAAATCCAAAGGGTTTATCGAACTTGGAAGAGGCTAAGCCATAACTTGTTTGATTTACCGGCAGATTTAAACCGTTCTTTCGCCGTCCCGTGGTTCAATAGTTTTTCTTTTGTTATACAAAAACTAGTTATCTGTATTTATTTTAAATCCAAAGGGTTTATCGAACTTGGAAGAGGCTAAGCCATAACTTGTTTGATTTACCGGCAGATTTAAACCGTTCTTTCGCCGTCTCGTGGTTCAATAGTTTTTTTTGTTATCCAAAAACTAGTTATCTGTATTTATTTTAAATCCAAAGGGTTTATCGAACTTGGAAGAGGCTAAGCCATAACTTGTTCGATTTACCGGCAGATTTGTACCGTATTTGATAACTTGACCGGCTGTGACCGTTACGTCCGTTACTTTATTTTTCCCGAAGTTTTGACTGTCATTATAGATATATAAATCAATTAGACCACAGAGTATTAATAAACCAAAGACTTTCCGTAACTCAATACTTGCAGTACCGATATTGGGCTCGTCCGAATTGTATAGAATTCAACCAGACCCCTGGAATTCGCCGTAACCTCCATCTGAGGCTATCCGGAACTCTTGACGCCAAGGGTCAAGGGGCCGTGGAGCAAACCACGATAAAAATCTGGCGCCCGAGCTTTAAACCGTAAATTAGCAACAAGGGTGACCATGGTAACGTGTAGAAGGTAGTAAACGCGTTACAGTCTCCTAATATGGGGTATTTTTTTCAAAACACCATATTAAAAAAACGGAGGTAGTTTTAAGCATTATTTTCATATTCCATGTTTCGTTGGATATACTATCAAGCATTTAATAAGAAAAAACATGTTTTAAAAAAAAGCAGATGAAAATATGCAGAATAAAAAAAAAGTGCACTACCCCATATTAGGGGCATATGATATCTTAATATGGGGTACTCAATTTAATATGTAAAACTTGAAAATAAGTGAAATTTTTTTTTGAGAAATATTTATTTATGGAAATGCAAAAAGTATATCTAACAAAAAGTGTCGTCCCTTAAACATAAGAAAATTATCATCTAGAAAGAACATAGAACAAATTATTTAGAAACGCGAAAGTCACAAATATAGCGATTTCTTTCACAACCAGCACACATTCAACATGAGCCCATTTGAATCAGCTTTGACACATTACCCATTCTTCGCCGCTGACATCCTCGGAGTACGGATTTTCACAAAAAATACAAACTGCATCTTCAAAGTTTTCTACCTGCTGGTCATCTGAATTTTGATACTCCGGTTCAGGGGCCGAATCTGAAGAAGATCTCCAGGATACCAACTTGCGTTTGTTTGCTTTTTCTTAAGCAACTGACTGTTTCTTTTGGGTAGGTTTAATTTGTTTTTGGTTTCATACGGAAAAGTACACAATCTCCTAATATGGGGTACCCCAAATTAGGAGTTTATAGGTACACCATATTACGAGCAAATTAGATTTTTGGAAGGGGAATGTTTTTGAAAAAACTGTGACGCTTTCTTAAAAAACCAAATCATTTCCATAAACTACGCCAAATTCTGTATTGAATGATATTATTAAATTTTTAAAAACTTACCTTCACGTTACCTTAAATAACTAAAATGAAACAGTTAGCAGAAAATTTTATTTATACTCAAAATTACCATAACCTATATCTTTCAAACGGAACACGTGTTTGCTCCGAAACGTGAATGGGCGCTTTTTAGGAAGTCGGTGGTTAGGTTTTAATGTTCACAATAGATGTCGGAACAATAGTACTTCCTTAAAATTGAACTACCCCATATTAGGCACTACCCCCATATTAGGCGACTTTCCACTAACCATTACCTAGAAACTCCATCAAAAGCATTTCCAAAAAGATAATGCAGGTCCGGCTTAACAAAAAATTTCAAAACTCGTCTTTCCTAAAAACAACACCCTGTATATAGATTTCTTTAAAATTGCTCTTCATAATTGGAAAGAGTATAAAAAATTGAATCTACTTATTTCCTTCTTATTTTTCCGCAGACAATTTTACTACCAAAAATTGACCGTCAAACCACTAAAAATTGGATTACAGGGTCGTACTTAGGACATACTCATTCAATGTTTTGAATATTTCGAGCACCCTGTATAAGGATATGTATCTGGAAACTACGCACTTCTACATTTAGAATAACAAGAGTAAAATACGAGAAATAAATTTATAATTCAAAAAACGGAGAGATTTTTATTAATTAACATGAAAAGAAAACAAGAAATTCTAACAACATTGTCCAAACGAAGCAAGTCTAACCTACAAAAATTGCTCAAAATACTTGAAGTATTATCTAGTTACGAGTACTTTTAACTTTTTTTGAAGTATAAATTTATTTTTCGTATTTTACTCTTGTTATTCTAAATGTAGAAGTGCATAGTTTCCAGATACATATCCTTATATAGGGTGTTCGAAATATTCGAAACATATTGAATGAGTATGTCCTAAGTACGGCCCTGTAATGACATTTTTCAGTGGTCTGTACTCGTAAACATACAAACTCAATTGAATTTCTAGGATGCTTCTTTAGATGCATTAAATAGATTTTATTTCAAGCAAAAATAAAAAAAAACCTCTACGATGCCATTGTTAACCCCCAAAAAGTGTAGAAATTATAACTTTGACGGTCAATTTTTGGTAGTAAAATTGTCTGCGGACAAATAAAAAGGATATAAGTAAATTAGATTTTTCATACTCTTTCCAATTATAAAGAGCAATTTTAAAAAAATCTATATACAGGGTGTTGTTTTTAGGAAAGACGAGTTTTGAAATTTTTTGTTAAGCCGGACCTGCATTATCTTTTTGGAGATGCTTTTGATGGAGTTTCTAGGTAATGGTTATTACGTGTACCAAATTTCAAAATAATATACAGCGTAACTCGGAAGTTATGAGGTTCGAAAGAAATTCGATAAATTTATAAAACACCCTGTATCTCGGTTATAAAATGCAGAAGACACATTAAATATAGTTTTTTGGAAGCACCAAAGTGATCCCCATCTACAGTTAAAGTTAGGAAACACCCTGTATCACTTGGAATGAAATGAATAAAACAGAGTATAGCTTCCTTTGGAGTATTCTCTTCCCCAAATAATATTTTTCCATCCAACATTGCAACAATCCCTCACTTATACATTTTTTTAAAACTACACAACGATTCACCATTTTCTAAATATAATTTTATTGAAATAATAAATAAGACTTTTTTGTATGTTTAAACTTCATAACGATATCTACCACAACATCTATAAAATATTTGGTCAAAATCTGTCAACAAACATATATATGTAAAATAGCTCTACAGGCCATGAAGGCATAAGGCTTGGTTGGCTATTTTTCTTCATTCTTTTTTATTTTTTGCCACCACTTTCCATCTGCGTATTTTTAACAGCTCTAGGTTTTTCTCTATTGCTTCTATCCACTTCTTTTTTGGTTTTCCCCTCTTTCTTCAACATCCAGTTCCTCTTATAAGTAATTCTTTTGTTGCTCTGTTATTTGCAAGTCTTTCTATGTGCCCTAAGTATCTTATAACTTGCGACCTTACTACCGTCGATATCGGACAGATTTCTTATAAGCTCCTGATTTCTCTTCTGATCCAGATATCTTCTACTTTTCTTCCCCCATATATTTATCTGATATATTCTTTCCCATATATCTAGTAGTTCATCTTCTTCTTTATTCATGATCCACAGCTCTGCTCTATATAAGACTGTCGGTCTTAGTATCGTTTGATAAACTCTGTTTTTTGTGTTTCTTGATACCGTCTTTAATTTAAATTTTTTCAACTGTGCTCCTGCGCTCCTGTTTCCTTTTGTTATTCTTGTATTAATCTCTTCTGACTCATTATTAAATTTATGTTATTGATATTAATTCCTAGGTAGCTTAGTTTGTTTGTATTCGTAATAGTGTACTCTTTATTTTCTAAAATACTTCGGAAAGTCATATCTCTATCCAGTTGTTCATTATCTGTTCTCATCAGGTCCGTAGCTTGGGGGGGGGGGCATTGGTGGTCAATGCCCTACCTTAAAAATACCAAAAACTACTAAGATAAATTATTATAATTGAATTGTTTGTTCATAGTTTTAGATTAAAAAAAATTTAACGACCGTAGGATGTAGCACTGCAGTGTGCGAATCTACCTGTTCAACTTAAACTGCAATCAATAGTCCTCAAAGGCTGTCAATGGGTCACGAGAGAATGGCTGGTATGGTATTTCTGGCCCTTGAAAAAAAAAAAAAAATTTGGTATGAATGAAGTTCTTCGCATTTTCAATAACATGGCGAATCGTAGAATTCAGCTGTTTTTAATATTTTTTATTATTATGTTTGCAGGAACAATATTATCTTAACACATTCGCGGACACGAATGTTTGCTTGATCTCCCACACGGTGCCGTAGTATAGCAAAGGTACACGTAGTTTACTTCGTCCAACTACGGCGTCCTTTACTTCGTGCTAGCTTCCGACCAGCGCCGGGAAAATGACGAAGGACGAATATTTGCCAAAGTGTTAACTTCCCACACGCTACGCGAATAAGTCCGAATACCAAATGTTTGCCAAATACACTTAGTGTCTGGGACCGGCTTAAGGAACTAGAAAAGTTACGTTCAAAAATTACATGTGAACTGCTAATACTTTAGAGATGGATTTTTCTTAGAAAAAACAACAAGCTACAAATACAAATTTTTTCAGTTGGTACAAAGACGGCAATCGCCTAAAACATTGTATTAACATTTATGAGCAAAGAAAAGAACATGGAACTGCATATAGAGCAGGTATATTATGGCAGGTTTTTCATAAGTGCTTTAAATTGTTTTTTTCTGCGATGCACAGTGTTTCATATGATGGCTTTAGCTTTGGGAATTGTGTCTGAAAAATCTAGCCTCGGATTGGTTCGTCTCTCATCCCCTCCTGAGATAGCTAATCAACGCGTCACCCGTTTCCTCCACGTACTGAACCAGAATGTACTAATTTTATGCCATATTTTGTTTTATGAGGTATTCTAAAGTATTATTTAAAGACGTCTTCACAAAACTGGAAGAAGGTTTGTTTTTCGTTGGTTTTTTTCACGGATTCCAAAGTGCTATGTTCAACATATGTGTAACAGAACTTTATTTTACCATCTGATACTTTTCTGGGGGGTACACGTGTGAGTTATAAACAAGTATTAACAGCGCAGCGATTTTTATATTAGGACGGTTTATGCCGCTTTGTCTACGAACGTGTTATTGGTATTTTTGGTCGTATCTATTTACTCGTATCACCCCTTCCAACAATTGATTATTACCTCACTCTCACTCAGACGTGGATCTCTACATCCAAATCTGGAAGTTCAACCATCTTGTTCGCTTGTTCTTCATTATTGAGGATTTAATAGTTCATAGATCCATGCTCATGCACTGTCATAAAAATTATTTGTCTACGAATAGCTATTGAATGTATACCACTGACCTAGAGGTCAGTGGTGGTATTAATGGTGATTGATTTAGAAGCTCGTGCTTCGAGGGCAGATCTTATTATGATACATTTTTCACTTGCGCTTTACCTGTAACCAATGCTGCCCTACCCCAAATTCGACTCTAGCTACAGCCCTGGTTCTCATTAACATGTATTTTGTTTTATATTCATTTAACTGGAGACCCTTTATTCTCGCACTATTTTCCAGGCGTTCAATCCCCTGTCAATAAACGTAAACATTAAATACGTGCAGCGTTGTCGTATTTTCTGAGAAATGCAGAATTATAGGAACCTCCAGATTGACATCCTATTAATAAGCATTAACTATGAGTATAAATGAAGCTTTGTATATTGTTAGATAGATTGAATAAATCGCCTTTTATACATATCAGGTGTAGGTATCTATAATAATTATTAAAGGGCGTATATTATTAAGAAACCACAAAAAATTAAATACATTGGACTATTATTACTTCTAAATAATACATGACAACATCTCTGGATGCCATCAGTGAATAAACTAACTCAATCTTCCATTGAGAATATTTTTATAGATGATTGACAAATCTTTTTTGTATCCGTGTAATACCTATATCATGAAAAATTGCTAAAACTCGACCAAACCAGAAAAGAACGTTTACCACTTGCAAAAAGTCCGTTAAAATGTATACCTTGAAAAAGTAAGATTTACTGTCTTGATATGTTCAAAGAGATCATTTGATAAGTTCCCAGAATGGTATATAACAAGGAAGTAACATTTTTTTTGCGTACATTTCAAGTTCAAAGTCCTTAGACAGAAAAGATTTTTATAGGTACAGTAAATTTTTGAAAAATTAGTTTAACAAACGAATTCAAAATTGAAGTTTGTAGACTTGGTATTGTTCATACGTGAATAGGGAAGAGGAAACCTTCATCCACATACTTGCGAATTGCACAGCAATTCAGAATCCTAGGGCACAGCACCTAGGAGACTACTGGATAGAAGAGGCTCATTTACCCAAGTTTAAGCCTGCAGATTCCCTAAAATTCCTCCTTGAAATAGGACTAAAGGATCTACTTTTATCTGAAACTCCTCAGGAACTAAGTAGAAGTAGTAGTAGGGGACACAATAGATCTTTTAGGTCTCAGTGAATATCTCCCCATCTACACAAATACATATACATACATACGAGACTATAACAATTTTGAATTTTCCAACTTGACGTCTAGCCACTCAGAAAACTGAAACTGGTGGTCCAAAAAAACTTCATTTTTCCGGCTTATTACTCATCCAGTACGTCATTTATATGTTTACATACATTTTTGACCTGTTTTCTGTACAAGTGCTGTTTTGGTAAGTTAATAGTCTATAAAGGGATTAATCTATTACCACCCTACGTAACGACGTAAAACGCAGCTCCTAACACTTGGTGTTTTATGCTTTGAGGTTTGAAAGCCATTTGATAAAGATTTTGGTTTGCCTTGAGCCAAGTATTTCATTAAAATAGTCACCTACTTAGTAGTATATCTGGTCCAAGATAGTTCTCTATGCAAGATTTAAAAGAATTCACAGTCCAAGCTCGGGGCCTATGAACTGGGACTGACCCCCTCTCTGGCAAGGCGATCCGCTACTTCGTCATCCAGGTCACTTTGGAATCGATACCAGGACAATCTTATTGATAGCACCCAGTTGTTTTAGGAGTAGTCTAGCATCTCAAACCAGTTTTGAACTGCAACTGTTGAAGCAGAGTGTGGTTACTGCACCCTGTCTAACGAAAAATATCTTTATTGAAGCACCAGCAGAAAACTTAAATTTGGAAGACTTTTGCATGCTGTGCAAGACTTTTATTAAAATTGGTCCTTGGTAGGCTGAATCGCCGAATAATCGGTGGCTGAATCCAGCTTGGACGTCCATTTTGGATCTATATGTAAACCAGCTCATCTCCGCCACAAGTAGCGCAGATTCTCTCTGTAGTTGTCGAGTAGGGAGAGTGAGCTAGGCCAACAGCACTCAGGCCACATGTTACCCATTGTACATCCTCCCGAGGAGTTGTCTTCCTAGACACCTGTCCTTTCCAGGAAGGTAGACAGGTCACTAGGAGACGTCTCCTTTATATCGGCAGGTGTAAGCCAAGATTCATCAAACACATAACGGGCACTCGCATAAGATATGCCTGACAGATTCATCTTCCTGTTCACACATCCTGTATAGAGGTGTGTCCACTAGCCCCATTGTATGGAGGTGTTTTTTTAATTGATAGTGGCCAGTAATAAATTCGTTAAACGTAGGTGTCGCCGAGTCCAAGAATTCTTAGTCCAGCCGCTTCCCTGGTTAAGGAATCAGCAATGCGGTTACCTTTGCTCCTGTCGTTCCCCTCAACTCACCTCAGGATACTATTGTTATCCACCGAGGCGGTAGCTGAATCTCGATTACACTCTATTACTAGACCTGATGTAACACGTTGTCTGTTCAAGGCTAGTACAGTTTGTCTGCTATCAGTGCATATTTTTATGTTTTTGCCAGAAATTCCTTTTCAAGTAGCGAGGATTGATGTATCTTCCATTCTTCCACAGCTGGAAGAATGTACTTGAAAGTCTGTTACTGTGAATTTTTTTGGGCATTTAATTCGTAGACATGACCAAGATTTCCGTTGCGTTGCAGTATAGTGACTCAACGCTACAGATTCTACTGGCACTTCCTCCACCACACCAGAGAACCATATGTCTTCATAGGCCTGAATACCATCCGATACAGCCAGTAAAGTTGGAGCTGGTATACAGCCAAAATAAGACCAATCAATATTTATACACTTATTGTGTGGAGTAGTAGGACTAGCCTCCCCAGAATTCAAGTATCTTCCAAAAGGAAGTTCACGCCAAGGGAAAGTGAAATATCTCTCTAAGTAGAAAAAATGGGGCATAATAGATATTTTAGGTCTTAGTGAATGTCATACATACATACATAGAAGTACTGGAAGCATTTCCAGAACCATACTGAGAAATTATTGTTTTCCGCATCTCAATTAAAACTGTTGATGCAAATGGGTTTCTCTAATTTTCTTCTGAACTTTTACTATATTATTCAAATATTTTGATTTTTATATTTATTTTGTGCATATATATAGCAACGAACGTTTTTCAAAATATTCTAACCGATTTTTGATTTAATTCTGAACAAATATGAAACGTTAAAATACCTAAAGTTTTGCTTGCATTAAATTTATTCAGAAAGCGAGAAAACCGTATACGTTGTAGGTAGTCATATTGAAATAACAATTAAATGAAATCACATCATGCACGAGTTGACTGTGATTGTGACATTGAAAATAACGTTCGAATAATAATTAATTTGAAATTCAAACTATTAAATAAACTGGTTACATTTTCAAATTTACAAGTACATAAAGTAACATAAAACTTTAAACAAATAAAATAGTATACTACATTAATTGGTCATAATGGAGGACGGGTAGTCCGATAAATATTAATTGCAAATTGTATTTAAATGATTGACGCACTTATTCATACCACTGCCTCTCATAATACCTATATATTGCTTAGTTGTTTTAGTAACTAGTTATTTGGATATTTAAACAAAGAAGCTCACTCGATGGAAAAAAAAAACTATAATTTGTTTAAATCTCCACTATTACGCCATAAAATAGCCGTTTTTTTGTCAACCTCACACTTAATTTCTGATTCATTTTTATATATTAATAGAATAGAATAGAATAGAATAGAATGGAATGGAATGGAATGGAATGGAATGGAATGGAATGGAATGGAATGGAATGGAATGGAATGGAATGGAATGGAATGGAATGGAATGGAATGGAATGGAATGGAATGGAATGGAATGGAATGGAATGGAATGGAATGGAATAGAATGGAATAGAATGGAATAGAATAGAACAAAATAGAATCATGTTTATTCACATATCAATAGTTCACAAAATAGTTTACAAAAATAGTGATTATAAGGACTGTAATAATGGAATGGAATGGAATGGAATGGAATGGAATAGAATAGAATAGAATAGAATAGAATAGAATAGAATAGAATAGAATAGAATAGAATAGAATAGAATAGAATAGAATAGAATAGAATAGAATAGAATAGAATAGAATAGAATAGAATAGAATAGAATAGAATAGAATAGAATAGAATAGAATAGAATAGAATAGAATAGAATAGAATAGAATAGAATAGAATAGAATAGAATAGAATAGAATAGAATAGAATAGAATAGAATAGAATAGAATAGAATAGAATAGAATAGAATAGAATAGAATAGAATAGAATAGAATAGAATAGAATAGAATAGAATAGAATAGAATAGAATAGAATAGAATAGAATAGAATAGAATAGAATAGAATAGAATAGAATAGAATAGAATAGAATAGAATAGAATAGAATAGAATAGAATAGAATAGAATAGAATAGAATAGAATAGAATAGAATAGAATAGAATGGAATGGAATGGAATAGAATGGAATAGAATAGAATAGAATAGAATGGAATAGAATGGAATAGAATGGAATAGAATGGAATAGAATGGAATAGAATGGAATAGAATGGAATAGAATGGAATAGAATGGAATAGAATGGAATAGAATGGAATAGAATGGAATAGAATGGAATAGAATGGAATAGAATGGAATAGAATGGAATAGAATGGAATAGAATGGAATAGAATGGAATAGAATGGAATAGAATGGAATAGAATGGAATAGAATGGAATAGAATGGAATAGAATGGAATAGAATGGAATAGAATGGAATAGAATGGAATAGAATGGAATAGAATGGAATAGAATGGAATAGAATGGAATAGAATGGAATGGAATGGAATGGAATGGAATGGAATGGAATGGAATGGAATGGAATGGAATGGAATGGAATGGAATGGAATGGAATGGAATGGAATGGAATGGAATGGAATGGAATGGAATGGAATGGAATGGAATGGAATGGAATGGAATGGAATGGAATGGAATGGAATGGAATGGAATGGAATGGAATGGAATGGAATAGAATGGAATAGAATAGAACAAAATAGAATCATGTTTATTCACATATCAATAGTTCACAAAATAGTTTACAAAAATAGTGATTATAAGGACTGTAATAATGGAATGGAATGGAATGGAATGGAATGGAATGGAATGGAATGGAATGGAATAGAATAGAATAGAATAGAATAGAATAGAATAGAATAGAATAGAATGGAATAGAATGGAATAGAATGGAATAGAATGGAATAGAATGGAATAGAATGGAATAGAATGGAATAGAATGGAATAGAATGGAATAGAATGGAATAGAATGGAATAGAATGGAATAGAATGGAATAGAATGGAATAGAATGGAATAGAATGGAATAGAATGGAATAGAATGGAATAGAATGGAATAGAATGGAATAGAATGGAATAGAATGGAATAGAATGGAATAGAATGGAATAGAATGGAATAGAATGGAATAGAATGGAATAGAATGGAATAGAATGGAATAGAATGGAATAGAATGGAATAGAATGGAATAGAATGGAATAGAATAGAAGAATGGAATAGAATGGAATAGAATAGAATCATGTTTATTCACATATCAATAGTTTACAAAATAGTTTACAAAAATAGTGATTATAAGGACTGTAATAATAAACACTAAAAGCCCATAAGAACCCTCAGGTTGTGCATGGGCAATAATTGTATCTTTACATGTAGAGAAAAAAATTATTCAGTGTTTCTTCTAAATTCTTATATACAATATGGTGTAAATGAAAGGAATAAATTCGTTATTCCGTAAGCCGGGGACTTTAAGAAAAAATCCCGAGACCCGGCGATTTTTATTTTTAAACAGGCTATTCGCAAGGATACCTTTTTATTTTTGACGTCATCTATATGAGCGTGATGACGTTATCGCTGAAATTTATAAATGGAAATGTGGGTGTTGTAATACATTATTTGAAAGGTCTTTTGAATACCTATTCAGCCATATCAATATGTACAGTAATTGATTTGCGTATTGTAACAAATATTATTGATGAAATTTCAACAGATTTCTTAATAAAATGTATTAAGTATTGGTATGATGTATTTATTGACACTCAAATATAAATTTTGTGAAGGCAGTCACTGGTTATGACATGTCTTATCTACCTACTTTTTACCTTTTTTAAAAATCTAGTTATCTTATCAACATTGACACTTGGACATAATTAACTTTCTGTCAAGTAATTGATAGTATTATTGTATTAGACAAATTCAAAAAGTCTTGGATCTATCAACATGAAGCTGATTGAAACGCAAAGAATTGAAATTCTAATAATGATTGGTTGTGGAGATAAAGCACGCACGCAGAAAGAAATATGTACTTTATTTGATAATAAATACCCCAACCAAGAACCAATTTCACAATCCACTGTGAGCAAAATTGAGAAGAAATTCAGAGAAACGGGTCATGTCAAAGACCTCCCTATATAAAACATTTGTTAAGTGACAAGCTGCATCGACAGTAGACAAACCATTTTGGAAACCGTATTAATTTGGACTGATAATGTTGTATTGAGTGATGTATTTATCCAATCTAGTTTTCAATGCTTTTTCTACAATTTTGGCAAAGGTGGTAATCAAGGAAATGGGTCGGTAAATATTCATTTTATTTTTGGCTCCCTTTTTAAAAACAGGAATTACCACCGAATTTTTAAATTCAGCTGGAAAAATACCAGTTTCAAATATTGCATTAATCAAATGAGTAAGTGGGAAGGCAATTTCTTATTTTCTTGATTGTCTCACATCTGATGTTGTCATAACCTGGTGAATAAAATTCATTTATCCATTTTTAAAAATCAATTTATTCTCTACAACTTTTGCTTAAAACTTACGCACAATTTCAAGAAAAAACCGAATAAAAATAGCACGTGCTGTACAATGAAGTTGGGTTAGGTGAACTCTCAATGGATTAAAATGTATACAAAGGGAAAACCCGGCCTTAACTCTTTTTATGAGGCAATGAAATACGTAAACGTATTGACGTCGTGCCAATACGTTTACGTGTATGTACTGCCTTAAGTGTCTATTACCAACTCCCGGTGTACCTATGAATAGCAGCTAATAGTTTTCAATGGAAGTTTAGTTTCAACTATTATGAAATACGTAATTTTAATATTCCATTTTTGTCCACTGTATGATAATAATTCAGTAGCAGTAACTAGCAGTAACATTCACTTTTTCCAATAAGAACTTCTGATTGCATTTTCATGTACTATTAGCACAAATTATTACTGTTACAACATTTCTCACTCACAACTATTATTATTATTATTATCATACATTTTTTGTCACACAAACGGTTTACAATTACATTCTACAGGAAAGCTAACGGCTTTATATGTTAAACGCACAAGTTATAAACGAGTGAATGTTGCATGATGTATTCATTTGAATAATGATCATTAGTTGTATGTAGATAGGAACTATTTAAACTGAATTATATAACAAATAAATATACATTCAATAATCCTAAAAACTGCATGTACAGGATTTGTGAATAACAAAAATGATGCCAAGCATTTTGAGTTTTTTTGAGTTTTGAGCAATTATTATGGATCTAATTAGGAACTCTCTCAAACACAAACAAAATTTAATCAAAATCGATCCAGCCGTTCAGGTGGAGCTACATCACAACACCCTGTGTACAATACGAAATGGAGTTCTCTAACACCGCCTATTCATATACAAAAAGTAAGTGGAATGGAGCTTTACTTAAAAATGATCGCAGTCAAATATCTTTGGATTTAATTTCGGAGAAATATTTTGTTTCAGTACCAGGAAAAGAGACTTTTGGAGTGTTTTTTCAAATATACAGGCTGCTTCACGACGGGCTTACACTATTTATACAGTGAGGACGTTTAGGTTGGAATAAATTCAATATTTTATAACAAAACGCTTGCACAGGTCAATTTTTATTTTCAATTGCGCATCGTACTCTATCATTGGATGTACGAATGACGTCACCACTTTCGCGTACATGACATCATTGTTATTTTTTTAAATAGAACAACATGGTTTTCTCTATATTTTTGAATTCCACAACAACATACGATTACAAAAATGTAATACTACTTATAGTCCAAAGAATTGGTTTGTTAATTAGTGACCAGTGGTGTATCAGAAATTTTTAATCATAAAATTTTATTGAAAGGACTACTAATAAATTTTTAGTTTTTATTATTTTTAAAAATTAAATTGAATGTTCAAAGTGCATGCCGTTGACTACTGGCAATAACTGTTTCTAAACTCCTCCAACACTTTATTTTATGTTTCCCGGCGAATGAGTCTCACCTCATGAAGAATTATCTCTTTTAAATCTTCGATATTCTCTGCCTATTGAAGTACACTTTAGATTTAAGATAACCCCCAAAGTAAAAATCAAGGGGGATACATCAGCAGATCTTGCTGGCCACTCTATAAATCCTCTCCTACCTATCCACCTGTTGGGAAAAATAGTATCTAAATAATCACGCACTATTAGCGCATAATGTGGTGGTGATATAACACGGCAATGGCTGGAATAATATCAATTTTAGCATTTCTAAATATTTTTCAGCAGTCAACGTTCCTTCAATAGAAAATGGTCCCAAAATGTTGTTGCCAACAATTCCTGCCCAAACATTTTTTTTTCAGGATACTGAGTGTGGTCCTCCATCATCCAATGAGGATTATTGTCTGACCAGTATCTACAGTTTTGCCTATTGACAGTATAGTTCTTCCAAAGTTAATGTGATGAGCCATATTTTCAATCCCTTTGAAGGAAAAAGCCGCCCAATGGCGTGCATATGAATTTTTTATAAATTCGAATATTGTGAAATAATGTTAATCTACTATATCAATTTGAATGAAAAAAATTAACCTGCATACAAAATTCATAAAATTTGTAATACAATAGTAACGCGTTTTCCTCTAGAACACGTTGTATCTAGAGAACAGTTTTTTGTATCGTCAACCCAACCATATTTTAAAGGTGGGTGTATATTCTCATACAATTTTAATTATAACATAATTACCATTACTACTATTTTCTTACATATTAATTTAAAATGTATTTCATTTTATATATTTATTCATGTAATAAAACCGTAAAGATTGTTTGAATAACAAATAAATGAATAAACACTTGACAACATCATGCGTATCAAACCAAGTTTCGTCTAAATAAATTATAGTTCTATTTGAATCACGGTACCCTTTTATTTTGCGCAAATACTCCTGTCTAAGTTCAGCGATACGCCGAGATTCCATTATTACCATTCGATTATCTAACTTCTTATATTTAAATCCGCAATTCAATAATCCCGCGCATCATCTTGGACTGTTGTTTCAAATGGTCTCCAAAATGCCAATCTAATTAATTATATTATAAAACTCACCCCAACGTCTACGAACAAATGAATATTATATTAATATCAATTCACTGACACGACCTAACCACTACACCATCAAAAAGGTATTATATTAATGATACCTTTCTACACTAGATCACCTACACTTTCCTATAAATACCTTTAACAATTCACTAAACTCACTCAACCAAGAAATAGATATTATATTAAATATTTCTTTAAAACAAAATTCACACCCGACACTGAATGATACTAATGGATTATAAGCCCAACCACAACACAACCTCCCCAAACACCCTCAAGACCGTAGAATTTTTTCTGCGAAAATCGTCCAACGGAGTTTACTTCGGTTATTTCGTTATATTACGATGAATACTGCAGTTGATGACAGGTTGTTTTGAAGTCTTGACTGCACGTGCAACTACGTTGCCATCTCTTCAAAATTGTCTTAAATATTATAGTAACATATAAAAAGTGGTTTTAATTAATTTTTCTTTTATCAGTAATTTCAAGCGACTTATTTTAATGTTCACTAATAAATTTACATTATGTATTTTTTTAAAAATATTTCCAAACTAGCTTTCTTATAACATCGCGACCTAACAGTTTTCTGAAGTAAGAGGAACATTTGTGTAGCGAGCCTAACAATTTTAGAAAATATATCTGACAACATTGCTTTATTTTATGGTCATCACACTGACAATAGTTAGAGTATACCATTTAAACAAAATGTTGCTTCATCTGAAAAAACCAAATGCTCTACAAATTGTGGATAATTATTACATCGCTCAATCATCACTTCACAAAATTCGATCCTTCGATTAAAATCATCATCGTTGAGTTTATTAAGTATATTAACTTGGTACGGGTGAAAATTATTTTTTTTCAAATATTTTATAACTGTAGATTCACTAAATAAGTTTTCCGTCGCGAATTGTCTACTGGATACCTAAGTGTGGATTTTCTTGAACAGTTCAGAGCAAATCCAACTGCTTGTCACCACCAACTGCGGAACGACCTTTATAATTATCTCTCATGTTACCAAATTCTCAAAATTTTTTGTCTATTTTTCGGGTTCGGGACTTGTCACCACACGCACTCATTATTAAAATTTCGATTCTTTCTTTTTTGCTTAAACGTACCATTATTGAGAAATTTAACAACTATGTAATTGACATTAGCATTGTGAACAAAAACAAAATATGTCAAAAAAACAATGGTTATGATAATGAAATCCTATCATCTTTATTAGTCCAGTCATTTCGATATAAAATTTTATAATTAAAAATATCTGATACATTTGTCACTAATTCACAAACCAATGCTTTGGAAATAAGTATAATACATTTTTGTAATCGTCTATTGTTGTGGAATTCAAAAATGTAGAGAAAAATATGTTGTATTTAAAAAAATAATCATTCAAAAGTGGTGACGTCATTCGTACATCCAATGATAGAGTATATATAATTGAAAATAAAAATTTACCTGTGCAAGCGTTTTGTTATAATAGCTTTAGACAAAAAAATATTGAATCTATTCTAACCTAAACGTCCTCACTGTATATTGGAGACTATTCACACTATTTCTATAAATTGGTACAGATGGAGAACAAGTTATGGCGAATTAATGGAAAATATTTCGACATGTCACTTCCGGTTTTACAGAATGTGAACGAAAACTGTAGTACCCTGTAAGTTATAAACTTTTCGGAGGCTACATCAAATTTCAATGTCACTTTGTGTAGAGTACTTAAATTTATACTTATCGAGATACTAATTTTTGCAGACTTTCATATTGAAAATTCTGTGTGAACATCCCCAATATTAAATAGAAAACATTTTGATTGGTAGGACGATCAAGGCAATCATGATCAAAGATCAGGGCAGTTGAAAAAAATTATGAAAATTTTAAGTTCAAAAATGAAAAATATCTTCTTTTTTTCAAACAACCAATTTTTATTCTCTTAAGTACTTAAATCTAAGAATGAAAATAAGGGCAGTTTATGTTCACTTCCCTATACCCCATCTCACACGTTTTTGAGATATTAACATGGTTTTAAAATATTGATTATTTCAGCCTTTCAGCGTACGAGTAGGCCGTGTTATTTATTCTTTTATTTTAACATGCTGTATATTTACCTGTCATAATTAAATAGTATTACTGGTAATTATTTGAAGTCAGTCGCATCGTAGAGTGAAAGAAATGGCTTGTTTGTAAAATTATCCAAATTTACTTTTTGTACATGGTTAATGTGACAGAGTTGTCACTATATAGAACATGTGTTTTATTTGCAACAAGATATCCAGATCGACCACGACCCAGCCTTCACACAGTGAAAAGAATATTAAACAATTTCACACAATTTTGTTGTTTTCAAGCAAAATTTAATAAAGTGAAGCCTGTTGTAGATAATGGTGATCATGAAATTTGTTCTTGTATACTATGCTGATTATCCCGAAACGCCATTATTTTGTGGTGCGAGAGATTTAGGTGTACCAATGGTACCCATTCAACGAATTTAAAAAAACATAAGTTTTAGAGTTTGCTTAACCATCCTTTGCCGTTACGTCATACATTGTCCAGCTTTATCTCTCATTCATGAAATATATGAGACGAAATTATGACGTCATTCGTATTTCTTAACTAATTTTATTTTTTACTCTTTACAGTTCAGTTGTCATATTTCAATTTCAGTATTTTTGGTAATTTTCCCCTTTTTCAATTAATTTTTCATTGTCAAAATGCTTTCCTTGTATAATGAGAAATAGCAAAGTTTTATTTTGAAGTTGATTAATTAAAGATATGCTGGAATGCCGCTTTTACCGTTAAATACAGTCCTGTTATGATATCTGAATGAATCGGACTCCCACAATGATGAAGATGATTTTGTCAGTGATGAAGCTTGGACTTTGCATATTATTTCATTACATATGCTATTTCAGTTTATCTTTCTTATCCGTTTGTTCGTTTTTTTTTCCTCTTTTTATTGGGAGTTTTCTCAGAAATAAATTCATTTATTGCCTGTTCTCTCCCATACATGTGTTTTTTTTTGCATTTCTCAGGAATCCTTACGAAATTGTTTCTCACAATGACACAGACATTAATTACTATAAAATTTTTGAAAATATGAGTGTATATTGTAATAAAAATTTTATTTTAATAAAAATTATAACTTTCTAACAATATAAATTTATAAAAAAAAGAACACCCTGTATGTCAAAATTATAAGAACATTGAACTGTCATCTAAAGTTAAATACATGACAAATATTTTATGACAGTTCAGGGAATTGTTCATGTTGTTGCGAATAAAAATTCTTTTATAGTTATGTACAATAGTTAAAATTAATAACAATATTTTAATTTAGTATTTACATTGTAAGTTAGTAAATTTGTCATTGTTCATTATGATAAAAAGTTTTAAAAGACAATAATTAATTAATAAAATGTCACATGGATGGATGACATTTAAGTGGCAATCAAAATAATTGCCTAAGAAGATCCTGTTGAAAATTATGACCAATGGAAGGGGAAGAAACTTTTTGGTATCCAGGAAGTAAACTTTGGTTGCTAAGAGGGAGCACTATCAATAAATTTGAAAAAAACAGAGGAGTTGTTGATTTTTCTCTGAAAAAGGAGGACGATTTTTCGATTCTTCTTAAAATAAAAAGATAAAAACGTACCTTCCTGATATATGCAAGTTGTCCACATAATATAATTTTGTCTGTAAGTATAACATCAACAAAATCCTGTCCTGTCCTGCTGTTTCCAGAATGAATATTATGAATTGTTAGAAATTTACAATCAAATTTCTTGAAGACAGTTTTGTAATCCTGATCAGATTACATCAAGTCAAAACCCTCACATCTCCATCCATTACTGAAATTGGAAAGAAACTATTTGAATTGTGGTAAGACAATCTACTTCTTTGTGCAAAAATTCGCATATACAAAGTGCTATAATTAGTTATTAGATTTATTCACTTACCTTTAAAATTGTTTATCATAATTGTTCCTCAATAATTTAGTTTATTCATATCTTTCCACGTGGAAATCATACCTCTTTCTACATATAAATTTGAACATAACCTAAACGTGTATTTCAAGACATATCCATTTCTATTTTTATATCACTGCGCAATCACGTTTAAAATTTGATTATTGTACTTTCCTCCATTTTATGTCCTTATTTATACGTTGAAGTAATTAAATTGTTTACTAATCTGAATGCCATACTTATTTAATTATCCTTAAAATATTTTGCGGAAAATAAAGGCCTTACTCATAATCCTGTGCGTCATTAAAATTATTAATAAATAAAATTCAATATAAAATTTAGTTGAAAGTTCATGCCATCTATTGAGCTGTAGCCGAGGTATTAAAAATATAAAGGAATAACTCCAATAAATAAATAATAAAACAGTAATTAGGAATTGTATTTAAAATCAAAAACAAAATAAAAAAAATTCATTAAATAAAAATCTATTAAACACATTATTACAACAACATATAAAAATCCAACATAATATATATATTCTATCTAATTCCAAATAACCTTTGGATTCACCCCAAAAATATTATCATATATCGCCATTTAATCACGATTCGGTAATCCGTAATTTTTTAAATTCAGTAAAAAATCATGCTCAGGGGCGTTAATCATCCTCAAGCTAGAAATTTGAAACAAATCAGTTAAAAAAAACGGAGATTTGAAGTTAAAACAAAATTAAATTATGTAAAAAGCAAAATACAATTTTTGGCATTACTGATTTATTCATACAAACACACCTTAACATGCATCATTGAAAACAATTCTTAAAATATGTCATTGGTTATAATTTTGAGGTTAAGTGTAAAATAACATTCAGCTAATATAAGACAAACATAAAACAGCAGAATACGTCACCGATTATGACGTAACGGCAAAGGATGGTTAAACAAAGTATCTCTACCTTTTCAACCCAGTTCAAAGTTTAAAGCAAACCGACTATAAAAGAAGAATAGAATTTACAGAATTTGTGTTGGTGAAATGTCGAGAACGTAATAAATATTTGAAGAAAATTATATGGTGCGATGAAGCAAAATTTACGGAAAACGGAATGTTGAATAGTCACAATTCGCATTAGTGGAGCGAAGAAAATCAACACTTCACAAGAGTACGTGGTTTTCAAGAACGATGGGAGTTTAATATCTTTTATGCGATCAGAGGCAACCAGAGGTTGAAGCTCTTCACTTTTATGATGGGAACTTAAGCCGTCAGAAATTGTGGTAACATAATTTTAAATTTCTTTGTTTCCTAAAAATAAAGTTTTCAAGTCAAATATATCTTGATGTATTGTGGGAACTAAAAACAAATTATTTAGATCGTTTACCACCGCATGAATTTAGAAAAATATTTTTCCTTCACGTTGGAGCTACTCCTCACTGTTGTCAAATGGAAACCAGTTTTAGATGAGACGTTTCAAGAAAGGTGGATAGCTAATAATGGTCTTTTTCGGTAGCCTTCCCGTTTAGCAGATATAACACCTTCAGATTTTTTTACATGGGACTACATAAAAATTCCCATCCCCTAGCAAGAAAAGAAGATTGTTAAAGTAGAGTGCGCAATGCATTCAATTCTCTTCCTGTAGCCATTATTAGGCATGCAACAAACGAAGGTGTGATAAAAAGTCTTACTAAATGATTGGGGGCTCGAGGAAGGAATTTTGAACACTTGTTATAAGTTTTTGGGATTTATGTATGTGGAATTACATTAAAAAAAACACGACCTAATTATAATAAGCAACAAAACGGCAAAAATAACTAAAAACTCAATTTTATTATCACTTATAATTACACTGTCGAAGTAAACTTGACATGTATCAATAAGAATTTTGTTGCCTGGAAATTTAACGGAAAAACCTGCCTCTGAAAAAATTACTAGTCCGTAGGACGAGCAATTTTTTCTGGCAGTTTTTTGAGTTGAATTACCTAATGACAACAAAATTCGAATTATAAATGTCAAGTTTCCTTCGACTCAAAAAAAAGCTAGAGTGTAATTCGGTAGGACAATTTAATGACAATGTAAATCAATAAATTAGTGGAAGCTTCTGCAATGAGTTCATATTTTTTTTCCAAACAAAACATCGCAAATTGTCGCCAAATTGATGTAGTTGAATTCACAGTATTGCGAGGCACATTCTTATTTATGGCCTTTTCAATTTCTTCACTCGAAGACTGTCCAAATCACGACATTTCCACAAATGAAAACTTTTCTGACAACGCAAGTCTGAGAAAAATTGTTTCAAAAATTTGTTTATTCTTAATCGGTCAGTAATATAGACATGTCTTACCTTTAAAACGGTAGGGAAGTGACTCATTACTTACTTTCACTTCCACGCTATAGCCGGAAAAGTACTTTTCCGGCTAGAAGCATGTGTCACTTTTCTGAAATATGACAATATTGTGTTAAGCTGGTTTTAAAAAAAGTTACCTACCTTTCTTTGCTTTTCTACGGAATTATTCCCTCGACCGCAGCTTCTTTGACTTCCGGAGGAGTACAGGTTAATTCAAAATAAGACATTATGCAGGTACTTTTTCGAGCAAAAAAATTAAAATTTCGTGACAGAAAGAATATTTTATGTCATAATTGTCAAAAACAATAAATTAGTAATATTGCCTAGCAACAGATTCATGAAGTTCTTTGTCGAAAAAAATATTAAATTGTGATAACAAATTTTCTTAACATTAACGTTTCTAAAAGCTTGTAATTAAGCGATTGTGAATAAAATAGTATACATACCACGCAGGAAGGATCATTCCATCCACGGCTTTTAGCGACCCTCGGAGCTACGCGCCTCGTGTCCCTAACAAAGTCTGGGCTGTAATGATCTACTTCCCCGCTAGGTATGTAATATACTATTACAATGCTGGTTGTTATGCTTTCAAAAGTTAGATTCCGTTATTGCCGCTGGAAAAGTTAGGGCAAACTTTTTTCGCTGTCATAATGACAAAATCACGCGGCTTATGGGATTTTTTATACATGAATTAAACTATCATTATTATTAATAACATGTCACCGATCACCTTGATCGTCCTATCAATCAAAATGTTTTTTATTTGGTATTGGGGATGTTCACATAGAATTTTCAATGTGAAGTTGCACCTGTCAATTTTTATTAAAAATATTAATATCTCGATAAATATAAACTTTAGATATATTCTACACAAAGTGGCATACAAATTTAATAGAGAAACCGAAAAGTTAATAATACTTATACAAGGTGCTATATTTAAAATGCCAAAGTTGTCGTTCACTTTCGGTATAAATGGAACTGACATGCTTGTCAAAATATTTTTCATAAACTTGCCATATCTTGTTCTCCATTTATGCCAATTTTTATAGAAATAGTGTGAGTAGTCTCCAATATAATATAGATTGTGTAAGATGGTCGTGAAGCCTGCATACTCAATAAACCCTCCCCTTTTATCGTTTATGATTGCTTCTACATTGTATGCTCCTGTTATTTATGATGTTATTACTAAAGCAGGCGATACGAATCTGGTCACATCAGTCAGGTAATGAGGATTTTGATGTACGAAACTGGTCACACTGGCCAAAAATGAGGGCTACGAATCTGGTCACATCGGTCAGGTGGTTTGGTAGGAGTAGGTTTGGTTGGGTTATTATTGAAAATTATTATAATTTATTCTTCAAAAATTGACTAAAAATACGAAGGTGGTTTGGTAGGGGTAGGTTTGGTTGCGTTATTATTGAAAATTATTATAATTTATTCTTCAGAAATTGACAAAAATACGAAGGTGGTTTGGTAGGGGTAGGTTTGGTTGGGTTATTATTGGAAATTATTATAATTTATTCTTCAAAAATTGACTAAAAGTACGAAGGTGGTTTGGTAGGGGTAGGTTTGGTTGCGTTATTATTGAAAATTATTATAATTTATTCTTCAAAAATTGACAAAAATACGAAGGTGGTTTGGTAGGGGTAGGTTTGGTTGGGTTATTATTGGAAATTATTATAATTTATTCTTCAAAAATTGACTAAAACTACGAAGGTGGTTTGGTAGGGGTAGGTTTGGTTGCGTTGTTATTGAAAATTATTATAATTTATTCTTCAAAAATTGACAAAAATACGAAGGTGGTTTGGTAGGGGTAGGTTTGGTTGGGTTATTATTGGAAATTATTATAAATTATTCTTCAAAAATTGACTAAAAATACGAAGGTGGTTTGGTAGGGGTAGGTTTGGTTGCGTTATTATTGAAAATTATTATAATTTATTCTTCAAAAATTGACAAAAATACGAAGGTGGTTTGGTAGGGGTAGGTTTGGTTGGGTTATTATTGGAAATTATTATAATTTATTCTTCAAAAATTGACTAAAAATACGAAGGTGGTTTGGTAGGGGTAGGTTTGGTTGCGTTATTATTGAAAATTATTATAATTTATTCTTCAAAAATTGACAAAAATACGAAGGTGGTTTGGTAGGGGTAGGTTTGGTTGGGTTATTATTGGAAATTATTATAATTTATTCTTCAAAAATTGACTAAAAATACGAAGGTGGTTTGGTAGGGGTAGGTTTGGTTGCGTTATTATTGAAAATTATTATAATTTATTCTTCAAAAATTGACAAAAATACGAAGGTGGTTTGGTAGGGGTAGGTTTGGTTGGGTTATTATTGGAAATTATTATAATTTATTCTTCAAAAATTGACTAAAAATACGAAGGTGGTTTGGTAGGGGTAGGTTTGGTTGCGTTATTATTGAAAATTATTATAATTTATTCTTCAAAAATTGACAAAAATACGAAGGTGGTTTGGTAGGGGTAGGTTTGGTTGGGTTATTATTGGAAATTATTATAATTTATTCTTCAAAAATTGACTAAAAATACGAAGGTGGTTTGGTAGGGGTAGGTTTGGTTGGGTTATTATTGAAAATTATTATAATTTATTCTTCAAAAATTGACAAAAATACGAAGGTGGTTTGGTAGGGGTAGGTTTGGTTGGGTTATTATTGGAAATTATTATAATTTATTCTTGCACCTGTCAATTTTTATTAAAAATATTAATATCTCGATAAATATAAACTTTAGATATATTCTACACAAAGTGGCATACAAATTTAATAGAGAAACCGAAAAGTTAATAATACTTATACAAGGTGCTATATTTAAAATGCCAAAGTTGTCGTTCACTTTCGGTATAAATGGAACTGACATGCTTGTCAAAATATTTTTCATAAACTTGCCATATCTTGTTCTCCATTTATGCCAATTTTTATAGAAATAGTGTGAGTAGTCTCCAATATAATATAGATTGTGTAAGATGGTCGTGAAGCCTGCATACTCAATAAACCCTCCCCTTTTATCGTTTATGATTGCTTCTACATTGTATGCTCCTGTTATTTATGATGTTATTACTAAAGCAGGCGATACGAATCTGGTCACATCAGTCAGGTAATGAGGATTTTGATGTACGAAACTGGTCACACTGGCCAAAAATGAGGGCTACGAATCTGGTCACATCAGTCAGGTGGTTTGGTAGGAGTAGGTTTGGTTGGGTTATTATTGAAAATTATTATAATTTATTCTTCAAAAATTGACTAAAAATACGAAGGTGGTTTGGTAGGGGTAGGTTTGGTTGCGTTATTATTGAAAATGATTATAATTTATTCTTCAGAAATTGACAAAAATACGAAGGTGGTTTGGTAGGGGTAGGTTTGGTTGGGTTATTATTGGAAATTATTATAATTTATTCTTCAAAAATTGACTAAAAGTACGAAGGTGGTTTGGTAGGGGTAGGTTTGGTTGCGTTATTATTGAAAATTATTATAATTTATTCTTCAAAAATTGACAAAAATACGAAGGTGGTTTGGTAGGGGTAGGTTTGGTTGGGTTATTATTGGAAATTATTATAATTTATTCTTCAAAAATTGACTAAAAATACGAAGGTGGTTTGGTAGGGGTAGGTTTGGTTGCGTTATTATTGAAAATTATTATAATTTATTCTTCAAAAATTGACAAAAATACGAAGGTGGTTTGGTAGGGGTAGGTTTGGTTGGGTTATTATTGGAACTTATTATAAATTATTCTTCAAAAATTGACTAAAAATACGAAGGTGGTTTGGTAGGGGTAGGTTTGGTTGCGTTATTATTGAAAATTATTATAATTTATTCTTCAAAAATTGACAAAAATACGAAGGTGGTTTGGTAGGGGTAGGTTTGGTTGGGTTATTATTGGAAATTATTATAATTTATTCTTCAAAAATTGACTAAAAATACGAAGGTGGTTTGGTAGGGGTAGGTTTGGTTGCGTTATTATTGAAAATTATTATAATTTATTCTTCAAAAATTGACAAAAATACGAAGGTGGTTTGGTAGGGGTAGGTTTGGTTGGGTTATTATTGGAAATTATTATAATTTATTCTTCAAAAATTGACTAAAAATACGAAGGTGGTTTGGTAGGGGTAGGTTTGGTTGCGTTATTATTGAAAATTATTATAATTTATTCTTCAAAAATTGACAAAAATACGAAGGTGGTTTGGTAGGGGTAGGTTTGGTTGGGTTATTATTGGAAATTATTGTAATTTATTCTTCAAAAATTGACTAAAAATACGAAGGTGGTTTGGTAGGGGTAGGTTTGGTTGCGTTATTATTGAAAATTATTATAATTTATTCTTCAAAAATTGACAAAAATACGAAGGTGGTTTGGTAGGGGTAGGTTTGGTTGGGTTATTATTGGAAATTATTATAATTTATTCTTCAAAAATTGACTAAAAATACGAAGGTGGTTTGGTAGGGGTAGGTTTGGTTGGGTTATTATTGAAAATTATTATAATTTATTCTTCAAAAATTGACAAAAATACGAAGGTGGTTTGGTAGGGGTAGGTTTGGTTGGGTTATTATTGGAAATTATTATAATTTATTCTTCAAAAATTGACTAAAAATACGAAGGTGGTTTGGTAGGGGTAGGTTTGGTTGCGTTATTATTGAAAATTATTATAATTTATTCTTCAAAAATTGACTAAAAATACGAAGGTGGTTTGGTAGGGGTAGGTTTGGTTGGGTTATTATTGAAAATTATTATAATTTACTTTACAAAAATGTATCTTATTATAAATGTTGTTGTGACCACTTTCGTACATATTTATTTGTTACCTGCACTTACCGGAGGGTAAAAGTATTAAAATGTGACCAGTTTCATTACGCCCACTAAAGCTCGGATTTATAGGAAACAAAAACTGAAGAAAAAGGCGCTTATATAGCCGCAAAGATTTTTATTAAGAATTTATTTTAATATACAAAGTGAATTAACCACCAAAAATACTTATAGATATTTGCACAACATAACTAAACAAATCTTAATTAATAATTAAACATTGTAACCACTTAATATTTTATCATTAATAGATACAACTAAATGCTTCTCTATAACTTCTGTTTTAAAACTCTGTCTTCTTTCACTTAAAATTAATTTGTACATAGAAAATGAACGCTCTACATCGACAGATGTAATTGGCGCATATTCAAGAGAGGATAATAAATCTGGCCCAATTTGTAACTATTTGGTAAATGTCCCATTGAGAACTTTAGCAGCATTACATAAAAAGGAGAAACCTCCAATCTTGTCAAAAACAAATTTCATTTTTTAAGTAATTAATTGAGCATTACACATAAATTTATCTCTTGTCTTTCTAATAAGGTAATTGTGCTAACGATTAATTCATAATTGCTATTGATATATGCGAGTTGCTGTTTTAATTTCGGATTTTTTAATACATTTCTTGCTTCTCGAATTGCTTCGGAAAGATTATCATCAAATTCTGATATTACTAATTCTATTTCATTAATGTTGGGTAGCATAAAAGTTTAAAAAAGGCACAAAAAGGCGGAATTTACGAAAAAAGGCAAAATATACAAAAATCACCTAGAATAGGCAAAAAAAGGCATTTTGCTTATTATCCGAGCTTTAGTTATTACTACATCATATCTTGTGTCTTCTCACTTTTCTCTGTTACTATATGTAGGAATTTCTATCAACTCAGTTGCCATTGTTGGATACACTTTTGTATTGACTACGTTATTAACTTTTATATTATCATGTCATTTTTTTGTCTATTTTTCCCGATCCTTTTCGTTTCATTTCAACAACTCCTGGCAGGCAGCCATTCTTATTGAGCCATCCGGTTCGTAATAGAAAAAACCATTTATTATTTTGTCACTAATTTTTGAATATAAATCATACTTTTTCGCAGCAACTGTTATTGAAATAATTCAATGTGATTTTAAATAAGACAAATTATAATGATTGATTAAACAAATTTTAACCAAAAATCTGACCCCCTGTTAACATTGTAATGCTTTACATGCTTTAAGCAGCCCAATTCTTATTCTTGATTACATAATGTATGTAATAAACATAAAAAACACTCTACTAATGTTAGTTACCATGAATCAAATTCGAATTTCTCTTTTTGGCTAGAGGCCTTGGTCATTTTTTGTCGTAAATAATGTATTACTATTATGCCCACACACTGAAAAATGGTCAATGTACTTTGAATGTATTACCTAAGGTTACTTTTTCAATAATGAGGCACCATAAATTCCACCAACCATAATTTTGTAATATACACTAACAAAAATGTAATCATATAAAAAGAGGATTATGAAAACTGTTTAATTCATTTGAAATATCTCACGATTGAATGAAATTAATATCGTTGGTCAAATATAATGAAATGAGTAGTGGGAAAACTTTAATAAAAAAAATTGCAAAGGTGACTACGAGAAATACAGTCGGTCTCAAAAGAAAACAAAACCTATAAACCGCGTCACACATTGGCTGAAAAGTCCCGGGCCTGACACATAGATGTCGCTAGTTTTATTGCAATAGCCTGTTTTTCAGTTAGTACTAACCTTGAAAAGACTGCTGTCAAAAGTTCATGATATTCTATTTATTAGCTCGTGAGTTATTGTGCTAAGAGTGACGCTACTTGAAATGATTAGGTACATCCACTTCCTATAAAGAGCAACTGGAAGTAAAACAAAATGCCGAGAAGGAATAGAAGAAAAGAGCTGTTAAACGAAATTTTGGGAATGAGATGTCACAGAAACCAGCAAGAGGAAAATCAATTTTTAAAGCAAAGAAAGAGGCCAAAAAAAGGAAATTCTCAAATACGACTTGCTTAATAGAAGATATGATTCAATGCATAAGATGTAAATAATGGGTACATAAATCATGTGCGTATGCTTCGGACAATTACATATATATGTCAATTAGGCTCTTAAAAATATTGTAGCATTTTTTTTATACCAAAGAAGGTCGTTTTAATTTTTTTTTATTTTAACAGAATTTATATTTTTGTTTTCTTGTTGTTCAAATCTTATTTTATTTTTAATATTACTAACTAATAAACTATTAAAAATATAAAACAAAATAAAATATTATGTATGTAATAAAGGATAGTACAATTTAGAAAACCATCTGGTACAAATTAGGCAACCGGTTGCCTTAATTGAACCACTTGTAAAGGTTTTAAAAAAGTTAAATTTGAACCAGAAGACTTTATTCTGAAATTTGGACAAAAAATATATAATGTTTTCAAAACTTTAATAAAAATTATGGAGCAATTTGAACTATCATTTTCTGAAATTTGTGATAGCTATAACAAAAAACGTCAGAACTGGTCCAAATTGGACAACCTTACCCTATTCGTTTGATGAAATGTATTTACTATACGAGGATATATTGAGAAATTCTTAGCTTACTATGGAACCAAACAAAATTTCAATGTAAAAATATTTTATTACCCAACATATTCTCCTCTTAATTGGATACATTTATTACAGCGAACCTGCAACGTCTCTAGACCTTAAAAAAAAAGTTTCTTGTTGCTCTGCAAACCAGACCTCCACAGCTTTTATTACCTCCTCGTTGGAAGAAAATTTACGACCTTTTAAACTTTTTTTTCAGTTGAGGAAAGAGATGATAGTCGGACGGAGCCAAATCTGGTGAATGTCCAAATTGACGTGAACTATAAGTTGAACGCGTTCGTATGAAATATTCAGTGCTTCAGATATCCGTTTTAGCCCAATTCGACGGTCTGATAAAATCATGGTATGAACTGCATCGATATTTTCGGGGATTGACACAGAAACTGGTCTTCTCGATCGGTCATCATCTTCAATGGAAAATTTACCTCTTTACCTGCAGTCCAATTTTTCACGGTCGCATACGAAGGTCATTGATCACCAAGGGTATTAAGCACATCTTCGTAAATCTGCTTACCTCTTAACCCTTTTAAATACAGGTACTTGATGATGGCTCGATACTCCAATTTTTCGATTTTCACAATTTCGGTGGACATCTTTTTTCTTTTAATTTATTGCTCAACTCTGGTTCACTTTTTTGACGTCAAACTTCACACTGACACATCTAATAAGTTATTGTTCGTTGCTATGATAACGCAATATTTTCTTTATGCATGGAACTGGTCTAGGCTAACTAGATATCAATACATCCTCGTACAGATAGTTTGATCAAGCTCCGACTTTGAGATGCAATTCGCCGTTTAAATGACCATATTGACGTCATCCTCCGTGCACTCAATATTTTTCACAAGTACTTCGCAGATCTATTGAAAGTAATTGAAAGAAAATAATGAATTAGAAATATCTGTTATTAATGGTGAACGAGTTTTCTTGCGACGTAACATAAAATTGATTAAATGAAGGTTTGCTAATTGTAGACAGATCTTCAGGAAGACTAAAATTAATTTAACAAGTTGATGTAACGTGCGTGATGAATATGAAGGAAACTATTTCTTTGTTGATTTAATGAAAATGCTTCACTCAGTTAATATTTACTGCTGTTAGTTAAGTAAACGCTTCACTTCTAGATGTACAAAAATTCTCAAACATATTCAGTATAATAACGTATTTGAAGAGAATCTAAACACAGTTCTAAACGCAATCGTTACTAGCATCACTTGCGGCTTATGTATTCAAATCCATGGCAGAACCCACAAGAAGCAAACTAAAGGTTAAGTAAATACAATATTTATCCTATTCAAATATCCGGAACAGAAATTTAAAGAAGATGAAAAAAGTAATAACGGATCCGATATAAGTACACAAGTGGCATAAAGTAGTTTAACAAGTTTGAAACAGTGACGGGGGTTTTGTAATATATAGAGGAATTTGGTTAATGAAATTGATCAAATTCATTTAACTATTAAAATATCGGTTACGACAAAATTTGGGTTTCACAATATTATGTGGTGAAGGGTGTAAGTGTAGGTTAACTATTAAAATATTTAACTGCAACTCAAAGTACGGGTAACTCTGCTCACCGAGGAAATTTAGCCTAATTCATGGTTTTTAACTGCATCAACTGTCAAATTTTAAAACTATATATTGTTATTTTCAATTACAAACTATTGGAAATATGAACGATAACGATGTTAATGACGGTAAAAAATAACTCGTTCAAGATGTGATTATTTCGAATAATTCGACAATCACGATTTTTTCTGAAGATTTCGTTTTATCAATTTATCAAGAGTTAAGAAAATATTCTGTTTATTGAAATTCAAATTCTCCTTGTTTACAGAAATAATGCTCTTTCTGCACGTTGCGTTGGTAGTTTCAGTATAACATAACTCCCAAAGGTCTTCTTTTTCCTTTCATTTGACATAGAAACACTATACTATACGATGGTTTTCATACCAACGCAACAAAGGTTGATACAATTGAACCGAGGTAAGAAGGCTATTTAATAAAGCCAAGCTCAACCAGAACTGGGATCTATACAGGAGTAAGCTCACTCAATATAACAAGGAGATTCGGAAGGCCAAAAGGGACTCATGGAGAAAGTTCTGTGGGGAAATTATAGAGACCACAGACTAGGAAAGTTTGGAGTTGCTGACAAAGGCACACTTTCCAGGAGCTACCATGTATCAAGGTCGGCAGGAGGTAGTCAGCAATCCCCAAGAGGCAGATAAACTCAGTCGGGAAGACTGGCATCTTGCCATTGCCATTACAAGACTAGATAAAATAAGAAAGGCCATAGACGAATTTCGACCCTTTAAATCACCGGTGGAGGATGGACTCTATCCGGCCCTATTGCAGAAAGATAAAGAGGCATTAGTGCCGCAACTAAGTAAGATTTTCAAGGCTAGCCTAGCCTTTACATAGACTCCGGTAATATGGAGGAAGGTGAAGGTCATCTACCTTCCGAAGGTGGGTAGAATCTCGGACCAAACGCCTCAATCATATAGACCATTTAGTCTAACGCCATTTCTACTTAAGACTTTGGAAAAGCTAGCAGATAGGTATGTACATAAAGACCTCTAAGCGAGAATCAGTACACTTATCAACAGGGCAAGTCAACAGACTTAGCTCTGGATGACTTAAACAGGCTACTGTCCAAGTCGATCGACGACAAGGAAATAGCAGTAGCTAGTTTTTTGGATATAGAGGGAGCATTTAATAATGCTTCTCCAATATCCATAACCAGGTGTATGGAAAGTTGAGGGGTCGAACCCATCCTCTGCGGGTGGCTTGCAGCCAATCTAGGGAATATGATAATCACATCCACCCTGGGGGAGGCAACCATCACAGCGGTGGTGGGAAGGGGTTGTCATCAAGGAGGCGTTCTATCGCCCCTTGTGAAAATTCTAGTAGACACGCTTCTAGTACGGCTGTCCGACGAAGGACATGCGGACGATCTTGCTATCGTCATAAGAGGACGGTTTCCAGGTACAATATCAGAACGCACCCAAATGGCGCTATAGTAAGTGGCTGGTGTAGGGAGGAAGAACTGGCAGTAAACCCCCACAAAACCACACTGGTACCGTTTTCAAAAAAGAGAAATTTGCAAGGTCTACAAAAGCCGCAAATAAGCGGAGTGGAAATACCATTTGCGAAAGAAGTTAAATACCTAGGGGCGGTAATCTTTGACCAGAAGCTTACTTGGAATTCTCACATCGAAAAAACCACACATATGTCGTGAGGCCAGGGATAACCTATGGATCAGTAGTCTGGTGGCCCAGGACACTGCAGATTGGAACTGAGAGGCAGTTAAGTGGTATCCAAAGGCAAGCTTGCTTGAGTATCACATGGGCCATGAGAACAACGCCGACTGCAGCCCTGGAGGTAATACTAAACCTACCGCCACTGCGCATCTTCATTCAAGAAAATGCAAGATCTGTTAGTCACAGATTATTACATGGGCCTCCTCCGATAAGTCAAGGACACGGCAAGCCTATAAAAAGCTATATGAAGAAATAAAGGCAGATCCAATACTGGGAATGCCAATGGATCAGATTGCCCCACAATAAAGCTTCAAAAATGAATACATAGTAGTCATTCCAGAGAGAAAGGACTGGGAGGCAGGGCCTGCTATAACAGCGAATCTCAACTGGTACACTGATGGCTCTAAAACAGACTCTGGAGTAGGAGCCGGAATATATGGGGTACAAGAGAAGATCACGATCACTCTAAGCCTAGGGAAACATGCCACTGCCTTTCAGGCAGAGGTGATGGCGGTGCAATGCTGTGCAGAAGAGTTGACAGGATAAAGGCACGCCAAACTATTCCTTAAAAGCCCTTCGGCTAAACTGTCACGCCACCTACTATGTCATTGAAGAAGATGAAACCGCGGAGCACATAGTTTGTGAGTGCGAAGGCCTAGTAAGGGTGCGGTTTCACCTATTCGGAGAAGAAAAACCAAAGGCAGAGAGCTACGCAAGGGAGGCGGTATCCAGGCTAATAGGTCTAACAAAAAGAATAAAGCTAGATATCGAGCTCTTAGGATAGGGAGGACAACAATAGATCTGCAAAGGTCGCAGTGGGATAGGACAAACAGCCACTCCATTTCTAATCTACTCAACCTACTTACATACTCTGCTTCTGTGAGACTGTGAGAACTGGTGGCCTATATAGAATTCACGAAGCTTCTAGAATGCAAGTAGATAACTAGGGCAATGGAACAAAGATTCAGTTCAAGTGCCTAGGCTGTCCAGCACAACCCAAACGTATGAATGAATGATGATTGTGGAACAAGTTCTATTGGTTTGTGTCTCGGTTGAGGTTACCTAACTCTAAGGCTACATTCGTAATCAATTCGCTGGACAAGTGGCACTTTGGCACGCGAGCTAAACAAATCTATTTCAGTGTGATCGTTCACAACGCAATTTGACGTCAGAGTTGAAGTCGTCGAAATTTCTTGCAAGCTACAAACTTTCACTTCGACTTGCACTTCGTGCCGGCTATGGGACATGCGCATTAATTTTTGTTATTTGTTTTTTGATATATCTGATAGCTGTCTAAATAGTTTCATTGAATTGATATTCCGCGTTGTCTATCACTACTAAACTCCAGTATATACTGCCATAAAAAATAAATCCAAATCCAAATGATATATTATAAATTATAACCTCTAGCCTCAAACTGAACTAGAATCATGCTTCGTCGATATGTTGAAGGAATCGGAATCCTGACAATTATTTAGGTCTGAACGCGCTTGCGTTAAAGTCGATTTTGAAGTTATTGTGAAGAATGGCAAACCTCGTGCCGACTTGCGTGCCAAAGTGCCACTTGGTCAGCGAATTGATTACGAATGTAGCCTAAGAGTTTACCACCGATTTTGAGACTGGCTGTTAATGCAGTTGCTTGCAAATTGTGTTGTTCCATGTCAAACGAACTTAAGTGCAAATGAGTAAGAATTCTTCCACTGGAACGCTCAATTTTTTATCATTAACTCTATATCAATAATTTAATTTTTCTACTACCGTGCGTAAAGTACACTTCGTTTGTAAAGTCCCTTTTTTGATTCATGTGATCGTCGCATTCGCCTTCGGCTCATACGACAAAATTCACATTCGTCAAAAAGGGTTACTTTACACACTTATTGCATAAATAACTATTATTGTGTGTCACTGTACGACCAACGAAGTTTTTCCTTTGATTTTATTAACAATAATTACTTCATACAACAAACAATGAAATCCCATCCCTACGGCTATTTTTTCATGACGCACCTCGCAAAAATGTTTTCTTATTTAACGATATTAACTGAATAAAAACAAATATTAAGCAGCTGAAATTATATAACAACTAATATGCCTCCGGTACGGAAATTTCATGAGCTATGTGCTAATGATTTGTCGTAATTACGTCTGTATGAATATTATCTTTGCGGGAGATTAGTTAATCAGGTATTCTAGTTAACACTATCCCATCTTCTTCAACACTGTCGACTGTATAATGATTAAATGATTTCTTGTTTTTGAAAAAAGTTTCGTGAAAACAAAGTGTATACTTATTGGATTATATACTACCCAACAAGAATTGGATTAGGCCAGTCATATTTGCAATGATCGATAACCACAGTAGGTATAGTTTATATGAAAAAAAAAAAAGATGATTTTGGCGGCAGACTAGCGGTCCTTTGAATTTATTTTGTTTGTGCTCACATCGAGGTTGGATCATACTACTAATTTAGTCAGGCGAACCTTGGCCAAGAAAAACTCAAGCCAAGGTTCCGGCACTGAGGCGACTGGCGGGCCCATTGTGCCCTTTCTGTTACTTATGCATCCATGAAGCCGAGTCCCTCGATGATTGACTCAATCCTCTTCAGTGGATGCCTGCTTACGTCCCCAGAGGCCATAATAGGGACTCCGAAGATTCGCCTGCGCAGCACAGCCCAATGTGAACTACGAAGAGAACATGGTCCGACGTTTCATAAGCCATGCCGCAAACTTTCCTCTAAACCTGTGTTACAGAGGTGCTTCCTCAGACAGCAGTGCCCTGTTAGAAGTCCTGCTATCTTTTTCAACCTACTCCTTGGTAGTTCTAGAGCAGCCTTAGCATGTCCATCAGGCCTCCCCCTCAATAGGAGCTTGGACTGCCTGAGACCCTGTAGAGCCCTCCAATGAGCAAGGTGCTGGTTTCTTAACCAGTTCATCGTCTCCTTACGGATTGTTTGTTTTGTGAGGCCCAAGGTCGGACCCGGCCGTTAAAAGGAGTAGCCGCCCCTACATTACCTTCAAAACCAGGGTGGGCCGGAATCCATTCTATACCCACACTGTTCCGCCTTGCTAGGTCAGCAAGTAATTCACAGCATTCAGCAGCAAGCCCTGAGTTGATGGTATATCCACTCAGGGCCTTGATTGCCGCCTGACTGTCGGTCTGTCGGCCAGTTGCGACCTAGCCGCACCTAGCATCGGCAGCATGATCAGTTTATAGAACCACAAGATCGTCTTGGGGGTTAGTCCCCATCCAAACAAATAGCTTTTCTACAGGCCCAGTACGTGTCAGTCACCTTGCCCTGGCGAAGCCTTCCAGGTTCGTGAGGTACCTTAATGATAAGATAAACTTTTATAGTTCATATCAAAAATCGTGGCGTTATGATTTTTCCGCCTTGGGCTGCTAAACAATACTTTCCGCACTTTTTTTGTGTTGATATGATTGATTTAGTGGTGAGATAGGCAAAACTATTAGATGCACGAGCGAGTGTTGTGAAGCGAGGGCAGCCGATAGTTAATGGCTGCTAAAGCGTTTCCAGCATGTGTGACACACAACAGTTTTCCGCCTACCGAATAAACCAAAAAATAGGAAAATATAACAAAAAACTTTGACATATGCTGACGTTTGATTTAAAAATTCATGTGAAACGTCAGAGCAATCAAGTGACAGATGGTGAAAAACTTCAAAAATCGTGGCGTTAAGAATACTCTTGGGCTGCTAATGCTCACTTTCTTCCCTTGTGACACAATATACTATTACAAGTATATTTTTATTACATAAAAGAGGTGAACTATTATCAACTTTATTACAATTTCCTGTAACAATTGTCATAGTGAAGCGTGTTATCAATAGAAGTCAAAATAATAGTATAAAACTATTAAAACGCCTCACAAATTAGAAAATTACTTTCCAAAGGGTAGACCGTTCACTAGGAAGCAACATCTACTTCTCGGGCTATATGCCCCGCAGACAGTGAATTACACTTCCAAGTTAAACGGGGTTGGTATATATGAAGATATAGAACCAACCATTCTGGTTTATAATTAAAAGAAATAATATCACTAGCAGACCGGTTTCGGCGTATTTGCGCCTCATCAGTACAAGGTAGATATTATTCATCCAGAAGCTCTAAGAGCATAATTCTGGACTAAAGACAACGCTAAAATCACTTTAATACATTAAACTGGGTGAAGGGAATACAAGAATCCAGGATTATGCTCTTAGAGCTTCTGGACGGATAATATCTACCTTGTGCTGTTGAGACGCAAATACGCCGAAGCGCAAATGCAAGTGATATTATAACTTTTTATTATAAACCAGAATGGTTGGTTCTATATTTTCATATATACCAGCCCCGTTTAACTTGGAAGTGTAATTCATTGTCTGCGGGACATATAGCCCGAAAAGTAGATGTTGCTTCCTAGTGAACGGTGTATCCTTGGAAATTTATGTTCTAATTTGTAAAGCGTTTTAATAGTTTTATTCTATTATTTTGACTTCTAAACTATTATTGTAAATCTCGAACCAAATGATATTTTACTGCTGTAAATTTTAATTAACTCCCAGTACATCATCTCTAATTCGAACATTTAATGTTGCTTTTTAATGGAAAATCAAAACATATGTACCCCACACTATGCGACCTCTAATGGCTAGCTTTTAAATCTTTAGAGGAAATAGGCTAATGATTAATTAAGACCAATCTAATAGCGATGCCTATGCATTTTAAGTGCTGAGGTTATTTAAAAAGTGACAAGATCTCTGATGATGTTAATATAAGAAAAAAAGCACTGAGTCGATTCAATGAAAAGAATATACAGTAAATAGAAATGTCCTTAACTAGATGTTAACGTATAATACCGCTTGAACAAATGAAATGGGTTGAAAAGGTCCGCCGTTGTTTTTTTCCATCTCAAAATATTCAAGCAAGTTTATAACAAACTCCTGTGCTCGTGAATTGAGCAGTTTTCCAGGCATTTTCTGAAAATAACTGTTGGTTAATATACTGTTACAAGAACAATCAGACACTTCATTCATTCAACTTTGAAAATTCTACAGAGATTTACAGTGTTTTAAATACTATTTACCATCAATAAGTAGTGAAATAAGCATTGTAATATACCCGTCCCACGGTAGTTTAGGTATTATAAAATGTCAAAAATTTACAAGTTGATAATGAATTATATTCGTACTTAACAATGTCAAGTGGAATAAAAAATTAAATTAGTCCTCACAAGAACTGATTTTAACAATAAATACTGTTTCAATCCAAAAATTCGCTAAAAATAAGAAAGTAAACTAATCTTGCATAACCTCAAATGCGGTAATGTCAAACACAACTTTTAGTACGATCAGTTATACACGTTACGTCAATTCTGAGAATAGATAGTTATTGAAACGTCTTTTGGGATTTCCTTTATTAAAAGATTCCTCTATTTTGACATATACGCATGCGCATTTCCTAAGTTTGTCTTAAAGGTTTTTATGTAAATAAAGGATATCCTATATTTAAATTAAATACAGGAAAGGAAAATTTTAGTTAAAGCTTTTTAATTTTGACAAGTTTGACATACTTTTGTTAATATGTGACAGAAAATAATTGTTTTGTCGAGCGAAATATTTTAAATTGCACAATTTTTCGTTGGATTTGCTATATTTTTTATATAATTATGAAACTATCATCAAAACCGTTGCAAAACCGTCTTCGTTTCACCTTTGAGGATTATATTATTATGCTAATGGTACGTTTTCCTCCACATTCGCAGCGAATTTGGGTAGCAGCTACTCAGTACGCGTAGGAAAACACTCCCGTTCAAATACATGAATAGGTGTGTGACGAATAAGTCGTCGCTACTTTTTCACGGCTACTATAGCGACTGGCGAATGTGGAGAAAAACGTACCTTAAGAGAAGTGGTTTCCGAGAATCCATTTAAAAATGGCAAACATACATGGGATGATATCAAACATAGTATGTTTGTGCTCACTAAAAAAGATTTTACAGTCAAAAGTATTTGCCAACACAAAATAATCATCTCTATCTCTTCAGCATTCGCTCCCGCTAAAATTGCTATTTCTAATTGTTCTTCCATAATATAAATTAATATTACAATAAATAGATAAGATAAATAAGCAGCATAAAACGTAAATGTCATAATAAAAATGTCATAATAAAATTAAGTTTTTGGTCTTGTATTTGTTACTTTCAATAACTCTATCAAAAGTCACATTAAAGGATACTTTAATAAAGGAACTTTTAATAAAAGTAGCCTTTAGTACAGATCTTCAATAACTCTCTAATAAGTAAGAATCTTAGTAAGTTAGTTGCTCAGTTTAAAATGACCATTCTTTTTACCTTCAGCAACTAAGTTTGAACTGAGATTTTAGTGAGATACTTAGTTCAGCTGAGCTTGTATTTTATGAAGCTTTTAACTGAGAAAGAGCTTTTTGAGGTTAAGGTGTTTTGTTTTTAAATTAATCTCATAAAAATCTATGGTCATGTCAGAAAACATCTGGCCGTGGTTTGTGGTTTGGCGAATTTGGGCTGAAGTCCATCATGTCATCAAAATATATTATTTCTACCCACGCATACAATATTGTGTTTGACGGAAATAACAAGTACATAAAAAATGATAAAAAGTCAATTCTTTTGCAACGCATTGTAGGTTAGTAACTAGAGTACCTATTTTATCTGAGGAATCCTCGTTAAAAATGTTGCTCTTAAACAGTTTTACTCAATTATTTTGCATAAAAGAATTAATAACAGTGATCTACATGGCAATAAAATTCACCAATATCAGCTTACTTACCACAAGTACATTTGTGAAATCTATCTGTTCATTTATTTTAATAAGAATCAAAAGTTTGACAAATAAGTGTAATTTCAGCAATGAGAAAATGTAAGCACTCGAGTTTATGAGGTTATGTATTTGAGTCAGAATGTTCTTTTTAGCTAGAAAATTATACCGAATTTATCTTAGATCTTAGAAGAATCTAAGCTCAGTTCGACTCAGTTGTGGCATCTTTTAGCGGTAAAAAGAATACTACTTATCGGCAATTATTACGGCAAATTTGAAGAAACTATAACGTATGTCTTGTTGTTGGTCTTGTGAATAGACAATGTGACAAGACAATCGATCCTATGATGTTATGTTTGATTTATATTGACAGAAAGAGACAGTATGTAGAAAATATGTGATGTATGAATCGTAGATTGGGTCACTTGATGGAAAAGCTTCACCGTTTCAACTGTAAGTACATTTTATTTTTACAACAAAAAATAACACGTTTAATCTTCCATTTTAACAAAAAAAATTGTAAATCAGCCTTAGAGTAAAAAATAATAATTTATACTCAATTTAATTAACTTATGAGAATACTGGTTTTTCCAAAATTGCGGACTGCACGCAACCGTAGGCTGGTTAACGGTGATCATGGATAATGAAAAAAAATACGTGAGATGCAGATTATTTTAAAATACTTTTTTATTTGCAATTAAACGATTTGTAAAAATGACGAGGTGACTGGTTAGAACAAAATTATGTACTAACAATCCAAAGCGGCCGTCTTAATGACAACTTTTTGTTTAGGTACTAAACGTTAAAAAGTTAATTTTGCCGGCCTATTAAATCTATTATATGAAGAAAATTACATACCTGCCGCGTTACAACGATTTGCAACCGACGCGATTGTTGGTCTTCTTATACCTTTTTGTATCACAATACATTTTTCACTTTGCGTGTATAGGTAATACAGATTTACGCAAGCTAAATATATAATTTTTGTATGTCAGTACCTCTGAGATCTTCTTAATGGTTTCATTGAATAAGTTTGGTAAGTTTAAATGGAACGACTCGAAATTAATTTTTCAATGAAGTTAGATGAAGTTTGAGATGTTACTTGAACCTCTAAATTTACAATGGAAATCTCAGGAACAATGCAAACACTATTTTGAATGTTACACAGAAATATTTCATTGTTGACTTTAGTGGGTCCAAAAAACCGCTAAATATTTACTGTGGATTCACTGTAATGCCCCAATTTTTATTTTAGCTGATAATGTCGGGTACTGGTAAATTATTCGAAATCAATTGTTCGAAATCAATTGTTCGAAAATCAATTTTTCGAATGACCGATTATTCGAAAATCAATTATTCGAAACTCAATTGTTCGAAATCAATTTATCGAATAGGTGGCAGGTTCCTAATGGTGATAAAATACGAAGGTGGTTTGGTAGGGGTAGGTTTGGTTGGGTTATTATTGAAAATTATTATAATTTATTTTACAAAAATTGTCATTCGATAAATTCACAAAGTAATAAAAACTTCTATCTATCTATTTTTGTATATTCTATTCAGAATATTGAATTTCGAACAATAGATTTTCGAACAATTGATTTTCGAATAATTGACTTTCGAAGAATTGACTTTCGAAGAATTGATTTTAGAATAATTGATTTCGAACAATTGACTTTCGAAGAATTGATTTCGAACAATTTACCTAGATCCATTAATGTCAATTACATAAGAATTGGCCAAAAAATGTGTTGTGAGTTTCCAATTATCTCCTAAATTTATTGGAATTTTCAATACTGTTCTGTTAACATAACGTATGATAACCTCCAAGATTAACATACTTTCTAAGTGAAGAATGTTTTACAATATTTCGTTGACTCGGAATCTGGCCTTAGGATTTAGTAATAAAAGTCCGTAAACGTCAAAAATCGCACTGTAGACATTCCTTGTAAGTGACATTTAACAATAATATACACGTAATGAAAATCTCATAACACACACGTGCGTTTAGATAAGAAAACTTAAATTTCTTTGTTGAATCAAATTGTTATTTACGTGTACTACTTTATTTGGTTTATTTACATAGTTTTAATCAATTGAAAAACATAAAACCTCGTAGCATTAGTAAAATACATTTTAGATTAAAAGAGTGATACCCCTAAATGTCGGCAACATATTATACGATTCAAAAAAAAAAAATTCGCTTTTTCTTGATATGGAACTAAACGTCATCTCATTTATGGCTGTCAATTTTTGTAACAAATTATAGTATCAGAACATTTTGATGAAAAAATATAGTACGTTATACTAGTTTTAATCCAATTACGCAATCGCCGAAACGCGTTTTCGTGCGTAATGGGTTACTTACAACTCTTGTAATATACTATTAAAATGCCGAAAACTTCAAATTATTTGAAGCTTTTGTAAATACAACGCTATTGGTTGTGACCTTGGAAGAGTATACTTGGGTACTGCCGTGCGTCCATGCGGCAAGGAACGAACGTATAGAGTTTGTTTAACCGTCCTTTGCCGTTACGTCATACATTGTCCAGCTTTATCTCTCATTCATGAAATGGATGAGACGGAATTATGACGTCATTAACGTATTTCTTAACTAATGTCGACGTAAATTTTATTTGTTAGTCTTGACAGTTCAGTTGTCATATTTTGATTTGTTCAGTATTTTTGGTCATTTTCGCCTTTTTAAATTAATTTTTCATTGGAATGCCTCTTTTACCGTTAAATGCACTCTAAAACTTAACTATCTACCTATATTCGTTCCTTTTCCCTATTTTTATTGGGAGTTTATTTCAGAAAGAAATTTATTTATTGCCTGTTTTCTCCCATACATGTGTTTTTTGCATTTCTCAGGAATACTTATGAAATTGTTTCTCACAATGACACAGACAATAATTACTATACAGTTTTCAAAAATGTGAGCATATAGATATTCTATCTAATTTTAAACAACCTTTTGGTTCACCCCAAAAATATATTCATATAATACATTTTTAATACATATTAAAGGTCCGTAATTTTTTAAATTCGGAAAATAATTATGCTCAGGGGCGTTAAACATCCTCAAGCTAGAAATTTGAAACAAATCAGTTAAAAAAAAATCGGGGATTTCAAGTTGAAACAAAACTAAATTATGTAAAAAAGTACGCAATGCATAAAGCTGGATTCATAGACTGACGGTAAACGTATACCACTCGTAGACGCACTGAATACGTAACGAACGGTATGTAAAAATTGTTGCATTTATAAATAAACGGAACGGAAATTTTGCGCATGGGCAGAGGTAACGTACTCGCGACATTCAAATTAACCTAGAAATTATACAAATCATCTACAGCCTGTGTCCTATGTTGTTTTGAGCTTTAAATTTTGTATTATAATCTAAATATTTATATAGTTTGAATCACAATGGATTACGAAATACATGAAGATATTCTTCTTGGAGCCGTGGGACTACTATTGTGTGCAGTAGCATTGGAAAAGTGTCGACAAGCACAAACTCGAAAAACGACGCTAAACTAAACAGTAAACAAAGGATATCTATGCCAATCTATGAAACATTCAAAAACACAACATTAAATGACAGCTGATAGCCACGCTGACATCACACAAAATTATTTTTTATGATTGGCCGGCCGTAAGAACGCAGTGTAAAAAGATAAAAGTTGGCCAAATCTTCCGTTCCCTTTACGTTACGTCATGCACTTACGTTCCTTTATAAACAAGGTACGTAAATTCTATAGTTGATCTTTTCTTAAGTTGAAACAAAACTAAATTATGTGAAAAAGTACGCAATGCATAAAGCAAAATACAATTTTTGGCATTACTAATTTATTTATACAAACACACCTTAACATATGTCATTGATTATAATTTTGAGGTTAGGTGCAAAATAGCATTCAACTAATATGAGACAAACGTAAAACAGCAGAATACGTCACCGATTATGATGTAACGGCAAAGGATGGTTAAACAAACCTACCATTAAAATAGCCATTATTGCTTTGTTTACTGTGTTGTTTACTCGAGTGATTCCACGTGTTTTTTGTATTTTTAGTTCATTCTGTTAAATGGTTAAATTAACGGAAATGCTTGAAATAACAGTTTTACAAATCACACATAGACTATGGATGCACTCTATACGGTTTCGCTTCACATAGTAATTTGCTAATTCTCGACAGAGTACAATATAAGGCAATCAGCATCTCATTGGGAGTTATGAAATCCTCACCATGTCATTTAATTCTGACGGAAGCCCAAGAGCCGCCATTAAATCTAGAACGGAAGTATTTAGCAATTAAACAAGCAATAAAATATCGATCATATAACGCATTGTTAGAGCAAAAAATACCTAGCTACCGTGAGTGTGCAAGATCTAGTTAATCCGTTTTGTGCAAAAAAAAGTTCTCCGTTGGCGAGTGCTTTTATTGATACAAATAAAATAGTGGAAATCAAAACTAGTCCAAATTATCAGCAAAGCATTATATCTAAATTAAAATTGAACCATGGTCGATTACAAGCTCATCTTCATAAAATTGGTGTGGTGAGATCTCCCTATTGCACTTATTGTGATAATGATAAAATAGCAGATTCAAACCATTTATTTTTTGGTTGTAAAAATAAAAGACAGACGACAGACCTTTTCCTACAAGATCAACTTCAATATAATATACAACTACCAACTTTTATCACATCTCTTTTAGGTACAGGAAATAAGAATATTTTTGACTTAATAGTAAAATTTGATATTTGATATAGGTACGTATAGATTTAATATTCATATCAGATAGTATGTGACAAATAGCGAGAGCCGATGACATTGCTAAAAAGAATACTACGAGGCATGTTTTTAAGTAAGTACCGTTTTGCGACTCTTGTCTATGCACTCACGCCATTACAGTCTGATTCTTCATTGTATACGTTGTTTACTGAGTGTTTAAGATGCCTCCGACAATCGCGAGTCCCGCCCATTGTGAAGTACTGGCTGTTATATGATTTCTTAGTGCTAAAGGCGTGAAACAGATCGATATTCATCGTGAGATCTGTGAAGTTTACGGACAAAACATTATGAGTGATGGAATGGTAAGGAAATGGGTGAGAGCATTTAAAGATGGCCGCACAAATGTGCATGATGAAGAACGGAGTTTCTAGAGTTTCAATGGGAAACTCTAGATCATCCTCCATACAGCCCTGATCTGGTGCCCAGCGACTACCATTTGTTCCTGCACTTGAAGAAACACCTGGGCGGTCAGCGTCTTCAAGGCGATAACGAAGTCAAAACATTTGTGATACAGTGGTTAACAAGTCAGGCGGCAGAATTTTATGAGGAGGGTATTCAAAAACTGGTGCCACGTTATGACAAGTGCCTCAATATTCACGGAAATTATGTAGAAAAGTAGATTAAGGTACAGGCTTTCATGTAAAAAGAAAATTATTGCGATATCTTTACACGTCTTTTTTTAATTCCAAAACGGTACTTACTTAAAAAACATGCCTCGTATTATAAATCCCTTATTGTACAGTATACAGTAACAGATCCGTAGTCGGTAAAATTCAGATACTAAAACATAAATTAATTTTATTTTGTGAAAAAAATAACCAAATTTATCAGAAACAAATTTTAATAAACTGTTGGAACATACAGGACGGCTTACCGTATACGCTTCGATTGATTACATCTAATTAGCAGATGTTATTGAAAAATGTTTCAAATTAAATTATGTCGTATTTGGGTATCTAAAAACAGTGGAAAGGTATCAAAGCTGCATTTTTAAAATAATAACTGATAAAATTGAAATAAAATCGAACAGGATCAAAGCACAGGGACAATGTCTGTAAATAAAATAAAAAGCTGGCGGTAGATAAGGAACAAAAAATAGAACAAATGGGTAGTCTTGACGACTAGCTAGAAAACAATCTACTATATTATTGGGGATTCTGTCACAATTTGAGCTGGTTGAGAAATTAAACTATCCTTCACTACTTCCAAGCTTTCGGTTTGTTTGAATCCTTTCTCAAGGCTGAAATATGAATTGTAATATTTACAGGTAAAAATTGTGATTACTTGAACTTACGTGCAAATTAAGTGAAGCAACTTCAAACCACATGAATACATTTTCCACTAAACGTGATAGTTGATAAATTACATTTAAAATCTGAAGGAAGTCTAACATTTTTATAATTATATCATTTAATAGATTTCCGGTTATTAAAACTTTCTTTTCGACAAGGCTAATTTCTTCCTTGTTGATGTCACATATTGCATGATGTTTATTGGTGGAAAAGTAATTGATCTTGTGATGTGTAGCTACTAGACAATGTCGAAGAAAAATGGTAACAAAAGTGATATTTGGGTTCTATTTTTATAAGAGTGACAAGCTTAGGTATGGATTTAGATGTTGAAAGTAATAAATCCTCATTAGGTATGCAAAGGGAGCACAGAGTGACCCGTCGAATATTTAAGCCACTTTCATAGCTTAGCATTGATTTCATTGTAAAATTCTTTCTTTTTATCAAGTGCAGGTAGTACCACCCGGGTTGGGGTGACTATATGGGTTTAGCCTATTGTTATCCATTTACAAACACTGAAAATAGTGTGCCCAAGGCGTGCCGGTAGGATATTCGTGGAAAGGAAAGAATTTTAATTTAACGGAATAAAAATTATGCATTATGTACATAGTATTAGGTACACTTATTTTTTATTGAACATTATACAAAAAATACATTATACAGAAATTAAATTATAAAAAATCATAATATTCTTCGTCATCTGAGGAACTGTCATCTCCTCTTGACGTTATAATTAACGGGTCGACGGTCCGATCGATCAAGTAGTCAAGATACCACATTTTCTCCTCTTCTTTAATGACATGCTGGACTGTTTTTCGCCAGTTCTCTGGTGTCACCTCCTTAATGGCTTGATGAAACAGTAGCTTAACGTCTTTAATTTTGAATGTCGTGTTGTTTCTTGCCACAAATCCTTTCACTTGCGCCCATATAAGCAAAACGTAACTGTATAATCTACTACCTAAGTAATCCCTACACAATATTTCGATATTGACACTTCAGGCCGGAAAACATACTTTTCCTATTCTTTTTTCTTATTATTTGGGAATCAAACCACAATAATGCTTTTTATTTTTTATTTCAACGTTTCGGTAGCGTTCCAGCTACCGTTGTCAAGATTAACTAGTATAGAAATAATATAATTTTTTTTGGTCCTTATGTGACACAACGAAAAAATTTGACAACTAGACAATCAATAATATTTTGAAGTTTAGGACTACAAAACTTTGTTATCAAATTTTATTAAGGTCCATTCATAGTAGATCACACCTCTGGTAAAATGTGAAATGAAATATTGTATTTTATGACATTCTAATGATATATGTAGTCCACTAAAAATGGAATCCAGTGAAGTGCACGTTCCAGGAACGGTTTTTATTGGGATAGTGCTTTTTTTCGCTTATTTTGGAAACTTTGTTAATAAAAACGCGTTTGTTGTTACTTTTTTGTGTATGATTATTTTTGTTTTCAAAATATGTATAACTCAGTTTGGTGATTTTGTGTATTGAAGTGTGTATCGATTAACAACCATTCCAAAGATAAATCATAAGAAAACCTGGATAAAAACTTATGCACCGAAAGAAAAATCTCAGTAATAATTATCGAATGTTTGTTAATGTCAAATTTGTTCATAATTACGTATTGATATTTATAATTGAAAAAGCTTATTTATTATAATCATTACTGATGATTTCTTTGATTAATAAATAATAGAAGATTTGTTTCTGCTATAATTGTTTATTTTGAATAAAATGTTTCAATAATAAACAAATCATCTAACACGCCAACTTCGCGATGATAATTACTAAGTATAATTAATAATTATAACTTAATTGATAATTATTATAAATGGTACAGTGTCTGTTAATAAATCTTGTTGTATCATTATAACATTCAATAAGTTCATTTGTTTGTTATAAACCTACGTTATACAAATGAGCAAAATATTGTTTAATAGTTAATCTTGTTTGTTATAAATCAACAAACTGTCATGCGCGTGATCTTACGTCTGCACATGTGATGTAGCTACCCTTATTTAGATTTGCACGTGTGCTGTGTATCGTCATAAATAATAATCTTTCCCTCAGTTTCAGTGTGTGTTTTTGCCGGTAATTATATTATTTGGATATTAGCAATAGTGTGGGCAGCGTGGGGGTTGGTAAATAGTTTAGTGTTTACTGAGTATGTGCTTGAACTGGTGTATTTGGATATTACACCAAAATAATGGCGGACGGAGGTGTATGTGTCGACTTTAGTAGTACCCCCCATATATAACATCTATGAACCAATAATAGGTTAGTAACCATAGTTCCTAGTAACTCTACTATTTTACTGTAATGTTATTACATCATTCCTTTGTGATTGACATTTATCGTTTAGTCAGGGTTCAAAATATAAATTTGATAAAATGTAAGTTCCCTTTTTGAATAAATCGCTTGATTAAAAGTTTTATTGTTTCATTTACCAGCATCTAGGTATAAGTCATTTTGAAGAAAAGCACAACAATTTATCATTTATATATTAAAAAAACTGTAATGGTGTAGAAAACGAATAATAGGTATAGCTATAAAAACTAAAAAAAACAAAGAAATTTTCAAAAATGTCTCAACTCTTATTTCATCAACTGCAATAAGTTGCTATCTCCAGTAAGATCCTCTAAAAGTAATCAATGTATTAGCAGAAATCACCAAAGGCTGATATGGTTTCATTATCTGCTAATATCATGATAACTTTTCGGGTCTTTTCGGGTCTAGTTGCCGAAATAAGTATTTTGACATCAATCTATAAATATTGGTAACAAAATGTAAAAAATATTTGTTTATTATCAATAAAGGGGCTTTGGTCATGTTGTCATTGTGAACAAATATATGGGTATAATAATTCAATCTGGAATAACAGTGACAGAATATGTAATAACTATATACAATGACTTTGTAATATTAAATAACATACGGTGTGGTGGAAAAACATATATTCTTAGTGATTAATCATTTTTACATAAAAACAAAATATACATTTATTGTTAATAACTAATTATTATGAGAAAATATTCTCATGTAATAGTAAATAATTCTTTATTTATAGAGTGAAAACAAATAATTGGTTTTTTACTAACAAACGTTTAATAAGCCATATTTCAATAACGGATTTGGTGATAGTTAATTAGTCTTAGTGATTGTAACCAAACTGTTCTTTCAGTGTGATGCTATCCTGATAACGCAGGTAATTGATTATTGGAAATTTCTCTTTTTAACATTGGTAACCAAATTTGACTACATTCGGCTGAAATACTAGCTACACATTTATCTGAATTTAGTTGTATTGAAGCACTTTCTTTGATTTTTCGTCTTTTATTATTGGGCTCTTTCAATATTATTTTTATCGAATCCCATTGAATTTTATGCCCCTCTTCCCAAGCATGTTTGCAAATACCTGACTTAAAGAACTCCCTATCTTTGATATACTTTTTATATTAATTTATTCGGACTTTCAGTGGTCTAGATGTTTCACCTAAATAGAATTTGTCGCATTCACAAGATATCTGATATATGCAGTTTTTTGAAGATTGTTCTTCATTTTTTGGCTTCGTTTTTGTTAGTATATAGATCTCAATGGATTGCTAGATTTGAAGCTAGTTCGAATATTGAATTAATTACCAATTTTCTTAATTCTTTCTGATAAACCCTTAACATACGGTATTGTCAAGTTTTTAAAAATTATGTTAGCTGAATTATTAATATTATTGTTATTGTTATGGGGTATTAACAATGAGCCCTTCTCTATATTCTTAATTTTTTTATTTACAAATTCTGCCGGGCATTTAAAACATTTTTCAGCAAAGTTTTCTCCTTTGTGAATTGATTATCATTAGAACAAATGATTCTGGCCCTATCGTATAAAGATTTTACGATTCCTTTTTTAACGCTTATAGAATGATTTGATTCAAAATTCAAATACCTATTAGTGTGTGTTGGCTTACGGTAAACACTTGTTCCATATCCTGTAGGTTTAATTCCCAAATAATAAGAAAAAAGGATAAGTAATGCCACAAGGAACTTACAGAAGATATACTTTTCCTAATTCTCTTTCGCAATTACTTGAAATTTTAATATTACAAAGAATACTATTTCAAGACCTACGCCTATGGCCGACACCGAAATTGAGCCGAAATGGACGGAATTCCCCATTTTATTACCCTATACCTTTCCGAAATAGACTAAATTAGAAGTCGTACTGTTTCGCCTTTTTTTGATATGCCTAATGTCACTTTGGCTATGCTTTATGTAACTTTTGATATGCCTTATGCCACTTTTTCCACAACTTTTGTTGCTATGAGAAATTGTTAATTTTGCGTATTATACCCAATGTGCAAAATAGTGTGTTGCATGGTGGTCGTAGGAAAAAACATTTTCCTTATTTACCGACATTAGTTATATAATGATGGTTTGATGGAATAATTATAGTTTATACTACCTTTTCGTGGTCGATTTCTAATTAGTTAAGGAAAAACATTTTTTTGCTCTTCATATTAGTAGCAGCGTAGCCGCTTTTATGCGTTTCTAGAAACAAAGCTTAATTATTAGGTATTATTGTTTTTCCACGTAAGGTATCGAAAACATAAAACGTTAACAACAGTCGTTAGTTAAATCTAAAGATATTGTTGAAAGTAATTTAATTTATTGGAACAAATCGTTTTGCATGTACTTTGCAAAAAAATATCCGGCGTGGCGCCGTACTATCGTTTCCTTATTACTGAGAGTAAAAAATGTCTTCTGCAAAACCTTTGAGAAGAAACTTTCGAAATAAATACATGGCATAGTAACCATATGAAAGACATTCATTCAATTGATAATATTGACATTTAGAATGTAGAATATTTGAAAAAAACACTAATCTCGTCAACTGTCATCTCGTCGCCTCAGGGCCCAAATCTTGTAAATTAATGATCTTTAAATCAATTATTTAATTACATACCTTTCTCCATTGCTTCCAGTTTTCTCTTGCACATGGGGGCTTATTTTCGTTTCAATCGAATTTGATTCGAATGCGACCTTACGTCAAATTTTCGAATGAAATGCAAAAAGTGTATTTTCGTGTAATAGAAATTGGTCCGTATGCGAAATTTTTCAACCGATTTATTTCGACTGGGTTGGAACCAATCGAATTTAAAATCCGTGCTCGAATTTGAGTTTTGAGCATGCGCAAAAGCGATTCTCTGACTTTTGATTTTTACTTTGGTAAGGTTATGATTGTTGTTTGTTGATATTATAATTTTGATATGTGTTATACATTAATAATGGATGATGCGATAATTAATTTGGCGGCTATAGGAGCACTTGAAAAGGGCGAAAACTTGGTCTATTAGGTACATATATCTACATTTAAATAGAACCTATTCAAGTTATGGTCTACAATTAGTTCATAGTTACTTGAATTAGAATGTTACACTGAAGTAATTTCTTAGTATATGGAATATGTACTTAATTTACCTTTCTCCATTGCCTCCAATCTTTTTTTGCCCCTGGCATAGAATTTAGGGAATTGCTTACTTCTTCCCACAATGTTTGTGCCGTTTTGAATGTAAATTCTTTAGTAAATTTTCCACTTTTAAGCTCTGGGTGATCTAAGAGGAAGGCAACAAGATGTTCCTTTCGATTTGCAGTGAAATTACCGCTTCTTTGCTTTTCCATTTTTAAAATTGTATATTTTGCTAATTATTGAAACTGACACTTCAAAACTTCAAACTTTAAACCATGGAGACTAGATATAAGGAGCACAAACTTGTATAGGAAAAATCTCTAAAGTGTCCAGCGGTAAGGTACAAATAGTAGATGGCGCGAGAGTAGCTAGCGATTAAAATTACAGAGTGAAGTTTGCTGGACAAGTTAACCTAACAAAAAATGAAAATAGTTTTTATTTTTATAGAAGTTTTTATAAAAATATACAATGTGAAGAACGTGTGTCGTGAAAAGTTGTCCAACTAGAAGTAAATTTAAAAATAAAAAAAATTACACACCCCAGCCCCTGTCTTATTTTCGAGCAACAGTAAGTGGTTGATGTAGGACTCTCGGGTTAGGTTTATTGTTTTCATTACTATTTTGCAACACAATTGTCTATATAATGATATTGAAGAAACTTACCTTTAACCAAACATAGCACCAGCTACGGGAAATACTTATTTTTTCCTTGAAATTAGCTAAAACCAAGCATAAAAGGTAACCGAATGAAAATAAACAAACCCTCCATTTACATAACCTAAAATTTAACACGTCAAACATGATTTTAATCGCTAGCCTCCCCAGCGCCACCACAATTTTCCTAATTTCAACGGACACTTTTTATATACAGAGTTTGTGCTCCTTATATCTAGTCTCCATGCTTTAAACACAAGGCAGGAATATTGCAGGGTTATTAGAACTCTACAGTTGGTACCGTATAAATTGCGACGTTGTTACGTATGGTCATTCGAATTTCAATTCCGCATACGAATTTTAATTCGATGACGTCTCGAAAATACGTTAGGTCAATATCAATCGAATTGTTTCATTCGAAATCATTCGAACACGAAATATTTCGACTAAGAACGAAAATACACCTCCAGAACCAGACTAGTCTAAGTCCATTTGTTAAAACTTTACAGGGGGAGGTTTTCCAATTTTGAAAACTTCAGGACTGTATGCTCATTTCACTTTTTGTCTAACTGTACGTTTTTTTACTTATGTTGACAGTTTACTGTTGGATAGTAAACATCTTAATTGTTAATTTTTTGTCAGTATGAAAAATTGTAGAATGAAAAAAATGTAATTGGGACATAGAATAAATTGAACTTTATTTAATAAACGAAGTAGATGCTTACCTTATTCTATGTCCAGAACTCTTTCATATTTTGAAAAATAAGCAACAATACCATACTGAAATATACTTCAATTCTGAATAAAGCTATACTACAATTAGAACATTGAAGAACTTCCGATATAAACAATAGAAAATAAGGAATGTTTAGAAATTTTGAATTATGGCCTTCCAAAATTGCAAATCTACTGCAGAAAAGTGATTTGATAAGCATCTGATGTGTTCTATTTTGTCTTCGGGCAGGCAGGCTGGTGGCGGCTGTACTGCAGGGCAAGGGATGTCTTCTAAAAACTTCTGGGGGAGATTATTATTCCTGGTTGTACGTTTCAAAATCGATGTATATGCTCAAGACACCTAAATAAAATCGCTTACAAACACTTATTTTGTTGTTGTTTTTTTCAAAAAAGTATTTGAAAGAGTAGGTCTTTGTTCTCCGACGCAAATTTCTGTTCCTTTTGCGCTCGGTAAAAAATCTTTCAGTTGTTTAGTCATAAAAATAGGCCCTTTCGCTGTCACTATTACTCCAAAAGTCTTTATGGGATTAGCTCTACGTCTTCCAGACTAAAATTATCAAGGCATTATTTAAAGCGACTATTTAAACAGTTTCTCACATCAGGAATCTTACGCCAATTATCGAGGGCTGATATTCTGACCCGGAGTTCTCAAAGGGGTCGACAAGCTACTCTTCAGATTCACTCATATTATCCTCAATTTTCCACTGCTTAAATCGTAAAAAAATTGCCCCCAACACACCAGCCCAAACAAGGTGACTGGTCGAACTGTTATGATCAAAATATTTGTTCTAGTTTATTCTATGTCCTCATGTGACGCTTATTCTGAAGGTTCTGATTGGGCGCTCGGACATAGACTAATATGGTTTGAACATTAACAAGGTTGAATGGACATGGAGTAAAACAGGCACCTCTTATTTACAAAACCAATTGACGATTGAGAATATGGAATATACTGGCGGATAGCGTTAAGGACATGGAATAATTTGGCATAAAAAGGTTATTTTCAGAAAAAAGTGGACATAGAATAGTCTGGTTCTGAGGCGACGATCTATTAATAGACTACTGTCAAAATTTGACCCAGGGCACGTATTCTGGAATCTCGATCGGTGAATGTCGCAAGCGACATTTCAAAATTGTCGCACGAAACGCAAAACTGCAATTCTTGACTGTCGAAATCGACAATTTTCAAGCGAAAAAATCTCACTAGGGTTTGAGCAAGTGACAAATTGTCATATATGCGAGATTTTAATTTTTTGTGGTTAGGTTAAGTGTATGAAAGGTCAATTTTTCTTAAATTAAACATGGAGGACTACGAAGAAGAGGCTGTCGCTATTCAACAGGAAATATTACAAGAGCTGTATCCTGAAGAAGGGTTTGGACGTAGAAGTTATGTATTTCATAATGCATTTAATACGCATGAGAAAATGTTTAAAAAACATTTTTGGTTGACGCAAGATTTAACGACTAACTTATAAATTAATTCTCTCTGCGCTTTTCTGCAATACTGAATTTTTTTACCCTCCGTATTCATGTTTAACAATAAGTAACGAAAAACACATTAAAAATATTCGTCAAAACCAAAACCGTTATTAAAACTCTTCTTTTTGATTTTTGTTTGACTTCATTTGCGAATACCAGACACGCTTTCATAAATTTACATCATTGCCTCGTGTACATATGCGACAAAGTGTCGAACGGTGACATTAATGTCGAAGGTAATTCGGGAATTCGATCTCAAATTTTCGTTCGACATTTTTGTTCGACAAATGTCGGTTGCGACATTTTTGATCGAGATTCGAGAATACGGACCCAGATGCGTGTTTTGGTTAGTGCAGTCATCGTGAATGGAAAATTGACAGTTTTTTTCCATATTTTTCCGCATGTCTGGCAAATACGTCAATGGCACTGCAACCGAATCGGTTATTTGGTAATTGGTAATTTTTCCCAGTACCCAATCCACCTGCTTTGTGTCATTTACCAGTTTGTATCCTAGCTGAAAGATACCTATATAGCTTTTCGTCACCTTTTGGTGGACTAAATAGTGACAGTATACAAAGCTATTAAATTTGTTACATAACCTTATACCGATTCTTTTTTCTTATTTTTTTGGGAATCAAACCACAATAATGTTTTTCATTATACCGATATCTACAACGGTACTAGTTTTAACCAATTAGCAACAAGTATAAAAAACCAAGCATAAATCACTGTCGGTAGACTATTTTGTGTACCTATTGAACTTGGTGAGGCTCTCGTCTCTTCTTCCAGCCTTACTCTGATTTAGCGTATTGAGCTATTGTGAAATGATCAACTTCAGTGAGATCTTAATAGAGAGATATTGCAAATTCCGATAAAGCATGTTGTGTGTTATTTACTCCGCGATAAATATTACGTTTACGTCGTAACAATGTTTGAGACGGTATACGTATTGCCATCTTAGTTTTATTTAGGCGCTTTTTTTTGGATGTAACCTCTAAAAGCTGAAACCAGTGTCACCACTCATCTGTGTTTTGATTTTGTTTGTCCTGTTCATGGCATAATTTCTCCTGAGGGAATTCGGAAGAGGATTTTGTCCAACAACTTCGCGTAATAAACATAAATAATCATCGGACGTAAATCTCAACCTTTTTGTAGAACACATATTTTGCAATTAAGAGATCATCTAAATAATATTTCTAGAAAATTATACAAACATTTCACTTCATAATCATAATAAACAACAGCTTAACCTCGAAAGGTTTCCGATCAGCTACCGCCGCTACCGGATCTATCCGATTCTGTCCGAAGTAGGATAGCGCAACGTTTTACGTGAGGTGTTAGTTGTTCTGCCGTAAATAACGTGATGCGCTAATGGTATTACCACAACGTGTCTCTCGAACTCATTCTGCGCATACTCAACTGTCAATATAACGTCGCACAGGATTTGTCACAGCAATAGAGAGATATTGCTTGTTAAAAAATGGTTTTGTGTAATTACGTTTGCGGTATTTTGACGTTTATTAAATGCGCGATTCACTTTTTTACGTCTTTATTGCTAATAACGTTAGCGCTTCGCGTAATTTACGGTTACGTACCGTTGAGTGTTATTGTAAATACGGAACATAATTGTCCTGCGCAGTTGACAAAATAGAACAAAACGCATCGGATTTCTGCATATTTACCAAATGGAATTCAATAATAGAGCCTTAGCGATCTTCTATTTTGGTTTGGCTCCACTCCAATATCATTTTCATTAGCTCCAGCTAAGATCGCCGCTTCGAGAGCTTCATCCACATTTCATTACTTTTATTTTTTTTTAAATATGCAAATAGTAAGGTTGTTTGGTTTTTGATTTTTTTTTACATTATAAGTATACACTGAAAAAGACAGATTATGTCACTTCCTACATAACGCAGCGCTACGTTATCAAATTATAGTGATGGCAATAACTCTTACTTCCAAATAAATGTTAGGTAGACCGTTATTAAAATAGCGCTACATAAATACCGCACCGTATGCGGTATTGCAATTGGCAATATCTCTCTATTAAATAGTTTTTGAGACACTTAAAAATAACGTGAAATCAATTAATGTCAAATACGTCAAATCTTTGGTGTTTGTTGGTAATAACCTTACTTTTTAGACGTTCGTTGGTTTGCTACATAGAGAGTTGGATTTTTTATTATGATTCTTTGTAATCGTGGTAGTGATGGAGGAAGCCCTAAGTATTGTATTAAATCGTAATGAAGATGGCCACTACCATGACATGCTTCGTGGAATTATTCTCCAAAATATATTCGAAAATCTTCCTGATTTTGAAGAAGTTGAGGGATTTGATCTCGACATTTATGATGATAGAGTAGACTGCTTTATTTTTTAATATATGAATACTGCTTTATTGCTAAAAGATTTCTGGGATGGTAACACTCGCACAAAACCAAAGATGATAATCCCCGATCAAAAAAATGTCAAAACAATAACAATTTATTTCAAAATTAAACATCGCTGCATTCCCCTTACTCGTGTTGTCAGATTTCCGTTCAACAAATAAAACAGCCTTTATTACTTCAAAATAAATATATTCTTCATGGTAAAATTGTGTCGGTGGTTCGAAAAATACCAATGTGAGGATATTTTTCGTCTTATTTTGATAATAGGGTCTTTAATAAATAATAATGCTGTCAAAGACGAAAACTAACTTGAATATATCTGGCAACCTGCATCTATCAAAATAAAGATTATGTTAACGAAATCTTAACGCAGTATTTCCGTAGATAACGGAATACGTTATCGTAATTAACGTTAACGAAAGCATCAAATTCTTCTGCGCATGCTCCGAATAGTGTTAACTGTAACGACAGAACGAATTAAGGGTTCCAAAAACTCTCTAATAGTATATTATTAAACGAGCAATTTATGATAGCCATTATTCACGCAGGGTGACGTCACCCTGCGTGAATAATGGCCATAAATTGCGAGTTAAATACTATACTTTGTCCACGACCCTTGATTTCTTTATCAAAAATATAACTTAAGTAAATAATGCGAGTGTAGAACAGGAAGTAGTAATTTGGTATTATTGACAATTCTAACGTCAAAATTAATAAATTTCTGGATTACGTCAAATGATGTGGCATATAGACATGGACGATACATGTGTAAAGTGTCGATATACCGTACCGTTATAAATATATTGTTTTAAAAATATAAATACTAGAAAATATCGTTATGAAAAGTATCAATACTAAAAATTTCGATATTTTATCGTCACAATTAATACATTTCAGAAACATATTTCCTAAGCAAAATATGCAGATTTAATAGTTATTTTAATATTGTACCATCTCTAGTCACCTATGTAGCTACCGGAATGTTGTGAATATTTATTATTATTCTTATTATTTATTTGGGGAATCAAACCACAATCTTTCTATTGTCTCTCCAGTCATAGTGGAACATCATCAAATAATCTATGTTTGAACTAAGTTTTGAGAAATCTTATAAACTATAAGCATTACATTTAGGAAGGATTTGTATTTTCAAGCAATAAAATGGAACCTTCAGAAACGTAATTTCTTAAATATATTATTTTGTGTAATTTTTGAATAACACTAATAATTATCACTTTTTATTTCTGTGAATTTCTGAACAATGAATTTACATAACAATTCCTTTTAAAAAATGCCGAACTACACTTGAATAGAATATTAGAAATATTTCAAGGTAGCCAAACATCCTAATGTTTACACAAGAAGTCTATAAACATTTGTTTTTCCAGGACAGTCTTTGAAATTAAGTAAATTACTGATTTCGATGGAAACTACTCATCTTAACTTTGTTTTGAAGTCTGCGATAGCAAAAATGGTTAGTGGGTTTGGTATAAATTACAGTTCAAATTAGATTATACAGAGTCAGATTTAGTTATGGAACGCCTCAATAATCTGGCCGATTTTATGGTGGTATTTACATTGTTGTCAGATCTTTCCTTTTTCCGGAATAATAATGGGCTTTGGATGAATCTTTTACTAAACTGAATTCGTTAAATTCTACTAATTTACTGGCAGTAGATCTTTTTATGGGATGAGTTAGGGTATAAATTATTTAAGATATTACAATAGTCTTAGGCTGCTAAAGCTCATTTTCTGCCCTTGTGTCACAGTATACTATTTTCCTACGAGTCTCAATTTGTAAATTTAGCTAATGAGATAGTAAATCGGAATTTAGACGCTATTTGTGTTAATCACAATCTTCAACGTAATGCTTAAAAATGTAATTCACTGGTATATATTGTTCTTATACTTCCAAAGCCATGATCCAAAAAAATTTAAAGCTCATTATCAAAAGTGAACCATTGAAAACTGCAAATAGTTGCAGAAATTTAGGAATAATTTATTATTGTAGCCGCCACAACAATAATTCTGAAGTATTTTGCCTCTTGTAAGTATTGTTTGTATTTTACAGACTACATACTACAATGCTCTTTTCACTTGATTTTTGGTGAAATTCAACCCTCGGTCGCGATCTTCATGGAGTTAATAATTGCACTGTTTTGGCTCATTACCTTAAAAAATGACTAACATATATCATGGAAGTGAAATGTTATTAAAATTTCCTGTCAGTTAGACGATGAAATAATTAAATACCCGAAAAGATTGGGAAAAGCATCTCGGAAAATTCAAGAAAGTCCAAAGCCTGCATCTAGGTAAAATGTACTCCATTTTGTAATGAACGAAAGTACAATTTAGACAGTCAAGCTACAGATAAGCATCTATCAAAAATACTTAAAGAATGGGTGTACAATTTGCGAAAAAAGGATGTCCAAGATACAATGAAAAAACAGTTAAAACTGAATGGAACACTCAAAAATTTGTATGGGAAAGTTCTACAGTGCATACGTAACTTTCAAGAAGGTGGGTAAGGGACGTGAAATTCTAAACATAGAACTTTTTCTGGAAAAACTGTTTTGAAACAGTTTCAAACTGCGATTTTTGCGATCGCCACTAACCATTACGTCACGACGAAACTGTGTCAAAACGGTCTTTGAAACTGTTTCGTCAAGAAGAAAATGCCTCGAATGAGTTTCAATTTAATTCGGAGAAAAGTTGGCATAGCTCAGCATCTCTTTGCTACGATGTGCTCAAGAAACTTCTTGACACCTTGGACGGAAATCCACCAGATATCGGCTAATCAAATAAAGTATTCTATGTAGTTTTAGTTTGGGAGATTGGTTTGGTATAATTTTTTAACAAAATACTTACACCGAGTTTAACTTATTTTTAAAATAAAATAATTGACTTCGTTGAACAGTTAAATTAGACCTTTTGATCGACCATACCATTGTTACGACATGAATAGTATTCGGTCCAATTTTGAAGAATCTGTTTCAAGGTTCTCACATTATACATCCGTTAGTTATTCTTAATCAACAATATTCAAAATACATAATAATCGATCACGACCGTAGGGAATATTTTTTTAGCTATGAAAAAATTATCATGCAAATAAACAATCGAATGACCTTTAGAAGTGTGTTCACACCTTGTTTTGACTGTCAAAACGGATTTGTTTACACGGGTTTTTATTTGTTGGCTATCGTAACTTATTGTTATCTTTATTTATAAATATATCAATGATACGTTTGGATTCCAAAGAATGTCATTATTAAACGAGTTTTTTAATAAATGCATTTATTTAGTAGTTGATTATAACGTGTGTAATACAATAGTAAAATATTTTACTGGGGCCCCGCTTGGTCCAATAGAAGTTAGTATTCTCACCGCCTTCTTGGCATGGTTTCCCAGGCTGGTGAGGTTGGGTTCTTAATTTTATATTTTTAATCTTTCCTTTAGATTAATATAGTCCAATAAAGATCCCCGAGATTTTGCATGGCACTATTCGCAACATCCAACAGTGAAAATCGCGGAAAATTTCTTAAAATTCACGTTTTCTCGGCAACTATTCGATAAATGTTGTAGAGCGCTAAATTTTACGTCGAAATAATACCTCACTTGTTAAATTTTATTCAGAATTATAGATTTTCTCGACCATTTCCGAATCCTCTGGAAATGGACGCTGAGTAGCAAAATAATGAATAAGGATTTATTATTTGTAACATTTTTTCGTATATGAACAAATGTTTTATACACTAGTTTATCAAAAAGTAATTGCTTTTACTATTTTTGTATTTGTAGATCTATTAAATCATAAAAATGTTTGCCTCCAGCTGATTCAGAAATGGTCGAGAAAATCTATATAATTTTGAATAGAATTCAACAAGTGAGGTAGAATTTGGACGTAAAATTTTGCGCTCTACAACATTTATTTGAAACTTTTTTTGATAAATCGAATAGTTGACAAGAAAACGTGAATTTTAAGGAATTTTCCGCGATTTTCACAGTTTCCCGGGAAAATTGGATGTTGCGAATAGTGCCATTCGATTCCCCGTCCCCAAAGTGCCCTTATAAACGTATTCCCGACCATACAGTCTCCCATGCAGAATCTCGGGGATCTTTATTGGACTAATAAAACAAATTCTCATATTAATGAATATCTGAAAAGGAAAAAAATGATTATGAGTGACTGTAGGGCTTCATCGACCGAAGGCCAGTGGTAGTTCAAGTTCGGTTGACAAGACAGTTGACAGTAGCTTGACAGGATCTTTAGATAATGCCAAATGTACTGTTTAAATAGTATATTATGCAACGATCATGTAATAACCATTACATGAGAGTTGCATACACTTTTTTTTCTACGAACAAGAAATTTGACTTGAAAAAAATGGGTCTCGAAACCGACATGTACAGATCGAAAACAACCTTATGCGGCGCCTTTGCTCACTGTGCTACGGGCCCACATTGTTGAACTAATAGCATAAAACGTATGTATGTTACTGTTATACAAAATTAGTAATAAATTATTGTAAACAAAAATTAGTAAGTTTAAATATGTATTTACCTTGGTCGTTAGGTATTTTTGGTTTGGTGCTCGACATTTCTTATAAAAACTAACGCAAAAGATTTAAACTGTCATAAAACACACGAATCTGTTAGAAATTGTCAAACATTTTACAAAAAATATTGGGTATACCTACTTGGTTATTTGAAAATCTAGATTTATATTGGTCAATTTTTCAGTTTTATAATGAAAACCAGTGTTATAATGGGTATCATTATGAAACTGAAAATTGGCATTTAATTGACAACTTATAGTATAGGAGTAGAAAAAATATATTATATAATTATAAAATCCAATAAAATTATGTTAAATCTATTTATGTCTGATGATAAATCCCAAACAAAACAGTCAGAAAAGATCTTTATGAATTTAAGTACTATTCTGATATCTAAGATTGCCAATTCTCAAAAAGAATACAATTCACCCAAATACATCGTATAGTTGTGTGTAGAATTAGTTTGCACTGTTTCACAATGAAATAACAGTATGCAGCAATATCTCTTTAAGGATTAAAAATCCGAAAAGATAAAAAAGCCATTAATCATTTCTAGTCTTGACCTACCCACAACAGTTGACTCTCATTGGTGCAATGTAGCTTCCGATTGGTATTTGAAAAATGTACTTCAATTATCAGTCCACATGGAGTGTTAACGTCCCATATTATCTCTTACCACAACTATGTTATCCTCCGATGTCAGAAGATTGCCCCACCCTTTATAACCTTTATGTTTTCTGTATTATTAGGAAAAAAAATTAAATAATTTTTTCGGGGATATTAATTATTATATTCTGTTCACGTGTTTTTTAAAAGTAAAAAAAATAGATTTTGTTTTGTTACTTGTTTTTGATATTTCTTTTTTATAAATGTGATATATTTCTTAATAAATATTTACAATATATGTTTTATTTAATTTTTTTTGGCGTGGACTTCACCTACCACTACTTGTGCCGAAATTGTAAGAAGAAATATCATTATAAATTATAGAACAATTTGTATGCTGTTCTCTTTTGTATTTTCAATTTTCTGTGAAACTTCGAGTGTTTTGAAAAGTGGAATTCTATTAATTCCGGATCCGAAGGTTTATTTGAAAAGGTATTTTCAAATACTTTGTATATTCGAGAACTTTTCGTATACCGCCGCTAAATACACTCACGGACAAAATTATTGCATATTTTATTTTAGGTCTTTATTTTTTTTCCCTTAAACACTTTTGTGATTTCGGTTGCTAAGTCTGTTACATTGGAGTGTTCTACGTATATTGCAATTTATTACAAATAGAGTAATGTATAGACATAGCTTTTATAACTGAATAAGCGATAACGTTAAATAAGCGGGAAACTATAAACGTAGCATAGTGTGCCTTGACGACTGAAACAGTGGTTTCTCTTTATTTGACGTTGTCAGAATGACATTTTCAGTGCATTATTTCTTCAATCTGTAGTTTCAGTTAGTGAAATGCCACGTTTTATGAGTTAGTTTCGGTTAAAATTGTTTGTTTAATCAATGAGGGGTACAGACAAGAAGACATTGCACAGAGATTGAATGTCCATCAATCTACTGTTTCTCGCGTACTACTAAAACGTTACAATGAGACTGGAGGATACAAAAGGCGGCCTGGCCAAGGGCGTAAAAGATGTACAACGCCAAGGGATGAGCAATATTTAAGAATTCAATATTTGCGAAATCGTACACTTACCTACTGCTCCGCATCTAAAAAATCAATTACTAAATGCAAGGCAAGTCAATGTTTCCACCAAAACAATAATAAGGAGACTTATGGAGGTCGATTTAAAGCCAAGACGTCCTGCTAGAGTTCCTCGGCTTCTTCCACGTCATAAAATCGGACGGTTACAATTTGCAAGAGCACATGCTGACTGGAATGTACATCAATGGGAAAAAGTTCTTTTACAGACGAAACAAGAATACAATTATGGAAGCCTGATGGACGTAGTCGAGTATATAGAAGGCCAGGAGAACGTTTCGCAGAATGTAATCTTGCACATAATCTTAGCTTTGGTGGTGGTTCCATTATGCTATGGGCTGGCATTTCTTTGGAGAGTCGCACGGAGCTCATTGAAGTGAATTTGAGGATAAATGGTACATACGCAACATCCTTGCAGAACATGTTATACCATACGTCGTCTTTATTGGATATGATAACTTTGTTCTAATGCACGATAATGCCCGTGCCCATGCCGCAAGAACAGTAAACCAGTACATTGAGGATGTCGGGATTGCGAAGCTAGAGTGGCCACCATACAGTCCTGACGCAAATCCCATAGAACATGTATGGAACATCCTAAAAAGAAATATTCGAGCAGGGAATCCAGCTCCCAACTCAATTGCATAATTAAGGATTGCTGCACAGGAAGAATGGAATCGAATACCACAACAAACCATCGAAGATCTTTTGCGCAGTATGCCTTGGAGGATGCAGGTTATCGTTAGAGCTAGAGGAGGAAATACTAAGTACTAAATTGTTATAATTTTGTCTTAAACTAATGTATCGTGTACATGTTGTTGTTCTTTCCTAATTAAACGTTATTATCAAAAACAGGCCACTTCACTAATTTCTTCACGAATCTGTTGTAAAGGTTCAATATGTAATTAATTTGATTATTAATAACGTAAAAGACTCTAATGTAACAGATTCAGCAACTGAAATCACAAAAGTGATAAAGGGAAAAGAAGTAAAGACCTAAAATAAAATATGCAATAATTTTGTCCGTGAGTGTATAAAATGGTTCGATAGATTTTACAATTTTAACTCATTTATTGTAGTTTTCCGGTTTCATTTAAATCCAAAGGGCTTCTCGAACTTGCAAGTGGCTTAGTTACATCTCGTTCGATTACCTGGTAGATTTTGAATATTTTTTTTTCAAACCTTCGGAATAGTTGTTTTCCGATTTTATTTAAATCCAAAAGATTCCTCGAGCTTGCTTAGTTACAACTTGTTTGATTACCTGGTAGATTTTGAATATTTTTTCCAACCTTCGGAATAGTTATTTTCTGATTTTATTTAAATCCTAAAGATTCCTCGAACTTGCTTAGTTACAGCTTGTTCGATTACCTGGTCGATTAAAAACCCAAATAATACCAATCACTACTTATCAGCCTCATTTACCGCCCTATAATTGTTACTAGATAAACAACCTGTCCCACAAGTAAACTACGTAATATATTTAGGTATCTATATAGACAGTTTCCTTGAATGTTATATTCAAGTACATGAAATAACAAAAAAAAGAGTACTTCACTATATCGTTTTCGTCAATTTAAACATTTCATAAGAACTTCCCATCTAAAATTTCATATTATGGTTTAGTAGAATCTATATTACAATACGGAGTTGTCGCCTGGGGCGGAATTCGAAAATGTCATACCTTACACAAACCATACGAAAAAAAAATGTTTGAAATAGTTATGAATAAACCCTCGTACCACTTACTCATCAGACCTTTTATACTCCGAAGCACAAACACAATTGTATACCAAGGCCATTATTGTATTAACCAGGAAATGTAAATCGAAATATCTTACTAATGTTAGCCACAGTCATTCTACAAGAAAAGCATTTAATGTTGTTACCCCTCGAGCAAATAAAGCGATAGGTCAAAGACATTTTGTCTATCTGGCACCTAGACTTCTCAATGTAATGCCCGACTCTTTAAAGGTATACCATTCTAAATACACACTTACACGTTAGCTGAAAGCTTGGTTACCTCTTTATTTACAGGAGGAAAATACAGAACATTATTGATCAATCGTTGTTATCCAATAATTCATCAAAAATTAAAAAAAGTTTAAAGTGTTATATTTATGTATGTATATTTTTTTTAATTCGGTTATTTAACGTCTATTTATATTTCTTCGAATGAAGATTGTACAACAATTTAGTCGGCTTTCTAATGGTATTAGCTCTAATGTAAGTACGCACACAGTACAACGGGAAACCAACTCAATTTTTAAATCAAAAGCAGTCGGTGCACCCTTTTGACTACACTCAACTAAACAGTTTAGTCGTTTTTTAACCCGGCGTCGGTAAGGTGGAAAATGTTCACACCAGTGGTAAGGTGGGGTATGATAGACCCCAACCTAATAAAAATAATAAAAAATACCATGAACCAAATTTTGTATTTTTTATTTAAACAATGTATATATCAACTAATATAAGTACCCAATATAAGAAAATTGGCAAATAAATTAATTTTTCTTTTGACAATAAACTCAAATTTAGTAAATGCCTTAATACGAGTACAAATTAAACTGAACAAATTTTAAAAATAATTGAAAAATATTTGCATTAAGATATGTCTGTTAAATAAATTGTTAATATTCCAATAAACAAGCGTGTTCCATGCCCAAAAATACCTTGCACTCCCGGCATGCAAATCTTGTTTTACGATCACGTGATCTAGGACATATTGTGCATCTTCCAGACAGTTTTGGACTTTTTGGAGGTGGTTCTTCATTGTTCCCGGTTATTCCAACTATTTTCCGACGTAAATTTTTTGGTAGCCTAGATTATTTTTTCTAGCATTTATTTGGTCATGAATAATTAGAGAAAGACCTAGTTTCTTCAAAAATTCTAGCATTTTAGTTTTTGTTCCTTATTATCTGTTTTGAATATAATCTGGGAATTGATGCCTGCCGTATTTAGAAGCGAAAAAAATAGGGCGAGAGGCCATCTTCTCGAATTGCGAGAAACGCTATAAGAACCAGATAATTCGTCTACTACATCCACACCGCCTTTTGTGAAGTTGTAAAAACTTATTATTTCCGGAAGACGAGTATCGCCTCTATTTCATCGTCATGGTGTAAAGTCGAAAGCAGCAAAACATCTCTATTTTTATTGGGCACGTATGATACTAGTGTAATTTTTTCTTGAAAACCAAACAAACTCGATTTGGTTTCCCTTTTACGGACGTCTAAGAAAGCTGGGGGTATATTTCTCTTGTTTTTTTGTAAAGTTCCAACTGATGTCAGTTGATGATCCATCAATAGTTTCAACATAACTTCCTGACTTGTATACCAGTTATCGAATGTAACGTTTCTCTTGGTGCCAGATATTGGCTTTACCATACGTAAAACAATATCAAAAGGACGGTTGCTGACATTATAAGGTCCAACTGGTTGTGCTCCTGTATAAACCTCGAGATTTAGTACATAAAATGATTTCGAATCTACAAGAGCTTGTACCTTTATACCATACTTCGCTGGTTTGTTAGGGATATATTGTCGGAATGAGCAGCGTCCTCGGAAAGATTCCAACTTTTCATCTAAAGTAACGAACTCGCCTGGAGAATAACAACGTTCACAATTGTCTACAAATTTGTCAAATATCCCTCGGATTGGTGTAAGCTTATCATATTTACGTCGCTCTGCTGGATTTTCCATATTATCGAAACGCATACATGATAGCAAAAAAGTAAATCGCTTGAAGGGCATCGTGGAACGGAATATATCGACCCCAGTGCCATCAGTCATCCACAAATCATTTAAGTTTTGATGGTTAGATCTACAAACACCTGCTAAGTAAAGCAATCCTAAAACTGCTTTATATTCAGCCAAAGTTGTTTCTGCAACAATATATTGCTCTTTGTATTTTACTGCTGCTAAGCGAATCTTCATATTTGTATATTTGACAATATCAGCTAACATTTCGTCGTCAAAAAATAATGACCAACAATCGATTATGCTCTTTGCATTTTTAGCATAATTTTTTATGCATGGCAAATGAGTAATTATATTTTCGGCTCTCGTTCTCACATTCTTATTTGGAACACTTCGGAGCCATTTGGTGTTGTCTTTTCCAAGGTAATATTTTTTTGACACTGTAGATTTGTTGGTAGGTTCAGAATTGTTCAGAACTTCGGAATCTTTATCTGGGCCTTCATGACGTTCCTGTTGATCTGAACCAGTATTATCTACTTCATTTTCAGCTGTTCCGTCAATTTCGTCATCCTCATGAATATCTACCTCAACTTGATCTTCCTCTCCTGCGCTTTCCGATTCAGAAAGTTCGTAATTCTCGTTATCACCTTCCTGCCATAATGCTAGCAAACGTTCCTGCTCTTTTTCATATGAAAACATCTGTAAACAAGTAGAAATAAGTTGTAGTATGAATAAAAAAAATTAAATTTGAATACACTTACTTTTCCCATAAAAAAGGTCGCGGGTGTGGTAAGGTGGGGTGCGACAAACCCCAAAGCACTTTGAGCATGCACTACACTTCCTCTATTACATTAATGGTAGCGGGTGTTAGATCGGATGGGGTTTCTCACACCCCACCTTACCGACGCCGGGTTAATCGACTGTCTGCGGTTACCCTATCACCAACGCCAGGAGCACTTTACCCCTAACCGGAAATTTTGCCGAACCCACTAGTGTTTCAACCAGTGGTAGGGTTCCTTATCGAGCCCAGCATCCATGGACTCGGGACCTCGGTTTCACGTCTCCTCTGAAAGACGGCATATCTACATTATACCTCCTGGTCATTGGTATAATGCCTGAGAGCTGGTATGCTACAGGCTGTATGGGCTCTACGCTGGTGCCACCCAGTGGCCACTCATCCAAGTACTAAGCGCGATAGACACTGCTTCACTGTAATTATCGCATCAGAGGCGTTCCAATCGTCGACGCCCAATGTATGTATCGTATTTTACAAATATCTAGTATGTTAACCTTTTAAGTTAGAAGTTAGGTAATTGTTATTGAGGTTGAATTAAGGCGGCTTACTCAACGACAAGTTCTTCAATAAACTTTTTTTTCTTGTATTGTTTATCTGCCTTTCCCTGTTACCTTACTAATCAACTGATTATTTTTTGGTGAATAAATTATTATTGTTATATTATTTTTATAATTTAAAGCGATCAATTCTAGGCTTGTTGAATCATAGTTATTTTAATTTCGCAATATTGGTTTATTGTAGTTTTTTGTTCTCATTTAAATTCCAAAGGTTTCTCGAACTTGCAAGTGGATTAGTTACAGCTTGTTCGATAACCTGGTAGATTTAAAACGTATTTGATAACCTTACCGGCCCTGGAGGCTACGTCCGTTGAAGTACCAAGTAACACATGGGCTGAAAAGATGGTGCTAGTTTTATAACAATCGCCTGTTTTTCAGTTAGTACCAACCTTAAAAAGACAGCTGTCAAAATGTTACGATATTCTATTCATTAGTTCGTGAGATATTGTGCTAAGAGTGGCGCCACTTTCAATATTTTCAAAACAATGGATCAAAAACAATTTCGTGTTTTAATGTTACACTTCTTCTTGATGGGAAAAAATACCGTTTAAGCGAAGCAATGGCTTGAAAAGTGTTATGGGGACTCCGCTCCATCAGAAACAATAATAAAACGATGGTTTGTTGACTTCAAGCGTGGCCGTAGATACACCGATGATGCGGAACGCAGTGGACATCCAAATGAGGCGGAACACCAGAAAACATCAAAAAAATTGACAAAATCGTTTTGAATGATCGAATAGTAAAGTTGCGTGAGTTATCTGACATCGTAAAAATATCAAAATAATATGTTGGCTTTATATTGCATAAGCAATTACCTATGAGAAAGCTCTGTTTGAAGTGGGTTCCGCGTTTGCCAAGTGTTGACCAAAAACAAGAACGTGTTGATTCTTCTGAGCAGTGTTTGACCATGTTTAAACGTAACAAACCGGAATTTTTGCGTCGATATGTGACAATGGATGAAACATGGATCCATCACTTCACTCCGGAATCAAAACTATCGTCAACTGAGCGGACAGCAGCTGGACAACCTCGTCTAAAGCGCTCGAAAGCACAACAATCAGCTGGAAAGGTTATGGCCCCGGAATTTTGGGATATACGTGGTGTAATATTCATCGACCATCTTGAAAAGGGAAATATTATACCATGAACAGTGAATATTATGTAGCGTTATTGGAGCGTTTGGAGGCCAAAATTTTAATGAAACGTCTGCATATGGCAAAGAAAATAATTTTGTTTCATCAAAGACAACGCACCGTGTCACAAGTCAATCAAAACAATGGCAAAACTAAATGAATTGAACTTCGACTGTTTGCAGACCTAAAAAAATGTTCGCCGGTAAAAAATTTCGCTCGAATGAATGAATATCGCTGACACTGAAGCCAATTTTGAGGCAAAAGATAAATCGTTCTACAAAAATGGTATTGAAATGTTAAAGCGGCGATGTTCTTGATGGAAATAAAATTAATTTTGAACAAAAAAAACGTGTTTCCTTTGTTAGGCCCGGGATTTTTCAGCCCATGTGTTATATATTATGAATACCTCATTTTCTTTTCTTTTCCTTCTAATTTTGCTTGTCACAGTAGAAATATAAACAAAAAAGACCACAGGGTATTAATGGATTAAAGGTTTTTTTATTATTTCGTTGTATGACGATTCACTGTTTCTATGTATATACAACTGTTTGGCTCGTCCTGATGTAATTAGTTAGATAAAGTAAATTTAACAAAATCCCTGGAATTTTCCATAACCTCCATCTGGGGCTATCTGGAACTCTTTAGGCTGAGCTATGAGCTATGAACTATGTTAAAAAATCTGATACCGGAGATTTGAACCGAAATTTTGCATCAAGTGTTATAGGAACCACGTTTAGGACGAAAACACGTTACAGCGCTCGAAGTTGATTCCGGATCTTTTGGAATGAAAAGTAAAACATTTTAAATAATAAATAGTTATATTGTATCGTACCTGGATTGAATTTTGCCTGGTCTGTCACCTAATTACCAAAATAAACTACTACTAATACTGTATTGTCCAAAATAAACAGTACTTAACCTGTAATTTTTTTGTTTATTCAAGGAATACTTATTATTGACATTTTAGTACATGTTTTAAATGTGCATCACCTCGTTCAAAACATACCTACTTCATAAATGTTTACGTTTCTTGTCATGAGAAAAAATTGGGTTGTTTCAGATCTGCGAATTTATTGTGAAACGGTAGAAAATTGTTAAATGTAAAAACAAAAATATTCCAATTGAAAAAGTCTGGAATATATAAACTTAAATGTCCAGAATCTAATGCTGTCTGTATGTAGACACAATGAACATACAGATTGAGGCAGCCGGATAAATCCCATTAGGCAAAACATTCACAGAACTAGAAGTACCACATATTTGTGATAAGAAACAAGAACTAGATTTCTTTAAAGAACTATTAAAAGAATTGGAAGACACTTAAAAGACCCACAATATGAAGTCGTCATTGTGCAGATAAATCTAGGGAGCTCTCCTCTATTAAACTGTCTTCTTGAGTAATTATTGTGAAGATCAGCAGAAATAATTTTCGTTGGCTTCCTATACGATTGCACAGTTATAGGTACTAATTTTATATGGAAACAGATATCCCTATATGGCTTATAATACCTAATTGTATTATTATTATTAATACTGGTACATGATTGTGATTTCAATAAGGCACAAAAAATAAGATTTTACGTAACCAGGCCCAGGAAGCTTAAATTAATATAGTATGCATCTCTTTACCTTGATTGTTTGTTAAATACTTTTAGGTGAACCAATTTTGATTTCACTTATTTTTCTTTTTGTTTCAGTGACGCGAGAAAAATCGACGATAAAAAGTGGTGCGGTAATTGGGGATGGCCGAGTTACTCCTCTTAGAAAAGAACGACTGAACAAATCCAAAAAAGAACTTGCTGAAGAAGCTAAACGGGTTCTACATCAGGTCGATCGAGTGGACTGCATTACATCACCCAGAGGTAAATATTGATTTTATATAATATGAAATCAACGGTTAATCGTTGGCATTTGATTAAAATAAGAAAGTATAAAGTCACATAAATAACGCATATGTTAACTTTTGCATTTGCAGAAATATACAGGGTGGTTTACGTAAAAGTTCAAATTCTTCATATCTTCGTTGAGATTTCTTAGAAAGATATAACATAATAATGTAATGTTCTTCTTATTTATTTAAATAGTTTTATTACGGTGGGATTATACACACACTAATGCTAATTATTACTGATTTATTGAAGAAACACTCACACACTATAATAAACTTAATTTATACACATTACTTAATGTCTTACACTCGGTATAATTGTTGTCCTGATTTATCTTTAATACTTAAATATTACACTATTTATATTCACTATTCGATTCACTGTAAATCACCGATTCACTGTTTACCGAAAACTTCCCCGACTCACTCAAAAACTCGCGTATATATTATAGTCCTTCGCAACTCTAGAACCTTCTTGAATTTTACCGCCTCTTCGTATGCAGAGCTTCCAGAATAGTCGGGAATAAATAAATAAAATTCATAGTTCACGACAAGACCGGCTTCTGAATTACTGAGTTCGTAACAATATGTCCTGTAATCGGCTGTGATATCAATTTTTTTAAATTAAATTAAGGATCTTGGCTACTGTGACCATTTGCATAGGTACAGTTCATTTTTGATAATAAAGGATTTTCAAATTCATCGTCAGAATGACAGAAGTTACTTTGATGGTGATATTCGAATATGTCCAAATAATTATCAGACTTTAAAATTTTCATATAATTTTTTAATTAAAGTGGGATTAATTGGAAACAATTAGTTTTATTTAAATAGTAATATGAGTAGGTTCCACAAAGTAAGAGTCCAAACAGTAAATTCAATTATTTGAAGATCTCACACCACGGCTTAAGAGATACGGGCAATTTTATGTCGCACTGCACACCTATTGGAGCATTCACATGTATTTTGAATGTACGATTACAGGAAGCATCCTGTATTATTAGTAAATTATTAATAAATCGGTACAGTCTACATTTATAAAAATAAACTTTTACTTTGTTTAACCATAAAAAACTTTATTGAAAACGGGCATTACTTTAATAAAAGTAAAAATAGCAACAAAACCCTGAAAAATGAATAACTACATTACATTAACAGATTTAAAAAACGAGTAACCAAGTAATTAACGACATTAAAGAAGTCAAAACGGTTTAAAAAAATTACAACAAATGTTCAATACATCCACACATTTCCTCAATCTTCTAAGATCAGATCTTTGTACTTGAAATAACATTCCAGGATTATTTCGGATGTTTTCGCAGTGAAAACGTATCCTATAAATCAATTCATTTCTTGTATTTACAGGTGTACTGTAAAATAAGCTTTTAAGGTAACTCCAAAAGTGAAAATCGCATGGGTTGATATCTGGCGAACGTGCTGGCTATAGAAATGTGGACCATGTACAGAAGGTTTTTCCAAAAATTATTTTTCCGTTTGCTCCAAGTAGCGGAGAGCCCATTACCACCAGCGTACGTAAATGTAGGAATCACGATATTATTATATAATAGTTCTATAGAGTAAATATTTGGAATTTTTGAGGAATTTATTGTATTTATTAAAGTTCCTTAAGAAAATCTGGCTTTTTGCTCTCGCTGTTTAAAGTTATTTAAGAAGAGTCCATTAAATGAGAAGACAACACCCAGATATTCGTATGTATTAACTGAATCGATTGTAATATTTTTAAATTTATATTGGGGTTGGTGACCTATATTATTGGACTCCTACGGAAGGCAACTATTTTGGTTTTTAAAGGATTCACTTCTAGTTTAAGCTCAGTGCAGTAGAGTTCGAGTAATTGCAAAGTTTTTGCTAGATTAATTTGTGACTCGGCGAATAACACCAGGTCATCTGCATAAAGCAGCATATGTATGTTTTCTCCGTTATCAAGTATCACACCTTTAGCACCATGTTCTTTAAAATATAGGTAGGTCTATATCGGAAATAAATAATGAAAATATTAAAGGACTTAAGCTGTCTCCCTGCAGGACGCCCTGAGTTATTTTAATTCGGTCTGATTTGTTTCCATTCTGTTCAATAAAAAGTGAGGCTGACTCGTATAATAATTTTACAATTCTAACTATTTTAGCGCTAACCCCACTGCTAAATAATTTTCCCCATAATACGTCATAACTTTAACAGTCGAATGCCCTCCTAAAGTCGACAAAAAGCACATTTTTCTAGACGGTAGACGATGGACGATAATACAAAAATGTTGTCTTCACAGCTACGATTTTTACGAAAGCCTGTTTGGCGTTCAGGCTTTTTTTTTTTTTTTTTTTTTTTTTTTTTTTTTATTGGTTATTTAACGTTGGTCTATTTCTGCGACTGAGGCTAATCACCGACGCCGGGAGCACTCTACCCGTAACCGGAAATTTTGCCGAACCCACTGGTGTTCCATCCAGTGGTAGGGTTCTTTATCGAGCCCAACATCCATGGACTCGGGACCTCGGTTTTACGTCTCCTCCGAAAGACGGCATACCTACATTATACCTCGTGCTAATTGGTATAATGCCTGCTAGCTATGATATGCTACTCCGCTGCAGCCTGTACGGGCTATTTACACGTCGGTCTTCCCCAGTGGGCCGGTCACCCATCCAAGTACTAACCGCGCTCGACACTGCTTCACTGTAATTATCGCATCAGATGCTTTCCACTACAGTGCTGGGCCGACGCCCGGCATTCAGGCTTAACAAAGATTTTTTAAGGATGTATTTACAATAAAAAAAAGATCATAAAACTAAGTTAAACATTTCGTCAACTTTGGAGCAATGTAACAGCGTTTCAAATGATTGAAATTGAAAAAAATTATAGAGACAAAATTTCCTCAAAAGACCATCTACAAGATTGGTCTTAGGTAATTTCTTTGTAAAATGCATAAAAAAAAGTTAAAGAGCAAAAAAGAAAATTTTTATAGAAATTTTCTCACTTGCTTATAACTTCTTAAATTTCAAATTTAGTGCAAAAAGTTATATGAGCATATTTGTAGGCAAAACGATTTGCTAAAAATTATTTCTCCACGAATTTGTAGGACGCATAGTTTCCGAGATATCGCGGAAAAGGTGTTCGCACCTCTTTTTCCAAGATAGCGGCCTGGGGACAAGGGCGGCAACCCCACAAACTTGTGGTTAAGCTTCTATTGACCCTCCACAGAGGTCCCAAAAATCAAATTGCGTCCTCTAAAAAATGTAAAGGTCATCTAACATTTCAATGGACTACTCATAATATACAACGTTTTATTAATATGTTTTAGTAGTAGGCCGAAACAGGTGTTTCTACACCTCTAAGAACCCTTCGTGTTAATTTCATCATAAGTATTAAGTAGCGAAGATAATTGTAATAGTCTCTTGGCGGGTCTTTATAATTGGTTTTGCATAAATTCACTCTATCTTAATACAGAAAAAACTCAAGCAATACAATTTCATTATAGACAAAAACAACTGCAGTTAGTTGAACTAAAAATTAATAATGAATCGATAAAAAGTGTCTCTTATGTCACATTTCTAGTCTTGCTGATCGACGAATGTCTCAATTGGAGTAAACAATGTGAGACAATCATTTCAAAGTTAAATTCCACTAATTATACTTATTTAGAAATCTAAGATCCGTTCTTACACAGAAACAAATGATTATGCTGTATTGCGCACAAGTGGAATCCCGTCTGAGGTATGGCATATCTTTTGGGGGAATGTCTACCAATTCTAAAGACGTCTTTGTGTCACAAAAAAAGAATAATTCGTTGTATTGCTGGTGTCTCTCGCCTAACTGGTTGTAGAGAACACTTTAAAAAATTGAAAATATTAATGTTGCCCTATTTGTTTATTTTAAGATGTTTGTGTTTTTATACACTGCTATTCAAAAGTCCCCTCCCCCTCGTATCTTTTGAACGGCTACTTTTACATTGATAAAATTTGGAGGGTGAAAACTTCTCTACGAATGGTAGCAGGTGACGTAATAGTAATAGATGACGTCACAGTGCCACTCTGGCCAATAATTTTAAATATGACCTTATGGCAAGTGATATCTCGTTTGAAAGGCATTGACATTGGCTACATATCCATAGTAATGTTGTTTGGGTTTAAAATAATTTTGACGGATAAATTAGATAAATACCAAAATATCAACAATGGATTCTTATAGCAAGTGTTCGAAATGTGCTCCGTCTACTTCCCGACAGTAATACATCCTATTAGTAAACTCTTGTCGTACTCGTTCGAATGTGTCAGCTGAAATTGCATTGCATTCTTCAATAATTCTTTCTTTCAAAACGCCAATGCAATCTGGTGCCGTAGTATAAACCTTGGATTTCAAGTACCCCCATAGAAAAAAATCTAATGGTGTCAGATCTGGTGACCGAGGTGGCCATTCTATAGGACCTCGCCGGCCGATCCATCTACCTCGATATTCTTCATCCAGGTAACGTCTTACTGCACCATAATAATGTGCAGGAGCACCATCTTGTTGAAATGTTATTTCCAGATGGCCGAATTCATCTGGATTATCTTCCAGTTTTTCAAGAATTAACAGCTCAATTGCATTTTGTAACATCTCCAGATACACTTCACCGCTTAAATTTGAATTTAGGAAAACAGGACCAACTAAGTGGTTTCCCAAAATACCTGCCCAAACATTGACTTTTTCTGGAAATTGGATATGTTGTTCACGAAAAGTGTGAGAATTTGTGTCACTCCAATACCTTACATTTTGTGTATACACATTTCCATTGAGGCAAAAAGTACTTTCGTCACTAAAACAAATTGTTTTTGTGTAATGTGGGTTTTGACTAATTTTATTTGTCATACATTCACAGAATTCGAGTCTTCTGTCGGGGTCGTCATCCGAAAGGTGGTGCACCATTTTTATTTTGTATGGATGACATTTAATTTCAGCCAACACTCTCTGTACTGTACTTTTACTCACTTCACAGATAGACGCAACTTTAGTTGAAAAGGAAGTAGGGTTTACTACCATTTCAGCAACTATATCAATTTTTTATCATCACCAAATGTTGGTCGACCAGATCGTTTGGCATCTTGAATACTACCTGTTGCTTCAAACTTGTGAAGAAGCTCCCTTAAATAAGTTCTTGAGATAGGGCGATCTGGGTATCTCTCATTAAATAAACTTTCCGCTTCATGGAGATTCTTTCCAGATTCACCAATTATTAAGATTGCTGCTACTTTGTCGGCTTGAGTACGTACCATTTTGGCTATGTAAACTCTTAAACGTCTCGTTAAACAATAATAAAATTGAATATTTAAGCTATTTAGAAAAACTTTGCAAAGCAACAAATACTATTAAATTAATAACGTCAATTTTTTGACAACTTACCAGAGGCGGGCTGAAAAATCTTCAATATTTAAATGAGAAATAATAATTTTGGTATTTATTTAATTTATCCGTCAAAATAAGTTTAAACCCAAACAAAATTAATATGGCTATGTAGCCAATGTCAATGCCTTTCAAACGAGATATCACTTGCTCTCTTATATGTTATATAATATTGGGATTTACTGTTTTCATAGTGTACACACTTTTTGAAAACTTAATAAATTATCATTATTATTATTACTTCTTCAACTTCCATGAGTGGAGACTGTTACTTCAATGTCTAAAATAAATCATGTATATCACCAATGAATATTCCAGAATATAAGCCTTTTATTATAAACTAGATAATTCTGTACATTTTGCTTAAAACCGAGATCTGAATTTATATTTTTACCTATACGAATGAAACAAATTCTAGAAGTACGGAAAAATCCGTGTTTTATTTAAATGGAATAGGTAATAAACATATTTCACAAACTTGGAAACGGTGGTCAAAAGAGAAGTATTCAGAAGATCAATGAGCATTTAATGATGGCTATTAAGACACGAGTATGAAAATTACGACACAAGTCGCAGATGAGTTTCGTAATGGATACGATCAAATGCATGAATATGTAAACTTCAGAAAACTGTTAAATTTATTAGGATTTTGCATTTCTATTAGTGTCATTATGGATATCATTAATGCACAGTTGCTGCATGTCTTATGATAAAATTAAAACATGAGAGTAAAACAATAGTATTTTTCATTAGGAGTCTGGAAATACTTTTACTGCTAGAACCATGTCACCGGGATCCCTTAACCCTTTATCTTTTAAAAAATAAGGTCTGTAAAATCTTATTTAAGACGGTCTTATAGCTCTTGAAATTACCTTCCAAGTGGTTTTTGGATGAACCTGATATCTTAAAAATTAACGAAGTTATTGTAAAAAAACAAATTATATTTTTTTGGAAAAATTGATGGTAAACATCTGCTCGAAAACTTGTTGGGGCTTTCTAGAATGACGTGTCTCTATTGAACATTTTTCTCTTAATTGATAGATTAACTTTTTACTTCAAAAATTATGTCACGAGTCAAAAAGTATTTCCAACTTTAAAGAATGCTTTTTCATCACTTTTTGCACAAAGGGTAGTTAGAAGTCGTAAAACTATTAAAAAATATTCTAACTAATTAAAGGTGATAAAAAAATTATTTTGTTATTATTATGAGAAAGGGTAATTTTTAAGGGTGAAAAATTTCGCAATAAATATTTCAATACTCAGTAAAGAAGATTTCACTTCAGTAATGTACTATTTAATAGTAGTTTTTAAGGGTTGAAATTTCACTGTCAACTAAAAATTGTATCATGAGTATCAAACATACTGTTTATGTAATGTTAATATACGATTTTAAAACCCAGAAATACAAAAAATTATTTTTTCATGATTTTCGATTTAACGGGTGGGAAAAATTAATTAAAGTCATAAATCATGCATATATTTATATTAAAAAACATTTATTTTATCTACTTAAACACAATTACTTAATCCAGAATGGTTAAATCTGCATTTTTAACAAAAGGGGTGGATTTTATTCTTAAAATGCAAAAAGCGCATAACGAGCATATGTCACTTTTGAAGTAGAGGGTAAAACATACTCAATCCCAAATTTTCATCCAAATCTATGGAAGTTCAACGAAATCGGAGGTTGTAGCTGATTTTTGCCTTCATGGACTGTATTATAAGGCGCTTTTCGGCGACCATGTTAGTGGAAAGCGGCGCTGATTTTCTCACTCTGAAAAGACACGAACGATGGCGTTCTTCCAACGTAGCAGAAGAATACATACGAAGAAAAATAGAAGTATCACAAAAATTGTTCAACCCAAGCTCTGCGACATTCCATCAGGAGAATCAAAACATTTGCGAACCATCTGCTCCAACATCATAGTTATAAAGAATGAAATACCAAAGGGACTGAATTCTGCAATAATACAAATTATACAATAAATGTTACTATTAATACCAACGATTCTTAAATATACTATAGTTTGGCAAGTTTATCTGAAGCAGTGAAAGGAATGCAGTCGAAAACATTCGATATTGCCACGTTTAACTATAAAAAAGCTAAAGTGCTAAGTATGTAGTGATAATAATTAGAAAATGGACTTTTTATTATTAACAATATTAACAATATGATTAAACGTTAATTCTTCAATGTGATTGTTCCTTAGATTTTGTATATTAACATTATTTTTTCAATTTATGAATGTTAAAAGATGAACACTTTTCCAAATTTGTTATGGGCTTTTTCAAGCTTTGGCAGCGTTGTGCGAAAACCATAATTTTCACGCCCTCCGAACTAACTCAATTGGTGAAATTAATCAAAGGCCTTCGTTGCTTAGCGACCAGCTGACTTCCTATTGGCAAGCGCGTGCATGTGTTCTTACCTCTCACTTTGTCAATTGACTGACATTGATTATCTAGTGGCGTTGGTATTGTCAGTGCTCCGTCTACTTCCTGACAGTAATACATCCTATTAGTAAACTCTTGTCGTACTCGTTCGAATGTGTCAGCTGAAATTGCATTGCATTCTTCAATAATTCTTTCTTTCAAAACACCAATGCTATCTGGTGCCGTAGTATAAACCTTGGATTTAAAGTACCCCCATAGAAAAAAATCTAATGGTGTCAGATCTGGTGACCGAGGTGGCCATTCTATAGGACCTCGCCGGCCGTTCCATCTACCTCGATATTCTGCATCCAGGTAACGTCTCACTGCACCATAATAATGTGCAGGAGCACCATCTTGTTGAAATGTTATTTCCAGATGGCCGAATTCATCTGGATTATCTTCCAGAATTTCAAGAATTAACGGCTCAATTGCATTTTGTAACATCTCCAGATACACTTCACCGCTTAAATTTGAATTTAGGAAAACAGAACCAACTATGTAGTTTCCCAAAATACCTGCCCAAACATTGACTTTTTCTGGAAATTGGGTATGCTGTTCACGAAAGGTGTGAGGATTTGTGTCACTCCAATACCTTACATTTTGTGTATTCACATTTCCATTGAGGCAAAAAGTACTTTCGTTACTAAAACAAATTGTTTTTGTGTAATGTGGGTTTTGACTAATTTTATTTGTCATACATTCACAGAATTCGAGTCTTCTGTCGGGGTCGTCATCCGAAAGGTGGTGCACCATTTTTATTTTGTATGGATGAAATTTAATTTCAGCCAACACTCTCTGTACTGTACTTTTACTCACTTCACAGATAGACGCAACTTTAGTTGAAAAGGAAGTAGGGTTTACTACCATTTCAGCAACTATATCAATTTTTTATCATCACCAAATGTTGGTCGACCAGATCGTTTGGCATCTTGAATACTACCTGTTGCTTCAAACTTGTGAAGAAGCTCCCTTAAATAAGTTCTTGAGATAGGGCGATCTGGGTATCTCATTAAATAAACGTTCCGCTTCATGGAGATTCTTTCCAGATTGTTGCTATCATTTTGACATTGTATAGGTAGATTAGTTGAAATTGAAGGAAGAATCCAAATAGGTGAATATATACAGAGCGCTCGATTAATATTTTCATACTGTTTCGGGTTATACTAGAAGTCGGTGATATCAATTTTGGTGAAAAAATTGAAAATTAGCTCCAATGCAACTCAATTAAATTGTAAGAAAAAAACTGTTAACCTATTTAAAAGTTACAAGGGTAGCCATTCTCTCATTTCTTACACCCAGTATAACGGTGTTATCAGCATTTCACTCTTGAACATCGTGATTTCCATTCAAATAATTTATCTAGCTCTGACACCCACACCATTTGGTCTAATTGTTATACGATAATTTTAAAAGTGCAAAAGTTTTATTATCTACTACGATTTTTTGCAGTTCATTGTTTTTAGCGAAAAAGGAAAGACGTCGGTGTGTGTTGACCCACAACTGCTACAAAAAATGAATATTTCCAAATCTGTAAATATACCGCTTAACGTCATTTCTTACTGTTTTGAATCACAGTTGTTTTTCAAATACAGAAGTTAATTCTACAAAGGAAGTAGGTAGAAAAATTTCCATCAAAACAGCGAGCCAGCTCATTTTTCGTGGGAAGCCGTTCTTTCCTTTTACATTCGTACATTGGAAATTTTGCAAATTATTTATGTGTATTTAAATATATATTGTGGTATTAAAACTGGATCGTCCAACGTGTATAGATTAACCTGAGAGTAATATGTTTGCACTTCATAGATACACCCAACGACTAGATTTCCTGTTTCTCGTGCCCTCATTATTGCAGATTATCATTTGCTCTTGTAGAGAGTACCTATTTGAAAATACATTACTCTTATGGCTGATAAAGTGATTCATCGGAAAACGAGATACATTATCTCGGAATAGGTGCAACTAAGTGGTGTAAATAATTTTGAATTTATTGGTCTGTGATCCTTTATAAACAAGATACTAAGTATTTTATTATTTCCATTCCTTTTATTTTTCCATTTACAATCTACATGGTGTTTGACGTGGCTAACCACATCTTGTATAAACTGAAAAATATCCGGGTTCGGTATAAAACTGATAAAAAATAACACACACAATATACAAAATGAGTTATACATATGGAACGCCTGAATTATCTGAAAAACGGCTTCTATGATGTTTATCAATTTTGGTTTGTTAGTGTTTTGTAATACGACCTGAAGCCGGTCCCAGACACTACGTGTATGTGGCAAACATTTGGTATTCGGACTTATTCGCGTAGCGTGTGGGAACTTAACTTTGGCAAATATTCCTCCTTCGTCATTTTCCCGGCGCTGGTCGGAAACTAACACGAAGTAAAGGACGTCGTAGTTTGGCGAAGTAAACTACGTGTACCTTTGCTATACTACAGCACCGTGTGGGAGATCAAGCAAACATTCGTGCAAATGATAATTATTGGCCTATTCGCCAAATACACGTAGTGTCTGGGACAAAAACCCTGAATTCCACAAAAGACGACTATATAATGCACAAAACCACTCAAATATACCTAAAATCGAAAGTTACCGAGCAACCATTTTCCATCCTATTTCGTCGTTATTAATTTCATCCAATAACTCCCAATTTCACGTAATTAAGATCCAAAACGGTCAACGGAGCTCGAAATCACTCAAAAACCATCGATTCGACTAAAAAGCATACAAAACGACTGACATGCATAAAACCACTCGAATATACCTAAAAATGAAAGTCGAAAAGCACTTGAACCATTTTCCATCCTATTTCACCCAAATACAGATGAAAACACACAAAACACTAAATTACAGTCTAATACGATCGAAAACGACCAATGCGTCGTTATTAATTTCATCCAATAACTCCCAATTTCACGTAATTACGATCCAAAACGGTCAACGGAGCTCGGAATCACTCAAAAACCATCAATTCGACCAAAAAGCATACAAAACGACTGACGTGCATAAAACCACTCGAATGTATCTACCTAAAAATGAAAGTCGAAAAGCACTTGAACCATTTTCCATCCTATTTCACTCAAATACAGATTAAAACACACAAAAACACTGAATTACAGTCTAAAACGATCAAAAACACACAATGCGACGTTATTTCATCCAATAACTCTCAATTTGACGTAATTATGGTCCAATACGGTCAACGGAGCTCGAAATCACTCATAAACCCTCAATTCGACTAAAAAGAACACAAGACGACTAAATAATGCACAAAACTATTCGAATCCACCTAAAAACGGAAGTTAGTGTTTATGTACGTATATTAGAAATAGTATATTGTGTCACAAGGGCAGAAAATGAGCTAGCAGCCCAAGACCATTAGATGCACGAGCAAGCGTAGCAAAGCAAGGGCATCTGATAGTTGAGGGCTGCTAAAGCGTTTCCTGCATGTGTGTCACACACCTGTTTTTCACCTACCGAATAAAATAGGAAAATATAGCAGTATAACACTTACGTTTAATAAAAATATTTATGTGAAACGACAAATTAATCAAGTGACAGGGGGTGAAAAATAGCATCGAAGTAATTTAGAACTTTCTTATATATTTTTTCCATTGAAGTGAAATTATGAAAAAAGTCACGTAAGGACGAATTGGTTGTTTTATTCTGGGACTCAATAAAAAATCGCCCCTGGAGCCAACCCATGCTACTCCGCTAATGCGGTTGGAGAATACACATTTGTTCAGAAAATATATTTGAAAAATAGTTCATTTCACCCAAAATGACATATGAATTGAATTTACCTTTAAATTATATTTTACATTCTATTCTTTTGAATGTCTTCTTTCTCCGTCACCATCACCAACGGATATTAACCAAAACAGATAGTCTAGATAGCTTATTTATCGTAATCGAATTACAAAAATTCACCCACAACATCAATAATTGCATATGTTTATTGAATACATGAAAAAGCGAGCACTGAATGTTATAGACGGAGAGCTGGCTACAGAAAAAACAATGTATAAGGTACATGATATTTGACTAGCTGGATAAGTTCGATTAAAGTTCTCAAACACTAAGCACCCAGTCTGTCTGCGTGGTTAGGAAGATTAAGTACGTAATAGCCGATCAAAATCGATAATTTTTGAAAGAAAAAAAATGATAAGACTCACGGATAAAAGTTGTGTCAATGTGTAGGATTTGTTGTTAGGAAATGTGTAAATTATTGGCAGACATTTTCATGGAAGTAAAATGGTCGGCAGACGGCAACAAAGTGGTGTTTTTTTTTGTGAAAAAAAAATGATAAGCCTCATGATTAAAAGTTACGCCAAATAATTATTTAACATTAATTAAAACTAAATCCAAAATGGCAGACAAAAAAACGAATGATAACACCGAGGCAAACGCCGATGAACATCGTGGTCCCGAGCGCGCTTCACGCTTCAGCTTCACAAGGAGGCATTGATGAAGCTTCTAAATTTTGTAATTTCTTTTTTTGGAAAGGCTCATTGATATTTTTTATTTTATAGTTTTTCAAGAACAACTTGAATCGAGCATCATTCACAGACTCAAGCGATTTCATCGCATACATACAACACACAAAATTTTCTATGATTGGAAATATTTTTTCTTCATACCTCGGTCGAAAGTACGCACTTTCGTCCCTCATAGCAGGGACGAAAGTTCAACATTCACTCCCTGTGAAAAGTACACGCGTTTCCTCTATAACAGCGGGAGGAAAGAGTTTCTCATGCGTATTTATACTCGTAACTACGACCAGCGGCACTCGCTTCCGACCGGCTATGAAGAAAAATAGTATACACTCCACGGGCCGAAAGTTGAAATCTGGCGCAGGGCCGAAATTCGCCGAGGGCATCATGACGCGCAGGACCGAGATTTCAACTTTCGGCCCTTGGAGTGTAATATACTATTTCTCTATCGCAATCGACACAGCTGCTCGTTCGGCCCTGAACGTTTGGAACGTTTTTCATACCTGCGTTGTATATGTACGATATTCGAAAAAAAATTAGTAAATTATTCAACTGTAATTCAGTTAAATCCAAAGTTTTACTATAATTTAATATCATTCAACCTTTAAAAAGTGAATATTCCACTATTTTCCAGGATAAATTTAACTATTCTTAGGTAGAAATTTCACTTTTTCAAATAGTCATAGACTTTCGACTATTAATTTTTGTTTTTTTATTATTTAACTATTAAATTAGTGAATATTCACTAATTTTCAAAGCTAAAAGTCAGCAACAGAGAATCAGTTAAATTTGACTAATTTAGATTTAAAGAGTATATTTTGTACTTAAATTGTTCATGGTTATTAATTATTTTTCTTGTTTTAATTTACACCATTAGAAAGAGCATGCTTTTAGCTAGGAAATGATCCCTCTCTAAATTGTTTTCATTAAAAATTGAATAATTTATTAAACCTCAAACAGCGGGTGAAGCGCGGCGTCTTAAGCGTAAAGCGCGCTCGGGACCACGATGTTCATCGGCGTCTGCCTCGGAGTTATCATTCGTTTTTTTGTCTGCCATTTTGGATTTAGTTTTAATTAATGTTAAATAATTATTTGGCGTAACTTTTAATCATGAGGCTTATCTTTTTTTTTCACAAAAAAAACACCACTTTGTTGCCGTCTGCCGACCATTTTATTTCCATGAAAATGGCTGCCAATAATTTACACATTTCCTAACAACAAATCCTACATATTGACACAACTTTTATCCGTGAGTCTTATCATTTTTTTTCTTTCAAAAATTATCGATTTTGATCGGCTATTACGTACTTAATCTACCTAACCACGCAGACAGACTGGGTGCTTAGTGTTTGAGAACTTTAATCGAACTTATGCAGCTAGTCAAATATCATGTACCTTATACATTGTTTTTTCTGTAGCCAGCTCTTAGACTATTACTGAAAAAGTCAAATATAAATCATATCATTTACAAACAATATGCTTAAACGAGAATTATTTGAAAAATAACAACCATTATAATAATTGAAAATTTCACTGTAGTATAAAATTATTTGGGTATCTAATAAAAAAAAAGTTCATCTGAAAAACAAAATGATGTGTCACTGGCCAAATAAAGATTTCAACGAATTTGTTCCAACCTTTATATGCCCTCTGTGTTTACAATTTTACGGACTGCTGTAAATAACTTCAAAATGACATTCCAAATTTCACAGGCTATTAAAAATTCATAAGTTGTGTCTACATACATTAAAAATTCGGGTTTTATAGTTAGAATTTATGGCTTTACTTCAATTTATAATCAAAATTTAGGAGCCAAGGTTACTTTTGAAGGTCAGTTACATTTTAATTTAAATGCCACTTAGGGTGGTCGAAATTAATTAAGTTGAAAATTTAGAGGACAAAGTAAAAAATGTTTGCAATATGAAAGATTTACTGATTTCCACCATTTTTGCATATTTTTCCTCTAAATTTATAATTGCACGGAATCATGAAAGATTTTGTCCCGAAATAAATTGGTATTTTCCACTATCAGGATTTGTTGAAAAGATTGCTTCTTCTCATCCCCTTTATTCAAATCAAATATGGCAACTTCCGCCACACGAATTGTATGAATTACGCACTGTTTTTTGTTCCAGAATTTGCTTTTTAAATGATTTCCATGTTTTCAATGATTTTACTTGTACTATTAATGAAATGGAAACTTCAGTTAATGTCCATTACATTGGTCTTTTGAAAGTATAGTTGTGAGTAGAATTAGTTTGCACTGTTTCACAATAAAATAACAGTATGCGGCTAGGTCCGCTTGAGGATTAAAAAGCGGATAATATAAAAAAGCCATAAATCATTTCTAGTCTTGACCTACCCACAAGCCAACAATTGATTCTCATGGGTGCAATGTAGCTTCCGATTGGTCTATGAAAAATATACTCGAATTGTTGGTCCACATGGAGTGTTAACGTCCCAGGGAAGGTTTAGTTCATTTCTGTTATTTACGAGACATTGTGTTCTTGAGATTGAGATTTATTGACTAAAACTATTTTTTTCTACAACCACTAGGAAAAACACGCTTTCCTACACTTACAAATATTTATACGCAAATCAGGCCTTTTCTCAATTCTTTTGATAACCGTTGGAAAAGTAATGCGAAAAGTACACGCCATGGCACTTTTCCGCACCAAAATGTCAAACAAAGCTACCTATGACCTGTCAACTTTTTTTGACATTTCAACATATTTACTATACTTAGTGAATTTGTGGGTGTAAAAATTTTAAATTTAAACCAAAAATAAGTAAACTATTTATTTGATTATTTATTTATTCATTGTTCACTATTAAACATACACTCAACTGATTTTTCTATATTAAATTTTCATTTTGTATGTTCTCTCTGTTCAAAGTTTTAATAAAATACCTAAATTTCTGCTTTTATTTTATTAATATATGTGGTTGTAGAAAAAATATTGTGTACAACTTGTACGCCAATCTCTTTTCCCACTCGCTAGATTTGCCCACTTGCAAACTTCTGCGTTCGTGGGAAAAGTGACGCTTTGCGCACTAGTTGTACAAACTACTATTTTCTACTTGCGCGCGGAAAAGTTCACTTTTCCGCACTCAATTTAGTTTAGAAAGTGCCACTTTTCCGCACTAGTGCGAAAACAGAATTGACAAAAGTTTCTCAAAAAAATCCATTGTTACAGTTATCGGTGAAACTGCTTTTTATCTGAAAAAGAGAGTACATAAATCGCTAGTGCATTGGAATCCTACAATAATGAAAAATTTGTCTGAAACAGGTTCTGCCTCTGCTTACAGATTTCTTTATCTCGCCGACAAATTGTAAAACGGTGCAAACTAATTTTACTCACAATTATACTCTATTTCAGTTCAATATTCATAGTTTTGTGGGATCTACAAGACTGAAAATGCGTTTACTCCGAAAATTTTATGGTAGGTACTATTTGAATGTAAAGAAATGATTTTATTGAAAAACTGAGTCGACTAGCGGATTTATCGTCCAAAAACCCATTTTACGGATTTTCAGTATTTTTCATGTCACTATATTTGTTAGTCATAGTAAATTTTGAACTAAGTGGAATGAATCGTTAGTTTCACTCAATTCATTGTGCTAGAATTCCTGCGAGTCTTGCATTAGAACCTGCTTCTCTGGCTAAAAAAATGTGAAGCTCAGGTTTCTCAATAGGAATCAAAAACTCTAATTAAACTTCAGTCTTGGGTACTCATTCCGAATGAATTTATTTGATATAAAAAAAGCTGTTTTGAATTTCAACTGCTTTTTCAAAAACCACGTGCGCTTGACAAATCCTGTCCCACTAGACATCTACCCTATAAAAGGTGTTTCAAGCAGAGACGATTGCCGAAACATCTGCACAAAATGGACAACGTTAGTGGACCTATGTAAAGGAAATCTTAACTGTACGATAAAACACCCAGTCACATACTCTGCTTCCGCGAGATCTTACATGGACTCAGACGGAAGCACTTTGGAGAGGCAATAATACAACCATTACAACTACTGAAAATCCCCCCAGTCAAACTAGTGGCCTATATAGAAAACACAAAGCTTCTGGAATGGAAGTAGATAACATGGTAAATGGTACAAATATTCAGTTCAAGTGCCTGGGCTGTTGAACACAACCCAATCGAATGAATGAACGAATGAATAGACATTAACCCTTGTCTCACTTCTACCCAATAAGCTCCTAATCTCCTTCTAATTGCGGTACAAATCGCAAGTGTGTGGATGGAGGCTTCTTTTTCCATGCCACAGAATCTAAATTCTTCTTCCTCTACTATTTTGAGGTTTTTCAGGTGCCCGTTTAGGCGGCAATGTCCCGTTAGGATCCCTCTTAAAACTCTTAGTGCAGTTTTACTTTGACTCATGATCTTTCCAATAACTCCAAGTAACTCTTACTTTGGCTATACCTATCGATAGGAGTTCAATTAAATCTCAACAAAGTATGGTTACTATTTCAAATATAGGAAATACACATTCTTATATATAAGTCCGGCTTCATAGCGTCTTTCGCCTTCCGGTTCCCAGTTGCCAGCCTCTTCGGTCAGTCCAATCTCCTGGGGATAGATTTCGTTCAGACATCAATAGGTGGATTGAGTAGCTTATTGATCAATACAGCCGGTCCCAAGCCCGGATAAAAGAGGAGGGTTTGGTCAACGGGCTAGCAACCCGTTACTTGTAAAAACCTTAGATGGCTAAAAATTCTGGGAGACAGCCTCGGAAACAGGACGGATCTTTAAGGAAACGAACTAGGCAACGAAATAAGGATATGATTTCTGCAACATGGAACATTCAAGGAATGAGGGGTAAAATTGAAGATGTCATAAAAGGTATACGTAAGATGAAATACACATTCTAAAAAATTAAATTTATTAACAAGTTTTTTTTATTCGAATTTTATAAGTTTTATCTATATCAGCTTCTTTCGGGTCACCCTGTATAATTCAAATGTAGGTACTAGACCGATAATAGTGTAGTGGACCTTGATCATGCCGTTGACTTGTTTTTGAATATGATTCACTTACATGGTAATCTAGACTATTTGTGAACCAATATTTCGTCAAGGCGTTGAACTTCCTTCAAATACAATGAACTTACTTTATATGTATATTTTAATAGAATACCATAAATTAGCAGTGTTTTGTTGAAGTTACAATATTAGCATCTACAAGCTTCCATTTTCAAATGCCTTAATTTTGAATTATAAACTCAAGCACGACTGTGAGTTCATAGTTCAGCTCTCAAGAACCAAACAGTTCCAAAGTTGATAAATTGAAAAAACAGCGATTTATCAAGTTAATAAGATTTTTTTTGGCCACATTAACTTTTTCATAAAAAAAAAGGAATAATAAATTTATGACCCACGATTTTTCACCTTCTTGAACAATATCCAATATTTTGTAACGAGCATAATTTTGTTCCATTGTCGGGATAAATTTTGAGATTTTTATTTGTTTTTACGTTGGTCTTCCATATAATTGCATCTGTTAATTGAAATATTTGAAATATCTGTGCAAGAAAGGATCCTCTGAATTTATTTATACGGATGCATCCAAGCAAGAAGATGGAATTGGCCGCTCTTACTATATTCCATCATTGAATATCAAAAAGCAATTTAAATTAAATAATTCAACGTCAATTTTTTCTGCCGAAACACTTAATTATTCAAGCTATGAACTGCCCTCGCGCTAACTTTTGTAAGAAAATTATAATTTTATCAGATTATTTGTCACTTCTCACTTCTCTCCTCCATCTGGTCCCCGAATGATGTTAACGACCCTTTTAAAAATCCCATTACTCTAGAGTTAAAATTGGCGATAAATACTCTTAAAAGACATCAGGTTGATATCCATTTTATGTGGGCTGAAGCACATTCGGGAATTCTTCATAATGAAACTTTTGACACCCTAGCTAAACAAGTCATTTCTACGGGAACACCTATTAATAACAATATTACTATTGAAACGTGCTTCAGCCAAATAAAAGAGATGTCTAGAGAAACATGGAGTAACCTATGGACCGAATATAAAAGAAACCGCGCTACACCTTAATCTAACCCATCATACCCAATTAGCTTTGGCATAAAAATAACAATTATAATCGGTACCAAATTGTCTCCATTTCTCGTCTAAAATTTAAATATGCTTGCTACCCCTTGCACCTTAACAAGATAGGCCTTAAAGGGACAAATCAATGTGACATCTATCTATAAGTGGCTGAACTAGACCATATATTTTTCGAAGTCATAATAATAGTATAAAACTATTAAAACGCCTTACAAATTAGAAAATTACTTTCCAAAAGGTAGCCCGTTCACTAGGAAGAAACATCTACTTCTCAGGCTATATACCACGCAGACAATGAATTACACTTCCAAGTTAAAGGGGGTTGGTATATATGCAATATAGAACCAACCATTCTGGTTTATAATTATTAGAAGGGACAATATCACTTACAGACCGGTTTTGGCGTATTTGCACCCCATCAGTACAAAGTAAATAGTATCCGTCCAGAGCATAATCCTACACTGAAGACCACGCTGAAATCACGTTAATACATTAAACCCTGTGAAGGGTATGCCAAGAATGCGATAATCGATCAGGAATACTTTTATGACCGCTTTCACGCACAGAGCCTAATTAAAAGACGAGTAATGCAATCTGTAATATTTTTGTTTAAAATGATTAATTATAAGGTGGACTGCATTTATATTAATAATTTATTATATCTTCGTGTTCCTAGGGTCAACTCTCGTCAAAACCAATTATTTTATCAGAACAATGACAGGACAAACGTATATAAGTCGTCTCCTCTATACAAGATGATTTATAATTATTCAAATATCGAAACAAAAATAGATATTTTAAACTGTCAATTGTCCACAATTAAATGTGCATTTTTAACTACTTAAATCTAATTCTTATAGTGGGGTTATAACATTATAACATTATAACATTGAAAGTTTGTAATTTTGTATATTCATTTCAAAGCTGAAATAGACATGCTGAACACACACTTTTTTTCTTTTTTTATGTAGTATTTTGTTATGTAGAACATATTTGTGTTTGTTCACCTTCTCCTGGAATTGGGCGTGTCCCGTTGGATATTGTATTAAAAAATAAATAAATAATAGCGACATCTCCACAACTAACCATAAACCAAAATTTTATATTGACAAAAACCATCTCGGTTTTGTAGGTTATCTACTTGATTACAGTTTCCTGTATCAATTGTCATAGTTAAGTAAAGCGTGTTATCAATAGAAGTCAAAATAATAGATTTAATAGTTTTATACTATTATTTTGACTTCTATTGATAACATGCTAGTTACATTTGTTAATTCTTAGTTATTAAATATATACATTACCAATACTCTTAATACTTTATTTAGGCTAGTCGACAATATTTAGCTTATTAAATTGTTTTCTATAAATATTTTATCAGCATATTATATTACTATATAAACGAAGTTGTAATCCAATATCTAGTTAGTTCGTATTTATAAGTAAAACAGGGTTTATCTTTTTAAAAAGTAACTTTTAGTGAACCAACCCTTAATTTGCTTTACTTAAATATGACAATTGTTACAGAAACCAGTAATCAAGTGAATAACACAATATTTTTCAACTGTAACAAATACCGTCAACAAACACATGAACCATAGTACTTTCGATGGTTTGCGAACTTGTGACATTCCAACATAACTTAATAGATGGACGTGCGTCTTCTTTGGTAATTAGAAATTGGTGAGTTATAGGATTGTGTGTCCAGACCTAGCATAGGAGTTACTTTATTCAATATAAATGTACTGGTACGTCATCAAAGTGAAGAAATCACGCTGTTCGTTTGACAGAGTTCATTCGTTTGATGCTGTCAATCAGTAGGTTTGTCACTGTAAACTTTATAAATATTGGAATTTGTGGGTCGTATGTTATTAGAAAATATTAATATATATATACAAAGAAACGTTTTGTATTTAATTTCATATCAAATGCATCCATAGAGATACTACAGATAGAGGTAATAAGCCATAGGCCGCTGTGTAACTGGGAATGTCCCACCGAACTCCGGTGAGAGAGAAAAAGATAGACGATCAGAGGTTTTACTGCCTTTGTCTGAGTATATAGCCTGAACCTCCGACTTTCTATCTCTCTCTTACATGCTGACGGGTTCCAAGCTGGCTTGTTGCCTCTATCTGTAATATCTCTATGAATCCATCTCGTTGAATAATTGAATGTGTGAAATACAAACTCTAATATTTAATTATGCGTACTACACTGAAGCTATGTACGTTACCATGGGAACGAGATGTATCAATAAAAAAGACACTTTGTATCAAAACTGAAAGGTAGAAACACGTATAATACTTTATCTACGACCACCTTTAAAATTAGGCATTTACGAACCAAAAAAAATGTGTGAAATCATACATTATATATACGTTAAAAAGTGTGCGTAAATGAACAACGCTTTTTATATGGGACTTTCATTATAACACCCAAAAGCAAATGACCAATGCTTTTTAAATGGAGTTTTCATTTCAACACTCTTTTTTAGCTACGTAATTATCCAGTTGCCTTGAATTTAGTCGTTTGTTGTATAAACTTTTGTGCTGTCAGTAAATTTGACAGAAGTGTTGGCTACAATGCGCGACGTTACCGCGGTAAAATTGGTTTATCAGGCTTAATTTGACGTCTACTCTTGATTTGAGGTTATGTTTTGAGAATTTCAATTCGTTCAATTGAATTTTCGATTCAATTCATCAAAGTTGTAAAATCGATATATTGTAACGAAGTGATAACACAAATTCAAGTAAGTGGCGAAAGATCTGAATCGTTCAACATGGAAATAGTATATTACACACCGAGGTGGGAAGTGATTCATTCCTGTCGTGAGATCAGTTAGTTAACCGAGACGCAAAGCGTCGAGGTTAGCTATGAAGGCAGGAAGTGAGGGCGGGAAGTAGAGGTGTGTAATGTTACACTTCCCAACCTTCAATGACGTTAGTAATGACAGCATTACATATATGGTTGTAAATAAAAGGAATTAAACACTCAAATCTTTCGTTTTTTTACATAACCTAGATACCACTATTTAACAACTTGTTGAATGTAGAATGGACCCCTGGATTTTTCATGTAGTATTTGCATTACTGTTTTAACTGTTTAACACACTCACTGATGTCATACCAGATGTTAACGATACGTTGAACTTTGTCATCTGAATCCGTTATTATAGTAATGTTATTTACATATTTATCTCAGAGTAACTGTGTTAAATTTATTTGGATTTTTTTCGATATTTAGCGCTCATGCCATCTCACTAATAAGGAAAAATTAATGCCTGCTATTATTTAACTTGTGAAGTGATGTAAACCAGTAAATTTTCTTCCATAACACTTTTAATCGCATAGATAAAACAATATTAACATCTTATTATTAAATTATACCCAACGAGATTTTTATTTTTTGTGTGTCAAAAATACTTTCAATTCTAATATCTTTTTTAAACAAAACAAAAATCAATAGATTTGGCGCTATGGTCCGAGTGCAGCCAGACCAGGTTCACTAGATAATGCCAGTGCATTGTTATTTTGACACCGTACTATCGCAAAAGTCTTTGAGGCGATAACAACGCCTTATTTATAGTCCGCAGAAGCTAATTAAAAACATATCGACTCCCAATCATTTTCCTGAATTCTCGAAAAAATACCGCAGGAACTTTCGACATAGCATGCAAGTACAGCGTAGAACACTCGAAATTAGAGACTTTTACGCCATCTCTTCCTGTTTTACTCGCCAAAAAAATTGTGAATTTTGAAAATTCTACGAAATGTTATACTCTATAACAAAAAAATTTCTTTCAAATTTGTTAAGCAATTTGAAATTTTGTTTATGTAAGCGGCAAGTAGGTAAAATGAAAATGCCAAAATCACGTTGATAATATAAGGAACTAATATATAGGATGTTTATGAAAAAGTTAGTGTTTTTACATTTTGAAAATTCATACTAGTGGCCGTGCAAACTGACTAAATATTTTTTTCAATCACATTTCATTTTATGAATTAACAATTTTGAGATGCGGTTTAGAAAAGTATGATGAAGCTGAGAAATCCATCAAAGTTGTAAAATCTATGTACCACGAAGTGATAACACAAATTCTAGTAAATGGTGAAAGATCTGAACCGTTCAACATGGAAAAAGGAAATAGCCTAAGTCCATTACTCTTTATAATTATAATGGACTCGCTAATAAAGGGTACACGAAATCAGACTGAGAAAAATGGAGCCGCTATAGGATATCGAAGTTTAAGACCAATCAAAATAGTCTCTCTTTCATATGCAGATGATATAGTCCTAATAGCAGACACGAACAGTAAAATGCAAAGTTCAACAAATATATCGCAAAAGAAAATACTAAAACTAAAAATGAAAATCATTACGGAGAAAACAAAATACATGATTACTAAACAGAAAGAAGAAGATAAAGGAAAGGCAACTATAAGACTCGATGGGAAACAAATCTAACAAGTTACATGTTTTAGAATACCTAGGAAACATCTTAACAGATGACGGAAAGATAGATTTATTAATTTAAAAAAGGCTACGAGGATATATTATAGTATTAATAAAACTCTAATGGAGAAGAAGGAAATCGACGAAAAAACAAAATTAAGGGTTTATAACTGCATAACCCTACCAGTAACTACTTCTGGAAGTGAGACAAAAGCATGAATCTTCGATAAATGCACTGGAACTGAAATATTTGCGAAATATCGCCGAGAGTTACCAAATATGACCAACGTAGAAATGAAGAAATTAGAGACCATCTGAAACCGGTAGCAATTTTAGCAAAGATTGAAAACAAGCAATTAAATGGCACTGGGGCGGGAGTATACTCCAAAAAACCAGGTGACAGCTATAGCTACGCACAGGGAAACTACACCTCTGTATTTCAGGCAGAGGTATATGCATTATGCAATCTCGCAATGCGCGAGAGAAAACAACAGGAGAGCTGCCGAAGCCAAGCAGATCCATATCATGTCAGATAGTCAGGACTTAAGGCAGTCTCAAGCAAAAAAGTGACCTCTAGACTAGTATGCGATTGCATCGAAGAACTGAAGACGTTAGCCAAACGGAATAATGTCAAACCGACCTGGGTATCAGGTCACCAGAGTATCGAGGGCAAAAAAAGTTGACTAACTTGCAAAAAGAGGGTCAGAGGATACGCAGCCTCAGTATACCGAAAACTATAATACGAGGATCTGTAAAGACCTGGATCAGAGAACAACATGAACATTTTTGGGTAAACGTCCCAAGGCAAATGCATGGGAAAACCTTTATAAAAGAACCATGCCTAAAACGTACAGCGGAACTGCTAACACTGTGCAGAAATCAGCTGAGAATCACAACATGACTGGTCATGCACCAGTAAAGGAACACCTGTACAAATTAAAACTATACAACGAAGACAGTGAAACATATACTGTTTACATGCGAGACTCTTGATCGCAAAAGACAGTTATTATTTGGCCAACCTCAAGGAAACGCTAAGCTATATAGCAAACACCCAGCTAAGAACTTGTACAAACTGGTGCAGGGGACAAAGGTGCTGGACTGGGTGCACAAGTAAAAATACAATACGCCATTAGGCTGCAGTGTTATCGGAGACTTGTCGTAAAAATAAGGAATTGAACTGGTATGGACACATCGCAAGAATGAACGAAAACAGGTTAGTCAAAGCAGTTACAAAGGCAGAAAGGGATAGAAAAAAAAAGAAAGGAAGACCAAGGAAAACATGGATGGGGAGGATACAGTTAATCGGAGAGAAAAGAGGAGAATCAGTGGAAGAGACGAGAGGACTGGCAAGAAACAGAAGCGACTGGAAGAAATGGGTAAAGAAGGGCTAACCCGACGCGGAACGGCATAAGAGTTTTAGAAAAAGAAGAGATGCGGTTTGTTGCAATCGACAGAGTATTTGATGTTATAAGTAGAATTTTCGACCTTATTTCTCCAAACTACTTTTTGATAAAAAATGGCACAAATAACAAAAAGTTAATGGTTTTCATTCCACCTTAATAAAGACTACATTAAAATCAACAATAGTGCGAGCCGTTTTGGTATTTAATAACTTCGTTTAAAAAAACAAAAATGTCTTACCTTCCAAAAGTGTTTCTTCCGTAATTATTCTGTTGAAGAATTAAAATTATGTATTTCTTAATTTCAATACACGTTTTCTCATTATAAAAAACATGATAGAAATTGCCGATTTAAAATTATGACGAACATAATAACATAATTCCCATTATGTATGGAGATTTTGAATATTGTATTTCAATGCAAAATCGTAGGTAACCCTCAATACATAATGGAAATTCAATTTCTATTGTTTTTCATAATTTCAATTCATGAATTTCTATTATGTATTTTATAATTCCAAATCGGCAATTTCTATTATGTTTTTCACAATGGAAATTGGTGTGTTATGGAATAAATACGGAATTAAAATTTAAAAAAATATATATATGTATTTTTTCCTCTTCTAAAACGATGTTATTGAGTACCAAAACTTATAATGTAACAAGAATATTGAAAAAATACGGGTTGTTAGTAACTGCGAGTACACGGAAATTAAAAATGTTCAAGTTTCCATCTTTACTCAAATTAAAACTCAATTTTACTCAGTACCGCGGTTTATCTCAGAAGTTTAGCTAAGGAAATTCTGTCATAGGAAAGACAAGTATAATTTTATTCAAGCAATCACATCCTGAATTTTCTCGCATGAATTTAGAAACACCCTGTATCGTTTTCGTTTGACCACTTCGTACGTGTGAATCTCATTGTGAATTCAGCAATTGTACTGCAATGAGATGCTAATAAAAAATGTATTGCTGCCGATACAAAACCCACAATAATGACCTAGAGAAGATTCCGATGACCATAGCCATAAAATGACAATCGTACAATGAACAAAACTTGCAACTACGCCTACTGAGATCCACTCAAACCAATTAGAGATCGAAAAAGAAAAGAAGTTCTACCAATTGCGAGGACATTTTTGTCGTAATTTATTCATCAATCTTTCAAGAATTATGTTATCTACTTATTACTTTTAATGAATGATATACGCACAAGAATCAGAAACAGAGACAGTCAGTCCATTTGTTTCGTGTCGATAACTAGAACTATATTTCAAATTAAAATTCTTCTTCTATAATTGTCTCTCTTGAGAATTTGTTCTTTGTTTTGATAAAACGAGCTGCAAGGCTGCTTGGTGAATTTGATATAAAAAAAAAAGAAATGACAGAATGTACTCTCTCTTACGGAAAATAGACCGTTTTAAAATTTTTCTAGATTTTTCAACAGCATTGGAAGGAATTAGGGTTTGTTTGGGTTTTTGATAGTAGAGGGATCATATTTAAAGGCGACAGAGGATATGTACTAATCCAGCTTCAACCTATTGCTATGAGAAAAGCCTTCGAAAGCCCTATAACAGATCAATCGGCGAGGGTCTCGAACTCTCCAACCTACCGATGTGTTACCAGAACTTTACTTAGTCTATAAAATAAAATAAATGACTGACAAGCTTCATTCATAATCCAAATGAAAAATAGCTACAAGGGTGATATTTTTTGCTTAATTTTAAACCTATAGTGCTTTTATTTTAAATCGGTGTGGTAATTATTTAACTTTGTTGTATTAATAAATATAATTATTGTTGTTGTTCATCCATATATTCTGTCGTTAATCTATCTTGCCAAAAAACAATTGAAGTTTTTTTTTATCAGATAAATTTCTCCTTAACTCAAAGTTTTGCCAATCACTAAATTTGCTCGAAAAACTGACATTACATAAAATTAGTGATTGGCAAAACTGTTTTTTTGCAAAGAGAAATTTATCCGATAAAAAAAAAGCTCTTGTGTTTTTACTGTTGATAAAAAGACGATAACGTTACAAAACAAAATTTTATGATGTTGTCAGGATGTAGATTTTTTCTTTATTCAAAGGAAACTGGAACAGTCAATCTGGCAATTCTTCTTTTTTATTCACCTGTACCTATAGTTCATTTAAAAACCAGGAGGAGTAATTTGAAAAGCCTTACTCACACCACTAAAAGTTACCAGATTAGTTACTAAAGGGTGTGTTCCGAGAAAGTAGTCAACAGTCGTATTCCAAATCTATTAAATATGCCTTGATGGACGAAGAAATCAGCCACGCCACCAACTGTTTGAGACATTTTGGATTTAACATGAATATTTTTGGTTTTTTATCCAATATATTATATTTGTTTACACACATTTATGGTACATTGTTTTTCTGAGGAGGAGAAGATTATCTTTATTGGTTACCCAATTGGCTAACGACCGAGGTCTTTCTGCCACAGATTTTTACAATTTTCTTGTGTAACAATTTTTTTTCTGATATTGTTTTTTCTGAGAGTCCTAAATAACCTATGTTCAGCATTTACATTGTTTTGCTGGCCTAATAAGCGAAGAGCTGTACTCGAAGTAGAAGGATCCATAATTGCAGATATTCAATACAATTGCTTACTGAAGGTTTTAGGGCGCGTTGTATCGAACAAACTCAGTTTAATTATAACTGATGTTTAGACTGTGACATATTGATTTATTTACTATCATCAATTACATCAGTCTAAACATCAGTTATCATCAAACCGAGTTTGGGTGTTCAATACAACGCGCCCTTAAAGGAATAGTGTTAACGAAATAGAGTGGAAACTAAGTAAAAATAATAAAATAACAACAGCGGATGCAATGACAAAAATAAGCATATTCATCTGTCAGAATTGTCAAAAATGGAAATTAATAAATTATCAGCTGATGTCAATGCTATGAAGTGTTGTGTGAAACTGGGCGGAATCTGACCAATCAGAGGTCTACAGAATTGCCAACTTAAATTCAAATTACTCCTCCTGGTTTTTAAATGAGGTATAATAAGGCATACATTGAAGGTGTTTATTTATAAATAAAAGGCTTGTATAATATTCTCAGATTTATTTAATATAAGTATATATTTATGTGAAAGGTGTGGAAGAAATACAAAATACAGTAACCAATCATTCTATACCTCAATTACAATTTGATATTTATTATTTTTTATAGAGAATAGATTGACAAACTCTAGAACCATCTTCAAGAACACTGGGAGAAATAAATCAAAGCGTCAATCATCTTGAGAAAATTGAAATATAAATATAATTCAATTTCAAGTTTTAATAATCTAACCTATCATTAAAAACATTCAACTGAATGAATTTAAATATTATATATAATTTATATTGATAATAATTAAAGGAAATTAATTGGTAACAAAAATAACGATTTTCCCAACTTTGGAGAAAAAATGAATTCAGGAGTACCTACTAGAAAAACTTGTAAAGACGATGATCGATGTCAATAAACAATAAATACATACTAAACCTAACCTCAATCGTGTCAAAACGGCTGAATTTTTCCAATTGATCTGACAACGTGTTGAAGTTTTGCCAACCCGTAAGCTGAAAATTGCCCTGGCCATCAAGTACAAACTGTATTTACGGCTGGTAATTTTATGTTCACTCTGATATGCAGGAAAGTAACTAAAAATGACATCATAGTCTTTTTATCGTAAATAAACCATATCCCAGATTGGGCTATATAAAGTTTTATGATAGTAATTTACGTTACAAGTCCGGGAAATGGCTTGTTAAAGGCTAGCAGCCTTATTAATAATAAAATTTAGATTATTCTAACATGTCTTTAAAACTAAACTAGTAAAAAGCATATTAATAAATGGTACATTTAACATTATTTGAACACTAGAACGCTATAAGGACGCTCTTAGTAACCATTAGTTAGTATGTTGTTATCGTGTTTATTAATAAGGCTGTAGATGTTTAGAATTTCTGGACGAGTCCTGTAATGACAGTTCACGGTGGTAGTGTATCGTACAATGTTTTATTTCATACTGTGTTGTATTAAATATTTCATTTTATATTACCTACCTGTATGTAGGTTCCGGGGCATCAAGGAGTGGGGGGCAACGAGAAGGCCGACACTCTGGCAATAAAGGGATCAGAGTCTCTATTTATCGGACCTTAATAATTTTTTGGCATTTCGGAAAGCACTGCTAGATCAGCCATAGCTACCTGGGCGGAGAGGAAAACCTTCACGTACTGGGCAGACATACCGGGGCTCTCTCACTCGAAGGCGTTTATATACAACCCTTCGAGTACAAAAAATAAGCAGATCCTGGAATGGAGTAGAACAAACCTACGCATTCTGTCGGGACTGCTTACAGGACTTTGTCGACTGAATTACCACCTAAAGAAGATGAGACTGGCTCAGACCTCGGATTGCCGGTTCTGTAATTTGGAGGACGAAACTGCGGAGCACATATTATGCTCATTCCAGCTTTGGACATGGTGAGGTATAACGTATTTGGTTTTAGTACCTTGGATCCGAACGAATTTAAAAATGTATCACCAAATACAACCATGGACTTCGTCAGCAGCACAGGCTTGTGGGGTGAATTGTAATCATTGGGGGTTAGCCACAATAGACCCCAACAGGGGTCGCAGTGAAGGTGGCGTGAAGACACCCCTCACATAGAACCTAACCTAACCTATATTGGTGTTGGTGTGGTTTCTTTCGTGTTTTATCACTTTTAATTTGTTTGCTTGGTGATGCAAAAACGTGATGTGAAAACAAATTTGACAGTTTGTCATCTCGTGCGTATTTTGTGATAATTTTCGTAAAAAATGTAAGAAGTCGAGCTAAAATGTGCTGAAGCAACCAGTAATTTGGTGCCTACGAAGTCTTCTGCTCGGTATGAGAAGGAATTCCTCCTCTTCAACGAGTGGAGAAAAACCTACTAGGTGGAAAACGGCATGAATGAGAATACCCTTTTGGCGTACTTCTTGGATATCTCCAAAAAGATTAATCCTGCGACAATGTGGGCAAAATACTCTATGCTGATTGTAAAAGAAGCTGATATTTCAAAAAATCCAAAACTGACGGGTTTCTTAAAAAGGCAAGCAGTCATCGGGCAAACAAATCAAAAGTTCTGACAAGAGAAGAAGTTAATAGATTCATGAAGAGTATCTTTTGATTAAGGTAAACAAGTTCAACCTTTTCATTCGTTTTGAATTGAACAATGTGCAACTTGTATGATATACTAACTAAACGTCCAGCATAACTCTTAAGCGAAATGTCCAAATAAAATAAATCGAATTAATCTGAATTATTATACTCATAATTTCACAAATGTCATTAGTTCTGCCAGTATTTTGGTTGACTTACTTGAAAAATAATAAAACCGGCCAAGTGCGAGCGGGACTCGCGCATTACCAAAAAAAAAATACATACAAGTGAACCTAATATATATTTCACTGAGCTGGTGGATTTTACTTCGCTTAATAACTTGGTATACAGTATGTCGCTAATGTATGGAATAAATTCATTATTTCCGAACAACAACTTTTGAAAAAAAATCCAAAAGCAGGTCAATTTTAATTTTTGAATCGTCATCACATGATGTAGATGTAACGAACATTGCATTACTAGTATTAATGTGGTGACGTAATCGGCAATTTTTAAAATGCAACCATGTGTCTCAAGACACCTCATTGGAAAGGTTTTCTAATCGTCTTTACAACGATGTAATTAATTGAATATTTATTCCTACAGGGTCTACCTTTCTTTCTCTTATCCTTATGCCTTTTCAGGCGTCGGATTGGAGTTCTTCTTGAACCCATTTTTTCCATTCTTTTCTGTCCCTGGCCAATGCCTTCCTCTCTCCTAAAGTTTTTCCTTTGTTATTTCCAATTTCTTCAATCTGGTCTATCCATTTCCTCCTGGGTCTTCCTCTTTGTCTTTTTCTTGATATTCCTATTTCCAAAACTTTTCTCGCAATTCTATCTTGTTTCATTTTCATTAGGTGACCAAACCAGTTTAATTGTTTATTTCCAATCTTTAATATTATTGGATCTTGAATAGTTATGCTTCTGATTTCTTCGTTCCTTACTTTGTCCCATTTCGTTTTACCAGCTATTTCCCTCAAATGTTCCATTTCCATTGCATTTATTTTTGTTTCCTGCTTTTTCTGCAGTACCCAGTTCTCACTAGCATAAGTAATAGTTGGTACTGTAATTTTGTTATAGATTTCCAGCTTTGTGTCCATATCAATGTGTTTATGGCGCAATAATGTTCGATTTGTTTGTTGTTTAAATCGAACAGGGTCGACCAAAACTGATTATTCACTAAAATACAAAGAAGTGGTTAGTAAAAAACAATTAAATTATATTAAATGTTCAAACTGATGACCTTCAACAATAATGCAATGAGACAGCCGAGCAATAAATTCGTCTCTAACGTATACGAGAACTTCAAGCGTCATTTGTGCAATCGCCGTCTGATGCAACTCTTATAAATTGCTCCATTTAAGTGTTGTAAAGGGTTTATAAGAGTTACAGAAATATTACTATGCTTAGCTTATATAAATTGCAGTTTTATAAAATAGAGATGATAATTTTACGGTTACTATTATATAAACGAAAATGTTTATTGGGACGGTTGGGGTATTTAGCATTAAATAAATTGCCAACTTCTTTCTGTGTCCTTACTTTATCTCCATAGACAATCATCATTAATATTTCGATTCGTTCAGTTTCTGTAAGTTTCATTACTAAATTATGCTAATTTAAAGATTTTAACTATTGAACACTTGACTGATACACATCAATTAGTGTAAAATTAGAATTTAATACTATTATCAGTAACATATCAAAAAACAGAAATATTTTTTGGTTACACTAATATGTTTTATTTCCAGTGGCGGTCCTTACAATAACTTAGTCCATTGAATCAGAATTTACGATTAAAATTAAATAAACAGTTTTGGACTACCCTGTAGAAATAAAAATTCAAATACTCACATCGTTGTAAAGACGATTAGGAGACCTTTCCAATGAGGTGTCTTGAGACACATGGTTGCATTTGAAAAAATTGCCGATTACGTCACCACGTTAATACTGGTAATGCAATGTTCGTTACATCTACATCTACATCATGTGATGACGATTCAAAAATTAAAATTGACCTGCTTTTGGATTTTTTTCAAAAGTTGTTTATTTTGGAAATAATGAATTTATTCCATACATTAGCGACACACTGTATTATTCATTGAGCTGGTGGATTTTACTTCGCTTACTATATAACAAATTTTAAAAAAAAACATGAGTTCGCAGGGAGATTCGAACTCGCGGTCTCCTGTTTATTACTTTATTAGACAGGCATTTTATCCAACTAAGCTATGGGTCCAGCTACCTGTTGCCGTTATAAATATCTCAATATCGAACAAAAACCAGCAGAAACATCATATTTTTAAATATTTATTTCATTCTGTTTTTGGAATTTGTTCTTATAGCGGCAACAGAAATCATCTTCTGTGAATATTTCAACTGTCTAACTATTATGGTTCATGAGATACAGCCCTATTTCTCTTAGGTATTACTTAGCGCGTGGTGAAACGTAAATTGCATTTGGGAATTCCTAAATTCCATTTAGGCGTTTCCTAACTTTGGGAAAGAGTTGGTGGAATCGGGAATAAGTGTTTTTCACACTTGTCTGTGAAATATTAAGATAAACTGAGGACACAAACACGTGTGTTTTTTTGTCGAATGTAGAAAACATGTTTAATCAACAAAGATGATCAATAAGATTTTAATCAATTTTATGTTAACTGAAAAGAATGACGCGCATTTTAATGTGTTTTTACAATTAATGATTCAATTACACCTAAGTACATTCAAAAAGTAGCTTGCCTTGTCAACTTAATGTTAATTTATGAGTGGAAGTTAGTTCATGTCTCACTTGAATCTAGTGTCAAGACTTTATTATAGTATCTACTTTTAACTTTTAATACTATAATATGGTGGACGTTTACACGAATGTTTATTGAAATAAAAATTTCGGGTTTGTGTGGTCTTCGTTATCGAATGGCCAGTGGGAAACCTTTTTCAAGGTTGAAATAATTATGAGACCAAAATAATTAAAAGTTTCCTTTGCGTAGTATCTGTAAATAATATTTTTTCATTAATTTTTTTCAAATATTTCATTAATTGCAATGAAGTTGTATCAATTACCTTTTATTTCGTCTCTTGGAGTTTTTATACACCATCCTTTTTTCCAAATGCTCTCTAAATACAATACAAAAACATTTGAAATTTTACGATTTTTATAATTTTATTTGAAAACATTGCTTAATATCAGAAAAACTCAAAAAGCCCAATAATTGATCGCTTTTATTAAAATGCTATTTTAAATAGTGCGATGGACAAATGATCAAATTTTGTTGTATTGTTTTCAATTTTTCATTTAACACAGGGTGTCTTGTATAGGGTGGGCCAAAACAATAGGTTTGTTCCAACTGGCGATAGAACCGTTTTCGGTATCGTTCGTGCAAGTGCCGTATTTCTTTCGCGTTCCATCTGTTTATAGTAGGTATCGGGACTGCTTGGGACGGTAAACAAACTGTACCTTCTGGAAGAAGTTGATGTGTCTATCCCAAATTCGAGTTTTCGCACTATACAATACTTTAAACGATTCCAGAACCGTTTCTAAATGCCAGTTGGAACCAACCTAATGTTAGCACTTCTTATGAACAAATTGCATAGCCTAAAATTCGACGTCATGTGACAAATTTACCTTCATACGTGACGAACTTCGAATCGCTTAATTTACTGTTTAAAGTTATTTTATGCGATTGTCTATTCTTGTGTATTCAAATTTTTGCAATGCTCTATTCTCCCCTCTTCAATTACAAAAAAAAAATTATTTTAATTTTTTTTAAAAACAATATTCTGAGAATTTGTTAAAATGACAATATCGATGAACCACTGAAAAAATATTGTTTCGTATTCCATTCGAGCTGTCTTCACTATAATCTTTTGAGAAAGAAAATTGTGTAATAACTAACTTTGTGAGTTTTAGAAGGAAAACAACTCTTCCATTGGCTATAGCTTCTTCAAGCAGAAATGGTATAAGATTTTTGTATACACAAAAGTAAACTTCCCTATTTACCGTTTTTTCAAAGAAATAAGGTCCTATCACGTAGGGACCGACACACACACACCGCTAGATGAGCCCGTCCCACCCACGGATGCACCCCTCTAAGCGAGGCACATCCACGGGGAGGACTTCCACCACAATCCCCCATCTTATCCGATGGGTCTCATCGTCGTCGTTCGCGTTTCGGCGTACAGCTCGCCCCTAGTCGAAAATGGCTGTTGGCTGGGGTCTAGCCGTCTTCTCTTTGGCCGTGTAACTCCGTTGGTTTTCTCTTCGGCGGTTTTCCGTTGTGTGTCTTTGCGCTGCCTCTACAAAGTGCGTCCTTAGCCGACGAACTTCGGCTCAAGACGACCTTATAGAGTGGGTCTTCTTTTCTTCCGATCTCTTACAAGCGACTTCAAGCCATTAGCTGGGCTAATAGCTTAGTCACCTGCTCGAGGATCTGTTGTTTCGCTGTTGTCGTCGTTGTTTTCTTGTTCGCTGCGGCTTGGGCGTAGCTGACTCCTGGCTTCGTTGTTGTTGCTGTTGTCCTTGTCTCCTGGTTGTTTGGGGCCTTTGGGCATCCTTTGTAGTTCACCGGGTATTCTCCCTGGCAGTTTGCGCAGGTGGCCGGCTTGGTCCTCGGTCGTGGGCAGTCGTTGGATCGGCGTGGTCCTCCGCACTTCACGTATTTGGTGCTTACGTTGCATGTCGTCTGTCCATGGTGGTATCCTTGGCAGTTGTAGCACTGCGTCGGCCCCTTTCCTCTTCTTTACTCCTCCCATCTGATCCGCACGTTCTGGATGTGTTGGATTCTCCGGATTTTTTCTTTTTCTTCAGGCTCTAGCTCCACCAAGTAGATGGGTAGCGGTCTTCTCTCTCCGAATCTGGAATGTAATTGGGTTAGTCTTTTTATATTTACCCCTTGCCTCTCAATCTCCTCCTTGACTTCCTCGGTGTCCTCGCAGTTGGTTAGCCCTCGGATGACAATATTTGCCATCCTCCCTTCTTGTGGCATGTACGTATACCACTCCACTTTCTTCCTTTCTTCTCTCAGGTACCTCGTGAGGTTCCTGTAGTCGTCGGGTCCTTCGCAGGAGATCTTTACTCCGAGTCTTGCTCGGATTGTGATGAACCTCGTCTTGATCCTAAGACGGTCCATGTTTTTCCTTACGGAGCTCCAGTGGTGGATGCTTCGTCCATCGCTTCCTCGTCGCTGGCTTTCCTTCTTGCGGTTTCCTTCCGTTGTTCTCTCTGGATTCTTCTCATGGATATCCCTTCCGAGAAATCCATGTCTTCTACTTCTTCTTCTTGGGGGGATTCTGTTCTTTGTGCCTTCCTCCTGAGACTTTCCGATCGGCTTCGGCTTCTTTTTTCTTCTTGCATGGCTTCCATTGTCGTAGCCATGTTTTCCATTGCCTTCCTTAGTCCCGCCAGTTCCTCCTCCATTCTCTTATGGCTTCCATTGTCGTAGCCATGTTTTCCATTGCCTTCCTTAGTCCCGTTAGTTCGTCCTCCATTCTCTTTGTCGTCTTCCTTAGCTCTTCCGCTTCTTTTCTGGCTGCTTCGGCTTCTTTTTTCATTTTTTTCTGCGGCTTTTTAGTTTCGTTGACTTCTTTTTTGGCTTCTTCCTTTTCCTCTTCTTCTTTGTTTCTCATCTCGAGGATTTTTTTTCGGCTTTCCGCCACTTCTCTAATCGTCCTTTCGCCCTCTCTTCTCGTCCTTTCGGCCTTTCTTATCGCCCTTCCGCTTTCTCTGCATATGTCCTCTATGCTCTCCGATTCGGTAGATGATTCCGGTGTCCATTTCGTCCAGGTAGGGACCGATTACACCAGCCCTTACATTTATAGACCTCCTATGACTGTGACTGTGACGGTATGATGAGAATTCGATGTAGAAAATTCAGTGCGATTGAATCTTCTGATAGCTTTTCAACAGCAATTTTATTCTGTTCTTGGCATTCTGGATAACGTTCGTTATAAATTCTTATTGCTAGCTGACAATTTTTATTACTCTCACCAAAAATCAATATTTTACGAGGGTTATTCATTTTATTTCAAATACCCGTGACAAATGTCATAACTGTAAAAAACGAAACAGCAAAATGTGAATTGTTGATGTTTCGAAGCCTACTTTACTACAAGCCAATAACGATGTGGATCTAATTGAACTATTTAAAAAAATCCCATAGGAAATTTGACCCTCATACACTTGTGGTACTGCTATTTACTTTTTAAAACCTTTTTTGAAAATGTCACACTTTCCTAAAACGTTAATAGTTGTGGATAAGTTTTCTATTCCGGTTTTTTAATGAAACTATGAAATTTTTTCAACAAAAAATTGAAATATCACAAAAACTATTTAGTTTGAGTATAGAGAATAGGTACCTAATCACTTTGAAAGTAGATTTAATCACTTTTATGTATCGATATAAAATACATTTGAAAGGCTGGCCGGCACGGGAAAATATTCACTGACCTCTTTTTGATTGGGACAATCAGTATAGCACATTTTTAACTTTTTCAAAATATCGAATGTTCAATTTCTTTTTTGATCGGACAATCACTACCTACATCAAATTTTTAATTATTTCAAAAAATATTGACCGGCTTCATTTTCGACGGGACAATCATTAAATTTTTAATTGTTTGAAAATATCGAATGTTTAATTTGAAAATATTGAATGCTCATCTTTGCTGTCGATCAGACAATCAGCATATCCATTTTTTAATAATTTGAAAATATTGACTGACTTCGCGTAGGTTGAGACAATCAGTACCTATAACAAACTTGTAATACTTTGAAAATATAGAATGTTCAATTTCCATTTGGATGGGATAATCTGTATAACAAATTTTGAATTATCTGAAAATATTGACACGCTTTGGTTGGGACAATCAGTATAGCAATTCACCCCGATTTTCTAGTGATCTTTTATGTTTCCCTTTGAAAATAACATAAATATTTTTTCCTTCTGGACTTCATCGTTAAAAATCTGATGGCATCAGATAGTCGTGCCATTTGCCATTATGGAATACCAGACAGAATTAGAAAGAAATTATTTCTTATCAATTTAAAAAAAAAAACATAGTCGTCTAATTTTTTGTGAAATGTCATTATTTGTTTAGTAATTTATTGATGTTCAGTGACAGTTTAGTACTACAATATTTTTGGTATTCGTGAATGTATGCAAATGCTGATACAGCATCAGATGTTTTACTTAGTTTTGAAGAAGATGCGTACACTTCTGTGCGTAAAGTTAGTCGCGATATCGGTGTTAGCAAAACAACGGTACAAAAACTATTGAAGCTTGAAAAATAGCATCCTTATAAAATCAAACTTGTGCAGGAATTAAACGAAGATGATCCCGATAGAAGAATGGATACATGTCACCGAGACCCTCTCTTGATACAAAACATTGTTTTTTCTGATGAGGCCACTTTCACACAATACCCGCAAAAGGTAAATGTATGGTCTGGAATTGTAAGACATCGAATCATCGGACCCTACTTTATCGAAGGTAATTTAAACAGGGCAACGTACCTTGGGTTTTTAAGGGGGTATCTCGTACCTACTTTACGTAATTTGTTTCCCAGCAGACGTAATCCTGGAGGTTTTGATGAAAGTTAATGGTTTCAACAGGATGGTGCACCTCCAAATTATGCTGTAGATGTTAGAAGGTACCTAGATGAAATTTTTCCGAACAGGTGGATTGGTAGACGTGGATCTATTGAATAGCCAGCGAGGTCACCAGATTCCAATCCTTTGGATTATTTTATGTGGGGTCATCTGAAGAATGTTGTGTATTAAACGAAACCAGCAAATATTCAAGAATTAAAAGAGAGAATTCGGGCAGCGATAACCATATTTCTCAAGACACAATAAACAAGGTTCAACAAGAATTTTTACACCGTTTGGGCTACTGTCAAATACAACAAGGGCTGCAGTTCGAACATTTATAAAGTCATGTATTTCATCATATTCTGTCCGCTACACAATAAGTATTTTTGATAATATTGTTAATTTAACTAATAAAGAATGTTACGCGTTACTTTATGAGCACACACAAAACTATTGTATTTTTGTCCACCCTGTACCAATTGGAATCAACATGTGATACATTTTTGGAATCAGCTCAGCTAGAGTAATCCGAAAATTGAGACAAAATGGGGGTGTTCCATTTAAAAAAAAATGACGGTGACGTCATTACTCGAAAGTAATTCACCCTGTATATTAGAATATTATTTTAAAATACGGTAAATTAAAATCAAAAATCGACGTGTTTCAGGATTATTTCTTAAAATGGCCTAGCTAAAAATGAATTTGTTCCATACTTTACGGACACAGTGTATATATATACGTTTTTAAATATAAATAAGCAGATCCAGTGAATTATGATACTTCAGGGCTATCACAAACTGTTAAAGTTACATTTTAAATTGTGCAGTTCAAAGTATTACGATTACGATTTCTATGTACAAAAGTGGTCATAATTTTTGCAAAAACACTGTATAATATATCCTATTATATTCTTATATCATTGAATTGGTCAAAATTTTAGTGAAATATCTTTACAAGACATTGGACTTGATCGCACTAATGAATCATCCTGTATGAATAAAACGAACTAAAGAAGACCGGTCCATATTTGTACTCTAGTACTCTAACAATTGTACAAAATATAAGACAAATCGAATTTATATATCAAAAGTTCTGACCAAAAGGAATTTTTAATAAAATGCGACCACAAGTTTTAAATTTCTACTTTTTTTTCAGGTGCTAACCCAGAAAAGTTCTACACTCTTCAAAATCGAAAGAAGAAAAAAGAATACTTCTCTGGTTCCCTGGATCGTCATAGAAATAAAAGAAATTCTTTAGAAATAGTGCCGCCCAAAAAGCCACCACGCACATTTGCCGCCACGAAATACTCTCAAAAACCTTCTATTTTCGATATATTCAAAAGGGAAAAACCAGCAGCTGCAAAAAAATCAAATTTGCGTCGAAGTGTAAGTGATTTATCGACTACAAAAATCAAAGACCGTAACGATAGAAATTTTAGAAAACGGTCAGGAAGTGACAGTGCAGAGTTCATAAAAAGAAGAAATGAAAAGAAACAACTTTCCCCGATTATAGAAGTAACGCAAAGAGAAGATTATTTTTCCGCACCAGAATTAGATTATGATAAACACGAAACCGATCAAAACAAAGAGAATGTAAAACCAAAAGGTTTTGTTAGAAAGAAGAAAAAAGAAAGCATCACCGAACAATTAAAACAATTCATCGACGAAGTAGATGAAGAGTTATACAAGGAAACGGGAATAAGAGTACCACCTTCGGAGGAACAAAAACCACCTCAACCCATAATAATAGATGTGGAGAAAGCGGAGCAAATTTCTAATAAAGGAAAGAAATTCAAACATTCACTATTAGCTCAAAAATTGAAATATATCACCCGAAAAAAGAAACCCACAAATGAAGCCAACAAATCAAAAAAATCTGTCGGACTCAAAAGTAAAAAAACTCCTCCTCCTGCTAAAAAAGAACAAATAAAGGCAACAGAAGAACCTTCTACTGGACCTATAATAAAGGAGGCGATTAATAATTTAAGGAATCCAAAAGATTCTCCAAAAATGATCCATAGCAGTCAAATGCCACCGGAAAAACTTCCTTTAACAAAAGGTCGAAAAGTTAACTCCATGGTTAAAAGGTTAAGCAGTGATTCTACTTCACCCCCGCCTCTTAAAACAAATGTAACAATATCACCTCATACATCTGTTCAACATAATAACAACCAACCGTTTTCTTACACCAGAGGATTGAGCCCTGACAAATGTATGTCAAATGAAACTTCACCTACATCAGGAAGTCCAATAATATACGCCCAAGTTGTTTGCGGTAACAACGGAAACGGTCCTTCCAAACAAACTGTACATACTAGTTATAATGTCGGTAAAAAAAATACGCACTCAGATTCTGACGAAGGGTTGGGATACGAAGAGCATGTAAGCTACAAGACGCTTACACGTTTTGGAGAAGATTTTGATGAAGTTGACAATTTAAAAGACGAAAGTCCGATCACTCCTAAATTTAAAAATTCGGCATACCACAATGGATATTCAAGCAGTGAGAGGAAAGAAGTATCTAATATACGGTATTTAGATTCTTCCGCCAGAGGTCGAGGTGATGGTATGGATTCTAAAAGAAGAGGAGAAAATTTTACTGAATCTTACGAACAGCATTTCACTTTATCAAACGGACGAACTGATTTGGCAGCTAGAAGAGATCAATTAGAATCCAGGATAAATCGTCGAGTAACAGACAACTCAATACGAACATCTCCTGAATATTTAAAAAATCCTTACCCGACCAACATTTATATATCCGAAACTACCTCTAAACACTATAAAGATGGAACTTCTAGTCCTGTAGGGTACACTGAAAAATATATTTCAGAAACTAAAACCGATAAATATGGAAAACCACATACAAAAGAAACAAAATACAGACAGTATTTTGACGACCACAAAGAACGTTCTAACTACGAAAATAGCTTAAAAAATAATTTATATCAGTATAACGGTCTTGACAATGAACCAAAGAGTTTTGATTCGCAAATAAGCTCGTCTCCTGAAAATAGGAGATACGGTACTAGTCAAAATTACAGAAGAGAAGAGTATAAAACTTTCAATAAATCTACTCCTGACATTTACTGTAGATCCCAACAAGATTCGCTGCAAAGAGAAAATGTGGAAAGAAGAACGGGTTCCTCGAACTATCGATCGGATTATTACGAAGAAAATGACAGAAGAGAAAAATTTGTCGATTCTGGTATTGAAAATGATTTCAGAAAAGATTCGGGAGATATTTTTGTATCTCGACCAAGACGTCGTAGAGACTATTGTAATGAAAGTGATGACGAAGGTTTTGCTAGTTCTCTTTTAATAGCCAGTGAACGGCAGCACACCGAGGAAAATGTCAGTCAAAGAAAAAATCGTGATTATGACTCTGACAGAGAGGTTTCAAGAGAAGATGATCCTTACAGAAATGTGGAAAATATGGAATATAAAAGTAAAGTGAGATCCAGTGAATATATCCCTAGAGAAAGAAGTATCGACGACGGATCTCACTACGATCCTAGAATTGATAAGAATGTAGAAGTATCCACTTTGAAAAGAAGTGGAAAGAAGCCTCCAAGACCTGAAAAGAAAAGTGGACTTGAGAAGGTGAGACAAAAATTTACTTATTAATAATTAGGGGGTTCACTCTTTACGCACTAGTGAAAAAAAGTAAAATTTGTCAAAAATTGTACCTAAATAGCAACAAAATATAACGTTTCATTTTATATTACTATCTTTATGCTAAAACAAGTAAATTATTTTTGCTTATATATTTAGTGACCAGCATATTATCAAGAGTTTTTTATTTTAATTATAATAATTTTCTCTAAATGTCATGCGATTTAATTAAACCGTGGATCGATTTTGGTTAAATTAGGTTTGTTTTGGCATTTGGCATTTAGAGAAAGTTATAATTTAAATAATGTATGTATGTATGTATGTATGTATTTTGGGGTAACATTCACTGAGACCTAAAAGATCTATTGTGCCCCCTTACTTCTACTTAGTTTCTGAGGAGAGTCTCAGATACTAGTAGCTCCTTTAGTCCTATTTCCCGGAGGAATTTTAGGATATCTGCAGGCCTCAACTTAGGTAACTGTCCCTCTTCTATCCAGTAGTCTCCCAGGTACTGTGCCCTAGGATTCTGAAATACTGTGCAGTTCGCAAGTATGTGGATGGAGGTTTCTTCTTCCATTCCACAAAATCTACAATCTTCTTCCTCCACTATTTTGAGCTTTTTAAGGTGTCCATTCAGGCGACAATGTCCCGTTAGGATTCCTGTTAAAACTCTTAGTGCAGTTTTGCTTTGACTTATGCATTCATTTGATCTCAACAGGTTGTAGTCACCCAGAAGAATCTTTGATTGCCTAAGCCCTACTAGATCTTTCCAATTGTCAGATCTTCTCTTTTCTTCGGCTTTACCTATTTCTTCCAATATTACATTGGAGCTGATTCCGCAAAAAGGTTCCGGCCCCCAAAAGGGAATTTAAATAATAAAAACGGTTAAAAATTTGTTGAGCATTGATAAATACAATCATAAATAATTTACTGCTCTTAGAAGAAGATAGTATAAAAATGGTAAAATAAAATATATTATTTTGTTGAGTTGCCCAATTCTTCACAAAGTTTGCATTATTTCACTCTCTTTACTTTACGTACTATTGAAAAAAAACTAGATCACTTTACGCACTAATGTGTAAAGTAAATAGTTAATCCTAACAAAATTTTAATAAAACTTACGTAGTAGAGAAAATATTGTATACAATTTGTGTGTAGAGCAATATTCACATTCAATAAATAGCTATTTTTCAATATGTTGGTCCAACATTTCAATGGCCACTATTTCGTCCGATATTTTCTATAAAAAACAGGTCACTATACAGGAAACTATTCGGGGGTAATATCCCTAGCGCATTTCATTTTTCCGGAAAAATTAGGAAAAAAAAGTTTCTTAGTAATTTGTTTTAACAAATAGCATGAGCGAGAGTGGTTTTAAAAATCCGAGTCGAAGACGAGGATTTTTCCATTTTCGCACAGGAAAAATTAGATGCACGAGGGATATTTGGTAAGATTATTTTCTGAGTTAAATAAACATTTTATTTTAATACAACATGGCAACATGTCAAACTTGCATGAAATTTTTTCGATTTTTTTTTCCAGAAAAACTGCTGACAGCTAAGTTGACAGTTGTTAAGTAATTTTTCCACTTAAAATTTATAATTGACATACCAGTTCTTGATAGCGATTGGTCAAAATTAATAGGAAAGAAATAATCAAAATAATATTTTCTTTTTTCGTTCGAGAAAAAAATTCTTTATTTTATCTTCAATATTGATTCATCTATAATATTTTCTAATGTATTTTTCATTAATAAGTGACATGAAATAATGTTTGATGTCACATCTCAAATAGTTGTAAGACTATAAGTAGAGATGGGATTATTGAGCTACCTAAAGTATCAAGATCTAAACAGTTCCAAAGCTGATTATGAAAAAACTACTTATTGTTTGACTGCTTTTATTCTATACTGACCATAGCAAAGAAACAGATCTAACCAAATAAAAATGTTTTAGCCTGTATAAAGTTATGCATCCCACAAAAGGAGTAGTTATCTTTATCTGTTATGCTGCTGCCAAATTTCTAATACTAATGTTCTTCAAAAAGGGGAAGGGAAAATATCATTCCATTCACCCTTCCCCGTCTTGAAAAAATTTATGTTATGCACATAATAAGCAAATGTTAACTTTTAACGCGTGGTTAAAAATTAGACAATCTGCTAATTCCATTTTACTATTCTGTATGCATAATAATCGTCTAAATATGAACGGAAAACTCTTAATTGGACACCATATATGTTAAAATTCAAATCCTAATCTTGACTATGTATAGATTAAAACATTTATAATAGCGGAAACTTCGTCAAATATGACTTCCCGTTAATTCTTAACTACTTCTTATAGAATTGACCCTAATGTACGTTATTTGAAACATACATTAGGGAAGGGAAGGAGAAATGATGATTTCATCCACCCTTCCCCTTCATGAAAAACTTAGGAATGGGAAGGGAGAATAAAACAATTATTTTTCCTTCTCCTTTTTGGAAAATATCCAATTAAATATTACTCGCATTACATTTTTTATTGTCGAGATAAAATACAAAATTGTAACCACGTTAGTCTTCCATATCACTATATAAATTAAGATTTTTAAAATAACGAAACTAAAAATATGCCCATCTCTAGCTTATTATTTTCCTGGCATTTGTTATTTGAATACACCAAGTTATAAACTTGTAACTACGTACTTCCAAAAATGGTACTTTTAATGATGTTGTTAGGAAAATAATCTTATTGTTTGTTATAACTTGAGAGAAAATATCTCTTTGAATAGTTTCCGATACAGTGCGACACTATGAAACTGTTTTTTGTATAAAATATTGGGCCAAAAAGTGATGGTTCAATCTTTTTTTGGTTTTTCTCTGGAAATTCTGAATAACCGGCGAATTTTTCGACAGATAATCTTTAAAATTGGTGAATACTTATAGATTTTTTGCAAAATCAGTTAAAAACTCGTGTCTTTATTTAGTTTACCGGACCCCAATAGGGAACTTGCCCATTTTTTTTTATTCTACTAAAATGTCTGTTTATATATGAAAACACATTATACCAATTATCAGTCCTTAAATCGGAATACTTATTTCACAATAAATAATTAAAGTTGGAATCGCCACCGGGTGTCGTGACGTCACACCGCACCTCGCGCATCGGTAACCGCAGAAACAGCCATTTGAAGCATTATTGATTTTTTATCGAATTCGAATCGTTAGCGTCAGTTTCTCAGTTTTTAAGTGTTGTTTGAATTGTCGGTTCACAATCGCCTGACTCGAAAAGTGCGATCTGACGTCACAACCAATGGCAGCGCGTTTTAAGAGCAGTTCAAATTATTCAAATTTTAACCCTTTATTTCTCAGGTAATTTAATCGTTATTGGAATTTTTCTTTTTCTACGAAGTTCCTTATGATAATAACTTACGATTTTAATTGTTTTTAAATGATTTTATTTTTTTGGCAAGTTCCCTATTGGGCAGTATATTTGATAGCTGTTTGAACCAAACAATCCTGCCAAACGCAAACTACAGATACAGACGATGTTAATGTAGTTTCAAGGAAAAATTTCAGAAAAAAAAAAAAAAAATTCCGTCTTTACCATTTCAAATAGTTTAATTTAATGTTAAACACTAGCTGCTCAAAATTGTTCAACAAAGACATTGTATTGCTAGTCAATTTGTGTTTTTTTTTGGTCATATATGCTATAATTTTAATCCTATTTTAACTTAAGATGTAATTAACTCTTTTTTTAAATTACTTTTATAATTTTCAAGGTGAAATCACTGTTCAGTCGGGATACGAAGAAAAAGAAAGAGCAAGTTGCAATGGTACCAGAAGAAAACTTAAGAGCCAGATACGTGGAATATAAAGGAAGAGGAGAACCTGTAGAATACAAACTGAAAAAACGAGATGTCAGTAATCAAATGGTAAGTACCTACTTCTTGAATTTAAAAAGGTCGTAACATATTTTCAGCATATTGAGGTTTGTGTGTCTCAACAAACTCAAATATCAGCATAATATTTATATCATAAACTGTAAAAATGTACTTTTACGAAATGTGACACGAATAATGTATTCATAATATATTATATTTATGTAACACACACCATAACCTATTATCCAGTCTGCTAATATCCTTTAAATATCAAGCAGATTCGTACATGGAAAAATACGTATTATTATTGATTATTAGCGTCCTGCCCCGGCTTCACTTGGTAACGTTTGGACGAGAGACAGTGCGGAGCTCGAAATATACAAGTGTTGACTATTTTATAACGCTCGATAGCCACTTTTAGGTTTGGGAGATATTTGGGAGATTTAAACAAATTAAATTATTTCACCTACGACCTCCCCTGTAATCAGTCAATAACACACAGTCGGCATCAATGTAATGACGTCTATTACGCACGGTAAAAAAACGCACAGCTGTAAAGTAAGTCGCACGGCTTCCCTAGCAACATCTTAGCAACTGTCAATAGACGTCGCCATTTTATTCAAAATTTACTATGTGAAAACATTCGATATTGCCACGTTTAACTATAAAAAGCCCAAAGGGCTAAGTATGTATTGATTATAATTGAAAAGTGGACTTTTGATTATCAACAATATATTAATTAAACGGTAGTTCTTTAATGTGCTTCTTTCATTGGTAATAGAGATGGAGATGAAAGTTTACCAAGCACTTTTAATAATGTAATTGTTGTTTCTTATGCTTCAACAAGCAAAGGAAGCGATCTATGATCTGTGTTTAATAACTGTACTGTTACTATAAACAATTATTATAATAACTAATATTATGGTATTAAATGTTAGACAATAAAATTATTAAAAATATCTATTGTTGATGTTGTTCAAGTATTAATAATAATAAGATTATAAATACAAGTACAAGTATGTAGTAGGTAAAGTATAGTACGTAACTACTGTTGTAAAGCATTTTACACACTCACGGAATTACGTAACCTTTCCATTCGTTCGTAAAATGCTTCTTACTACACACGTTACGTAATATACTATTATTTAATCGTGTCGGCATGAATATTCATCAAGTGAAATCCTCATCTATTCCATTTTTAAGTGTAGTTTTGTTCATATCATCATTTCTAAAATAGGCATATACGACCAAGGTCAAAAATTCAGACAGGACAAGTTAGGGTTTTGAACGATTTATTTTGATTATTTTGTATGTGGAGTGGTGTCTAAGTACCGAGTTTTTTACAATTTATTACTTTTCAATTTTACAAACAGAATAATGAAACCAGCATGCACTGACAAAACTTCTATTTACAGATAGTTATCAAAAATAGCATGGATCATTTTTTGACATTTTCTTGTCCAGTTTTTTCTTGCAGTTTTGAAAACTGATTTTCCTATTAATATTCATTAATCGTATAATATATGTTCGTGTCCTACTCATGCATAATATCACATCGAGAAGTACTGAGCTATTGATGATTAGGAAAGGAAGCCAAAGTTTTCTCAGCTCGTTTTACAAATTGTCACAAAACAAAAATAACGTCATATTATAAAACACGTTTCAACAACATCAATAACAGTAACTTAGTAGGTAATCATATTTCAAATAAACACATCAACTCAAGTAAAATTGAAAATAAAACTAACAACACATTAGTTGCATGAAAATACAAGGATCCGAAAGAACGGTGGGAGGTGGGTGAGAATTTCTGATTCCCACGTGACGTATCTGCGTGACTCGGACGCAATTTGAAGTGAAAATCAGCATACCGCTGCAAGTGTATCTTGTGTAAGGATTATTTTGAATCAAAAGAAAGAGAAAAATATAAAAAAATAGTTATTTGTTTTACTAAGCATAAAAGCTGCTTTTCTGCCGTGTGAAACATTCGCCTGCGGCTCATGCGACAATATTCACATTCGTCAAAAAAAAGGCTACTTTACACACTAGTTACATAAATAACTATTTTCTACTACCGTCCGTAAAGTACGTACTTTAGACATACTTTCGAGTGGGTAAAGAAAAAGCTCCAATTTGTATGTAGTTATACGTAGTCTTATAAAAACACAGGTAGGTATAATAAACGGATATTAAATCTGAGTTTTTTTTCAATCAGTGATTGAAAGATATAGAATTCAGTAAAGTACATACCTAATAATTATCAGTAAATAATTATTGGGTACTGGAAAATAATAGAATAGGGTGCATAGGTAGGCTGTGAGTGACTGACATTTCTTCGTGCATTGAATCTGACATTTAAAATTTAAATTGAGATCTTCCGACTATACCTAGGGTGAGCAAAAGTATTTTATTAGGAAACAATAAAAGCGTTATAGTTTCTTCTAAAGAAAAATTAAACTTACTTTACGCACTAGTGCGTAAAGATAATTCATTAAACATTTTCATAAAGTTTTCGGTAGTAGAAAAAATATTGTATGCAATTCGTTTGTAAAGTCCCTTTTTTGACTCATGTGATCGACGCATTTGCCTTCGGCTCATACGACAAAATTCACATTCGTCAAAAAAGGGTTACTTTACACACTTATTGCATAAATAACTATTTTCTACTACCGTGTGTAAAGTGTGTATTTTTGTTTATATATTTTGTGTCCAGCATACTATCAACAGTCTTTTATTGTAATTATAATAATTTTCTCTAAATGTCATGCGATTTAATTAAACCATGGATGTCGATTTTGGTAAAAGTAAGTAGGCCGTGGCTGTGTGTATAAGAACTGTCAATATCTAAAACTTGTCACATAACACGTCCAAAGTATTATAAGTTGAAGAATAATTTCTACTAATTTACTATTTTGGAAACCAAATCAATTCTGAGAAGGATGTTTGTTTACTTAAAAATTTTAAATTCAAAAGTTATTTGTGGTTTATATCTGTTACATAATCGATATGGATTTAAATGCATCTGACGAATATGATAATACTCCTCCAAATATTTTGAAAAGTGCACAAAACTCTTCGCAAATTTTGCTTCAGTTCACTCTCTTTATTTTACGCACTACTGAAAAGAAATGAATTACTTTCCGCACTAGTGTGTGAAGTAAATAGATAATGTCTCTAAATATTCTGATAAAACCTACGGTAGTAGAAAAAATATTGTGTGTAATTCGTATGTAAAGTCTCTTTTTTGACCATATTCACATTCGTGAAATGGGGTTACTTCACACACTTGTTGCATAAATAACTATTTTTTGTAGCATTTTTATTGTTTAAACAATAACGACAACAGATATCAGATCATCTTACACTATTATAAACCGCCACTATGCGCTGCTCTATAAGGCATTCATTCGTTCTCACCTGGTTGTAGTTTCACAGGAGTATCTTTGCTTGTCTAAACCCTACTATCTTCCTAATGGTCAGATCTTCTATTTTTTCCAATATTACATAGGAGCTGATACCACAAAAGGGTTCCGGCCTCCAAAAAGAGTGCTTCATTCCCTCTTTTCGCTAGTTTATCTGCTATTTAATTTACTTCTATTCCAGAGTGCTAAAACCCACAGTAAGGTGATGATGTTGTTGTTGCCTAGCTCATTGAGTTTCCCTATGCATTTCCATACCATTTTAGAAGTGATCACGCAATAACTTATTGCTTTAATAGCTGCATAGCTATCCGACATAATAATAATCCTTTAGATTAGATTAGATATGATGAGGTGGCTAATCGGCCCACTCCACTGTAACCTTTTCAGATCTGTTGTGGTCCTCTGAATCTGGGTTATCTTCTCTAGTCCGACTCTTTTCAAATAGCCAATCAGATTCGAGAAAAGTTCTTGCCGATGGCTTCTCATTGCCTAGAAACTGCACATTCGCCAGGAAATCGCACTGACATAGGATGTGCTCAGCAGTTTCCTCTTCTAGGTGACAGAATCTGCCCATGGCTTCAACTGTCAACCATATTAGCTTTGCGTCCCTCTTAAGCTTACAGTGCCCTGTTAACATACCTTCTACAGTTTTGCAGTTTTCCTGTCTTTGCTTATTAGGTCTGCCGTAAAAGTTGGCAAATATACTCTAATGAACTGTTTCGTCTGTATATGTCCTCATGAAATTACCCAACACTAGAGATTTCTGTGCCACTCACTTCCTTATCCATTGTCGACTTTGCGACGCTGCAGAAGGGTTCCAGTCTAATGAATTGCATTGATGAGCCTTGTCTGGCCGTTTCATCCGCCAATTTGTTATCTTAATACCCTCGTGCCCTAGTACCCAGGCTACCACGAGCTTGCAACGGTCTCTAAGTGCCTTTAAGGCATCTATGCAATCCCATACTAGTTTGGAATGGACCTCTATGGAATCAAGTGCCTTCAGTGCAGCTTGGCTATCGGTGAAGATGGCAACTGAACGGAATGTCCTTTCTTGCCATTTAAGTTCCACAACGAAATGGTCGTTACTTCCGCTTGGAAAGTTCTGTCTTGGAGCCGTCCGTATACCAGGTTGCCTCAGTCTGTATGGACACATTTTTCTTCCAGTCTTCCCTACTTGGTATAATAGTTACTTGCAGATTATTATTTAAGCTATATCTCGTGGCCGTTGCCCCATAAATTAATACATCTACTTTTAGCTCCTCGATGAGCTTTCGATAGGCAGCACCATGTGTTTGGATTGTGTGTTGTTGACTTTGCAGAAGTCTGTGCGTTACAGATCTGGCTTCGCCGTAATACACAGGCAAGCAATCCTTTGCCTTTTATATCTTCCATCAATATTGAACTAGACATACTTTCCTATGGCCTGAAAGTCCGCTTTGAAGATACTAGTACCAGTATTGCGGGTAACACATATAATGTGTTCAGCGATCAGATATTATAGTATTTTTTGGGAATAAACAAAATAGAATTTAATTTTCCAATAAAAACTTGAAAATTTCCTGTAACGAGGTCACTGAAAAATATAAAAACCTCTTACGACGTTTTCAAAACAGCAGGTGACAACAATCAGGAGGCGCCAAGAATCGTAGTTACATTCGTAATCGTGATCATATCATGATCGGATTTGATGTGGGGTTATGTTGGCGTGTAGTAATGAGTCATCGTGCGGCAGTACAAGCTTTAACGGACCTACGATCAGTTGCAATCGCAATGACCGATTTGTGGGATAAGGTTAAAAAAATAAAAGAAATAAACAGTGACGGCATGTTTGGTTTTTTTTTGCAAGCGAAAATCAGTTACCAAGGTAAACACCAGCCATGTATATGTTCGCGATTGTGCTTGCTTCTCATAAATATTCTCAATAATCATTTTTAATGACGAATTGTGTAACTGTTTTTATTGGCAAATACTAGGGATAGAGGTATTTTCCGACATTACGACCTTGTATATTTTCACATTTTTGGATTTTGCGCTTAATTTTAGGCAATTTTTTCCTGAACTATACTGTATTTGAAAATTAAGAGAGAGTAAATTCCCAAAAATGTTTTGCAGTTATCAGTGTAAAAGGCAGTAAACCATAGACGTGCGTTTTCAAAATTAAATTAATATGGAAATAGAAATAATGAAGAAAAAGTCAATATTATTTTAGGCATTTTGTTTTAGGCATATGTTCATTTACAAAATATGTATATAATATGTACAGATAATTAGAATTATTTATAAATTAATATGAGGAGCTAAAAAGACAATTAAGTAGGTATATGAGAAAAAAAAAACCAACCGCAAGGATAAAATTTGACGTCCACGTTGACTTTTAATAGTTTTGGTCTACCTGGTTTCGGCTTTGGTGAGGTTACTCCACCTGATTTTTCCTCCTTTAGAACTCTATATATTGTAGATTTTCCATATCCCATTGCCTTAGATGTTGTTTCAACTACACTATCAATAGTGTTTGAGGGATTTTGATGTTTAAAATAGTGGTACACATACACTACAGCACTCTTTTCATTGAGCGATAAATGGTCTAGTTTTAATTTTTTCACTGGCGTATACTCACAAACTGCTTCCATTTTTAGTCACTACTATTTGTCACGTTTATCGAAAATCAAATAACTGCATTTCTAGAAACTTAAGCACTATTTATAAGTCAAAATATCTGTCATTGTTGCCATTGTTGCCATTCGGAGGTCGTTAAATAACAATTATCCCTTTCTAATCTGGTTACGCCTATGACGAACGTTAATCCTCTTAGGCCTACTATAGTAACAATGAAAGATCATAAAATAATGTGATAGTCCAAGAAATTTAACAAATTTTGTATTGAAATTAACAAAAACAATTTAGAATGCATTACAAATATTGAAGTTTTACCGCAGGTACTGTACTATAGTTTTGCATACCGAATTAGTTTTTATTCTGGGAATTTACTCTCTCTTGATTTTCAAATACAGTATATCTCAATATCTCCTTTTTTCGTTGAAAGAATATATTATAGCCAAAAAAGTATATGATGATACTGGGTGTCCCAGAAGTTTCTGACCCGTATTTACTGCAAAAATCTCAGAAAGGTGCGGTTTTCGATGTACAATTTCTTTTTATATACAGTTTTTTTAGTGTAAACTTTTAATTAGTGAAATCTTATATGGGGTGTTTTAAAAAAATGGTATTTTTCAAATGCAAATATCGTCTATTTTTCAATTAAACACCATTTTTATTCTATTTGAAAGCTGAACTCTTCCCCTTTCCGAATATGTATAATTTGTTGAAGTTTAGATCAAAAATGAGTGAGTTATTTGATTATTAATGATAGGCTGTTATGTAAGCATCTATAGGCATAAATGTTAAAGTATGCTTTGGTATTTTTACAATCTCAATAAACTGACACGAACTGTCAAAGTAATTAATTCGGAATTGAATAGTTCTTAAACAGCTGTTTACCTGAAAAATAAAAAACTGTGTTATTGTATACTAAGTATAAATTGATTGTGAATACCAAAAGAATATTTCTTGAGCTATTTAAGAAAAATCCACCTTATAAAAAACAGCATAAAAAATTGGTACACTGCATTTCTACACAGTGGATTATTGAAAAGGAAAAAATATCCAATACGTCATGCTGATATTTTTTTAAATAGACTCCTATGCATTCAGGAAATATTAGGAGAACATAATAATCGAATATCGCTCCGCACTATATCATGCATAACAGGAATTTCAAAATCCGAAGTTTACAGATGTATGAAGATGTTGAAGTTAACTCAGATGCACCAAAAAATGTATGCTAGAGATTTTCAAACCAGAATTATTTTTTCAGAGATTTTTCTAGATTTATTTAGAGAAGAAGTTCCCAATGTTCTACTTATGATGTCAGATGAGGCTGGTTTTCATTTAAGTGGGCAATGTAAAAGATTCACCGAAGTTGAACATTTGGTATGGCGTTTCTAAAGAAAAAATATACCACAATTACTGGTAATGTTTACACAGACATGTTACAAAATTATTGTATCCACAACTTGAACAAGATGGCGTCATAAATTCAGTTTACTTCGCAATATGTCCACATTTCACTTGTGGCTAGGAATTCTTCAGCAGAAATATTTGGAGATTGGGAGAGCCGGACCAATTGAGTGGAGTGCCTACTGACCAGACTTGACGACTCCAGATTTTTCATATGATCTTTTATCAAAAATAGACGTTATAATCCTATTCCTTTTTGTTAATTTTTTGGGAAATGAAATGACTTTTTGTTTATATCAATTTCTATAATTTACTCCTGGCGATTCAAAATTTAAATATTATTTGTGAAAACGGTCGAGTAATATTTGTTATATTTTTTGGGGGAATTTCTTATTTATTGATTAAATTCATTAAATAACCTGCTACACAAAATTTGTTTCCAAGCTGATAAGTTTTTAAGTTAAGGCAAGTTTGGGTAGGCATTTTTTTTAATAGCCCAGGAGCCAGTGACCGATTTTCATGACCAAGTCCCTGCCAATTGAAAATTCGTGAAATGATTCAGGGATTTATACTATGAATACTCGCGACCGTCAGCTGCGACTCCGTGTAGTATCTAGTATTTTGAAAGAAAAACAAAGTTAGCTGACCTTAACAGCTGACTGCTTGAACATGAAAAAAAATTTAAATTTTCAATGATTTTCCCTTAACTGAAAATTTACCTGTTGATCGTTTATATGCTACTATGAATGGAAATTAATGTCAGCTTGCTGTATCTCAGTGGAAAGTTTGTCAGCTGGTCCTTGAAAGGTGTAGCGCTACAGCATCTATCACCTACTGAATCTTATCAGCTGACGACTTTTCCCTTGACTTACAGTTACCTGTTTTTTTTTCATTAATTACTAGAATATTTTAACAATCCTTTTATAAATTTTCGTCCGAGAGGAAATATTTATTTATTTTATTTATTAACCGTAATATATCAATGACCGTTATAATTGCAGGTCCATAATTATACAACGTTCAATATAAATTCGTGACGCGTTTCGCTAACACAGTAGCTTTCTCAAACGAGTGGAGGTATTATGAAAAATGTTTAATTTATACAGTGCATTAATACGGAATTGAAATAAGTATTATAATCTGTTTAAATGTAAATAAAATGCAAAAAGTGCCTAAATATGGAATTTTAATAATATTAACAAAAGTATTGAACAAGTTTACCTGTAAATTCATTCACAACAATCATACCGGAACCTTTCTAGTTAAAAAGGTTTGATAAAGGAGAATGGTTGATATCTATTTGGTCGTTAAGAAGATTACCTAAATATTTGTTTTTATTTATTTCAAGAGCTTCTAAAATATTTAATTTAAAGGATTTAGATTCTACATGCAAAATTTAAAATGAAACGTGTTTAGTCGAAAAGAGTGTTAGTATAGTAACAGTTCAGTGTAAAACAAACATTAACTTTGAAATAAAACAATAAAATTTTTTGTTTTGTTTAAACCTTCATTACAATTGAACTATGTTCAAATATAACTTGTGATGCGTTTCGCTACACAGTAGCTTTCTCAAACGAATGGAGGTATCATGAAAAGTTTTTAATTTATATATTGATAAGGAATTTTACGGATAAAAGTATTATAATCATTTACTTGGAAATAAAAGGCAAAAAATATGGGATTAACTAAAGTATTAAACAGGTTTACCTGTAAATTCATTCACAACAATCGTACAGGGAGTTTCTAAGTAAAAAGGTCTAATAAGGGAGAATTGTTGATATCTATTTGGTCGTTAAGAGGGTTATCTGAATATTTGTTTTTATTTATCTCAAGAGCTTCTAAAAGATTTAATTTCAAGGATTTGGGTTCTACATGCAAAATTTCAAAATTTGAGTCGAAAGTGTGTTGGTTTGCTAATAAATGATTTGAGTAGTTGGAATCTAATTTTTGGTTATCATAGCTACGTTTGTTCTGAAATTCTAGTTTTAAAATCCCTAAAAGTTCTACCTATATAAATTTTATCACAGTTGTCATTACCACATTTTAATTTATAAACTCCTGATTTGTTTAATTTTGAAGATTTAGATTTGTTGTTTTTAATGAATTTGGATAATTTGTTATCGGTTTTAAAACAAATATTTAAGTCTAAAGTTTCTAAAAATGATTTGGTTTTTAAGGATGGTATTCCAAAATATGTTAAGCTTTTAAATTGGTTATTTTTGTTTTTATCAGAAGGAAATACTTGGTCTAGAGTATGTTTTCGTATCTTTTTATTTATGATATTGTCTATTAAATTTGGATCGTAATTATTATTAACTGCTATTTGTTGTATGATATTTAGTTCTTTGTTGTAATTGTCAGTATTTAATGGAACTGTTAAAAGTCTGTGTATCACACTATTAAAAGCTGCTAATTTATGACTGAATGGGTGGACCGAACTGTTATGAATTGTAATGTCTGTCTGTGATGGTTTGTGAAATATAGAAAAATCATGTGTATTATTTATATTTGTAATTGTAAGATCTAAAAAGTTTATAGACTTGTTTTGTTCAATTTCTACGGTAAATTTGATATTTTTATGAATTGAGTTGATGAAAGTAATAAAGTGATCTAATTGTCTAGTTGTGTCGGTGAAGCAAGCTAGAATGTCATCTACATATCGGTGCCAGTACACGAATTTTTCACTAAGGGGGTGTTTATGAATTATTTTCTCTATATTATCCATGAAAATTTCTGCTAATAGGGGACTGAGAGGGTTGCCCATAATTAAACCGTCTTTACTGCTATAAATATCTCCATTGAAATGAAAATAATTTTGATTTAAACAAACACTTAATAAATTTATGATATCAGAATGAATTATAGGATTAACATTATTTTGTGTGAGCAAGTTATTGACCAGGGTTATAGTTTCATTAGGAGGTATACTAGGGAATAGATTTGTTACATCGAACGATATGAATTTAGAAGTATGAGTAAGTTTTATATCTTGAATATTATAAATTAATTTTATTGAGTTTTTAATTTAAAATTGAGGTTTAAATAAGCAATATTTAGAAATGATATCTATGAGGATCTTTGAAATTTTAAATGACGGTGCTGTGAAAAAAGAAACAACCGGTCTAATTGGGGAACCTTCTATATGGAGTTTAATTAATGAATACAGTTCAGGGTATTGTGGATTGGGTAAAAATAATTTATATTTTTCTTTATCGTTAATTATTGATTTGGCGTTATTTACTGCGTAAAATTCCTTATCAATGCACTGTATATAAATTAAAAACATTTCATGATACCTCCATTCGTTTGAGAAAGCTACTATGTAGCGAAACGCGTCACAAGTTGTATTTAAACATAGTTCAATTGTAATGAAGGTTTAAACAAAAAAATGTTCTTGTTTTATTTCATAGTTAAGTATGAATCTTCATCAAGTAAAAGCCTCATCTATTCAATTTTTAAAATAAACATGTCGAATAACGTAATACCTTTCTGCGTCTTTTGCAAAAAAAACGAATCAATTGAAAAAATATGCTACAATAAATTATTCATTAATTAATTTACTCATAGCAACATTTCCTCCATTATTAAACTTCATATTTGTTATCAAAACTCTCAAATCAAGCATAATTGCCGAATAACTTGAGAAACGTTATTTCCTCCCGGATGAGAATTTATAAGAGGATTGTTAAAATACTCTTGTAAATAATAAAAGAAATCAGATTGAGAGGAAATCATTGAAAATATAAATTTTTCTCATGTTCAAGCAGCCAGCTGACGTATAATCCACCGTGTTATGGTCAGCTGACTTTGTTTTTTTTTTCAAAATACTAGGTGAACTATAATCTGACAAATTTCCACATGAGAGGAAATGACTGAAAAAACTTTTTTTTTCTCCATGCGTGGAAGGCTGCCACTGCCCGCTCCGCCCACGGAGTCGCAGCTGACGGTCGCGAGTGTTCATATTATAAGTCCCTGATGCATTTTACGAAGTTTCTCTCGAGAAGAAATAATTGACCGAAAATGTACCTGGCTCCTAGTCTATAATGGGCGTATTGAACTGTTAGTAATTAATGGGAACATGTCTTCGAAGAGTTACGTACCAGTTATTAACAACGTTTTATGTTGCTATTGGACCAACTTTCCTCTTCTTAGACGATAATGCTCGATCGCTTGACCTCATTCCCATTGAGGATGTTTTGGACTAACTATAGCCTTGAATTCCTATGAACCACCCCTTAGACACTCCAATAACTCAGACAGCTTTTACCCCAATTTTGAAGGTCATTCGATGCTATTCAATGAAATTATTGAAATTATGCATAGGCGTTGTTTGGCTGTAATTGATAGTAGAGGAATCCATATTTAATGAATTACCCCAATTTTCGATGAAATCAAAAAGGTACATAACCTAAAATTGTTGTTTTTGTTCTTTAAAACTACAAACGTATTGCGCAAAAAGGGCAAACAAACGCAGACATAAAAAAATGTTCAATTTGTCACATATAAACACTTGCTGACCAAAAGTCGTAATTTGTTAAAACACAATTTCCGAATTGCTGAACCTTCCTAACTTTTGTAGAGCAGTTTATTTCAGTTCTGCCGATAAATAGCGCTGCACGAACTTCCCAAACAACCCATATAGTACTTATTCATTTATAATTAAGTTGTTTTGACTTGGCTGTAAAATCTTTTATGAACAATCTTACATGACTTATTGCTATTTGACTTGAATAAACCTTTAATTAATGTTAATAACTTTATAAAACTAACAACATATCTGATCAATATATTTCGGGGCGATTGGATGTTGTGTCGGTACCGCCTCGAGCAGCTAATATACTAAATTGAACTGAACGTTATCTTGGTCAGGTTTAGAAGTTTTTTGTAATGAGGGACAATATGTTAGCGAAAATATTACCAGACCACCTGTTCAGTATTATTTCCAAGTTACGTATAGACCTCCCATAGAATAATTTAGTGGAATACCTGATTCGAGATCTGATTATAACATCTTTATAAACTGGAATGGAATGCAATTGGTATTTCGATAAAGTCCTAAAAATATTACCGCTGCTACTTATCATAAAAAAACGTTCTCTTAATATTTTCAAAATAGGTATATCATATTTCACGAATATATGCCTAATTAGTACGACTGTAATGAGACGTACACTTGTGAACTCCCCCAATATTAAGCCCGAAAATAATTTGTTATACAGCGTGTAAATAGAGTAACGTAAATTGGTAATATTTCGATTTCCGTTAGGTTTACAAAAAAAATGTTGAATAAAAGTTTTTTCAAATAATCCAGACTATCTGCATAAGTCGATTAAAAGTATACAGGGTGCACCATTGCTCTAAAATAACTTATTAACATATTTCTTTCTATCATTAATATTAATTAGTGAGGTTTCAGGTTTCTCGCCAAAAATCTCAAGTTTCAAGTTTTGGCGGGAAACCTGCATTTTTTTGCGGAAAACTTGAAATTTTTTTCGGAAATTCTGTATTTATTTGTTCAGAACTGTGCCGGTATTTGATGAAACTGAAAGAGAATGCAACTTAAATAAATTTTATAAATATGTTTATTTGTGTCTCTGCTCTTCTTTGGATTGCAGATTCGTTTTAAACAAACGCACGATATCTCTACTAAATTTTTGCATTTCCTTACAGCTTTCGCCCGAATCTTGTGAATAGCAGTATTTTGTGCTTGTTGTCAGTTTCCAAAACAACCTCGACATTGTAACCATTACCACCATGGTGGTTATTGGAACATGTTTTGCATATTTCCTCAAATACATTTTATAGGATTAAATTGGTAGAAAGTCTTAGCACACGATGCCCATAACTGAGTAGAATTTCATTTGCTACGTACAGTTTTTCTCGTTCATTTCTTTTAGGTATCAATAATTTCAATTTGAAGCAATACTGTGGAAATGTTATGTTCTCGTTCGTTAACTATTATTTTAAACTATGAACGGACGGTTTGTTGATTGCTTATTTAAAATTTCCAAATAGTACTTGATCCAACACAATAAAAGTTGGGTCATGTGAAACTTTTATCCATTTTACAAACATAGTTTCGTGGTAACAGCCGATTTTAATTTTGATGAAAATAAGAGATTTGCTTTATCAATAAAACCATGGTTTTAATATGCATTCACAATTTTTCTTTATCCATCGGTGTGTGTCATGGATTTTATATTTTCGTGCTATTCTTTTAGTAAAAATCCAGGTATCGTCAAAATATAGAAATGGAGAATACTCTTGATTCCAGCTGGTTGTCTTCCTTTTTGAAGTCTAATCTTGTCTCAAAATACTCATAAGACTGGATATGGAAATTTCGAATAGACTGTTTTCTTCCAACTTTTCCAAAACTGAATCTTAAGAGACGTATTTTTTTAGACATTTTATATGTAGTATCACGAATTTGTGAACATCGCGGAAATATTCAGTCATCTTTTATATTTTTCACACTTTCCAATATTAACTTCAGTTTTGTTCCACCAATACACAGCGCATCAGACACACGTTTTCGGAAAACCTAAAATTTGGGCGGGAAACTTGAAATTTTTAACGAGAAACCTGAAATTTTTAGCGGAAAATCTGAAATTTTGGCGGGAAACTTGGAGTTTTTGGCGAAAAAGCTAGAACTTTATTAATTAATATTAATGTCAGAAAAACCTACCACTTTTTTGACATTAACAATTTTTTTATAATTTCAGATTCAAACGAATGTAACTTTGGGATTATTAAAGGTAGAATAATGCGGTCTTGACGGTTGTATTTGTAATTAAATAGATTATTAAAAACTGAAAATACATGACATGGCATACTATTTAAAAAAATATGTTATTGAGTTATTTTGGAGCAACGGTGCACCCCGTATACTTCTAATCGACTTATGCTGATGGTCTCGATTATTTTGATTAACTTTCATTCAACATTTTTTTTTGTAAACCTAACGGTAATCGAAATATTAACAAGTTACGTTACTTTATATACACACTGTGTATCTAATAACACTCTAGTATTGAATAATGATATTTAAAAATAAGTGAACAAGTCCATTTAATTTATTACTATTTCAATAAATTCGCAAATAATATATAAAAAATTGTTACATCCCACTTTGAGTGGGCATGACCTTAAAATCCATAAAAAAAAATCCTCCTTTATGGCCTAGATTAAACCCGCTGCTGAAAGGAAGATCGAGAAAAAGAAGCGGCCGACCGCCACTTCTTCGTCCCGCATCCATATAAGGTGCTCCAGACCTAGGTCACCAAGGATGACGTAACTGTACACACCGACACTGTCAGCCCCGTTCTTCGTTCGCTGCTCGATCATGTTCATTTTTTTGTAATCTTGCTTGCATGAGATGTTTGTTTACTTTCACTTTTCGAATAGTTTCCTTGTAAGTTTTGTTCGAAGAACCTTGCGTCTTATTTCGAGGACCGTTGCAATGATATTGTTAGATAAATAGCAATAAATAAATACTGATTCTAATAATAGTAATAATAATAATGTTTATTTGCAAAAAAAATACCATATACAAAAATACAAAACATACTGTAGGGATCAGGATGCTGGTGATAAATTGTACAGGCTTGTTGAATAACGATTGAGCTTTATTTAATTTCTCGTCAAAAACATAAAATGCGTACCAAACCATACATAAGATTCTTTCCCCTCCAAGGCGTTATTCACTTCCGCTCAAATTGTCTTGTCAACCGATAAAACAGAGCACTACGTAAAGCTGGTTTTACACTAAACTATGAATAAGGCCAAGTTTACAATGGACATAAAAAAGCAGTATGACTACAATACAAATAAACAACATAATATCATTTAATTTCTATCCGGAATTCATCACTTGGAATATTGAATATATGACTTTTCAGAAAGCATTTAAATCGACTAAAATATGTTGTAGTTATTTCTAGTGATAGACTATTAAAAACTTTAGGGGCTAGGTATAAATGACTTTTATGTCATAATAATTATAGTCTTAGCAGCAAAAGAAGTTTTAAAGTTTTGTGCACTGTACCGAATTGGGTGCACATGGTCAGTATTTTGCAAGTTTTCCTTCTTTAAATTGATTTACACAAAGAAAAAAAAAATATTGTTCAAATCTTCTTTAAATTAGAACTACGTTCAATGTATATTCGTGACGCGTTTCGCTAACACAGTATCTTTCTTAAAGATTTGAACAAAGTAAATTGTTTTATTTCATCGTTTAGTATGGATCTTCATCAAGTAAAAGCCTCATCTATTCAATATATTATTGTCATATATCTAATAGTTCAGCCTCTAAATAGTATTATTTTTCATTATTTGAAGTCAATCGCATCGTACAGTGATAGAAATGGCTCGTTAGGAATTAAACAATGAAGATATCTTCTATAAGTTCCTTGTGGCATTACTTATTCTTTTTTCTTATTTTTTTGGGAATCAAACCACAATAATGTTTTTTTATTTTTTATTTCGACGTTTCGGTAGCGTTCCAACTACCGTTGTCAAGATGAACTAATATAGAAATAATTTTTTGTAAGTGTTCAAATTGATGCCCATCTTGATCAATGCATTTACTGCAACGTTTCTCAACGGAGAGGCAGGTCCGGCGCAGCACGTCAAGGTGTCCGCGAAGTTTTTCAAATTCGTCTTAAATTGTTCGGAGGTCTTGAAGGGTGCGTGGTCCTCTTGCAAAAACGCGGTCCTTGAGAAGGTCCCACAGGAAGAAATAACAGGGTGTCAGGTCACATGACCGTGTGGGCCACTCAACGATTCCTAGGCTGCCCATCTATTCTCCAAAATGAATACTAAAGTACACTCGCACACATAACGCGTAGTGGGGTGAAGCTCCATCCTGCATGAAATGACGGATGTTCGCGAGTGCTGGATCGTTGTCCATTTGCCCACGTAAATCTTGGAACATTTCCAGATAACATTGGCCCGTCACGTTACCTTCAAAAAAGTGCGGACCCACGAGACCTCCCGCATGGATACCTGCCCCCCCCCACACACACACCCCAGGCAGGTTTTATTCTACTCCAATGAAGACGTGAGGATTCTGGACGTTTCAGTAGACGCAGCTATGCCGATTGACCGTACCGTTCAGCTTGAAGGTTGCTTCATCCGACCACAAAGTGAAACGCTGGAACTGCAGATCATCCTGACTGCATCTGAGCTACCACCCGCAAAATTCCAGTGCATGCGTTTCAGCATTCGTCGTGAAGAGCGATTGAATATTTGAAGTTCTCCCGATTTTTGGCCCTAGAATTAAGTGAAAATATAGTTGTTTAATTTAAAAAATGAAGATATTTAATATTTTTGAACCTGAACTTTCCATCATTTTCTTAATAATCCTGTATACAAAAAAAAGTCTTCGACATGTCACCAAATACCTTGATCGTCCTACTAGTCAATCCAACAAGATGTTTTTTTTCTGGTATTGGGGATGTTCATACAGAATTTTCAATATGAAGATCTGCACCAGTCAATGGTTGATTAAACAATGCCAACCGGAAGATGCATAGAAGTTTCCTTTAATTTTAAACTGTTCATGAAACTTTTGGGCTTGCCTTTAGCTACAAAGCTCTGTAATTCAGCTTCCTTTTCCATAATGTCGCAAACCGTTTGTTTTCCAATAATAAGTATATGTTTTAGCCAGTAGAGCAACCTTTGTTTTTTTCAAATTGTTTCACAATTTCCATTTTCTGTTCTATAGTTAAAACATTGCGTTTACGCTTTTCGTTAGCACCGAAACGCTGCATTTTGTGCGACCGTTCAACTAACGAGTCGGTTGAGTGGACGAAAATAATAAGTAAACACATACATTAGGGATTCCCCGAGACAAAAACTTGCGCGGTGCGTTCAGAGTTCACGCGCCAACCTCTGCCCGACAGCCACGGATAATCCACGCACGGATGATCGATTTAAAATACCGCACGGAAAATCCGCCGCCCGGTTGAAGCGCGCACCGATAATCGGGGATCTACTGTATCTCGATAATTATAAATTAAAGATATACGGTATTGTTCACAAAGTAACATGAAAATTCCATGTAAAATTCGAAAAGGTAATAATATACAGGGTGTTACGTTTAAAATAACAAAGTCTCCAATATATAGATAGTGTAAGCTCGTCGTGAGACAGCTTGTATATGTGTACGTATAAAAAATAATAATGTATAAAAAATTTAAACCACTTCAACGAAATATTACAAAACAATAAGATACAGAAGCGGATTTAAAAAAAAACATGAATTGAAAAATATAATTACGGATTTTATAAATTATATACCCATGAGTTTCATATTAATTGATAAATTACTTTGATTTCATTCTGAAGTGTGATGTATATAAAAAAGATAGGTACTTCATAATAATTAATCACTTCTAACATTGAAGTCCCACGGTTGTTTCTTTTAAGTAATACCAGTATTGAAACGATTAGTCATCGATGCAAGACAACAGAAAAGATATGGCTGTGCAATAAAATATAAATTACAAAATTATAGAACTTATTCAAATTGGTCAAGGTTACAAAATGTGTTATTTTGGGGAGTCATTAGTATACGAGACGATTACAGTTAAAAGTTGGACCACATGAGAATTGAGGAGCTCACCAACTAATTTGCAACGTATTTTAAAAAGCGAAATTTGAGAAAAAAGCGATTTTCTTATGTATAAATTATTGCTCATTTCAGAAGTAAAAAGTATTCGTAACTCAAAAAATAGCTGCTCACAATTTCCAATGCAACGAATGAAATATTTGCGAGATTAATATCAAAAAAATATTGGTCTTACAATCTTACAGTTTATGAAAGTTAAAATTTCCTAAAATCTTCAATAACACAACCTGTTTAAACACGTCAACAATAAAACATACAAACATATATATAAAAACAATTCACCTAAAATTGACTAACCTAGCCAGTTACAGTTAAAAACTTCATCCAACGAGTAAAAAGCCAAACTCTAAAGTGCATGCCCTACAGTATACTTCAACTTTTGATAGTTTAACTTTGTCCATTCAATTGGTATAAAGTTGTAAATTTTACAATAAATAAAATCCGTTTGTTTAAAGAAAATTATATGATTTACTTTCGGTAATCTAATAATATCCTTACTCCTAGTGTTATAGTTATGAACATTTGATCCTGTGTTATATTTATGTTTATTTTTATGCATATATAAAATAGCTTCCAAAATAAAGAGGCATGGTACAGTCAAAATTCTTAATGATATAAACAATAGTTTCGCATGTTCTCTGAAGCCTACGCCCACCATATCACGTATAATTTTCTTTTGTTGTATAAGAACTTCATTTACCACATTTGTTGAACCCCATAAAAGAATTCCATATTTAATGTGAGACTGTACTAATCCAAAATAAGCAATCCTAAGAACTTCCTTCGATACAACAGCTTTCATTCTTCTCAATGCAAAACGTCCACTTGACAATTTCTTATTTAACTCATTTACATGCAGCTTCCAATTTAGATTGTTGTCGATGGTAAAACCTAGCATTCTTACACTATTTTTACCTTCATGTCTCCCATTTTTTTTTACAAAATTCATAACTTTTGTTTTATTTATATCGAGAGAAAGGACATTAGCATTAAAATACCCTTCAAACTTATTTTGGAGCTCAGCTGTTGCTGCATCCAGCTGATTATAATCTACGTTTTTAATTGAGAAGGTAGTATCATCTGCATATAAAAATGTATCAGCAATATCAACATACTCTGGTTAATCATTCACATATATAACAAACAGTGAAGGTCCTAATACCGATCCTTGTGGCACACCATGTTTAACTAACTGTATATCCGATTTAATATTATTATGTATTATGAACTGTCTTCTATCAGTTAAGATTGTCCCTCTTATTCCATACTTATATAATTTGTTAAGTAGTGTTTGATGTGATATACAATCAAATGCCTTAGATAAATCACATAACACAGCTGTTGTAGAAATTACTAAATCTTTATTTGCTATGATTAATGTTCTAAAACCATATTGCCTTTCACATAAATAATTACCGCCCTCTAAAAATTTAATTAACCTAATTTTTTAAATTATTTCAATAACTTTTTTCCCAAAACAAATAGATGCAGAGAAAAAAAAATAAACACCATAATTTAGTTTAGTTTTTAATAGTTTTTTAAATAAATTGAGTGGAAAACAGTAAAGATGTAAAATGTTATACGATTCATGATATTTTTTCTCAAAGCTATTGGTTTTGGGAAAAAAATTTAAGAATAAAAAAATTTGTAAATAAAACAAGGATTTTAAGTTAAATTTTATTTCATAAAAGTTCAACTCGAAAAAAAGTTTTGATATGAAATAAAGTAAGGGATGCTAATTCCACCCCCGTATAATGTAACTGGAATATTGAAAAAATACCCGTGGTTAGTCCTATGCGAGTGCACAAAAATCACAGAATTTCAAGTTCACTGAAATTTTAGAAAAAAAATAATAAAAACTCAATTTTAGTCACCACCTGTTAAGGGTGACTTCTCGGAAAGGGGGGCTGAGGAAATTTTGTTATAGAAAAGTCCCATCTTAATTTAATACGAGCAATTTTGTCGGATGAATTTAGAAACACCCTGTATACCTATAGTTAGTATGCCTGTCTATTGCGGTCAAATTTCCAATACCAAAGATCTTCAAGAAAGGGAAAGGAAAATAATCGTCTCTCTCTCCCATCATTCCCGTGTGAGTACACGTGCTGCATTCCTGACAAGAATGGTAATTAAATCAGTGCCTTGAGGTATAAAGTCGTTTAATCGAAGACCAAACTATTTCTGTTATTTCAATATTGATTAAATTATTCAAAATTAAATATTTCTCTCAATAAGCACCTACAAACCACTCAAATATTATATGGAATAAATTTAACAAATACTTTGAATATTTGATTATCCTGATTTCAAATTGAACGTTCACTTTCACTCGAACTTAACTGAAAACACTTCTCGCTGTGAGCATTGCTGTTTAAAAACATTATACAACATAATGTGTATTTTGTTTTCCATATCTTCAGTTCATTATTTGAATTTCGACTTTTATGACCATCTGCTTCATTACATAAACATTTTATAACCACTGTTTATAATGCCTTTGTCCTTATAGTCGTTTGATTATAATGTGGGAATACGTATGATTTACTTATCATTATAAAGCTCTATGTTTACTGGTTAACATTTAAAAATTACCAACTTTACGGATTTTAAAAAAATGCAAACCTTAACCTGGTTTTAACCTTTGTGTGACGAGACCGCATAAAAAGATATTTTCATCATCATTCATCAATCAATTAAAGCTTGTAGTAGACTCCATTTCACATAAGAAGAAGCGACGTGAAGTCTGCCAAATGTCTTGCGCAGAAGTCAAAATAGGTTGAGTTCTTCTTACGTGAAACGGAGTCTATGTGTCAAATTATTATTATACTTCTTAAACCCATTCGGAACACCAATTGTAATAATGTTTCGGTACACGAAATGACAACACTGTTTAAACTAATTCTAGTAGCACTAGCTATCCCGCCGCACCGGTAATATTGGTCATTAATGTTTCGTGTTGTACGAGAGACAACAAGGTATAATAAATCGATCTCCAAAAGTTTTGGAAATTATTGTGAATCATATTAAAATGAAAAGAAAATCGAAAGAAGACTCTAAGAAGAAAGCAAAGAAAAGATTGCTAGAAGATTTAAGAAGGAAAATGGAAAAATTTGAAAAATACATGGAAAGTTCTTCAAGTAAGTCTATTCTTATCCACTATAACAAGTAACAAGATGAATAAAAAATATCGGTTAATAGTATTAGAACTGGATATTTATTCAGCACTTGCTACATTATTCAATTTTAATAAACGATATTTTACTTATTTTAAAGTACATCAGTTATATTACTTAAATCGCTTGTTAATTTAACACGTAGATAAGGTTGATTCATGGCTAGCCTTGACTAAGCTAAGTGATAAAAAAGAGAAGTATTTCATTTTTATTTGAATCGAAATAAACAAGAAATTTCTTGTTAGAATTTCTTGTATATTAGTACAGGGCGAGACAAATATATTACAGTTGTCTTCCATAATACAATAGTTGTTTTGCTTTTAGCCAACTATTATATTATCATCATGAATGGTAGAGGTATATACACATACGAGGAAAGCGGGTTGTTTTCTCACATTGTGAGCAACCGGTAATAGTTGTTTTGCTTTTAGCCAACTATTAACTTACCTTTCAGTAACGCACCTCAGTCTAAAGAAATGAAAAATTGGTATGTTTTCTCAACTTGTGAGCAACCAATAAGATTATACTTATACTTATATACTTTTACATACTTAACTAATATGTCTATCTTCAGTGAATTGTTACTATTTCAGGCGAATGCTCCTCGACCTCTGACTGCTCTGATACAGAGTCAACAGAAACAGACCGGTCTGCGAATGAAGGGGAGTCTCGCGAAAGAAGGGAGAGAGAGGCAACGATGACTGCTATTTTGGGAATCGAGCCGGCAAGTAGTGAAGAAAAAGGTACTCCATTATGTGATGCCTTGGTTACCCGATGGTCAAGCTATTTAAGCGCTGGCCTTGAGAAGGATACCAGAGAAGCTCTTACGGAAAAATACAAAATAGCAGAAAATTGTCCCTCTTTAGAAGCGCCAAAATTAAACCCGGAGATTGAAGTAACCCTGACTCCAGCTCAGATTAAAAGAGATCAATTTTCCATGAGTATCCAAACCAAACTGGGTAGAGCTCTAACCGCACAAGGCTCGTTTTTGAATACGATTCTGACACAAGACGCAGACCAACACACATTAGACGACAATATGAAGACAGCTCTAGCTGACTCAGCTAAGTTGATTTGCGAAGCACATTACCTAATATCATACCACCGAAAACATGAATTGTTTGCCTCATTGAATACCGAGGTTCAGAAAGTAGCGATGAAATCTAAGATTGGCTCGCTTTTATTTGGCGAGGACTTCCAGGAAAAATATAAAGCGGCTAAAGAAGTAAACAAAACGGGTTTGGATCTAAAATCAGGACCTTCAGGTTACAACAAGGAGAAAAAGGATCATTTAAACTACAAGCGCCGAAACAACAGACCGAAGTTCAAATCAGAGAGAGACAACAAGAAGGCGAGGGGGCAGCGAGCACATCAGTGGCGTCGCACCAATCCAGTCCAGCCCAACCAACAGCAATGGAGGAGGCCACAGAAATACTTCAGATAGAGGTACCTAAGAAATACGCAGGTAGATTAAAAGGCTTTAGTAGTGAATGGGCAAAAGTGACCTCAGACCCAACCATTTTACGTTGGGTTTCTGGATATTCTATTACGTTTATCAAAAAGCCTACCCAGAAACAACCGCCAAGACTCCTCAAAATATCTAGAAAAGAATTTGTAGATTTAAATAATGCAATCTCTAAATTGGAAATGATCGGAGCTATCTCTAAATGCAATCATAAACGTGGTGAATTTTTATCACCTTATTTTCTAGTACCTAAATCCGATGGTGGCCTGAGATTTGTATTAAATTTAAAAGGTCTCAATAAATACATCAATGCTCCTCATTTTAAACTTGAGGATTATCGTTCTGTGAAAAATTTAATAACAAAAAATTCTTATATGGCAGCCATTGACTTAAAAGATGCCTATTTTGTTATTCCGATTTCGAAAAAGTTTAGAAAATATTTAAGATTTAAATTCAACAACACCCTTTTCGAATTTCAGTGTATGCCGTTTGGGTTATGTATAGCACCTTATGTCTTTACAAAAATATTCAAACCCATAAATTATCACCTTAGATCATTAGGTTACGAATCCGTTAACTATTTAGACGATTATTTCTTATTAGGAAGGTCAAAAGAGGAATGTCTTCGCAACGTCATAGAAACAGTAAACTTACTTCAAAAATTAGGGTTTATTATTAATTTCCAAAAAAGTGCTATGATTCCTACACGGGAATGCACTTTCCTGGGACTGGTTTGGAATAGTATAAATCTCACGGTTCGACCAACTGAAAATAAAATTAATAAAGCAAGAATCACCATAAATAAAATAACTCATAAGCAAAAACTTAAAATTCGTGATTTCGCGAAATTGATTGGTTTCTTAAATTCAATATGTTCAGCGTTTAAATATAGTAGATTATACCTCAAGCAATTGGAAAGGGAAAAGTGTATTGCTTTACAAATTAGCAGGGGGAGTTACAATGCTGAATTGAAAATATCTGAAAAATCACTCGAAGATCTGCGATGGTGGTTAAGAGAATTACCATGCAGCAAGCAGTATATTGGCCCGGTTAACTACAAGCTAGAGATATTTAGTGATGCCTCAAACACAGGATGGGGAATATATTGCAATAACGAGAAGACCCATGGATTTTGGAATGAGGACGAGTCCTCTTTCCATATTAATTATTTAGAGATTTTAGCTGCCTTCAATGGTCTAAAATGTTTTGCCAATAATCTTCACGATTGTTACATTCTCCTCAGGATTGACAATGTTACTGCAATATCACTAATAAATCGTATGGGTAGTGTTAAGTTTTCTACGCTTAATTCTATCACAAGAAAATTATGGAAATGGTGTGAGGCACGGAATATATATATTTTTGCCTCTTATATTAATACTCACCATAACATAGAAGCAGATGGGGAGTCCAGGTCACTTAAAGTGGAAACAGAGTATTCATTAAATAATTCGGTTTACCAAGAGATTATCTCAAAATTTGGATCTCCTCAGATTGATATTTTCGCATCCTCGCTTAATGCAAAATGCCGCACTTTTGTATCCTGGAAGCGAGATCCTAACTCTTTCAAAGTAGACGCTTTTACACTAGATTGGTCTGAATTTTTCTTTTATGCTTTTCCACCTTTTTGCCTGGTTGGAAAAGTAATAACAAAAATTATTTCGGATGGTGCCAAGGGGATTGTAGTGGTGCCCTTCTGGCCTACTCAAAATTGGTACCCCAAGTTCTCAAAACTTTTAGTTTCTAAGCCCCTTCACGTTAAACCGAAGATGGATTTATTATTATCTCCTTTCAGAAAGAGTCATCCTCTTTGGGACCGCCTTACCCTGGTTGCAGGGAGATTATCCGGGAATCTTACGAAAGAAGAGGTTTAACGGAAGAATGTCTCCCGACCCTGTTGGCCTCCGTAAGTGATAACACTATTAAGCAATACAGCGTGTCTCTCAATAAATGGTGGAAATTCTGCTGGGAGAATAAGTTAGATTTTTTCCAGTCCGAGAGCAAACAAGTAGTAAAATTTTTGAATGGCTGTTTGGCCGAAGGAGCTTCATATAACTCACTAAATGCGCATTTATCTGCGATAAAGCTAGTAACCAATATTTCTGGAGATATGGATATCTTAAAGCGGTTCTTGAAGGGTGCTTTTAGACTCAAACCTTGTTTCTCCAGATACCAGGAAACATGGGACCCTCAGGCAGTTTTAAATTATTTGTCTCAGTTTTACCCGTTAAAGGACGTCTCATTTGAAATGCTTTCGCTGAAATTAGTTACCCTCTTAGCTCTTGCTTCTGGTCACAGACTGCAGACTTTATCAAAAATTCAATTGAGTAATGTACATAGTTATGAGGACAGGATAGAAATTGTTATTACAGATATGTTAAAGACATCTTACCATAATAAAACTCTACCGGTTATGAGGTTTCCCATATTCAAGGAGAAACCAGAGCTTTGCGTGGCAACAACATTATTATTTTACATAGATGCTACTCGAACTAAACGATCTAATAATGATAAATATTTACTACTTACCCATAAGAGGCCATTCCATGTGGCATCCACACAAACCTTATCCAGATGGATAAAGAAAGTAATGCAAAATAGCGGTATAGATGTCACGAAATTTAAAAGCTATAGTACTAGACATTCGGCGGTGTCTGCCGCTAGCAGGCAGGGGGTTAATATAGAGGTTATTAGAAGTGCTGCTGGTTGGACTGCTAGATCAGAAATGTTCGCAAAGTTCTATAATAGACCATTGCTAGATAACTGCGTTTTTGCTAGGTCTATTTTGGGTATGGAATAGATACTTTGTTATTATCAATAATTATATTGTTAGTTGTTATGTTATCTTATTATAATTAAATGATGTTCATCTTATAATATACTTGTAATTGTATTAAATATAACTGTTCGCAATTTAAATGTGTGATTGAACTAACTGGGATGCTCGATTCTATATCCAGCAACCCCTTATTAGTAATTAGCAGGGCTAATGATTGGTTCCACTAGATCGCCATAAACTTTCAACAACTTACAATTGGTGTTCCGAATGGGTTTAAGAAGTATAATTAACGATTAAAAGACTTACCTGTAAGGAAGTTCAATCGTAATTATACGATTTAAACCCATTCGGAACACACCCACCCGGCTAAATCTTCGATTCACCGCCGTACCCTAGCACCCCAGCGATCTAGTGTGATGTCCACTCAACATTAATGACCAATATTACCGGTGCGGCGGGATAGCTAGTGCTACTAGAATTAGTTTAAACAGTGTTGTCATTTCGTGTACCGAAACATTATTACAATTGGTGTTCCGAATGGGTTTAAATCGTATAATTACGATTGAACTTCCTTACAGGTAAGTCTTTTAATCGTTAATTAACCAAGTGATAATTAAAAATGATTCAATAGCGTAAGTAATTCCTTCTTTGGAAACTGCTTCGAATAGTTATCCAACTCATTTTTTCAAGACATCAATCGGTTGTTTTATGGACTACTACTTGGAAAGTAATTAGTCAACTTCAAAATTAAACTTTGCTCTTTCTCATTATACCGGGAAGGCATTTTGACAATGAAAAATTAATTGAACATTAGTTAAGAAATACGTTAATGACGTCATAACTCCGTCTCATCTATTTCATGAATGAGAGATAAAGCTGGACAATGTATGACGTAACGGCAAAGGATGGTTAAACTCTAGTAAGACTCACGCAACCATCTAGTGACAGATCTTACAAGATCGAACAAAAACTTTTTTTCTGTAGTACCTACCTACTTTTTGTATTACGGAGGTTACTTATACACAGTGATTGATTCGTGTAATAAGGCTCAGTAATTCTGTTATCAAAAAAGATACTAAGAAAGATTATTTTTAGGAGGCTTCAAAACGTCGATTTTTCGAAAAAAATATTAGCAGCTTCTTCATTGAACTTTTGGTTACCACACAATAAAGAGTATCCCTTGAAACATCTAAAGGTTAATTTTGAATAATGTTACTCCACCGGTGTCTGTAGTGTAGGTCGGCAAAAATTTTTTTGTTTATTTTTGAACGTACCTGTATACACGCTAATTGACTTTTTATGAACTCCAAATTTTGGTGGTCAGTGAAAGACAATTGGTTGAGTGGTTGCTCTTATGAATGAATATTGGGTTTGTGTTAGTAGCGTACGTCTTCAGGGGACTTAAAAAATCCATATTTTTTTAATAGTAAATGCTATATTTCCGTACATGTATGTCAAAATACATTAATTTTGGATTCAAAAATAAACAAAAATGTTCATGAAGTTTCAACTATTCTAATGTAAAAATAATCAAATAACCGAACTAACTCTTTGCTTTAATTTATCAAAAATGACAAGGAAAATTATTGAAGAAGGTATGTATGTATGTATTTTGGGGTACCATTCACTGAGACCTAAAAGATATATATTGTGCCCCCTTACTTCTACTTAGTTCCTGAGGAATGTCTCAGAGACTAGTAGCTCCTTTATTTCTATTACCTTGAGGAATTTTAGGATATCTGCAGGCTTCAACTTAGGTAAATGTCCCTCTTCTACCCAATAATCGCGTAGGTGCTGTACCCTAAGATTCTCAATGTACTGTTCAAAAGAACTTATACATTATTGGAAAACTGATCGCGTAAATTGAAAAAATACAACTTTAAAAACCCGTTGTATAAAATTTGAATAACAGCGACAAAAAAATGGTACATTATTAATGTTGGCATTGTAAGGAATGTGGACGTATAAAATTTTTTGTCAAAATCGGGAAGTACCTGTTCTGCTCAATGACCCTGAATTAATAATATCTGTTGAAATAAAGTGCAGCTATTTAAATCAATATAGTAATTAATGAAAAGTTAGTTAGCTACTTGCCTTGACCTGGCTGGTTTTAAAAAAATGCACAAACGGAAAATTCAACGTTATAAACTGATAATAATATTCGTTATTCCTTTCAATTCATACGGTGCGGTGGAATAAGTGTTACCCCCCCCTATTAACTACTCTATTTTTATATCTTAAGAAAAAAGCTCAAACAGGTCAATTTTTATATTAAACGTAGTAAGTTATGACATAAAAGTTTCGAACCTGACATAATCCCTCTTCATGGGGGTGTCATCCCTTCGATTTTTTTAAATGAGAAATGCGACACCTCATTTGAGACCTATTGGAACACTGATTTCAAAAAATGTATAACACTGGTTCAAAAATTTGAGAAAGTTTGAGAAAAAATGGACAGTGACATACTCATAATCCGTTAATCTCGAATAACTTAGACTCTGTTAATTTTTGAACCAAAGTGTTTTACATTTTTGAAATCAGTGTTTCAATAGGTTTCAAATGAGGTGTCGCATGATGCACTTTCTCATTTAAAAAAATCGAAGGGATGACACCCCCATGAAGAGGGATTATGTCAGGTTCGAAACTTTTTTGTCATAACATACTACGTTTAATATAAAAATTGACCTGTTTGAGCTTTTTTCTTAAGATATAAAAACAGTGTAGTTAATAGGGGGGGTAACACTTATTCCACCGCACCGTATAGAATTGAGTATAGAAATTTAATACAGTAAAAAAGAAAAATCCAAATACTATAATTGTAGCGTTGAAAGTAAAAATCTTAGCTTTGTTATTAAATATGTAGCAAACAAAAATATATTATATTTTTTTTCATCATCGTCTGTACGACTTGATACTTTGAAGATCTTCCAATCTCTCTATTCATTTTTCTTGTTTTTTTTTACAGACTCTTCATCGCATCTTGGTGCTCTTTCACAGTATTTTATCTCCATATTCTTCTTTCATTCCAATTACTCTTTCGCTTTCATGTCCTTCAAATTCTGATAAAGTGTAAATTTATTATAAATGATCTACATCCCTTATCTCTTGCGTATATATTTATACGTATACTACCTGAAATTTGTAAAAGAACCATCAGAAGAAGTAGCGAAAGAACTGCTCTCAATGAGCAGGAACAAACTACGCACCATAACGGGGCTTCTTACGGGACACTTTCCCACAAAGGAGCACCTGATCAAAATAGGGCTGTATAACGGAGACCTTACATGCAGAAGATGCAAAAAGGACACCGAAACAGCTCTGCACATATTATGCAAAAACTATATGTCCAAATCCAAATCCAAAATATGACAATGTGCTATATTAGCTAAAACACTCATCCCAACCGTATATCGATATAACGATTAAAATCGAAAAAAGATTTTACCAGATTCTATAAGTTACTCAACTTCGTTGCAAGTGAAACTTTTTTCAGATTGTATTATATTAACTGCAAATTTTCGGAAAATTATTCTATTTACAGTCAGTTTCACAATATTAGGTTACCTCATGGTTGAGAAGTAACCAGCGGTTATGACAAAATTTCGGTTTCGCAAAACTTGTCAAGGGTATATAAGTGTAGGTTAACTATTGAAATATTTAAGTTAAACCCAAAGTAACTGTGCTAACCAAGGAAATCTAACCTAATTTATGGTTGTTTACTGTCAAATCCTTAGACTGTATATTGTTATTTTCAATTACAAATAATTAGAAATATGAACGATAACCATGTTAATGCCTATAGCAGCTGCGATGAAGCCAGATGGCCAAAAATAATTATTCGTCCAAGACGTGATTTTTTCTGCAAATTTAGTTTGACTAAGAGGACAGTAGAAAGACTTTTGGAACAAATTGAGGAGGCATCCTACAGGAAGGTAAGTTTTATCAATTTATCAAAATTTGAAAAATTGAAATTTTCCTTGAATACAGAAAATGATGCTCTTTCTGTACGTTGATAGTTTCAGTATAAAAACTGTAAAACATAACCTCCAAAGGTCTTCTTTTTCCTTCCATTTAACATAGAACACCATACAATCTATGGTTATCATACCAACGCAACAAAATTTGATAAGTTTTTTAACCATTAGTTAAATGATGACTGTGAAACAAATTCCATTGGTTAGTCTCTCGGTTAAGGCTACTTAACCAAGAATTCACAATCATTTGTGAAAATGGCTGTTAGGTTATTTAAAATCGCGTTTTCAATCTATACTTGATAATTGGAAAATGGGAATGTTAATGTGAAATAAATAGTAGACAATAGAGGAATCTGCTCCACTCACTGAAAGCTTGAGAGATGTATTTCATATTGAAATGAAAAATAATACACATATAGACCACGAGATATGGATTTAATACCCTAAATCAGGGATGCACAGACTTATTAAGACTAGGGGCCACTCGGGAAAATTATGAACTGATGGCGGGCCGCCAGAATTATAGGTAATTAAAGGCAATAAAGAATTGATAATAATGTATCAAAATTGAAAAAGAATTTATGAATTTGAAACGTGGCACTCCATTGTGCTTACAATCTTTTTTATATTTGGCTCAATTTTACTTGTAGCAACACGTAAAACTGCTTCCAAACTTTCATTTGCAAGGCGGTTTCGATTTTTTGTCTTATTATTATTTAGTATTGAAAAGGTTTGTTCACATATATAGGTAGAACCAAATAAGCTGGCACATTTCAGGGCGTTTATGTGCAAGTATTTGTACGTATTTTTATCAATGCATAGGGCCTAAATAGAATAATTTTCCGAAAATTTCACGTTAATTGCGTACAATCTGAAAAAATTTTTCACTTCCATCGTGGTTCCATAAGACCATAAAATTTAAATTAACTACTATATCATTAGATAAATCATTATCATTCAACAAACGAAACTGGTAAAGAGCATACAAATATAGAATAAACAAACATTCTTCTTATTCTAACCTGCCGTACGACCTTTGACCATATGGCGAGTAGGTTGAGACACGTATGTCCTTGTGTCTCATTGCATGATACTGAATCTGTTTGAAATAATAAAATATTATTAGATATAACAAGTGTCTTCCATTTTTCAGTCACGTCAAATTAGACAACAAAAATTCCAAAGTAAGAATATTATAATGATTCATTTCTTTAAGTTGAAAAAATTATATTTCTCAACACATTATTATACAAATTATTGAAGCCACGTTAAAAACCTATGGATTGGTGACGTAACAAACACCTTTTAACTGGCATTTGTCACCGTAATTAGGCAATCCAGATCACGTTACCTAATATGGCCGTCCAAGGGAAAATACTTGGACAGCTGGTCAGGTTTGTATTGTCTATTTGATGGTTAATAGTATTCAATATTTTTGTCCACGACTATTTGATAATTTTTACATTTTACGTGTGTTTCTTCAAGTATAATGACGTACATTATGCACCAGTGAATAATAGGTGTGGATAATGGGTGTGGATAATGAAAAGGTCACATGACACATAATTGTATTGAAGATTAATATACAAATGACACAATATATTTTTTAAAAATTTTCAGCGCGGCGGGGATTCGATCCTATGTCTAAAATTCCTCATTTAACCAAGTCAGAGCCGTAAACCATCAGGCTACGAAGATATATATGATGGGTTATCAAGCTGTTGAATATATACGAGTAGATCGTTTTATTTGCAGTTTTTTATTAGTGTGTATGATATATGTCAAAAGCAAAAGTGAGGTTTTATTGTATATTTATTGCTAATTTCAATAACTATACTGTTGTTTCATTTATATTACTAGAAATTTTAATATGGGAAGTGAATCAGACAGTGAATTGAATGTTACCCCGCCAAACATAAGAGAAGCAGCACAAAAATAGTCTCCTTAAATTTACTGCCAGAAAAATCGAAAAAAAATGTAATAACAAGTAAGTAATTAATAGTCGTGGACAAAATATAGTATTCTACTCGCATATAATGGCTATTATTCACTCAGGTGTTTATGTCACTCGCCTGCGGCTCGCGACATAAACGCACCATTCGTGAATAATAGCCATCATTATATGCTTGTTGAATAATATACTATTATCGTCTATTTCATTAGTAAGTTTTATATAATGACGAGCAGATTTTCAAAAGGGAATTTTTCCAAAATATTGATTTTAAGATAAACAAAAGGTTCGTTCCAACCACCAGTAATTTAAAGTAACTATAATTAAGCGATTGTGAATAAAATAGTATACATACCACGCGAGAAGGATCATTCCAGCCACGGCTTTTAGCTGTAATGATCTACTTCCCCGCTAGGTATGTAATATACTATTCCTTCTCGTCAATGTTACAAGCAGGACATCTTCGTTTTATCCTTACAACTTATTTTTCTTTCAATTAACATTTTCTTGCATGTTTTTATTCTTCTGGTACCAATGTCGGTCACTGACCCCACCAATACGCTGTTCAACAAATCCTCCACTACTTGTTCATTTATTGTATTAAAATAATAATTGCACGCACCAAAAACAATCCGAGGTGCAACTGCTGTTACTACACACATAGGCGAAATTCCCTTTTGAAAAATCGCGTTTGGCCAAAATACCCTTTTGAACCTAAACAAGTTTCTTAGCATTTTTTTTGAATCGGAAAAATGTACTTTCGATTAATTTTAACTAGCTTATCTGTCAAGAAACTGCCTGAAGTACCCAGCGCCATCTAAATCTAAATAGTGGAATTTTGGGAGAGATTCCCTTTTCGAAATCTGCTCCTCATTATGTATACCCTGTGGTTTCACTTTGTGTTACTTTGAAAACCTTCATTTAACTTTAACCACATTTGAGAAATGGATGAACTCCTAGATATGGATAAACAGAATGAGTTTTAAGTATGAACCCCCTCAATTATCTCGGAAACAGATCGCACGGGTTTTATAGATTTTGTTGAGCAAAGATTTTGTGATATTGCCGATATTACGGCTGTATTAAAATTATTATCACATCTTTCCTTTTTTCGTTCAAGGCGTTTTCAATGAAACTTTATTCACGCTATACGACCTTCAAGTTCGTCTTTTGGCATTCTACGGTGCTCTTGCATGCGAATTTTAGTCCAAGCAATATCAAAAACATCATGGGATTCTCATTATTCCTCACTCACTTATATAAAATTATTAACCGTAAATATTGTACCAGTTTAAGAAAAAAAACATAATTTTGAAATTGATGCTTACACGAATAACTTGTATAATTATGAACGTAATTTCGATCGGTAAACGTATCATTAACAACCACTTTTTTCAATGTTCGTTTCGAGATTTTGATTTGGTATTAACGATGATATTCTCACTAGAATTAAGGCATCCAATTTATAAACCTTGAGAGCAACACAAAACGCACTTTTCTTTTCACATAATAATATAATTGCTAATAACTGAACGGGGAATATAGTGAAAATTCTTTACAATAAACAGCTGAGGTATGCACTATGTATGTATGTATGTATGATGGGGTGACATTCACTAAAAGACCTATGGTGCCACCTCACTTCTACTTAGTTCCTGAGGAACGTCTCAGAGACTAGTAGCTAGCTCCTTTAGTCCTATTTCCCTGACTAATTTTAGGATATCTGCAGGTTTCAAGTTAGGTAAATATCCCTCTTCTATCCAATAATCTCCTAGGTGCTCTGCCCTAGGATTCTGAATTGCTGTGCAATTCGCAAGTATGTGGATGGAGGTTTGTTCTTCCATTCCACAGAATCTACATTCTTCTTGTCCACTATTTGGAGCTTTTTCAGGTGCCCGTTCAGGCGGGAATGTTCCGTTAGGATCCCAGTTAAACCTTTAGTTCAGTTTTATCTTCAGGAATTCTCCCGATATATTTATATCTCGGAAATTTCTTATTGTGTTCCAACATAGATGAATTGAATTTTCTAGACCGTTCTTCAAAAAAAGCTAATAGTACCCGCTCTAGGAAGCTATGAATATTGCTCTGGTTCCACCATTTCATCAGAACGTCATATTCTTTTACATAATTTTCTTCGGATTTCTCCGGCAGCAAATTTAATGTGGCCACATTTGCCTTTTGGTTTTGGTCAACACGAATTTTTGACCGATTTTGCAAAAAATCGATAGTATTCACCTATTTTGAAGACTATCCGTCAAAAAATTTGTGGATTATTCAGAATTTCCAGAGAAAAAAAGCTCTTCAACATTTTTATGGTCAAATAGTTGTAAAACTATAAGTAGAGATGGGATTATTCAGCTTCCTAAAGTATAAATAATTGAGCTGTTCCAAAGTTGATAAAAAAAACTACTTACAACTTGATTCCTTTTGTCCTATACTAACTATAGCAAAGAAACAAATCTATCAAGGTATAAATTTATTAGCCTGTATAAATATACTGTTATTCAACATACAAACCGAGTAGTTTGTATGTTTGTCTATTGTGCTGCTGCCTAATTTTCAATAATAATGTTCTTCAAAAATGTCATTTCATTCGCTCTTCCCCTTCTTGAAAATAGGAATGTTATGCAAATAATGTGCGTTATTCGAATCATTAGGAAAGGGGAGCGAAAATCATAATTCCATCCACCCTTCCCTTTAATGAAAAACTTGGTATAGTCGTATAGATATTTTTTAAGAATGGGAATGGTGAATGAAATTTTTTTTTATATTAAGTGCGTAAAATGAATTTTAAAAACGAAATGCAAACATTTTTTGTACTCCTGTCAATGTGAATTTACATCGTCTGAAATACATTAAAAATAAATACTTCCAATACATCTTGACGTGGTTTTTTGTCCCGATAAGTTATCGCTTTAAAACGACTGTGTTGTCTTGAAAAAAACAAGTCCAAAATAACTAAATAATACTTCTCTTTTCCATACAACATGTTGTCCTCAATGTTATCGATACTTCCAATACAATTTCACAGCATCAAGTGGTTTTTTAATGTCAATTATTATTCCTTAAATGAAATTGTTTCATGATGGATAATCAATACGCATCAATAGGGATGCAGAAATGTCAAGTTTTTTTGACAGTTGTGCAAAAAATCTATTTTTTCTTCAACTTTGTGGGATATATCCAATAATTCACATACATCACATGTTTTGATTGTTGAAGATAAAATACAACATTTAAAATTGAATTCACGCGAGTCTTCCAGTCAATCTATAAATTAATATATTTAAAATAACGGAACTAAAAATGTTTCCACCTCTAGCCTATTATTTTAATGACAATTGTTATAAACACATAGTTATAAACGTGTAAATAAATTCTTGGAAAAATGATATTGTAAGGAGAATAATCGCATTTCTCGATATAACCTAGAGAAAATTGTTTTGAATAAATTCCGATACAGTGCGACACATTGAAAATGTTTTTTGTATAAATTATGGGGCCAAAAAGTGATGGTTGAAGTGTTGAGCAAAGACCTTTTTTGGTTGCTCTCTAAAAATTCTGAATAACCCGCACATCAGTCAAAAACTCGCGTTTCTGCATAATTCATCGGATCTTTGCATTTCCTTGATTTTTTTCTGAAGTACATATAATTTCTAACTTGAAATCTTTAATATCCATAATAATAATGAAAACAACTACTAAATTATGTAAATTAAAAAAACAAACTAGACAAAACTGACAGTCTAAGCACCTTTCGGGAATTCGTTTTCTCTTGGGTGAGAGGCGGGGAATTTATAATTCCTGGGAACGTTCATGTCACAGTGGCATTTTCAAAAATAAAACAATTACCGCATTAAGGTGAACCACGCCTAATTATCGGTGAAGTTCTATGGCATAAATCAAAGAATACAGAAATACTGCATGATGAACGAAGTTTTTTGAAGATTATTTTCAATTTTTTTTAATTAGTATGTGTTAGGATGAATTTAAAAGTATTGGAAGATTTGAAACTAGTTCGAATATTGAATTAATTACTAATGCTCTCGATTCTTTCTGATTTTCCTATTCAAAAATCTTTAGAATTATTATTGGATTACTTATGGATAAGAACATCTAAAAACGGCCTAAATTGTTATTTTCAATTTGAAATTTTATAGATTTTTTTCCTCCATTTACCTCAAAAAAGCATTCAAAGATAAATCATCAGGTCATTTTGCGAAAATTTCATATATCCACCATATACCTAATGGGATTTAAATTTTGATTATAGATTATTTGATCGATGTAAATATTGAATAAAATTTATAAAAGGCAAGACCAAAATTTTGTTTATTTTTAATAGTTTGATTATTGCTGCTACGCTCAATTTAGTTCGATCTACATATAAGTGTCTGAACAGTTTATTTGGATCTGACGAGTTCTATAGTCTTTTGGACTGGTACATTTGTAAAAAGACTATTTACATAAAAATTGCCTAAATAATTGTTTCTGTTGCTTAAGCTTAAATTTGATACCTTTTCTAAAAAAGGTTGTATATTTTTAAGATACGAATCTGTTTACTTGTGAGTGGTTCGATCCGTTTTAATATATAATTATATATAGTTTATTGCACGGGAAGTTAATAGATGATTACGTTACTTTCTTTTTATGATATATTTAAGAATAGAGTGAAAAATCATTGCTAGTAAAAATTTCATGTTGAATATTTTTTGTCTCTTCCTGTAACCATTAATAACTTAGGTCAAAAACCAGTCTAAAACTAATTTTTCATGCGTACTTATGGATGGCCAGTCGTTCAATATATTTATAATAAAATGTTTTTCTCAACGAAATATTTCTTTCGAAATCCAGTACTTTCCAACTTTATTTTTATCCTGTATCTCTTCAATCAGTCAGAGGACTTAAATGTGCAGATGGACACTTTTTTTAAGATCGAACTCTACATCATAATAAAAAAATTTACCGAGATCTATTTTGCATATGAGAAGTGCGAGGTCCATAAAAAATGTCCATTCTCTTTTATCTTCTGCGTTTCAAATGTCTAATATTTTCTTATAACACTCTGTATTATAGAAAGCGATCGACAATTCCTTCCTTTCCACTTTTTGTTTTCCTGTTTCTTCTATTCGAATTTTATAACTATCTTGGTATTTCCTTTTTATTTTTTCACTTTTTTTAGGTACATTTTTGGAATTCTTGGTTATATAAAACAATCTAGTTAATGTAATTTAACTGTTTAAAATACTAATTAAGTGTTAGTCCAAGAGCTAGCTACATAAAACAGTATCGATAAGGTACACGACAGTTGAGTTACTAAATGATTGTAAAAACATTAACCTGTCGCGAAATGACTATTCTGCCAGTTTCCATAGGCCGGATATGTAAATGGCGGCCAGTTTTTCACATCGGAAAACTTGCCTGAAAAACCGATAAGGTACAGGCGTGAAATTTTTTTCAGGCATTGTTAAGACCTTGACTGAGAGCGGTGTAACAATGGCGGAAAACCCTCGGCAGAAATGATTCAAAGTCGTGGAAAATTCCCATGAAAAAACCGATAAGGTACACGTGAAAAACTTTTTTCCGTACATTATTTGGGCCTCAAGGGAAGAGCGGTGCGATAGTGGCAGAAAAGTAGCAGGTCGGAAAACCCTCGGCAGAAGGAACTAAGTCAGCGGGCGCGCGGCACGAAAACCGAGCAGATGGTATAAAATACGCCGCACCGTTAAAATTTTGGATCATTCATCAAGTTTTCATCGTATCGTGAAGATTTTTTTTTAATTGGTGGTAGCGCACGAAAGTATTTCGAATGGTATGAGCGAAAATAGTTGGGAAGTGTAAAGATCGCGAGGAACTAGGCTTAATTTTGAGTTTTCAACTTCTCCGATTTTTTCTAATGTCTGCGGAGGGTTTTCCGGTCTGAAAAACGTCTGCCATTATCACAGTGTTCTAAGTTGAGGGCTGAGCAATGCCTGGAAAAAAGTTTTGCACGTGTACCTTATTAAATTTCCCGTTGACGCTACAGGCTGTTTTCCATGACTTTTAGTTCGTTCTGCCGAGGATTTTCCGACCTTCTACTTTTCTGCCACTATCGCACCGCTCTTCCTTGAGGCACAAAGAATGTACGGAAAAAATTGTTTCACGTGTACCTTATCGGTTTTTTCATGGGAATTTTCAACGACTTTGAATCATTTCTGTCGAGGGTTTTGCAACCTGCTAACTTTCTGCCACTGTTACACTGCTCTCAGTCAAGGTCTCAACAATGCCTGAAAAAAATTTCACGCGTGTACCTTATCGGTTTTTCAGGCAAGTTTTTTCCGACGTGGAAAACTGACCGCCATTTACATGTCCGGCCTATCGAAACTGGCAGAATAGCCATTTCGCGATGAGTTAATGTTTTTACAATCATTTATTAATAATTCATCTGTCGTGTAAGTAGTATGGAGGGTCCTGGTTTCGAAGCAGATTTTGAAATGCAAGTTTTTGCATTTGTTTTTGCGTTTGAAATTTTTTCCGGCCAAAATTAAAAAATGTGAGAGAGAGGTGATTTTGAGGGAAAGGAATAAAATGAAAGATGTTTAAGGTGAAACAGTCCTTGAAATTTTCTACAAAAAAACTCGACCGTCCAGCCCCCGATGAAAATTTTCCAGAAAAAAATCCACGTATTGTTAAAGGGGTCACGTGATTTCCAAGAATTTTGGTCACGTGATTTTGAAAACTCCCGTACAGCGTAAGGAGGAGAGATTTTTAACAAATTTCGACATTTTGCTTCAAGGGTTCTTCATCAGGTCCTTGAAAAATTCCAAGAATTGTGTCACGTGATTTCCAAAATTTATTTCGAAGCAGATTTTTTCATCGCAAATTTAAGTGAGTTTTGTTTTCCTGATGTTTTTCTGATCTTATGATTTTTTTAAAAACTGGTGGTTAAGTTAAAGAAATAAATATTCTATATTAAATAAGATATGATACATATTATTGAATTACCAAATGAAGATATTACTTTGAAGCAGTTGAAAGATACTGCTAAAGAGTATAAAAAAGAGTATAACTTAAAGTTACCCAAGTATTATAAGTTGAGAAAAGAAAAGTTATACAGTTTATTGAAAGATGAAGTAAATTTGTATAATGACAAACAAGAAAAAAACGGAGAACTGGAATTGCCAAACAATAAAATCACTCTGAAGCAATTGAGGGAAGAAGCTAAAAATTTAAGGAACAACCATTACATTAGATTACCGCCAAAATATTATAAATTCAAAAAACGAGAATTATACAAGGTACTATGTGAAATAATTATTCCGAGGAACTTGTTATATTCTACTAGAAGTTATGATTTTTCGGAACCTGAGGACATCCAAATAATAAGATCAAAGGGCACTTGGAACAATATGGTTGTTGATTACAATGTTTACTGTAAATCCGGTGAACATGATTTAATAAAGTTTTTAGATAAAATTCACGATAGAGTAGGTCAAACCATTATAAAAGAAATTAGTCGAAAAAAATCCATTAAATTCAGTTTAGTTGCAGTAGTACAATATCATGAAATTGATATAACAGGTAATGTAGTAGCTCTTCATAAAAGACATTTTCATTCCAACCTGCATACCATCATTAATTCCGAGACTATAAATGATCACTTAGTAATGGCTAAGGATGTCATCATCTCTAAATTTGATGCTTATACAGCAAAAAATACAAAACAGAGATTTGAAAAAGTTATTCGGTTAGATATTCAATCTGATAAATACACCCCCTTAAGAGGTGGAACTTACGTTCCGATGCCCGGATTCATTATTAGTAAACGCTGTTGTATCAACGTTAAAAATGTAAGAACAAATAAATTTAAATGTCAAAAGCAGGAAAACTTAAGATGCTTTGAATATGCACTTGAAAGTTTATTAAATCCCGTTAAAGATTCTAACCGCCCATATCTTTATAACATTGAAAAATACGAATGCTTGAATATGAATTATCCTGTTGAGCTAACCCCCAATAACATAAAAAAATACGAAGTCTTTCTTAACATATCGATAAATATTTATCGTTTCAATGATGTTAATATTGAATTGATATATCAGAGCGACGACCTAAAAAAGGAAAAGCATGTAGATTTACTAGTATACAAAGAACACGTAGTTGGAGTGAGTAATCGAAGTGCACTATTAAGTGGGCAAATTAACAAAGGAACAAATAAAAATTATTTCTGTCAGAAATGTCATAAAAATTTTAAAAATAAACAAAATTGTGATAAACATATTCAAACTTGTATTAATGAAAAAGAAAACATTACAATGCCTCAAAATCTTATTCGAGAATATAAATCGAATGGTGCAGAACAGTATCATCCTTACACAATAGCACTTGACTTCGAATGTTCACTGAAAAAAATTAATAATAAAATAACAGATTCATCAAAATATATTCAGGAACATATTCCGAATAGTTTCTGTTTCCAGACAAATGATGGACCAAAATTAATCAGAAATAGTAATCCGGAAACACTTATGAAAGAATTCAATGAAACACTTGTGGATTATGGAAAAAGATATGCAGAAATTAGAAGACAAAACAAGAAAATGATTTTGGATGATGATTCAGTGGCTGAATATAAAAACGCAAAAAATTGTCACATTTGTAATAAGGAATTTGATGAAACAGTTAAGAAAGTAGTCGACCATGATCATGCCACTGGGAAGATTAGAGGAATGGCTTGTAATGGCTGTAATTTAAATTTACAACTACCAAATTTCATTCCTGTAGAAATTCACAACCTTAGATACGATTCGATGATATTTTTGAGATGGATCCTAAAACTGAGTGAAAATTATTCAGATATAAATATCATCCCCAATTCCAAAGAAAACTACATTACGTTTTCCAAGAAGGTTATAATTGATCAATATGAACAACGTTATGACTTCTCTCGGTGTTCTTCAAAACAATGTGGTCGGAAATGTTATAAAATTATCGAAAAATGTCCATGTGGAAATAAAACGATAATTAAACGAAAAGGTTCATTACAAAATGTTGTGATGGAATTCAGATTCATTGACACATACAGATTTATAAGTACAAGTCTTGAAAAAGCTGTTAATAATCTTGCAGAAATTAATAGCTGTTATTGTGCTAAATGTAAATCAAAACAAGAAATTATAAATGTTGAATTTCTACCGATGGAAAATAATATATTAAAATTAGCAGCACACTGTAAAAATTGTGACAATAAGGTAAGTAAACCAATAGACTACACTAAATTCAAAAATATACAGAAGGAATTTAGTACAAAAGATTTACACTTGGTCCTTAGAAAAGGTGTTTACCCATACGAATGGGTTGATGATTATACAAAATTCAGTGAAAAACTTCCAATGAATAAAAGTGATTGGTACTCTACATTGACTGATAAACATATAAACGATGCTGATTTAAAATTTGCGAAAAAAGTTTATGAACATTTTGAATGTAAAAATTTCGGAGATTATCATGATCTTTATTTGAAGTTGGACACCATTCTACTGAAAGACGTATTTGACAATTTTAGAGAGACTTGTTATAAAAATTACAAATTGGACCCTGTGTACTATATATCTGCTCCAAATTTAGCAGATTCTGCATCTTTAAAGGTAACAGATCAAAAATTGGAATTATTAAAAACTAAAGAATTATACGAAACATACGAACGTGGGATTAGAGGTGGGATTTCAATGATCCCCCACAGACACGCCCTAGCAAATAATTGCTATTTTTATGATGAAAAACGAGGAAAGACAGTAAAATTGTCTAAAGAAAAAGCCGAGGAAAAAGGCGTATTTAACAGCAAAAAGCATATTAGTTACATATTATATTTAGATGCCAACAATTTATATGGTCATGCATTATCACAACCCCTACCAATTGGAAAGTTTATTGGATATAACGAAAGACTCGAAGAATTGAAAAAATCTCCAAAATTAGAAAAATTGGACATTAAACCAGGAGATTTTACTCCAGAAGAAATTCTAAAATTGAAAGATGACGACACATATGGATACACATTTATTGTTGATTTAGAGGTTCCTAAAGAACTACATGATAAATTTAAAGATTACCCATTACTACCGGAACATTACACACCCGATTATGACGAATTATCAGCATATCAAAAATATATGATTGAAAAAGAAATAGGAACGAAACCAAAAGATTCAAAGTTAATTAATACACTAAAATTAAAAGAAGATTACGTTATAGATTACAGAATGTTACAGGAATGCCTAAAACAGGGTATAATTTTGAAACAGGTTAAGAATTACATTAGATTTGAACAGAAAGCTTGGTTAAAACCGTACATAGAGCTAAATACAAAACTAAGACAACAGGCTACAAATGATTTCGAAAAAGATTTTTACAAGTTAATGAACAATTCCGTATATGGTAAACAAATGGAAAACGTACGATCACGTTGTAATGTAAAATTAGTAGGAACCTTAGAGAAATTTAACGAACAGACAGAATATGAAACACGAACAATTCTCGACGAAAACACCGCTCTTTTGTACAGGAAAAAACCCGAAATTAAACTCGATAAACCAATTTATGGGGGGTTTGTTGTATTGGAGTTATCCAAACTACTAATGTATAGATTTTACTACAACTATCTGAAAACAAAATATGGTGATAAAGTTAGGCTATTGGGAACTGATACTGATTCTCTGATTATTTACGTACAAACAGATGATATATATAATGACCTAAAAGAAAATATAAACTACTTTGATACGTCAGATTATTTAATAGATTGGATGCCACAAGAAAACAAGAAAATCCCGGGTTTGTTTAAAGACGAATATTTAGGAATTCCTATACGTGAATTTGTTGGTCTCAGATCAAAAATGTATGCCTTCAAGAATGACACAAAAGAAACGAAAGTATGTAAAGGTATAAAGAAATGTAACGTCGAGAAAATAAAATTCGAAATGTATAAAGACTGTTTGTTAAACACAATAACAACGAAAGAAACTATCCATGGAATTGTTTCTAAAAATTTACAATTATATACAATTGAACAACAAAAAACAGCATTGTCACCTTATGATGATAAAAGATACTTAGTTGACAATATCAATACATTACCATATGGATATCATAATTTAGTTAATTGTAGTTCTTCTTCATAAATACCTTCGTCAACATCATCGACTTTATAATAATTGACGTTTGCTTTGAACACTTTAACAATTGTAAATATTTCTTTAGTCCAATTAGTTTTCAGTTTATTTTTAAATTGATCAACATAAGAAGACAATCTGACTCGATCACCTATTTCAAATTTGGGTTGTAAATTAGATATTTTATAATTGTAAACAGTTGTTAAAAGTTGAGTTTGATTTTGCTTACTAACCTCACTAGGCTTCATTTTAATTGTTCTATGTTTTGTGTTATTATAAGTCTTAACAATATTTGGTAGCGCACTAACCCAACTAATATTTTTATATAAAATTGGTTTTAATTTATCTCCTAAGGTTCTGTTAAATCTTTCAACAATAGAGGCTTTATTAGTAGTACCGGATCTTCTCTTCGGATCTGTAAAATATTGTTAACGTGGATATGTTGGTCATGGCGTGGGATATTGAAGCAAAGTGTAAAAATATTGGAAACAATCCGGGATCACAAATATCATTTTGAGGGGCCACTGTAATTACTAATTTAATATCAGCTCTGTCAGATTGAAAGAAGACAACCCCGTAAACGGAGCCGTAAATCACATTATCGGGTCGATGACGTCTCCTTTTGCCCAGACATCAAAAGGTAAAAAATGTAAATCGTCTTATAGTTATATGACGATTTTTGTCAAAATGAGAATTGCGGCAGCGTTTGAAATAAGACAGATTAAAAGACGATGACGTACCATTTGACTCACTAGACACGCCAGATATAATTGGGTTGTACTTGGCGTTAGAAGACTTTCCACTTGAAAAATCGGTCAGGGACAAAATTCTTAAACTCGGGGGGGTGAGCGACCCATTCGAACAATACTTCGGTAAACTAGAAACCATCGATGTCGTTAAGATGTACGTTTCATTGGCAGAATTTGTGGGAGAAATAATTGGAGAGGAGGTTGAAAAACGGTTGGTAGATGATGATGAATATAATTATGTTGTAACCAATCTCAAGACGACCGATCTTATAAAGCTTTTCACGTTGTATTATCCAACAAACAAATCCAGAATCAAAAAGGTGATCAAAAAACGTCTAAAGGATCTCAATATCGAACAAATCTATGAGACTATTTATGAACTAAAAAACATGGAAGTATATGACTTTACCTTTACCGTTATATTGGCTGTAAAGGAACCCTAAAATTAGAACGGTTATAAAACGCCTCAAAACCGCGTTAGACATAATAGATAATATTGATGATGCACCGTTTTGGAGACTCGAAACTCCCAATGTAGTAAAGTTGTACACGGCCACAGACGATGACAGGGTTAAAGAGGAATTGGACAAACGCCCACCCGTCTCAGGCTCATACTTGTGCGATGAATGGTTAAGTAATCCAAACATTAATCCCAGGACAAGGAGAAAAATTGTAGAGAGTGGGAGGGTATACAAGGCGCTGGAAAAGGAATGTAGTCCTTACAGAGAACAAACCTAATCTCTATGTAAATTTTGATAAAATATTTTTCAGACTTGTATTTTCTGAAAAAGTCTCGAGAGGTCATAGTGGATTTAGATTTAACCCAAGGATCTAGAAAGTCTCTTGTGGTTTTATACAGAGATGAGGCCAGAACAAAACGGGTACCCCCTTTTTTAGGTAATTGGGACAGGAGATAAGATTTGTCAAAGTCTCTCTCGGTGTGTTTTTTGTTTGGGATTGATAATGGCAAACTTATGGTATCCTTTGGTGTGTTGTTAAAGCTGGTGTTTACACAAAGCAAAAAATATAGTAGAATTATAAAATATAATAGAATGATTTTTGATATTAGTGGGGTCACTATTTGAGTCAAAAATTAAAGGAATAACTGCTTTCGGAGTAATTATTCTTTTTTGATTAACATTTATAACAACCAATTTGAAAGATGTCCACGCTGCTTTTTTCTTTTGTTTCCATTGTGTCCTCAAAGTTGGATCTCTCATTACTTTCTAATGTCTGGTCTGACAAAGATTCCTTCCTTCAGCTCCTTTTTGCGCCATGCCAGAACAAAACTTGTCTCCAATCTCATTTCTTGTACTTGCAAAATATAATACTACAATTCTTAAATATTTGAAGGTCATTTAATTTTTATTGGAGACGTGGATGACGTCATAGACACGGACCCCTTTTTCGTGTTTCAACAAAACGAAATGTTTAGGAGATTCTACCACATTAAAAATTTCTTTCCAAACTGCTCTTCCTAAACAAGAACGTAACGTGAACGTAACCGTAACAAGAACGTAACGTGATCGTAAACAAGAACGTAACGTGATCGTAAACAAGAACGTAACGTGAACGTAACAATTAGATGTCTATTTCCTCAAACTTGTTGTAGAATTTATTTATTTTTTAATAAATGGATGTTTACGGATTTGCAACGGGTTCTAATATAGATCTCGCAAATATAAAAATAGAAATAGACCAACTAAAAAAGAATGGGTTACCCTTAATTGAATTGAATAAATTAAAAACTGAGATTCAAAAACACCACAAAAATGTTAAGTCTACTAATAATGAAATCGAGGACCTTAAAAAAGAGATTGTGAAACTGAGTGGTGCTTCTGACCAAGAGAAAACAAAAGAACTCGAAAATACAGTGGAAAAGACTCTGGAAAAGATACTGAAAAAGAATTTAATTGAAATGAAGGAACTAGACCATAAAATAATAAATCTAGAGAATAATGAAAAAACCTTCATTCATAAAATTAGAAACCTTGAAAGAATTAATAAAAATAATCTTCAAAAATTAAGACAATTAGATATTGATAAAATTAATAAGGAAATTGAACAATTAAAACAACGTGGAGCACCTTCTAACCTAATCGATAAAAAAATTAAAGAATTGGAATTGTTAAATACAGATTTGAAAAATCTAATGGTTGATATAACAGATAATGACATTCCGGATATTGATGAACGAGTAACTAAAGTGGAAACTAAATTAAATTCGTTTAATATAACACCTACATATGTTTCTGTAGATGGAAGAGTCGTTAAAGCAAAAGATGGAATTGACGATTATGATTTAGTAACAAAAAAGCAACTAGACGAATTGGGGAGAAAACTGAATATTTTGAGAAGTTGAGGTCGCACTAAAGGAAACAGTATCCATTAAGTTCCGCCTGTTTTATATATTTCTCTTTGGGAAAGAATTGAATATTTTTAATAAACTCCTCTTCCCTCAAATTTATTTCCTGATCATTTAATTTTTCGGCTTTATGCAAGCTTAACATTTGTTTATAAAATTTATAACACACCTTGTATTCAGCTAATCGTTCGTTTTGTTTGATTGATTTTTCAAATATTTCTACTATACCAGAAAACAACGATATAAAACATACTGGTAGATAAAAATAACCACCAATTCCGGATGCGCTAAAGATTAATTTCATTATCAGTAATGACGTACTAATTTTTATATAATAATGACAACTTCTACGATAAACGTATAACTGTTTTTCTAAATATTCATTCATTTATAAACAATGATTATATATTGAAGTAATTTTATATTTAATCAGACTGTCGTCGTATCTTAGTGGTTAGTGTTCTTGCCTTTGGTGAGAATTTTCTGGGTTCGAATCCCGGCGGCGACAGTCGGCTTTCTTCTTAAAAAGTGGACCTCGTAAATTTATATTTGTTGATTGGCCATAGGCAAATATATAACGAGAAAACTGATTGAGAAGTAATGTGCACAAAGCCCATTCCTTGTTTTCAACTATTCTATCTCACACAAAATACTAGTGAAACAACACATGGACCGCAAAGATATCTATCTATAAACGGTAGCAATTATCATAAGCGGACTCTAGTATGCGAGAGAGATTTAGTGACAGAAAAAGGGAATGTTTTGCATTTTTTCACACGTATATTTTTTAATGATAATATCACTAAAAAAATCATTACATCATTCTTGTTTTTGAGGCGGTAAACAGATCAAAAATTAAATTTTCTACGATCTACACAATATTGGTGCCAATTTTGTTTTGTGATAGTTGCTGTAAAATCTGTAAGGCAAGCATGACTTTGGTAAGGAGGTTTACCAACTAATTCTGATTTAAATACCGGGGTAAATACACAAATTGTATCCGCCAAATCATGAGCTCTTGGAATTTCTTCAAACACCTTTTGAAACTCGGATCTAAATCTCCTTAATTTATTATGAAAATGGACTTGAAAGGTTCCTTTGGCGGTTAGCTGAATTGGCCTTTCGTGTAAAGGAATGTTATTTTCATCTAAAAATACAAGTGAATATCTTCTAGCACATGTGTATTTCTTTTGTCCGTTTTCAACTGTTCTATCACCTTTTGTCCATAATCCTTCAACCATACCATTAGAATTTAATTTTAACGACTCTGTAAATTTAAGAACACATATTCTGGGATTAATTATACCTCTTCCAGTTATTATTGTTGTTAGAGTTTCTACATTATGTTGTTTGGTATTTAAATAATGAAGATTACAATTTTCTTCGCAAGAATCAGTACATGATTTTTTCCATCCAGATGATCTCATACTTTCATCAGATATCCATATTCCTGCTTGATCAAAAACACCACAAAAATTTTTATTTATGGATTTTGCAGATGGTGTTCTGTATGACACTATTTCAGAATCGAAATCAGTAATATTAAAATTCATCTTATTTATTATACAACATATATATTTTTTAAAAAAATCATAAGATCATAAAAACATCAGAGAAAAAAGATCACTTAAATTTGCGATGAAAAAATCTGCTTCGAAATAAATTTTGGAAATCACGTGACACAATTCTTGGAATTTTTCAAGGACCTGATGAAGAACCCTTGAAGCAAAATGTCGAAATTTGTTAAAAATCTCTCCTCCTTGCGCTGTACGGGAGTTTTCAAAATCACGTGACCAAAATTCTTGGAAATCACGTGACCCCTTGAACAATACGTGGATTTTTTTCTGGAAAATTTTCATCGGGGGCTGGACGGTCGAGTTTTTTTGTAGAAAATTTCAAGGGCTGTTTCACCTTAAACATCTTTCATTTTATTCCTTTCCCTCAAAATCACCTCTCTCTCACATTTTTTAATTTTGGCCGGAAAAAATTTCAAACGCAAAAACAAATGCAAAAACTTGCATTTCAAAATCTGCTTCGAAACCAGGACCCTCCATACTACTCGTGTACCTTATCGATACTGTTTTATGTAGCCAGCTCTCCGACTATATGTTTCTTGAGATGAAAATTCTAAGTGATAAAATACAAAACTATTAATATCAATTTCATATCAATTATTATTGAAGTGTGTTTGTAAAATCAAATTTTAAAAACTTTAAAAATGTACTGCTATTACTAAATTTCACGTGTACTGGCATGTGGACTATGCGGAACTTCCACTATCACATTAAATTCATTTGGCTCGTTATCTACTGGTTTTTATATAGTATTTTTTTTTCATAAACTAGATATAGAGATAAATAGTTTTTTTATTGGCATTAAAACAAAATGAATTCATTATGCAAGCAGTACCTATATAATAAAGTTATGTATTATGTTAAACAAATTGAATAAGCAATTTATAAAGATATATACTAAAGAGAAATTGAAAATTAACGGAGTATTTAGTTTTTATAAATAATCTAAATATTCAAAAAGAAATCGGAATATCCAGTTGTATACAAAGAAGAGTTCCTCGCATAGTCAATACTTATACAGTGCTTCTCAAAAGTCCCCTCCCCCCTCTTTTCTCTTGAACGGTAATACTTAGACTGATGAAATTTGGAGTGTGAAAATGAACTATTGTAAGCTTCTCTACTAATGGTAACAGGTGACGTAATAGGCATCGGTGACGTCACCAGGCAACTGAAATCAATAATATTAAATGGGACCTTATGGCAAGTGACACCTCATTTGAAAGGTATTTAGAATACCTATTCAGTCATACTACTTTTTTTGTGATTTACGATGTTTTTGATGGTTAAAATAAATAAACACTGAAATTTGAGTTTCGCTTCTAATTAATAAATCTTTAAGAACAAGTTCGTATGATAATTGTTCAAAATGTGCTCCATCTACTTCCTGGCAGTAAGACATCCTATTATTAAACTCTTTTCGGACTCGAAATTGTCGGGAAATTGCCTTACACTCTTCAACAATTCGTTGTTTCAAAATGTCAATACTTTCAGGAGCTGTAGCGTAAACTTCAGATTTAAGGTATCCCCACAAAAAAAAATCGAAAGGTGTTAGGTCTGGTCAGCGAGCTGGCTATTCTGTTGGACCGCGTCGTCCAATCCATCTACCAGGATATTCCTTACATAGATGACATCTTACTGCAAAGTAATAGTGTACAGGAGCACCATCTTGTTGGAACGTTATGACTGACTTTACATGCAGACGCTACTTGGTTGGGCTGTGGTTTACTACAATTTCTGTAACAATATCAATTTGTTCATCAAAACCAATATTTGGTCGACCCGATCGTTTGGCATCATGAACACTACCTGTTTGTTGAAACTTTTGTTTATGTAGATACTACTTTTTTTATTTGGTTATTTAACGTCGGTCTATTTCTGCAACTTAGGCTAATCACCGAAGCCGGGTGCACTCTACCCCTAACCGGAAATTTTGCCGAACCCACTGGTGTTCCTGACCAGTGGTAGGGTTCTTTATCGAGCCCAACATCCATGGGCTCGGGACCTTGGTTTTACGTCTCCTCCGAAAGACGGCATACCTACATTTTACCACGTGCTCATTGGTATAGTGCCTGCGAGCTGTGATATGATACTCCGCTGCAGGCTGTATGGGCTATTTACACGACAGTCTTCCCCAGAAGGTCTCCCATCCAAGTACTAACCGCGCTCGACACTGCTTCACGGTAATTATCGCATCAGAGGCGTTCCACTAGTGCTGGGCCGACGCCCTATGTAGATACTCTCGATAAACAATAATTAAACTAAAAATTCAAGATATTATCACATGTAAAAAAGCGTCAATTGAAAAACTTCTTTGACAGTTACCATAGACGGACTTTTGAATCTTTATTAATAGAAAGCGACACTCAAATTTTAGTGTTTATTTATTTTAACCATCAAAATCATCGTGGGACAAAAAAAAATTAGTATGATTGAATAGGTATTCTAAATACCTTCCAAACCAGGTATCTTTTGCCATAACGTCCCATTTAATATCATTGGTTTCAGTTGCCTGGTGACGTCACCGACGCCTGTTACCATTAGTAGAGAAGCTTACGATAATTCATTTTCACCCTCCAAATTTCATCAGTCTAAGTATCACCGTTGAAGAGAAAAGAGGGCTGGAGGGGACTTTTGAGAAGCACTGTTAAATTTTTCAAAGGACTTTTATATGCAAATAGAAAAGTCATATTTATGGAGCGGTATGCTAAACTTAACTGGCTGCCATTAGTGCAGCTTGGCACCCAGTGGCAACTGAACAGTATGTTCAATTTTTTCAATGCAGTGGTGAATAGCTTGGAAACTTGTCACGTCCTTAGATAGACTTATAGGAAAAGCTATCCTTTGTTCCAACTTCACAATTCCAACTCCAGCATTTACTCCTGCCTTGGAGCAGTCCGAATACCACGTTGCATCAGCCTGTATGAGTACACACTTAGTTAAGAATCCTGTTAGGATCAAGGTGCTCCTAATCTTTTTCCTGTACAAAACCGCACATGCTATTGCCTTTGGGGATGCTTTAACGTCGGGATGATTTTTACCATTTATTGCGGTGTCCGCACAAGTATATTTCTATAAGTCTTTACGTGCTTTCCAGAAAGCGGATCTGAGGTCGTTTTTCCGTGATTGCATCATAAGCTGCCACGTCAGATTTTTAGATAGCCTTAAGATTATCGGTGTCCATGTTGGATTCCGGAACTTTTGTGATTACCATCTTGACGAAAGTGGCAGCTACGCTGAAATTCACACTCTCGGTTTCTGGCCTTTGTTTTCGGGTGGTGTGCTCCCATCTTACCTTTGTCTTTTGGAGCTCTTAATCGTACTGGTTGTTTTTGTCTAGGCTTTGTAGGTTTTGAAGAGTCCTCCATTGACCTTCTTGCGAATTTGGTGATGCTGGCTCTTGTCTTTATGAAATATACGCCTTACATCCTCATTTTGCTTACTCTGGCTTTGGAGACTCCATATAACTTTGCATTTCTGATATTCTTGTCTGCCATAAGATCTACGACAAACATCGCATCCACCCTGGCAGACATACCTTGCTTGGTTCCCTGATTTTTAGCTTTGTGTGTCTTTGTTGAATTTCCGTGCCTTACGCCTTCTAGATTTTCTAGGTCTCTAAGTTTCCAGGAATTTTGATCTTGGTCACGAGTAAGCTCCTGCTGCTTATCGTACTCTTCAGAAATGGCTGCAACTACTCGCTTCCGGCAGACATCAGAAACATTCTTCAGGAAATGAAATTTGGCACGGTTTAAGATGTGATTGCCTAAGCTGAGAGTTTCAAAAGCAAGGATAAAGGCCAAGCCACATCCTTCAGATAGACGGGCTGGATGTTCAAAAAGATCGCTCGCCAGCTTGGCAAGTAGCGCAGCGTCCATCCGCTGGACGTTTAAAACGTTCAATGGATGGATGTTTTGGAATCGCCGGGGGAACGATTTTTCCTTCGCATCCGCATGGACGTTTCTCCTGCACATGAGCTCTGAGCCCGGTCACATCGTCACTAGAGCTGCAATCATCAAGCCACGGGATACTTTTTGACAAATCACTTTCACACCAAGGCACATTAAACGACATTATTTATGTACTGACTGCACTGCTACTGACACAAGTGAACAAAATATGATGAAGAGATTCATGAAAACATCCGTCGACTGGATGGATGCTTTCAGTGTGCATCGAAGGGCTCTGTGGACGTCCATCCATCGGAGGACGAATGGATGCCGGTGTGGCCCGGCCTTAAATCCTTCCTATAAAAAAGGATCGAAATGTAATTGGAGCGTTGTAAGGAATGTATAATTTTTGAGGAAAAGTATTTTGAGATGAATCTAGTCGATTTCCTGAGAAAGATGTTTTTCTCAATTAGACTGTTGAAGAGTTAATTCAATAATTTAAAAATTAATACATTGTTATTTTTTTAAGATTAAAAACCAGTTGATGGTTACTAGTAAATCCTTAGGAATCTCGTCGCCCAGCCTTTTCTATCCAATAAAAATGTAGAACAATAGAACACTGCGTTAGTTTCTGAGATTTTTCTTTAATCTTCAACTCTAATCAGTATTGTAAAGTGAATTTACAACATCATTGTTTCTCTCTCGAAATTAATAATTCCTCACTCTTTTTTTTCTACTCTGTTGTTCTTCGGAAGGTATCTGAAGAATTTTAATACCCATATATTCAAAGTACGATAGTAGCTCGCGCTATCCTACATTACAAGAAATTGTTCGAATGGTCGGTGTGAAAAAATATCCTTAACGATAAACGGAATGAACCGTTTAAGGACACACAAAGGCATATCAAAGAAAAGAAAGATTTTTTTATATGAATGTTGCGTAGTCTATTTGAAAAATATAAATGAATAGTTGCATCCTATTATTGGTGGATAGCAATACAAATATCCTTAATGAATAATAGAAATGACAATCAATAGTTTTCATCATAATTCAACACATATCGCTATCTGAATACAGATCAACTTGTAACTAGAACCAAAACCTAACCTAACTTATATTAACCAAATGGAATGAAAACCGAAGCTATAACCAAATGAATTGGCTTAAAAAAATACATCGGAAAATGTAATAAAATACAGGGTGTTCTATTTAAAGTGAGCAACTTATAAATGATTTAAATTGTGCATGCTGGCGGCTAAGTGTAAAACACTCTATATGAAATACCAATGAGCTGGACATATGGAGTTAACGGGCAAGCGCTTTCTGTTTATTGGTTACAATTTCACGTCACTAGCTTTGTTATCAATGGAAGTATCGTTATTCAATAAGATTTTTTCAAAATTTTGAGAAAAATCGAGAAATCTCGAAAATTCTTCTTATTTGGTATTGGACATTGTGCACAAATTGTATCTAAAATTTCATGTAGAATTCGAAAATAAAATAAAAATTTTAGGTTCATTTAAAATAACAAAGTTGACGTTTGCTTCCCGTATAACCGGAAGTGCCACCTACAGGACAACATAATATTTGAACTAAGCGTTACCCAAAACCTACAGCTTCGTAATTTAAAATTTTTAACATAACTGTATCCGCCATTACTTTAGTGCGCAATAACCTCTGATGTTACTAATCCATATGCAATTTTCGATTATTCTCAATTTTCCTCCAATGAAATCCCAGTTATTTTATTATATCCGTACAGTTTCATGAGAAATTATCATAATCTTGTCATAATCCTTATTTGTTGCGCTCGTTTAAGTAACATTTGGATGCCGTTCTTTGTCTTTTTTCGTTTAGCGTTGAAAAACTTATGGATACGTCTTTTTCATCAGATTTGATTTTACAAGGAATCCTTTTAATAATTGTAGAAGACTTTAATTGGCTTGCTACCTTTTGCCTTCCACATTATGACACACATATGACGTATGCAAACAGTTCCCTAGTTTGTCCTTTACTTTGGGATTGAAAGCCGTTATTACCAACTATTGACCTAATATTATTGAAACACAGTTTAACTCAACTTTTACTAACCGTATTCTGCGATAGTTACTCGTCGATATACCTATAATAACTGATGAACTCGGCCGCTGTCTAGGGATGTTCCGATACTACCGATACAATACCAGTATCGATATTTCTATTCCGATACCGAATACTTTCATATCGATACCAGCTTTTCGATACTTCACTAATATTAGTACTCTAGTAGTGCTATCGTATCGAATCAAAATAAAATCATTTGTATGTCTCCTAGACGTAGACACCCATCTAAGCACCAGTTTCAAGAATATATCTATGTATTGCTGCTACATCTGTTCCAGCAGAACGTTTATTTTCTAAAGCTGGAGCCCTTATTGCGGAGAGAGAAATAAATTTCTGGAAACAGGGTCTCCAAACTTATTTTCTTAGGAAGCTGCTCCAAATTAGAGTGGAACATTTGAAACAAAAGTTTTATTTGATGTTGACGTGTAATATTTTTAAAAGAATATTTTTTTTCGATTATCAATTATTACTCCTTCCGTATCCGTTCCGATTTGATACCACTAGGTATCGATACTTTCTTAGCGATACGATACTGGTATCGATACTTCACATTCAATACCTTTTGATACCTAGTATCGATATTTAGCGAGTATCGCATATCCCTACCACTGTCCATTAAGCATTTTTAGGGCGTGGTCATATTTGAAAACTTGCGTCGCTTTTCATATGTTTGTAGACTTTGTTTAACTATGCTTTGCCGTTACGTCATACATTGTCCAGCTTTATCTCTCATTCATGAAATAGATGAGACGGAATTATGACGTCATTAACGTATCTCAAGTAAAAACAAAACTAAATTATGTAAAAAAGTACGCAACGCATAAAGCAAAATACTTACCATTTTTGGCATTACTTATTTATTCATACAAACACTCCTTAACATGCATCATTGAAAACAATTCTTAACATATGTCATTGATTATAATTTTGAGGTTAAGTGTAAAATAACATTCAACTATACCTTGTTTTTAAACTAGGAGGAGCATTTTAGGAAACCTCAACCACACCACTAAAAGTTACTAGATTGGGAGTGTGTTCCGAAAGGGTCGTGTTCAGACTTTTTGAACTAAATGAAAATTACGTGAAATATGTATTGTACTGCTCGCTGTTGTCGTGGCCAATGAGGGATCAAGGCATGTCTAAATATCGAATGATGATTGGCCACAGGTCATTGCGAAAGTAGTAACCAAATGTCACATTATTATGAAAAGATGTAAGGTTATAATAAGTAGTTTATGTAAAATATTTCAAGAATTTGAGGATAAATGAGAATATAGAAATGCGATTGTATGATTAAATTTTTTTTTAACATTTGAGGCTTTGGTGTAGCAAAACTAAAAGTGAACAGAAGTTTTGTTATCGAAAAATACCATAATATAGTACTGCAATATATGTAAAACTTGATGTGAAACTTATATTATTAACAAGAAAAAAGGATCATGGATTTTTTTCATAAAATGGAATAAATAATAAAAATAGCAAATACCTTGGGTAAAATGAATAATACTTTGTTAAAAATAAACAATAAACAACAAACGTGGTAGTAATGATTGAACTAATGACTATTTTTATATAAATAAACACAAAACTGACAAATGTTAGTGTCAGTGGTATCAAAAGAGCTGTGTGAAACTGGTTGCAATCTGACCAATCACTAGGCAGCAGAAATGCCAACTTAAATTCAAATCGCTCCTCTTAGTTTAAAAACAAGGTATAATATAAGACAAACGTAAAACAGCAAAATACGTCACCGATTATGACGTAACGACAAAGGATGGTTAAACAAACTCTACTATAATAGTAATTTAACCAACAAGTGTATTAATAAGATTGTTAATCGCCCTTTTAATACTCGTGTTAGTTACAAAACTTTTCCGTCGACTGTACAACTTGAATCCTTTTTTTCACTCTTTAAAAACTAAGAATATTTATTTGTTTCATTGGTTGGTAATGTCAATAATAAATGACATTGAAATCTCATAGAGAAGGTCGCCGGTTCAAATGTCAGTTTTCGTTTTTAAAAACTCTTTTCTGGATGTTTTAATACTAGTAATTATTATAATTTTTCGGAATCATATAATAAAAACGATATGTAAGTTAAAAACTAGAAGTATTCTATAATAGAAGTCAGTTTTTCGCCTTTTTTTGTTAATATTATTGTATGTTTGGTTGCCTATACCAAAATCGTTTATTGATAGAATATAGTTTATCAATAGGGGCCATTAATGAATGATTTTGTGTACATTAATATAGCTCAATAATGCACGGTCGATGAAAAAGTGTTTATTAAGCAAATGTTAACTTTTAACGCAATGTTAAAAATTAGACAATCTGCTAACTCCATTTTACTATTCTGTATGCATAATAATCTTTAAAAGATGAACGGAAAACTATTAATTGGACACGATATATGTTAAAATTCAAATCCTAATCTTGACTATGTATAGATTAAACCATTTATAATCGCGAAAACTTCGTTAAATATAACGGCTTGCCGTTAATTTTTAACCACTTCTTATAGAATTGACCCTATAAACCGCTTATATTTTGGTCGAACATAAAATCCACTTAGTTGGCTTGGGTTATAAATAATTTCTACTAGTACAGATCTGGACATAATTTAAAATAGTTTCCTGCAAATAACGATGATATCGTACGATAAATATTAATAAAAGCAAAACGTAGAAGTCAACTATAATTTTTATCTTAATTAACTTTTTCTACATCTGGGCACCATCTCTTAATTGCAATCATCTATTTGAAATGAATTCACTGGCAACCGCAAGTTGTAGGTAGTTGTTTTCCCTTCGCGGTATGCCGAGACCCCACACGTTCACGCACAGACATATTTATAACATTCATCTTAAAGTGCTTCACTCCATTTGTTTAATTTTATTGGATTATAGGTAAGCGAATCTAGTCCAAAGAATGGATGGTAAATAAAATTCGTGACCGCGTTTATCTTTGAACCGAACCTTTTACCAATACAAGGGAGTGTTTGTAACAACCTACTATACAGGCGGTTTCACGACGAGCTTACACTATCTATATATTGGAGACTACTCACACGATTTCTATAAAAATTTGCATAGGTGGAAGTCAACTTATGGCGAATTTATAAAAAATATTTTAACATACCTACATGTCACTTCCGGTTTTACCGAAAGTGATCGACTACTATGTTATTTTAAATTTAGCACCCTGTATATTACTATTTTTTCCGATTTTACATTGAATTTTGATGTCACACTGTGTGAACAACCCCAATACCAAATGAAAAACATCTTGTCGAGTTGACTTGTAGGGCGATCAAGGTAATCGCACAATACTATATTATGCAACGATTATGTAATGGTTAATGCGAGTGTATTAAGAACTATTACATGAGAGTTGTATGTACTATTTTTTCTACGGACAAGAAATTTCATTTGAATTCGCTTATGTTTATCATATACCTTTTTTGATTTTGCAAGTAATAAACTATTGGATACATTTTTCGCCTTTTCAGCAATTTCAGTATAAAAACTCTTCGTCGCTCGACATTTCTTCCAATTTTTGACTAACGCAAAAAATTTAAATTGACACAAAACACGAATCTCTTAGATACTGTCAGCTAGATCAGCCATAGCTACCTGGGCGGAGAGGAAAACCTTCACGTACTGAGCAGACATACCGGGGCTCTCTCACTCGAAGGCGTTCATATACAACCCTTCGAGTACAAAAAATAAGCAGATCCTGGAATGGAGTAGACTGCTTACAGGACATTGAATTACCACCTGAAGAAGATGAGTCTGGTTCAGACCTCGGATTGTCGGTTCTGTAATTTGGAGAACGAAACTGCGGAGCACATATTATACTCATGCCCAGCTTTGGGCAGGGGAAGATATAACATATTCGGTTTTAGTACCTTAGAGCCGAACGACTTCAAAAAAGTATCACCAAACACAACCATGGACTTCGTCAGAAGCACAGGGGAGAATTGTAATCCCTAAGGGTAAGCCACAAAATAGACCCAACGGGGGTCGCAGTGGAGGTGCCGAGAAGGCCCCACTTACATAGAACCTAATCTAACCTAGATACTGTCAAACATTCTACAGAAAAAATTGGGTCTGCCTACAAGTTAACAGAAGCAAACATGAGACCCGGAAAATATGCCAACTAAAAGAAAAGTCATCGCAACGAGCCAATCAGGAGCTAATGTTAACGATTGTACATTAGTAATTGTTAACATAATCGAAATAATATGACCGAGTGATTTCATTAATATACATCAATGTTAGTGTATGTATCAGTGTTGTCAATGCGAGGATAATTACCCGGTTTTTAAACAATTTCGCTAATTTGGATCCAATAGTTTTTCGAATATTTTGCAGAAGGGATATATAAAATTGCTATTGTTTTGGGGGATTTTCCATATTGACTAGGGTCGAAGACTTTATTTAGATAACAATTGTGTCCTTTTAGTAAGTTCAGGTAATTTTTATTTTTGCATCGGCATCACTGGACTGCATTCTATTTTCTATTTGATGTCAGCTGCCATTTATGTGTAAGCATATTTTGTTGCTTTCAATACAAACTTGACCCTTCTTTTTTATGACATTACTACAGAGTCATGAAATTTGAAAATATAGACATTTAGGCAGATAGTAGTTTTATTTTTGGTCCAATATAAATTTTTTTTTATTAATATTTAGAGTTAAATTTTTAGCAGGTTTGACTTTGTTTACAATCGCTTGACAGTTATGGTATCGATATTTGGTTATCGATTCAAAATATCGATTGGTACTACAAAAATACAACTACAGCGACATAAACACGCACACCCAGTTCTCATGTTTTATTCTGCTGACTGTACTTGGTTATTTGAATGTCCAGATTTATATTGGTCAATTTTTCAGTTTCATAATGAAAACCAGTGTTATAATGAGTATCATTATGAAACTGAAAATTGGCATTTAATTAACAACTTATAGTACAAAAAAGACATTGAACTCTCATCGCTCTTGAAAACCACGTACTCTTGTTAAGTGAGGGTTTTCTTCGCACCAGTAATGTGAATTGAGCCTATTAAACATTACGTTTTTCCTAAATTTGGATTCATCGCAATATTCTTCAATTATTCATAGGCTTGATATTTTACCAACACAAATTGTGCAAATTCTATTCCTCTATTAATTACAGTCTATTTGCCTTAAACTTTGAACTGGGTTAAAAGGAGAGGGATGAGATTTACGTTTTCTTTAAATGTGTTGAAGGGATACCATTGGTACACAGCTAAATATCTCGCTTCGGGATTAGTAGCATGGTATACAAGAACATTGATTTCATGATCACTATTATCTACAAGAGGCTTCACTTTCTCAAGTTTTGCTTGAAAACAACCAGGTTTTGTTGAATTGTTTAATATTCTCTTCTTTTTGTGACAGCTGGTCGTCGAGGTAGATCTGCATATCTTATAGCAAATAAAACACATGTTCTAGTAACAACTCTGTCACATTCTCACCATGTATTAAAAGTGAATTTAGATAATCTTTAATTCCAAACGAGCCATTTCTATCATTGTACGATGCGATTGACTTCAAATAATAGCAATCAATACTATTTAATTATTACAGGTAAATATACGGCCTGCTAAAATTAATGAATAAAATAACACTGCCTACGCAATAATAAGGCTGACATAATTAATATTTTTAAATAAATGTTAATATCTCAAAAACGCGTAAGATTGGGGATTGGGAATTAAGTGAAAGAATAAAAATATGGTTGTTTCGTTCAAAAGTTTCAATTTTTTTAACAACCCTGTATAAAAAAAAAAGTTTTCGACATGTCGCCAATTACCTTGATCGTCCTACCAATCAACCCGACAATATTTTTTTATTTGGGGATGTCCGCATAGAATTTTCAATGTGAAGGTCTGCATCTGTCAGTTTTTTAAGGATTATTACAGTGTCCTGTAATATTGTCGTATTTAATGAAGCGATTTAACAACAGATGTCGAAAAATAATAATTTTTATTCTAACGCATTATACAGTTTTTAACGGTCACTGGTTTTGAAAAATATTTTTCAAAATTGTATATAGCGTTAGAATAAAAAATAAATATTCTTCGACTGTTGTTAAATCACTTAATTAAATACGACAATGGTCGCGTTCATCTCAACGTAGCGCTACCAGAGCGATAATCAATTTCCTGCTGAACGCGTGTTTTGTCAACTGATTGATGTGAGCGCTGTGGTAGTAGTCGCCATTTTTCTACCGATCAGTGATGCATTAACTGTCAAATGACAAATATATCATGTGAATAAACATATAAAATGACGTAGCATATTTTTGTTTGAAGATATTTTAGACCTTTGTATCTTGAAAATGATTGAACAAAACTGGGAATTATGAAACTAAATTGAAATAGCAGATGAATGAATAATTATTGCAGTCACATTTCAAATAAAATCAGGTTATGGTGTTATATTAAGATTAGAACGTTCAGCAGAATTAAAAAATGATGAATTACTCTGAAAATCGCTACCTGATCAACTTTGTTGGGATGAACGCGACCAATATTACAGGAAACAGTGTATCGATATTTTACACAGTATCGCCCATCTCTATATGTCATATTATTTGACGTACTCCAGAAATTTATTAATTATGATGTTAGATTTGTCAATAATACCAAATTATAACTTTCTGTTCTACACTCGCATTATTTACTCAACTACAAAGTATAGTATTAAACTCGCAATATATGGCCCTTATTCACTCGGGTGACTTGCGCCTCTCGCCTACAGCTTAGGAGGCAAACGTCACTCTGCGTGAATAATGGTCACGTTCATCCCAACGAAGTTGATCAGGTAGCGATTTTCATAGTAATTCATCATTTTTTAATTCTGCTGAACGTTCTAATCTTGATATAACACCACAACCTAATTTTATTTGACATATGACTGCAATAATTATTCATTCATCTGAGATTTCAATTTAGTTTAACAGTTCCCAGTGGTGTTCATTCATTTTCAAGATACAAAGGTCTAAAATATCTTCATACCAAAATTTGTCATGTTATTTTATATGGTTATTAACATAATATTTGGCATAAATGACAGTTAATGCATCATTGATACGTAGAATAGCGTATTTCAGTTCTGATGCTACCACTGCTACCACAGCGCTCAGATCAATCAGTTGACAAAATACGCGTTCAGCAAAAAATTTATCATCGCTCCGGTAGCGCTACGTTGAGATGAACGCGACCAATGGCTGTCATAAATTGCTCGTTTAATAATATAATATATCTGACCTCCAATACAACTTTGCTACAGAGAAATATAAAAAACCTTTGCAATAACAAAGAAAATATTTTAACTTAACCTCTATTTACAATATTTATACAAATGATTATAATAGAATAATTTTCAATTTACTACAAGGATAAAAAAGAAGAAAAATGCCAAGTTGCCATATATACTAGCTGTTACTAACAAGGAGATAAAAATCTATTCAAAATACTTAACTTCGTATGAACCTCAGTTGCCAGCCAGATAATTTTTATCCCGCCGATTTCTAACAGCAGCTTTGTCGGCCGGTTCATAATGTGGCCCTTAGGGCCTTGCTCTATACTAATGTTGCCATAATCAAAAAGTTCATCCAACTTCATCAAAATTTTTCTAGAAGTACATCCAGGAAACTATGGCAAGATACAACAATGAAAAATCTACATGCTTTTGTAAATAAATTTTAAATGGACAAAATGTTATGCGTGTCTTGAAAGTCTTCGTCAAAAAATGAAAGTTTAGATTATTAATGTCATCACTAATGTTGAATTTATATAAAAAATGTGATGGACGTTGATGAAGACCGATTTTTAAAAGATATTTATCTAGACTTTCACTTGTTGACGAAGCCTCTGAAAATAGCTCAACCGGCAGTTACGTATTCAAAAAAATATATTATGAGAAAGAAAGTGGTGTTATTAAGTCTCCAAATTAACAAATCGGTATACTCAATATAATGAGGAAGGAATTATACCTGCTTAATTGAATCACAGATTCTCAAAGGATACCTAGAAAATACTTATTTATTCAAAAAATCTAATTATACCACTAGGGGAATTAGGGGCGGAGTGGCACGCCTTTCTTTCAAGGTAACAAAAAATTAAAGGAACATAAAATCAATATAACAGGTTGTATAATACGAAAAACTATTAAAAAATGTATACAGGTTAAAACATTTTTATTATTTGTGAGAGTTTTTTTTCTATTCTGTTACATAAAAAAGGCAGAACAGCAATTTATAATTTTTTCATATTGAAAAGTATATTTCTTAGTGAAAAATTGCTACATTTGATGATTCAATCAAACGTATATTAGTCCAGTCACTCTATTCATTTGAAAATGCAAATGAGCCGAGAAAGCTAAATTTTTTATATGACGTGTGAGTGGCCAGGAAAAGCTTAAGTTAAAAATGTTGACCAAGCTTTCCTATAAGGATTTTCCGCCATCTTGATTAAGTGTTAAATTCAGTGCTTTTACAATAACTCGGTACTCCGTGGAGATAGGAATATTTTGATAGTATACTTTTCTGTTTCTTTTTGTACGCTCTATATACAGGGTGCGGCATTAGTGCGAGGAAATCGAATAACTCACTCGTCGTGAGGGATATGAAAAAACTTTACTTAGATAAAAGTTAAGCCATACATAGGACCATATTTTCAAATATACAGGACCACCCATATTGTCAGGCTGAACCTAACTTATCTTTTTTAAAATGGAACACCCTATATCTTTCCACATTTTTCTATTCCCCTCGATTTTCTTGTTTCTGTGATATGAGGTATTGCAATGTTATACGAGGTAATTCAAAAGATATAAGCACCTTTCTATTAATCTCCTAGTAAAATCAACACCCTGTACTATTGTATAGATTTGATATCAAGAAATCTATTTACGTTCAAACGATTTTTTAACCTTTTATTTTCATAGCCAACTAAAATATTGTGTTAGTTTAGTAATGTTTTATACACCAACAATCTAAAGTACTCAAGTATTTTGGTAAATCACCCAATATTAATCAATTATGAATCATACTAGATTATTTTATTTTATTTTTGGAAAATTATTTTTGTTTAAATATTTCCACCGCCAAACTAATAAAATTTCACCTAATATCTGTTTCAAATAATGTTTGGTCGAAAGTATTCATCAATAATTCACAAATTAAGGTATTTATGCATAGGGAATGCTTAAGAAATAATAAAGTGCCATACATTACTATTACGATACTAAAATACAGGGTGTTCCATTTAAGAAAACCGAGTAAATGATCATGCCGACTTATGATCAACCCTGTATATAAAAAACAAATATCGCGCCATGTTAATAATTTTGGACAATAGTAAACTATATCAAAAATCGTTTGAACGTAAATAGATTTCTTGATATCAAATCTATACAATAATACAGGGTGTTGATTTTACTAGGAAATTAATAAAAAAGTGCTTATATCTTTTTAATTTCCTTGTATAACATTGCTATACCTCATATCAGAAAAACAAGAAAATCGAGGGGAATAAAAAAATGTGGAAATATACAGGGTGTTCAATTTCCAAATATGGTCCTATGCACGGCTTAACTTTTATCTGAATAAAGTTTCTTCATATCTCCCACGACAAGTGAGTTATTCGACTTCCTCGCACTAATGCCGCACCCTGTATAATAAAGGTCTTGTGCATTCTCAACTCAATCTTTTATATTTATTGAGAAATCGATCGAAAAAGCCAAAATGTAGTTAACTTTGCTTTTTGCTAATTTCTCTTTTCTCATGATCGATATCGAAAAAATGTCAATGAGCAAACTTGTGGAGCGTATTCAGCTTTATAATTTCGTTATTCAATTTTTCATTTCAGACAAAAATTTCGTCCTCTAGGGCGCCGCAAAGTCAGTAAGTCCGTGCCTAGTTTTAATTTAGCCGGTAGCCACGGTTGTATCCACACGTCAAAACGGATGTTCTGGGAATTATTAAGCTACAGAAATTAATAAACGAATCAGCCAACGCAAGATCTAGTATAAAAAATAATTCATTCATTTATTTTCAATGTTTTTCGACGTTTTGACGGTCCTGGCTGAAAAAGTTCCTCCTCTTACAGTCCTGAAGACTTTTGAACTACCTACAGGAAATGTTTCGATGGTCGAAATTTTAAAATCGATAGTGGATATTACCTGCAGTTGATCTTCGGGTTCTTGCGATGGAGTAGCACTTCGTCAAAAAGCAAGCAACTCTATTCTTTGATTGCCATATTTTTTGTAGCATGAACTGTCAAAACTCACTAAGTAGACACCTTGTAAGATAGTCTGATGGTCCACACGCTTGCCTCCGCCGATTTTGAACAGCTCTCCTTTTAGGCACATAAATGTCCTCAATCTGAGGTTTTTTGCAAATGAAACAATCGCCCATTTTCACACAATGGGCTTGTTATCAATGAAATATTTTCTCGGTTTTTTTTACGTTATTTTGTAAAACTGAATCATCAAAATGACAGGTAAAATTTTTAGCTCTTTAACTTTCCCCACTACTTAGTTATTAAAGGTGGAAAATGGAGCTCCGTTAAAAAGCGGCAGAACCGACTGTGACGTCACATTGCATATTGTGGTCTGATATTCGGCAGTACACCGCTGCGTTTCACATAAGAAAGTTGGTTCCAGCTGCAATATATTTAAATTTCAAAAGTGTTAGTGGTTTTTGCTATTAAAAATGAAAAATGAAAAATGTATTCAGTAGATACTGGGTTTATTAAAGCAGATTCTGCAAATTTACCTGAAGTCGATATCTTTATGGTGATGGACTACTGTGATGGACTATTTTTTTGACAATCAAAAAAATCTCGGTACAACTCCAGGTTTTAGTTTAACTTTTCACTGTTCATTGTTTTAATGTATATATAATTTTCTATATCTTCCTCTACCTAATACAAATGATTTGTGTTAAACGCTATATGTATAGAGTTTATAAGTTATCACTAATTTCAAAAATCTACAAATTTTGTTATTCAAAATAGCAAAAAGTAGACATTTTTTTTTCATTTGAATTTTTTTTAGCTCCAATGAATTTTTAAAAAAAATATGTGTAGGTTATTATTTATAAAAAGGGATTATTGTTTTAGCTTATCACGAGCTTTCGCAAAATAAGGATTTTGTTAGAATATCTTCATTTTACATACCTATAAAGACACCACAACTTACAATACTTTAAAATGATATTCACAGCAATACACATGCGATTTGTCAGATACAAAAACTTCACGACGCCTTGCTGTCTGCCAAACTTTTCTTATTTTAATGTCAGAGGGCACATTAATACACCATTTTTCCGCCTACCATTTTCTGGCCTCATTGTAGGAAGCAAAGTCCTACTTTTACTCCCTAGGGAGGAAAAGTAAAAGTGACGTCATGGTACGTCATCAATGAAATAACTTATACGGCATTGACGACCTATACTATATAATATTATATAAGTATACATTTTACCATTTATTCATAGAACACCCTGTATTTTGCAAAATGGTAGAAATCAGTAAATTGTTATTTTAATTTAACGATTTTTACATTAACAATTTGACTTCAATTCATAGATACATCCGGTTTTCGAATTTAGGACAGAAATATTATCTAGCATGCTATGGTCCATTGACAGATTAACAGTTTCAAAGCGAGTTAGGTACTCTATGATATATCAACAAAATATAAAATAATATGTAAAAAATGAGTGATTCAAGTGAATTTGAAGTTATAAATAATACACCACCGGATATTTTGGAACAAGTTAATGTAACATTACAATCTCTTTTCCCCAAAAGTCTAAAGAAAAATACGAAAAACAGTATTTACATTTCAAGCAATGGGCCGAAGAAAAGCATATTCGTATTTACTCAGAAAAATGAGTTGTTATTTGAGAGAGGCGGAAAAACCATATGTATAACATGGGAGTAAAATGCCTTTTACTCCCTTGAATGATTACTGCCCTCTGCTACCCGTCGGGCAGTAAACCTCGTCCTCGGGAGGAAAAGTAGCATTTTGCTCCCTTGTTACACAAATAGCTATTACTGGTGCATTCTTGGATGTGTTAGGACAGTCAGGAACAAACAGTATATATTTACCACTTTTTTCTTACTCATTATAAAATAAAATAACGAAACAGTACAGTCAACAGTCCAGCGTTTTGTTTCTCACACAACACGATAGGTAGGTACTTACAGTATATATTTACCACTTTTTTCTTACTCATTATAAAATAAAATAACGAAACAGTACAGTCAACAGTCCAGCGTTTTGTTTCTCACACAACACGATAGGTAGGTACTTACAATATTCACAGTACACAGCTCTCGACAGCGTTTCAAACGTTAGGTATAGCATATGCAGTGTGACGTCACAGGTAATCACGCCCCGTTTTCGTTCAATCCAATTTCTTTAATTAATTTGAGGGCTTAAACGTTCGCGGAAAAATGTAAAATTTTGGGAATCCGTTTAAAATGAGTTTTAGTTTCGATTTTTAAATTAATATTTTTTTCTTGAACAAGCCCATTTTCCAAACACGTACGCTAGCTTCAAAAGACTCGAGACAGGAATACTACGAGAAGGACCAGATATTCCGGTGCGAGAAATATGAAAGGGCAATTATACCTGGGCGAAACCCAGATCCTAACCGTCGCTTTATAGACGCGCCTATGGCGAGACGATCATTGGCGGTCGTAACTTTTGTCATTAATGAAAAATTAGGAAACGAAATTGTAGTGCTGAACACGCTCTACAAGTTTGCTCGTATACATTTCTTAGATATCGATGACGAGAAAAGACAAATTCAACTTCAAGAATTTTTGGCTTCTTCGATCGATATCTCAATAAATGTGGAAGATAAGTTAAAAATGCATTGGTCTTAAATGCGGAACGTGAAAAAATAAACAAAAAAGTATATCACTAAAATATTCGCTCCCCAACGAAGAGCCGACCCTATTCCACATAGGTAAGCTTGGTCGACAATTTCCGGCACTTGCCAGCTGCCAAATGTCGGTAAGGATCAAAGAAAACTCCGTGGCATTAGCCACACTAACACACTTTTATTAAACTTAGTTTGTTATGTCTAGTTGCGTAACGCCTTTTTAATTCATGTATAACTTCACTTCCATTGTAAAAGTTGCCATTGAAAATAGCCAGAGCTTGCACATCTTATGATTTTTAATATGTATATTGATTTGGGTCATATACTCTAATAGAATGGCATCGTCGTCAAACATACCAGTCAGCAACGAACTGGACAAGCCAGTTTTGTGTAGTCGAATTTCTTTCCGCGGCAAATGGATTACGGGCTGTGGCAAGCCACTGAATTTAATGCCTTTGGCAGGGTCGCTTTTATCGCCGGCCCAGCGTGGCCTGGCTTCAAATGGATTGCCGTTGGGCAAATAACAGAATAGAGTGTGATAGGAGCGGAGCCCAATGAGATTTTAACAAAGTGCAAATGGATCGTTTTTATCCGAACAGGCAAAATGTAGAGGTACTTTTAACATCATTTTCAATTTATCATCAACTCGCTGATGTATTTATCCATTATGGAAAAAGTTAATAAAAATTCAGCAATTGTGAACTATGCAGGATTTTCTTTTTTTGGATATGTGTTTAGCAAAAAACTTTCTTGCATTGTTTTGTAGTCGAAAATTATTTTCCGTCTATTACTATATTAAGTACACACTTTCCTCCCCCATATCAAGAAGGCAACGGATACTTCCGACCCAAGAGAGAAAAGTACAAGACGCCTGTGCTGACGTGCGGTGAAGTATTATTTAGCTAGAGGAAAAGTAGAAGTGGTGGAAAATAGAACTTGTTTAACCAAAACGCCTGCGCAAATACTAGTTTGTACAACAAGTGCGCAAAGCGTCACTTTTCCCACGAGCGCAGAACAAAAATAGCAAGTGGGAAAAGTGCTTTGCATACAAGTTGTACACAATATTTTTTCTAAAACATTCATTAATGAAATAAAAACTAATTTATATAGGTATTCTATTTAAACTTTGAACCGAGAAAACTTACAAAATTTAAATTAAATATAGAAAAATCAAATAAATGTTAGTTGATAGTGAAATTTGAACAATAAATAATAAATAATCAAATTAATAACTAACTTTTGGTTTAAATTAAAATGTGTACCTACACCCAGAAATTCACTTTAATAAATATGTTGACTGGTCATAGGTAGCTGTGTTTGACATTTCGATGCGGAAAAGTGCAATATAGCGTGTACTTTTCGCATTAATTTTCCAACGGTTATCAAAGAAATCAAGAAAAGGCCTGCCTTGCCTATGAAAACTTGTGAAGAAAAGCGTGTTTAGCATAGTGGTTGTGGGAAAAGTAGTAAGATTAATACCTTATCTCTTGCTCCCTGCGTTCCACTCTAAACAACGCTACAAAACGATGGCATTTTAGATAATTTTGGGAACTTATTATTAATTAAAGTCTAACTACCATCCGTTGTTCACCAGTGAACTATGAAAACTAAATAGAATATGGAATGTGCTCTCCAGAACAATATAGCCGACGTGTCAGTGACGTTGTTCTGGAATGATCTGATAAAAATAATTATAATAATAATGTATTAAAAACTTACATCAAGGATAACATCAAAATGTTGTTTAATAGAAGTTTGACGTACGGCTCGAGCTTTTATCACACTTGTACTATCTGATTTCCACTCTTCAACATTTTTCACATGGCTACTCTCAAATAAATTCTCACATTTCTTGCTATATGAAAATCGTAAGTTCAAGACATTAATTTTTTGGAATCCACTTTTAATTTTCATAACGTTTGATTTTTTTCTATTTAATAATTCCTTTATATTTCGAATGGTAACTAGTATAATATTTAATTTACCTCATACATTATATGCTAATCTTCGCCACCATGGACGATAGTATCTAATTATCAAGGTCACACAGATTCTCTATTCGCGGGGCTTTACCAAACTGGACTAGACCGGACTCACAAGCAAACTCGCAAAAAAAAACATCACAAATATTCCTACAATCCATACCACTTACAACTAAGCCGGTATTAAAGTATTTGTTCAGTCAATAGTTATTAGTAAGTTGATAGGTACTTATTAAATAAAGTGCTCTATAAGTTAAACTATTTGTTTCAACATCCATCTCATATTTCCACAACGCCCATTGTCACTATACATCTTTTTGGTTTTTTTTTTGTTTTCTATAAATCCTGTCATATAGAATTTTTTCAATATATAATTTTTTAATTTATTCCGCTTAACAGGTACATCTGGATACCTTTTATAAAATAATTATGCCATGCTATAGTATTTCACACAATTTGGTGAAGATATAGTATTGCTGAAAAATAATGACAATTTAAAAATTATTTACCAGCTACTTAGTTACATCATAAACGTCACCCACTACATTATTTCGCAAAAATTCATAGTTTTTTATCAAGTTCCCTATAAAATGAAGCAGGTTTCAAAAAACTAGAATTTTATTTCATTTTATTTTAGGGGGTTTTAAAATAATCAAAACACTTTATCAATAATCACATCTTTCTATGAAATTAAAAATGTTTCTTTTCTTGGAGTCCTGGAGTGGACGGCTACATGATAGCTCCACCACGTCCATAAATTCAGGTGGAAATTTTATTTTAGGGGATTAAGGTCACCGGTCAAGTCCACCATGTGTTTCGCTAGGTGGCGAAATCACTTACAAAATATAGCTGACACGTTAATATGAGTTTAACAAAAGTTATAGAGTGAGGGGATCTAGGTGAATTGATCGAAAACAATTTATCGAAAAACAATTTATCGAATAAATAATTTATCGAATAGGTGAATTTATCGAATGACAATTTGACCGAATACAATTTATCGAAAAACAATTTATCGAATAAATAATTTATCGAATAGGTGAATTTATCGAATGACAATTTTTGTAAAGTAAATTATAATAATTTTCAATAATAACCCAACCAAACCTACCCCTACCAAACCACCTTCGTATTTTTAGTCAATTTTTGAAGAATAAATTATAATAATTTCCAATAATAACCCAACCAAACCTACCCCTACCAAATCACCTTCGTATTTTTAGTCAATTTTTGAAGAATAAATAATAATAATTTCCAATAATAACCCAACCAAACCTACCCCTACCAAACCACCTTCGTATTTTTAGTCAATTTTTGAAGAATAAATTATAATAATTTCCAATAATAACCCAACCAAACCTACTCCTACCAAACCACCTTCGTATTTTTAGTCAATTTTTGAGGAATAAATTATAATAATTTTCAATAATAACCCAACCAAACCTACCCCTACCAAACCACCTTTCAATTTGTTTTAAATACGCGCCAAAATAATTTGTATTGTGTCTGCCCATATTTAAGCGTGAATATTTTTCTTATTTTTTGTTATTTTATGTTTGTATATATTTTTCGTTTTTATATATATGTTTTATAATTTTTAAGTGAATTGAATGTAAGCTTTGTTTCAAATATAGATGTAGTAAATTTCAAATATGCATTTTTTTAACTTTATTTAACAGCGGTTATATCTTTTCTATGATACAAAATGTCAAACTGAATTATTTTCTTCAAAAATTATAAACTCAGCAAAATATTTTATGGTACTATAAAGATTATCCTCTTATCTATTTAATCCCTCGGCTTGAAATCGGTGGTGGAGCTGACCGGCCTTTTTCGTCTACTTGTGGTTCGTGGTGGAGTTGACATTCTCCCGAGTGGACGTATATTATGTAAATCTCCACAATTTTGACATACTTTTGCTTCTCCAAAACACATTTTATTTCACTTATGTAATAGTTATATTTACCTATACGATAATATAATAAACTGTAATAGTTCTTTCCTATTGTGGTAAACTTTCCGGCTATTATTTTTACTGGTGTGCAATGGTATTTTTTACCATTGTGCAATTATTAAATTCTTTTCTTCGTTTTTCTGTGAATATAACATCATCGGAATAAAAAAGTCGTCTAGATGTCTACCATCGATTTACCTGCTCCAGTTTCGTTTACGAAATTCGACCCAACAACATATACTTTTTGTCTACCAACATTTAAAAAATATCCAATTAAATTTAATAGGGTGGAAAAAAGTTAGCCGAAAGTCGCATAATATATATGTTATTTTGGGTATAGTTCTAAGAAAAGAAGAGCGAAACGCTACAAGAGCTTAAATTGTATTAGACAGTGATGTGGTTTGGTTTCGTACCTTAGGTTTATCGCTTTTTTCGCTACCACAATCTACATGAGAAACTTAGAAGTTTTTCTGAATAGTTACTTATTGTGTTGTCTTCAGCTATTTGCTAATATTGTTTTTCATACCTGTCCAATTTTTTTTCAGTAATAATTGGTTTGTTCCCTAATATTCAAATTTTTATTTGTAAACCTATGTATGTATGTATGTATGTATGTATTTTGGGGTAACATTCACTGAGACCTAAAAGATCTATTGTGCCCCCTTACTTCTACTTAGTTTCTGAGGAGAGTCTCAGATACTAGTAGCTCCTTTAGTCCTATTTCCCGGAGGAATTTTAGGATATCTGCAGGCCTCAACTTAGGTAACTGTCCCTCTTCTATCCAGTAGTCTCCCAGGTACTGTGCCCTAGGATTCTGAAATACTGTGCAGTTCGCAAGTATGTGGATGGAGGTTTCTTCTTCCATTCCACAAAATCTACAATCTTCTTCCTCCACTATTTTGAGCTTTTTAAGGTGTCCATTCAGGCGACAATGACCCGTTAGGATTCCTGTTAAAACTCTTAGTGCAGTTTTGCTTTGACTTATGCATTCATTTGATCTCAACAGGTTGTAGTCACCCAGAAGAATCTTTGATTGCCTAAGCCCTACTAGATCTTTCCAATGGTCAGATCTTCTCTTCTCTTCGGCTTTACCTATTTCTTCCAATATTACATTGGAGCTGATTCCGCAAAAAGGTTCCGGCCCCCAAAAGGGTATTTCACTCCCCCTCTTTGCTAGTTCATCTGCTATTTCGTTTCCTTCTATTCCAGTGTGTCCTGGAATCCACAGTAAGGTGACTATATTGTTCTCGCCTAGTTCATTAAGTTTGCCTAGGCATTCCCACACCATTTTGGAACTGATTACACAGGAACTCAGCGCTTTAATGGCTGCTTGACTATCAGACATTATGATAATCCTTTGCCTTCTATATCCTTTGTCAATATTGAACTGGGCACACTTTCTTATTGCGTGAATTTCCGCTTGAAAGATACTTTCAGAGTGTTTGGTTCCTGGCCCGTACACTCCTATCCCAGTTCCTTCTATTGCTTTTGAGCCGTCTGTGTACCATTGAATGGCATTCTTTCCAAGTCTGGTAATGGTATTTGGATCCCATTCCTCCTTGTTGCTTAATTCCGTAACGAATTTCTTTGAAAAGTTATACTTTTTCATCATACCATCTTGTGGCATGTCCCAGGTTGTCTGATTTCTAAGAAGTGAAGAGGTGGTTTTCTTTTTAATGATTCCCTCTCTACTTAGTCTGTATCTTGTTCTTTCTGCAACACTCTCCACCACCATATGTAATGGTGTGAGGTTGAGAATCACTTCCATTGCTGCCGTTGGGCATGTACTCATTCCTCCTGTTATGCATATACAGGCTAGTCTTTGAATTTTAGAGAGGTTTTCTCTCGTCGTCAAGAGGCTAGTTCTACTACTCCACGCAATGGCTCCATAAGTGATAATTGGTCTCACTATGGCAGTGTACATCCAGCTCAGGATTTTTGGGTTACAACCCCAGTTTCTCCCTGCCAGATTCCTGCACACCATTAGAGCCATTTTTGCTTTGTATGTAATCTCCTTCTCGTGTTTGTTCCACAGGAGTTTGCTGTCTAGAGTCAAACCTAGATACTTGACTTCTTGTCTCCATTCAACGTCGTTCCCATCAAGTTTAATGGTTTTGAGGTTGAGTTTTCTTTTCTTAGTGAAGGCTATCAAGATGGTTTTGGTGGGGTTGATGCTGAGTCCCACTTGCCTACACCAGCTATTTGTATAGTTCAGACCCTTTTGTACGATGTCACGAAGGGTGTTTTCGAATTTTCCCCTGGCTGTTATGACAATATCATCGGCATATCCTTGGCAGGATATTCCGAGGTCCGTCAAACCACACAGGAGTTCGTCAACCGTCAGACTCCACATTAATGGGGATGCTACTCCTCCCTGTGGGCATCCTCTGGTTGTGCAGATGGAGACAATGTATTTGCTCGTTCTCGTCTCTGCTACTCTGGTGGTGAGCAGTTCCGACATCCATTTGGATGTTGTGCTGTCTACACCTATTCTATTTAATGCTCTCTTGACAGCCTCATGTGGAGTGTTGTCAAAAGCTCCTTCTATGTCCAAAAATGCACATACTACAGTTTCTTGGTTGTCTAAGGCACCTCGAATATCCTCCGTCAGTTGTACCAGTGCAGTCTCCGTAGATCTGCCTGCCCGGTAGGCGTGCTGATACGGGTGGAGAGGTAGTCTCTCTAGGATTTCCGTTCTAATATAGTTGTCAATAGCTTTTTCCATCGTTTTAAGCACAAACGATGTTAGGCTAATTGGTCTGAAGGATTTGGGGTTTGTTGTGTCCCTTTTTCCAGCTTTTGGGATGAAGGTTACTATTGCCCTTCTCCATGCTTCTGGTATATAACCCAGTTCCAAACTACTCCGACTAATTCTAACCAAATGTGGAAGAATTTCGTCTTGTCCTTGCTGGAGCAATGCTGGGAAAATCCCATCTGCTCCAGGTGCTTTGAAAGGTGAAAAGGTATTCATAGCCCATTTCAACCTATCGTTACTACAAATGTGCTTGGCCATTGTAGTACTTTCTCTCGAAGGCCTGTTATGACCTTCGAGAGGATTAACTCCTCTGTTTGGGGTGCTTCCAGGAAAATGAGTTTCTAGTAAGAGTCGCACTCTTTCCTCCTCATTTTCGGTATATTTGCCGTCTGGCTTCCTCAAAGCCATATCTGTGTTGACCCTACTTTTCGCCATGACTTTGTAAAGTCTTGCCGCAGCAGGTGTTGTGTTTCTATCTTCACAGAATTTCCTGAAGCTATTTCTTTTAGCTTTTCTAATTTCCTTGTAGTAGGTGTTTCTCACCTCGGTGTATCTCTGCCAGTCCCCGGTGAATTTTGCTCTATTAAAGAGGTCCCGGGTTTGAGATCTTAATTCTGACAGATGTTTGTTCCACCAGGGTGCATCTTTGCTGCTTCGTTGTTCTTGAAGAGGGCAGCTCGATTCAAATGCATCGATTATTGCCCTGTTCAGATCCTCAAGCTCATTTTCCAGGTCGAGATGGTGCTTAGCCCTTCCTTTTCTCTGGATATGTGCTAGAGTTCCTTTCAGACAGGTGTTATAGTTGTCCCAGTCTGTTTTCCTTGGTTTTCTACGGAGGCTTACCTCAGGTATACCTAGCTCTAACTTAAATGTTATGATACTATGATCGGAGAGAGATGGTTCACCCGATACTCTCCAATCTTTTACTGTATGTTTTAGATCACGAGTTGCCAGTGTGACATCTAAAACTTCTTGCCTTACCCTTGTTACAAATGTGGGGGTATTCCCTATATTGTGAATATCAAGGTTTTTATTAAGGATATATTCTAAAAGTTGCTCACCTCTTTGGTTGGTGTTGCTGCTGCCCCAAACGGTATTGTGTGCATTAGCATCACATGCTAGAAGTAGAGGTAGTCTCTTCACTTCACAGTACTCCACCAGCCTTTGTACCTCTGGGGGTGGTGCTAGCCCATTTCCCTCGAAGTAGCATGATGCTATTACTATCTCCTTGCCCTCCTTCTTATGTTCGAGGTGTGCTCGAACTGGAACGAGGTCCCGAGTCATGTATTCTGAAAGACAAAAATAGTTAATATTCTTCCTTATCATAATACATGTTCTTGGTATATCACTACCAGTGTGATATACTATTTTAGCATCTTTACATGCTAATCCTCTTACCTGGTTATTATTGACCCAAGGTTCTTGGATCAAACACATCCCCCATTGGTCCTTGGTGAACAATCTTGTGATCACCGCCGAAGCTCCTTTGGCATGGTGAGCATTAACTTGAGCTAAGTTAATTCCCGCCATCCTGTTGGTTTCCTTCTTGAGTATTTCCCTCCTTCGTCAGGGTGATGTCCCCTTCAGTAGGAGTACTGTCCCCTTCCTCCGACACAATCTCCATTCCCTCCTCGGACAGCGGCGACTCCTCCCCAAGGAGTTTGGTAATGTGTAGACTTTCTACACTACCCGAGTCGCAACTGGCCTTGGAGGAAATGGAAGCCTTCTCCAGGTCTCCTTCTTCTTCCTTTCTGAGGCCATGTACGGGGATTTTCCCAAACCGGTAATGGATGGTGAACCCGTTGTTCTTGATTTTTTGGCAGGATAGATTGTCTATTCCTGCCCTCAAGACTAGGCCTTTGCCCTCTTCTTTGAGATTGAGGACCTTCCACTGGTCTGTTTCCAAACCATCGTTCTGCGCTTTGATCAAGCGAAGCAGCTTACCTTCCTCTACGCCTTTGCTTCTTGGGAGGAAGATCGTGGCGGTATGCATTTTTGGGATGTCGTCTCCCTGGCACACCGTCAGTTCTACTCCCTTCCAGCTTTTCAGCTGTGGTACTATCAGCCGGAGCCATTCTGCAGTCTGTGGTGTTTCACAGTCGATTAGAACGACTCCTGGTCTGAAATGTATGCCACTAAACTGGAGCTTATGCTCCCATCCAGCATACATTTCTTCTATTATTGCGTTCTCCAGCAAGGTTTGGTCATCCGCACTGAGGGAAGTCTCAGGGTACGCCCTAGGGAGAACTGCCATTCTTATCAGCTTTGCTGCAGCTGCATAGCTGCCAGCTGAAGAAGGGATGGATATTCTGTCCTCCTTTTTCTTCTTCACCTGTACTTGCGGTGACTGGGCCGTCGCCACTTCCCGCTTACGTTTTCCTCCTTTAGGAGGGATGTTTTTCTCCTCTCCTTGTTTTTTCCGCTCTGTGGCCTTCTTTCTTGCTTCCTCCGGTGCAAGTCCCTGTTCAAGGAAGCGAAGATACCATCTTACCCCCGCCCCACTAAGTCCACGCCTTAGTGGATCGTCCCTTCCTCCGGGCTTGCCCAGTTCTGGAAGGAGGGGGGTCTTCTTATTCTTTATCCAGGGTTTTTCCCGGAGACTTTCGCCAGTTGAGGAGGTTGAGGGTATAGGTGCCCCTGCCTTTCTCCTCTCCTGCTTTTTTCTAGCTTCCTCAACACGAGGTTTGCTCGCATGTGAGGAAGATGCTGTATTTTTGGGCACTGTGGATACATTGCTCCGACTTGTGCCCGAATGCGGTGCTTGCCCGCTTGATTTCTTTTTTTTTTTCTTTATTCATGGTTGATCCCACGAGTAGCTAGGGAAGTATAAGGTCCACTCCTGCAGAGCCCCGCATGCAGGAGTAAGGGTATTTAAACTGGATGTCCCCAGGTATCCAGAGTCCGCATATTAGCGATCAAGCTTCCCCTTGACCACGCAGTCCTCGGCATATGCTGTTCCACCTTGACTTGGGGGGTTTTTATTGTGGTCTCCTTCCACTTGGCCAGCTGTTTAAGGCAAGCCCCCACATCTAGTGAATATACCTCATCAACCACCTTCCACTAGATACGGTTTATATCAGGCAGGTTTCCACAAGCAGTCTGCTGCTCCGATGACCCCGCTGACTCCGGCAACTGACCGGTTATCAACAAACTCATCGGGACAACAGTCCACTCTCCACGCTGAAGATCCTGATATCGGATTTCTGCATTCCACAGAGATCCGTTGAGCTGTCCTTGGTTTCACGTATTCCTCTTGAAGAGGAACAGCTACTCGGCTCCCCCACCAACGACCAGGTCTCACAGCTCCTTGGGGGAGATTTGTAAACCTAACGTTGAAATAATATTAATAATCAATTTATATGAATAAGATGGAGGAAATGTCATATTGTGTGACAAGGGCAGAAAATGAGCTTTAGCAGCGAAGCGAGGACAACTGATAGTTAAGGGCTGCTAAATCATTTCCTACATGTGTGACACAAGCTGTTTTTCGCCTATACAAGAAACCAAAAAATAGGAAATATAACAAAAAACTTTGACATACACTGACGTTTGATTAAAAAATTCACGTGAAACGTCAAAGTAATCAAGTGACAGATGGTGAAAAACTCCAAAAATCGAGGCGTTATGAATTTTCCTTCTCGGAAAATCAATCATATGAACACAAGAAATAGGGTGGAAAGTATTGTTTACAAAAAGCGGTGAATTCTCAACTTCATGGCTTTTGAAGTTTTTCACCATCTGTCACTTGCAGTTTTGACGTTTCACGTGAATTTTTTTCAATTAGGGTTGTGTGTCACACATACAGCTACACTCGTGCATCTTATAGTCTCGAGCTGCTGAAGCTCATTTTCTATTCTTGTGAAACGATAGACATACTATATTTTCTCTATGGAGGAAAGTGTGAGTTTCTTTCCTTATATGAGGGATGAAAGTGAGTACTTTCTATAGCAGTAGAAAGAAATAGTAATTTACGTTACGGGACCGGAAAGTAGTGTTTTTCAGGTCGAGACAAGCAGATTCCAGGGCGAGCCGTAGGCGAGTCCTGGAAGCTTGGAGAGACCTGAAAAATACTAATTTCCGCGTGACGTACAATATTTTTTTTAAGACACTTCGATATACATTTTATTCTTTATTTTACTTTTTATAACAAAGTGATAATTCAAAATCGGAATTCATATTATTGTTAAATTTGCGCACTCGCGAACTAAGTTTGACATAAACCAAAAATTAAAAATCAACGAACTGTCATCACTCGACAATATATCGGAACGTTGTTTTCTTAGTAACGAAATCAAAGTAGATTGCATTATAAAAGCCGGTCTTGGGGGTCTATTCTCGAATGTCGAACAAAATATGTCGAATTCGACATTTGTCGATGAAAATTGTCGCACAACTTGAAATTGTGGTATTCTCGATTGGTTTCGTCTTCCAATTCGCATGCGACATATTTTGTCGAATAGCATGAGCTGGCAACACCGATTTAACGTTTATCAAATATGTTCTATGCCACTGTGACATGTGTTGTGGGTGTTGTCTATGGTTGTGGGCGTCCAGTGTTTTGGTTTCTTGAACATTATATTTTTGTTTGTGGAGTCAATTCGAATGGCATAAAAACTTCAACTAGACACAGAGGGCATACACCAGGCACTCTGAATAATAGATAAGAAGTTCATACTAGGTCTAATAATCAATTTTATATGGGGAGTTTTATAATATGGTATTAACAAAAAAATTATCAGACCCGGTACATGGGTATTTTATTTAACTGTTCGGATTGACTTCCTATAGACTGGTTTGTTACTATCATAAAAAAGTATCATGCTTACCTTTTCTTCAAGTGATAGTGCAGAAGAGCGATGTCCCTGTACCACAAATGGTTCCAAAATAACAATTAATTCACGCACTAATTCTTTACTTAACCTACATTTTTTTATAAATTTCTTATCTGATAATAATCTGAAAACATCTTGAAATATTCCTCTTCTATTTCGAGGCTGTTGATAATTCTCTTGATTTTTTCCAAATTTTCAATTGCTATTAATAAAGCTGCCATTCTACAAAAACGAATCTCTAACAAACCAATCTATCAAGCTAACCTTTTAAATCTGCTTTGTTCTTGTTATGATTAACATAAAATAATCCTGTCAATTACTGTCGAATATTTCATGTCGCGTTCGACATGAAATTGTCGACCGCTTCAAACCACTCTACAAATTATCTATCGAAAATTTTCGAATGCGACATTCGAGAATAAGGAATTACGTTTTTTGTTCGACAATGTAAAAATCTCGCATGCGACAAAATATGTCATCGTTTGAGAATAGGCCCCTTGATCGGCAAAACGTAATTTTCTGAACGAAAAATTGTGTATTTTTTCTGGTCGGTCCTAAAAAAAATATATCTCCTGTATGATGGTTGTTCGTCATGTGTAACTTTGCTGGTAAAAGGATGCTGGCTGTATGCATATTTTCCTGAATGATGAATAGCCCAATAAAGATCCTATTTTTTTCAATCCCAATCACCTGATTTAGCTAACGATTTTGAATTTTTTCATGGGGCTTAGCTAACACAGATAGTAGGCATACGAAACACATTTAAACCATAATATTGGAGATCTGGAACAAACGATAAAATAATGGTGTAAATGAAATCACCCCCGATATACTAAGAACTGCTTATGAAGAATTTATAAATAAAGCGGTATATTTTGAAGTTGGTGGAGGCTATATCGAATAGTTGTTGCTTTATTCCGCGTTTCTACTATATTTTTTATTCTATTTTCTTATCTAAATAAAATTGACAAAGTATAAAATGAAATAAATACACTGGTCATTTTTTTCTAAGAAAATATATTGTCCAATAGTATGTAGTAAGTTTGATTCAGGAAATTGCCATTCTAGAAAATAAGTCTTATTGCTTATTACACTGATACAACTGGGACAATACTAGATGAGCCCATATTTCACATGAATTTTGATAGCATGACACCGGAGAATAATATTCACTGAGCAAGTGAACATCATCCCATCTAGGGCGCAGGTGATGCACCCAGGAAATTCTGCAGAAATCATCTGGTCACCGATTGTTCCAAAACAAACCATGGTATTGGGGCTGGTATTAAACGGCCTTTAGCCTTGGTCGATATACGACTGTATTGATGCAAACATCGGAAGAGAATATACCGGACAAAAAATTAAAATATTCACTGCCAGCCAGGCTCTCCTTAAAACTATCAGTAATCCAACAACTAGGTCTAGAATGATAAAAAAAACTGTAAAGATTCCCTCAATAAGCTGGCAAGAGACAACTAAGTGTCTATTATGGATGCTGGCACATGAGGGAATTGCAGGTAATGAAATGGCGGACGAAGGTTTTGAAGGAGACTTCATAGGTCCGGAACCGTTTTGTGGAATCACAAAAGATTGCATAAGAGGGGAAATCGGGAACTGGCTAGATAGGGAACACCAACTCAAATGGAGGTCGACACAAGGGCACTCTCAACCAGGCTATTGAAACCGGGTAAGAGACATTTGAAGACATTAACCTACTGGACACTACACCCTGAGAACAGCCCAATCGAATGCATGAAGTACTTCATACTTTGCGCATGTACCAACAAAATAATGAAAATATTTTCAGTTTAAAAAAATGAATACAATTAAAGTGACCACTGTTCCGCGTCCCCCTCTATACGGTAGATTATAACAAAGTAATACTTGAACTGAAACTATATAGTTCAAGAAACATATTCTGATTTTTTGTACTCGTATATCCAAAAACGCAAGGTATTTTTGATTTTTACTCTAGACTAGAGGTCTAATATTTTATTTGAGCTAAACACGCAATTTGAAATTTCATTCCGACGTAACTAAAAATGCCTAGATATGTAGATCTTTATAAAGAACAGATTTTAAATCGGTACGATTCTTAAACTCGTATTAAGTACTCTTATGTAATTTAACCAATAGATTGATTTATTGCTTATGAATAAAATATAATTTAAAATTGTGGTCATTGTGCAAAACAGGTACTTCTCGATTATGACAAAAAAAATTTTATACCTCCACATTCCTTACAATGCCAACATTAATAGGTACTATTTTTTTATCGCTGACCTTCACATTTTATATAACGGGCTTTTAAAGTTCCAGTTTTTCAATTTACGCGGTCATTTTTTCAACACCGTATACCTTCTTCGATCATTTTCCTGGTCCTTCTCGATTAATTAACCAATGATCTGTTTTAAAACGTCATATTATAATTGCGACGTTGTCAGATTGCCAGGATAATCTTTTTTCTAATACTTTTCTCTCTTCGTATTTTGAGGTTACACTACAAATTTTTTATTTTTTTGCTAATATTGTTAGATATACACTTTGATCTTTGTAAGTTGGTCGGGAAGCGATATGTATTGAGTTTGTGAACATATAACTTACATTTTTCCTTAAAGTAGCTTTAGTATCCTTTTTTTTTTAATTGCATTCACTCCCTAACCCGAAAATACGCGTTTCCGACAAATTTTACTTTATACACATTAACAATTATAGGTAAAAGCCGTACTTATAGATTAGAGAGTTATTGAAACGTCTTTTGGGATCTCCTTTATTAAAAGATTCCTCTATTTTGACATATACGCATGCGCATTTCCTAAGTTTGTCTTAAAGGTTTTTATGTAAATAAAGGATATCCTATATTTAAATTAAATACAGGAAAGGAAAATTTTAGTTAAAGCTTTTTAATTTTGACATAGGTTTGACATACTTTTGTCAATATGTGACAAAAAATAATTGTTTTGTCGAGCGAAATATTTTAAATTTCACAATTTTTGGTTGGATTTGCTATATTTTTTATATAATTATGAAACTATCATCAAAACCGTTGAAAACCCGTCTTCGTTTCACCTATGAGGATGATATTATTATGCTAAAGGTACGTTTTCCTCCACACTCGCAGCGAATTTGGGTAGCAGCTACTCAGTACCTACGCGTAGGAAAACACTCCCGTTTAAATACATGAATAGGTGTCTTGACGAATAAGTCGGCGCTACTTTTTCGCGGCTACTAGCGACTGGGGAATGTGGAGGAAAACGTACCTTAAGAGAAGTGGTTTCCCAGAATCCATTCAAAAATGGCAAACCTACATGGGATGATGTCAAACATAGTATGTTTGTGCTCACTTAAAAATATTTTACAGTCAAAAGTATTTGCCAACACAAAATAAACATCTCTATCTCTTCAGCACTCGCTCCCGCTACAATAAATAGATCCACATAAATAGGCAGCATAAAGCATAAATGTCATAATGAAATAAAGTTTTTGGTCTTGTATTTGTTACTTTCAATAACTCTTTCAAAAGTCACATTAAAGGATACTTTAATAAAGGAACTTTTAATAAAAGCAGCCTTTAGTACAGATCTTCAATAACTCTCTATTGTCACAAAAGTTTTTGTCAAAATCGAGAAGTATCTACCTGTTGTGCACAATTACCAAAATTGTCTTATTTTGATTGGCTTAACAAACATCGTATTTTTAATTCGGGCTACTATTCATCAATAGTGCCTAGTTTTAAGAATAATTAGGGCCATTTACATCGACTCACTGTTTAAGTGTACTCAACTAAGTAGAGCTTAAAATGTAAGGCTCCCTTAAAAATATAACCCTTGCACCATGTCAACTAAAGGTCAGCTTAGCTAAGTAGCCATGCAGTTTGGCACCAATGCACATTCTAGGAAATTTTTAGTTTAATTTAAGTGATTGGTAACAATCTTTCGACTTTAATAATGATAATAATAATAATAATAATTTTATGGCTTCTGAAACAATGTTACAGCAAGGTACAAATATAATTCTATATATAAAATAAAATTTTTAAATTGAAAAGGTTGAGTGAATCTTAAATACCTACTACACACAAAACACTATCCATTTATGACAAATTGGCGTAATTTCAATATATTCCAAATATATTCCGCAATTTTCCTAGCTTAGAAAATTGTGATTTTATTCAAGGCATGCAGGAGTGAGTTCACATTTTCAAGGCAAGGGATATTTCGTTTCATTGTTGTGTAAATCGGACAAGCAAACAGTATGTGGAAAATAGTTTCCTTTTCATAAGTATTACAAATAGTACAATCCAGTTCGGGTTGGATAATGTATCCAATACCATTTAATGTAAATTTAATTTTAAAATTGTTAGACATACGCAATTGAGCAAGAGTGCGGGTAACCTGGATGGGTAACTTTAAAGCTAGGTACGTGCTTGGTTCACAGCTGGTAGGAAAGGAAGTATACAAATACATGAAAGAATATCTAGACGCAACACTGACATCTGATTCATGTAAATAAGTATAATATTTGGACAACAAATCTTTCTTCTGCGATATAAAAGGATGATTTAAATTGCTCCATATAATCAGATCACAATCAATATCTACAAAGAATTTTTTCAATTGAACTACCCAGTTATACTTCGTATCTGTAGAGTTGACCAAACGCAATTGTTGTTTAAAACAGAGCTTAGGATAGCGATGATTATCCATTGTAAGTATTTTGTGAATCCAGTTAAGAGACATTTTAAAAATATTAAATGCAAACTTGACTCGTCCAGTCTCTAAACGGATTATAGCATCTGGAGTATTGATAGGAACTAACAGAACTCTTTTCAGGAAATATATCTGAACTCTTTCTAAAATATCTAAATACCTCACTCCCCAAACAGAAATACAATTAAACATGACACTGAGGGCAAGAGACTCCAACAATTTGATTCTAGGTTGCCAAGTATCAATTTTAGTTTTAGCCATTATCGGCAAGAGAGAACCCATTGCCTGTTTACCTTTGTTGGCACTTAATTGGGCCATTTCATTAAAAAGACCTGATGAAGTGAAGACTACACCTAAATATGTATATTTATTGGTTGTAGGAATCAGTTGGTTATTAAAATAAAAATTAAAATTGGGTTTCCGGAAACCTCCTCTAGAAAATTGCATAATTTTTGTTTTCTGTAAATTGATGGTTAATTTATTAGAACTGGTATATTTTTCCAAAATATTCAACTTTTTAACAACATCACTCTCAGAGTGTGCCAAAATGACAAGGTCGTCAGCGTACATTAGCGACAATACATCATTTTTGTCATCAATATTTATACCTTGAGCACCTTTGTCATAAAAGAAGGTTTCAAAATCTGCTATAAACAGTGCAAACAATAAGTGGCTTAAAGGTTCCCCCTGTTTCGACTTTATATACCATTATTGTCATTATTTGTTTATGACATTTTTGTTTGGTTTGGGTGTGATTGTGATTTTTTTATTTATTTGGTGATATATTTCATACTATATGCAAAATGTCTCTCAAAATTTTTCTCGGTGTGTCAGGATCTCTCTTGGGTTGTTGACATTTTGATAAATCTGGGATACAATGTCGCTAACTCCCTGGATACTTTTGCTATGGTTCTGCTAGCTGTCATCAAAAAACCTGAGCTCGCAAAATATCTCAGACAAGTTAGCAACTGGTTGATTGGACTAGGGCCGTTATTCCTAAAAGCATTTTACACAAACGTACCTATATAATCTTGGTATTTTATTCTTTAGCGACAGATATGTTAAACACAAGGTCTGTAAATTTAGTATTAAGTGAGTAACTACATAATTATCATAGACATATATTTGGATTTATTACCTGTCATCAGGAAACTCCAGACTATCTTTTATTAAACTTAAAATAAACAAAACAGTTTCTTTGTAAAATCTAAATGTCTTAAAAAAAGTTAAATTGTCCATTGTGTGAAAATAATTTGGCCGAACAAATATCCGCCTCGGAAAACCATGGTCTATTATTTCTAACACATCTAAATAATTGTTGAAAATATCCATTTTCTTATTAAAACACAACAAACCAACTTTTAGGTTAACAGAATTTAAGTTTTCTTGTAAGCCTCCGAATTTGACGGCTTAGGTTAAGGGAGGTTTAAATTGAGTTTGACATACGGTGCAAAAAAAATATTATCTTTAAGTGGCCCTTAACCATAAGCTTCACTTAACGTGGTCGGTGCAATTGGCCCTTAGATGCAAATTAATAGTTAGTGTTCTAAGTCTAGTTTTAATAACAAGAAGATACTCCAAGGTACATATTTTAATAAAAAAATTGTCAATGTAAAAACCGAAATTCAAAACCTGAAATTATTCATACCAAGAATAAGAATAAGACTAAATATTAAAATTTCAATGCATGTAACACTACAGCTTATAAATATAATCAGTTTAGTGTGCTCTATTTTGGTTTCGACTCTCGGTTTCGGAATGATTACCTCGAAATATTTCCATTTGATATAATGACTTACCAAATTTTATATCGTGTTACACCCTTTCTAATTTTCATAGTAGATATAAGTTTACTATTGACCTTGAACCGTTTTGCAAGCCACAAGCTATGTATCATATCACTTAACAATTCTATTTGAAAGAGTGGTATTCCAATGAAATTAATAATGTTGTATATAGCGTTGTTGGGTGTTTTTTTTTGCGTCGGCAGCGGTTCTGTATTTGTCATTACCGATGATTAATTTCAGATTGTCGTGTATATGTACAGCATGTATATCCATTCTTGAGATCCTTTTAAAAAACGAGCAATTTCTATGTTCCTTGCTAGGTTCCAGTGGCGGACATTCATTCAATTTAAGTCTAGATTGATAAATAAAATACGAAAATAGCAAACAATCAAAAGAAAATATAAAAATGGCATTTTAGAACTACTCTAAGTATGTAAGTCGCCAAAACTATTTTATCAAAACTCGGTTTTCTAACCTATTTGTTTATATTATCCACTCTCTCTTTCATGTTCTCAATTTGGGTATTTATAAGATCGTTATACCACCATATTTTTAATAATACCATGTGCAATAATTTCGTAGCCGAACCGTTTTAAAAACTAATGGATTCAAAGAACCTTTCCTACATTATGTTATTTGCTTATTCTAGGTGCATTGGTTTAGTGGCTTGTTGTTGCTCTAGGAATTTTTTCCTACCCAAGATTTACATCAATAGCATAGCACTAAGTACCAAATATTGCGCAAAGACCACACTCTTGTTAAAGATCAAGTAATTATGCCATAAAAGAAGTTTCGGGTGAAGTGGAAAAAATAGACAAATGACAGAAAACGAAAAATTGTGACAGATTTCTTCATGTTAAATCTCTAAGGGATCTTTGTCTAGCATAAGTTCAAAAAATTAATACCAGGTTATCCCAGGTGCAGATTTGTGTGAACAGTTCACCAAAGATTGGATGAATTCAATCTGTATTTTGGACTGAAATGCGAACTACAAACTCATTAAAGAATCGACAGAATGATGCACATGTATTGTATGTAAACAAACGACTTATGACACATAACATACTGATGACAACGAACGCTTCAAATTATACAGAGAATTTATCGAGTATTTTTCAAGGGACCAGGAGAAAAATTCGAAATATCGAGATATTCAAATTAACGAGTCTCGATTGTACAAAATATTATGCCGGCATACTACACCACAATTTATTTTTGGTGATGTACATAGTTTTTTAGGTTATGCTATCGCCAAATGTATAAGTTATAAATGCAAGATGGTAAAGTTTTGAAAATTGTTGCATTATGTTATTTATAAATTGATATCAAGTTTTTGTCGTCTTTTTTGAAATACTCTAAAGTATGGAGACCCAGGAACACCAACACTGTACCTATATAAGAAGTGAACGTCGAGAGGCGTTTAATGTGCCAAAAGTTATTAGAGAAGTATGGAAAAGTAAATAAACCAAGAAAAATATGATATAAATAAATAGACGAACGTTTAATGTGTTGATTTATATAAACATTATAAAAGTGAAAAATCTTAGATAACTGTGCACAACACAAAGTTTTCCCATTATTGTCCAATTATCACTTTAAGACGCTTCATATGGGCAATAGAGGCGATGTTAGTCTAATTTCGCCCATTTTTTTTGAGCTTTGCTCATGCCGAGAACACTGCAGCCTATCGGCTTATTGCACTCAGTCCACCCATCCAGACAAATGTCTCAGCTGGCACTATGGCCATTATTTATGTCCTTGATACTAGTGCCTCACAGTCAGATAAGATGTAGGTTACTGACTCGTTCTTCATGCCACACAGTCTGTAGCTGGGATGTTATAATTTTTATTCGATTTCTACTGATATTTAATAGTTCTTCGACTTGTTTAACACTTGTAATCTCTATACCTCATTGTGTATCTGCTTTGGAGGGCTCGTCCACCATAGTTTATGTTGGATTTGTACCCATTTCTGTATTTGTCCTCGGACCACTTTCTTTTTGGTCCCAAGAAATGGTTCTGGTCCCTTATATATTTTATTTCTGAACCTCTTCTCACGAGTTCATTAACTCCAGAAATATCGTTATGTCCCGGCACTACCCTAATCTTACTTTAATCCCAATTTCTCCACTTCTTTCTGACATTCCTTTACCAGTCTACCTTGCAACTATTGAAACCAGTAGGTACCGCCTGAGTATCATTTCATTTGTTTATCCCATGTGTCCTATATGTGTTAATTCTGGCATATTGTAGGATATCATCAATAGCTTTTAATATATATGCTTTCTTATTGAAACGGAAAAAATTCTGCTCCTCATTTCACTATACACTCCTGCTCCCGTCCCTTCCCTAATTTTTTATCCATCTGTGTACCAGGTCTCACTTTGGGAAACGTAAGTTCGCTTGGTTATCATATAGTTTGTTTTCACATATAAAATGGCTTCACTTAATTTGTCCTTAATGGATGTGTGTCCTGATCTAACTGTTTTGATCCCGAGGTTCTTTTGCAGCCTAAATAATAATTATCACGAGGTGTGGTTGGGAAAGGCATACTTATGAATAAATATAATAAATAAATAAGGTTTATTGTTCACACGTAAATTGTAAATACATGAACAAGAGAATGGCTACTATACAATGAGCATTAAAAAAACTGAGACTATAATAAAAAAAAAAAGTTACAAACAAATAAACAATATCACAAACTACATAAACTCCATAGGTTGAATAATTATGTTATTTATAAAAATTGGATATTCATTAAATATAAATTATCGAAATTTCATTGCTCCTGCAATGAAGTGATACAATTTAGGGAGCACTATGAGATCTGTATAAGATCATCCGAGACTTCTCCACGTTTTATAAAAGTATCTCGAAAGCTTTTATACAAACCGCAGACTAGCAGTATGTGTTCCAGGTTTTCCGGTACAAGGAGGTTACAGATGGAACACGTCGTCTTTCTATTCTATATGAATTATTGTTTATATGTATAACCGTTCCGAGTTTGAAGTACGTAACTGGGATAAAAGTCTTTTGATATCTCAAGGGGTTGTGTCATGCAGACGTCATTGCACCTTGCTCAGTCTCATCATTTCATTCTTTTAAGTCGTGTTATACGCTTATTTTATTATGCACTTAACCAGTACACTGTATATCCCGTGGATTTAGCCCCCACGTTTTGTTGCAAGTTCGCATTGACATCATTAATATGGTTTCTGATCTAATTTGTTTTTTTTCAATTCTTTGGTCCATATTAATCTCAAGGTAATGATTAGGGTCGTCCTGTGATTTGAAGTTATTTTATGAATTTTTATTTTGTTCGGGATTTTTTCGGTGAACCAATTGCTTGGATAAACAGAAAGTTTTTGTTGTTCGGTAAAGTGCCTTTTACCAAATTCCTAAAAACCCTTATCAACATATTTTTTGCGTTTGTGGTTTTATATGCCTATTGGAAATTTTTGATGTAGTGTTGTCACTGCCAGTATATTGCGATGATCATAAAATCTATTCTTGTGAAACAAATCGTGGCGGCTTTAGAAGATGACCGCAGTTGCGGTCAGTGCGGATCTGCTAAAAACGTTGGTGTGAGTGTGCAACGAGTACTAAGGCGGTACGAAAAGACTGGTCTGCTCACTGGAAGACCGGGTTCAGGACGAAACAGGACTACAACCTACAACAGCTAGAGATCACCGCTTTCTCGTTTCTAGTGCTTTGAAAAACCGAACAAACATGGTAGTTAGACAACTTTGTGCTGCTGGATTATCTTCTCGAACTAGAGCTACTTTACCACCATGTTGACAAGGTGAATTTTGCACGTATCTTGGACAAAAACGAATTGAAATCGCGTATTTTTTCCGATTGAATTCTGTCTAACGTTCTCAGGAAAACCTGCAATAGTATATAGATGACAAAAGAGTATTGCCAAGCGATTTAGGTAAGGTGGAGGATCAGTTATGGAATGGGGAGGCATATATTTTGAAGCTTGAACGGAGTGAGCCTATACCGAGTATGGGACGTTGACAACGCATAGGTAAAGGATATTTCACAATATTTCTTTGACCTGGCATCTGGCTTTAGGGATCTAATAATAAAAGTTTTTAAATCCCTCATTGTATTGTGAACAGTAACAGATCCGTAGTCGGTAAAATTTATACTAAAACATGAATTGAATTGATTATCTCGCTTAGATAGATAATTGAACGATGTTCTATATCTATATTTTTGAGTATCTTTGAAGTAATCATTACACAATCGTATATGACTCCATTATTGCTTGTCTCCTATTGATGGTTAAATATTTAAATCCCATTTGAGAAAGAGCTCTCCACAAACTTGTTCGGCTACAAACAGGTCCCGTTTAGTTTTTAATTAACCGCTTTTTTATTCAATCTGGGGTTGGTATCATTTGTTTTTGGTATAGAACAGATATCGTTCTTTAGATTGTATCCTTTTGCATTTGGTCAACACACTTAGCTTTATTAGTGACACTTCGTATTTTTCGTAGTGATAAGCAAACCAAGACCAATATCAAGACAGTCTTGGTAACGCTCTCGGTCTTGCTTGTCTACTTTTGGTTTTGGTCTTGCTCAAATAATTATAGTTTTGGTATTGGTCTTGATCTTGATCTTGCTCAAATAGTTTGTTACTCACTACTTACGTCGTTTTGGAAAATTTGATAGGTATAAATTATAAATGATCAACAACATATATTGAAGTTAAGACAAATAATCTCATATATCCTATTTAAAATGAAAGTTGTAATTTCTAGTTTAGTCTTGCACTTTGGTACTGGTCCTGCATTATCATTCTTGGTTTTAGTCTTGTTCTTGTTTATTCGATTTTGGTCCTGGTCTTGCTAGTGTATGTATGATCTTGGTTTTGGTCTTGGTCTTGCAAAATCTCAAGACCAAGACAGATTATACTCTTCACTATTTTTTTATGGTTTATTGATAATGTCTTTTACTGTGATTATTGGGGTTTCTCCACCAGTCCCAGGTCCTCCCATTCGGACTCCGTAGTGCTCCGGTCACATTTGAACAACTAATGGAGATGGTTTTAAGAGGATTAACCTGGAAAACCTGTCTAGTGTATCTTGATGATATAAGGTTCATGTCGAAAACTTTTTACGAGCATTTGAAAGATGTTGAAGAAATATTTGACTGGTAAAGGAGTGCCAATTTAAATCTGAATCTCAAGAAATGTTTACTGTTTCAAACGGAGGCCTATTGTCTGTGCATATCGTGTCCGCAGAAGGAATTAAAACCATTCCGGAGAAAATTGTAGCTATTGAAGACTGGCTTAAGCCAAGAGACAAAAAGGAAATAAGTCTTCTTGGACTTTGTTCATATTACCGAAAATTTATCAAGGGCTTTGGCCGAACTGCTAAACCATCGACTAACTTAAAACAACATTGAAATTGACTGGACGCCGGATTGTCAAAATGCTTTGGTAGAGTTGAAGAAACGATTAGCCACAGCACCGGTTTTAGCCTACCCACAGGACAAAGGAACATTTATTTTGTATTGTGATGCATCCCAACACGGCATAGGCACCGTGCTATCACAAGACCAAGAAGGCGAAGAAAAACTGCTAAGAAAAATTATTGCGTCATCAGAAAAATACTTTTGGCTATTATCAAAGCCCTTGAACACTTCCATACTTTTCTTTATAGTAGAAGTTTGGTTATAAGATAGCGCTTTGCAGTGGTTTCTTTTGCTGTATCGATTATACTATAACTTCGATGTTTCAATGATTCAAACACATATTTCACAATTCGCTTTGCATCCGGTGATAAATGCAGTTTTTTGCACTAGGACGCCACATACTTAATTTTAAATACAAGTTTACTTTCGTAGTGAAATGTTTATTACAAACTAACATACTGAGACAATAAAAAAAATTCCGAAATCCCAACTTTCTATTTTATCTATAAATATTTCAATCCTATTATGTGAAAAGGGCATTGGAAATAAAGTGGATAGGTGCAGTACCAGTCAGAGAAAGGAAAACAAGCAATAAAATCTGTTTTTATATTTACACAAGCAGATTAAAATATTTATGATTAAGGCGATCAACAATTTACCGTTAAAAATACTTTTTACTTGAAACATAAATAAATTTAAAAATTAGTATCAAATACCAGCCAAACATTTCAGTTGTAAAATATTCATAATATTAGGCATTATCTTTTCGTTTTTCGGTACGGATTAACGACTACCTGCTGTGGGTTTTGGTCTTGAATCATCAAGTCAAAACGAAGTATCTTGGAATGTAGTATACCTACCTAGCTGAGGCCATACACGGTTATGGTTATTTTTGGGGACGATGCAACCTTTAAGTAGTTTAATGCACTGCCCCACCTTTCTCGGATAGTTATTAAGTATCTTGAGGAAGTTTAAATCCCCTAATTTCATGCTTGGCAGTGTATTGACTATTTTTATGCATTAAATAGAGCTTTCAAACGTAAATAAACCAATAAAATCAAATTAAAAATATATATCCGTTAGAATAAACGGTAATAACATAAATTTTATATTTTCACTTGGCACGCCTCTGAACGTTTCTAAGAAAATGGCAAAAAGTATTTATATTTATGGCTTAGTGGCTGCAGATGGTGAGATTGAACACCTGGATACATAATTAACAGCAGCAAGTTATGGTTTTAATTCGTTTCTTTCTACCCTATATCGCTACTTTTTATAAAATCTCCCGCTGGTCTACGTATGCAGAATTGCGTACGTAACATGCAAGTGCGATATCGCTATTCGTGAAATATTAACAGTATCCATAGGAATTCCGCAAATGTTTACAGGTTTCTTACGTTTGTGAAATCTTGTGTGGTAAAAAGATATGAAAAAATGCGGTAAGTGGCAATACAAAGATTGCTATTTAAAATCAGTTTTTTTTTAATATCCGTAGTTTCTCTAGGTAGTTTTATTTGTACTCACGAGATTTGAGAGGGGAGTAAATAAGTGACAAAATTCGAACTTTGTTAAAAGCATATCACGTTCGTGATGAAATTGCTGTGATAATTATGAAGGTCACCAACTACAATAGTAGATTATTCAACAAGCATATAAAGGTGGCTATTATTCATGATGGTGCGATTTTAAAACAAAAAATGCATACACAATCCAGTCGGTACCTAACTTAAAATCATTTTATGACATTTCTCTGTTGAACAATCTTGTATTAGTTTCAAATTTTATTGCCACTAAAAATGAAGCAGTACCTGTTAAACGAAAGAGTCGACATGATAGTTTGCATTGGGGAATGTTCAGAAATTTGTCTCCTAGCATCTAGAGTTTATGTTCAAAAGTACCCTGATAGAATTCACCCAAGGAAGGAAGTTTTCGACAGACTGCTCAATAGATTCCGTAATACTGGTAGCGTTACATACGAGATCCAAGGTTCTTGGATCAAACACATCCCCCATTGGTCCTTGGTGAACAATATTGTGATCACCGCCGAAGCTCCTTTGGCATGGTGAGCATTAACTTGAGGTAAGTTAATTCCCACCATCCTGTTGGTTATCTTCTTGGGTATTTCCCTCTTTCGTCAGGGTGAAAAGCATCAACTGTGAAAGCCGTTTTTTGCTTATAAGAGCTGTTACGAGCATTTTGTGATAAAAATATGCACCATAAAGTTATCAATTGATTGAGCCAGTCTACAAAAAATTAACTTAATCTGATAAATTTTACATTTCTGAGACATGTAAACCGCGTTTTTCTGAAATTTGTCGCTTAGTCCAATTGTGATGTAAAAATAAGTGATTACCTTAAAATATTTGTATTCTATTCAATTATTTCAAATGATCATTTCAGTTATTCTTAGTGACCGTCATCACGCCTATTCTATCGATATATCATTAGAGAACGCTTTTTTTATAAGACTTTCGGGGAATTTAGAGGTGGCATTTAGAGATGGAAGAACCCAAATATGAAAAACAATTGCATCATCAACCATTGAACTTGTCCGTTCCTAAACTCACAAGGGTAGTGCAAAAAATGTATTTACTTCAAATGTCTACAGTTCTCGTTAACGACTGTTTGAAACACTAATGTCTAATGGAGTTGAAAGTTGTCCAATAAAATGAAAAATTGATGGGACAGGTTCTTACCAAACTGACTTAATATAATAATAAATAACTTTATTCACTCAATAAATAAATAAATACAAAAAATACATGGTGGAAGTGAACAAGGAACTGTTGCGATAAGTACAAGCACTTGTTTCGCGGAGAAATACACATGTGTAGATATAAAATGTTAGATGTGAAATATAAAAATATAAAATGTGAAAAAAAAATGTAAGATATGTATAATATAAAAATATAAAATGTGAAGTGTAAAATGTAGATAATAACAATGCAATACATTACAAGGATCGACGAACAATACAATAATACCATACAACGAAAAATTAACAATAAATATTAGGAACGAGGATACAATTGGTAAAAAAAAAAACAATAATAATGTTAAGAGTTTACAAGAACATGTCTAATAGATATAAAATAGGGTATACATGTAGAAGCTTCGCAATTAAAACAACACATTTCTTGTTGGAAATTAAAATTAGAAATTATGAATCAATACATTTTTTATCGCTTACTCGAATAGTCGTAGCATCTCAGTTCTTTGGCTTTGAAGGATGTGCTTCTTCAATGCTCTTTTGAAGCTGTCAAGATTTACTATAGATTTAATTATTTCTGGTATGTTATTGTATAATTTAGGGGCGAAATAAGTATATGAGCCAGGTTTTTGTTTAACAAACCCTACAAAATTCAAATAAAACAGAACACAGAGCCAGGTGCTGCAAATGCAATACGCATATATACAGATGGTTCAAAAATGAAAGAAGGCTCAGGATGTGGAGTTTACTCAAGAGCACTAAGCCTAAAGATGAAGTGGGGAATGGGAAACAATACCAGCGTAGTTCAAACAGAACTGGCTGGTATCTCAATTGCCACAAAAGAACTAACCAGAAGAGGAATTTCTGGCAAAAACATAATAATCTGCACTGATAGTAGACAAGCCCTATTAGCCTTAAACAGACAACGTGTTATATCGAGGCTAGTACTAGAGTGCCACCAAGATTTAGCTGACGCCTTGGCAGATAACAATATTATCATGAGGTGGGTTAAAGGGCACGACAGGAGTAAAGGAAATCGCATTGCTGATTCTTTAGCCAGGGAAGCCGCTGGACTAAAAATTCTAGGACCCAGTGACACCTACGGCCTAACGACTTCGACAATTGCGGAACTAGCCAAACGCTACACCCATACTCAATCCCCTAAGAAATGGGATGGAATCAAAGGATGCAGTCTTGCCAGGATCACCCTGGGCGACCCTGGGAAGCTGGAGCCGAAAAAAGATTGGCGATGACCAGGAGAAACCTACGTTTAACAGTAGGATTTCTGACTGGTCACTGTCAACTAGGGAAACACCTCCATACTATGGGGCTAGTGGACTTACCTCTATGCAGGATGTGTGAACAGGAAGATGAAACTGTCAGGCATGTCTTATGCGAGTGTCCGGAGTTATCGTCAATAAGAGAGTGTGTGTTCGGTGAGTTTTGGCCTACACCTGCCGATATAAAGGAGATGTCTCCTAGGGACCTGTCCACCTTCCTGAGAAGGACAGGATGGACAATGACCTAGGAAGACAACTCATCGGGAGGATGTACAATGGGTCACATGTGGCCTAAGTGCTGTGAGCCTACACTCACCCTCCCTACTCTACAGATACAGATAAGTATATGAGCCTTGAGCAACGACCCTAACTATTAGAGGTGTAATAAAGTGATTCCTCTGACGAGTATTATATACTGATGAAAGGGAAGCAATGCTGTATGTTTGCTTGCGTGATGTTTAATACTGGTGCATAGAAAATACAATTGTATTATGTCTAACATTTGTGTTTCAGAGTATAGATTATTAGAAGGATCTATTGTTCTCACAAAATATCAGTTTTAAAAATCGCCTTTGCATAACTTCAGTAACATGAACATGAGTATTCAGAGCTCCACCCCACACTGCTATTCCATATCGAATGTGACTTTCCACTAGAGAATAGTACAAAGTTTTCAAGTACTTCAGTGGCAGGATTTCTTTGAGTTTCCTAAATTTGAATAAAATTGTCCTTAGTTTATTAACAGCAGGTATATTTAATATGAAGATCCCATTTTAAATGAATATCAATAACTATGCCCAAATATTTCACTTTACGCTCTTGGTGTACCTATATGGAAAGGTGTTTCAGTAAAGATCGTTAAGAGACCGAATGGAGGCATTCCAACCGAATTACAGCAAAATGGAAGGTAACATGGTATTTGGAGAGAACAAAGCCAGTTCTCAGGGCTTTGTTATTTGATGGAAATTAGGAAAAGAGATAATTTCGAAAAGAAAAAAAATTTAAGGTCGCCTCTAATTTTGTTTCCTAAAACAGAATTAGAAAAAAAAATAATATATAAAAAAATCAGTTAACCTTCAATTGCTGTTATTTGTCATTATACATAATAAAAATAAAACTGAAATTAAAGTTAAGATGGTTGCTGTGTAATAAATAAAATATCCAACATAAAAAAAATATATATATAATGTGAACAATTAACATAAAAATTTTCAATTAACAAATGGGTTAGTAAGAAAAAAAATTTACAAAATTTAAATGTGTGAACTATTTCGACATTTAAAAATAACTTTCCTGATGAAATGATAATCCTTGAACTAGGACAACCAGTTACTAAATCTAGAGATCTTGTATATTTGGCCCAGGAACTTGGTTGGCCTAGCAATTGTGTCAAGAAAATGTGTTTGTCCAGGAATTTTGTCCAAGGTGATGTATTTTTCCAGAAATTGTGCAAGGTATTTTGTTGGCCCGGTAACTTGGTGGACCCGGAACTGTGCAGTAATCCTTGATAAATTTAGATAAACCCTGCTACTATTATATTAACTTCAGGTATGATTTTTAACTAAAATGGACTACTGCACAGTTCACTGCTCTTTTCAGTTTGCAAGACAATTAGAGAAGCTCTACCGGTACCTTTTCCGTTCGTATATAAGGAAGGTTGAAATATTTTAAATTTCGCGGTAAAGCGACATACAATGAGGTGTTAAACCGATATCCGGCTTTTGGTATTTTATTAAAGTATGTTGGTACTACTTTGCAAAAATTAATTTACAAATTTTTTAAACCGAATATTTTAGGAGAAAACTGGAAATTAAGAATTCCTAAATGTTTGCAACTTTCACTACAGATACGTCACTTCACTAAAAATTTCTGATTTAGATGTTTTATGAACTAATAACCAGTTACAAAAAGGCCATTCAAATTTGAAGTTTGAAGAACTGTCAAAGTCTATAATATATTTGAGTGTTTTGTTTTGGTTTTGTTTACATTTTATTCAAGCTTGACGTTTCAGTATTAAAAAAAAATTGTGTCAATACTTTTTTGGTCGAGTTTAGTTAGTTTTTCTCCACAATTTTTTATGTTGGAATAATGTCAATATCGTTTTGTATCATACTGCTCGAGCACAACAGTTACAACGCCTGATTAAAAGTTTGTAACTGTGCCTGCAGTAACAGTTAAAAGAAAATTTGGTTTGAGGCTGCTAGAAGCAAATATAAACAGACTAAAACTAATTACTGTTTCTGTGAAGATCATTTTTATGTGAGTAATTGTATACGTGTGTGTATGTTTGATTTTTAGTTTGAAAGTGACATGGACAAATTATACCCAACACTCGATGATGGGAGGAAAAAAAACAATTCCTAAGTCACTATAACCGGAATATGACATAAGTATAACCTATAAGTACTTCATCACATCAGAATTGTGGTCCTATGTCAACCCTTATGTAGCTAACTTCTGTTCTAGTGAGCATACGTCACATTATGAATGGCGGATTATTTAAATCGTCCAAAAGTAAAATTTTCAAATCAGCATAAAAACCTTGTGAGAATGAAAATATTAAAAATAATCGATTCCCATTATGATTTTGTCCACCACTAACTATTAACATAGAGAAAACATCATATTTTTGTTAAGTTTAACACCCCATTATTGATTTTTGGTCAAACAGACTTGCTGTCTATTCCACCAAAACAATAATTTTGCGAATGATGAAATATAGGTAGGTATTTATAATAACATTAACCGGATAGACTTGTTGTCTATTCCACAAAAAATTATAATTTTAAAGAATTTTATTTTTAGAAATGTTAATGTTTAATAAAAATAATCATGCCATCTATCATCTCCCAAATTTTGGTACGAATTCCTGAGACACCCTGTAAGTAAGTAATTTTCAAATTAGGATTCTGTAGTATGCCCATTTTCGTGAATTACTTGGCGATTTTTAATTAAAGAAAAAAAATCGAAAGCGCTATAGTAAGGATATTGACATGTCGTTATCTATATCGATCCGTAATTTTTTTTGCAAATCCTCCAGTTACCTTGGACGTTGAATGTCTTTTCCTTGTTCTTTTTGGAATTGCGCCTCATCGTCGCTAAGAATGCCTCTTGGCCATTCATAAAATAAGCTTTCGTTGGTTTATTTATCTGCGAAGACGATTGGATGTCTACAGAGCCGGTTTCGATGAATCGAACAAATAATTGACCGTCCAGATTTCTGTACTGTAAGTGAATTATTGATTAACGTTACTGTACCTATATAGAAATAAAATGGAAATGAGTAGGTGATATTAAAATGATGGTTGTACTTTTTCTAGCACCTGGAAAATATTTTGAAGTTGATTATTTTAAGGCATGATGTTTGTGGATAGTATGTGTAATAGAATATAAGTTTTTAATCTGAATGACCCTATGATAGGGAAAAAGCCAAAAACTCGAATTTTTTATGGTTTCCTCTTATAACTTCTGAGCCATGTTAATTTAGCAGAATATACTTATCTAAGAAGTTGAAGAACATTAAACTTCCTCCAAATTCACTGATCAAAAGTATTTTTAAGGACATATAGTGTGAATCAAAAAATTGTTTGAAATAAACAGTGTATTTCCAGAATTAATAAACATATTGAATTCAAATTTGATGCTTTACCTTGTTTGCCACACCCATGCTTGGGTAAATTTGACCCTATTTTATATTGAGTGAAGAATAACTTTTACTGATCTTTCTATGTACGAGGATATATTGAAAAATTCTTAGCCTACTATAGAACCAAACAAAATTTCAATGTCAAAATATTTTATTACACAACCTATTCTCCTCTTAATTGGATACATTTATTACAGCGAACCTGCAACGTCTCTAGACCTTTCAAAAAAAATGTTTCTTCTTGCTTTGCAAACCAGACCTCCACAGCTTTTATTACCACCTCGTTGGAATGAAATTTACGACCTTTTGAACTTTTTTTCAGTTGAGGAAAGAGATGATAGTCGGACGGAGTCAAATCTGGTTCATAAATCACGAATTTTTTGCATGGCAACATGATATTTGTGTGCAGAGGCGTTGTCCTGCAAAACACATTTGGATGGCTTTCCGCGTCTTTTCTGTTTAATTTTTCCCGCAAAGTGGTCAGTAATGTCGAATAGCAATCTCCAGTTATTTTTCTACCTTTATCCAAAAAATCAATCATGTTTACTCTATGGCAATCCCAAAAAACTGAAGCAAGAACTTTTCCAGCAGATTTTTGGACACGAAACTTCTTAGGTCTTGGAGAACCAGAGTGTCGCCATTTCATCGATTGTTGCTATGATTCTGGATCGTAAAAATCTACCCAAGTCTCATCCATAGTAACAATTCGGCTTAAGAAGTCTACATCGTTTTCAAATCGAGCACAGATCGAACGCGATGCTTCTACCCTTGCACGCTTTTGGTCAAGATTCAAACATTTGGGGATCCATTTTGCAACAATTTTTCTCATGTCCCAATTTACGTGAACTATACGATGAACGCATTCGTATGAAATATTCAGTGCTTCAGATATCCGTTTTAGCCCAATTCGACGGTCTGATAAAATCATGTCATGAACTGCATCGATATTTTCGGGGACTGACACAGAAACTGGCCTTCCCGATCGGTCATCATCTTCAATGGAAAATTTCCCTCTTTTGAAGCTTGCAGTCCAATTTTTCACGGTCGCATACGAAGGACATTGATCACCAAGGGTATTAAGCATATCTTCGTGAATCTACTTACCTCTTAACCCTTTTAAATACAGGTTCTTGATGGCTCGATACTCCAATTTTTCGATTTTCACAGTTTTGGTGGATATCTTTTTTCTTTTAATTTATTGCGTAACTCTGGTTTACTTTTTTGACGTCAAACTTCACATTGACACTTTTAATAAGTTATTGTTCGTTGCTATGGTAACGTAATATTTTGTTTATGCATGGAACTGGTCTAGGCTAACTAGATATCAATACATCCTCGTAGTTATTTCAACTCATCTGGGGTTGTGAAATCTAGCACTGGAGCCTGGGAATTCTCAAGTATTTCTGTAATAATTGAGGAGTTCCATACTTGAAACTCACTCTGTGTCATAGTTGAAGTGGAGTTTATCCAAAAGCAATTGCAGAAGCAACGAACACGGGCTCGTATGCCTTGTCGACTCTTTTCTTCTATTTCTATAAGGCATATGTACATCAAAGGAAAAAGTCAGCAAGGGACGCGAACCCGTGCTTTAGCTTTTGCAAAATTGTTTTTGGATAATTTCTTAACTGAGTTTATGAAAAGGTCTTCCAATCCTATAGCAGAATTTGGCTGAGTAAACGAAAAATTATCGGATTAGGTAAACTGGATATATTTCCGGAGGGACAAATATGTAAAAATCATGTAATTCAAAATATCCAAGTGTTCCTTATGCACATTCAGTGTTCAGAGGAAAGGAAAAAAATAATAGAATACACGATATTGATCTTCCATATCTGTATCTATAACTTTGAGTGTTAATATTATAAGTACAAAAGAACGTGAAATATGAGCCAATTCCAATTTTTTTTGTATTCCATTTCGTTTGATTCACACACATTACGAAATATGACTGTGATTGGGATTACATCTCTTGCCCCCTTTCACTTGTCAACTTGACACAACGTTTGCTTCCTTTTCCTAGCTTACCTCCCACCAACTGGACACTAGGATACTGACTGGCTCGACAATTTATACTCAGTATTAATTTTGTTAAATATCAACCTATTTTCATTATATTTTTAGTTACTGGTTTATAGGTTTCACTACTTTCGCAACAAATATTTATAGACGAGATTTACATTTTGAGGGTGGGTAATAATATCCACTAGCCCCTTGGCTCTGGCTCATCTTTTAAAGTTTTATTGAATATTGCCTGCTTTCATTTGCCGACCTAAATTAAGGACATCTAGCGTTTGACAATTTTTATCCAAGTAGTTTGCTTATCTACCAAATTTGTATTTCCCATCTTCACTTTTTATCGAAAAAACCTTTTGGCCCAACACTGAATGAATTAAATATCCCGGATTTTTTTTATTTTGAGCCAGTATACTCTTTGTAAAGTCGATAAAGATTTTAGTGCCAAATAGAATAATAGAGTCTCATCGACGTCAAACATTCTAGATAAAAGCTAGTCAGCAGCAAACTGAAAAAGTCAGTTTGGTGTTGTCGCTATTATTTCCGTGAAAAAGCCGATGCAAGCAGCAGAATATAGCAGCGGCAAGGCCGTTTGTGCCGCCGGCCTATCCTAGTTGGATTATTTCAGGAAATGCAGTTTGTGTTTACTCTTGTAATAACCTTCATTAACTACTAATTTAGTCAGGCGAACCTTAGCCAAGACAAACTCAAGCCAAGGTTCCGGCACTGAGGCCACTGGCGGGCCCATTGTGCCATTCCTGCTACTTATACATCCATGAAGCTAGAGGGTCATAACAGGGACTCCGAAGATTCGCCTGCGTAGCACAGCCCAATGTGGGCATACGAGGAGAACATGGTCCGACGTTTCGTCAGCCATGTCGCTTTCCTCTAAACCTAGGTTACAGAGGTGTTTCTTCAGACAGCAGTGCCCTGTTAGGAGTTCTGCTATCTTTTTTAACCTACTCCTTGGTAGTTCTAGAGCAGCTCTAGCATGTCCATCAGTACATCCCCTCAATAGGAGCTTGGACTGCCTGTGACCCTGTAGAGCCCTCCAGTGAGCAAGGTGCTGGTTTCTCAACCAGTTCTTCGTCTCCTTGCGGATTGTTTGTTTTGTGAGGCCCAAGGTCGGGCCCGGGCCGTTAAAAGGAGTGGCCGCCCCTTCGTTGCCTTCAAAACCAGAGTGGGCCGGAAATAACCTTCATTGGTCGGAGCTGTTGATGATTTGAAAACGTCTCAAACAAACATTTCACTGCAATTTCAATAAAAATACTTTTTTAAATAACATAAAAAATCTCAAGTCAACCCTGGACGGCGAGTTGCCTAACTAACATTTGCATCGCCACTATACACATCTTTCCCTTAGAATGTTAGATTAACTTTCGTACGAGACAAGTTAAAAATAGAGTCGAAACCCCCATAAATTTTATTGAAGTGAAGTGAGTAACTTGGAGCTATCGCAGTTACTAAATTCACTTGTTCTTTTTATAAAAGTTTAATTGATTAAAGTTGAAAATTTGGTTGGATATAACAGATTAAAAGTCATCGATATCTATGCTAATTCAAGAACCATAAATAATGAGCAGACAGGACTTTTGGAATTCCTCGGAGTCAATATGAAATGGGAATTTACATTTTTACGCAATGTAGATGAACAAACGAAATAATAAATATGTTCAATAAAACTCAAAGAAATGCCCCAAAACGTATAATTTATCCCAAAAAAGGAGCTTGTGCACTTTAATGGAAACATGATGTTGCAATTGTTAATATACAACAAAAATATTATTAAAAAATGCAAACTTATATCGAGTTATAAAATTAAAAAATCATTGTGCGGTTTTGTGCAAGTGAAACTTTTTTTCGGATTGTAGGAAATTAACTGAAAATTTTCGGAAAACTATTCTATTTAGGTTATTAGTAATAAGGGTTATTCGGATAGAAATTTTTTTGCTAATTATAGAAAAAATACAGAGCTAAGACAATTTATTTAAAGGTGACATTTCGAAATATTAGTAGTAACGTGAAAATAGCCCATGGTCTGTTCATATAATAAAAAATGAGGAAATTTGAATGGTTCTTAGAACTGTCAAAAAATTTTCTTAATAGTTGCAAAATGGGAATGATAATGGGAAATCAATAGTAGACCAGATATTCAACTTTGAATTTTAATTTCAATCTGCGTATTAGAATACGGAATACATGATAAATGGTCATTTATTGATTATCTACATGATCTTTGCCAATTCCTCCCTCGGAAGGTGAATCTACCAATGGGACCTATCTGGTAATAGGCGCCGCTTCTAGTTTGTTATTCAGGAATGTGTGGTTGTCGATATTCACCCATTCAACATCAACTCCGATACGACACAAAACTTCTTTGCCTCGCCTTGGATATATGGCTAACGCTTTTTCTTTTTCATTCGAGCGCGTACCTCGACACCTCTTAACTTTGCGCATTTTGTAATCTTAAAGAACTACTAAGACACCTCCCACCCCTGAGTGAAAAAAAATAAGATATACACTCACCGGCACGAAAACCGGGGCAGTTGAATATTTTTAAATAAACTTCAAGTTTTAATGCTTTGTGATGTTTTATTATTATAATATATCACACACAAACAAAACAACATGTTTTACGTATTTTCTAACAACAATTAAGCCTTTAATTGAAGAAAAAAGTATTCTGTAACAATTTAAAAAACTAGGACGAAAAGGCACAAATTGGTGTTGTGGAAAAATTACCTTCAATTAATTAAAACTGAAACGACTTGCTAGCAAAAACTGGGAAGCCGCGTTCTCAATAACGGGTGTTGCCCCCTCGTGCTCGAATTACTGCATGTATCCTCCTTGGCATGCCTAAAATCAAATGGCGAATGTCCGCTTGTGGAATAAGTTCCCGTTCCTCTAAAAGAGCCTGTTGCAACTAATTTAAAGTTAAAGTAGCGGTAACACGACTTAGGATCCTTCGATCAAGCATATGTCCCAAACATGTACTATTGGCTTAACATTCGGACTTTCCGCTGGCCACTCCATAAAAGGAATATTTATCTCTTTTAAGTATACTGTTGATCCTCTCAGAAGAATGTGTGCCTACAGAGAAATTCCGGCCCGCACCATAACTGAGCCCACTTGGTATCCTGTCCTAGAGCTGAAGGTACATTCTGCAAAACGCTCGTGTGGCCTTCGCCATACTCTCTTATGACCATCTGGAGACCGCAGGCTAAATCTGGACTCATCGGTGAACAAAACGCGCTCCCATTCATTTTCACTCCAGTAATGGTGATTTCCTTCAAACTGAAGTCGCGCAGACGATGACGCATAAGACGTTCTGTGCCTGTTGCAGGTCTAAGACTGGTAAGATTGGCTTCTCCGAGTCGTCGTCTAACTGTCCGTTCGCTTACGTTGGTTTGCCGGACGCTCTGAAGTCGATTTCTGATTTCAACGTCTGTAGCATGACGATTTCGCAGACTTTGTAAGATGATAAAACGATCATCACGAGCGCTAGTTCTGCGTTGAGGACCCGTTTCAGGTCGTCTGGTGGAACCTTCAGTTTCCAAAAAACGTGTAAAAATACTGTGCACATTGTTATTGGAGACATGATTCTCTTCCTTCTTGGAGCAACGCAACAATAGCAGCCGCTATGTCCGGGATTGACATCCATATTTTTTAGATTAATAAACTCACCACAATAAGTACATAAACGCAGAACAATTTTCAAACGAGTTTCGATCTGTCGGATTTCTCACAACAATGACAACAAAAGCATTGTTGACATGGAATTTGAGATTTTTACTCAAACACACTTTTAATATGTGAAACATGTTGTTTTGTTTGTATTATAATAATAAACAAACAAAGCATTAAAATTTTAAGCTTATTTAAAAATATTCAACTGCTCCGGTCTTCGTGCCGGTGAGTGTAGTCCTCCCTAAATCGTCCTAAATACTATAAATCATTCAGACGATAGACGCATGTTAAAAACTGAGAACCATATTTATTTGAATCATGGAATCATTTTGAACTTCAAATTATTCTATCAATAACTTGAGTATTTAAGTCTTTAAATGTAAAGTATACTTTTTTCGTTGACTCGGTATCTGGTCCTAAGGAATTATTAATAAAAGTTTATAAATCTTTCATTGTACATTAAACAGTAACAAATCCGTAGTCGGTGAAATTTAGATACTAAAACTAAATACTATTTCACCAGCCAAATATTTCAGTTGTGAAATAATCATAGTATTAGGCACTATCTTTTAGAAGAAACGAGTACGATACGAGAATGTGCTATTATCAGATTAACGACTACCTGCTGAGGGTATTTCCCTCGAAGAGAAATATCTTGGGATGAAGTATAAATTAAATTGTATTATCCATGTTCATGATTTTATTTATTTACTGCTTATTTATACCTAATAGACCATTCCAGAATGGTTTTCATTGTTTACTGATAAACAACGGATGATAGCTAGACTTTAATTAGTAAAAAATTCTTATAATTATCGAAAATGCCATTGTTTTGTATGTAGTGTTGTAAAGTGTGAAATGCAGGAGGCAATAAGGGATAAGGTATCTTTTTTTTTCGATTTCCGGCTGTTTAAACCAAGCGAGATAACTATTTAATTTATCTCTGTGCACCTGAATCTGTTGCTCTTGCATCACACATAACTCCTCTGTTGTTTGTTTTTTCTGTCGTCTGACATTTCAATTATTATTTAATTCAATTCAGAGACAGTTTACAGACTGCTCTATGTGTTATTTTTAAAGTTTAATTATTTAAATAAAATATATTACATTGGCATTCTACAAAGTATGTCTGACAACCAACTGACTTACATTACAGGCCAAAACACACAAACCTTAACTCCAGCTGATCGAGGGACCCAGCCCAATATGGCCGACCTGTCTAAGTACGGTGTTCTGGAATGGTCTTTAATAAAATAAAAAGCAATGGCGACGATCTGGATTTGTCTCATATCAAATGTTGTTGTATGATACATTTTCGCCGTTCAAACTTCTCTATGCTCCATCCGTGTTGTACGACCTGCTGAACGACAGCGCCACGGATTATACAATTATCGTTTCGACGCCGAAATCTACTTATATTGTACAGTCCTAGGCACTAAAGAGATGCGTATTCTCATCCGCCATTTTGGTGCCACAATTTTATTGTTTTGTCATGTGTCGAGTTGACAAATTTTTGATATTGAACAGAACATTTTATTTTACCAACTTTCCTTCAGACTATTAACACCAGAAAGTTGAGAAAGTGCAACGAATCGATGCTGGCCACGTCTCTGAGTAGAAATACCGAATCTCATGCCAAATACTTGACAAACACAACAACAACGTCAACGTACAACAAGGCACCAAAATGGCGGACGAGAATACCTATGTCTACAGCGCTCTAACAGTCCTACAACTAAAGTGTGTGGGCCTTTTAACATTTCGTCACAAGGAATTTTTGCATTGAAAGATATTTTTTCTTAGGTTCAAATTAATAAACTCATATTATGAGATTGAAATATGCAAAACATTTTGCAGATATTTGTATAAACATGAAAAAAATTGAGAAATAATGTAAATTAAAGTAATAATTAATAGGAATTTGAGTCACAATAATTTTTCTGTGAATAACTTGTTTTTTGACCTTGAAATGTTTACACGAGTTCCGTATTACCATTATTATTATTATTACCAGCTTCTTAAATTTTATACTAAAGTAACTTTAATATAATATGTAGCGACACAGCCACAAACATGTATATTTGTATTTTTTAATAATACTTTTATAACGTATACATTATTCAATATTTAAAAAATCTAATTAGTTTTTTTTTTAATTTCTATAAACCTGTGTTTATAACAAATCTCAGTAATTTTTCCCAAATTAAAGATAAATAATTAAAAAGTAGGAGATAAGAATTTTAAAAAAAGCAACAAAAAACAAACCACGTTCTTCGTGAGTAGGCAACGGATATACAAAGTATTTCGAAAGTAACCTGAAATTTTGAAGTGGGTTGGGGGCGTTTTGTCGTTCAATTCATAGGTGAAAAGTTCCCGTAAACATGTATGATATGAGATACAGAGCGTTGACAATTTTTGTGAATTCAATTTTTAGATCATAAATTTCCTCAGTGACACTACCGGTTTCCAAAACTAATAAAAAATTACTTTTTCAATCTAAATGGACTTTGGAATTTTAATAATTACTCTGTCATATATACTCTTTTAAAGTAACTGTGACATGAGAAAAATTCTGACCACCTCAGTCAGATATATATATAATCGTTATCCTTATACCCTAAGGTGTCGGATTTACATTTACTTTTCATATATAAATGTTTTCCAATCTTTTCTGTTTCGTGTTAACGTTTTAGCCTCTTCCCATGTTTTGCCTCTATCTTGTAGAATTTTACCCATCGCTGTATTCCATGTTTCTCTTTTTTCTTTTTATTTGTATTTTTGCTTCATATGTTCTTTTAACTTGTCTTTTATTGTCCATTCTTTGAATGTGTCCCACCAGCTAAGTTGTCGTTGTTCTATAAAGTTCAGTATTGGTTGCACCCCCAATTCTTCTCGTATTTTTGTATTTCTTATTTTGTCCTTCCTATTCACTCCTAAAGTTTTTCTCAGGTATTTCATTTCCGCAGCTTGTATTCTGCTCTTCTGCTTTTTTGTGAGCGTCCAGGATTCGCATCCATATGTTAAGTCTGGACGATATATGGTGTTATATACCTTTATCTTTGTTTGCTTCGAGATTTCTTTTTTATCAATAAATTTTTGATTCATGGCATAGTATAGTTTAATAGTTTTATCGATCCTATCATTTATTTCTGCTTCCTGTTTTCCAGATTCGTCTACTATTACTCCCAAATATTTGTATTCTTTTACTTGTTTAATTTGTGTGTTGTCTATACTAATTTCTGTTTAGATATTTGGGTTTCCTATTACCAGTATTTTGGTTTTGTTTGTATTGATTCTCATACCCTCTTCTTCCATTACATTTTTCCATATGGTTATATTTTCTTGTAATCTCTTTTCACTTCCTGCAATCAATACTACATCGTCTGCAAAGACCCCTTCAGCTATTTGGACTCTTTCTAGATTTCTATAACCTACAAACATTTTCTTTATTTTCTCTTCACTTTTTTTGATGATGCTATCCATATGTACGTTGAATAATATTGTTTTCCAAATGCCTCTTTTCTTTTAGTTGTTTTAATGTGAAGATATGATCTTGTGGGCTTCTTCCTGATCTAAATCCACTTTATGACTCTGACATCTGGTTTTCTATTGGAGTTTTAATTTTGTTATTTATAATTTGTTCGTATATCTTCATAATGGTATTTAGTAGGGTTATTCCTCTGTAATTTTGGCATTGTTTTGGGTCTCCTTTCGTGTGTATAGGGGTTATTAGTGCTACTCCCCATTCTTCTGGAATTTTTTCGTTTTGCCAGGCTTTATTTATAATTTCCAATAGTACTTCCAATCCTACTTCTCCTAGAGTCTTGATCATTTCGGTTGTGATTTTATCGTTTCCTGGTGTTTTTCCGTTTTTCAGCTTTTTAACAACATTCGTTAGTTCTTCCTTTGTTATTTTTTGGATTTCTACTTCTTTAGTTTGATTTTCTGGTTTTCCTTCGGTGTTTTTATTCGGCTGAGTTTGATCGTCTAATAATTCTTGGAAATATTCTCTCCATCTTTTCATTATGTCTTTTCCATTTGTTAAAATTTCTTGGTTTTTATCTTTAATGTATTGTTCAGTTACTTTCTTTTCTGATTTTAATGATTTTTTAAACTTTGTAGAATAGTTTTTGGTTACCTAAGCTATCTTTTTCCATTTTATTCCCAAAATCTATCCATGAATTCTGTTTTGCTTGTAATACTAGATGTTTAAACATTTTCCCTTTGTTTTTTGTAAATTTCATATTGTTCTGTTGTACTGTTTTCTAGATATTTTTTCCATTCCCTTTTCTTTTCCTTAACTTGTTCTTTTATTTCATTATTCCACCATGCAGTCTGCTTTTTCCTATTGTCTGATGTATATGTTCCGCATATGTCTATGGCGGTGCTTATTAATGTTTCTTTAAGTACATTCCACCCTTGTTCCGCGTTCAGGTGTTTTATCTTGTTCAATTCATTTTTTAGCCTTTCTTCTATTTTGAGTTTGTATTTAGTCGCTATTTTTTGGTCTCTCAGTTTATATGTTTTAATTGAATTGTGACTTTTTTTCTTTATTGTTGTTTTTTCTGTTTGTATATTGTTTTTTTTAATTTTTGCTGTTACCAGGTGGTGATCGCTGTATATTTCAGCACCTCTTTTAACTTTTACATCTATTACGTTTTTCTTTCTTCGTTTTGTATTAAAATGTAGTCAATAATTGATTTTTCTTCTCTACTAGTTTGTAACCTCGTGTACTTATGTATATTTTTGTGTGGATAGAAGGAGTTACTGATTATCAGGTCTTGTAGTCCAATAGTCTTTTACCATTGTTATTTCTTATTTCTTCTCCTTTTTTTTTTTTTTTATTTAATACAAACATACCCGCATCAACTACTAAGAGTTATTAGCAGGAGGACTTACACAAGAAGTATGTGTTGAATTTGTGTTATAGATAATTTTTAAATTTTGCTATACAAATTAATGTCTTTGAAATATTTAATTAAAGCACTTGTGTCTTTAGTTAGCACATCCTTGAATACCGCACTTAAATTATTCTGTCTTCTATATCTAGAATATTCAGGACACTCTGAGATGATATGTTTTATAGTAAGAGAAACATGGCAATGTATACATTCTGGTGCTGGTTCTTTGTTGAGGAGATATTGATGTGTAAGAAGTGTGTGACCTATTCGCAGGCGGGTTAAGACAACTTGATCTCTTCGTTTTTCTGGTATTGATAGACATAATTCAACTTGTGGCTTAACTTCTTTCAGTTTGGATGTCGTATGATTCCATATTACTTGCCAAGAATTAAATATATGTTTTTTGATTGGATTTATGTGGTCAGTGTAGGGAATTTTTTTAATGTAAGGTGCTTCTTGATTAGATGTTGTATCAACTGCTAATTGATCGACTTCCTCGTTTCCTTTTATACCAGAGTGAGATGGAACCCATAGAAATGAGACGTTCTTTTGGGTGAGACGTATGATTTCTATTTCACTTTTGATTCGTATGAGAATAGGATGGGAAGGGTAAAGTTGTTTTAAGCCAAGTAACGCACTCAGTGAATCTGTTATGATGAGAAACTTGGTTGCTGTAGAGTCTTTGCACATTTTTATGGCTTCCAGAATTGCAGTAGTTTCTCCCGTGAATATACTACATTGATTCGGTAGTCGGATGGCAGATTTGTTATTTCCACAGATGTGAGCTGCTGCAATTCCATTGTGATTTTTTGAAGCATCTGTATAGATTTGCAGGGTTTGAGGGTATTTTGATATAATTTCCTTAAAGAGGTTTTGTAGGAGACAGGGATTAGTTGAATTTTTTGGATTTTGAGTCCTTGATTCGCTAGTATTTTTCTATATTCCCTGTCCTGTAGGATGCAAAAAACCGGAAAATTGCTTCTTATTATTCATATTGTCACTTTGAATTGTCAAAGTCACAAAACTGACATATTTAAATAAAAACTTAGCTGGTGGAAGACTTTTTAGAATCGCTGAAAACTAAATACATATCCTTTTTTCCCGTCAAAATTGCATAAGTCCGTCTTATTTATCTTACGGATTTTATTTGGAAGTTATGATTAAACGCAATAAAAGAAAACAAAAACTGTGAGTATGTCTTTGTTGAATCGCATGATAAGACTGCATTTGACTATATCTATAAATTCGCATGTCTAGTGGTTCGCCGATTTCATTAGCTCATGAATATTTTAAGTTTAAATTTAATTTTAATCTCAAACCAATTTTACTTCAGTTGATGCATCTCCACGTTTAAAACGAGCACTAGGTATATAACGATTTGCATTACTACAGATGTTTTCTTGAAACGATGTTCAAAGTAATAAAATGTGTTAAACTTAAATTCCAGTTAGCGAATAAACTTCCGTATTTTTATATTTACAAGCAATAAAGGTAAAGGTTATTTTATTTAAATATTTAAAAGTGAAATTACTTTATTAACAAGTGAATATCCTATTTAATAATAATTTTATAGCTTTATAAGGAATTATAATAATTATCATAATTATATATTTTAATGTAATTATGTAATATCAATAATAAGTTTTGGCTACTTAAAATACAATCATGTTCCTAGTTCTTTTAATTTTAACTAGAAGGACATGAAATTTTCGAATTAATGTCAATTTGCCAGATGTTTGAATTTTGAATACAGAAGGATGATTCATTAAATCTTTTTCGTTCATCATTAACAACTTTTTTGCTTCCTATCTTTAGTTGGTGATGTTGTAAATTATACCAGATTATAAGGTTTTAAAATTGAGCTTTTCGGACGATTGTTTAGAAATTGTTGGGCGTAAGTTAAGAAATACACCTTTTTATATAGAGGGATTTGAGAATAACATTCACAACTGTTAAGATCTATCAAATTCGTGAACCATTCAGTAAAATAAAACCAGTGCACATATACACTGTGTCCGTAAAGTATGGAACTAATTCATTTTTAGCTAAACAGACCATTTTAAGAAATAATCCAGAAACACGTCGATTTTTGATTTTAATCTACCGTACTTTAAAATAATATTCTAATATACAGGGTGAATTACTTTCGAATAATTACGTCACCGTCATTTTTTATAAATGGAACACCCCCATTTTGTCTCAATTTTCGGAATACTCTAGCTGAGCTGATTCCAAAAATGTATCACATGTTGATTCCAATTGGTACAGGGTGGACAAAAATACAATAGTTTTGTGTGTGCTCATGAAGTAATCCTGAAGGTTTTGATAAAAGTTTATGGTTTCAAGAGGATGGTGCACCTCCACATTATGCTGTAGATGTTAAAAGGTACCTAGATGAAATTTTTCCCAACAGGTGGATTGGTAGACGTGGACCTATTGAATGGCCAGCGAGGTCACCAGATTTCAATCCTTTGGATTATTTTATGTGGGGCCATCCGAAGATTGTTGTGTATCAAACGAAACCAGCAAATATTCAAGAATTAAAAGAGAGAATTCGGACAGCAATAAACAATATTTCTCAAGACACAATAAACAAGGTTCAACAATAATTTGTACACCGTTTGGGTTACTGTCAAATACAGCAAGGGCTGCAGTTCGAACATTTATAAAGTCATGTTTTTCATCATATTCTGTCCGCTAGACAATAAGTATTTTTGATAATATTGTTAATTTAACTAGTAAAGAATGTTACGCGTTACTTTATGAGCACACACAAAACTATTGTATTTTTGTCCACCTTGTACCAATTGGAATCAACATGTGATACATTTTTGGAATCAGCTCAGCTAGAGTAATCCGAAAATTGAGACAAAATGGGGGTGTTCCATTTATAAAAAATGACGGTGACGTCATTACTCGAAAGTAATTCACCCTGTATATTAGAATATTATTTTAAAATACGGTAAATTGAAATCAAAAATCGACGTGTTTCAGGATTATTTCTTAAAATGGCCTGTTTAGCTAAAAATGAATTTGTTCCATACTTTATGGACACACTGTATTCAATATTGTAGCTGCACTTTTACACGGACAATAATTATGCAGAAAATTACTCGGAAAATAACAATTTTGCTAAAAATTTCTCCACATTTTAAAAATAGTTTGTACTATACAGGGCATCTGCAAAACAGTGGAAGGTATCAGAGATAAATTTTTGAAATAATAACTGATATTAAATAGAAATATCCTCGAAAAGGAGCAAAGTAAGTGGTACATGAACTGCGACTGAAAATAAAACAAATATATTGTGATGTTTTTTATTCTATTTTATTTTATTGTTTATATTTTATACTTACATTAAAATTAATTTATTGATTATTATTTTATTTTTATGGGCGCCAGTACCATCAATACATACAAATGTTTTTTGATTTTTAGAATATACCAATTAAATATTATAATATACCTCAGCTCCCAGGAATGTAATACGTGGGTCGAACGATTTGTGGATCAAACTATAGAGAAAGAATAAATAAAAAAATCAACACGGAATGTTACTATTTCAGTCTGTCAGAGTTTTTATTTTCTACAAAATTATCTAACTAACTTTGAAATTAATATTTTTTTATAGCATATCTTTTAATTCATGGCTAGCTTAAATTTTATTAGGGATAATGGGAAAATTTCAATTACTTTTTCAATTTAAATTTATAACCCGAAAAACAATCAATAACCCACTTATATCCGTTCTTCAAAAATTTGATTTCAAAATGTACTGCGTAATGCGTATATTAAACGCACTCTCCTTCAAGTGGCTGCAAACGTATTGTATGCAACAATGCGTCTGGATCAATTTAACGTTCTTACGGTAGATCAACTATCAACTATATTCGTTCTAAACAAATATTAATGTATGTCGAAAGGAATAATTATAAATATTCAACACTCTATGAATTTTTTGAAAAATAATATTTTTCAAAAACAGTGGCCGTTCAACTAAGGAGCAACAACTACTTCCCGTGCAATATGCACCGCCGGATATTGAATTACACCCCTAAGTCAAACGGGGTTGGTATATCTACAAGATATTTTAAAACCAACCTTTCTGGTTTGCAATTAGAAGGGACAACACAACTTGTAGTTGTTGCTCCTTAGTTGAACGGCTTTTATTGGGATTCGACAAAAATAATATTGAAAGAGCCCAATAATAAAAGACGAAAAATCAAAGAAAGTGCTTTAATACAACTAAATTCAGATAAATGTGTAGCTAGTATTTCAGCCGAATGTAGTCAAATTTGGTTACCAATGTTAGAAAGAGAAATTTCCAATAATCAATTACCGGCGTTATCAGGATAGCATCATAAGTTTTTATCCAGGTTTTCTTATGATTTATCTTTGGAATGGTTGTTAATCGATACACACTTCAATACACAAAATCACCAAACTGAGTTATACATATTTTGAAAACAAAATAATCATACACAAAAAAGTAACAACAAACGCGTTTATATTAACAAAATTTCCAAAATAAGCAAGAAAAAAAGCGCTATCCCAATAAATACCGTTCCTGGAACGTGCACTTCACTGGATTCCATTTCTAGTGGACTACATATCGTTAGAATGTCATGAAATAAAATATTTTATTTCTCATTTTACCAGAGGTGTGATCTACTATGAATGGACCTTAATAAAATTTGACAACAAAGTCAAATTTTTTTTTTCGTTGTGTCAGATAGGGACCAAAAATTTTTCATTCATTCATTATTAGTTAATCTTGACAACGGTAGCTGGAACGCTACCGAAACGTTGAAATAAAAAAATAAAAAAACATTATTGTGGTTTGATTCCCAAGAAAATAAGAAAAAATAAAAATTATTTACATTTCAACTTTTTAACTCTTTAAAACATATTTTTCAAATAAATAATTTCTATGTTACTTAAATACACTATGATATATATATATATATATATACAGTGTGTACATAAAGTAACGTAACTTGCCAATATTTCGATTTCCGTTGGTTTACAAAAAAATGTTGAATAAAAGTTTTTTCAAATAACCCAGACCATCTGCATAAATCGATTACAAGTATACAGGGTGCACCGTTGCTCCAAAATAACTACCAAAATAACTACAACCGTCAAGACCACATAATTCTACCTTCAATAATTCCAAAGTTACATTAGTTTGAATATAAAATTATGAAAAAATTGTTTGTCAAAAAAGTAGTAGGTTTTTCTGTCATTAATATTAATTGATAAAGTTTTAGGTTTCTCGGCCAAATTCCAAGTTTTCCGCCGAAACTTGAAATTCTTAACGTAATAATGCTTCTTTGGTCTTAAAAACATTAACCGTTTCCGAGATATTCCAGTTTTACTAATTAACAGCATGGCGTCCGTACTAAGTATGTAACTTAAATTTTATGATGAGCTTCCTTTTGCACTTAAATAGGGCTGTTACGTTCTTTATTGGTTTTCTGAATAACTTGTGTTACATAAAAATAAATAAATATAACATAATTATTTAGATCCTGTGGGTGTAGAAAAAGTATAGTAAGCACAGTGGCGACTCGTGAACTTTTTAAGAGAGGAGGCTGGACATAAAACGTTTTTGTAAGAATATACTCTATTTCTATTCAGCCTATTAATTTAACCTTTGCGCAGCGACGGTACCAGCTACTTCAGTGACAAAATTAATTGTTGCAGGGTGATTCATTGAGAATGGGCAATCTCTGAGCTGGAGATACTACACACCAAAATATGGCGATTGAGCTTACCATGACGTCTTATACAAATATTGCATGGGTATCTAAAGTTGGAATTTTAATTTGAAATTTCTTAATAATTTTGTGATTTTGAGCAGCATCGTCTTGAAAATTGGCAATTTTATGTTTTTTGGCATGAAAATTAAGAATTTTATGCTGAATTTAGCACTATTCATACAGGGCGTTAGTTGCACCCTGTTACTTAGGTAAATTACAACATATTTTTTTTGCCTAATGAGTTATGGCTAAAATGACTAGAAAATCTAAAAGGCAGTTCAATTTTGAATAAAAAAAGGTACTCTTGTTTATTTCATGTAACTTTATCAGTTTTTGAGTCATGCCAAAAAACATGAAGTTGCCAATTTTCAAGCCGATGCTGCTCAAAATCACAAAAGTATTAAAATTTCAAATTAAAATTCCAACTTTAGATACCCTATATCTCGTAAACCTGCACCATTTGTATAAAACATGTTAAGATCAATCGCCATATTTTGGTGTGTAGTATCTCCTGTTCAGAGATTGCCCATTCTCAATGAATCACCCTGTATATAGTTTCTCTTGCCAAAAAATTTTTTCATCTCTCCACCGATGCAGACGTGACAGGAATGGTAACTGTCAAACAAAGTAGTTTATAAAACTGAGGTAAAATTTGTTGCAAATCATTATTTTATCATTTATCATTAATTTTATCATATCGGCGTGACTGTCGTACTGACCTAAAATATCTTTATCCGAGTATACAACGCATGATTCATTGTGCAGTGCTATTTTATCAAAAAATCTATATTTTAGAACTAAGTTATCTAAAAGTGTGAAAACTCTTTTAAAAAACACTCGAATAAGCTTTATTCGTCAAGTCGAAAAACTTTTATTCATGTAAATCGGAAAATCGTATCTTAATTTGACCTTTAATAGTATCTAAAATTTCATACAAAAGTTGTTTACAATGTAGTTTCTTGTCTACCAAATTATATGCAACACGCAACACGATGTGTCTCGTATTGTGTATTCGGCATTTCGTGTATCATCTCCACCGCTAGAGGCAAGCCTCTTGAGAGTGTTGCCATTTCCAAAAAACGGCAACTGTGTTGAGCAGCACGTGTTTCGGTATTGAGATATTTGTAGAATCTGGCCTCAGGGCACTGTTGTCGGATTCAAAAATAACTAGTGAAAACGGGGAATTAATTGTAACATTCAAAAATTATTAGATAAACAGGAAATAAAATGAATAAGAATCAACAAAATATTTCTGGTGCTATTTGCTGGATAAATTGTTGAGGAGGCTGAGCCTCCTTAGCCTTCTTCGAGGAGCCGCCACTGAGTAAGCTCCTAGTGTCAAAAACATCTTTAGTCACTCGTTTCATAAGGCACTAGGTCCCCTTCGCTCCACTCGTGCCTCAGAAAACTCGTAACTAAAGTAACGTTTTTGACACTTCGTACTTAATATAATATTATAATTTTTGTGTCATTTATATTCTAATATAAAATGCTTTGTCCTGAATGACTGACTGACGGATCAACGCACAGCCTAAACCGCTGGAGCGCTATTCTTGACCGTTCGTACTTCTCAAGGTCGTGCGCATCTCATAATTTTACGAATGTCATTTGAATTTGGTATTCTTGACACTTGACATTCGAAACACCAGCGAACATGCGTGTTTTACAACGAGTGGTATTTCTTGATCGCAAACGGTTTGCGTATGCGTTTTCCAAAATTTATAGGTTATATTTAGTTGTGTGTATTCTTTGACTTTTATTTAGGTATCAAAATTACTGTATCAAATTTTTATACGAAATGGATGATTTGCCATATATTGCAAATTTGGAAAATCTTGAAGATCAACATAATCGTTTCAATCCTATTGACCCTTTTCATATTTTAAGTGAATATCAATTTGTCGACCTAATGTCCTGCCATGTCTGGAATAAATTTAAAATGTTATCTTACTGAATAGAAAAACTGTCAGAATACATTTAATACTTTTCGCCACGATTTCCACTCCTTATTTGCACCACAAACCACAACTATTTAATATATATGTCACCTCTTGCCAAAGCTCTTGTGCGTCTTTCTGGGTGAACTCATTTGAAAATTTCCCGGAAACTAGGTTTGGATAGTTTTTCATGAATTCTAGTAATATTTAATTTTGTTCTATGGACGCATTAGTAGTTCTTTTATTTTTAATTAGGGGATTCATCTGAGATGTATTCAACGTTTCAAAATAATAGAAACTTAACCTAAGTTACGATCTAACCATAATCTGATGACAGTGATGACACAGAACTACTAAATAATTTAGAAATTGCGATGTTGTCAAATTCATTTTACCACGCGAATGAAAATGTTCTCACATCTCTACGAAGAGAGGTCAAGAATACCATTTTCAGAAAGTGTTCGCAAATTGCCCATTCGTACAATTGCGAAGGATGTCAAAAATAGCGACCTCGATCGTAGAGACATGAAACTTGGAGGGTGTGTTCTTTGTATGACGTAGGCATCCGATAGGAAAGAATTTTTAAAATTCTTCACGCAAGGTGGTGAAAAACAGGGGCAAAGTTTGTATGGGCCAACGTGATTCCTTGGTCCAATCTACTTTAAATTTTGCATAAACATTTTTTAACAGAGTTAACAGAAGACGTGTTTCGTATTTTATTGAAACTCATAGCCTAACAGGTTAAAATGGTATAGAAAGTTGTTCTGGTAGTAATTTGGAACGCAGTTGATATCAATACTCCTTAATGCTTTTGATTTAAATTACATTTTATTTTGACACGTTTAAAAAATCAATCCGATCTCATTCAAACAACGTTGAACTCACTTAAAAGCTTGGTGCAATGAAATTCTGACATTCATAATAACGTAAAAAACTAATTAAAAATCCTAATATAACCATAGCAATATTAGATAACTACACTTTATTTTAAATAGTTATTTATGCAACAAGTGCAAAAAGTGAGTGTTTTTTGCACGCGACGTGAAATTGTCCAACGAGGCCTTTAGGCCGAGTTGCAAAAAACACCGTCGAGTGCAAAAAACACGTTCTGCACGAATTGCATACAATATTTTTTCTACATTCATGCAAAAACTGGAAAATTAGAATACAATATGTTAGGAACTCAAACTTTATTAATATTAAAAGTATTATTATTAAAAAAAAGTATTATTATTAATATAATATTTTCTTAATAATATTCAATACAACTTAAAAGATGTTACTTTATAATATTAGTCTGATATTTAATAAATATTTTTTACCATGTCAGAAGTCAGAATGTATTTTAACCGTTATTCTTTTTTTTCGTATCTTTACCTTGTCAGTACTTAATCTTAGCTGGTTTTCGCTTTGACCATTTAAATTTTAAATAATCAAAGATTTTTGCAATAATTGTAACTCGTTTAGACTAAGTAGTAAAGATATATATATATTATTGCTGTATTTGAGCAGGATCAGACACTTGCTTTGGATTTCTATTTTATTTAAATGTTTATGTTTGTCATAAATCATAACAAAACTGACAAGAATGACAGATGAGTGCAACAAAAATTTTGTTGCACTAGTGCAAAAAAGAACCACTTTTTCCATTAAATTTGTTTCACAAAAGTGTTGTTTTTTGCATGAATGTAGAAAAACAAAATTTATTCTTTTGATGTCTTTGGTATGAAATATTCCATAAACTATTTTTTCATTCAGTCGTCATAGGCGAGCCTATTAATCATGAATATTAATTTCCTTTAATTTCATCAATTAGGGGAATATTGAACTTTGAAGTGAAATAAACAATTTACCCACAAATGTTTGATATATTTTTAAGACCAAATAAGTATAGCATTATTAAGCAGAAATGATGAAGCTATATAAATTGAACAAGTAAGTAGTGAATTAATGAGTGATAAAAACTTTGATTTTGTCTATTCAATATGGCGTGTGTGGTGACATCTACGAGTTAACTCAAATTATCTCTAATATTCTTATTTGCCCTTACTAAAAATGGTGTTGACCCAATTTTTTAGTCAATATATAGGTAAATAGCTGATCCATTAACAAAAACCTAACTGTAGCTACTTTTGGAAGTGGGACATGGGTCACCTTACAAAAGCACGAATATTTGATAAATTCAGTGGAAATGAAATATTTGCGAAAGATCGCAAGAGTTACCAAATATGACCGACGTAGACATGAAGAAATCAGAGACCTTCTGAAACAGAAACCAATTTTAGCAAAGATTGAAAACAAGCAATTGAACTGGTATGGACACGTTGTAAGGAATGAAAAACTGGAAAATTAGAATACAATATGTTAGGAACTCAAACTTTATTAATATTAAAAGTATTATTATTAAAAAAAAGTATTATTATTAATATAATATTTTCTTAATAATATTCAATACAACTTAAAAGATGTTACTTTATAATATTAGTCTGATATTTAATAAATATTTTTTACCATGTCAGAAGTCAGAATGTATTTTAACCGTTATTCTTTTTTTTCGTATCTTTACCTTGTCAGTACTTAATCTTAGCTGGTTTTCGCTTTGACCATTTAAATTTTAAATAATCAAAGATTTTTGCAATAATTGTAACTCGTTTAGACTAAGTAGTAAAGATATATATATATTATTGCTGTATTTGAGCAGGATCAGACACTTGCTTTGGATTTCTATTTTATTTAAATGTTTATGTTTGTCATAAATCATAACAAAACTGACAAGAATGACAGATGAGTGCAACAAAAATTTTGTTGCACTAGTGCAAAAAAGAACCACTTTTTCCATTAAATTTGTTTCACAAAAGTGTTGTTTTTTGCATGAATGTAGAAAAACAAAATTTATTCTTTTGATGTCTTTGGTATGAAATATTCCATAAACTATTTTTTCATTCAGTCGTCATAGGCGAGCCTATTAATCATGAATATTAATTTCCTTTAATTTCATCAATTAGGGGAATATTGAACTTTGAAGTGAAATAAACAATTTACCCACAAATGTTTGATATATTTTTAAGACCAAATAAGTATAGCATTATTAAGCAGAAATGATGAAGCTATATAAATTGAACAAGTAAGTAGTGAATTAATGAGTGATAAAAACTTTGATTTTGTCTATTCAATATGGCGTGTGTGGTGACATCTACGAGTTAACTCAAATTATCTCTAATATTCTTATTTGCCCTTACTAAAAATGGTGTTGACCCAATTTTTTAGTCAATATATAGGTAAATAGCTGATCCATTAACAAAAACCTAACTGTAGCTACTTTTGGAAGTGGGACATGGGTCACCTTACAAAAGCACGAATATTTGATAAATTCAGTGGAAATGAAATATTTGCGAAAGATCGCAAGAGTTACCAAATATGACCGACGTAGACATGAAGAAATCAGAGACCTTCTGAAACAGAAACCAATTTTAGCAAAGATTGAAAACAAGCAATTGAACTGGTATGGACACGTTGTAAGGAATGAATGAAAACAGGCTAGTCAAAGCAGTTACAGAGGCAGGAATATATAGAAATAGAAAGAAAGGAAGACCAAGGAAAACATGGATGGGGAGGATACAGGAAATCGGAGAGAAAAGAGGAGAATCAGTGGAAGAGACGAGAGGACTGGCAAGAAATAGAAGCGACTGGAAGAAATGAGTAAAGATGGGCTAGCCCGACGCGGAACGGCATAAGGGTTGTAGAGAAAGAAGAAGTCTTTTGATTAATTGAACGTATACTCACAATTTAGCCAATTACTTATGAATAACTCTTTATAGGTACCTATGCATAATATGAAAATCCGTAATTTATTAAATTGAATCTGGCACTAAAATGTTAACTTCCTAATGGAAATTTGATATATACAATCTTTTGTTCCAGAATTACGACTTCGAAAACAGAAGAAGATTATCTACACCAAGTCCTAGTCCAACTCGTGAACAACGTAACGGCAAAACGGAATCGACGCATGGAAGTTGGTTTAAGTCTCTAGACAGATTATCACGAAAAAAAACGAAAAAGGTAATTGGTTTCGATAATTTTGTCAAACAATTTTAACTATTGCTAGAAGAATAGTTTATTCTGTAGCAAGGTTAGAATGAAAATTCGATGCGAGTGGAAAGCAACCACGAGTCTTTGTCTATATTTCTTACTGGCGGGAACTGTTGAGTTGTTTTTTTAAACTTCTTTGCAGCCTTCCATAGAGAAAATTTACTTTCTTTTTCATTCGTCAGATTTCATAAATATGAGTTATTGGTTTTATTTTTCAACTTTTGTATTTGTCGTTTGAGATCTTAAGCGAAACTGTTTAGTACATTCCTATAAGTTGGATGCCTTGTATATTGCCATACCTTCCTTGCTTTCTTTTTTTTTCTATCAAATATTTTGTCTATTGTGGATAGTTATTCCCTGCTAACCTTCTTTTTAATTCTGGTGTGACGTATCTTGCAGCTTGTTATCAAGTTTTGACGTGAAATTATAAAAATAAACGGTGTCCATAACTTTATGATTTGCCTTGTGTAAAATAATTGGAATTTTTTGAATTTTACCATCGGGAATCCTGCCGAATAGTGAAAACAGGATACCGGATAGTTACCGGATATCCGTTTCATCTATATTATCAGCTACTGATTTTTCAGCTTCTCGACAAAGTTGGTCTCTGTACATTCAATTTGATTCTTTCACATGATTCTAACTTGAAACTTTCTCAGTTTGTCTTGTTGTTGAAAGGAATTTTTTCTTTATTAGAATTTCACTTAGAGTTAATATTATTGGCGAGTGATCGGAAGACAGGTTGAACGATTCGTAGACTCCATTTTACATAAGAACAAGCCACGTGAAGTTTGCCAACTGACTTGCGCAGAAACCAAAATCGGTCTTGTTTATCTATGTCGCTTCGTAACGGCCGTTTCATGCCATTGGCGTTACTAACGATGATTCAAGCCGACAGCAATTTTATTATTGACATTTGAGGTGGTGTTGGAAGCAATCATTTACTGTCGAATATTTTCGATTTTTGAACATTTCAAGACGTTTAGCTAGTTTATCTATGAGTGTTTTGTGTTTTATTTGATCTAAAACCATACCTCCTAAAAAATTTGGTTCTAAAGGAAAAATTATCCACGGTTAAGTCCGACTGATTCTAATTTTATGTTAACCTACAAAATGTGAAAACGTTACGCTACTGATTTGAAGTCGAATGTCAATTTTACAAGATGGCGGTGGTTTTGACTATGTTATCTATGGTTTTTACAAGTCCGCGCATACGCCTGCATTTTTACGTCCCTTCTCCTTATGTGCAACGGAGTCTATACATTTCTGGTCACTTTTCATGAATTCAATTGTATATACTGTCCGAACTGGCTGCTAACTAAAGAGTGCAATGCTTCAGAAGACGTCTGTGGAAGACCAAAAGTATCAATTCCAATATGTATGAAACGGTACACAGCTTATAACTCTAGTTAACTTTCTAATTTATTTATGAAATATATTTCAATTTGTTTCAGGGCGAGAAAGAGTCTAACTTCACCAGTGGAACTGAAGAAGAAACTCCCACGAAGCCAACGAAAAATCTACGATTCTTCGGAGATACCGATCAAGAATCAAACGACAGCATACGCCACAAAACGTCTATAAAACCCCGTTCAAGATTACCATCCAGATCGAATAGCCAATCTACACGCGATCTTCACAACATTTCTGAAGAATATAAAGCACCAAGGAGCCGATACAAATCGATGACAAATGTTTCAGAAACTGAAAGGGAACAAAAGGGTTCTAAAATAAGTTTGAAACCACCTATGTCTCCTAATCATCGAACTCCTAGAGATGTATCGCGACAAGATAAAGACAGAACAGGAAGGAGAAAGAATGAAGTTAGTTCCGTTGAGAGTTCTACTGAAGGAGAGAGCAGCCAACAATCCCAACGTAGCATTGTATATCTTCATGCTGCTACAGGTACTGTATTTATTTATTTAAAATATTTTTTACCTGCAAATATACTATTTTTGGTGATTCCTCAAACACAAAACGAAAAAGTTGAATGTCTTTATTTTGCTATTATTGTGGTTTTTGTTGTTTTATGTGTATTTGGCAAATAAGCTTTCATAACAGTTTTTAAAGATTGCTTCAGTAGCATTCTAATGTCAATCCACTCCTTTTGCTTTTTTGCTGACATTAATAACGTATTTCGAGAACTTTTGTCTGAATTAATGAAATTTTATTTGCCATTTTATCCTTATTTCCAATCTAGTTATTTTCCTGTAAGTTTGAACAAATCAGGGAATTTTCCTTTTTAAAAATATGAACGTACTTTTGTTTGGATTTGCCATCACATTGTAGCTATGACTATGTTATCACTGGCTACGACTACCCTATGCAGGGTGAACTGAATTTAATAGACATGCAGAGATCGATTGAATGGGTGAAATATTTTGACGTAGTTAGATAATGAATAAAAATTGAGGATATTCCGGCTACTTCCAGAGATATTCAACGAAATCTTAAAACGGCCGTCTTTCATTAAAATTACTTAACTAGAATCTTATACAAAAATGATCTTCGCAACAATACACAGAAGACATATTCAATACCCCCACAACGTCGTGTCTTGCTGTCACAAACCATTTTTGACACTTCGTGAAACTATCGGAGCCGAAACAAACATTTTATTAGGTTATCACCTGTGAGTCAGCATATTTGCTGACGTTCACATCGCTAGAAATCTTACCTACTTCCATTCCAGAAGCTTCGTGTCTTCTATGTAGGCCACTAGTTTAACTGGAGAGATTTTCAGTAATTTTAATGGTTGTATTATTTCCTCTCCAAAGTGCTTTCGTCTGAGTCCATGTAAGTTCTCGCAGAAGCAGAGTATGTGAGTAGGTGTTTCATCATATAAGTAGTTCACATTTCCTGCACCTAGGTTCACTAATTTTGTGCAGATGTTTCCTCAGGGTGCAGTGTCCAGTTACCAGGTCGATAACTGTCTCCAAATGTCTCTTACCCAGTTTCAATAGCCTGGTTCAGAGTTCCTTGTCGACCTTGTTCAGTAAACTCTTTGTATGGAGGTGCCCTCCATTTGAGTTGGTGTTCCCCATCTAGCCAGTTCCCGATTTCCCCTCTTATGCGATCTTTTGTGATTCCACAAAACGGTTGCGGACCTATGAAGTCTCCTTTAGCGCCTTCTTTAGCTAACTAGTCAGCCATTTCATTACCTGCAATCCCATCATGTGCCGGCACCCTATTAGAGACACTTTGTTGCCACTTGCCAGCCTATTGAGGGATTATTTACAGTGTTTTTTACCAGTCTAGACCTAGTTGTTGGGTTATTGATATTTTTAAGCAGATCATGGCTGTCAGGCTCTGCCTAACCGAGGTACCGTAATCTTAGCGTTTCTTCAATTCTAAAAATAATTGCCCATTACTCCATGAATACATTTTTTTTTGTTCCACTTTTAATAGATTAAATTTCCCGAATTATAAGTGAGACAAAAGATATGAGATCTGCCTAGGGAATTACACCACACATTTGTAAACTACGCCCATGCTGCCCAAACATCTGGAAAAAGTATCTTAAATATTTTATTTGAATGTTTCTTTTTTCAGTTGGTGACATTCCTGGACCAGGTTACATGAAAAATGGCCGAAGAGCAGCATCCAGAGAAGAACTAGCTTCTAATGGAACAAGAGTTCAGCAAGTCAAAACATTGAGTCGATCTTTCTCAGTGCTGGCTCCTTGGAAACCGCGTAATCCTAGTGACAGTATGAATATCGATTACACCCAACATTCCAAAAATGGAAAGAATGGTAAATTCGAACAGAAGGTATCCAAAAGTCCTTCGCATCGTAAAGAAAACTCTTCTACTCTAAAGAAAAAAGCACAGGAATCGAAAAGGAAGGAAAACGGTTCAACATTGCTTAAAATATCGAAATCAAAGGAAAATTTATCCTCGCAAACTTTAGGAAGATCAAGGGATGATTTAACCAAGGGGTCTACTTCCTCCCTTTTTAAAAAAAAAGATCGTCTTCCTAGAGAACATTCTCGATACAATCGAGAAAAGGAAGAAAAGAAGACAGCTTCTAAAAGCCTTTCCGTAGAATCTCTTGGACGAGAAGAACGAAGGAGTAAGAACCGAGATATTTCTAGGTCCGTGTCAATGCCAAGAGATCCCGAAAAATCAGCTGGATGGTTTAAAATATCGAAAAAAAGCAAAATAAACGGCGCGCATAGACTGTGATTCCGTACACATTTTGTGTATTTTACGTACATAGGATTCAGTGGCGTATCGATATTAAAATACTAAATTTTAACAATTTTAACCAAAAGCACATTATATACTTATAAGTGGTCGAATTTTTTCATATAATTTATCAAAACACTTTAACAAAGCTTATATTATTCGTTCACCGTATTAATGTCTAATTATATGTGAGAAAAAACAATATTTATTTTATATTGAAGCTAAATAATATGATGTAGGTACCTACCTAATATTTTGCTTTTCAAGGACATAATTTACGGAAAATGAGAACGTTTTTAATTCATTTCGGATACGCCACTGAAAATAGTGCCATTTTTAAAAAAGCCTGTCGATTTTATGTTCTCCCACATTTACTGGTTAAATTGTGTCCGAGATGAACCATTTAAAGTCTAAACTGACTCCTACATCACGTTTGTGATAAGTAAAATAACTGGAATTATTTTCTATTGATAAAACGTTCTTAGAATAAGCAACCAAACATACCTACATTTGAATTGACATGGAACCAAACACAGGCAAAATTGAGTTGCTGTTGTACCAATTTCAGTCACTGTCAAAATTCACTTTTCTTTTGATTTTTTAAATAGTTATACGATCCAAGCTGAAAATATTACTAGTCAATTTGACAAAAAATATACTAGTTAAGTAACTTCTTGGAATTTTCTTCTATCGGAAAGGGAAGAGTTGGTCTGCCAAATTTATACCTACCTACCAGAGCTAACAATAGTACATTACGTACCCAGGTGGAAAGAGTTTCTTTTCTGTGGAGAGCTCTGTTATAGAGCGATAATAAATATTGAATAAGAAGTTAGACAAAATGTAATAATATCCCACTACTTTTAATCCAGAAGTTTGCAAAACAAGATTTATTCATATTATTTCCAAATCGAGATTACGATACCTACAATTAATATTTTTCGTTTAGTTTGAGTTTATATATTCCCATAACAAAAAAATATATAAAACAAATACTTGACGTGATATAAAAGTTGAACTAATTGTTGGATGTCATCGTCATCAAAATTACTGTGAATTAATTTTGTATTGGGAACCATCATCGAATTGGATTAGGTAAGATTGATTGCCCGGGTAATTTTATAGGAGTCAGTTAGACCACATTAAGCTAAAACAATGTGCCTTATGTATAATTTTAGGTATGGTGAAAATTTGATTTTCTTTTCATTACTTTAAAACCTAGTGAAAGGGAATTTGAATTTTAGATTTAGGAATTCTAATTTAATTTTATATTTCACAATTTCTCAACGCTCAAAGTAATACGAATACCTCAGATTATTTCTTTTAGCAATAAAATTATTTCAATACTTTGAAATTAATTTCATCTCGGAATTAATATTTTTCATATAGGTACCATAAGTACACAGTAGGTACATGATAAGTTTACTGCACATCCTGTTTCAGAAAAGATAATATAAAACTGGAATATTTAGTTCTGTTTTTTCACATTTATTACATGAAAGTCATGAATCAGCATTCAATATGGGATGTAAGAGTTGTAACTATCGTTTCAAAACATTGAATTGTAGGGTTGTTCATCAGGATCGATTCACAGAAGTCAGTCACGACTCAGTTCCGTTTTGTCCATCAGTTTCACTTGTTTTGATAACCAATTAATCGAGTTGGTTAAACCCTGTTTTATATGGATAATCGCATTTCAAATATACAGTCAGTCAGGATATAGAAACAATATTCGGGCTAAGTTAACAAAACAAATGAAACAATAAGATTGCAAGATGTTTTTATAAAATATATTCAGCGTTCGAAACAAAATATTGTTTGAACAAATCTGACTGATTGAATAGAAGTGAGACATGTGAATCATCTATTAAACTGTTCTACCCTGTAATTATTGTTGTAAGAAATATTATTCAGGTGTTCGTTCTTACTTATATAACTGGATTCATCACTGTTTTAACTAAACTTTTGTATAATAATTTTAAATATTGCATTTATTTCGCAGAAATAAAAACTTGAATAACATGGTGCTATATTAGTTGTATACTAAATACCCTATTGTAAAACAATGTAAATAACAAGATTGTTGTAAATTTTTGGTTAGGGTTATACCTCTATATTATAATCATTCCAATGTTACTGTTTTTTGTTACCAAATTGTAATGGCAAAATTTGGATTTATATTTCGTATCGGCATACTAATATGTATTATAAGAATCATCATATTTACGTACTAAACGAATTAAGTGTGTATAAAAAAATAAATCAAACTTTAGTAAAGGAATTCACATTTTATTCATATTCCTATATCCTTAGACCAGTGGCGGCGCTAAGCGTCCGGTGATTTCGGCCGACAGACACGCGCTTAAGGGGGCTCGCAAAAAATTGACAATATTATTAAAAGTTCAGTTATTCGTATGTAATTCCGTACGAATGACGCGTTAGCAGTATTTACACAGAAAAAAATATCGTGCGTGATATCAATGTCTTGCCATTATCAATAATTGCAAAATCATTACGATAATGCCTTTTAATATAGTATTAATATAATGAAATTATTATGATGATGCTTAAAAAACGTTTGTCCACGACCACTTAATAATAACAAAAGGTAGAGTTCATATAATAGCCTTTTTGGTGCGCGTCATTGATTGTTTATATCCTTCACATTACGTTGGAAGAAATAGAAAAAAAGGGTCTGTGATAAATCCTAATCAAAATATCACAATGATGAACCGTTTAAACGTATTACAAACGTTAACCCTAATATTTGACTTACAAGATTGGTTGATGTTTAGATTGAGCGCAAGCACGACCTATTAATCGGGCGAAATTATATCGTTCAATTTACGATGCAGGCGTACCTTTCGTAGTGGCAATGTCCCACTGACAGTTCTCGTCAGGTCTGTACTTTGTTGTTTACGGTCAATTGTAATTTATGAAAAGTGAATATTAGGTAATCTCATTGTTAGCATTTCATTTATTTAGATAATACAAAAATATGCCTCGATATAAGTACGAAAAAAGAGCAGCATCTTATTTTGAAAGTTCTCAAGTATTTTCAGTTAGAAAAAGAAGCTTGTAAACCATTGATACCTTCAACTTCAGTGCACAAAGTTAGTATTTTTTATATAACAATGAGTGAAATGAATATAAAATAAGGTAATCCCATATATTTTATTGGGATTGCTTAAATTTTTCATTGTTATCTATTATGTTTAAAGCTATGAACATCAAATAAATAGGGTCAGTAAAAACATCAATGAGACCGGGACCGATAAGTTGCATCCCATTAACAAATTTAATATGGTGTCTAGAACTGGTAGATAATTAAATAAAAGCGGGCATTGTTGTCATGTTTATTCTGATATCGTAATTGATACTAATTTTATTTCCGAAACTGCGACTAATACAGTTTTGTAACAATAGAGAATATCTTATGTTTTTTTTATTAAAATATAGCGTAAGAAAGTATGATGACGATTTTCAAATCTCATACAGATATATAATTCAATTTTTATAAAAATATTTACGATTCAAATAATATATCGGCAACTTTGCTGGAAAATTTGACCAGCCTTTGACCAAGATAGGTGATTATTAATGAACAGCTTTTTGGATTACGGATGCAATTCGACGGTTGCCTTTTTTCGTTCAGGTAAAATTTTACTTATTGGGATGCAGCTCGCCGGTCGCCAATGAGACAGTGGCCTCATTTAAACAAATAAAACAATAAAATTCACTAACAATAAGAATTATAAGTGAAGAATAACTTTTTCCATAAAACTTGAGAATAAAATAGGGTCTTATAGGGTGCAGACTTAATTGAACACGCTGTATAATTCTTTTGCAGGACTATATTTACTAATGTAAAATTATTTTAATATGTAAATTGAATATACAATTTGTTTTATTTTGCAGTGTTTAGATATCCCAAGTATTATTAATTTCATAGTCTTCTCGAATTTGGCTGAATTCGATCCTGATGATTTTATTTATGAAATTAAACGTTAGCTATATATCAAAATAAGAAATAATATATCGACATACCCAAAACCCGGATATACCTCACAAACGATGACTCTCACCCAGAAGGCTATTATATGAACTGATGAATGTACCCATATATCTACTAGAGTGAATTATTGTTCATAATTCACGCTTTTCTATTTAAATAGAATATGCTGCTACGACAAAACACAACATTCCGACACATAGGTGACTAGAGATGGGGGTACAATATGAAATAAACTATTATTTCTGCGTATTTTATATTTCATAATATTGATATTTTTAAAACAATATATTTTAACGGTACGGTGTATCAATACTTCACACTGTATCGCCCATCTCTATTTGTCACATTACTTGACGTACTCCAGAAATTTATTAATTTTGACGTTAGAATTGTCAATAATACCAAATTATTGCTTTCCGTTCATTATTCACTTAACTTTTATTTAATGAAGAAATCAAGGGTCATGGACAAGTATAGTATTCAACTCGCAATTTATGGCCATTATGCACTCGGGTGACTTGCGCGCGGTTCCGGACGCAAACGTCATCCTGCGTGAATAATGGCATCAATATAATACCCAAACTTATTAAATAATAAAACAAATCATGACCTGATAACCAAAAATACGTTAAACCAATGTCAAAATCACGGAATATAAAGCAATCGGAAGGGTCTCTTGCCATAGAACAATAAGTACACGCACCTTTTGTGCGCAGTGACAGCCTGTCGAAAATAGGATAACATTTCGAGGTTGCTAGATTGTTGTTTGTATTCATGCCGTTAGGAAGCCGTTGCCATATATCCGCCATTATTACTGTTTGTTAGATTGTTAGTTGTTTATTTTTCATTGTTTTCTCTTATTTCATCATTGTCATTTTACTATAATTGTTTAATACTGTGTAAGTTAATAAACATAATGTTTTGTTCTGCAATATATTGTAATTTTAATAGCAGAAACTTCAATTGCAGTTTTTTTCGTAGGTAGCACTATCAAAAAATCTGAAATTATAAATTGATCGTATTTATAAATCATGAAATAAACAATCAAATACAAATATTTAACTTGCAGTCTAAAAATTTTTCATAATCGTAATTTGCTGTTTGAAAAAATTTGCGATATATTAAAATAAGTTGCTTTCACTGTTCTTTATGCCGCATGTTAAAATCCGATTTGCTTACACTCATAGCTTCGAAAATAACCTTGATAAAATCCTACAAGCACATAGCGAGTTTCAAGATCTGAAACCATACCTATTAAATCTATTAAGGCCGGCTCTGATTTTAGGATCACAAATTTGATGCGTCATTAAAATTTCTGTCCGAAATAGATCAGAAGAGCCGACGGAGAGAGACCCTTCCGATTGTTGTATTGTTCCGTGTCCAAATACATTAATATTACTCCCTGTTGTCTCCTACCACCTAAACACTTGTTCAATTCCCGCTGAATTTACGTGGAAAGATGCAATCGCTACATCGGCTAGTCTTCATAGTATAGTATGCATTAGAGCCCCGTTATAGCTAGTTTTATAATATATTCCGCCTATCCCGAAAGTGAAACACACAGAACTCCTCTGTTGTTTGCTTTTTCCGTCGTCTGTCACAGTTTTCACCAGCGGCGCATCACTGCTAGAGGGTTCGGCATGTGTTTTTGGTGATATAATTATAAAAGAAAATAAATAAAAACCAAATTCAACATCATATTTGGACTACAATTTGAAATTCTACATATAAATTGTTAGTCCCTTGGGGTCAAGTTTCGTTTAGTCGAAATCTGTTAAAAAAGAGAAGAGAGAAAAATTTTTGTTATTTAATTACCTCAGGGAGTATATTACTGAAAAAATTTTGCCGCGGAAATGCGCTGTTGCCATTTTTTGAATGCGGTTTAGAAGTAACGAAATGAGATAGGTATAGTAAAACTAAATTTAATGTGAAGACCATAAAATAAAGCAATGTTGTCAGATATATTTTCTAAAATTGTTGGGCTCACTATACAAATGATTTCCATTACTTCAGTAAACTGTTAGCTCGTGATGTTATAAGAAAGCTAGTTTGGAAATATTTAAAAAAAATACATAATATAAATTTATTAGTAAGCATTAAAAAAGTCGCTCGAAATTGCTGTAAAAAGAGAAATTAACCAAAACAACTTTTTGTATGCCTACTATATTTAAGAATATTTCGTATATCTGGCAACGCTCTAGAAACTCATCGCAGGTGTTCATGAAGCTCCGAGACAATACAATCATCAAGTACATTATTGTTATATTATAATGGAGTAACGGGTCACTTACTGTGGCGGACTAACTATAACTAAAAAAAAAATAAGCTATGCAGGTGGCCTGCGATATTAGACGTATTAGTATCGAGTGTCGATTCAGGGGCGTGTGTGAATTTTGTTTTAAAGAAATATTTAAAATAATAGTAGTAAATATCTAGTACCTATTTCTTGGTCGAGTGAGTTTAGTGAATTGATATCAATATAATATTTATTTGTTCGTGGACTTGAGTGAATTGATATCAATATAATATTTATTATTTGTTCGTGGAGTTGAGTGAATTGATATCAATATAATATTTATTTGTTCGTGGACTTGAGTGAATTGATATCAATATAATATTTATTATTTGTTCGTGGAGTTGAGTGAATTGATATCAATATAATATTTATTTGTTCGTAGACGTTAGGGTGAGTTTTAAGATTATAATTTATTTGTAATTAATTAGAATGGCATTTTGGAGACCATTTGAAACGACAGTCCAAGATGATGCGCGGGAATCTAATAATTTGGCGCCACAAACAAATGCAAATGACTTAGCAATAAATGATAATGATGATAGGGCCGAATTTAAAAACAAAGATTTACATGTTCAGTGTCAACGCGTTGTTTTAAATATGTACGCGTGTTTGAAAAAAGAAAATTCTGTAATTTCTGATAATGCGGTTATCGCGAGAATTCACGAATTGACGAAAATCGGGCTTACAACGATTTATAAAGTAATTAAACTAGGCACTGTTACGGATCATTCTTTAAAGCGGAAACGAACAAATCAAAAATTGAGTAAGGTTGACAATGCTACGAAACATGTTATTAAACGGATTGTTTACGGGTTTTATAAGGACAATATAGTACCAACTTTAGGACTGATTCGTGATAAATTGCGGGATATTCCTGAATATAATTATCAATGTTTAGAAACACTGCGCCCGGTTTTATTAAATTGTGGATTTAAATATAAAAATATTAAAAAAACTAACTTCATGTTCCTACTAACATACACGTACCCGACCCAATCCTTTTTTCCTGGTAAGAATAGCTCATACCTCCACGTGGTTCTTGCTGGGCAGACAATCTTTTCAGATTATCTGGCTAAATGAGCATTATTTACAAAAAATTGTATTACAAATTTGATGCAGGTTAATTTTAATCCACTATATTAATTTGAATTACATTTGAAAAACATTATTTCAGAATACTCGAATTTATAAAAAAATTTTATGCACGCCATTGGGCGGCTTTTTCCTTCAAGGGGATTAAAAATATGGCTCTTCACATTAACTTTGGAAGAACTATACATGAAAAATTCTTGTTATTTTATATTGCAGACTTATTTTTAAGCACTGATACGAAAATGAAAATCCGCGGAAATGCGTTGTAGGTATTGTTAATAAGTATCTTATAGTTTATGTACAGAGATAATAGAAAAGTTGATTTTACTGACTCAGTTAAGCAGTTTTATTACCATAGTAAAAATTCTACTTGTCTTATCCAAAAAAAGTTTAGGAAAGAACGCTTTACTGGGGATTTTCTCAGAGTTATTATACGACAAAATCTCCAGTCAAAAAAATATCCTGGAAAGACATACTTCTGTATTATCATAAATATTATCAAATGCGGGAAATAAGTTGCATGCATTGGGAATATAATGTCCCTGCGTTTAATAAGGATTTTTTCAAAACAGAAAATAAGCTTGTCTATAGAACTAATGAATATTGCCGCGATAGCAAACAACTGACTAGCATCTAAAAAATATGTATTCTAAATTAGAAATTTAGCTTCCAGTAGAAGAATAAAATCTTGTCTAGACCAAAACCCGACTTCACTACTTTGAAATAATCATCATCTAAAACAGCTGGCTTAGATTTCTAGTAGAACCAAATCACTTGCCTAGAAACGGAAATTGCAGATTTAGAGTCACATGAGCTGAGGTCAAGGGCAGAAAGAGAGCCGGAATTTATGTTAAAGTGTGTTTTGAGTCCAGTATTCAACAAGCAAGCAGGTTCCGGATGAGCTTAAGACGTTCTGTATAACTTTGCTGCTAGTGCAACCACGGGATAGAGCCCCACAAGGTGTGATGTGCATTAAAGTCACCGGCAAGGATGTATGGGTGATGGAGCTGAAAAATGAGGTCGGTTAGGTCTTCTTCATTAAGAGGAAGTTCAGGTGGAATGTAAATGCTACAAATGGTCAGTTTATTAGGGCATCAAGTAGTGACAGCAATGGACTGCCTAAGCTCTGACGTCACAACTTTTCCAAACAAATCGATAACGCGTGTAAAACGTCATGAGAGATTTTAAATTCGCGGTTTGCTATTAATATAGTTATAAATAATCGTTGTTAGAAATAAGTAAAAAAACGAGATCAGTTGGAGACTTTTTTACACGAAAATCTGCAAGGTGAGGTTAAAAACTTCTTGATAATTTACACGAGCTTTTGGTTTGTTTGGAAAAGTTTTTATGACCACGCCTCTTATGACGTCAGACTTAGGCAGTCCATCGTCTCAAAATTTGTGGTTAGCGGTAGATCAGATGAGTATACCTATGTCGCTAGATACAAATATTAAAGTACCCCCACTGGCTCTCATACAGTTGGTACGGATGTAATGACAACCTTCAAAGTTTTTTAGATTGAGATTGGGCGTATTCCTTGAAGGGGATTTAGAGTTTATCAGGGTAGATTGTTTATTGGGGGTTGGAGAAGTGGTGGTATTTGAGAGCAGTGGTTGTGAGGAGAGGTTTAGCATATTGATGCCTTGTGATAGTTAGGACTAGAAATAAGAAGAAATTATAAAAATAAATATCAGCTCAGAAGACAGTCTATAACTCAATGACTGACCTATTGTTTTCCAACACAAATAAATCGCAAGAATATTTACCAGTTTCGTAGAAACCCAGCACTTTTACAAGTGTTTTTATCACATTTTAATGATTTATTTATTTATTTATTCACGTGCAAGCCCAATTCACATAAAATATAAATGTTAAAATGCTCTAAAAACAAAAACAAAGAAAAAAAAACATAAAATTACAAAAAAAAATAGTAAGTGACAGGTAATGAATTTATGCATAAAATAATAAAACCAAAAACCGAAAATACAGTAAAATTTACAGAGTAAAAAAGTAAGAAGAGTAATAACATCATAACTTCAATCGACAATCAAAAATTTGAAAATATCAAAGTTTAAGCTCTAGCAGATGTTTTTTAAACTTGAAAGTTGACACATTAAAAATTGAAATGTCTTCAACAGAGTTAGCTAATCTAAGTGTCCATTTGAGGTACCAAAACGATATCCAGCAGAAGGCCCGCCAAGCATCTCTCCGAGCCAGCCTAACATTGCTCTTATATTCATTTCGTTTCTGTCGGTATATTTCCCAGTCCAGGTCCGACTCTGTCTTCCTAGCCCTATTAAATAGGCGCCGGGTTTGTTTCCGTAGCGAGTCCAGAGAGTTGTTCCACCACTTGTGGCCCTTACCCCCTTTCCTCGTACTTTCTTTTCATTCATTTTTTCTTAATAGCAATTAAAACACCTCATCCCCTGCTATGAATACTGGATTGAGGCGAGCGATCAGTTCTAAAAACATTATAATTAGTAAATCCAAGTTCGGCATCTGCAATATCAGAGGTTAGCCAGGTTTCCGTAAAAATGCTGAAGTCATAAGAACAATTTGAAACATTTAGACTAAGGTTCGCAAGTTTAGTCTGAAGACCCCGAACATTCTGATAATACAAAGTAAAAGGCCGCCCAGGTCAGTGGACTTTACTGGGTTTTTTAGATGATTTTAGGTAGGTATATAGATAAAGTATTTAATAACTAAATTCTGCTTGCCAGACTAATGACGAGACAACAGGTCGTTTTTTACAGAATCATACAGCTTTTTCTGGTTTGGAGTCTGATCTAACTGGAAAAAAACCTATCTTCTTTTTATTCTTTAGATGGAAAAATTACTTCAAGAGGACGGTGACCATTTGTATTTTTCTTCCCAAAACGAATTATTTTAATATTGTCCACACTCACAGCAACCCCATCTTCTCTGGTATTTGTTAGGAGTGATTTAACCTGACGAGAGTCTTCACAGCTGCTGTTGCTGGTTCAGGTTGATTGAAAATCAGCAAATTGTTTGAACTTTTTTGTCGTTCCTGAAGTTCATTTATGATGCCATCGGGTGATACAAAAGGCATTCTTATTTTCCTTCAATTTCTGAATTTCCCCTTTAAGAAACGTAACTTCGAATTTAAGAGTCTCAACTTCTGTCAATATCTTAGGAATACTTTTAAATCCTAACCGGTAATCAGTACAGAATTAAACCATAGTTCTTCTTTGAATAACCACAGAACGAAGCTCGGATGCACTTAAACATATACAATTTTCATTAGGGTGCATAATGATATGACAGCAGACAGCTATCACATGCAACAGACTTATCACCAACAGGATCATTGCAGGTGGAACACCTCTGTCAACCATCTCACTAATTTCACTGGACTATTAGATGTAAATATGAAAAATGTTACTATTAATTCCCAGACTAACGAACGTTTTACAAACCAATTAATTTCTTATTAGGCATAGTTGTTTGAATCTTTTTCTGTATGTTTTTATTCACAGTAATGAAATAACTTAAGAAATGTTTACAAATTTGCTAAGATTACCTACTCAAATAACAATGAGGACACTACACATAAACACAAGACGGAATTTTAAATTAAAGAAACAGTCGAAAACACGGGAATTTTTGATGAATTTCAACCACTATAATTTGTAAAACTAAAGGAGCATTAATTAAACACAACATATATAGTTTAACGACGTGATTAGTGATGACAAAAAACACGTTTTTCTACGCCCATGTCTGTAAACGTCAAAAATCGCACTGACAACATTCCTTGTAAGTAACATTTAACAATAACATGCACGTAATGAAAATCTCATAACATACATGTGCGTTTAGATAGAAAAACTTAGATTTCTTTGTTGAATCAAATTGCAATCAAATTTTCATTTACGTAATACTTTATTTGGTTTATTTACATACTTTTAATCAATTGAAAAACATAAAAGCTCAGCATTAGTGAAATACATTTTAGATTAAAAGAGTGATGCCCCTAAATGTCGGCAACACATTTTACAATTTCCAAAAAAATAATTCGGCGTTTATTGATATGGGAAAAAACGTCATCTCATTTATGCTGTCAATTCTGGTAACAAATTTTGGTATCCGAACATTTTCTCAACTTTACCTATGAATATGACTGTTAGTAATGAAAAAGATGAAATTATGGGCACTCAGAAGAAAATAAATGGGCGTAGAAAAAGTATAGTACGTTACACGAGTTGTAATCCCATTACGCACGAATCCGCTGTGCGGCGTAATGGGTTACTTTACAACTCTTGTTACGTAATATACTATTTTATGAATGGTTTTAACGACTTAACGATCCGAAATTAATGGGATCTTGTATGAATCGTCATGGAATTCGTTGAAGACTATAAGATGAATTAGCAAATTGGTCGGTCCACAATGTCAGTTTTAAGAAAATAAGAAATAATCTCAATGAACTATTACTGTTAAAAGTTTAATAATAGTGGAAGAATGTTCAAGCAGACTGGCCAAGCTGTTGGAACTTGAAATATCTCAAAAATAGCCTGAATTACACGTACATCAGTTTAAAGAAGATTGTCATCCTAAACCATATTTCTTTGAACTTAACCACACAAACCGGGTTAACAATACCATGACGCCACGGTTAACTTTTATGACGTAACGGTTTGTGGAAACCCTAAAATAAACAAACACCTAACCTCTAATAAGATAACTACTTTGTCCAACTATCTCAGTGAGCTGGTTACGTCATGGTTTGGAATACAAGTCAAGGAATATTGACTGGTTAACTTATAATTAACACGGTTTGTGTGGTCAAGTTCGAAGAAAAATGGTTCTATATGTTTAAGAAAGTTCACCATCCAGAACTTATTATACTGCCGACATAAGAGTTACAAATAATTAATTTTCAGAAAGTTTTCCAGGACATATTAAGAGTGAATATATTTTAAGATAAAAAAGATTTGTTTTTGCTGATTAAAATTACCCAAAATAATAAGGTATTTGTTGATACACAATTTAAGACAAAAATCCTTTTTTTCTACGCCCATGTCCGTAAACGTCAAAAATCGCACTGTAGACATTCCTTGTAAGTGACATTTAACAATAACATGCACATAATGAAAATCTCATAACATACCTATTACACGTGCGTTTAGATATGAAACTTAAATTTCTTTGTTGAATCAAATTTTTATTTACGTACTACTTACTTTATTTGGTTTATTTACATACTTTTAATCAATTGAAAAACATAAAAGTTCTTAGGATTGGTGAAATACATTTTAGATATAAAAGAGTGATGCCCCTAAATGTCAGCAACACATTATACATTTCAAAAAGAAATAAGTCGCTTTTTCTTGCTATGGAAATAAACGTCATCTGATTTATGCTATCAATTTTTGTAACAAATTATGGTATCCGAACATTTTCTCAACTTTACCTTCGAATTAGTAGTCAAAAAGATGAAATTATGAGCACTCAGAAATAATAGATGAGCAAAAAAATTATAGTATGTTACAAGATTGCGTAATGGGTTACTTACAACTCTTGTTGCATAATATACTATTAAGCATGTTTTATTTAAGAATAATAACAATTTAGATAAAACAGGTTTCATTTGCAGCAAAATACACTTTAGTTCAGTCCTGTAAATATATATTCTCCATCTAATCTTGACAAATTATTGAGGATATGTTATTAAATTAAAAATAAATTAAAAAGTGTATGCCTTCACTTCAGGCTACAGTCCTATATATATTCGATGGATTCAATAATTAAAATTCAAGCAGTCTGTGTTCTTCAGATTCACCATAAAAGATACCACAAAAAATATAAATAGCACTCAACACTCTATAAACAATTAAGAATAGATTTGTTTTTATTTTTAGTTTGTCCAAGTGATTCAACTTTAACTTCTACTTCAAACATTTCTTTTTCAATCACAACTATGACCTTCAAGCTTTTCTTCTCACTTACTGTGTTAGAACAATATTTTATACTTAGAATTGCAGTTCCATGAGATTCCAGAATACCTTCTTTAGGTTTTACATCTAATTGATTCTGACAAGTTACTTTGAAATTTAGTCTTTTATCACTTTCAGATTTGAGGAAAACAGTGTCTTTATATTTATATGGAAGTGTTAAAAGTATCATCAATGGAGCCACATAGCATGAATTCAACACATTAGATTTTGCAGCGACCATTGTAGTATCTTGGTATAAAGACTGATATAATCCTGAATCATCAGAAAATTGCTGAATAATTGTTTGTTCTGGATCTCTCTCAAGGGTTAATACAATTTGATGATGCTTCAATAATTTCAAAATTTCTTTAACATTAGCTGGAGATTCTTTAAACTTCATTAAATCTATTGGCATAACTTCTCCATCAATTTTTTCTTTAAGGATATTTGCTAAGGAGTCTATATTATTAAGACCACCTTCAATGCTTTTTTCACAAATTCTTCTTAATCTACCTCTATCTACTTCGGCTCCGAATGTAACAATTAAATTTCCTAAATCGGTAACTACTGGATTGTGAACAGATTTGTATGTAGAATTATAATCCTCACTCGATGGCCTGTAACTAATCACAACATCTCTTTGCATTTGAGGCAGCAGTACAAATAAATTTGGATTAATGCAAAGTTTACATGCATCTAGAGATTGTAATGAAATATAAATAAATACTGGTAGATCTCCTTTATTTTTAATTTTAAAAGTAGAGGATATTAAAGTTCTGTCATCTAATTTACCAAGTGACATCCAGAATTTACCAGCTGTGTCTCTTATTAAATTGCTAAAATCTACCTTAAACAATCCACCATAACCAAAAAGTCTAACAGATTGTTTTTTTGTTTGCATCAAATTTTGATCCAGTGAAGCGAAAACTAGTTCATCCACAGCCGCACCTCTTTTTGTTGGAATAAATGATACAATAATGGCTTTTGATTCATGAGCATGCAATAATAGTTTGTTAGAACTTAGAGGCTCACTATCATTTCTATTATCTTTACGAATTTTAAATTCTTGGCTAGAAAGAGACAACTGGATGCCAAGTCTTTTTGCAGACCTGTTTCTAATAATAAATTCTTGAGTAATGGATTTTCCAAGTTTAACGCATCCCCAAATTAATTCGCATTTGGTTGTTTCAATTGGAATTTTGCCATTTTGCAAGGAAGATAAGGCACTTGAGGCTCTTGATGAAGACTGTGATGGACATAGTTGATCATTAGGAGTTTTAATATTTGTAGAATCTATGTTTTCTTTGTTGAAAATTTGTTTTATTGCAGAATTTTCAGAGTGATCACTTGTATAGGATGAATTTTTACTAACTGGTAAGGAATTACGTGATTTATTACCTAGTGAAACAAATTTTGACTCTTCACATAATTTGAAGATATTATTAGCAGCACTTTTGGGTGTATCATTTGATTCAGCTAAATATCTTTGAATCATAGAAACACTTATTTTTTTCTGATTTTCAGTAGGACTACCTTCATCTGAAGAAAATTTGTCTGTAGTACTTAAAGTAGATTGGGACTGAATGAGAGGTACAGGTTCTCTAGTTACATCAGGACTTTCACCTCCTGGAAATTCAGATAATGTGTCACATCTTTGTTGAAAAAAGTTGCCAACAGATTCATTTCCATCAGTTTGAATATGAGAAAATGGCTCATTTTGTACAGGAATCTCATTTTTTTGCCTCCATGACATTTCATCAGCTAAAAGCATACTGGCAACATCTTCTCCAGGCTTGAACATATTGCTTGTTTGTTCACCTGTATTTTTTATTACTTTCTTAAAATCATCCATCCAATTATCAATGCTTAAATTACTATTAGTTAATTTGTAAGATAGTTCCTCTAAAGATTGTATAGAATTCCGTGGAGTTGAAGCACTTTTTGGAGTATGTAATAAGTCACTTTCACTCACTGTGCTTTCATTACGCAAATTTGTTGTATTTTCCGATTTACTAAAATTGGCACGGAGATATTTTGATGGTATAGCGGCTACTTTATTGGCTCGTTGAAGAGATGTTCTTGCCAATTGTTTTTGTGCTTCCAATTCACAACTTACGTTTGATAGATTCTTTTCTTGCAGTTGACTTGTACTCATTGAAAATAAAGAATTATCTCCGTCGAAAATACTGTTTTGAATAAAGTTTCTTTCTGCTTTTTTTTTACTCACAGTTGAACATGCAGTGGGAATAAAATCGGATTTATTTGCCATTTTCCTTAAAGAGTATTGTTAGCACATTTATTTGGACGCTATATTTAACTTACTAGTTTTGTTTACGTCTCAAAATATATATATATTTAATAAATTAGCACTATGGAGACAGAAATTGCATTTCAAAGTTTCAAACTATTTAACGGCAATCAACTTCTAAAATTTGATCGACATTTGACATTTTTACTGACAATTGATGCAGTTCTTCTTTTTTAATCATTCAACATAATCATTAAACATTCAACCAGACATTATCAAAAGAACAGTACTGACTAATTTTTATCAAAATTATTTCAAGAAATAACAACTGTATGAAATCTAAACACTCCTGTGAAGTAGACATTCATGGAAATCTAAAATATAGTGGTAAACAAAACTGTGAACTTTATTGTAGAGCACAGAATGCACACTTCACAGAACTTACTAACTATAATCATAGGTAAACAAAATTATTAACCGGTTAATACCCATCACTGAAATATGATGAAAATGCACCATTTTGCTTTTGTGTTATGACTTTTATGTTATGACCCACCGATAACCTACTTATTATCAGTGATGGGTAATGTTAATAACCATCTATGTTATTAACCAGTTTTTAGCGTTAATTAACGCTAAGTTAAAAATTGTTTGAAATTAACCACGGTTAACAATTTAGGCGGCCACTTAAAAAAGAAGAAGAAGAATTTTTATAAAATTATATTTATATTTATCATAGAGATTCTATCTCTCTGATATTTATATGAAAGCATTTTACCGCATTTTCCAGTCCGCGGTCATCAGGAGTTTGCGCAGTAATTTTTCCAGGTCTATTAAATAGCTTTGCGCAGACTCCTGACGTCCGCGACTGTCGATGACATATGAATTCTGCAGCTTTTATTTACATCTCAAATAAGCTTAAATTAGGTATGTCAAAATTTCTGTAATAATGAGCAGAACACAAATATCCAATAAACAATTTTTTTTGGTTAAAAATGATAGTTAATAACTAGTTATTAACCAATGACGGGGTTAACAAAATTATTAACCGGTTAATACTCATCACTGCTTATTATGACCATGGTTGCGTTATTTTTATTTCAAATTTTGATGTGATCTTATCTTTGTTGTAATATTTTCTGTACCACTATATTTCACGTTATGTACTGTATTTGTATGTATATATTTATTTTTTTTGTTTTAACCTGTCTTATGACATTTGATATTGTAAGATCAATAAATTCTATTCTATTCTATTATTGTCAAGTCTGTTGTTCAAAACAAATTATATTTTGTAAAGGCGAATTCTCACTGCGCGAAAAGCGAATTCGCAAAATATTTGCGTTCTGTATCATGATTGATTCAAATCTGTTCAAGGTCATTTTAAACCAAAATTTTAGTGAATTTGCAAAATTTGAATTGTGGTAGGCGGGAAAGTAGGAAGACTTCCAAATTTTCTGCGAATTCGTTAAAACATCTGACAGATGTTATGTTTTATGATGGGTTGAACTTGAGATATAACCAAACTTATTAGGTATCCACGTGGTAAAACTACCTTAAAGTAACAGCCAATCTTTCTTGTGGTGAAATTGGTAATTGGTTCTCTAGTGTGATACTGTCTAGCTATTCTCGGTCCTACCAAATTTACTCATACATCAAAATCATTGGAATTCATTATAAAATAATTAAAATATGTCTCTGTATCATGTAACCGCATTTCTTGGACTAGATTATGGTAATCACCGTGCTGGTTCACGATTTTGAAATATTTTCTGATATGAAACCTCCTTATCTTCTTGCTTTTAAGCTAATTTTTAAGGTACCATAGTGCTATCAAACGGTGACGCTGGTAATGCCGGAAATCCATTGAACGACAATGATTTAATTATTTTTAACAGTATATTCAGTAAAAACAGATTTTCGAATTATTGTTAAGACACAAACTATTTACAACTTTAGGTACACTATTTAAAAATTAAAATACCTATAGGTATGTGATATATATTAACAAACTATAATATGTTATAAGGCCATTTAGATATAGCAAAAAGTACACATATAACCACACTTTTCATATGTAGATTATTATACTTTTTCCCTATAATATAGGGAAGTTCATAAAATCCACCGATAGACTCTATCGATAGATGTCTGTGATATGTCAGGTAGAATGTAGTTTTTCTATCGGTAGACGATTATAAGAACGTGATTTGTGATTAGTATTGACTCATAGACGCAAATAAACTTTTATTCTTTGTATTAATTTTTAATTCGATACAAAATTTCACTTCGTAAAAGCATTACATACGTATTTAGGTCCACCATCACTTTAAACATTCCACCATTATAGGATAATTCCATTTCATAATCCATTTTTATTAACAAAAAAACTAATGTATAAAATTTTTGACACAACAAAACAACTAACCTCCATAAATAAAGATTAATAATTGTCATTGCGTATGATTGATGATTGCCCTTCCAAATCTACCAGATTTATCGAGTCTCAAGCCCGGTAGAACTGATGGATGTTCGATAGAACTATCGGTGAATTTAAGAACGCTGTGAAGATTCTATCGACAATCTATCGGTAAATTTAAGAACGGCTTTGGTAGAAACCGTATTAACCGATAGATGTATCGGTAAATTTAAGAACTTGTCTATATGTCACATATACTGTCAGCTAAAATATTAATATAAGTTACGTTCTTACTTCGAGTTTTATTAATAGTGCCAGCTGCACTAGCATGTAATATCAATATATTACACTATATTTAGCGATTCTTGTGTGAATGTAAAGTTTTTTTGACATTTCTTTCCTTCAATATTTGGGAAAATGCGAAATCACTTTCGCTTTTCGCGCAGTGAGAAGAGCGATTATAAGGTTTTGTCCATAGACATAGACATATTATTTCTCTATGGTTTTGTCCGAAAAGTCTTGTTTTTACTGGTTTGCTTTTAGATTGCAGTATCCTGTAGAATCATCTCTGCATTTCAGGAAAAAGAAGAAGATAAGGTTATAGGTTATCTGTGGTTGTCATTTTCATTTGTAGTCTAGGTACAGAACAATCTAAACTAAATATAAATATAAAATTCAAAATATGTGAACTAGACTGATATAAAAGTGAAATTTATAAATTAGTTGATTCATTGAACATGGATCATATTTTTACTATTAGCAAAAAACCCAGCAGATCGTTAAACCCATGTAAACAAAATATATTCAACAAGTAAGGTACAGAGATTATTAACAATTCCTAACTAATTTAAATATTTTGTTACAGACTAGAAAAATCTATCCTGTGTTCGGTCTCTAGTACTAATGTTATTGCCTTTAGTACTGAAAGTAATATAGAAGAATGTAATTCTTTGTATTGGAGTTCTAATGTCTATGTAGCAGATCTAAACAGTCCGTGGCAAATTCATAAGTAGGATATATTTATTATCATTTCTTCAATATAATATAAATTAATATCAGAATATTTTACAATATATACCTCATTAAACTTTATTCATATTTCAAATGAGGTTAGAGTCCAAAAAGGTTTATTAAAACTCAGACCAGAAAATTTATAATTTCATCGCAACAGGGAAGTGGAAAATGACAAAATAGTTATTTTGTCCACGACCACTTGATAACAAGTCAATATTTTATCTCCTAACAAAAGGTATATGGTACCCAAATATCTACTAGAGTAAATTATGAACTCATAATTCACGCTTCTGTATTTAAATAACATATCATGACAACTCAACACTCACAAAATTTCGGTACATAGGTGACTAGAGATGGGGGTACAATATGAAATAAACTATTAAATCTGCGTATTTTGTTTAGGAAATTTATTTCTGAAATATATCGTATCGATAAAATATCGAAATTTTTTGTATTAATACTTTTCATAATGGTATATTTTAATTTTGATATTCTTAAAACAGTATATAATGGTACGGTATATCAATACTTTACAAAGTATCGCCCATCTGTATATGTCACACTTTACATACTTCTGAAATTTATTAAATTTGAAGTTAGAATTGTCAATAATACCAAATTATTGCTTTCTGTTCTACACTTGCCTAATTAATAAAGAAATCAAGGGTCGTGGACAAAGAATAGTATTCTACTCGCAATATATGGCCATTATTCACCCTGCATGAATAATGGCTATCATAAATTGCTCGTTTAATAATATACTATTATACATTTATTCATTATTCACAGGCAAGCCCAATTCACATGATATATACATTGTTGAAATGCTCATTCTTTTAATGTACACTTAACAGCAAGCATAAATACAGAGTTTCTATGAGCTATTCTGTTGGCTAATAGGTTGATCTTAAGAATGTCCTCTCTTATGCTTTATTTGAGATCATTTGGATGGTAACATTTGTGTTCTGTTGTTTGGTTCTTGTGCTAGAGGCTCTAGTACTAGATTAGGATGGGTGCCTAGCTTTAGGTAGTGGTTATGGCTTCTTTCTTGTACTGTTGGGATACTGAGGTCTTGATGGATCAATTTGTTTCTGATGTACTGTGCATCAATTATTGTTCAAAGGATTTTAGATTGTCCTTATTGTATGAGATCAATACTAGATTGGCTGGCACATCTCTGAAATGCTCTAAATACTTTCTTTCGTTCTCTTATCCTTATGCCTTTTCAGGCGTCGGATTGGAGTTCTTCCTGAACCCATTTTTTCCATTCTTTTCTGTCCCTGGCCAATGCCTTCATCTCTCCTAAAGTTTTTCCTTTGTTCTTTCCAATTTCTTCAATCTGGTCTATCCATTCCCTCCTGGGTCTTCCTCTTTGTCTTTTTCTTGATATTCCCATTTCCAAAACTTTTCTCGCAATTATATCTTGTTTCATTCTCACTAGGTGGCCAAACCAGTTTAATTGTTCCTTTTTAATCTTTAATATTATTGGATCTTGATTTGTTATGCTTCTGATTTCTTCGTTCCTTACTTTGTCCCATTTCGTTTTACCTGCTATTTTCCTTAAATGTTACATTTCCATTGCATTTATTTTTGTTTCCAGCTTTTTCTGCAGTACCGAGTTCTCACTAGCATAAGTAATAGTTGGTACTGTAATTTTGTTATAGATTTTCAGCTTTGTGTCCATATCAATGTGTTTATGGCTTAATAATGTTCGATTAAAGCAATAATATAATCTTGTCGATTTATTTGCTCTGTTATTAAGTTCTGCATCTATTTTCCCATCTTCTGTTATGATACTTCCTAGGTAGTTATAGGTTGTTACTCTTTCTAATGTTTTGTGATTACATTTCAATTCATTGTCATTACTCCCCTCTCAATGTTTTCCGTTTACTATCATTACTTTGGTTTTTTCTGTATTTATTGTCATTTTCATGTTTCCTATTTCTTTTGCCAATAAGTTAATTAGTTTCTGCATTTTATTTTTTGATTTTGCTATGAGTATAATATCGTCTGCATATAGTAGATTACTTAATCTGACCAGCACCATGTTTCTGTACCCTATTATCATGTCCAGATTTCCTCCTTGTCTTTTTATTTCCTTGACAATTTTGTCCATAATAATGACAAACAACAGTGGGCTTAAGCTATCTCCTTGTTTTATACCTTTTTTCATTAAAAACTCTTCGGATCTTTGACCTCCTATCTGCACTCTTACTTTTAAAGTCTTGTATGTGCTTCTAATTATATTAATTAGAGCTTTCGGTACTTCTAATTCTTCCAATACCTCCCAAATTTTTTCTCTTTCTACTGTGTCAAAAGCTGCCTTCAAGTCTATAAATGCTAGATACATTTCTTCTCCCACTTCTATTGTATTATCAATCAATCAAAAAATAAAGAAAATACCTGTAAATATAAAAAAAAATTATACCTGTCAGGTATTAAATTTATGCATAAAATAGTAGAAACAAATACTGAAGATACAGTAAAGATTACAAAGTTGAGAAAAAAAGTAATAAGAGTGATAACACTACACACATCAATTACAATAAAAAAATTTCAAAATATCAAAGTTTAAGCTGCGGCAGATGTTTTTTTAAACTTTGCATTAAAAATTGAAATGTCCTCAACAGAGTTAGCTAATCTAAATGTCCTAGGGAGAAAACTATTCATTGCATAGTTGTACCTATGAAATGAAACATGAAAGGTTTGCACCTGTCTAGTAAGATGAGGAAGAACAACTAAATATATTTTAGAGAGAAGCTTAGAACTATTAAATATTCCATTTAGTATTTTGAAAAGCTGTATTAGATCTCTTTGCTTTCTGCGAATCTCTAGGGTAGGGTTGTTTAAGAAGAGGTCTTAGATATCATAACAATAGTAAACACTTATCTTAAAGGCAATCTATCTTAAAAAATTGTGCTGAATATCTTTTAATTTTGCTTTATTGGTAATGTAATGTTGATCAGAACATCTTGCAGTGCTAATCTACAAGTTGGTTATACAAAATAATATGGGACAAATCTAAAATCATCAACAAGAATTTGTAATTCTACTTGATATATATTTTTAGATTTCTGAATTGTTTTGTATAATCAACTTTTATTTTAACATTGCAAAATCTTCTGATCAAGTATCTGTCACGGTCTTTCCTTTCATGGTCTAAAGATGGCAATTATTTACCAAAATTAGTTGCACAGACTCCCTAGTTGGCAATTTCAGTTTTATTGAACCTTATCAAATGTGATGGTTGTTTTACAATTTAAATTAATACAAGATTTCCAACTTATCCTCTAATGTTTTGTAGAGTATTAAGTAATTCATCATCAGTAACTGTACTACAATGGGACTTTACTGGAGAACTCTTACTAATTGCAGATGAGAGTGGATGTGTGAGAATATACTCTGCTAAAGACCATATTTTAAATGATTGGAATGTTGTATTACAAACAGTTTTACAAGGAGAACATATTTTAGCAGCAGCATTTTTTCACTCTGGAAAAAGGGTGAGTAACAACTGAATGATTTGTATCTGACATTGAGCATTGAACAATGTTAAATTTTCTGTTACGTACTAAAGCACTAACGGTAGTCTACTGCACTGTTTACACTCAAACTTTCTTAAGCATTAAACTAGTTTATCATTTTGAGTTGGTATGCACCATTGATTATATAGAGATTGAACCAGTTTAAACATAAGCGGCCAGTATTAGAGGTTTAACTTTGAACTGCTTTTTTGACACTTGATAACTTTTGACATAATTACATAGCAGGTTTATGAGATTTGATGAGGTGGCGACCTTTTCAGATATTTTGTGGTCCTCGTAGAAGGTTAGTTTTGTGTAAGAGTGTGTAATTGTATCGACGTTGTCATACTTCTTCCAGATTTAACTAAATTTTGTTTAGTGCATACCAAGTCAAGTTTATGGGAGTTTAACCATCTAAACCAGTTTAGTTAAACAGGCTTAAGAAGGCTTAGCAAATGTTAAATTTTAACCCATGGTTAAAAATTAGACAATCCTGCTTACTTCATTTTACTATTCTGTGTGCATAATCAGCCTTAAAATATTAACGAAAAACTCTTAATTGGACACCATACCCGTTGAAATGTGAATCCTTATCTCACTATGTATAAATTAAAACATTTCCAATAGTGTAAACGTGCCGTTAATTTTTATAAACTTCTTATAGAATTGACCCTTTGTACTATAAACAGTGCATATGGCGGTTAAATAAGCAATAATAATATTCCTTTATTTTGAATAATGGTGATTAATAATAAATTTTACAAAACACATACTGTCCATGAGCCCTACAGGCTATGTGGGCCATAAAATGACTAGGTACATCACAGAAGAACAATTGCTAACATAATATAAGAAATACAAGTAAATATGAGTGAATATGAATAAATACTAAGAAAATGAAATTTTATCTTCAAGGTTATGGTTTTTTCAGTAAATATTAACAGAAAATTGAACTTATAAGTAATATGTAGTATCATATCTAAATAACTTACTTTTTTATTCATCTACTGAAAAACTGAAATATCAGTTGCCGTAAGTATCTTTTGAACGTATATTAAGTTACGGGGGCCTTTTTGGAGGGCACGTTCCGGACCCGGCTCATAATTTGTTGCTAATTTGTTACTAAATAATTGATTTTGTTGCTCCAGCCGTTGCCGAGAAACGCGTGGTCCCCTACCGTAATATTAACTTAGGGTGGCCAAGTGCAGTATCTCGGTAACGGAGGAAGCTAGCGATACGAGTCTGGTGGCATATTTTGTTGCTAATTTGTTGCTTTAAGGTGGTTTTATCGAAGAATTCCAAAAACCACCCCTACATGTCAAACTCACCCTCGCGCAGTATTAAGTTACGGTTGCCAACTGCGATATCTCGGGAGCCAGAAGAGCTAGCGACACGAACCAGGCGGCATATTTTGTTGCTTTAAGGTGGCTTTACTAAAAAATTTCAAAAACCACCCCTACATATCAAACTCACCCTCGCGTAGTATTAAGTTACGGTTGCCAACTGCGATATCTCGGGAACCAGACGAGCTAGCGACACCAACCAGGCGGCATATTTTGTTGCTAATTTGTTGCTTTAAGGTGGCTTTACCAAAAAATTTCAAAAACCACCCCTACATGTCAAACTCACCTCCATGACTACTTGCAGTAGCTCGGGTGCATGACGAGCTAGCGACACGAACCAGCCGGCATATTTTCTTGCGAATTTTTTTTTAATTCATTTTTGAAAATTGCAGAGAATACAATTTACCAATTTAAAAAAACTCCTAGATCGCATAATACAAAAGTGAAATTTATTTCTTAATGAAAAAAATAGTGCTAGTTTTGAAAAAATACAACGTTAACTATTACGTAGTGGGAATTTTATATTATTTTGAAAATGAATATATGATGAGTATTTGATAAGGAAATGGTTTGTTTAAGCGAGTTTGACATGAAGGGGTTGTTTTTAAAATCTCTCGATAAAGCCGTTTTATAGCAACAAAATATACCGTGGAGCTCATTGGACCAAGTAATTGAAGACTTAAGATAGAGCAAAAGGCTGTCGCAACTTAAGATCACAGTAGCGGGGTTCACATTGAGGCGTCTTGAAGCAACAAATTGGCAACAAAATATGACGCGAAGCTTGTTTGAGCAACTAATTCTAGTCTCGAGACAAAGCAAATGGCTGCCGCAGCTTAATATCGCAGTAGGGTAAGACATTTTTTGAAGATTTTTTAATTATACCATCGTAAAGCAACAAATTCGCAAGAAAATATGCCGGCTGGTTTGTGTCGCTAGCTCGTCATGCTCCCGAGCTACTGCAAGTAGTCACGGAGGTGAGTTTGACGTGTAGGGATGCGTTTTGGAATTTTTCGGTAAAGCCACCTTAAAGCAACAAAATATCCCGCCTGGTTCGTGTCGCTAGCTCGTCTGGCTCTCAAGATATCGCAGTTGGCAACCGTAACTTATACTGCGCGAGGGTGAGTTTGACATATGGGGGTGGTTTTTGGAATTTTTCGGTAAAGCCACCTTACAGCAACAAATTAGCAACAAAATATGCCGCCTGATTCGTGTCGCTAGCTCGTCTGGCTTCCGAGATATAGCAGTTGGGCACCGTAACTAAATACTGCGCGAGGGTGAGTTTGACATGTAGGGGTAGTTTTTGGAATTTTTTGGTAAAGCCACCTTAAAGCAACAAAATATGCCATCAGACTCGTATCGCTAGCTTCCTCCGTTACTGAGATATTGCACTTGGCCACCCTAAGTTAATATTACGGTAGGGGACCACGCGTTTCTCGGCAACGGCTGGAGCAACAAAATCAATTATTTAGTAACAAATTAGCAACAAAATAGCAACAAATTATGAGCCGGATCCGGAACGTGCCCTCCAAAATGACCCCCGTAACTTAATATACGTATCTTTTGAAGCTCTCCTCCTTAAGGCCTTACTGATAGGTACTATTCTCAGATTATTACTGCTTATTCTTATGCTGTACATTGTTTGATCTTGTAAAATTTATTAATACGGCCCATTACGTATGAATTACGTAAATAACACAACATACTTGCCAACATCTGTCACATGCATGTTGGCTATGTTAACCATCCCAATTTTTATGTGTATCAAAATTCCAGGCAGTCACAAATGTATACCACCTACCTAGCTTATTACTTATTTTTCTGCTTTCTTGGTCTATTTACTATTTTTCACTAATTCTATCTTTACATCTAAATTTGAATTAATATTAATTTTCCAGATATGCTTAAATGTGGAGAAAAAAGACAGTTCATCATACATTGAAAAATTTCAACATGTAAAATTTGCATGTTCTGTGAAACAGTTTGGAAGCAAACCAGCAAAAGGTGCGCTCTTACTCACAACAACTGGCATGTTAGCTGCAGTATTATTGCAACAACCTACCTGCCAAACACCAATGATAATGGCCACGGAAAGTTTGGGACCTACAAGAATATTTATTAAGACCGCTGATATTTGTTATGGAAAAAGTAAATATATTTTCAATTTTGGCATAGGAATATTTCAAGTTTTACATTTCTGTAGAATTGCTTAAACTGTGACTGAGTTAGGTCTATTGTTCCACATTCTATACTCATTATAGCATACCCTCTAATTATATTCCTTTTATGAAGGACATAATCTATTGAGGATTTCTCCTTCTTTTACTTGGAGTTTGTCAAAGTGAAGATGTTTCTTCAATGAGACGTGGTCACACTTTGTATTAATTAATTGATTTTTAGATGGGCATTTTCTATTAGCTGTTAGCAGTGGTGATCCTTCAATGCCAATACAATGTTATAAAGTATCTGTTAAAAAAGAAGACGAAAAGTGTACCATCAAAAGCCAACCATTACTTAGTTTCTTCTTAAATGAGGCTCCTAAAGAGGCATTAAGTAAGTCATTTTTTAATATTTTTCTTCCTATACACAAGATTTTTTAAGATAAATATATGTTTCTCTTACAGTGGATCAAATAACCAAGGAAAAGAATTGTACTGTAAGTCATATAAAATGGATAATGCGAGAAGATGCCGATTCTTTAGTTGTAGCTGCTAGTAGTCAAAAAATGAGTTGTTTGCAAGTTTGGGAACTTCGAGAAAAAGCTCTTCCTGTTCACAAATCATTAGGAAATGGGGAAACACCTCAATTTTTTAATACTGTGGTGAGGTTTTTTAATTGAATCATGTGATTTTTACAAATACTGACTCCCGAATACCGGGTGTTTCAGAAGTTTCTGATACATTTTCACAGCGAGTTTCTCCGTATTCAAAAGCGCCGGGAGATGCGGTTATGACTTAAACAATTTGTAAAACCATTTTTTGAACATTCTGTACAGGGTCCCAGAACGTTTTGACAGACCAATATCTCAAAAGCTATTTATATGACTAACATGAAATTTGGTAGTAAAACAGTTGTAACTGATGCATGTATTCGTCATGGAAGGACTTCCGTTCTTCCTGTTATTTCCTGCTACTAACCCCAACAAAATTTATTTAAATGAGACAATGGGGGTATAATATTATATTTTTGGAATAATATTTGAAAAACAAATTCATCAATACCAAACTTGTCATTATTCTTTCATGCTAATATAGACTTTTAAATGGAGAGCTGTATATTTTCAAATAATACTACCAAAATAAACTATTTTTTTTAAAGACAGAACATAGGCTTGTAACGCGTTTGCTTCCTTCTACACGTCACTATGGTCACCCTTGAGGCTAATTTACGGTTTAAAGCTCGGGCGCCAGATTTTTAACGTGGTTTTCTCCACGGCCCCTTGACCCTTAGCGTTAAGAGTTCCGGATAGCCTCAGATGGAGGTTACGGCGAATTCCAGGGGTCTGATTGAATTTACTTTAACTAATTCTATACAATTCGGACGAGCCCAATATCGGTACTCCAAGTATTGAGTTACGGAAAGTCTTTGGTTCATTAATACTCTGTGGTCTATTCGATTTATATATCTATAATGACAGTCAAAATATCGGGAAAAATAAAGTAACGGACATAACGGTCACAGCCGGTCAAGTTATCAAATACGGTACAAATCTGCTGGGTAACTGAACAAGTTATGGCTTAGCCTCTTCCATATTCGAGAAACCTTTTGGATTTAAAGGAAATGCGGGAAACTATTCTTTATACAAAAAAAACTATTGATCCACGACACAGCGAAAGAACGGTCTAAATCTGCCGGTAAATCGAACAAGTTATGGCTCAGCCTCTTCCAAGTTCGATAAACCCTTTGGATTTAAAAGAAATACAGAAACTAATCTTTGGGACAATAAAAAAAACTATTGGACCACGAAACGGCGAAATAACGTTCTAAATCTGCCGGTAAATCGAACAAGTTATTGCTTAGCCTCTTCCAAGTTCGATAAACCCTTTGGATTTAAAATAAATACAGATAACTAGTTTTTGGATAACAAAAGAACTATTGAACCACGGGACGGCGAAAGAACGGTTTAAATCTGCCGGTAAATCAAACAAGTTATGGCTTAGCCTCTTCCAAGTTCGATAAACCCTTTGGATTTAAAATAAATACAGATAACTAGTTTTTGGATAACAAAAGAGCTATTGAACCACGGGACGGCGAAAGAACGGTTTAAATCTGCCGGTAAATCGAACAAGTTATGGCTTAGCCTCTTCCAAGTTCGATAAACCCTTTGGATTTAAAATAAATACAGATAACTAGTTTTTGGATAACAAAAAAAAACTATTGAACCACGAGACGGCGAAAGAACGGTTTAAATCTGCCGGTAAATCGAACAAGTTATGGCTTAGCCTCTTCCAAGTTCGATAAACCCTTTGGATTTAAAATAAATACAGATAACTAGTTTTTGGATAACAAAAAAAAACTTTTGAACCACGAGACGGCGAAAGAACGGTTTAAATCTGCCGGTAAATCGAACAAGTTATGGCTTAGCCTCTTCCAAGTTCGATAAACCCTTTGGATTTAAAATAAATACAGATAACTAGTTTTTGGATAACAAAAAAAACTATTGAACACGGGACGGCGAAAGAACGGTTTAAATCTGCCGGTAAATCGAACAAGTTATGGCTTAGCCTCTTCCAAGTTCGATAAACCCTTTGGATTTAAAATAAATACAGATAACTAGTTTTTGGATAACAAAAAAAAACTATTGAACCACGAGACGGCGAAAGAACGGTTTAAATCTGCCGGTAAATCGAACAAGTTATGGCTTAGCCTCTTCCAAGTTCGATAAACCCTTTGGATTTAAAATAAATACAGATAACTAGTTTTTGGATAACAAAAGAACTATTGAACCACGGGACGGCGAAAGAACGGTTTAAATCTGCCGGTAAATCGAACAAGTTATGGCTTAGCCTCTTCCAAGTTCGATAAACCCTTTGGATTTAAAATAAATGCAGATAACTAGTTTTTGGATAACAAAAGAGCTATTGAACCACGGGACGGCGAAAGAACGGTTTAAATCTGCCGGTAAATCGAACAAGTTATGGCTTAGCCTCTTCCAAGTTCGATAAACCCTTTGGATTTAAAATAAATACAGATAACTAGTTTTTGGATAACAAAAGAGCTATTGAACCACGGGACGGCGAAAGAACGGTTTAAATCTGCCGGTAAATCGAACAAGTTATGGCTTAGCCTCTTCCAAGTTCGATAAACCCTTTGGATTTAAAATAAATACAGATAACTAGTTTTTGGATAACAAAAAAAACTATTGAACACGGGACGGCGAAAGAACGGTTTAAATCTGCCGGTAAATCGAACAAGTTATGGCTTAGCCTCTTCCAAGTTCGATAAACCCTTTGGATTTAAAATAAATACAGATAACTAGTTTTTGGATAACAAAAAAAACTATTGAACACGGGACGGCGAAAGAACGGTTTAAATCTGCCGGTAAATCGAACAAGTTATGGCTTAGCCTCTTCCAAGTTCGATAAACCCTTTGGATTTAAAATAAATACAGATAACTAGTTTTTGGATAACAAAAGAGCTATTGAACCACGGGACGGCGAAAGAACGGTTTAAATCTGCCGGTAAATCGAACAAGTTATGGCTTAGCCTCTTCCAAGTTCGATAAACCCTTTGGATTTAAAATAAATACAGATAACTAGTTTTTGGATAACAAAAAAAAAAACTATTGAACCACGAGACGGCGAAAGAACGGTTTAAATCTGCCGGTAAATCGAACAAGTTATGGCTTAGCCTCTTCCAAGTTCGATAAACCCTTTGGATTTAAAATAAATACAGATAACTAGTTTTTGGATAACAAAAAAAACTATTGAACACGGGACGGCGAAAGAACGGTTTAAATCTGCCGGTAAATCGAACAAGTTATGGCTTAGCCTCTTCCAAGTTCGATAAACCCTTTGGATTTAAAATAAATACAGATAACTAGTTTTTGGATAACAAAAGAGCTATTGAACCACGGGACGGCGAAAGAACGGTTTAAATCTGCCGGTAAATCGAACAAGTTATGGCTTAGCCTCTTCCAAGTTCGATAAACCCTTTGGATTTAAAATAAATACAGATAACTAGTTTTTGGATAACAAAAGAGCTATTGAACCACGGGACGGCGAAAGAACGGTTTAAATCTGCCGGTAAATCGAACAAGTTATGGCTTAGCCTCTTCCAAGTTCGATAAACCCTTTGGATTTAAAATAAATACAGATAACTAGTTTTTGGATAACAAAAAAAACTATTGAACACGGGACGGCGAAAGAACGGTTTAAATCTGCCGGTAAATCGAACAAGTTATGGCTTAGCCTCTTCCAAGTTCGATAAACCCTTTGGATTTAAAATAAATACAGATAACTAGTTTTTGGATAACAAAAAAAACTATTGAACACGGGACGGCGAAAGAACGGTTTAAATCTGCCGGTAAATCGAACAAGTTATGGCTTAGCCTCTTCCAAGTTCGATAAACCCTTTGGATTTAAAATAAATACAGATAACTAGTTTTTGGATAACAAAAGAACTATTGAACCACGGGACGGCGAAAGAACGGTTTAAATCTGCCGGTAAATCGAACAAGTTATGGCTTAGCCTCTTCCAAGTTCGATAAACCCTTTGGATTTAAAATAAATACAGATAACTAGTTTTTGGATAACAAAAAAAACTATTGAACACGGGACGGCGAAAGAACGGTTTAAATCTGCCGGTAAATCGAACAAGTTATGGCTTAGCCTCTTCCAAGTTCGATAAACCCTTTGGATTTAAAATAAATACAGATAACTAGTTTTTGGATAACAAAAGAACTATTGAACCACGGGACGGCGAAAGAACGGTTTAAATCTGCCGGTAAATCGAACAAGTTATGGCTTAGCCTCTTCCAAGTTCGATAAACCCTTTGGATTTAAAATAAATACAGATAACTAGTTTTTGGATAACAAAAAAAACTATTGAACCACGGGACGGCGAAAGAACGGTTTAAATCTGCCGGTAAATCGAACAAGTTATGGCTTAGCCTCTTCCAAGTTCGATAAACCCTTTGGATTTAAAATAAATACAGATAACTAGTTTTTGGATAACAAAAGAACTATTGAACCACGGGACGGCGAAAGAACGGTTTAAATCTGCCGGTAAATCGAACAAGTTATGGCTTAGCCTCTTCCAAGTTCGATAAACCCTTTGGATTTAAAATAAATACAGATAACTAGTTTTTGGATAACAAAAAAAACTATTGAACACGGGACGGCGAAAGAACGGTTTAAATCTGCCGGTAAATCGAACAAGTTATGGCTTAGCCTCTTCCAAGTTCGATAAACCCTTTGGATTTAAAATAAATACAGATAACTAGTTTTTGGATAACAAAAGAACTATTGAACCACGGGACGGCGAAAGAACGGTTTAAATCTGCCGGTAAATCGAACAAGTTATTGCTTAGCCTCTTCCAAGTTCGATAAACCCTTTGGATTTAAAATAAATACAGATAACTAGTTTTTGGATAACAAAAGAGCTATTGAACCACGGGACGGCGAAAGAACGGTTTAAATCTGCCGGTAAATCGAACAAGTTATGGCTTAGCCTCTTCCAAGTTCGATAAACCCTTTGGATTTAAAATAAATACAGATAACTAGTTTTTGGATAACAAAAGAGCTATTGAACCACGGGACGGCGAAAGAACGGTTTAAATCTGCCGGTAAATCGAACAAGTTATGGCTTAGCCTCTTCCAAGTTCGATAAACCCTTTGGATTTAAAATAAATACAGATAACTAGTTTTTGGATAACAAAAAAAACTATTGAACACGGGACGGCGAAAGAACGGTTTAAATCTGCCGGTAAATCGAACAAGTTATGGCTTAGCCTCTTCCAAGTTCGATAAACCCTTTGGATTTAAAATAAATACAGATAACTAGTTTTTGGATAACAAAAAAAACTATTGAACACGGGACGGCGAAAGAACGGTTTAAATCTGCCGGTAAATCGAACAAGTTATGGCTTAGCCTCTTCCAAGTTCGATAAACCCTTTGGATTTAAAATAAATACAGATAACTAGTTTTTGGATAACAAAAAAAAACTATTGAACCACGAGACGGCGAAAGAACGGTTTAAATCTGCCGGTAAATCGAACAAGTTATGGCTTAGCCTCTTCCAAGTTCGATAAACCCTTTGGATTTAAAATAAATACAGATAACTAGTTTTTGGATAACAAAAAAAACTATTGAACACGGGACGGCGAAAGAACGGTTTAAATCTGCCGGTAAATCGAACAAGTTATGGCTTAGCCTCTTCCAAGTTCGATAAACCCTTTGGATTTAAAATAAATACAGATAACTAGTTTTTGGATAACAAAAAAAACTATTGAACACGGGACGGCGAAAGAACGGTTTAAATCTGCCGGTAAATCGAACAAGTTATGGCTTAGCCTCTTCCAAGTTCGATAAACCCTTTGGATTTAAAATAAATACAGATAACTAGTTTTTGGATAACAAAAAAAAAACTATTGAACCACGAGACGGCGAAAGAACGGTTTAAATCTGCCGGTAAATCGAACAAGTTATGGCTTAGCCTCTTCCAAGTTCGATAAACCCTTTGGATTTAAAATAAATACAGATAACTAGTTTTTGGATAACAAAAAAAACTATTGAACACGGGACGGCGAAAGAACGGTTTAAATCTGCCGGTAAATCGAACAAGTTATTGCTTAGCCTCTTCCAAGTTCGATAAACCCTTTGGATTTAAAATAAATACAGATAACTAGTTTTTGGATAACAAAAGAGCTATTGAACCACGGGACGGCGAAAGAACGGTTTAAATCTGCCGGTAAATCGAACAAGTTATGGCTTAGCCTCTTCCAAGTTCGATAAACCCTTTGGATTTAAAATAAATACAGATAACTAGTTTTTGGATAACAAAAGAGCTATTGAACCACGGGACGGCGAAAGAACGGTTTAAATCTGCCGGTAAATCGAACAAGTTATGGCTTAGCCTCTTCCAAGTTCGATAAACCCTTTGGATTTAAAATAAATACAGATAACTAGTTTTTGGATAACAAAAAAAACTATTGAACACGGGACGGCGAAAGAACGGTTTAAATCTGCCGGTAAATCGAACAAGTTATGGCTTAGCCTCTTCCAAGTTCGATAAACCCTTTGGATTTAAAATAAATACAGATAACTAGTTTTTGGATAACAAAAAAAACTATTGAACACGGGACGGCGAAAGAACGGTTTAAATCTGCCGGTAAATCGAACAAGTTATGGCTTAGCCTCTTCCAAGTTCGATAAACCCTTTGGATTTAAAATAAATACAGATAACTAGTTTTTGGATAACAAAAAAAAACTATTGAACCACGAGACGGCGAAAGAACGGTTTAAATCTGCCGGTAAATCGAACAAGTTATGGCTTAGCCTCTTCCAAGTTCGATAAACCCTTTGGATTTAAAATAAATACAGATAACTAGTTTTTGGATAACAAAAAAAACTATTGAACACGGGACGGCGAAAGAACGGTTTAAATCTGCCGGTAAATCGAACAAGTTATGGCTTAGCCTCTTCCAAGTTCGATAAACCCTTTGGATTTAAAATAAATACAGATAACTAGTTTTTGGATAACAAAAAAAACTATTGAACACGGGACGGCGAAAGAACGGTTTAAATCTGCCGGTAAATCGAACAAGTTATGGCTTAGCCTCTTCCAAGTTCGATAAACCCTTTGGATTTAAAATAAATACAGATAACTAGTTTTTGGATAACAAAAAAAAAAACTATTGAACCACGAGACGGCGAAAGAACGGTTTAAATCTGCCGGTAAATCGAACAAGTTATGGCTTAGCCTCTTCCAAGTTCGATAAACCCTTTGGATTTAAAATAAATACAGATAACTAGTTTTTGGATAACAAAAAAAACTATTGAACACGGGACGGCGAAAGAACGGTTTAAATCTGCCGGTAAATCGAACAAGTTATGGCTTAGCCTCTTCCAAGTTCGATAAACCCTTTGGATTTAAAATAAATACAGATAACTAGTTTTTGGATAACAAAAGAACTATTGAACCACGGGACGGCGAAAGAACGGTTTAAATCTGCCGGTAAATCGAACAAGTTATTGCTTAGCCTCTTCCAAGTTCGATAAAACCTTTGGATTTAAAATAAATACAGATAACTAGTTTTTGGATAACAAAAAAAACTATTGAACCACGGGACGGCGAAAGAACGGTTTAAATCTGCCGGTAAATCGAACAAGTTATGGCTTAGCCTCTTCCAAGTTCGATAAACCCTTTGGATTTAAAATAAATACAGATAATCAGTTTTTGGATAACAAAAAAAACTATTGAACACGGGACGGCGAAAGAACGGTTTAAATCTGCCGGTAAATCGAACAAGTTATGGCTTAGCCTCTTCCAAGTTCGATAAACCCTTTGGATTTAAAATAAATACAGATAACTAGTTTTTGGATAACAAAAGAGCTATTGAACCACGGGACGGCGAAAGAACGGTTTAAATCTGCCGGTAAATCGAACAAGTTATGGCTTAGCCTCTTCCAAGTTCGATAAACCCTTTGGATTTAAAATAAATACAGATAACTAGTTTTTGGATAACAAAAAAAACTATTGAACACGGGACGGCGAAAGAACGGTTTAAATCTGCCGGTAAATCGAACAAGTTATGGCTTAGCCTCTTCCAAGTTCGATAAACCCTTTGGATTTAAAATAAATACAGATAACTAGTTTTTGGATAACAAAAAAAACTATTGAACACGGGACGGCGAAAGAACGGTTTAAATCTGCCGGTAAACCGAACAAGTTATGGCTTAGCCTCTTCCAAGTTCGATAAACCCTTTGGATTTAAAATAAATACAGATAACTAGTTTTTGGATAACAAAAAAAAAACTATTGAACCACGAGACGGCGAAAGAACGGTTTAAATCTGCCGGTAAATCAAACAAGTTATGGCTTAGCCTCTTCCAAGTTCGATAAACCCTTTGGATTTAAAATAAATACAGATAACTAGTTTTTGGATAACAAAAGAACTATTGAACCACGGGACGGCGAAAGAACGGTTTAAATCTGCCGGTAAATCAAACAAGTTATGGCTTAGCCTCTTCCAAGTTCGATAAACCCTTTGGATTTAAAATAAATACAGATAACTAGTTTTTGGATAACAAAAGAACTATTGAACCACTGGACGGCGAAAGAACGGTTTAAATCTGCCGGTAAATCGAACAAGTTATGGCTTAGCCTCTTCCAAGTTCGATAAACCCTTTGGATTTAAAATAAATACAGATAACTAGTTTTTGGATAACAAAAGAACTATTGAACCACGGGACGGCGAAAGAACGGTTTAAATCTGCCGGTAAATCGAACAAGTTATGGCTTAGCCTCTTCCAAGTTCGATAAACCCTTTGGATTTAAAATAAATACAGATAACTAGTTTTTGGATAACAAAAGAACTATTGAACCACGGGACGGCGAAAGAACGGTTTAAATCTGCCGGTAAATCGAACAAGTTATGGCTTAGCCTCTTCCAAGTTCGATAAACCCTTTGGATTTAAAATAAATACAGATAACTAGTTTTTGGATAACAAAAAAAACTATTGAACACGGGACGGCGAAAGAACGGTTTAAATCTGCCGGTAAATCGAACAAGTTATGGCTTAGCCTCTTCCAAGTTCGATAAACCCTTTGGATTTAAAATAAATACAGATAACTAGTTTTTGGATAACAAAAAAAACTATTGAACACGGGACGGCGAAAGAACGGTTTAAATCTGCCGGTAAATCGAACAAGTTATGGCTTAGCCTCTTCCAAGTTCGATAAACCCTTTGGATTTAAAATAAATACAGATAACTAGTTTTTGGATAACAAAAAAAAAAACTATTGAACCACGAGACGGCGAAAGAACGGTTTAAATCTGCCGGTAAATCGAACAAGTTATGGCTTAGCCTCTTCCAAGTTCGATAAACCCTTTGGATTTAAAATAAATACAGATAACTAGTTTTTGGATAACAAAAAAAACTATTGAACACGGGACGGCGAAAGAACGGTTTAAATCTGCCGGTAAATCGAACAAGTTATGGCTTAGCCTCTTCCAAGTTCGATAAACCCTTTGGATTTAAAATAAATACAGATAACTAGTTTTTGGATAACAAAAGAACTATTGAACCACGGGACGGCGAAAGAACGGTTTAAATCTGCCGGTAAATCGAACAAGTTATTGCTTAGCCTCTTCCAAGTTCGATAAAACCTTTGGATTTAAAATAAATACAGATAACTAGTTTTTGGATAACAAAAAAAACTATTGAACCACGGGACGGCGAAAGAACGGTTTAAATCTGCCGGTAAATCGAACAAGTTATGGCTTAGCCTCTTCCAAGTTCGATAAACCCTTTGGATTTAAAATAAATACAGATAATCAGTTTTTGGATAACAAAAAAAACTATTGAACACGGGACGGCGAAAGAACGGTTTAAATCTGCCGGTAAATCGAACAAGTTATGGCTTAGCCTCTTCCAAGTTCGATAAACCCTTTGGATTTAAAATAAATACAGATAACTAGTTTTTGGATAACAAAAGAGCTATTGAACCACGGGACGGCGAAAGAACGGTTTAAATCTGCCGGTAAATCGAACAAGTTATGGCTTAGCCTCTTCCAAGTTCGATAAACCCTTTGGATTTAAAATAAATACAGATAACTAGTTTTTGGATAACAAAAAAAACTATTGAACACGGGACGGCGAAAGAACGGTTTAAATCTGCCGGTAAATCGAACAAGTTATGGCTTAGCCTCTTCCAAGTTCGATAAACCCTTTGGATTTAAAATAAATACAGATAACTAGTTTTTGGATAACAAAAAAAACTATTGAACACGGGACGGCGAAAGAACGGTTTAAATCTGCCGGTAAACCGAACAAGTTATGGCTTAGCCTCTTCCAAGTTCGATAAACCCTTTGGATTTAAAATAAATACAGATAACTAGTTTTTGGATAACAAAAAAAAAACTATTGAACCACGAGACGGCGAAAGAACGGTTTAAATCTGCCGGTAAATCAAACAAGTTATGGCTTAGCCTCTTCCAAGTTCGATAAACCCTTTGGATTTAAAATAAATACAGATAACTAGTTTTTGGATAACAAAAGAACTATTGAACCACGGGACGGCGAAAGAACGGTTTAAATCTGCCGGTAAATCAAACAAGTTATGGCTTAGCCTCTTCCAAGTTCGATAAACCCTTTGGATTTAAAATAAATACAGATAACTAGTTTTTGGATAACAAAAGAACTATTGAACCACTGGACGGCGAAAGAACGGTTTAAATCTGCCGGTAAATCGAACAAGTTATGGCTTAGCCTCTTCCAAGTTCGATAAACCCTTTGGATTTAAAATAAATACAGATAACTAGTTTTTGGATAACAAAAGAACTATTGAACCACGGGACGGCGAAAGAACGGTTTAAATCTGCCGGTAAATCGAACAAGTTATGGCTTAGCCTCTTCCAAGTTCGATAAACCCTTTGGATTTAAAATAAATACAGATAACTAGTTTTTGGATAACAAAAGAACTATTGAACCACGGGACGGCGAAAGAACGGTTTAAATCTGCCGGTAAATCGAACAAGTTATGGCTTAGCCTCTTCCAAGTTCGATAAACCCTTTGGATTTAAAATAAATACAGATAACTAGTTTTTGGATAACAAAAGAACTATTGAACCACGGGACGGCGAAAGAACGGTTTAAATCTGCCGGTAAATCGAACAAGTTATGGCTTAGCCTCTTCCAAGTTCGATAAACCCTTTGGATTTAAAATAAATACAGATAACTAGTTTTTGGATAACAAAAGAACTATTGGACCACGGGACGGCGAAAGAACGGTTTAAATCTGCCGGTAAATCAAACAAGTTATGGCTTAGCCTCTTCCAAGTTCGATAAACCCTTTGGATTTAAAATAAATACAGATAACTAGTTTTTGGATAACAAAAGAACTATTGGACCACGGGACGGCGAAAGAACGGTTTAAATCTGCCGGTAAATCGAACAAGTTATTGCTTAGCCTCTTCCAAGTTCGATAAAACCTTTGGATTTAAAATAAATACAGATAACTAGTTTTTGGATAACAAAAAAAACTATTGAACACGGGACGGCGAAAGAACGGTTTAAATCTGCCGGTAAATCGAACAAGTTATGGATTAGCCTCTTCCAAGTTCGATAAACCCTTTGGATTTAAAATAAATACAGATAACTAGTTTTTGGATAACAAAAGAACTATTGAACCACGGGACGGCGAAAGAACGGTTTAAATCTGCCGGTAAATCGAACAAGTTATGGCTTAGCCTCTTCCAAGTTCGATAAACCCTTTGGATTTAAAATAAATACAGATAACTAGTTTTTGGATAACAAAAGAACTATTGAACCACGGGACGGCGAAAGAACGGTTTAAATCTGCCGGTAAATCGAACAAGTTATGGCTTAGCCTCTTCCAAGTTCGATAAACCCTTTGGATTTAAAATAAATACAGATAACTAGTTTTTGGATAACAAAAGAACTATTGGACCACGGGACGGCGAAAGAACGGTTTAAATCTGCCGGTAAATCAAACAAGTTATGGCTTAGCCTCTTCCAAGTTCGATAAACCCTTTGGATTTAAAATAAATACAGATAACTAGTTTTTGGATAACAAAAGAACTATTGGACCACGGGACGGCGAAAGAACGGTTTAAATCTGCCGGTAAATCGAACAAGTTATTGCTTAGCCTCTTCCAAGTTCGATAAAACCTTTGGATTTAAAATAAATACAGATAACTAGTTTTTGGATAACAAAAAAAACTATTGAACACGGGACGGCGAAAGAACGGTTTAAATCTGCCGGTAAATCGAACAAGTTATGGCTTAGCCTCTTCCAAGTTCGATAAACCCTTTGGATTTAAAATAAATACAGATAACTAGTTTTTGGATAACAAAAGAACTATTGAACCACGGGACGGCGAAAGAACGGTTTAAATCTGCCGGTAAATCGAACAAGTTATGGCTTAGCCTCTTCCAAGTTCGATAAACCCTTTGGATTTAAAATAAATACAGATAACTCGTTTTTGGATAACAAAAAAAAACTATTGAACGACGAGACGGCGAAAGAACGGTTTAAATCTGCCGGTAAATCAAACAAGTTATGGCTTAGCCTCTTCCAAGTTCGATAAACCCTTTGGATTTAAAATAAATACAGATAACTAGTTTTTGGATAACAAAAGAACTATTGAACCACGGGACGGCGAAAGAACGGTTTAAATCTGCCAGTAAATCGAACAAGTTATTGCTTAGCCTCTTCCAAGTTCGATAAAACCTTTGGATTTAAAATAAATACAGATAACTAGTTTTTGGATAACAAAAAAAACTATTGAACACGGGACGGCGAAAGAACGGTTTAAATCTGCCGGTAAATCGAACAAGTTATGGCTTAGCCTCTTCCAAGTTCGATAAACCCTTTGGATTTAAAATAAACACGAGCACAAATAAGAAAGTAGTACAATCTACTATTCAAAAATAAGTTCACTAATTTAAAAGTACCTGATTTTTGACACACAGAGTATGAATATAAGACCGGAATAAAATTAACTTGTCGAAATCCATGCGATTGTTAAGTATATATAAAACGGCAGAAAGTAAAAGCTTAAAAAAACCACTAGGAAACCGGATAATACTTCACGTCGATTTAAGAATTAATATATTAATCACAGTTATAAAACATTGAAAGAAAATTATATTTTACTACAAATCTTTATTGTTACTTTTTAACACAAAAACCCAAAAACAGGGAAAAACTATTTCCCTTCAACAAACGGACGGTAATTATTTCTTCAGAAAAGAATACAGTGAATAATTTTATATTTAGCGGCGGTACGGAAAGTTTTCATATACACAGGAAATTTGAAAAATAAGTTACCTTCTCAAATAAAATTCCGGGTCCGGAAAAACACTTAAACTTAACTTTTCTAACACAATTTTATTCAAAGGTCACTACTACCATTCTCTTCTACTCGCTACGATTCTCCTTAATCTATCAAATTTTGCCCCTTTTATATTTTCCCTTTCTGCTCTCTATTTCGACCAGCCAGTGTAAAAATTCTTAATTACAGCAAAAAGTTTGTTGTCATATACTGAAAGGCTTTCGGATTTAATTAAAAGGTAAATATACTGAATGTCCTGTGAGTTGAAGAATTTAAATATCGGAAACGGAAAACATTTTTATATGTTACGATTTGACTATACGTACCCTCGGACTAATAATAAAAAGCTATATACAAAAAAAAATAAGAAAACCACTACGGTTACAGAAAAGGAATCGGAAAGTATGTAAGGAGTTATGTGGAACACAAATAAAACGTTAGTTAAAAAGAAAATGAAAGAGGTAAACCTCAATTCGGTACCAAAAAAAATAACTCGTTACAGGCTATTGAAAAGTAGAAGTAGTTATAAAAAAATAAATTATTATATGTTCAAATTAATGACCAAGTGCCTTGACATAATGTTCAAACTTTGTTAAAATTTTCAAATGACCCCAATCATGACAAATGTGGTATTGTGGGAAATAGAGGGAAAAGGGAAAAATTAATATAAGTATCAGCTTCAACCATTCTGTAAGCAACTGTTAAATTTTTAAGCATGGTTTAAAATTACACAATCTGCTAACTCTATGCTACTCTTCTGTACGTATGATATGCTTTAAAATATTAACAGACATTTATTTATTCACGGGCATTACCCATCCATCTACATTAATTAAAATTTGCAACAGTACTACACTTTAACATTATTTTGTAAAAAGTATCAAATGAAAATAAAAATAAAACGATAACATTTAAATCCACTAAAACAAAAATTAAAACAAATGTTTAATATCATTAAACTATTTGGCTTAAGTACACTGAGTTATTGAACGTGCTTTAGAAGAAAAACAAGTCTGCCCTGCAGTCTTTTTGGATGTCGCACAAGCATTCGACAAAGTGTGGCATGAAGGCTTGATATACAGACTGAAGAAAATGCTACCAGAACAATACGTTGACATCCTAACCTCATATATATCCGACATATCGTTTAGAATCAAGCACAAAGAGGAATACTCCGACATGAAAGAGATAAAAGCGGGTGTCCCGCAGTGTAGCGTCCTTGGACCCATAACTGTATTTGCTATATACCAGCAAGCTACCATCATTAGATGATATAGTTATTGCTGCACTCACTGACGACACTGCTCTACTTGCAGTGGATCAAAATCAAGAAAACTCTGTTAGAAAACTGCTGATAGCAACAAGTGTAGTAGTAGACTGGACCAAACAATGGAGGATTAAACTTAATGAGCTTAAATCTATTCAAGTAAACGTTACCAACAAAAGATTACCAGAACCCTATCCTCTAAATATTAATGGAACAATTGTACCATATTCGATGAAAGCAAATACCTTGGGATGACTCTTGATGCTAAACTCAGGTGGAAAGAACATGTCAAAAAGAAAACAACCGAATTAGGCCTAAAATACAGACAGCACTACTGGCTGATTGGAAGAAACTCCAAGCTGTCAATCTACAATAAGTTATTGATTTATAATTTTGAAACTGGTGTGGCTTTATGGTATCCAACTTTGGGGCTGTGCTAGCGATTCCAATATTAAGTGCATCCAAATATTCCAGAACAAAGTGTTACGAAACGTAGTGTATGCCCCCTGGTATGTTCATAACTTGAATATTCACAGATATCTTCAAATACCAACCGTCAAGGAAGAGATAAAAAGGCTCCATCAACATGTGAATATAGAAGCTCTTCAGTTGCTGGACGACCAACATCACGTCCGAAGATTGAAAAGAACCAAGCCAATCGGTCTTGTGTAGTGTGTTTTGTCTAAAGCAGAGTACAGTGCATGAGTGTAGTGCATCTGGAAGACATCATTGGATTGACTCTAGATGATAAGTACCTAGTTTTAAGAATAGATAGATGAAAATTAATGATTAATCTTCTAAGGCTAGTTTGTATCTTTTAATAAAAAAAAACAAGAGTACAATACATGAATAACCATTCCACCCAATTTAAAAGAAACAAACGTTTCCCTCCTCTCATTTTATACAACAAAGTGACCTTATAAGATGCTCATAACTATTGAAGAAATATAATTCTATGCTATTTACCAAACGTGTTGTTCTGGAAATGTATGAATTATGACCTATGTTCGTACGAGAGAGATAATGATAGAACATATCAGATGATCTAGATCTAGAGCTTCTTGCAGGAAATTAATATTACTAAGTAGGCATGGGCAGTTAAAAAGGGAATTTAATATTTTGAACACACTTTTAATATCGTCATGATTTCTTCGGGTTTTCAGAGGAGAGAGTTGGAAATTGTAGAGGAGATTGAAATCATACCTACATTCATCTAAACGAGGAATATTAGACTTAAATGCAAGATATCTTGAAAATTTACGTTGAACTTTCTCTATTTTGTGAATGTAGCATGCATATACAGGATTCCAAACCGAAGATGCATATTCCAGAATAGGTCTGACAAGGGAATTGTATAGTAATCGGATTGCATAGATATTATCAAAATCTCTGGTAAATCTTTTGACAAAACTCCCAGATCCTTAATTACTGATACCCACGATATAATGAAATCATTAATTTTATAATCAAAATTTCTCCATGTCCTACTCCTGGAAAAATATATTCAAAAACACTTATCAGCATTTAGTTCCAGCCATTAAAATCACTGAACCAGCCTGTTTAAATGAAGGATTCTATAATCTTCAGCCGCGTTAGCAATTAACTTATTTCATCTGTAACAGTCATAAATATTGGTTTTCAATAATTTTATTAAGGACGCATCTAAAGGTTTGACCGATCCCTTATCACATCGCTTCTTGGTCCATTCTTGGCTATTTTACGTATAGTTGACAGGGGAACTTGTGTTACATCAGATACTGCTTGCATTAACTTTTCCCGTAAATTCTTATACACATTGAAACATATTTTCTGTGCTTCCAAATTTAAATGTCGTCGAATCCTGTTTTCATTACTTTCACTATTACTAAAATCATCACTCTCATCACCATTATTTAAATTTTCGTCGTTGTTACACACAATATTTTGAACCTAACTCGATATTTCCCACATGGTAAATATATAATGTTTAACTAAAAATATAATTTCTAATAAATATGAATATTTACCTACAATTTCCACACTACACTTTGTTGATGTCAGACCACCGACTATAAAGGGAACACCTGCGTGCTCCCTCAAAAAAATAAACCCTCTCTCAAAAATAGTTATAGTTCACTCAAACATGTAAAAAATTATGAATTTTTTGAAATTACTTCTTCTTAATAAAACAAGATATAAGGTATTGTTAATTGTCTGGTATTGTGTTTAAGATGTTTTTGAATATAAATAGGTTAAAATTGTTTAGTTTAAAGCAGAGTTTGATAGGTATTCGGGAGGAAACAACAAATAGATATTAGATTGAAAGAAACCGTGAATACATCAAAAGAAAGCTCGAGTCGTCAATTAGGTATATATTCAAAAAAATATGTGTTTTGTTCTATACATTAACGCTAAGGCCACTTTCAGATAGGTCTGATGATTTGTACTGACGATCGGTCGTGATTCATTGTTTTACATTGCTTTATATGTGACCTATGATACGCGGACATGTGAATGATAAATATAAAACAATGGATCAGACCGATCGACACTACTGATCATCAGTCTTTTCTGAAAGTGGCCTTCGTATCTTAAAAAGTAGGATGGCGCTCCATAATGGCGGGTTCAAAATAATCGTTAGACAGTCGATACATTTATTTAACAAATAAAAATTATTAAACACACTTTTTCCGTTTATTAATATCGATATTAATGAATTATTATAATTAAAAAAGGTTGCGTTAATGGACGTCATTAACGCACTTTGTTTGTGATTTTGACGTTTTGATGACATTTTCATATAGACAATATACCAAAGTTTGCACTCGCCAACACTGCAGCAGGTAATTGCGCAGTGTTTTATAACTCCATATTTGCACAATTACAAATTTACAATAACTTTTTCACAATGACAATTTTTTTGACAATTTGCATTTTATTTTTCAATGATAACGGAGATTTTTAGCAAACGTGATTTTTATGTGAAATTGAAAATGTATGTCAATGACATTCTAAGTCATTGGTATGGAGTTGACATTATTGTCTCCTGATAGTCTTTGTGGAAAAGTGATTTTTGTCACAAAGAGTTTACGGTCAACGAAAAAATATTGTAATCAGCTCATTTGTTAATGGGCGATTAATAAACTCAACTATCGCTCGTTCGTGGTTTAACCAGTTTCGTTTATTAATCGCCTTCCTTAACAAACTAGTTCATTAAATAATTATTAACGATTATTATTTGAAGTTATAACATTAAATGAATTTATCGTTAACTAAGTAAGCATTTTAAATAATTATAATATTGACTGGGCTATGACGGTATACTCTTAGTCTTAGGATCAAACAAAAAGCCGGCAACTTTAAGAAGGCACTATACAGTTTACGTCGACTATAAGAGAGATTGATTTTTGGGAATCCGCTTTTAATTGTTATAACGTTTGACATTTTCTTTTATTTAATAATTTCTCTACATTTCGTATAGTGAGTAATATAATATTTAATTTATCTCACCCAGTAGATGCCAGTTTTTGGCACCATGGACGCTAGTGTCTAGCTATCAAGGTAATGCAGGTTATCTATACCATTGAATTTTATACATAGCTATTCCTAAATGTTAGTGAACATTTCGGATATCACTGTTTGTTGGAGGTGTACTAAACACAATTCATATTACCACTACATCAGCATTAACACTTTTCACTACCTTCTTCAGAGAGTCAAGGCGACAAAACGCTCTAAAGAAGATAACTTGGTTATTGAAATGCGTTTAAGAAAGTGAAAATTGTTAGTGTTGGTGTAGTGGCAGTATCGCCAACAGTTCCAGTATTTATCACTAATTTGCCTTTATCTATGTATGTGTGTAAAGCTTGGCAAGTTTATCTGAAGCTACGCGGCATCGGTAAGTAAGGGGCGACGAAACATGGCGGATATCTGTCAAAAACGTACCAATGGCGTACGGTACCTATTTTTATAAAAGTATTGAAAATAATAATTATTATTATATAATAATTATATATAGAAACTGATTTTTTGCTTTGCTTTGAAGGTAAGGTATTTTTCAAAACACGGTAATGTTAAGAATCGTACTTGAATTCAACATGGATACGAAATAGTTCAAAATCTGGCACTGACAATACCAACGCCACTGGATAATCAATAACAGTCAATTGACGAAGTGAGAGGGAAGAACGCACGCACGCGCTTGCTAATAGGAAGTTAGCTGGTCGCTAAGGGACGAAGGCCTTTCGATAAATTTCACCAATTGAGTTAGTTCGGAGGGCGTGGTAATTATGGTTTTCGCACAACGCTGCCAGATCTTGAAGAAGCCCATAGCAAATTTGTAAAATTATTCATTTTTTAATATTCATAAATTGAGAAAATAATGTTAATAGACAAAATCCAAGAAACAAGCACATTAAAGAATTAACGTTTAATCATATCGTTAATATTGTTAATAATAAGAAGTCCATTTTCTAATTATTATCACTACATACTTAGCACTTTAGCTTTTTCATAGTTAAACGTGGCAATATCGAATGTTCTCGACTGCATTCCTTTCACGGCTTCTGATAAACTTGCCAAACTATATATGGGGTGATATTCACTGAGACCTCAAAGATCTATTGTGCCCCTTTACTTCTACTTAGCTACTGAGGAAAGTCTCATATCTATACAAAGTAAACCTTATTTTTTTCAGTTATGGCAGTATCAATGCCACTTTCAATACAATAGTTTCGTCACATCACTTGCTACCAGCAAACTAAGTCTGATGAACAACATATCCTGTGGTTATGTAGTGGTTACTTTTTCTGACAATTCTATACACTGCCTTTATAGAGATACATTAAAACAAATAGTATTTACGACATTGTCAGTTGTACCTAGATATTTAGACGAACCTAATGCGAAATACCAAAAAGTTAGTACCAACATATCGAATATTGATTTGTCCTGGCTGGGAAATGTGCTTTTATGCGTGGACTCTGACGACAATTTACATCTATTTAAGTTGCCACCTCAGGTAAGAATAAATGTGTTGAAATATTTTTTTTGTAGCGCAGTACAATCTCATTAGTCCTTGGCATCACAGCCTTTTAGGTTTTTGCACTTCTTATAAGAAGAGTCCAGTATTCAGTGCTTTGCATTCATCCCACAAATTGGCTCATCCCTATATACCGGGTGTAAATGAGACATGGGCAACTCATGTAATTTCTAAATGAGTTGATAGATTTTTGTTGGCTATATGGGGGCCAATTTTGAACTCTTTCACATGTATTTAGATTCTCCAGCTTCAAATACATACAATTTACCCTTTATATTTCAATTTTTTTTATTAAAAAAATTTAAAAGATAAGATAAAATAGCGTCTTTTGTCATTTGATGCGCAAATTGTATGTAGCCAAAAAATCTAAATATGTATAAATATATAGAAGGTTGCATTGAAATATTTAATTTTTACACAAGTTCTGGATAAACTGGAAATCAGACATATTGATTTTATATTTAAAAAACTCCAAATTTGTCTTCATATAAATTCATATAAATTGAATGAAATCTATTAATTTAAAAATAACAGGGGTGATCCGTGACTCGTTTACACTCGGTATACCAATGGTATGCATATTATGTTTTCTTAGTCTGCAGTGACCAGTGTGTGAACCTCTCAGTTTTCTATTTCACTCCTACTTAAGTTTAATATTTCGTTGGTCAGCGACACCGAGGATTATTTAACAAGTATTTTGCTTGTCTGCTACTTAGGCACACGGCTCCAGCACATCTGATCTTTGTTTGAATCCACTGATATATACACCCCCATAAGATAAGATAAAATAAATATAGAGCTTATGTGTTTCTAAGAGCCTCTCCACTACGCTCTTGGCAGATCTATTGTGTGTGCCCTACTGTTAAGCTAGTATGTGTGCTGACATTTCCTCATCTTCTTGTCAAATCCGATGTTATTCATGTGTTTGGTAAGTTTACAATGGCCAACCAGGATTCTGATTGCTCTCCTATTTTGGCTCCGTGAATTTTGGCGAGGGTTCTTTGTTGAAATTCGGCTTTTGGATCGCTCTAGCCTGGCGAGTCTTTGGCCACCATACCACCGAGCGATGTGCTATCATGGGTCTGATGTTCGGCCTATAGCCATATATGATCATTTTTGATTGTAGTCCCAAGTTCTTTCCGCACATTCTTCTGCACATACATACCCCCATGCTGCAGTTATTGATATTCCAAATGCTAGTTCCGGACCAGTAAACTTCGTTGTATGTATGTATGTATATTGGGGCGATATTCATTAAGTCCTAAAAGAACTATTGTGCCCCATTATCTTCTACTTAGTTCTTAATGAAAGTCTCAGAGACTGGCAGCTCCTTTAGACCTGGTTCCCAGAGGAATTTTAGGATATCTGCATGCTTTAGTTTAGGTAAGTGTCCCTCTTCTCTCCAGTAGCCTCTTAGGTGTTGTGCCCTAGGATTCTGTATGAATTGCCATACAATCAGCAAGTATGTGGAAAGAGGTTCCTTCCATACCATAGAATATACATTTTTCTTCCTTCACTATTTTGATCTTTTTCAGATGTCCATTCAGGCGACAATGTCCTGTTTAGAACATTAGAACAGTGCAGTTCATTTGTTTTCAACAGGTTGTAGTCACCCAGAAGTATCTTTGATTGTCTAAGTCCTACTAGATCTTTCCAATGGTCAGATCTTCTCTTTTCTTCGTCTTTACCTATTTCTTCCAATATTACATTGGAGCTTATTCCGCAAAAGGGCTCCGGCCCCCTAAAGGGTTTTTCAGTCCAATTTTTTGCTAGTTCATCTGCTATTTAATATCCTTCTATTGCAGTGTGTCTTGGAATCCATAGTAAGATGACGAAGTTGTACTCTAGTAGTTTGTTGAGTTTCCATAGGCATACCATTTTTGAACTGATTATGCAAGAACTTAGTGCTCTAATGGCTGATTGACTATCGGACATGATGATAATAATTTACCTTTTATATCCTTTATGAACTGGGCACACTTTTTTTATTCTCCCAAGCTTTCGGAGTCTTTGGTTCCTGGTCCGTACATTTCTATCCCAGTCCCTTTTATTGCTTTTGTGAACTCCGCGTCAGACACTTTCTTTACTAGGGTGGCTGCGGTTTCATTGCCTGAAATATTTTTGTGCCCTGAGACCCACTCAAACGTTACCCTATTGAGGTTGGTCAAGGTTGAGTTTGTGTAGGCAGTCCCAGACCTGTCTAGATCTGATTACATTTACTAGATTCTCATTATTGGCAATATAGTCCAGTAATGACGACAAGATTAGATTATAAAGTGCGTTGGGATTTATATTGTATAAGGCGTATTTACAATCTTAGTATCAATAAATAAAACTTACATATTTTTTAGATCGACAGTTCAGCTCCTCTTAGTGTACCATACTGTACAACAATTTTAGAATATTGCCTAGTAAGTGGATTAGATTGGCTAGACCTGCTGTTAGTATTACGGCCGAGTATGCTAGATGCCATTTGTGATAGGTTAACAGAAAGTTTTAATAGACAACCACCATCAGTTCAACAGTTTTTCCACGTACAATATTTATGCATTAAAATATCTCTTTATAGGTAAGTTGATTTACAAGGATTATTTACTGTGTACATTTTGTGGAGTTTTATGGACGTGAAATGGGAAATTAGCTTCGGTCTTTTCAATAAATTTGTTTTATTTCTTTATTTGGTAGCATTTGACGTCACGCACCCCATTTTCTACCACCAAAAGAAAGCAAGATAAACGTAAACATTTTAAAAAACTCGATTTTGCATAGATTTTGGATGTATTTGCAAAATCCAGACTAGCTAATACCACCGTATATAGACAAAATGGTAGTAGGTTCACTCGTAGTCGGTACTTTCATGTAGCGCTTATAAAGACATGTCGAAAAACGGTCGTTAAAAGACACCTGCATGGATATACAGGGATCGCGCCATTTACTACCTTCATAGTATGTTGATTTATAGATAGAGTGTTCTACTATGTAAGTATGGACGTTCTAGTATTTAATTGGGAACATCAAATTATAAAAAATAAACTAGAATCATTGATTAGAATAGCGTTTACTAATTTATATAAATGAAATATTTGTAATTCGTCAAAAATGTACAAATATACAGGGTGTTTCTAAATTCATGCGACAAAATTCAGGAGGTGGTTGCTCGTATCTATATCAAAATTTCCTCAGCCAACCTATTTCCGAGATATCACCCTTAAAAGGTGGTGACTAAAATTGAGTTTTTATTTTTTTTCTAAAATTTCAGTAATGCTAGAAACTTAAAATTCTGTAATCTTCGTGCACTCGCTAAAGACTAGGGTATTTTTTCAATATTCCTGTTACATTATACGAGGGGGAAATTAGCAACCCTTACTTTATTTCATATCAAAACTTTACTGTTTTCCACTTAATTTTAAAAAAAAATGATAAAGGACTATATTTCCATCTTATGGAAAATAAAAGACCACTAAAATGCGGATATTTTGATACCAACATATTCGTCTTGATAATGAACTCACCATTAATATTATTTTTAAAATCGCTTACGGAGATTGTATGAGTAAGACAGAAAGAAAATACGTAAATAACCATGTATTACAGATTCCACGAAGTAAGGATATCAGGGTGAAAAGAAATGAATAAATAAAATCAGACAGGGTTGAACTGTCCTAATTTTATCAGTTAATTTTTATATGTTGTTTTTTCTTTGTAGTGTATTTGTTGGCATCGATAACTCTTTAAAAAAATAGGATAGGGATGCAGAAGAGATTTTTTTATATGCTAGATGTTGAATGTCTATTATCTGTTAATACAAAAATGCTCATGAAATTGTGTAGGTAATGAACCCAACGTTAAGGGAGATACTAAAAGATAATGTATCATTTATACTTTAGGTTTATTAAAAATGTAATAAGATCCCTTTTATTAATGACTTAAGTAGATAAGTCCACAAAATTATTTTTACTTAAGTTTGTCATAACTTTAAAGTCCTCATCATCAAAATTTTCTTAAGAGCCAAATTGATTTTTTACAGCATCAAAGGAAGCATTTATTAATGCTCGAAACCATTGTGATATCTCGTTAGGAGATCGTTGCGAGGATTGGCGCGCGGCGCTCCGATTAAATCTGACGACAACCACCCTTCATCTTTAAAATGATCAATACAGCAAAAAGAACCTTTTGGGACGGAGACCGGTCCTGAATTTGGTTGAAAATACCACGTTTATCTCGGTCCTGCTTAAGTTATTGAAGTAAACAGTTTTCAGTAAAATTAAAACAAATACTCTAGTGTATCTTAAGTACAAAGTATTAGTGTCCATCCATTGATCTCAAACAGTCACAGTGAGTACTAGATCTACTTATTACACAAACTTTTTGTATCTTCAATCTGGTTTTGTTGTGGGAAGTTTCAGACAGGTTTTTCGGAACCTGTCCTAGTTACCGTAAATTAACCAGAGACGGCCTAAGGATATTGTCTAAAGCATGTGAAGATGACAGATAAAATTTCAATCGATGGAATAAATCCATCACAACAAACCTACTCCAACATACTAGCTACACATAAATACCCTACGAAGGAACAAGCCATTATCCTTACATCAATTGATGGGGCCAAGATTCACGACTACATCGTGGGCGTTGGATCCATAGTCCAACCGAAAAATGTTTTATATGCATCTCGGATCACAAACAACAGAATTTGTATCTACCTTTCTTCCAAAACAACAGTTGATAATCTGATTTCTCAACATAAATCAATCAAAATAAATGGAATCGATACCGAATGTCGACGTTTGATAACTCCGTCACAACGTCTAGTAATATCTAACGTATGCCCAACAATACCCAATACACAAATCGAAGAGGAAATCCAAAAAATGGGAATAAAAACAGTATCACGGATGACATTTCTAAGAGTAGGAATGCCTGAAGCAGATTACAGTCACGTATTGAGCTTCTGCAGACAAATTTTCATATCTCCTCTTGAAAACGAATCCATTCCAGAGTCTTTCGTGATAACAAACGAAAACACCACCTACCGATTATTTCTCTCAATCGATGGATTAAATTGTTCCGTATGCAAAACCATAGGTCACGAAGAATCCACTTGTTTAAAACAAAAAGACACACACACCTCCATAGAAGAAAAGGATATCGAAAATAACCCTAGGCAGATGAAAACATCCAAAACAAACTCTACAGAAGAAACAAGCAGCACACAAAACATAACAGAAACCACAACAAAGACAGCAACTGAGAGCTTCTTATCTGAATCACCAAGAACGTTCCCAATCAATCCTACCACACCTCAAACTTCCACGGCAATGGCTTTCTCAAACGACATAAAATTTTCCAAACCAACATTGAAACAGAATCCACAACAATCAACTTCCTCCCTCACCACAAAAAGACAAATTTCAACATCACCTGAATGTTTAGAAAGCCCTTCCATCACTTTCGCTCAACCTATGGATCCATCCAAAACAAAAACAAAAAATAGCAAGAAAAAATACAAATCAACTAGTGAAGAACTTTCCTTCATGCTAGAAACAATTAAGGATCAAATTGAAAATCGAAGCCCACCTTTTGTTTTGAGTTTCAATGAGATCTGTGACTTCCTACAAAACACTATTGGTGCTTCAAACCCTGAAATAATCGCACCTGATTATTCAAATGAACCATCCGAGTTACTCGAAATTCTAAATTACATCTATAAAAACATAAGAAATAAAACCTTGAAAAATAATATCACGCGACTCAAGAAAAGATTATTTGCTACTAGCATCTCAACAACAGATTTAAGCGACAGTGACACATTATCTCAACATTAAATTAATGTGATGGATTCATTTATTCTTCAGTGGAATTTGAACGGTTTTTTCTGCCACCATGAACAATTGAAACTACTCATAAATAAATTATCTCCTCAAATACTTTGCCTTCAAGAAACCCATCTCAAAAATCAAACAAACGTTCGCCTAAAAGATTATGTAGCCTACCAAAAAAACAGGAACACTGATTTTTCTAGCGGCGGAGTAGCAATATTTGTAAAAAACGACATTGAATCAAAGGAAATTGTCATAAATACAAACTTGGAAGCGATTGCAGTATCGGTTATTCACAAAAAAAAGATAAATATATGTAATGTATACTTACCTCACCCAAATCAGACCGACCTAGTTGAATTAAATGACCTAATAAATCAGATTCCACCTCCTAAAATTATTGTTGGAGACATGAATTGCCATAATGTGGCATGGGGCAGTAATAAAACCGATAAAAATGGAAATATTCTGCAAAATAATATAAATGCTTCAAATTTAACACTATTAAACACTGGAGAACCCACAAGATTCAATTCATTCAATGGCACCCTATCAGATATAGATCTTTCCTTTTGTTCTCCCACAATAACATCCTGGATGAAATGGGAAACCCTAAAATACTTGCATGATAGCGATCATTTCCCCATTAAAATATCCTTACTAGAAAAAGAACCTCCACCAAGCCTTCTTTATCAAACATATCACAATATTAATAAAGAAATATTAAAATTAGAATTAGAATCAAAACGAAATAGAAAATAATATCGCAACCTTTGTGCATGTCAATGACGTAATATCTTAGCTGACACTTTTGAAAGAAACTCGAATGATATCAATCTAAATTCCACCTTTCTGGAATACAAAAACTCAGTTGACTGCAACTTTAAAATAATAAATGATAACTCTCACCTGAATTTTCCAATAACTTACCAAGAATTTGATTTTTGTCTGAAAAAATTGAAAAATACTGCCCCAGGCCCTGATGATATTCTATCGTTATTTTTGAAAAACCTTCCATTCAAAGCTAAACAAATTCTTTTAGAGCTCTTCAATAACATATTTTTACAAGAACAATTCCCCAATCTTTGACGTCAGTCAATAGTCGTACCTATACCTAAACTAAACAAACCGAAAATCGACCCTACTTCATATCGTCCCATTTCACTAACTTGTAATATGTGCAAGCTTCTGGAAAAAATTATCAACTATAGACTAGCCTGGCATTTGGAAAATGAGAATATGCTTATACCCAACCAAAGCGGCTTCCGAAGAGGAAGAAGTACTACTGACAACCTAGTAACACTCGAATCTGAAATTCATGAGGCTTTCCTAATGGATCAAAAATTAATAGCAGTATTTCTAGACTTGAATAAAGCTTTTGACACCACTTGGAGATATCATATCCTAAAGACTCTCAAAGAATGGAATATTCAGGGTCACATATTATCATACATAAAAAACTTTTTGAATAATAGAACCTTCCAAGTTAGAGCAAATGGTCAAAAATCTTCGGTAAGACAACTTCAAAATGGAACACCTCAAGGATCCATTTTAAGTCCTACTTTATTCCTTGTAGCCATAAACAGTGTAGTTAAAGAAATACGCAAACCTGTAAAAGTGAATTTATATGCAGACGACCTAGTTATTTACATTAAAAGCAAAAACGTAATGTTAGCATCGCAAATTTTACAAACGTGCTTACATAGCTTGGAAAATTGGTCTCTGAAAACAGGCTTCCAATTCTCACCTGAGAAAACACACTATATCGTCTTCAATAAAAAGAAATGCTTAAATAATTTAAACCTCCATCTAAACGAAAAGCCAATATCTAAAGTTGATGAAATAAATTTTCTGGGTCTCACTTTTGACTACAGGTTGAAATCGGAAACACACTTAGCAAATTTACATCGATCATGTCAACCAAGAATAAATTTACTCAAAATTCTATCAAACAGTACTTGGGGTTCAGACACTGCAACCTTACTCGGTCTATATAAATCATTGATAAGAAGCAAGCTGGACTATGGAGCTATCTGCTATGAAACAGCCAATAAAACTTTGCTCAAAAAATTAAACTCCGTCCAATCCACTGCCATAAGAGCATCACTAGGTGCTTTCAGAACCAGCCCCATAGGCGGCCTCCTAGCATTAGCAAATGAGCCATCACTGCATCTACGCCGGCAAATGCTCTCCCTAAACTACGTGGCTAGAATATCAGCAAACATCTCCAACTTAGCATATTCCTCAACATTTAAAAATACCACCATAAATTTTTCTTGAAACAAACCCACAAAAAAGTTACCTTTCTACCAAAGAATCCGAAATATGAGTTACGACAATGAGAAATTTAAATCCTCTCTAACATCAAAATTAAATATCCCTCCATGGATCATTCAAATACCACATATAGAAACATCTCTAACATTCTATCAAAAACAGACCACCACTCCAATCCAGATACAAAACTCCTTTAATGAACTAGCCTCGAAATTTTCCAAGTTTTCTTTCATTTACACTGACGCTTCCAAAACAACGATTGGACATGCTGCAGCTTACATATGTAAAGATACAAAATTTGCTATGCGTATGCCACAAAATTGTAGTATATATACTGGAGAGGCGTTTGCTATACTCCATGCCCTCAAAATGTGCAAAACAGCTAATGAAAGCAACTCATTAAGCACCCTAATAGATCTGAAAAATGTATATCCATCACACCCGATCCATGAACTCATTAAAAAGGAACTTTACAACTTGCGAGATAAAAACATCTCTTTTTTATGGGTACCATCACACATGGGAATAAGAGGAAACGAAGAAGTTGACACCTTAGCCCTAAAATAAACTTCAACTGATGATTTACCTCTCCTTACAAAATTTCCCCTCACCGATCACAGATCCTCAATAAAAAAATACATTTACCAAAAATGGCAATCGATCTGGAAAGACACTGAAACAAATTTGAAACAAATAATGCCCGAAATTGGAACCAAACTCCCACTACCTTTTAAAAGAAAAGAACAAGTACTAATAAACCGTTTAAGAATTGAACATACACGCATAACACCTTTATGTCAAATATGTAAAACTCAACTCACAGTAAAGCATCTATTACTCGAATGCCCAGAATATGAAAAACAAAGAAAACGCCACAATTTAGGAAACTCTTTAAAATCAATTCTCTCTTCAACCGGAAACGAAGTGCTATCCTATCTCAAAGACATTAACTTAATCTCAAAAATTTAAATTGTGATATAAATGTACCACACTACACTGTAAATGTCTCCCCTGCTAATAACTCTTAGTAGTTGATGCGGGGTTATGTATGTTTAAATTAAAAAAAAAAAACTTTTTGGGACGTATATTTTGTTTTTTTAAATATATATCCATCTTAGCTTCAAAACAAATTGTCTGATTATTTCTATTACCATCGCAAACAAAACACCTATTGCGACTTTGCGGTACACAATTAAACACACAAGAAGTCTCATCATTTCCTACATTATCCCTTTCAATGTCGGCCATAACCTGTCTATAACAATTAATATGAATAACCTCATCATTGCATGGCAGGCGGCGTTCTGAAATCCCTCTGGAAGATAGTTTAATTCGTCACAACGGCTAAATCCTCTAGGACGAACTCTATGTTCACAAACGTAACACTGCATTTTCTTAGTTTTTAAATACTTTACTTTAAAAAAACTCTAAATTGAATACGCTTCACGGCCCAAATGCAGACTTCTAACACACAGAGCGATTATTTCTTAAAATTGGTCGTTTGTAGCTAAAACTTGTTAGTCTATAATTAGATGGACACGCCCTTTTCTTTCATACTCCTATCACCTGTCAGGTATAAATATTTGTTCTTTAACGACTTTTATTTCTATGAATTGTTTACGAAATACGTGACGGTCAGTTATTAAATGTATTATAATTTTACTATTATAATATAGAAAACGTTATAATAAACTGCTATTACAAAATGACAAACTTATATGTAAAGATATTAGATTGTCAACTGACAGATGTACCTTTTTTACGTAATTTGATTGCAATCTATCGTATCTTTATACAACTGAAAAATAAAATCCTATTATTTTGTTTCGACGAAACGGGTGTTCATCGTAGGTACAACTATTTTCGGGCGATTCGTGTTTCGTCCGTAATCCTTTTCAAGTGTTGTTAAAATGGTCGCTTTCGTCCGCTGACCCAAATGTGAAATTTTGAAAATGGCACTATTCGTCCGGCCGGCTTCCAGGTAAAAAAAACCCAACTTAGATAGGATGCGGCATGAATTGTTATAAATGGAACATTATGATAGAGAAGATATGAAATAAGATTTTCCATAATAAAATTTAAAGATTTATTTATTTTTAATTTATTTACCATAATTAAACTATATACTATAATAATATATTAATAAATTATTACTATAATTACCAATGCTAGATATAATAATACTACTATTAGCAACTATTGTATTTACAGTTATTATTATGTACAATTTCTAAAAACTATAATAATGGGTTAGGTTAGCTTAGGTTAGGTTAGGTTAGGTCAGCAAAAGTAAATATACGAGTAATGTGTATAGAAAGCGAGTCTGTCAATTACACAATTCAATTTTTCGATTCGGATTAGGGTAGGGTAGGGTAGGGTGGTTTAGATTAAGAATTAACTTGCTTTCTATACACTTTTTCAAACGATATATTTAAAAAAGTGTATGGAAAGCGAGGAGATGTTCTTTTCATAGATGTCCTCGCTTTCTATACACTTTTTTTTAAGGGAAATTTCATAAATTTTTGTGAAGTACATTGAAAGCGAATGAAATCTAACTCAACCTACCTGTTTTCAGTCAGCGGACGAAAAGTCCCATAGTCAGGTAAACAGTTCCTTCCGACCTTTTATTTTTATTGCTTTAGCGGACGAAAATTCCTATGCCCCTATTTTCACAAGTCCGACTCTGTTTCACCGCAGCCGGTGGTGTCCTATTGAATGGTTAGATTTTGTAATTGAATGGAAAATTTCTGACAAATGAACTGATTTTGTGGGTTTGTTAATTAAATTACAACATTGGCGCAATGTTATCAAATGTTCTATTTTTCAAGACGAATATGTTGGTATCAAAATATCCGCATTTGAGTTGTCTTTTATTTTCCATAAGACGGAAGCATAGTCTGGTGATTATTTTTTTCTCTGCTGCTATGGGTTTTGGGAAAAAAAAATTCAGAATACAAAAATTTGTAAGCAAAACAAGGATTTCAGGTTGAATTTTATTTCATAAAATCTCATCTCGAAAAAAAGTTTTGATATGAAATAAAGTAAGGGTTGCTAATTTCACCCCCATATAATGAAACAGGAATATTGAAAAAATACCCGTAGTTAGTCCTAAGCGAGTGCACGAAAATTACAGAATTTCAAGTGTCCAGCTTTACTGGAATTTTACAAAAAAAAATAAAAACTCAATTTTAGTCACCACCTTTTAAGGGTGTGAGCTGAGGAAATTTTGTTATAGGAAAGACCCATCTTAATTTCTTACGAGCAATCACCTCCTGAATTTTGTCGCATGAATTTAGAAACAACTTGTATATAAATAGTATAAGAAAAATAACAATTATGTCATGTACGCAAAAGTCATTCGTACATCCAGTGATTGAGTAGGATACGCGTTTTGTTATAAAAGCTTTGGAAAGAAAAATATTGAATTGATTCCTACCTAAACGTCCATATCGTGTATATGAACTAGGTAATAACGTTGAGTGAAAAATACAAGAAGAGGCGCAACGCAATGTAAAATTTTGTGCCTTATGGAGATTCCAGCGTTCCCCCCACTATTCATTAAAATTGGTACTGTATTTAGGCGACGCGGTGTTCAAACATCGAACTATTCCTTGCTCTTGTCCCCACCGCGCCTCGAATCTAATCCCATCGCTTGTTTCGGACGGCTCTTGACTGTTTATTTGTGAAATTTATTCCTTTTAGAAGCGGGCAGTTTTTTTCGTTCACTACATACAATATTTACAAATTTATATCGTTCGATATAAAGAAATATGAAGCAAACGTAGTGTAAACAGTTTATAAATTTATAAATAATTCCCTTTAATTAAGAAAAACGAACACTGAACTTCAAAAACTATATTCGAAAAGTATTATAAAAAATACTTTTACAGTTTTAAACAGTCTTTTAACAAAACGTATATGTGACAGAGAGGGCTTCAAATACAATGGTGAAATATTATCTCCAAAATATAAATTCTAATAGACAAGCAACTTGACGTTTTTTTATACAAATTCTTTCTTTGATTTGTCACTTAGTTATTACGGGACTTTGTTATCTGGTCAATTTTCTAAAACAGCATTATTCATTACTTCCTATCGAAAACAATATTATTACGGTCAGCGAAAATATAAGTAGGTACATACATAAACATATTTTATTTTATTAATGAACATAAAGTATATTTCACAATATTTCGTTAACTCGGTATCTGGTCTTAAAAGGATTTAATAATAAGTAAACAGTGGCAGATCCGTAATCGGTAAAATTTAGATACTAAAACTAAATAATGTTTTACCAGCCAAACATTTCAGTGGTAAAATAATCATACTATTAGGCATTGTTATCGGATTAACGACTACCTGCTGTGAGTTTTTCTCTTGAATCTGTTATGTTGCAATGAAGTATGCATAAAAATTAAAGTCTGAAGAGAGTACCTACGTAAACTAATTTTTTTCAAGTGTTATATTAATATAAATATTTATTTAAAAATTCCAAAAAATTATGGTATGTATGGCAAGTTCCCGTTAAAAAAAAATCTTGAAGTTGATTTTTCAACAGGCTAGGCAATCGCCAATTTATAAAATTTAATCCGACTTCCGCCTTCATTAAAGGCAACAAAACATATTTAAATAAATGGAGAAATTCCTAACTTAACAGGGGAGGATAGCCGGCTTGGAGATTTTTTTTTTAATGTTTTTATAGAAGGTAGAGCTACCAATTCTTCGGAAGATGTATCTGAAATACAATAAAAAAATTAATTAATTATCTCCTGTATGTTCCTTGTGGCTCATTACTATTTATGTTAATTTTTTGGGAAATTGAACCACAATATTTTTGTTATTTTTATTTCAACGTTTCGGAGCGTACCAGCTACCGTTGTCAAGAATAATTATTAAGTTTTTTTTAAACTCTGGTCTCTATCTGACACTACGAAAAAATTCAACAACTATACAATCAATAATATTTTGAAGTTTAATCTGCAAAAAATTTGTTGTCAAATTTTTAAGGTCCATTCACAGTAGATAATATCCATTCGTCAAAAAAAGCACCACTTTATGCACTTGTTGCATAAATAACTATTATTGTATGAGATTCTAACATAATAATACAGTCTACTAGAAATGGGATCCAATGAAGTGCACGCTCCAGGAACGGTTTTATTGGGATTTGATTTACTGTGAATGAACCTTAAAAATTGAACAAAAAATTTTTTGCATTCATTAACTTCAAAATATTATTGATTGTCTAGTTGTCAAATTTTTTCGTAGTGTCAGATAGAGACCAGAATTTTAAAAAACTAAATTATTCTTGATAACGGTAGCTGGAACGCTTCCGAAACGTTGAAATGAATATATAAAAAATATTGTGATTTATTTTCCCAAAAAAATTAACAAAAAAATGAATTAGTTTAAATCTCTGTGTACCAACCAGATATTGTGTCCTCAGTTCCAAAATATTTCCCAGATTTCTATTTCTTTCCATTTTGTGACATCCTAGTTTTCAACAGATTAGCATTGTTTTCTATAAAAAATAGATATGGGTACTTATGTTGAATAATTTAAAAGTGCAATTTAATAAGCTTACCATCTAAGTCTGAAAAACGTCTTTTGCAAACACCACTTGTTGAAGGTTCATCTATATTTTCGATAGGGCATTCTACAATAGAATTAACATTTATTTAATAATATTTTATGTAATTAGGTGCCTGTTCATAATTCCTGACTTATGGCTTCTCCGATATTTTGATATTGCACAATAAAATACTTCGTGAAATATTAAACTTTAAAACTACTTAGGTACATCGCGAAAAATTATTAACTATGTAGTAACCTATAGTATCTACTTATTTTAAATGTTCTCTTAAATTTTCCATTTTTATAAATGAAAATAAAGGTGAACATTACAAATTAAAGATTAAAATCAGTAATAAGAAATGTACTATATTCGAATCAAACACATGAAATTATAAAAAAAACATACCTGCACAATAACTTTTTGGTACTGCATTTTTTCTTAGATTCTTCCGTTTTTGTTGTACAATAATAAAGTCAGAACTAAAATGTTTTTCACACAAAACTTTATTTGCTAACTCGCACTTTTCTAAATTCCAAATAGTTATATTACCACAATTTTTTTTCCACTCATTTAGGATATTTTCATTTTTGGTAGGAAACTTAATAAAACTTAAATGCTTATCTTTTTTTGAATTCTGTCCACATTCGTGAAAAGAACAAATATGGCTTTTGGGTTTCATATTTAAAAATATTTTTACCTACGTAATACACAACAATAAAGTCTTTCAATGCCTAGATTAACAAACTACACACTTGTTTAATCGTATACAAAAACAAAACACTCGAGAGAGTCGAGAGCTAGAAATTCCGTTCACAGTTCTTACGGCTGCTACGGTCAGTATAAGACTACTAATTCCTAGAGAAAATCAGAAAATGCGAGTGGCGACATCTCTCCGCCAACACCATTTTGCGGCACAAAATCTTTTACGAGGTTGCGCCTCTTCTTGTATTTTTCACTCAACGGTAATAACTATACATCTACACTGAAAGCCTTAACGTACATATAACAACGGCATTTTATTTATTTGTCCACGACCACTAAAAATAAGTCAATATTTTACCTCCTAACAAAAGGTATATGGTACCCATATATCTACTAAAGTGAATTATGAACTCATAATTCACGCTTCTGCATTTAAATAACATGCCATGACAACTCAACACTCACAACATTTCGGTACATAGGAGGATTCTGTAAATTGTTGTACCCAAGTTAATATCGATTTTCGTGTAGGCGGATTTCTGTCAAAAATGGCTCTGAATCTTATCCTGGTCACTTTTATTAATTCACGAAAAAAACTTTCTTAGGAAAATTTTAGACCACTTTTGAGACTTGCAAACGGTGTCATAATAGTATTTTATGCAACGATCATGTAATGATAGCCATTAAGACACGAGCATGTTGTAGGATACGAAACGAGCCGCAGGCGAGTTTCGTATATAATATGCGAGTGTATTAATGGCCATTACATGAAAGTTGCATACAATATTTTTTCTACTCCGATTAATAAGAATTATTTAATTAATAATTATCATTTATTATAAATAACAAGAACAATGAAAGGAACTTCAACAAATAAATTTTACAAATTGTACAACAAATAAATTTAAAACTTTTGAACATAATAATATTAATTCTTTAATCTCCTTTGTGCATAAATTATTTATTGTACAATTTGTAAAATTTATTTGGGGGGCTGATCTTGTTCGGATGGTTGTTGAACTGGAGGGCATGTTAAAGTTTTAGTAGGGGAGCCCACGAGGCTAAATGGGGATTTACTCGAGCGTCGTAGAGACCTATTGGGATGCAAAGCTTAGATGATAAGAAGAAAAAAATGCTATATGATACATACCTTTACATCGGTGGGGGAAGCGGCTATAGATTGTTAAATATGTAAAAAAAAACTGTTGCATGGACATCCTCGAGCGCGTCAGATATTGATAGCATCAATGTCCTACGTATTTTTAATAATGTACGTATGTTAATCTGATCGTTTGCATGATGGGGGTGGTTGTATTTAAGGGTTGAAAATGAAAAAAAAAAAAAAATTAATCGAGCGCGTCAGATTTTCTAAGGGAGTGTTAAGTGCACCAAAAAAAAGCTCTCATTCACTAATCTGACGATTTCGATGGGACGCAAACTCGCGGCCATTTTCATAATGTGCAAAAAAAATTCGCCATTTTGAAATACTCAAGCGCGTCAGATTAAGATATATATGGTTCATCTTTATGTTCTAAACGTACTGTCTCATAATCTGACGATTATCTAGAGGGATTTGCCTGATCTGACAAAAAAAAATTAGAAAAACGGTTCACCTTAATGGCCATCCCTGCTACTTCCCGCTAATTCCATTCCTGGGTGCTTAAAATTGTACTTATGACATTTTTGAGCTCAAAATATAATTTATGTGATATTTTGAGCTCGCTGAGTTCAAAGAAATAATATTTCTATCCATTTGAGCTCTCCCAGCTCGAAAGTCTGATAGAAATTTCATAGAACACTATTTTTGGAATTTTCAAACCGCAATAACTTTTGAATGGATCAAGCAATTTTCACGCCGTTGGCGCAATTCGACGCAGTTTTATCATCCTCATAAGTAATTTTGCAATTTTAATTGATCGAGCCACAAATTTCGGAGTAATCCCGAAAAAACACTTTTTCAGGTTTCTACCGTAAATTTGATTGTTTTTTGTGAGGTACTTTCACCACAAAATACACATTTCAAATTAATATCACTCATATTAAATATTTATAAACTTTAATTCACACAAATAATATTTAAATAGCAAAAAAAGCCAAAACGTTGGAAACACGTTGTAAACAGTATGCCACAAACGAGTCTTTATGATCAGCTGTGATGGCGTCGTGGCAACAGAAACCAGAGTGGGGACGGAGTGAGAGAGTAATAGATAGAGAAAGAGTGAGAGAGGAATAGAAACGCGGAGAAGGAAATGTAGGCATCACGCAGCTGCACGCATTTAACTTTATCGACGAATTTTTGTTATTTCGGCTTGCGGAAATCGTCAGATTATATATTTTTCATTATTCTTGAATTATTTCCTTCAAAATAAAAAAAAATTAGCTACGCTCGAGAATGTCGAGATGACGTTTTTTTGTTACAACTTTGTTGCCCTCCCCTTTTTTTACGTCACTCTCAAATTGTCAGATTAGTGGAATATACACTTTTTAGGATGTAATTAACTCACCCTACCTTAATCTGACGCGCTCGAGAATTTCTGATGGTCAATTTTTTTTTACTAATCTGATCCTGTATCCTTCACGGGCGGCCTTATATATGGGCCTCATGTTTTGTGGAGGTATTTAACCGGGTACAAGGTATCCCCCTGTATATTAATCTGCCGCGCTTTAGTAAATCCCGAAATCCCCGCTTGGGCTCCCCTACTATTTGTTTCATTCCTATTTTCAATTGAATTAAAAATTTTATTCGATACATTTATTTTATTTTGGATATTCTCTTCAATATAACCCTCTGCAACCGTAGTGGATTTCCAACCACCGTGTCTTTTTAAGGTGGTAATATCACTGCCGCCATCTACCAATACGGTTGCAGATGTTCTACGAAAGCAGTGTCCCGTATATAAATTGGGATTGGGAAGCCCTAAAAAGGTGGCAATTTGCTTGTCCAAGTTTCCAAATTTGTTTATTCCAATGTCAATGTCAGCCAGGTATCCATGGCTATATTGAATATTGTGCGAATGTCGCATTCCTATTGGCTTAAAAATCTGTATCATAATGAAAATTTGTATCATAATGAATATCATTATGATACAGATTTTAGTCTTTTAATAAGTATATTATAAAACAGGAGTAGAAAAAAAATTTAATCATTTCTAAGAATTTCAGTGAAAGCCGCTCATTAATCCCTTGTCTCATTTTCGAGTTATAACGTTTCCAAGCTGTTAAAATGTGATAATTTACGTTTGCAAGTTATTGACATGGTTTCATAAAAAATTAAATCTTTCCCTAAAAACTTGAGTATATGCCGATAATGTATACATTTTTGGAAAGGGGAAGAAAGGGACTTTCAGATGGTATTAAAAAATATAGGGTGTTGTATTCAAAATAAACCGATAATTTCGTTTCAAAAATGGTCATTTTTTTTCGGCGCTTTCGGGAAAAAATATACATTTGGCAACTATGTCAATAAAAATTTGAAGGAAATATAAGAAGTTTAGCGAAAACTGCACATCGATATATTTTTCCATTCTCGAGTAATAAGCCGTCAAAATGTGTTAGTTTATAGTGGGACACCCTGTATATCATATCAATAAAATATCGAAATTTTTAGTATTGATACTTTTCATAACGGTATTTTTAAATATTGATATTTTTAAAACAATCTATTTATAACGGTACGGTGTATCGATACTTTACACAGTATCGCCCATCTCTATATGTCACATTTGACGTACTCAGGAAATTTATTAATTTTGACGTTAGAATTGTCAATACGACCAAATGATTTCTTACCGTTCTACACTCGCCTTATTTAATAAAGAAATCGAAGGCCGTGTACAAAGTATAGTATTCTACTCGCAATTTATGGCCATTATTCACTCGGGTGACTAGCGCCCCTCGCCTAGGCTCGGGACGCAAACGTCACCCTGCGTGAATAATGGCTATCATAAATTGCTCGTTTAATAGTATACTATTTTAATAAATATCCCGTAATAATAATTGAATAGTTCACTGTAAAGGCAGTCCAGCCAGTATACTATTAACTCTGCTCGTACCTTGAAACTACAAAAGACACACGGTATCTGTCTATCGCTTGATTGGAACTTTAAAATCCCAAAAAAGGGTAGCCAAATAAGGGGTAGCCACGAATTGGGCACTTTCTACCTGACGTCACACCAAATACATAAATTCGGCACTGTAGCGCGGATTAGGGATTTTTGGTCGTGCACGAATTGGGCACCGCTTAAGATAATCCCTTTCATTCTAGCTTATTTAGTCGGACACCGACTGAGGGTCAACTTAATCAACATAGAATTCTTTTAAAAACATTTATTTATACTTTTCTAACAGTTTATTGACAGGAATAAAATTAGTGTTTATAATAATATCCTAAAAATTTAACCAAATTCAATCTATCTAATTTGTTTGTTTTGTAGTCAGCAATTTTTTCATTTAAAAATACTTGTCTTCTTCTATTTGCCGGATTTTCCTTATTTGCTCATTTAAACTCTGCAATTTAATAACTTATAGTTTGAAAATCGTTCAAAATATTAATAATTGTGTACATGTGTACAATGACGGGTGTGTTTTGTAAAAGCATTCATTAAATTTCGAGTGAAATGACTCACAACAGTTCGTGGTTCTATTAATGCTAAACGTGCACCTTGCACAAATTTTAGGCGGAAAATTTGCTTCGTCATCAATTTAATTTTCGACTAAATAGTCTGAAAATTCAACAAATTTTTTTATCTTCGGGATGAATACTCTTTAGATCTAGTATGAAACAGTCTGAAACTTCTTCAGGTTCCAGAAATGGTAACCCAAAAATGTAATTATCTTTTAATCCTTTTGATGCTGATAAGCGGTCGGTGCCCAGTTCGAGAGATTAACCTGGTAGATAGAATGTGCCCATAATTTGTAGATTTTAAAAGTGCCCAATTCATGCAACGCTCCCAATAAGATGTGCCTAGAACCACTAACCTGAGACTATTCAACATCATTTATCACTTTTCCATTGTTGTTTGGAACTTCTGATTAGTATGATCTGACTATATGACATTTTTGCGAGATCGGTTTCACAATTTTAAATTTAAAGCATTCCCAATCGTGTACTTATTCCAATAATCAAAAATCAGCAGCATTAATGAGTGGATTTTCATACGTTAAGTTGTAAAAATTCCAAATTTAGTTGATTATTGAGTGATAAAATTAAAATTAATAAATGATAAATTAAATTTTAGATTGAGTTTGCAAGGACAAGGAAAAGCAAATGATCTGTCTCAATTTATGATGTTACACAGTATTTCCACTGCTTTTAAAAGTCTACTGAGACCTAGCGAAATGAATAGTCATGAGAAGAGTCCGGCAGATTCATTAGCTAGTAAGTACCTCTTGTAATTACCATTATCCATATAGTTCTGAGAATACAATTCATGTGTTATGTGACGATTACAATTGGCTGAAATAGAGTAGTAAAACGCTATCAAACTGATGATAGTTCTATCACCTCATGCTACTAAGTCATTGTTTATTATTATGGCCCACTAATGCGAAAAATGGGGACTGTCAGTTTTGGCATTCAAAATATTTGTTCGAAAGTTCACTTTTCTCACCGAGAAAATAAACTTTTATTTTGTAGTTCAACTATATTGAAACTCTTGACAACGTCGCAATCGTTCTAACAGCGAACGCATGATCCACTAAAAATCAATTCTAAAATACATATTACCGATCAGTTTACCCTCCCTGTCTAACGAACCAAATTTTCCAATGCGTATTCTCCCTCGCACCTTGTACAAAGAGCAATGTCTCGAACAGACCCTTACCACTCCACTCTCTGACCATCTATAGTTCGTCTAATAACTGTTGGAATCGACTAAATATTACATTCAAATTAGGTTTATTGTCATGTATTTATTTTTCAATTATGACATTAGTTAGTTGTCAAATATAATTAATAAAAGTGTCACTTGAATAAAGTTTATTATATACTTTAAATAAAAGGAGAGATAAAACCATAACGTCTAACAATAACCAGGAGGAGTAATTTGAAAAGCCTTACTCACACCACTAAAAGTTACCAGATTAGTTACTAAAGGGCGTGTTTCGAGAAAGTGCCTAGTCAACAGTCGTGTTCCAAATCTATTAAATATGCCTTGATGGACGAAGAAATCAGCCACGCATAGTCGTAAGTCAACTTCTCCTCTGACTCTAGTAGATTCTTTAGATGTTTATACCTAAGCATTAAACAGACGAGTATTCTGTCACAAGTAAAACTTTTTTCTGTTTCTAATTTAAACAGAAATATTAGAACATCCACATCACTCTAATATGGCTGTTCATAATTACCAAATAACTGAATGCATTAAATAGAAAGTCAATAAGTTAATTTTTGAAAATATTCTAAAATTTCCACTTTACAACAGTTATATTACAATTTACACTCGTTTTGAATGGAAATAACTCCACAATCATTTGTAAAAGCTTTAATTCCAACAGTATTTAAATTAAACTACCATTTCCAACAGTTATCTTTATGTTGCCGGATTAGGTGTATTAACCAGTTTTCAAATACCTCAGTGATACTTTCCTTCTTTTTGTCTTCAAAAACCAATAATGTATTTTCTATATTGTTTTATATCTTCGATAGCTTATAACCTACATCGACAAATATCGTCATGTTCTACTTTTGACTATTTATTTTAAAATATGTAATAAGATATGCATATAACGAATAAATATTACAGTTGACTCCTCACAGTATTACACAGTTGAATTTAATTTATTTCAAGAACGTCTAAACGTTCCTTCAAGGCTTGAAAAATTGTATCCAATACAGATAACTCATTTTTGTTCCTCAAACAGCATTTTTAATTCACTCAAACAGCATTTTTAATTCACTCATCACAATTTTTCCAAAGTCCTGGTATTCCACCAATATTTTCTACACTGTATATTGTTCGTCTACCTTGGTATTTCTTTAATAGCCGGTAAACCGTTGACTTTACTACTCCTATGAGAAAAATGTTGAGCATTGAATACCATGTTAATATAAAACTAATCATTTACAACTTACCAACTGCTTGAGACATTTTGGATATAACATGAATGTTTTTGGTTTTTCATCCAATGTATTATATTTGTTTACACTCATTTATTGTACATTGTTTTTCCGAGAGTCCTAATGACCTAAGTTCAGCGTTTACATGGCTTTGGCAGACTAAGCGGAGACCTGTACTCGAAGTAGAAGGATCCATAATTACAGATATTCAATATAATTGCTTACTGAAGTTTTTGAGGGAACAGTTTCAACGCAATAGGGTGGAAATTAAGTAAAAATAATAAAATAACAAGAACGGACGCGATGACAGTATATTTATCTGTCAGAACTATCAAAAATGGAAATTATCAGCTGATGTCAATGCTAGAAAGTGTTGTGTGAAACTGGGCGGAATCTGATCAATCGAAGGTCTACAGAATTGCCAACTTAAATTCAAATTACTTCTCCTGGTTTTTAAATGAGGTATAATCGCGCCAACCCCAAAAAGTCGGTACAAAAAAGTATCTCGTCAGAACTCAAGCAAGAGGCAACTGGTAGGAGGCGAAGTTAAAAGCTGGAAATAAACGGGAATGGGCTAAATTTGAACATAATTAAAAACACCTTAACACCTTAGGGTACATTAAGGTTCTGATTTCATATATAACCTAATATTATCGCATATCATTGTCCATAATTTATTGAAGGTTCAGAAAGATTCAATGGTAATTGGTTTTGAAATCACTTGAAAACATGTTATTCATTCATTTTCCCATAATAATCACTCAATTGAGATTCACAAAATATACTTTCTGCTCCATCAATACAACTATCTTCATTCTCAGCATGAAGTGCAAAATATCTAGAATAAAAACAATTTTGCGTACTCAAATTTTACAAACATTATTGTAACACACCTTTTGGAAAATCAGAATTATTTGATAAAAACAAAAGTATAGTGTTGGTTTATTTTTCTTGAAAAAATCACGATACCTTTCTTCAAGCATATATTTATATTGCGACCTATAAATTTCAATATTCATTAGGATTAAGAGTCAATGCGGCATTAGCGATCTTACCATTTCCACATTTTATCAAATATCGGCTGATAACATGTTTATATATTTAAATCGAACTGATAATTGATAGTAATCAGTAAATATCCGTGAACTTCCACAAATAGATCCGAGAATAAAGTAAAATCTATGAAAACTTGTCTTTTTATTAGAAAAACCCTTTTTCTTTGTTAATATTGCATAAACATTCCTCAAATTTTGACAAATGATAATTAATCTCTGTTAATTTCAAAAAGTTAAGATTAAACATTCATAGCTTCTGCAACTAACTGTCAGTAATATACACTTAAAATTTGATTCAAATATATCTTCTAATAAAGGAGAAAAACGGTACCTACCAAAGAACAAATTCAAATTTTTTAACCACTGATAAAAACGCCCTTATACAGATTCATTCATGTACACTCCGCAATTCTGAGTATTCCACTATGCGTTAAATACAGCGATGTATTCCAAGATTGTATTGGTTAAAGCATGCGCCATATAGTCGATAGGGTTATAAACTTTATGTGTAATACAAATTATTTGATATTTTTTCGACGATTCTTGAGATATTCACATTTTCCTTCTACACTCTCTCTTTAAATTTTTTTGCAGTTATGGATACTAAAAATGTTTCCTACTCCTATTTGAGGCAGTACAAAAAATAAATAAAACAAAGTGTATCAAGTGCATGAACTGAAAAATTATACTATTTCATTTTAATTTAGGTGTTATAGCCGAAGGACAAAATGATGTCGACAAAGCTCTCACCTTAATGCACCTCGAAGCTAAAGAATTTACCGTCGAGACCACCACTCTTCAAAGTTTACAACAGCTCATTCAATGGGTAGCAGATTTAGCGCTTAATCTCCTTCTAAAGCTTCCAGATAGTCGACCAGCACCTGGGAAATCTTATGAACTATTAAGAGACGTTAAGGCTTTAAATATGCTAAGAGAAATGTTGGTATGTATTAAAAGCATGTATTAATATGAAGTATCTCGAAGAAATATAAAAATTATGTTACATAGTCAATTAATTAATACTTTTAAAAAAGTATGCTTGTTATGTGAATTTTTCTGACTATTTCACCAGAGTGTTTTTGACTGGCCAATTACCAAAGCAGCGGCTACTATTACCTCGACAAAATTCACATGTGATTTTTAACTCGACAAAATTTTTTCAAGGTACCTTGATCAAAGCAAATTTTGTTACCATTGTTTTGATATTTATTTAAAATGTCAAGTATCAAAAGCATATGGAAAAACTACTATTAAAAATTTTATATAAAAATAGACCCATTTACCGACATTGTTTTCAAATAAGCCCGAGTGGTCAAGAACTCAAAACAAACGCAACTTCAAGGTAACCAAGAGGATCGAAAGCCCTTACAATTATTGGAAATAATAAAATTTCATTTCGGAGACAACCCATTCCGCCTACAAAAAAAAATATTACATTTATTCTCTTTTGCCTGGCGACGCAACGAAGCGGTGAAGTGCAAAGTACATTATTTCCAATAAGAATTAGACCTAAAAGGAGAATTTACGGAACGTATCGAATACAATCTCATATTTTCAAAGACCACACAAGGGGGTGCAAAAGCCTTGGCCAGTAGCAAATGGTTTGTAAGAAACAACACTAACCAAGATCTTTGTTCCTCAAGAGCTTCTAAAAGATAACTAAAAACAAATATTGAGATAATCTTCTTAACGACCAAATGGATATCAACAATTCTCCCTTATTAAACCTAGAAAGGTTCCGGTAAAATTGTTGTTAAGGAGTTTCCAGGCAAACTTGTTCAATACCTTAGTTAATTCCATATTTAGACACTTTTTACTTTTTATTTCCATGTAAATAGATTATAATACTTTTGTCAATATCCGTAAAATTCCGTATTAATGCACTGTATAAATTAGAAAATTTTCATTATACCTCCATTCGTTTGAGAAAGCTACTGTGTTAGCGAAATGCGTCACGAATGTATATTGAACTTAGTTCAAATATAATGAAGATTTAAACAAATTAAATTGTTTTATTTCATCGTTTAGTATGGATATTCACTTCATCAAGTAAAAGTCTCATCTATTCAATTTATACTTACTTATTATTTGAACACATTATGCCTCAGTAGTAGATAGCGGTTGACCCAAACCCAGTGACTTAAATATTAAAATTTTGATATTCTGAGCCTATAATTTATGATTAATGACCATTTCCTATGAAATACCCTGTACATAGATCCTGTGCTGATATAAGAAGGGAATTGAATGCGGCATCCAAATATGCAATAATATACAGGGTGTCACATTTAAATTTTTTGAAATATTGGAAACTTTGTCATTAAATTTTGCATACCCTGTATGATTCCAATCAAATATACTTAACAGATTCCTTTTGTATGTCGGTTTAAATGAGGTAATGTAAAATAATAAATTTTGACGAATGTCGTAATGACTTGGCAACGTTGTATAGGTTAGTTAAAAAAATGATTCAGAAAAAGTCTAAATATCCCCACCATTCCATTAAAAAATCTTTTTCTGTGGCATCCTTTTTTTTGGAGCACTCTGTATGAACCAAAATAATTTTGAAATGTAACTTAATTAGTGTTATATTCAGGTCCCATACGTGACGCGCTAAATGGACAGACTATCATTATAGAGGCTATCTCACGACGAGCTTACTCTATCTATTATTATATATATTATATACTCATACGATTTCTATAGAAATTGGCATAGATGGAGAACAAGTTATGGCGAATTTATGGAAAATGTTTTGACATACATGCCACTTTCGATTATATCCAAAGTGAACGACAACTTTATTATTTTAAATGTAACACCCTGTATATTATTATTTTTTTGGATTCTACATCGAATTTTAATGTCCCTTTTTGTGTAGAATACCCTATATCTAAAATGTATACCTATCAAGATATGTTTTTTAATAAAAAGTTGGCAGGTGCCGACCTTCTGTGTGAACATCCCCAATACCAAATTAAAAAATCTTGTCGGATTGATTAGTAGGGCGATCAAGACGATTGGTGACATGTCGAAAACTTCTTTTTTTGTATACTGGACTGTTAAAAAAGTTATGAAAAGTTCAAGTTCAAAAATGTTAAATATCTTCATTTTTTTTTTAAATGAAACAGCCATATTTTGATACTTTTACTTAATTTTAATACCAAAAATAAGGGCTGTTTATTTGTACTTTCCTACATCCAATATTGAGCGTTTTTGAGATATTAACATTTATTTAAAAATATTAATTATTTCAGCATTATCATTGCGTACCTACGCCGAGTTTTCTTTTATTTCAGCAGGCTGTGGATTTACCTGTCATTACTAAATAGTATTAATGGGGTATTAAACTTAACAAAAATATGACGCTTCCCAATGTTAATAGTTAGTGTTGGACAAAGTCATAATGGGGAATCAATTATTTTTAATATTTTTACACCTCCCCAACTTAGGATACCATACTGCAACTGAGATTGCACCAACGAGAAATACAAAATTTTAAGGTTTTTCAATGTTAAAAAATCAACTAGGTATCTGAATTTAGTCAGCAGACCTCTTAATTTATTCTTGCCGTTGTTAACTTGTAAGTCCCACCTTAAATGTCTGTCGATTACGATTCCTAAGTATTTGATTCGATCTTTTTCAAAAATTTGTGTTTGGTCATCAATTGTTAATGGTCCCAGATCAGGAAGGTGATTGGAGTAGGATGTGAACGATAAGTAATTTGTTTTTTGGCTGTTTAGAGTCAATTTGTTATATTTAAACCAGTTACATATTTGTCTTAGATCTTGTTCTGCCAATACTTTGAGGTCTTTCCAGCTTTCACCCTCATATATTATGGCCATATCATCTGCAAAACTGACCATTTTTCCTGATGCTTGGGAATGCAATAAACTATTTGTATAAATCGTGAATAATAGAGGTCCCAGAACTGTTCCCTGTGGAACTCCACAGGTTACTATCCTGGAGCGACTTAAAACTCCATCTATACTTATTATTTGTTTTCGCTGTGATAAATAGTCTTTTAATAAAAAGTAAGCTTGACCTCTTATACCGTAACATTGCAGTTTCTCTAATAAACGTTTATGACTAACAGTATCGAAGGCTTTTGATAAATCCACAAATATGCACATAAGTGGAACTTTTTTATCTAACGCCTTATATAATTGCGATGTTAGCTGCAATATGGCATCCTCAGTAGAACGTCTTTCTCTAAAACCGAACTGGTTATTAGAGAGTACATGAAACTTTTCAAGAAATCTATACACTCTATTTTTAATAAGTTTTTCCAATATTTTCGAAAACACTGACAACAATGAGATAGGGCGGTAATTTTCGACTTTTTGTTTGTATAGTGGTTTGATGATACCAATCTTTAAACAGTTTGGAAATTTACCTTTCTGAAAACATTTATTGAAAATAATATTTAGAGGTTTTGCAATTTCAAAATTTATTTTTTTTAGAGTTTCTTATCCGATATTATCCCATCCAGAAGATATACTTGATTTTTTTAACTTCTGCTGTAATTAATTGGAGATCTTTTTGTGTAAAAATGTCAACCAGTAACAAATCAATGGATTTTGGAATTTTGCAAAATAGTTACTATAAGGTGAATCAAAAATCAACTTTCAATTGACATTGTCAGACCATAAATACGACCTTTCAACCCGGGCTGGAAGTAAAAGTTAACAATTGTATAGTGTTAAACATTGAAATTAGTTAAAAATGACGTTTACATGGTTGTAAATATGCATATTTCTTGCTTACAGGTACTGATACGAATTTGGGGATTGCTGAGACCAGCTTGTCTTCCTGTTTTCGTAAAGAGTGATACAAATTTGGATGTGTTGGCGTTGGTATTCAGATTACTAAGTAGATTAGTGCTGAACGTGAATGAACCTGATGATACTTTAATTGGTATGTTTAATTTATTTTTTGGAATATTTATTACACTTAATCTAATATTCTTTTTGTTAATTTTTTGGTAAATCAAAACACAATCTTTTTTATATTTTTAATTCAACGTTTCGACAACTAGACGAACAATAATATTTTGAAGGTTAAGACAACAAAAAATTTTCTTAAGGTCTTATCCTCGGTAAAATGTGAAATAAAATATTTTATTGTATGACATTCTAACAATATTCTACAATAGTCTACTAGGAATGGGATCCAGTGAAGTGCACGCTCCAGGAATGGTTTTATCGGGATAGTGATTTTTGGCTTTTTTCGGAATATTAAAACGCGTTTTGTTGTGTTTTTTGTGATATGAATATTTGTGTTTTTAAAATATGTCTAAATCAGTTCTGTGATTTTTTGCATTGAAGTGAGTATCGATTAACAACAATAAATTCCAATTATAAATCATAAAAAAACTTGGATAAAAACTTATGGTACTATCCTGATAATGCAGGTAATTGATTATTAAAAATTTCTCTTTCTAACTACATTCGGCTGAAATACTAGCTACACATTTATCCGCATTTAGTTGTATTGAAGCAATTTCTTTGATTTTTCGTCTTTCATTATTGGGCCCTTTCAATATCATGTTCGCCGAATCCAATTGAATATGATGCCCCTCTTCCCTAGCATGTTTGCAAATACCTGACTTAAAAAACTTCAAATCTTTAATAAACTCCTTGTGTTCATTTATTCGGATTTTCAATGGTCTAGATATTTCACCTAAATAAAATTTGTGGCATTCACAGGATATCTGATATATGCAGTTTTTGGAAGATTCTTCTCCATTTTTTGGCTTAGGTTTTGTTAGTATTGATCTCAATGTATTGTTAGATTTAAAGCTAGTTCGATTACCAATTTTCCTAGTTCTTTCTGATCAACCCTTAACATACGGTGTTGTTGAGTTTTAAAAAATTATTATATTAGCTGAATTATCATTCTTATTTTCATTTTCATTATTATTATTATTATTATTTTTTATTTAAAAAAGTCGCATACACCAAAAGGTTATTAGCGACAAAACTTGAAAATATAATATAAGCGTAGATGTACGTCAGTTTCTTCCAAAAATGTTATCAAGTAATTAAGTGGACAATTTTCACCGAGTAGTTGCTTGAGATTCCTTGACAACTGACATGCTACGCGTTGATTATAGAAATTGGTACAATGAACCAAAATATGTTCTATAGTCAAAATTGTGTTGCATTGTTCACATCTTGGCCGATCATTTTGAGAAAATAAATAAGAGTGAGTTAGTCGAGTGCGTTCTAATCGTAACCGAGAAAGTATTATTTGTCTGAAGCGATTTTCTACGCTACCACAGTTTTTTTAAATTTGACTCAACTTTGATGAACTACACTGCCACATATCAATCACTTTCGTTTTAAAAAAGGATTTTAAATCATTGGCTACACCTTTTAAGACCCATTCAGCCGTTTCGCTACAAACTGCTGCTCGCGCACTTTGGTCAGCTTCTTCATTTCCATGAATACCTATGTGGGAAGGTATCCATAAAAACTGTATGGGTATTAACAAAGAGCCATTCTGTATATTCCCAATTTCCTTGTTAATAAATTCTGCCAAAATCATTTGTTACAATGATAATTAATTCACAAATGAGAAAACTTTACTAAAATCAGTTTCAAATAACAATAATTACCCAACAGAATTTATAAACAAAGAAATTAGGAATATAGAGAATGGCTCATTGTTAATACCCAATAATAATAATAACAATAATATTTACAATTCAGCTAATATAATTTTTAAAAACTTAACAACATCGTATGTTAAGGGTTTATCAGAAATAATTAGGAAAATTGCTAATCAATTCCATATTCGAACTAGCTTTAAATCTAACAATACGTTGAGATCTATACTATAATATAAATACAATATATTATAATATGAATGTATACTATATTTGTAGTTTGATCTACTATGAAAAAAAAATTTCATGTTAACTTTTTTTATATGGAATTGGGCTTGCCCGTAAAATAAATAAATAAACCAAAAAATGAAGAACAATCTTCCAAAAACTGCATATATCAGACATCCTCTGAATGCGACAAATTTTATTTAGGTGAAACATCTAGAATAATGAATACACCACAAGAAACTATTCTTTCTATTTCTGAATGTAGGTATATTTTGTTGTTTTCTTTTGAATCACAAAACTATTTTTAAGGAACCTGCTCATGTTTTTTTTTGCTAAATACCTTGGGTCTCATCCGGTCAATTTTTATGTGCTAGGTATAGTTTTGTTCAAAATATACCATTGACCTTTGACTGCAAAAAACCACAATTATCACTTGCGCCATTATATTTCTTTTACTGAATGAAATGATCGCCCCAAAGTGGTACTAAAAACAGTTGTTGAGATATTGTGGACCACCGATATTATTGGGCTACTCTGTACAATTGTTTTGACGGGAAATTAAAATTGTATTTTTGTTAAAAGTTGTTGAGTTGATAGTTATTAGTTGATATGACCGTATTTCGCATTCTTACGGGTAAGTAAAATACAATCGCGGTTACATTATCTTCGTAGGAAATGTGATAACCTCCTATTTCATCCTGCCTACCGTTAGATGAGAATAAATTTCGATAGTTTGCCGTGAACTCACACCAAATAAGGTGTCCGTAAAATGGCTACCAAGAAAAAAGTTAAACACTTGCAAGTCACCAAAAATGTGTATTTACCGAATAAGAATCGATCTCATCCATTTTACTTTATTGGTCTACCTTTAACAATTGTACTGTTTTTCACTTTTTTCTGGTTCGTAGTAGTTCCTATAACATATTATATTTTTTCGGTTACTATCGATGGATTTCAAGCATTTTCCATATACTTTTTCGTAGCAATGTTCGCTATATTTTTATTGACAATGTCGTTGTTCGTTTGCCAATGGAGATGTAAACCAAGTAATGAAAAAACTGACATTTATGTCGTGAAATACGAATTTTCCGAACCACCAGAAGTGACAGAGATAAACAAACCGACTCGGCTACAAGACAATATTGTTTTTAGGGAAAAATTCGTAAATGAACTCAAAAGTAAACAACGTCCTCGTCCAATCATTATAGAAGAAAGACCAGCTTCGCAAGATCCAGAATCTTCGTTAACGCCTAGACAAAAATTTTTTATAAATATGTACGAGTATTCACATCACGCTGCGTGTAATGCTTCTCGTGAGTTTTTGGAAAAAGAACGGCTTTTCTATTGTAAAAGTGGACCTGTGCACCGTCCACCCTCCTATACGTTAAACGAAAGCCAAGAATTACAATGTGTTCAAGAAGAACAATATCCTCAAGAACTATATTCCCAAGAAGAACAATATCCTCAAGAACTATATTCCCAAGAAGAACAACCGTTTATACAAGAATTTTCTTCGAGGAATCGACCTAGATGTTCAAACACTACTGTCGAATACGCTTCCGTGAAAAAACCAAGATTCAAACCGAAAGACACTGAATGTTTTATTGCAAACGTTGTTCAAAGGCCACATTGCGTTAGTGAAGCTTTTATTTTTGTTGAGGAACAAAAGCAGGACTTGGCACCAATAACCGTTATTCTTGATGTTAATGACAGCACGATCACATTTTAATTATTTTATTTCAGTATCGCTTTTGTTCAGTGGTAAAATCAGTGTATTTAAGTGCAATGTAAGATGCTATGTCGGTCTTTACAAATAAAGTTTGAAAATAAACGCTGAAAATATTTTCAAGCTTTCAACTTTATATTGTCGAATATCTTGTATCAGGAACTTTGTAGTTTGTTTTGCCAAGTAGAGGTAAAACGTGAACATTAATCGATTAATCTATCTACCATCTGGTCAAGCCTCAATTGTATACAGGATGTTAACAGCAACAAGTTTATGTTCATGAAATAAACATCTACAAATGGTTTCCGTCATTTTATTGTAAAATAGCTTTAACCCGGCACAGGATTTATCGGTTGTGGTGTAGATGATACAATTTTCGAAATACAATTTCTATTGTCCTCGATAGATGTTAACCTCCGAGTCTTCTGAGCGTCAACAACTCTCCACCAGAAAAGTTGCCAAAGTCCTTCGAAAACAGTGGCCAGATTTGTAAATTTCAATTATGTGGAGTATTGCCATTTTATTTATGCCTGTTATGTGTCTGCAACATTTACCTTTTTCATATCTTAGAAAACATTTGGAAATATTTTCATCTTGAATATTTTAAGGAATTTGTATGCCACTAATGTTTTTAACATGTACTAAGATAACAAAATCTAAACTGTCTTCGGCATCCCCAAGTCAAATGTTTTTTTTTCCACTTTTTTACCAATTTTTAACTATCGCTTATCAACCCTTTGTATCACTTGGATTTGTATGCCATGTTGTTTTTGGATGATAAAGTAGTACCCAAGAAATGCAGCGATAAGTTAATTGTTCTAGTTTTGTGGAAATTGTCCACTGTAGCGTCGATTACCCAATGTGTGCCTTGTGGACTAGCCTTATTTTATTGAAACTTTTATTTCTACATACAAATTATATAGTTTTACACTATTATTTTGACTTCTATTATAAAAAATGATTTCTTACTTCGATATTTCCGATGTTGATCGTACAACTTTTCAAAAGTAAAAGCGTTTATAGTTTGGTAAATTTATCCGAAACTGTGAAAGTGACTCTGGTATTGTAAGTTTCTATCATTGTATTTTTAATTTCATTTGGCATCTTGAACCTTTGTATTTTGTGTTTTAAAATATTGTAGTGTTTTGTGTTTGTTCGTTTTTCAAAAATGAATCGATATACTCGTGGAAAGCGACATTTCATAGCCAAACTGGGGAGGTGATTGCTAATGTTTATAGGTAAATGATAATATCAATAACTAAGTAAATACTAACAAAAAAAACTGGCCAATTGATCTCAAATCAAGGTCACTATGTGAAACACACACAACTAAGTGAATTAACAATCTCCGCCTCCCACTACAAAACTTGTCATTTCTATTTTTTTCCGCCTTTTTATCAATTTTTAACCCTCGCTTATCAACCCTTAGTATCACTTGGATTTTTATTCCCTGTTTTTTTTGAAGGTAAATTAGTAGGTACCCAAGGAATGCATCCAAGTGCACGTCAATGTCCACTGTATAGACCAGGCAAATTAACTTTTAAAAAAAAAAATGTTATCTAAAGTTTGGTAGGTGGAAGTTGTAGACGGGGTTATTACAAACAAGGGAAAAATAAATGCAACAGCTGAAAAGTGGGAGGAATGATTTGGGGGGTGGGAAAGGGTGGAAAAAGACATTATTGTTTCCGGCCAAAGTTGAGGTCTTAGAAAAAAAAAGTTGAATGTAAAAGTCGTAGATCTCAAAAAGATCTACAACTTTTGTGTCCGTGACTTTTTCATATAACCTCAAAATTAGCTCGAGAAACGCAAAAAACTGCATTTTTGAATTTTAACTTTTAGTTTCGGTAAAAATTGTTCGAAAAAAAAATAAGGTACAACTTAGCTTATACAGTCACAAACTATGAAAACAATTTTCAAATTGAAATATTGAAAGTTTTTAGAGTTTTTGACGTTTTTTCAGTAAAAAAAGACTTTTCAAACAAAACTTCTTTGGAAAATTCTCGAATAAGTTCCGCGGGTGCTCATTTTTTTCGTTTTTACATCTACCTCCAATTGAAATGAAAAAAAATAGTAGTCACAAAAGAAGAACATGCTCAAAAAGCTCATAAAGTACGTTTTTCGAGTGTTAATTTTTGCTTAATTATAATAAATTAGTTTAAATTTTTGAAAAAAATCAAAAAACAAACTTCATCATTGAATTCTACGGGAAAAAATACAAAAGAAACTGCGTGTAACTTATTTCAATAAAATTTTATTAGCACCCAGAAACGATATTTATGTTACATGGAACAGGTAAAAGGAGAAAAACAATTGTTTTGTTGAAAAAAATTCATATTTGTAAAAATTGTACAAAATTGTATTTACATATGACAAATTATAAAAAAAATTATATGTAAAATTACATATATTACATCAAACTACGTCAGAAACTTTTTCAAAAAGTAACTTATTTAGTATCTAGACTTTTCCAAAGTATCTTTGACAACTCTGGTTATTGACTATACATCAAATAATAGTCTTCGAATATTGCCAAATACTAATAGAATTAAAATATACCTAATATAAGATTGTGTATTTAGTATTCACAACAAAATTACACAGATTTTGTTTCGCTCATAGCTAGGCTGAACGCTTCTTTGCTCCGTTTTTGATATACTTTCACCTTGATGGGTCTAGCCCAAGGGACGATGTGCACAACTCCTACTACAAAATGTTGCACCTTCATGTGTGTTGTGCGCTGTTGCTTCAAAATGAGACTAATATAAACAGACCTGCAACTTCCTCTTTCTGAGTAGTCGCTCCGAAATGATCTCTAAGACCGACAATTCATCCTTTGAAATACTTCAGATCACATCTTATATACGTATAAGCAGCTGTTTTGCTCTTTATAATATACATCAGTTCAAAACTGTTGCTACATGTCTTTTATAACGTTTCTGATTGCTAATAAAAATGTCGAAAGGAATAATTATAAATATTCCACACTCTATGAATTTTTTGAAAAATAATATTTTTCAAAAACAGTATTTTTCAAAAACAGTGGCCGTTCAACTAAGGAGCAACAACTACTTCCCGTGCAATATGCACCGCCGGATATTGAATTACACCCCAAAAGTCAAACGGGGTTGGTATATCTACAAGATATTTTAAAACCAACCTTTCTGGTTTGCAATTAGAAGGGACAACACAACTTGTAGACCGGTTTCTGCGTATTTGCGCCTCATCAGTACAAGGTATGTGGTGTCCGTCCGAGAATCTCTAATCCCGGACTGAAGAGTACACTTCAATCACAATCAATACGTGTCTTCCAGTAACGGAAATGTAAAGATTGTGACGGTAGCGCCCTCTTCACTTCCAATCGCAAACCAAAAACCTTGAATTCAATATCCGGCGGTGCATCTTGCACGGGATGTAGTTGTTGCTCCTTGAAGTTTCTTTTGTATTTTTCCCCGTAGAATTCAATGGTGAAGTCTGTTTTTTTTTATTTATGAAATTTGTAAGAATGTTTGTGTTTGACATGTGTAGTTGTTAGAATTATAAAATATAAAAATGTTTAAAAGTTAACGATAGTTTACCCCAAATAGGGGAATATTTTAGGATTTGAATTTTAATGTAATTTAAAAAAAAAAATGTATGATTGGTTAGTTAATGTGTTGTCGACTTTTTAATTTGGTTTCTTGTACATATACTTGACTGATGATGGCATAACAGCGGAAAGCGCTTTGCAATATTTTAGAATAAAAAAAAAAATTTTACACAGAATACAATGTTTTCTTGACTTACTACTATTTTTTTTCATTTCAATTGAAGGTAGATGTAAAAATCGAAAAAATTAGCGCACAACTTATTTCGAGAATTTTCCAAAGAAGTTTCGTTTGAAAAAAAATCTACAACTTTTACTTACAGTTAGTTAACCGAGACGCAAAGCGTCGAGGTTAGCTATGATCTCGAAACAGGAATGAATCTTCCTACCGAGGTTTGTATACTAAATTATTTACAACCATCATATTTCGATCAAAATTAATAAATCTCTGTTTCGTTCTGAACATTCCTAAAATATTACATTTAACGACAAATTACCAAGAACGCGGTTTTCCCATAATAATCAAGAAGATATATTGTTACCGTGTATCAATAAGTAGTTTGTTGTATTTTGGTTCATTGTTGTTTTTTATTGTTTGCCATTAAATAGGTATTATAAAATTTGTAAAAAGTAGAGGTGTGTAATGTGACACTTCCCAACCTTCAATGACGTTAGTAATGACAGCATTACATATATGGTTGTAAATAATAGTATATTGTATACCTAGGCGGTAAAGTGGCATTTTTCAGGCCGAAAGAAGATATGGCCACTTCTTGAGGCCTGAAAAAGCAGTTTACTTCCGTGGTTTACACATAATTTTTTATCGTACACGATAATTATTGGTAATATTTTTTCTATAAAAATTTTATTTTATAATATGAAATTCATCACCGTTTTTATCCTACACAATAATTGTTACATTATTTCATCTGATTCAGGATCCATAACTGACAAGTTAAACTTCAAACAAATATCAAAATACGACAACTTATGATTGTATTTGCAGACATTGCCAACTGCTAACAATTTATTTCTATACTGACGTTTAATGGTGTTGTTTATTTTAAGCGATTCTTTTTTGTTTCTTCTGACTATGATGTGATTGAAATCGCTTATGCTATTTTAAGTGGGATATCAATCAAATTAGCAATTTTTTTTTAATTCGTTAATTGGGGCGCCAGCTAGCGTGGAAACGTAAAATTTATTTTCTCGGCTAGCCGTAGAAAGGGTAACTTTCCCGCCTCCGTAAAGCTGGTAAAATCCAACTTTCTCATAGTGTAGGATAAAAAATACATTTTATCTTCTTTTGGCCTGAAAAATGCCACTTTACCGCCTAAGTATACAATATACTATTTTTCCACAACCACTGAGAATAAACCAGCAAATAAAATCTATTGAGCCTATAAAATAGTATCAATTGACCAAAAATCACAAGAAACAGCTGGTGCGCATAAATTTAAGTAGGTAACTGGAAAATGGATAAAATATATTTTCTAAAAATGTCTTGACTTTGTGATTTTTACAACGAAATATGTTGATTTTTTTTAACACAGAAATGATAATAAAAATTGTTTATTACTGTTGTTAGTCAAAACCGGAAATTGATAATAGCCACTAACAAGATTTATTATTTAAATTACATGGGACTGCGATAAGTAATATAAACACTTCTCATTAATTAACAAACTTCAAATATATCTTCTGTATATGCTTGTGGTATATTAATTATTCTTTTCGTTGTTTTCTCAAAAAATAAAAAATTTAACTATAACTGGGTGTACTGAACAATTTCTGGATAAACTAACAATGGGATGAGTATCAATAGAGTGTTTTGAAAATCGTAATTCATTCAAATTCAAATATGTAAAATCGTAATTTAAATAGGTTTTCTTTGGATTTGGAAAATGCGAGGTTCAATATCTGGTGATGAACAGTTGTATGGATTGACAGAACAGCTTTTGTTTATTTTTAACTTCCTTGAATGTCACTCTGACAATTAGTTGATCTGACAGAAATTATATTTAAACGTCTTAATAGTAGTATGTAGAGGACTCAATCCCAAGGTATAGTGTTAAATTATTTACATTTTCACTCAATAATTAAAATTTTTTACACTTTTAATTCTTGCTCATAACAAAAATAGTTATTTGTATGCCTAGGCCGCGAAATACCTTTTTAACGTACCGAAAGAACAGTTATCGCCGAGGCCGTTTGCGGCCGAGGAAGATAATCTTGAGGTCGTTAAAAAGTTTCGCGGCCATGGCATACACACTATTTTTCGTGCAATCGTTAAAATTATTAAACTAGATAATTGTAAATAAATATATCATTGCTTTAAAATCAACAGCAGTTTAATTTATTTAACAATGGGTGCTATGGAAATGATATGTTTCAATATATATTTTGACAGTTCTTGACAAAACGCAAAATGTCTGATACTGATAGCGATATTTCAGTACCTTCCACTCCTCCTGAACTCAAAAGCGTTGTAAATTCGGCGCTTTCCGTTTTAATACCTGAAAAATCTAAACGGCGGTACGAAAAATGTTACGGCGAGTTTAAAGATTGGTGTGACAAACAGAATGTTAAGACGTTGTCTGAAAACGTTTTATTGGCTTATTTGATGCAGAAATCAAATGTTGTAAAAAGTTCAACTTTATGGAGCATTTATTCCATGCTGAAGTGCATGCTGAACATACTAGACAATATCGACATCAAGCAGTTTTCAAAATTAGTACCATTTCTGAAAAGAAAAGCAGTAGGTTATCGAGCAAAAAAGTCTAAAGTTTTTACGCGTGAGCAAATTGATACATTCCTGAAAGAAGCTAATGATGAAAAATACTTATTGTTGAAAGTAAGTGTTAAGAGATGTCATTTACAATATTGTTTTATTTATTGTACTGATTTTTGAAGGTAGTTTTGATAATGGGAATACCTGGTTCCTTGCGACGAGATGAGTTAGTAAAAATGGCCATTGAAGATATTCAGGAAGAGAATGTTGTATTAATAGTAACCGTTCCTGATACCAAGACTGATAAGAAGCGTGTTTTCACTATTACTAATATTTATTTCATAAAAATTTATCGTAAATATGCAGCTCTTCGACCAAAACATATTGTTAATAATCGTCGTATATTCTTGAGATACGTTAACGGAAAGTGCACCGCACAAGTTGTTGGAGTGCATACGATTGCGAAAATGCCTATTATGATTGCCAAGTATCTTAGATTACCAAATCCTGAAACATACACGGGTCACTGTTTTCGGAGAAGTTCTGCCACGCTGCTTGCTAATACTGGGGCTGATATGTCAATTATTAAACGTCACGGTGGATGGAAGTCCACGACAGTAGCGGAAGGATATATAGAAGACTCTATCGAAAATAAGAAGCAAATTTCCAACTCAATTTCCGGCGATATAGTATCTGGTTTGAATGTAGGCAATAACCATTATTCAGAAACATTAGATGTAGTTGCTTCAACTTCTGGAGTAAACATAACTAATAATAAAAACTGTACAATTAATGTAAATATTAATCCTAAATAATATAAACATTTGTTGGTATTCAATAAAAAATAATCCTTGTCTTTGTTGTATTTTAGAAATGTCAAATTTGGAAGTGACGTTTGGTTTCGCAGCCGTTGCTATGGGTAGCGGCCGCGAAATTGAATTTCGCGGACTGTGTTGAGAACGCGAAATACTGACTTCGCGTCCGATTGCACGAAAAAAATAATGTATGTTTGTACAACAACTGATTTAGGATGATTTTAATTAGTGATGAGCGAGTCTAGCCATGACTTGCAGTCTTGGTCTTGCAGAAAAAGCAAGAACCAGATGGAGTTGTGAAAGAGTATAGCAATACTTACTATAACCCAAGACCGAGCATGCAAGTATTGCGTTTTTTCGCTATTTTTATTTTTTCACTTATTTCTCTTAACTCTGGGATCTAAATATGGAGAAAAAAACTCCCCAAGATGGTTTGTCAAAAATAATTTTGTTTGTGAGATACATGCTTCGCTGTATTGTATGTTATTATGCTTATAATCACAAGAATCTAATTTATATTTTAAATAACAAATTACACAAATATCAATACATTTTCTCTAGCGCTTTTGTATATATGGATTTATGAATGTAACTTTGGCCATTTTGCTCTGGAGACTATAATAATACGGATATGTTGATATCTTGAAAATATCTCGTAGCATTGAAGTGGAAATTAATATCCAACAACTTTTTTCATTAAACCTTTTTTTCTAGGTCTAGGTAATTTTCACAGATCCCAATTCTATACCAATTTCGAACTCCCTTTATATTGAAAGGAAACCAGAATGACGCTTTTATTTATCACTATCGTGCCATAATAACTTGGGTTTATTCAAATAACATGTAACAGGCCTGCTAATATAATCGATTATAGATGGCAGCTGTTTAATAACTAACCTTTTTGAAGTAATATTATATAAAATAAAGTATTTTTAAAAAAAACTACTACCTGTGCATTCCTTCAAACTATTACATTATTCTCTCCTCCAAAGTCATCTTCGTTTCGGAATAGTGGGATGGGGAGCTGCATCAGAAACTCACATACACTTATTGGAGATAACACAAAAACGTTTTCTAAAAGTAATTCTGTCTAAATCATACCAATATTCATCTGATCAGTTGTACATAGACAGAAAAGTGATGGATATAAGACAATTGTTCTATTATTGTACACTTACTAAATTTCGCAAGACAAAGGTCTCATTCCCAACAGCTATACATTCCTATGATACCCGCAAAAAAACACACCACCCAGTACCCCATATGACAAGAACAATCACCCAACAGTCTTATACTTACCGTGTCCCAAAATTATACAACACGTTAATGGAATCATTAAAATTATTGATCAGCGTACATTCATTCAAAAATAAATTAAAATCGTATATCTTGGAGAAATCTAGACATGTTATACATAATTATATAGAAATAAAAATATAGTGTAGACAAAATCAGCAAATAATCCTAAATTATTTCTTAATTCGTATGTATATTATAGAATGTCAAAAGTTAGATGTTAGATGTAAGTCATTTTTTTGTTTACTAATGTATTATCTACCTATTTATAATGTAATTTAATACTCTTAATATTCCTACTCAAAACAAGTGTTCACTCACTTATCATTAGTTTCTCTTTTAACCTGTATTTTGATTGTATTTTTGATTAAGAATAAACATAATATACAATACTCATTTGAATACGATACTTGTAATCACCGACTTACATTTTACTAAGTTTAGTGATAATAATATAATTGATTGATTTTTTCAGATGATTGCTGTCAGTTGCCCAGCCAAGTCGTACAGGTACCTTTACTCCAACCTTCCAATAACAGAGTCGTTTTGGGATCACCACAATTAGCACAACAAATACTACCACTGCAGGTAAGCTCCTCAGTTTATTACTTAATAAAATTATAAATTTACAATGTCTGCTTTTAATACTTATAGTACAGTCATTTGATACGAAAACATATATTGTATAAAATTGGAAACTATTCCGGAAACTTTTGAAAATTGGCAATATCTTTTTTGACGTGCTCTTTCCGAATTTCTACTTTGCCTCCTCGTATCTTTATCTTTGGGCACAATAGATCTTTTAGGTCTCAGTGAATGGTACCCCAAAATACATACATCTTCATCTTTGCCACTCGCGGTGCCGTATTGGAAAAATGGCGACTAAAAACAGTTTTTAACAATTTCTCTTTTGCGGTTCATTTTACGATGAAGATAATTGTGTGTAACTCCATTCCACCACGTATTTTTCCAGAAAAACAACTCATTTCCACACCACGGTGAGGTAGAGCAAGAGTGCCACAAAATAACTGCCAGAGCGGGTGAATCCTATCTCGGCCTATCAGACAGGTATACTGAATAAAAATCGGCCAAGTCGGCCCGAGTCTAAAATTGACCTGTTTTGGAATGGCCCACCTTTATTACAATAAAACACTTCAATCAGATTGATTAGATTTTATTAATGTCTACATATAAATATAGTAGCTAATTATATTACAACGATTTATAAATATTTACATTGAGTTATATACATGAATGATAATATGATAATATGATAATATTTTAACAAAACACAACTTTGAAATCTTTTTATTTTTATACTCTTAAATTTTTTTAGCATCGAAAATTTGTTTTTTCTTTGTGGAAAATTTCTTAAATACATGTGGTGTGTTAATACTATTGCATTTTATGTATACTTGGGTTTGAATATTGAGAAGTTCACTAACAAAAATAAATATGGATGGATGTGTTTGATATACGGGGTTGGGATAAAGTATGGAACAAAGTAATTATCTTTTAAACGAAAAGAACGATATTTATGAAAATTTGCAGGTAAGTGCAATGGAACAAAATGCATCTGATGTACATTTTTTGTTAATAATATACTTCCTATATATTTTTACAGATTTTGAAAGAGCTTGTTATTTTGAATTCATACATACTGAGTTTAGTGTAAAAAAATTTGTAAAAACGAGGAATATAGCACTTTAATCAACCTCCTTTGAGTTTTTTGCATTATAGCAAAAAACTATTTAGATAAACTAATTGATGTTGTTTGTATGCATAGTAATAAATAAACGAGTACTTTTAGTACGTCTTTTGTTCTCCAAGTGTCAAATTCTAATTGACGGAAATAAATTCTACAATTTAGAATGGTTCAATTAAGTGAAAAAGAGCGTATTGAAATTTTAATGATGATCGGTTATGGTGATCGTGTTAGAACTCATGAAGAAGTGTGTCATATTTTTAATAATTTGCATCCGGAGAGAAATCCTATATCACGCTCAACAGTAACTAAAAAATTACAACGTTTTAATACAACTGGGATGGTAAAATATTTGCTAAAACCTGGAAGACCGCGGACTGTAACGAACGAAACTGTTAAACAAAATATTGCAATCGATTTAGAAGAATCACCTCAAACTTCCACCACAAATTTGGCACTAAAACATGGTATCAGTCGACGTTCTGTAGGAAAGATATTAAAAAGTGAAAAGTATCATCAGTATAAGGTACAGTTGGTTCAAGACTTGTCAGATGATGATTTTGACCTACGGCTGGAATTTTGCGAACGGCTAATGGACATCTGTAATGTACATATACATAGTTTTTTCCGATGAGGCAACTTTTTGTTTAAATGGAACAGTTAATCGCCATAACCCAAGGTATTGGTCAAATGAGAATCCTCATTGGATTCCACAGAAGTTGAATGTTTGGATGGGAATTGTCGAAAATAGGCTTATAGGCCCATTTTTTATCGTCGGAAACTTGAATGGTGACAAGTATTTGGATCTACTAAATAACGAAATTATTCCTGCACTTCAACAGAATGGGCAATTACCACAAAATGTTTGGTTTCAACAAGATGGAGCACCTCCCCACTATGATAGACGGGTTAGGGATTTTCTGGATGTGAATTTTCCATATCGATGGATTGGACGTAGAGGATTCATAGATCCGGATCTTAGCCCGTTAGATTTTTTTCTTTGGGGTTATCTAAAATCACATGTTTACGCTAGACGACCAACAAACTTACAGGAATTGAGACAAATAATTGTTGATGGGTGAACTAATACGTGGAGAAGTCTTGGAAAGAGTGACTCAAGAATTTGTTAATAGGACGGGCATATTGTCAGCAAGTAAACGGCGAGCATTTTGAACATTTGAAGTAATTTTGTTTCTAATTATTCTAAAAAAATGAAATGAAAACCTATTGTACAACTAACAGTGAGTTATTCCTCGTTTTTACAATTTTTTTTACACTAAACTTAGTATGTATGAATTCAAAATAAAAAGCTTTTTCAAAATCTGTGAAAATATATAAGGTGTCCCATGTACATTAAAGAAGTTGATGGCATTTCCGGTTAAACCGGAAGTATATTATTAACAAAAAAATGTACATCAGATGCATTTTGTTCCATTGCACTTACCTGCAAATTTTCATAAATATCGTTCTTTTCGTTTAAAAGATATTTACTTGGTTCCATACTTTATCCCAACTCCGTATACACTGTGTCGGTAAAGTATGGAACAAATTCATTTTTAGCTAAACAGACCATTTTTAAAAATAATCCTGAAACACGTCGATTTTTGATTTTAATTATCAAATATTTTAAAATAATAATCTAATATACAGGGTGAATTACTTTGGAGTAATGACGTGACCGTCATTTTTTTTATATGGCATTTTGTCTCAATTTTCGGATTACTCTAGCTGAGCTGATTCCAAAAATGTATCACATGTTGATTCCAATTGGTACAGGGTGGACAAAAATACAATAGTTTTGTGTGTGCTCATAAAGTAACGCGTAACATTCTTTATTAGTTAAATTAACAATATTATCAAAAATACTTATTGTCTAGCGGCAATTGGTTTAAATATAACACCCTATAGTTTGTTACATTTTCAGATTAATAAAAATGAGCTGTTTCCAAACATGTTTGGTACTTGTGGTCTAGCAGACAGAATATGAAAGAAATTATTTCTTATCCATTTAAAAAAAAACATAGTCGTCTAATTTTTCTGATGAGGCCACTTTCACGTTAAATGGCGAGGTTAACCGTCAGAATTGTAGATACTGGGCTAAAGAAAACCCCTACTGGATGCGTGAGCATCATACACAATACCCGCAAAAGGTAAATGTATGTGCTGGAATTGTAAGAAATCGAATCATCGGACCCTACTTTATCGAAGGTAATTTAAACGGGGCAACGTACCTTGAGTTTTTAAGGGGGGTATCTCGTACCTACTTTACGTATTTTGTTTCCCAGCAGACGCAATCCTGGAGGTTTTTATGAAAGTTTATGGTTTCAAGAGGATGGTGCACCTCCACATTATGCTGTACCTACATGTTAGAAGGTACCTAGATGAAACTTTTCCGAACATTTGAATTGGTAGACGTGGACCTATTGAATGGCCAGCGAGGTCACCACATTTCAATTCTTTGGATTATTTTATTTGGGGCCATCTGAAGAATGTTGTCTATCAAACGAAACCAGCAAATATTCAAGAATTAAAAGAGAGAATTCGGACAAAAAATAAACAATATTTCTCTAGATACAATAAAGAAGGTTCAACAAGAATTTGTACACCGTTTGAGTTACTGTCAAATACAGCAAGGGCTGCAGTTCGAACATTTATAAAGTCATGTATTTCATCATATTCTGTCCGCTAGACAATAAGTATTTTTGATAATATTGTTAATTTATCTAATAAAGAATGTTACGCGTTACTTTATGAGCACACACAAAACTATTGTATTTTTGTCCACCCTGTACCAATTGGAATCGATATGTGATACATTTTTGGAATCAGCTAGAGTAATCCAAAAATTGAGACAAAATGGGAGTGTTCCATTTAAAAAAAAATGACGGTGACGTCATTACTCGACAGTAATTAGGATATTATTTTAAAATACGGTAAATTAAAATCAAAAATCGACGTGTTTCAGGATTATTTCTTAAAATGGCCTGTTTAGCTAAAAATAAATTTGTTCCATACATTACGGACACAGTGTAGAACTATTAAAATGCGAATGAAATGATTCACAAGCATTTGTCGAGGGTTTCTACCGAGATGTGTATTTCCTAAACTCATTAAAAATTGATCTGTCAGGTACCTTATCAAATGGGCCAGGAGGGGTACGCCCGCCTGAGCAACGAAGTAAACAAATAAATTCCTCATTCGAATGATGGAAACAAAATTTTAAGCAGCGAATTTCATGGTCAAACTAACCACGGAAACAGTCAGAAATAAATTGATCATAACCCAAACGTATGAATGAGTGAAGGTCTAGGATGAAGCCCAATGCTTCAAAATCTCAATACACAATATTCAATCGGTTTAATAACAATAAAAATACATTATATTTTTAATCAATAGGCACAACTTACTAACGACATTTGTTCATCACTATTAGTTTAAAAAGTTGAGTATTTTGTGTGCAATTGGGCTTTTTCCAGACTTCTCACAAGTAATGTATATAATTTGAATCTTATCCTAATAAATATTCTTTCCAACTTTATTTATCTTCGAATATTTTTAATCACCTTTGGTATCTGAAAACACTCTGGCATTCTTAAATTCAATTCACTTCTTCGTTTTAAATCAGCTGCACTACCAACCACCATTCAATAATTTTTAATAAGGCTTCCAATCTTCAATTATAATCTTTTTATTTCTTAATTTGACTTTTTATTATTCACTATCATGTAAGTAATGTCTACAATTAGACTACTGTCATTTATGAAAACTAAGTTAACTGATTTTTGATAGTATTGGATTTGCAGTGGCGACACCGTGGTGAAAAAAATCAACTGCTAAGATAGACGATTTTGAGGGCAGGTTTTATCAATTTTTCCGTATAAGTTCTATATCCTTATCTAGCCTCCATGCTCCAATACAACTTTCAGCGAATCAGACGTGACCTTTACAAATACCGATATTTGCATTTAATTACCTAATTTGAAGAGCCAAGGCTCCGTTTACAGATATTTATAAATAATACGTACCTTCACATGACAAATTCGTTCTGAAATTTCCCTTTCCCAGTGGTAGAAAAATATGAAATTTTTTGGGTTGGCAACTTGTACTGAAGTCTCCAATTAGAAGAAGGATTTGAGGTAAAAATTAAAAGGAAAGACGAAACATGTCGTTAGATATGCTACAAGGGTGTGTTACGTCGACTTTAAATTGTTTTCTCAAATACCCTCACAACCTAACTGTTTCAATCTTATGTTATAAGACTTTGGATTTGGAAACTTTTTGAGAATAGGCTAATGTCCCAAATTTTTTAATGTATGCCATTTGTATCATTGTTGAGTTACCTAAATATGTTTTTTTTTGTAGTTGGAATTCAATACCGAACCCGAATGCCTAGTTATTAATTTAGAAAATAACCCTAATCAAACAATTGATGCAATAAGGCATTTGTATCTTGGAAAATACCCCAGGAAAATTAAGCAATGCGTGAGATGCGGTGGGAGTGCTGGAACTGTACCTGTAACTAGAACTGCAGCTATTCGAGCATGGGATCAAAGATGGATGAGATCTTGCCAGTAAGTCCATACATATCTGTCGTTTTGATTTAAATATACAGGGTGATTCATTAAGAATGTCCAATCTCTGAACTGTAGATTCTAGACCTCAAAATATGATGATTCTGCTCAACATGCCTTATGCAAATATTGCTAGTTTCCGAGATACGGGGTGTTCAAAGTTTAAATTTAAATTTTCATTTTCGCAATAATTTCTTATGTTTTCACAATTTCTCTTTGAAAATTGGCAATTTTACGTTTTTTGGCATGAGGAATCATAATTTACACTCTAATTTAACATTGTTAATAGAGGGCGCTATAGTTACACTTGTTTGTGTCAATTGAATCAAAGTAAACTTTTTTTGGGCTAAACTTACAACTAAAATAATAAAAAAATATTAAAAAGCGTTAAATTCTACAAAAAAAAGTTACTCTTCTTTGATTCGTGTAACTCAATCGGTTATCGAGTTATTTGCTTCTAAAAAGTCCAATAAATTTTAATTTTTTCATAAAAAATTTTAATTATTCCTTAAATATGTAAAAATAACAAATTTGTAAACAAAAATAAAAAACTTCAAAGCAAATGCTCAAAATGCCCACCATTTACTTCAATACACTTTATGATCCGCTTTCGTAAAGATCTCTTAATATCAAATAATCCTTGTCTATTATTTTTAATTACATCCGCGGCTTCTATTTTCCGTCGCAGTTTGGAAGAGAAGTAATTTTTTTTTTGTAAACTGTTGCCTTCATTTGCGACCAAATTGAAAAATCCAAAGGATTTAAATCAGGGCCTCTTGGTGGCCAAGCAAACTCACTTCCACGACCAATCCATCGATGCGGAAACTGTTCTTTTAAGTATTGACGAACTTGTAAAGAATAATGTGGTGGTGCTCCGTCGTGCAAAAACCAGATATTTTGTCTTACAGCGAGAGGTATATCCTCTAGTAATTCATGTAAATGTTCTTGAAGAAAATCTAAATAAAGAGGTCCATTTAAATTGGACCTATTGAATACCCACATACTACACCACCAAGAGGCCCTAATTTCAATCGTTTGGAGTTTTCAATTTGGTCGCAAATGAAGGCATTAGTTTACAAAAAAAAAATTACTTCTCTCCCAAACTGCGACGGAAAATAGAAGAAGCCGTGGAAGTAATTAAAAATAATAGACAAGGATTATTTGATATTTATTTATTTTTACATATTTAAAGAATTATAAAAATTTTTTATGAAAAAATTAAAATTTATTGAACTTTTTAGAAGCAAATAACTCGATAACCGATTGAGTTACACGAATCAAAGAAGAGTAACTTTTTTTTGTAGAATTTAACGCTTTTTAATATTTTTTTATTATTTTAGTTGTAAGTTTAGCCCAAAAAAAGTTTACTTTGATTCAATTGACACAAACAAGTGTAACTAGCGCCCTCTATTAGCAATGTTAAATTAGAGTGTAAATTATGATTCCTCATGCCAAAAAACGTAAAATTGCCAATTTTCAAAGAGAAATTGTGAAAACATAAGAAATTATTGCGAAAATGAAAATTTAAATTTAAACTTTGAACACCCCGTATCTCGGAAACTAGCAATATTTGCATAAGGCATGTTGAGCAGAATCATCATATTTTGAGGTCTAGAATCTACAGTTCAGAGATTGGACATTCTTAATGAATCACCCTGTATAAGAATATTTTGTAATCAATTCAAATTGGTGACATGTAGATCTTATAATTGAATTATTTTTGTTTTCAGATGTGGAGGCCAATGGCGAATGCAAATCTTCTGCGATTAAAAAAGTTTAGATAATATAATTTCAGAATATTTTTATATTTATTTTAAATTAAATCAATTTTTATAAAGTTTCATAAAATTGATTTGAATATAGTTAATGAATGCCAATTGATAGTTTTACTGCCAAAATTTTAGTACAGACGAAGAATAAGTTAGGACTGAAGTAGTAGTAAAGTTGGTAATTTTTCGCTCAAGTAGGAATCCAATAGAATCAGTTAATATGAGGCCACTTGATTGAACACAACCAATTAAAATTAGGTAGAATTAGCTTGGCGAGGTGGGGAACTTGAGGAACAAATCTGTAACAAATCGACTTGAATATAACCCTGTAAGAGAAAATTGCCAATGTGGTTTAACGATGTCAACAGAAAGAAAGTTTTCAGTAATAATAACGACTGCAATGTCCATTGAAAGAAATATGATTCAAAATTGGACAAAAACGTAATTTGAAGCGATTGACTTGAATACAAAGGAAAAAATTCCTAATCATTCCAATAGATCCAATAGATTAAGGTGCTTATTTTCGCAGCTCTTAAGATATGAGGTGCCTAAGGTGCCCATTCTGTAATTTGTCGTTAAGCAACGACGTGGTTACGGTAACGATTATCATGTTAGAGATGCTTTTTCAGAGTTAGATTCTGTTATAATGTTACGTTGAAATCTATAGGCTGGTATAAGTTTTGGCATCTGGTGGTGAATTGTTAGGTTAGAAAAGGATTTACTTGACTTCATGAATTGATCAGCTTACGTTAGATTGTTATGACCCATTTAAATAATCTACACCAACAGATGTTTGTTGACTCCCATGAGCTAAGAAATTAATGGTTGTATAACACCTAGCTGTGGGAGATGTTCTAGTATTTCGACTACCATGATTCGAAAAAGGCAACAAGTCCTGGAATAATTCATTAGTAGCCTCACTATTTACTCGATACATCTGTCGGAACACTTCCACTGGTAACTCAAACGGGTTACTCCACGTTTCTTAAGTTCTCTATTCAGACTCCACTAGCGGTCTCTCTACTGGCAAATTATGCCCGAGCTCAGCCGTAGAGGGTAGAAAAAAAAAGGTGAGCCGCGCCACCGGCTTAGACGGTTCAAGCCGGAAACCCCTAGGTCTTGTAGGCACTAGCAGAGCCACAAGATAAGTTACTAAAAATTTAAAAATATGGTGAACCAAATAAATAAAACTATTACCGAAATAGGTTAAATTACTTTACTTAACAAAAAAAATGAATGAAGTTAAAATAAAATTAAGTTGACATAAATACCCAAAATTACATACAGAGAATACTATAAGATAACAAAATTATTCGTACGTGTGATCACTCTAAATTTATTTTACCGTGAAATAAAAAAAACAAAAGTTAGATAAGCTTATCTGTTTTTTGAAGTACAATTCGGAGTGTGAACCTTATCTTCTGAGCGCGTTCTAGATGCTCGGTATAGTTGAACCTTCAGACGAAACTGCTGAAGTTGGGATCCTCCAATAACCAAGAAAAGGTAGATTTTCCTGATGAGTACAGGGATGGATCCTCCAGGAAAAAAAACCCTAGATGTTATAGGGTTTTAAGTCAAACACTTCAGCGAGGAGAACTGTTTGGTTATGGAACGGCACCTGCTAATCAACAATGGCTTCCCTCAAATAAATCCCGCACGCGGTAATTTTAACTCGACATCAAAATCCAAAAATATCAACTACTGAGGTAAGATAGAATGGTCAAGTTAAAAATCAAATGGTTTTGCTTCAAAATCCAATTAAGATGGCCCAAATACAGCCAGATATGATAGGAAAACCGTAGAGTTCGGCACACTTGTTAACATCACTTTCCCCAAAATTCCAAAAACCCAACAAGACCTCTTCCAATGCCGGAAATCACAAATGACACGGAACTGACTTCCACCAAGAATATTCGCGAGTCTATATTTAACACTAAAAATCGCGTTCGTCCGTGTTGATAGTTAGCCTCACCTTACTCAATCTCCAGTCATCAATAAAAATGCCTTAGACATTAACAAACGAATCTTGCCAAAATAAGGTATGCGACACTATTTACGAGTACTTGAGAAATAGAAAATTATCAGACATATAATTATAATGGAACTGTAAAAAAAATAAAAAGAGCACGTTACAACTCCGGTCTCTTAACACACGAGAAATATTACTTCGTGTCTGTCTAAAAGTATTGCATGTTTATATAGTTTAGATTATTTTTGAACCATCATATGAAATTACCTTCTGTTCAATTCATCCAAAACAATACGTAACCGTTGATCCATTTAAATAAAATGTGATCTTTCCAAAAGGAACCATATTTTTAAAATTAATATCGAACAAAACACAACTAACCTTTTAATCAACGACTTGCTAACCCAATAACGACTGCTGGAGATTCACGCAATAAGAAAGTGTGCCCAGTTCAATATTGACAAAGGATATAGAAGGCAAAGGATTATCATAATGTCTGATAGTCAAGCAGCCATTAGAAACTAAGTAGAAGTAAGAGGGTACAATAGATATTTTAGGTCTCAGTGAATGTTAGCCCAAAACAGTAATGTGAGTCGGTCATATGACCGCGTCATTTTGGTGGTCATGACGTCGGTCATAGTCATGTCACATGCGAAAATGACCGTCAGGTCATTTTGCGTACATAACCTCAACTTAAAATAAACACGTGCTGACGTTTTGTTGTGAGTTCAGGTTTTCTTGTGCGTTGTGCGACGTGAACGTACTTGAATGTAAGTAAATATTACAATCTTTAGTTAAAACTGCAGTGTGCCGTGTCATGTAGGGTGCCTATCACTAATTATCCCTTAATTTACAAAAGTTTAAGTTTTATAATGCATTTTATTGTCCTGTTCTCTTCTTTTATTTCATCATTAAGTTTAAGGCTTAAAAAGGAACTTAATTAAATTTTGAAAATCAAATTGTAAATTGCTCCCTTACCTTCAAACTGTAAAAAGTGAGGAAGGTATGTGTGTATACGTATAAAAACTTTTTTATTATCTCCACAATTTTTTTTTGGCGAAAACCGGATCTAAATTAGATTCTCTTTCTAACATCTCTAAAACATTTATTATTTTTACATTTCAAGATGATTTACATATCTGCAGTTCACGTCTTTCTGCATTTAGGTATATTTCAAAAAATTTAAAAATTAATGAATTGTCAAAGATTATGAAAATTACCAAAATGACGGTCACATGACGGTCATTTGTCACAATGTTTAAAATGACCGTCATTTTACGTCTCTGCCCCAAAATACATACATCCGCCGAGCGGCTTCGTGCGTAAATTTCACGAGTGCGTAATGGGATTACAACTCGTGTAACGTACTATACTTTTTCTACGCTCATCTATTTTCTTCTGAGTGCTCATAATTTCATCTTTTTCATTACTAACAGTCATATTCATAGGTAAAGTTGAGAACATGTTCGGATACTATAATTTGTTACCAAAATTGACAGCATAAATGAGATGTATGTATGTTATGAGATTTTCATTACGTGCATGTTATTGTTAAATGTCACTTACAAGGAATGTTGTCAGTGCGATTTTTAACATACATGTGCGTTTAGATAGAAAAACTTAGATTTCTTTGTTGAATCAAATTGCAATCAAATTTTCATTTACGTACTACTTTATTTGGTTTATTTACATACTTTTAATCAATTGAAAAACATAAAAGCTCTTAGCATTAGTGAAATACATGTTAGATTAAAAGAGTGATGCCCCTAAATGTCGGCAACACATTTTTACAATTTCCAAAAAAATAATTCGCTTTTTATTGATATGGGAAAAAAACGTCATCTAATTTATGCTGTCCATTTTGGTAACAAATTATAGTATCCGAACATTTTCTCAACTTTACCTATGAATATGACAGTTAGTAATGAAAAAGATGAAATTATGAGCACTCAGAAGAAAATAGATGGGCGTAGAAAAAGTATAGTACGTTACACGAGCTGTAATCCCATTACGAACTCGTGAAATTTACGCACTCGCCGCTGCGCGGCTTCGTGCGTAAACTTTTTCACTTCGTGCGTAATGGGTTACTTACAACTCTTGTTACGTAATATACTATTAATAGTATCAATGGTGGAGAAAACATATGTCTGCCTTATGAGGAAACCTAAGACACGGTTTGCACTTTTAACGGTTTTTCAATATGAGACACAAAGAAAAGTTGACGATTGTATGTAACGCCAAGATAATAATAGTAACTGTGTTGTTATGGAAAAACAATTTTCCTTAGTAAATGTAGACTTATATCACCCACCTCTAGAAATTATTATTAAACTTAATATAGAATCACAAATTTATATTGGCAAATCCACTGATAACATGTTCAATTTTAAAAAAGCAAATTTTTTACAATTATACACTATTCCTGGGGAATCGTCTTGGTTAGATGTTACTGAAGAAAGAGATGTTAATGGTGCAGTAGATAATTATTACAAAATAATAACTATCTTTGAGAAAGCTGTGCCACACTATAAAACGCATAAATTTAATAAATACCCACTTTGGTTCACCACTTAAATTGAAAAAATGATTAAGAAAAAACATACTTATAGAGAAAGATATGTTTCAAATTTCTACAATCAATAGTATAATGAAATAAGAAGAGAGCTAAAGAAAAAAATCTCAAAAGAACATAAAAATCATCTAAAATACGTTCAAACCAGTATTACGTCAGATATAAATTTATTTTGGAAGTTTGTAAAAAAACAAAAAAGCAGTGAAAGTCGAGTTGAATGTTTCACTCATGGCAATAATATTATACCACAAGAAGAGGTTGCTGAGAATTTTTCACATCTGCTCATAGTGATGAAAAATCAACCTACAATTTAGAAAACTTAAGAAATAACTCTGGCCATTACAATTTGTTTATGCGCAATTGCACCGATTTTTATTTAATCCAGGATTAGTTAACTCAGAGTTAAATATTACTCGTGGATTAACTGCTTTTGATTTGCACGGTAGCCAAAGCAAGTCGGATTAGGTAATCCCAGATAAAAGCGACAACATTATGCGGCAACAGCGCTTTTTCTGGGGAACTTTTGTTCAATTGGTTGTAGTCTTGTAGTTGGCAATCTGACAGTTATAAAATTTGATACTTTTCGTAATTTTCGGTTATAGGTAATTGTTTTTTTTTTCTTGATAATTATTATTACCATTTTTTCCATATTGTAATGTTTTTTTATTTATTTAAATAGTTTTTACTGTGGGGTAAAATTATACACACACTATGGCTAGTTACTACTAATTTATTGCAGAAACACTTACACACTATAATAAACTTAATTTATATACACACTACTTAATGTCTAATAATTTATATACACTCGGTATAATTATTGTCCTAATTTATCTTCAACACTACTTATATTTCACTACTGTAGTTCACCGATTCACTGTTCACTGAAACTTGTCTATTAAGAGTTGTCTATTGAGAACTGTCCGACTAACTCAAAAACTCGCGTATATAGTCTTTCTCAATTCTCGAACATTCTTGAATTTACCACGCTATTAATATTTGTGAATAGATAACGTTCCAGAAAGTTCTGGGGTAAGCCATCGCATTCGCCAAAATTTATAGTTTAGCGACAGGACCGGCTTGTAGAAGACTGAGTTCGTAACAATATTCATTCATTCATTCGGTTGGGTTGTGCTCATCAGCCCAGGCACTTGAACTGAATCTTTGTACCATTTCCCATGTTATATACTTCCATTCCAGAAGCTTTGTGTCTTCTATGTAGGCCACTAGTTTGACTGGAGGGATTTTCAGTAGTTGTAATGGTTGTATAGTTTCCTCTCCAAAGTGCTTCCGTCTGAGTCCATGTAAGTTCTCGCAGAAGCAGAGTATGTGTTTCATCATGAAGATCACATTTCCTGCACAAAGGTTCACTAACTTTGTCCATTTTGAGCAGATGTTTCCTCAGGGTGCAGTGTCCAGTTACCAGGTCGGTAACTGACTTCAAATGTCTCTTACCCAGTTTTTCAATAGCCTGGTTGAGAGTTCCTTGTCTACCTTGTTCAGTAAACTCTTTGTATGGAGGTGCCCTTGTGTCGACCTCCATATTAGTTGGTGTTCCCTATCTAGCTTGTTCCCGATTTCTCCTCTTATGCAATCTTGTGTGATTCCACAAAACGGTTCCGGACCTATGAAGTCTCGTTTAGAGCCTTCTTTAGCTAACTGGTCAGCCATTTCATTACCTGCAATCCCCTCATGTGCCGACACCCACATCAGAGACACTTTGTTGTCTCTTGCCAGCCTGTTGAAGGGGGGTTTCCATATTATTTACCATATTACGTCACGTGATTTTTTCGCAATGGATAATAATGAAGAAAAAGAAAAAAGCCGTAAACGGCAAAGGGGTTCCAGTTTTAATTATGAAGAAAAAAAAATTTTACAGACGATGGTTTTGATACAAGACATTTCGTTTTTTCTTTTCAGATTCGAGAGTTAATATTTAACTCGAATTTAATACCTCATTTTTCTAAGATTAAAAATAATTCTAGATTTACGAAATAATCATAGATTAAAAATACGGTGCAAATAAAAATTTTGAGTTAACTCATGATTATTGGTTAACTCAGGATTAAACAATCGGTGCAATCGGCCATAAATATTACTAAAATAACTGAAGTTGACTACAATGCCGCTATAAAAAATTTTAAACCAAAAAGGGCGGCTGGTAGAGACGGTATTCCACCATACATACTAAATTGTTGTAGCGAATTGTTGAGAGAACCTTTATTTATAATCTTATGGTGAAACATTGTACATTTCCTACAGAGTGGGAAACAGCTGTGTATACCCCTATACATAAAACAGCAACTAAGTCTAATATTGAAAACTACCGGGGAATCGCTATAATGTGTTCTCCTTCAAAGCTTTTCGAGCAGATTGTTTATACCAAATTAGTTACTCACTTCCAAAATATTGTAATTGATGAACAACACGGATTTGTCAAAGGGAAATCAATTAATACTAATCTAATCTTATTTACTGAAAAGGCAACAGAAGGGGTGATCATGAACTGCGGACAACCGATGGGTTGAGAGCAGGTAGCGCACGAATTGCGGACAGGCCATATCTAATCCGCTTAACCGCCGCAACCCTTCTTCTCAGAAATGTAATTGAATTATCGTTTAGAAAAACATCTCTAGGGACGTATTCAGGTATTTCGTGTCACAAATCATTCCCCTTTCTTGTTAGGTGGTGTTAAGTGGAGGTGGTGTGCTGAGTATCTAGTTCTAGTGGCACGGTAAGTTTTTTTACAAAATTTCTATACCTTTTATATCTTTTCATTTGTTTTTTTGATTTTCCAATTAGATTTTTTTCTCCTAACAAATCGGTAAAATGGAAGTAATGTTGAGTGATAGAAATATGAATAGTAATATTCAACTAACCTAACCTAACCCCCTAACCCTTTACCTGTTCATTTTACCTGACCGACCCTTGTCCGCAATTCGTGCAGTGATTAACGGACCCCTACGGCACTTGTCCGCAGTTCATGCATCTGTCCGCAATTCGTGCTCTCCAAACAGAAGTTCTGGAAAAAAGTTACAGATTGACGTCATATATACAGACTTCAAAAAAGCTTTTGATCAAATAAATCATGATATACTTCTCCAAAAATTGGATGTGTGTATTAAAAGTAATAAAAAAATATTCACAAAACCGGATGCTCATTGTAAAGTTTAATGGCAATACTTCTGGTGAGTTTCATGGAAACTCAGGAGTGCCACAGGGCTCGAACTTAGGGCCATTATTATTTATCAATGACATATCATCCTATATTCAACACTCTAAATACCAACTTTATGCTGATGCTTTTAAAATAGATGAAACGATCACTACGTTGCGCTCCAGAAAGATATATCCGCAATTCATGCTTGGAGTGAATCGAATAAATTAAACTTGAATATAAAAAAATGTTTCATATTATCGATGACACGAAAGAAAGGATATATTGAATTTGATTATAAAATGGATGATATAATTTTGGAAAGACGTGAAGATCTTGGCGTTACATACAATCGTCAACTTTTCTTTGTGTCTCATATTGAAAAACCGTTAAAAGTGCAAACCGTGTCTTAGGTTTCCTCATAAGGCAGACATATGTTTTCTCCACCATTGATACTATTAATAGTATATTACGTAACAAGAGTTGTAAGTAACCCATTACGCACGAAGTGAAAAAGTTTACGCACGAAGCCGCGCAGCGGCGAGTGCGTAAATTTCACGAGTTCGTAATGGGATTACAGCTCGTGTAACGTACTATACTTTTTCTACGCCCATCTATTTTCTTCTGAGTGCTCATAATTTCATCTTTTTCATTACTAACTGTCATATTCATAGGTAAAGTTGAGAAAATGTTCGGATACTATAATTTGTTACCAAAATGGACAGCATAAATTAGATGACGTTTTTTTCCCATATCAATAAAAAGCGAATTATTTTTTTGGAAATTGTAAAAATGTGTTGCCGACATTTAGGGGCATCACTCTTTTAATCTAACATGTATTTCACTAATGCTAAGAGCTTTTATGTTTTTCAATTGATTAAAAGTATGTAAATAAACCAAATAAAGTAGTACGTAAATGAAAATTTGATTGCAATTTGATTCAACAAAGAAATCTAAGTTTTTCTATCTAAACGCACATGTATGTTAAAAATCGCACTGACAACATTCCTTGTAAGTGACATTTAACAATAACATGCACGTAATGAAAATCTCATAACATACATACATCTCATTTATGCTGTCAATTTTGGTAACAAATTATAGTATCCGAACATGTTCTCAACTTTACCTATGAATATGACTGTTAGTAATGAAAAAGATGAAATTATGAGCACTCAGAAGAAAATAGATGAGCGTAGAAAAAGTATAGTACGTTACACGAGTTGTAATCCCATTACGCACTCGTGAAATTTACGCACGAAGCCGCTCGGCGGATGTATGTATTTTGGGGCAGAGACGTAAAATGACGGTCATTTTAAACATTGTGACAAATGACCGTCATGTGACCGTCATTTTGGTAATTTTCATAATCTTTGACAATTCATTAATTTTTAAATTTTTTGAAATATACCTAAATGCAGAAAGACGTGAACTGCAGATATGTAAATCATCTTGAAATGTAAAAATAATAAATGTTTTAGAGATGTTAGAAAGAGAATCTAATTTAGATCCGGTTTTCGCCAAAAAAAAATTGTGGAGATAATAAAAAAGTTTTTATACGTATACACACAAACGAATCTTGCCAAAATAAGGTATGCGACACTATTTACGAGTACTTGAGAAATAGAAAATTATCAGACATATAATTATAATGGAACTGTAAAAAAAATAAAAAGAGCACGTTACAACTCCGGTCTCTTAACACACGAGAAATATTACTTCGTGTCTGTCTAAAAGTATTGCATGTTTATATAGTTTAGATTATTTTTGAACCATCATATGAAATTACCTTCTGTTCAATTCATCCAAAACAATACGTAACCGTTGATCCATTTAAATAAAATGTGATCTTTCCAAAAGGAACCATATTTTTAAAATTAATATCGAACAAAACACAACTAACCTTTTAATCAACGACTTGCTAACCCAATAACGACTGCTGGAGATTCACGCAATAAGAAAGTGTGCCCAGTTCAATATTGACAAAGGATATAGAAGGCAAAGGATTATCATAATGTCTGATAGTCAAGCAGCCATTAGAAACTAAGTAGAAGTAAGAGGGTACAATAGATATTTTAGGTCTCAGTGAATGTTAGCCCAAAACAGTAATGTGAGTCGGTCATATGACCGCGTCATTTTGGTGGTCATGACGTCGGTCATAGTCATGTCACATGCGAAAATGACCGTCAGGTCATTTTGCGTACATAACCTCAACTTAAAATAAACACGTGCTGACGTTTTGTTGTGAGTTCAGGTTTTCTTGTGCGTTGTGCGACGTGAACGTACTTGAATGTAAGTAAATATTACAATCTTTAGTTAAAACTGCAGTGTGCCGTGTCATGTAGGGTGCCTATCACTAATTATCCCTTAATTTACAAAAGTTTAAGTTTTATAATGCATTTTATTGTCCTGTTCTCTTCTTTTATTTCATCATTAAGTTTAAGGCTTAAAAAGGAACTTAATTAAATTTTGAAAATCAAATTGTAAATTGCTCCCTTACCTTCAAACTGTAAAAAGTGAGGAAGGTATGTGTGTATACGTATAAAAACTTTTTTATTATCTCCACAATTTTTTTTTGGCGAAAACCGGATCTAAATTAGATTCTCTTTCTAACATCTCTAAAACATTTATTATTTTTACATTTCAAGATGATTTACATATCTGCAGTTCACGTCTTTCTGCATTTAGGTATATTTTAAAAAATTTAAAAATTAATGAATTGTCAAAGATTATGAAAATTACCAAAATGACGGTCACATGACGGTCATTTGTCACAATGTTTAAAATGACCGTCATTTTACGTCTCTGCCCCAAAATACATACATCCGCCGAGCGGCTTCGTGCGTAAATTTCACGAGTGCGTAATGGGATTACAACTCGTGTAACGTACTATACTTTTTCTACGCTCATCTATTTTCTTCTGAGTGCTCATAATTTCATCTTTTTCATTACTAACAGTCATATTCATAGGTAAAGTTGAGAACATGTTCGGATACTATAATTTGTTACCAAAATTGACAGCATAAATGAGATGTATGTATGTTATGAGATTTTCATTACGTGCATGTTATTGTTAAATGTCACTTACAAGGAATGTTGTCAGTGCGATTTTTAACATACATGTGCGTTTAGATAGAAAAACTTAGATTTCTTTGTTGAATCAAATTGCAATCAAATTTTCATTTACGTACTACTTTATTTGGTTTATTTACATACTTTTAATCAATTGAAAAACATAAAAGCTCTTAGCATTAGTGAAATACATGTTAGATTAAAAGAGTGATGCCCCTAAATGTCGGCAACACATTTTTACAATTTCCAAAAAAATAATTCGCTTTTTATTGATATGGGAAAAAAACGTCATCTAATTTATGCTGTCCATTTTGGTAACAAATTATAGTATCCGAACATTTTCTCAACTTTACCTATGAATATGACAGTTAGTAATGAAAAAGATGAAATTATGAGCACTCAGAAGAAAATAGATGGGCGTAGAAAAAGTATAGTACGTTACACGAGCTGTAATCCCATTACGAACTCGTGAAATTTACGCACTCGCCGCTGCGCGGCTTCGTGCGTAAACTTTTTCACTTCGTGCGTAATGGGTTACTTACAACTCTTGTTACGTAATATACTATTAATAGTATCAATGGTGGAGAAAACATATGTCTGCCTTATGAGGAAACCTAAGACACGGTTTGCACTTTTAACGGTTTTTCAATATGAGACACAAAGAAAAGTTGACGATTGTATGTAACGCCAAGATCTTCACGTCTTTCCAAAATTATATCATCCATTTTATAATCAAATTCAATATATCCTTTCTTTCGTGTCATCGATAATATGAAACATTTTTTTATATTCAAGTTTAATTTATTCGATTCACTCCAAGCATGAATTGCGGATATATCTTTCTGGAGCGCAACGTAGTGATCGTTTCATCTATTTTAAAAGCATCAGCATAAAGTTGGTATTTAGAGTGTTGAATATAGGATGATATGTCATTGATAAATAATAATGGCCCTAAGTTCGAGCCCTGTGGCACTCCTGAGTTTCCATGAAACTCACCAGAAGTATTGCCATTAAACTTTACAATGAGCATCCGGTTTTGTGAATATTTTTTTATTACTTTTAATACACACATCCAATTTTTGGAGAAGTATATCATGATTTATTTGATCAAAAGCTTTTTTGAAGTCTGTATATATGACGTCAATCTGTAACTTTTTTCCAGAACTTCTGTTTGGAGAGCACGAATTGCGGACAGATGCATGAACTGCGGACAAGTGCCGTAGGGGTCCGTTAATCACTGCACGAATTGCGGACAAGGGTCGGTCAGGTAAAATGAACAGGTAAAGGGTTAGGGGGTTAGGTTAGGTTAGTTGAATATTACTATTCATATTTCTATCACTCAACATTACTTCCATTTTACCGATTTGTTAGGAGAAAAAAATCTAATTGGAAAATCAAAAAAACAAATGAAAAGATATAAAAGGTATAGAAATTTTGTAAAAAAACTTACCGTGCCACTAGAACTAGATACTCAGCACACCACCTCCACTTAACACCACCTAACAAGAAAGGGGAATGATTTGTGACACGAAATACCTGAATACGTCCCTAGAGATGTTTTTCTAAACGATAATTCAATTACATTTCTGAGAAGAAGGGTTGCGGCGGTTAAGCGGATTAGATATGGCCTGTCCGCAATTCGTGCGCTACCTGCTCTCAACCCATCGGTTGTCCGCAGTTCATGATCACCCCTTCTGTTGCCTTTTCAGTAAATAAGATTAGATTAGTATTAATTGATTTCCCTTTGACAAATCCGTGTTGTTCATCAATTACAATATTTTGGAAGTGAGTAACTAATTTGGTATAAACAATCTGCTCGAAAAGCTTTGAAGGAGAACACATTATAGCGATTCCCCGGTAGTTTTCAATATTAGACTTGTTTGCTGTTTTATGTATAGGGGTATACACAGCTGTTTCCCACTCTGTAGGAAATGTACAATGTTTCACCATAAGATTATAAATAAAGGTTCTCTCAACAATTCGCTACAACAATTTAGTATGTATGGTGGAATACCGTCTCTACCAGCCGCCCTTTTTGGTTTAAAATTTTTTATAGCGGCATTGTAGTCAACTTCAGTTATTTTAGTAATATTTATGGCCGATTGCACCGATTGTTTAATCCTGAGTTAACCAATAATCATGAGTTAACTCAAAATTTTTATTTGCACCGTATTTTTAATCTATGATTATTTCGTAAATCTAGAATTATTTTTAATCTTAGAAAAATGAGGTATTAAATTCGAGTTAAATATTAACTCTCGAATCTGAAAAGAAAAAACGAAATGTCTTGTATCAAAACCATCGTCTGTAAAATTTTTTTTTCTTCATAATTAAAACTGGAACCCCTTTGCCGTTTACGGCTTTTTTCTTTTTCTTCATTATTATCCATTGCGAAAAAATCACGTGACGTAATATGGTAAATAATATGGAAACCCCCCTTCAACAGGCTGGCAAGAGACAACAAAGTGTCTCTGATGTGGGTGTCGGCACATGAGGGGATTGCAGGTAATGAAATGGCTGACCAGTTAGCTAAAGAAGGCTCTAAACGAGACTTCATAGGTCCGGAACCGTTTTGTGGAATCACACAAGATTGCATAAGAGGAGAAATCGGGAACAAGCTAGATAGGGAACACCAACTAATATGGAGGTCGACACAAGGGCACCTCCATACAAAGAGTTTACTGAACAAGGTAGACAAGGAACTCTCAACCAGGCTATTGAAAAACTGGGTAAGAGACATTTGAAGTCAGTTACCGACCTGGTAACTGGACACTGCACCCTGAGGAAACATCTGCTCAAAATGGACAAAGTTAGTGAACCTTTGTGCAGGAAATGTGATCTTCATGATGAAACACATACTCTGCTTCTGCGAGAACTTACATGGACTCAGACGGAAGCACTTTGGAGAGGAAACTATACAACCATTACAACTACTGAAAATCCCTCCAGTCAAACTAGTGGCCTACATAGAAGACACAAAGCTTCTGGAATGGAAGTATATAACATGGGAAACGGTACAAAGATTCAGTTCAAGTGCCTGGGCTGATGAGCACAACCCAACCGAATGAATGAATGAATATTGTTACGAACTCAGTCTTCTACAAGCCGGTCCTGTCGCTAAACTATAAATTTTGGCGAATGCGATGGCTTACCCCAGAACTTTCTGGAACGTTATCTATTCACAAATATTAATAGCGTGGTAAATTCAAGAATGTTCGAGAATTGAGAAAGACTATATACGCGAGTTTTTGAGTTAGTCGGACAGTTCTCAATAGACAACTCTTAATAGACAAGTTTCAGTGAACAGTGAATCGGTGAACTACAGTAGTGAAATATAAGTAGTGTTGAAGATAAATTAGGACAATAATTATACCGAGTGTATATAAATTATTAGACATTAAGTAGTGTGTATATAAATTAAGTTTATTATAGTGTGTAAGTGTTTCTGCAATAAATTAGTAGTAACTAGCCATAGTGTGTGTATAATTTTACCCCACAGTAAAAACTATTTAAATAAATAAAAAAACATTACAATATGGAAAAAATGGTAATAATAATTATCAAGAAAAAAAAAACAATTACCTATAACCGAAAATTACGAAAAGTATCAAATTTTATAACTGTCAGATTGCCAACTACAAGACTACAACCAATTGAACAAAAGTTCCCCAGAAAAAGCGCTGTTGCCGCATAATGTTGTCGCTTTTATCTGGGATTACCTAATCCGACTTGCTTTGGCTACCGTGCAAATCAAAAGCAGTTAATCCACGAGTAATATTTAACTCTGAGTTAACTAATCCTGGATTAAATAAAAATCGGTGCAATTGCGCATAAACAAATTGTAATGGCCAGAGTTATTTCTTAAGTTTTCTAAATTGTAGGTTGATTTTTCATCACTATGAGCAGATGTGAAAAATTCTCAGCAACCTCTTCTTGTGGTATAATATTATTGCCATGAGTGAAACATTCAACTCGACTTTCACTGCTTTTTTGTTTTTTTACAAACTTCCAAAATAAATTTATATCTGACGTAATACTGGTTTGAACGTATTTTAGATGATTTTTATGTTCTTTTGAGATTTTTTTCTTTAGCTCTCTTCTTATTTCATTATACTATTGATTGTAGAAATTTGAAACATATCTTTCTCTATAAGTATGTTTTTTCTTAATCATTTTTTCAATTTAAGTGGTGAACCAAAGTGGGTATTTATTAAATTTATGCGTTTTATAGTGTGGCACAGCTTTCTCAAAGATAGTTATTATTTTGTAATAATTATCTACTGCACCATTAACATCTCTTTCTTCAGTAACATCTAACCAAGACGATTCCCCAGGAATAGTGTATAATTGTAAAAAATTTGCTTTTTTAAAATTGAACATGTTATCAGTGGATTTGCCAATATAAATTTGTGATTCTATATTAAGTTTAATAATAATTTCTAGAGGTGGGTGATATAAGTCTACATTTACTAAGGAAAATTGTTTTTCCATAACAACACAGTTACTATTATTATCACTGCTTCCAATTACTAAATCTAGTGGTGTCCCCATAATTTTTTATATTGTTATAAAGCAACAGAGAATTAAAATCCAGAAAATCAAATCTGTGCCTAAGAACCAGACTAATTTAAGCCACACTAGGCTAAATTTTCAGGAGAGCACAAAAACTGTAAAAAAATAACTCTATTTCTGGATACAGAGCCAACACTTGAATTATCCCTGAAAAAAGTAATGACATTATTAATTTTGTTTATACTTAACCCATTTATAAGTATTTTATTTAGAATCAACTTCTTATTTAGTCAAGACTGGAGTTACGTTTTTTGCCTATACTTATAAAATTCTTTTTGGATTTAAAACTGGACTTGCGTCATATTGGCTGTACTTATAAAACCAGGTTTAGAACTAACTGAACGCTATGACGAGATATGTTAATAAACAATACACAGAAATCATTGTAACAATATTTTTAATATTCAAAACAATCTGCAAAAAAGAATATCAACATTTTGTGTTATGGTTTTAATGCTAAAAAAATCTACAGATTATAAGCAAAATTACTAATCTAGAGCGGTTGAGTCATCCTCAGGAAAGTTCCCTTCATTTTCCCCATGGGGAATGTTATCAAAGAAGGATCTGTACTCTACAGGAACCCATTTCAATAAATTCATGAGGTCTCTGTATTTTTCATTTCTTATCTTTCTTTTGGTTAATCTGATTGGTGAGATAGCCGCCCGGCAAATCAACTCCTTTTTCTCTCCGCTTTCTTTTGAGATCGAAAAGCATCATCAGGGAAACTGGTCTTGTAGTACAACTTGGTATCCCCTTTACGAAACTGCAACCAAACTGCATGTGATATCAAAAATAGTTCATTATCTGTCTTCTTCCTTGAAACAAATGGGCCGTCTTTACTCCTCAGGTAAAGAAAATCTACAGTCTTCAAGACGCATCCTTCTCAACTGGTATTAGCGAGATCTGGTTCTCAGCTTATGGTTCAAAATGAACCTCTGCACGATCTTCAAAGTTGTCTTCCACATGAACTTTAAAGAGGTCTTCATTATATTGGTTTAAATTATTATCTCTCGCAGTTTATTGAAACTTCTCAGACAGGATGTTGTTTAAAAAATCAGGATCCAACGGCTGTACGAAAAATTGTATCAATAACTGCTTAACGTTGTCAAACATTGTTTGCGTAATACCAGATCAAGTTGGCCTATTAATAAACGAAAAGAGTTTGTATTTTTGTTGAGTCAACATTTCACACATAAATGGGCCTACCAAGATTTTGTGCTTGAGAAGGTTACAAAGAGAGAAAGGGTATAACAATATTGTGGTGTGTAGGTAAATAATTAACAAAGCTTACGTTCTGGATTCGATTCTTTAGGAGCACTTGAACCTGGATCTTCCTCGTGATTATTATTTTCTAGTAAAGATAAAATAAACTTTTCTCTGCTACATTTATTCATTTTAAATAATTTTTTCCCAACTAGACTTAAAAACAATCAAAAACAACAGGTTATCAGATCAACAGGTTGCAGTAAACAAGACTGTCATAACAAAACTGATTCTTTTCTATTGAAAAAGGGCGCCAAGGACTTGCGTGTCAATGTGTTGCTATAAACTTTCAGCGCCACAATAACGAATGAGTGGAGTTACGCTTGTCTGGCTCAACCATAGATTAGGACCTACGTTCTTACAACCCTTAGAAAATGCAAAAGGCGAATTTTCAACGGACTTAAGTTGTCATGGCTTAATGTAAAATCAAATTCTACATTTTAATGATGGTATTTCCTGAAAATTGTAATAGGTATTTGGACTTGCGTTCGTCTGGTTCTGAGGTACAGAAATAAACAATATTAGTTTAAATTTGCATTTACTATTGCATTATTGATATCTTTAATTCCCTAAATATATAAAGTCCTTCAGTAAATATTGATTTTCGCACGATTTGATTTAACTATATCTACCTACTCTGTTTATTATCAAATATTGAAAGTTTTAATTTACTATAGGACTGTCGATTATGGATTATGATCTGTAAAACACTGTAAAAGAATAATGATGCAAATAAGTGCATATCTCGAAAGTTTTTGGTAAAACAATTACACCACCCACAATCTGTTATTTATTATTCATTTTATTTTTTATTTTCAAAATGAATTGTATAAATGTTTCCATTTAGTTTCAGATATCATTCAATCATGACATATTCACGTAACTCGAATCTTATATCAATAATACTTGTATTTTTAACGTCACTTAGTTTGATAAATGTAAGTACAGCAGCATTATTTTCTGTAGTAATATCACAAGAGAGTAAGAATAGATTGAAAAATAATTTCAGAAAACGTACGAGAGCCAGAAGGGCTCGAGTGGCTATTGCCAAATAGCAACTAGTTTGAGAAAAAGGCCTGGAGAATTATTTTCTAATTTATCGAACTCTCGTGTGATATTCGTGTGGTAGCCGCCCTGAATGAGATAAATTAAACTCCTGAATTTCAGAAACAATTACTTATTTATTTTACGTTATAATATACTCAATATTACATTCAATATCTTACTTTTAATAATGACATCTCTGTCGTATTTTTCTAACGTCTAAATGTCGACTGACTCACGTCATAATTCGACTCCTTGATCTTCATTACTCCTCGCCCAGCGGTAGCTGATTCCGAGGTCCCCACAATTCGGTAGATCGTTTTTTTACGTTACAGTCGAAATCACTTTTAAGATTTTATATTTTTATTTCAACAAATTTATATCTCTTGACTCAATATAAACAGAATGAGTGGTTTAAATTAGGATGCATTCAAGTGAAAAATACAATTAAGTACTTATTATAAATGTTGTGTCCTTGGGTGGAGGATTTTTCAACTTTATTTTGTTCTGATGTGTCAGGGTATTGATTAAATTAAAATAATGTCTCGTCGAACAATAATTGTGATTGTTGCCAAAATGAAGCGCTGCTTATTATGGTACCTATTCTCTTACATGGATTTTCAATGTTTCTTTTTTCATTTCAAACATTTATTTTGCCCCGCATCAACTTCTATGAGTAATTAGCGGAGGAGACAATACAATATAAAAACAGATGTGAATGTGAAAAATATTAAAAATAGTAATAATTTTTTTAAATCTTAGATTTAAGTTTAATCTCTTTTAAGTAGTAGAGGACTTCATTTTCATTAGTTCGAAGGATACTTCTTATATTTGTTCTTAGATTGCATATTTTCTTGCTGTGTCATATATTGGACATTCTAGTAGGATGTGCTTCACTGTAATCACCGTGTGACAAGCTTGACAGATGGTTAAGTTAAGTGTGTGTTTCCGATACGCAGTCTAGAGTAACTGGGTCTCTTCTTTTATGAGAGGTAGAGAGGACTGTTGTAACTTGTGATTTTATTTCTTTTAGTTTGTTATCGGATTTTTGCTAAATAGACTGCCACTGTTGATTTATCAACTTTTTGATCATAGGTTTGGGATCTGTAACGTGAAAATTTAGCCAGCATGTTTGAATTGGCAGATGGAATAGAATAGAATAATGTTTATTGCATCTCTAATACAAATTAAATGTATAATGCAAGAAGTACAATCCTGAATAATATCAACTAAAAGTACAACAATCCTGTATGATCTTAAGTTGAAATACCCCACTATTATTGCTGTAAAGAATAATTCATTAATATACAAATACATAATGTACCCTATCTAAAGAAAAAATTTTGTCCCTAACATATTTACTCATTCTTATGAATGATCTTAATTTGAGAAAACTTGAAATTAAAAAAAAACAATACTTTAACATTTCTTAAATTTAGATTATCAATATAGGAGACAAGATCGTTGATGCCATGGAAATTTCGAAACTCTAAAGGTCTTATACAGTTGTATATTGGACAAATTGGAAATATATGTTCCAGCGTTTCTGTTTGATGTAGGTTACAGATAGTGCACATTTCTTGCTGATTAATTTTGTAAGAATGACCGTTTAAAAAGTACCTACTTAATGAAGTATTTAGAGGAAAGTCTGGTTTGTGCCACAATTCTATTAAATGTTATTGGACATTTGAACCCCACTTTGAAATGATATTCACGCCAATCGGCATATCTTTGTATTTTGGAATATGATTAGTCCCAAACCTGATTTAGGTAAGAAAAAAAGTTGTCCGTTTTAATATTTTCGTTTGGCTTACTCAGTAATTTTTCAAGCAAAACAACAGATCAAATATCAAGGTTACTCTCATTGAGCGATTTTTGAGAACATCTTGAAAATAATGTACCAAACACTGTGCACCTTCTCCACCACGCCATGCCAGTTCATTATGAGACGATGGGATAAAACTTTTTTGTAATCCCGAAAAGTTTATGCCCGGTCAATATTTGACTGATGATGATTCCCTGGTATATTAACGCAATGTAACATCGTTCAGTTAATATTAAGTTCAAGCTTAATAGTTGAGTAAATGATATCTAGTCAAAACCCACTATGTACGTAAGTGAAGTTTCTTTCCACCAGGGCCCTGATTCTCGAGTTCAAGAGAAAAGGAACGTTCACTTCACCAAAATGAACATTCCGATCCGCCAACGTTCACGCGTTACTCTAAAATCTAATTCTTGAGCACTTGTGATGTGAAACGTCTTGCGGATGATTAATGCTATGTTGCCAGATACTTTATAGCTAAAGCACACCATTTTAAAGAAAGAAGAAGAAAAAATTATGATGAAAATCATAGAAAAAGTATATATGGATACTTTTTCTATGATTAAAATGCAAGTAAGAAGAAGAACCTGTTAACATAACCAAAGTTTGTAATTCGGCGGGTATTAATTTTTGTTTGTGTTTTTGACTTCTGTATTTTGTGCGATTTGGCTGTGAAAAAAGTGGAAGTATTTTAGTGATAAACTTTATCGACATTGGATATGGTTGTTAACAACTGTTATCGGTTCAACTCATTTCAATTCTTATGTGTTCATTAGTCGATCAAAATTTTTGAACCAAGTAATCTACTTCTACTCGTATTTAAAAACAATCAAAAAAAAATATCCAAAGTAAATTTTTCAAACAAGAAACCAGCCAAATTGAAGTTATCTTAATTTCCCAACGTCAAAATCACAGCACATATGTGTGCTGTGGTCAAAATAATTTACACGAACACCCGGGAACGCTCCGTTCCCTTAAATATTAGTAGTAGAAACCACTTCTCTCGAAAATCGGTGATGTGAACTGTCACATCTATTCAAGAATATGATTTAGACACTTTCGAGAGAACTCCGCCCACTTTTCTCATGAGAACATAGATCCTTCGTTTCAAGAATCTGGGCCCAGTCGTATGCTATAATGAATCTATATGGTACCTGACTTCTCGAATATTAAGCTAAGAGGGAACAAGTAAACCCGCAATCAGACTCATTGCTCACCACCGTGTTGTTGTATGTGTTTGTGAAAACTTCTTTAGCCCCGTTGACCAATTTTTGGATAGGTTTTTGGCGTAACCGACACCTGTCATTATCATGCTGTAGTGAGGTTAGAGGTTAGGTTGAGTTCTGTTTTCTGATTTATTGCTTTTTTTCCACCACCAATCTAAGCTAACCTAAGTTAAACTAAGCTTAGTTAGCGTTCGTTTTGCCAATGAAGTTAGATTTACTAAGATCAACTGACCTTCCCCCCTAGCCACCGCCAAGTATGCCGAATTTTTAACTTAGCAAAATTTCTTAGCTAAGTTTAATCGCGAACGCAAGAAAAGTCACTCATTTTTGACATCTGATAAATATTCTGACCTTATAAAAACAAATTGGGCGCTCTTTTAATAAAATCCGTTTTGAATTTTTATTTCAATCTGCTACTAGTTTCCTGATTCTATTGGTAATTTTAATATTAATTAACCTTCGAAATTGAAAGCTTTCAATAAATTTTTGATTTATTAATTTATTTACCTTTTCACCTTTGTTTGTATGCAAAGGTCCGATATTGTCGACTGTGCAGCGTTTCTTTGAAAAGTGCGTTCGAACTACAATTCAGCTCAGCTGAGAATTCTGTAGTTAGCTAACCTAAGCCGGGGGATAGAAAAAAAGCAACTAATATACCAGGGAATCATTTGGCCAGCTTATGTATATAGGGGAAATATTCTAGTCTTGGTCTAATCAATCGAATATTTCCAACTATCATGTTAGTAAGGATTGTACAGCACGAAGGTGAAAAGTTTAATTTGTGTATCTTCTATAAGTTCCTTGTGGCATTACTTATTATTTTTTCTTATTTTCTTGGGAATCAAACCACAATAATGTTTTTTTATTTCAACGTTTCGGTACGTTCCAGCTACCGTTGTTAAGATTAACTATTTATAGTAGAGAAATAATTTTTTGGTCCCTATCTGACACTACGAAAAAATTTGACAACTAGACAATCAATAATATTTAGAAGTTTAAGACTACAAAACTTTGTTGTCAAATTTTATTAAGGTCCATTCATAGTAGATCACACCTCTGGTAAAATGAGAAATAAAATATTTTATTTCATGACATTCTAACGATATGTAGTCCACTAGAAATGGAATCCAGTGAAGTGCACGTTCCAGGAACGGTTTTTATTAAGATAGCGCTTTTTTCTTGCTTATTTTGGGAATTTTGTTAATAAAAACGCGTTTGTTGTTACTTTTTTGTGTATGATTATTTTTGTTTTCAAAATATGTATAACTCAGTTTGGTGATTTTGTGTATTGAAGTGTGTATCAATTAACCTGTGTGTGCATTGTTTCAATTTAAATAGAGTTATTGAGTTAAAAGCACGTTTTGCGATTTTTGCTAGGGGCCAAACATGGGCACTGCTTATCATAGGCGTATTTATTCGACTTGGTAATTTATTTATAAAAATTTTCTTTTTCATCATCAGCGTACTATAGAATTTTTAAAAGGGGTTTGATTTATTTGTTAAAATACCATTCACCATAGGCGTAAGATTAAATTTTTGTATAATATTAGTTTATCAGTAGAAATGAAAAAAGATTCATGAAATTTTCATCTACCATGGTCGTACGATATATTTTTTATAAGGGATCAATTTATTTGTAATAATTTTTATATCATGTGCGTATGAAGAATTTTTCAAGGGATCAATTCAATTGTTAAAATTTCTATAACATGGACGAAATTTTTTTGTTTTTAAAGATAATTTTGTTTTAGAATCAATTAGTATACAAATTTGCGCTAGAATGTCAAGACCAGTTAAAGCTTGAATCAGAATTTTTGGAAAATATTAAAGCTCCAGATTTTTCGGAAGATCCAAGATATAAAGAATACATAAGCTGCATATTTAAAAAGCAAAATTATCAAGATTCGAATGGAAATATTATTTACGACAATATTAGAGTTTATTTAACTAAAATTGAATCAATGGAACACGTAAAAATGATCGACAACGCTTGTGCAACTACTACTGGAAAAAATGATGCTGAGAAAGCATATAATGTTATGAAATGCGTATTTGAGAAGCTCCACGAATTTCATTTTCCCATTTTTTTGTAAGTTGTATTTTTAAGCAATAAAATATGAAATATGCGTATTGTAATAAACAATTATTTTAAGTATAAGTACCCTACATGAAACAAATAACACAACCCAACTAAAAATACAATCCGTTTTTCACAATGGACCATTCCAGAGCACCTGACTTTGAAAGGTCGGCCATATTGTTCTGGATCAGCTGGCGTTGAAGTTTGTGTGCTTTGACATGTAGTGTAAGTCACAGATAACATACGTGTAAGTCAGTTGGTTGCCAGGCAGACTTTGTAGAACAATGTGAATGTAATATAATTATATTCTACTTAAATGATAAAAACTTGACAAATAACACATGGCGCAGTCAGTATACTGTCTCTGAATTAAATTGAATAATAATTCAGATGGTGAAAAAAGCAATCAACATAGGAGTTGTGTGATTCAAGAACAACAGATTCATGTGAACAAAGAGATCGATTAAACAGTCACCTTGCTTGGTTGAACCAGCCGGAAATAGAAAAAAAATATACCCTTTCTCCTACTTCCCGCACCCCACACTTAACAACACTACAAAACGATTTTAAGAACTAATTGTAAATTAAAGTATAACGATCATCCGTTGTTTACCAGTAAACAATTTAAAAAAATAGAATATGACATGAGGACCCAGAACAATATGGTAAACCTGTCAGTGATGGCATTCTGGAATGGTCTATAGGGCATGTCCACCAACTGACAAGTTGACACTAATGACAGTAGTCCTGAGGAAAAACAATAATTTATTTGGTTGTTTTGTATTGATTTAATGATTCTTTTTATTATAAACAGTCAGATATATAGCTATTAAAATGCCTAAGAAATTAAAACAATGTCGAAGCAAGCTCCAAATCAAAATTAGATGAACTCAAACACGATCAAGATAACTGTAATAACCACTTGTTGTGCAAAGAACGCTTGTTTAATAATAATAATAATTGTCTTTATTATTTTCAAAATATAAATGTTTATAATAGAATAAATGTAAAAACAGATTCATTAATTGAAAATAAAAGGCGAAGTTCAGCATTTATAAGGCATTAAGCACCATAAAAGTTGCTCTACCACTTAACCATTAGATTTATATGTGTAAATATATCGATGGTCTAGCTCACAAATGTGTTAAGTGATTTTTTTTAGAAATTGAGTTATTGACGGTAAATCATATATCAAGTACCAAAGTTTATTGTGCGCAAAGATGCTAAGTGATAAATTTAATTTTGAAACCTCTGGCTCCATCTTTTAATTGGGCTAAGTACTTTAAAACCACAGTTTTCTATAACAAAAGTGCCAACAGCACTTAACACATTTGTGTTTTATTAATCAGAATTTCAAATGTGTCAAGTGGGTACTTCCAACAGTTGTGTTTTGACATTTTTGTTCACATTTTGAGGTTAGTACATGATTGCGCTAGTGTCTGTACGATTTTAGTGCTTTTGTCTGGTTTAAAAACAATAATAGAAGGAAAAATGACATCACGTATTACAAGAATAATGCAAGCATGTTTAAAAGATAAAAATTTGCAAGAAGGTGAGTGTAATAATTATTGTTTTCATTATTTTTCCCTCTTGTTTTCTTAAAACATTTTGTCAGTAAACTAAAACTTCATTTTTTTATAGATGTTGTGTCAAATAAATTATCTCAGCAAACAAATGTGTCAATATCCGCTGAAGAAACTATTCAGGTTAAAATACCTACAGGAGCAAATTCTTCGAGTTTGCAAGAGAGAAATAATAAAAGTTCTTTAGGTAATTTTAAATAGTGTAATTCTAAGCTTGTATGTAATGGGTGGGGCGACCAAGGTCGGCAAACAGGCCCGTTAGGGCCCTTTTTATGTTTACTTAAAAAAATATAAATGCTACTTTTCCAATGCTATTTATTTAAAAAAAAAATTAAAACATTTTGTTAAATAATCGTAACTGTAACCTATTTTTTATAGTTACTGATGAGTCAAATAAATTGACGTTGCCAACAAACTCTAGTGTTCAAGAAGTCCCTCTATGTACCAAAATACCTAACCAGGCAGAACCTACAGAGCAGGCTGGTACTTCAGGTTTGCAAATAAAGAAGAAATCTTTAGGTAAAATTTATTTTTTTTTCCAATTAAAATGTAATCCTAAACTTATCTTTATTTTAGAAAAACAGATACCTGATACTTCGTATGCTTTAAGTGATGAATCAGAACCATACGCTTCTTCAGGAAGTTCTTATAAACCATCTAATTCCTCTAGTGAATCAGAACATCAAATAGAGGATCAAGATATAAACGAAATACCAGATGCTATACCAAAGAAACGTAGGCGTAAGAAGGCAAATAAAGCAGAATGGAAAAGAGCAATTGTTAAAAACTTAAGAGTTAGTGGGAAAAAATATGTTAACCGGTCTGGAAAAGAAGTCTGTGAAAAAAAACCCAAGATAGTTGATTGCACAAATTGCAGGTTTAGATGCAACAGTTTTTTTCCAGAGGAACATAGAATACTAATATGCAAAGAATATTATGCACTTGCAGATTATAAAAGGCAAAAAATATATTTGAGCTCTTTAATGGAAAACAGTCACAAAAAACCGGAATACTTCCAGAGTGTACTATTTAAATAAAATTGAAGGAACCAGACAAAGAGTTTGCCAAAAGTTTTTCTGTGCCACATTTTCATTATCGCATAGAGTCATAGAAAAATGTGTTGAATCGATGAGCGAAACCGGCCTGTTTATTGGTTACGATAAAAGAGCAAATTCAAAAGCTCACAACGAAACTAAAGAAATAGATAAACAGCTTGTAGTGGAACATATCAATTCATTTTCAAGAATAGAGTCACATTATTGTAGGCGAGATTCTACAAAACAGTACCTCTCTCCAGATTTAAATATTTCTACTATGTACCGCTTATACCGAGATTTCTGTGCCAGTCGAAATGTATTACCTGTGTCTCTATTTGTTTATCAAAGTATATTTCATAAATTTGATCCAGCCCTGTCATTTTATAAGCCAAAAAAAGACCAGTGTACCGTTTGTAACGCGTTTGAAAATTCTAAAGAAAAAGAGACTCTGAGAGAAGAATATGAAAATCACAAAAGACGGGAGAAGGAATCAATGGATATGAAAGAAGGAGATAAAAAACGAGCTCTAAAAGAAAAAGGGGCCACGTTTAGAGCAATAACTTTTGATCTTCAAGCCATTTTGCCAGTACCATACGCAGGTGATTGTCAGATATACTACAAGTCACACCTAAATGTTTATAATTTTACAGTTTTTGATAGTTCTACTCGTGATGGCATCTGTTATATATGGGATGAAACCCATGGCAGTAAAGGCAGTTCAGAGATCGGGTCATGTCTCCTGAAATATTTGCAGAGTTTACCAGTAACTGTCGAGCATGTAGCATCATTTTCTGATACCTGCGGTGGTCAAAACCGAAATAAGTTCGTTGCTACTGCCATGCTCTTTGCCGTAAATACAATTGAGCACCTCAAAATTATTGACCTCAAATTTATGGAGTCCGGCCACTCTTACCTTGAAGCTGATTCCATGCACTCGATTATTGAGAGAGCTAGAGCACATAAAAAGATTTATAGTACTCGCGAATGGTGCTTGTTGTGCTCAGCTGCAAGAATAAGGCCGAAGCCATATGATGTAAATAATTTAAAGTATTCAGATTTTTACGATCTGCAGACACTTACTGAGAGCATGGTTTATAATACTGCTTCTAACACTAATGGAGAGAAAGTATTCTGGATGAAAATCAAATGGTTACGTTTGCAAAAATGTCAGCCCAATATAATTCAATATAAGTATGACTTATCATCAGATACATTTTACGAAATTGATGTTTCAGAAACTAAACGTAGGTCGGGTCGTAAACGTACTTGGGATTCTGCACAACTGAGTTGCAAATATAATAGTCGCATTTCAGTCTCAGAGAAAAAGAAAAAGGATCTCATATACCTATTAAACAAACAAATTATTCCAGATGACTACAGTGATTTTGTACTTAACATCCCAACCACACATAATGGCTCTGATCTTCTGGTCCACGCTGATTCAGATTAACTAATGGTACTAGTTATTTTTATTATTGTTCATGTTTAGTTGCAGTTTTTATTTTTTTTAATTTTTTTATCGGCACAAATGTGTTATTTCTTAATATTGTTTGAAGTACAAATGTGTTAAGTAAAGCAGATTTTTTGTTTTTTTGAATTATTTCGGAAAACTTTTTTTATATAGTTAGTTTTATGATGTAAGATCAGAGGAAACTTATTTCCCCTCCATACTCTGCAAAAATAGATTTTTTAAAAGGTTAATAAACAATTTTAATTTTCCTCCCAAGTTTATTTTTCGAATACTGAAAATTGTTCATTTTGTACTTACAACCTTTGTGCGCTAGACCATCGATATTATGTAAGAAAATACCTCATATTTTCTAAACCTTGTTTTTAATGATTTTAATCCACCCGCTCTATCATTGCGAGTGTTGATAGAAATGACTACGACATAGTTATAATTTGATGTCATAATTTTATTGTAGAAATAAATATAATTTATAATTAGAGAAAAGACTTTGGAATAAAAGACATCTATACCTTGTTTTTAAACTAGAAGGATCATTTTAGGAAACCTCAACCACACCACTAAAAGTTACTAGATTGGGAGTGTGTTCCGAAAGGGTCGTGTTCAGACTTTTTGAACTAAATAAAAATTACGTGAAATATGTATTGTACTGATCGCTGTTGTCGTGGCCAATGAGAGATCAAGGCATGTCTAAATATCGAATGATGATTGGCCACAGGTCATTGCGGAAGTAGTAACCAAATGTCACATTATTGTGAAAAGATGTAAGGTTAAGTAGTTTATGTAAAATGTTTTAAGAATTTGAGGATTAATGTGAATATAGAAATGCAATTGTATGATTAAATTTTTTTTCAACATTTGAGGCTTTGGTGTAGCAAAACTAAAAGTGAACAGAAGTTTTGTTATCGAAAAATAGCATAATATAGTAATGCAATGTATGTAAAACTTGATGTGAAACTTAATATATTATTAACAAGAAAAAAGAAGCATGGATGTTTTTCATGAAAGGGAATAAATAATAAAAATAGCAAATACCTTGGGTAAAATATAATACTTTGTTAAAAATAAACAATAAACAACAAACGTGGTAGTAGTGATTGAACTAATGACTATTTTTACATAAACAAACACAAAACTGACAAATGTCAGTGTCAGTGGTATCAAAAGAGCTGTGTGAAACTGGTGGCAATCTGACCAATCACGAGGCAGCAGAAATGCCAACTTAAATTCAAATCGCTCCTCTTAGTTTAAAAACAAGGTATAGGGCCGGTATAAACTAAGAGTAAGCTTACTCTCGGTATAGGATGTATTCTAAAGTTTTACAAAGTAGGTATAACTTTAACAATGGAATAGGATTCTCGGAATAAGCTATACCGTCGCCGAACAGACAGATAATATATGTCGGTTACTCTACGAATAACCTCAAAAAGTGACATAAATGAAGGTTGATTACACTTATACACTAGTTTGACATTTGGAGGCACAAACTTTTATTTTTATTTGTAGTGAATGCATGAATTCTAAATTATGTCTGTTAAAAGCGAAAAAAAAACGCGTTCTAGCAATTTTAGTGCAACCGAAATGGAAATACTGTTGGAAACTAAAACGTACCGAGTTCTTACAGAGACCTGGGTCTATCCCAGATATCACTCTTTTTAACATTACAAGCAACAAAACGATATACAATAATGTCGATCTAAATGACAGAGTTGTTGTGTTTGTTAAATCTTATATATATGAATCACACAGAGTAATAAGTTTTTATAACAGTTTTCTTTTACAAGTGAAAATAAACTTTAATAACAATATTTTTCTTCTAAACTCCATTTACCTTGTACTTGCGTAGAAAATTTCTTATTTGAAGAACATTTAAGTCCATTTTAAAATAATAAATACACTCTCTTACGACAGCAAAAATTATCAGTAATAAAAAATCAGCTAATACGCAATATCTAATAACAATACTTTTCGGAAGAAAAACGTAACATATGACAGGACTGACAGGAGATATCAATTTATATGAACTACTTTCACGTTACTCCTAGAATTGCTATACCTGCCGGTGTAAAAAAAGCATCGTAAAACCAACTAGTTTTATACTAGGTATAAATTCTGGTATAACTTTACTCCCAGAATAACTATACTGTTATTTATACCTAGTATAAATCTCTCTTGTAAAACCGGCCCTAATGTCGTTTCTCTTTTGTAATGGAAAATTAAAATCTCTTTTTACAGGAGAAACTCAATAGTGTCCTTTATTCGATTATTTCACTCAATACAAAATACGCTCCTTCGATTGGTTTAAATATGAGGATTGATATCTGAAAACACCATGTTTTCGATTTTGTATTTCGGCACCTGATTGGATACATGCAATTTTCCTATCTGTGTGTTTCGCGTTGTCATTAGTTGTTTTATTCGATATTAAAAATCTAGTGACTGACAGAAAATATCAAATTATTAAAGAAACGTCAGAATCGTTTTCGTGAAATAATCTTGACAAATACCAACGATTATATAATAATCGTTGGACAAATACAACTCGTGTAATTAATGATTATCGAAAATTTCTTCTCTTTTTCGAAACAAATTTGTATTTCGATAATCATTAACACACTTGTATTATTATATCGATAACAAATACAAGATTACATCTTACATATATATTTTTAATTCATCCTAAAACAGTACTCAGAAAAAAATGTTTGTATCCTGAACTATAATTCATATAAACATCCTGCAAATATCCTTAGGACGTTGAAATAAATACCTGATAATATTTGTATCTTAATGAGGTGCTCAGTATATAGAGTTTGTTTAACCATCCTTTGCCGTTACGTCATAATCGGTGACGTATTCTGCTGTTTTACGTTTGTCTTGAATGTTATTTTACACTTAACCTTAAAATTATAATCAATGACATATGTTAAGGTGTGTTTGTATGAATAAATTAGTAGGTAATGCCAACAATTGTATTTTGCTTTATGCGTTGCGTACTTTTTTACATAATTTAGTTTTGTTTCAACTTGAAATCCCCGTTTTTTTAACTGATTTGTTTCAAATTTCTAGCTTAAGGATGTTTAACGCCCCTGAGCATGATTTTTTACTGAATTCAAAAAATTACGGACTTATAATATATATTAAAAATGTATTATACGATTATATTTTTGGGGAGAATCCAAAGGTTATGTAAAATTAGATAGAATATCTATATGCTCATATTTTGTAATTTTGTCTGTGTCGTGAGAAACAATTTCGTAAGTATAAGAAATGCAAAAAAACACATGTATGGGAGAAAACAGGCAATAAATAAATTTATTTCTGAAAAAAGCTCCCAATAAAAACAGTAAAAAGGAACGAAATTAGGTAGATACTTACGTTGTAGCCTGCATTTAACGGTAAAAGCGGCATTCCAATGAAAAATTAATTGAAAAAGGGCGAAAATGACCAAAAATACTGAACAAATCAAAATATGACAACTGAACTGTCAAAAGTAACAAATAGATTTACGTCGAAATTAGCTAAGAGATACGTTAATGACGTCATAATTCCGTCTCATCCATTTCATGAATGAAAGATAAAGCTGGATAATCTATGACGTAACGGCAAAGGACGGTCAAACAAACTCTAAGTATCTACAATTTTATATTACAATCGCATCAAGAACCACAGATGACGTAGGAGTAGCAATAAACATACAAAACAGGATACTACATTTGCTTGAAATAAGCAGCGTATTTACTAGAGAACTACAGGGTGATTGATTAGTGTGATAAAGTTCAGTGCCTCCTTTGTCCTTTGAGATATAAATTTGAAAATTTGAGGGGTTTATAGCCATCATCAGTCTCCACATTTTAAAATTATTTACAATCTTACAGGGTGTTCCAGAATGCTGTGCCATATCAAAGTTACATTTTTTTAAATGAAACACCCTATATTTTATCATATATTTGGAATCAGCTTGACCTCCCCATTACAATAATATAGGGTTGTGATGTGTTCTACGGAGTATTTAAAAATTTATAACCAATTTTCCATAAAAATCGTAACAAGTTCAATACTCTGTACAATGTAAGAGAAATTCAAGAATAAAAATCTGTTGCGGCCAAAGCATTTGAATAGTAGTAAAAATCCTGGAAAATTATTTATTTCGTTAATATTCATTGAATCTGATACAGGGTGAATCGAAATAAGAATACATTATTTTCTCGGTTTTTTCAAATGGATCACCCTGTATTTTATGTGAGAATCGAAAAGTACTACCAACATACTTCTTTTTTTATCTAGCATTCCCCATACCTAAAATTATTAGTTCTTGAGATATTTTGATTTTTCTATGCAAAACATTGATTATATCAAAAAAATATGGTCCTACTACATATTCACCAGCAATACCTCCCCACACATTCAACGACCATCTAGTTTGACTGTGTGTCACTATGTGATATGGATTAGTTTATGAATAATAGCGAGAGTTGTGCCTATTAACACAACCATTTTTATAAAACGTGGCTCCTTACACTTGTGTGTGGGTTTTTAGTAACTGCCAGCAAAACATTAATTTCATTTTCTTCTGCCACAGAAGTTTTTGTTTTGTAGGTTGCCGCCTTTCAGAAAAACGTTCATGGTATTCTCTTGCTGATAGTAAGGCGTTTTTATTGCATGCTCCCAATATCCAGATCATATCAATCAATTCATCACTAGTGAAATTCATTTTTGCCCTAGTTCAAATTCTTCAAAACACCAAAAAATGTACCAAACCGCAAAATCAAAAAACACTAATGTACCCACTGCCTGTTATTGTCAAATATCAGTTTTTGATAAATCAATCACACCCAACTCACAATTAATTATTAAATAATTAGATATAATCAATGTTTTGCATAGAAAAATCAAAATATCTCAAGAACTAACAATTTAAGGTATAGAGAATGCTTTATAAAAAAAGAAGTATGTTGATAGTACTTTTCGATACTCTCATAAAATACAGGGAGATCCATTTGAAAAATCGGAGAAAATAATGTATTCGTATTTTGATTCACCCCGTATCAGATTCAATGAATATTAAGGAAATAAATAATTTTCCAGAATTTTTACTACTATTCGAACACTTTGGCCACAACAGGTTTTCATTCTTGAATTTCTTTTACAATGTACAGGGTATTGAAGTTGTTACGATTTTTATGGAAAATTGGTTATAGCTTTTTGAATACCCCGTAGAAAGTAGGTATTACAATTCTGTCAGCAATGAATTTCGATTCGCAAAAGTAGGTGCTTCTACGAGGGTGATTTTTCATATTTTGCATCTTCTGGGCCCGTATTCTCGAATCTCGATAAAAAATGTCGCAATCGACATTTGTCGAACAAAAATGTCGAACGAAAATTTAAGATCGTATTCTCGAACCACCTTCGACATTAATGTCACCGTTCGACATTTTTTCGCATATGTACATGTGGCAATGGTGTCTGAATGTAGTCAAACAAAAATCAAAAAGAAGAGTTTTAATAACGGTTTTGTTTTGACGTATATTTTTAATGTGTTTCTCGTTACTTATTTTTAAACATGAACACGGAGGGTAAAAAAACTCAGAATTGCAGTAAAGCGCAGAAAGAATTTATTTATTTATTAAGGGCCGATTCTACAATGGGAGTATAAAAGTCGGTATAGTTATTCCTTCGATATTTTATACCTAGATTTATACCGAGAATAACTTGTTGTCGGTTCTATAATCGATTTCTATGACAGGCACAGTTATTCCGAGAATATCTCGCTAGTAGTTCCAATCAACCAACGTTTTGACATTTGACGCTTTGAAAAGTGGAAATTTCTGACATTTCTTGCTTATTGCTTGATAGTTTGGTTTTGCAAATTATTAGCATTGTAGTATTTTCAATCATGGATAAAAAACGATGTTATAATTACACATCAAATGAATACCTATATTTTACCTAACTTTAAATACTTTAGGATTTCGGTATAATCTGATCTCAATATCTTCATCATCTGATTCAAAAATGTTAGGTAGATTGAAAGGATAAAGATAATTAATATTTAACAAAAAACGCCACTAATTTTAGTCAAAACAAAAAAGTAGGGTTATGTAATAATATTTATATGTCAAAACCAACCATTAGAAGTGCAGAATAAGTTTATCCCTCGGTTATACGCTCAAACTGGTATAGATAACTTATACTCTGGTTTATACTTGGAATACAGATATTACCTCTATTGTAGAACGCAATAGTGACCCGTTATCCTACGTATAGCGTATGCCAGGTTAATACTCAAATTGTAGAACCGGCCCTTAGTGTCGTTAAATCTTTTGTCAACCGAAATAGTTATGTATGATACAAGTGCGTGAAGTTATACTTTTGCGCACAAGTTGCGAAAATGCAAGGCACTCGCTACGCTCGTGCCTTTTTCGCAACGAGTGCACAAAAGTACTTCACGCACAAGTGTCATACAAAACTTTATCTACGACCACATGAAGAAAAAATAAAAAAATGTGCTCTGAAGGGGTTGAAAAACATAAAAATAAATTTTCTATAAACAAATATATACACAACGAATTCTGATTATTTAAATTAATATTTACAGTAAAATGAGGACAATTATTTAAATTACTAATTATAACATTGGGTAATTTGTCTTTTTTTAAAGTAACTTGGTTACAAGACAATAATTGGGATGATTCATTTGAAGTTGAAGGTGTATCAATATCGATGAAATCGTTCGATTTGGGCTGTGAGATTGAAGAATTTTCTATTAGAACATTTTCGATGTAATTCTAGACTTTTTATTGTTACACCAATCTAAAAAATCAGCATAAGATTTCGTGTAAATTTTTTGAGATTTCTGTGGAACCAGATTATTAATTGCATTTCCGGCAATTTCAGGTGGAGTGCAATCCGAAGAAATGCATTCTTCTCGAGTAATAAGTGTAATTAAAATTTTAAATAGAAACAGAAAATATTTTTCATTATGTCTGACACTTCTGTCAAATTTACTGACAGCACAAAAGTTTATATAACAAACGACTAAATTCAAGGCAACTAGATAATTACGTAGATAAAAAAGAGTGTTAAAATGAAAACCCCATTTAAAAAGCATTGGTCATTTACGCACGCTTTTTAACGTATGTATAATGTATGATTCCACACATTTTTTTTGGTTCGTAACTGCCTAATTTTAAAGGTGGTCGTAGATGAATGTTTTTTAAACATTTTCTGATGAGTATTAAATGCATTTTGAAATACATAACTTCTACCTCCAAACCCTTCCTCAGGATACAGCTCGTAATATTTCCTGTTGAATTGCGACAGCCTCTTCTTCGTAGTCCCCCATGTTTAATTTAAGAAAAATTGACCTTTTCTACACTTAACCTAACCACAACAAATTAAAATCTCACAATTTTTCACTTGCTCAAACCCTAATGAGATTTTTTCGGGGGTAATATCACTAGTGCATTTAATTTTTCCGGAAAAATTCGGAAAAACGAGTTTCTTAGTAATTTGTTTTAACAAATAGCATGAGCGAGAGTGGTTTTAAAAACCGGAGTCGAAAATGAGGATTTTTCCACTTTCGCGAATGCTATTTGTTAAAACAGATTACTTAGAAACCAGTGTTTCAATTTCACCACTGGAAAAATTAGATGCACGAGGGATATTTGGTAAGATTACTTCCTGAGTTAAATAAACATTTTATTTTAATACATTTTTTTTAATTTATATCGAAGAAGTGTCTATTTTCTGTCTTTTCAAGGGAGCTTCGAAGCTTGTAGCTGGTACATTATTTTGGACGGTTCTTAAGGCAGTGATGATATTTGACTGATGTTGACTGTCCATTTGTAGATACGGTTGAATAGACGCAGCTTTAGAATGCCCAGTGATTTTGATGAGTTGCTGCTCGCCTACACCGGCCTTTGCCAGATTAGTAACAGCAGTTGATCACATAGAATGGTTAGATATTTTCTTAACTTCTGTCGTGTTCATACCTGTTTTTGGGCAGCGTCTTTTGTCCATTTTGACAGTTCATTCCTTCCAACAGGAATGTTTTTAAACCATCCAGTGCTACGATTGGATTGCCATGCTGAATTTGGTGTCAAAAACAATCTATTCGTTGTTATTTTAGACGTTCGTTTGTTTAACAGGGATTTATATAAACGTACCGGACAAAACTCAGGGTTTTTTTAATTAGGAACAAGCCACTTGCTATCGCACAGATTTTTTGCACCACCTTGTGCAGTTTTGCTGAAGGCTGTGTTATACTCGATCCTTCCTGAAACAAGTGATACATAATTTGACTTAAATGTCAAAATATATTTTGTAGTGTGATTTTAAAGTAGATGTATGTATGAATGAATGAATGAATGTTTATTGATAACTGAGCACACAAGTAACATACAATAAATACAATAAACATTAAAGAACCCACAGAAGTTGTTGAGAGCCTCAACCACTTGTACGTGGTATCACATAATTACATATCTATAATAAAAATAAATTTAATACAATACAGTACGCACATTATTCTATCACCTAAGGTGTGTGTATATATAAAAACAATCAAAATATCAAAGAATCAAAAGATTGATATTCTTAAAGATACCAGAGAACAAGAAAAAGAAAAAGAAAAATAAGATAAAGGTAAAATTTATATTGTAAAACTTTTTTTTTTTATATTGTAGAAACAAGACAGCATTATTTACGTATAATTTACCAAAAGTTATTATAGCAATCCAACCAAAAGAGGTGTGCCTTTGTGCAGTTTTATTTATGATTATTATCATTACCATCATTGGATCTCAATCAACTCACGAGTCTCTTTCCTAGATTTACTTCTGATATGAGTTACAAGGCTCTGTTTAAATTTTCTTATAGTATTCTCACTTATTACATCCTCTGGTAGGCTGTTATAAAATTTCATTCCCAGGTATGAATAACTCCTTTGTCCGATATTTTTCTTCATAGCAGGTGCAACATATTTCTGCCTATTTCTTGTTTCATAAGTATGGATGTTGTGTTGTAGTTTGCATTTGTTCAAGTATTGCCATATGTTGACCTGCATATAGAATAACTGTCGAATGTCAAGTAACTTTGTTTCGGAAAACAGTAGATCCGTAGGGTATCTTCGATGTTTGTTCAAGAGGATTCTCAAAAATTTATTTTGGGACACTTGTAACATATTACAATATGTTTTTGAAACACCACCCCAACCTATGATACCATATCTCAAATGTGATTCCACAAGACTCTGATATACTATGATTTTTTCTCTTGGATTCAGATATTCTACTATTTTTTTATATCTATAAAGTATACATCTTAGTTTTTGTATCAGATAGTCCACATGGATATTCCATTTGAAACAACAATCCAACATAATTCCTAAATATTTTATTTTCTTTGTGGGCCGTATAGCGAATGAATTCTGTATGATTACATCATAGTCCGGAAGTGAAGTTTCAAAACTACTAAATGGTAGGTAAAATGTTTTTCCAAAATTGATTGATAAAAGTCTATTATCTAGCCAGGATTTTATTTTTGTGAAATCATTTTCAATTTTCAGTTTCAAGTTATACCAATTTGTGTCTTTGTATATTACCACCGTATCATCGGCAAAGCTGATTATTTGGCCATCCTTCTCCAGTAAAAATAGATTATTCAAATAAATAGTGAATAGCATGGGACCTAACACGGTTCCCTGAGGAACACCGCATGTTATTTTTTGTGTTTTGCTCAATTTATTTTTTATTTTAACTTGTTGTTGATGATGTTGATGATGTAATTTTTCTGGAGAAGCAAAAGAAATTTTAGTGGTTATATATCGTTTTTGATTTTTTGATTTTTTTTTACAAAAATAGTACAGCTAGCAAATTTTGGATGCTAAAAAAATTGCAAAACGTGATTTATACAAGGTATTGCAAAAAAGATATTAAAAAATTGCGAAAACAGATAAAAAGTATGCGCACATATTTTGTTTTGATGTAAGCTTTTTTTCTGCAAAGTTACAATAAACATTTACAGACTTTGTTGCAAAATTAAAAAGCAATATTTCACCTGTTTTGATTCCATAATTATCAATTTCTTCTTTAAAATGTTCTGTTAAGGGGGGAGCCTGCTTTAGAGGCTTCAAAAAATCGATTTTTTGAAGGATTTTTTTGGGAAGGAAAGAAATATCCGATTGGAACGAAACTTTCAGGTTTTATTGTGATATATTTTAGCAGTCTTCTCAAATTTTTTCATTAAGATTTATATAATATTATGCCCGGTACAAGGATTTCGCAGAGGCGTCTCGCGAGCGCTTTTGTTGTGCGGCGGGAAAGATGCAGGTCGCAATTTTCATCTGAAATAAAATGTCCAAAAATATTTTTATTCCTGAATAGTATAGCTTTTAGTTGAACCAAGAAAATTCATAAAAACGTGAAAAATTCAATAATTTTTAGCGAATTGAAAAAAAAGTTCACTTTTTTTTTTTTAAATTGACTTTAGATTGTTTAAAAAGTATGTTAATCTCAACTTTGTTAAGGTTTTTTAGGTTCAACTAGAAGAGAATTTGATCCCGAATATAATGCATTTTGTTTTATTTCGATAGGACATTTAGTTTTTTCCCTATCTTTCCCGCCAATTAGGAAAAATCGTAAAAATGAAAACTCGAGAAAACGTGCGTCAAAGTTTTCGTATATAAAAAATCGTAATTTTCCTAAGCTTACCGCATTAATATGCTAATCAGCGATTCCTGGTCCATCCTTCTGCGAACAGTCAACAGTGTCTCGAAAGACCGTTAGTCCGTTTGGATCATAATACAAACAATAGATCGAGGGGCGGAGCGCGCGCTCTCCGAGCGATCCGGCCGCTCGTATACCTGCTCGACGCTTGCCCACTCTTTCTTCTATAACTCCGAAAATATTTCGAATTTCCGTCTCAAATTTTAAGGACACATTCTTAGATAGTTTAGGAAGACATTTATGCAAAAAACAAAAAATCGATTTTTTGAAGCTTCTAAAGCAGGCTCCCCCCTTAAGCAACTAGCCGCTTCTCCACTCAACTGCTGCAATAAAGTAAAATTTACGCTGCAACCCGGTTGGGGTTGTCTCATCCCATAAGGACACCATCTTGTAGTAGTCGTCCATATTTAAAGAAGCTGAACTTTTATTCCTCTTTTCTTCATGTTTCTGGAGACTTCTCCTTTTCGCATTTCGAGCGTCTCTAGCTGGATTAAAGATAATGTCGTGGAATGGGTCGAACAGGATATTAGATTCTTGAAAACATTCTTCCTGCAGTTTTTTGGCAACGATATTCCACATTACTTTTACACAAAGTTCTTTGTAGTCTTCCCCATTAGCTTTACGCATGTTCCATGCCCAGTCCTTGAGGATTAAATTTAGCTCGCCTGTAGCTGTTGTCTGGAGTAATTGGTAATTTTTTGCTTGGTAAAATTCCATAAATTGCTTCCAGATCGATGTGTGAGTTTTCTGAGTATTTAGTGGAACACTATTTTCAACAGCCGCATTAATTTTTCTTTCGAAAATATTTCCAAACCGATTCATTTTGAGTTTCAGTTGAAAAATTAATGAATTCGTAAGCGTTGTTTGTGATCTTTGTTGTTGGTAACGGTACATAGCAACACAGCATAGAAACCATCAAGTTTGTTTTTACAAGACAACATGTCAAACTTGTATGAAATTTTTTCGATTTTTTTTCCGGAAAAACTGCTGACAGCTAAGTTGACAGTTGTTAAGTAATTTTTTCACTTGAAATTTATACCAATTCTTGATAGCGATTGGTCAAAACTAATAGGAAGGAAATAATCGCATGAAAATTGTCAATTTCGACATTCAAGAATTCCAGTTTTGTGTTTCGTGCGACAATTTTGAAATGTTACTTGCGGCATTCACCGATCTAGATTCGAGAATACGGGCCCTGGGCTGTGTACGACAGAGTTAAAAATTCATGAGGTTCAACCGGAAGAGATTAAAGGCAGTGTTAGGCATTAGCAAACTCCAAGTGAAAAAACTACACTGCCAAATTACATTATGAGGAGGTTTTCTCGTCGTGTAATAGGTTTTATAAATTCATTAGTACTTACACTATCTCAAATGGAAATCAATAAAACCACGCGCAATATATTCCCAATTAATTGTACATAACATCTGTTAGATATAAAATGAGTTATCAAAAGTTTTTAATTAGTTTTTAACAAAACTTAAATATGAAATATTTCAACACGAATCCTATATCATTACTGATTGTAATTTTAACGATTATAAATTTGGAAAGTGTAAGTATAATTGTATATTAAGCCTGTCTCGGTTATAAACTTAGTTTCCTCTGCAAAATATGCTGTAAAAGCCTGGGGAAGGTGTCAAGTTTGTCAATTGTTCAGTATGCCCATATAACTTTTATTATTCTTGTGTGGACTTGACTTCAACCGATTAAGTCAATCAAAAGCAGCAAAGCCGATATTAAGTTTACTTGTAAAAATTGTTCTGTGTTGGGAGATCGGATAGATGAATTAAAAGCATTGGCTGTGTCCCTTAAAAATGGAATACAAAATTTAAAACCTGCTGCCTATAATAATTCGCAAATAGGTTTTGAAGATGTACAAGAAGTTCAGGACCAAAATTGACGCAAGCAAAACCTTATTATTTTTGGTCTTCCACAAAATGCCAACTTATCAGGTTACTTGCGATAGCAACCAGGCCAAAAATATTTTACAATTTATTTATCCTGGTGTTACTCCAGTATTAAAATGCGTGAGATTGGGTAAATTCGTTGTAATAAAGGATAAGCCTAGACCAATTAAATTCACTGTTTTTGATGAAAATCAAGTTGATTTATGCATACGTAAAGCTAGAAGGCTGAGATCTGATAATAGCTACTCTAATTTCAACATATCTCTCGACCTCACACATAAACAACTTTACAGAAATCTTAAGAAAGAACTGAATGGTTGTGACTTTTGGTTGCACGAAGGTGTCAACGTTTCCGGTTATATTCTAAATTATATGTATTGTTCACTATTACAGTATTATATTTATATTCACTGTCTATATTCCTTTTTATGTAAAAATATATTAATATAAGCAATTTATGGATCAGTTATAAGTACTTATTGTCAATCAATCAAATAGCCAATTATATTAATCGGAGTCCAGTTTAAAGAAACGTCTTGATGCTCATGAATTTTCTCAGACAATAAGTGATGAACGAAGACAGAATCAATCTGGATGTATCCAGTTTCAAGCACATACTAAAGCCTAAAAAAGGAAATGCACCTTTAGTACCTAGTTCAAATGTACCCACTGCATCCGAACTATTTAATAAAGGAGTTCCACGATGTGCATTTTGCAAAGGTTCACACACTTCTGACCAATGTAAGGAAGCATTGAAATTCAGTTTCGTCGAAAGAAGACAAAAGTCTGGTTGTTGTTATTTGTGTACAAAATTTGGTCACGCTGCTCGAAGATGACGTTTTGGTGAAAAATGTTCTAGTTGCCAGGGTAAACATTATTCCATTATGTGCCCTTAAAAAGATATCCAGAATTCAAATTTTAATTCAAATCCGAAGGAGTAGAAATCATAAAATAAAGAACACAATTTGACCATCATCATACTTATCCAGAAGTTTTTCTTCAAACAATGCTTGTAGAATTGAAAGCAGAGAATATTTCACGATGGGTTAGGCTTCTGGTCGACACTGGTTCTCACAAGTTTTATATCTCAAGAAAACTGGCTTAAGAATTAGGTTACACTCCGATTAGAGAACAACTGCTGGTTCATTCACTCCTTGGAGGAACCCAGAGGAGCCTAAAGTGAAACCGTTAGTATACTTGCTATAAAATTTGTCCTCATAGCCTAACTGCTGCAATTTTGAAGAATTAGATCAAGTATTGATTTACAACTACGTTAGTTCTAGGAAAAACTGGCCCTAGTTGGACGAATTAAAGCTCATGGGTATAGAAATGACTGATACTACAGATGGACCAGTGGATATTTTGAAGGGAGCTGATATAGTTTGACAAAATGAATACAAAGATTTTAACTAAACGTAATTTCTTCCACAACCCATAAACTCTGCGATCCGAGTAGCACTGATCCCTGAACTATTACTACAGAAGACTTTGAATTTGGGTTGAGATATTGAAATCAATGGAGAAGTTTGGGAAACATTTCTGAAATGGCTAGAAGATATACCTCATTTGGCTTCTATGGAGATGGATATTAGCAGATTTGACTCTTTCACCTAACCAATCTGCACATGTTTCTTGTGATGCAAGTGCAAACGCGTATGCAGCTTGCATCTTCCTAAGAGCGGAATTGTATGATGGTAAAGTTCTGTTGAGACTAGTTGAAGCCAAATGCGAGTTGCACCTGTTAAACAATTAACTATACTTGTACTTTCAGCTGTAACAATTGTAGTGAGGATATTTCAAAAATTCCAGAATACCTAATTATGAAGTCAATCTACGTGTATTTTTTTGGTCGTACTCGTCAACTGTATTATCATGGATCATTGGAAACTTTTTATTCAGAATATCATTCAAGAAATTAAGCGATTTTCCGAACTTAAGAACTGGCGATATTAATCCGGCTGACCTTCTATGTAGAGGTTGTTTAGCTGAATCACCAGCAGATGGTAGTTGGTGGGAGGGTCCTATTTGGCTACACGATCCAATTTTTCAATGGCCTAGTCAAAGTTTCGATTGTAACGAAGAAGAAATTAATTGTGAAAGAAGAAAAGTTGTCGATTCGGTTTCGGCTTTATCTGTACCCGGTGATTATACATGGTATACTATAAGTATTTTTCCAAATTTTGTTAAATTTTCAACATGATTGCGTGGATTAAGCGATTTGTTAACAAATACAGGATGCAACATAAGGAGAACAAGAAATTTCTGACTGCAAAAAAGCTAGAAGCGTAATTCGTATCGTTAAGTAGATTGGAGAGTGAGTTCATTGCCAAACCAAACCAAAGTGGACTGAGGGAGTCGGGAGTCACCCTTGAAGATCCCCTAGTGACAAAAATTTCATCAGTTTCGAGGTATTGACCATTTATTTGTAAATTAAGGTTCGTTCGCCAATGCTTCATCGATGATTTAAAAAAAAGTGACAAGAGTGGGATGTACTTTGTAAATTTGCAAAGCTTCAACAAGCCTTATTATTATTATTGTTATTAAATGACGTCACACAATGTCACATTCCCTCCAACCCTCATTATTAACGTGTGACGTAATTTATAGATGATCCCTAAAACTAAAGTATTGAAGTAGAAAAATTAGTATATGAAGTTCGCTTTCAATGGCATTTTACGCAATTCTTAGACTCGAGTTTAAATAGCAATCAATTAATGCTTATTACCTAAAATATTATTTTGTTTTAGGCCCAGACAGTTAACGAACTAGCTGTACAATGCGAAATGGAACTGGACTTGGAGCCAACATTTTTGGATAACGAGCTATATTTGAAAGCTTCCGGAGATTCAAGATATAAAGAATTGATAAGTTGCGTTTTCCGAAAGCAAGGTTATCAAAATGAAGATGGAAGTATTAATTTTAACAAGTTCACTAGCGCGCGTGAATATCTACCAGAGGAACAGTTCAACATATGTAAAACACTCACTGGAAATAGTGACGGCGAAAAAGCATATAACTTCCTGATGTGCATTGAGACAAAAATCAGAGAATTCGATATGAATAAATCGATTAATAAAGATAAATTATGACATAAATGTTAGGTATGATTATTAAATATATGTTTATTCAATGAAAATTACTACTTTTTTCACCTATTTTATTCAAATGCAATTGTAGGCCACTTCTCTTTTTTCTTTTCTGCTTTTTTGCTTAAAGCCTTCGAACTTTATTCTCATTTGTCCCTCAGCTAGTTCGCTAAACCTAGCAGCACATTCACGACCTCTAGAAAAGAAACTTTAGAGCTTTTTATTTAAACGTTGTTTAACAGGTCACTGTTGTATGAATTTATCATAAGATAAGACTTAGATAATCGGAAGGCCTACGGTGCCCTCTTTGTCTGGAAGATGATATTTGACAGGGTCTCTCTTTGTCTCGCCCTCAGACCTTAAAATGCCATTTACAGAATGAACTAATCGGCTTTGTTAAGATGCAGAATTTGTTTGATGAAATATGAATAGGTGTGATCCACAAAAAAATCTTTCAAGTGGTTGACCTAATAAACCCACCCACCACAAATCTAATCTAACCTTACCTAGACTACTAGACTGAGTTTCCGGGAGCTAGGTTTTTTTTTGGTTTTATGTACGGTCATTTGTCTGGCAACTTCCAAATATCAAACATTCTAAAGCTGAAGTGATTATTGTTTAAAATCTCTGGTGAACAGTAGATCATATAAAATAGGATAGGCTGAATTCAGGAAAAAACTAAAAAAGTGTCTAAAGCTAAAGTTATAGGAAGTTAATATAAACAGAAAAAACATATTATTTGCTTTATTTATTTTTTAGTATCAAAATAAATTGCTGGAACCGAATTTTATTTAGTTTCTGACAAAATCAATCACGAAATATTATACATTAATTTTCTATCAATAATATTCACAGTTTTAACGATAATTAGTTTGGCACGTGTAAGTATAACAATAGTATTGTATTAAAATGTACAAACTCCGATTTAGTTATGGTTATGGTTATCAGATATTAATTTTATTATTTCCTTACTATGAAAAGAGAAATAAAACTAGGTTTTCAGGATTTATAGCTTGCTATAAGACAATTTTTGGAGAAATAAATTTGTAGTAGTTGCAGTTAACTGCATTAACAAACGTTGCTATTTTATTAATTGTTCAAAAAGGCACCCTTCGGTTTCATGGTAATATTCCTCAGCAAAAATATATTAAGAAACACCCCCCTGTAGCAATTTGTATCCTATCTCTTAGTTTCCACACCGTGTTGACTGGTGTCCAATACAGTTATCGTTTTACCATCCTCCTCATGGCATTCAATAGACTACATTCAGGAGACTGTGCTGGCCACTTGATGGTGCATTTAGTCCAAGACCTATTAGACCATTTCCTAGCTTGCAGTGTAAAATGTGGCGACACGTCATAGGGCATTGATGAGGTAAGACCGATAAACTGGGCTCCCAAGTATTCGAGCCCACACGTTAATTTTGAACATGTGCTAAGTATGTTTAACTTTCTTGGCGTGCAGGATATCATCAGACCAAATATGTTCTCGTTTTGAAACTCGTATTGAAACAATATCATCATTCAGTGTGAAAGATGAAATTCGTCGAAAATATCAAATTTGTGGAAAGAAAACATGGATTTAGTACCACGATAACTCACCATCTGACAAGGGTATCATTGTAAACCAACTTTTGGCAAAAGACTCAACAACCACCGTACTCCCCCAATATAACTCAGGCCGACTTTTTCATTTTTCCAATACTTAAATTACCACTTCCATGAACCCATTTCACGGTACCTTGAGGCTTCATTATAAACATTAAATGGAGAGAGTGTTTTGAGGCAAGCAGTGTGTGCTTATAATATACACTGTGTCCGTAAAGTATGGAACAAATTAATTTTTAGCTAAACAGGCCATTTTAAGAAATAATCATGAAACACATCGATTTTTGATTTTAATTTACTGTATTTTGAAATAATATTCTAATATACAGGGTGAATTACTTTCGAGTAATGACGTCACCGTATTTTTTTTTTAAATAGAACACCCCCATTTTTTCTCAATTTTCGGATTACTCTAGCTGAGCTAATTCCAAAAATGTATCACATGTTGATTCCAATTGGCACAGGATGGACAAAAATACAATAGTTTTGTGAGTGCTCGAAAAGTAACGCGTAACATTATTAGTTAAATTAACAATATTATCAAAAATACGTATTGTCTACAGGCCAATCGTTGGATTCAATTTCCTACAAATCACCATGCCCTAATAGAAGCTAAAGAGATGTGGGCCAGTCAATTTAGATTTCCGATTGCTATTGGAGCACTGGAAAAAAATCGAGAAACCTAAAATACACGAAGACGCACATACAGTGTGACCCATTTTGTTTGGAAGCACCCCTATAAAATCCGCATTTTTCAACCGATTTTGATTTAGTCTTTTTTGTTAGATTTAGTATCAAAAACAGTATTTGAGCACAAATTTTCATACCATAATAGCTATTTTCAAGGCCCTCTACGTTAATTTTTCTTTGCCAAAAAAGACGAAAGTATATTAGGCATTTTTTTTTCTCAAATATGACTACACCACGGGATTCAGACTCATCACAAATGTAAACTATCAAAATTTTATAAAAAAAGTTTTATTAACAACAAAGTTATCACTACATGAATTTGGAAAAAGTTGTTTTTTAATTAATTTTTTACTAAGAATGTAGACACATTTTAAAAATGGCAACATGGTAAACCAAAACTAGGACTCAAACATATTGCATTGTAAAAATTCGAAGCCGATACCTTAACCCGTTCTGGAGTTATAGCTTCTGAGAGTAATGTAAAATTGTGCTGATGTGACGAAAATACAAATTAACTAATAATACTTTTTAATTATTAAACTACTTAATAATAATTGAATTCTACATTTTTGTAGCCTCGACTAGACCTCTGTTAATTTCCACACATTTCTCGTATCGTTTGCGACTATGTCTTAGCGCTTTTTTATTTCATGTGGCGTTATTCCAGCACACGCCTGTCGTAATCTGTCACACAGTTCTGCTCTATTCCTTGGACGTGTCTTATACACTTTTTGTGTCAAGAGACCCCACAGATAAAAATCCAATGTAGTTAAATCGGGCGATCTAGAAGGCCATTCGATTAACTCGCTACCGCGACCTATCCAACCATTTGGAAATTTTTCGTTAACCCACTGCCTGACAATCCTAGAATAGTGTACAGAACAACCATCTAACTGAAATATCAAATTTCTTCTTTCTGTTAGTGGCAGTTCGTCAATCACTGCGGATAACTCACCTTCCAAGAATTCCATGAAGTTATTGGCATTCATGTTACCCTCAAAAAAGAATGGACCTATTATCCTGTCTTTTAAAATTTCGGCTTCGAATTTTTACAGTGCAATATGTTTGAGTCCTAGTTTTTGTTTACCATGTTGCCATTTTTAAAATGTGTCTACATTCTTAGTAAAAAATTAATTAAAAAACAACTTTTTCCAAATTCATGTGGTGATAACTTTGTTGTTAATAAAACTTTTTTTATAAAATTTTGATAGTCTACATTTGTGATGATTCTGAATCCAGTGGTGAAGTCATATTTGAGAAAAAAAAATGCCTAATATACTTTCGTCTTTTTTGGCAAAGAAAAATTAACGTAGAGGGCCTTGAAAATAGCTATTATGGTATGAAAATTTGTGCTCAAATACTGTTTTTGATACTAAATCTAACAAAAAAGACTAAATCAAAATCGGTTGAAAAATGCGGATTTTATAGGGGTGCTTCCAAACAAAATGGGTCACACTGTATGATTAAACCGCAAAGGAGAAGCAACTTTGAGCGTACAAGCTACCTGTAATGGAAAGTATATTTTCACCAGTGTTGATTCGAGTTGGCCTGGTTCCGTGCACGATAGTCGGATCTGGAATAATTCCAACGTGAGAGAAGTAATGCGACGTACACACAATACTGTTCTGATTGCTGATCAGGGCTATGAAATTAAACCTTTGCTTTATGACTTCTTTTCGAGAACCTGTCGACACAGACGCAAAGAAAGCTTGTAATAAACTGTTGTCAAAAGAAAGGGTAATAATCGAGCAATTATTTGGACAGGTGAAACGGCGTTTTCCTATTTTGAAATATTGTTGTCGCGTAACACTGGCTAATGTTCCAGATATAATTGTAGCTTGTGTCATTTTGCACAACATTGCTAATGCCTTGCAGGATCCAGATTTTGAAGGCAGTGATGAACATATGGAAGATATGAATGATTGAGGTTGGGAAGAAAATGAAAATGTACGTGTTTGCGGCAGGAAGTCCGTGAAAATTTAACCAATATAATTGTAAATTATAATGTACAGTGATATATTTCTTTATAATCTTTATTGTAAACTGAATGTGTGATGCTAATTGTATCTAATAAAAAATAAATTCATATGCATTCATAATATTCGTGGTTTGTAGCAACACTAGCCGCTGGAGTTCTACTGTGGATAAATTTTGAGTTCCTGCTGTTTCACTTGGCAGTGCTGTTGGCTTCATTGGAAGCTGAACAGGATTAAGTAACATGCCCTATGTCTCCGAACAAAGTATTCGGATCTGACGGCCGATGATGAATTTTATTTATCCCTTAATTTTTCAAAAATTGAAAAAATTTTTGCAAAATGGTTTTTTAAGCGACAAACATAATTAGAATAAAATTTCTTGTTATTGTTCATAAAACTACAACTTATTATCTATCGATTGCAGCAAACCGCGTATCGATAGCGTTAATGTTCATGAAATGAGACAAGATTGAAAAAAATATATATATTGAAATTTTGTAGGGCCGCCATTTTGAATTTTCGAAATAGGAAAACACCAACGTTTTCAGGTGCCGGACTACTGTATTTTCATATATTATAAAGTCGTTATTGTTATTCTAATTATGTTTGTCGCTTAAAAAACCATTTTGCAAAAATGTTTTCAATTTTTCAAAAATTAAGGGCTGAAAAAAAAAATTTTTCTAATATTGCATTAGGTACGTCATCTTATAGGGTATAAAATTCCCTACAATCTTGATACCTACAATTTTTTTGAACAATCAAATCTAAAAAAGTTATGGACGAAAAACGGTTGCATTTCACGTGCTCCAAGCTATGCTTGCAGGCTGCATCGCAAGCTCCAGCGGAATCTTGTCACAAATCTAGGAAAGTAGTCTATAACCTAACTTATACTTTCGTTTAAAAAAGTAAGTCAAATCTCTGGTGGAAATCTTTTCCATTTTATATCCTTACTTCCCCGGTCTATATAGAGATATTTCCCATGGAAGAAGATTGATCAGTTTATTACCCGTTTTTTCAACATCCGTCTTCTTTTTTAAACAGGTCTTCATAATATTAATTTTTTTCATTAGTTGTGCCCCATAACACTTTCATATAATTATAAGATTATTTTTGTCGCGTCTTCTTTATTTTTCTTAAACGCCGGTGTCTGTGATTTACTAAGAGCCTCCAGAATGTTTGCCGATTTGATTTGCTATAAATTCTAAAACTATCACCTTGCCACCAGTTTCATGTTCATCATTGGATGACGACATTATGAAGACTAAATAACCGTTGGATGTACAGCAGCCCGCTACAGCTGCGTAGAGGACAGGTTTCAACAAGTAAAATTCCGAGCTTTTACTCGTTTTAATGAATCATTTGCTTGCAAGTAGGAGGTATCATTATTCATACTGAACGAAGCAATTGCTTTAACTCCTAACTTTTGCTCTAAGCATTTGCTTTTACTTCTGACTTATGCTTATGAGCGTTTACTCTATTTTTATTCATACGGCCGATCAATTATTTTTAAACAGTGGGCAACTCAAAATACGTTCAAACAGAAGTGCTTACTATCATACTTAATTAACAACTGTTGAGGTGAGGATCTATTGCTTACAGTCAATTTTCGTGTAGGTACCTACTTATTTTTGCAAATTTTTAACATTGTAGTCGATATTTGATATTATTTGATATGAAAAACGCAGTAAATAATGGTTATAGAATAATTATGACTATCTTATTGTGAACTATCAATCTATTGAAACTGTTGGAAAATAATGGAAGTGATTGTATTTTTGAATGCATAAAAAGTGTATGGCTTCATAATCTTGGAAAAACAATCAAATCGCCCACCATATACGTTATAATAATGATACGTTTTATTTGTTAGCTTTAAAATAAATTGTTAAAGCCGTTTTTCATTTAGTTTCAGATAAAATTCCACAATATTCTGATAACATGAATTTCATATCAATACTTTTGCTACTTTCACCAATAATCAGCTGTACAAAAGTAAGTACATGTAAATGTGATATTTCTATATGATGAAACATTCATATTATATTAGCTCATAAGTGGATCTCACCACACTGTGAGATACAAGATCTTTTGTGTATACCCTATACATCTATATTTTAGTCCAAGAGATATAGGCTTCTGAGATACCCTATCATCCGTTTTGGAACTAGGTCTGTCACCACATGTTCCAGACAATTAATTCAAAACCCCCCGTGCTCCTTAGTAACGCATACCCTCTATCGCTGGAGGGGTCGCTGCAATACCAAGCTGTTTACGGTTTGTGCCACAATAAGCTGGTCTGTGGCAGACTATTTCACAGTTTTACGTTCCTTACCCCACCTACTAACCATTTCTTCTGCTCTGAAGAAGACTTTCAGTATTGGTGAACCGATTCCCTTTCACAAATTCGAGAGTCCATGACCATTCCTCTATCCTCCACCTTAAGATGCCCTACAGATGTAGCTCAACCGAATGGCACTCCCGTGTAGATCAGAAAGGAAACATTTGGCAATGTTTCTAGAATACTTTGTAACCAACATTTTTTTTCGATGCACTGATTCTGAAAAGGTTTTTTTTTTCAATTAGGATAAGCCTTTTTTTTAGATATGATTGAAAGTTATTTGCCGTTTTCAGTGTATGCGTATAGTAAACAATTTTTTGTTTTCAGATGATAACTTTCATTTTTAGGCTGAAACGTTAACCGAAGAAGCAATAAAGTGTCAAAACCAACTCAGTCTAAGTCCAGAATTATTCGAAAAAGTTTTAAATTTAGAATATCCGGATAACCCAGAATACAAAGAGTTCTTAAGCTGCCTTTTTAAATTGGAAGGTTATCAGGATCTAAATGGAAATGTTATATTTGACAATATTATAAACTACTTGAGAGATTTGGAACCTGAGGAGCATATAGAAATTATTAAAAACTCTTGTGGAACTGTCATTGGAGATACTGACGGAGATAAAGCATTTAATATTATGAACTGCATATTTAGAAAACTTGAAGAGTTCGATAAAAAGAAACCATAATGTTGTGATCAAATAAAAATTCAAATATTTGGAAAAAAACTTATTCCAGCAAATTACCAGCACCTTAATTTCTATTTTTGATTCAGTATTTGTGACGTCCTCTTCCAAATAATTATTTTAAACAAAAATGTCTGCTTTTGCTTATCACTTCGAGGCAACCAAAAAACCACACATTTTCGACAACCTTGGACAAAAAGAAAAATGTACGTTGGTGAGAATACATATTTTATCGAAAGTAAAAATTAATAAGACCTAAATAAAGGGGGAAGGACTATGATAAAATTATCAAGGTGTGTCGCTAATCTAACGACCTTTTTCAGTCACACGCTAACATCAGTTTGTATTTTTGTTTTTATATAGAAAACGATGGTATTTATTGCTTAGGTACCTTGACTGTATCCATAAACATATACCTACATCGCACAGTTATTAAACGGCTCAGCGCATTTCCGTGGTACCGGTTCACATTGTAAGATCATACCTATATAGAAAGTTTGGCCAAAACTACTTGTACACCTAAATCCGTTTACTTTGACATTACTATCCGTATTTAGTAAAGAAAGTGTAGTTAGAAAATATGTAAACTTTTACGATATCATTATATTAATAAAATTCGAAACGATAGCAAACTTATATGAAGCTTGTTTTTTCGGGTGAAAAATTTTAGCTGATTATAATCAGAAATTTAAAAATGAAAACACTTCGCAAAAATTAAAGTAGGCCACCCTAATCAATCCTAAATGCTTTTGCACAAAAAGTACTTGTTTAATTTCCATTTTTTTCGCTTGGAAGCCCCAATACTCTACTTATAATATCTTCTCAACTGAAATATGGTTAAGAATGATTCAAATACAGGGCAAAAAGTAAGTATTGCCTTTTCCATGACCCAGTTGAAACTTTGAGAAATTTAGTTTAGGATTACAAAAGAAGAAGTTTTGTTCATCTAAACATTTCAAAAAAGCAATAAGATTTGCCACAAACAAAACTAAAACTAATAAAAATTTTGAAATAATGAGAATATTCCTACTTTTACTCTTACTCTTACTCGTATTAACCTGCTTTTGGTTTAAAACAACCACACGGTCAAGCTACCTCTGTGGGGCGTCCTCAGGTGGCCGATAGAGGATCGGCCGTGCACTCTTGTCTTTGTGGAAGGGGATCGGTTGACTGAGACTGAAAGCCTTTCTCAGAGCAGAAGAAATGATTGGTGGATAAATAAATTGGGGTAAGGAACGTGAAACCGTAAACTGCTTGGAATTGCAGCGACCCCTCTAGCGATGGATACCCTCCGCTACTAAGGAGCACGGATGTATTGGCGTAACCGTATAACCACTATAAAAACTACCTAATCCTAGGGAGAAGTCTTCACCAGTTCTCAGATCAATGCCGGACCCGACATTTCCCAATCCCTAGAGACTTACCAGAAGAAACTAGGCAAAACCCTCTTGCACGTAGACTTCTTACAACATGGACACATATGGACACCAACATACACGAAACAATGGAGGCCGAGGCAGAAATAACCTCACCTCCAAAAAATGTATCTGAAAGTCAGTCTGGAGGTGAAACTCCTTCAGCGGACCTTAAGATACAAAGGGAGCAGGGAGAAACTTCTGGAGGGAATCAAAGCCAATAAGAAGATCTCACCACCACCAGTTTAGTAAAACTGAACAAACCCCGACTTTCGGGAGCGCAACGGCGAAAACGTGTGAATGAGGTAGCAATAGCCAGTGGAGCAGAGATTGGGCCTAGGAAACCAAGGCAAATCCAGAACTGGCAAACTGCCTCAGTTGCAACGTCGTCAGCACCACCTGGTCCTGGAGAAAAAGTGCAGTCCTCAATTATGACGATTTTGAAACCAATAACTTTATAGGTTCTCAATCAATTTCAGGATTTCATTATAGTTTTCCATCTACCCCGCATATGAGACGTTCTAAAATATCTTACATTTTTCCAGCTATGTTTCTCAAAGCAACACAGTTTGATGTAAACACTGTATTGTTTAAATTAATAGAAGATTTAAAATATTTGGAAATTAATGGTATTGATATTAATACGACTGGTGGCCCGCAGAAAGTTTATTATGTTTTGGGTATGTTGTTAGGAGATAATTTAGGCGTAAATTCACTTTTATAGATAGTATTGAAAACACTGCACACTCGAACAAGTACAATGGAAAATGAGGCTCTTTTATGAAATGGTCAACCAGGGTGAGAGGAAAAAGGAGAAACCTGCGAAGGTAAAATCCAGGGTAACCCCAGGAGCTACTTACAAGCAGGCTCTTTCCTTTATCAAAATGGGTATCATCTTTGGGAAACGGTTTAATCCAAATATTACATAAATTGAGAAATGTGTAAGTACCTAGGTTTTTAAATTAAATTTAACTTTAATTAACCTAAAATCTAGTCGTCATCAGAATCAGAATGTTATTAGACGCGTTTACGATTTCGTCATCGGAATTCCTCTCATTGTCGATGTTTGGGCGTTTAATATTTAAATGATTTCCAGAGACAAAACCTCAAATTTTTTTTTGCAGTTCGCTCAAACTTGAAATATACGGATCCGAGGAAACCAGGAGGCAATAGAAAATATCTTCAATGGTTTTTTTCGAGATTATATTTGTCACGAAAAAGTTTTATGTATTTGTTTCTTGCCAACTGGGCCTCCTCGGAAAGCTGACTTATGGGTAAAATGAAGTTTCTTATAATTTAATGTCCGTGGATTAATATTTTATGCACCGTGGTTGGCATGTGGTACGATGGATATAGCTGAACGTAAAGCCTAGCTGTGCCTATACAATATTGACGAAAAAGATTGGTGTTTACTGTATACCCGCATGAAATTGTTTGATGAATAGCATAGAATTTTTTTAGTGAACTCTCATCAATCCCAGTTATGGTAGCTGACAAATCTACGGGTAATGCTGCCGTCATTCGAACAGCTATAACCAACCGGCGTTCAATTAAGCTTCTATGACAAGTGCAAGGGCCTCAATACATTTTCGTCACTTTGGCACTGAAATGCATTTAAGTATTTCTTTGCACGAGTAGGAGTAGAAGACGTACTGCAAGAGCCACACGTGAGGCGAGCCCGCCCCCATGCGCACAAACTCATTTTCAATGTTACCTCCCACAACAGCTCTTGCAAGACATATAAATGCTCTGTACAGAGGCGTATCATCAGTACCGAGTAAGTGGTGGAGTGGTTACGCTCTCGACTTGCATTCGGAAGGACCGGGGTTCAAATCCCAGGTCCGCCTGACCTGCTATGAGTTTTTTCAGAGGTTTTCTCGTAGCAATAGGCGAATGCTGGGTCAGTACACACCTCTCAGGCACCTACCACCGTTCCTTCCACTCCCATCCCCTGAACCAAAAACAATCCTTATTCCTTCCAATGTTGGCTGAAGAGGCTCCGGAAAGCCTATAGCGGCCCGCTCCCCTCGAGGGGGAAGAATGAAAATCGATCCTTCCTTTTTTTGCGTATCATCAGTTGTGCTCCAATTATTTTGGCGTTTGGCATTGTTTGAATAATTTTAGTATTGTTTCAGAAAAAATGTCATCGCCTAACAAAAAACCAGTTATCAAGAGTCAGGCACGTGAAATAATTTTTAAAGTGTTCAATTATTTTCAAAGTGTCAAATGTGAGTCGGATACGTTATCGAATGTGAAAAATAAAACATCTCTCGCTACAGGTAACATTAAATAAATTTCAAAACTAACTATTTCATCATAGATCTTTATTTTGTATCAGGTATTTCGATAAGAACCATTGAAAGAGTGGTTAAAGAAGGGGAGCAATTAATTTCTGCAAATAACGTGCAAGTAAAATTTTCCACTCCAAGAAAGAAGCGGCCTGGAAGAGCACCAATAACTGATATTCCCGAGTATGAGTGTTCCAATATTAGACGGATTATTTACGATTTTCATAAGACGGAAGGGTGTCGTATTACGGTAAAAAAGTAACAACACAAACTTAATCACGTTTTGGGAATTGTGGCTTCCGGAACATCTCCCGTAGAATTTTAAAGAAAATAGGTTTCAAATGGAGAAGGACTGAAAATAATAAAAAAATTTTAATAGAGAAAATGGACATCAAAGCATTGAGGATCAAGTATTTATAAAAAATCAATTATTTTCGTAGCCAACAGCGACCAATTGTGTTTCTTGATGAAACATACCTTCATAGTGGATATACATCTTCTAAGAACTGGACGGATGAATCAACCAAAGGGATATTTGAAAATATTTTGAATCATAATTGTTTTCCTTTAAAATCTAAATTTGTTGTAAATGGTTCAAAGTACAACATCGATAACTCTCGTCAATATTCGCTGGTTCATGCGAAAATTAATTTTCGAAAAAAAAAACAAGTTGATGATGATGGTGATGAAAAGATGGAACGTCGGATGCTAAATCTGAAAACGTCATTGTGTAGCCGAGAAAAAGTTGGAATGCAAATGTGTTTTACCCGACTTACAAAAAAATGTGATACATAGTTATGTAAAACAAACTAGTACTAGGCTCTATAATAAGCGGTCACGGGTAGATTGATTATTAGGCTTTTACATTACACCGCTCAGCAAAAACAAACGTGAAGTTAATTTTTTTTAGTTTTGGCCAAACTATCCATATAGGATCTTCCAGTGTGCGGAGGTTTTTAGGCGAAAGGGGAAGGAAGGAAGAAAATAGTTTCTTGGTAATTCTCTTGGATTTCCATAAACAATAGTAACCTAAAGATTGAATGAAAAAGAAAGGCTTAATGCATTTGCATCGGTATATGGGAAAAAAACTTAATGCATTTTGAATGTTGGGTCTAGACGGCTCAAGGTTAAGGGTTAAACAACCACACGGCTGAGCTACCTCTGTGGGGCGTCCTCAGGTGGCCGATAGAAGAACGGCCGTGGACTCTCGTCTTTGTGGAAGGGGATCGGTTGACTGAGACTGAAAGCCTTCTTCAGAGCAGAAGAAATGGTTGGTGGATATATAAAATCGGGTAAGGAATGTAAAACCGTAGACTGCTTTGTATTGCAGCGACCCCTCTAGCGATGGAGGGTATGCGGTACTACGGAGCACGCGCGTCTTGGCCTAACTGCCTGGACCATGTGGTGAAAACCACTATAAAAACTACATAATCCTACGGTATAGTGCGCGCCTAAGTGATGAAAGGTCGGGGGGTAAAATGGGGAGAAGTCTTCACCAGCCCTCGGGTCAATTTCGTGGCCTAAGCTGTCGAGTTCTTGACCTGTGGGATTCTGAAGCCGATCCCTAGCGACTAGCCTTAAGGAGCAGTGGAGCAGAGATTTGGCCTAGGAAACCAAGGCAAATCCAGAACTGGTCAAACTGCCTCAGATGCAATGTCGTCAGCACCGCTAGGTACTGGAGAAAAAGTGCAGGGTGAAAAAGTACGCTCTGAAACCAGCACTCCCTCTCGGGTCAACCAGGGTAAGAGGAAAAAGGAGAAGCCTGCGAAGGTGCTAAAATCCAGGGCAACCCCAGGAGCTACGCACAAGCAGGCTCTTTCCTCCATCAAACTGGGTATCACTTTGGGGAACTATCCTGAGGTGAAACTCTCACCTGAACAGGCCAAGCAGGTCCAAATAGCATTCACCACAGAGATTTGTTTACTTTTCACGTGTGCTTCTTTAAGTATAATGACGAGCATTATTCACTAGTGAATAAAAGGTGTGGATAATGGACAGGTCACATGACGGATGACGAATAGTTATATAGGACCTATATTGAAAGTTATTTACATACAAATGTGATAATATAATGAATAAAAATCATGACTGCGAACAGGATTCTATCCCCTTGCTTACATTTCTTCATTTCACGCAGCGAGACATACTTAATTTATCACCCAAGCAGTTGTATATAGAGCATATGGGGTATCTCAAAACTAAAAAAGTGAATGTTCAAATCATTTAATAAATTCAATTATTATACTGGATTTAAATTGAAATTACTATAGAATTTAATATGGAAGCGAATCGGAAAATAAAATGAATGTTACCCCGCCAAACATAAGAGAAGCAGCACGAATAGTCTCCATTTTGTCACAAATTTTTCATTTCAACCTCACCAATTCCATGTTAAATGTAGAAATGCACATGATTCTAAATGCACAAGACAGACTTATAAATAGCGTGACAGATTGCTGGTCGATACTTTATGTCAGTATTTTGGGAATTACCTCTGACATAATGCCTTCAACAGTAAACCGTCCTATTTCCTAATGACTGACTATTCCGTACGGAGAATACTACTAGCAGATACCTGTTGGTACACTGATGGCTCAAAAACACTTACTCATAGAACTATAAAAAGAGCAAAGCCGCTTCAAAAGCATTTGGTTCTTACCATGCAACGCCGAAAATGGTGTCAAACTACCAAAAAATACTTTCCTCGCCTCACCTGCAGAACCTGCGATTGGCATCTCATTAAGTTTTGCTAAGCAAACACTAGATACCTGCACGGCAAGAAGACTTTTAAATTTCTGGAATAATTTACCAGGATTGGTTCATTTAAAGGCTTTTATTCGTCCTCCGAAGACTGTCTTCAAACAAGTCTTAGTTTATAGCAGGCATAACCTCCTACGTTATCTAACAGGCCATTGTCATCTGAATTATCATATGATAGGACTTCGTTTCTCGGGAGGTCCAAGCTGCCGCTTTTGTCTGAAATCAAGCACCTCCCTCTCTGTGTCTCGCCCCAAGACCAGAAATATCATTCACCGAATGAACTAATTGGCTTCGTTAAGATGCAGAATTTATTTGGTGATCCACATAAGAGTTTTTCAAGCCTAGTACATCACTAATGACAACTACTAGAGTGTAGTTTGAGTTTCCGGGAGCTGGATTTTTTTGGTTTTATCTACGGTCGTTTGTTTGGCATCGTCAAAAATTCCAAATAGCAGCATTTGGAAGTACAAAACATTCCAGACCTGAAGTGATCATTGTGTCTCTGGTAAACAGTAAAACATATAAAATGTAATATGCTGTATTAGGTAGAAGATAAATAACTGTCCAAAACAAAACCTATTCGTTATCAAGAAATAATTGTAAACAGAAATCACCAACAACAGTATAAGTATTTGCTTTATTAATTTCTTAGTATTAAAATAAATTGTTGGAATCGAATTTCATTTTGTTTCCGAAACAATCAATCACCAAATATTATTACAAGAATTTTCAATCAATAATTTTTGCAATTTTAGCGATAATCAGTTTTGGCACGGGAGAGTAAGAGTATTTTGTTTTAAAATGTATAAACTCCGATTTAGTTATGGTCACCTATTTTATCAGATATTAATTTTATTATTTATTAACCTTGGAAAAAAACGTGATTTTCATGATTTTTAGCTTGCTATAATAAGACAATTCAAAAATATAGATTTGTAGTAGTCTATTTCGGAAAGGTATAGAATAATAAAATGGGCAATTCCGTTCATTTCGGCTCAATTTCGGTGTCGGCCATAGGCGTAGGTCTTGAAATAGTTTGTAATATTAAAATTTCAAGTAATTGCGTAAGAGTATTATGAAAAGTATGTTTTCTGACCTGAAGTGCCAATATCGAAATATTGTGTAGGGATTACTTAGGTAGTAGATTATACAGTTACGTTTTGCTTATATGGGCGCAAGTGAAAGGATTTGTGGCAAGACACAACACGACATTCAAAATGAAAGAAGTTAAGCTACTGTTTTATCAAGCCATTAAGGAGGTGACACCAGAGAACTGGCGAAAAACAGTCCAGCATGTCATTAAAGAAGAGGAGAAAATGTGGGATCTTGACTAGTTGATCGATCGGACCGTCGACCCGTTAATTATAACGTCAAGAGTTGACAGTTCCTCAGATGACTCGGCAAATAATGGTTGTAGAATAATTATGACCAGTTTATTTTTTGAAACTGTTGAAACATACGTTGGTATTGCATAGAGAAATCTGATTTATATTTGGTGCCATAAGCATGAATATCACTATTCCGCAAATAGTTGCTTTTATTTCTATAAACTGATGTGATTAAATCCATAAAGACCGTATACAGTTAAAATTCTTAAATTGATAAAAACAGGTCGACAGAAATCTACAAATGAGATATTTGAAATACTCCTTAGAATTGACGAAAAACATTTTTAGCATGAGAAGAACTCCCCCAAATACAAATTCCGTAACTAATCCTAGACTGTATTTCTCTAAAATATAACAAAAATTGTGATTTACATTAAGTGTTTTTCTTAAATTTCTATAATGGAAACATTTACAATTTAACATATTGATAATAATGTAAACAGTGGGTTTTAAATGAAAAATCTTGATCAAATAACACTCCCAGCAATTTCACATTTTCTGTTTTTGTTGTGTTTGAGTTGTTAACCAAAGTCAGGAAAAAAAGTTTTTTGGCAAAGAGGAAATGAAAGGAAATTTGTTTCAGTTGTATTAAATAACAAGGATCGATCACTATACCAGGCAGAAAATTTCAATGAAGCATTCGTTATGTTCACCTTTTAAATGCTTAGGACTTCAATCATCTGCATAAAGAGTGGTAAATATGACTCTGATATAACAAAAGGTAACTCGTTTATATATAGGATAAATAACAAAGGTCCAAGTATGGGTCCATGTGGAACTCCTTCTGAATCAGACATATTATATGAATTTCCTCAGATTGTAACCTGTTATCCAGGTACAAGTATAACCATTCGTACGATTTTCCCCTCATACTATATTCAAAAAGTTTTTCTTTCAAAATAATGTGCTGAACACTGTCAAAACCCCGACTGAGATCACGAAATATCCCAATCGGGCTTTCACCCTGGTTGACCAAATTGTATTTCCAAAAATTTCAACACCTGCTTCAGCATGAGTACTCAAATATTTTTGACAAAACTGGTAATTGGGCGATAATTCGACATCTCTTTAGCAGTATCTTTTTTTATTAACCCTTTCGCTGCGGATGGCGCATAAATGCGTCATTTCATTTTCGTGTCACCTCTGCGGATAACGCATTTTTGCGAAAGGTCTTGCCGTTGCGCTGCTGTGGGCGCATATTTGTGTATAACGAATGTCAGTTATTTATTTACTAGTTTTGACGTGTTTCCCATATAGGAAATAGATGTATTATATTTGTCGAATATACATCTACAAATGAATGACTTGATGTCTGAAAGATGTCTTCTATAGACACCTGTTAGAGGTCTTAGTGTCCGTTTTTTGCTATGTCTTTTATATGTCTACTTCAAGACGTCCATTAGATCAACTCTACCCAGATAACACACGATCATACAATGGATGTCCGTTTCGTACTAAGAATAGATATACCTTGTAAAAATATGGACATTCACTGGACATAATAAATAAACCATGGAGAGCTCATCGACTTTTCATGGACCTGAATTTGATACGTTCTGTACATGGACAGGATGGCATATGGACATCCCGTGTACTTTGATAATTTTAACAATTTACGTGTACTTCTTCACTTCACTTCCCATATATTGAAGATTATTCATATTTATACAAATGCCACAATTTATTATTTTAAAATTTTCACCGCGACGGGGATTCGAACCTATGTCTAAAATTCCTCACTTCACCAAGTCAGCGCCTTAAACCACCATGCTATGCAGATACATGCAATAGTTTATCAAGCTGTGGTATATATACGAGTAGATCGTTTTATATGCAGTTTTTCATCTAGTGTGTATGATGTATTCCAAAAGCAAAAGTGACATTTTGAATAATTAAATACTTATTAAATATATAATCTGTTGAATAGCATAAGTAGCAATTAGTAGTTTTTTGTAATAAAGTATAGTGTTTCAGTTTGACCAAAAATGTATAGGTACCTAAACAGGTAATTAATAGTCGTTGACAAAATATAGTGTTCTACTCGCATATAATCACTATTATTCACTCATCTGCGGTTCACGACATAAACGCACCATCGTGAATAATAGCCATCATTATATGCTTGTTGAATAATATACTATAGGACATGAACTGGAAACATTTAGGACATGAACTGGATATCTTTTCTACAAAAGCTCTCTACACAGTCTAACATCAAATTATTATTTATTTTTATGAAACCACAGATGTTCAGCCTTATTTACTCTTCCTCCTTCCAAATCAGATACAAATAGACATTTTATGTAATGCCATTTCCATTACCCGCACTTGTCTAAGCTTTTGCTACCTTCAATTCTTTTTTTTTCATTACATGAAACTAAAAATATAATAGGTACTCATTATACGAGTGTAAAAAATTAATCGAGTAGCTGATGGAAGGTATAAGTATAAAATATAGCGGACCTAGTACATTTTTAATGAGTGTATATTTCGATTTGCCCATTAGATGAATAATGGATGTCCAATGGACGTCCATCACTCAAATAAATATTCACGTCCAGTGGTGAACGAGAATTGAAGGTCCAGTGAATGTCCCCAAACGGATATCCATTGTACTAGTAGTAAATGGACATCCATTGGATGCCCATTCTGTGTCCATGTCCACCCAATTAACCAATCGTGGACATTATATGGATATCCATAGGATATCCTGTTTTTACTGGGTAATTGACGTCTATTATACATATATACTTACAACGTCAAATAGACATATCGTAATGTTGATATTTCACTACGTCTTTTAGACATCTTATTAACATCCACGCTTGGTATTTTAATAGGTCATTACACCTCTAATAAACACATATAGATTAATAATTAAATAAATACATTTTTTATTTTTTAACAGTTACGTTGACCGTAAAATTCTAATTTTTGCATACAGGGTGAAGAGATTTATTTTGATTGGAATACAACTCGATTACTGTGAAATCCAGATAAAACCAAAATCTTTGATATGTTTTTTAGATGTATATTAGATCTGTTTAGCAGACGTCTAATTATCTTAAATTATATACTTGAATTAGATCTGTTATTTTACAAGGACAATACCGATTAATTGATCTCACATGCGGTTTTTATAGAAGTATATACAAAATTAGACATTTTCTAGGGTGGTTATCGGTATTTAAGCTGATTTTGTTTTTCGTAGATCTCTATTAGATATTTATTAGACCATTTCACAAGATGGACCATCATCTATAGACGTCTATTTCCTATGTGGGTTGAGCTAGTCAGTGGCCGGTGGTGAAGCTGTGGGCGTGTTGTGTTGCACGTTTAGTAATAATAAAGTAATAATATTGGAATAAAACGTAGTTATTGTGGGCGAATTGTACCGGTACAGTGATTATTGCATAAAAGGTAATTATTTTGGTTGGATAGAGCTGGAATAGTTATAATATTCATTCATTTTTTCAGTAATAACTATGTCAAATATACCCCTGCCACCTAAAAGAGGGGCATATTATACCACTGCCGAATTAGAGGAAATCCTGACACAAAGTGACTCTGAAGATGATTTTATAGCCGGAGATGTATCGGATAATTCCGCTGACGAGATTGAAGGTCAAGTTTTGGAACAGCTATCAACCTCACCAGATGACGCTGAGGCGGAAGAACGGGCAGAGGAAGAACCAGAGAACATAAACGAAAACTTGAGTTGGGAACAGGTGAACATTGTGCCGCATATATACCCTTTTGACGCTAGTAAGTCTGGACATAATATTCCGGATCTTTTTGATAACTGTTCCGAGTACGATTGTTTTCAAGTTTTTTTTGGGGAGGACATCACAGGTTTTATAGTAAGCGAAACTAATAAATTTCATAAGTACGTTGTGGATCACAAGGAGCGCCTTCGGCCACATTCTAGATTGAACCTATATGGAACGACATTGACGCAAAGGAATTGCATCGTTTTTTTGCACTAAATTTTCTCATGGCGCGAGTAAGAAAGCTTCAGATACAAGAGTACTGGTCTACAAATGCGTTTTTAGAAACACCTGCTTTCAAGAAAACAATGTCACGAGATCGGTTTTTGGGGATCCTGAGTATGATGCATTTTTCCGACAACAATTTGGCAAGAGGCGATGATACATTACGCAAAATTCGTAAAATTGTAAATCATGCAAGAGCGACATTTAGATAATCTTTTACCCCATATAAAGAGTTATGCATTGACGAGAGTCTAATGCTTTTCAAGGGAAGGCTATTTTTTAAACAGTATATACCTTCAAAGCGACACCGATTTGGAGTAAAATTTTTTGTCTTGTGTGACGCAGTAACCGGGTACATATTATATTTTTTCTACTCCTGTTTTATAATATGCTTATTAAAAGACTAAAATCTGTATCATAATGATATTCATTATGATACAAATTTTCATTATGATACAGATTTTTAAGCCAATAGGAATGCGACATTCGCACAATATTCAATATAGCCATGGATACCTGGTTGACATTGACATTGGAATAAACAAATTTGGAAACTTGGGCAAGCAAATTGCCACCTTTTTAGGGCTTCCCAATCCCAATTTATATACGGGACACTGCTTTCGTAGAACATCTGCAGCCGTATTGGTAGATGGCGGCAGTGGTATTACCACCTTAAAAAGACACGGTGGTTGCAGAGGGTTATATTGAAGAAAATATCCAAAATAAAATAAATGTATCGAATAAAATTTTTAATTCAATTGAAAATAGGAATGAAACAAACTTTAACATGCCCTCCAGTTCAACAACCACCCGAATAAGATCAGCCCCCCAAATAAATTTTACAAATTGTACAATAAATAATTTATGCACAAAGAAGATTAAAGAATTAATATTATTATGTTCAAAAGTTTTAAATTTATTTGTTGTACAATTTGTAAAATTTATTTGTTATAGTTCCTTTGATTGTTCTTGTTTTTTATAATAAATGATAATTATTAATTAAATAATTCTTATTATTCGGAGTAGAAAAAATATTGTATGCAACTTTCATGTAATGGCCATTAATACACTCGCATATTATATACGAAACTCGCCTGCGGCTCGTTTCGTATCCTACAACATGCTCGTGTCTTAATGGCTATCATTACATGATCGTTGCATAAAATACTATTATCATATATACCGGAGCAACCACAGAAACTGCGCAATCGCGTTTCGGAAAATCTGGAGATGTAGTTGTTACACTCCTTCAGCCCTTCTTGGACGAAGGTCATACACTCTTTGTTGACAATTGGTATAGCAGTCCTGATTTATTTTTATGGTTATATGACCGGTGCACTAACGCTTGTGGTACTGTGCGCAAGAGCAGAAAGCAAATGCATAAAATGGAAGAAAAATTAAAAAGGGGCGAGTTTTCGTTTCGTACTACTGGAAACAAACTAATAGCCATAAAATGGTGTGACAAGCGTGAAGTATTTATGCTTAGTACATCCCATGACAATAATGTCGCAGCTACAGGTAAAACTGATAGAAACCAGAGTGTATTATTGAGTACAACAAAAGAATGGGAGCAGTAGACAAGACTGATATGCTGCTGAGCTCTGTCGAAAGTGTACGAAGAACAACTAAGTGGTATAAAAAAGTCTTCTTCCATATATTGGACATGGGCCTGCTCAACAGTCATGTATTATTTCAAGATGCGACAAAAAAGAAGATACCACTGGCTAAGTTTCAGCTAAAGTTGATTTCTCAAATGATAGAATTAAATTTAGATGACTACGTTTACACAGGACGAAGGGCGCATGATCCAGCTCCATTTCGAATGACAGCTAGACATTTTCCTAGAAAAATTCCGCCAAGAAACCAAAATAACTTGATCGCTAGAAAAATATGTTTTGTTTGTACTCAGAATGAGGTACGGAAAGAGACAGTTTATATGTGTGAACAATGTGATGTCGGCTTATGTGTGACACCTTGTTTCGAAAAGTATCACACGTTACGTAACCTTAAATAGATAAGTACATAAACATTTTGATTCATACTTTCGTTTTGGTTATGCTTTTACAGTCTGTTTTGTTTTTTAGAATAAGAGCCTTGTTATTTTTCTTGTAGGTAATAAAAGTTTTCTTGATAATTTTTTTTATTTATTTTTTATTTTATTGTTTGATATTAAATTAACCATAAAATACCAAAATTAATTAAGCTGTGATTATTAATAAATAAATAATAGCTTAAATGACAAATTTGACGCTTCACTGCGGATGACGTCTATTAGCGCAGCACTGAGGGAATCAAAGCCGGTTCGATCTTGCCGCAGCGAAAAGGTTAAAGAGAAACAGTTGAAACTTTCAGTTCATGAGGGAACACTCCTTCTACCAAAGAAGTATTCGTTATATGAGAAATTGGTGCTACTTTAAAACTTGGAATGTTTTTAATGACAATACCAGATACGTTATCAGAACCACATGAGGGTTTATTTTTAATTTTATTCTTGATTATTTCAAGAACATCTTCCGTTGCCACAAATTAGATAAATATGCTGTTTGGAACAAAATTACGGGACAGTCTGGATTTTGTAATCATCATTCTTGTGAAACTTCGATACAATTTGTGTGTTCGAGGTGGAGAGGGGAGATAAATAAAAATGAAGTAGTGCTAAGTGTGTTTGTAGATTTAAAGCGGGCGTTTGAAACTATAAATCGGAAGCAACTTATTGATAAATTGAGATATTATGGCATAACATCATCGGCATTAACACTACTTGAAAACTATTTAACAAATCGTCATTACGTAACGAGAATTAATAACATTTGCTCTAGTAATGTGGAAAGTTGTTACGGTGTACCGCAAGGTAGTGTGTTAGGGCCATTACTATTCATCATATATGTTAATGATTTATGTCATGTCTTTAAAAAATGTTTTGTAAATTTATTTGCCGATGATACACTTATATCCGTTGCTAGCAGTGATCATGACCAAATTACAACGGTATTAAATAATGAGCTGCAGCTTTTATACGATTGGTTATGTGCTTCTTAATTGAAACTGAATGCTGATAAAATCAAATATATGGTTATTGGTTCTAAAAACAATTGTTCTAGATTTATTGCACAAAATCATAAGATTGTGTTAAATAATGTTAAGATCGAAAGAGTAAAGACAATGAAATATTTAGGTGTCATTATTGACCCTCAGTTGACTTTTGACATGTCTGCGGACAATTTATGTAAAAAGTTAGGCAAAAAAATTGGATTTTTTGGGAGAATTGCAAGAGAGTATTATTGTATCAGAGGCTTCATAAACGTCCTTCCAATTTTTTCTAAATAAATCAAGGCATTGATGTTATTCTGACTTATATCCCTAACATTTATATAGTTGTTAACAATCGTTTGAGGAAATAGATTCAATTTTAGTAGAAAAGTGTGATGATCTCACTCTCGCATTTATCAAAGTTTGAGTATACTTGATCTGAAATACTGGCACAAGCACTTACTTTAGTAGGAGTGAAATTTTTTGGAAATAATCCAAATGATGATCCCAAAAGATCAGCAAAATAACGTATCTCGTTAACAGTCATAGAATGGGTGTTAAAATCACTAGCTAGAAAAATAAAAACGCTAGGCTGAACTACTTTTTCGAGAAGTGAATTGACATATTTTTAGAAGAAATTAAAAGCACCACTAGGTGACCGATAACAGAATATTTTTATATGGATTACATATTCCACGCTGAACCACATACAGGGTGGCGCACCGAAAACGAAACAGATGCATTTACTGGCAGATGATTCCTTTTTAAAAAAATCCCTCGGACCCGTCGATTTTGTTTTCGAGGGGGACACAAAATTGGCATAAAATCACAGTAACATTTGCAGCCCCTTAAGCGGGGGTGGCATCATCCCTAAAATCTTAAATGAAAAGGGGGGTCGAATGATCCATCATTTAAAAGGTCTTTCAACTCCCTTTATAATGATGTAAAATTCATGTACTTCAATTCAGTAGTTTTGGAGTTTTATTGATTTAAAGTTTAAAGTAGACTTTAATAGGTACATCAAATTAGTTTGTACTTCTTTCAGAAGAAATTTGAGTAAAAGCATTTTCTTGATAAGTAAATGCTTTTATTTACTACGCCCATGGTTTATTAATAATAAAAATAGCAATTGAAGTGTCCTTTGTGACAAAAAAAGTTGTTTCTTGAAGAAAGATAAGTAGAGAATGCCACGTACTTATTTTAAATAGGAAATAGTACATTAGTTTGCGATTGATTTGACCAATCTTTGTTGTTAAAATATCATTTATTGCTTTTACATAAATTAACCATGGTATATTCCACGGCAGAAAGGGTTGAAATTATTGAAATATTTTTCGGAAATAATCAGTGCGCTAATAGAACAGCACAAATTTTTAATGAGCGACATGAGAACAATAATGTGCACCGAAAATACGTTATAGAACTTGTAGCTAAATTTCGGGAAACTGGATCAGTCGCCAATAAAAAACGTAATATTGAAAATCCTATAAGGAACGAAGCAACAGAAGTGGGGGTTTTAGGGCAAGTTATTGTAGATCCTACATTAAGTACCCGCAAATTGCAAACTTCGTGTGGTGTTAGTCGACGTACTATCCAACGGATTCTAAAGGCACATAATTTTCATCCGTATAAAATTCACCTTGTACAAGAACTTAATGAAGACGATTTTGATAAGCGATTACAATTTTGTGAAGTTATGAGTGAACGAATTACAAACGATGAACAATGTTTATTTAACATTTGCTTTTCCGACGAATGTTCCTTTTTTTTAAATGGCGAAGTAAATCGTCATAATTGTCGATATTGGTCGGACTCTAATCCCAGAATTTACCATGAGGTACACACACAGCAGCCACAAAAATTAAATGTTTGGGCTGGCATTTTTGGCGATCATTTGGTTGGTCCTTTTTTCTTACCTGGAAATTTGACTGGTGAAATGTATTTGGAATTACTGCAAAATGCCATAGATCCTGCGCTAACAGATATAATTGAAAATCAGAATGATGGTCGATACGTTGAGAATATGTTGATGTTCCAACAGGATGGTGCCCCACCACATTACGCATTAAGAGTTCGGCATTATTTAGATCAGACCTTTCCAGGTCAATGGATTGGTAGAAGAGGTGCCGTTGAATGGCCCCCAAGATCGCCAGATTTATCACCTTTGGATTTCTTTTTGTGGGGTTACTTAAAAAGCAAAATCTATGCTACTCAGCCAACATCCTTAGAAGATTTGCGACAAAGAATTGTGAATGAGTGCCATCAAATTACTCCTCAAATATTGCAAAATGTCCGGCAACGTTTTCAGCAAAATCTTTATTATTGCATGGAAAGTAATGGTGGTCATTTTCAACATTTACTCGGCTGACAGGTCAGTTCATTCTTTATTTTTTAACAACTTTGCTGCTATGTATTGATCTCCTCTTACGATGATGTATTTAAACTTTAAATCAATAAATCTCCAAAACTACTGAATTGAAGTACATGAATTTTACATCATTATAAAGGGAGTTGAAAGACCTTTTAAATGATGGATCATTCGACCCCCCTTTCCATTTAAGATTTTAGGGATGGTGCCACCCCCGCTTAGGGGGCTGCAAATGTTACTGTGATTTTATGCCAATTTTGTGTCCCCCTCGAAAACAAAATCGACGGGTCCGAGGGATTTTTTTAAAAAGGAATCATCTACCAGTAAATGCATCTGTTTCGTTTTCGGTGCGCCACCCTGTATATCCGTATCCTTGTAAATACAATATTGATATTAGATTAGAATTTTGCGCAAACTGGTACACCACCCCGCTGGTAATTAAAAAATTAAATTAAAAATGTATGGCTTTGTAATCTTGGAGAAACAATGAAAACGCCCACCGTATACCTATGTTATAATAATGTCATATTTTATTTGTTAGCTTTAAAATGAATTCTTAAAGCCGATTTCCATTTAGTTTCAGATAAAAATCAAGCACAGAATATTATAATAACATGAATTTTATATATATAATAGTTTATGTAATGTCAGCAGACGTAAGTACATGTAAATGTGATATTTCTATAAGTTATGAAACTACATTTAGATTGGATTAGATTACAAGGGGTCAATTGGCACTGCTGGTCTTACCTATAAGATCATTTGTGTATACCTCACATCTATAATTTGGTCCAAGAGATTTAAGCTTCTGGAAGACCCTATTATCCGCTTATAAACTATGTCTGTTACCCGATCAGGCTCCAAAGAGACCTGTTCCAGGTATTTTTATTTTTCCTGTAGGTTACACTGAGTACATTTTCCCATTTCCGGAGTTCTTACTCGACGCGGTTTTTTGGCATACCACAAAATGGTTAGAGTCCGATTAAAAGAAGTAGAAATTCCTTCGTTTGCGAGCAATCTCATTTTCGACAATATATTTGTGCCCAGACATCCACAACAAAGTCACTTTGTGTCAGTTTCCAATTGATTAAGGGATTATTTCCTGTTCCAGACTGTTTTAGAGTTATAACGCCATAGACTTCAGAGCCTTTAAAGCAGCCCAGTTGAATTAAGTTTGTTGTGAATGGCTTGTGCCTACTTCCCTTTTCATATAGCTGAGATTTAACTATGACATGCGATGTCATTATTGTTAATGAATTTCAACTAATAAAGTATCTTCTGTAAGTTCTTTGTGGCATTACTTATTATTTTTTCTCTTATTTTTTGGGAATCAAACCACAATAATGTTTTTTATTTCGACGTTTCGGTAGCGTTCCAGCTACCGTTGTCAAGATTAACTATAAAAAAACTAATAAAGTGTTACACAATAATCAGTTAATTATTATATTACCTCACGATCATAAAGTATATTACAAAGTTGAGGCGTTTTTTGAGGCACTCTTGAGCGGTGTTTCGGAATTCGGTCCGGGTACCTAGCAAAAGGGCTACCTGCTCACAGGGACCTTGTCCAAATCCGAAAGGGTGATTTCGTAATTCGGTCCGCTGTCGAAGCAGGTAGATTTCATGTGGGTATTAAAAGATTATTTTTAGCAATTGTTCTTCTGAAGTGCAGAGTGTAAGACGTGTTTATTTGTGTCCGTTATTGTGATTTTGTTTGTTTGTTTGACATGGAAAATATTAATTTCACCTCTATGACGAGTGAAAAGGGTAAGCGTTTATTAATAATAGATGGGTTTAAATTTTGTTTTCAAAATCATTATCTCAAAAATACGAAGGAGGTTTAGTAGGGGTAGGTTTGGTTGGGTTATTATTGAAAATTATTATAATTTATTCTTCAAAAATTGACTAGAAATACGAAGGTGGTTTGGTAGGGGTAGGTTTGGTTGGGTTATTATTGAAAATTATTATAATTCATTCTACAAAAAAATTGACTAAAAATACGAAGGTGGTTTGGTAGGGGTAGGTTTGGTTGGCTTATTATTTCACGTACTGTTTTTATTTTTGACGATACGCATTTAGCGTAAATTTTTAAACATGCCAGTACAACAACAATAAGTGTGTACTGTTGGTCCTAAGCCCAAAAAAATGTGAAGGAAAATAAAAGTCAAATTAAACAGATAGTAGGTACATGGGACCCAATTCCGAAATCGCATTTTCGCTGGTGTGACCACACTTCGAATTTAATCCGTTACAGGTAGTCCCTTCCGCAGGTAGCGGGACCGAATTCCGGTGCGTCCCTCTTGAGCACAGCAATCTGTTGCCTAGTTTCCTTGGATTATCTTTAATCTGTGAAATAATATAAGAGAATGACGACGAGGCACCGTCACCTGACCAAATAACAAATAACAAAAAGCAAAAATAATGAAAAATAATACTGCAAATCCAATAAGTATTGCAAAATTTGAAAATGTACACAGTACACATGAAAAAATATAACCTGCCTATCTCTGGCTTTCAAAATTTCTGAATTTATTGATAATATAGCTAAATAATTTAGTTTGTTGGCACAATTGAATCGTAAAGATAGGTATCCGCCAATCTCAGCCCTGAAATAAGAACGCTCCCCACTACAATTGGTAATCATTATGAAAAAAAATTGTTTTCTACATTATTATGCTCCTACCTACCAAATATCAACTTGGCTTCTCGTTTCTTTTGGGATTCAGCTTTAGGGATGACGTTTGAAACCTTGTATTCCATCGTAAGCCATTTTTTCTCCAATCCGTGTGTTTCCCACATCACTTTACCCCTATTCCAAAATACGAACTTGATTCAATATATTATATTTCGCACGCCACTGAAACTGCGAATAGAGCAGCTCTAAAAATTATACCACTGTGGATCAGAAATAAAACATTTGGTAACTAATCTGAAATACTCAAGGCCTGTTCCATCGACCTAAATTAAACCAAGTTTAAGCTGAAACCTGGTTTAAATGAAAATTTTGATTATGTGTTAAGCCGGTTTAATGCGCAGAGCTTGAACTTATTTACGATTATAAACCTGGTTTAGTTAAACCTCGCTATAATGTATTAGGTCATTCACGAAATATCTTAATTCAAATTTTTTAGAAAGTTCTATCAACAATAATAATATGAAAACATTGGTTATCTTAAATATTATATATATTCAAATCCTTTATCAAGGCTAAAATATGAACAAGTTCTAATATTCAGAGGTAAAAATTATAATTAATTTAAACTTACGTGCAAAGTGAATTTGTACAAATTAAGTTAAACATCATTTTAAAAAAAACACATGAACACATCTTCCACCAAACGTGGTAGCTGTAAGGTTACATTTTTAAAAACTAGGTAAATTAAAATCTGATTGAAGTCGAACACGAAGACAAAATTTGTAATTAAAATTCTTGAGTTTCTTATATTATGTATAAAAGTAATATTTATTTTCTTTATTAACCTGCGTTCTATTGATATTTTATTAACAATCGGAAATAATTAGTTGGATCGGACTATGATAATTATTTACGAGGGTCAATGCAATTATTATTAACCCGGCGGTGGTAGTCGCGCCCTTGTTTTTTACAAATTTGGTCGCGCCGGGTCTCAGAGACCCATTGTCAATCTAGAGCAAGCTTCCTGAGCACATTTTGATTTATATTGTTGAAAGTATATAAACGAATAAAGTGTTTCAATACAAAACATTGTATTGGTAATTATTTACATGCTTGTTTTTTTGAAATCATGAGTTTTATAAAATGGTTAATATGCAACTATGTAAATGGATGTAATATTTAATCATTCTGATCTGTAATCTCATCATCAACGGGCCCTTCATCACATTCTTCATAATATATATTTGTATGGCTTAGGCATAGATCTAAAAACTTTAACGAATAATTTAGTCGAGCCGGGTCCGACTACCAAAAATTCGGATTTACACAAAATATCGTGAAGCAAAATTGAATTTGATCACTGCATGTGCATCGGCTCCCAATGTTGTGAAGCTAGAGGGAGGGGGTGGTCAACAAGGTTTCCACTTCTGAGATTTTAGCATATAGAAATATTAGGTGTGTTCTTTTTGACTGAGATCTCAGCTCACTTCAGTTAAAGTGATCTGAGATAAAGTGATGTGAGTAAGCACCAAAAAGAACAAACTACTCAATTGAAACGCGTGATCTGCCGACGCTTGCGTGAATAAGAGACAAAAAACATATAAACATAAACCTATCTGGAATCTGGATAACTCCGATAACCACGTTTTATTTTGATTTTGGTATAAAATAGTTTTTTATTATGGCTAATAATCCATTATTAGAAAGAAAATTAGGTTATGTGTGTTTACCTATATGTAAACAAAATCAAATAATTCTGAATAATTCTTCATCCCCTCCACTTTATTTCCGACCCAAGTCCAACTGATACCCCCTTACAACACATTCAGTATCGGTGAAGGGGGAGGAAAAATCTCAGCTCACTTCGAAGTGAGTAAATCAAAAAGAACGCGCACATTAGCGATATGAGCTGAGATTAACTGAGATCTCAGTCAAAAAGAACACACCTACTGTTGGGTCTGTGAGACCCGGCGCGACTACCGCCGGGTTAATGAAGTATTTTATCTTTATGTTAACTTATTTAACCTTATCAATGACAAAACCATGGCCCATGCAATGCTTAATATTTACATCCATAAGTTTGTCACTCCTATGAACATAAAAGCCAAATACCACCTATTTACCATTATTCTTAAACATTGTCTATCACACATCTCAAGATCGATTACTTTGCCACCAATACGGATCAAATGCGGATATGCGATATCCAATCAGAAAGAAAATGGCTATGTCACCAAAAAATCCAAAATTAACAATAACTATTCTAAGTAGTGTTAATCAAAAACATTTTTGATTAACACTACTTGGATTACAATGGGGAGTAATTCTGGGAACTATATAACAGGGTGGAAGAGTTCCCGGAAGGATGAAAGTTGGCCAAGGTGACGGGTAGAGAGGGGAAGCGGGTGGGGGATTACAGGCCCGTTAGCCTGCTGCGTGGCATGGGTGAATTGGTCGAGGGGATAATAAAGGATAGGATTGAGGAGAAAGTTAGTAGGAATGGGGGATTCAGGGAACAAGAAATTGGCACGACTCGTGTTCTTCGACGTCGAGAACGCGTTCAACAGTGTCAACAAACGGGTGGTGTTGAACGCGTTGCTGAGACTTGGAGTAGGGGAGAGGCTGGTTAATTTATTAGAGGACAACCTGACAGGGCTGTGATATTAGATTCTAGAGGGAGGAAGTATGAGACGGAGGCTGGAAGTGTGTGTTTGACGAGGTTTGTGGGATAGTATGTGAAGAGGGATTACGGTCTATTCGGATGATATGTGCCTGGCATGTACGGTAAAGGGAGAGGCGAACAGGATGTGTAGGAAGGATGGATGGAGCAAGACTAGAGAAGTGGGGGTGATGGTGAAAGGAAGGATAATTCGTATGGAGGAGTCTGTGAAATACCTAGTGGTGTGATTGGATAGCCAATTATCCTTCAAAATACATATGTTGAAGGATGTATAGAAGGCGAAAGTTTTATTGTTTGTGGTTCACTAAATTGGTAGAATGGTTATATTTGATTTTTGGTAGGTTCATTATTTGTTGTAATTTGTTTTTACGATTTTTTTTACTTTTCATTATTGATACAATGTCTTAAATTGTGATTATCATGTTTAGTAAGCATTTTTGTTTTTTCATTATTGCCTAACGATTTTTTAATTAATTTTAACTAAACTAACAAATGTTTTACTCCCAATACTCACGCTATTTTTGTTTTACATCTATTATTTAAAGTAAGTTATATTTTTGTTATGTGCGAGATACTCAATTATTTATGGATCTAATTTTTTTTTCAACTAGAATTTAATTTTCTCTTGTACAACATATTCGATTCATCACTGTTTTTGATGTTTATTTTCAACATATTTTTCAATAGAATTTCTAAATCAGAATAAAGTCCTTGTAGGATGTCAGTCTTAAAATTTGAAGTATGAAATGAAGAAACGTACTTAACTATTAACTTAAGGAATTCCGCATCATTACGAATGATCGTAGGAAAAAAGGGTAAAATGTTAATGAAGTAAACATTACAATTTGTAGGAAACAACCTTGACTTATTATTAGGCCAAGCGTATACAGGTCTGCAGTTGACATATGAATATGAATAAAGATGTACAGAGATGCAAAAATATGAAGAAGGTATTTTTGGAAATACAGGTGAAGTATAATTGGGACTGACATGGAAATTATATGCAAAGAAAGGAGTTTTAATTTTAAATAATATTTTTGTGTTGAAATTATGAAAGACTGTTGGAAAAAACGCACAAATACTTTTTCTCCAATATCAGATGAGATAAAATTAACAAAATTATCATATAACTGAACAAGATAAATAAGACATTGGTAGTTATTTGACTATTTGACTATAATTACAATATTATCGAGCCTTTTCTTTAAAGTTTATTTTATTGTTTTATTTATTATACATTTTGCAAATTTGGTGTTGTCAGTTACTGGGTTATTATAAAACTTGGTGAAAGAGTTGGACTTATCATTCCATCCAGCAGCTTATATTATGCTTTTTATATTCAGGCCTTGCCTTAATGCCGGGTACTATGTGATTTGAATACCTCTGTGTTTATGCCTGCCTGCCACTTTGATATTGTTTGTGAAGTTGCTGGTCGATAGGGCTTTTCAATGGTCATAAACAATTAATTATGCCCTATTCGATATGGTGTTGTGATATTCATATAGTGTGCTAGAATTGAAGCCACACAAAGGTTTGGCTTTTCCTTTAAATATGGTAAAGCAATAACTGGTTGACATTTCTCTGGTTTGGAGGTTTTTATAATATCTGTAATATGAATATCTATTATATTGCTAAGGGTGAAAATGTTACTTATTTTAATTTTTGTAAGAGTTTGAACTCTTTGGCTTGAAACAAGTGCTAGTAAGAGGGCAAGTTTGTGAGTAAGTTTTTCTAAGTTGAGAGTGTTTACCGGTTCCATCTTTTCCAAGTACTCTAGCACTGGGTTTGTGTCCCAAGTCATGGAAAAGCTGGCCTCATTCTAAATACTCCTTGCATAAATCTTCTCACTGCAGGTTGATCTGTAATTTGTAGTAACGTGTTCATTGCTGATCTATGCTGGTTTAAAGTGCTGTAATTCTGCCCTTGAGTGAATTCCTGGTTTGAAAATTCTAGGATTTTATTTTCATCGGCAATTAACATCTCTCTACCTTTACAGAATGACCACCACTTTTTATATGTGGGGTTGTATTGCCTTAAGGTGCTGTCAGCTAAAGAGGCCGTGATGACTTCGATTGTTGGCTCTGGGACACCTCTAACCTGATAATATTGCGGCACCCAGGGTAAGGCTTCTCCAGAGTGGATGAGGATCCCTGTAAGGCGAAAATAAAATTGATTTATCTGGAGAAAAAATGATTATTTCTGATTGCCTAATTTGTTCCATCAGAGGGTACCACGGTTGTGTTTTCCACATTAGAAAAACTATAATACCCTTAGATTCCTCTTGCTTTATTTTGTTTAGGACCTTTGAGATTAATGGAAAAGGTGGAAAAGCGTAAAAGTTTGTCCCTGCCCACTCTATGGTGAAAGCACCTACGGCAATGCTTTTGGGGTCTGGATGCCAAGAGACAAATCTTTTGTTTTCGCATCAGTGCCATATTTGCTGTGTTATTTCATTTAAGTTATGAAATTTTATGCCCCCCATTTTGTTAATATATGAGATGGCAGTAGTGTTGTCTATCCTTAGCAGAATTTTACAATTTTTATTGTGTTTAGCAAATGATTTAAGACCGTTAAATGCAGCTAGCAATTCGAGGTAATTGATGTGGCGCGTTAACTCGCGAGGATTCCAAAACCCACTTGTAACTTTTCCTCCAGAGGCTGCGCTCCAGCCAGAGCCACTTGCGTCGGCAAAAATTATTAACGAGAAGTTTTCTACTTTTAAGCTTACTTTACTCTTAATAGCCTTGGATAGCCACCAAGAAAACTCGTGATGCAAAGAATTTGGTATTTCCATTACTGCATCATAGTTTCCTTGAAGGATTTTTAGTGCTTTATATTTTTCTCTTTCAAATGCTTTTATATGTGCCCAGCCATATTGAATAGCTGGGCATATCGAAACCAAGATGCCAACAAATTTGGTAAATTCTCGGACTTTGATTTTTTGTTTATGCTTAATGCTATTACATAACGCTAACAAGTTTTCGATTTTTCCGCTAGGTAAGTACAATGTCATTTCATTACTGTTGTAAGTAAATCCAAGAAAAATTATTTCTTGAATTGGTTCTAAGACGCTTTTTTCCTTATTTATAATAAACCCTAAAGAAGACAGTAGATTTACCGTATGTGTGATATTTTGCCGGCAGGGATCTCAAGTGATTGGCTACCGGTTTTAACAACTTAGTAAAACCTTTTGGTGCATAGGATAACCCGAAGGACAAGCATGTTAATTCGTAGAGCTGATTTTTATATTCAAACTTTAATTATTTCCTATGTGCCTTATTTATTGGTGCAAGGAAATAAGCGTCTTTGAGGTCTATTTTTTCCATATATCAATTTTTATAAAGCATATTTTTCACTGTTCTAAAATCTTCGAGTTTGAAATCGGGTCAGTTAAGATATTTATTTAGGTTTTTGAGGTTAAGAATAAACCTCTTGCCTCCATTTGGCTTTTTCCTTAAGAAATAGCTGGATAACATGTCATTCTTACAATGTTTACTTTTTATAATTGCACCAGACTTAAGAAGGTATTTAAGCTAGGTTTGAAATTTGGCGTTGAAATTATTTTTGGTGTTTTCTTTTGAACAGGCTTGGTGATAAATGGAATTTTATATCCTTTTATGCACTCTAGGACCTTCTTATTTTATATGTCTGCCACTGTTTTAAGCCATTTTTAATTCGGCCTGCATGTCTTTTCTTTGGATGCTGAGGGTTTTAAAAGGTCTAAGGTGGTTGTTTCTATGGTCTTGACTTGTTTGCATTTTCCGGTGAAATCTGAACCGAAAAGGAAGGCGTCAATTTTTTGTTCGGAGACTAACCTTTGTTATTCATTAAGTCATTAAAGTATCCATTGACCTGATATTTCCTGTGTTGGGAAATGTTGTGGAATATATCACATAGTGTTTTGTGGACTCTACTAATGGTTGTAAGAGCGTTTCGTTACCCGGCTCTTTCTTTTCTAATAATATTATTAGGATGTCACCTTGGGCTGCGATGCTTTTTCTTAACATGTTTTGCAAGTTTTCTTGAAATCTATATTTTTTGGTGTCCGGTGCTGAAAATATTCTAGCAATTTATGGATTTAAAGTAGATGCTTTAAGCAACTTGCAGTTTTTTGGGGTTTTCCATTTATCTAATGTAGTTTTCCCTGTTTCTTTGTCGAGTCCTGTTGTTAAATACGACTACCAGCGAACTGCTAAGTGTGGTGCAATCTCGGGACCTTCTGCATCGTCAGGGTTAGGAAGTGCTCCCAAAAGATTATCCAAATCCGTGTTAGCCCCCTGTTCTTTTTCTCCTGCTTGATCCTTTGCAGGAGGATTCTTCTGCACTTGATCCAGTGGAGGTGGGTTTTGATCCCTCCTCGAAGTTTTCTGGGAGCTGGTGGAATCGGAGCTATCGTATGAACTGGTTCCGTCGTCTGAGGATGCATCATTTTCGCCTGAAAGCGAAGTTATAACCGTTATTCAGCATAATTTTGAACAAAAATAAGAAAAGAGAGAAAGAAAATTTAAATTAAATAAATGTAATTATTTATTTTCCATCCGAGTATAACAGATATTACTCATGTTATGTCAGAATGCTTTGGGTTTTAAAAATGACCGTGGGCCTTGTAACTGAATTTAACAGATATTACTCATGTTATATCAGATTGGTTTGGCACATCTAACTGAAGTTAAAAGACATTACTTATGTTATATTAGTTACTTTATAAACAGAAATTGTTCATGTTTGTTTGAATTGTTTTTTTCAATAGCCATGCCCATATCCATATACTGAGCCACCGGCTGCCCTCAGGTTCCTGTGTAGAGGCGGTGCGAAGAAGGGCTATAAAAAGAAAGTTATGTACAAATATGTACTTACTTGATGAATATTTGTCCATCATTCTCTAGGTTCCGCATTTTCCGTTTTATATTTTCCTTAAAGTCCTCATATTTCCGCTTATTACGTCTCGCCATATTTAACTGACTGACTCACTGTCAATGATTCACAACCGAACGCACCAAACAATGTATAACCTTGCCTGTTGAGCGTGAGAAAAGTCGTGGGCGACGGGGTAGGCAGGCGAGGCAGCCTTTCTTTCTCTATCTAGAGGACGGGGCTATCGATGTATAATGACAACTTAGCATTCAATCGGCTTAACAATATCGGGCAACACAAAAACCAGGTTTTCGCTTAAACTCGGTTTAATAGAGAAATTGGTGCAGCATACTATTAGCAACTAACATTTGGTTACGGTTCAATTATTTTAAAAGATTTTTTCAATTAGGTTTTTAGGTATGACTGAAAGTTATATGCCGTTTTCAATGTATGCGTATAATAAATCATATTTGGTTTTCAGAAGATAATTTTCATCTTAGCCTCAAACGTTTGACGAAAGTGCAATAAAGTGTCAAAACCAACTGAATCTGAGTCGAGCAGAATTGGCAGAATATTTCGGGTATGAATATCCAGTTAATGCTAAATCCCTAGAATTCTTTAGCTGCCTTTTTAAATTACAAGATTTTCAAGATCTAGATGGAAATATTAAAATTGACAACATTATAAACCGCTTCAGACGTGTTGTTAAACAAGAGGAGTATCTAGAAATCACTAAAAACTCTTGTGCAACTATTACTGGAGATACTGACGGAGATAAAGCATTTAATACTATGACCTGCATATTTAAAACATTTGATGAATTGCAAGTAACTCAAAAATAATGTTGTTTTAGAATGTAAATTCAAATATCTTGAAATAAACTTATTACCGCACAATAAAAGTTCTCGTTTTCTTCTTTTCTTACCAAAATCTCCTGCTTGCCTATCACTTCCAGGCACTCTTGACCACCAAGAATCCCCAAATCTTCGAGAACGTTAGTCCGGGAAGAGAATGTACGATGGATAGAATAGGTACATATGTTAACAAAAGTTAATAAGGTCTAAATAAAAGAAGAAGGACTATGATGTTATATCAAGGTGTGTTATGTTTCGCTAGTGTTTTTCTTTTTATATGAAAAACAATGTCATTTATTGCATAGGTGCCTTGAACTGTATCCATAAACGTACACATCGGACATCGGGAAGAAGCACATTACTATTAAATAAAACCCACTCAGATTTAAAATTGCATATATTGCCCCACTTAATAAGCCAACTTAATAGGCACATTTCGAAGGTTGAGTCTAGACTGTGGAATGGAGCGGTTGGCATCTAAGAGTGTTGACGATATCATGAAGGTGCTGATTGTTTTCTTTTCTGGTTATTCTAGTTTATCACTTAGTGCGGGAATGCCATACCAACCAGTTGTTGGTGAGATGGCTCAAGGTTGTTTTCGTGAAGTGGCCTGATCGTTTAAAGAACAGAAAGGTGCATTTATACAGAATTGACTTGGGATTTTTGTTAAGCGCCAGTGATCAATTGAGAAACAATTGAAGTAATTGGAAATATTGTTCGAATTACATTTTCCTGCTTTAATTATTGTAAATGTGTCAGCCTGCGCATCTGATACAAATATCAGATGGGCGTAGACCAAGAATTTTCTTCACAAGTTTGTTTTGCAGATTCACCTGACAAGACTCAAGAATGAGAGAAATTGCAATTTGTAACTGAATTATCGGTTCCACAAGAATTATAATGTCTAAATAAGTAAGATCTCCAGAGTCTCTGTATCCTATATAGTTATTTTAGTGTTTCCTAGTGAGTGTCATCATGCTTTTTGCCTGTAAATAAACCAGTTCTGTATCTGTTGAATAGGGAGGGTGAGTTAGGCCCACAGTATTTAGGCCACTTGTGACCCATTGAACATCCTCCCGAGGAGTTGTATTCCTAGGTCATCGACCATCCTGTCCTTTCCAGGAAGGTGGACAGGGCACTAGGAGACATCTCCTTTATATCAGAAGATTAAATCCTCAGCACTAATCGCTGCTTCCTCAGCAGCTCTAGATAAGGCTACAATAACCGTTAAAGTCAATAATATACCTTCACTCATGCCTTAATCGACACGGGAAGTTCAGAAACTCTCATATCAAAGCAATTCGCTGATAGCTGTGGCTTTGAGATGTTCCAAACAACAGGTTCCGTCTTTATGGCTTCAACGTCCCTCAGTTCAAAAATTATGAATTATTGCTTGGTACGACTCGATTTTTTAAGTCATCATTATGATAATGCAAAAATTAATGTTTTGCCTTATTTATGAAACTACATTTAGAAATAAAATTGTCTTTTGGGGGCTCTAAACCACCACAGACGATTTGCTATCTAGCTCCTGCAAAAATCGAACTACACTTTGTTTTCGAGAACCTTTCCGGAACTATAAAACCGATTATTACAAAGTCCCGAAGACATTCAAACAAAAATTATAAATTAATGAAAAGTGAAATTAAGAAATTACTCGCAGATAGAATAATTGAAGAAAGTAGATCGCCATGGAGAGCTCAAGCGTTTGTAGTAAAGAACGAGAACGACAAGAAAAGGATGGTCATTGATTACTCCCAACTAATTAATCGTTACACATTACTGGATGCTTACACCCTACCTGATCTTGAACGAATAGTGTCAAAAGTTTCTCGTTTTTCAGTACCGTAGACTTCAAAAGTGCCTATCATCAAATTCCCTTGAGAGCAAAGAATAGACCTTTTACTGCTTTCGAGGCTTGTGGTTGACTTTACCAGTTTTGCCGCCTTGCATTTGGCCTCACTGATGGAGTCCCTTGTTTTCAACGTGTAATTTATGACGTACTTTCAAAAGAAAAATTGGAGAAAACATACGCTTACCTAGACGATGTGACAGTTTGTGGAAAGGATAAAGAAGAACACGACCGAAACCTCCAGCGATTTATGAAAGGAGTAAATAAATACGGTTTTACAATAAATCAGAAAAAAAGCAGTTATGCTCAAACATCAATAAATTTGCAGGTATGTAAAATAGAAAACAATGCCATTTCTCATCGAAGTCAGTAGTAAAAACAATCGGTAACAAAAAACTCTTTGTAGTGGAAACAGATGCCTCTGATTTTTCTATTTCTGTTGTTCTTTCTCAATCTGGTCGTCCTGTAGCTTTCTTTTCACAAAAACTCAACGATAGTGAGCGAAAACATTCGGCTGTAGAAAAAAAAGCATATGCTATATTGGATGCCTTTAAAGAAATGGAGATATTATTTGAACCGTCATTTCTCAATAATTACCGATCAGCATTCTGTATCCTTTATGTTTGACATGAGTCATAAAAACAAGATTAAGAATGAAAAAATTCAAAGGTGGCGTCTAGCACTTTCTTGTTTTACTTTTGACATTGTCTACAGATCTGGAAAACAAAATCAGGTTGCTGATACCTTTTCAAGAGTGTGTAATTCCATACAACCAAACAAACTTTACTCACTTCATTGTGACTTAAGTCACCCAGGTGTGACTCGGATGATTAATTGGGTAAGAACTCATAATCTACCACTTTCCGTGGAAGAAATACGCAAGATGACTTCATCCTGTACTTCATGTAACGCTGTGAAACCAAAATTCTTTAGAAACAATATTCTCATCTCAAAGGAATGCATCACATTCCATTAGATATCTTCTATGCACCGCTACTAACGAAACTCCCCATGAAAGAATGTTTAAACATAATCGAAGATCTGCCAATGGTTGTTCTTTACCTTCTTGGCTGGTTCCTTCCAACAAAGTTCTTATCAAGAAGCATGTGCGATCGAGTAAATATGACCCACTAGTAGAAGAAGTGGAGCTAATTGATGTCAATCCGCAATACGCCCGAGTTCGGCTAGAAGATGGAAGGGAGACAACCGTGTCTTTAAAACACTTGGCTCCTAACGGTAAAGGAGATTTAAAACCGGATCTTCAACTGGTTTCATATGAAGACCGAGATCAAGCAGAGGATATTCTACAACGTGAAAGACCTGGAGACCCATCTGCTGATAAAAGTAGTTCAGACTCTTCTACCTCCGAAGATTGTTCTATTCCTAATAACTCTTCTCAAGATAATTAATACTCTTCATCGTTCAACTAGGGAACGTCGACTGCCTGAACGATTTAAGGACTACGACATGAATTATTGAAGGGTGAAAGAATGTAGTATTATTATGGCTTTAGCCCTAGGACTATATGACGTACTTGTTAAGTTGTCTAAATGACGTTTAGCAATTTGAATATTCTTATTCAATGACAGTTTTGTGATTAATAAAGCCTAGTTATTTAAGAGGTTTACATTACAGCTAGTTCCACAATTGTCGAATTCGTCAGGCCTTAGGTGTCGCCGGGTCCAAGAATTCTTAGTCCAGCCGCTTCCGTAGCTAAAGAGTCAGCAATGCGGTTACCTTTGCTCCTGTTGCCCCTTAACCCACCTCAGGATAATATTGTTATCTACCGAGGCGTTAGCTAAATCTCGATGGCACTCTAATACTAGCCCTGATGTAATACGTTATATGTTCAAGGCTAGTAGAGCTTGTCTGCTATCAGTGCAGATTATTATGCTTTCGCCAGAAATTCCTTTTCTGGTTAGTTCTTTGGTGCGCAATCGTAACATGGCCATTAACTCAAGCTCTTTAACGTACAAGTTCAGAGGGGTTAGACCAGTAATTAATTCCATTGCCGCGGTTGGTGTTGTTCTCATGGCTCCTGTATTGTTTAAACAAGCCATTCTCTGTATTTGACATAATTTTTGGATGGCCGTTGCTTGTAGAACCTTCGGTCCCCTGCAATGGCTTCATACGTTAACATTGTCCTTAAGATTGCAGTGTAGATCCAGGTGACCACCAGGGGTGAAAGTCCCCATGTGCGTCCCACTGTCCTCCGACATAGCTCATAAGCCACATATGCTCTTTTTGCTCTAGTTTGTAGGTGAGAGTTTCATGTTAGCTTCCTGTTGAGGGTAATACCAAGGTATTTCACCTCTTCAGAGGAGTTTAATTGACTTTTGAAGAGTTCGGGGTGTTTTAAGCCAGATAATCGTCTTTTCCTGGTGAAAAGGACCATCTCAGTCTTCTTGTGATTGATGGACAATGACTGTTCCTTGCACCATGTTTCTATTAATCTCAGCTTATCCTGCGCTCTATCGCATAGTATGTTCTCAAATTTTCCGGTCTGCAAGATAACTATGTCATCTGCGTATGCAATTGTGTAGAAACCATTTTTATTGAGGTGATTGATCAGGGTATCCAGGACTATGTTCCAAAGGAGGGGTGATAAGACTCCTCCTTGTGGATAACCCCTTATGACCAGTCCTCTCACAGTGATGTCTTCTACATTGATACTTATTGCTCTACTAGAGAGCATCTTGAGTATTCATTCTCCCACTACCAGGGGTACATTCCTGGAGTTGAGTTGCTGGGTAATTGTTGGAAAGGTAGTTTTCTTGGTGAAGGGCCGAATCGGTGGACCTTCCTATAGTATATGCATGCTGGTATATGTACTTCGTCTTTTATATACCTCTCACATAGCCTCCATTGTTTTTAAAAGAAACGATGTGAGACTAATCGGTCGGAATGCTTTTGGTAAGGAGTAATCCATCCTTCCTGGTTTGGGTATGAATACCACTCGTACTTCTCTCCACTTTCTGGGAATATACCTCAGAGCTAAAGAGGCTCTGAATATTCCAACCAGGTGCGGTATAAGAATATCCATTCCCCACTGAAATAGGGCTGGTCTTATGACGTCAGGTCCACCTTATCTTGTCCTCATCAATTACTGCACTAGAAAATTACCAATCGTATAGTGAGGATGCTGCTGGTTGTTCCGTCCAGTTTGTCGTTCTAGTGAAAATATAACCTGGGAAGTGAGTTTCCATAAGAATCTCAGCGCTCTCTTGGAGGTTGGCGGCTTTAACGCTATTTTTCCTTGTCAGGATGACGATACTCTTATGGTGGTCGTTTGAGAGCGCCTTTTGTAGCCTAGAAACTTGTGGGAAGTCTTCGACTGCCTCACAATAGGCTCTCCAGGCTGCTCTTAGTTTTTGTCTGCAAACTTTTTTGAACCCTTTGAGGTTGTCTTGGTATATTCCTCAGTCCGCTTTTAGTTTTGTTCGTTTTGCCTTGTTAAAGGTCGTTATCGCTGTCTTTCTGAGGTGTTCCAGTTCGGGGCACCATTAAGTACTGGTTTTGCCATCTATCTGGACCATCCTCATCGAAAAGGATTCCTTATAGGCAATATCTATTTTGGTTTGGATAGATACCGCGTACCTTTCCAATTCCTCATTATTGCCAGGAGTCAGAACCTAGCTGTTTCCCGCAGAGCTCCGTTCAAGAGTCGATTGTAGATAGCTACATCCGTCCTCTTCGGGTTACGGGATTTTACAATGGTTCTGAGATCTAGACTTACCGCATAGGTGAGACAGCGGTGATCTGACATATAAATGTCATCCGACACTTGCCATTCCTGAATTTTGTTTGATATGTTAGCTGTCGCCAGCGTAATATCTATTAAAGTTTGGCTACGGGCGTTAATGAATGTCGGCTCTGTGCCTCTGTTCAAGATTCTAAGATCTTTCTAAATTATGAACCCATATAGAGACTTACCTTGGACATTGATATTCTTGCTGCCCCAGCTTAAGTGGTGAGAGTTTGAGTCACAGCCCACTCTGTAACGCGACAATCGTGTCTAAAGTTTAAGGGCTCGCGGCTAGACTCAAGTGAAGACGGGAGTGATCTGATCTCGAGTAAAGTTAAGATTCTTTTGTTGTTAAGATGGGCGCCAGTTGAATTGTCCTCAAGCACCTAACCGTAGTCGTACACTGACCACCAATTCAACAAAAGATCATCAAAAAAGTCGTGTTGACAAATAAACAAAGTCTCGCTTTACCTTAATTTAAGTTTTATCACATTTGAAATTTGCGTAGTATTATTTATTACAGTGATGATAGTCATGTTTATCAATAAAAATATATATATATATATTTCGTTTATATTTGACAGCGATTTCAAGTATTGTGACTTTGAAATGGCGTTTGTTGTTAAGAATCCGTCCAAATGTGATAAGCGTGCGGTCATTCAATTTTTGTGTGCTGAAGGTGTGCAACCGTTGCAAATTTATACGCGAATGCAAGCAGTGTATGGAAACGCATGTTTTGCATATCCAACTGTGAAGAAATGGTGTCGAAAATTTGAGAATGGAGAAGAGAGGACGAATGATAAGCCACGACCAGGTGCATTGATTACTGCATCAACAGACAGGAATGTGGCATGTGTGGAAGGCCTGATTAGAGAAAATCGTCGAATTTCAATCAGAGCAATTTCAGAAAATGTTGGTGTGAGTATAGGATCTGTCCATAGTATCGTACACAAACTAGGTTACAGCAAAGTTTGTGCGCAATGGGTTCCTCGTCTTTTGTCTGGGGACCAAAAAAGCTTGCGAATGGGTTTGTCTTTGCAACACCTCACGGAATACAGTCAAAATGGTAATGACTTTCTCTTGTCAATAGTTGCTGGCGATGAATCTTGGTGTCATTATTTTGAACTATCCAGTAAGCTGTCATCGATGTAATGGAAACACGAAAATTCTCCGCCACCAAAGAAGTTTAAAGTTCAACCTTCTGCAGGCAAGGTGCTGTTGACATTTTTTTTCTACCATGAAGGGAAGCTTTCACGTGGTGTTATTCTGCTTCACGATAATGCTCGGCCTCATGTTGCCAACGTAGTGAAAGAAAATCTGCAACGAAAGAAATGGAGGATATTAGAGCATCCACCCTATAGTCCCGATTTATCGCTTTGCGATTTTCACATCTTTGGGCCACTAAAAAAGGCGTTAAAAGGTAACCGTTTTCAGTCGGACGCAGAAGTACAAAACGCTGTGAAAGAATTCTTCCAGCAGCAGCCACAAGAATTCTATAAGCAGGGTATACATCGGTTGGTGAACTATCTTGTATGTATAGATAAAAACAATCGTAATGAGGTAGCATTAAAGCAACCACTCATAATAAGAGTAACACCTACCAATCGAATATTTCAGTAAGAGTTTATTACAATGTGGTTCTCTAGGGGCTTAACTCTACTACTGTTGCCACAATAATTCTTTGGCATCTATGACAATATGGGGGCAAACGTATGCATGTAATGTATACAGGGTGATTCATTAAGAATGTCCAATCTCTGAATTGTGGATTCTAGACCTCAAAATATGATGATTCTGCTCAACATGCCTTATGCAAATATTCCTAGTTTCCGAGATACGGGGTGTTCAAAGTTTAAATTTAAATTTTGATTTTCGCAATAACTTTTTATGTTTTCACAATTTCTCTTTGAAAATTGGCAATTTTACGTTTTTTGGCATGAGGAATCATAATTTGCACTCTAATTTAACATTGCTAATAGAGGGCGCTAGTTACACTTGTTTGTGTTAATTAAATCAAAGTAAACTTTTTTTGGGCTACACTTACAACTAAAATAATAAAAAAATATTAAAAAGCGTTAAATTCTACAAAAAAAAGTTACTCTTCTTTGATTCGTGTAACTCAATGGGTTATCGAGTTATTTGCTTCTAAAAAATTCAGTAAATTTTAATTTTTTCATAAAAAATTTTATTATTCCTTAAATATGTAACAATAACAAATTTGTAAACAAAAATAAAAAACTTCAAAGCAAATGCTCAAAATGCCCACCATTTACTTCAATACACTTTATGATCCGCTTTCGTAAAGATCTCTTAATATCAAAATCACATTCGTGAATTAAGCCGTGGTTTAATTTTTCGTTTTCTTTTCAAGTAGGCTTGTGTTGCTATTAGACAGTTTTTGTAGAGTTTAATTTTTCGTTTTTTTTTTAAGTAGGCTTATGTCACTTTTAGACAGTTTGTGTAAAAGCAAAAATTGGATAATAATAAGAGTAAGTAATACATTAGTATACCATTTATTAACAATTAAGTAATTAACAAGTGTAATAGTTATTTATCAAATAATGCCTAGGCATAACGATTTTTCCAATAATGAGATGCGCGGTATGATTTGTGTGTTTGCTCAGTCAAATTATAATGGTCCAGCTGCGGCTCGAAGATATTCACAATTATACCCAAATCGAAGGCAACCCAATTACAAACTGTACCGGGGTCTTTACGCTATAAAACTGAGCACGGTGCTACAAAAAAAATCACTGCCGATGAAGAAGATGAAATTTTAATTTGTGTTACGGAGAACCTAGATATCAGTACTGGCCGATTAAGTCTGCAAACAGGTATAAGCCAATCATCTATTTTTAGAATACTGAAGAGGGAAAAATTGCATCCATATCATTAAACGCCTGTTCAGAATTTATTACCTCAAGATTTACCTAAGCGTCTACAATTTGCCCATTTTTTGCAAGAAAAACAAAATGTTAACCCACATTTTCTGGATACAATTCTTTTTACTGATGAGACAACATTTACCAGACGAGGAATATTTAATTATAAAAATAATCATTTGTGGTATTTTGAAAATCCACATGCTATGAGGGAAACACATTTGCAGCACTAGTTTAAGGTTAACATTTGGTGTGGTGTGATATGTGGGTATTTAATAGGTCCTTTTGAACTGCCAACCAATTTAAATGGACCTCTTTATTTAGATTTTCTTCAAGAACATTTACACGAATTACTAGAGGATATACCTGTCGCTTTAAGACAAAATATGTGGTTTTTGCACGACGGAGCACCACCACATTATTCTTTACAAGTTCGTCAATACTTAAACGAACAGTTTCCGCATCGATGGATTGGTCGTGGAAGTGAGTTAGCTTGGCCTTCAAGAGGCACTGATTTCAATACTTTGGATTTTTCAATTTGGTCGCAAATGAAGGCATTAGTTTACAAAGAAAAAATTACTTCTCTTCCACAACTGCGACGGAAAATAGAAGAAGCCGCGGATGTAATTAAAAATAATAAACAAGGATTATTTGATATTAAGAGATCTTTACGAAAGCGGATCATAAAGTGTATTGAAGTAAATGGTGGGCATTTTGAGCATTTGCTTTGAAGTTTTTTATTTTTGTTTACAAATTTGTTATTGTTACATATTTAAGGAATAATAAAATTTTTTTATGAAAATATTAAAATTTATTGAACTTTTTAGAAGCAAATAACTCGATAACCGATTGAGTTACACGAATCAAAGAAGAGTAACTTTTTTTTGTAGAATATAACGCTTTTTAATATTTTTTCATTATTTTAGTTGTAAGTTTAGCACATTAAAAGTTTAGTTTGATTTAATTAGTACAAACAAGTGTAACTTGCGCTCTCTATTAGCAATGTTAAATTAGAGTGCAAATTATGATTTCTTATGCCAAAAAACGTAAAATTGCCAATTTTCAAAGAGAAATTGTGAAAACATAAAAAATTATTGGGGAAATCGAAATTTAAATTCAAACTTTGAACACCCCGTATCTCGGAAACTAGCAATATTTGCATAAGGCATGTTGAGCAGAATCATCATATTTTGAGGTCTAGAATCTACAGTTTAGAGATTGGACATTCTTAATGAATCACCCTGTATATAACGGTAGCGTTGCTTGAGCTCAGGCAAAAACCCTTATGCCGTGAACAGTAATAAGTAATATTAAAACCCGACAACCCTAGTATCCCGCTCACAAAAATGTTGTTTTTTTGGATTCTCGTTTTATAGTACACGATTTTTCTAGAAATGTATTCCCACCTCTAGTTTTTTTTGGTAGGCTTTATCTTGGTTTGGTGGTTCTTGATTCATTGCATTAGTTGCCAAACTTGATAAATCTCTTCGGAGTTAGATGATTATTATACAGTGCTATTCAAAAGTCCCCTCCCCCCCGTATCTTTTGAACGGCTACACTTACATTAATAAAATTTGGAGTGTGAAAATATGGTAACAGGTGACGTAATAGTAATAGATGACGTCACAGTGCCACTCTGGCCAATAATTTTAAATAGGACCTTATGGCAAGTGATATCTCGTTTGAAAGGCATTGACATTGGCTACATAGCCATATTAATTTTGTTTGGGTTTAAACTAATTTTGACGGGTAAATTAAATAAATACCAAAATTATTTTTTCACATTTAAATATTTAAGATTTTTCAGTCCGCCTCTGGTTAGTTGTCAAAAAATTGACGTTTTTAATTTAATAGTATTTGTTGCTTTGCAAAGTTTTTCTAAATAGCTTAAATATTTAATTTTATTATTGTTTAACGAGACGTTTAAGAGTTTACATAGGCAAAATGGTACGTACTCAAGCCGACAAAGTAGCAGCTATCTTGATAATTGGTGAATCTGGAAAGAATCTCCATGAAGCGGAACGTTTATTTAATGAGAGATACCCAGATCGCCCTATCTCGAGAACTTATTTGAGGGAGCTTCTTCACAAGTTTGAAGCAACAGGTAGTGTTCAAGATGCCAAACGATCTGGTCGACCAACATTTAGTGATGATAAAAAAATTGATATAGTTGCTGAAATGGTAGTAAACCCTACTTCCTCTTCAACTAAAGTTGCGTCTATCTGTGAAGTAACTAAAAGTACAGTACAGAGAGTGTTGGCTAAAAATAAATTTCATCCATACAAGTTAAAAATGGTGCACCACCTTTCGGATGACGACCCCGACAGAAGACTCGAATTCTGTGAATGTATGACAAATAAAATTAGTCAAAACCCACATTACACAAAAACAATTTGTTTTATTGACGAAAGTACTTTTTGCCTCAATGGAAATGTGAATACACAAAATGTAAGGTATTGGAGTGACACAAATCCTCACACCTTTCGTGAACAACATACCCAATTTCCAGAAAAACTCAATGTTTGGGCAGGTATTTTGGGAAACCACATAGTTGGTCCTGTTTTCCTAAATTCAAATTTAAGCCGTGAAGTGTATCTGGAGATGTTACAAAATGCAATTGAGCCGTTAATTCTTGAAATTCTGGAAGATAATCCAGATGAATTCGGCCATCTGGAAATAACATTTCAACAAGATGGTGCTCCTGCACATTATTATGGTGCAGTAAGACGTTACCTGGATGAAGAATATCGAGGTAGATGGATCGGCCGGCGAGGTCCTATAGAATGGCCACCTCGGTCACCAGATCTGACACCATTAGATTTTTTTCTATGGGGGTACTTGAAATCCAAGGTTTATACTACGGCACCAGATAGCATTGGCGTTTTGAAAGAAAGAATTATTGAATAATGCAATGCAATTTCAGCTAACACATTCGAACGAGTACGACAAGAGTTTACTAATAGGATGTATTACTGTCAGGAAGTAGACGGAGCACATTTCGAACACTTGCTATAAGAATCCATTGTTGATATTTGATTAACTAAATTTAAAAAGATAATTTCAATAATTTTGGTATTTATTTAATTTATCCGTCAAAATTAGTTTAAACCCAAACAAAATTAATATGGCTATGAAGCCAATGTCAATGCCTTTCGAACGAGATATCACTTGCCATAAGGTCCTATTTAAAATTATTGGCCAGAGTGGCACTGTGACGTCATCTATTACTATTACGTCACCTGTTACCATTCGTAGAGAAGTTTACAACACTTTATTTTCACTCTCCAAATTTTCCGAGAATCCAAAAAAACAACATTTTTGAATTACTCACCATGGCCAAGTGGCTTTTACGTTGAAATCTCGACTGGTGGGATCAAGTGTGTATCCTTCCTATAAAGAAGAATTTGTAAATAAGATACGTTACAAAATAACAGTGGTATGAGAACAACTATATTTACAATAAGAAATGGAAATTAATCTTAAAACTAAAAAAAAGGTAAATAATTATTTCACAATCATGGGGATCGTAAAGTCACAAAAAAATAATCCGTAGAAGTTAGGTCGGTTTACAACGCAGCGCCTGGAAGACCCTTGCCACGTGTCGTGTATAAATCCTTGGATTCACGCAATAACTTTGGAAAGCCACCAAAGTTACCAAGTATTTTTTTGGCCAACAAAACAAACAGTAATCCCAAAATATAATATAGTCTTTCAAAGTAGAGCCCACGAAGGATGATCTTTTTTTATTTAAAAAAAAATCACGATCAAAATTGAAAGTTCACACTGCAATGCAAAGGTAAAACGCAGAATGTTCCAAAACCTTCCGGAAAAGGAGTACTGCCAACGCTTCAGCGGAAGCAAGTAAAACAAGGTCATTTGGCAACATAGTAGGTCGATTCCGTCGAGAACAACATTCGTGAAGTTTTGAAAACTAATTAATGATATTAATTGATTTTAATAGAGATGCGAAAAATCGTAACGTTATTTTTGACCCGTTACAACTCTCTAGCTGAAACAGTAATCCACTAGTATCTCTTTAGTCGGTGGTGGGGTGGCTGCGTCTGAAGGGAGGTAGACCGATGCGATATTCAACGCCGTAAATTTGCCTCTACCATCTGGACACTCCACTCTAACCGCAGTGAGATCTGAGGTGCAGAATTGTGCTATCGGAGAGGCTCTGTATTTCCTAGGAAAGTAAACAGCTGTCCTAGGTTGCTTATTGCTCAGTATGCTGAAAATTTGACCAGTTATACTACTGAAACCAGTAATTTTAGTCTTCATTATCCAGGGCTCCTGGATCAAAGCTATTGCATCCTTCGACATATCAAGGCGGCGACATAGTGTTGCCGTTGCCGCATTTTTGTGTTGGAGGTTGCATTGTATAATATTTACCTTTTTTCCAGCGTCCTTGGCCATGAGAAAGGTGTCGGTTTTTGAGATTTTTTTTAGAGGTTCATTTGCTCCTCCGATAGGGGAGAGACGACTGATTTCGAGTGCCTCCTCCGTCAGGTCATCGTCTGTCATCTGTTCGGATGCTTCGACGTCCTTTTCGGAACCCATGGTGGCTTTAGAGTCGATATCCACTTTAGGTGGTTCTACTGCCGAGGACCTCGGATCTTCAGAGGTACCCTCTACTTTTTTGTTACCCTTATAGTCAATGAGGTAAACGCGTAGCTTATCCTCATCGACTTCTTCTTGAGGACAGCCATATCCTCGTCTCCGATACCGAAGACGAAGAGGTGTCCTTGCTGGTTTACCTTTACCTCATGGTGAAATGTGCACCATCTTGCCACCGTCAGATCAGGGTTCTGCGCCCTTAGCCGACCCAGCACCCTCTCCTTTTCACCGGATGTCGTCTCGTGGACGTCCTACGGGACCCAGAGAGTGACTTTGGTAAGCTTAGGGAGCCCGTCCACACTGACGACTGCAAGTGATGCCTCCTCCCACGGCTTAATATTCTTTGTGGCTTTATTCAGCCACTCTAGTGTCACGTTGTCACATACCACTCTGATGATTTCACCGGAGTATGTCCACGACTTGAATGTGGGCTCTTTACTGTTGCTGCCGGAGGCAGAGAAAATTATATTGTCCAGCTCTTCCAGCAGTTGTTTTTTGATGAGACTCTGCCGTTCTGCGGTAACCTTACCGTACGGGCTAGTCTCGTCTATTATTGCTACCTTGAGGTGTTTCAAGGCGGTATCCGCGAAGGTTTTGGAAGGTGCAGCGACATTTCTATCGCTGCGCGGCTTATTTAACCTTCTTGGAGCTCCCCCCATGAAGCTGCTAAGGTGAGGTCGCTTTCCTGCAGGGACAGCCGGTTCCTTGCATTTATTCAAGGCGGAGCTCTTGGCGCCCGCCGCAGGAGGTGCCCTTGATGTTGATGGTGGAGTGGGGGAGAAGGGGGGTACGCTCGTAGTTACCGCCACCCCAGCCTCTTTTGCTTTCGGCTTGGCATTTGTGTGTCTTCACGAAGTGATCTTCCGTGTCCAGCCTCATTCTGAGCAGTAGCGGGGGGTGTACATTTCTGTTTCTCCTCGGCCACTGCCTTTGATTGAGGTGAGCACTTCTGTCCAGCCTCAGGATTGGTTTTTGTTTCTGTTTTGTTTTTGTACACGAGTAGCAAGGGAAGAGTTGGTCACTTCTGGCGTAGCCCCGCATTACCAGAGGAAGGATGATTACCATAAGGTTTCACCTGGTTCCTCACGTGGATCGTTCGTAACCGCATATTGCCCTGCGGCCATTCAGCTGTCGGCACGATTCCTCACACCTTAGCTTGGGTAGGCTGGTCCGCGGTGGCGGGCTTCGCAAAGGATTTTGGTGAGGTTTAGTTCCCCTCACCCTACTACTTCCGCCACTCACCAAGGGATCCAGCGACCCCGCCCGTAAGGCCACATTGATCTCCCAAATCCCTTGGCCGTTCCCCTATCCGCCACCTGGGGACGCGCCCGATGGGTAGCCCAACCACACGGGAAAAAAATAAACCAGTTATTAAGCTTCTTTTTCTCCAAAAGTTTCTCCCTTCTCTATCATCCCAGGAAGAACCTTCGATCAACCTCTATCTCATCATATGTGATCTCATCGTTGTCGTTCGTGTCAAGTTCGTCTCCAGCCTAAATGGCTGGGCCCAAACGGTCTTCCTTATCGTTGTGTAACCTCGTCGGGTTTTATCTTCAGCGGTCTTCTGTCTTGTTCCTTATCTTATGTTGTATGTGTGTGTTTTAGGCCGCTTCTATATTTAGGGGCAAATCAACAGGCGACGATTTGCTGCTAAAGACGATTCAATAGGGTGGATCCACTTGTTATAGCTGACCCTAGTTGAAATCCCGTCTCATCTAACAGTCTTGTCCCCTGTTCGACAAATTGTTCCATCGTCGATATGGTCGTAGTCGTCTTCTTGGTTATCATTTGGGTGTAGCTTGTCCTCCTGTTGTTTGGGGCCCGTGAGCCTCCGAGGTCGCTGGGATTTCCAATGCATTGTGTTATAAATAAATAATATATATATTCTGTAGAATTGAACTATTAATAATATAAATACACAATAAGCGATATAATTTAATATTTAACAAGGCGCACAGTGGTTCAACAACATGTAACTAACTATCTACGTGAACGACTGACTGGACTTGCTAAGGTCACCAGAAAGACTTCTATTTGTACCAGTGGCAGAGGTACGGGTTACCGGCTAACACGGCCATCCTGAAGTTGGGACGTTCTCGGTCCAACTGCTTCATCTTCTTTCAGCTCGCTCTCATCCTGACTTTTTCTGTCATTAGCGCCAGCTAAACAAGGAACATCTTGAGTAGGCTGAGAAAAAAAAATAATAATCAAATGTGAAATTATACCTTATATTCACCATACGCCAGAAGATCAGCGTCTCAGTACAGAGACGGTCCAAGCGTCACCAGCTAGAAGGCCCAGGCTTCCAAAGCCAGACAACCCAAGCTGAATATTTATCACACGCCAGAAGGCCAGCGTCTCAATACAGAGGCGGTCCAAGCGTCACCAGCCAGAAGGCCCAGGCTTCCAAAGCCAGACAATCCAAGCTGAATATTTAATAAACGCTAACACTATTGAAGAGATAGGATAAAAATTACCTGTTCCTCTATAATGTAGCTTTCCAAAATATCCGCACAATCATCCGGTGTCCATTCCTTGGTCCAAAGTCTCATTTGACTTGGTACGGCAACTGTTGTGCGGATGGACTCGGCTATATCGTCAACTTTACGCAGCTCGTAACGGTTATGCGGCAATACTTTCCTAATTTCGTACGGGCCCAACCATCCAGATTCTAATTTTCTTGGTTTTGTCGCTTCTCTGGAAAGTAACACATAATCGCCGACAGCAAAGGATTTTATGGTAGAGGATTTTTTTTTTGAATACTTCTCTTGAGTAGTTGCGTTTTCGATAAGGCGTCTTTTAACAAACTGTCTCCATTTTTCATGCTGTATTTCGACTAAAAAAAGCTTGTCATCGGACGCGTTGTCCATAACACGTGTGATTTCAGGGAGTCGGTTATCGCAACCAAACAGTACTTGGAGTGGAGTTCGTTTGGTTGTTTTGTGCACTGTTGAATTGATAACCAGTTGTATGCGGGATACCATGGAACTCCAGTTGGATGTAACTTCAGCCTGTACTCTTAATAAATTTGCAATGAAACGCATATAAACCTCTACTTGTCCGTTGGCTTGATGGACATAAGATGTTATGAAATGCCATTCAATACTCCATTCAAGCAGTAAATCATGATTTTGAATGGCTTTTAATGATGTGCCATTATCACTGATAATTCTACATGGAGTACCGACTAAAAACACTATGTCCTGTATACATTCAGCTATGTCTCCAGTTTTTAAGCTTTTAACTGCATAAATAATCGTGTATTTAGAAAAGGCGTCGACTGCTACAAAAACATGGGAAAAATTGTCTTCGGTTTTCGGTAGGGGACCCACAGTCAATGTGAATTGTGTGAAAGGGGATATGAACCTTCGGAATGCAATGGACTTCGAAAAGTGCTTTTCTTGGGAGACGTTTTCGGATGAGGCAGGTTAATCATGAATCGACATACTTTTTAACAAATTGGTGCATTCTAGGAAACCAAAAATGCGAAGCTATACTTAAAATGGTTTTGTCAATTCCAATATGATATTATCCATCGTGGTATTCTTTGAGTAGAGAATATCTGGCATTCTTAGGTACCAAATAATATTGAGTGACTTTCTCAGAATTAATTTCACCCAAATGACATAGAGTGTTACCAATGATGCAAAATTGATTTTTATCTAATTCACCGTTTAACAATTTTTCTTTCAACTCAATTGTTTCACTATCAGTACTTTGTTGTACAAGCAACCAACCCGAAGGCATTCGGCTTTGATTATCTGAATCGTCATCTGCACAAATTACATTAGAAACATGAATTGATTCAACAATTTTTTTATCATTAGCTTGAATAGGTTTTGGCGGGTTACGACTTAAATAATCAACATACGCCATTTGATTACCAGATTTATTTTCGATTGTAAATTCAAAATCTTGAAGATAAACCCACCATCGACTTACTCTTGGTAAAAGTTCACGTTTATGTTGAGAACTTTTCAGAGCATTACAATCTGTCACCAATTTGAATGGCACTCCGACAAAATAGTGTCTGAAATGTTTTAAGGCATACACGACCGCCAGAGTTTCGAGCTCATAGGAATGATATCATAACGGGACTCGGGGCTAGTTGTCGCCTTACTAAAATAAGCTACAACTTTTTTTAATCCGTCAGTTTTGTATAATTATCGCACCAAAACCGTGGCTACTTGCATCCGTATGCAGTTCAAGTGGAATATCTGGGTTGAAAATAGATAAAACGGGCTCATTTGCAAGGATATTTATTACATAATCGAAAGCTTTATTGTGCTCTTTTGACTATATCCAAGCAACATCTTTTTTTTAACAGATTAGACAAAATTCTAGTTTTAACAGAAAATTCTGGTATCAATTTTCGGAAGTAGCCTGCAAGCCCAAGAAATTGTCATACTTCTTTGACATTTGTAGGTAACTATCTACGTGAACGACTGACTGGACTTGCTAAGGTGACCAGAAATACTTCTATTTGTACCAGTGGCAGAGGTACGGGTTACCGGCTAACACATTGATTTACGCGTCTTTCGTATCTATGAATAATTTGAGCACTTCACTTTCCGTTTTGCTTGTCTCTTTTAGCTCCTTATTTTGGTCTTCGTACTTATCCACAAGCTCCTCGAACTCGCTGTCCTGAATGTAGTTGCTTGTAACATGTCTATCGACCTGTTTCGATTTGACGAAATAATTTCGATTTTACCGCTTATTGCCGTCATAGTAACCACTTCCAATATAGTTCTGTGATCTAAATTTCTCCCACTATCGTTGACCGTTACGACAATTGACATATGATGTCAACGCTCGATTCCATGGGGTGGTTTCATCCTCTTTCCGTTACCGACCCTTGAATAGCAAGGATGTATCTTTGTACCGTCTCTTAAATTTATTTAAGTTCTTTCCTTAAATTGCTGTGGTAAGTCCATAATTATAATTTATATTTATTATGCTTTTTCTAAAGTAGTGGCTGATATAATTTTTTTGTGCATTTCTTATTTTTTTACAGGCATAGACGAATATACACATACCACGTGGTCAACTACATTTCTTTTATACTTGTACATTTGCATTTTAACCTTTCAAATATTCTCTTATCATAAAAACCTGCCAGTGCCGGCTTCACATTTCATTAAACATTTTATTCTTTTAGAAATGGTTTATTCATAACTTTTTACTATAATTAATACTTTAAGGTCATTAGTACTTTTTTAATTTGGCTGATAATTTTTACTGTTTTAAATGGGACATATATGTTGGAAAGCTTTCAGTAAATTTAAATTTCATTATTTCAAACAACTGCCTTCCTTTTTTACCTGAAAGGCTAAACCAACATTATGTGCCCCATTACATTTAAGTTCCTACATATCCCTAATCCACCTGAACTTCTAGGTAAGCACAGCTGCCAGGATACCCCTGCCAGGTTACCGCTGCAAAAATACCGTTACCGCCAGGATATCGTTCACATGCCAGGTTAGCCTGCCAAGCTACATTCAAGGATACCGCATACTACTAGATTCCGTTACATCACAAGACATCTGTACTTCCACTCCGACAGCTATACTTCAACTCCAATACATCTGTACTTCCACTCCGACAGTTATATTTCAACTCCAAGACATCTCTACTTCCACACCGACAACTTTACTTCAACTTCAGGACCTCTCCACTTCAACTTCAGGACACAAGCTAAGTACCTTACAGAAGTACAGGTTTTTCACCTTTCCTTTGTGTTACCTCCTGAGGCAGAATAAATTTAATATTTTAAACTTCTTTTTTTAATTTCTTCTATACCCGGCTGTAAGAGCTGTAGGGATTGTGTCCGGGTTTATGTAAGTTGGTAATTTTTTTATTTTGAACTTAAATTAAATTCTACAAGGTGTTTCTACCTTTTTCACCTTGGTTTCTTTTCTTAAAATTAAATTATCTTTTTTCGTCGACGTCTAAAAAGGTAGTGGCGCCCTAAGCTTTTATAGTCTGTCAACCCTCTGGCATACCTAGTGTGGCATCAACATGGAGTCGATCCACCCTTGAGAGAGTCTCTAACCGGGATCTGTCTCTTAAGGAGAGAACAGTGTTACATGCTTTTTTGTGTCGTCGAGGCTGCTCGTCATCGTCTTTCGGGATTTATAGCAATTATCTTGTTTGTTCTATCGCTATTCCAGTGTGTTCAAGAATATTTAATCAATGTTTTTTTTGGTGACTTAATCGGAGGTATAATCTTCTTCCGGTCCTTGTTTGGTGAGTAAATGCGCAAATTCGCCCTCCACATTTTGACAACATTTAACTGTCTCTATTTATATCAGAGTGTAGGAGTCAATATAATGTTAAAAGAAAACCGCTCAAAGTGTTAAGTAAAATTTTTTCCATGTGTTCTTTCAAATAGTTTCTAAAATTTTAATTTTTCTTTCAGAATATGAAATAACAGAAGGTAAGTATTTCTCATGGATTAGCCATGGTTATAATAAAGGTTTAACTATCTTATTCAAACGTTGATTATTTATTGTCAATGTATCACTGCTAAAGGATAATGGAAATTATTGTATTCTTAAATGCACAAAAACTGTCTGGCCCGACAATTTTGAGAAAGCAATTAAACCACCCACCATATATTTTCAATTAATGATACATTTTATTTGTTAGCTTTAAAATGAATTGTTATAACCGATTTTTATTTAGTTTCAGATAAAATTCGAACACGAAATAAGTATTACAATAAAATGAATTTTATTTCAATAATATCTATATTTTTAACGATAACCAGTTTGACGAAAGTAAGTCCATTTATTTTATATACATTATGTCTATGAGTTATAAATCTACCTACTTCTCCGAAATATTCATTTAATCATGAACTATTTACTGCCATAATACTACTTTTGGATATTACAATTAAAAACCGTAGGTAATGCGAATCAAACGGTAATTTACAAGTTAATCTTACTTCAGAAGGCGCGTTCTTTTTAAATGAGATATGGGTTAATTAGGGTCAATTCTATAAGAAGTGGTTCAAAATTAACGGCAAGCCGTTATATTTGACGAAGTTTCCGCTATTATAATAGTATATTATTAAACGAGCAATTTATGACAGCCATTATTCACGCAGGGTGACAGGTGCGCAAGTCACCCGAGTGAATTATGTCCATAAGTTGCGAGTAGAATACTATACTTTGTCCACGACCCTTGATTTCTTTATTAAATAAGGCGAGTGTAGAACGGAAAGTAATAATTTGGTATTATTGACAATTCTAGCGTCAAAATTAATAAACTACAGGAGTACGTCAAATGTGACATATATATAGAGATGGGCGATACTGTATAAAGTATCGATACACCGTACCGTTATAAATATATTGTTTCAAAAACATCAATATTAAAAAATGCCGTTATGAAAAGTATTAATACTAAAAATTTCGATATTTTATCGATACGATATATTTCAGAAACAAATTTTCTAAACAAAATAAGCAGATTTAATAGTTTATTTCATATCGTACCCCCATCTCTAGTCACATATGTACCGAAATTTTGTGAGTGTTAAGTTGTCATGGCATGTTATTTTAATGCAGAAGCGTGAATTATGAGTTCATAATTCTCTCTAGTGAATTATGAACCATAATTCACTCTACCATATACCTTTTGTTAGGAGGTAAAATATTGACTTATTATTAAGTGGTCGTGGACAAATGTTTTAATCTATACATAGTCAAGATTAGGATTTGAATTTTAACTTGATATGGTGTCCAATTAAGAGTGTTCCGTTCAAATTTTGAAGATTATTATGCATACAGAATAGTAAAATGGAGTTAGCAGATTGTCTAATTTTTAACCATGCGTTGTAAGTTAACATTTGCTTACAGAATTGCACCTATTGTCAGCTCACATGGGTAATGTGGGCGTTCCTTTCCATTTACTCACCGATGCTGCATATGCTATGCGGGGGTATCAGTTGAGTCGGAAATAAAGTGGAAGGGATGAAGAAATATTTAATTTTTTTGAGTTTTAAACTGGATAATCTGATTTTCTTTGGTTTTGAGTGGATGTTATCTATGGGATTATAGAAAGAACTATAGTCGGGCCGTTCTTAGTTTACCAGTTTCAGATTAGAAAGGTATAGCTATAAGGTAAAAATAATGTCGATAGCTTACTTCGTTTTTGAGATAATATGGCGCTGAATGTAGGAAAGAACATGTATTTTAAAGGAAAGGTCATGATTACTAAGAATGGTCGTAATTTTAGTATTCATATGTAGGATGAAGTATCTAATAATTCTGGTTGGGTCTCATCTAGCTATACGCTCATAAAAAAATTACACAATTTTAGATGTTTTCTGCTACAAGCAAGGTAAAAATAACGTTTGAGTACTGCTGAAATTTCCGACGAACCCAACACCTTATCTTTACCTTATCGCTATAACTTTCTAATCCGAAAGTGGTTAACTAAGAACTGCTCGACAATACTTCATTAGATGCTGATACGAATCTGTCTTATATTTCAGATATTTTTTTAATTTTCGTGAAATCGCGCGTTTTAATTGAGTGTATCGACTTTTTTGTGCTTACATCACTTTATCTGAGATTACATTAACGGAAGTGAGCTGAGATCTCATTTAAAAAGAACACACCTAATGTTGTTATATAGTGCTAGAAGCGGCACACTTTGGTTGTTTTCCAATAATAGCACAAGAGCGCATTATATAGCACGATTCTCATCATCGAATCTTTCAGCTTTGGAAAATACTCATTTAGCGTGATGCGCGCAACCGATACCAACTCAGTAGCATTAAATATAAAATGTAATAGTGCCACAACGAGTCGTAGATGGAAAACCATGTTTATAACAATCCAGTGACTTAAATGGCACGATTTAATGTAACAAGAAACATCAAATAAAACAGTTGAAACGACCAACATTACAATTATTGATTTAGTAGTCATTACGTCAATCATAAGGATGTCCTGAGAATATCTCATTGGGATATACGAGATAATATGTTTGTGATCATCGCAGATTATCAGGATGTCCCGGGAATCGGAATTCAGTGCCTTGATAATGAGTAGAAATATCCTAGGGGTATTTTATTTCAACGTCTTAAGTATATTTGCAGGAATTCTCATAATCCTTGAAACATCTACAATAATTCCTCAATTAGTCCAGAGGATACATCGTTGAGGTGCATTATATGCTATTTCTAGGATCAATTTAATAAGGACGGTTTCAGAATAAATCAAAAAATTACTCATGTTATATATAAATTTTTATTAATATTATTATAGTCGACGTAAACGGTATAGTGCCTACTTAAAGTTGCCGGCTTTTTGTTTGATCCTAAGACTAAGAGAATACCGTCATAGCCCAGTCAATATTACCTATAATTATTTAAAATGCTTACTTAGTTGACGATAAATTCATTTAATGTTATAATTTCAAGTAATATCGTTAAAAGTTATTTATAATAAACTAGTTTGTTAATGAAGACGATTAATAAACGGAACTGGTTAAAGCACGAACGAGTGATAGCAAGTGAGTGCCTTTAATAGTTGAGTTTATTAATCGCCCATTAACAAATGAGCTGTTTACAATATTTTTTCGTTGACCGTAACCTCTTTTTTTGTGACAAAAATCACTTTTCCACAAAGACTATTATGAGACAATAATGTCAACTCCATACCAATGATTTAGAATGTCGTTGACATACATTTTCAATTTCACGTAAAAATCACGTTTGCTAGTGCTATTTATATTTAAAAACATCTTAAGCACAATACCAGACAATTAACAATCAACACTACCTTATACCTATCACGTTTTATTAAAAAGTAAATTTCAAAAAAATTCATTATTTTTTACATCTTCAACTGAACTATAACTATTTTTGAGAGAGGGTTTATTTATTTGCGAGGGAAAACTCACACTTGTTTGCAGGTGTTCAGTAGGAGATAGTCGGTGGTGTGACATCAAGAAAGTGTAGTGTGTTTTGTGTGGAAATTGTAGGTAAATATTAAGATTTATTAGAAATTATATTTTTAGTTAAACATTATATATTTACCATGTGGCGTCCTTGGGAAATATCGAGTTCGGTCCAAAATATTGTATGTAACATCGACGAAAATTTAAATAATAGTGATGATTTTAGTGATAGTGGAAGTAATGAAAACAGGATTCGACGACATTTAAATTTGGAAGCACAGAAAATATGTTTCAATGTGTACCTATAAGAATCTACGGGAAAAGTTTGGTTTCCATGAAAAAACCCATCGAGTTAATTTGGGGACAATTAAAACAGAGTATTCGGTGTAACAACACATTTCCTAAATTTGACGAAAGTCGTCGACCTGATTAAACGAGAAGTAGCTAATATTACCAAAGAAGACTGGTAGAAAAGGATTTAAAAAGTAATCAAAATTGAAGATGTGTATAAGAACATTGGGCAAGTCCATATTAATGGGGGAAATAAGTTTATTATTGATTTACAAGACGATAGTGATAGTGATAGTGAAGCAGATGGTATGGAAGAACGATTAAGAGGATTTTTGGAAGAAGAAAGTTAATTCAGTTTAATATATTTTTTATGTTACTTATGTAGTAGTGACAAATTGGAGTTAGAAATTATATTTATTTTTGAAGAATTGTTTTATTCATTGTTATAAAATTTCTTTTTTTTTTATTTTTTCATAGAATTTAGTTTTGTTTATGGTTGTTGCTTTCAAAATTTCGTTTTCCATAAAAAAATCAAATGGGATACAAAAAGGGCTCAGTTCACGTCTGGTATCCCGTTTAAACCGAACGCCCTTTCAACAATTACGTAACGTCAAATATCATATAGAATTATGTTTGGTAAGTAGGCGAAAATAATAATAATACCTTTCAGAGTCTAGCTCCGCAACATAACTTAAAGGGGATATACGATTAGATAGCAGTCACTACATGTTTTGCGTCGACTATACCATTATTTCTCAATGTTAACCAATTTTTTTCAAATATCAATTTTGAATGTTTATTACAATGTTCAGTAGCCGAAAATAGAGAATTATCTTCAACGACTTATTTATAAAAAATATCTACGTCACTGGATTAATGCTCCCAAAAACTGTCACAAAAATATATTTATTAATAAAAAAGTTGTGATAACTTCAAGTTCGAAAACTTCCCAAGCTAACAGCTACTAAAGAACACCCTGTTTTAATGGCAATGGGGTGTTGGTAATTTGGTTCCCGTCAGGTAGTGGATTAGATCTTAATTTAAGATGCCTGCCAATAATATAAACCGGGAAGTTAGACCGAAGTCTGTCATGGAATTGAAAAGCTGGGGTAAATGAATTTTATTTTTTTTAAACGAATGGATATCTAGTATTGACTGCTTTACTAAATTCCTGAGATGATTCCGCTGGAGATTGCGACGCAGCTTTCAAGCACGTGAAATGTAACAGTTTTCCAATCATAACTTTTTTATATTTGATCGCACAAAAAAATTGAACACTTGGCTCAGTGGAGGCCGGGAGTATAGATTAAATGGTGTGCTTTGTTGCGCGTGTAAATCTTCCAAAGTCTACTGCTATTTACATTTAAATTACAATATTTTTGTACATGTATATTCATGAACTCTTAATTTTACTGAAAAAATCTTATTTTTTGCACCAACTTACTAACACATTAAGTTACTCTTTAAAATGGTAGTTTGAGTAGTTTCTTACTTATATTTGCCATTTCTTCAATCAAGATTACCTTACACATTCAAAAAAAATTAATATTGAACTGATAGATATATCTTCATTTTACTCACTAGATTCCTCATCAGTACAACTGTACTCATTTTCACTATAATTTTCAGTCTTATCAATGACAATTGAATCTCATAGCATCTGTAAGCTATTGACACCTTAAAAATTTTCTCATCAAACTACCATTTCAAATAGTAAATTAATGAGTTAGTAAGTTGGTCAAAAAAATAAGATTTTTTCAGTAAAATAAAACATTTTTCCTGATTTGTTTTCTTCTTATACTGCATATAAGGAGCTGTGGAATGTTACTACAATGGATTTACCGATATTCATGAAAACAGTATTTTTCCATTACTTACAGCCTCTTGAAAAAACCCATAGAATTCGAAATTTGAAAATCACTGTATCTCAAATAATAGCTCATCGCGAGAGCTACAATAAAAAAAAATTCCATTAACCGTGCAAACCTTGATGAAGCCGAGTTTTTATTTTTTTTTCAAAATTCCACATTGTGTAGCGGGATCATCTCAAGAATTTGGGACTATACTTTCGTTTAAAAATATAAAATTGAGTTACGCAAACTTTTCCATTCAATATTCTTACTCACCCGGTCTAATATGTAATTTGGTTCCCAGCGTCAAAAAGGTCAGTGACGATTTGGTTCCCGGGCATGGCTCACTTAAAGGCTGTAACCCTCCGTATGGGTAGTTACGTTTTGCCGGGTAGGTACGTACAGTCAGAGGCAGGATTCCAAGATAAAATAAAAGTTTATTCTTAAAAACACTATGTACAGTTGATATTTACAAAAAGGACATTCGGATTAAACAGCTAATTAGAAATGAAGGCTTCTGCTCCTGGGATTTCGCCGAAGGTGACGTCTTCTGTTCGTGGGGTTTCGATCGGAGGAGTGTCTAACGGTTCGTACAGTAAACGCAGCGGAATATCCCTAAGTCAATACCTTAGAGACGGGGAATTCAGGAGAGGAGAGGAGAGTCAATACCTTCCGCTCTCTATCGGGTTACTGGATGTACGCTGAAGTCAATACCTTCAGCGAGGGTGGAGTATCCCTAAGTCAGTACCTTAGGGACAGGAGCTTCAGAGGAGTACGAAAGTCAATACCTTTCGCACGCTAGCAGGTTCAGGATTTTCGCTGAAGTCAATACCTTCAGCGCGGACAGGTTTATTCAGACAGGTCAATACCCTGCTGAACGAGGAGAGGGATTGTCGACAAGTCAGTACCTTGCCAACCGGAGAAGGAAGCCCACCGAGTCAATACCTCGCTAGACTGCCTGCTACGATTCTCGGTCGTCCTTTTATATCTACACTGGCTTGGTAAAAACAGCTTTGTATCGAACCATAGTCGTCTCTAGAACGATGTTTCAGGGGGACATCGTTACAAGGCATTACCTGCGTAATCCCTTGTTTATTTTATTAAAGTGTAATTAAAAACTTATTATCTATTATGTGCTTGTTCTACGAATTTTACTATTATTTAGAATTGTACATACTTTGTGACGTTCAGGAGTGTTTTGAATTGCCTTGCTTATTCAGTTTTCTTTAAACTTGTGTTAAATTCCCTCCATAAATCTTAAAATAAATTTTGAGTTAACGAAGGAAACAGTTAATAATTATCAATAACTGTTAAAATGGTTTTAAAAAGGTCCTAAAAAGTGGTGAGAAGCGATGTACAAACATTAAGTCCAAATCATTTGCTCTTACTTTGAGCGACTATGATGGAAGTTTAACAGTTACAAAACGTACCTATACAAGAACATTTTCATGATGCAGTTGTGCAGGACTTAAATCTACAATTCTTCCTGAAAACGAAAAGCTGTAGATGACCTGTTGAAAAACCTCCGAATATGATTCGAAGAATATTACATGAGGATATCCCGATCGATTTAATATTATTGAAGAAACTTCATGTTATATAAGTATTTTGTCTATAATAAACAATTATAAAAACTAAATGGGGAACAAAATTACTAACAGAGATAGAGGTGAACTTAAAATGTCGTGAACCGAATAACACATAAAAATTAGCCTACCTAAAATATTAGGAACCAAATTTTACATTTTTTCTGACCCTTTTCAATATGGGAACCAAATTACATGTACCCTGGGAATACATTTTTATCATTATTTAATAATTCTTAATAACAGAAAAATAGATGTCGAAAGAATAATTATTTATATTCAACACTCTATAAATTTTTGAGAAATTATATTTTTCAAAAACAGTGGCCGTTCAACTGAAGAGCAATAACTACTTCCCGTGCAATATGCACCGCTGGATATTGAGTTACACCCCAAAGTCAAACGGGGTTGGTATATCTACAAGATATTTTAAAACCAACCTTTCTGGTTTGCGATTAGAAGGGACAACACAACTTGTAGACCGGTTTCGGCGTATTTGCGCCTGATCAGTACAAGGTATGTGCTGTCCGTCCGAGAGTCTCTAATCCCGGACTGAAGAATACACAATCAATACATGTCTTCCAGTAACGGAAATGTAAAGATTGTGACAGTAGCGACATCTTCACTTCCAATCGCAAACCAAAATCCTAAATTTTTGACAACAAGTCACGCGGACTCGAAACAATAAAGCTTATTACAGTTTCCTGTAATATTGTCGTATTTAATAGAGTGAATTATCAACAGATGTCGAAAGAATAATTATTTATAGTCAACACTATAAATTTTTGAAAAATAATATTTTTCAAAAACAGTGGCCGTTCAACTAAGGAGCAACAACTACTTCCCGTGCAATATGCACAGCCGGATATTGAATTACACCCCAAAGTCAAACGGGGTTGGTAGTTGTTGCTCCTTAGTTGAACGGCCACTGTTTTTGAAAAATATTATTTTTAAAAAATTTATAGTGTTGAATATAAATAATTATTTTTTCGACATCTGTTGATAATTCACTCTATTAAATACGTCAATATTACAGGAAACTGTAATAAGCTTTAACAGAAAAATACCTTAACATCTGATTTGATACATTCGCTGCAGCGTTGACGAATGCTTTTAATAACATTTGTAAGTTCTTGAGGGGTCATTTCTGCACATGCCTGTCGAATTCTTGCACAAAGTTCGATTCTGTCCCTTGGACGGGTTTTGTGAACTTTTGTTTGATTAGACCGCAGGGAAAGAAGTCTAAAATTGTTAGATTGTAACGAAGTTACTTTTTGTGGGTTTTGAATTTATCGAATTATTTTCTACTCTTTTAGTTTATTCAGTTTTCAAGATAAAATATGTAACATGTTACTTCCTCCCTACTCACTTCATTTAATTTTAAATGTTGGAAGGTGGTAAATTTAAATTTTACCTGGTAAAACAATTTAGTCACAAGTCCGTGCATTTATAATATTTGGGCCAGTCGGTATACATACTATGAATTATGGTATAAAGCAATTAAATCTAGTTTGAGTTTTTTCTACTAAAATTATTTTGAAGCGATTAGTAGGAAAGAAGTAAAAACGACAATACTGAATGGGTTGCTTCTTCTCTCTGTTCGCGTCTTTTGGTCCTCCGAAAGTAAGAGTACATACAGTGATCGTGGTGAAGTTAAATAAATGTTTTCAAGGTAAAATTTTATTTTGACCGTTATACAGTGTGACCCATTTTGTTTGGAAGCACCCCTATAAAATCCGCATTTTTCAACCGATTTTGATTTAGTCTTTTTTGTTAGATTCAGTATCAAAAACAGAATTTGAGCACAAATTTTCATACCATAATAGCTATTTTCAAGGCCCTCTACATTAATTTTTCTTTGCCAAAAAAGACGAAAGTATATTAGGCAGTTTTTTTTCTCAAATATGACTACACCACTGGATTCGGAATCATCACAAATGTAAACTATCAAAATTTTATAAAAAAAGTTTTATTAACAACAAAGTTATCACTACATGAATTTGGAAAAAGTTGTTTTTTAATTAAGTTTTTACTAAGAATGTAGACACATTTTAAAAATGGCAACATGGTAAACAAAAACTAGGACTCAAACATATTGCACTGTAAAAATTCGAAGCCGAAATTTTAAAAGAAAGGATAATAGGTCCATTCTTTTTTGAGGGTAACATGAATGCCAATAACTTCATGGAATTCTTGGAAGGTGAGTTATCCGCAGTGATTGACGAACTGCCACTAGCAGAAAGAAGAAATTTGATATTTCAGTTAGATGGTTGTTCTGTACACTATTCTAGGATTGTCAGGCAGTGGCTTAACGAAAAATTTCCAAATGGTTGGATAGGTCGCGGTAGCGAGTTAATCGAATGGCCTTCTAGATCGCCCGATTTAACTATATTGGATTTTTATCTGTGGGGTCTTTTGACACAAAAAGTGTATAAGACACGTCCAAGAAATAGAGCAGAACTGTGTGACAGAATACGACAGGCGTGTGCTGGAATAACGCCACATGAAATAAAAAAGCGCTAAGACATAGTCGCAAACGATACGAGAAATGTGTGGAAATTAACGCGAGGCTACAAAAATGTAGAATTCAATTATTATTAAGTAGTTTAATAATCAAAATGTATTATTTGGTGTTAATTTGTATTTTCGTCACATCAGCACAATTTTACATTACTCTCAGAAGCTATAACTCCAGAACGGCTTAAGGTATCGTCTTCGAATTTTTACAGTGCAATATGTTTGTGTCCTAGTTTTTGTTTACCATGTTGCCGTTTTTAAAATGTGTCTACATTGTTAGTAAAAAATTAATCAAAAAACAACTTTTTCCAAATTCATGTAGTGATAACTTTGTTGTTAATAAAACTTTTTTTATAAAATTTTGATAGTTTACATTTGTGATGATTCCGAATCCAGTGGTGTAGTCATATTTGAGAAAAAAAAATGCCTAATATACTTTCGTCTTTTTTGGCAAAGAAAAATTAACGTAGAGGGCCTTGAAAATAGCTATTATGGTATGAAAATTTGTGCTCAAATTCTGTTTTTGATACTGAATCTAACAAAAAAGACTAAATCAAAATCGGTTGAAAAATGCGGATTTTATAGGGGTGCTTCCAAACAAAATGGGTCACACCGTATTTCTAAATGAAATTTATTTTGTAGTTGAATTTAAAGTATTCTATACAAATGAATAAATTTGTTAGGATTACTGCCGTTAGATATATAACACTCAGTGGTTTTCTTCTTTTACAATTTTAATTTTTTTTTCTCAGAAAAAGAAATTATTAGCTATACCATAATTTCTTTTGCCGTTTATTTATGTAAGATATTACTGTAGAAAAAGAATAGTGAAAGAGTGCTACTTAGCTGGTGCTTCTCGTATGAGAACATCATCCAAGAGCGAACGTCGCCTTTGCTTGTATTGTATTTTTATAACAGTACAATAAGTCATTCAGTATTATTATTATTGTATTTAATTTATTTTTGACAGAAATCTCAGCGAATCGCCGACTGTCTCGGGTCTTGTTGAGATTTATTTCTCTTTCCGCTGTTTAGTTTTGTTGATAGTGTTCACAGGTTTCCATGGATAATATTGAATTACTGGACGACTCGGAAGTCTCGTTCAGGAATTGAATTTATTCTGGTAAGAATTTCATCGAATCGCCGACTGTCTCGGGTCTTGTTGAGATTTCTTTCTCTTTCCGCCGTTTAGTTTTGTTGATAGTATTTACAGGTTTTCATGAATAATATTCCATTACTGCAGGACTCGAAAGTCTCGTTCAGGAATTGAATTTATTCTGGTAAGAATTTCATCGAATCGCCGACTGTCTCGGGTCATGTTGAGATTTCTTTCTCTTTCCGCTGTTTAGTTTTGTTGATAGTATTTACAGGTTTTCATGAATAATATTCCATTACTGCAGGACTCGAAAGTCTCGTTCAGGAATTGAATTTATTCTGGTAAGAATTTCATCGAATCGCCGACTGTCTCGGGTCATGTTGAGATTTCTTTCTCTTTCCGCTATTTAGTTTTGTTGATAGTGTTCACTGGTTTCCATGGATAATATTGGATTAATGGACGACTCGGAAGTTTCGTTCAGGAATTTAATTTATTCTGGTAAGAATTTCAGCGAATCGTCGACTGTCTCGGGTCTTGTTGAGATTTTTTTCTCTTTCCGCTGTTTAGTTATGTTAATAGTGTTTACAGGTTTCCATGAATAATATTCAATTACTGCAGGACTCGAAAGTCTCGTTCAGGAATTGAATTTATTCTGGTAAGAATTTCAGCGAATCGCCGACTGTCTCGGGTCTTGTTGAGATTTTTTTCTCTTTCCGCTGTTTAGTTATGTTGATAGTGTTTACAGGTTTCCATGAATAATATTCAATTACTGCAGGACTCGAAAGTCTCGTTCAGGAGTTGAATTTATTCTGGTAAGAATTTCATCGAATCGCCGACTGTCTCGGGTCATGTTGAGATTTCTTTCTCTTTCCGCTGTTTAGTTTTGTTGATAGTGTTCACAGGTTTTCATGGATAATATTGAATTAATGGACGTCTCGGAAGTCTCGTTCAGGAATTCCATTTATTCTGGTAAGAATTTCAGCGAATCGCCGACTGTCTCGGGTCTTGTTGAGATTTCTTTCTCTTTCCGCCGTTTGGTTTTGTTGATAGTATTTACAGGTTTTCATGAATAATATTCCATTACAGCAGGACTCGAAAGTCTCGTTCAGGAATTGAATTTATTCTGGTAAGAATTTCAGCGAATCGCCGACTGTCTCGGGTCTTGTTGGGATTTTTTTCTCTTTCCGCTGTTTAGTTATGTTGATAGTGTTTACAGGTTTCCATGAATAATATTCAATTACTGCAGGACTCGAAAGTCTCGTTCAGGAGTTGAATTTATTCTGGTAAGAATTTCATCGAATCGCCGACTGTCTCGGGTCATGTTGAGATTTCTTTCTCTTTCCGCTGTTTAGTTTTGTTGATAGTGTTCACAGGTTTTCATGGATAATATTGAATTAATGGACGTCTCGGAAGTCTCGTTCAGGAATTCCATTTATTCTGGTAAGAATTTCAGCGAATCGCCGACTGTCTCGGGTCTTGTTGAGATTTCTTTCTCTTTCCGCCGTTTGGTTTTGTTGATAGTATTTACAGGTTTTCATGAATAATATTCCATTACAGCAGGACTCGAAAGTCTCGTTCAGGAATTGAATTTATTCTGGTAAGAATTTCAGCGAATCGCCGACTGTCTCGGGTCTTGTTGAGATTTTTTTCTCTTTCCGCTGTTTAGTTTTGTTGATAGTGTTCACAGGTTTTCATGGATAATATTGAATTAATGGACGTCTCGGAAGTCTCGTTCAGGAATTCCATTTATTCTGGTAAGAATTTCATCGAATCGCCGACTGTCTCGGGTCTTGTTGAGATTTCTTTCTCTTTCCGCCGTTTAGTTTTGTTGATAGTATTTACAGGTTTTCATGAATAATATTCCATTACTGCAGGACTCGAAAGTCTCGTTCAGGAATTGAATTTATTCTGGTAAGAATTTCATCGAATCGCTGACTGTCTCGGGTCTTGTTGAGATTTCTTTCTCTTTCCGCTGTTTAGTTTTGTTGATAGTGTTTACAGGTTTCCATGAATAATATCCAATCACCGGATGACTCGAAAGTCTCGTTCGGTAATTGAATTTATTATTGTAAGAGTTTCATCGAATCGCTGACTGTCTCGTGTCTTGTTGAAACTATCTCTTTTCGTTTATTAAATTTGCTAATAGTATTTGCCTTTTTTCAAAAATAATATGTAATTACTGAATAACTCGAAAGTCTCCTTCAGGAACTAAATCTAGTTTTTAGTTTTATTGATATAATTTTCCATAATTCTATCCATCATTTTCACTGTACCTCCTGGGTGAGAAATTGTTTTATCTTGCCAAAATCATTTTTTAAATTCTGTCAAACCGCTGATTGACACCCTGAAATATTTTTGTAATACTGAATACGATAGCCACGTTTATAAAACCACTGAGTCCGTATGAATTATATGTTTTCTGATTGGCATTGTACATGTACCGTTTTATATTGTGCCTAGTGTATATTATTCGGTTGGAGACCCGTTCGCTTGCTGATTTACATGTTATAAAATATTTACCATTATTGAACAATTATAGTAGTAATCCGTTATTACCGTTGGTGTCAACTTATTTAAGCTTGACAATAGTAATTACCACATTGGTAGTTTATTTTAAGGCGATTTCGTGCAATAAAGCTTTAAAACAATAAATTTACCAAATTTACCTCTACTTAGTCTCTACAGTGATTTACAGTCCGACCCCTGGTTTTTCCGTATCTCCATCTATAGTTATTCAGAACTCTCGAAATTTTGGAGTCAATAGACCACGTTAAAAATCTGGCGCACTAGAGAAAATTTGAATCCGATGTTTTGAGGTGTCAATTGTGACGTGACCAGGTAATTATTCTAGACGTGAGTAAAGGAGGATGGAAACGCGCTACAAGATCTGGGTGGCGATTCCATTAACGGACTACCATGGCCTACCCATCGGTTTGGATATTGTTCGTTTAGCAATCGCCTCACAGCTCTGGTATAATGATTTTAATACTTATCAAACTGGAGAAGTATCCTAACCTGCTACATAAATCAAAACACAAGTGGTTCACACCCGCTCTTTGTATTTCCATGAAATTATATCGGTCACATTCGTCTTTGTACTATTGGACAACATTTGCATGCCCACATTATGCTTATGCTTATGCTTATACCTACCTCTATAACCAAGATGTCGTGCCTTGAATTTAAGATAACTGGGTCTTAGAATACATTGGTTAGATTTTAGGCTTTGTTTTATATGAGCACAGCGGGAAGAAGGTATGAAAAAATAAAGAAAGCTAATTTTGGTTTTCATTTTTTCCTATTCGAATTTTCACATGGTGGCTCTGCTCGCCTCGCTCCCATCCCGACAAGCCAACACTGCTTGGAGTATGAAAGCTTAATTTGGAGTCTTGTCTATAATTTGGAAAATATTTTACTACGTCTGCTTGCGCTCACTCTCAACCCAAATATTCACAATCTTACTAACCATTCTTTTTTTCCCGCACGCATTTTAGTTTTGAAAGTGTTACTTTCCCGCTCAAGTGCCGGAAAGTAAAATCATGCAAATTTTGACCTTATTAGAAAGCGCCTCGGTGGTTGGAAGTCTACTACTGTCGCTGAGGGCTATTTGGAGGGCTCCGTGAATTAGAAGAAAAATATATCAAATAAAATTCTTTCATCTATAAATGACCGTTGCCGCCACCGTCATCTTTATGCGACCTGCAGCCGATGCCATCCTCATCGACGTCATCTACTTACCAGTTAACACCAAATAACTCCACTGGACCGGCGTTTTTAATATTGATATTTATAATAATTAGTAGTTTTTAGTTAAAGTCTTGTATATGTATGTTGAAATAATAAAATTATTTTGAAAAATGGGTTGGTATAGGTACTTTTTTGTATATACGGTCGAAGAAAAAATAATGTTCCCAACTCATGCGTAAAGTGTCTTTCCGCATTTGTTAGGAAAATAGCTATTTCATAACAACAACTTGACGACAATACTATACTTATACACAATTATTGACACAATGCAGAAATTTGATCAAATAGCAGAACAGACAAGGTCACTGACGGTTATGGAAACACTATAGCTGGAAGAGGATTCTTCTCTTTCAGACATAGTTAACGCTCTGATTAGTATACAGCTCAATGACCCAACTTCTTTCTTCGTTGTGATAGACTAGGGCAGTTTAATAAATCAGTCACTCTTCTTGAATTCCATTATTGGACTACTTTCAAATTTTGAGCGATTTGCGTAATTTAGTTTGTATTTGACAGACACTGAAAGCAGACAAACTCGTGAATTTGATCGAAAATGGAAAACTAGCAAACTAACCTTGCAATTGTTTTTTTTTCAAATCCATGCTTTTTTTCTTTATCGATTGCTTCTAAATTTATTTGTATTTTAAAGTTTTCGATGGAACGCTTTTTATATGAATTTTTTTTTCATTTTAGACTGAAACAGTAAAGGACATGTCAATAGCATGTCAAAAGGAAGTGGATCTAAGTCCAGAAATGATGAAAAAAGTTGAAAATTTAGATTTCCCGGATGATCCTTCATACAAAGAATTTTTAAGTTGCCTTTTTAAAAAGCAAGGTTTTCAGGATGATACGGGAAACGTTTCCTTAACCAATATTATAAATTACTTGAGTGGACTGGAACTAACGGAACAGCTGGAAGAGGTTAACAACGCTTGTGTGACTATAACTGGAAATAATGATGGTGAAAAAGCGTATAATGCTATGTCTTGCATATTCGACGCACTTGGAAAACTCGAGGATAAGACACCAATATCAACATAATTTTGTAATAGAAATGTAAATTTCAATATCCTGCAATAAAAAAGTCTAAGTTCATTTCATCACTATTAGCTTCATTCAATCATTGCTGACACGTCTTTCCTTTAACACTCCTTATTTTGAACACTTTCTTAAATCTTTGAAACGTTTTATTTCGCTTAACTCTAGAATCTTGCAATATAGAGTATATTATCTTCTGTAGGTTTCTTGTGGTGTATTCAGTATTATTTTTGTCTTGTTGTTAATAAATACAGTAAACCACCCCATTTTTATGGTCTACCAAATATTCATGAACGACACATGTATATATAGAAATCAAAATAATAGTGTAAAACGATTAAATCGCTTTACAAATTAGAAAATTAATTTCCAAAGGATAGACCGTTCACCAGGAAGCAACATCTACTTATCGGGCAATATGCCCCGCCAGACAATGAATTACACTTCCAAGATAAACGGGGTTGGTAGATATAAAAATATAGAACCAACCATTCTGGTTTATAATCAGAAGGAATAATATCACTTGCAGACCGGTTTCGGTGTATTTGCGCCTCATCAGTACAAGGTAGATACTATCCGTCCAGAAGCTCTAAGAGCATCCTGGCCTGAAGACAACGCTGAAATCACATTAATACATTAAACCCAGTGAAGGGAATGCCAAAAATGTGATAATAGGGACATCTCCACAACTAAATATAAACCGGTCTGCAAGTGATATTATTCCTTCTGATTATAACCAAGAACGGTGGGTTCTAATTTGTAAAGCGTTTTAATAGTTTCACACTATTATTTTGACTTCTATTCATAACACGCTTTACTTAAATATGACAATTGATATAGGAAACTGTAATCAAGTAAATAACATGTATGTAGGTATGTATGTATAATGGGGTGACATCCACTGACACTTACCTCTACTTAGTTTCTGAGGAAAGTCTCAGAGACTAGTAGGGGAAAGGGGGGCACAATCGACCAGGGGGCACTTTCAACCAGTTGACCTAACTCACACTGCATTTGAATTTACCGCTTGTCAAAAATATATTGCATTACTTGTAAGGTGGTACAACTGTCAGTAAAATATTGTGAGCCTAGAAGTTGTCCGAAGCAAGTTAAATATTTGATTGTTAAATAGTGCACTACAAGGTACGTTTTTATACGAAAGACTTTTTGCAATAACACCAAAGTTTAAAGCATTACTTAACTCATTTGTGGATTGTGTCTTTTTGCTATACTTCAAAAGTTGTATAGCGGTTCGGCATAACCTCAAAATCAAGAATGTTTGCAGGATATACGATGTTTATAAAAATGTACCATGGGGCAGATTCGGCCACCTAAACAAGGGGCACTTTCAGCCAGTGGTCGAATCTGCCCCATCCTAAACCGGGTGGAAAGCTATAATATTATTGAAACAATGGTGTTTTTCAGATGGTACGAACGTATAAAAAAAAAACAAAGCAGATATAAGTGAAGGTAATATGAAAAATGCAATTCAGGAAGTTTTATCGAAAAAAATGTCTCAGAGAGAAGCTTCGAGATGTTTCGACATCAAACGTGGAACATTACTTCCTAGATTAAAAAAATTACGTGACAAATATTCAGCTGAACAACTGACAAAGCTTTATAAAGATGACTCGGGCAATGAAAGCGATAATCATGAGGAAGTTATATATTCTTCCAAGTATAGTGTTGCACAAGTATTTACCACCAAACAGGAAGAAGAATTGGTTAAATACAAAACTTGTTCGGATATGAATTACGGTCTCACATATAAACAAATTAGAGTGCTGCCATACGAATACGCTTGCATTATCCTCGACTCCAAAAAGCCTGTTCAATGGCAACAGAATAAAACTGCTGGTCTAGACGGGATCAAATCCTTTATGAATAGACATAAGTCAGAAATTTCTTTAAGGAAGCCAGAGAATACAAGTTTAGCGAGGGCCACAGGATTTAACAAAACATCTGTTTCTGAATTTTTTGATAATTATGTATCCTTGTTATGAAAACATAAATTCAAAGCAGAACAAATTTACAATCTGGATGAAACAGGGATAACAACTGTCTTGAAGCCACAGAAGATAGTTTCAGCTAAAGGAAAAAAACAAGTTGGTGTAGCTGCAATCGGGTTCATACTGAACAACTCCTAAACGGATGGACCGATTTTGATAAAATTTTATTTGTGTGTTTGAGTAAGTAAAATCGGTAGGATGGGCGTGTTCATGTCGCTGTAGTTGTATTTTTGTAGTAACCATCGAGCTTTTGAATCGATAACCAAATATCGATACCATAAGTGTTAACTGTCAAGAGTGTCAAGAGATATGTAAACAAAGTCAAACTTGCTAAAAATGTATCTCTAAATATTAATAAAAAAATTTATATTGGACCAAAAATAAAACTACCATCTGCCCTAAATGTCTATATTTTCAAATTTCATGTAAAAACCGGATAATTATCCTCGCTTTAACAACACTGATACAGACACTTAAATTGATGAGTGTTGATAAAATCATTCGGTCATATTATTTCGATTATATTAACAATTACTAATGTACAATCGTTAACATTAGCTCCGGATTGGCTCGTTGCGATGACCTTTCTTTTAGTTCGCATATTTTCCGAGGCTCATGTTTGCTTCTGTTAATTGTAACTGGATGGTTTATATTAACAATCAGACCCGGTAGGTGGCTCTGCAATCGGATTCATACTGAACAACTCCTAAACGGATGGACCGATTTTGATGGCATTTAGTATAGGAGTTTTTTTATACGGTCATTGAAAAAAATTGGTTTGTCCGAAAAATTGTAAGAAAATTCAGGAAAGTCAAACTTTCAAAAAATAAATTCCTTCTATCAAAAAATTAACAATACTATCTAATTTTGCCACCCAAAATAAGTAACAATGTGATATTTTTCATTCAAAATAAAAATAGTCAAAATTTGTATAAAATGATAAGACGACAGGGCAACGTCTGTCGGGTCTGCTAGTTAGAGAATAAAAATAAGAATTGAATCGAAAACTTTATAAATTTAGTTTAGGATTTTAAACATTTTATAATTTTAATGAAGTAGGTAGTCATAATCTTATCATAATCTCTATGAATTCCTGACATTATTTAACTTTGTATTGATCAGTTGTGATAAATACACCACAATAACAGTTAAGTGCGCTTAGTAATAAGCAGTATTTGTATTTGAAAAAATGGATCGGTTTGCACTGTCTTTAATCTGTGTGGCTATTGCAGTCCAAATTGTAGACGGAAGATACTTAACTGATAATGGGCGATTTGAAATTAACGATGGAAATTGTGATGGAGCCTCATCAGTAGATAGAGTTTATACAAGACATGTAACGAAATATGCAATACCATTAGTAACACATAAAGTTAATGTAAGTACCTACTCATTTTTATTGATTGATATTATTTCTATATTTGAAATTTCAAGAATCTATTTTTACGATAAAAAGGGTAGATCCTTGCTGCTTTAGGAAAATAAACATTTTAACACACTTTCTATTTTCTCTTATAAATTTCAAATATGCAAGGTGTCCAAAAAAACTTCCTTCCAAGGGAGTTTGCAAATGACGCTGATAATGGCAGTATGCACCGCTTTTAGTACTAAATCCATTTAACTTAACTGGTTGAAATACATGGAGACTATATAAGGAAAACTAACTTATACGGAAAAATTGACAAAACCTGCTCTCAAAATCGTCTATCTAAGCAGTTTGTTCAATCACCGCAGCGTCGAGCATTGCAATTACGATACTATCCAAAATAAGTAACCTTAGTAATTATAAATGACAGTAGTCAATTGTTAACATTACTTATGACCTAATCATACTCATTATCACTTGATTTTGGTTTATAATACTAATCTAAACACGTATTAGTGAATTCATATATGTTAATATGTTTGTAAACAACTCGATCTCACTATGAATCTACAAAATTACCAGAAGATGCCCCACTAGTCTTTAAGCAGCTTCTCTATGGTAACATTTTATTTTACAAATTGTGTATCATTTCTTATAGATAGATACTAAATAAACATAAATAATTTCAAGAAATATATAATTAATAAGAGGGACATACCAGCAGTTCAATATTCTTAGAAATGAACAATATTCTGTCAGTAAGCTTAATTCCACTCTGAATAATTTGATGAATAAATACCCTATTTCGCTAATTGCCTAAGACTCAATTTACACGATGGAAATTTTATACAAAATTTCTGAAAAAATTTTTACCTGAAATTTCTCGTATTTTATCGAAAATTTTGTACGAAATTTACAACGAACAAATTTTATAGGATTTGTTGAAAATCGACGCGGAAATGTGCACAGATTCTATAAACACGTTGAACGGTCAAACTATTTGTGCCTAACCTAAAATAACAAAAATAACCAACGCGAGAATTGTTAGTGATTTTGCTTAGATATTTCTTGACCAAAAATCATGTCATGGTCGAAACAGCAGATAGAAGTATTGATTGAAACTTTTAAGAAATGTCCGTGACTATATGCTGTAAAAACAAATAATACAAAAACAAACATTCGAGACAGCATGCCTTTGAAACTGTTTTAGCTGAAGTGAAGAAAGTAAAACAAGATGCCACCATCAATGATATCAAAATATAATATCAAGTCTTGAAATTTAATTTTATGAAGGAACACAGGAAAGATGTTAACAGTTTAAAGTCTGGAGCAGGAGCTATTTAAAAATCTCATGATATTTGTGGCCAAAATTCACAATCGTTTCAATTCAAAAGTTCATGATTTTGATGAAATTTCTGCAAAGTCTTGTAAAAATTTTAACAAAATTTCTATCGTGTAAATTGGCTCTTAACTATAAAATCTTACCATTGCAAAAAAAGGTCGCACCCGGCAAGTACTTCGGACTGAACAGTGCAGGATCACAAAACAGAATGAAGCTCCTCACGCTTTTAGTCAAATTGGTGGGGTACCTTAAATCTTCGGTGCCAAGATATATTTGTTGAGTTGTACACCGAAAGCACTAAATCTCAGCTCGCTACAATGTTTCTATCAAATAATATTCTTTCGGCTGAAGCAGATGTTACCAGTAATGTCAAAAATAGTTGTAACAACGATTAAATATCCGGAAGAATTCTCAAAAGTCATGTACATTTATTTGTTGTATACATTTTGGCTCAATAAGCAATATCTTCAGGTACCCAACTCAGGCGCCGACCACAAAGATGACGAAGAAGCACAAAACCAAACAACTAGGCACCGCTTTGACATTCCTAGGTCGTGTTGATTTTTCAAACCAAATTATCACAGTCGCTGAAACAGAGATCGTAGACCGGAATCGATGCATTAATCCATGAAATGGTGGGCACCCAACATACCCCAAGAAACTGAAATTCAAATAGACAATTCCAGCCAAAAAAATTATGGATGTTTTGGGACAGGAAAGGTGTGTTGAAACAATAAATTCTGAAAATGACTGCGTCAAAAAATTCAGAATAAAAGGTGCGGCAGCTGAGTAGAGAAATACTTTTGCTACACGACAATGCGCATACAGCTCAGATCTAGTGCTCAGTGACCACTACTTATGAATTTGAAAAACCATTTCGAAGGTCAGCGACATAATGGCTGCGTTCAGAAAACATAACTTATAACTCAACCGTTGAGTGAGCGCTCACTAAGCAACGAATGGTTGACGTATGTCTACTGAACGATCATTTTTTTGGAAAGAATAGAATAAATCATAGATAATCTTTGTGTTTAAAGTATAGATAAAATATGGAACACTTGACAGTAAGCTAGGCTTCCAAGTATTCATTTGTGCTGTAGAATGCATTTTCAGATAAATATTGCTTTAGTTGGTTTTTGAATGCTCTGAGGGGTAGATTCTTATATTTGTTTGTAACTCATTAAAGAGTTTGACCCCCATATAACTAGGAGATATTTCATATTTTGACAATTTATGCTTGGCGATGGATAGCTTATTTGCATTTTGGTCGCATAAGTATGATAGTCACCATTCAGTTTAAAATTGTGAAGGTTCATCTTAACATATACGAGTGTTTTGTAAATATAAATAGACGATAAGGTGAAGATTTTGTTATCTATGAATGTTTGTTTGCATGAACTCTGAAAGGGTAAATTAAAAATATTAGTCGTATTATACGGTTCTGATGTATGAACACCTTATTAGCACAGGATGCATTTTCCCATAGGATGACGTTAAATGAAAGATGACAAAATAGGCCAAAGAATAATATCCACTTAGTAAGGATCTCAAATCAAATGTTTTCATTAGTAGTAAGCAGAGTTAAACTTTTTACAAACAATATCTGTATGGACTTCCCAATTCATGAATTGATCTAGATGTAGCCCTAAAAATTTGTTAGTGTTGGAAGGGGTAATGTTTGCAATCCCCTCTGCAGTAGTATTTTGTTTACATCTAAAATGTAATAGTACGGTTTTGTGCAATTGTGTTATTCATTATATAATCTTCAAAAAATCCTGAGTCTGTGGAATAAATATATTATTGTATACTAATAAAGAAAAGATGAAATTTATACAATAATATGAGAAGGGATTATGTAAATATGTACGTATATCTAATTAAATAAATAAATAGAAACAAATTTTTTTTTCTGGGAATGCTTAGAAAACCTCAAAAAACTCAGTGCCACAAATAAGTTAACCCTGAAATGGGTGCCAGGTCACAAGGGTATTGAAGAAAGTGAAAAAGCAGACGCCCTAGCACAAGAAGGATCGGCAACCGGCTACACCGGCCCTGGTATAACAAAGGCTTCGGTAAGAAACAAATTAAACCAGTGGGTGCACAAACAACACCTCAAATACTGGCAAACAATTCCGAAGCTCAAACACAGTAAACTGATGGTTAAACAACCCATACCAAATTTACTGAAGAAATCCTAAAAATAAATAGGAGAGATATCAGGCTGGTAACCGGCGTTATGACCGGACACTGCGGCCTGAGAAAACACCTTCACACAATGGGGTTCTTCCCCAAGAATAACCTATATGGAGATTATGTGGTGAGGAGGACGAAACAGCCACCTATATAATTTTCGAAAGTGAGGCTCTACGTTGGTGGAGGTATAGACAGATAGGGCCGGATGACCTTGTATACAACCTCACCAAAAGAGATACTGTTAAGAGACTTCTAGATCTCATCAAGGTCACAAATCTTCCCACGGACTAGCAGACAAACAAGACAATACAATAAGTCAACGGCTGCAGTGTTGGTGCCCACTAGCCCGGCCTGTTTCGTCTGATTACCAACCAACCAATTTTTAATAATTCGTGAACATCTTTCGTGTCTGTTATGCTGTATGTAACATTATTATACGTATAAATCAGTTCATATTAATAATCATCACTCATGTTGTAATATTTATTTATTGCACTAATATCATAGATCATGTATAAACTTGGTTAACTAATAATAAAACCATAGATAACCTTTATAAAAACATTACAATCTGCAACGTGTTGCGCTCATTGAAGACCGCTCAGAACAATTGCGTCCGCTCACCAAACATGTTGAACTTCGCTCACTAATCAAAGTGCGTTCACAGAACGTTCACTCAACGGTTGTGTTTTCTGAACGCAACCATGACGACAATAGCGTTAAAACGTCCGTGAATTGATGGCTCTTCAATCAGGTTCACTGGGATAGAAAAGTTTTTCAATATGATAAATGCCTAGCTAAAGATAGCCATCAAGTATTGAAGTACGGGCTTGCATCCATAGTTTTTTTATATTGTGAGATGGAACTTATTTTGAAAACATGCCTCGTATATTGAAACATATTACGTGTAAGTTGGTTATTAAATAAACGATAAATATTGAATAGTTTGCATAGGTACATGGAAGAGGAGGAAAATGCCTCTCAAATTATCTTCGATTGTGAAGCATTATTTCATTGGAGACATAAAGTACGTTTACACCGGGCGTACCAACTTTTTAATCCGAGGTCTAAATGATGTCACATGTACTTTACTTTCGGTGTAAACACCCAAGGAGTGAAATTTGGTACTCGAATTTGATCCATCGCATTTAGGGTAGTTTAAATCCAATTTTCAACGGTGTAAACACGGCACATTAGTATTCGTGGACCAGAGTGACGGTTTGCTAAAAGCACTGAGTAAAAATACGTCAGCTGCCACGTGAGATCGGGTTAAAATAACCTAAGAAAACTGACTGTGATAAATACTAAAAAAATAATACCAAATAATATTAGAAAATGGATCCAAAAAATGATATTAAAAGTGGTCCATATTCTTTGATTGTTTAACAATCCCACAAAATTACTGCTAAATTGCTTCTTAAATATGGAGACTTCGATAACTCTAATGTAAATCTTCTAAGTCTTTGAATATTTTTTTTTCAGGAACTCTATTACCACTATTTTTGTATTCATTTTCAAATAAAATCAAAATCTATCATCAAATTGCCTAAAGATTTGAGGTTATGTCATTTTAATATGGAAATGTTAATTTTGGTCCTTGCTTTAAACCTGGACTATTTTAATCCAGCAAAACAGTCGGTATAAACACCTATGTTCTAAGCTAAATAAGTCCACGATTTGGTCCACGGACCAAATTGCTCCACACGGTGTCAACTAAGCTATTGACTCCTAGGATTGGAGCACCCAAGGATTTCTCTAAGAAGAACCTAGTGAAGAGACTGCTGAGCCTGATAAGGGCTACTAGTCTCTTCACATAGACGGCACAACCAAGAGCACAAAAAACCTAAAGGCTGAGGTGCCGAGGACTCTAAGCCTCGGACTGATGGTGCCGAACTAATCAATCAATCAATAGGTGCTTATCGATTTCAGATAAGTTTGTAAACGAACTTTTCATTATTTGTTTGTATCAAAAATAAGAAGGCGCCCATACCATCACTCCATTTTAATAAACTTGTCTTCATCCAACGGGTTTTACTAAAAATATTATCGTGATAAAGGTAACGAATAATCTAAACATTACAAAATTAATAGGACATAGGTCCTAGTGCTAGTAGTGACACACAGTAACGCAATTTTTCTATTTGGAATAACTTCATTTATAATAGATGTTGATTCTTCTTTTAAGTATTATTATTTTGTTATAGATAAGTTGGAATGGTGATACCACAATATACTGTTTGTTGGTTACAAGTGAAAAAGACGAATCTGAAGGTTCCCTTGTATATATTAAGGATGGAGGCGTTAGTCATAATTTTGTAGAACTTGAACTGGACTCCAAAATGGGACATGGCTTGGACTACACGATAAAAATATTCGCTAAATGAAATTAAAAGAATTGTTTTCAAATACATACTGTTTTTTTAAATCTCTACCTTTGTACGGTGAAATAATAAATACTTATGTCCCATTAGATAGTTTATTGTGACGACTATTGATCTTTTCCACTGCGCCTTTTTCAGTTCAATTGTGGTCCTCTAAGTCTAAATCACATTCTCTAGCACCACTCTTTTTTTTATCCCATTTTCTTCGACAGTTGTCGGTGATGGCATGGAAACGGCATGTTTAGAAATTTAGTCGAAATTTGGGAGGAAGTGACTAATTAGCCACAAAAATTAACTAAATAAAATAGTTTTTAAAACGAAGAACGTAACAGGCTAAACAGCATGTTACATAATGCCTACTACCTGTCTAGTACATTTTCCGTGCTAGTAATTTAAAAAGGAACGTTTTTCTGGGAAATCGATCGGTCGAAGTGCAGCACATTTTTTATATATATTATAAAATTCTCCAGTGATTGTTCTTGGTTTTTTGTTTTCGTGTTATCTAATTTTACCAGTTAAGCCGAATTTAAATCCTCTAAATTATCGATTTTCAACTTCCATAACTCTTCTCGACGACATGCCCCTGTTACGCGAATAGCCACTGCAGTCTGCAAATCAAAATATCAAGATGTATAAAATTAAAATTTTTTTCAAAAATGAATTTTTAATGAACTATCTACTACTCTTTATCTACTAAAAACCCCGCAATTACAAAATCTATATTAAAGGAAAAAAAGCTAAATAAATTATAAAAATAGTTCCTCCCAAATAAACGTACCTTTATTAGTAGATATTCCTTATCTGGAGCTTCATTTAAAAATGTCTTCAATTGGTCTGCTATCAATATGTTTGATTTAATTGTCGGACATTATTTTCAAAAATGAACGTAATTTTGGATACGTGAATGTATCAATGTTATTTTTTATACCGATAGTACTTCGCAACATTGAATATTGTGACCAAAATGTAGACGCCTTTAATCTTCTTGACAAAAGTACACTTTCCGAAAAAGATTTTATTTTTGTATTTCTTTTCCACTCCATAAATTTATCGTATGCCAATTCATACTTTTTTCTTAAAGTTTCCGGCAGCAAATCTAAAGTTACTTTTGCAGCTTTTTCCAATATTTCAGGCGGAGTATTATTAAAATCGTTAAAATCGTCAGTATCCATATTATTTATTATAAATAAGTATTTCTTGTTAAACTAATATTTAATGGAAATCGAATTTTTATCAAAGCACGATTGAAACTACCTTTTAGAATTTAAAAACTTGTAACATAATCTAACAGTTTTGTGACAACTAAGTAGGTATTTAAAGATGACGGTAGCCTAAGTTTTTGTCGATTTTATTTGATTCTCCATATAAATGTATATGGCGTGGGCAAAGTGCCGTGAGAAATAATATTTCTCAAAGTATGAGCAATATTTGGTTCTGAAATTAAGTAAGGTATGAGAAATACGTCACTTTTCATAGCAGTTTTAGAAAAAACTATTTGGAATGTATTTTATTTAAAATAGATTAACAAAATATTTCAATATCTTACTTACTTCCATGGATTATGCTAAAAAAATAACAATTAAATAATCTACCTGACAATTTGTAGGTGGATACTTTAATTTTTTATTTCAAAAATTCCAATTTTATATTTTACATGAATTTCGGAATACACTTTCCTATTTACTTTTAAAATGAAGCTAACTGTTTCTAATCAATTCCACATTAATGAAAAAATATATGAAAATTCTGAAAATTCTTGATAATTATTTGGTTATATTAAAATATCATCGTCAGAATGAAAGAAGTTACATTTATCGATAATTTAAAATTTTCATCTAAAAAGTATTATGATTACTTAGGTAGATTCCACAAAGTGAGGGTCCGAACAGTAAATTCACTTTCCTATTTTGTATTCCAAATAGGTTATGCAAAACCATATTAAATTTTCTATTCCAAATACTTTTTTAAAATCAAAATACCTCATTGATATTATGTCAACTAATATCATTTCTCTTTTACCATTTCTTTCAAAATTCTTTTTACTAAAAGGCTGAATACAATGATACAAAAACTAAAAATAATACCATAGGCCCCAAGCAGCGTTTGGACGTTGCGAGATAGTTATATAACGTTGTGCTAGAAAACCCAACGTTGGCATCCAACGTTGTAATGACCACGTGACGACCCAAATTTGCACCTGAATGGGGAATAAAAATTCGAGTCGTTTAGATTCGTATGTTACAATTTTGGTAATAAAAACACGCCTAAAACTTTTTGTTCCTATTATTTGACCTACGGGCGGACGTTTAAAAGTAGTTCAAATATTCGTACAATCCATTGACATAATAATATAATCTTTATTATGTCAATGGCACAATCTCCAACCTAACCATTTTTTATTTATGTAATTATAGATTTTTGCCTGATAAATTATAAAGATGCCCGAATCACTAAAACAAAACAGAAGACATTCATCGACATTTTACAGAAAGAGATCTAAATACAACTTAACTGGATTTATAGATTTACCAAATAACCATCAAGTGGGTTTGGAATACCTAGTTGTTTTGTCACATAAACATTTAACAGTATCACCTATATTCCGCTTAGACACAGGTTTTGTCTATTGACATAGCTCTGAAATGATAGGTATATACCTTAACTGGCTTGTAGAGTAACTTGTGTCCAGAAAGAATTGTAAACCAAGGGACCCAAGCTGTTTAACTGGAATAAATACCACTTTAAAAAAATGATCCATTTTTAGGATAGAAGTTATGATTTTAAAAAATGACAGGTCGTCTTTTCGTTGCTTTAAGCAACGTCCGCTAGGTTGGCCCTGCGGCAATTATTGGGCCGTCGAGCCAACTTTCAACTGACATTGGATTCACCTACCGTCATTTGAACGTTTACTAGTCGTCTAACGAAACGGAAAGTCAGAAAAGGTCGCAATTAGGTGTGGAAAAAAGGTGTTCCCGTCCAAATAGGTAGTATTCTGGTACATATTAGGTCGCTTAACAAAATCCACCATGTTGGCATGTAACTTATTTAACCGCCATTGTTTGATTCACGAATTTATTTGAAAAAAAAACATATTCTAATGCACGTTTTGTGACCAGCATTTATGTTGCTGGAGACTTTGTATACTATTTTTAAATATAAATGTAGCCATATTAAAAAAAATAACAAATGGCATAATTTGTTTGTCTTTTGCCACAATATTTGCCGTGGTTTATCAAAAAGTTGAATTTTGTTTAAGATTTTTGTTTTGCTGGTAACAAAAATGAGTATATTATACTGTTCATAATATACAAGACTCAAACTAAGAATCAGATTGTTAGTTAGAAATACTTTATCCATGTTTGGTCGAGTTTCGAAGACTTCCACATTTCTTCCAAAATAAATTACTTAAATAATACTATTAGTTGTGGGTAAGTCTCAAATCCAATACTTAAAACGAAGTTGGTTTGCGCAACGTTAATAAACGATGGATTTAGTCGAATACGTAGGTTCACTATTATAGGGCGCAATGGGGAGTTCAAGTTGAAATTTCACCCTACCTTTTTTCACATTATTTGAATAAAAAATAAATTTGTTTTTATGAAAAAAAACAATTTTATTGTCGCATGTTATAAAAAGTATGAATATATGCTTAAAGAAAAGTGTTGCAGAAAGAACGAGACTAATACTAACTAGAGAGGGAATCATTCAACCACCTCCTTACTTCTTAGAAACCAAAAAACCTGGGACATGCCACAAGATGATATGATGAAAAGGTATAACTTTCCAAAGAAATTCGTTAAGGAATTGAGCAACAAGAAGGAATGGGAATCCAAATACCACAACCAGACTTGGAAAGAATGCCATTCACTGGTACACAGAAAAGCAATATAAGGAACTGGAATAGGAGTGTAAACCAAACACTCTGAAAGCTTGGGACAAACCCCAAGCATCTTTAAAGCAAGAATTCACGCCATAAGAAAGTGTTCCCAGTTCAATATTTACAAAGGATATATAAGGAAAAAGATTATCATGATGTCGGATAGTCAAGCAGCTATTAAAGCACTAAGCTCTTGTGCAAACAAATCCAAAGTGGTGTGGACTAGCAAAGAGGGGGACTGAGACCCTTTTGGGGGCCGGGGCCCTTTTGCGGTATCAGCCGCAATGTAATATTGGAAGAAATAGGCAAAGCCGAAGAAAAGAGAAGGTCTTACCATTGGAACGATCTAGTAGGGCTTAGACAATCAAAGATTGTGAAGGGTGACTACAACCCGTTAAGATGAAATGAATACATACGTCAAAGTAAAACTGCACTAAGAGTTTTAACAGGGATCCTAAAGGGATATTGCCGCCTGAACGGGCACTCTAAATAATGAAGGAAGAAAAATGTAGATTCTGTGTCATGGAAGAAGAAACCTCCATCCACATACTTGCGAATTGCATAGCAATTCAGAATCCTAGGGCACAGCATCTAGGAGATTATTGGACAGAATATTGACATTTATCTAAGTTAACGCCTGCAGATATCCTAAAATTCTTGAGGGAAATTGGACTAAAGGAGCTACTAGTCGAAGGCTCAATTTATCGGGTCAAGATTGAAACAATGGAATCTATTGGATAAAAATACGAGTTTCATATTTGCGTAAAAGGCAAGAAGACTTTACAGGTTATTTCAGTAAAAATTTTTGTGCTGAGATGGAAGGAATAACTACCGACCATAAGAAGTGGAAGGATTCAGTTTGAAGGCCCATTCTTCTCAAAAATAAAAAATGCATGACATATTAAAATGTATTTCTCAAATGTGTAGAAAATTACAAAACATTATAAAAATATAGGTACGACTTACAATATCTCAAAATTAATAGTCTTTGAGTACTTTAAAAATATATTCGAGTTCAATGATGGTATCTTCAGGCAAATCAGTACAATGAACAGCGTTTTTATATTTATCACAACCATATTTAGCCCGTAATGAATTTGGTCGGATTTGTTTAGCTATAGTAGCATCTGTAGGACCTGCAAATTTCCGAAAATCTTCGTGGACATTAATTTCACTATTTTTCCCAGATATTCCCAAAACAACGCAAGGACCATCCAAAAAGCTTAACAGCAAAGCGTGATAGTCGCTAACGACACCTTTGTAAACTTCCAAAAATTCATCTGCGTTTGCGTTAGTCAAATACAGCATTACAGCACCGGTTATTTTAAAATGAGAATCTACGATTGAAGTTATGATATTTCCAAGTTTTCCTTCTTGTATAGCATGAGGCTTTATCACGCAACAAGTGCTATTTTCCAGTTCAACAGTCGGATTTGGTGTTAAATCTTGGCTGGAAAAAAAGAAATCCGATTCTGTGATGCCTTCTTCTACTGTTTTTGATCCATGAAAACCGTTAGTTGGACGACTATCTTTACCATATATAGCTCTCAGACTATTCGGGAATTTATTTCTAGCTTCAACGGGATCTACGGGACCCATAAGTTCCTGAAATCTTTCCACTGCATTTTCTCCTATTAATTCTAATGCTACAATCGGTCCGGATACAATAACTTCCAGGATAAAAGGAAGCACCGTGTCTCCTTTCATTTTTGCGTAAAAGTCTAATGCTTCTTTTCTACTTAAATGGCACATCCTCAGTTTTGATATATGCAGCTTGTTTTCTTGAATTATATTAATTATTGTCCCTAGTTTGTCGATAACTGTAGGTTTTAAAATAGCCAACGTTTTCTCTCTCATTTTCCCAACATACTTCTGAGTGCGACAATCTCCGTAGCCTGTGATTTTAATTTGTCTGCTGTAGATTCTTACTGTGTTGCCAACGAACATATCTTCCATGCATAAATCATCAGATTTTGTACGTTTCAGATACATTTTTCTCGCGTCTTTGTCATATATTTCTATTGTATTGTCATATGGATAAAAACTTACGATAAATTTCTTTTGGTATGCACAGTCATAATCATACCATTCTCCGAGAAAATTGAGTTTATCGTTGAAATCATAGTCTTGTTGAGCCATTTTACTGAAAAAATAAATGTTTACATTCAATTAAAAAGAAAATAGTTTAATAAAAGTGATGGTGTCAAATCAAAGTGTATAAAAGTCATTAGCAAAAAAAACGGATTTGTCAAAATAAGATAGGGGTCTATTTTGTAACATATAACGACGTCTTTCGTGGGCGATTATCGTTTATGAACGACTTTCTCTATTTTATAGTCATCGGTAGTCGTTGCTGGACGACAAAAATGGCTACCAAGTTGTCGTCCACCGACGATACCTTGACAGCTCTCATTGAGGAAGTAAAAAGTCGTTAACTAACCTACAATAATGTGAAGGTCATTGTGCTCGCCTTTATTTATCTGAAGTGTTCGTATTAATAAAAATTATGGCAGATGAAATAGCTAATTTGGTTTTAGATGAGTTACAAAGCAGGTAATGAATTCTATTGTCTCCATAAATATCTATTTAAAATGTTAATTTTTAATAACTTGATATCTACATTTAAAGAAGAAACCCGAGAAAGATTACGTACACTGAGAGATGCCAGTAATCCTTTTGAGCTCCCAGAGGAACTTTTTAGGCAGTTATATAGACTGGATGCTGTATCGGCAAATTATTTATTTGAGGAAATTTTACCTCATCTATCAACTTACGTTTTTTCAATCGAATCATTATGCTCAATAGAACCACAGAGTACACCATCTAACAAGAGACGAAAGCTCTGTCGGTTCCTTTGAAGTCGGACTTACACGATATTGAGCAGAAATACGTCGAGGCATTGAAACGTAAACTATCTGATACACTTAGAAAAGTAATACGAGTATTGATTCGAAGTAAAACCATATCTACACTAAGAAAAATAGTAGTGTTGATGAACATCCCTCCCAGCTAGGACTTCTAGGAATTCTTTATTTTTCTATAGAAACTACCTGAAAATTTATTCATTTCACGAAATGAATATCAAAAATGAATTCTAGAAAATGCCCTAGACAATATAAAGAAATGATCAAAAATATAAAAATAGTTTAAAATAATATTAGAAATGACGTTTATTGAAGTCCGTCAGTTAGATGGTGTACTCTCTGACGGAAGTGACGACTTGACATTGAAAGATAAACTAATTAATTCACGCATGTGCACACAAATTTGTGATCATGAAAACTACTTTCTTTCGCCTCTTGTTAGATGGTGTACTCTGTGATAGAACCCAGAAACAGTCCCAAATTATCAAAATGGACATTAGAAGTGACAGTGAAGACACAAAACATTTAGAAAAATGATATTCGACGTACGTTTTCTGTTAATTTAATAATACCAACCTTAAAATTTGCCGTTAACTTTGATCACTAAAATAGACATTGAACGATAATGTTACAGAATAGAGTTAAGAGAAATTGTCGTTGACAAATAAGTCGTCTGCGTAACGATATCGTCTGGACACGACGAATTACAAAATAGATCCCATAGACGGGGAAATAGGGCTAGTCCTTTTATCTGATCATACTGCAAATTTAGTTTCAAAACGTACGTCATGGAGACTTATATCTATATTATATATCTTAGATTAGGAAAATAGTCTTTACAACGTACGTATTTCGGTTTTAAACTGTCAGTGGTTGTCAACTTTATGATTGAAGGATCAAATACTCGGAGTATACACTTGATAGACAACAGCCATTGGGCGCATTCACCGTTTGCTTCACCCATGTTCAGTGATTGGATGTGAACGAAAGCGATAGTTCACTAATCTCTAGCCTAGATAAGGATGTATGTATGTATGATTCACTGAGACCTAAATAATAATACTAATTTTATTGCTTCTGAAACAATGTTACAGCAAGCTACCAAAAATATAATTCTATATATAAAAAAAATTTAAATGGAAAAGGTTAAGTGAATCTTAAATACTACACACAAAACATTATTCATTTATGACAAATAGGCGTAATTTCAATATATTCCAAATATATTCCGCAATTTTTCTAGCTTCAAAAATTGTAATTTTATCTAAGGCATGCAGGAGTGAGTTCCCATTTTCAAGGCGAGGGATAATTCGTTTCATTGTTGTGTAAATCGGACAATCAAACAGTATGTGGAAAATAGTTTCCTTTTCATGAATATTACAAATAGTACAATCCAGTTCGGGGTCAATAATGTGTCCAATACCATTTAATGTGAGTTTAATTTTAAAATTGTTAGACATACGCAATTGAGCAAGAGTGCGGGTAACCTGGATGGGTAACTTTAAAGCCAGGTACGTGCTTGGTTCACAGCTGGTAGGAAAGGAAGTACCTATAGGTACATAATACATAAAAGAATATCGAGACGCAACACTGACATCTGATTCATGTAAATAAGTATAATATTTGGACAACAAATATTTCCTCTGCGATATAAAAGAAGGATGATTCAAATGGGGTGTTAAACTTAACAAAAATATGATGTTTTCTCTATGTTAATAGTGAGTGGTGGACAAAATCATATTGGAAATCGATTATTTTTAATATCTTTATTCTCACAATGTTTTTATGCCGATTTGAAAATTCAACTTTTGGACGATTTAAATAATCCGCCATTCATGCTCACTAGAACAGAAGTTAGCTACATAAGGGTTGACATAGGACCACAATTCTGATGTGATGAAGTACTTATAGGTTATACTTATGTCATATTGTTGTTATAGTGACTTAGGAATTGTTTTTTTTTCCTCCCATCATCGAGTGTTGAGTATAATTTGTCCATGTCACTTTCAAACTAAAAATCAAACATACACACACGTATACAATTACTTACATAAAAATTATCTTCACAGAAATAATAATTAGTTTTAGTCTGTTTATATTTGCTTCTAGCAGCCTCAAACCAAATTTTCTTTTAACTGGTACTGCAGGCACAGTTACAAACTTTATCAGGCGTTGTAACTGTTGTGTTCGTGCAGTATAATACAAAACAAGGTTTATACGATATTGACATTATTTCAACATGAAAAATTGTGGAGAAAAACTAACTAAACTCAACCAAAAAAGTATTGACACAATTTTTTTATAATATTGAAACGTCAAGCTTGAATAAACTGTAAACAAAACCAAAACACTCAAATATATTACAGACTTTGACAGTTCTTCAAACTTCAAATTCGAATGGCCTTTTTGTAATTGGCTATTAGTTCATAAAACATCTAAATCAGAAATATTTAGTGGAGTGACGTATCTGTAGTGAAAGTTGCAAACATTTAGGAATTCCTAATTTCCAGTTTTCTCGTAAAATATTCGGTATAAAAAATTTGTAAATTAATGTTTGCTTTAATAAAATCCCAAAAGCCGGATATAGGTTTAACACCCCATTGTTCCATATATGATCACAATCAATATCTACAAAGAACTTTTTCAACTGAACTACCTACTATTAAATGCAAACTTGACTCTTCCAGTCTCTAAACGAATTATAGCATCTGGAGTATTGATAGGAACTAACAGAACTCTTTTCAGGAAATATATCTGAACTATTTCTAAAATATCTAAATACCTCACTCCCCAAACAGAAATACAATTAAACATGACACTGAGGGCAAGAGACTCCAACAATTTGATTCTAGGTTGCCAAGTGCCCAACTAGCAAAATGGACCCATAAAAGAACGAAATTATTTCATAATTATCGTATAGCGCCGCTTGAAAGAGTAAAATTATTTTTTAATGCGTCGCAATACGACAATTTTATCATAAAATAGAGGGATTTCCTATAATGCTGTTATATAGACGTTCTTACAGCTCATATCGTACGACAAAGTAATACTGTAAGTATACCTACAAATTTTATAACAGTTGCATAACGTACTATAAAATTTCTATATAATAGTTTTAAAACAGTGTTATACAGATTATAATACAGTTACATAGCTATTGTATTACTTATAATAGCGACGTTAAAAGTTAGTTGTAAAGAAAGCTGTATAAATAGTTGCATTATAGTTCCTTAAGAAAAGTACCTATACAGGGTGATTCATTAAGAATGGGCAATCTCTGAACTAGAGATACTACACACCAAAATATGGCGATTGAGCTCAACATGTCTTATACAAATGTTGCAGGTTTACGAGATACAGGGTATTTAAAGTTGGAATTTTAATTTGAAATGTCTTAATAATTTTGTGATTTTAAGCAGTATCGTCTTGAAAATTTGCAACTTTATGTTTTTTGGAAATAAAATTACGAATTTTATGCTGAATTTCCCCCTATTCATACAGGGCGTTAGTTACTTCTGGTTACTTAGGTAAATTACAATATATATCTTTTTTGCCTAATCAGTTATGGCTAAAATGACTAGAAAATCTAAAATGCAGTTCAATTTTAAATAAGGAAGATACTCTTGTTTATTTCATGTATCAATTTTTGAGTTACTTTCATTTTAAACATTCAATGAATTTTGTTTATTGTGAAATGAATTTATTCCTTCAAATCACTAATATGCGGGGTAACAACTGTAAAAACAACAAATAACAATTAGTAACAGTAATAAAAGAAAAATTCAAAATAAATTTGTCGATTATTTTTAATAATATTAGCAGCTTCTTGAGTTTTCTGTCGTAATATTGTTGGATGGAATTAATTGTATCTTTGTAAATCATGTCCTTCATTTGTGACCATATTGAGAAGTCTATATAGAGGGTTTAAATCTGGACTTCTAGGTGGCCAAACAAATTCACTGCCACGCCCAATCCACCGGTGAGGAAAATGTTCATTCAGGTATTTCCGTACTGGCAGAGAAAAATGTGGCGGCGTCCCGTCTTGCATAAACCACATATTCCGCCTTATGGCTAGTGGTACATCTTGTAGTAGAGTGTTTAACTGTTGTGCAAGGAAGTTTAAATGGAGGGGCCCGTTCAGATTAGGACGAAGTTCAAAAAGACCAATAAAAAAAACCAGATATCACACCACACCAAATATTTACCTTGAATTCATGCTGAAAATGTCATTCCTATACACTTCAGAGCATGTGGATTTTTGGAAACCCACAAATGATTGTTTTTTCAAGAATTAAAAACACCTCGTCTAGTAAACGTCGCCTCATCGGTGAAAATCCTGGTTTTCGTTTTGTTTATCTAGCATAGTTTGAGGAAACTGTAGGCGAACTGGTAAATCTTGAGGTAGCAAATTTTAGACAGGAGTATCGTGATATGGACGGAGATTCTCTTTCTTCAAAATTCTCTAGATAGACGATTGACTTATTCCTGTTGCCGCACTTAACCGACGAGTACTGAAATCTGATATTTATATTTTTTGGAGCACCATCTAAACTTTTAGGACGAAAACACCCTGTTTCGCATAGGCGGGTATAAATACGTCTGAACAGTCTGTGGTTGGGTTGCCTTCGATTTGGGTATGATTCTAAATACCTTCTGGCTGCACCAAGTCCACTATAATTTGACTGAGCAAAAACACAAATCATATCACGTACTTCACTGTTGGAAAATTCAATATGTCGTGGCATTTTCTCATTTTACTACAAATAATACACTCTTACCCAGCGACAGTAAAATTGTCAAATATTTCTTTACACGAAAAACTGTCAAGTTCTGACACAAGCCTACTTGAAAAAAAAGTCAATCTTATAACGGTGGCTTAGGAGTCTTTACGCTGAATATTTAAAATGTGAAATTGTCAAATATTTCTTTACACGGAAAACTGACAAGTTCTGACACAAGCCTACTTGAAAAAAAGTCAATGTAATAAGGGTGGCTTAAGAGTCTTCACTCCGAATGTTTAAAATGCAAATAACTCAAAAACTGATAGAGTTACATGAAATAAACAAGAGTGCCTTTTTATTCAAAATTGAACTGCCTTTTAGATTTTTTAGTCATAATAATCTGCAGAAATTAAACAAATTATATAATGAGGAGAATTATGTAAAGTGGTAACAGAAAAGTGATCTCTGTAAAAAATATACAAACTACTTCTAGGTCTTTCCAACGATTTCCCTTTTGTCGCCTTTGAATAAATGTATTTAAAATTATTTAAGAAATTTGGTACATTGGTAAGCCATGTTTCACTTGGAGAAAGAATATCAAACTCAGTGTCCGGCTTAGGAGTCTTCACGCTGAATGTTTAAAATGCAAATAGCTCAAAAACTGATAGAATTACATGAAATAAACAAGAGTGCCTTTTTTATTCAAAATTGAACTGCCTTTTAGATTTTTTAGTCATAATAATCTGCAGAAATTAAACAAATTATATAATGAGGAGAATTATGTAAAGTGGTAACAGAAAAGTGATCTCTGTAAAAAATATACAAACTACTTCTAGGTCTTTCCAACGATTTCCCTTTTGTCGCCTTTGAATAAATGTATTTAAAATTATTTAAGAAATTTGGTACATTGGTAAGCCATGTTTCACTTGGAGAAAGAATATCAAACTCCGTGTCCGGCTTAGGAGTCTTCACGCTGAATGTTTAAAATGCAAATAGCTCAAAAACTGATAGAATTACATGAAATAAACAAGAGTGCCTTTTTTATTCAAAATTGAACTGCTTTTTAGATTTTCTAGTCATTTTAGCCAGAACTCATTAGGCGAAAAAGATATGTAATTTACGTAAGTAATAAAGTGTAACTAACGCCCTGTATGAATAGTGATAAATTCAGCATAAAATTCGTAATTTTTATGCCAAAAAACAAAAAGTTGCCAATTTTCAAGACAATGCTGCCTAAGATCACAAAATTATCAAGAAATTTCAAATAAAAATTCCAACTTTAAATACCCTGTATCTCGTTAACCTACAGCATTTGTATGAGACATGTTACGCTCAATCGCCATATTTTGGTGTGTAGTATATCCAGTTCTGAGAATCTCCTCAGAAACTAAGTAGAAGTAAGGGGGCACAATAGATCGTTTAGGTCTCAGTGAATGTTACCCCAAAATACATACATACATACATCTCCAGTTCAGAGATTGCCCATTCTTAATGAATCACCCTGTATACGCCATAATTATTAGCCGTTTATATATGAAAGTAAAACGGTGAATTAAAAATAGATTTTTTGAAGAAATATAAAGATTTTTTTCCGCTTTTACCATAGCAACAATACATGTTTTGTTTTAAGTTGAAAATTCAACAATTGAATTATTTTTTATTTTTAATAATACCAATAAAATGTATACTAAACTGAGGCGCTTTAATTTTTTATCAAAAAAATGTATATATATTGTCAGAAAAGTTAGCTGCGCAAATAAATTTGCCCCCTGGACTTGAACTGAATCTTTGTACCACTTCTCATGTTATCTACTTCCATTCCAGAAGCTTTGTGTCTTCTATGTAGGCCACTAGTTTGGCTAGGGGGATTTTCAGTAGTTGTAATGGTTGTATAGTTTCCTCTCCAAAGTGCTTCCGTTTGAGTCCATGTAAGTTCTCGCAGAAGCAGAGTATGTGAGTAGGTGTTTCATCATGAAGATCACATTTCCTGCACAAAGGTTCACTAACTTTGCCCATTTTGTGCAGATATCTCCTAAGGGTGCAGTGTCCAGTCACCAGGTCGGTAACTGTCTTCAAATGTTTCTTAACCAGTTTCAATAGCCTGGTTGAAAGTTCCTTGTCTACCTTGTACAGTAAACTCTTTGAATGGAGGTGCCCTTGTGTCAACCTCTATTTGAGTTGGTGTTCCCTATCTAGTCAGTTCCCGATTTCCCCTCTTATGCAATCTTTTGTGATTCCACAATACAGTTCCGAACCTATGAAGTCTCGTTTAGAGCCTTCTTTAGCTAACTGGTCAGCCACTTCACTACCTGCAATCCACTCATGTGCCGGCACCAATATTAGAGACACTTTGTTGTCTCTTGCCAGCCTGTTGAGGGATTCTTTGCAGTAGTTGGGTATCAATTTTAGTTTTAGCCATAATCGGCAAGAGAGAACCTATTGCCTGTTTACCTTTGTTGGCACTTAATTAGGCCATTTCATTTAAAAGTCCTGATGAAGTGAAGACTACACCTAAATATGTATATTTATTGGTTGTAGGAATCAGTTGGTTATTAAAATAAAAATTAAAGCTAGGTTTCCGGAAACCTCCTATAGAAAATTGCATAATTTTTGTTTTTTTGTAAATTGGGGGTTAATTCATTAGAACTCGTATATTTTCCAAAATTTTCAATTTTTTAACAGCATCAATCTTAATATTTTTTCTTATTTTCTTTGGGAATCAAACCACAATCATGTTTTTTTATTTTTTATTTCGACGTTTCGGTAACGTTCCAACTTAAGGATAAACAGTTGTTCCAGCTTAATTTTTTATGTTTTTGGATAATATTTCTTATTTTTTTGGTATCTAGATATGATGATGTAACACCATAACTGAGTACTAAATTTACAGGAAAGTGATCAGATAAAAAATCATCTTCTCCAACAAATAAATTATTTTCTGTAAGTTCCTTGTGGCATTACTTATTCTTTTTTCTTATTTTTTTGGGAATCAAACTACAATAATGTTTTTTATAATTACCCGGTAGAATTGGTAAATAAAGAAATTAGGAATATAGAGAAGGGCTCATTGTTAATACCCCATAACAATAACAATAATATTAATAATTCAGCTAACATAATTTTTAAAAACTTGACAATATGTTAAGGGTTTATCAAAAAGAATTAAGAAAATTTGTAATCAATCCAATATTCGAACTAGCTTAAAATCTAACAATACGTTGAGATCTATACTAACAAAAACAAAACCAAAAAATGAAGAACAATCTTCAAAAAACTGCACATATCAGATATCTTGTGAATGCGACAAATTCTATTTAGGTGAAACATCTAGACCATTTAAAGTCCGAATAAATGAACATGAAAAGTATATCAAAGATAGGGAGTTCTTTAAGCAAAGATGCTTGGGAAGAGGGGCATAAAATTCAATGGAATTCGACAAAAATAATATTGAAAGAGCCCATTAATGAAAAACGAAAAATCAAAGAAAGTGCTTTAATACAACTAAATTCAGATAAATGTGTAGAGTATTTCAGCCGAATGTAGTCAAATTTGGTTACCAATGTTAGAAACAGAAATTTCCAATAATCAATTATCTGCGTTATCAGGATAGCATCATAAGTTTTTATCCAGGTTTTCTTATGATTTATCTTTGGAATGGTTGTTAATCGGTACACACTTCAATACACAAAATCACCAAACTGAGTTATAAATATTTTGAAAACAAAAATAATCATACACAAAAAAGTAACAACAAACGCGTTTTTATTAACAAAATTTCCAAAATAAGCGAAAAAAGCGCTATCCCAATAAAAACCGTTCCTGGAACGTGCACTTCACTGGATTCCATTTCTAGTGGACTACATATCGTTAGAATGTCATAAAATAAAATATTTTATTTCACATTTTACCAGAGGTGTGATCTACTATGAATGGACCTTAATAAAATTTGACAACAAAGTTTTGTAGTCTTAAACTTCAAAATATTATTGATTGTCTAGTTGTCAAATTTTCTCGTTGTGTCAGATAGGGACCAAAAAATTATTTCTATATTAGTTCATCTTGACAACGGTAGCTGGAACGCTACCGAAACGTCGAAATAAAAAAATAAACAAGGAACTTATAGAAGATAAATATATTGTTAGTAATGCGTTCGTCTGTTTTTTAATTTTTTTTTTATTGTTTCGTTTTATATATTTTTTATTATTCTTTTTTAAACTTATTATTTTCATATACCTAGGTACCTATACACAGTGTCCGTAAAGCATGGAACAAATTCATTTTTAGCTAAACAGACCATTTTAAGAAATAATCCTGAAACACGTCGATTTTTGATTTTAATTTACCGTATTTTAAAATAATAATCTAATATACAGGGTGAATTACTTTCGAGTTATGACGTCACCCCCATTTTTTTTTTAAATGGAACACCCCCATTTTGTCTCAATTTTCGGATTACTCTAGCTGAGCGGATTCCAAAAATGTTTTTGGTTTTGATGAAAGTTAATGGTTTCAACAGGATGGTGCACCTCCACATTATGCTGTAGATGTTAGAAGGTACCTAGATGAAATTTTTTCGAACAGGTGGATTGGTAGATGTGGGCCTTATTGAATTGTCAGCGAGGTCACCAGATTTCAATCTTTTGGATTATTTTATGTGAGGCCATCTGAAGAATGTTGTGTATCAAACGAAACCAGCAAATATTCAAGAATTAAAAGAGAGAATTCGAACAGCAATAAACAATATTTCTCAAGACACAATAATCAAGGTTCAACAAGAGTTTGTACACCGTTTGGGTTACTGTCAAATACAGCAAGGGCTGCAGTTCGAACATTTATAAAGTCATGTATTTCATCATATTCTGTCCGCTAGACAATAAGTATTTTTGATAATAATAACTAATAAAGAATGTAATGCGTTACTTTATGAGTACATACAAAACTATTGTATTTTTGTCCATCCTGTTCCAATTGGAATCAACATGTGATACATTTTTGGAATCAGCTCGGCTAGAGTAATCTGAAAATTGAAAGAAAATGGGGGTGTTCCATTTAAAAAAAACGATGGTGACGTCATTACTCGAAAGTAATTCACCCTGTATATTAGAATAAAAAATCGACTTGTTTCAGGATCATTTCTTAAAAAGGCCTGTTTAGCTAAAAATGAATTTGTTCCATACTTTACGGACACAGTGTATATTTTTTATTTTTCTAATTTTTTTTTTATTTTTAATCTTTTCTTCAACACTTTAAGTACAATTTATTTTTCGTCTATATTGCTCACAAATTTTGTTAGTACCTTACAATTTCATTTTATACCTTATAATGTGTTTGCTCAAATTCATGTGAACCTGAATGTTAATACTAAATTCTAGACAATTAAGTCAATTGGTGAGTTAATATAATTTTTTATATCGTTGTATAGCAAGTCAATGCTTTCCTTGTACAATGTATATTCTAAGATCATATGTAGCAAATCTCCGAGATTGCCGCATGTGCAATATTTAGGGCGGGTATTATAAACATGTCTTGAAGTTATCTTTGAATTTAACAGTCAAGTTAACTTTAGGTTTTAAAATATCAGTTTTATAAAAGTTCCATTTTTAAAATAAACAGAAGGATAGCCTAGAGTTTTGGCATTTTGATTTTTATGGTCTAGTTTTGTTTTGTTATGTGTGTTTGGTGTATTCGCTCCCGGTGTCGAATTTTTATTTTATTTATTCCTAAATTTAATTTAATAGTCTGATGCCCGGTTGCAAGAACGCTTATTAAAAATGATGAATGATTAACGGCTAATCAATGAAATAATAACTCGTTAATTTTTCAAATCAACCATCATTTACACAATCAAAATGCAACGGATAGGTACCTGCAATGATGAACAATTAATCGACCATTATTTTTTTCGTGAAATCGGGTTCCCATTGATGGTTCGTAATTTTTTAATCAACCATCACATGATGAGAGATTTGATTAGCGTTCTTGCAACCGGGCATGAATGTATAGACGAGGCATAAACTTTTCTAATGAGGAAATTGAATTTCTTCTATCATTGGTGGAAGAATTTAAGGACGGGGTGGAGTGCAAAAGAAGTGACACTGTTTTGTGGAAAGATAAAGAAACTGCTTGGGATTAAATCTCAAAGAAATGTCTTGCTAGCATAGCAAAATTCAAAGAAAACAAAGTAAAAAGAATCAAAATACTCACAATAGAATTAATTAAGGTTATAAATGCCAATTTGTTGACAGAATCTACAGAACAGAGCAACTGTCAAATTACGAAAACCTGGTTTTTCCACAAAGTTAACTTTAATCGATATCTCTTTCACCCGACTAAGTTAACTCCGCCATTTTGAAGTTAACTATAACATGTGACCGTCATTCTACAAGTTAACTTTTAGTTATATGTCAAAATAGTTTTATAATACCCACCCCCATTGTCGTTTATGCCCATTAGTAATTGAAGGGCTTAATGTGAAACAATGACAAGCCACACACGAGTTCAAAAAGAGTTAGTGCTGTGCTCGGTTACAGCAATAGTATAACAAGCCCCTAAAAAGTTATGTTGGCCCTTCCTTAATAGATGGCGCGATAAACCCCTGGTCACACTATTGCATGGGTCTAGTTTGTCTCTAGCATTTACTCGACATACTGACAAGCCACATAAAAATGGCGGACATGAGTGGAAGCGATTCGGATAATTCTGTGAGTTCTGACGATTCTAGCAAGAAAAATAGTGAAGTTGAGTCGACATTCGATGACAGTGACCGTGACCCTGACTATGTATAATCTAGAAGTGACCCAAATGATGAAAATACAGCGGTATGTAATTTTTTTCCTCAATGTGGCTTGTCACATTATTACCATTCAAGATTAAAGAAGTGAATTAAAACATTTCGTTTTCTTTACGGATAATTGCTCCGGGCAAAACAAAAACTGGCTTTTAATGTCTTGATGGTTCCAGCTAGTGAAGGAACAAAAGTGTACACAGCATTTTTTACTCAGCGGACACACTCATCTTCCCTCTGACAGGGAAGATTTTGCTCTCATCGAAAAACGGCACAGAAAGTATGCTCCGCTTGTGTACTCTCCTGAGGAGTGGCACAAAGTTATAAGAGAATCTAATAATAAGAAGCCATTCAGTGTAACTGTTATGAAACAGGAAGATTTTCTCAATGTACAACATTAAAAAGAGTACTCGCACTGATGACCAGCAATCTTTGGATTTTTCCAATGTTTTTTCATTTTTATTGAAGAGTGATAACAAAAAAGCATTTTACGTTAAGCATTCTGTGAATTGTGCCTACAACCCCGTTACTGTTGGCAAGAAGAGATGTCCAAATGTTCTTTTCTTTAAAACAGAAGTATATTGAGCCCATTCGAATTGCAAAAAAGAAACTCAGTAATTATGCAGCAAGAGTTCAAGCTCTTGGCGGAGGCGCTAACATGGGAATCTCCATAAGAAAATCGTTAAAATCGAGCCACTCGAAAATAGCGAAAATGGATTCTAAGGGGAGTTCACACCGTGCGGCAACCGGGGAATGCGCATGTCAATCAGGGCAAACGACGTCTCGTTCGAAAGGTCTTAACGTCTAGATTATACGTAAAATTAGGAAAAAATTCCAGCTACCCCCCTTCATCCCCCACACAACACCCCTCGTACTAAAAGTCATCCAATCGGAGCAAATGACGTCTCGTTTGAGAGGCCTTAACGTCTAGATTATGCGTAAAATTAGGAAAAAATTCCAGCTACCCCCCTTCATCCCCCACACAACACCCCTCGTACTAAAAGTTATCCAATCAGAGCAAACGACGTCTCGTTTGAGAGGTCTTAACGTCTAGATTATACGTAAAATCAGGAAAAAATACCAGCCACCCCCCTTCATCCCCCACACAACACCCCTCGTACTAAAAGTCATCCAATCAGAGCAAACGACATCTCGTTTGAGAGGCCTTAACGTCTAGATTATACGTAAAATTAGGAAAAAATTCCAGCTACCCCCTTCATCCCCCACACACCACCCCTCGTACTAAAAGTCATCCAATCAGAGCAAACGACGTCTCGTTTGAGAGGCCTCAACGTCTAGATTATACGTAAAATTGTGAAAAAATTCCAGCTACCCCCCTTCATCCCCCACACACCACCCCTCGTACTAAAAGTCATCCAATCAGAGCAAACGACGTCTCGTTTGAAAGGCATTAACGTCCAGTATATACGTGAATCACCCATATACAGGGCGGATTGAAAGTATCTTTGGCTGGTAGGTTGACTTTAGCAAACGACGTTTGAAAGGTATTAACGTCTAATATATACGTGAATCATATACAGGGCGGATCGAAAGTATCTTTGAATGGTAGGTCGGCTTTAGCAAACGACATCTCGTTCGACAGGTCTTAACGTTTAGTATATACGCGACATTATATACAGGGTGGATCGAAAGTATCTTCCAATAGTGCGCTAGGGGCATCAGCATCATATCTGAGAGTCACAACTCAAACGTCACACGTCAGATGTCAAACGTCAGAGGTATACCTTATAGAAAAAATATCACCTGTTATACTCATATTGATTTTTGCTGTTAACTTGAACAGACCTGATATTTTATTTTTTCGATTTTACTAGTGGTTTGTGACCACTTGGAAATTGTAAGTATATTTTTATAATTTAATTTACTTCTGCTTTTAATTTTATTAGAATTTATATGGATATTTATTTTGAAATCGTTTATTTCTTATGGAAAAACATCATTTCAAAGTGACAAAAAAAGAAAGTAAATATATCACCTATTTTTTTCCTTAATTTAACGTCAAGATTCCCCTGTTGTAGTTTATTCTTCTGAAACATAAAAAAGACCTTGTTACAACATTTTCATAATTATTATTTTCATGATTTTACCTTTAATTTTCCATACATATATACAACCGTGGGTGCAGTTCTCATATAGATATAGAACCACCCTACGGTCCCCAATGCCCAACAGTTTGGTGGTCTCTTAGGCGGTTACGGGGATGTCCCATCTAAAATTATTATTGGAAGATTCTAAAATAATGATTGTTTTACTTTTTTTATTAGAACTATATTTAAACTTACTCGCTCAAACCCTGCGACATGGTTGAAAATTATAACACACCCTCTCAAATAATAATTTAAGACAATACATATTAAATGGCGATTTTGGAAACTTTAAAAATAGTAAGATTATTAAAAAACGTTATAGAACGCCCACTCACGTGAGAAAATTACTGAAATATATGAAAATTATAACACACCCTTCCAAATAATAATTTAAGACAAAACATATTCAAATATGAAAAATAAATAGTAAGATTATTAAAAACGTTGTACGTGAGGAAATTACTGAAATTATGGAAATATAAAAATAAATGACGATTTTGGAAACAATAGTAAGATCATCAAAAACTTTATCAATCTCAAAATCAATTAATATCAAGAGGTACATACCCTTTCAATAAACTCAATCATTACCTGCTTGTTGTAAAAAGTTTAAACACTCTAGCACAAAATTGGAAGAATCATGACCCAAGATAACATTCCATAGCTAACTCTCTAATAAATACATATGCGTATTAGCGAATCAAACTATGAAATATAATTTGACAACAAAGTTTTGTAGTCTTAAACTTCAAAATATTATTGATTGTCTAGTTGTCAAATTTTTTTTCGTTGTGTCAGATAGGGACTAAAAATTTTTTATTCATTCATTATTAGTTAATCTTGACAACGGTAGCTGGAACGCTACCGAAACGTTGAAATAAAAAAACATTATTGTGGTTTGATTCCCAAGAAAATAAGAAAATTTTTTAGTAATGGTTAAGAATTTAACGAACTACAAGAATATATTTAGGTTGCAAGGGACGAAAGTTTTTTTAATAAAATTCACACGTATACTGAAGGCAGAAAATTCTACAACAAGCAGTCTAATTGTGATAAGATATAAAACCACAAAACTAGAAATAATGCATTGGTGTAGATATAAAAATTAATAATTTTATGTGGGAATCAAAGTAATTAAACAAAAAATTCGGATAGGTATATGATTTTTTGATAAATATATTTTATAGACAATACTTTTTACACGAATTATGGGTTAATATATTTATAAAAAGCGTTTATAATCCGAATTCTTAGGAAAAGCTATTATGCGGCTGAACGCTAATAGCACCCAACCCCCTCGTAAACCCTAAAATGAATTTAACAAATATAAAACCAGAACGTCATGGCCCGAAAATGAAATTTGAAAAGAAAATAGTGTGAATGTATGAAAATTAGTATGAGGGTTTTTGTCCTGGAATCATATTATTGAACTGTTAAAATAATATTGTTTCCCCCAGTTGAAAGAAATATTAAGAAGAAGAGCGTTGAGAAAGTCGCCAGAAAAATTTTGATAGATATCATTTGTAGATGTATATAATAGAACATATAAAATGATAATTTATATATCTACAGTTATTGAAAAAATATATACTAAAAATACTGAAAAATTACTTACATGATTACAAGCGCTAAAAAACACTATTTGGTACTTCCCCGATGCTTCTCAGTCACTGCTGGTAAACAAATAGCTAAAAGAAATGAAATAAACAGGTGATAAATATATATGTTTTATACCAAGTTTATGTAGCCCCCCTCGTAAACCCGAAAATGAATTTAACAAATATAAAACCAGAACGTCATGGCCCGAAAATGAAATTTGAAAAGAAAATAGTGTGAATGTATGAAAATTAGTATGAGGGTTTTCGTCCTGGAATCATATTATTGAACTGTTAAAATAATACTGTTTTCCCAGTTGAAAGAAACATTAAGAAGAAGAGCGTTGAGAAAGTCGCCAGAAAAATTTTGATAGATATAATTTGTAGATGTATATAATAGAACATATAAAATGATAATTTAAATATCCACAGGTATTGAAAAAATAAATACTAAAAATACTGAAAAATTACTTACATGATTACAAGCACTAAAAAACACTATTTGTTACATTTTTGTAATAGTACCTAACATATAAAATGATCACAGCTGTTGATTAGATACTAAAAATATTGAAAAATTACTTACAATTGAACACAAGCACTAAAAACACTATTTGTTTTTTCAGATATAGAACATAGAATGAAGCTGTATATTGTCATATTATATGAGAAAAGTACTTATCATTTACATTTTGGTTTTACGATAAGCGTTTCCGGCATTTTTGGTTAACGCGGGTTAGATAAATTGGAATCAATTTTATTATTTTCCGTAAATGTGGTTGATTTATCTATGTTTCAATAATAAATATAATATTTTTTGATATTATTAAATTTTACCGGTAGACTCATAAGTTACTACAAGGTTAACGATTACATAATTGGATATATACCTAAAAAATTAGCCTCTGAGTATACACATAGGAAGCAAATGTATAGTTATGATTTGAGGTTGATGTAAATTATATCGGCTATGATCACAAAGTTAAAAGCTCCTAACGTAGGTTGGTAACTCTGATTTATGTTTTAATAATGAAACCTTGTCGTTCTTATTAATACTTCACAAGTTGGCTGCACCAATTTTGTTAAAATTTATTGGTTCAAAATGCTGATAACAAATAGAAAACCAGAACGTCATGTCATGTGAAGTTTAACGTGGTACGTAACGTTTAACGTAGCACGTGACGTTTATCATGACTTTTGACGTGACACATAACGTTTGACGTGACATGTGACGTTTGACGTGACATGTGAATTTAGACTTGGTACGTCACGTTCAACGTTGTATGTGACGTTTGACATGGCAAGTGACGTATGATGTTGACGTGACCAGTAACGTTTGACCAATTTGGAATTTTATTGTATAAATATATTTATTGTATAAGTATTCCCCTCTACGTTTAGCAGTTTTTTGGAGCTATTCTTATGCACCGTTTAGGGTTGGGCTGGTTTTTAAAAGATGCGATACTTATGTACATAAGTGTCGTCTAGATGTACGCTGTACTCTGGGTAGTTTTAATATTCCCCCGCACATTTGATGATCTAAATGCGTAAAGTGTTTTTTGAGAATATTAGCTCTAGCAGACCAGTCGTTCCATTTTTTATCTCTATGGTTCGAAGCTTCCCCTCCTACGTACTTAGGACTTTGTTTTCACGCAGGTGATTTGGAAGCAGAGATATAGCTTTATTGATTACGAAAAGACATTTGGTAAAGTACCTTTATAGTGTTAGATACGTCTAATAGAATACAAATGCACTGAAATTTTCCTAATCGCACTCTAATCTCAAATTCCTCAAACTGCGATAAGAGATGACACCATCAGATCCATTGGGTCATTAGTAACGTTTTGAAATTATTCCAACCAAGTGACTTTTAGGTTGATAGTTCCACAAATCAATAATATAAAGTTTGTTTTCACGCAGGTGTTTTGGAAGCAGAGATATGGGTTCATTGATCACGAAAAGACATTTGGTTAAGTGACCTGAATAGCGTTAGATACATATAATACAAATGCACTGGAATTTTCCTTATCGCACTCTAATCTTAAATTCCGCAGCATCGACGTTTCATGTGACGTTTGAGTTGACACCATTTTTCTTTGTACTCTTCGCTACACTCTGTATATTTATGCTGATGCCACTACTAGACGTTAAGACCTTTCGAACGAGATGTCGTTTGCTAAAATTAACATACCATTCAAAGATACTTTCGATCCGCCCTGTATATGATTCACGTATATATTAGCCGTTAATACCTTTCAAACGTCGTTTGCTAAAGTCGACCTACCATTCAAAGATACTTTCGATCCGCCCTGTATATGATTCATGTATGTATTAGACATTAATACCTTTCAAACGAGATGTCGTTTGCTAAAGTCAACTTACCCGCCAAAGATACTTTCGATCCACCCTGTATATGATTCACGTATATACTAGAAGTAAAGACCTTTCGAATGAGATGTCGTTTGCTAAAGTCGACCTACCAGCCAAAGATACTCCGTCCTGTATATGATTCAAGTATATACTAGACGTTAATGCCTTTCGAACAAGATGTTGTTTGCTAAAGTTGACTTACCAGCCACCTGCATTCAAAGACACTTTCAATCCACCCTGTATATATAATAAGTGATTCACTTATATACTAAAAGTTAGGGCCTTTCGAACGTTATGTCGTTTGCTATGATTGGATGACTTTTAGTACGCGGGGTGCTGACAAATACCTGCCAAAGATACTTTCACGTTCGTTAAGGCCCTTTTACCTTGTGACATACGCCCGTACAAAAATACGATTTATTAATCATGATAAACGATATTTGCACCTACCGCACATGTGACGTTTTGACGTTTGAAGTTACATTTGACATGTGACATTTTCTCCGCTACACTCTGTATATGTTAAACCAAAGATACTTTCGATCCATATATATGGACGCATGTAACGTTTTGTACACTCCGCTACACTCTGTATATGTTAAACCTGCCTAAGATACTTTCAATCCACCCTGTATATGATTCACTTATCGATTACTTTAGTTGTTGCTCCTTAGTTAAACGGTCACTGTTAAAAAATGTATAAAGTGTGAATGTAAATATTCGACAAAAATTATTAAAACTCTACTATTTCTATACATCCTTTTCAGCGATATGTCACTCCAATTTTTACTACACTCCGTATATGGTGGAATCTTTAATTCATGTTTCTAGACGTTATGACCTTTTCAACAATACGCTTGACGTACTTTGTTTAACGCTGAATCAATTGATATGTGTCACATGTCAATATTCGTTAAGGTCACCTTCTTAATTTGTGACATACCCTGTACAAAAATAATTTTTACAACTTTAAATAATCAAATTGCTAATTATTATTTTTGTTATTGAGATTCTGATAAGAAGTCAAACCACATTTCAGAATAAATACCTAAAAATTATCAGAAACGAAATACAGGGAGGGTGCCTAGGAAAACGAGTACGTTAAACCAAGTGTTGTGCTCCGTTGTACTATTAATGAAATTATTCTTATAATCCCTAATTGTTTCCATAATTTTTGAGAAGATAAATAACATCACAAATCATTCAGTTTGATCTATATGAGGTTTATGTTAAAAGAATATTATGATTGTTTGATTTTTCATTGTACTCTCCGCTACACTCTGCATATGTCGATTGCTAATGCCCCTACAGCACTATACGTCACACGTGACGTTTTGACGTTTATTATTTGACATTTTAACGTTTGTCGTTCGACGCCACATGTGACGTTTGACGCTACATTTGACATGTGACGTTTGACGTGTGACGTTTGAGTTGTGACTCTCAGATGTCAACATTCGGTCGGATCAATAGATTTTTCCTTGTACTATACGCTTAACTCTGTATATGTTAAACGATATGCTAATACCCCTACGGCACTATTTTTCTTTGTACTCTCCGCTCTGCATATGTCGATTGCTAATGCCTCTACGGCACTATACGTCACACGTGACGTTTTGACGTTTGTCATTTGACGTTTGTCGATCGACGTCACATGTGACGTTTGACGCTACATTTGACATATGACGTTTGACATCTGACGTGTGACGTTTGAGTTGTGACTCTCAGATAGGATGCTGATGCCCCTAGCGCACTATTGGAAGATACTTTCGATCCACCCTGTATATAATGTCGCGTATATACTAAACGTTAAGACCTGTCGAACGAGATGTCGTTTGCTAAAGCCGACCTACCATTCAAAGATACTTTCGATCCGCCCTGTATATGATTCACGTATATATTAGACGTTATTACCTTTCAAACATCGTTTGCTAAAGTCAACCTACCAGCCAAAGATACTTTCAATCCGCCCTGTATATGGGTGATTCACGTATATACTGGACGTTAATGCCTTTCAAACGAGACGTCGTTTGCTCTGATTGGATGACTTTTAGTACGAGGGGTGGTGTGTGGGGGATGAAGGGGGGTAGCTGGAATTTTTTCCAAATTTTACGTATAATCTAGACGTTGAGGCCTCTCAAACGAGACGTCGTTTGCTCTGATTGGATGACTTTTAGTACGAGGGGTGTTGTGTGGGGGATGAAGGGGGGTAGCTGGAATTTTTTCCTAATTTTACGTATAATTTAGACGTTAAGACCTTTCGAACGAGACGTCGTTTGCCCTGATTGACATGCGCATTCCCGTCCGGTTGCCGCACGGTGTGAACTCCCCTTAGAATAGTCCATTGAAATGTTACATTTTTTAGGCATTACCTTGCGTTTTTTAGAGGACGCAATTTTATTTTTTTGATGTGTAGGGGGGGTCAGTGTAAAGCTAAAACCAAGTTTGTGGGGTCGCCACCCTTGTCCCACGGCCGCCATCTTGAAAATAGGGGCTGAAATGGTATTTACGATATATCTCTTAAACTATTTATTTTATTAAAAAAAATTGTTAACATTTTTTGTTGCAAATTAAATTCTCTACAACTTTGCTCCAGTAACTTTTTGTCGTAGAACTATAAATAAAAAAGTTATAAGCGAAAATCTTCGGAAATTTGAGAAAAAAATTTATATTTTTCGATGTAACTTTTTTTTTATCATTTTACGAAAAAATGATGTCTGACCATTTTTGTACATCGTTTTTTGAGGAACAACTTTTATTCGCATCATTTTTTCATTAAGTCAATAGCTAAGGTTTTACAGCGCTCCGAAGTGAGTACTATTTTTCAGAACTCTTAACTATACCTATATTATACGTGTGTACCTATAACATGTCATAAGTTATTGTTTGTTTTTTTTTTCTTTTTTTTTACTTTATTATTATAACTTTTTTAATTACAAATTTTGCAATATTATTAATAATTAATTATTGACTCTTTTCCCCACCACCCACGAGGTAGAGTCTAGAGGCGCGTTTTTTTTTACGTGGTATCCCCAATAGGCATAATCCACGGTGATTTTCTAAATTAGAACTACTCCGTCCTCAGTCGTTTCGATGGACCAGGCTGCGGCTCAGCATCTGATCGGCTTTCTGAATTAAATACCAGTGGGAGAACTGGAGAAGGAAGGGGTGTTAATGTTGGCGGTTCATCATCAAAGTCATTTTCATTTATTAATTCTGAGAGTTCCATTACGTTGCTGCAAGTCTCTCCAGAACAATGGAAGCACACTGCAGAACATTTCATTCCTGCTTTTCGGCATCCACACATCGCTCCACAGTTTCCTTTGCATTTGCAAAAGATCAATTTTAGAAGCTCAGGGGGTGCTGGAGGTTTAGAGTTCTGCACTGGCATCAATAATTTTCCACATTTTTTCCAGCCCCAGTCTTCAGGATCATTATAATTACCAAGCCATCAGATTTAAAATTATTTTAAAAATCAATAATTGTTAAATCCTGTTATGGAGTGAAAAAGAGTCAATAATTAATTATTAATAATATTGCAAAATTTGTAATTAAAAAAGTTATAATAATAAAGTAAAAAAAAAGAAAAAAAAAACAAACAATAACTGATGACATGTTATAGGTACACACGTATAATATAGGTATAGTTAAGAGTACTGAAAAATAGTACTCACTTCGGAGCGCTGTAAAACCTTAGCTATTGACTTAATGAAAAAATGATGCGAATAAAAGTTGTTCCTCAAAAAACGATGTACAAAAATGGTCAGACATCATTTTTTCGTAAAATGATAAAAAAAAAGTTACATCGAAAAATATAAATTTTTTTCTCAAATTTCCGAAGATTTTCGCTTATAACTTTTTTATTTATAGTTCTACGACAAAAAGTTACTGGAGCAAAGTTGTAGAGAATTTAATTTGCAACAAAAAATGTTAACAATTTTTTTTAATAAAATAAATAGTTTAAGAGATATATCGTAAATACCATTTCAGCCCCTATTTTCAAGATGGCGGCCGTGGGACAAGGGTGGCGACCCCACAAACTTGGTTTTAGCTTTACACTGACCCCCCCTACACATCAAAAAAATAAAATTGCGTCCTCTAAAAAACGCAACCCAAAATGTAACTTTTCAATGGACTAGAATCCATTTTCGCTATTTTCGAGTGGCTCGATTTTAACGATTTTCTTATGGAGATTCCCATGTTAGCGCCTCCGCCATGAGCTTGAACTCTTGCTGCATAATAATTACTAAACTCGAAAATGTGAGATCCTTATTACCCTACATACCTTCAGTGTATCATCCCATCTACAATAGTTTACGTGAGGATGTCAGCCATGATATTGCAGATGAAGTCACCGAGCTGGTTGATTAAATAAGATTTTGGATATTTATTATAAATGGAATAATGTAACAAGCCACATTTTTTTTTTTAAATAAAGGCTATTTTTTCTCAAGTTTGGAGTAGTTTTATCAATATTGTTGTCAACTATAGTCCCATCGGGCATGATGTATCGACATATATAAATTGAAAAAAGTTGTTACTGGATTTTATATATTATTTTAAAAATTTAAAGTCGAATATCTTACTTTCATCTTTTTGAGGCTTGTCATTGGTTCACATTAAGCATGTAATGGGATTAGGGCATAGTGTGGTCATCTTCTATTAATTATCACAATGCAATGTCTTTTATTCTTTGATCTAAACCATATCTCAGAAGCATATTTCCTTCTGATTCGGTATCTTCCTTGCCAATTATTTTTTTGTTCTTCTTTAAATTTGTTGTCTCCCTAGGTCACTTTATTATGCATACTTATTCTGGAAGCTAGAGCTGATTTAGCTGAAGTGTCTTTTATTTCATTTCCTTTTTCATGCATTATCTGTTTGTTTTACATTATTTGAAACTATATTTATTTTAAGAAATATATTGAGAATGTCGTTTTTAAGTATAGTTTGGCAAGTTTATCTGAAGCCGTGAAAGGAATGCAGTCGAAAAAATTCGATATTGCCACGTTTAACTATGAAAAAGATAAAGTGCTAAGTATGTAGTGATAATAATTAGTTAATGGACTTTTTATTATAATAATATTAACAATATGATTAAACGGTAATTCTTGAATGTGCTTGTTCCTTGGATTTTGTCTATTAACATTATTTTTTCAATTTATGAATATTAAAAGATGAACACTTTTCCAAATTTGTTATGGGCTTCTTCAAGCTCTGGCAGCGTTGAGCGAAACCAGAATTTTCACGCCCTCCGAACTAACTGAATTGGTGAAATTTATAGAAAGGCCTTCGTTGCTTAGCGACCAGCTGACTTCCTATTGGAAAGCGCGTGCGTGTGTTCTTCCCTCTCACTTTGTCAATTGCCTGACATTGATTATCCAGTGGCGTTGGTATCGTCATTGTCAGATTTTGAACTAATTCGTATCCATATTGAATTCAAGTACGATTCTTAACATTATTTGTTTTTAACAAATACCGTGTTTTGAAATATACCTTACCTTTAAAACAAAACAAAAATTAGTTTCTATATACCTATAATTATTATATAATATTAATTATTATTTTTAATACTTTTATAAAAATAGGTACCGAACGCCATTGGTACGATTTTGACTGATATACGCCATGTTTCCTCGCTCCTTACGGATGCCGGATAAACTTGCCAAACTATAAACGTAATTCTTGTATTAGTTTGTTTAAATTGGTACCTTTAATAATACATAACTCTGTTATTTTATTTTCTCTGCAAAATATCCCTAAAGTCGTCAACAATGTACCTAAGAGAAATGTTGATCGGTAATCTTGGTTAAGATAAATAATTTGAGATATCTCATCATCTATCTAGACTCGCGTCAAGCTTAGTTCAAGCTAACAGAACGGCGAGCAGTACTGTGTGTAATATTACATGAACCATTTGGAGCCACTCGTGACCCCCTCATAACTCAAAAACTATTTCACATAAACGTCAAATTTGGCTCATATTTTGAGACTTGCAAGATACACATGTGCTCAAAATTTCATGAACACCCCGCATACGGTTATTTAGACGAAAAATCAAAGAAAGTGCTTTAATACAACTAAATTCAGATAAATGTGTAGCTAGTATTTCAGCCGAATGTAGTCAAATTTGGTTACCAATGTTAGAAAAAGAAATTTCCAATAATCAATTATCTGCGTTATCAGGATAGCATCATAAGTTTTTATCCAGGTTTTCTTATGATTTATCTTTGGAATGGTTGTTAATCGATACACACTTCAATACACAAAATCACCAAACTGAGTTATAAATATTTTGAAAACAAAAATAATCATACACAAAAAAGTAACAACAAACGCGTTTTTATTAACAAAATTTCCAAAATAAGCGCTATCCCAATAAAAACCGTTCCTGGAACGTGCACTTCACTGGATTCCATTTCTAGTGGACTACATATCGTTAGAATGTCATAAAATAAAATATTTTATTTCACATTTTACCAGAGGTGTGATCTACTATGAATGGACCTTAATAAAATTTGACAACAAAGTTTTGTAGTCTTAAACTTCAAAATATTATTGATTGTCTAGTTGTCAAATTTTTTCGTTGTGTCAGATAGGGACCAAAAATAGCTATTTGTATTACTAGGGAGGAAAGTGCCACTTTTCCTCCCGCAGGATGTAGTAAACATCCTGCGGGAGGAAAAGGCACTTTACTCCCATGTGATACATATGATTTTTCCTCCTACCCACCTTTTTTTGAAAATTTATTTACGACACAAATAGGTAACGAATATAATTAAGAACACAAGAATTATTTATTAAACAAATTTATCAATATATGTTATACAATTAAGTACATAGTATTGTTTAACTATATTTTAGAATTATTTATGTTAATATTGAATGTGCAGTTTTGAGCAGCACTTATATGAACACCATTGGAAGAAGATAGGGTTTGAACAGGAGCTTTAGTATTTGAAATATTTTCGCTTAGCACATTGTAATGGTGGTAACTTCTAGAAGTGCTTGGCTGATTTTGATCAAGTTCAGGTTCTACATTATTTCCCATAATTTGATCAGAAAATTTTCTTTTTTATGTGTAAGATTGTTCTACATAACCTTCTGCGATATTGGTTGATTTCCAACCGCCATGCTGTTTTAGAGCTAAAATATCCCCACCAGCGTTTACTAACAGAGTTGCTGAAGTTCTTCTGAAACTGTGCCCTGTGTAATGTTTGGCATTTGGAAGATTGAGATATTCTGCAATTTTTTGTGGTATTTTGGATATACTATTTTTGCCAACCACTTGATTTATACATTTGCCTGCTTTAAAGCATACCAACAATCGTTTATGCTCAGTTTTAGGACGTAGACAGATATACTTTTTTACGATTTGAACAAAATTTGGGCCGTTACCTGTTGTAGTATTGATAACGAAAGTTCGTTGTTTATACGTTTTTGAAGTGTGGATATTTATGACTAAGAGATTGTCTTTCTCTTCAATATCATCCATAGTCATTTTAATAAGCTCATCACATCGACATGCTCCAGAAATTCCAATAACAAGGACTACCTATGAATATTTTATATCAAAAATTAAATTATTTGCATGGGATTTCATTTCTTACCTTCATTAATAAAAAAACATCATCGGGGGCTTCTATTAAGAATGTATTTATTTCTTCTCTTGTAAAAGTTTTAGCTTTATTTGGTTTGTATCCGGCATTTTGACGTTTTAGAAATGCAATCAACTTTGGATATTTAATATCGACATTGTTCTTCATTTGTATCATTGTGCGTAGCATTGAATATTTAGACCAAAGTGTTGAAGCTTTTAATGATTTTCCTTGTAGTGAAAAATATGCCAGTAAAACATTCTCTGAATATTTATGTATCTTGTTGTCTTCAGCCCATTGCTTATATTGTGCATATTGTTTTTCATACCTGTCTTTAGATTTTTTTGGTAGTAAGGTTAATGACGCTATGTTAGCTTGTTCCTTAATATTAGGAGGTGTATTTGGAAATTCAAAATCACTTGAATCGCTCTCCATTTTTCAAAAATTCAACTAAGTTTAATGAATGTAGCGACTTTGCACCTCAAAAGTCAATCGCCGTGTTTACTGTCAGTGAGCCACAGCATACTATGCTTTTCTTATTCTGAACTCAAAAAACGTATATCTAAGATTCCTGAAGTTGAAATTTGTATACTACGTTGAAGTAACATTAATGTTTGATTTTTACCAAAAAACAGGATATACAGGATGTTCTAGAAATTATGGAAACAATATGAATATAATGAATTCACAAGTTTCATCGTTTACAACTTACTTGAAATGAGGGGGAGGAAAGTACTTTTCCTCCATAGGGAGAAAAAGTATGAGTTTCCTCCCTGATTTGAGGGAGGAAAGTGTCTACTTTCTATAGGGGTAGGAGGAAAAAATTATTTCTATACTAGTTAACCTTGACAACGGTAGCTGGAACGCTACCGAAACGTCAAAATAAAAAATAAAAAACATTATTGTGGTTTGATTCCCAAAAAAAAAGAAAAAGAAAAAAAAATTAATTATTTACTTCAGAAAGGAAAATATTATTGACCCGGACCATGTCAACTACACTCTTGCCCTGTTTGCTCACATTCGTAAATTTACCAGGTCTGCCAAGTGTAGTTCTACCATTAATAATTGAAAATGAATTCTCATACATAAATTCAATTAATTGTCTAAGCTTAGTCTATCTGAAAACCTGCAATTAAAGTCCCCACCAAATATAAATATATAGTGTCAATATGAGTCTCAAAAAGTTCAGCTAGTAAAACTTGTAAGGTGTCAAAAATGTGTGTCAAATGTAGTGAAGGTTTTAAGTAAATACTACACAAAATAAATTCATAATAACCTGCAGAAATTAAACAAATAATATAATGATGAGAATTATGTAAAGTGGTAACAGAAAAGTGATCTCTGTAAAAAATACACAAACTACCTCTAGGTCTTCCCAACGATTTCACTTTTGTCGCCTTTGAATAAATGTATTTGAAATTGTTTAAGAAATTTGGTACATTGGTAAGCCATGTTTCACTTGGAGAAAGAATATCAAACTCAGTGTCCGATTCCGACAAATTAAATAGGTTTCCATTGCCATGACAGTTCCAGAAAGTTATTATTGGTTTTTTAAAGTCTCAAATTTATCTGCTTTTGCTGCATTTTTATTTGGGTATTCATCATCTTTGTGGCTTCTTTTCTGAGTAGTTGTTGGTAAAGAGACTATTGAAGGACAGCCAAAGTTAAATTTCACCTTAACATTTTCACCAATCGCTTTCCGATGATTAAGTTCCTTATAAATTTTAGAGAGCTCATCTCTCTGGTTGAGAGTGTAGTCATTTTTAATCTTAACATTCGGGTACTTTTTCAATGAAAATCTATTTTTATTTGTTAAAATTGACAATACATCTTGACGTCCAGACAACTCGACTTTTACAGGACGGTGCTTCCCTATACTTGCTTTACCAGGTCTGGCTACTTTCAAAACACTATGATAGGTCAATGTGTCCAATTCAGTCAAAATCTTACATACCACATTGAAATCATTTAATGATTCATCGATACCATGAAATATTAAATTCTTTTCACGAAGAACTCTAGCATTGAATTCAGCATAAATCTGAGACATAGACGTATCTTCAACTTTTTTCTCAAAGTACAAAACTTTATCTTTTAATAAATCATTTTCTTGTATTAAATTGGCGATGTTAGTTATACAATCAACAATTTTTTATTATGTTCGTTTAACAACTTGCGGATGTCGTTCATTACAGTGTTTAGAGTCGCCTAGCTAGGACAGCAACATTTGAAACTGGTTACCTTCAAATGGTACGCCATTGGGAAATTGGTCAGTAGTAGTTAAAGTTGTGGTTAAAGTCTCCATCACTAACATAAATAACGTTATCAGCCGCAAAAAGTAAGGACCAGTTAATAACTGAATCCGGAAAACAGAGCAGTTAATTTATCTATCAAATATCTAATTGCCAAAAATATAATGTAATAATATATGTTGCACTGATATGTGACAGTAAATAGCTTACTTAACTCTCTTGACAAAAATGTACACTGAATATTCACTTTTTCCACTAAAAACTGAACAAACTATCAGAGCGAAGCAGAAACGTGTTATATAACGTTGTTTAAATTCATTTACCCTCGTGAATTTAATTTATATTTTATGTATCACACTTTGGTTGTGTGTACGCTCCGGCATTGTAGTGACAAAGAAGAATGTACAGCTGTTGTAAAACAAATGGACAGCAGAAATGGGACACGTATGGAGCACTTTTGTACTGTCCACTGAGACCTAAAAGATCTATTGTGTCCCTTACTTCTACTGGGGTTGTAACCCAAAAATCCTGAGCTGGATGTACACTGCCATAGTGAGACCAATTATCACTTATGGAGCCATTGCGTGGAGTAGTAGAACTAGCCTCTTGACGACGAGAGAAAACCTCTCTAAAATTCAAAGACTAGCCTGTATATGCATAACAGGAGGAATGAATACATGCCCAACGGCAGCAATGGAAGTGATTCTCAACCTCACACCATTACATATGGTGGTGGAGAGTGTTGCAGAGAGAACAAGATACAGACTAAGTAGAGAGGGAATCATTAAAAAGAAAACCACCTCTTCACTTCTTAGAAATCAGACAACCTGGGACATGCCACAAGATGGTATGATGAAAAAGTATAACTTTTCAAAGAAATTCGTTACGGAATTAAGCAACAAGAAGGAATGGGATCCAAATACCATTACCAGACTTGGAAAGAATGCCATTCAATGGTACACAGACGGCTCAAAAGCAATAGAAGGAACTGGGATAGGAGTGTACGGGCCCGGCACCAAACACTCTGAAAGCTTGGGAAAAACCCCAAGTATCTTTCAAGCGGAAACTCACGCAATAAGAAAGTGTGCCCAGTTCAATATTGACAAAGGATATAGAAAGCAAAGGATTATCATAATGTCCGATAGTCAAGCAGCCAATAAAGCGCTGAGTTCTTGTGTAATCAGTTCCAAAATGGTGTGAGAATGCCTAGGCAAACTTAATGAACTAGGCGAGAACAATATAGTCACCTTACTGTGGATTCCAGGACACACTGGAATAGAAGGAAACGAAATAGCAGATGAACTAGCAAAGAGGGGGAGTGAAATACCCTTTTGGGGGCCGGAACCTTTTTGCGGAATCAGCTCCAATGTAATATTGGAAGAAATAGGTAAAGCCGAAGAAAAGAGAAGATCTGACAATTGGAAAGATCTAGTAGGGCTTAGGCAATCAAAGATTCTTCTGGGTGACTACAACCTGTTGAGATCAAATGAATGCATAAGTCAAAGCAAAACTGCACTAAGAGTTTTAACAGGAATCCTAACGGGACATTGTCGCCTGAATGGGCACCTTAAAAAGCTCAAAATAGTGGAGGAAGAAGATTGTAGGTTTTGTGGAATGGAAGAAGAATCCTCCATCCACATACTTGCGAACTGCACAGCAATTCAGAATCCTAGGGCACAGCACCTGGGAGACTACTGGATAGAAGAGGGACAGTTACCTAAGTTGAAGCCTGCAAATATCCTAAAATTCCTCGGGGAAATAGGACTAAAGGAGCTACTAGTCTCTGAGTCTTTCCTCAGGAACTAAGTAGAAGTAAGGGGGCACAATAGATCTTTTAGGTCTCAGTGAATGTTACCCCAAAAGACATACATACATACATACTTCTATTTAGTTCCTGAGGAACGTCTCAGAGACTAGTAGCTCCTTTAGTCCTATTTCCCTGAGGAATTTTAGGATATCTGCAGGTTTCAACTTAGGTATTTATGTCTTCTATCCAATAATCTCATAGGTGCTGAGCCCTAGGATTCTGAATTGCTTTGCAATTCGCAAGTATGTGGATTGAGGTTTCTTCTTCCATGCACCAGAATCTACATTCTTCTTCCTTCGCTATTTTGAGCTTGTTCAGGTGCCCGTTTAGTCCCGTTGGGATCCCTGTTAAAACTCTTAGTGCAGTTTACATCAGAATCTTTGATTGTCTAAGCCCTACTAGATATTTCCAATGGTCAGATCTTCTCTTTCTTTGGCTTCGCCTATTTCTTCCAATATTACATTAGGGTTGTTACCGTACCGCAAAAGGGTTCCGGCCCCCAAAAGGGTCTTTCAGTCACCCTCTTTGCTAGCCTAGACAAGGATAGTCTCCCATATGTTAAGTATTAGTGCACATGCGCAAACGATAATTCAAGGTTTAAAATATATCAGAGACCCATGGATGAGTCATGAATAATTGTCGTCACAAAAATTCCAATAGCTCAACGTGAATGATTTTATTTTTTGCTGTTAGTCTAGAATAAAGCAGAATACAGTATTATATACAGGCTGTTACATGATTTCTATAAAAATTGGCATAGCTGGAAAACAATATATGGCGAATTTATGGAAAATATTTTGACATACATGTCACTTCCGCTCATACCGAAAGTGAAAGACAACTTTGTTATTTTAAATGCATCTCCAATATAAATCCTCATGCAGTTTTGATTATAATTGCCTTTATTCAAGTATCTTCTAAATATTAACATCAGTATCTCAGATATAAGCGATACTTATAAGCTTGGCAAATTGGAAAATAGTCCAATAAAAGTCGAATTTGTTTCGTTCTTTACAAAAAAACAAGTTCTCCAGACGTGTTACAAACTAAAAGGAAAAAACATAGCTATAGCCAATGATTTAACATTCGCGCAAAGTCAAGAAAGTAGGGCTTTGAGAGAGTGTTTACGAAGAGAGAGACAAAACCCTACTAACAAGTGCTACATTAAAGCAAACAGAATATTCATCAACAATATAGCCTTTACTTTGGAAGAACTGGAAAGAAAAGAAGAAATCTCACAACAAAAACCGAATAGTGCTCCCCCGACACCCAACGTGAGTTCCAAAAACTCGGAAACAACTGACATTGATGTTTTCTATAGTGCCTCACCAGAAACCCCGAAAGAATCAGAAAGAGCCAATATATCCAAGCCTTCAATGAATAACAAAACTACGAAGAATACCGTTACAGACGTATTGAGTTTTGCGAAATTATGACCAACAGAAATGACGCCAATGGAAATCTTGCTCTAGATGAACATTTACTGCACTTCCAGCAGGACGGAGCACATTCTCATTTATGTACGTCCAGTTAGAGAGTGAATGAATAATCATTATCCGGAGCAGTGGATTGGTAAGAAAGCCACCTAAGTCACCAGATCTGAAACCGCTCGATCTCTTCCTATTGAACAATTGCAACAAAGAATTGTACATTACAATTTAGGGCTATTTCACCCGAGATTCCTCAAAGGGTCCACGAACAGTTTGAATACCGACTGTACAATGGAACTCATTTTGAGCAATTCATAAAGTAATTACAAATGTAAAAGTTGCAGTATTTCAATTTAGAAATTAAATACTTTCCACACATTCGTGAGGTCAAGTACGTCAATTTTAAAAAAAATAAAATAAAATGTATCTAAGAATTACATAAGGAACTCAAAAATGGCAAAAGAAATAGGGGTTGCCATTTAAAATTTTAGGGGTAAGTGCCCTGGGGGTCAGATAGTTGAAAGTAATACGACACCAAGCGCATCAACAGTTGTCATTGGTTTAGGCGATATTAAATGCCACTCGTATTTATTCATGTAATTAAACCGAGGGGTTTGTTTGAATAAAAAATAAATAAATTACCTTCATAGTCCTACTAATTAACCAGACCAGATGATTTTTAGTTGGTATGAATATCTCAATAAGTATGGATTTTAGATATAATAGTTGCTTTTTCTCTATCCCCCGGCTTAGCTTAGCTAACTACAGAATTCTTAGCTGAGCTGAATTGTAATTCAAACGCACTTTTCAAACGCTGCACAGTCGACAATATCGGCGCAAGCGCATTTGCATACAAACAAAAATGAAAAGGTAAACAATTTAATAAATCAAAAATTTATTGAATTAGAACATTCAATTTCGAAGGTTAATTAAAATTAAAATCACCAATAAAATCAGGAAACTAGTAGCTCAGAAAATGGATTTACTGGATCCACGTTTGGAACAACACATATTTGTAAGTAGGTCTCGAAGAAGGTAAACCTTCATGAATTTTTATTTAAAATCGATCATTTTAATAACTACGTCAATAATAAAGTAATTAATAAGTGTATTTTACATGCATTTTTTTATTTTAAAATACCCATTTATATATAATAACTTGTGTTTATGTTGTTATAAGGTTAGAATCTTTATCAAATGTCAAAAATGAGTGACTTTTCTTGCATTCGCAATTAAACAGATAATAAATTTTGCTAAGTTAAAAATCCGGCATACTTGGTGGCAAGGGGGGAGGTCAGTTGATCTTAGTAAATCTAACTTCATTGGCAAAACGAACGCTAACTTAGCTAAGTTTAACTTAGGTTAGCTTAGATTTTTGGTAGAAAAAAAGCAACCATTATAGGGTATTCTATACAATTAAAATTCTATAGAATCCGAAAAGTTATTAATATACAGGGTGTTACATTCAAAATAACAAAGTTGTCGTTCACTTTCGGTATAACCGGAAGTGACTTGTATGGCAAAATATTTTCCATAAATCAGCCATAACCTGTTCTTTACGGATGCCAATTTTTATAGAAATTGTGTGAGTGTGAGTAGTCACCAATATATAGACAGTCAAAGCTCGACGTGAAGCAATTATTAAAAAAAAAAAATCAAACAAAATATTCTTGAATGTACAAAGTCTCTGTCACAAAAAAATACATACAGTGCGGATATTAAGTCATACTAAGTCTTACCCCCCCTGAGATAAAGATGAAAAATAGACGAACCCGTCAATTTTTATTTTAATCGAGATATTTTATGACATACAAAAAATTGTCACCCCTTTTACCCCCTACATTTGACAGCTACCCCCTCAGATTTTTTAAATAACAAGAGGACGATACTTCGTTAGCAAGGGTTTGAAAAACAGAACTCAAAAATGTATATTTTTTAAATTTTGGATGGAACAATTGGTTAATGGAAATTATCAAAAAAATAATCAATAATACAAATTGAATAATTTCTGTTACGGAGTGTCCCAAATGGAAGCAAAGCCAGTGTAACTATTTTTGTATTATGATATCGCAAAGTGTGAATCTTAAACCTATAAATCGTTATCAACAAACAAATAATTGAGATTAAAGCAAAGTGTGATACATTTTGTAGTTCTGCTTTTCAAACCCTTTCCAACGAAGTATTACATGACCCCCCTTGCTATTTGAAAAATCTGAAGGGGTAGCTGTCAAGCGGAGTTTCCTAGGGGAGGTAAGACTCAATATCCGCACTGTGTACTTTGGATCCCAAAAAATTTTATACAATTGGAGAAAAAGTTTATCTTACATTTCATGAAAAAAAATTTTCCTGATAAAAAGCTCTGAATGACTTGTGGATTTATAAGCATGTACAAAATGTCGGGAAAACAGAAAACAAAAAATGATTTGGTCGGTAAGAAAATGTTCATTGAAATTGTGATTAAGTAGCAAAAAATATGCACAATTGTACATAATTGATATTGCCAGATAAAAATTGATAAACAATAAACACTTCAGAAATTAAATTAAAAAAATAAATTGAATAATTTATTTTTATGGAACATTGATAACCTTCTTTATCAATTTATCAACAATAAGTAATACTGAACCAATTAATTTTGATGGAAAACATGTAAAATTACTTGAATACTACTGAACTCCAATGTATCCTCCATCCCATTCTAAACAGGTGATTCTTCTTTGATTAAATTCTTTATGACATTTCTAATCACATCTGGAGTTACAGCTCATCATGTGATGTGTCTTTAATGATTTTTTCAAGTAGGTACATTATCTTAAAGTAGTCTCTCAAGGTACCTACACCTATCCTTTCAAATAGCACCTAAAATGAAGTCTAAATTATTAACGTCTGGAGACCTTGGAGGCCAAAGAAACTCCATACACCTTCCGATCACTTTACCGTTGAAAGTGTGGAGGAATTCTCAAATATTTCTAGTAGAGTGGTAAACTAGAATGAGAGTCTGATTAATACCCAGGCAGTAGCTAAACTGTTGCATGACTTTGCCCACGAATTGGGGTCCATTGTCACCCACTATTCTCCGTAGGGTACCGTAGCGGAGGCATACCTCATCCATCAGTACCCTGGCGCACTCGTCGGCAGTGGCGTGCCTTAAAGGGAACAACTCGACCCATTTCGTCGAAGTATTCTCTACGGCAAATATCCAGCAATTGCCACGATTTGTTTCGGGGAGTGGACCTACCAAGTCAATAGCAATACACTCAAAACGTTGAGCCAATACTGGGGTTTGTGTCAAGCCTGCAGGCTTCAAATTAGTTGGTTTAAACTAACGAAGAGTTATTCTCTGTAGTTTTTTCGATTCCATAGTGACCAGCTAGGGGATATCGTGACTTCTTTCACTTTAGCTTGGGGAACTACCAATTGGGCATCTTCTGAGCCTACATCTTGATTGTAGCGATAGAGTACGTATCCTCGATCAGTATATCGGCCAAAGTCGACAAGCTCCGGATTTTTTAACAGATTTTCCCAATAAAGTTGAAAAACGAAGCAGCTGAAATTCCTATTCTGTTGGCTTTCATGAGACCATTGCTTCATAATTCCACGTGAATCATGAAAATGGTGACATTAGAGTTTAAGAGGCAATGCGCTGTCTGCGCTCTCGCCAAAAAAGCTAAAATGTACTAAAAGACCCTGTAGAATCTGTATTTTTTTTTATTGATTGAAACTTGATAGGTATTTACTCAATAGATGGCGAAAGGAATACTTATAAATATTCAACACTCTATGAATTTTTTGAAAAATAATATTTTTCAAAACAGTGGCCGTTCAATAAAGGAGCAACAACTACTTCCCGTGCAATATGCACCGCCGGATATTGAATTACACCCCAAAAGTCAAACGGGGTTGGTATATCTACAAGATATTTTAAAACCAACCTTTCTGGTTTGCAATTAGAAGGGACAACACAACTTGTAGACCGGTTTCGGCGTATTTGCGCCTCATCAGTACAAGGTATGTGGTGTCCGTCCGAGAATCTCTAATCCCGGACTGAAGAGTACACTTCAATCACAATCAATACATGTCTTCCAGTAACGGTATATCTTGTAGATATACCAACCCCGTTTGACTTTTGGGGTGTAATTCAATATCCGGCGGTGCATATTCCACGGGAAGTAGTTGTTGCTCCTTAGTTGAACGGCCACTGTTTTGAAAAATATTATTTTTCAAAAAATTCATAGAGTGTTGAATATTTATAAGTATTCCTTTCGCCATCTGTTGATACATTCACTCTATTAAATACGACAATATTACAGGAAACTGTAATAAGATTTATTGTTTTAAGCCTACGTGGTTTATTGTCAAAAATTCAAGGTTTTTGGTTTGCGATTGGAAGTGAAGAGGACGCTGCCGTCACAATCTTTACATTTCCGTTACTGGAAGGCATGTATTGATTGTGATTGAAGTGTACTCTTCAGTCCGGGATTAGAGATTCTCGGACGGACACCACATACCTTGTACTGATGAGGCGCAAATACGCCGAAACCGGTCTACAAGTTTTGTTGTCCCTTCTAATTGCAAACCAGAAAGGTTGGTTTTAAAATATCTTGTAGATATACCAACCCCGTTTGACTTTTGGGGTGTAATTCAATATCCGGCGGTGCATATTGCACGGGAAGTAGTTGTTGCTCCTTAGTTGAACGGCCACTGTTTTGAAAAATATTATTTTTCAAAAAAATTCATAGAGTGTTGAATATTTATAAGTATTCCTTTCGCCATCTGTTGATACATTCACTCTATTAAATACGACAATATTACAGGAAACTGTAATAAGATTTATTTACTCAATACATAAAATTGTATAAACAGAAATAGAAATTATTTTAAGATTTGCTTTAAATTTGAAAAATAACTGATTTTTCTTTCAAACACATTTTTCTCCCTTATTAATTGAGATAATACGTTCAAAATTTCAGGGTTTATATGAACCATTACAGTGAAGAGACGATGCATATTATTTAAAAAAAAAAATTCCTTGCTGTGAAATGTGTATGTATAATTGTCTATAAAAATATTTTAATACCAAGCAAATTAAGGATATTTCAAATTTATATGATTTCATATTAGATTACTATTTTTCAATACTATATTTATTTATTATGTATTGTAAGTACTTGTGTATATTTTACATTTTTTCGAAAAAAAAAAACCTTTGTTGGCTTATCGAGTATCATTGTATCATTAATTTTTTTAATATTCTAGTAAACTTTTATTATTGTGGTTTGCATTTATATCTTTAAAATTTGTATCTGCTTTTTTTGTATTTGTGTTAATGAATAAAAAAACTATTATTATTACTCAATCATATTTTCTACTTTTATATTCTATTTTATTTAGTCATAAATTGACTCTTAAATTACAAGTCAATAAATGAGAAGTGGGCACTTAAATCAATATTATTATAATATTCAATTTGAACACGTTATAACAATAATGGCTACTATTTTTTCATATAATATCACTATACCGTAAACAATTTAATAATAAAATAATCACAGCCTCCGTACTACTACAACGAACTAGAGTCGCTTACAAAATAGCAAAATATTCATTTAACATTATTTCTAACCCATCTGAAATAAGTTGTCCATCTTAGCAATCAAGATATATGAGCGACGTTCGATATCTCTATTGATGTGGTCTACTGAATAGTACATGCTGCGTTCTACATTGTATTTTATAGTAATTCAAACAAGTTTAGTTAAAGGTAATTTCGACAATAAATGGAATATTACAGTTGGCTAATTGCAGTACATAAATCTTCGCTTTAAACTTACATTTTGCACAGAGTGTACTGACTGACTCTCACCTTGTTTAACGCTTGGATTTTAATCAGAGTCTGTCCTCCTCCAAATTTCGAAGTTTTCCAATCTTACGCGGGTAAATCAGAGCGCATTGGCTAATCTTTACTTGTCCGAAACATCAACTCATATGCAAAACACGACTATGCCAAAACAGAGATAAAACATGATAGATAAAAGAATAACTTTAACATTTAACGAACCTATAAAAGTTGTACGTGTTGCAAAGAGGCACATAGAAAATTTAGAGTTTTCTTTAATAGAAAAAAATTTCGATAAAAATGACATATATAATAATATTTTTGAATTTCAAAATAAACTACGATTAGACCATTTCGATATAGAAGAAAAGAAAGCTATAATAAAACTTTGCAAATATAATGACGTTTTCCAAATGCCAACCGACAAACTAACGTTTACCAACAAAGTGAAACGGGGCGTCGGCCCAGCACTGTAGTGGAACGCCTCTGATGCGATAATTACAGTGAAACAGTGTCGACCGCGGTTAGTACTTGGATGGGTGACCCACTGGGAAAGACCATACTTATTCGGATGAAAATTTTATGTCGTCACCGACCACAAACCCTTAAAATGGTAATTCAATTTGAAAGAACCAAATTCAAAATGGGTTAGATGGAGATTGCAACTAGAAGAATATGAATATCCAGTAATACACAAATTCGGATCATTGAACTTAAACGTAGACGCCCTATCCCGAATAGAAATTAATATAACCGAAAATGAATCAGAATAAATATAATAAATACCTACTATTTACAAAGAAATTTGTGACGAAACGCTTAAAGATATCAAAATATAAGTAACTTTAAAAATCACCTACTAATAGAAGACGTTCTTTGCAGGAAGTCACTGAATTGAATATCAAAAGGGGGTATAGAGGCCAAAAGATCCTTATACTCTCTGATGGTCAGGCAGCACTAAAATCATTAGTATGTCCCCAGATCAGATGTAGACAGGTCTGGGACTGCCTACAAAGACTATTAAACCTGGCTAACCATAATAGAGTAGCTCTTAGTGGGTTCCGGGGCACAAGAGTATTGTAGAGGAAATGAAAAGCCTGACCAGCATTTGGGATATCTAAAACTGCTGCACGTCGTTGAACATCTTGGTGAATTCCGTTGAACATCTTGGTGAATTCAAACTAAGCAACAGTCGTACTGGAGACACGTACCAAAACAGGAACACAGCAAACTCCTGGTCAAAAAATCCTCGGATACGCTGACTAATGAAATATTAAATCTCAGCAGGGACCACCTAAGGAAAATGACGGGTTTACTCACCGGTCACTGTACCCTAAGGAAGCACATGCATACAATCGGCATATATAGGGAGGTACCTATCTGTCGGTTGTGCATGGAAGAGGAGAAAACAGCCTCTCACATTATCTTCTATTGTGAAGCATTATTTCATTGGAGATACGATTATAGATTCCTAGGACTAGAGTTTCCAAGGGAAGATTTCTCCAAGAAGGACCTACTGAAAAGACTGTTGAGCCTGATGATTGGTCTCTTCACATTCCGCATCCATGGTAATGTTTATTTAGAACGATCAATGATTTTGGCAATCAATTATTACGTAGTTTAAAACAGAGTCAGAAACCGTCAAAGTTGAATTTATCTTGAATAGTTCACGAGAAAAAATCAAACATTATTTTTACTAAATTCCCACCCTCACAATTTTCTGCTACGACTTCAGCGGTCGGGATGAGTTCATGTTTTCTACATCTTTGAACTCAAAATCATCCACTACCATAACAATGCTTACGACTCTATATTATCTGGACTATCAATCGAATTAGCTGGCAAAAATGAGCATTAAATATATTAGTATGTCAAAATCCACTTAAAACTGTTACTTCTACAATCAAAGCTATTAACAGGTTACTGAATATATTTACAATTCATTTATTATAAATTTTAATAAAACCATCTTTATAGTCTTTTAAATAAATTCCCGAAGAGGAAGAATTGCCTGAATCATTATTCGTCCGTTCATTTGTAGTAACGACCGAATTTCTCAAGTGATGACACATTTCAAATTATAACTACCTACTGTTTGTAGGTATACTTTAACCAAAGTCAGTGTGATGACCATAAAATAAAGCAATGTTGTCAGATATATTTTCTAAAATTGTTAGGCTCGCTACACAAATGTTCCTCTTACTTCAGTAAACTGTTAGTTTGTGATGTTATAAGAAAGCTAGGTTGGAAATATTTTTAAAAAAATACAGAATGTAAATTTATTAGTAAACATTAAAATAAGTTGCTTGAAATTACTGAAAAAAGAAAAATTAATTAAAACCACATTTATATGTTACAATATTTAAGAAAATTTTGAAGAGTTGGCAACGTAGTAACACCTGCAGTAAAGGCTTCGAAACAACCAGTCATCTACTGCAGTATTCATCGTAATATAACGAAATAACCGAAGTATAATCCGTTGGACGTTTTTGCAGAAAAAATTATGCGGTCTTGAGGGTGTTCGGGGGGGTTGTGTTGTGGTTCGGCTTATAATCCATTAGTATCATTCAGTGTCGGGTGTGAATTTTGTTTTAAAGAAATATTTAATATAATATCTATTTCTTGGTTGAGTGAGTTTAGTGAATTGTTATAGGTATTTATAGGAAAGTGTAGGTGATCTAGTGTAGAAAGGTATCATTAATATAAAACCGTTTTGATGGTGTAGTGGTTAGGTCGCGTCAGTGAATTGATATTAATATAATATTCATTTGTTCGTAGACGTTAGGGTAAGTTTTATAATATAATTAATTAGAATGGCATTTTGGAGACCATTTGAAACAACAGTCCAAGATGATGCGAAGGATTATTGAATTGTGGATTTAAATATAAGAAGTTAGATAATCGAATGGTAATAATGGAGTCTCGGCGTATCGCTGAACTTGACAGGAGTATTTGCGCAAAATAAAAGGGTACCGTGATTCAAATAGAACTAAAATGTATTTAGACGAAACTTGGTTTGATACACACATGATGTTGTCAAGTGTTTATTCATTTATTTGTTATTCAAACAATCCTTACGGTTTTATTACATGAATAAATATATAAAATAAAATACATTTTAACTTAATATGTAAGAAAATAGTAGTAATGGTAATTATATTATAATTAAAACTGTATGAGGATATACACCCACCTTTAAAATATGGTTGGGTTGACTATACAAAAAACTATTCTTTAGATACTCCGTGTTCTAGAGGAAAGCGCTTTATTATTGTATTACAAATTTTATGAATTTTGTATGCAGGTTAATTTTTTTCATTCAAATTGATATAGTAAATTAACATTATTTCACAATATTCGAATTTATAAAAAATTTATATGCACGCCATTGGGCGGCTTTTTCCTTCAAAGGGATTAAAAATATGGGTCATCACATTAACTTTAGAAGAACTTTACTCCTGCGATTACTTAACTTATGCTATGCACTCGTTGGGCGACTATCGCATACATAGTTACATATCCTACTTATATCGTAAATTAGTATTGAATAAAAAGTTATACATTGTTACCTGGTTGCCATTATTGAAAGAAAATAAACACTGCACAATTTAATCAACAAACCTTTCTTGTTTACTTTCAAATATCCATGGTTTCAAGGAAATAACCCTTTAAGACTTACAGGGCGCGGATATTGATTAAAATAATTGAAACAAGTATAGCGAGCAGATGGTTTGAAAGGTAACCGAGCATGAAGAATTTTAGTGCATGCAACTACGCTGTGTCCGTGAAGTATGGAACATATTCATTTTTAGCTAAACAGGCCATTTTAAGAATTAATCCTGAAGCACGGCGATTTTTGATTTTAATTTACCGTATTTTAAAATAATATTCTAGTATACAGGGTGAATTACTTTCGAGTAATGACGTCACCGTCATTTTTTTAAAATGGAACACCCCCATTTTGTCTCAATTTTCGGATTACTCTAGCTGAGCGGATTCCAAAAATGTATCATTTGTTGATTCCAATTGGTACAAGATGGACAAAATTACAATAGTTTTGTGTGTGCTTATAAGGTAACGCGTAACATTCTTTATTAGTTAAATTAACAATATTATCAAAAATACTTATTGTCTAGCGGACAGAATATGATGAAATACATGACTTTATAAATGATCGAACTGCAGCCAGTGCTGTGTTTGACAGTAACCAATCGGTGTACAAATTCTTGTTGAACCTTGTTTATTGTGTCTTGAGAAATATTGTTTATTGCTGTCCGAATTCTTCTTGAATATTTGCTGGTGTCGTTTGATACACAACATTCTTCAGATGGCCTCACATAAACTAATCCAAAGTATTTAAATCTGAAGACCTCGCTGGCAATTCAATAGGTCCACGTCTACCAATCCACCTGTTCGGAAAAATTTCATCGAGGTAGGTACCTTCTAACATCTACAGCGTAATGTGGAGGTGCACCATCCTGTTGAAACCATAGACTTTCATCAAAACCTCCAGGATTACTTTATGAGCACTAAAACTATTGTATTTTTGTCCACCCTGTACCAATTGGAATCAACATGTGATACATTTTTGGAATCAGCTCAGCCAGAGTAATCCGAAAATTGAGACAAAATGGGGGTGTTCCATTTAAAAAAAAATGACGGTGACGTCATTACTCAAACGTAATTCACCCTGTAGATTAGGTTATTATTTTAAAATACGATAAATTGAAATAAAAAATCGACGTGTTTCAGGATTATTTCTTAAAATGGTCTGTTTAGCTAAAAATGAATTTGTTTCATACTTTAGGGACACAGTGTATAAATTCGACTATACAATATGCTTCGAAAAACGGTTGACCACAATTGTTTTTCTATTTACATTTTACAGTCCATTATTTCAAATATTTTACTGAGCTATTGAAACAATTGCTGTGATATAATATTATCTATCTTGTGCAAGGTAGGCAATTAAAATTTTCAGTCCAGCCGAAAAGCTGACCACACTCTTTAGAGAAGAAGGAGTCGATATAACAAATGATAGATATAATGAGATCGAAACAGAAGAAATGAATAAAATACTTGAACTAGTAAAAAGTGAAAACGATGAAGATTACAAAAGTGACTAAAAAGGCACGTCACATTGTGTTATTAGTGACTATATCATAAACTTTACATGTTCTATAAATCATTAATCTACATAAATCGAAAATTAATCTACTCCTTGTATATGCACATAATTTTCCATTACTTAAAATTTCAAAAGAAAAAGTCATTATCATATTGTTTTCGTAATTAAAGATAGGTATTATTAGACAAAAAGTTGAACAATTTCAAGATTATGAGAGCTTCAAAATGTTTCCTCTCAAGTTCGAAAATTATCCAATTCATCGGATAAATGTTTAATTAGTGAAATCTTATATAGGGTGTTTTTAAAAAATTGGTATTTTTAAATGCAAATATCGTCTATTTTTTTAATGAAACACCCTATATATTTTTATTCTATCTGAAAGCTGAACTGAACTAATACCTACGTTTAAAAAAAATTATACCGAATGTTTTTGAAAGAAGCACGACTTAGAAATATCTAAAACAATTAAACAAAGTGAATCAAATTTTAATGAAAATGAACATTATAAATTATCTAATTTAATAAAAATCTTTAAGATGTTCCAAGTGTTGTCCATTTTGATCTATACATTTATGCAACCTGAACAAAAAGTGATCTAAAAAGTTGCGTAACATTTCCGGGGTAATTTCTTGAAATGTGCGGACAATGTTGCCTCGCAGTTGTCCCGGAGTCTCTGGAATAGGATTATAACATCTATCTTTAATAAAAATTCCAAAGCTCAATTAAACATTGACGCCTCTTTCTAGATACCTACACCTACATAACAGCCTATCATTAAAAATCAAATAACTTACCCATTTTTCACCTAAACTTCAACAAATTATGTAGGGTGTTTCATTGAAAAGATAGACGATATATTCATTTAAAAATACTATTTTCTTAAAAACACCCTATATAAGATTTCACTAATTAAACATTTATACTGAAAAATCTTTATAAAAAAAGAAATTGTTCCTCGAAAACCGCACCTCCCTATCGTTTCTGAATTCCGAGATTTTTACAGTAAAAATGGGTCAGAAACTTCTGGGACACCCGATATTGTATTGAATATTAGAGGAGCGGGACACCCCTAAATAGTCGTCTATCTTTATATTTTTGAGGGTGCTGAACACGAATGTATTTATTTTTTTCTAAAATTGGGGCAACATGGTAAAAATTGACTTTTAAATCAAAAATGCGAAAAAACGATTTTACGATTTTCTTCGATCAACTCGCGGTTTCTCGGCGAATAATTAATATTTTTCCACGAAAATCTAATGGCGTATTCTCCAACTAATTCTAGAGCAAAATTTCTGACAGTTCCCAGAACCAATCAAATTTCCTCATTTTTTATCATATGAACAATTTCACCTAAACATGTCAACATTACACTGATAACAGACCATGGGCTATTTTCACGTTGCTAAGAAGTGGCTAAGAACACATATTGATTTATTTCGATTTTGAAGTTTCAAATATTTAATATTTCGAAATGTCACGATTTTTTTCTATAATTAGCAAAAAATTTTCTATCCGAATAGCCCTCCGACATTGATAAATGCTCAAAAATTTTATGACAACTTTCTTCTCAATCTTGTTGCTTGTAGGCCTACGGCTTCGGTCTGCTTCCAAGCAACAAGCTTTCGAAATCTGTCAAAATTTTTTCGAACAATTATCAATTTCCTTGGGTTATTACTACTGACAGTAAAACTATTCCGAAATCCAAAAGGCATTAATTGAAAACATTTTTGTTCGAATTTTTGACTTTTTACGTAAGATGAATAAAATTAAGTGAGGGAGATTTTAATTGTTCATTTTTGCTTACGCTGTAATAAAATTTACGAGTTTAACAAGCTTTTGGTAAAGTTTGAGCTATTAATATAAAGTAGAAAAAAATAGATCGATTTTTAGACGAGCGCGGGGGACCTTTGGATATTTTCCGTGGGCGGATCGTCTTCGTGATAATAGATAATTGTAGTAATCCTTAGTATTTTTAGTCTGATAAATCCGATTTTATCATAGATATCAAGTAAAATCGATTGCAACGAAAAAAAACATGGAGATATATAGTCTCCATGGAAAAAAATATGAAAGCTGGATAGTGACATTTGAAAGAAAAAATGAAATATAAACTTGAACATCATGTTTTATTTTTATGATTCTTTATATACAATATCATTTCGGTTTGTACAAGAAGTTTTGCCAGAACAAATATCGTAATACTGTGAATTAGATTGCTTGCAAGGACATACTTCCGTTGAACACAGCGATTTTCCGGTTCAGGAACAAAAATACTTTTGTAAAAGCTGCATATCTGTGATACATTCATAATAATTCGTAAATATAAAAGCCATTCTCAATGAGCCATCCATAATTTGTTATGTCTTCTGATTTTATTACTGGATTGACCGCTTGGTTCGACTCATTTGTTTGCCACAATGCTCTAATATATGCTGCTCTAAAGTGGGCTATGATGGAGATAGCTTATCGATCAAAACGGTTTTTGCGATTGCAGCATGGAATCTCAGAGAATTAATTGAATTCCGCGTAGCTTTTAATTTTTTCGATGGATCATACAACATAGCTGAAAAGCTACTTTATAACTCATAAGGCGGACTTAAGATCAAATTAGCCATAGAATATAATTTTTCATCTGACATTTTTTTTAATGAAACGTAAACAGTTTTCTTCCATTGTCGACGTAGTATAGTACCATTAATAGCGGGCAATGCTGCAATTAACAGCTTACGTAATCAGTCAAAAACGCCAAAAAGGACCATAGTGAACTGTTTGTTGTTCAAGGACACGTTTCTCTGTTGAAACAACTGATGGATAGGTTGAGTAGGTGAGTAAGGCCACTTATAATTAAAAATTCCACAATATTGTATTATATTTATTTTGGTCCTTTACCGATTAGGTCCTTCTAATGATGCGAATTAACGTTCGGAAACCGGTAAAGGACCAAAATAAATATAATAATATATTGTGGAATTTTTAATTATATTTGATTTTACTCACCTACTCAATTAAATGCAGTTCCAGAATTGATAGATAGGTAATAATTATTATAATGTAATCTGATCTATTTATTTTGCATATCAATATTAATAAATACCTCGTTGCCATTTAAAATATTATCAAAAATATTTAATAAGGAATATCAGTGTTTTGCTCATTGATAAAAACTTTAAAGTGGACTGTAAATAACTTTGTTTTTTAATTACAGACAAATTTAAATATAATAGCTACACCACCTGACTTGAATAAGATTAAATCGAATTATGCAGTTTTATGGAATGTTAGAATCCCAGTGATTTTTGATGGTTCAAGTTTCTAAGAGTTAATCAAAAATAATTTAAACATGTTTTATAGTATAGCATATATCTGCAGAATTTTTTTAACGATTACACAGCACAATACAGTGTTATCGTAGATCTTTATAGTATATAGTGTCACAAGGGCCGAAAATGAACTTTAGCATACCGAGACTATCAGATTCACGAGCGAGCGTACCGAAGCGAGGACAGCTGGATCGGCACTCTGTAACAAAGCACCGATAAAGATTCTCTTCTTTTTACTATTTTGTACTCTGTAACTGAGTTCGGAGGACGTTTCCGAGCCTATAGCTGAACATGACCGAAAATGCGATAGCGAAGCGAATGATAGCGACAACTCCAAGGGACTTTCTACATACATTAAAATGAGAGGTTACTAAACCTAACAACTAACAGATAAATGTCAAATTTCTTGTTCTTTTTTATTTTTATCCTGAAATAGTCAAATTTGCATAATGCTTTCTGAATTATTAGTAGATTATTCGCTATCCGATTGACGATCCCGAGTCTTGTCGAACTATAGCCGAGACGATAGAGATTCGCTTATAGAGTACCACTAACCAAGTATAGCGATTCTTTTCGTTTGCTTATTCTTTATCTTGTAAAATACAAATTACAGAGTGCCAGTCCTGATAGCTAAGGGCTGCTAAAGCGCTTCCTGCATGTTTGACACACAAAAAAGAGGAAAATATAACAAAAAACTTTGACATACACTGACGTTTAATTAAAAAATGCATGTGAAACGTCAAAGCAATCAAATGACAGATGGTGAAAAACTTCAAAAATCGTGGCGTTGTGAATTTTCCTCCCTTGGGTTGCTAAACAATACTTTCCGCCCTACTTTTGGTGTTCATATGATTGGTTTTCCTGTAAGGTAGGCGGAAAAGTAATTTTAAAATGTGAAGTTGCCACTATTTTTGTAAATAGCTTTTTGGGTATCTTCCATAATAACAGATACAGGTTGGTTGATTAGTGTGATGAAGCTCTGTTATCATGAAAGATACCAAAGAAAAAAATATTGTAAAAATGGGATGCAGGGTTACAGGGTGCTCCATGACTCGATGCCAGATCAAAGTTGTTTTTTTTTAACAAGACAACCTATATTTTATTATATATGGAATCCGTTTCACTTCCCATTTACACCAATAGGAGGTTGTGATCTGGTATACAGGATATTTTAAAAGCTATAACCAAATTTCCGTCAAAATCAAAACAAGTTCAACTCCCGGTGTAATTGGATGGGAATAAAAGAATAATAATCTATCGAAGCAAAAGCTTTCTAATGATTATCAAAATTTATGAACGGATGATTCTGCAAATCTTTATTAAATCGAATACATGGTGAGTCAAAACTCAAGTAGATTATTTTCTCAGTAATTTTAAATGAATCATCTTTTATTTTATATCATTGTCGAAGAGTAATATTACCACACTTCTGTGTTTTATTAAAAATAGTTGCTATTTCTCATGTTGTTTCTTATTTCTCCATAAGTGAAATTTTTTTGTAAACCTTCAACTGTAAACAGAAATCTGGAAAACTATTACCTACATACCAAATTAACACTTTGTATATGTGAATGAAAATATCTCAAGAACTAATAATTTGAGGTATGGGAAATGCTTGATAAAAAAGAAGTATGGTAATATATAGTACTCTTCGACAATGATATAAAATCAGGACCTCTTTTGTAAATAGGCCCGGTGGGCTCGGGCCCAGGCCGCAAGATTGAGGGAGTTCGTTCAGGTGACATCGGCAATGCCCGTGAACCCACGTTGATGGAAGGGGAAGGGGCGGAGATCGGGCCCGGGCCCATCGCGCGTTACATGCAAACCGCGGGCCTGTATAAAATTCAGGGCGATCTATTTAAAATTACTGAGAAAACAATTTACTTGATTTTTGACTCACTGTATTATTTGATTTAACGAATATTTGCGAAATCATCTGTGTTTGTAAACAGATTACAACCTCATATTGTTGTAATGGGGAAGTGAAGCAGATTTCAGTTTTAAAGTAAAATATAGGGTGCTCAATTTTGATCTAGCGCCGAGTAATGGAACATTGTAACCAGTTTTCAAATATGAAACTCAAAGTTGTCTACATTTTTTTGTACCTTTTATGATAACAAACAGCAGAAAATAATAAAATGCCAATAAATATATTTCTGAAGCACTAATTTGGCCCTCAGGCAAATTAAAGAAGTTTCCTTACTGTTTGGGCATTCTTATACATTATTTGATCGTTTTTTGTAGTATAAATGGGTTTTCAATTGGGAAGGGTCAAAGCTTGTGGCGGTTGTATTGTCTAATCTGTTATTTATTTTTCAGTCACTGACGACCAATCACCATAGCAAGTTACACTAAATGCCCAAGTGATGGGAAAATTGAGTATCAATGAAGCCCCAGATCGCCACGGTCTGTAAAAGTGCGCAGACGAACCCGACCCGTGGGGATCAAATGCTAGCCAACTACAAGAGCTGGACATTTCGCATACTTCAGCTTGGAGAATTTTGCGCCTGGAGTTGAGCCTACGTCCGTTCAAAATCCAATTGATCCAGGAACAGGGAGTTAATGAACATAGACAACACCATGTGTTCGCAAACTATAGCTTCGAAACGCTTGTAAGAAAGCTCCATTATTTTATAAGAAAACATACGAAAAAGTACTAGATTTGAGAAAAACAAATGATCAGTATTGTGACGAAGTGGGCACAATAGATCTTTTAGGTCTCAGTGAATGTTACCCCAAAATACATACATACATTGTTACGAAGTCATCAACTCAGATGCCGTCCCTGTCACTGAATCTCAAATTTTGACGAATACGCATTATAGATGCTTCTAGAAATTCGTTTTGATTTGTTCTTGGGAACCGGCTTCTATTAACTCCAGAATCCGAAGTTTCTGGAAAGTGTTGAAATATATAAAAGGCAATACCTGCGACAACAGAAGTCAGTTACAAGTTAGTTCAAAGCCAGTTCAATAGTACACAGAAAGTTTTTTGTAATCGGACAGTGAATGAAATAGTGAATTATTTAAGATGAATAGTGTAATATTCAAGTTGTAAAAATAAATTAGAACTATCATACCAAGTGAAGATAAAGTAGTAGTTATAAACTAAAGTGTGTGGATGAATTAGGTTTGATACTGTGTGTGTTTCTATAAATAAATCAACAGTAATTAGCCATAGTAGTGTGTATTATTTTATACCACCCGTGAAAACTATTTAAATAAATAAGAAAAACATTACAGTACATTAGTTTTTAGTGCATATCAATGCATAACACCGAGGAGACAAGATATCATTAGTAACTTTTTGTACTCTTGCGTGAAATCCTTTTTCTTTTAAATATTCGACCCTATCCAGTAGTATTAAGTTTTCACATAATTTTTGTAATGAAGCTTGAAGTCCTGTCAATAAGTTTATCAAGTAACAACTTTTTTCATAGCGTTTCCATGTTTGGCGCATTTTTTCTTTAAATGTATCATCAGTAACAGCTACTTGCACTTTTGAGAGCGGTTTCAATTGGTGAGTACTTTCAAGATTGTTTAAGTAGTCTTCGAAATCCGGAATGGAATCAACTGATTTATTTGACTTTCGTTTGGTTCGTTTAACTTCACATTTATCTAAAAATTAAAATAAAAAGTTTAGTTGGATTGAAACATTCAAGATTCTGAAAGACTGTGAAGATAGAGAGCTGGAGACTTTTAATTTCCTTCAAATTTACTTTAAATTTAGTTAAATGTAATGTAAATCAGGCGATCCACAAATTTACTAGATATTAATACATTTATTTTTCGATATCTATCTAGTAATATTAAAATGTTACCGAGAGTTTCGTTTATTTTGAATTAAAGTTTTTTTTACGATTTATTTCTGACCCAAAAATTCTGACTATGAGAAAAGTATTTACAAATCATGTCCCATATCATTTCTAGAAGTAAACTATAAATAAAAAAGCGTCAAGCGTCCAGCATATTAAAGAACAATGTTCCAAAAAAATTTGATCTGCCACACTTTTGTATAAAACTAGTAATCCCGAAATGTGTTTGAACAAACACACTGGTAAGTTGAAAATTGGGGCTAGTTTATAAGTTGCGAATATTTTATTGAAATTGTGACGTTATTGACATCTTCTTTTCTAAGCTTTCATTTTGAAACTGTACATCATTGTACATTATTTTTTTAACTGAATGGTGAATGAATTATTCTGAAAAAGTAGCAAATTTACATTGAAACCAAAGTTGGACTTTTTGTTATTAACGGCAATATTGAAAAAAGAAAACTGGAAACATGAATGGATAACACGTCTTCGGGTAGGTCGTCCCAACTCATCTCAGATTTGTTCGATGTGATTTATGCCTGGACTGTGGGCTGGCCAATCCAACTGCTTAATTCTCAAGTCCTAACAATTTTCACTCTACGTTTTGCATTGTCTTCCATGAAAGTTCCATGCATAAAGTAACTCTTGTGAGTGCCTGTGAAGAAATTCCCGCCTGAACTATAGCTACTACCAAATGGAAGTCGCTCGTCAATACAAGATAAAGTGTAGCTCTGTATATTGTACAGCGAATGTGTTTCTACAAGTAGCGCGAATGCACAAAATTTCATAGAGGCCGTAAATACGTCAAATAAGCCAAGATACTGATAACAATTCTCGGAAAATTAACGATTCAGTGTCTACTAGTCATTATTATTATTGCTCCTAAAACTACTTGCAGTTTCATGAGTGACCTCAATATTTTGCTCGCCAGTGCATATACTGTGGGATTTTTTAGCTTAACCTCCAAAGACGCTTTACAAATTTATACAGCAGTCCACCAACTGACTAGTTAAAACACTAATGATAGTCGCCCTGAGGATAAACACAATTATTTGGATAGATTTTAGATTTGTAATCTGGTAGTTCTGTATTCATTTAATGATCTTTTTAATTATAAACTGTCAGATATAGCTTTTAAAATGCCTAAGCAATTAAAACAATATCGAAAAATGCACCAAATCAAAATTAAATGAACTCAAACACCATCAAAATAACTATTATGGACGATGTGTTGTGCAACAGAACGCTTGCTCGTCATCAGGTTCATCATGGCGACTGTCACATGACGTCACGTGGACTTGCTCTATTAAAATTGAATTTTGAAATAACCTTTAGAAATCTTCGTCTCTCTCAGTTTAATCTGAATTAGCCAGTTTCCTCTGAAGTTTTAAAAAAGATCCACCAAAGATACAGCACTAGCGATTGGACAAATGTTTTTATTTTAGATTTTACATACTAATAATAATTGAATTAACGGAGATTATGCAGGTACCTGGACAGAAATTAAAATTTGCGATAGATAAAGATCATCTCGTTCGGGGTTTGAAGCGATGGCTTCCGTATCGTGGATTGCCTGTTTCAGGTAATAAAAATACTTGTAGAAAGGTTTGTTATTACTGATAATTCCTCTGAATTTGTGGATCCCCTCCTCGTTAATGCCTCTGGTGGATTTTTGATAAGTCTTCATAGGAAACAGGCTAATGAAATTCTGACAATTAATTACCTGATTCTGCAACAAATTGTAGAATGCATCTAAACATTAAATTCCTAGCGTGTATTTCGTGCTCTTCTTGGGACATTCTGATGAAATTTCCACTTGTTTCCTGACAAGCTAATCGTAAAAAAGGTCTTTTCAGAAACGTTTCAGAAGAAAACTGATTACAAAGATCTTGAAAAACTCGGCTAGCAGGAAAATTGTGAAAATATTCCTTGTCCATTTCTTGTTTTTTCAATTTTAATCTGTGATAACAGCATGGCATAATAACAAGACCTTTCACGAAATCCAATTTATTGAATAAATCCAATACAGTTACGCTCAAATCAGCGCAAGCGTGTAAACCAACCAAGCAACTTGATTGGAGCCCTACTGAATCAAAATTACTTTCGACTAATGAGAATATTGTTTTATCTGATTCAGCAGTTATATAATGATTTGTGAAGTTTACATTATTTTTACAAGAAACATAAAACTTTTCTTGATTTTTTAAAGACATGTTGACGTATTGTTTAGAACATTCCACGCCTAGTACTTTATGGTTAAAAGTAGAGTGCAGATGATGCGACAGATATCCCTGAAAAGTAATACTTTTGAATTAAAAGTGATTTTAGTACTTTTAATGTGAAGTTAAACATGCAACGTATTTTAATTTTTTACAGTGTAACCACAAATGGGTGGTTAGCAATTTGATATTTTTTCACGGTTTTTCTGTTTCTTTATTCTATGCAAATCTGAAGCAGATCAAAAATCACAAAGAATGTTCGACAATAACTCGTTGTATCCAGTCAGAAACGGAAAAAACTACATTTGACCAATCACGGTCTATAAGCTGCCATAGCTTTAGCTACTCTCGCTCGTGCAGCTAATAGCCTATGGCTGCTAAAGTTCATTTTCTGCCCTTGTAACACAATATACTATAAAGCACTAGTATCGAATTGCATTTACCAGCCATCAGACATTTCTTCGACAATGTTAAAATTTAAACTTTCATTTTTTAAACATAGAACTTACCAAGCCCGAGCCAATATCTATAACTAGTTGTGCTTCGATATCATTACAAATATTATTAATTATAGGTGCCAATATGACAATTTCATGACGCTTTTTTTCGCTCAAACAACAGTTGTGTGAAAATTGGAATTTTTTTTCTTCATCTGAACAGTTTTCAACTTCCAGTTCTGGTTTTAATTGATCTATTTTATTTAACATATTTCTCAAGCTAGGTGGGGGTGACTGGAAATAAACGACATTTGAGTACATAATATAAATACAAACGTTGTTTCGAAATGTGTCCAAGCTATGGGTTTGTGTTAGGTTAGGATTGCAAGTAGTATTGAGCTTTAAGAAAAATATTGTTAAGAATAAAGTCGTTTTTAGAATTATACATATTTGTTATACCATACCTATATATGTCGATTTCAATATAGTTTAACTGTTGCTTTGGAAATATATAAAAAACATTAGTATACATGGCAGCATTGAAAGCTGTAAGGATAATTTGAGATATGATATTAACATAAAGGCGCGGTTTCACCAGACTAAGCTAGCCTTGCAGTCTAGATATAGTTCAGCGACTTTACCGCTTGTTAAGTTCGTTCACTGGCTTTTATCGATATATTTCGAGACGATGATATTATATTAAGGTATATGGCCTTAAAAATCGTTATCGATAATAAAACGCATAAAGTGCTCGCAGGTTTGAATAGAAACGTTTACAGTGGAAGTGAACTTTAACATTTAAAAAGCATTATAATAGTCTATACCCTCTGTGGCCTATACCTTGTTTTTATACTAAAAGAAGCGATTTGAATTTAGGTTGGCATTTCTGCTGCCTAGTGACTGATCAGATAGCCGCCAGTTTCACACTGCTCTTTGGATACAACTGACGACATTTTGTCAGTTTTGTGTTTATTTATATAAAAAAAATTCATCACTTTAATCTTTATTACCATTTTTTTGCGTTTGTTGTTTATTGTTTAATTTTTAGTACCTAAGCTCCAAGTATTCCATCTATTTTTATTACATATTTAGTTTGATAAACAAAATCTATATTCCTTGCCTGTCTTTCCTTTTTTTTTGTTATTTCAGATTAACGTGCTCTGTGACAGCATTGGCCATTAGCACGAGGTACAATACATTTCATTAGTTTCATCAAATATAGGTATATGTATGCTTATTCACTTTAAATAAATAAAAATGGAAATAATTAAATTTTGTCCAGTAGATTTTCTTCTTTTGGGAATTGGATGGCTGTAGTTATTTGGCTCGGGCAGGTTAAAATTTCTTTTACAGTTGCTTTCATTCCCAGCTGTTAACGACGCTTTTAATAAAAGGGGCAGTCTACTAGTATGTGCTCAACTTTGGGGACTGGCAATGTTGGCAGTTAGGTTGAGGTGAAGAGCTCATTAAGCGGCCGTGTGTGAGACGGGTGTGACCGATACGCAGTCTCCTGGATACGATCGGGAACATCGAACTGGTCTACTGTCGGATGTATTTTGTGTAAGAATGTTGCTGAGTGGTTCCAATGATTCTGCCAGTGCGAACGGACGAGTTTTTTCATGCTGGTTTTCAATTCCCTGGAGATTTGCAAATTAGTTGTGTTGGTTTTGGATGAGGCGGCTTCTTTACCAAGGCGATCAGCGAATTCATTACCATTTACTCCGATGTGTGAAGGGATCCATATGATACTGATGGCAGCATCGTGCAAAATAAGGTTCTGGTATGTGTCGTGTATGCGTTGAACGAGAGGATGATTGCTGAACAAATTATTCTTTTCTTGTTGATTGTAAATAAAGTTCGAAATAAAATCTCATTTTTCCATATTTTTTTTAGTGTATACTATACCTAAACCTTAAATGTAAATAAAGAATAATTTAAACATACAATATTCCAATTGCATACTTATTTATCGTCAAATTATTAACAAATTTTAATTTTACCTAAACCATATATTTTTTCACAATAATGTGACATTTGCTTGCTACTTTCGCAGCCTGTGGTCAATGATAATTCAATATTTAGACATGCCTTGATCCCTCATGTTGGTCACGACAATTGCGACCAGTACAATACATATTTCACGTAATTGTCAATTAGTCCAAAAAGCCTGAACACGATCCTTTCGGAACACACTCTCAATCTAGTTACTTTTGGTGGTGTGTTTGAGGTTTCCTAAAAAGTTCCTTCTAGTTTAAAAACAAGGTATAGTGCCTAGCTGATTATCCTTTGGAATCAAAAACAAAGATAACAAATTTAGAGTGTGTAGTCTATAACTACACATACCAACGAAAACAGTCCGGTGGCATGGACAAATACTTTTATTTTAACATTTTTAGCTCCAAAACTCAGCCTAGCCCCGGCTTTACGTTTGTCTGAAATATAGCCGCAGTATAGTGTGTCTACACATTGCAACCCAAACTTCTTTTAAGATCTCACATATACAATCCTGGACCAATTTAAAAACATACGAGTACTTATTATTTTTCTTACCTTCAAATCGTTTATTGGCAATTTGTTTAATTCACTGTTGGATAAATCTTCAAAATACTGAAACCACTCACTGGGAATTTTATTCAATATATCATTCACTAGAATATGCGTATTTGGATAATTGTACAGCCACTGATGGTTTTTCAAAAACTCAAGAGCATCTTTGAAATAATCAGCAGATAATGAATAAGTCGAAGGTAAAGACATGTCTGAAAATAGGACTGATATAGAATTTATAACGAGAGTTCAGAATATTATTTTTTATAAAATTTTGTAATATTTCGGTGGTGTTAATGCCTCCGCTCACTTTTTGGATGCAAATATCAAACGTGACTAATTTTGGCTGCCTGCATTTTCGTATCACCAACGTGGTGCACACACAAACGCGTTTTCTATAAGTCTCTAGGACGATTTTAGCGACGCTAGCTGTCAAAACGCTGAAAAAAGTAGTATATATGTGTGGTATGTGTTAAGTACACAAGAGTTATTTACATACCTAACAATAACGGGGTGTTAAAACGATATCCGGCTCTTGGTATTTTATTAAAGTATGTTTGTGCTACTTTGCAATAATCAATTAAAAACATTTTTAAGCCGAAAATTTCAGGAGAAACCTGGAAATTAACAATTCCTAAATGTTTGCAACTTTCACTACAGATACGTCACCCCGCCAAATATGAAGTTAGCCACTTTCTTATTTAGATGCTTTATGAATATCCAGTTACAAAAAGGCCATTCGAATTTGAAAAATTGTCAAAGTCTATAATATATGAGTGTTTTGGTTTTGTTTATAGTTTATTCAAGCTTGACATTCAAATATTATGAAAAAATTGTGTTAATATTTTTTTGGTTAATTTTAGTTAGTTTTTATCCACAATTTTTCAAGTTGGAATAATGTCAATATCGTATAAATCTTGTTTTGTATCATGCTGCACGAACACAAATGTTACAACGCCTGATAAAAAGTTTGTAACTGTGCCTGCAGTAACAGTTAAAAGAAAATTTGGTTTGAGGTTGCTAAAAGCAAATATAAACAGACTAAAACTAATTACTATTTCTGTGAAGATCATTTTGATGTAAGTAATTGTATACGTGTTTGTAGAAAGTAAATATGTTTGACTTTTAGTTTGAAAGTGACATGGACAATTTTATTATACTCAACACTCGAGGCGGGTTCATGCAACGTTCATTATCATCACATTTTCATTGTATTATAATTACATTTACATTAGAAAAACTTAATTACTATAGTTTCCTATATGATGTTTTTCTACTCCTGTTTTATAATATACTTATTAAAAGACTAAAATCTGTATCATAATGATATTCATTATGATACAAATTTTCATTATGATACAGATTTTTAAGCCAATAGGAATGCGACATTAGCACAATATTTAATATAGCCATGGATACCTGGTTGACATTTCTGAAATTAATTATATTAGGTCTGTTCCCTGCAATAAAAGTGTAGCTCTGAGCTATACGTTTTTATTTATTTTAATTATTTTTTAATGCTTCTTGCAGTATACAAATGCAATATACATAGATAGTCCCAAATTTAGCAATTTTACACGCATTTTTTCACAGATAGACCTGAATTTTCCAAAATTATATAGTTCAGTGCTACACTTTTATTGCAGGCGAACAGACCTATTAAGTGACACTTAATTTGACAGCTGTCAAATAATTTTGATTTTCAAAAGTAACTATATTTAAAATTAATTAAACTAAATAAATAAATTGTGTTAAAATAATGAGTGATAACGAAGAATTTTCTCTGACGCCTCCAGAAATTAGAGAAAGAGCCGAAAATGCAGCTGACAACATATTACCAGAAAAATCCAAGAAAACTTATGAAAATTATACAAACAATTTGTAAAATTTATTTGTTGAAGTTCCTTTCATTGTTCTTGTTTTGTATAATAAATGATAATTATTAATTAAATAATTCTTATTAATCGGAGTAGAAAAAATATTGTATGCAACTTTTATGTAATGGCCATTAATACACTCGCATATTATATACGAAACTCGCCTGCGGCTCGTTTCGTATCCTACAACATGCTCGTGTCTTAATGGCTATCATTACATGATCGTTGCATAAATAGTTATTTATGTAACTAGTGTGTAAAGTAGCCTTTTTTTGACGAATGTGAATATTGTCGCATGAGCCGCAGGCGAATGCGACAATCACATGAGTCGAAAAAAAGGTCTTTACACACGAATTGCATACAATATTTTTTCTACTAGCGAATATTTAATAAAAATACAAAAGTTTAATAGTAATTTTCTTCACGCACTAGTGCGTAAAGTAAGTTAAATTTTTCTATAGAAGAATCTTTAACGCTATTATTAATTTCTAATAAGATATATTATAAATGATTTGGAAATTATAATCAAAATATAAACAACAAACGAATTCAATTATTAATAATATGAATATTCCGTGCCACATCTATTTGGTGGTGTATTTGCCAAGTAATCTGAGAGATCGTCAGAGGAATCCATCTTTATTTTTATAATAATCTAAAATAACATCAGTTTTCTAAAAATATTCAATTCTCAAATATAAAATACAATTGCTTACCCTAGGTATGGTCGGAAGATCTCAATTTAAATTTTAAATGTCAGATTCAATTCACAAAGGAATGTCAGTCACTCACCGCCAACTTATGCCTATTTACCGTATTATTTCCAGTACTCAATAATTATTTAACAATAATTATTAGGTTACTTTACCGAATTCTATAGGTTTCTATCTCCAATTTATGAAAAAAACTTAGATTTAATATCCGTTTATTATACCTATATTTTTATAAGACTAGATGTCTATAACTACATACATATTGGAATTTTTTCTTTACGCACTAGTGCGTAAAGTAAAACTCTTTACGCACTAGTGCGTAAAATAAAGTTTTACGCACACGAAAATGTGTCTAAAGTACGTACTTTACACACGGTAGTAGAAAAATACTATTATGCAACTACATTATTGAATTTCAATTACACTATTGCATTAAGTTGGTCTATTTTCAACTATAAATTATAATTACATTATATTTTTAGTGAAAACCATGAAATCGCATGCGCCAAAAATGTTTCAGCTGTCATTCCCAGGTTTGTTTTGATTTATGTTTAGGCAGTTTCCAGCGTTATCATTTTGAACAATAATAATAAAATCGCCTAACGGGATTTTTGTTACTAATTTTCCATAATAATATTGGATGAATGAAGATTAATTGACGTAGTACGTCAATATACTCATCTTTATGACAAAAGACACCGAGGGTTCAAGAACAAGCAAGCAAAGCAAAATGCTTGGTCAACAATTGCCAAAGTAATAGACTGCTCAAATAATGAAAAAGATCTATTATTTCTTATTACTAATACCATCTATTTCGAGCAACCACTAATAGTTTCAAAATAAGTGAGGCTTTTGCAGTGAGAACCTCATAATTTCCAATACAACAACAAATAATTCAAATATGACATTTATCAATTGCCAGTCTTGTCACTCTTCTCAGTTCATGCGCATTTACAAATCCATAATTCACTCATTCCATGATCTGGTTTCACTAGGCAGTGAAAATGTAATTTAAGTGTAGTTATAATATAATGAAAATGTAATTATAATGAACGTTGCATGAATACGCCTTCGATGATGGAAGGGAGAAAACAACTCCTGTCACAATAATAGCAATATGACTTAAGTATAACCTATAAGTACCTCATCACGTCAGAATTGTAGTCCTATGTCAACCCTTATGTAGCTTACTTCTCTTTTAGTGAGCATACGTCACATTATGAATAGCCGATTTAAAATTTAAATCATCCAAAAGTTGAATTTTCAAATCGGCCTAAAAACCTTGTGAGAATAAAAATATTAAAAATAATTGATTCCCCATTACGATTTTGTCCACCACTAACTATTAACATTGAGAATGCATCATATTTTTGTAAAGATTAACAACCCATTTTTTTAGATTTCACTCAACTGAAGAGTAAAAAACGAAATATTCTTTAGGACGACCAACGGCATCTGGGAAAAACATTTTATCAACAATTTAATCAATAATTATGTTTTTAAAGTGAAATTTATATTCAGAGCCCTTTTATCTATGTGAAAAACGTCCGAAAAAATTTAAAATGAGTATAAAAGTATAAAAGAGAAAAACATACATACTGAAAAATGTATTTAAAAAGCATAACAGTCTTAAATAATTTAAACAAACATACAAAACAATTTATACAATATTTTCAACAATGGTCCACATTTCATCTTCTCTCTTACTGACGTTCATTTTATCGTTTTTAGCTCCGATGATAACTTTTCCAGTTTTCAAAACATTTTCAGGACCTAAAAATTTCTCAGCTACTTCTTTAAGACCGACTTTATCGACACTCATCAATTCAGCTCTATGTCTTTGTTTTATATCTGGAGTTACGTTTTTCATAAATTCTTCACAACCTTTGTTACTTGGAGGTATTGGAGCGTCAACAGCTTGAAAAACTCCTAATTTGGCTTCGAATATATCTTGATCTGTAATTTTATCGATTTCAGATTGGAACCATTTATGAGCATTGTCAAATGCGTCTAAGGTAGCTAAACTTTGAGGGTCTCTATAACTGTAAAACGAGAATACTCCATCTTGTAATAATCTAGCTCCTCCTCCGTATGCTCCTTGCTTTTCTCTGAGTTCCGGATGCAAATATTTCGAAGAAAGCAGCCTACTTAAGATTCTCAATTTAGCGAAATCAGGATGGGTGTAGGGGACAGTTAGAACGGCTTTGCTACAATAATTCACTGGTACGTTCAGGACATGATGTTGGCAATTAACAGCTTCGGTCGGAGACCAAACTTTACCAGTTACATAAGTACTATCACTTTGTATCTGAGAAGAAGAGGATTCAGGTAAATTATTGATGAAATTTTCGTAAGTGTGTAGAAGATTGGATTGATTTTCTGGCGACAAATTCAGGGCAACTCTGTAAAAGAAATAGAACTATGAAAAAATTATAGAAAAAAACTGTTAAATTTTCTTAAATTAAGCCTACTTCAGGAATGGAGGATAAAACGTACAAGTAGTAGTAGTGGTATATGAGGAAAATTTGTACAGATTAAATATATGTAATACTAGCAATTTGTAACACTGGGGAGGAAACTGCCACTTTTCCAACTCCCAGGATGTAGTGAGCATCCCAGGGCGAAAAAGGCACTTCACTCCCGTGTAATATTATTGATTTTTTCTCCTAAACACTTCAGGTAATATCTGCTTTAATTGGGGGGTCCTTCCTTTCATATATCTTTATTTGTTATGAGTGTTTTAAAATTTTTCCCGAAGCTATAGTTGGGAATCAACTCGTCCGATGTCATTCCCATCAAGAGGATGGTAGGTATTCATCTATTTGTATAGCTCGTTATACGTCCTTAATATAAGGTGGCAAGTTCAAAATCACTCTCCATTTTTCAACTAAATTTAATAAACGTAGTGACTTTACTACCCCCCACCTAGAAACCGCCGTTACAGGCAACTTTAGAGCAATCACATTAAATGTTTGCCTTTTAATAATTGTGTTTTACAATAAGCTGACCGTCTTGAAAAATCTGGCAATAAATCACACTTACATAGTGCGTCATTTTTATTAATCATTCTACTTCGTCAACGACATGCGACATACCTTAAAATATGTGATACAGTCCAAAAAAATATAAACATGCAAATGGTAGTAAACTTTCATCAAACAAAGTAAAATAAAATAATATTCTTTTGTCTTACATCTGCAAGATGAAGAAATACAGCGCATGTACAGTCACCTGGTACATACACAAATAATGTCAACAGATTCCACAAGTTGCAATCTAGCAAAGTCGCCAATGCTTACTATTTGTCCCTCTTAATTTGTCGCATAAATTTAACGATTCGGGTCCAGTGCTGGAAGATGCTTCTGTTCGATTTTCCGGTTCATAATTTTGACATCTCAAATTTTTTTTAAATTTTATTTTGAATTAACAGTTTTTTTTTAAAGAAAATCTCCATTGCTCTTTATGTTAGAGATAGAAACTTTGCTTGATCTAATTATAAAAAAATAAATATATTAAACATAGCAGTACGTACCTCATTTTCTTCTTGTCGAATAATATCCTGGCTATATTCAATATTTCATCCAGCATCGCTTTAAAGTTCGAAGTATGCATAAGTCTTTTCATATAAGATATATGATGTAATCCAGACAATAATTCAACTTGATATGCAGACCCAGACACAAGACCGGAGGCTGCTTGCATCGCGTAAACATGACCCGCATCAGCTATTCCATTAGTTAAATTAGCCACGTAAAGTTGTACCAACATTTGAAAGCGTTGGACGTCCTTTAATTCGTTTATATTAAAAATTTGACTCCAAATATCCCACATGCTTTCGACGTTCTTTTCCAAAGCGTAGCTACTCAAAAACAAACCAGGCTCGTACGTGTGAAGGTGAAACAAACTTTCGCCGACGTGAGAATTAAAACTCAAACCGGCAGTTTTTCTATTCACTAAACTGTCAAATTCTCTAAAATTAAGTTTTTCCGTTCCCAATTTGTGAACAGTGTAACAAAATAGAGGTAGAAGCATCTGTTGTTCAGGAGATAGATCGTTTGTGTTAAGTATCGCTTTAAAATAAACGATTCCGTTCGAGTTGACTCTATTTATTTGAGTTTGTACGTTATTTAGAGTCACTTTTACTTTATCGATTTTCTCTACTTCGGAGCTTATATCGTCGATAATTAAAGTGGGTAAAAGTTCGGTTTGAGCCGGTTGTTTTTGCTCCGTTTGCAGCTCTAAAGCTTTCTCGTATATAAGCTGTTTGTCTTTATCGGATAAACCTTTTGTTTTCTTCTTTATTAATTGTTTTTCTTCTTTTTCCAATTGTTTATTAAAATCTTTGTCAGCCGACATCGTCAATATAAGTTTGTGGGTGTTATTTTTAAAAAATTTCTCTACCACGTCTTGTAAATATTTTGGATTATTTTTCATGTCAGCTTTTAATCTATCGATTAATTTATTGGCTTCGAAATGTTCTAAAATGGTTTCGGTGTGATTCCATGCTGAAGTTACGGCGAATAACATGCCTAATCCAAAGTTGTTAGTTTCGTGTTTTATAGATAACTCGTAACGATGTAACACAGATTCGATATGCTGTGGTTCGAATCCTTTTTCTATAATCGAATCGATTGTTGAATCGTATATCGATATCACTTTCTCGAAATCTTCTTTCTTAACCCCTTGCAATCCTATTGTGAATATACTGTCTCTGGGCTGGTTGTCGAACCCGGTGGAAGCAGTGAATCCACCGGATATATTAGGTTCAATCATGCTTTTGTAAAATGGAGAATTGGGGCCTTTTATTAACAATTCAGTTAAAAATTGCATAACGAATGTTTCATAAGCGTCAGTTATATCGGAAGCTAAAAGAGATATTGATACTGTATTTTGTTTTTCTATAGGATCGCCTAAACTATCAAAACGACATTTGATATGTTCACGTTTAGGGACTTCCCATCTTTTTTGTTTTGGTACTATCGTATGTGTGGGTGGGGAATATGCATATTTGGATAAATATTCGTTATCTATATACTCCAATGACGGTAATAAAGGAAAGTTTCCATACGAATATATGCGACTATTACTTGGGTGATAATGTTGCTTGTGAAAATTTTTCAAATCGTTCCAAGTGAGATCCGGTATCTCTTTAGGATCTCCACCTGATACGACGCCGTAAGTGTGACTGGGTAATATTATGTTTTGCAATTTTTGACCGAGAATATTTTCATTTTCGGCAAAAACTCCTTTCATTTCGTTATATACAACTCCTTTTACAATAATGTCCGTTTTTATATCGTTGGGATTCACATTTTCGAGCCTCCAACCTTCCTGCATAAAATCGAGTTCTTTCAGTTGCGGTCTAAATACAGCGTCTAAATAAACTTTTTGTAAATTCAAATAATCTGAATAGTTTTGTGTACTGAACGGGTACATAGTGTAATCAGATCCGGTAAGAGCATTCATAAAGGTAGCTAATGATCTGTTTAACATTTTGAAAAACGGATCTCTAACGGGAAACAGTTCCGATCCGCATAGTACAGTGTGTTCCAAAATGTGAGGTAAACCAGTGCTGTTTTGAGGCGTCGTTCGAAAATTTACTGAAAATACATTGTTGGTGTCGTCTCTATATAAATGCATATATTGAGCTTTGGTTTTCTCATGTTCTAAAAAAACTGCTGTTATTCTAAATTCGGGTATGGGTTCTATACGTTTCGTCAAAAATCCATGATACTTTTCACCTGATTTCAATAAATGAATGTCCGAACTTTCGGTGGTTGCTTTAATTTTGGCTATATTCGAGGCTCCTCTAATTATTTTTTGGTAGGTGTTTAATGTTGTGAATGAAGCTCGTCTCGCTGTACGTGGCCACATTTTGTTCTAAAAATAACAAAACAATTAAAGCTATAGCTGATTATTTAAATTGGTTTTTATAGTACAGTTATCTGCCGAAATTACTTGTTCATTAAACCTTACTGAAAACATGCCTATTTTGGGTACCGAAAATTACCTTTATTCACAATTGGTCAGTAATATAGACATTTCTTACCTTTAAAACGGTAGGGAAGTGACTCATTACTTAGTTTCACTTCCACGCTATAGCCGGAAAAGTACTTTTCCGACTAGAAGAATGTGTCACTTTTCTGAAGTATGATAATATGGTATTAAGAAGGTTTTAAAAAAACCTTTCTTTGCTTTTCTACGGAATTATTCCCTCAACCGCAGCTTCTTGGACTTCCGGAGGAGTACAGGTTAATTCAAAATAAGACATTATGTACTTGTTTGAGCAAAAAAATTAAAATTTCGTGACAGAAAGAATATTTTATGACATAATTGTCAAAACCAATAAATTAGTAATATTGCTTATAAATGTTTTTATAAACTTGTAATTAACCGATTGTGAATAAAATAGTGTACATACCACGCGGGAAGGATCATTCCATCCACGGCTTTTAGCGACACTCGGCGCTACGCGCCTCCTGTCTCTAACAAAGCCTGGGCTGTAATGATCTACTTCCCCGCTAGGTATGTAATATACTATTTCCTGTGCGCTAAAATGCGTCATTGTTTATTTCCTTTAGCAACACTTAACAACAACTGTATTATGACAGCAGATGTCAGTATTTTGAGTTATTATTGTTCTACATTATTAAAATGATTTCTCCTGAATAACAAATATCGCTACAAACGGCAAAAATCTAAACAGAAAAGCTCAAAGTCAACATCCGAAAACATTGTAGTTGACGAGAATAATGTCCCATTCACCTTAACAAGAATTTTACAAAAGGAGGTACTAACTAAAGGAGTGTTATATCAACTCAAATTGTAGTATACATATTTCCTTCAGTAAAAATTAAGTATTATTACACTTTCCTGTAAAATTGTCGTATTTAGTAAAGCGTGTTACCAATAGATATAGAAGAATAAATATTAAACATATTATTCTAACGCTTTACAAAGTTTTGAAAAATATTTTTCAAAAACAGTGATCGTCAAACTAGTAAGAAACATCTAATTCCCAGGCTATAGGCACCGACAGACATTGAATTACACTTACTCAAATGGGATCGGTATGATCTACAAGATTTAACCAACCATTCTAGTCTGCAATTAGAAGGGACAGCATAGCTTGCAGACCGATTTCGGCGTATTTGCGCCTCATCAGTACAAGGAATATGTTCTCCATCCGAAAGCTCGAAGAGCCTAATCCCAGATTGAATAAGACATTAAAATCACAATCAATACATGTATTCCAGTAACGGAAATGTTGAAGTTGTCTTTTTCACGTCCATCCGCAAATCAAAATTCGAAAAAATTTACAAGACCATCAAAAATTACATAAGCCTTAGGATGATATTTGTTCATTTATGTTGGAAGTTTTCAGTGTTTTTGTTTTCAGAAAGGTATAATGAAAAGTATCGTTCATTACACATCCATAAATGCTTTTGCCGTGCTTGCACGACTCACACGGGAACCCTTCGCGCGCGTAAGGGAAGAAGCTATTTTCTGGACTCGTAATGAAATACAAAAGTGTAAACTTTTTGAAAAGCCTACCAGCTTTAAAAACTACTAGTTGTTTCGAACTTTAAATCTTGTGTTGGTCTGTTTAATGATCGAAGATCCAGGTTATAAAGAGGGCCAAATCCCAAAAGGAGAGTGGAATTACGAAATTGGAATGTACAAATTAAAAGGAACGTGAAAAACAGATTAAAAAATACTCTGTAGACGAATAGGTTTACTGACACCTAAATAGACAAATGAGAAGTGATATGGGACAGAAGACTGATGGAAGGAGAGCTAGCAGATAATATGTGTCAAATAAACTTTTTTCAATTCCAGTAATTCATATAAGTTCTAGCCAATCAAAATATTATTTTAGTGAGAATAATATACTATACATTATTATTATGCGAGAATTATTCAGGGCGCGTTGTATCTCACACCTAAACTCGGTTTAATTATAACTGATGTTTAGACTGATGTAATTAATGATAATAAATAAATCAATACGTCACAGTCTAAACATCAGTTATAATTAAACCGAGTTTAGGTGTGAGATACAACACACCATCAATGTACATTGTTTTTATTGTATGACAACCACCTGACAACGTATCTTCTTGATCTGACGCATCTGTCATGAATTTTCAAGAAATTCGTAAAAAAGTTATTTTGATTGTAACATCGAAAAATAATCTAAGGAATACTACACGAGGGTTCGATAAATTTGATAATAAGTCTCCAATACTAATAAGACCAAATTCAATGAAACGGGGCTCGTTTGTGTGAATAAATGAGGTATATTTGAGATAACATATTAAAATGATCATTTTGCTGATTTCCAGGGTATATTAGATGTTTTTAGTGTGATTTGAATTTTATTTCTATTTATACCGAGTCTAGTATAAACTAGACTCAAAATTTGGTCTCTTTGAGGATTAAAAAGCCGAAAAGATAAAAAAGCCTCAAATCATTTCGAGTCTTGACCTACCCACAAGCGAACCTTTGATTCTCATTGGTGCAATGTAGCTTTCGATTGGTCTATGCAAAATTTACTTGAATGGTTAGTCCACATTGACTTTGAACGACCCAGTGTGGGTTTAGTTCATTTCTGTTATTTACGAGACATTGTGTTCTAAGATGTTGCTGTGATTGAGATTTTGTTTTATTGATTAAAACTATTCTGTACTAATCAAAATTATTGCTTTTTGGCGACCATCCAAGAAAATAATACAAAATATGTGCAACAGGCAATTGAAACAAGAAAAAAAATGGGTCAAAGTATGGAGCTGCTGAAAGAATACATAAATTGACCGAAGACTCTTTGTACAATAGGTTCGTTCCAACTGGCGACCGAACCGTTCTAGGTATCGCTCGCGTAAGTGCTGTATTTCGCGTTCTAACTGATTGTACTATCGTTCTTGGGACGGTACAAAAACTACCTTTTGGAAGGGGTCATAAAGTTGATATGTCCATTCCAGAACGGTTCCTAAATGCCAGTTGGAACAAACCTTGTATTTCTTATTAGTTAAAAATCCGGCATACTTGGCGGAGACAAGGGGGGAAGTCAGTTGATCTTAGTAAATCTAACTTCATTGGCAAAACGAACTTAGGTTAGCTTAGATTGGTGGTAGAAAAAAAGCAACTTATAATTATTAAGCTTCGTGACAGAACCGGTTAAACAAAAATGACAAATCAACATTCACAAACAACAATACCCTATCCAACTTGACAAGCAGTGAAATTAATTTAAAATGTCAGGCTGGATTAATAATTTTTTTCCAAATTAATGTGTGAAATTTTCTTACCGATTACCACGCAAGCTTAAATTATTTCCGGAAATGTTCTTGAAATATTCGTGACATTCATATTTCTATTATCTATTCTCTGTGAATTTCCTAATAGCAATGTTTATGTGATTGAGACAAACTCACTGGAACGGGGTTCATATCTCTTGATACATTTAATAAATAATTTAAAAAAAGCAAGTACTTAACTGTACACATCACTAAAATCACAAAATATATCTCAGTACATTACCAACTCAACTATAGTCATATACGAGTACAGTTAAATTCATATACGTACTAAAATGTGCAATATAATTAAACACAAGGTTACAACGGTTACCTATTGATTTGTTAAATATTTCAAAACATAAAAAGATTAGTTTATATAATTTAGATACAAAAAGAGAAGTGCTCAAAACATTGCAAGGCAAGTAGAACAAATAGAGACAAATAAGGAGAATACAAAGAATTAGATAAAGTCACAGTATTCACAGAATTTTCATCCTTCAAATATCGAAATGAGTTGTACTTCAATGATTATGTTAGCTATAACTTACTACAAGAAAAAATAGTTATTTATGATACAGGTGCGTGAAGTTATACTTTTTCGCAACGTGCGCAAAAGTACTTCACGCACAAGTGTCATACAAAACTTTATATACGACCACATGAAGAAAAAATAAAAAAATGTGCTCTGAAGGGGTTAAAACATAAAAATAAATTTTCTATAAACAAATATATATATACACAACGAATTCAAATTATTTAAATTAATATTTACAGTGAAATGAGGACTATTATTTAAATTACTATAATTATAACATATTGGGTAATTTGTCTTTTAAAGACAATAATTGGGATGTTAAATTTGAAGTTGAAGGTTTATCAATATCCATGAAATCGTTCGATTTGGGCTGTGAGATTGAGGAATTTTCTGCCAGGGGCATTTCGTCAGAGCTTTGATTTTCGGCACCGAAAATTTTTTTTGTAGTTTCTTTTTTATTTTGTAATGAATTTTCATATATAATACCACAAAAGCTTCAAAATTATCGGGTATTTCCCGATAGGTTCGTTGCAAACTAATGAAGGAGTCAAGTTTTTCAGGTTAAAAAATAACGAGCGCGAAGCGCGAATGATTTTTCCTGAAAAACTTGACGACTTTATTTGTTTGCAGGGAACCTTGAGGGAAATACCAGATAATTTTGAAGCTCGTGTGGTATTCGGGGGATTATTTTTCCGTCCCAAATGTCGGCCAATAGAATTGTTTTTTTGCCTTCTCCGTATTAATGGGAACATTTCCTTTGACTTTTTTATCGATGGTGGACAGAGAACAAACTCCAAATCGACTCATTTTCATGCAAAATCTCCAATTTTCACAATTGAATTCAACCTGTCAGTTTGACGTGTGGTTAATTTGACTGGATCATGTTTTATTTTTATATATAGCAACTACCAGAGAAAATTTTCAAAAAATTATCAGTATAATACCATGTAGGTTGTACCACGTGACGTCGAATGGTGCAATTCTATTGGTCGATATTTGGGTCGGAAAAATAATCAATGTAATATATTTTTCACTATGTCTGACACTTCTGTCAAATTTACTGACAGCACAAAAGTTTATACAACAAACGACTAAATTCAAGGCTAGATAATAACATAGCTGAAAAAGAGTGTTAAAATGAAAACCCCATTTAAAAAGCATTGGTCATTTACGAACGGTTTTGGGTGTTATACAGAAAGTTCCATATAAAAAGCGTTGTTCATTTACGCACGCTTTTTAACGTATGTATAATGTATGATTTCACACATATTTTTTTGGTTCGTAAATGCCTAATTTTAAAGGTGGTCGTAGATAAAACCCTTTTTTGATAGATCTTAATGATTTACAAGTATAGTCATTGAAGCTGAAAATCAACTATGACCTCCGAATTCTTTGAAACTGTCCGACTGGCGCTTTTTGTTTTTAGTGGTAAAAACTAACCATTAGTGGAAAATTAAGTTTTAAGCATTTTATTGATAAAAGTTTTGTTCAAGCAAAGAAGGTCAATAATGATCCATGTTGTTAAAACCTTTGATATTTTGTCGCAAAGGTTTGCCAATAAAACCCAATTTTAGTCTTTCACAGTTTTATTGACAAGTATATATTCAAACTGACAAATCATAAATCAACTCAACATCAAGTCCGTAAAAGTAAAAAAATCATTAAAAGTAGAACAATTTCACACATGTTCTCGAACATATTTTATGATATATTCGAACTTTTAATCCAACTACCTCTATGCGAAGAATAACATAAATTTCAAGCATTTTATTGATAAAAAGCTTGTTCGAGCATAAAGTAAATAATGCTGCATGTTCTAAAACGTGGTTTCTGATTTATTTCAATTTTCCAGCTCTTAAAATCTACGTTATTGGTTTTAGTCTTTCGTCTGTTAAAAGGAAAGGATCGAAGGGTTCAAGGTTCAAGATAGCGAGATAGAAAATAAATACGATCCTGTTTTCTAATACTCTGTATAGATGTAATAAACATATTACCTATATAACAATTAAATTACTAAATGTCTTGCAGTTATTTAAAATATAAATGTCGAACACTGCTTTCTTACAATAATTGTACAATATTAAGTAATTAGGTTAGTTATTCTATTTGCATAAACAATTATTGCAAATTTGATTTTATTTAAGAATATTTTAAAAAGAGATTCCACCATGAACCAACGAACTGAATTCACAAGAATCTAAGTGATTACATGACGATCCTGCCAGCTAACATTAAAGTTAACAGTTAAAGTTGAGACTATGAAGATTATTTCAAATATATGTAAGAAAAATAGCTGGATCTAACCAATCGAAAGAAATAAAAGAAAAGACTGATAATAGTGGAAGCTCAACCATTGGTGATAATGTTAAAGGTAAAAACATTCCTCTATCCATGTATTTTTGCAATCACGTAAATTAACCAACACATTTCAATGTCAAAATCAAATCAAGCTGATTGCTTCCTAGGCGTTTACCCCGTCGTTTTACTGACACGTACACTTTCTGTTTTCGCTCCTCATCTAACCCATAGATTATGAACGCACTCCTTATGTCATCAGTCATTTTTGGTTGATCGCGAATTTTGAACTAATGGCATTTTTATTTAAATAATTTAACCTTGCTAGGCAATTTCAAGCAGCAAATATGTTGAAGACAATCACCTGGGTATACAAAATTATGTTGCACAAGTTTTTGTTAAACTACTGTCCCTGGATTCTCAAAATATTTCAACTTGTCCCTTATTGACCTCGGTTCAATAGGAAAAATTATTAACCGCTAATAGAGAAATTCAACTTCTCAGTTGGCTCAAAGACGTAATAATTGTCAACTTCACAGCTATAGCCTAGTCAAAGTATCCGTAAAATGCCGCAAAAAAACACAAAAAACTTAAAAATACAAAATTGAGTATTTAAAAGGGTTGTGATTAACATGAGAAAAACTTTACGATGGTAGGCATGCTATTTTCCGGAAAATCGTCGAGTGAAAATTTTTGTTTTTTCACTCTAATTGTTTAAATAATGAAAACACAGAAAAATGTTCAAATCAAAAATTGTAACTAATATATTTATCTACAAAATTTGTCTGAACATTTTTTTTGTATCTGCATTAGTTTTTAAAATATACGAAATTTCCCTAGTAGCATTTTTGAACACCATCAATTTTCATGTTTTCAATTTTACGATGGTAAATAAACAATGACATTTAGAAAAAAAAATTTCATATGAAATTTGTTCTAAAATGGGGTATCTACAAATGTTTAGACACTTGAACCGAGGTACTGGAATTATTTTCAGGTCCACCAAGTATACACTTGGATATAGCAATCTTACTGCGTACTGATTGCAACGGATGACGATTTCCATCCACCCAAGCGTTTAACTTTTATTAGATCAGCACCAGAGTTTGCCAACATGGTAGCTGAAGAACGACGGAAACAATGCCCCGTGTTCATTTCTGAATTTGGTAGCTTCAAAACATCTGCAATCTTTTTGGGTATCTTACATATATTGTGAATCCCCACCGGTTGAGTAGTGCACTTTTGCTGTCGGTAATTCACAAAAAAACTTAAGCTGGATTTATAGATTGACGGACTGTAAACGTATACCACACGTAGACGCACTGGATACGTAACGAATGGTATGTAAAAATTGTTGCAGTTATAAATAAACGCAACGGAAATTTTGCGCATGGGCAGAGGTAACGTACTCGCGACATTCAAATTAACCTAGAAATTATACAAATCAACTACAGCCTGTGCCCTATGTTGTTTTGAGCTTTAAATGTTGTATTATAATCTAAATATTTATATAATTTGAATCACAACGGATAACGAAATACATGAAGATATGCTTCTTGGAGACGTGGGACTACTAATGTGTACAGGAGCATTGGAAAAGTGTCGACAAGCACAAACTCGAAAAACGACGCTAAACTAAACAGTAAACAAAGGACATCTATGCCAATCTATGAAACATTCAAAAACACAACATTAAATGACAGCTGATAGCCACGCTGACATCACACAAAATTATTTTCTTTGATTGGCCGGACGTAAGAACGCACTGTAAAAAGATAAAAGTTGGCCAACTCTTCCGTTCCAGTCCGTTCCCCTTACGTTACGTCATGCACTTACGTTCCTTTATTAACAAGATACGTAAATTCTATAGTTGATCTTTTCACAGTGCGTCTACGTTTACAGTCCGTCAAACTATAAATCCCGCTTTACTGTACTGTACTTCCTCACAATTTCCAATAAACTCACTCCACTTTTCTTGTCAGTAATACAAAACGACCTATCCTGCTCGGTTTTAGTATCAGATAATGAAACGACTATCACCGATTTTCTGTCGTCCACATTATCTAACTTGTACCGGGTGGCCAACTAAGAACGGCCGTCGGCCATATCTCAGGAGTGGATTATAGCACAATTTCGGGAAAAACAATTTTATAACAAAAGTCGCCTCGAGAAACGCCTGGAAATTATTTTCAGAATTGTAGGTCCACCGCTAGAGGGCGTATTTGACAGTTAAAATTTTAAAATGCAAATTTTTTTAAAATTTACTTAATTAAGGAGCATATTAAATATCATAATCAGATTCCTCGACAAATTCTACATATTTTTAATATGACAAGTTCAAGTCGATGGAGGAGGAGGAGGAGAGTGGGAACCTTGTTACGAAAAAACGCCTGTAATTCCGATTCTGCTTGATAGATTTTAATAAACTTGATGTTGTTTGAAAGAGCTTTTGTTGAACAATCGAAAATTTCTAAATTTGAAGTAATCTGATTAATAACATAAATGCTAGAGAGCGCTGTTTTATTTTTTTTAAATATTGTGTTTTCTCGAAACAATTTTTAATGGAAGCATACAAATTGAAGTAGGTCTTTAAACAGTAGACTAAATTAGTAATAAAACACCGCAAACCGCAAGGCGATATCTCTTTCATACCCTGGGATATCGGTAGAAACAGGTAAATGGCGGGAATTGATCTTCCAACGTCTAGAAGGCTGGTTCGGCGTTAACAGAAATTATTAAATTTAGCCTGGATGAAAATATCTTACATTGGTCTGCAGTAATTTAAACTATTATCATACTAATGTTATGGTTGCCACTAGATTACCTAAATATAATGCTGTCGCTACTAACAATGAGAACGAATTTTAAAATAATGTGACAAATCGAACAAATGGAACCTTTAATAAATAACTACGTAATTAGTGCCGCCCTAGATGTTCGAAATGTCGTCCATCATTTTCGATGCATGAAATCAATCGCTGACGGGTGGAGAAAACAGCAGCTTCAATTTCTTCCCTTAAAATACTTCGTATTGTCTGTCGTATCTTTCAACCGTGTCAGCTCTTGTTGCGGGTCTATCGGCATAAACGAGATCTTTTTTCGTCCCCACAAATAAAAATCTAAACAATTTAGGTCTGGAGACCTCGGTGGCCAAATAAATGAACTTTCACATCCTATCCAACTTCCAGGGTATGATTAATCTAAGAAGTTCCGAAAATCTCTAGAATAATGAGAACAATTCCCGCCATTTACCTGTTTCTTACGATATCTCAGGGTATGAAAGAGATATCGCCTTGCGGTTTGTAGTGTTTTATTACTAATTTAGTCTACTTTTTAAAGACCTACTTCAATTTGTATGCTTCCATTTAAAATTGTTATAAGAAAACACAATATTTAAAAAAATAAAACAGCGCCCTCTAGCATTTATGTTATTAATCAGATTGCTTCATATTTACAAATTTTCTATTGTTCAACAAAAGCTCTTTCAAACAACATCAAGTTTATTGAAATCGGTTAAGCAGAACCGGAATTACAGGCGTTTTTTCGTAACAAGGTTCCTACTCTCCCCCACCTCTTATTTGAAGATATAGACTTAACCTTGTCGTATTAAAAATATGCAGAATTTGTCGAGGAATCTGATTATAATATTCAATATGCTCCTTAATTGAGTAAATTTTAAAAAAAATTGCATTTTAAAATCTTAACTGTCAAATACGCCCTCTAGCGGTGTACCTACAATTCTGAAAATAATTTCCAGGCGTTTCTCGAGGCCACTTTTGTTATAAAATTGTTTTTCCCGAAATTGTGCTATTATCCACTCCTGAGATATGGCCGACGGCCGTTCTTAGTTGGCCACCCGGTACAATTCATCGGATCTAGTCGCTCCATGCATACCAAATATAGCAATAACCTTCATAAACAAATAGACGTCATCTTGGCTGACGTCTCGACGCTAAAAAACACTTTCATAGATATAGTACAATTTTATCGTCTTGTGCAATAAATCAAGCATTGCTTCTCATAACTTAGGATAGTATATTGAAGCCTAAGTTCTGACTTGTCTAGTAAAAATATACGAATTATTATTAAGTACCTACTAAAACAGTCACGTTCGATGGCTAGTTTCTACCAGGAAGTCAAATTGTCGGAAGAATAAAATAAGCTTTGGAACTTGCGAAGACTGTAATATAATTCGTATATGATAACTAGCCAAGTCAGACCTTAGACTTCAATATATTATCCTAAGTTATGAGAAGAAATTATATTTCAAGTTGTTATAAAATATTTTATGTTGTTATAAATAAATTTCAGGACTGACCATTGAACTTGGTTCCATTTAGATCTCACTTTTTTTGTCGTTGAAATCATCCACCAAGGCATATATTATAATATCGAACTTTGGCTCTCATTTCATATTATTGTTTTTGATGGGATATGATTATTATTTGTACAGAAATTATTAGTACTTACTTATTCATAATAAAATTAATACCAAATGGTTTTTGTTAATCTACTGTATTTTCCTACGTTTACAGGGTATACTTGTCTTTTTAACAAGCTTATATTAGCTTTTCTTATATGTATGTATGTTTGTAGCCGACTTCTTTGAATTCGATTTTGACCCACTTTAAACGAGCAGATTAATTAAAAATTTGGCACATTATTCAAGGACCGATGACAATATACCTAGTATTAAAATGTGGGATGTTATTGAAAAAAATTTAAAAATTCATCAGGTATAATATATCGTTTTTAACACGATTATTGCTTGAAACATTCTACTAGAGAGAATACACTTACTGGCGCCGTGACTTATTTCACGCTTGTCTAATAGACAAGAGATCGCGAGTTCGAATCTCCCTGCGGCCTCATGGTTTGTTTCTTAAATTGTTATATACTAAGCGAAGTCATGAATATGAATCACATGAATCACAAAAGTAAAATCAATCAGCTAATAGTTATTTATGAAATGCGTCATTTTGTGTAACGAGTGGAATGTTTGCGGGACGAACGAGAGGAGCGAGCGAATTTCTGCAGCATGACACGAGTTACACAAGAAAGCATTTCATAACGTGTTTCATACATGATTTCATCTAATTTTGACGAATATTTCCCTCATGTGTAAAAAATCCCATGAGAGGAGTGCAATTATCGATTGATTACAGCGGTAACTGCACTGTAGAAACCGAAAGAGCACTGCGATAATTGCAGTGTTTACGTATCCACGGTAATCCCATTGTGAATCCATGATAATTAAAAATAAAATCAGTTTGACAAGTAAAGTCAAAGAATATTTTTAAAAATGTCTCGTTTCGGATGTGATTCATTGGGAATTATAGAAAATAAAGTGATGGAAAGCGAACCAAAGAACACCAAACACAACAGACAATACGTGTGGCGACAGTTTATTTGTATTCGGGAAATATTCCCCCGAATTACACTCGTGCATCAAAATAACCAGATAATTTTGATGCACTTGTGCAATTACTTCCGAAAACACATATCATAAGTAATTTTCTTACAAACGCCAACATGACTGTTTACATGCAGGAACTTGAGGCATTTCGATTCGAATGACAGTTTCCATGAGACAGTTAGAGTGCTAAGTTACGTCTCATATTAATGGGCTTAAATTTGGGGAGTGGGCCAATTTAACGATAGACATGTGACATGTAACGTCAGTTTTACGACAACTGTTACCCACACGCCAATTTTAACCTTAGCATTTTCGATGATTTCTTTATGGAGATTTCCATGTGAGCGCTTCTGCCATGGTCCAGAACTGTCCTAGATCCTTTACTGTTTTGATATATAGGTAAGTCAGTGATAAAAATGTCGATTTTTGCACGTCATTATCTAAATAACTGTATGAGGGGTGTTCATGAAATTTTGAGCACATGTGTATCTTGCAAGTCTCAAAATATGAGCCAAATTTGACGTTTATGTAAAATAGTTTTTGAGTTATGAGGGGGTCACGAGTGGCTCCAAATGGTTCATGTAATATTACACACAGTACTGCTCGCCGTTCTTTTAGCTTGAACTAAGTCAACTAAGCTTGACGCGAGTCTAGATAGATGATGAGATATCTCAAATTATTTATCTTAACCAAGATTACCGATCAACATTTCTCTTAGGTACATTGTTGACGACTTTAGGGATATTTTGCAGAGAAAATAAAATAACAGAGTTATGTATTATTAAAGGTACCAATTCAAACAAACTAATACAAGAATTACGTTTATAGTTTGGCAAGTTTATCTGAAGCTACGCGGCATCGGTAAGGAGCGAGGAAACATGGCGTATATCTGTCAAAATCGTACCAATGGCGTTCGGTACCTATTTTTATAAAAGTATTAAAAATAATAATTAATATTATATAATAATTATAGGTATATAGAAACTAATTTTTGTTTTGTTTTAAAGGTAAGGTATATTTCAAAACACGGTATTTGTTAAAAACAAATAATGTTAAGAATCGTACTTGAATTCAATATGGATACGAAATAGGTCAAAATCTGACAATGAAAATACCAACGCCACTGGATAATCAATGTCAGTCAATTGACAAAGTGAGAGGGAAGAACACACGCGCGCGCTTTCCAATAGGAAGTCAGCTGGTCGCTAAGCAACGAAGGCCTTTCTATAAATTTCACCAATTGAGTTAGTTCGGAGGGCGTGAAAATTATGGTTTTCGCTCATCGCTGCCAGAGCTTGAAGAAGCCCATAACAAATTTGGAAAAGTGTTCATCTTTTAATATTCATAAATTGAAAAAATAATGTTAATAGACAAAATCCAAAGCACATAAAAAGTCCATTAACTAATTATTATCACTACATACTTAGCACTTTATCTTTTTCATAGTTAAACGTGGCAATATCGAATTTTTTCGACTGCATTCCTTTCACGGCTTCAGATAAACTTGCCAAACTATACTTAAAAACGACATTCTCAATATATTTCTTAAAATAAATATAGTTTCAAATAATGTAAAACAAACAGATAATGCATGGAAAAAGGAAATGAAATAGAAGACACTTCAGCTAAATCAGCTCTACCTTCCAGAATAAGTATGCATAATAAAGTGACCTAGGGAGACAACAAATTTAAAGAAGAACAAAAAAATAATTGGCAAGGAAGATACCGAATCAGAAGGAAATATGCTTCTGAGATATGGTTTAGATCAAAGAATAAAAGACATTTCCTTTTTTCATTTTTCTTATTTTTTTGGGAATCAAACCACAATAATGTTTTTTTATTTTTTATTTCGACGTTTCGGTAGCGTTCCAGCTACCGTTGTCAAGATGAACTAATACAGAAATAATTTTTTGGTCCCTATCTGACACAACGAAAAAATTTGACAACTAGACAATTAATAATATTTTGAAGTTTAAGACTACAAAACTTTGTTGTCAAATTTCATTAAGGTCCATTCATAGTAGATCACACCTCTGGTAAAATGTGAAATAAAATATTTTATTTTATGACATTCCAACGATATGTAGTCCACTAGAAATGGAATCCAGTGAAATGCACGTTCCAGGAACGGTTTTTATTGGGATAGCGTTTTTTTTTCCGCTTATTTGGGAAATTTTGTTAATAAAAACGCGTTTGTTGTTACTTTTTTGTGTATGATTATTTTTGTTTTCAAAATATGTATAACTCAGTTTGGTGATTTTGTGTATTGAAGTGTGTATCGATTAACAACCATTCCAAAGATAAATCATAAGAAAACCTGAATAAAAACTTATGATGCTATCCTGATAACGCAGGTAATTGATTATTGGAAATTTCTCTTTCTAACATTGGTAACCAAATTTGACTACATTCGGCTGAAATACTGGCTACACATTTATCTGAATTTAGTTGTATTAAAGCACTTTCTTTGATTTTGCGTCTTTTATTATTGGGCTCTTTCAATATTATTTTTGTCGAATCCCATTGAATTTTATGCCCCTCTTCCCAAGCATGTTTGCAAATACCTGACTTAAAGAACTCCCTATCTTTGATGTACTTTTTATGTTCATTTATTCGGACTTTCAATGGTCTAGATGTTTCACCTAAATAGAATTTGTCGCATTCACAAGATATCTGATATATGCAGAAAAAAGAATAAGTAATGCCACAAGGAACTTATAGAAGATAAAAAGACATTTCATTGTGATAATTAATAGAAGATGACCACACTATGCCCTAATCCCATTACATGCTTAATGTGAACCAATGACAAGCCTCAAAAAGATGAAAGTAAGATATTCGACTTTAAATTTTAAAAATAATATATAAAATCCAGTAACAACTTTTTTTAATTTATATATGTCGATACATCATGCCCGATGGGACTATAGTTGACAACAATATTGAAAAAACTACTCCAAACTTGAAAAAAATAGCCTTTATTTAAAAAAAAATGTGGCTTGTTACATTATTCCATTTATAATAAATATCCAAAATCTTATTTAATCAACCAGCTCGGTGACTTCATCTGCAATATCATGGCTGACATCCTCACGTAAACTATTGTAGATGGGATGATACACTGAAGGTATGTAGGGTAATAATGATCTCACATTTTCGAGTTTCTTTTTTGCAATTCGAATGGGCTCAATATACTTCTGTTTTAAAGAAGATACAGAAAGAACATTTGGACAACTCTTCTTGCCAACAGTAACGGGGTTGTAGGCACAATTCACAGAATGCTTAACGTAAAATGCTTTTTTGTTATCACTCTTCAATAAAAATGAAAAAACATTGGAAAAATCCAAAGATTGCTGGTCATCAGTGCGAGTACTCTTTTTAATGTTGTACATTGAGAAAATCTTCCTGTTTCATAACAGTTACACTGAATGGCTTCTTATTATTAGATTCTCTTATAACTTTGTGCCACTCCTCAGGAGAGTACACAAGCGGGGCATACTTTCTGTGCCGTTTTTCGATGAGAGCAAAATCTTCCCTGTCAGAGGGAAGGTGAGTGTGTCCGCTGAGTAAAAAATGGTGTGTAATAGACTTACACTTTTGTTCCTTCACTAGCTGGAACCATAAAGACATCAAAAGCCAGTTTTTGTTTTGCCCGGAGCAATTATCGAAACGAAAATGTTCCACTTCACTATTTTAATCTTGAATGGTAATAATGTGACAAGCCACATTTAGGAAAAAAATTACATACCGCTGTATTTTCATCATTTGGGTCACTTCTAGATTGTACATAGTCAGGGTCACGGTCACTGTCATCGAATGTCGACTCAACTTCACTATTTTTCTTGCTAGAATCGTCAGAACTCACAGAATTATCCGAATCGCTTCCGCTCATGTCCGCCATTTTTATGTGGCTTGTCAGTATGTCGAGTAAATGCTAGAGACAAACTAGACCCATGCAATAGTGTGACCAGAGGTTTATCGCGCCATCTATTAAGGAAGGGCCAACATAATTTTTTAGGGGCTTGTTATACTATTGCTGTAACCGAGCACAGCACTAACTCTTTTTGAACTCGTGTGTGGCTTGTCATTGTTTCACATTAAGCCCTTCAATTACTAATGGGCATAAACGACAATGGGGGTGGGTATTATAAAACTATTTTGACATATAACTAAAAGTTAACTTGTAGAATGACGGTCACATGTTATAGTTAACTTCAAAATGGCGGAGTTAACTTTGTCGGGTGGAAGAGATATCGATTAAAGTTAACTTTGTGGAAAAACCAGGTTTTCGTAATTTGATAGTTGCTCTGTTCTGTAGGTTCTGTGAACAATTTGGCATTTATAACCTTAATTAATTCTATTGTGAGTATTTTGATTCTTTTTACTTTGGTTTCTTTGAATTTTGCAGTGTTAGCAAACAATATCCAAGACATTTCTTTGAGATTTAATCCCAAGCAGTTTCTTTATCTTTCCACAAAACAGTGTCACTTCTTTTGCACTCCACCCCGTCCTTAAATTCTTCCACCAATGATAGAAGAGATTCAATTTCCTCATTAGAAAAGTTTATGCCTCGTCTATACATTCAGACTATTAAATTAAATTTAGGAATAAATAAAATAAAAATTCGACACCGGGAGCGAATACACCAAACACACATAACAAAACAAAACTAGACCATAAAAATCAAAATGCCAAAACTCTAGGCTATTCTTCTGTTTATTTTAAAAATGGAACTTTTATAAAACCTAAAGTTAACTTGACTGTTAAATTCAAAGATAACTTCAAGACATGTTTATAATACCCGCCCTAAATATTGCACATGCGGCAATCTCGGAGATTTGCTACATATGATCTTAGAATATACATTGTACAAGGAAAGCATTGACTTGCTATACAACGATATAAAAAATTATATTAACTTACCAATAGACTTAATTGTCTAGAATTTAGTATTAACATTCAGGTTCACATTATAAGGTATAAAATGAAATTGTAAGGTACTAACAAAATTTGTGAGCAATATAGACGAAAAATAAATTGTACTTAAAGTGTTGAAGAAAAGATTAAAAATAAAAAAAAAATAAGAAAAATAAAAAATATACACTGTGTCCTTAAAGTATGGAACAAATTCATTTTTAGCTAAACAGGCCATTTTAAGAAATGATCCTGAAACAAGCCGATTTTTTATTCTAATATTCAGGGTGAATTACTTTCGAGTAATGACGTCACCATCGTTTTTTTTTTTAATGGAACACCCCCATTTTCTTTCAATTTTCAGATTACTCTAGCCGAGCTGATTCCAAAAATGTATCACATGTTGATTCCAATTGGAACAGGATGGACAAAAATACAATAGTTTTGTATGTACTCATAAAGTAACGCATTACATTCTTTATTAGTTAAATTAACAATATTATCAAAAATACTTATTGTCTAGCGGACAGAATATGATGAAATACATGACTTTATAAATGTTCGAACTGCAGCCTTTGCTGTATTTGACAGTAACCCAAACGGTGTACAAACGCTTGTTGAACCTTGATTATTGTGTCTTGAGAAATATTGTTTATTGCTGTTCGAATTCTCTCTTTTTGTTGGTTTCGTTTGATACACAACATTCTTCAGATTGAAATCTGGTGACCTCGCTGACAATTCAATAAGGTCCACATCTACCAATCCACCTGTTCGAAAAAATTTCATCTAGGTACCTTCTAACATCTACAGCATAATGTGGAGGTGCACCATCCTGTTGAAACCATTAACTTTCATCAAAACCACAAACATTTTTGGAATCCGCTCAGCTAGAGTAATCCGAAAATTGAGACAAAATGGGGGTGTTCCATTTAAAAAAAATGGGGGTGACGTCATAACTCGAAAGTAATTCACCCTGTATATTAGATTATTATTTTAAAATATGGTAAATTAAAATCAAAAATCGACGTGTTTCAGGATTATTTCTTAAAATGGTCTGTTTAGCTAAAAATGAATTTGTTCCATGCTTTACGGACACTGTGTATAGGTACCTAGGTATATGAAAATAATAAGTTTAAAAAAGAATAATGAAAAATATATAAAACGAAACAATAAAAAAAAAATAAAAAAACAGACAAACACATTACTAACAATATATTACTGTGAAAAAATGGGTCTAGCTAAATGGTGTAAGTATGCCAGAGCCATAAAACTAATTTGAAAAAAATAGATAGAATAGAATAGAAGTAGTTTTTTTTTTTTTTAAATATCACATATTGTAGTCAGTCAAATAATAAAGAAGTGAGACAGTTAATGGGGCAAGCTGCATGTATAATAATATAAAAATAAAATATATTTGGCCAGGTATGAGGAAGGATACTGGCGATTTTGTTAGGAAATGTGACGATTGTCAAAGAAATAAATACAGTATACCGAATAAACCTCGGAATAAACAGACAATTACAATAACCACATCAACTTCAGTTTTTCAAACAATATTTCTTGATTTAGTATAGATTCGCAATTAATTCTTATATTTTAACTATCCAATGTGAACTTAGTATATGCTATCACTTATCAAATAAAGAATCTTCTACGGTCGCGAAAAGTTTTGTTAAAAAGTATATTCTAAGGTTTGGGATACCACAACAAATCGACACTGATCAAGGTACAGAGTTTATGGGAAATATATTTCAAGAATCGTGCAAATTACTACGAATAAATACTTTAAATCCACGTGCATATCATCATGAAATTCTTGGTACTTAAAAGAATTCTCATGAATGTACTATACCAGAAAATAAGTGAGCAAAAATAAAATACTTGAACCTTTATAAAGCTTAGGAATACAAAAGTCAGTTAATGATATCTTAATGATATATCAATAGCAATTAATCAACATATCATGGATAAGCTAACAATACCTACCTGAAAATTTCTCAAAATTTAGATTTTAATCCGAATTCTATTTATATTAAAGTAAATCAGCGTTTTAAATTCCCCTATCTTTAAACATAGTTAAAATTGTAGTAGAAACTCTCCTATCAAACAGTTGCAAATAGGGAATAGAACAGGTTAGAACATGCTCTATGTTTTTGTGTTTGTTTATCAACTCTTAAGTTGCCCATAATTATTTATTTAGATTGTTGCAGTTTTCAAAATCGAAACAATGTTTTAGACAATATTTTACTCAATTTTGTGATTAGGAAATACATTTTGATATACCAGAAATATGATTTATAGATGGCTCTAAACCAATAGAAGGAATGGGAATAGGAGTGTACAGGCTAGGAACCAGACTCTGAAAGTTTTGAAAAACCTCCAAATATGTTCCAGGCAGAAATTCACACCTAAGAAAAGTATGTCCAGTTAAATATTGAAAAAATATATAAAAGACACAGATGATTATTATGTCATATAGTCAATCAACCATCAGAGCACTGAGTTCTTGTATAATCAGTTCTAAAATAGTAGGGTAATGCCTAGAGAAACTGATTGAACTAGACAAGAACAACCTTACTATGGGTTTCAGGACACACTAGAATGGAAGGAGGTTAAATAGCATATGAACTAGCAAGAGAGGCTGAAAAACTGTTTTGGGAGCCAGGACTTTTTTAAAACTTTATTCACCCAGCACAACTATTCACTCCCTATCCCGCAAAATACTTTATACACATTCATTATAAAAGCCATTTTTATGGATTCACACGTCAAAATCGAGAAGTACTAGCTCTGCACAATTACTTGAGTATGTATTGTACTGTAATATAAACATCATTCACCTGTTTGTAATACAAAATAAAACAATAATCTACTTAGGTATTGGTTATATACAAACAACTGACACATTTTACATTACAACAATCTAAGTACCCAATAAAATAGTGTAGAATTAACAATAGTTCTATGACAAATTGCATAGTGTAACTGTTTTTCAACAGTCTGGTAAATTCATTCTTTAATGTGTTGAGGTTTATGGGAATTTAAAATACACATTTCTAGGTCCACTACCAATTTTGTTAATAAAATTAAGCTAGTAGAATTACACAGAAACTTTGTCAAAAACGACAAGTAATTCTACATACTACTAATTAATACTAGTTTAAGACTTACCTAATAATTCCTGACAAACTATTTTCATAAATTAACATAACCTCAACAAGACAGGGATGCAGTTTGTAAATGTGACATACAATAATATACTTCTTTTACTTCAAGATGGGTTAAAAAATTCGGTTCCTGTTACGTCTACAGTGGTATAATTTGAAATCTCTACGAAAAATACCTTGTACACGACGTTTTTCTCAGTTTTATTCTAAATAGAGAAAGTGATGTAAACCAATCAAATATTGGGTGAAACTGATTATGATGTTTATTAGAACTTACCGCCGGCCGGTGAGGTGAAGGTACATCAAAACAATTAGAACAATCAACAATTACCGCTGAATTATCGGAAGTTAGTCTCAAATCACACTTTTTACACTGTAATTCTGGATTCGGTTTTTGATATGAAAAAGAAGCTAATTCTTGTGGTGGTGGAATTATGGCATACCCTGGACACTCAACATAAGGATTCTATAAAAATTAAATAGCATTGTAGTCGTCTCAATTTGGTTTTATGTAATACCTATCATTTATCGGCGTTATTTATGATCTGAGGTTAGATGTAAAAATGGTCTTGAATTAATTTGATATTAAATAATTATCATATTATCCTCATCTGTCAAATAACTTAATGAAAAATTTTAGCAACAAAATTAAAGACATATGCTTACACTTTTAAATTTGTTTGATTATATTATGTGGTATTAATTGCTATTCTTTTCACTAACAAACTTTTATAATTTGAAAATGAAATGTGACATCCTCTTCTCTTCTATCATTCATATGTCAATTTTCAAATTTCTTGTCTATGAATTAGGAAGTGTATATTGAACCGATGTATCAATAGTGTGCGCGTGACCTGACCAATATAGCTTATAGTTAAAAAAATTGTTCGGTGCTGATGGAATAAACTGCTGGCATCTGAACTGAATTTTGTGAGTAATTGAATAAACTTATGTATTATCAATCAATTACAACAGTCTAAACATCAGTTATCATTTAATCGAGTTAAGGTGTTTGATACAACGCGCCAAGAAATCTCTTTGATATAAACTAACAAGTATGACTAATAGATATATCAAAAGGTGAATATCTAATTTCGAACCTACCAATATCGACGTATCATTCGTTAATTCAATGGGACATTTACCAAGACGTTTATCTAAACCAATTTGCTCTTCACATGGAAATGGATTTGTATTATTGTCTAACAAGTTAACATTAAACTGTAACTCGTCACCGTAAGGGTACTTAGTATTACAGGGCACTTCATATTGGGTTTTATTATTCGCAGAAGCTATAAATGTTTCAAATTTAAATAACAGCCATCAGGATAATATATATAATAAAGCAGAATTTACTACAACTTACTTGCACATTTTAATAGAACTACTAAGCTGAAACTCACTAGAAATTTAAACATTTTACCATATACATTTTACAATCACTAATAATTTTGACAGAAAGATTTGCTGAACACCTTCTTATAACACACTATACCTTGTTTTTAAACTAGGAGCTAGGAGCATAGATAACTACTAAGAAGAGCACTAGAGAAATAATATTTGTCTATGGAAGAGCATTTTAAGGTTTGATAATGTGTTCCGAAAGGGTCGTGTTCAGACTTTTTGAACTAATTGACAATTACGTGACATACGCTGCATAGTATTCATAGACAAAATAATAGTATTCATAGACAAAATATTATATATTCTCGCAGTCTCTCGTAGTCTAGCGTCTAGCATCGGAATAATCATTGGCCGCAGGACATGGCGAAAGTGGTAACCAAATGTCACATTATTGTGAACAAAATGTAAGGTTATAATTATAATGAGTAATTCATGTGAAATTTGATGATAAATAGGGATGTAGAAAATGCTACACTGTATTTTAAATTTATTCTCTATTTACATTTGAGCACAAACAAAAAGTCAACAGAAGTTTTGATATCGAAAAATACCATGTACTGTAGGTAATAATAAGTAAAACTTGATGTAGAAATGTAATGTCTAGCAATTTGTATGTCATGTCATATTATATTTTCACTGATGGATTATTTTATAATTACGTAAGATATCCATGTTTCTTGACGACGAGAGAAAACCTCTCCAAAATTCAAAGAGCCTGTATATGCATACCGGAGTGAACTTGGCAGCCAAAAATTAGCAGCCAATTCCCGAAGTCACACGAACGATCATAGCCGTAGGTAGATATTTTTTTTAAATCAGCACATAACAAGCCATCATATACATTGTTGGGAGAATAAATAAATATTGAGAATATAATTTAAAATGGAAAAAATCAAGAATTTAAAATGACTCCGATACATGTTTCTATTTTATTATTACAATCAAATATATAGGTACTAGAGTTCAAAATTAAACATAGTGTATCAACTCAAAGATAACGTAAAATCAGATTATGTGATACTCTGTAAAAAAAGGAAGATCACTTTGACGCTGTCGAAGGGGTAGAAATGCTACCCACAATGCATAACAGGAGCAATGAGCACATGCCCAACGGCAGCAATGGAAGTGATTCTCAACCTCACACCATTACATATATGGTGGTGGAGAGTGTTGCAGAAAGAACAAGATACAGACAACCTGGGACATGCCACAAGATGGTATGATGAAAAAGTATAACTTTTCAAAGAAATTCGTTACGGAATTAAGCAACAAGAAGGAATGGGATCCAAATACCATCACCAGACTTGGAAAGAATGCCATTCAATGGTAAACAGACGGCTCAAAAGCAATAGAAGTAACTGGGATAGGAGTGTACGGGCCCGGAACCAAACACTCTGAAAGCTTGGGGAAAAACCCCAAGTATCTTTCAAGCGGAAACTCACGCAATAAGAAGGTGTGCCCAGTTCAATATTGATAAAGGATATAGAAGGCAAAGGATTATCATAAGGTCTGATAGTCAAGCAGCCATTAGAGCGCTGAGTTCTTGTGTAATCAGTTCCAAAATGGTGTGGGAATGCCTAGGCAAACTTAATGAACTAGGCGAGAACAATATAGTCACCTTACTGTGGATCCCAGGACACACTGGAATAGAAGGAAATGAAATAGCAGATGAACTAGCGAAGAGGGGGACTGAAATACCCTTTTGGGGGCCGGAACCCTTTTGCGGAATCAGCTCCAATGTAATATTGGAAGAAATAGGTAAAGCCGAAGAAATGAGAAGATCTGACCATTGGAAAGATCTAGCAGAGCTGAGACAGTCTAGGATTCTTCTGGGTGACTACAACCTATTGAGATCAAATGAATGCATAAGTCAAAGTAAAACTGCACTAATAGTTTTGACAGGAATCTTAACGGGACATTGTCGCCTGAATGGGCACCTTAAAAAGCTCAAAATAGTGGAGGAAGAAGATTGTAGATTTTGTGGAATGGAAGAAGAATCCTCCATCCACATACTTGCGAACTGCATAGCAATTCAGAATCCTATGACACAGCACCTGGGAGACTACTGGATAAAAGAGGGACGGTTACCTAAGTTGAAGCCTGCAGATATCCTAAAAATCCTCCGGGAAATAGGACTAAAAGGAGCTACTAGTCTCTGAGACTCTCCTCAGAAACTAAGTAGAAGTAAGGGGTCACAATAGATCTTTTAGGTCTCAGTGAATGTTACCCCAAAATACATACATACAATATATCCATGTTTCAACGTAGTGTATTATTACCAAAAACATAACATACTGGATATAGTTATTTTAAGCAAGTAATGAAGATCACATTCAGGATATACTTATAACCTCAAATTATTGGACATGGAAACGACACAATTTGCACAAACTTTGGTATTTTACAACAAATGACAAGAACAAAATTCACCAATATCATAAAAAACTTTAAATGTGAAAGATACGATGCTCATATTACTGCCGAAACATTCATAGAATACTATGAAGCCCAAAAATTTCCTATCATTCCAGCGAATTACGAGATTTAAAGACTCAAACAATTTTTGGAATTGTACTCGCTCTGCGGGCTAGAGAAGCCGATAAGCACGATTATGACAGCAAGAGCGATGACAAAATACAATAAATAAGACAGCAGCGAAAACGAAATAACAGAACAGTATTAATGGGGGATGACAGTAGTAGTAGTAGTAATAAGGTGAAATATTTCAAACAGGGAGAATGCAAACGTTGCGGCAATGCACAGAAACAACAAATGCCCTGCTACTAATGTTAAATGCCATGCTCGTGGTTCAATGGGGCATTTCGAACGAGTTTGTTTAAATACAGGAAGAGTAAGACTACGTACCAGTACCACTAATTCGATCAACATCTACATAGAAGAAGAATACACAAAATGACAGAATCAGACACTGAGTACACCTTCAAATAATACTTCTGAATCAGAGCCAATTGATAAAATGTTCAAAACATCCTCAACAAAAACTTCTAGTAAGCGTATTGATCTTAAACTTAACAAGGTACAGTGTACTATGAAATAGGATCCAGACGCAGCACACTCAATCATAAATAAAAAAATTTGGAAAAAATCAGGCAAATCAACTTTGTCAAAGCCACCGAAGTTGAAAGTATATGGAAATTTTGAACTAAGCCCGAAAGGAACAGTAGAAGTTGATGTCAGACTGAATAAGTGTACCAAGCGTTTACAAGTTGTTGTTATTCCTAACGCAAACCCAATGCTATTTGGCTTGCAACAGAGTCATTTTGACATGGGTGCCGGGGCCTCAAGGAGTGGAGGGCAACGAGAATGCCGACACTCTGACAAAAAAGGGATCAGGGTCTCTATTTATCGAACCTGAACCATTTTTTGGCATTGCGGAAAGCACTGCTAGATCAACCATAACTACATGGGCGGAGAAGAAAACCTTCACGGGCAGACATACCGGGGCTCTCTCACTCGAAGGCGTTCATATACAACACTTCGAGTACAAAAAATAAGCAGATCCTGGAATGGAGTAGAACAAACCTACGCATTCTGTCGGGACTGCTTACAGGACATTGTCGACTAAATTACCACCTAAAGAAGATGAGTCTGGCTCAGACCTCGGATTGTCGGTCCTGTAATTTGGAGGACGAAACTCGGAGCATATATTATGCTCATGCCCAGCTTTGGGCAGAGTAGGGTGTAACATATTCGATTTTAGGACTTTGGAGCCGAACGACTTCAAAAAAGTATCACCAAATACAACCATGGACCTCGTCAGAAACACAGGCTTGTGGGGTGAATTGTAATCCCTAAGGGTAAGCCACAATAGACCCAACGGTGGTCGCAGTGGAGGTGGCGAGAACGCCCCACTCACATAGAACCTAACCTTGGCTTGCCATGGCATAAGGCATTTAATATGCTTTTTCCGAGTAGCGTTTATTCAGTAACGTCAAGTAATACACCAGAATTCAACGATAAAATCTGCAACCAATGTCTTAAGGCACTAATTTTAAAAAATTAACAACTTTCTGACAAATCGCTGGGTAAGATAAAAAATTATTCTATTAAGCTACATATTCATGCCCATTTTCATAATGCACTTGAATACTTTGCGACTTTAAACCAGTCCATCAGTGAGTTTCATAAAACCACTTTAGTCGTTAAAGTCACTTTTACTATAAAGTGAGGTTCCACGTCACTTTAACCTATAAATATTTATGCTTTGTCGTCCATGTGTTTTGGAATAACATAAATATTGAAATATTTAAAAAAGTGTAATGGACACGATAGATTCAGATATTTCAACTGACTCCATGATGACAACAAGCTCGAATGAAGAAAACATAGTGTTTAGAATGCGTCGTCCAAAAACGTACAAGATACGAATAAATACATTTGACGCTTGATGGTCGGACTTCGAATTTTATTATAGGTAGATTTCGATTAAGTGAAGAAGCGGCTTCAAAGATATTGAACCATATTCAAAACCAAATTTCTTCACTTTTAATAGGTATTATGTGATATTTAGGATGTAAAATACAGCATTTATATAGTTTTTTTTAGCGTTTTGAGGAACTTTCGGTACACAGGATTACATTTTAATCGTTGCTTATATTTTTAATTTGGTAAACAATAAAGAGGTTTTCTCTCTTCTAACCTGTAATTTTCTTTCAAAAAATGACAGAACTTTTAACGTGAAGAAGGCCAGTTGTTAAAATTTATACAATCAGGTTTGCCATCATGCATCACAAAAAGTAAAAACATAACTTTACTTAGAGTAACAGTAACCAAACCAGGTGATTATGGAAAAGGTTGACTATTGAGTTCTTAAAGTAACTTTAGCTAAAGTGACTTTAAGGAGTTTATTATGAAAATGGCCGTTAGTCTCGAAGACGGCTGGCCGCCGGAGGACACTCATTTACGAAACTAGACTTCAAAGATACATATGCAAGGGATATTTCCAATACAATGGACTTCCTTTCGGTATTGCCAACGCACTATCGCATGTGGCTGTTTATTTTGACGACATACCAGTCACAGATGAAGATAATAACATCTTGATAATTTAGAACGTGTCATTAATCGATTGAATGAAGTGGGAATGAGAATTCAGCTTGAAAAGTGTACATTCTTGCAACCTACAATTGATTATTGGGGTATGAATTTAGTAAGCATGTAATATTACGAACAAAAAAGAAGCTAGATGCCATTAATAATGCAATGCCACTAACGAATATCACGGAACAGAAATCATTCCTCAGACTTGTAAATTTCTATGAACGTTTTATTCCAAATTCACAGACTATATGTGCAGATTTACATCTCGAAAAGGAGTCAAGTGGTCCTGGACCACACATGAAGATGGAAAATGCAATGAAATAAAAAAAGGGATCCAAAATTCGAACTCATTAATTGGCTATAATGTAGATAAACCATTATTTTCAGCTACAGACTCTAGCGAGAAAGGCGTGGGAGTCGTATTATATCATATTGATGAAAGACATATCGCTTTTGCTTCTCGTAAACTTAACGATGCACAGTTAATCGACTGAAGAAATGTACCTGAATATTTTTTTTATATTTTGCAATATAATATGTTTGACATTTTCTGGTTGTTTATTTGCTTAAACCCGTCGATATTAGATTGAAGGGGGAATCATTTTCCTAATTGCAGCATTGCCAGTTCAACCCTCGGGGAGTTGGGTGAACCCTGAAATTTAGATGGGGAATTTACCAAGAGTGGCACATTTTTTAAAAGGTTATTTTATGGGAAATTATCCAGTATCAAAATTACAATTCTAGCACCCTCTTGATGGTGAAATAATAATTGTTAAGTAATTTGAATTACATAACTATTTAGGGCGCTAAAAACTGAATTAAGTACAACAAAATTGATACTGTTGAATTGCCTATACACGGAAAAAAAATCAGATACTTAATATATGAATTTCATATAATGTGTATGAATTTCATATACTCGGTGGGACAGCCTGAAGTCTATTTAACGATATCTTACAGAGGTAACTTAATTCAGTTATCCTTTATCATATAAAGTTAAATAGACGGGCATATAAAATATAATAGACAGTCACGAGTTACTTAATATTCGTCATACAAAGTTAAACAAACTATCATATAAGGTTAATTAGACCATCATATAAAGTTGAATAAACAGTCATATAAAGTTTAATACACCGTCATATAAAGATCAATATGGTAATTTGGAGTTACTTGGTCCGTCATATAGAGTTAAATAGACCATTCTATAACTTTTGGTAGACCCGTCGTTTCAAACTACGTACCCCGTCCTCTTAAACTAGGTAACTTGTCATTCCAAACTAGGGACTTCGTCGTCCTGAATTAGATGGGATGTTTTATAAACCCAAATTATCAATAATAGCTATAACTTTTTATTGAGAAATTGAAAATAACAAAATTGTCTCCTGTTGGTACAAACTGAATCTGATAGTATTAATATCCGCATTTATGGTTTGATAACGTATAGGTGAATAAATGAAATTCCATTAATAATTATTTGTTTTATTCACAAAAATCGCAAGCTACACAGCCAATATATTACAAAAAATCTATAAAACAGCAATAAATAAAAAAATCCATAAAAAAGAATACCTAAAAAGAAAATTCTATAAAATATCAAAATAAAAAAGTCTATATACAACAGATCAAAGTGACTAAAAAAATCCAAATGTTGATTTGATTTCATGTACATCAATTATTAATCTAATTGTATCCACTATATAAAAATATACCTCTCTACAAAAATCAAATATATATATATATATATATATATATCTATACTTTTATATGTAACCTTTCTTTCTGTATATAAATAGATGTTTCTCTAGCTACTAGGAGTTAACAATAAAAGTTAACTTTGTTACAATTTTCATTACGAGCCAAATAATAAATGGAAGTGGTTTTGTATATTATAAGGTCAAAACTATTATGTCATTTATGGCCGTTTGCACCAATAAAAGCATAAGCTAAGAATAACTAAGGCGAGCTTAAAATTTAAGGGTCGCTTAGTGAAAGTTCAGTTGCACCAATGTTTTTCCTCGGCTTCTTAGCTAAGTGTTTAATACATTTGTCAACATCGCTTTTTAAGTTGAGTTTTATTGATTTCTCTATGGTTTCTGGTGACTTTTCGTTTTTATGGTTTGAAATAAATGTATTAGAAACTGTTAAACGTCAATTTTTGAATTTTTGAAAATCAAAAGATTTTATTCTTGTTTTCTTAATAAGAAAATTACTGATAATGGACACAGTTAAAAATAAGAAAATCAGTTTTTTCGTCCAATTCTTCGTAATAATTTTTACGGTTGTACCGTCTTCTAGGAAATCCATTTTCAAGAATGTCCAATACTTCCAAATCATCCTCCATAAACATTTTTCTTCAAAAATAAAGAAACACGGCCTGAAATAGGAAAACGCAAAACGAAAACCCGAAAACAGAAAAATAATTGACATATATCAATCAAAACACAAAAATGTTAGGTTAGAAATCTCCACTTTGAGGATAAGTGGAGTTTAAGCGAGCGATTTTCTAAGCTTAGCTAAGTGGAGCTTTAAATGACAACTTGTTCATGGTGCAAAGCAAAACTTTCCTAAAGCGCCACTTAACTTTAAGTCTACTTAAATATTAATTGGTGCAAACGGCCGTTAATGATTTAAAATAATCTGTAATAGACAAATTCACATAAGAAATACAGCACCACCAGCATAATATAAATAAAATACCTACGTTCCAGTAATATGTAAAACAGACATACTTAGGTTTCTCAGTATAAAACAGTAACATAATAAAATAATAGAATAAGTACAATACTTACCCTTGAAAGATTCAATATATTCGTTTTCTAGATTGAAATAAGATTTTAATATTTCTTCCATAATAGTAAGCGCACCTTGCAATACACAAAAATGCATTAGCCAAATGACCACAAAACATACCGCGATATCTCATCAACGAAGGCGTCAATATATATGACGATGGGGTACGAACCAGGGTCGTTACATTTCGGTTGTACCTATCTCATTAAGATAGAAATACGTCTAATACGGTCTAAAGCATAGAATAATACTTACAACTAAAGTACGAGAATGTAAAATTAGATTGCTGAGAGTATACTCGTTATCTGAAATTTCCAAGTCAATTCGGAATACTTACTTAGAACACTGGTGAACCAAAATAGGACGAGATATTTGAATTTATAGGATAGATTTTTATTTTAAATAGATATTTCTAGAAAGATTAATTTATCTGTCGTTGTATTATGGATTTTTCACCTTTGTAAGACTGCATATATGTTTCATTGGAATTTCATATAGTTGATATATGAAGACGTTTTGTAAGACCGTCTATTAGACCGTCTTTTTTCAGTGTAAAAATACCGATTTAAAAATTTTCCACCCTTGATAAACTCTTTTTAAATTTCTGGGATTGTTCACCCCACTGCTCAAGGGTTGAACTGCCGATGTATTTACCTTAAATATGAGACCTATTTAACACAAATATTTAATTATTATTATTTAATAGGAATCATATTTTTGGCAAATATGTCACCTATTTAACATAAATATGAAGTTATTTCTAGGTAATGGCCATCATATTAACCGTAAATGTGTGACCCATTTAATAATTATTAAACTGTTCATAGTTAATGACAATTATATTTACATTTAATATTTGATGTATTTAACATAAATATAAAATTATTATTAGGTAATGACAGTCATATTAACAATAAATGTCTGACCTATTTAATAAATACGGTTATTAGTTAATGACGATCATATTCACATTTAATATGTGATCTATTTAACATAAATATGAAACTATTATTAGTTAATGGCCGTCTTTGTTATCATCAAATGTAACTTGACTAAACTGCAAGAAAAATCGTATTAATCATTCATTTTCTCATTTATAATAAATAGAAATATCCAGAAAAAAAGTTCTATTTAAAATAGCAAAAACGTCTAGCTGTCCCCTATTTCAATCAGTTTTTTTTGCAGTTAATCTATTTCTATTAACGGCTAAAAAAATTTCTCTTTGTGCGGAACAAAAATACTCTGTGATTGATCGTGAAGCTCTATTTTGCAATAAGGAAATTTGAACAATACCTACAGAGAAATAAATTCACACTTGTAACAGGTCACAAGCCTTTAGAACATCTCTGGTCCAAATTATCAACTTCCAAAATTACTAAATAGCCGACTTACTCGTTGTGCTTTATACATTAATGAGTACAATTATGGCATTGTTTATCGCAATGGTAAATTTAACACAACGGCTGATTTTTTAACAAGAATGCCCAATAAGAAGGTGAAGGCATCAAGTGATGAAAGAAGAATGTTTAAAATATTCAAAGATGGTCGCACAGAGAAGTTTGAAGACATCCTCCTATCACAAGAAAACCTCATGAAATATGCAAAAAAAGATAAAGTGCTAAACTCTGTTATACAATGCCAGCGAACACAAATGTGGAGTCAACATCAGATGAACGATTTTGCTCAATTCTATTCGAAACGACACGAAATATCTGTAGAATTTTAATGTAGCAAGGAAGAATTGTTGTATCGCAGGTACTCCGGGAGCATATGCTGAAAGTACTGCACAGTGGTCACTCGTAGCGATGCGGGCTTAGTTACGTTATCACGCATGGTGGCAAAACATTGATAAATACATTGAAAACTACATAGAAAAGTGCAGAAACTATCAACAAAATAGACAACACCAACCAGATATATGCCATTGTACTCGTGGTCAATACCTGATACCGTTTGGGAAAGAATCCATATTGACTTTCCTGGACCGTGCGAGGGACTGGTTGACTGTTGGGGACCCCTTATCCAAATGGGCTGATGTAAAACCCCTTAAAGTGATCATAACACAGACACTTTGCAAAGCGCTGGACACGATATTTTGTAATCTTGGACTTCCATGAATTATTTTGTCAGACAATTTACCTCACATAACTTGAAAGACTACTGTAAGAAGAAGGGAATCCAACACGTGACATATCAACACCATACCATCCAAAAACGAATGGATTGGCGGAGCACTTTGTGAGAACTTTTAAGAGTAGAATGAAGGCTAGCCAATCAACCACATCGACACAAATTCAAAACCTCTAAATATTCCTTTTCCATGATCGTATTACACCCCATAGTACCAAACGTCAGAGATTCCTTAGCGTTTCGAAATATTAGGCAACTACGGAAAAAGGAAAGCGATACTTCAATATGCGCACGTTTAGTGATGGGGAAGACGTTTATATATACGTACAAATCTAGGCAAGGAATGCAAAGATTACTCAATGCACCAATAAATGTTCGTACAAAGTTATTATAGATTATGGGGTGGAAAGAAGACGACATGCAGATACCATAAGGAAACGCAATGACAGTGCCCCTTTAATTACTAATCAGCGTCTTAAGGTGCCAAAAGTTTTGCAAACTTCTATTTCTTGCAGTATGGTCGAAACGAAAAGGATGACTGCTCCAGTTACAACCGATATATAGTATCATCTACCGGTCCCCCGACCCGAGATGTAGCATCACCTGTCGATATCTTGACCCGAGAGATAGCATTGCCTACAACAAAACCTTGAAAAGCAAAACACACAAACGGTTATTCCAGTAGAAACAGCAGAACAATGCCGTATCATCAGGGAGCACCGAAAACCGAAACGATTTTTAGAATAAAATATTTATTGTACTTTTGTTAAACGGTAGAAATGTAATGTTGGTAACAATTTGTGATTTGTCATGTTATGTTATGTTATATCATGTCATATATGCACTGATAGATTATTTTATAATTACGTTAATTACATATTTATGTTTCAACGTAGCGTATTATTACCAAAAACATAACAAGAAATATTTACAAAATTAATATTTTTCTTGGAAATTTATATTATTAACAAGAAAAAACAAGCATGGATTTTGTTTATCAAACTGAATAAATAATAAAAATAACACTTGACTTAGTTGGAATATAATACTCAGTTAAAAAATAAAACAACAAACGTAAAAAAGATGTACCTAATATGGATTTTCATATAAACACAAATGTGACAAATGTCGTTGTCACTTTATCAAAAGAGCTGTGTGAAACGGGCGGCAACCTGATCAATCACTAGGCCTGCAAAAATGACAACTTAAATTCAAATCGCTCCTCTTATTTTAAAAACAAGTTTTAATACAACTGACAATATTTGTGCTTATTTATAACAAAATATTCATTAGTTCAATTCTTATCACCACTTTTTTGCATTTGTTGTTTATTCTTTTATTTTATTCCAACAAAATTATTTGCTATTTTTATTATTTACTCAGTTTGATAATCTATAGTCCATGCTTGTTTTTTCTTGTTAATTATAAATAAGGTTCCAAATAAAATCTTATTTTATTTGTAAATATTTCTAGATCAAGTTTTACGTAGGTACATAACAACACCATGTCGCCCGCTGGACACATCGTAGTTGTTTATCCAGTTTGGCTGGAAAGTGACCACCCTCATGATTCCTAACGCTGATTGGTACTTGGCCAGATGGTCTACTTTTGGCGAGAGCTACAGGTTTTTGGTTTTTTGTAACACATAAGATAGTGTCGAGTAACTTCTCGTTGACAGTACAATAGAGGAATGTCAGTTTCGAACGCCAATTGAAATAGTCGCCAGGAATTAACCATCGTCATATTCAACATATTCGTGAACAAAACCCACCACCATTTTTTGCCACGAATAGATATTCTGTAGTTATTTACAGCTTGGTCATGCAAGTCTACCCCTCCCATTGAAGAATTATAATTTTTAAAAAGTGCAGGTTGTGGTACATCAACTTTCTTTTTTTCGACTGCTGACCAACGTTTTACAGCATTTTCAGGTTGTACAACATCATAGTTTGACCCAATATTGACTGGTTTGTTATCTTTCCATCTTACAAATAGAAGAGCTTGCTATCTTTAGTGAAACGAAATAATCCATAACTAGACTAGCTGACTTTAACTCCAAGAGTTCATCCATATCTCAAATGTGGTTTTAAATCCAAACAAGAGGGTTCAATAAAACTCAAAGTCCAAACCACAATAATTTAATTTGTCCACTCAAAGGACAATCAATCTGCTACTAGTTTCGGTAAATTAATTACCATCATCAGGCTATAATAGAAATGGTATATATACTTAATATAAAGATCTCATGAAATCCTGTTATAATATTGAAACAAGCCATCACTATAAAATAATGATGAAACTGATTCTTTAAATTCAAATTATATAATATTAAACTTATTAATTACATTTAAATGTTGATGCAAAACAAATAAGATTTAAAGTACAAAATTTTTTTAAAAAATGTATCCAAATTAACACTTAATAAGATCAACAGATGTCGAAAGGAATAATTATAAATATTCAACACTATGAATTTTTTGAAAAATGATATTCTTCAAAAACAGTGGCCGTTCAACTAAGGAGCAACAACTACTTCCCTTCTAACTGCAAACCAGAAAGGTTGGTTTTAAAATATCTTGTAGATATACCAACCCCGTTTGACTTTGGGGTGTAATTCAATATCCGGCGGTGCATATGCACGGAAAGTAGTTGTTGCTCCTTAGTTGAACGGCCAACACACAATCACAACAAGAAGAATATTTACTTGTTGAAAGTAGGCAAAGGCAAAGCAGGAAATAAATTTAATCATTAATCACAATTTGTAAAGGCGACCTTACATTATGCTATTCAGGTGCAATTTTAAAGCCACGCTATTTTGAAGCAATTTATGGCTTCGTTTTACACTAAGCTATTTTCTAGATAGTTTGGTTTATTTTGTATAATGCAATTCAGTGTGGCAAGCTTAAAAATATTTTTAGGTGATATTAAATGATTATGAAAATAAATTTTTTCACAATTTTCTGGTATTTAACAATACTTTCAGATAAATCGGAGTTTGGGTACATTTCTGAGAGACTAGCACATATTTAATGTGCCTTATTTCTTGTTTTTCTATTGTGATAATCTTTTGACCTCACGCGCGTCGTTAAGACAGGGCTTGCTTTCATACAGTGTGACCCATTTTGTTTGGAAGCACCCCTATAAAATCCGCATTTTTCAACCGATTTTGATTTAGTCTTTTTTGTTAGATTCACTATCAAAAACAGAATTTGAGCACAAATTTTCATACCATAATAGCTATTTTCAAGGCCCTCTACGTTAATTTTTCTTTGCCAAAAAAGACGAAAGTATATTAGGCATTTTTTTTTCTCAAATATGACTACACCACTAGATTCAGAATCATCACAAATGTAAACTATCAAAATTTTATAAAAAAAATTTTATTAACAACAAAGTTATCACTACATGAATTTGGAAAAAGTTGTTTTTTAATTAATTTTTTACTAAGAATTTAGACACATTTTAAAAATGGCAACATGGTAAACAAAAACTAGGACTCAAACATATTGCACTGTAAAAATTCGAAGCCGATACCTTAACCCGTTCTGGAGTTATAGCTTCTGAGAGTAATGTAAAATTGTGCTGATGTGACGAAAATACAAATTAACACCAATACATTTTGATTATTAAACTACTTAATAATAATTGAATTCTACATTTTTGTAGCCTCGACTAGACCTCCGTTAATTTCCACACATTTCTCGTATCTTTTGCGACTATGTCTTAGCGCTTTTTTATTTCATGTGGCGTTATTCCAGCACATGCCTGTCGTATTCTGTCACACAGTTCTGCTCTATTCCTTGGACGTGTCTTATACACTTTTTGTGTCAAAAGCCCCCACAGATAAAAATCCAATGTAGTTAAATCGGGCGATCTAGGAGGCCATTCGATTAACTCGCTACCGCGCCCTATCCAACCATTTGGGAATTTTTCGTTAAGCCACTGCCTGACAATCCTAGAATAGTGTACAGAACAACCATCTTACTGAAATATCAAATTTCTTCTTTCTGCTAGTGGCAGTTCGTCAATCACTGCGGATAACTCACCTTCCAAGAATTCCATGAAGTTATTGGCATTCATGTTACCCTCAAAAAAGAATGGACCTATTATCCTAACTTTTAAAATTTCGGCTTCGAATTTTTACAGTGCAATATGTTTGAGTCCTAGTTTTTGTTTACCATGTTGCCATTTTTAAAATGTGTCTACATTCTTAGTAAAAAATTAATTAAAAAACAACTTTCTCCAAATTCATGTAGTGATAACTTTGTTGTTAATAAAACTTTTTTCTATAAAATTTTGATAGTTTACATTTGTGATGATTCTGAATCCAGTGGTGTAGTCATATTTGAGAAAAAAAAATGCCTAATATACTTTCGTCTTTTTTGGCAAAGAAAAATTAACGTAGAGGGCCTTGAAAATAGCTATTATGGTATGAAAATTTGTGCTCAAATTCTGTTTTTGATACTGAATCTAACAAAAAAGACTAAATCAAAATCGGTTGAAAAATGCGGATTTTATAGGGGTGCTTCCAAACAAAATGGGTCACACTGTATAATAAAATTAAGTCTGTGGCCATATCGGTACTCCAAACATGTTTGCTAAAATAAAAATTAATTATTACATATATTTTATATTAGATGAAACAAGATAACTTACTTCTTCCCCATTTTGTTTTTCTATATAAACACGATTCGAGGTTTGAGTTTCTGCTCAAATATTTTTAGGGTTGGTAGCAGAATTATTACTAAAAAAATAACTAAAATTGCCTACAAATTTCATGAAATTAGAAACTGTTCTAATTATTTTTCTTGCTTAAAAATCGCCACAAACTAGCACACGATCATGCTTCAAGTATCCTATGCTCAAGGAATTCATTACGTTATTACATGCTTCTAGCGGCTGTGACACTACATCTGCTTTTTATATGCAAGGTAAATTTAAATTCATGAAAATTCTTAGCGAGAACGCCGAGCTTCAAAATACTCTTAAAATATTTTTCGTGCAATCGGACGCCAAGTCAGTATTTCGCGTTCTCAACACAGTCCGCGAAATTCAATTTCGCGGCCGTTACCCATAGCAACGGATGCGAAACCAAACGTCACTTCCAAATTTGACATTTCTAAAATACTACAAAGACAAGGATTATTTTTTATTGAATACCAACAAATACATAATTCCTTATATTATTTAGGATGAATATTAACATTAATTGTAGTTTGTATTATTACTTATATTTACTCCAGAAGTTGAAGCAAGATAACTGTCGAAATATTTTGTATATATTGAAACATATCATTTCCATAGCACTCGGTGACATTGTTAAATAAATTGAACTGCTGTTGATTTTAGAGCAATAATATATTTATTTACAATTATCTAGTCTAATAATTTTAACGATTGCACGAAAAATAGTGTGTATGCCATGGCCGCGAAACTTTTTAACACCCTCAAGATTATCTTGCCTCGGCGATAACTGTTCTTTCGGTACGTTAAAAAGGTATTTCGCGGCCTAAGCATACAAATAACTATTATGATCAAACAGCAAATAAAGTTGATGTGGAGAAAGCTGGTATTGAATTTGTTAAGACTCAAAGCGATTGTAGTAAATAATAGAAGTGGCAACGTCGTAATTATTTAGGGTGCATGTGACGGAAACCCGAGGGGGAGGAGAGCGAGAGTCAGTCGCAGTCGAAGAAAAGAAGGGTGAGGTTACTGTTCTTTAGTTATGTTTTTTGTACAGAAATGGTAAAATGTATAATATGTAAAAAAACGTGGAATAAAATGATACATCGATCATTTCATAGGTAAACTTCTCAAAGGTTATGTCAAGAAATATGTTCACTGTATTTTTTATAGGTTCCCAAAGTGCTAGACGAGAAACGTGGATGGAACGTTTATACGTAACAGAAAGTGATCTGCTAAAGACGAAAGTTGCAATTGTATGCTCGGACCATTTTGAGTTGGAAGATGTTTATACCTACTAACTTGAGTGGTCAGCATTTCTTAAAATTTAATGCTGTGCCTACAAAGTAAGAAGATTTAAAAAAAATTAATGGAGATTTCCCACATTTATATTTTCAACATATTAATATATGATTATATTTTAGGTTGGTTATTTTGGAAGCAACAAGTCTAAATGCATCTCAAAATGTATTACCTTTTCAAGGAGATGAAAATAAATCTTCAATATTGAATGAGCTAACAGATACATATATTGAGGTATATATTCACTATTCAGGTTTTTATGTGTAAAGTGGTTCAATAATATTTTTGCTAAAACTGGCATGTACCTATATTTTTTCCAGTACTGCAGTTGCAATGGACAGATTTGAAATTTCTATATAAATCTTTTTACCTAGTTTAGGTGGTATGTTGAGTATCAGTTAAATAGATGAAAAGAAATAAATATTTGTATGGTTTCATAATAAATTGTTGATGAATTTAGTAATTCTTGTATGTAGATGGATGTAAACAATGGTTTTATTTAGGAAGAAAAAAAGTTATTTTGGAATGTTGACATCAAACAAGAGCCATATGACCTGTATCTTGAAAATATTTCAAGTCCAATTGAACAACATGTAAATGCTAGTCCCAATTTTGAAGAATGTAATATGTTAGTTAAAAAAGAGTTGAATAGTGATAATAACAATGAACATACCGAACAACATCTACAATGTTCAACAAAGAAGAAACAAAGGAAATTGAAGAGTAAGTTAAATTATCTATTTTTTATTACGAGTGTGAAGCTAGCTCCTAGCTCCAAACGGGTAAAATTGATCCGGCAACACCGCTCAGCCGCTGAGATTCGACCGTATTTACGAGGGGCATATGTTATCGAACGTATGGGTTTATATTTTACATATGAAATAATTAATTTTCTCAGATTTATTTTGAGAAAAAATTACCAGCAAACATAATTACTGAAGTATTGTTTTGTTTCGCCATACTATAGTTGCTCCGAAACAATCGTATGAATTATTACATATATCGATGTTTACTTTATTCTTTCTCCTGTATCTACATATAATGATGTCCATGGAAAAAAAAATCAGAAATAGATTGATAAACCAATAGTCTTTAGCGTGACATATTCAAAAATTACTGACAAACGTTCCAAGGGTGAGAAAAAAAATAAAAATAAGTTTTTTTAAAAATTATACTTTACTTTATTTTCTCTCCTGTATCTACATATAATGATGTCCATGGAAAAAAAATCAGAAATAGATTGATAAACCAATAGTATTAAACGTGACATATTCAAAAATTACTGACAAACGTTCCAAGGGTGAGAAAAAAAATAAAAATAAGTTTTTTTAAAAATTATACTTTACTTTATTTTCTCTCCTGTATCTACATATAATGATGTCCATGGAAAAAAAATCAGAAATAGATTGATAAACCAATAGTCTTTAACGTGACATATTCAAAAATTACTGACAAACGTTCCAAGGGTGAGAAAAAACATAAAAATAAGTTTTTTTAAAAATTATACTTTACTTTATTTTCTCTCCTGTATCTACATATAATGATGTCCATGGAAAAAAAATCAGAAATAGATTGATAAACCAATAGTATTAAACGTGACATATTCAAAAATTACTGACAAACGTTCCAAGGGTGAGAAAAAAAATAAAAATAAGTTTTTTTAAAAATTATACTTTACTTTATTTTCTCTCCTGTATCTACATATAATGATGTCCATGGAAAAAAAAATCAGAAATAGATTGATAAACCAATAGTCTTTAACGTGACATATTCAAAAATTACTGACAAACGTTCCAAGGGTGAGAAAAAAAATAAAAACAAGTTTTTTTAAAAAACGTACTTTACTTTATTTTCTCTCCTGTATCTACAGATATTGATGTCAATCCTCCACCGATTTGATTGGATTTTGGTAAAAAGTAAATTTTTCGTAAAATAATGAATTTGTTCCACCATTTTATTATTGATATTATACTCGTCGGTCTAAAGACAATACACTGGGGCGAACCCCAGTGAAACCACAGATAACTGAGTAAAACCCTTCTTGACTGGTATCGGTGGATCAGGTTACACTGATAAGATTGAGAATATTGAATAGGGGTAGGTATGGTAGGTATATACCGTGTACTTTTTTACACTGTACATTTAAAACGCAAAATGTTTTAAAAATCATTTGAAATATCAAATGGCATTTTGTATTTTAAATAGCTATTTCAATAATTGAATTTATTTGAAACGGATACCCAACACCATCCGACTTTAGTGATCTACAGTATCTATTGTTCTCACATGAATTTATATTTCCTTTTCCTCGAGAACTGCAAATACTGCACTATCAGATTCCTAATAAATAGATCCATTGTATAATTGAAATGTAACTTGGTTCTTGAGAAAATTGTTTTGTTTATATACATTAATTATTTGCAAAAGTGTATCCAAAATAAATTTCAGAAGATTTTACTTATGCAGGGCGCGGCTAAATGGTGGAACAAATTCATTATTTTGTGAAAAATCGGTGGAGGATTGACATCAATATCTGCAGATACGGGAGAGAAAATAAAGTAAAGTATATTTTTTAAAAAAACTTATTTTTATGTTTTTTCTCAACCTTGGAACGTTTGTCAGTAATTTTTGAATATGTCACGTTAAATACTATTGGTTTATCAATCTATTTCTGATTTTTTTTTCATGGACATCATTATATGTAGATACAGGAGAGAAAATAAAGTAAAGTATAATTTTTAAAAAAACTTATTTTTATTTTTTTTCTCACCCTTGGAACGTTTGTCAGTAATTTTTGAATATGTCACGTTAAAGACTATGGGTTTATCAATCTATTTCTGATGTTTTTTCCAATGGACATCAACAATATACGTAGATACAGGAGAGAAACATTTTTTTGCTGTTAAAATATAACGTTTTATAGGTAAAAACACAATTTGTTTCATATATAATATCATTGATTTAATACTTAAATAAAATAAGTGCTTCAATATAGGTTTTGTTTATTGTGAGAATTCGATTCCCCCCGTATAGTTCACTGCTAATCATCAGTTGACTATTATAAACCAGCACATCTGTGCGCTGTTGCCGGTTCAGTCACTTGTCGCAGATCTGCGTTTGGAGCTTCACGTCGATTTTTTTATTGAGTAATTTTGAATAGAAAGTTCTACAATATTATCAGCTAGAAGCTAGCTCCTGGGTTGGCATTCTGTTCACACTATAGCGACTAGTCTTGAATCGTTCTTGTCGATAAACACATTCCGTTCACCAAATTTGGTCGTTTTGGCGCGACAAATAGTTCTAAAGCGATCGCCAAATTTCTGATACCTATGAGGTGTCGCCAACGTGTGTAAAACGAAGAGGAAATGTTTGTTTTATGTGGCATCTCTATTCTCCTTTCCTTGTCAAAATATTAATGTTTAGTTAGGTTATGTGCTTTCTTTTTTTGCAATTTTGCATTATTAATTTGACTTTTATGTTAATTATATTAATATTCTTAAAGACAAAAGCGAGTTTTATCCTAACGTTCTTTAATTAAAAAATAGTAAAATTATTACTGTAAAATGTTGCCAATTCATTGCTGTTGCAGTCTTTGTTTGCCATCAAGACCACTATACAAGGTGATTCATAAGTAATGGGCCAAATTGTGAATCTACGTTCAGAAGGCCAAAATAATAATATTTTCATTAACAACAATGGGTCTTAGTCTGCTCCTTACTGAGGTACAGGATGTTAAAGAGAAAAAAATAAAATAGATTTTTGTTAATAGATCAGCTACTTTTCTACATAATGACTTGAAAATTGGTATGAACTAGTTTTTGTAAGGGTAAACAAGAATGTGTGAGAGGATTTGAGTTAACTCGTAGATGTCGCCACATGCGCCATATGAATTAGATAAAATCAGCTACAAATTTTTTATCGCTCATTATTTTACAACTTACTTATTTAATTTGGATAGCCCCATCATTTCTGTAGAAAAAAGCTATACTTCTTTGATCTTCAAAATATTAACGATTTTCGAGATATTTGAATTTTACTAATTCACTACACTACATTTCACAGTGGTCGACGTAGCATTAATCTGTTAAGACACAAGCATGCCATGGAATGTTGACATTTACCTAACCGTAATTGATAATTGGTGATAATATTAAAATGAAACCATACAAAAATTACGTAATAAAACACATTTATTGTACGCCAGTTAATAAAACGAAGACAGCATTAGAACAGACTTGAACTAGGACCACTTACAACTCTTATCAAAACCTACTTGTTAAAGTTGTGCGAAGTTAAATTAAATTTAAGCTTAATTATGACCTACTGCAAAAGGTTTTCAACATGGCCACCACCAGCATTCATACACGCATTTAACCGTTTGGTTAAGGATTGTCTGACTTTAAAAAATGTAGCAGGATTATTTCGTATTGAATTGGCTGCATCTTGAATTCTATTCCATAACTCGTCTCGTGTATTTATAGGTTCAGCTTAGACCATTGATTTCATGTAACCCCACACATGAAAATCAAGTGGATTAAAGTAGGGACTGCGAGGTGGCCACTGAAATTAACTACCACGTCCAATCCAACGGTGAGGGAATGTTTCATTCAGATGTTCGCGCACAGCAAGTGAAAAATGTGGAGGATCACCGTCTTGCATGAACCACATATTTCTTCTTAGTTGTAAAGGAAGACCTCCCAAGAGGTCGACTAAGTCATTATTTAAAAAATTCAAATATGACTCTCCATTTAAATAAGGAGGTAATTCAACTGGGCCCAGTAATGTATTGCCTATTACACCGCACCACACATTTATTTTAAACTCGTGCTGGAAATGTCTATCTTTTTTTAAACGAGGGTTTTCGGTTTCCCAGGCATGACTATTTCGCCAATTAAAAACTCCGCGTCTGGTAAAGGTTGCTTCATCCGTGAAAAGAATGTTATTTAGGAATGTTGGATTATTATTCAATTTTCCTTTTAGCCACTGACAAAATTGAACTCTGATTCGATAATCTCTTGGAAGTAAATTTTGCACAGGTGTAAAATGATAGGGATATAAATTTTCCTTGGGCAAAATTCTAATCACGGACGGTTGGCTTATTCCAATAGCTGTAGACAATCAACGAGTGCTTATTTCAGAATTTTGCGCAATTCTTACCAAAATTTATCTTCTTGCTGCTGAGTGATAATTTTAGGACTCCCTGTATGATATTTTGGACGAAATGAACCTGTTTCACCCAATCGATTATGAATATTTTGAAATATCTTCCGGTTTGGCTGCCTTCTGTAAGGGTACATTTCACGATATTTTCTGGATGCAGCTTGTCTCATTTCTTCGTTTGAAAAGTGATTATGTCTCGGCATTTTTATTTATGTTAGGACAAGAATGGATCAGTTTACCTAACAATAAAATGTTTTAAGCTCTTCATTAAACGTCAAAGCTTTACTACACACGTTGTTACTGTCACTGTCAACATTCCAAGGCATGCTTGTGTCTTAACAGATTAATGCTACGTCGACCACTGTGAAATGTAGTGTAGTGAATTAGTAAAATTCAAATATCTCGAAAATCGTTAATATTTTGAAGATCAAAGAAGTATAGTTTTTTTCTACAGAAATGATAGGGCTATCCAAATTAAATAAGTAAGTTGTAAAATAATGAGCGATAAAAAATTTGTAGCTGATTTTATCTAATTCATATGGCGCATGTGGCGACATCTACGAGTTAACTCAAATCCTCTCACACATTCTTGTTTACCCTTACAAAAACTAGTTCATACCCAATTTTCAAGTCATTATGTAGAAAAGTAGCTGATCTATTAACAAAAATCTATTTTATTTTTTTCTCTTTAACATCCTGTACCTCAGTAAGGAGCAGACTAAGACCCATTGTTGTTAATGAAAATATTATTATTTTGGCCTTCTGAACGTAGATTCACAATTTGGCCCATTACTTATGAATCACCCTGTATAAACTTATATGTGATTATTTCAGGGTGCTCTTCTGCAAATGTTACGATGGTCTCGTGGTATTCAGCAGTCAAACGCATTATCCTTATTTTATTTTATTTTAATGTTTAAAAAACTTTAGTGAATATTTACTCAAAACCGAAAAAAAACAAATCGATTTAAACATTTATTTAATTATCTTTTAGTGTCGCCATACGGCATAAAAAAACCCTAAAATAACTCTTAATATCCCTATATTTGACAGAATATCGACTTCTTTAACGAAAGTTTCCGAACTTAATTTCGATCGCAGAACGGAATCGCATTCGGGTATAAAGTCGCAAGCGTCGTCGCTTAAAAAGCGGTCGCTAGCTTATATGAACGGAATGTCACCCCTGGCTCCTAGCGAGCGAAATTGATATGGCAACACCGCTCAACCGTCAATCGTCGGTTATCGGACTCGCCAGTTACGGGGGGAGTATGCAATTGAAGCAATTTAAGTGTGATAATTTGTAGGAGTAAAATTTTTTATTAGGCAGAACAAACCCTCTGGATGAAAAAATATAAAAAACAAATTAATTGAGAAAAATTTTTTTTCTCCAAATGACATTAAAAGCGGCCTTTTAATGACACTTGGCAGGCTTAGAAGTTGTACTTTTAATGCCTAGGCAGAAAAAGTCCACTTTTACTGCCTAGGCAGAAAAAGTTCGTTGCTAGGCAACCTTCCAAGTAATAATTTAAATCAAACTGGTTATTAAAATTGACAATGACATTGAGAAAACTCAAAATGATGCTTATGATAATAAATTTAAATATGAAAAAGTCGATTTTGCGTGGAATTGGAACAAATTTGAAGAAAAAATTATATGTTTCACACGGCAGAAAAGCAGATTTAATGACGCGGCTGGTGTTTCATAGCCGAGCGTAGCGCTTTTATGCCTAGTAAAACAAATAACTATTATTTTGCTACTGTAATAATATCGATATAACTATGAATTTTTGAAGAAAAATTACAACTTTCTTTTTAGTACTGCAAAGCCATATAAGGATGTCCCTCGTTTAAATTTTGCACAGAGGTTGATAATGTAATAATTTTTCATATTCCATATCCAAAACTCGCTGACAAACGTTACGAGGGTCGAAAAAATTGAATAATAGGCATTTTTGAAAAAAATTACAACTTTCTTTTTATTACTGTAAAGCCATAAAACGATGTCCCTCATTTAGATTATGACAGAGGTTGATAATATATTTTATATTCCATATCCAAAACTCGCTGACAAACGTTACGAGGGTCGAAAAAATTGAATAATAAGCATTTTTGAAAAAAATTACAACTTTCTTTTAATTACTGCAAAGCCATATATCGATGTCCCTCGTTTAAATTTCGCACAGAGGTTGATAATGTAATAGTCTTTTATATTTCATGTTCAAAACTCGCTGACAAACGTTACGAGGGTCGAAAAAATTGAATAATAAGCATTTTTGAAAAAAATTACAACTTTCTTTTTAATACTGCAAAGCCATATATCGATGTCCCTCGTTTAAATTAGCACAGAGATTGATGATGTAATAGTCTTTCATATTTCATGTTCAAAATTCGCTGACAAACGTTACGAGGGTCGAAAAATTTGAATAATGGGCATTTTTGAAAAAGATTACAACTTTCTTTTTATTACTGCAAAGCCATATAATATAATATAATATATAAAAGACTATTACATTATCAACCTCTGTGCGAAATTTAAACAAGGGACATCGATATATGGCTTTGCTAAAATATTTTAGATCAGATGGCTTATATGTTGTGGCTAAATATGATAAAGATTTTATTTTAATTATCCATACAATATAACAAACAAAATAAAGAATATGTATATCACAAGGAACATACAATTTTACATACCTACAGGCTGTGAAATAAGAAATTGATGTTTATCGTGTCCCACGACGAGCTTACACCGGTTACACCGGAAGTGAGCAGCATTGCACCATTGACTGAAGCAGTCCTTTTTATAAAAGATACTGGGTGAACAACCCGAAAATGTTGATGTCAATTTTTATTTTAATCAAGGTGTGTTTTGACATACAAAAATTGTCGCCCCTTTTACCCCCTACACTTGATAGCTACCCCCTCAGATTTTTTAAATAGCAAGGGGGGTGGTGCGACACTTCGCTGGAAAGGGTTTGAAAATCAGTTGTCCAAAATATATCACACTGCTTTAATTTCAATCATCTGTTTGTTCATAACGATTTATTGGTTTAAGATTCACACTTTGCAATATAACAATACAAAAGTAGTGCGCTGGTTCTGCTTTAATTTGGGACACTCGATAAAAATTCAATTTTTATTTTTGAACGCTTATACCGATTTGTGTTTTCCAAATAATAATTAATAATTTGTAAAGTCCCTTCAATTTTAAAGATATTAATGTAATACATTATTTTATTGATTAGTTTCATTAATTAATTGTTTCATCCGAAATTTAAAAATTATTCATTTTTGAGTTCCGTTTTTCAAACCGTTCCCAAAGAAGGCACGACCTCTCTGCTATTTAAAAAATCTGAGGGAGTGGCTGTCAAGTGTAAAAGGGGTGACCATTTTTTGTAGGTTATAAAACACCCCTATTAAAATCAAAATTGACGGGTTCGAGTATTTTTCATTTTGTCTTAAATAACAGAGTTTCATAGGGGGGTATCATATTGTAGAACAACTGTGATTATAAATGTTTATTTCATTATTTTTTGTAAACAAGTTTTTAAATAATAGTATATTACATACCTAGCGGGGAAGTAGATCATTACAAAAAAAAGCCGTGGCTGGAATGATCCTTCCCGCGTGGTATGTATACTATTTTATTCACAATCGCTTAGTTACAAGCTTTTAAAAACATTAATTGGTATCACAATTTAATATTTTTTTCGACAAAGAACTTCATGAATCTGTTGCTAGGCAATATTACTAATTTATTGGTTTTGACAATTATGTCATAAAATATTCTTTCTGTCACGAAATTTTAATTTTTTTGCTCAAACAAGTACATGTCTTATTTTGAATTAACCTGTACTCCTCCGGAAGTCCAAGATGCTGCGGTTGGGGGAATGGTTAATTCCGTAGAAAAGCAAAAAAGGTATTAATTTTTTCCTATTGATCCTAATACAGATATAAAAGAAGAAATTGAAATAGTCGAACACGAATTAAAAGAAGAGTTGCAGGAGACGGATCAGTTGAATAGCGTTTATGATTTTAAATCATTCTCCAATGAAAATGTTATAAGTAACGATATTAATACTGAAAACTGTGATACAGATAAGAAGACTTCATCTTTTCCACGAAACCGTTGTTTTAATAAAAATATACATGAAAAGGAAAAGCCTTATAAGTGTGATATTTGTTCAAAAACTTTTTTCTACAGTAATGGGTTAAATGTACATATGCGTCTCCATAAAGGTGAGAAGCCATTCAAATGTGACATTTGCTTGAAATGTTTTTCACAGAAAAGTCATTTGAATGTACATTTGCGCATCCACAAAGGAGAAACGCCGTTCAAATGCGAAATTTGCTTAAAGTCATTTGAAAAGAAAGGAAAGTTAAGTAGACATATGCGTTATCACACAGGGGAAAAACCATATGAATGTAAAGTTTGCTTAAAATCCTTTGCTCGTTGTGAAAATTTCAAAATACACATGCGTTGTCACACGGGGGAAAAACCATATAAATGTGAAGTTTGCTCGAAATCATTCACAGTGAAGGGTAGTTTAAATACACATATGCGCTGCCACACAGGGGAAAAACCATATAAATGCGACATTTGCTTCAAATATTTTAGAAAACGTACTAATTTGAATATACACATGCGTATTCACACAGGTGAAAAGCCATTTGAATGTGAAATTTGTTTGAAATCATTTAAAGTTAAGGATACTTTAAACAAACATATGCGCTGTCACTCAGGGGAAAAACCATATGAATGTAAAGTTTGTTTAAAGTCCTTTACTTATTGTGAAAATTTGAAAAGACACATGCGTTGTCACACTGGGGAAAAACCATATATATGTGAAGTTTGCTCGAAATCATTTACAGTGAAGGGTAGTTTAAATACACATATGCGCTGTCACACAGGAGAAAAACCATATGAATGTGAAGTTTGTTCAAAATCCTTTAGCCACAAAGGATCTTTAAGAATTCATATGGATTGTCACACAGGGGAAAAACCATATAAATGCGACATTTGCTTCAAATATTTTACAAAACGTGCTTTGAATATTCACAAGCTTATTCACACGGGTGAAAAGCCATTTGAATGTGAAATTTGTTTGAAATCATTTAAAGTTAAGGGTACTTTAAACAGACATATGCGCTGTCACTCAGGGGAAAAACCATATGAATGTAAAGTTTGTTTAAAATCCTTTACTTATTGTGAACATTTGAAAAGACACATGCGTTGTCACACGGGGGAAAAACCATATAAATGTGAAGTTTGCTCGAAATCATTTACAGTGAAGGGTAGTTTAAATACACATATGCGCTGTCACACAGGGGAAACACCGTTCAAATGCGCAATTTGCTTAAAGTCATTTAAAGCTAAAGGAACTTTATGGAGTCATTTGCGTTGTCACACAGGGGAAAAACCATACAAATGTATAGTTTGTGCTAAGTCCTTCAGCGTAAAAAGCAGTTTGAAAAACCATATGCTTTGTCACACAGGGGAGAAACCATAGAAATGTGAAGTTTGTTTGAAACAGTGATTAATTAGTTTGAATAGACACATACGTTTTCACAAGAAGCCAATAGAGTCTTCATGGAAAATGACATTCGGTTTTATTTTCTTTAAATCGGGTAGGAATATAGTGGTTTGAAATAGAATATATATGTAAAAGCAGCACTAAATTTTATATATCGAAAAGAAGTAAAAAGATGCAGGTAATGACCAAATAACAACAGAAACGCTACAGAACATAATTATGTTTTAATTCTTGGTTTAATCGTAACGTTTTCGACGAACAGAACATCTTATCGTTATAACTTTTTAATTCGAAAGTAATAAACTAAGAGCGACAACTAGAGTTTTGTAACGGTACCTAAGTATCAACAGTATGATGATGACACTGACAGTTTAAATACACAAAATGGATTTGGCCGTCGAACCTTGAGTCAAAAGTTGCCCTCTACACCATGTACCTAGGGTAATAGACTTACCATTAGGTATATTGAATATTTCCTATTTATGTAAAAGAGATTTTTGTGAATACAACGGTACATTACAAATGCATGTTGACAGACACTATATAGTGGTAAAAAATCATTTATTTCAACATTCGTTACTGGTAACTCACCTTTGTTAATCCTTATCGATTTCTTTGTCTCAACCGCCACACACCTATCCGAAGCAAACCGCGCGCTCCAATCTATTTGTGTAGGAATCAAGAAGTTCTATTGAGTCGTGCTGGACCGACGCGAGCCGAGTCCATCCAGTAGCTTAACCCGGAGGACCTAAGGCTGAGGCGGTGTTTCAATTTGTCATTGTCGTCTGAATGATGTGTTCATATGAAACTATAAGCGCCATTATATACCGTTTAGTATTTTTATCGTTACGATGAAATTGCTCATTTGAACGGAATGTTTCTCCATTTTCTCTACAACTATCCACTAAACTCGATATAGAAATGAAATTACATCTTTCCGATAAAGTTTTTATGAAAAGAAATTCAGTATACATTTAAAACAGTTTCTTTTTATTGTGGTGGAATCAATTAATACCTCTTATCTTATAAATACACTATAAATCTTGTTTATTTTATGAGTTATATATATTGAAAAATGTATCTGTATAAAGCTAATGTTCTGTTTCCTTATATTGTTATAGTTTATCTTATTTTTCCAATAAAATGTTTTGAAACAATTATGTTTACTTTATTTACTCAGATTTTGGCTAGTTCCACAAAGGGAAGCCAGTTATCTTATTGCTATTTTTTGAAAAGTGAGCAATCCCCGCCCAGGCAGAACACTGACGTCGCTGTAACGTCGAATCAACGTCACCCGAGACGTGCATAACAACGTCGATAAGAGACGTAGAATGAACGTTGATGATAACCTTGATTCGACGTCTTTAAAAATGTGCGATCGACTTTTGAACAACCTTCAAATTTTAGAATGGATTTGGTGCGAAAATAAAACATTTGTTTCAAAGGGTGTATTTATTATCCATATAACAGTTGATACACATTCCAATAACAAAAAAAATTACTATCTACTAAAATTAACATGAGTTTTATTTAAAGCTTATTACAGTTTCCTGTAATATTATCGTATTTAATAAAGCGTTTTATCAACAGATGTCGAAGAATAATTATTTATATTCCAAAACTTCATACAGTTTTGAAAAATAATATTTTTCAAAAACAGTGAACGTTCAACTGAGGAGCAACAACTACTTCCCGTGCTGTATGCACCAACGGATATTGAATTACACTTCAAAGTCAAACGGGGCTGGTATATCTACAAGATATTTTAAAACCAACCATTCTGGTTTACAATTAGAAGGGACAACATAACTTGTAGACCGGTTTCGGCGTATTTGCGCCAAATCAGTACAAGGTATATGTTATCCGTCCGAGAATCTCTAATTGGAAGTGAAGATGTCGCTAAATCACAATCTTCACATTTCCGTTACTGGAAGACATGTATTGATTGTGATTGAAGTGTATCCTTCAGTCCGGGATTAGAGATTCTCGGACGGATAGCATCCCAGGTAGCAGAGACACGTGAAGATGACAGTAGAAGGGCTAGGAGAGTTCAACGACCACTATAGGGAAAACAGTGTGTTAGAGAGAGAGAGAGTCATGGAGGCAATGAGTGTGAGAGAGAAAGCCGCCGCCATTTTTTGTCGCGCAGTCCTCCGAAATTGACTTCGCGCGCTATCTACGTACCACAAGACGTCTGACCGTCATTTTTTTATTTATTACTTATTTTAAATTTACTTATTTTTTAAAAAATTGTTCGAACGGGGACGCGAACCCACGACCAACGCGTCAACAACAGTTCACCTACCAAACCCTGCCATGAGCTCTCATATGTATATCAAGCGAAGAAACGTATTACATGCCTCAATAAGTATGACGATGAAGGTGGTAGTTAGACAGAGAACGCATTCGCATCGATAGATCCCGTAGTATGATAGCCGGCCGCGCACACACCGTACGCCAGGCACCTCACAGAGGAAGCGCTGAAATTATTCATAGATAACATACTAAAAGTAATTGGAAAATTAATTTTGTTACTAGCATTTAACTCTATAAAAAAAATTATTTGTGTTTTTCTACAAGATATAAAATAAAATATGTAAAGAAAATATTATTAAAAAAAATTATTCAAGATTAGTTACTTTCTTAATTAACAAGTATATTGTAGTTTTTAATTTTTATCATCGATTTTTTGTCAAGCGATTCACTGACGGAAGCTGGTAATTGGTCTCCATCGAACCAATTGAATTGATACTGGTTGTCTTCTAACGTCCATCCATTATAATCAGGCTTTAAAATACCAAGCATCTTTAAGTGCGCATTATTCCAGAGACTAGCGCTGTAATTTGTTTTTTAGCATGTAGCGGATAGTACAAACGCGCCCATATACAGGGTGGCTCGAAAGTATCTTTGGTTTAACATATACAGAGTATAGTGGGGAAAATTTCACATGTCAAACGTCACATGTGACATGCCAAAGGGGCATTAATATTGTTTAACATATACAGAGTGTAGCGTATAGTACAAACGCGCCGAGTTGTTCGAAAGTATCTTTGGTTGAACATATACAGAGTATAGCGGAGAAAATGTCACATGTAAAACGTTACATGTGACGTGCCGTAGGGGCGTGAATATCGTTTAGCATAACGATTAATAAATCGTAGTTTTGTATGGGGGTATGTCAAAAGGACCTTAATGAACGTGTATCGAAAGTATCTTTGAATGAATTGTAGGTCGACTTTAGTAAACGACGTTTGAAAAGCCTTAACGTCTAGTATATACGTGAATCGCCCATATACAGGGCGGATCGAAAGTATCTTTGGCAGGTATTCAGGTTGACTTTAGCAAGCGCCAACTCGTTCGAAGTTCATAAAATGAGAAATAAGGCATCACTTCTGCATGATAACACCGAGCTGTGGGTAGCTAACGTCGAGTCAGTCCTTATCAGTAAAGCCGTGAAACGTAATATTTTTATTCTTTTAACTCCTTATCAGAAATGGTGAGATAATTTTATTCTTTCAACATATACAGAGTGTAGCAAAAATTGAAGTGAAATATCAGTGTTCGTTGACAAGGGCATAACGTACGTCTCACGCACGTGATCCGTTGACCGTCTTGCCGTGGCAGTGCTAATATGTCTTCGGAAGAGTACATACATCGAATTGAAGTGCATATCCAGAACATTAGTAAATTAAATAAAGACGTTGCTTTTTATGAAGACAAAAGTAAGGTTATGAAACAAATGGAGAAACTTAGTTTATCTGGTGGGGAAAAGAAAGAAGTAAGTCAGACGTTTGACCTTTCAAAGGTGTTATGCTTCATGCAAGAATTGCACCTCAGCATTCAAGGGTGGACTATAAAATTGTACCACTCTTGGATGTACGTCCTGATGTCCAGCTATTACTCAGGGGAGTAGGTTTCGTACCTTGGAGCAGATTTAACAAAGAGCTTAGATAGGAAGAGAACAACTGTTGCGTCGCTGTTCTCCCGTATTGATTTATTCAACTAATGAACTAGTTAAGGTAAGATAAACTATAAAGAAAGTAAAATTACAAAATAATGGGCGCCACCTATCTAAACTCGATGCTCGTTGATTAGAGGTTGTAAAAAGAATAAAGCAAGATTCAAAAAAATATATATCACAGTTTTTTATTTCCTATCTCTCCTTAAAAAAAAATTTTTTTGTTACAAAATTTTCAATTCTGAGATTAGCTTCACAAATTTGGATTTGATAAACGAAACTTATTACAATGTTGAGTTTTACAAAGGTTTAGATATAACAAATTTCTAATGTTTTGGTTTACAGAATAAAGAAATTTTTGACTAGTGAATTCCTAAAGAGCCTCTAATTTGGTGACTATTCAAATCATTTTTACTTATCTTTGTAGTATTGTCTTCTGTGCTATTCCTCCTTGGGTTCAGATTGGTATTTGTGTTTTCGGCCACACTTCCATGGTCTTTGGGATCTTATAGGGACTATTTTAGAGTTTGAGCCTATTTCAGCTCACGGAGCTCCGTCAGGTTAGGACGACTTCTAGGTGCCAGAGGGTAAATGTGCCTAAAACACCACACACGAGGAGAATCTGATATGACCCTAAAGAATACTAATGATAGCAACGTTCTGGTAAAAATGTTCCAAACCTAGGCCATGTTACAAGTGAACAATGCTATAAGTTGTAATATTTTATGCCAAAAAATTAAGAGTGATGAAATTGAACTCAATTTGTATGTCAAAAGTGAACTGGATAAAAAAAACTGTGTAAATCGACATTTAAAATAAATTAGCAAATAAGAATGAAAACAAACTGGTTGGTCAATTTACTAGAACAACATTTGGTTTAGTTTAATTCTCATTACCAGAACCAAGCTTCCATAAAATATGCCTCCTCTTCATTTAACAAAGAGCAAGGACCAAAGGAAGAAGAAAACAAATATATATATATATAAAAAAAATTCATCAGTTATTTTGGAAAAAGAATAAGAATTGTCTTATTATTTTTCCATAAATCAGTTAACAAAAGAAATGTCGACTAATTGTTGCTCCTCGTAAATTTTATCCTCTAGATATAATTCCACAGATCAACTGTAATATCTTAAGGATATAAAAGTACCAATGCCTTAAGGCAACTGTGTATTTGAATTTACCCACTTATTTCTTGTATCAATTCCCCAAAGAAACTTTTTAATCAAGGATATATTTCTATCGAATAAAAATACCTTGCTACTTAAAATATAACAAAACTTGTATTCCTAAATAAAATAATGTTGTGAGACTGAATGTATCACACGATAATTATTACCTTTTTTATTAAGGCAAAAATAGGGCTCACCAACTTCCACACATTCGGCCGAAAAGTATGTGTCCCACAAAAACTAAGGTTTCTTTGTACCAAAAAAAACGTGCTTATAAAAACTGTATCTATTTATTGCAACAGAATGAATCCAATGTAATCGTAATATCATCAAATAGAAATTAGCATACCTTGATACTTAATCTGTTCTGCTTCTGTAGGTAATAATTTCCATTTTCTTCGGACACATGCTTCTCGTTCAAAGTTGGAGGTTCGAGAGAGGAACCAAAAAGCCTTTTTTCCTTCAAAAACTAACGCTTGGAATTATTTGACCAGAACTTACATATCTGTCTCTCTTTCATTAATATATTACCATAATAGAAAATCAATAATTTAAAATACCTGTTGAATTTACTGCAAATTAAGCTAGAGGTGGGAACTAAATTTTAAAAATTATAATTTTAAATAACGTGAATTTTTTTGTTTATGTAAAAAAAAAACAGAGAAATGCCAGTTAATCTTAAAACGTCGTTGCGGACATGAAATGACAGTAACAAGCAGTCCTCGCTGGATGTCGTTGATGGTCTGCAGACATTTACCGCGCATTACTTATTCATTCGTATTCAACCATGTTCAATAGAACAGAAGAGGATATAAAAAATGAAATTAATAATGTTTTTGCCATGTCATGTGTAATATTAGCATCTGTCTTTGTTTTAATTTTGATTCCTGCTTGGTCTAAGTCCCCATTTAGTGCCGTAAGTGCGTCTGGCAACCTTGAAGGTTGCTTCCGCCTTCTTGATCACGTGCTGAAGTTCAACCTGGGTCTAGGATAACCCCAAGATATTTTACTTCACCCGACAATCGTATTGGTTCACCTTGAAGTGTCAGAGGGCCAAGTCCTTCCCTTTTCCTTCTTCTGGTGAACGCAATTATCTGTGTTTTTGAGGGACTTATGCGTAGCCCTTCTTTCACAGTCCAACCTGTTACTACATTTAAAGCCATCTGGAGTCTGTCTCTGGCTGTACTGTTGTATTTACCTGGGAATAGAATTACCAGGTCATCTGCATATCCTATGGTGTTAAATCCTTCTCTGTGTAGGTTTCTGATGAGCCCGTCCATGACCAGGTTCCACAGCAGCGATGACAGTACTCCCACCTGTGGACCACCACTGGCTGCACGCACGGCCATTGTCTCCCCCATAAGAGTTGTTTCTATTAGCCTGCTTCTGAGCATGCAGTTTACCCACCTGCAGCTCGTGGCATCGATCCCAATTTTCCTCGCTGCGTTGGCTATGGATTCATAGGAGGTGTTGTTAAAAGCTCCTTCTATATCTAGAAAGGCTGCGAGCACCACCTCTTTGTTTTCCAGCACATATTCATCTTTTTTTACGAGTTGATGTAATGCTGTTTCAGTTGATTTTCCCTCTCTGTATGCATATTGATCTCGGCGTAGTGGTCTTGTAGCCAGTATACCGTCTCTGACATGTCTATCGAGAAGTTTTTCAAGAGTCTTCAGTATAAATGACATTAGACTGATTGGTCTCAGAGCTTTAGCCGTGTCCTGTCCAGATTTTCCAGGTTTTGGTATAAATGATGCTCGTTGCCAGGTTCTTGGAATATGCCCTAGAACTAGGCTAGCTCTGAGCAATTCACCTACCCTGTAGTGTAGTGTGTTGCCTCCTTTTTGGAGTAGGATAGGATAAGTCCCGTCTGGTCCCGAAAACTTATGTGGTTTGAAGCTGTTTATGGCCCATATTGTTCTTTCCACATCTACCACCGCCTTCGCTATTCGCCAGTTCGTCCTGGATGCCCATCGTGGTCAATCCAGTTCTGTTGCTGGAGAGTTCTGCGGTGGCATGGTAGGTATTGATCCAGGGAAGTGTACCTTAAGTAGCTCTTCCATGGTTTCTTTCCCATTTCCAGTGTATTGTTATCTTTTTTGATAACCTGTATAGTCTGATTAGGATCCTTGGAAAGAATCTTCTGCAGTCTGGCAGGCAAATATGACCAACTCTATTAAAAGTCTGTTCAATCTCCTCACAGTGCCTCCTGCAGGAGTCTCTCTTTGCTTTCCTAATCAGTTTGTTGTATTCAGTTAGGGCCCTCTTATAATCCGTCCACTCTTCTAAATTTTCTTTAGTCCTATTAAACTTCTTTCTTAACTGTCTCCGTTTTTTGGCAAGTTCATTTGTCCATTACTGTTGGATATCTTCCTCACCGTTGGGCAGTTGTTTTCAAACGCTGAGATAATTCCTTCCTGTGTTAGGTCTGCTGCTATCTGTTCACGCCTTACACTTTAAAATAGCATATGTTTACCATTATACTTAAATCCAAGTCCTTCTACGAAGACAGAGCCATAAATCTTTATGGTCAAGTCAAGTGGATATACCACCCTTGTCATTATATAATATTATATTTCTATACCTAGTTTTAGGACACATTTATGTTTTTGAGACATTATTATGTAAGACGTTGAAGGGAGAACATTGTACAATCTTAGTTTTTATGTAATATAGTTTTAATCCTTTTTTACTTTTCACTTAACGACTTTTATTCCGTCACACATCTCGCGAACCTCGCGAACATTAATGGTCCTTCGAGCCGGATATTGTCGAATACAAGTGAAAAACAAAACAAGTTATTATTCGCGTAAACAATAAAAAGCAAAATCATCAATCGTCGAAAGCTTATCGTGCGTGTAACCAAAGACAAAAACTAAAGTAGTGACTTACGCGAGTGCACAACGCAAGCATATCCGGAATTTCCGGACATCACACATCACACCATTACGCATCAGTAAAGGATTATCACTCAATCAAATTTGTACTTGGATCCCAGAAGCACGAAGCCAACAAGTAGCCAACTGCATCGAAATTCATCAGGTGAGGTCGTTCCTCTCATACAATCATTAGTGCTAATTTGTTGTTGTTTTAAGTCTGGGTTTCTAACGAGAGTTTTTCAAAGCTAAGGTTGTGCCATCAATTTGCATCCAAAATTCATATAATCATAACATAATCCATTTCGCGCATTAATAATCGCAAGTCATTAGTCATTTCATTTTGTTTTGTTCATAAAATTCAAAAATTCGCAAAATGTCAGATATTACGTCCCTTTCTTTGGAAGAGCTAAAAAGAAAGCGAGGCGCGATTAAGGCTAAGGTCACGATTTTTGGGAAATATGTATCAGGCGCTAAAGGGACGAATGCTATTCTAGCGGACGTAGACCTTTTAGCACTGCAAGAACGTCTAAATCATTCAAAGAATATTATTTTCGAGTTTGAAAACATACAGGGTTTAATTGAGGAAAAAACAATAGTTGAAGATTTGTTAGAAATTGAATATGAAGAGCGCGCTACCTTTGAATCTAACTTTCTCATGCAAATAGCGAAAGCCAAAAATATAATAAAAGATTCTACCTTATATTCGGACAATGCATCAGGCTCTAATTTAGTTAGTACCAACCCTATACACAGCGCTTACGAAAACAACACTTTTAAACTTGCAGGTATAAAATTGAAACCCATTGAAATTCCTAAATTTAACGGCTCTTACCAAAACTGGTTAGAATTTGCGGATTTATTCGAATCGTTAGTGCATAAAAATGAAGCCTTGGATAGCATTCAAAAATTTCATTATTTACGGTCATCTTTGGAATCGGGTGCGGCACAAGTTATCCGTTCAATTGAATTTACAAGTAGTAACTATATCGTAGCTTGGAATCTTATCCGCGAAAGATACGACAACAAACGCCTTCTAGTATTTAATCATGTAAAATCACTTTTTAACGTAGAAACCATGCATAAAGAATCCTCCTACAAATTACGCAATTTAATCGACACATACTCTAAACACTTATACATTCTCTTAAACAAATGGGACAACAAATAGATCACTGGGATGTATTATTAATTCACATTACGCAAGTGGGAAAACGCGAAATCGAACGCTAATAAGGAGGTACCTTCATTTAATGATCTTAAGACATTCTTAAAATCGCGTGCCGATTTGTTGGAAACATTAGAAACTAATCAAGCGGATAAAAGGGCTCATAATAATAATAATTCATTTAATAATAACTCTAGAGGTACTTTCAATCACACACGCGGGTATTATTCATCCCACCAAGCATCAAATTATTCAAACAAGCACACGTCCAACCAAACCAAACCTCCTAGTAAATCGAATCAAAACCCGTTTTGTACAATTTGTAAAAATTCTCATGTCATATATAACTGCACAGAGTTTATGAGTTTATCCCCCAGTGACAAATACGAAAGGGCCAAAAATGCCCAATTATGCATTAATTGCTTAAAACCTGGCCATGACAACAGAAATTGTCGTCACATTAATTCTTGTAAGACATGTAATGGGCGGCATCACACACTATTACATATCAATCGCATTCAAAACAATGATCGCTCGCGTGAAACAACCTCTAACCCTGTCTCTTCAACCTCAACCGAACCATCTACTTCATTAGCTAACTGTTCCATTTCTAGCATCGCAGTGCAAGGCCAGGTAATCTTATCAACCGCTCTAGTAAACGTTCATGACAAATACAATAAAATATATACAGCTAGAGCACTTTTAGATAGTGGTTCGCAAAGTTCATTTATATCTGCTGAATTGCATAATAAATTAGGTATTTCATCAGAACAGATCAACTGGACAGTGTCAGGCATAACAAATATTTCATGCAAATTAGAGAAAGCGTGCCATGTAAAAACATCGTCTAAAATAAACAATTTTAATGCACACTTACAGTGCTTTATTCTACCGCAAATCTCGGGTTGCATACCTGCTGTGCCTTTAAATGTACAATATCTAAATATCCCAGAACACTTGTCGTTGGCCGACCATATGTTTTCTGAACCCCAAAAAATCGATATCCTCATTGGAAGTGACCTATTTTGGCGCCTCTTGGGGAAAAATACATTTAGTTTAGGTAAAAATAAGCCGATAATGCACCAAACGGTACTTGGTTGGATTATTGCAGGCCCGTACTTAGCACCATTTACAGCGCGCAACGAAGTAAGCTGCAACTTTTTAGCAGCGTCTGCCGAGGCTCAGATTCAAAATCAATTAGCGCGATTTTGGGAATTAGAGGAAATTATCGAAAAACGAATTTTATCAAAGGAAGAAATTTCTTGCAAGCAACATTTTCCGGGAAAATTTATAGTAGCTCTCACATTTAAGGAACCCACCGAAAAATTAGGCGATTCCTATCACATTGCGAGAAAACGTTTTTTTTAATTTAGAGAGAAAACTGGAATCAAATCCCAAATCGGGGCAACTTTACGCCGACTTTATAAATGAATACATTAATCTCGGACACATGAAAATAATAGAGAGTCTCGATCCTCTTAATGCGCCACACAAACAATTCTACTTCATGCCTCATCATTGTATTTTAAAGGAAAGCTCATTAACTACGCGTCTAAGAGTCGTTTTTGATTGCTCCGCCGCAACTTCCTTAGGACTCTCTCTTAATGACCTACAAATGGCCGGTCCCACCCTGCAAGACGATTTATTATCTCTGTTATTAAGATTTCGATTGCACACATACGCCGTAAGTGCGGACATTGAGAAAATGTACCGCCAAATTTTGGTTCATGAAAACCAACAAACGTTACAATGCATTCTTTGGCGCTCTTCTCCCGCCGAGCCATTAAAGGCTTATCAATGCACAACCGTTACTTACGGTATGAAATGTTCATCATACCTCGCGATTAAATGTCTACAAACCTTAGGTTTAGAATATTCTAACATTAACCTTAATATTTCAAATATCATACTTAATGATTTTTCCGTGGACGATTTATTAACAGGTTTTGATTCGATCAAAGAGGCTCAGGAGGCATGTCACGAAATAGTTCCCTCAGCACAATATCCTACACCTTGGATTTGGGTTGGTTTGATCCGCTGTGTTCTGCATAAAACAGCCACGTGTAGGTACACAGACGGTCTTGGGATTTGTTTAGATTTTAAATCCAACCAATAGAAATGTATAGTTTTTGTTTATATTATATAATTCATGAAAACGGCAGAATTTATTTGAAGGAATGATTAAATTATGTACCTAAATACAATACATTATTATAAAACGAGTTACCTGTGAATCCCAACGTTAGTTTATATGATATCAATGAAAATCAACAGGTTCAATTTGTAGCCGATTAATCACGATCACGAACGAAGAGATGTTCCGCTTAGAATGAATATATAGATTATTACGTGAAAAAATATTATTTTTGGAATGACAATACGCAGATAGGTGCTTTATAGCTACATTTTGTTTTCAAAACCGTGTGCCAGTGCCACCACATCTTGCAGAGAAATTTGTTTGGATGAACAATAATTGTACGTCTGTTAAGTGTGGAAAAAAATTACAATTATATATACAGTTGGTTCGGTGAATCTTTTCCCATGTATGAAATTATTCACATACTACTTTTTATAGTACGTCTCGTTTCTACTCACAGAATCTAAACCCTCGAAATGAAACCGTTTGTTCCATTAAACATAATATAACAAACAGAGATAGCCATATGATGAATGTCGGCGATAGGAGTAACCCACTGTTTGTTATGTACAATTTGATTATGCACATATCAGTCATTGGGTTTGTGGACTGTATTAAAATAAATAAGTTTCTTCGATGTTATTTTTCTATGTACAATTTATTTACATATATCTACACTGGTTTATTTACACTAACATATTTACACATTAACTCTGCACTGTTGAAAGGGTTTATTTATTTTTATGGGTACTTGCCCGATTGTATGTGAACTAAAAACACTTTTGTACTTGTGGGAACTAGCCCGATTCTTTTGATAATTAAATTTGTGGTACACCACGTGTTCGTACGCAAGAGCTAAGAACCAACTGCTTATGCAAAAAGGAAGGATCGATTTTCATTCTCCCCCCTCGAGGGGAGCGGGCCGCTATAGGCTTTCCGGAGCCTCTTCAGCCAACATTGGAAGGAATAAGGATTGTTTTTGGTTCAGGGGATGGGAGTGGAAGGAACGGTGGTAGGTGCCTGAGAGGTGTGTACTGACCCAGCATTCGCCTATTGCTACGAGAAAACCTCTGAAAAAACTCATAGCAGGTCAGGCGGACCTGGGATTTGAACCCCGGTCCTTCCGAATGCAAGTCGAGAGCTCTATGCTCTTCTTTTTATATGTAGCCACAGGCTTTATTCTGTGCATGATTAAACCTCAGATGCTTGCCGCAAACGACATCTAGGATAAGAACTTTACACTTATAAATTTTAGTGTATTTCGTGTTGCATAATGTTTGCAACATGCTGGGGCCTCAGGGTTCTTTGAAACCATATGATCTCAGCTTTATTATTTATTGTTATTTCAAACAGTGGTCATTCTTGCTCAAAGAACCTTAATAAGCATTTGGCATATATTTTAAATGTTGTGGGTACAAGCCCGAAATTTACGAGATAATAATTTTGATGACTTATTTGAAATCTTACTAAATGTTGCAATATTTTTTTTTGTTATATAATATTGAATAATTTTAGGTAAATTACTTTTTATATTTCAACTCATTATTCTAAATTTATGTACATATCCCCCTTGTTTACATATATTGATTTATAATCATTAGTTATAAAGTGGCAAAATTGCCATTTTGGTTACTGATCTCCGATACGTTCCAGAAACTGTTTGGACGTCGCAGACTCTGACCTTGCCATCCTTTCCAGGTATGACTTTAATAACTCTGGCCATTGGCCACTTCAAGGAAGGCACGTTGTCCTCCTTTAATAAAACCAGAGTTCCTTCTTGAATGTTAGGAACGTTTTTATACCATTTGGGACGGTTTTGTAAAATAGTTAAGTAGTCTTTGGACCACCTTTGCCAAAAATGTTGTTGTTTTTGGCTAACAATTTTCCACAACTTGAGTTTGTTCTCAGGAATATTTGTCACGTTCGTTTCGGGATAAGAGGTTATAGGACATCCTACTAAAAAATGCGCGGGAGTTAGATAATTTAAGTCTGTGGGATCATTTGTTAAGGCTGTAATCGGCCTGGAATTTAAAATTCCTTCGATTTGAACAATGAGAGTATTGAACTCTTCGTACGTTAACTGGCTATTGCCCATTACTCGCTTCATGTGGTGCTTAGCACTTTTCACAGAGCTTTCCCACAAGCCTCCAAATACTGGAGAATAACATGGTATAAACTTGAAATTAATTTGTTCTTCCGCTGAGAAGTTGATTATAGAGTCTTTATTAATATTTACAGTCTTTATAAAATTCTTTTAATTGATTATTGGCTCCTTTAAACGTTTTTCCATTGTCACAATAAATGTTAGCAGGCTTGCCTCTTCTTGAAATGAATCTTTTAAAACAAGCTAAAAAAGTGTCTGTCGTGAGATCTGAAACTACTTCCATATGAATAGCATTGATAGAAAAACACACAAATAATGCAACGTAACTTTTTGTTATGATGGATTTTTTGATACGTGATTGTTTTATGTAAATAGGACCAAAAAAATCTAAGCCGCAATTTTGAAATGGCCTGTAAGGGTTAACTCGATGTTCCGGCAAAGAGCCCATTAATTGCTCGGAGCATTGTGCCTTTGCTTTGAAACATGTTACACATTTATGTAAGATCTTTTTCACTTCTCTAATGCCATTTACAATCCAAAATTGCAAATTAAGACTACTCAACACCTGTTTTTGACCAGCATGTAAAAGTCTTTTGTGTTCTTTTTCAATAATGAGATCAGTGATTCTATTGTTTTTTGGCAAGATTATGGGATGAATTTGATCATATTTTACATCAGCCTGCTGTATCCTGCCACCAACACGAAGAATGTTGTTTTTGTCAAGAAATGGACACAGTGATTTAATGCTTGATTTTAAATCCTTTTTTGATTTTAAATTATTCATTTCTTCAGAGAAATTTTCTTTTTGAACTTCTCTAATGATAATAGTTGAGTCATTTAATTCACCTATTTTTAAATTGTCAATCATTTTATTGGTTGGATTTTTGATGTTGTGAATAAATCTATTGATGTAAGCCATTATTCTTTGCAATTTTGAAATTGAAGAAAATCTTTGAAAAATGTCTGTGAAAAACAAAGAACTTGTAGAAGTTTTTAGTGTTACAGTGTGGGTTTTTTCTTCAGGTAGAGGATGAGTGATATCAATATTGAAATATTTGTTTTTATGCATAAAAGTAATATCTGACAAAAATTGTGGTCCATGGAACCATAAATTGTCTGATTTAAATTCGAGAGGATCAGCACCTCTTGACAAAATGTCAGCGGGATTGTCTTTTGATTGAACATAACACCAGGTAGAACGTTCAGTTATTTTTTGAATTTTTAGTATGCGATTTGCTACATAGGCATTGAGCCTCATTGGATCGGTATTTAGCCAAGCTAATACTATGTTAGAGTCACAATACAAATAGACATTGATATTTTGTATTTTGAGCAAGCTTGAGACTTTGAAAGCTAATTGAGCAAGTAATAATGCTCCATTCAACTCTAATCTGGGCACAGTCAATTTTTTATTGATTGGTGCAATACGTGATTTTGAGCATAATATTTTGACAACTGCCTTATCCTTAAAAATTGCTCTAGCATATAATACAGCACCAATGGCTATGAGACTGCTGTCTGAAAAACCGATTAATTCAATTTTTTCCGCACCGTAGAATTCTAAATCTCTGGGTACCTCAATTGTGGGCATATTTTTAAGTTTGTTTTGAAATTCTTGCCAAGGCCCTTTTATATTTTCTGGCAATAGCTCATCCCAGGAGAACTTGTCCAACCACAATTTTTGTAGGAATACTTTTCCCTGAACCATTATTGGCCCACTGAGACCTTGAGGATCCCAAAATTTAGAAACATATGACAGTATTTGCCTTTTTGTCAGACAGTCATCATTTTCAGCATTGGGTGAGAATATTTTGAAACAATCATTTTTGATGTCATAGGAAACGCCTAAAGTTTTGATGACATTATTGTTTTTGCTGATGTCAATTTCATCAAGTAAAATTTTGTCGTTATTTGACGCCCGTTTGTGCAAATTGAAGGAACCTAATTTCAATAAATGGCACAATTCATTTTTTAAGAGAATGGCTTCTTCAATTGTGTTGGCTCCTGCCAAAATATCGTCAATATATGTACATTTTTCGAGTGCATAAGATGCTAAAGGATAAACATTTTGATATTTAATCGCGAGTTCTTTGAGACACCGTGTAGCTAAATATGTGGAGCTTTTATAACCATAAGTTACAGTTTGTAATTGCAAACACTCAATGGGCTTATTGGGATCATCTCTCCAAAGAATGTTCTGAAAAGTTCTATGTTCAGGATTAATTAATATCATTCAACATTTTTTCTATATCTGCTAAAATAATGAATTTAAAAGTGCGAAAAATCAGCAGAATATCAAATAGCTCATTTTGAACTATGTCACCATTATAAAGAAAATCGTTTATACATGTTTTATTTTTTGTGAGCATGGAACCGTCAAAAACAACGCGACAACGTGTTGACTTTTTATCTTCACGAATTACTGCATGATGTCCCATATAATATACTGGTGTGTCACTAGATTTGTATTCATTTGTTTTTACAACCTTTGCATGCCCAAGACTCAAATATTCCTTGATAAACTGATTATATTGATCAAACAATTTTTGGTCTGATTTAAATCTTTTTTCTAGATTTTGAAAACGTTTCAATGCAATATAGTATGAATCCCCTAAATTGATTTCATTGATATCTAATTTGAGTGGTAAGTCTACTTGAAATTTGTTGTTTTCTAACAAAGTTGTTTGTTGAAATATTGTTTCACAAGCTTCATGTTCATTATTATACTCCTTGAAAACTTGTGGAATCTTTTCTGTTTCCCAAAATTTTTGAATTATTTTGTTTGTGTCATCAATTCTCAAATGACAAGATATTTTAGCCAAATTGTTATTTCTGGAATGTGAAGAGGATGGAAACGTACCAGAGATCAGATATCCAAAAGTTTTATTTTGTAAAATAAAATCATTGTTTAGGTTTATTCTACCATCTCTTAAAATACTGAAAAATATGTCAGCAGAAAGCAAAATGTCAATATTTTTTGGCTTATAAAATTCATTGTTTGCAAGGCTAAGATTTTCGGGTAAATTTAACTGTTCAACGTTAATTTTAAAGGTTGGTATGTCACTGGTAATTTTGCTTACTACTGCAAATTCACATTTTATTTCATGCCTATTCAAAGTTGAATAAATGTTCAAATGTACTGCCTTGTTAACTTTAAATGAGGTGTCCTTTACACCTAGAATGTCTAAATTATTTTTATATGTTTTTAACCCTAGCCTTTCAACTAACCCAGTAAACCAAAGTACATCTTAAAGACGTATTATGTACGTAGACTTCAGACGTAATGTACGTCTTATGTACGTACGGTAATTCCCTATGGATGTCTTCAAGACGTACATAGTACGTACTTTGTCCACCCTTTTTTACGTCGTATGTACGTATTTTTTCCACATATCTGACATAGATATGACTTATATAGGACGTACTTTTTTTTCCTCGTGTGGGATTTAAATTAAAAAAATATATATATTCAAACATTTTATTTTTTTTCCATATAAAAAACTAGTCTATAAAATAAAATAAAAAAAAACAACCATAATCTCAACATAAAAAAATTATATAAATAATCCCAAAAAATTACCTAACTATACGATACATTTTTTATTTTTTGCTTTAAGGCGATCAGTGGCTCTGCGAAGCCATGTCGCTATCGCTTCCTCACTTTCCTTTTTATTTTTTTGTATGTTTGAGTCCTCGGCAGCAGCTAAAATTAATTATATTTTTAGTTTTCTTTTATCTAAGGATTTGTAAGGTTTAGGTTAAATTAAACTAAAAACCTGTACAATCCATTTATAAGTTACTTCAAAACTTAAGACTACAAAAGTAAACCAGATAAGACTTACCTAGAACAAGCTTGGCAAATAAATGATCGCAAAATTTATTTTTCTGTCTGCGACCCAGCCAGCTATATGTGCTGGCAAGAGAGTCCGTCATTATTCTATGCAGACATCTGGTCACAAATTCATATGTGGTTCGGCCACCTAGGCTGGATAATTCAGCAACCTAAAATGAACAATAATAGTTAGCCAATAAAACAATTTTAGTACACATAAAAAAAAACAAATACGTCAATTTTTCTAAATATGTATTTTTGGCTGTAAACCCGCATGACACATTCGCAAGTTTGGTAACAAAATTGTGGCTAATACAGAACAGAGGTCACATTTTTCATATGACAAATATTCTGTGTACATGCACATTGAATATTTATGATGTTACCAAATGTGTGTCATTGTTTCGTGCCACATGAGCTTAAGAAAACTGAAAACAGTGGTTTTCAATGGAGGAACATTTTTATACTTTAACTCCATATTCCAATGTCTCAAATGTTCCATACATTTTGCTTATTGCTTTACATTATAAAAGCCGTCGAGTTATTTAAATTAATACATACCGCCGTTTTAAATGTATCCTCGTCCTGAAGTATTTCATTCACTCGTTGGATGTCTGCTTCATTATCACAAGGTGAAATACTATGTAGCACAGAGTTGCGTCCATTTTTTTTTTCACCAGCGGGCTGGTTATGTAGGTCTGAAACCATGCTTTTTAAGAACCCAATTTGGCGCATAATTTCTCTGAGGTATTCCACTGAAAGAAGAAATGTATAACATGATATATTCATAAATTATAAATTCTATAATATAAAATTCGAATTTTCTATGTTTCACTTTAAGATGAATGTATATATTATAATGGTAATAAATGTCTATTTATGCATATTCATACATTTTATAATAAATATATAAGTAATACATATATATAGAAACAAATGGAAGAAGTTTAGTAAATGGTCACTCACCATCTGTGCCCTGTATTGGGCCAAGATTGTAATAAGAACAAAAAATAAGATTATATTAATAACAGAAGTAACAAATTTATTAACTTACCATGATGCGGACAGCAAGTGCATGTTTGCTTCTGTGTACCTAAAAACATGATAAATAATATATTAAAAAACCTGAAACAAGTGTCGTAGAATCTAAAATTCTTAATATAGATTATCTTTTGTAATGTCTTGTTTATGTTTGTAAGAAATTGTGTTTCTGTAAAACTTTAATGACCTTCTTATGAATCCGAATTAATGACCAATTACAAATCTGGCAAAAAAGCTTATGGGGTAAAAACAAAACCAAATTAAATACTATTCCTTTCTTATTATAATGTAATGTTATGTTATATTTTATAAAAAAGTGTAGTAGGTTGCAAATTTTAAATAGATATACTGTTTAAAAAATACTCAATAACATGCATGAAAGAGTAGGAACAACTTTTTCGGCTTACGTTTGTAAAATGTTCCTGTATTTTTTGGGGTGGAACAAGCTGCTGCACGTGACGAATTATGCATATCCTCGTATACCTCATTTTGTACAGCATTGTCTACAAGAGTAAGCAAAAGTATAAAAGTGGCAGTTGAATCAAACATTTGCAAACATTAACAACAATACATAAATAAATAGACTTACTATTAGATGATTCTGCAACAGACTCTGCTTCATCGACAAAATCAACAGGTTTTTTCATTACTTCAGACTCTAAAATGAAACAAAAAAACTAGGTTGTTTTGAAATGAACAATTATGTTGTCATTAAAAAATTACAAAGGTAGCAGAGTGATTCATTACAAGTGCCACCCCCCTTTATTTTTCAATATAGAAAAAAAAGTTATTTTGGATTTGATTTTTATAACGTGACACATAAGTACTAATTTATTTTCTTTAGACTATTTATAATGAACAGGTATGCAAAAAATCAGGGTATAATACTTACGCTCACCTTTTTCTCTATTTTTAGTGCTGCTAGTCTCCTGTATTCTCCTGGTTTTTATTAGCTTTGGTGGTGATTTAATTACTTTTAAAACTTCGTCTCCTGATGATGATGATGATGATGTGCTTAAATGCCTTACAACTTTTCTTTTTTTTCTTGGACCATCATAATCTGAGTTTAGGTCGCTTGTATCTTCGGCTTTGGATAATTTTTTTCTAGCGACATCATAATTGTCTAAAATGTTTTTTTATGTTACTACTGCTTTTATCTAGGACACCCTGTATACATACTGGCCGAGTACTGAACATAGTAATAATTAATAGTAAAAGGCGAAGATAAATGCTACAAAACCAGCAAAAAGAAATTTGAGACTTACCAAAGGTGGCATTTCAGAAAGCCGAAATTTTATGCGTTGGCCAGCAAGTGTTTATTTGGTATGATTTTACCACTGCAGGAATTTTATTCATAGGGATTGGTGGCCATAAGCAATCCTCAGTATTGATAATCCAAGGTGTTGGCACTAATGCTACACTGTCATCCTCGACAAATTTCACAATGGTCCAAGTCTTATTATCCTCAGTTTCCATAACCAGTCTAAGAAATAACAAAACCAATAAGATATATATATATATATAACCAGTTACACTTACAATGCAAGCAATATTATAGGTACCAATGTATACATAGCATATGTTTACCTTAAAATGGCATACTATAGAAAACAGGTAGGTTAAAGCAACTACTTAATTCAGTAACAGAAGAGAAACTAAAAACACTTTTTTTAAAACAACGGTATAACGAGAAGAAGTTTTTATTACACATGTAAAAGTGGAAAAATCACAAATTTCTCCATATTATTATAAGAAAGCTTCACACACTTATGCAAAAGTTCATTTAATTGCCACATTTGAAGAGAGCCGAATTTTTTCTCAGCCAAATAAATTCCCAGCTCCGAAGATTTGCATGGCTTTTCAAAAAAATCATATTTTGTTAAAAATGCTTCTCCAACAATATACACAGTTTTGTCCCACTCAATGAAGTTTTTTGCACACAAAATTGTCCCATCTTTAAGGCATATACAATTATCAGGCTCCTTAACTTTCAAATTATAATTAGATAGTTGGATTTCTTTAAAATGTTTTATACCAGTGGCACTTGATAGTTTTAAGTTGTTTGGAATATGACCTCCCATAATGTTTTCCCTTTTTAAAATGGGAAAATTAGTTGGACCTGACTGTTCTTTAGCTTTCAGTAGTTGGCTTATTTCTCCTTTCCGATTTATAATTTGTTGCAAAGGTTGATGCTGTTTTCTTACCATTCTTTTTATAACCTGCATATAATTTTCGAATGGGAATGCACTAAAATCATCGAGGATTCCAAAATTCTTGGCTTCATCAGTTAAGTGCAGTAAATTATGTACATTATGAGATACATATTTTTTTCCATACAAGGTTATAAACGTCTCCACAAAATATTTCAATATGTGCTCTGTATATTCAAAACCTATGTTACCGATGTTGTTTTTACTACACAATACTGTAATCCCTACATGAAGTGCAAGGAAGTTTATATATCGATCAAATGATAAAACATTTTTCAGTACCACAGGGCCAGTATAAAGTAGAAACTGCCTAAATTCTGAGGCTTTCCATCTTTTATGTTCTTCAAGTGGCCGAGGTTTTCTGTTAAATTCACAAGGTATGCTATTAACCTGTTCTTTTAATAGGTTAGAAATTTGGGACACCTGCTGATATGTTAACTTTGTACTGGGCTTACCAACACACCAAAGAGATATGCATTTTTTTACCACGCCTAAGCATACTAAATGCATGTAATCGAGTGGAAAAACATTTATCATGTCCAAGTCTGGAATTTCCTCAATAATTGATGTGCCTTTGTGGTGACCATCTTGTAATTTTTGTCTAAAATCCAAATTAGTACGTAGTCGTAAATTATTTGTCTCTGGAAAACACACCCTGTCAATGAATTCGCCCTCTATGTGACACTTTGTACAAGACATGTAGCCTGAATGACCAGTAGTGTATGAAATAAAAGACTTGGCAGGGGCATCACAAATAAATCCCTTGATTTTAAATTGATATTGTTTTTCTTTATACAAAAATCCATTTTCAGTTAACAATTTAGCCTCATCGATAAAGGGTCTCAGAAATGAGTTTGCATCATTTGGTTTTTCAAGACCATGGTAAATTCCAGCTAATCCAATTTTATTTTTATTTCCAAAAATGCTTATCAAAATTGGATACAGAGTAGAGCCAGAACTTTTAAATAGAGGAAGTCCATCCACATTTACGAAGTCCATCCACATTTACAAGTATTTCAACACAATATGATTTATTAATTGGGTAAAAATTAAGAAGTTCTAATACACAATCCTCTAGTCCAAAATGATAATATTCTCCAGGCTCAAGGGATATGACATCATGACTTCTTGATGTTTGTAATAAAGTCCTTGCATCCAAAGGCAACTCTGGATGATCTGATTTTAAAAGCTTTAAAAGATCAGTAAGTGCTGTGTGTGTTATATTATGCTTCAAGCTCCACTCTGATAGGTCTTTAGAAAAAGAGTCTCTGTGGTCCTGGATAAATTTAATAGCTGTAGAGTTACCTGACTTACATTCACTTAGATTATTATCAGTTTCACTGTGTAGGTTATCAAAATATAACTGTTGATCACTGCTAAGTCTACAAACTGAGTCACTTGTAGCTATATCACTCTCATCACTATCTAAAGAACTATTGTATTGGCCAGAGCTCTCATCAGCGGTAGCAAAGGAGGTTGCTTTTGAAGATGATGGCAAGTTTAATGAAGCTTCGGATGAGATTGGGAAAGAAGTGAAATTAGTAACTTTTTTCCTTTGGATATCAAGATTACGTTCAAAACTGTCCAGGTGTCTCTTGGCAGCTTTATAATGTTTATTTACTTTTGATTTATTACTCATTAACTATATAGCTTAAAGCTGGGTCTAAAAATAAAAAGCAAATAAACGTTTTATAGGGGAATCACGCAAACAAAGTGATACTATTGTTTTCCAGTTTTTGTTTATATTTTTAGTAGTTTTCTTAGGTTAGGAACAAGATCACATTTATTATTTAGGCACGTGGCCCGCGTAAATTCGTTGACAACGATTGGTACGTTTGAGTATTCCTAAGAATAAAATAATCATGGAGACTATATAAGGAGAACTAACTCATACGGAGAAATTGACAAAACCTGACCTTAAAATCGACTATCTAAGCAGTTTGTTTTTTCACCGCTACGCTGCGCATTGCAACACGAGCACCATCCAAATAAGTAACCTTAGTTTTTATAAATGACAGTAATCAAATTGTAAACATACTTATGACAATAATAAAAACTAAAAGTAGGAGCTAGAAACTATTAAAATTATTGTTAAAAATTGACAGGGTGTGCGTTGTTAAAAATTATTGCAATAGTGGTTGATAGTGCATCTGATTTAAAACGATAAGACGTGAATTGAAGTTAAGAAAGCCAGAGTGTTTTCAGTTACCCAAGATGATTGAAAATATTCAAAGATAAATAAAGTAGGAAAGAATATTTATTATGTTAGGATTCAAATTATATACATTACTCGTGAGAAATCTAGAAAAAGCACAATGGCACACAAAATACTTTACTTTTGCTGATGGTACCATTCTGGTATATACCTACAAGTGAAATTCAAGAGAACTGGAAGAAAAAAGGTGAACAATGATATGATAGTTGATATAAGGAATAAGCTGTGAAAGTAATTTGAAAAAACTACTAATAGGTATGCCCTTTATACAGAAAAATATAAATTAAATTCAGTGAGTATTTATACAGAAATAGGAAATCAAATTATTAATGTTGGAGCAAACATATACAACAAATGGAAAAAATATTGGTACACTTTACCTCTATAGGGGTTACTAAAACCATTCGACATTGAAAGTGATCTTTAACACTTCTTTCTTACCAATCTTCAGCTAAGTACCTAATTTCAGTCTGTGGCACTTGTGGGATAACATCTACAGATAAAACTCAGAGGATTTAAAATAGTGTAGTGAAGGTTTTGTGCAAGTTCAGTCATAGAATGTCAACAGATGTAATTTTCAAAGAAACTGGTCTTCGGATTACAAAAATATTGGAAATTGTAGTTTCAGTATATCCTCGAGTATAGGTATATCTGAATAGTGAGTGGTCCAAAGAACCAATTAAAGTGGCCCATACCTCCCCAGGAGAATTTTTATACAAAGTGATTAAATAATAACTTGAAATCTGGCAATAAGGGATGGTGAATAATGTAGGTACATTCTCAAACCAGGAGACAAAACACTTCATATACATGTAGCTCTGAACAGCCCAGTGAACATAATATGTATAAAGTAATTCAACAGTCTGCCACAGTACTAACAATCTGTTGCAAATATAAAAATAAAATTGTATGTTGAAATTGGTCAGAGTATGAGTATATCTATATTCTGTGTACTTTGCACTGTGTTTGTGTTATTAGGAAACTGTGAATTGTAATTTTTGTATTAGATTAAAGTAATAATTTTCTTGTATGATATGTGTACTATTTACAGATACCTATGTACTTTACCTATATGGAAAACCTTTGCATGAACTAATATCATTAGTAAGTTGTTCCTGTTAATAGTGTTGATTAAACATAATATATTGTACCTATTTTTTATTGTAATTAAACAGATTGAAGATTGTGCATAGATGAATTTGAAGCAATGGGATTCATCCTACACCTTTAAAACCATTTCACTATTCTGTTGTAAGTTATTGTAGCTCATTCACTGTTATTTTGAGATTATTATGGCTGATCAAATACATCTACATACTGCAATATGTATATTTGCAAATTTGAATGTGTTCGTGTGAAATCAAATCTGGAGGACTTCATGTTGGGGTATACATTTTTGGAGAAAAACTGTAATTCACTTTTACTTGCAGTTTTTTATAACTAAGGTAGCTTTCAGGATAAATAGCAAGTATTCTGGATACATCATTTAATATAGTTTATAGAAAATACCAGTGTTTCACACCATCAAAGGCTCTAGTAATTCCTAGAAAAAAAGCAGCACATGTTTTCTTGGTAGTCTAGATGTTTGTATATACAATTTTGGGTTCGATAGTGGGATATATAATTGACCATTTTCCTTAAAACCAATCTCATATGAAGATATCTTATGTATTTTTCGATATTTTGTAATATTTTTTTTTGTTTTAAAAATTATTTGCCAGTACAGACAGAATTCAATCATAATGCTATAAAGCCTTGAGTAGAGAATATTAAACAACCTAATTATCCCATTTCAACTTCAATAGTAAACTGATAACTCATAGTAAGCTAGAAACATATAGCAGACCATAGGGTAGGTAGGTATAAAGTTAGAGACAATATAGGTACTGATTGTACACTTTTATATTTAGGTGAAAGTTACAAAATGTGTAGTAAATTACAAGTTTCCTGCAATTCTGTATATTTATCATTTTCATAATTTCTTCTTGTAAAGGCTTTGCCAGTTCAGGAGCAATCGGCTTTCATTCATTTTATAGAAAATAACCTAAAATATTAGATATTACTTATTAACAAATTTGTAATTAATCGATCCTGTTATTAGAGCATTGACTATACTGTCTATTTATCTATACATACCTTTTATTGTTTCATCAAACTGTATTTTTTTACTTGCAAGATATAATTCTTCAAATCTAAATTATTCATAGGCATTTAAATTGATTTTCATATTCCATATTTTACTGTGTAGAAAACCAAATTCTGAAAAACTTAAACACATTATTCATATATAATGAACAAATTAGTTCTAGAATATACTTACTTGCACTAAAGGGTGTCTTTTTCACATTTTTCGTTCAAATACTTGTTATACTAATTATGACTGTGCCGAACCTTCAAGTCCTCTAAAATTACAAGCGAAGAGAAATGTTTTTGGCAAGATGTATCATATTTTACTACCAAACGATCACAATTTAAGATATTTTCCAAGACGAGGACGAAAACGGATTTCTTAGTCATAAAATTTTTCATCCCTAACCTCACTTACCTAACATACTGTCAAATGAGCTAGTAACCAATAAAAAACCATGAACTGAAAGTGTATGCAAGACTCATGATTGGCTGTTATTGTTCTGCAGTCAGATGTTTCTGGTACTCGTTTAAGACTGGCGCCCTCTACCATTACCAAAAATTGAATTACATGGAGTTCGATCTCCTTATATAGTCTCCATGAAAATAATATTCAAATATCAGACTAGTCCACTCACCTGTATATTAGTTAGCACTTTTTTATCCAATTTCAATAACCAAAAACCAACCAGATTATATCGGCACCAAATAAAAACACACAACAAGTGTGAAATAACCATAGATATAATAACTTAACAATCTATGGAAATAACTAATATCTAATACGTCACCTGTCACTGTTGTCAGTCTAGAGCCATTGTTGCCGAGTTTAAAATTTATCAGCTAATTTCATCGTTACTTCGCTACTTATTTGAGTATAATGTCAAGACAATTACCCTAATATAAACGTAAACAAAACTATTTACATAATAATTAAAATTTATTGAATATATTAATATCTATCTAGTATTTTTGTTGATTTCGCTTCCGAAGGGTACAGACAAGACAACACTGCTTCTATAAATTTGACTGCTTGTTCTGCTCTTGAAAGCCTTCTGTCGTAAAAATAAAATAATAATAAAATGGACGTGCAAGTGTGATGGTGTAATATAAATAATGTAATATATTATGCTGAATGGCTGAATTTTCCATTATTTTTTCCACACTTTTTGGTCGTTTGGGCAAATAGGTTTAAAAACATTAATATTTTGAATGACAATTTCACGAGTCATTTCAATAACAAAAATTAGTTTTGAAATTATCTATGGACAGCGAGCCTTATTAATTATTAAACGTCAAAACAACCTCTACAACTCGTTTCCAATGGTTTCTCGAAACCATTCACTGACGTAGGCTTGGGTGATAAATTGTTGTTTTTCTAGAACTGAAGCGTAATTTTTTTTATTACGTGCTAGTCATTACGTGTCAGTATCCGTAATGATTTATTTACTTAGTAACCAAATAGTAGGTAATATGGAATTTACTATATATAGTGTGAGAGTAGAAAAAGTACTTTACGTCTTATGTACATATCATGTACGTACCTACTTAAGGACCTACATACATCCTTAAATGTACGTACATGTAAGAATACTCAAAAAACTTAATTAAATGTTTATTTTCCTCTTTAAATTACAAGACTGGGAGGAACGACAAACAACCGTTCAATCCGAAAAACATAGAATAAGTGCTAAAACTAAAATCACTTTCGTAATCTAAATTTCGCCATGTGTTTCCCATCGTTTCCCATCCTAAGCAAAATAGCTAAAGTTAAGCCTGTCAGACCTCTTCACATATCTTGAGTAATTGCGTCGTAAAATCCAAAATTTGTATATACTTTAGAATCGTCTATTATCGATGCTTTTGTTGATAATGGGCGCCATGGGTAATGAATAGGCTGATGGGTAACACATGGGCCGGCTGTACGCTGACATACATAATACGTACATTTTAGGTCCATGGACGTATGGACGTAAATATGACATAAAATGTACGTCTTATGTATGTAATGTGTTTACTGGGAAATTTTCAGTAATAAAACATGACTGGGAGCCACTGTCAACAAGTGCAATGGCATCAATGAATGTATTGTTTTTTGCTCTGACATCTTTATTGTTTGACACATTGGTGGTGTTAACTGAGGCAGAGGTAGATGCAACTACTTGAGTTTCAAAGTTTGATTCGTTTTCTTGTTGAGATTTTTCATAATGTAGTAAAGTGTTATGTGAATTTTTGTTACAAATTCTGCAAGTTAATTTTAAGTTACATTCCTTGCCAATATGTTTGTTTAAACATATTTTGCAGTGGCTATTTTTGTTTATGAAATTATTTCTTTCATTGATGTTGACAGACTGGAATTTTTTACAATTATAAATTTTATGATTGAAATTATTGCAGAATGCACATTTGAAATCATTTTTTCCAACTATGGTTTTTTACGGAACAAATATTCAACTGCCATCGAACGCTTTATGAAACACCAGCTTACCTTAAAGCTGTCCACATTACTATTCGTATTTAGATATGGAGGCTGCAGCTAATGATCTTAGCAATCGATGCTGCATAAAAAAACCAACTATGAACAATAAAATGACTGAGTCGGCATCGGGCGTCATCTAATAATGTGGGCTATTTTTAAAAAGTAGAAAGTGTCGCTTCTGTATGTGGATTATTCTGTGCCTCCATCTTTGCATCAAAATCGCCCGTTCAATTTACATTCAATCGTGAAATTTGTTTAGAGAGATATGCTGTTTGAATGTACACACGTACGGGATGGAATCAATTAAAAAAAAAACAAGCGAAAAATCATTCAACTGTAATAATTAGAATTGTACAAGTGTAAAGTTATTAAAATGAAATTTTTCAGTCTCCTACCGAGTACGCTCGTTATCTTGGTTTAAATAGTTGCGGACCAACTTGTAGGAGGCGCTAGCGAATGTTCTAGTCAGTTATCGATTTGAACTACTGAAAATTCCAAACTATAGTCTATGATCGCTTACTACAAGTCATTTGACATTTATCATTTATGTTGATTGTTGACAATTTAGTGAATTGTAAATACTATTTTAAAATTTTTGTTCTTTAGTTATGTTTTTTGTACAGAAATGGTTCGAAAATGTATAATATGTAAAAAAACGTGGAATAAAATGATATATCGATCATTTCATAGGTAAACTTCTCAAAGGTTATGTCAAGAAATATGTTCACTGTATTTTTTATAGGTTCCCAAAGGAATGTGCTAGACGAGAAACGTGGATGGAACATTTATACGTAACAGAAAGTGATCTGCTAAAGACGAAAGTTGCACTTGTATGCTCGGACCATTTTGAGTTGGAAGATGTTTATACTAACTTGAGTGGTCAGCATTTCTTAAAACTTAATGCTGTGCCTACAAAGTAAGAAGATTTAAAAAAAATTAATGGAGATTTCCCACATTTATATTTTCAACATACCAATATAATATATGATTATATTTTAGGTTGGTTATTTTGGAAGCAACAAGTCTAAATGCATCTCAAAATGTATTACCTACTATTCAAAGAGATGAAGATAAATCTTCAATATTGAATGAGCTAACAGATACATATATTTCAAGTCCAATTGAACAACATGTAAATGCTAGTCCCAATTTTGAAGAATGTAATATTTTAGTTAAAAAAGAGTTGAATAGTGATAATAACAATGAACATACCGAACAACATCCACAATGTTCAACAAAGAAGAAACAAAGGAAATTAAAGAGTAAGTTAAATTATCTATTTTTTATTGAGTAATTTTGAATAGAAAGTTCTACAATATTTGGTGAATTACATTAATTATTGAAATAATATGACCAAAATGGTAAAAGTAACTAGTTCAATGGCAATATTGGCTATACCAATAAATGATGTTTATCATAATTATGGACAAATAAAAAAATATTAAATTGTTATTTTGATTGTTATGCTAGAAAAATAAACCATAGTCGAGATCATAGTCTTTTCTACTTCTTATATTTTTATTTCAACGTGTAGAGCTCCAGCTAGTCTTATCAAGAATAATTACATATCTATTTTTTAAATTTGTCCCTCTATCACAAAAATTTCCTTGAGAGTTTTAATTTCATTCTACTTTGGTAGTATAATTTTTTAAATAAATTGATTTTGGGATTGAAGTACAATTTCAGCTTTAAGAAATAACTGATACTGAAGAGCTTATGCCCGGTTGCAAGAACGCTTATTAAAAATGATGAATGATTAACGGCTAATCAATGAAATAATAACTCGTTAATTCTTCAAATCAACCATCATTTACACAATCAAAATGCAACGGATAGGTACCTGCAATGATGAACAATTAATCGACCATTATTTTTTTCGTGAAATCGGGTTCCCATTGATGGTTCATAATTTTTTAATCAACCATCATATGATGAGAGATTTGATTAGCGTTCTTGCAACCGGGCATTAATATTTTGTTTTATAGATTCATTGATGGTTTTAAAGGAGGTCATTTTATGAGGAGCATATCTTTGTGTTATTTAGTGATGAGTTTCAAAAAGTAGGTCTAAAGTATAGAAATAGGCATCCTGAGAAAGGAATCAATATGCTGCCATCTACATTTCACTCACTTAATTCTAGAGGTAAGATATATGGATTTCATAATTCATACTTTTCTACTTTAAACACTCACCACTAAATAATACCAGAAGATACTCCAAGGAAATTAGCCGCCTTTAAAACCATCAATTATTGTAATTGGTGTACCACTTTTCATTTGTAGTTATTTAGTTCTTTTTGGATTTTTTTTTAATATCTTAAATTTTTTAATTTTAATTTTTTTTGTTTGTTGTTCGTTGTAGTGTTTATATTTGGAATTATTTTATAATGCCAATTTTACTTACAATGTCAAAAAGAAAATCCTTAATACCTACAATGATATCCTTTTCAATGTTGAATATTTTATGTCTATTTTCCTGAAGGTATTCTCAAACCAATGCAAACTTTCTATTTTTCAATATTATGGTTGTTTTTCTTCCACCATAGACAGGATATAACCTTAGTACTTTTGGTATGACAACTTTAGTACTTTTGGTAACTGAACATTTCAAATGGACTTATTTTGTACATCTAGTTTTCTAAAATATTTTAGATCAGATGGCTTATATGTTGTGGCTAAATATGATAAAGATTTTATTTTAATTTCCCATAAGTACAATATAACAAACAAAATAAAGAATGTGTATATCACAAGGAACATACAATTTTACATACCTACAGGCTGTGAAATAAGAAATTGATGTTTATCGTGTCCCACGACGAGCTTACACCGGTTACACCGGAAGGGAGCAGCATTGCACCATTGACTGATGCAGTCTTTTTTATAAAAGATACTAGGTGAACAACCCGAAAATGTTGATAGAATACAATCAACTTACAGTTTTCTATGCAGTTTCCTGTCTGGGAGCCAAACAATATAAACCCAGATGAAATATCTGGTTTGCTTATAAGCTAGAACTGTTGGCGATACTTGATCACTGTTTACACTACCACTACATCAACACCAACAGTTTACACTATCTTACGCGCGTTTCGATAACCGAATTATCTTCTTCAGAGACTAAATGTAAACAGTTAAGGAGGTTAAGTACAGTTTTGTGAGTAAAGTATTGGATTTGTTGGATGTCTTTTCTTGAAAATAGAAAACAGTCTGTGAAGTTTAAGGAGTTCATTCTTAGAAATTAAATGTGTGGACTTAGGAGTACCTATGGGGACATTACTTTAACTATAGTGAAAATCACGAATGTTTCTCGTTACTCCTTATTTCCCTGAATGTATCAAAGACACTAATTTTGTGTGTATATCACTGACCGCGTACATATGTCTTTTGTTCCTGAATTAAGCTACGTCATTAAGTCTTTATCGGTTCGTCACTCTGTCTTGTGTTGTGACAACGATTGTACTTAAAAAGCGAAACGTCACTTTATGCGGAAATCATTCTGTAACTATTGGAGTTCGTCGTCATTGTCATTACTTTGAATAGGTAAAGTTCATTTACATTTATTGTGACATTTTTCGACAAAACATAAACGTTTGGACGAAAGTAAACGTGAGTGTATTAGACAATTACATGAATATTTCCAAATGGAAATGCCATTCGTGGTAAGTTTTGTAACAATTTATTTGTAGAATTTCAAATTGTAGTCTAACTATGATATGTTAAATTTGGTTTTTATTTATTTCGTCATAATTAGATCACCAGAAAACATGCCGAACTCTCTAACAATGATGCGCCGCTGGTGAAAACTGTCTTATTGATTTGATTCGGATGCTTATGAGTTATGACGTAACGAGAAATTTTGTTGACTTTTACTATACTTTACATTAACGACATAGTGAGGCTGATGACACAATTCTATACTTTGCTGGTAGTGCAGACGAGATACAGAAATGTTTAAATGAGGACCTCACTAACAGCTTCAAGTGGTTATGAGAAAATTATTTGAGAATTAATATTCAAAAAACTAAATTTATGCTATTGGGGAAAAAAGGCAATCTCAGTAAACTGAAAGTGTTGAGAGAGTATTAAAGTGTAAATATTTGGGAGTTATGCTAGATCCAGAAATAAATCTACATGAGCATTGTAAGTGTAGTATGTATACAAAGGAAAATTGCAACTAAAATATATTTCCCGAATAGAGTAGCTAGTAAACGTCTCAGTTCACAAGTATATTCAGGGTGGTCCTTGAGTGATTGTACATTAAAGTACCATACAATCTTCACTTTAAATTATTGCGATTTAAACCAACTAGCATAAATAAAATGTTGATAGTAAGAGAAATACAGGGTATTGAACTCGGTATTGAAACATAAAATTTCAATTTTTGTTTTTTAAAATAACTTGAACGCTTGTTGCATAAAAATTTGACGGCGGGGGATTTTGGATATGAGAAATCATAATTTTGTACATATTTCGATCTATTTTGTAGACGGCGCCACAATGTACTCTAAACCTTTTTGCTGTTTAAATAAGCGATACTTTTGTAAAAAAATATTGAAGCTACATCATTTGAACCAAAAAAGGTAAATTTGTTTGTATCCCCAAATCTTAACGATTTAGAGATAAGTAATCACATTTCTATAATGATTATTTGCCTTTTTTCAAATATTCGTTGCAAATTGGTATCATAATAGTAGATCTGCTGGCAATAAAGTTTGCACCATAATAAAATGAGAATTGATGTTTATATGAGAACTTATGGTTCCTGTTTGAGAAGGCAAATCCCTTATTAAAAGAAAGTTGTTGAAAAATCTGTATATATGCAGTGCGATTGTTAAGTATTACCCCCCCTAGGAAACTCCGTTATTCAAGACAAAGATGAAAAATCCTCGAATCCGTCAATTTTTATTTTAATCAATGTGTGTTTTGACATACAAAAATTGTCCCCCTTTTACCCCCTACACTTGATAGCTACCCCCTCAGATTTTTTAAATAGCAAGGGGGGTGGTGCGACACTTCGCTGAAAAGGGTTTGAAAATCAGTTGTCCAAAATATATCATACTGCTTTAATTTCAATCATCTGTTTGTTCATAACAATTTATTGGTTTAAGATTTACACTTTGCAATATAACAATACAAAAGTAGTGCGCTGGTTCTGCTTTAATTTGGGACACTCGAAAACAATTCAATTTTTATTTTTGAACGCTTATACCGATTTATTTTTTCCAAATAATAAATAATAATTTGTAAAGTCCCTTCAATTTTAAAGATATTAGAGAGTTATTGAAACGTCTTTTGGGATTTCCTTTATTAAAAGATTCCTCTATTTTGACATATACGCATGCGCATTTCCTAAGTTTGTCTTAAAGGTTTTTATGTAAATAAAGGATATCCTATATTTAAATTAAATACAGGAAAGGAAAATTTTAGCTAAAGCTTTTTAATTTTGACATATTTTTGTCAATATGTGACAGAAAATAATTGTTTTGTCGAGCGAAATATTTTAAATAGCACAATTTTTCGTTGGATTTGCTATATTTTTTATATAATTATGAAACATCAAAACCGTTGAAAACCCGTCTTCGTTTCACCTATGAGGATTATATTATGCTAAAGGTACGTTTTCCTCCACATTCGCAGCGAATTTGGGTAGCAGCTACTCAGTACCTGCGCGTAGGAAAACACTCCCGTTTAAATACATGAATAGGTGTCTTGACGAATAAGTCGGCGTTACTTTTTCGCAGCTACTAGCGACGGGAATGTGGAGGAAAACGTACCATAAAAGAAGTGGTTTCCCAGAATCCATTTAAAAATGGTAAACATACATGGGATGATGTCAAACACAGTATGTTTGTGCTCACTAAAAAAGATTTTACAGTCAAAAGTATTTGCCAACACAAAGTAAACATCTCTATCTCTTCAGCACTCGCTCCCGCTAAAATTGCTATTTCTAATTGTTCTTCCATAATATAAATTAATATTACAATAAATAGATCCACATAAATAGGCAGCATAAAACATAAATGTCATAATAAAATAAAGTTTTTGGTCTTGTATTTGTTACTTTCAATAACTCTATCAAAAGTCACATTAAAGGATACTTTAATAAAGGAACTTCTAATAAAAGCAGCCTTTAGTACAGATCTTCAATAACTCTCTATTAATGGAATACATTATTTTATCCATTAGTTTCATTAATTAATTGTATCATCCAAAATTTAAAAATTATTCATTTTTGAGTTCCGTTTTTCAAACCGTTCCCAACGAAGGCACGACCTCTCTGCTATTTAAAAAATCTGAGGGAGTGGCTGTCAAGTGTAGGGGGTAAAAGGGGTGACAATTTTTTGTAGGTTATAAAACACCCCGATTAAAATAAAAATTGACGGGTTCGAGGATTTTTCATTTTGTCTTAAATAACGGAGTTTCATAGGGTGGTATCATATTGTAGAACAACTGTGATTATGAATGTTTATTTATTGTTTATTTCATTATTTTTTGTAAACAAGTTTTTAAATAATAGTATATTACATACCTAGCGGGGAAGTAGATCATTACAGCCCAGGCTGTGGTTGGAATGATCCTTCCCGCGTGGTATGTATACTATTTTATTCACAATCGCTTAGTTACAAGCTTTTAAAAACATTAATTTTAAGAACATTTGTTATAACAATTTAATATTTTTTTCGACAAAGAACTTCATGAATCTGTTGCTAGGCAATATTACTAATTTATTGGTTTTGACAATTATGTCATAAAATATTCTTTCTGTCACGAAATTTTAATTTTTTTGCTCAAACAAGTACATGTCTTATTTTGAATTAACCTGTACTCCTCCGGAAGTCCAAGATGCTGCGGTTGAGGGAATAATTCCGTAGAAAAGCAAAGAAAGGTACTAACTTTTTTTTAAAACCAGCTTAACACAATATTGTCATACTTCAGAAAAGTGACACGTGCTTCTAGCCGGAAAAGTACTTTTCCGGCTAAGGCGTGGAAGTGAAAGTAAGTAATTAGTCACTTCCCTACCGTTTTCAAGGTAAGAAATGTCTATATTACTGACCGATTGTGAATAAATATGTTTCCACAAACTTCACATACAATAATCCTCCCAAGAGAATTTGTTTTCTTGACATATTCTGTAAGAAATTAAAAACATATATGTACAGTCTGTGTCACAATAATAATAATATTTATTCACAATCGGTCAGTAATATAGACATTTCTTACCTTTAAAACGGTAGGGAAGTGACTCATTACTTACTTTCACTTCCATGCCTTATAGCCGGAAATAGTAGTTTGTACAACTAGTGCGCAAAGCGTCACTTTTCCACGAGCGCAGAAGTTTGTGGCTCGAGCCGTAAGGCGAGTGCCGCAAATCTAGCGAGTGGGAAAAGTGATTTGCGTACAAGTTGTACACAATATTTTTTCTACAACCACATTTATTAATGAAATAAAAACAGAAATTTATATAGGTATTTTATTAAAACTTTGAACAGAAAGAAAATACATTATCAACATTTAATATAGAAAAATCAGTTGAGTGTATGTTTAATAGTGAACTATGCATAAATAAATAATCAAATAAATAGTTTACTTATTTTTGGTTTAAATTTAAAATTTTTACATCCAGAAATTCAGTAAGTATAATAAATATGTTGAATTGTCAAAAAAAGTTGACAGGTCATAGGTAGCGTTGTTTGACATTTCGGTGCGGAAAAGTGCCATAGCGTGTACTTTTCGCATTACTTTTCCAACAGTTATCAAAAGAATTAAGAAAAGGCCTGCTTTGCATATAAAAATTTGTGTAGAAAAGCGTGTTTTGCATAGTGGTTGTAGGAAAAGTACTTTTCCGGCTAGAAGCATGTGTCACTTTTCTGAAGTATGACAATATTGTGTTAAACTGGTTTAAACAAAAATAAATAACTTTCTTTGCATTTCTACGGAATTAACCATTCCCCCAACCGCACCTTCTTGGACTTCCGGAGAAGTACACGTTAATTCAAAATAAGACATTATGTACTTGTTTGAGCAAAAAAATTAAAATTTCGTGACAGAAAGAATATTTTATGACATAATTGTCAAAACCAATAAATTAGTAATATTGCCTAGTGTGACGTATTTTTCCACCTCGTACCGGTTCTTAACACAAGTACGTCACTTTGGACACCCTCGATGCAAATTGCTGTTAAATAAATGCTCGGGCGCCAGATTTTTCACGTGGTTTGCTCCACGGCCCCTTGACCCTTAACGTCAAGAGTTCCAGATAGCCTCAGATGGAGGTTACGGAAAATTCCAGGGGTCTCGTTGAATTAAACACTTTTATGACACTATAGCTCTTAGATAATTATACTACAGGACATTAAGAAAACACTGATTGTATTGATTTGCTATATTTCCAAATATATACAGGGCCGGACAATATACCAGCACAGTACTAAATTCCTATATATATAAAAGCAATGGATTCAATATTTACAGGGACTAAATATATATATACACTAATAATACCTTCTAGAAATTATATATACTTTCAACAGTACCAAAAAAAATGAAGATATACAGTATAGCACATGCAAAATCTGCCGGTAGCACGTATGTAAGCAAGTTAGTTTAGCGATCAGCAACGGATAAAGCGGTATAAGCAGTTATAAGCAAACAGCGAGCAAAACTTACAGGAAAGAGGAACAAAACCCAAAACCCTATTATCGGGATAAGCAAAATAAAACTATTTTCACAGTAGGGATGGTTAAGCGGGGTAGGTAAGAAAGAGACTAAATATATAACCGGCTGAAAGGGAAACAGCTGGTGGCTAGGCCTCTGCTCTGTTCCACAATCAGTTTTCAAAATTATCGGAATACGAAACTATCTGTAATTCGGGAGTAAAATAAATTAAAATTAGCTTAAACTGAAACTACAACCGGTTGAAAGGGAAACAGCTGGTGGCTGGGCCTCTGCTCTGTTCCACAATCAGTTTTTAAAATCACACGTTATCGGGAAACTAAACTATATATAATTTGGGAATAAAATAAATCAAAATTACCTTACACTGAAATTATAACCGGCTGAAAGGGAAACAGCTGGTGGCTAGGCCTCTGCTCTGTTCCACAATCAGTTTTTTTAAAATACCAAATTATCGGAAAACGAAACTAGAAATTTTGGGAATAAAATAAATCAAAAATTAGCCTAAACTGAAGTTATAACCGGCTGAAAGTGAAACAGCTGGTGGCTAGGCCTCTGCTCTGTTCCACAATCAGTTTTTAAAATCGCAAATTTTCGGAAAACTAAACTATATATAATTTGGGAACAAAATAAATCCAAATTACTGAAATTATAACCGGCTGAAAGGGAAACAGCTGGTGGCTAGGCCTCTGCTCTGTTCCACAATCAGTTTTTTTAAAATACCAAATTATCGGAAAACGAAACTAGAAAATTGGGAATAAAATAAATAAAAAATTAGCTTAAATTGAAGTTATAACCGGCTGAAAGGGAAACAGTTGGTGGCTAGGCCTCTGCTCTGTTTCACAATCTGTTTTTAAAATCACAAATTTTCGGAAAACTAAACTAGATATAATTTGGGAACAAAATTAAATCCAAATTACTGAAATTATAACCGGCTGAAAGGGAAACAGCTGGTGGCTAGGCCTCTGCTCTGTTCCACAATCAGTTTTTAAAATACCAAATTATCGGAAAACGAAACTAGAACTTTGGGAATGAAATAAATCAAAATTAGCTTAAAGTGAAGTTATAACCGGCTGAAAGGGAAACAGCTGGTGGCTAGGCCTCTGCTCTGTTTCACAATCAGCTTTTATTAATTTCAAATTAACGTACAAAAGTTATATTATAAATTTGGTCAGAAGGTAGGACAACGGGTATAAGAACTGTGATCTGAAGATAAAATCTAAAATCCTGTTTAACTGTATCTTATATTAAATATTCAACTAATTCACTTACAAAAAAAACCTTTCTTAAACGAAAACACTAATTAAAACTAAACATCAAGTTTCTTATCTATGGTTACAGAAAAAAACCCATTCACTGAAATACGGTACTAAAATTTTAACAAAAATCAATTTTATATTTTTAACTAATCCAAATATATTTCCCCGGCTTTACTAAAATAATTTTCCTCACTGTTGCTACACACGGTAATTTTATATTATAAAGCAAGTAACTTACTCAAAATAAAATTTAGGACTCGGACGGTCGGCACTATCAAAATTCACAAAACTCGAACTCGGGCTAGCGGAAATATATATCACGATCGGTACTAGGTTTTAATTCTTATCAAGAACGGTAAGAATCCAGAGCTTAAGCCGTTTTGCTTCCGAATTTATATATTCATTCCTCCCTACAATTTCTGGTCATTAGCGAAATATTATTTTCTTGCAACAAAAAGTTCCTAATATACTGGACGGTTTTCGATTTAATTAAAATAGTTTATATACCGTATGTCCTCAAGTCTTTAAATTTTGAAAATGGAAATTTTTATATTTTAACTCGGAATTCATGTCTTTTGAATTACTTATAAAATAAATCATTACAGTAATGCAGATATACTAAAACGGTACAAGGAATTTAAGTCGGGAATTAAGTAACGAGTTATATAAAGAAAAAGAAAAGAAGATCCAACATGATAAAAAAAAATAACTCGTTACACTAGCAACAGATTCATGAAGTTCTTTGTCGAAATAAATATTAAATTGTGATGAAAAGTTTTCTTAAAATTAATGTTTTTAAAAGCTTGTAACTAAGCGATTGTGAATAAAACGACAAAGCCTGGGCTGTAATGATCTACTTCCCCGCTAGGTATGTAATATACTATTACGAAACTAGTAGCCTTTTTTGGCATTTTTTAAACAGCCACTATTTTGAAGGAAGGAATATATTATATAAGACTAAAATCGACCAAAAACAAATCGATAATACTAAAACTACAATTAATTATAATGCAATTTTTATTGATCCTAATACAGATATAAAAGAAGAAATTGAAATAGTCGAACACGAATTAAAAGAAGAGTTGCAGGAGACGGATCAGTTGAATAGCGTTTATGATTTTAAATCATTCTCCAATGAAAATGTTATAAGTAACGATATTAATACTGAAAACTGTGATACAGATAAGAAGACTTCATCTTTTCCACGAAACCGTTGTTTTAATAAAAATATACATGAAAAGGAAAAGCCTTATAAGTGTGATATTTGTTCAAAAACTTTTTTCTACAGTAATGGGTTAAATGTACATATGCATCTCCATAAAGGTGAGAAGCCATTCAAATGTGACATTTGCTTGAAATGTTTTTCAGAGAAAAGTCATTTGAATGTACATTTGCGCATCCACAAAGGAGAAACGCCGTTCAAATGCGAAATTTGCTTAAAGTCATTTGAAAAGAAAGGAAAGTTAAGTAGACATATGCGTTGTCACACAGGGGAAAAACCATATGAATGTAAAGTTTGCTTAAAATCCTTTGCTTATTGCGACAATTTCAAAATACACATGCGTTGTCACACGGGGGAAAAACCATATAAATGTGAAGTTTGCTCGAAATCATTTACAGTGAAGGGTAGTTTAAATACACATATGCGCTGCCACACAGGGGAAAAACCATATAAATGCGACATTTGCTTCAAATATTTTAGAAAACGTACTAATTTGAATATACACATGCGTATTCACACAGGTGAAAAGCCATTTGAATGTGAAATTTGTTTGAAATCATTTAAAGTTAAGGATACTTTAAACAAACATATGCGCTGTCACTCAGGGGAAAAACCATATGAATGTAAAGTTTGTTTAAAGTCCTTTACTTATTGTGAAAATTTGAAAAGACACATGCGTTGTCACACTGGGGAAAAACCATATATATGTGAAGTTTGCTCGAAATCATTTACAGTGAAGGGTAGTTTAAATACACATATGCGCTGTCACACAGGAGAAAAACCATATGAATGTGAAGTTTGTTCAAAATCCTTTAGCCACAAAGGATCTTTAAGAATTCATATGGATTGTCACACAGGGGAGAAACCATATAAATGCGACATTTGCTTCAAATATTTTACAAAACGTGCTTTGAATATTCACAAGCGTATTCACACGGGTGAAAAGCCATTTGAATGTGAAATTTGTTTGAAATCATTTAAAGTTAAGGGTACTTTAAACAGACATATGCGCTGTCACTCAGGGGAAAAACCATATGAATGTAAAGTTTGTTTAAAGTCCTTTACTTATTGTGAACATTTGAAAAGACACATGCGTTGTCACACGGGGGAAAAACCATATAAATGTGAAGTTTGCTCGAAATCATTTACAGTGAAGGGTAGTTTAAATACACATATGCGCTGTCACACAGGGGAAACACCGTTCAAATGCGCAATTTGCTTAAAGTCATTTAAAGCTAAAGGAACTTTATGGAGTCATTTGCGTTGTCACACAGGGGAAAAACCATACAAATGTATAGTTTGTGTTAAGTCCTTCAGCGTAAAAAGCAGTTTGAAAAACCATATGCTTTGTCACTCAGGGGAGCAACCATAGAAATGTGAAGTTTGTTTGAAACAGTAATTAATCAGTTTGAATAGACACATACGTTTTCACAAGGACGAAAAGTTATTCGTATGCTAAAGAAACCAATAGAATCTTCATGGAAAATGACATTCGGTTTTATTTTCTTTAAATCGGGTAGGAATATAGTGGTTTGAAATAGAATATATATGTAAAAGCAGCACTAAACTTAATATATCGAAAAGAAGTAAAAAGATGCAGGCAATGACCAAATAACAACAGAAATGCTACAGAACATAATTATGTTTTAATTCTTGGTTTAATCGTAAAATTTTCGACGAACAGAACATCTTATCGTTATAACTTTTTAATTCGAAAGTAATAAACTAAGAGCGACAACTAGAGTTTTGTAACGGTACCTAAGTATCAACAGTATGATGATGACACTGACAGTCTAAATACACAAAATGGATTTGGTTGTCGAACCTTGAGTCAAAAGTTGCCCTCTACACCATGTACCTATGGGTAATAGACTTACCATTAGGTAATTTAGGTATATTAAATATTTCCTATTTATTTAAAAGAGATTTTTGTGAATACAAAGGTACATTACAAATGCATGTTGACAAACACTATATTGTTGTCAAAAATCATCTATTTCAACATTCGTTACTGATAACTCACCTTTGTTAATCCTTATCGATTTCTTTGTCTCAACCGCCACACACCTATCCGAAGCAAACCGCGCGCTCCAATCTATTTGTGTGGGAATCAAGAAGTTCTATTGAGTCGTGCTGGACCGACGCGAGCCGAGTCCACCCAGTAGCTTAACCCGGAGGACCTAAGGCTGAGGCGGAGTTTTAATTTGTCATTGTCGTCTGAATGTGTGTTCATATGAAACTATAAGCACCATTATATACCGTTTAGTATTTTTATCGTTATGATGGAATTGCCCATTTGAACGGAATGTTTCCCCATTTTCTCTACAACTATCCACTAAACTCGATAGAGAAATGAAATTACATCTTTCCGATAAAGTTTTTATGAAAAGAAATTCAGTATACATTTAAAACAGTTTCTTTTTATTGTGGTGGAATCAATTAATTCCTCTTATCTTATAAATACACTATAAATCTTGTTTATTTTATGAATTATATATATTGAAAAATGTATCTGTATAAAGCTAATGTTCTGTTTCCTTATATTGTTATAGTTTATCTTATTTTTTCAATAAAATGTATTGAAACAATTATGTTTACTTTATTTACTCAGATTTTGGCTAGTTCCACACAGGGGAGCCAGTTATCTTATTGCTATTGTAACGCGTTTACTACCTTCTACACGTCACTATGGACACCCTTGATGTTAAATAATTAATCGGAATGCTCGGGATTTTTATCGTGGTTTGCTCCACGGCCCCTTGACACTTATCGTCAAGAGTTCCAGATAGCCTCAGATGGAGGTTACGGCGAATTCCAGGGGTCTTGTTGAGCTATTTTAACTACTAATTACCAAATTGCTACTACTACTCTGTGGTCGATTTTATGGATACTTCTCCAGGTACGAGCAAAAGAAAACGGGGAAAAGAACGTAGCGGACGTAACGGTCAGAGCCGGCAAGGTTATCAACACAACGGAAAACTACTATTGCTACACGAGCCGAAAATGGTTTAAATCTGCCGGGTAATCAAACAAATTATGGCTAGGCCACTTCCAAGTCTGATTAGCCCTTGAATTTAAAGAAAACCCGCAAACTATTATTCCAACGAGAATAAAAAAAATTATAAAAGGATTGTATCATGGAGCTGAAAACGATTTAAATCTGCCGGGTAATCAAACAAATTATGGCTAGGCCACTTCCAAGTCTGATTATCCCTTGAATCCAAAATAAACCGGCAAACTATGATTTCAATAAAATTATAAAAGAATTGTACCACGGTAATGGAAAGAAACGATTTAAATTTGCCGGGTAATCTAGCAAATTATGGCTAGGCCACTTCCAAATCTGATTATCCCTTGAATCTAAAATAAACCGGCAAACTATTATTCCAACGAGAATAAAAACATTATAAAAGGATTGTATCACGGAGCTGAAGACCATTTAAATCTGCCGGGTAATCAAGCAAATTATGGCTAGGCCACTTCCAAGTCTGATTATCCCTTGAATCTAAAATAAACCGGCAAACTATTATTCCAACGAGAATAAAAACATTATAAAAGGATTGTATCACGGAGCTGAAGACGATTTAAATCTGCCGGGTAATCAAACAAATTATGGCTAGGCCACTTCCAAGTCTGATTATCCCTTGAATCTAAAATAAACCGGCAAACTATTATTCCAACGAGAATAAAAACATTATAAAAGGATTGTATCACGTAGCTGAAGACGATTTAAATCTGCCGGGTAATCAAGCAAATTATGGCTAGGCCACTTCCAAGTCTGATTATCCCTTGAATCTAAAATAAACCGGCAAACTATTATTCCAACGAGAATAAAAACATTATAAAAGGATTGTATCACGGAGCTGAAGACGATTTAAATCTGCCGGGTAATCAAACAAATTATGGCTAGGCCACTTCCAAGTCTGATTATCCCTTGAATCTAAAATAAACCGGCAAACTATTATTCCAACGAGAATAAAAACATTATAAAAGGGTTGTATCACGGAGCTGAAGACGATTTAAATCTGCCGGGTAATCAAGCAAATTATGGCTAGGCCACTTCCAAGTCTGATTATCCCTTGAATCTAAAATAAACCGGCAAACTATTATTCCAACGAGAATAAAAACATTATAAAAGGATTGTATCACGGAGCTGAAGACGATTTAAATCTGCCGGGTAATCAAACAAATTATGGCTAGGCCACTTCCAAGTCTGATTATCCCTTGAATCTAAAATAAACCGGCAAACTATGATTTCAATAAAATTATAAAAGAATTGTACCACGGTACTGGAAAGAAACGATTTAAATCTGCCGGGTAATCAAGCAAATTATGGCTAGGCCACTTCCAAGTCTGATTATCCCTTGAATCTAAAATAAACCGGCAAACTATGATTTCAATAAAATTATAAAAGAATTGTACCACGGTACTGGAAAGAAACGATTTAAATCTGCCGGGTAATCAAACAAATTATGGCTAGGCCACTTCCAAGTCTGATTATCCCTTGAATCTAAAATAAACCGGCAAACTATTATTCCAACGAGAATAAAAACATTATAAAAGGATTGTATCACGGAGCTGAAGACGATTTAAATCTGCCGGGTAATCAAGCAAATTATGGCTAGGCCACTTCCAAGTCTGATTATCCCTTGAATCTAAAATAAACCGGCAAACTATTATTCCAACGAGAATAAAAACATTATAAAAGGATTGTATCACGGAGCTGAAGACGATTTAAATCTGCCGGGTAATCAAACAAATTATGGCTAGGCCACTTCCAAGTCTGATTATCCCTTGAATCTAAAATAAACCGGCAAACTATTATTCCAACGAGAATAAAAACATTATAAAAGGATTGTATCACGGAGCTGAAGACGATTTAAATCTGCCGGGTAATCAAACAAATTATGGCTAGGCCACTTCCAAGTCTGATTATCCCTTGAATCTAAAATAAACCGGCAAACTATGATTTCAATAAAATTATAAAAGAATTGTACCACGGTACTGGAAAGAAACGATTTAAATCTGCCGGGTAATCAAACAAATTATGGCTAGGCCACTTCCAAGTCTGATTATCCCTTGAATCTAAAATAAACCGGCAAACTATGATTTCAATAAAATTATAAAAGAATTGTACCACGGTACTGGAAAGAAACGATTTAAATCTGCCGGGTAATCAAACAAATTATGGCTAGGCCACTTCCAAGTCTGATTATCCCTTGAATCTAAAATAAACCGGCAAACTATTATTCCAACGAGAATAAAAACATTATAAAAGGATTGTATCACGGAGCTGAAGACGATTTAAATCTGCCGGGTAATCAAGCAAATTATGGCTAGGCCACTTCCAAGTCTGATTATCCCTTGAATCTAAAATAAACCGGCAAACTATTATTCCAACGAGAATAAAAACATTATAAAAGGATTGTATCACGGAGCTGAAGACGATTTAAATCTGCCGGGTAATCAAACAAATTATGGCTAGGCCACTTCCAAGTCTGATTATCCCTTGAATCTAAAATAAACCGGCAAACTATTATTCCAACGAGAATAAAAACATTATAAAAGGATTGTATCACGGAGCTGAAGACGATTTAAATCTGCCGGGTAATCAAACAAATTATGGCTAGGCCACTTCCAAGTCTGATTATCCCTTGAATCTAAAATAAACCGGCAAACTATGATTTCAATAAAATTATAAAAGAATTGTACCACGGTACTGGAAAGAAACGATTTAAATCTGCCGGGTAATCAAACAAATTATGGCTAGGCCACTTCCAAGTCTGATTATCCCTTGAATCTAAAATAAACCGGCAAACTATGATTTCAATAAAATTATAAAAGAATTGTACCACGGTACTGGAAAGAAACGATTTAAATCTGCCGGGTAATCAAACAAATTATGGCTAGGCCACTTCCAAGTCTGATTATCCCTTGAATCTAAAATAAACCGGCAAACTATTATTCCAACGAGAATAAAAACATTATAAAAGGATTGTATCACGGAGCTGAAGACGATTTAAATCTGCCGGGTAATCAAGCAAATTATGGCTAGGCCACTTCCAAGTCTGATTATCCCTTGAATCTAAAATAAACCGGCAAACTATTATTCCAACGAGAATAAAAACATTATAAAAGGATTGTATCACGGAGCTGAAGACGATTTAAATCTGCCGGGTAATCAAACAAATTATGGCTAGGCCACTTCCAAGTCTGATTATCCCTTGAATCTAAAATAAACCGGCAAACTATTATTCCAACGAGAATAAAAACATTATAAAAGGATTGTATCACGGAGCTGAAGACGATTTAAATCTGCCGGGTAATCAAACAAATTATGGCTAGGCCACTTCCAAGTCTGATTATCCCTTGAATCTAAAATAAACCGGCAAACTATGATTTCAATAAAATTATAAAAGAATTGTACCACGGTACTGGAAAGAAACGATTTAAATCTGCCGGGTAATCAAACAAATTATGGCTAGGCCACTTCCAAGTCTGATTATCCCTTGAATCTAAAATAAACCGGCAAACTATTATTCCAACGAGAATAAAAACATTATAAAAGGATTGTATCACGGAGCTGAAGACGATTTAAATCTGCCGGGTAATCAAGCAAATTATGGCTAGCCACTTCCAAGTCTGATTATCCCTTGAATCTAAAATAAACCGGCAAACTATTATTCCAACGAGAATAAAAACATTATAAAAGGATTGTATCACGGAGCTGAAGACGATTTAAATCTGCCGGGTAATCAAACAAATTATGGCTAGGCCACTTCCAAGTCTGATTATCCCTTGAATCTAAAATAAACCGGCAAACTATGATTTCAATAAAATTATAAAAGAATTGTACCACGGTACTGGAAAGAAACGATTTAAATCTGCCGGGTAATCAAACAAATTATGGCTAGGTCACTTCCAAGTCTGATTATCCCTTGAATCTAAAATAAACCGGCAAACTATTATTCCAACGAGAATAAAAACATTATAAAAGGATTGTATCACGGAGCTGAAGACGATTTAAATCTGCCGGGTAATCAAGCAAATTATGGCTAGGCCACTTCCAAGTCTGATTATCCCTTGAATCTAAAATAAACCGGCAAACTATTATTCCAACGAGAATAAAAACATTATAAAAGGATTGTATCACGGAGCTGAAGACGATTTAAATCTGCCGGGTAATCAAACAAATTATGGCTAGGCCACTTCCAAGTCTGATTATCCCTTGAATCTAAAATAAACCGGCAAACTATGATTTCAATAAAATTATAAAAGAATTGTACCACGGTACTGGAAAGAAACGATTTAAATCTGCCGGGTAATCAAACAAGTTATGGCTAGGCCACTTCCAAGTCTGATTATCCCTTGAATCTAAATTAAACCGGCAAACTATTATTTCAAAAAATGTACCCGAATTTTGACACACAGAGTAGGAACAAAAGAAACCGGAGTAAAATGAAAATGCCCCAATTCACATAAATCTTAAGTGTATATTAACGACCTGTGAAGAAAAAAAATTGGAAACTCAATATACAACCGGAGAACAAAGTACTGGTCAATAAGAAAATATTCACGGTGGTAATAAAATAAAATTCCACGGCAAATCTCCTTTACCTATAAAGTTTTATTCTTAAAACTCTTAGAACAATAAATAAATAAACTCCTTCAACAAAAAAACGGAAAGGAACATTTTCCAGATAAAAATTTACGCTGCTCAAACTATCTCAACGGCGCGCGGTACGACAATTTCGAATGTTTAAGTGTATTACTAAAATATGTTTACCTTTCAAAATCACACACTTTATCCCGGAGTTCACAATTTCCAATACTCCGGACACTATTCAATAAGTAAGACACGCTTTAAACAATCGGAAGCTCGGTTCGGTCTCGGTTTTTCAACAATCAGGTTTCTGTCTCTTGATTTCTCTTCTCTCTTGACTTCTCTCCAAAAAATTCCAAAATCCTCATTTTTATATTCTCATTATAGGTGTTAAACTTTATTTATGTTTAACAAAAAGTTTGCCATATACTGAATGTCTTTCGGAATTAATTAAAAGGTATATATACCAGACGTCCTTTTCGGTTGGAAAATTTTAAATTTTTGAAACTACTAAAATTTTATAGAATTCGAAATCGTGTACCTCCGGACTAATAATTGAAAATATAACGGTAATAAAAAAAAATCTATTCGGAAAGTGAGTAACGAGTTATATAGTTACGGAAAAAAATAAAACTAAACCTTAAATCGGTGACAACAAAAATAAGTCGTTACACTATTTTTTGAAAAGTGAGCAATCCCCGCCCAGGCGGAACACTGACGTCACTGTAACGTCGAATCAACGTCACCCGAGACGTGTATAACAACGTCGATAAGAGACGTAGAATGAACGTTGATTCGACGTCTTTAAAAATGTGTGATCGACTTTTGAACAACCTTCAAATTTTAGGATGGATTTGGTGTGAAAATAAAACATTTGTTTCAAAGGGTGTATTTATTATCCATATAACAGGTGATACATTCCAATACAAAAAAAATTACTATATACTAAAATTAACATGAGTTTTATTTAAAGCTTATTACAGTTTCCTGTAATATTATCGTATTTAATAAAGCGTTTTATCAACAGATGTCGAAGAATAATTATTTATATTCCAACACTTCATACATTTTGAAACATAATATTTTTTAAAAACAGTGAACGTTCAACTAAGGAGCAACAACTACTTCCCGTGCTGTATGCACCAACGGATATTGAATTACACTTCAAAGTCAAACGGGGCTGGTATATCTACAAGATATTTTAAAACCAACCATTCTGGTTTACAATTAGAAGGGACAACATAACTTGTAGACCGGTTTCGGCGTATTTGCGCCACATCAGTACAAGGTATATGTTATCCGTCCGAGAATCTCTAACTGGAAGTGAAGATGTCGCTAAAGTCACAATCTTCACATTTCCGTTACTGGAAGACATGTATTGATTGTGATTGAAGTGAATCTTTCAGTCCGGGATTAGAGATTCTCGGATGGATAGCATCCCAGATAGAGTCCGTTTCAATAAGGAAGAAGCCACCTGAAGTTGCAGTCGATGCGCGACCTTGATGTAAAAACCAGCGCCATATTTAAAAATTGATATTTCAATCTAAATCAGTAGCGTAACGTTTTCACATTTTGTAGGGTAACACAAAATTAGAAGTATTAGAACCATATAAATAACTGTTAAGTGCAGCAGACTATATGAATTATTAGCAGAATTCAATTATTTTTGAAGTAATGTATACTCTTCCATATATTTTATAACAATCTGAATGCCTTGAGTAATATATTGGATTAGTATACTTTCTTATTTGACCAACCGATGGTTTTTTAAAGGAATTTGGATTCCATGTTCAGCTTCAGACTCCATAAAAGTTGCAACGTTTTTAAGAATCTGTCGGCCTTCACTGTGGATAACTTTTCTTTTAACACCAACCAGTTTTGTAGGAGGCATGGTTTTAGATCAAATAAAACACATAGCACTCACAAATAAACTAGCAGAACGTCTTAAAATATTCAAAAATAAAAAAATATTCGACAGTAAATGATTGTTTCAAATACAACCTCAAATGTCAACAATTTAATTGCTGTCGGCATGAAACATCGCTTGTAACGCCAATGGCATGGAACGATCGCTGGACAGATATTGACTTATGCGCAGGTCGGTACGCCAACTTCAGGTGGCTTCTTCCTTATTGAAACGGACTCTAGCAGAGACACGTGAAGATGACAGTAGAAGGGCTAGGAGAGTTCAACGACCACTATAGGGAAAACAGTGTGTTAGAGAGAGAGTCATGGAGGCAATGAGTGTGAGAGAGAAAGCCGCCGCCATTTTTTGTCGCGCAGTCCTCCGAAATTGACTTCGCGCGCCATCTACGTACCACGAGACGTATGACCTTCATTTTTTATTTATTACTTATTTTGAATTGACTTATTTTTTAAACAATTGTTCGAACGGGGACGCGAACCCACGACCAACGCGTCAACAACAGTTCACCTAACAAACCCTGCCATGAGCTCTCATATGTATATCAAGCGAAGAAAGGTATTACATGCCGCAATAAGTATGACGATGAAGGTGGTAGTTAGACAGAGAACGCATTCGCATCGATAGATCCCGTAGGATAATAGCCGGCCGCGCGCACACCGTACGCTAGGCACCTCACAGAGGGAGCGCTGGAATTATTCACAGATAACATACTTAGAATTATTAACGGTGCGATATACCAGGTTGGTAAAAAGTAACTCTTTGGAAAAAACTTCAATCAAACTAACACTTATATTATTATATATACTGATGTTAACGGTGTGATATACCTGGTTGGTTAAAAGTAACTCTTTAAAAAAAAACTTCAATCAAACTAGTGCTCAATTACAAATTATAAATTTCAGTAAGATAGAAATTGTAAACTTATAGGCGAAAGGTTCATACTAAAAGTAATTGGAAAATTAATTTTGTTACTAGCATTTAACTCTATAAAAAAAATTATTTGTGTTTTTCTACAAGATATAAAATAAAATATGTAAAGAAAATATTATTAAAAAAAATTATTCAAGATTAGTTACTTTCTTAATTAACAAGTATATTGTAGTTTTTAATTTTTATCATCGAGTTTTTGTCAAGCGATTCACTGACGGAAGCTGGTAATTGGTCTCCATCGAACCAATTGAATTGATACTGGTTGTCTTCTAACGTCCATCCATTATAATCAGGCTTTAAAATACCAAGCATCTTTAAGTGCGCATTATTCCAGAGACTAGCGCTGTAATTTGTTCTTTAGCATGTAGCGGATAGTACAAACGCGCCCATATACAGGGTGGCTCGAAAGTATCTTTGGTTTAACATATACAGAGTACAGTGGGGAAAATGTCACATGTCAAACGTCACATGTGACATGCCAAAGGGGCATTAATATTGTTTAACATATACAGAGTTTAGCGTATAGTACAAACGCGCCGAGTTGTTCCAAAGTATCTTTGGTTGAACATATACAGAGTATAGCGGAGAAAATGTCACATGTCAAACGTTACATGTGACGTGCCGTAGGGGCGTGAATATCGTTTAGCATAACGATTAATAAATCGTAGTTTTGTATGGGGGTATGTCAAAAGGACCTTAATGAACGTGTATCGAAAGTATCTTTGAAGGAATTGTAGGTCGACTTTAGTAAACGACGTTTGAAAAGCATTAACGTCTAGTATATACGTGAATCGCCCATATACAGGGCGGATGGAAAGTATCTTTGGCAGGTATTCGGGTTGACTTTAGCAAGCGCCAACTCGTTCGAAGTTCATAAAATGAGAAATAATGCATCACTTCTGCATGATAACACCGTGGGTAGATAACGTCGAGTCAGTCCTTATCAGTAAAGCCGTGAAACGTAATATTTTTATTCTTTTAACTCCTTATCAGAAATGGTGAGATAATTTTATTCTTTCAACATATACAGAGTGTAGCAAAAATTAAAGCGAAAAGGGCATAACGTACGTCTCACGCACGTGATACGTTGACCGTCTTGCCGTGGCAGTGCTAATATGTCTTCGGAAGAGTACATACATCGAATTGAAGTGCATATCCAGAACGTTAGTAAATTAAATAAAGACGTTGCTTTTTATGAAGACAAAAGTAAGGTTATGAAACAAATGGAGAAACTTAGTTTATCAGGTGGGGAAAAGAAAGAAGTAAGTCAGACGTGGAGCAGTCCTCGCTGGATGTCGTTGATTGTCTGCAGACATTTACCGCGCATTACTTATCCATTCGTATTCAACCATGTTCAATAGAACAGAAGAGGATATAAAAAATGAAATTAATAATATTTTTGCCATGTCATGTGTAATATTAGCATCTGTCTTTGTTTTAATTTTGAAAATTATTTTAAAAATTGTAAGACGAAAATTTGAATCTTCATGTGATATAAAAGTTGATGAGTATACAGTGTTTCAATAAAAACCCATCTTTAGAAAAAAACCAGTCCTCAACCAAATAATCCCCATAAAAATGTACGTGACTGAACAATCTTTTTTATCTAGTTCCTGTTTTAAATATAGTCACCAGCCTAAGGTGCTATCACCATGGTTTTTATTTTTTTATGACATAGCTGTCAAGATACAGTCCACTAATTTTGTATTGTCACGATAAATAAAATCAATAGAAAAAGCTATTAAAATAAGCTGTTTTCTTTAACTAACCAAAGGATAAATATTCTGATTAAAGAGAAGAATCATATCCACACATTTTTTGATCGATTCGAGCCGGATATCCATTCCATAATCAATTTGAGGACCGTGACGGATGTCAAGCCTTCCAGTTTACCCAGTTGAATCCATATTACAAGAAGCATTGTGCAGCAATCTTTTTATGAAATCTGAAGGACAAATTGACAAAGACAAGGTACCTAACCTAATCTAGCATAACCTAACATTTAATTAGCATCGCATCCATCTGAACCATTTCGAGCTGTTTTCTGGTCATTTCCGCGAAACGGCTAATCAAGCCATTTTTTAACGTGTTTAAGTGATTTTAACCGCTATATAGATCCTTCTGATACGCTATAAGTGTAGCAATTTGACCTACCGTGGGTGTAACACTTTTATTTCTCAACTAATCCGTATCGTTATCCCTCAAAATGCCTAAATCAAAAAGGGGTAACCATCAAGATGACAGTCGTCAAAAAATTGACATTTATAATGATCTCGTAGCTCGTCGCGACGCTGTCACTAACGAAATAAATAGATTTCAAACCTTTTTGGAATTGAAATGCGATGATCTAAATAATCCTATTTTGTTGATAGACCTGACCACTCGATTAAATAGGATTGAACCTTTGATTGATGAATTTAAGCATGTCCAAAGTCAAATTGAGAAACTCTGTTTAGATAATGAATATGAAGAAATAAAGGATCAGGATCGAGAATACGAATCATTTGAAAATTTATATTTCACGAATATTTCAAATGCAAAATTGACTATAAACAAAATTAATGCCGCTCAGGCTGCCCCAAGTGCACTCTCTACTTGCTCTTCAGTGCAAGTAGCACTGCCATCGGCACATGGTCAGTACTGTTCACGTCTCCCCCCTATACCACTACCTAATTTCAGCGGATCCTATGATACTTGGACCAATTTTAAAGATACCTTTATCACGCTCATTGAGATAAACTCTCAACTCAATAGAATTGAAAAATTCTATTATCTACGATCCAGTTTACAGGGAGAAGCTGCTCAAATAATCAACTCTTTAGCCACAACCGAGAATAACTATGCTACTGCTTGGTCCCTTCTGCAGGAAAGATACGAAAACAAAAAGGCAATCGTGCACTCGCACATCAAATGTATTTTTGAACTCAACCAAGTGAAAGATGATTCTCATCTCAGTTTAAGAAAACTTCTGGACAGTTTTCAAAATCATTTTAAATCTTTACAGAATTTAAATGAACCTCTAGACCTAGACCAATGGAGCAGCATTTTAATTTATTTACTTACCTCAAAATTGGACTATAATAGTCGTAAAGAATGGGAACATTTCTCAAGAAATATTGATAATCCTTCAACTCAAGATTTTATAACTTTTTTATCTCAACGTTGTCGCTTTTTGGAATCTCTTGACTTCAAATTGAATACTAAAAAACCTTTTGTATGTGATAAACCTCAAAAATACGAACGTAGAACATTACTTTCCCATAACAACAACACTATTTCATGCCCACTATGCAAAGACAGTCATTTTATATATTCATGCCGAAAATTTATTGACTTACCTATAAGTAATAGGTTTTCGGAGGCAAAACATGCGAACTTATGCACCAATTGTCTGCGTCCAGGACACCGCCAAAGTGATTGGAAGTCTACTTATACTTGCAAGACCTGTCAAAACAAGCATCATTCATTGCTACACATGCAACCACATCATATGAAACCTCTCAATCGACCATGCCATGATAACACCCAAACTAACGCTCATACTAATAGCACCACTCATTCACGATTCTCCATTTCAAACAATCCAACTACCTCTCAATCACACAAGAATCTTCGAATTCTACCCAATGTAAAAAATGTAAATATTGAAGATAACCACTCTCAAAATTTATATTGTTCTAATGCAAACCAAAACTCATTTGTCTTACTCTCCACCGCATTTATTGAGGTATTTGACAAAAACCATCAGCCTATAGTATGTAAGGCCATACTTGACAATGGAAGTCAATCCAATTTTGTCACTCAGAATTTATTTGAAAGGTTAAACTTACCTTTTGAGCCTATTAAAATGTCCGTTTCAGGAATTAGCGAAAAGTGCACCAATATTTCTAAACGAACTCAACTCAAAATAAAATCAACTCATGATAATTTTTCTATCAAAATACCAGCCTTGGTGATAAACATCACAAATTTAAATATACCAACAAATATTCACCTAGCCGACCCTGAGTTTCTCAAACCTGCCGATATAGATATACTTCTAGGCGCAGGCGTTTTTTACAACCTCCTTAATGCTAACCAAATTAAATTGGGCAAAAATAATCCTATCTTACAAGACACCAAACTAGGGTGGGTAGTAAGTGGCCCAGTTGATTTACTGACAACAAATAATCAACACACAAACTCCTTAAAATGTACAAACAACGATCTTCAAAATAGTTTGCAGCTTTTTTGGAACTGCGAAGAAACCACCGAACAAATATCTAAAAATAAATATTCCCAAGAAGAAATCGACTGTGAAAACCATTTTAATGCCTCTACACATCGAGATTCCTCTGGAAGATTTATTGTAAGCCTTCCTCTCAGGCCCAATGTTTCTCAGCTTGGAGACTCTTTTCAAACCGCCTTGAAACGTTTTCTTGCAATTGAGCAAAAACTGAATAAGAATCCTAATATAAAACAATCCTACTGCGACTTTATCTCAGAATATAAAAGCCTTGGACATATGTCTGAAATAAACCCAGATATCTCCAGCCATAACTGTGTATATCCCTCTTATTATCTTCCACACCATTGTGTGGAAAATAGTGATAGCCTAACTACTCGCCTCAGAGTCGTTTTCGACGGATCTGCTACGTCGTCTTCAGGAGTATTTATCAATGACTGCCTAAAAGTCGGACCTACTGTCCAAAATGATTTATTTACCGTAATATTGCGTTTTCGATAGCATAATTTTGTATTAACAGGGGACATTGCAAAAATGTATCGCCAATTTTTGATCGAACCTCAGCAACGTTGCCTCCAACGAATTCTGTGGCGTGCCAACTTTCAAGACAACATTGGACATTTTGAATTGAACACAGTCATTTATGGAATGGCAAGCAGTGCTTTTTTAGCCACGCGTTGTCTGAACCAAATCTCAGAAGACACCTTGGACTCTTATCCCACAGAAAGTGAAATCATAAGAAATGATGTCTATGTCGATGACGTCATCACCGGTGCATCTACTGAAGAAGCTCTTTTAAATATTCGCAAAAATCTTATAAAGATATTTGAAACATACGGACTTGAATTAAGAAAATTTTCTTCCAATAGCCAATCTGTAATATCTGACAACCGAGCCCTTTACTCAATCTAAATCCTTAACACTTGATGAATCTCATCACCATAAAACCCTAGGCATATCTTGGAATTCCGAATAAGATATTTTCATCTATAACTCTAACATCGATCTTAACTCTACACCTGTAACTAAACGTGTCATATTATCACTGATTTCACAGATTTTCGACCCTCTTGGCCTTTTAGGACCTATGGTTTTACAAGTCAAAATCCTTTTACAGAAATTATGGTTACTTAAAATCGCTTGGGATGATCCTGTACCCACAGACATTTTCCGAGTATGGAAAAACTTTACCCATCACTTATCCTTAGTTGATTATTTCAAAATTCCCCGCCAAGTCACAATCAAAACATTTGTTGCTTTTGAACTTCACGGATTCAGTGACTCTTCCATTAATGCTTTTGGAGCCTGCATATATTCACGTTCTATAGATTCTTATGGCAATATTTCTGTTCATCTACTAACTGCTAAGAGCCGCGTAGCTCCTTTAAAAGCCGTAAGTTTACCACGTCTTGAACTATGTGGTGCCCTAGTCCTATCTCGATTAATGAATAAAGTCATAAAAGCTTCAATTTGTCAACCAAACAAGGTGTACTATTACACCGATTCTACTATTGTTCTCTGTTGGCTTTCTTTAGAGCCTAGACAATTGAAATCATACGTCTGTAATAGAATTTCAGAAATCCAGCAAATTACTGATCCGAATACATGGTATCACATTTCGTCTGCTGAAAATCCAGCGGATATTATATCTCGGGGCATGAGTCCTCAGGACCTCAAAACCTGATCTATGTGGTGGCATGGTCCAGCCTTTTTATCCAAGCCAAAGGAATTTTGGCCCAATAATACTCATATCTCTAATTACAAACGTAAAAAACTCGATTCTGAAACCCTAGAATTGAACCCTAAATCTATTTTGCTCATTTCTTCAAGATCGAATTTTTCATTATTTGAAAAATTTTCTGACCACAATAAACTGATTAATGTTACTGCTTACTGCCTACGATTCATTCAAAATTTGAAATTATCAAAACATACCCGTCAAATAGGACAATTAACACTTTTTGAACGTGAACACGCATTAACTATCCTAGTTACCATAATTCAAGGTTGTTATGTATTAAACCAGACGCAGAGACTGTACTTTTAAAGACTTTTATTAACGTTTTCTTATCAATCAAACTCATTAACAACCTGACATTTTTGAACTGCCAAACATGTATCTAAGCTAAAACACTATATCTCAATATAAACAAACAACAACTAAATGGTACACTACATTATTTCTCCCCGTTTTACAAATCTAGTTTTGGAGGTGCCCTAAAAAGCTTACCAGATCTAGTATAACCTCCATTACTTTGTACATTGGCTTCAGGCAAGGATAACGTACAACTTGGATGATCATCTGAAACAGTTATGGACTCATGAGTATTTTCGGAACAACCCTCAGTTTCACATACGGATTGTTGACCGTTACTTCCAGTTTCCGAATCATTAGACACTGTTTCAGAACCATTATTGGAAACATTCATTGGAATATCTAATAATACTTTTGGTGAGCCTAGGATTTGTCTTTGTCTTTCCTTAACTTTAGCAAAATTTAGGCGTAAACTATCGGCGTGCACATGTTTATCGACTTCACCGACCTTTACCAAAAAAGTACAAAAACTAAGAACTTTAACGACTTTGCCAAGATCCCATTGGTGAGTTTTAAAATTTTTTACAAAAACATTATCATCAATATTAAATAGAGGTGTTTTTATAACAAAATCTTTATGTCCAGAACATAAATCTTGTTCTGTTGTTGCTGGTTTTAACAAATCAAACCTGGTTCTTGGTCGCATTTGAAATATACTTTCAAAAGGTGAAATTCCGGTTACACTTGAGGGAGTATATCTATAATTAAATAAAAAGTTTACCAATTTACTGCGCAAAGTTTCCAAATTTATTTTTGTATTTGAACCAAAAAGTGATCGCTCCAAACTTTTTTCAACTGTTTGAACACCCTTCTCTGCAATTCCATTGCTTTGAGGATGATATGGTGGCGATTTGATTAATTTTATTCCATTAGAAGAGCAAAAATCTAAAAATTCTAAAGAACTAAATGGTGGACCATAATCAGACACTAATTCATAAGGTAGGCCGATAAACGAGAAACATTCTTTCAGCGCAAGTACTGTTTCTTTGGCAGTGGTATTTTTTGACATTAATTTCACATCAATCCATTTGCTTTTATTATCAACCAAAATAAAAAATGTAATGTTTGAGTTTTTTGACAGATTAAACAGTTTTGAATAAAATGTTCAATATCGCTATTTAGTCCAGGCCACCAACAATAAGAACGAATCAACATTTTAGATCGAACCACCCCAACATGTTCCTCATGCAAAAGTTGTAAAATTTTGGATCTCAAGCAACTTGGAATAATAATTTTACTGCCCCAAAACAAGCAATTATTTTCTACTGAAAGCTCCAACCTCTTGACGAACTTAAAAGAGGATTTTCAACTTTCCTTGGCCACCCTTTTTTGGTGAAGTCTATTACTTCAGATAAAATATTATCTTTGGCTGTTTCTTTTTCAATTTCCACAAAAGTTACAGGAATAGAATTAATTACGCCGAAAGAATATAGTTCGTCTGAGACTCTGGTCCTTGCCGTTACTGGTAAACGAGACAACGCATCAGCATTGGCAAGTAAGCACCCTTTGCGATACTCAATTTCATAATCATACCCAGAAAGAATTAAAGCCCACCTAGTGACTCGGGCAGCAGCTGTAACAGGTATACCCCTTTTCTTTCCAAAAATAAATTGCAATGGTTGGTGATCCGTAAGCAAAATAAACTTTCTGCCAAAAATGTACTTGTGAAACCGTTTTACAGCAAAAATTAATGCTAAAGATTCTCTCTCGATGTTAGAATATTTTTGTTCAACTGAAGAGAGGGTGCTGGACGCGAAAAGAACTGGACGTTCTATGCCGTTAATTTTATGGCTCAATACTGCACCAACTCCATAGCTGCTAGCATCACAACTGACATAAATTGGTAATTTGGGGTTATAATGAGTGCGTACTTTGTTTGACATAATCATTTTTTTACTATACTCAAATACTTCATCGTGCTTACTGTTCCAAGAAAACGGTACGCCTCCTTTGCACAGATCATATATAAAGGCTTTAAAACTGAAGATAACATTGGCAAAAAATTTCCATAATAATTTAATAGACCCAAATATGATTTTAATTGTGTCAAATTCTCAGGCTTGGGTGCATTCTGAATGCACTCGATTTTTTCATCTGTCGGGTGGATTCCATCTTTGTCTATTATATGGCCTAAGAATTCGACTTTAGTTTCAAAAAATTTACATTTTTTTGAATTAACTTTTACATTGAATTCAGCTAAACGCGACATGGCCTTGTTCAAATTTTTATAACATTCAGATAGACTAGATCCAGATATAAGAATATCATCCAAATAACAACTAGTTTTAGGAACTCCAGACAAAATAGAATCCATAACAGATTGAAAAATACCTGCAGCTGAACTGATACCAAAAGTTAATCGGTTGTATCTAAAAAGGCCCATATGTGTGTTGATTGTAAGTAAATCTTTTGAACTCTCACTAATTTTTAATTGTTGATAGGCTCCTTTTAAATCAATAACACAGAAATATAAACTTCCAGATAATTGAGCAAAAATATCTTCCGGAAGTGGTAAAACACAACGATTCATTTCAATCGCTTTATTTACTGTTTGCTTAAAATCAACACAAATTCTTGTTTCTTCGCAATTTTTTTTTTTTGGTACAATCACTATATAGTCCAGCAGCCACCGCCTGATTTTTTTAATGATTAATAACAGGCTAAATCTTCGTGAGCTTGTTCGGTTCGACGAGACGCCCAAATTTTCACTCCTCCGAAAATCTGGAGGAGGTATGTAATGTACTGCGCAGGCGTCGAACATGTCGATTTGGTAGGCAGTAAAAATTGTCAGACTAACAGAAAATTTTTTATTGGAATGTTGAGATGATAGTAAAATGATCTCGGAAAAACAATTGTCCTACAAATTGGATGGTTTGAGTGGAGGGTCCTCCACCTCGAATATGTCGAAATAGGAAGGTCAAAAAAATGACTAATAACCAGCTGATTTTTTGTGTGCAGCTTAGTATAAATATATATAATTGGAAGGCCACCGAGTCCTACAAATTGAGCGGTACGTTTTCCCAGTCTTACGCAAGGATGTTGTCGATTCCATGAGGACATTTTTTTTATTAATAACTACCTAGGTTTGATTTTGTCCTATCGGGAATAGAGTGTACAACACAATTGTACCACTGTCCTACACAAAAAGTGGTATGTATTTCCAGGAATCGATATATTGTGGCCATATATTTAAGATTCAGAGAAATGTTTTTGGTCGTCTACTCACTACTGTACGCGTCATTACAAAAAAAAAATTACACAGAAAAAGCATTGAGTTATCCTCTGGCTCACATTCCGTTTTCGTTTTGTCATACCGATGGTACAATTTGCAAGACCACAAAATATTCGATTATTAACGAATTAGTTAGAAGATCCTCCGGAAGCAGACATTTACTTAGTTGATGGATTTTATTTATTACATACTTTGAAAAACTATCCAGAAAGAAGTACATATTATATTCGAAACTACGAAACACCCAGTATCAAAGATTATGAGCATGACGTGAGAGGTAAAGACAACGTACAATTTGACGTGCGCAAAGAAAATAAACGTCCCGCTGATTCACTAAATTGTTGAGAAGTAGAAATTTCAAAGAAAAATTTGTTGAATTTTTGATCGACGATTGGGCAAGAGATGAAATGGTTCTTTCAATGACAGAAACAACTGTTAAACTGAATTATGACAAGTTCTACGTCTATGAGGTGTCCGGTAAAGGGAAAATAAAAAAAGTCGTTGACAACAATCTCACTTGCTATCACGAAGAAGCCGACACCTAAATTGTCTTCCTTATTTGTCAGTTGAACAGTAATTATCGCGTGCGGGTTCATTGTACGGATTCGGCTATACCTGTAATAATGTTGGAAAATTTTAAATACTTGAAAGAGGACATTCACATAATAGTTGATCTCAGCACAGGAAAGAAAAAATTGTACCTCGATATCAACGAAATTCATGCTAAGCTCGGCGAACAGTTATCGCGGTCGCTTGCTATATGCCACATTTTTACGGGGAACGACTTCAACCCTGCTTTCTACTGGAAAGGAAAAAAGAGGCCATTTGATATTCAACAACCAAGACGAGAAGATTGTAAAAAAAAATTGTTGGATACGATCCCTCCGTTCTACCGCGAACTAAACAAGAGCTACTGCAGCAGATTAAACGGACATCATACATCTTCAGTATATGGTTTAGTGGTCACATGCGCAGCCCCACCGAAAAGAGTCCAGAGAATTGCGGATGGGCATTAATTGATGACAAGTACCATTATTATTGGTTTAATGGCCCCCGCAGTCCATCTCTTGGAGAATTGTCTTCTGATGTTCAAGGTGCTCTATTCTTATTTTTCTAAACGTATTGATGATTACACTCCAATTTGTTAATTTTCCTAATTATTTTGTTACAGAATCAGATGACATTTATTCTGACGATTGTGACGAAGATGAAGACGATGTTCAAGGCGAAACTGATGAAGAGTCGACGTCACAATCCGACGAAGGTTGAGATTGTACTTATTTATTTTCACAATTGTATTATTTTTGAATGTCACATATTTCATACTGCTACACTTATATTATTTCAAAGAAAGTATTGATTGTGCTTACGAATATGTGTCCCAAGTAACAAAAACTACAACTACGAAATATGTTATTTTCAATATTCTTGTAGGACTAGCCATACATACCCATTTTTTGGTAGGCAGAGAATGCACTAACTTAACATGTCTTTTTTTTGTCCTACGGTTATTAATGAAAAAAATGTCCCCATGGAATCGACAACATCCTTGCGTAGGACTGGGAAAACGTACCGCTCAATTTGTAGGACTCGGTGGCCTTCCAATTATAGATATTTATACCAAGCTGCACACAAAAAATCAGCTGGTTATTATTAATTTTTTTGACCTTGCTATTTCGACATATTCGAGGTGGAGGACCCTCCACTCAAACCATCCAATTTGTAGGACAATTGTTTTTCCGAGATCATTTTACTATCATCTCAACATTCCAATAAAACATTTTCTGTTAGTCTGACAATTTTTACTGCCTACCAAATCGACATGTTCGACGCCTGCGCAGTACATTACATACCTCCTCCAGATTTTCGGAGGAATAGAAACTTGGGCGTCTGGTCGAACGAGCTCACGAAGATTTAGCCTGTTATTAATCATTAAAAAAATCATGCGGTGGCTGCTGGACTAATAGGACTAGTCTAGTTACTCGAACTTACCTTTGTCAGTATCCCAGAATTAACCATTTTTGTCAACTCTGCCTCAATAACTGGTTTGAGAGCATAAGACATATTATATGCTCTGTGAAAAATAGGCTTAGCATCATCTCTTAACTTTAAATCAACATTAAAATCATGTATGTAAGACTTGTCTTCTTCTTTAAAAACCACCCAAAATTTTTCTTTAATCTCCTCAATATATTTAATTTTTGTTTCCTCAATATTATTTATGCTAGCCAAAGAAGCCAGGTTTGGTTTATTACCTTTACGTGAACAATTTAAACTAAAAAACTGTTTCCAATAAGGAAATAAAACATTTAACCAATTTCGACCCAAAAGTGGTCTAAATTTATGTTCGCTCTCTAAAATAACCAACGGTAAATGAAATTTTTGACCCTTATGAAGTACGTCTACCTCTACCTGACCCAAAATTTTGACTTTATGCCCTGTTACTACCCTTAGTTTAAAATGTACAAAACCAAGATTTTAATGAGATAGCAAATATTTAAAATCTACGACATGCATGACTGACTTGCACGCCCCTGAATCCATCTCCATCACTACAGGCTTACCCTCGATCATGATATTAACTTCCAATGGCTGTTCTGACATGACGTTAATAAATCCCAAATCCAGTACAGAATCTTCATCAGAATCTCTCTCAGCGAGTTGTTGATGATATTCGGAACTGCAGGTACGATCATCACTACGATTAACTTCACTATCATCTTCCAGCTGGTGCAGCCTGCAGGTTTGACTGGTACGCCCTTTTTTACCGCAGCGATAACACTCCCAGGACTTCGCAGGGCATTTTTCCGGATCATGTCTTCGATTGCAACGAAAGCATGGTTTGAACCGCGAATTTACCATTTTCTCATTATTAAAATTTTCAAATTTACTATTTCTAGAGTGTTTTGCAGATAAATGAAGCTTATCTACACTTAGAGAAGCACCCTGTACTAATTTGCTTTGCTCTTCTACTGCCTCTAGACTTATGGAAATTTGACAAGCCTGAGGAAATGTCATTGTCTCTCCCTGACTCAGAAGTTTTTGTTGGATAAGACCGCTAATAACCCCACAAACTAATCTGTCTCTGAGGGCTTGATCCAAAAAATTTCCAAAATTGCAAAATCTCGACAATTCCTTTAGAGCAGCAACAAAATTACTAATAGTTTCGGTAGGTTCTTGTTTTCTCATATAGAACTTGAACCGTTCAACAATTATATTTTTAGTAGGTTGAAATTTCTTTTTTAAGACTTCTACGAGCTCACTGTATTTCTTTGTTTTAGGAGTCTCTGGGTATAATTCAGTTTTAAGAATCTCGTACGATTTTGGATTTAAAAGAGTAATTAAATTTGGTACCTGTAATTCACTCTCGATCTTATTTACCAAAAAATATTGCTGTAATCGTTCTTCCCAAGACTCAAATGACTCTTCGTCAAACGTTTTAAATTTCGACATTATGAGACCTAGACTTGACTGTATATCTTTTATCCACAGGGACTTGCAGACTTGACCGAACTTGACAGGATCGTTTCCACTTTCGTCGCCAAACTGTTATGTATTAAACCAGACGCAGATACTGTACTTTTAAAGACTTTTATTAACGTTTTTTTATCAATCAAACTCATTAACAACCTGACATTTTTGAACTGCCAAACATGTCTCTAAGCTAAAACACTATATCTCAATATAAACAAACAACAACTAAATGCTACACTACAAAGGTGAAACATTTTCTAAAGATTTAGTACAATTGAAAAACAAAAATTACTTAAAGCCTCAAAGTAAATTGAAATCCTTGAACCCATTCATTGACAAAACTGGAGTTTTGCGAGTCGGTGGTAGACTCCAACATTCCAATCTTGACTATCAAGCCAAACATCCTATACTTTTACCAAAAAGTCACATTTTCACTCATTAAGGGCGCGTTGTATCTCACACCTAAACTCGGTTTAATTATAACTGATGTTTAGACTGATGTAATTAATGATAATAAATAAATCAATACGTCACAGTCTAAACATCAGTTATAATTAAACCGAGTTTAGGTGTGAGATACAACACACCATTAATCATAACTCACATACACAAAATAAACTTCCACTCCGGTACACAATCTACTCTCTCTTTTGTGAGACAAAAATTTTGGCCCATACAAGGAAAATCAGCTGTAAAATATGTTATTCATAGATGCATAACTTGCTATAAATAAAACCCTGAACCTTTACATACTCTTATGGGAAATTTACATGAACCAAGAATTAACCTATCAAGACCATTTCTTCACACCGGCATGGACTATGCTGGATTTTTTATGATAAAAGATTCGAAATTGCGTAACCGGAAATTCATCAAAGCCTATCTATGCAGATTTGTGTGTTTGGCTACTAGAGCAGTGCATTTGGAATTGGTTACCGATTTGACTTTTCAAGGTTTCCTGGCCATGCTTAAAAGATTTGTCTCTCGCCGCGGTTTATGTCAGCACTTATATTCCGATAATGGCACCAACTTTATTGGGGCAAATAGCGAGCTACGTGAAATTTATAAACTTTGTCAATAAACTGAATTTGAAACCTATGCCAAAAATAATATGATTCAGTTTCATTTCAATCTCCCTGGCTCTCCGCATTTTGGAGGTTTGTGGGAAAGTGCGGTAAAACCCTTTAAACATCATTTACGTCGTATAGTATCTGACGAAAACCCCCTTACTTATGAGGAATTTTATACTTTTATGGTTCAGGTGGAAGCGGTGTTAAATTCTCGACCTCTCTTACCAATAACTAATGATCCTAACGACCTCGACACCCTCACTCCTGGACACTTTCTTGTTGGCCATCCTCTTAACCTCATACCTGACATTGACATTCAAACAACACCTATGAACCACTTCACGAGATACCAGATGCTACAATCCATGGTTCAACACTTTTGGCGCAGATGGTCTACCCAGTATCTACATACACTCCACGAGCGTTCAAAATGGCGTTTCAAAATCGATATGGAAAAGCTTCAAGGATCCTTGGTTCTTTTGAAGGATGACAACAATCCACCATCAAAATGGACAACCGGAAGGATAGTGAGTCTACACCCAGGCAAGGACGGTATCACACGTGTTGTTAGTGTACGTACCTCGAACGGCAATATTTTAAAACGAAGTGTTGTCAAGGTGTGCCCTCTCCCCATATCTGATGAAGATCAAGGACTTCCATAGACCCACCTATATCATGGACATTCGCAGTCAAAAATGGACTTACTTGTGTCAGTGATGAAAATTTACATTATGTACCCAGCATTTAAATTATTGAAAGATACCGCAGTACTTTCAAGGGCGGCGGTATGAACAATCTTTTTTATCTAGTTCCTGTTTTAAATATAGTCACCAGCCTAAGGTGCTATCACCATGGTTTTTATTTTTTTATGACATAGCTGTCAAGATACAGTCCACTAATTTTGTATTGTCACGATAAATAAAATCAATAGAAAAAGCTATTAAAATAAGCTGTTTTCTTTAACTAACCAAAGGATTAATATTCTGATTAAAGAGAAGAATCATATCCACACAGTGACATAACACCGGAGTATATGTTTATTGCGATGGCTGGAGAATTTAAAAATTATCATTCATATATTATTATTGAACATTACCTATGGAAAATTGATTTAAACTCGAAACTTATCACCAGAAATACTCGATGATTATCCACCTAAAGAAGTGCGCTCCTTAATTCAGATTTTTCAAAGTTATTCCGGCAATTTAATAGCAGTCAATAACGATGCTCGTAAATACTATGTAGCAGATTTTCCTAATTTGCGAATACTTGAGGAATCATACTTAAAAATTCTTAAATAAACACAATGCTCCAAAGCAATCATGGGAAAATATATGTATTTTATAATACCAGTAGGTAATTATATTGAATATGACAAGAACTTAAAAACTGTTCAGAATAGAGGAGCATTCCAGTACATTGATGGGCACGTGTAATTTTTCAAAAACTCCACCTAAATATAATGAATTTACCAAAAAAAACTTTTTAATCATCTCTAGATCTTATTAACAAAAGAAATTTCTTTTTAATGTGTAATTATTATTTTAAATAATTAAATTGTTTAAAAAAAAGTCACAATCTTAAAACTGGAAGCAGTTTTATAATATAGGTTTTACTTCTTATCAAATCTTACCGGAATTTCAATAACAAAAATAATAATTAACAATTTGATTATTATTTAAAGTTGTGAGAGAACGAAAATTATTTTTGTATAGGGTATGTCACAAATTAAGAAGTCAAAATTAGCCTAAATATCGTTTAACATATATGTATGTATACATAGTGTAGCGGAGAGTAATAGTGCCGTAGGGGTATTAGCATGAATATCGTTTAACATTATAAAGAGTGTAGCGGATAGTACAAAGAAAATCTATAACGATTAATAAATCATAGTTTTGTCACAAAGAAGGAAGTTAAGAGTCACAAGTCAAACGTTAAACGTCAAATGTCGAACGTCACATGTGACGTCAAACGTCAAAACGTCACATGTGACGTATAGTGTCGTAAGGATATTGGCATAAATATCAACATATACAGAGTGTAGCGGAGAGTACAAAGAAAAAATACAATGGTGCACAACACAAAGCTTGATGTACTCCGGCTTTCCTTGGCGCACCCCCCCTGTATTTCGCTTACTGGAATTTAAAAAAACTCTGCAATTAATTAAATTGTTTTTTTCTGAAAAATTATCATTTACCCCAGCACTAATTATAATCTTAAGATAAGAAGCTTTTAGTCACAACAGGTATAGTTATAGCCATAGCTACATAAACATGATTAGATTAATATTACTGAGAGGAGCACTAACCAAACAAGTTGTTGAGAAGCAGCTAACAAAAATTGCTGTGTGTGTGTGTGAAAGTTATAAAACAAAGGTGAGTTAAAATTTCTAACTTATAAATTATGTATTGGAACTTTAAAAAAATTAGAAAACTTGCGTTGGGCACTTTATAAATGTTTAAAAAATTAATTTTAAATTGACATGTAGGGTTGGATTTAAATTCCGAGAAAGGGAGTAGAGTTAAATGAGGTTAAGTTTTAAAAGTATATATGATTAAAACGGGGGCCCTAGTTAATTTTGAACTGATTTTAGGAGAATGTATAGTTATTTTTCGACATAAAATTAAAAAACTTTTGACCAAAAATGTGTTAAAGTGGCTTAAGGACTGTGTCAAAGGCAAACTATTAAATAAATTATTGGAATTTGCAGAAAAAGAGTTGGCATTATTTAAAATTATATCATTGTTAGTGAATATAAATAAATTGAAAACACTTTTAACAAAACATTCAGCATTTAAAGTGAATACCTACTACATTTTGTAGGGAATTACAATTACAATAGGCATAAAGTACTTCAATACCAATAATCATGTCATTGATAAATCAACTGATATATTAGAGTGATGCATTATTTATAAATAAATTTGAAATTGAAAACGGTTCGCCTTACTTTAAACTTCCTAAACAAATTTGTGAGAAACATAGTTGTATAAATATTATGAATATAGATCAATCTTGCTTTTAATGGTCGATTGTTAGTGCCATTTATCCTGCATGTACCTACACATGTAAACAAGTCCCACTCTTATCCATAGTACAGTTTTGAAAAACTTAATAATATTTCTGTGGACGTTTACGCTTTAGAACTTATGGAAAAGAAATCATTTTATATAGTAGTACCAGCTAGAATAGCAGAAAAAAAGTTTAATAAACATGTAAACTTGCTTTTAATTCGAAACAAATATCCAAAATTGAATGATTATGAAGCGCCACGTGTAGATGATAACGACGAAGAAATTAAATTTCATTATTGTTAGATTGAAAATTTAATCGCGGTTGAGCAGTGATTACCTTTGTGTTATTATGCAATACTCCAAGCTATGAATGTATATGGGATATGTGCTATTAGTAGTATTTGTTTGATAATATTTTTAGAAGAGGTATACAACACTATGGGAATTAATTACATTATTTATTTCAGAAATAATGAGTACTAACAAATCAGAAGAAAATGAAGAAGGAGAAGAAGAAAGGGAAGAAGAAGAAGAGAAAGAAGAAGAAGAAGAAGAAGAAGACGACGACGATTTTTATGAACATTGTCCATTCTGCGTGAATGACAATGGATTATGTGTGTGCCCTTGGGACACAAAAAAAGATGTAGAAAATTACTGGACACTGAAGGTCGATTCAAATACACCAGCCCCGTCAAGTCACAGTTCCGACGCCAAACCGAACAATTCGTAATAAAAAGTATTCTTTAATAGAAATATCCGGCGGCGTTCACATTTATCCGTTACCGAACAGTTTAGCCTGACTGCTTGGAAACTGTTCGTCAACGGATTGTTCGGTTCGGCACCGGAACTGTGACGTGACGGGACTGATGTGTTTGAATCGACCTTTAATAATAAAAAGAATTGAAATAAAATATTTTACCCTGTGCATCGTGTTTTTATATATCCTAATGGTTAATGCGTTAATTGCGAGGAAATTTTTTAATGAGGGGTCACTAGCCCCCTCCGATTGAAATATGAGAAAAGACGTTTGACATAGCGCGTGACGTTTGACGTAACGTTAAGACTTATGCTACGTTAATTTGGTGTCGTCGTCATCGGTTGGGGAGAGGAAGAAAAAAAAACACCCACACAAATTACAACTATTTATTTAAATCATTGATAACTTTGAGTTTATAAAAGTATACAAATTCTCTAAGAGCATTGTTTAACATATCGTTTGGTGTTATGGAACAAAATGCATATAAAATTTGTAGAGGACTTACATTTTCAGAAGTGATATTTTTACAAAAAAACAAAACATTGTAATAATATTGACAAAAATTTAAATTTTCCAACTCTAATATACGTTGTATAATCAAATTATTCAATTTTAAAATTTGTGATACTTCTTCTTCGTCCATGTAATACTCGACACCATGTTTCCTGACAAAAATTACCTTACAATCGTCATAGTGTAATGGGGTAATGGTACAGTACTCTCCGCACGAAACAGGTTTGAACTCGTCTAATGCGGATGTATTCATCTGTTGCGTCATTATTGAAATAAAGGTCTGCCATTCGTAAGTGCTAAACGATATTTTGCTGAACTTGAGCTGTTGTGATAGAATAACAGCAGGAGTGAACGATCTTGCAGGACTTATTCCACATTTTACTTCATAACCAGAAGCTTCGTATTGTGTTGAAAGCAGGTACACATTTTCAGATTTTGCAGCAGACTCATAGTTATCCAAAATTCTATCGACCTCTGCATTGTAGTTAATATCACTACTACTCTCGTCACTACTACTACTGGATGTACTCATGTTGCTAACTGAGTTTGAGATCTGAAAATCACTTCAATTTATAGCCTACAGTTGTGTGGCCTCCTCCTACGTTATAAAATATCAACTCCATCAATCCAGCTGTTGTGTTTTTTGTCTAACCCTAACCATTTCACGAACATTTTTTTACCCTCTCCTCTAAGCACTTTTTCCACCAAGTAAATGTCCGGATTCGATGTTTTCTGCAGTTCCTCATCATAGAAGCAGCCGCTGATTGGTGTACCTTGCATGTCTTCAAGTAAATACGTAGCAGGATTGGTAATTTTTTTTTTAGTGACCTTGAAGAGTTCAGTAGTCCAATTGGGTGTATAACCTTTTTCAAAGACATGTTTTGCCTTGGATATGCGCACAATGTCACCAACTTTGAATTTTCGCGGGCCAGCTATCTTTAGATGGCTATAGGTGTTATTCAAAATATATTTTTCGTTGGATTTGTTGACTTGAGAGGGCTTATATTTTGTTGTAGAATGTTTTGTATTATTGTATTCTCGAGTAATTTCAGGTAGAATGTCTATCCATTTGTGGATGCCATTTAAACTGAAATACTTGTAGAGTTTCGATTTCAAAGTTCTTATAACACGCTCAGTCATAGAAGCCTTCATAGTACTAAACACACTATAATGATTTATACCGTGTTTTTTCATTAAATTTTAGAATTTGCTATTGTAAAATTCCTTCCCTTGATCAGATTGTAGATTTTTTGGCATTTCGCTAGAGATCAAACAAACCCTTAATTATAGTACGTATTCGAGGGAATTTTTTCCGTATCGGTTTGTGCAGCTCATTTACGAGTTGAATCTTCTCCTTGGAGTGCATTTATCATGATGTACTTCTACCGGCTAGCTTCAGCTCCAGACCGTGAATGAGGTTATGGGTATTCATATCCATAACCTTTACATTGTTCACAATACCTGAAATGCTACTTTTCAAATCGGAGACGGTTCTGATATTTTCTTTAAATTCTTTTTTCAATTCACGTATGCTGTCAACACACATGTTCGTAGAAGCAGTCAATTCTTTTCGAAGAAAGACTTTTGCTGCGGTAATTGATTCGTCAACGAATTTCTTCGTAGCCATATCCCTACCTGCTACGGGGGGATTTCGCGAAATAAATACATCAATTTCGTTAGTTTTATTTTGTAAGGCAACAATATGTTCCTGTAATATGGGAATTTTTGTGTTATGAAGCTCATTTCTTATTTCGTTCAATCCTACTGCTAAATCCTTTATATTATGATCATGTTTCAGCAATACCACACCATGTGCTTGAATTAATGGTGAGTTGATAGTACGCAACTCATTCAATTGTACATCGACATATTTTTTGGTTGCAGCATCACTATTTGTCGACGGTTCCCCAACATTACAAATTTCCACATTTTCAATATCAATATTACCTTCGGGCGTATGAGGCAACGTGATTTTCGTCGGTAAACGCGCATAGGACGTTTTATATCTATGTCCGAATTTATCGACGGGCATAATTGAAATGAATGAAGATTCAAAATGTTATTCAATTATATCAGCTTCTTTGAGCTCATTGATAATTGCTACTATTTCGTTATTGTGTGACGTATTACCTGCCTCTTGTGAAGCAATCAACAACTTGAGACGTTCAACCAACTCGTTGTGATCGTCCCAATAGATATATTCCATGAGATTTTCGTTGTATGTCAAACGAGAATCGAGAACTTTTCCTCCTCCACTTTTTGGAGATGAAATTTTTGATAGACGATCCATTAGGTGCCGATGTGTTCGAGAAGAGGGGTGATGTTGCGATCTACTCAGTTCCGACTCAGTTCTAAACAAAGGTCTGATAATATCACGATATTTGTAAGTGCTTGATCTCGGTGAACATTAGTATACTCTAGAAGGGTTTTATATGCCGCTAAATCCTGCCGGGTGTAGCCTTCTGGATCGTGGTAGAATAAAAGCTGGTATAAGCCAGGTGTCCCAATCACGTGCCCCCCTAGTTTGTTTCGTTCTTGTAGGATGTTGATATTGCCGCTTCTGCTATCAAATGCAATTCTACGCGTACCTAAACTCCAACCGAGTTTATCATTGTAGATCGGGCCGTAATTTTTATCAATATTTCCATTATCCTGGAAAAAATCTTCAATAAACGATCGAGCAATTTCAGGATATTCATCTAAATGCTCTTCGATGGATTCTTGTGTAACCTCAGGACGCATTATTTCTGGAGATTCAGGTATTGGAAGATTCCCCGCTTCATCGTTTTCGGCTACCGGTTCCGTTTCGAGAGAAGGTGTAAACACATCATCTGTCATAGATTCTTCTTCTTTCTTTATCTCCTCTTTTGGATTTAAATTCGTAATAGTTTTTTGTAATGACTTTGAGGATCGCACAATTTCTTCAAGTGGTTTGGATATTGGTTTGAATAGTTTATTAAGAGATTCATCTCGCTCTGATTTACCCAATTTCAATGCCAAGTATTTTTTGCGAATTGATCTAGCAAGTTCGGACACTTTTTTCTTGCGCAATGCGTTAGCAACCTTATCGTCAGACATATTGACGTAGAATAAAGACACAGGTTACAATTTTATATATTTATCGAATCCTTTGCGATATCTCCCATCATTAAGGGGGAAATCCTTCATAATTACCAAAGTACCATAGCGTTCAAACCAGCACTTTGAACACAAATTTTGAAATGTGTCAAATGTCATGTCTGGAGACACGTGTTCGTCAAATATATGTTTCAAGTTCACCTCATCTTGTTTGAATAGCACAATTACATTACAATTGTTACGTTTAAGATGTTTCGGTATTTTTGAGTATGTTTGACAAAGATATGCCGCATCAATATCTTCATGTCTGCACATGGAGTAATATTCACGAATTTTCTGCTGGCCGTCACAGGCTACATCATCGAATAAAAAGATGGAATTTGGTCGAGCTTTATCTGGATTAATCATTTCCTCATTATCTTTGAATGGAAAATACCCGACGTCCTTGACTTGTGCTATCACTTCTTGCAGCAATTGATACTTCGGTTGAAATAACGATTTTGAATAAACATAAACGTTTTTGAATTTCGCGCCATTTGGATTAAATAGGAGCGCCAGCACGACATTCGTCTTTCCACACCCACTGGGACCGCATATAATGGCGCGGAAAGAATTTGGTAGCAATTTACCATGTTTGCAGATCGATGCGTTGAGGTAAAATCTAAATTTTCAATGGGGATCGTCTGCTCTTGTTGAACGATCTTCATCATGTGCGTTTTTTTCTTGGTGTTACTCTATAAATGTAGATGCCGCCACTTGTGCGAATCAGTCTTAATGTTGGTGTTTGAAGGAGATGGTCTTTTAAATTCTCTCATCAATAAACTTCCTATTGAACTTCACTTACCTAGCTATCAGTACTGTGGACGTAAGTTATTATTTCTACATAATATATAATTTACTAAAAAGGTGTTTTTGCAGCCGGCACCAAACTAATAAAACGCATTGCACGCGGTGATCCTGGCATTAACCCTTTAGACTCTGCATGTAAAGAGCACGACATTGCTTATTGGCGAAATAAGTCTCTCGAAGAACGACATAAAGCCGATTAGATACTCGAAGACAGAGCTTGGGCCCGTGTCAAATCAAAAGACGCATCTTTTGGTGAAAAAGCTGCTGCATTACTTGTGACAGGTGGCATGAAGGTGAAAAGAAAGCTGGAAATGGGATGTCGTCGCCGCAAACGACGTTCTTTTCATCGAGATGTTGTTTTGAAGGTGGGAAAGTCCATGAAGAGAGGAACATCTTTAAAACAGACTGCAACGTTTGCCTTACGGGCTGCCAAATCACTTATTAAAGAATTTGGTGGGAAAAATGGAGTTGACGTTCCTCGAGTAATACCTGTAGCAAAATCCGGAGGTTTCCTACCACTTATTCCTTTGTTTGCCGGCCTTTCGGCACTTGGAGCTTTGTCGGGGGGTGGTGCCGGGATTGCAAAAACCGTCATTGATGCTAAGCATGCACAAAAGAAATTGGAAGAAGATGTACGTCATAATAAGGCTATGGAACGTGTAGGATCTGGACTATTCCTGAAAAAGTACCCAAAAGGAGGATTCGGATTGTATTTGAAAAAAAACCAATAAAGCTTTGACATAGCACACTATGCAAAATTGCTTAAGATACCACATTTTCGAGGAGTTTTCATGCGAGACTCTCTACCTAAAGACGGTCCTCTCCGAAAACACGAATGTGCAGTGGTTAATTTGGATATCTCTAAGAATAGCGGAAGTCATTGGGTGGCTTACAGAAAGATAAACAACAATGTAGAGTATTTCATTTGGCAACTTGAAGCCGCCAAAAGAACTTGTCAAATACCTTGGAAGAAATACGAAAATTTCCTATAATAATCACCAGTAACAAAACTACGATCAAATCAATTGCGGTCATTTGTGTTTGAAATTTCTCCAGCAATGACCAGCGTAGATCTATTACTACAACATATCTACCATGGAAAAGCACTGAGTAGTTTCAGTGCCGAAAAACTAAAGCTGGTGACGTAAAATTAGCAAATAATGTTGGAGCCTTTCTATTCGATTCGTGTACGTACAATGAAAGTGCTCGGGAGATGGAAACAGTTCGAGATCCCGGAATCGTGAGTGCCGTACGCGCCATGACTTGTTATAGCCAAGAAGATTCCAATCATATGGCTTTAGCCGGCTGGAATTACCCGAAAGATCCTATTTTGAATGTCAGCGACAAGTCCTTCAACCTTCAAAAACCTCTCAAACATATTTTCAACATTTTCAACGATTATCCCATGATTACATGTGGGCGGCAAACAATACGATTGGTTCGAGCACGAAATGATAATGATTGCATATATATCACTGAAAAGAACGTCTCTGGTATTATCTCTACTACAACTGCTAAAATTAACATTACAAGTGTTGAACTCAAAGTTAAACATATCTTTCCCAATGACGACATAAACATAAATCTCATGGAATCCATTCGAAAAAATCAACCTATAGTTATTCCATTCAGGAAGTGGGAGTTACACGAATTGTCCTCCATTACTAAAGACGCAAGGCGTGAAGTTTGGGCTGTTAAAACATCCACTTCAGTTGAAAGACCTCGCTTTGTTATCGTTTTCTTTCAAACCGCCAAACGTAACGTCAGCACAGCCGATCCTACTTTATTTGACAATGCCAACGTACAAAGTATAAGACTGTCACTTAATGGCAATTATTGTCCCAATGAAAGAATGCAATTGGATTTTGCCAAAACTGACTACAATGAGGCGTATTTTAACTATACCGAATTCTATCCCAACTACGCGAACACCTCTCAGAAGCGACCTCTGCTGGATTATTCTTCTTTCAAGAAACGGGCATTGTTTGTTATCGATTGTTTGAAACAGGAGGAAAGCATGAAGGCATCCACAGTTGATGTGAAGCTTGACATTGAAGTAAACATAGGCTTTCCCGAAAACACCAAAGTTTATTGCATCATAATTCACTATTGCGTTATGGAATACTTCCCCCTCACCGAAATGTAACGTTTGACATGTGACATTTTCTCCGCTATACTCTGTATATGTTCAACCAAAGATACTTTCGAACAACTCGGCGCGTTTGTACTATACGCTACACTCTGTATATGTTAAACAATATTAATGCCCCCTTGGCATGTCACATGTGACGTTTGACATGTGACATTTTCCCCACTGTACTCTGTATATGTTAAACCAAAGATACTTTCGAGCCACCCTGTATATGGGCGCGTTTGTACTATCCGCTACATGCTAAAGAACAAATTACAGCGCTAGTCTCTGGAATAATGCGCACTTAAAGATGCTTGGTATTTTAAAGCCTGATTATAATGGATGGACGTTAGAAGACAACCAGTATCAATTCAATTGGTTCGATGGAGACCAATTACCAGCTTCCGTCAGTGAATCGCTTGACAAAAACTCGATGATAAAAATTAAAAACTACAATATACTTGTTAATTAAGAAAGTAACTAATCTTGAATAATTTTTTTTTAATAATATTTTCTTTACATATTTTATTTTATATCTTGTAGAAAAACACAAATAATTTTTTTTTTCATAGAGTTAAATGCTAGTAACAAAATTGATTTTCCAATTACTTTTAGTATGAACCTTTCGCCTATAAGTTTACAATTTCTATCATACTGAAATTTATAATTTGTAATTGAGCACTAGTTTGATTGAAGTTTTTTTTCAAAGAGTTACTTTTAACCAACCTGGTATATCACACCGTTAACATCAGTATATATAATAATATAAGTGTTAGTTTGATTGAAGTTTTTTCCAACGAGTTACTTTTTACCAACCTGGTATATCGCACCGTTAATAATTCTAAGTATGTTATCTGTGAATAATTCCAGCGCTCCCTCTGTGAGGTGCCTAGCGTACGGTGTGTGCGCGGCCGGCTATCATCCTACGGGATCTATCGATGCGAATGCGTTCTCTGTCCAACTACCACCTTCATTGTCATACTTATTGAGGCATGTAATACCTTTCTTCGCTTGATATACATATGAGGGCTCATGGCAGGGTTTGGTAGGTGAACTGTTGTTGACGCGTTGGTCGTGGCTTCGCGTCTCCGTTCGAACAATTTTTTAAAAAATAAGTCAATTTAAAATAAGTAATAAATAAAAAATGACGGTCAGACGTCTCGTGCTACGTAGATGGCGTGCGAAGTCAATTTCGGAGGACTGCGCGACAAAAAATGGCGGCGGCGGCTTTCTCTCTCACACTTATTGCCTCCATGACTCTCTCTCACACACTGTTTTCCCTATAGTGGTCGTTGAACACTCCTAGCCCTTCTACTAACAGAGTATAATATCTTAGTAAAATATTCAACATAGTTATAATATAATATTACAAAACTAATGAATAGAGCATGGGTCGGACTGATTGTAACACTCCGCCATCCTGACTCATACAGCGTCCTCGCTGGATTTTCTTGGAGATTTTTCCAGTTCTAGATTCTCTCGAGTTTTGTTTCTTTTAACAACGTCCTTTCTGAAATAAAATAAAAAACAGAAGTACTATTTATAATAACAATGTAAAGATATAATATTTTGTTAAGCGTACCTATGAAAAGCTACCTTATGTTTATTATTGCCTTCTAACAGGCCTCTTTATTTTCATTATTGCTTCCTAACAGACCTCTTTATTTTTTTATTGCCTTCTAACAGGTCCTTAATATATTTTTTTAACCTTTAAGTAAATCGATGAGTTCATCAGTAGTATTTACATCAGAGTCTGAGTCATCAGTATGTATACTTCCAATCATTTACCCTAATTGATCAGCAGACACTGAAGCTTTGTATTTTTTTGTTACCTTTTAATGCCATAATTTCGTATCTATCTTTCCCCTACAGTTTAACAATTTTATATAGGCCCGCCAAACCGAATACCAGTTTTCCCATTTGTATCTTTAGTCTCTGCGCTTGCGCCAGACCATGAAACTAAATCATTAACTTTATACTTTGTGCTATCTTTCCTTCTCTCATCAAAATATCGTTTCATTCGTTCTCTTTGTTTGTTCATAGAGTTTGTGGCAATATTCTTGTCGACTTCTCGATTTATATTTTCCCCAGTATCGTCTCTAAGATCACCAAATAAATCTTGATCATAACCAAACATTAATCTATAAGGGCTTAGGTTAGTGCTATAATAGTTAACAGTGTTATTAATTCCTAAGATTACCTGAGGTAATTTTTCGCACCAATCGCACTCGTCATCAATACTAGTATTAATGGTTCCTAATAAAGTGCGATTATATCTTTCTACCTGTCCATTTGATCTTGGTGACTGTAGTGTGATTAGACCTTTAGTAGGAACGTGATGAGTTGAGAACTGGCAACCAGGGCAGAAGTGGACAGCTGTCAACGGGAAAGATGACAGCTGTCAACGGGAACACGAGGCAATCGGGTTAGAGTCAGTGAGCTTGTACATTTGTAATTATAGTACCTAGTTTATAGTGTAAATAAAACTAAGATAAAACAAAAGACTTTTAATTAGTTATCAAGATAGACAACGAACATAACAGTGACGCTACTGTGTTTAGAATATGTTGCCACGTTTTTTTCAGTTCCCTAATCGTACTATTCGTACTCCACTAGCAGTCTCTCAGCCGTAGAGGGTAGAAGAAAAAAAGGTGACGGTTCAAGCCGGAAACCCCTAGGTCTTGTAGGCACTAGCAGAGCCACAAGATAAGTTACTGAAAATATGGTGAACTAAATAAATAAAACTATTACCAAAATATGTTGAATTACTTTTCTTAACAAGAAAAAAAGGTGAATCAAATTGAAGTTGAACTTTGTATAACAATTGAACAAAATTAAGACAACATAAATACAAAATTACGTACAAAGAAAGATAATACTATTATAAGCGTACGTGTGATCACACTAAATTTATATTGTCATCAAATAAATATAAACAAAAGTTAGATAAGCTTATCTGATTCTGAAGTTACTCGGTGGCCCAATTCGGGGAGTGAACCTTTTCTTCAGGAAAGGTTGAGCGTTCTAGATGCTCGGTTTTATAGTTGAACCACCAGACTGCTGGAGTTGGGATCCTCCAGTAACAACAAGAAAAGGTAGATCTTCCAGATAAGTACAGGGATCGACCCACCAGGAAAAAAATCCTAGATAATTCAATTTAATTAGAAAAGAAAATTACAAAATATCTATATGAAAGTAACTTCAACACTTAAAAGCCAAAATTAAATTAAAATTCACAATTTGATTAGAAAGGAAAATTACAAAATGTCTATAAGAAATAAACTTTAACAACACTCAAAAGCCAAAATTGAATTAAAATTCAGTTACCAAAATCATATACAAAAGTAGAAGTTACTACTAAAATTACGTACATCAAATCACAGTAAAGTAATATAACAGTGTTCAAAGCGAATAACATTGCAAATTTCCAATAAAATAAAATACCTAAGTTTTGCTTATAAACTGAAGAGCTTACGGAAGTTACTAGTAAATACTTACATCTCCAAATCATAGTTAGGAGTGAGTTGAAACGAATTACAGTGAAAATTGATAGAATCAAATATACTTAACGTTTTACTTACAAAAAATGAAAATTTAAAGAGTGTTATAGTAGACACGAATTTATAGTTTAAAATGAACGAAATTAATTGATTCAACAGCAATTACGTTGATAGTACACATGGAATATAGATAAAATAATCGACTCACCTAGATGTTATAGGGTTTTAAGTCAAACACTTCATCGAGGAGAACTGTAGCTGGTTTGGTTATGGAACGGCACCTGCTAATCAACAATGGCTTCCCTCAAATAAATCCCGCAAGCGGTAATTTTAACTCGACACCAAAATCCAAAAATATCAACAACTGAGGTAAGATAGAATGGTCAAGTTAAAAATCAAATTGTTTTGTTTCAAAATCCAATTAAAATGGCCCAAATATAGCCAGATATGAAAGGAAAACCGTAGAGGTTCGGCACACTTGTTAACATCACCTCGACCAAAATTCCAAAAAACCAACAAGACCTCTTCCAACGCCGGGAATCACAAAATAACACGGAACTGACTTCCACCAAGAATATTCGCGAGTCTATATTCAACACTAATCGCGTTCGTCCGTGTTGATAGTTAGCCTCACCTTTCTCAATCTCCAAAATGCCAAAATGCCAAAGGAGCTTCGGCAGTGATCACAAGATTGTGCACCAAGGATCAATAGGGGATGTGTGTTTGATCCAAGAACCTTGGGTCAATAATAACCAGGTAAGAGGATTAGCATGCAAATATGCTAAAATAGTGTATCACACTGGTAGTGATATACCAAGAACATGTATTATGGTAAGGAACAATATTAACTATTTTTGTCTATCAGAATACACGACTCGGGACCTCGTTCTAGTTCGAGCACACCTCGAACATAAGAAGGAGGGCAAGGAGATAGTAATAGCATCATGCTACTTTGAGGGAGATGCGCTAGCACCTCCCCCAGAGGTACAAAGGCTGGTGGAGTATTGTGAAGAGAAGAGACTACCTCTACTTCTAGCATGTGATGCCAATGCACACAACACCGTTTGTGGCAGCAGCAACACCAAACAGAGAGGTGAGCAACTTTTAGAATATATCCTTAATAAAAACCTTGCTATTCACAATATAGGGAATACCACCACATTTGTAACAAGGGTAAGGCAAGAAGTTTTAGATGTCACACTGGCAACTCGTGATCTAAAACATATAGTGAAAGATTGGAGAGTATCGGGTGAACCATCTCTCTCCGATCATAGTATCATAACATTGAAGTTAGAGCTGGGCATACCTGAGGTAAGCCTCAGGAGAAAACCAAGAAAAATAGATTGGGACAACTATAACACCTGTCTGAAAGGAAATCTAGCACATATATATCCAGAGGAAAGGAAGGGCTAAGTACAATCTCGACCTGGAAAATGAGCTTGAGGATCTGAAAAGGGCAATAATCGATGTATTTGAATCGAGCTGGTCTCTTCAAGAACAACGAAGCAGCAAAGATGCACCCTGGTGGAAACAAACATCTGTCAGTATTAAGATCTAAAACCCGGGACCTTTTTAATAAAGCAAAATTCACTGGAGACTGGCAGAGGTACACTGAGGTGAGAAACACCTACTACAAGGAAATTAGAAAAGCTAAAAGAAATAGCTTCAGGCAATTCTGTGAAGATATAAACACAACACCTGCTGCGACAAGACTTTACAAAGTCATGGCGGAAAGTAGGTTCAACACAGATATGGCTTTGAGGAAGCCAGACGGCAAATACACCAAAAATGAGGAGGAAAGAGTGCGATTCTTACTAGAAACTCATTTTTCTGGGAGTAACGCAAACAGAGGAGATAATCCTCTCGAAGGTCATACCATGCCTTCGAGAGAAAGTAATACAATGGCGAAGCACATTTGTAGTAACGATAGGTTGAAATGGGCTATGAACACCTTTCCACCTTTCAAAGCACCTGGAGCAGATGTGATTTTCCCAGCATTGCTCCAGCAAGGACAAGACGAAATTCTACCACATTTGGTTAGAATTAGTCGAAGTAGCTTGGAACTGGGTTATATACCAGAAGCATGGAGAAGGGCAATAGTAACCTTCAGACTAATTAGCATAACGTCGTTTGTGCTTAAAACGATGGAAAAAGCTATTGACAACTATATTAGAACGAAAATCCTAGAGAGACTACCTCTCCGCCCGTATCAGCACGCTTACCGGGCAGGCAGATCTACGGAGACTGCACTGGTACAACTGACGGAGGATATCCGAGGTGCCTTAGACAACCAAGAAACTGTAGTATGTGCATTTTTGGACATAGAAGGAGCTTTTGACAACACTCCGCGTGAGGCTGTCAAGAGAGCATTAAATAGGTGTAGACAGCACAACATACAAATGGATGTCGGAACTGCTCACCACTAGAGTAGCAGAGACGAGAACGAGCAAAGAAATTGTCTCCATCTGCACAACCAGAGGATGCCCACAGGGAGGAGTAGCATCCCCATTAATGTGGAGTCTGACGGTTGACGAACTCCTGTGTGGTTTGACGGACCTCGGAATATCCTGCCAAGGATTTGCCGATGATATTGTCATAACAGCCAGGGGAAAATTTGAAAACACCCTTTGTGACATCGTACAAAAGGGTCTGAACTATACAAATAGCTGGTGTGGGCAAGGGGGACTCAGCATCAACCCCACCAAAACCATTTTAATAGCCTTCACTAAGAAAAGAAAACTCAACCTCAAAACCATTAAACTTGATGGGAACGAGGTTGAATAGAGACAAGAAGTTAAGTATCTAGGTTTGACTCTAGACAGTAAACTCCTGTCGACCAAACACGAGAAGGAAATTACATACAAAGCAAAAATGGCTCTAATGCTGTGCAGGAATCTGGCAGGGAGAAACTGGGGTTGTAGCCCAAAAATCCTGAGCTGGTTGTACACTGCCATAGTGAGACCAATTATCACTTATGGAGCCATTGCGTGGAGTAGTAGAACTAGCCTCTTGACGACGAGAGAAAACCTCTCCAAGATTCAAAGACTAGCCTGTATATGCATAACAGGAGCAATGAGTACATGCCCAACGGCAGCAATGGAAGTGATTCTCAACCTCATACCATTACATATGGTGGTGGAGAGAGTTACAGAAAGAACAAGTTACAGACTAAGTAGAGAGGGACTCATTAAAAAGAAAACCACCTCTTCACTTCTTAGAAATCAGACAATTCACGCAATAAGAAAGTGTGCCCAGTTCAATATTGACAAAGGATATAGAAGGCAAAGGATTATCATGATGTCTGATAGTCAAGCAGCCATTAAAGCGCTGAGTTCCTGTGTAATCAGTTCCAAAATGGTGTGGGGATGCCTAGTCAAACTTGATGAACTAGGCGAGAACAATGTAGTCACCTTACTGTGCATTCCAGGACACACTGAAATAGAAGGAAACGAAATAGCAGATGAACTAGCGAAGAGGGGGACTGAAATACCCTTTTGGGGGCCGGAACCCTTTTGCGGAATCAGCTCCAATTTAATATTGGAAGAAATAGGTAAAGCCGAAGAAAAGAGAAGATCTGACCATTGGAAATATCTAGCAGGGATTAGGCAATCCAAGATTCTCTTCTGGGTGACTACAGCTTGTTGAGATCAAATGAATGCATATAAGTCAAAATAAAACTGCACTAAGAGTTTTGACAGGAATCCTAACGAGACATTGTCGCCTGAATGGGCACCTTAAAAAGCTCAAAATAGTGGAGGAAGGAGATTGTAGATTTTGTGGAATGGAAGAAGAATTCTCCATCCACATACTTGCGAACTGCACAGAAATTCAGAATCCTAGGCACAGCACCTGGGAGACTACTGGATAGAAGAGGGACATTTACCTAAGTTGAAGCCTGCAGATATCCTAAAATTCCTCAATGAAATAGGACTAAAGGAGCTACTAGTCGCTGAGACTCTCCTCAGAAACTAAGTAGAAGTAAGGGTACACAATAGATCTTTTAGGTATCAGTGAATGTTACCCCAAAATACATACATACATACATACATCCTAGGGCACAGCACCTGGGAGACTACTGGATAGAAGAGGGACATTTACCTAAGTTGAAGCCTGCAGATATCCTAAAATTCCTCAATGAAATAGGACTAAAGGAGCTACTAGTCGCTGAGACGTAAGGGGGCACAATAGATCTTTTAGGTCTCAGTGAATGTTACCCCAAAATACATACATACATAGAGAAATAAAACAATAAAGAAAGAACACTCCATTTATCAATATCATTGGCAATATTTAAATTTTGCATGACTTTATTTATATTTTCAATTTCTCTTAATTGGACCTTATTTCCTGTTATATTCATTTCAACGTCATTACTATTTATTACTGGTTGGCCGATTATAATGTCAACCGACCCAATTGGTACTTCGACAAAATACACAATGGTATTGATATTAAAATTTTCAAAACAATACTAAAGCTTGACCAAGTGGATAAATAATTTCCAAACACCCCTTGCACATGATATCGTTTACTTTTAAATTTATTGGTATAAATATCATTTTGTACTTGCCTGTTTAATATTTTGATGGTGGCTGATTTCAAAAACCAACAGTCCTCCTTTAGATGTCTGTACCACAGTTGAAACACTTTTTTTGTTTTGGTGGAACGGCATTAGGCGGTCGATGGTAATGGGTAATCGGTGGGCGTTGCTGACTGCTGAGTGTTAGTTGTTGACGTTCACTGGGACGAAACCAGAATTTTCGAGCCAAATGTCCCGGTTTTTTGTATATGTGGCAAACTTCGTTTAGTTTAGACACTTGTTTTTTCAACTTTCCTTTTCCGCTGCTTTCTGATTCTAATTTACTTAAAAATCCTTGAAAAAAGCTCTTCAGGATTTTATAGTTTCCAGATTTTGCGGAGCCTTGTAGATAAATAGGAAGACCATCTGTTTTGTGGGTACGTTGCGAACGGAATTTTGTGATATCCGACTTGCTTTCACCTCTAATTTCTTGTATGCAGCTGATTCTTGGATGAGGGCTGGTCGAAGAGAATACACCACTTTCTACACTTTATTATTAAAGACTGTATTTTTATTATTTTTTATTTTATTATGAGAGAACAAATTGTAAGTAGGTACATAGAGTTAATTACATAAATTGATGCTCTTTGTTCAGAGTCTCTCGGCTTTCTCATTTCCCTCTCATATTTGAAGGGCGGAGTTAACGCTCACAATTCGAAATTGCGAGGTTGCCACTAACAATTAATGTCTTAAAATTATGGAGAATAAATTGGAAACTCAACACCATCTATAATGCATGACACCGCATTAATGTCACTTATATCACATTTTCTTACAAGAATGTGGTAATTGTATACAACACAACCTTATCGTATTTTTCGCCAATTTTTTCTGAAAATTACTTAAAAACACTGTAAAATGCATTTTTATAAGTCCCAATTACCGGATGATGGAGTGAATGGGCTAAAATCGATACATTGCAATGTTGCAAAGCTTTTTTTTATCTGTGATATATGGAAATTGTTAGAAATTGGAATTTTATTCCAAAATTCAATACATATCGCTTCCCGACCAACTGACAGATCAAAGTGTATATATGTTAAAATGAAGTATTATTTCTGCTTATGTCAGGAAGACCGACCAGCGTGGACAGGGCGAGTAACAGGTTACCGTCGCGCATATCTGGGCAACGGGCAACGAACATCTACGTCCAAGGTGACGGCAGTCTTCTACAAGAACGATTACGACTCGAATGTAATATCGGGAACTAAATAAAGATTATTAGTAAAATATCGGTTGGTGCCTTATTAAACCATCACCCCTATTTAACATACATATCTAACAATATCAGAACTGGAATACCAAACCTAACCCAACCCTGCTTCGTATTTTGTGTCAATTTTTGCAGAAAACAGTTTCAAACGGTAATTCCCAATTTTGACAAAAATTTTAGTGTCAATCTGCAGAAATGTAAGTTATTATATGTTTACAAATTCAATACATATCGCTTCCCGACCAACTGACACAGATCAAAGTGTATATCTAACAATATCAGAACTGGAATACCAAACCTAACCCAACCCATACCTTTTTCGTATTCTCTGTCAATTTTTGCAGAAAACAGTTTAAAATTACTTTAGAATGTATTTTCTGCAAGGTTCAGTCAGCGCACAGAAACTCAACTTTTCATTTGTAATATTTTTCAAGAAAAAAATATTATGTAAACCAGATCATCGGTTAATCTATCAAGAAGGACAAGTGAAATTTCACGTTTTACATACCAATAATAATAACGTGTACTTACTTAAATTTTTTCATTGTAGGATATAACTCTGCAAACAAATCCCAAAACACATGAAATCGGGAATCGTCGGGATATTTCATCATGAACATGAACTCGCTCAAATAAGACATATAGTGTTCTTTTTTCCGGCCAAATCGCGGAACCAATTTTCTCACTTCTATCCAACACCTTTCAATATTTTGGGTATGGACACCACTATCAGGATCAACAAAATTAACTGAATGATTGACCGTTGAGTGATGAAAATTCTCTTCACTTAAACGATCGTACGATCGCCAACAGTCACTCATAATAGTGGTTCCCGGTATAATTTTTGTCTTTATAATACTAATAAGGGTTTCCGCAGAGCGATCTTCATCTGCCACCACAAAAAACTTTTGCGATCCCCGTTCAATACCACCAATCACCCATTGTCCGGTCAAATACCTTCCTTTGTTATATTTCCCTTTCCCAATCTACGATTCATCTATTTCGACAATTTTCCCTTCACCTCCGATAGTTACACTAAATTTGTTGCACCAATAAATAAAAACTTCGCGAATGAAGGAAAAAAGTCAACCAAAGTCTTACGTGAAATTCCCGTTTGTCTTTGGATGAATTGAAGACGGGGTGGCGATTTATTAATATATAAAAAAACTAACTCGGCAACACTGGTCACAATGGTAAATCTGATTTCGAACTCGACGGTTTTGATACTTCTATAATGAAAGAAAAAATCTTATTAAGAAAGAACGAACCAAAGAAATATTATAAGTAAGTACCTAAACCTAAGCATATTTTACTTTTCAAGAGGGCTTTAAGTGATTTGTTTAGATTTTAAATCCAACCAATAGAAATATGTATAGTTTTTGTTTATATTATATAATTCACGAAAACGGCAAAATTTATTTGAAGGAATGATTAAATTATGTACCTAAATACAATACATTATCATAAAACGAGTTACCTGTGAATCCCAACGTTAGTTTTTTTTTAATGAGCCGGCACCACCTCAGCCTCTTGGGCTTATTGTGGATTCTCCTAATGTTCTGACTACAGCCTATTCAGCCAATCCGTTCCCTGTATTAGTATGAGTTCTTTACTGGTTGGTTGTAGAAATCTTTTGGAGTCATTTGGGGTCTTCCATACAGTTTTTGCCTCCTGTGGTCCAGCGTCTCACAGTTGCATAATGTGTGCAGAGCTGTTTCGGTGTCCTTTTTGCATCTTCTGCATGTAAGGTCTCCGTTATACAGCCCTATTTTGTTCAGGTGCTCCTTTGTGCCCCGCTATGGTGCGTAGTTTGTTCCTGCTCATTGAGAGCAGTTCTTTCGCTACTTTTTCGGATGGTTCTTTTATAAATTTCTTCCCATGTGTTTGCCTGGGCGTATTCTTCCAGTGTTTTTTGTGTTTTTCTTTTACCTACCCTTTTAACCATGACATAGTGGAGCACCTGGGGATGCCCACAGATGGTTCGGGTCCATTCATCAGGATTGACGAACCTGCTCTTGCAAGTTCGTCAGCTTTTCAATCGCCAGCGATTCCTTTGATACACCGTTCCGAGTCGCCAGTCATCTAAGTTTTTCGTCGCATTCCCATACCAGCCGAGATGTTACCTTAGAGCTCTGAAGTGCTTTAAGGGCAGCTCATTCCTTGATCCGTCTGTATACCAGATCAGTTCATTCGCTCTGCTGAGTGGTGGTGCGTCCTCTTCCTCAAGCTCCTTTCGATCTTTGATGACAATCTCGAAGTTCTTGCGAAATATATATCTAGCGGTCATGTGGACTGTTGGCATTTTAAAAATGTCGTCATCCACGTGCCTTATTTCTGTGTTCTGTCCCATGTGCCACGTCATGGTCTGATGCTTTTTCCAGTCGGGTTAGAGCTGCCCTTGCTTCGCACATTATGACACAATGTAGCGGAGGAAGGTCTAGCATTGTTTCCAGCGCCGCTGTAGGAGTAGTCCTCATTGTCCCTGTAATGCCTATGCATGCAACCTTGGACCTTGCTTAATTTTAGCATCGCAGAGGTTTGTCTGATCTTTGGCCACCAGACCAGAGATGCATATCTTATCCTGGGGATGACAACCATTTTGTACAGCCTGTGTACCATGCTTGGTCTAAGTCCCCATTTAGTGCCGTAAGTGCGTCTGGCAACCATGAAGGGAACCTAACCTGGGTCTGTGATAACCCCAAGATATTTTACTTCACCCGACAATCGTATTGGTTTACCTTGAAGTGTCAGAGTGTTGGGATAGAATTACCAGGTCATCTGCATATCCTATGGTGTTAGATCCTTCTCTGTGTAGGGTTCTGATGAGCCCGTCCATGACCAGGTTCCACAGCAGCGGTGACAGTACTCCCCCCTGTGGACCACCCCTGGTTGCACGCACGGCCATTGTCTCCCCCATAAGTGTTGTTTCTATTAGCCTGCTTCTGAGCATGCAGTTTATCCACCTGCAGCTCGTGGCATCGATCCCAATTTTCCTCGCTGCCTTGGCTATGGATTCGTAGGAGGTGTTGTCAAAAGCTCCTTCTATATCTAGAAAGGCTGCGAGCAGCACCTCTTTGTTTTCCAGCACATATTCATCTTTTTTACGAGTTGATGTAATGCTGTTTCGGTTGATTTTCCGTCAATGTATGAATATTGATCTCGGTGTAGTGGTCTTGTATCCAGTATACCGTCTCTGACATGTCTATCGAGAAGTTTTTCAAGAGTCTTCAGTATAAATGACATTAGACTGATTGGTCTCAGAGCTTTAGCCGTGCCCTGTCCAGATTTTCCAGGTTTTGGTATAAATGATGCTCGTTGCCAGGTTCTTGGAATATGCCCTAGAACTAGGATAGCTCTGAGCAATTCACATACCCTGTAGTGTAGTGTGTTGCCTCCTTTTTGGAGTAGGATAGGATAAATCCCGTCTGGTCCCGAAGATTTATATGGTCTGAAGCTGTTTATGGCCCATATTGTTCTTTCCACATCTACCACCGCCTTCGCTATTCGCCAGTCCGTCCTGGATGCCCATCGTGGTCGATCCAGTTCTGTCGCTGGAGAGTTCTGCGGGGGCATGGTAGGTGAATAGATTTACGAAACAGTTAAAAGTTACCTCATACTCAGTATATGAGATATTTTTCAAAATGTCCATTTTTATTTTAATTGATATTGACATAAATAAGTCACAACGAATTGTAATTGTCAAAAATAGATATTCGAATTTGTCTGAGTGTTTTTATCGACTTTTGAAGCAGCGATAGAATAAAATATTTGGAGGCCCCGGCGAGATAGCTGCTGAAATTGAAACACAAGATGGATAACGACGACTACACTATGGCCATGGAGCTATTGAAGATTTCTTCCAATACGTAGGTGTACTGATTTGGAGCAAACTTTAAAGTAACCGAATCCTGATTTAGCTCAAATTCAAGGTACATTCAAATTATTGACTAGATTGAACTAATAATTTGATTGTTGTGACCTAGGTAAAATGTCCCCATTGTAATATATGCTGGCATACCTTAGAGTGCACATGCCTTGATTACCAAATCATAAGTATGATATCCAAACGCATGTTCATTTTGTGGTGATAAAACATATTAACAATTCTCTACCAGTCTTAAATACATCACTACAACAAAAGCAATCTCAAGAAATCCAATTGCCGACAGAAAGTCTTAATAAAAGTAGCACACCCCATTCTTTATCTGACCTTAATTCAGCAAGATTATCTTTTGCAGAAAGAAAAAAAAACAAAAATCAAAAACTCTGCTTTAAGCAGTAGTTAAACAAAAATCATACTTTTCAATTAAAAAGAAAAGAAAACTAACTAAAAATGTTTCTAAGCCATGCTCAAAAGAAGCAGATAGGTACAACAAGAGAAGGTTTAACCAAGTCTCTTTTCATCTCGAAGAGTAGTGATTATGAATATAGTTACTTGTAGATAAGATCCCTTAATAGTACATAGTGATGGTGATTCATTTTATAGTGCTTATACCTATTTTGAAATATTAATCTTAGAAAAATTAGCTAAAGAAGGTTCTAAAGGAGACTTCATAGGCCCGGAACCGTTTTGTGGAATCACAAAAGTTTGCATAAGAGGGGAAATCTTGAACTGGCTAGATAGAGAACACCAACTCAAATGGTGGACACAAGGTAGACAAGTAGACAAGGAACTCTCAACATCGGCACAAAATGGGCAAAGTTAGTGAACTCTATGATGAAACACCTACTTACAGACTCTGCTTCTGCGAGAACTTACAGGGACTCAGACGTACGCACTTTGGAGAGGAAATAATACAACCATTACAACTACTAAAAATCCCTCCAGTAAAACTAGTGGCCTATGTAGAAGACACAAAGCTTCTGGAATGGAAGTAGATATCATGGGAAATGGTACAAAGATTCAGTTCAAGTACTGGGCTGTTGAGCACAACCCAATCGAATGAATGAATGAACACCTGCTATCGGAACTTTTCGCCTTAAAATTGAATGACGAATCACCCACAAAAATATCTCAGATTACTTTGAAAACACCCTGTATAATCAAATCAATAAGGATTTACCGACAATAAACGATAAAAAAAATAATTAACACACATTATACACGCCAGTCGTGCATATCGGTTTTTCATGTATTACAATTGAGAATTGTTAAATTATATAGAATTTCCAAGATATTCAAGTTACATAATAGAGGTGGATTATTTAAAAAATTCCATTGTATTGAGATGAATTTGATAATAATATGCCGTTCAAGGATAAACTACAATGAAAAAAGTAGTGCTTGATTTTTTTATACTACTTGCCTACAGGGTGATTGATTAGTGTTATAAAGCGAGGCGAGGTCTGTTATGATAAAAGATACAAAAAAACTATAAACAGCTTCAATCTTCATATCTCAAAATTAGTTACAATGTTATAGGGTGTTCCATAACTCGGTGCCAGATAAAGGTTATGTTTTTTTTCAATGAAACGACCAATATTTTACTTTAAAATCGAAACATGCGTCACTTCCCCATTACAATAATATTTTTTTTTTAATTATTTAACAATGGGAATGCACCTAATCTAAGAGATTAATCAGCATTATTGCTTTAACCTAAGTTCCTAAAAAGTTTGTAATCTAGATGTCACATGTGGTCCATCCTAGTTTTTAACGTAAGCTCACTTCTTTGTTGTGGCTACGCAGCACAGCACTGACTCTGCTTTACACTTAACACTTACACAAGCTCAAACGGTTTAGTTCTTTTGAGCCTTCGCATCTGTGATTGATTGTCTAGAAGTTGGCACTTCAAGGTTGGGATGTTTATGGAGCCTCTCTTCATGTCTCCTGGCGACTTTCTTGATTTCATCCGGGATAGATTCGACTTGGAGGTCTCTATGAAAATCGTTGTTCCGAATATACCAAGGAGCATCTTGCAATATTCCTTAATATTCGGTTTTGGAACGTTTCTAGGCATCTATAATTGCTTTTTTTGGTACAACCCCATAGTTGCAGGTCATAAGTACACACCGGTTTCAGAACCTGTTTGTAAATTAATAATTTGTTCTGAGTGGAAAGCTGCGAGTGCCTACCTATCAACCAACACATACTTTTATTTTTTATCTTCAACTGTTTTTTTCTTAACATGTTCCGAGATATTTAGCTGTTTTCTTATTAGGAACAATACTGTTATTTAGGTTGATTGGAAGGTAAGTTATTCTTTTGTTGGTAAAGTTTATATGGACTGATTTGTCTTCATTAAATTTTATACGCCATTTTTTAGATCAGTGTTCTATATCATTGACTGCATTTTGTAGATTGGCCGTTGTTTCTTCTATAGTTACTCCTACTGTTCAATTAAACTCCTGTGTCATCAGCAAATGTGGCTAATATTATGTTTTCTCTCTCCGGAATGTCAGATGTATACAAAATATATAGTACCGGCCCAAGAACACTGCCTTGTGGGACCCCTGCGTTTATTGGTTTCAGCTCAGAGTACTCATTTTCCATTTTAACTCTAAATGTTCGCTGGTATAAGTATGACTATAAAATTTCAACCAGTTGCAGAGGAAATATTTTCTTTAGCTTCATTATCAGGCCTTGGTGCCATACTTTATCGAACGCTTTAGCGATATCCAGAAATATAGCTGAGCAAATTTTATTTTCTTCCAATGATTTCTCTATTTCAGTTATTATCCGATGGATCTGATCTATAGTAGAATGTTTATCGCGAAATCCAAATTGGTGTGATGGGATAATGTTTTTTGTACAATTATATGGTTCATTCTTCGTAACAACAATTTCTCAAATATCTTTGAGATTACGGGTAGTAAGGAGATTGGCCTGTATGACGTTAATTCATTGGTAGATTTTCCTACTTTAGGTATCATTATTACCTCCGCAGTTTTCCATAGGATGGGAACATACCTGAGACTAAATGATGCATTAATTAGAGTAGTAAGCTTTACTATAGCTTTCCTGGGTAATTTTTTTTAATATATCACCACTGATCAAGTCAAAGCCAGGAGCTTTTTTTGTATTGATGTTCTTTATTAGTTTGTGAACTTCTTTTGGAGTAACCAATGAGATGTCCTCAGATTCAGTGGCTTCCTGTTCATCATCTACTTGAGTTTCCTCAGGATTTGATTGAAAGCGAAAGTGTCCACTTTCTGTTTGGGATTTCTTGCCCATGTCCCATTTTCTTTTCGTATAGGAGGTATATTTTGAATTGGCTTATTTATCTGTTTGACCGCCTTCCAAAGGGAGTAATCAGTGCATTCATCATCAGTTAGTTCACTCAGGTATTTGTTGACTGATTCATTTTTGATTTTTCTGATTTCTCTTTGTAGTTGTTGTGTAAGCCTATTTAACTTATTTTTATTTTCTGCTGTTCGTGTCCTTTGCCATAGCTTCCTAGCCTTTATTTTTACTTGAATCAGCTCTCTAATTTCTTTGGGATAATTGTATCCTATTGTTTTTCTTTGGATTACGGGTGAGTTTTTCCAGGCAGCCTGTTGGATATTTGTCATGAACAGTTCAGTTTCTCGTTCCAATTGTTCTACTGTTTGGATAAACCCATTCAGCTCAATTTTATCATTAACTTCATATTGAAAGCTTTTCCAGTCCGTAAATTTGTTAGTCAGAGTGGGTTTAAGTTCAGTGGTAACAATATGCTCACTTATAGTTAACAGAATTGGATAGTGATCGGATATAAGTTCCTCTACATCCTCTACTTTTATAAAATTTGTTGCCACATTTTTGGATATGAAAAAGTCCAGGAGATCCGGAATTTTATTTGGATCACTCGGCCAGTAAGTGGGTTTACCAGTAGAGTGCCATCTACATTTGTGTTCAATTATAGCATGATGTAATTCTTTACCTTTGATTCTCACTGAGTGAGTCTGGAGCCCCAACAGACATTTTTTGCATTAAAGTCTGCACCCACTATGTATTTTTCACCCAGGGTTATATCTAGGAGGGAAATACGCAGCTGCAATGTTGAGCATGTATTTTTTAGTTTTAACGGTAATACAAGTCGCTTGTATTTCTTCAGTTTTAATTTTTTCGCGTTCCCAGTGAGAAATGCTATTTTTGATAACAACAGCAGCTCCGCCTCTGGCTGAATTATGTGGGTATATGGCATGATAGATTTGATAACCTCGTAGTCTGATAAATGAATGTCTCGTCAAGTGTGTTTCTGCAATTAGGCATACATCCACCTTTTGAGTTTCTAGTGTTACTAATAACTCTTGCTGATGTTGTAAGAGTCCATTTGTGTTCCATTCAAGTATCCTAAGGTCCGTGGGCATTTCAGTCTCTATTGGAGCGGCATCTGTTGTTTTCAAGTCTATCCAGTCTTTCAAGTAGGTACTTTTTTATTAAATTCTTCTTGTTTGTTCATTTGGTTTATTATTTTTTGCAGCATTGTAGTTACAGAATCCGTGTTGCTTTCTGTTGCCGATTGTGATTGCGCGTAAGATACTCCGGCACTTCTTAGAGTTTCGTGTCTATTTTCCACTTCCTCTGTGTTTAATCTACTTTTGCAGTGCTACAGCCTCTATAGTTCGCTGGGTGGCTTTCTCCGCAGTGGACGCATTTAGGTGCTATGTTTTTGGGTTTATCACAGTCTTGGGTTCGGTGTTTTCCAATGCATTTGACACATCGTGGTTCCCTTTTACAGTAGTTCTGCGTGTGCCCGTATTCCTGGCAGCGTTTGCATTGGGGCAGCAGTTTGGGTTTTCTAAAAGCCTCTATTTGCACTCTCAGGTGCAATATTTAATTAATGGCATAATTTTTTTTAATATCTTCATCTTTATTAAAAGATAAGGTGAAGAGTGGGAGTGGTGTCTTATCTTTCCAGCTTAGTATCTGGTGTACCTCAAGTATGTTAAAACCTTTGTTCTTTAGGTCTTCTAAAATTTGTTCAGCTTTGCAAGTCTGATGCAATTTTCTCGCAACTACCTTAATCGGCCTTGACTGCTTGTTTTCAAATGAGAACCATTCCATTTCTGTATTGTTTTGGGCCTTAGTTAGACTCCTGTATGCATCTGCATCAGTGACGTTGATTTTCAAATTTCCTCCAGCCAACATCGTAGCCTGATATTGTATTTTGTTTTGGTGCAAATAGTCTGTCGAATCGTCATATTTTTGAACTTTATTAAGTATAATTGGGGGAGGTTTAGTATTAACCGGTAGCGGTTTATTATTACTTTTAGGGGATTGTACCTGTGGCGAGCTGCTAGCTTTCCTTTTCTTGGAGTTTTTAACTCTAATCCATTCTGTTTCTCTGCTTAACTCTTCTTCATCTGTAAAATATTCTATCTGTTTTTCCAATTTTTCGTTTTCACTTTTCTCTTCTATTGGTTTGATTCTCTGTTGAATTGCCTCAACTTGTATTTGTAGTTGTTTAATTTTAACTTCTAATTTTTCTCTTAATTGTTTTTCATAAGTCCAGGCATTATACAATACCTGTTCATTTTGGCTACGAGCTTGATTTTCATTGAACAATGCTTGATTTTGCTGGACTAACAGCGCCTGCCAGTTAGGTGTAGGCGGCTGCACATACACATCCATTTTAACGTTCTTATTATATTCTCATTAGGACAAGAACCACGTGATAACACTATAAATGGTTTTTCGGATTGTTTATTTATCTGAACACAGTACTTCACTCGACAAAGGTCAGAAGAATACTCACAATAATATAAGGTTGTTATATGTATGTATGTATGATGGGAAGACAATCACTGAGACCTAAAAGATCTATTGTGTACCCTTACTTCTACTTAGTTCCTGAGGAACGTCTCAGAGACTAGTAGCTCCTTTAGTACTATTTCCCTCAGGAATTTAAGGATATCTGCAGGCTTCAACTTAGGTAAATGTCCCTCTTCTATCCAATAATCTCCTAGGTGCTGTCTACATTCTTCTTCCTCTGCCATTTTGATTTCTTTCAGGTGCCCGTTAGGATCCCTGTTAAAACTTTTAGTGCAGTTTTACTTTGACTAATGCATTCATTTGATCTCAACGGGCTGTAGCCACCCATCAGAATCTTTGATTTTCTAAGCCCTACTAGATCTTTCCAATGGTCAGGTCTTCTCTTTTCTTCGGCTTTGCCTATTTCTTCCAATATTACATTGGTGCTGATACCGTAAAAGGGTTCTGGCCCCCAAAGGGTCTTTCAGTCCCCCTCGTTCCTAGTCCATCTGCTATTTCATTTCATTTTATTCCAGTGTGTCCTGGAATCCACAGTAAGGTTACTATATTGTTCTCGCCTAGTTTATTGAGTATGCCTAGGCATTCCCACACCATTTTCGAACTGATTACACAAGAACTCAGTGCTTTAATGACTGCTTGACTATCCAACATTATGATAATCCTTCTATATACTTTGTCAATATTGAACCGGGCACACTTTCTTATGGCGTGAATTTCCGCTTGAAAGATACTTGGAGTTTTTCCCAAGCTTTCAGAGAGTTTAGTTCCTGGCCCCTACACTCCCATCCCAATTCCTTATATTGTTTTTGAGGTGTCTGTGTACCATTGAATGGCATTCTTTCCAAGTCTGTGGCATGTCCCCGTTTTTTTTTAATTCTAAGAAGTGGGGAAGGGTTTTTTCAATGATTCCCTCTTTACTTAGTCTGTATCTCGTTCTTTCTGTAACATTATCCACCACCATATGTAGTGGTGTAAGGTTGAGAATTGCTTCCATGGCTGCGGTTGGGCATGTTCTCATTGCTCCTATAATGCATATAAAGGCTAGTCTTTGAATTTTGAAGAGGTTTCCTCTCGTCGTCCACAGACTAGCTCTGCTACTCCACGCAATGGATCCACAAGTGATAATTTGTCTCACTATGGCAGTGTACATCCAGGTTTTGGGTTACAGCCAGGCAGTAACAAGTTCAACACCCTGTATAGGTTAGATTAGGTTAGGTTATATGGGCGACCAGGTCCGTTCCGGCCCCGGTCCACTCAGAGGCCCTAGGCCCATAGTGATACCCTTTGACTCATGGTGTTGAGCCATCCTGTTTTGACATATCCATTGTCCTTTATTTCTTTCCTTTAATTCCTTGTCTTAGGCATTTCCATCCTCCTATAAAATTCTTCAAATTTCCGACGTCCATCTCTGCTACCTCTCCTAGACTCTCAAGTCGTATGCTTCCCAAATACCTCTGGCGCTTACCTGCCAGGGCAGGGCATAGACACATGAGATGTTCCACCGTCTCTTCCTCCCATTCATTGCACAGATCGTCCAGTTTTACCTTGATTTTCCGGAGTCTTGCCCCTACTGTGCAGTGTCCAGTGACCACTCCCGTGATCTTCCTCGAAGTGAAGCAATCGCTTCTCTCGCTCCATCTCTTACCGAGTTCCGCCCTTGTTATATCTTCTATGGTGTCTTTCAGTAGTTGAATCGGTGGTCTTGGTCTGGCTAACGCTTCTGCCCTGTCCTTCTTCGCACCCTTCTTTGCAAGTCTATCTGCTTTTAGGTTCCCTTCCACACCACTGTGCGCAGGGAACCAACATAGACTCACCCTTCTGTCGCGTAACCAGGACAGGGCTTCGCGACAGCTCATTACCGACCTCGATCCCACCTTTTGTGGACGTCATCGCATTCAGAGCAGCCCGACTGTCAGTGAAAATAACGGCTGGTTTTGCCGTTTTATCCTTCTCCTGTAGTACACCATGTATAATTTGATCGGCGGGTGTCAACCGGGCTCCAAACGACCCTATTTACCTGTATTGCCGAAAAGGTCACTTAATCCTATCCGTCAACCGGGCACTAAAAATACGAAGGTGGTTTGGTTGGGGTAGGTTTGGTTGGGTTATTATTGAAAATTATTATAATTTATTTTTCAAAAATTGACTAAAAATACGAAGGTGGTTTGGTAGGGGTAGGTTTGGTTGGGTTATTATTGAAAATTATTATAATTTATTTTTCAAAAATTGACTAAAAATACGAAGGTGGTTTGGTAGGGGTAGGTTTGGTGGGGTTATTATTGAAAATTATTATAATTTATTCTTCAAAAATTGACTAAAAATACGAAGGTGGTTTGGTAGGGGTAGGTTTGGTTGGGTTATTATTGGAAATTATTATAATTTATTCTTCAAAAATTGGCTAAAAATACGAAGGTGGTTTGGTAGGGGTAGGTTTGGGCTAGCATTGATAGTCGCAGCTTTATAGTTACTTCCATTATATTTCAAATTATGAGAACCATGAGATCTTCATGTTAAGTATACCATTTTTCTATTGTTATAGCCTGATGATGGTAAATTCTTACCGAAATTAGTAGCAAGTTGATTGGTCCTAATTGGACAAATATATTATATTGTGGTTTGACTTAGAGTTTCATTGGAAACATAAGTTTGATCTGGCACTGAGCTATGGAACACACAATCACACCGTATATATATTTTGACAAGTTTACCTCAAGTTCCTTGCCAAATATAAGACATAATAGTAGATATTATGCAACGATCATGTAATGATGTTTATGCACGACCGGGCGAAAAAGTCCAGATTATAAATACGTTTAGCGGGCGTAAAGTGTCACTTTACCGCCCGCGGACTACTTTACCGCCCGGACCTTATCGTATATTCTCTTAGATTTGGCGGGTAGTAAACTTAATTTTGCATCTTCTGCTGCTTTAAAAATTTCCGGTGGTGTTCTGGAAACTATTTCATCGTCACTACTGTCCATTACATAAACAAAATATATAAAACTTTTTCGAAAATATACTAAGAAACTTGCAATACGTGAAGTCGACTGTAAATAAAAATGATGTCTACCTATTCTTGTCCTATTGACTTGGTTGCTATGGTAACGCGTATAGGTATATAGATTATTGTTTTATCATCTTATTAGTTTCAATAAGACTTATTTTTATTTAACTATACAAATGATTTGGTAGATTGTTATCCAGGGTCAGTTATAATAATATCGAGGTATAAAATTTATCCAACTTGAAACATTTATAATAACCTACTCACAAAAGGTGAAAAATAGAAAATAAAACATATTTATTAATAAACATTAATACGGTCGTGCATAAAATTTTGTATATTTATTAATAAATGACTATTAAAACGGTCGTGCATAAAATATTGTATGTATTTCAGGCGTAAACAGCGTTTATGGACCTTACGTGTTAATAGCCCTCGCCTTGCGGCTCGGGCTCTTACTTACACGTTGCGGTCCATAAACGCCTGTTTTACGCCCTTGATACATAAATAACTATTATTAATAACCAAGCATTAACCGGGATACGAAACGAACCATTACATGAGAGTTGCATACACTACTTTTTCTACGAACAAGAAATTTTATTTGAATTCAACAACATTGCTTTTTTTAAATTTTTTAATACTGCTATACAAAATAAGTAAAAAATTGTAAAAATAAATAATAACTTAAAATATGTATTTACCTTGGTCATTAGGTATTTTTGGACTGGTGCTTCTTAATAAATTTTTTAATTTCATCTGGCAAAAATGTTTTAGATGCTTTCCGCAATTTTGGATATTTGCTAATATCAGTTTTATGTTTAATGCTAAGATGGGTTTTTAAAAAAGAGTAATGTGTCCAGAGAGATGAGGATTTCAATTTGAGAAAATGATGATACTTCTCCTACTACCCTCCAATCCATAAATTGACCATAACATTTATCATATACCTACCTTTTTTGATTTTGCAGGTAATAAACTATTGGATATATTTTTCGCCTTTTCAGCTATTTCAGGTGGTGTGTATGAAAACTCTTCGTCGCTTGACATTTATTTTAGGAAGTGGAAGGATTCTACCTTTTTGACAAACGCAAAAGACTGAAACTGTCACAAAAACGAATCTCTTAGAAACCGTCAAACATTCTACAGAAAATATTGGGTCTTCCTACTTGGTTATTCAAAAATCTAGATTTAATTGGTAAGTTTCATAATGAAAACCAGTGTTATCATGAGTATCATTATGAAACTGAAAATGGGCATTTAATTAACAGCTTATAGTATGGAATACAAAAAGTCTATTATAGTAAGACTAAGAATGAACTTCGTGTCATTTAAAAAACGTACAAGCCACTTACAAAGTCTATTTTTGGAATTGTCCCAGTTCACGTTGTTCTAAATTGAAAAATAGTCGCATTACATTGTTATATCTTTAGCAGTTCTCCAGAAATAATTTTTTCAAGATGGAACTGTTATTATGGAACACTTGTTTTATCTATAAATATTTCAATGTTGTATTTTGAACCACTGTCTATTCGTCTATTCAAATTTTGGATTAAAATTCAATTCAATTTTAAAGTACATAATAATATTATATAAATGTGTATCAAAAAGAGTGATGAAACAGCAAAAAAGAGCAAGTCACCTAGGCAAAATTGCGTGTTTTGTTTATTGCTAGTTTCGGTATATTTAGTCATAAAAATTGCAAGAGCTATGCTGATATAGGAAGATAGAAACAAAGGAAAAAAAAGAAACAGAAAAAAATAACTGATTTTTCATTTATTAACGTTTTTTTTATGTAGAATACGGTAGGATTGAGCAACAAGTGGTAAGTACAGAAAAATAAAATATCTTTATTTATTTATTTGAATAAAATAAGTTCGTATTTTTAATGATATTGTAAAATTTCAAATCGAGTATGACTGTCCATAAACGTAGCCAGAGCTAAAAGTCAAAGTCGGTTTGATGAAAATGTATTTAACTTTTCTTCAAATCTTGGGAATATATCTCAGAGCCACAGAGGATCTGAACATTCCCACCGGGTGCGGTAACAGGGTGTCTTGGCTCCTCCACTTGTCGTCTGACGGCTCATATTCTTCTTCCCCGATCTTCTTGACAACATTTGTATCGTCAGATTGATAATAGTTGTTTGATAATTACCTACATACCTCAACCCTCTTATATACTACTTGAGTTTGTCCAAAATCAATTACAAAACCTAAAGCGCTTGTTCACCTCCCTTGCCGACTTGTATTATTAGGCATATGCAGGTAGGCGAACACGCTTTAGGATTTGCGTTTGATTTTGAACAAACTCTACCTATACTCAAAAGTTTGTAAAACATATTGAAAGCCAATTTTATTTAAAGTCCACCATTCAATTTTTCGTAAAGTTTCGTAAGCAATCTAATTTTTCCGAAAAAAAATCGAAAAAACACGGTGCTAAGTAATATTTTAACAAGAAGCATAAGTGCTGGTGGCAATAAAAATCCAAGCTGAAGACGAGGATTTCTGCAGCTGCACGAATGCATTTTGTTAAGAAAATATTTTTTTGCATTGTGTTTTTTCACAGGAAAAATTAGATGCCCGATTGGTATTTGACAAGACTATTCCATGAGTAACATTGATACATAATAAATATGTAGGTATTAATTTGAAAACTGAGAAACAGGTGATTTATTCAATCACAAAATATGGGTCCAGCTGTAGAGTGAGAATCTCGAGGAGTTGCTGCAGGATCTTCTGTTTTTTTTAGCTGGAGGCTCTATGGCGACACATGTGAGGGTGTTTATGAAGTTGGAATAATGCTCATTATCCATTTGCAGATAAGGCTTAATTGAGTTGGCTGAACTGTGGCCAGTAATTTTGATTAATTGTTGATCACCCATACCCTTAATTCCTTTATCCAGGTTACTGACTGCTGTCGACCATATAGAGATAGAGTGGTTTGTTATTTTTCTTCATACCTCGGTCGAATGTACGCACTTTCGTCCCCACATTTACCACATTTACTCCCTGTGAAAAGTACACGCGTTTCCTCTATAACAGAGGGAGGAAAGAGTTTCTCATGCGTATTTATACTCGTAACTACGACCAGCGGCACTCGCTTCCGACCGGCTATGAAGAAAAATAGTATACACTCCAAGGGCCGAAAGTTGAAATCTCGGTCCTGCGCGTCATGATGCCCTCGGCGAATTTCGGCCCTGCGCGTCATGATGCCCTCGGCTTCGCCTCGGAGCATCATGACGCGCAGGGCCGACATTCGCTTCGGAGCATCATGACGCGCAGGGCCGAAAATTCAACTTTCGGCCCTTGGAGTGTAATATACTATTTATTTATTTTGTATTTAACCCTACCTTCTCTGCTGCTTTTTCAGTCCATTTCGAAAGTTCGTTTTTCCCATTGGATTATTTTTGTACCATTCACTTGATTGTTCTTTGTTCCATGTTGGGTTTACTGTTAAGAATAATCTATCAGTTGTTATTCTAGATGAACGTTCAACCATTAGACTTTTAAGAAGATGGACTGGACAAAAGGTATTTACTACCGGCCATTTTTTTTCTCCACCCTGGGCCGTTTTATTGAAGAGAGGATTATATTCTACTCTTTCTAAAAAGTAGGATTTTTGGAAATCCGCTATTTTAAAAAATATGTAATTATGTTATCTACCTGTTTCAATCCCAGATTTATCCACTTCCTTCCACTGCTACTCCACCTTTCCAGGCAAGCTCTACTGAAGCATATTGTAAAATTTTCGCTGGAATCCCGCCGGAGTGTCTTTCCATAATGAAACCATTGCGTAGTATTCTTCCAATTTTAATGAAGCAGAGCTCGATTTCCTTTTATGGGCGCATCTGCAAATTCCTTCGTTTCGCGTAACGAGATCAAAAATTATTTTCTACTTCATAAAATACATCCCCTCCCTTTTTTTGGCAACGATGTTCCACATTGTCTTCGCAACTAGTTCTTTGTAATTTTCACCGTTTTCTTTCAGGATTAGGTTTAGTTGCTCTAAACTTGTAATTTCCAAAATCTCGTGTTTCTTTGCCTTGCAGGATTCCGTAAACTGTTTCCATATTGACGTATGGGTTTTAACGGTATTGTACACGGTACACTTTTCTCAATCGCCAGATCAATATAAGTTATAGAATCACTTCCAAGGCGACTCATTCTCACTACCTAAGCTGAATGTTTAAAAACTATATTACAACATTTATTGACATTAATATCAGAAAAATTGTCTAGCGTCGTTTTCTGGTGTCCTAGGAGACCATAATTACTTGTTATCAAAAGTATTGTAATTTTTGGTGACAACAGCTGTCAAGTTTGCCGCGGGTAATCTCGAAAAAACTGCTGACAGGTGTTGTCATACAGTTTTTTCATTTAGAAACCATATGTAATTCAAAATTACGCGTTTGTGATTAGTAGAAATTAAGCGACTTGTCCGCCCCTAGCGCTGGCAACACTTAAGGTTGGCTGGAGCGGTCCCTATTTTTTTTTATTCTTCTAATGGCAAAGAACACACTGTTCTTGTCCTAGTAGATCACCTCGTATAATACGACATACAATTATAATACTAACACTAATTTCTTAACTTTCCATCACTTAAAACTTAATTAAATTTTTATAGTTAATTATATCCGGTAAATATAATGGTTGTAGCTAATTTGGTCGTAGAGACGTAGTTTATTTACACTACTACCATAAAGTGACGAATGGTTTTATTTTCAAGTGAAACATTTCAAGAAGAAAAAACCCAAGGTATTTACTTTGACTGTAGAATTTGAATATACAGTGTGGAACAATCAGAACAGGCACATATTGTGCTGTGTACATATCAATTTTAAGAATCGAGGGCAGCATAATAAGTAACTTTCTGAATTTCCCGCGCAGTTAATTTAAATGCATCATTGCTCCTGTTAACTTCCAAACTTTGTGCAAGAAGTATCATTCAGTTTGAATCTACACCCATTTAAAGCAGACGAACTTTTACGGCCCAGCCATTTTTTCAAATTTAGAAAATTGAAAATTGTCACAGGCGGCTACGTGCCCATCCGTGCAATTCTTGATGGAACAGCACTTCGTCAAATGCTGTCACAGGCCTTCGTGGTAACCAGTTTTAGTTGGAGATGGTGAAATGCTGGAAAAAGTGCAAATATGCGCAACCAGATTGCCTTTTGGGTGTGCTAAACCTACGCACGAAGAGAGATTAACCATGGCAAATCTTACAACATTCGAAAAAAAGACGTCTCCGATGGGACCTTATTCTTTTCTTTCGAATTTTTGAATTCAAATTTCGGCGACCTTCAAGCAGCTTTCCCTCTCCATTTAGACAGCTGATTCCATGGGCACTCCTTAAAGCTGAAGAAAGAGCCTTTTAGAACTCGTTATAGGTAAAAATGTATGAGTAACGGAATTTTTGATATTTGGAATGGTCTTTCTCAGCAAATAGTTAATTCAGAAAATGTTAATAGTTTCAAAAATTGAATAGATTCCTATACTTTTAATCTTTAGTTTTTTAGGCTTAGGTGTCAGTCATTGTTTTGTTTATACTCTGTAACTTATTATGGACAAAATAGAACTTGACCCTCTGCCCTTATCATGTAATAATAATAATTATAATCTCTGCTTCAAACCCAAGTCGTATCTGTCTAAAAGGTTTAAATAATATTTGCCAGTGATTGTTTTGCCTTTTTCAAGACAATCGATGTGAATGAAATCGGAGTGTATACCAAAAAACTGTTGCCACCAAGCGCTTCTCACCTATTACATATTCATATAAATTGTGTTGTACCAACCTACAGTCTACAGTCTCAACACACAAAAATCAGTTTTTTTAATTTCTATTGAAAAGTTCGAGGATATCTGCTTTCAATTATGAGGTCTTTAATACTATACTGAATGTTTCAATACCGGAGATGTAAACAAGTTATTCAAAAATGATGGAAAAACTTGGATGAATTTAAAATAATGCTAGAATAACCAAGTTGCAAGTTTTGTGCTAACAGAGGCTTTTCAAATATATGATATTGATCTTTTTAATCTAGATGGTTATAGGACATTTTATAATCAAGGAATATTAAATAAAAATGACGGTGTTATTGTACCTATATATGAAAACTGAAATTAATCTAAATTGCAGAATTATTGATATCGGCGAATCTTGAGCAAATGAACGATGTATGATGGGGTGACATTCACTGAGACCTAAAAGATCTATTGTGCCCCCTTACTTCTACGTATTTCCTGAGGAACGTCTCAGAGATTAGTAGAGCTAGTAAAACTCAAATTCCTTCACTAATGTCGTTAAAATGATCAGATCGAGTGGAAACCATCTCGGGAAGTCGAAGTCTATTATTTCAACGATATCGAGGAATGAACTTGAAAAATGTCATTCATAAAGAAAAGTTTTTCAGGTTAAATCAGCTGTCAACTGCGATTTTAAACTGAGTCGAACCTAACTCCATCCAATCTTCAAGTACCTAGTTTAATGAATACTTATGGAGCGGTGGAACGGAAACTGGCCCTTTTAAGATAACTTCATTTTAAGACTGTCTTAAAGTAAACGGTGCAAACGGACATGAGATAGATACATACAATAAAGTTCTAAACTACAAAAACATCCAAGTGATCTTCAGGAATGTATCCGTAGAGTAGGGAGGGTGAGCTAGGCCCACAACACTTAGGCCAAATGTGACCCATTGTACATCCTCCCGAGGAGTTGTCTTCCTAGGTCATCGTCCATCCTGTCCTTTCCAGGAAGGTGGACAGGTCACTAGGTCACTCCTTTATACCGGCAGGTGTAGGCCAAGACTCACCGAACACACACTCGTATAAGACATGTCTGACAGATTCATCTTCCTGTTCACACATCCTGCATAGAGGTGTGTCTACTAGCCCCATTGTATGGAGGTGTTTCCTCAATTGGCAGTGGCCAGTCAGAAATCCTACAGTTAAACGTAGGTTTTTCCTGGTCATCGCCAAATATTTTTTCGACTCCAGCTTCCCATTCCTTCATCTTTAACGTACAAGTCCAGAGGGGTTAGACCAGTAATGAATTCCATTGCCGCGGTTGGTGTTGTTCTCATGGCTCCTGTGATGTTTAAACAAGTAATTCTATGTAACATTGGCCTTCTGATTGTAGTGTAGGTGACCACACGGGGTGAAAGTCCCCATGTGCGTCCCACTGTCCTCCGACATTGCTCATAAGCCACATATGCTCTGTCGAGAGTAATATCAAGGTATTTCACCTCTTCAGAGAAGTTTAATTTGAATAGTTGAGGCTTTTACTTGATGAAGATCCATACTGAAATAATAGCTACAGTAGAAACGGTGGAGCTTTACCATCACGTGACTGTTACTATACGTATATAGGTATACGTATATACGTTACTATACGTACTATACGTTACTATACGTTACTATACGTTACTATACGTATATATGTTATTATACGTACTGTACGTTACTATACGTATATACTGTTATGATTACAATTTGTTGTCTACACTCAGGGATCATGCGAGTTCGGGCCACTTTCTACGGCCTTCTCACATATCAGCTTCTGTATGTTTGAGGTTAAACGTAGTTATATTATAATAGAAAGAAGGGTAAGGGTAAGTGCATATTCTAAACAATGTAAATTAACATAAAATTATGTTCTTGTTTAATTTCAAAACAGTTCAATTGGGTTATGTCGTGTTAGATTCTGACAGTATAAAATCTATTATTGTACTCACGTGCAATTTTATGGAGTCTGTTGAATCAATTTATAGAATATAATGGAGTGTTACCTTGTTTTCTTGACGTTATAGGAAACTTTGAATACGTTATTCCTCCTACGGAATTGGGCTTCTTCCAAGTGAATATGGAAGAAGTGAAAAAGTAAACCATTTCACATTTCTAAATTGTAGATATTTCTCAAAAAAAATAATTTTTTTGTTCGCCAACCCTCGATAAATTGGAACGGTGATGGAATACAATTACTGTTCAGTAAGTATTCAAAATTTCAAATTGTTTTTCAACATTTTAACTTTTAACCTTTGTTTTAGATTTTATCGAACGTCAAAAATCTTGTTTATCCTCGTTTGGAACTTTTCACTGGTTATTGTAATGTTTTGAGGTTCTGTTCATTAGATAATTAAGAAAATTTTTATGATGTTTACGCTTCGAAGGATTATGATGTACTAACTGACAAATTATTTCATTCTGATCAATCGTATTCCAAAGATTTGGCGTTTATGTATGTAAATGTCATAATTTTTAGAACTGTCAGAATAATTATATTTCCAATTTGATATATTTTGCTTATTTTAACTTAATGCTAGAAACTATTAATAACCTATCTTATCTAATTAGTCGCACTATGGTTTCCGTTCGTTTTTGGGGCATTTCGGATCACTTATCTAATTATTCACTCGCGCACTTTTTATGTCTTTGCTCCAAGAAAATAATTGTTGTTACCCGATCTAAACTTTTTTTTACAATATTTTATTTCGTTTTCATACTCACAACATTTGGTTATAAACAATTCGACCTTTTTTTAATAATATAGAATTATATGTTTCTATAACATATTGGTTCATATTATTTGAAACTAAATGTTGTCTACTTTTAATTTGGAGAATTATTTATATTCTTTTATAACTGGTCGTGATATTATTAAGACTATAATAATTGTTATTTAATAAGATGTATGTCTTGCACAGTTTTAAATGTATGTCCTTTCATTTATGAATTCTTTTTCTGTTGAATTTTTCTTGTTGATTTTGAAATTTTGTAATATATTTTTGGTTGAAAATGATGTTTATTTTTAAAGTTTTGCTTTAATGATTTTTATTTCATTATAATACGTATATGTATATGCGTAAAGTAACAGTCACGTGATGGTAAAGCTCCACCGTTTCTACTGTATTTATGTAACCAGTTATGAAATGCATCATTTTGTGTAACGAGTGAAATTTATGCGGGGCGAGCGAGGTCCCGTAAAAGGACACGAGTTACACAAAAAAGCATTTCATAACGTGTTCCATACAAGATTTTATCTAATTTTGACAAAAAGAAAACTTAATTTACCTATCAATAAAGCATTTCATACGTTTTATACAAGATTTTATCTAATTTTGACAAAAAGAAAATTTAATTTATTTTATGTGAGTCCTTTTGACAAAAAGAAAATTTAATTTATTTTATGTATTTTTTAACAATTTTTAATTAATTTTTCTGATTTGAGAACAGCACTTTTTGATTCCTACAAGTTACGCAACCAATATTACACAAGACAATACTTTTATTTTATACATTAATTTAACATTTTTTTTTAAATTAATTTTTAAATACAAAAAAAAAATCAACTCTCAACCCTAGCATCACGAAATTACATCAACTTCTAATTCTGCAGGGGTTAACCTAACAAACTGTTCGAATGGTGTCATAAATATTGATAATGCATAAAATAAAAAGTAAATTGTTCTAGTTGTTCTTGTTAGTAGTTCTCTTAAGATCTAGTTGTTGTTATTTTTCTATAATAAGACATTAAACTTTCTTCTTTTCTCTCTTGTTTTTATTAGCTGGTGATAAAATTAATTTTTCATCACCAGTTACATAATATTTTTCATTATGTAACTGGTTACGAAAAATGTGACGTTTGCTAACGGAAGTCAGTTTTGAAAAATGTCACTTTATATGTCAAAATTAAATTGTTTCATTTCATCGTCAAGTTTAATTTGCTTTTGAAGATTTCGGGGATTTCAGGAATGTAATAAAATATACTAAAAACACAAAAACCATAAAATTAAATGAAAATTATCAAAAACGTCAAAATTGGGTAACAACAAATCTCGTCCAGTCAATAAATAATAAAAATGAATTATATAAAGAGTATCTACAAAACTCGAACGATGGGGGGAAAAGAGAAATATATCTTAACTATCGTAAAAAGGTAAACCCTCTAATTAAAACTGCAAAACTATTACCGAGCCGAAATACAAAGCAATTCAAATAATTCAAAATATCGATGGGATCTGGTTAACAAAAAATATAAAGCAACGAACCGTATCAATGAAATAATAAATTGCAAACTCGGGCCAAAGAATTGAAGATAAAAAAGATATTGCAAAAGAATTTAATAATTACTTTGATTCGGCAGGATATAACCTAGCACGAAAAATATCTATTCCGACAAATCCTCCTCCAAAACTAAAAATAAATTCTGATTCTTTTTATTGGTTACCAGTGTCTGAGGAAGAGATCGGGGACTTGATATCGTCATTCAAAATAAACAAATCACATGGAATAGATAACTTGAAAACCGAATTATTTAAAAAATTTCAGAGAGATCTATCAAGGTCTCTTGCTAATCTTATAAATCTCATTTTTGCTAGTGGGCTATATTTAAAACCTGTGTTGTTACACCAATATATAAAAAAGATCAATTATAGACCAATATCCCTAATTACAGCTTTGGCAAAAATAATGGAGGAAGCTGTAAAGAAAAGATTGATGGACTTCATAGACAAGCATCCATTATTGTCAAAGCTACAATTTGGATATCAGACATTGGATTCCTCAATCTATAACTTGCTTGATAAAACTGAACCAACAGCGGTATCTACTGTTCCTAGCAAAGGCGGTTGATACTAAGTATGAATCACTCACAACTATTAGACGTTCTAGCCCAGATGATACAGGGATACGTGGACTTACAATTTTTCGAAGACTACTTAACTAACCGAAAACCTAATTGGGGTAAATGGGGAACTCAGTGGGGAAAAAGTTAATATTGGCTGGAGTTCCTCAAGGTACCGTACTGGGAACAATTTTGTTTAATCTATATAGGTATCAATAATATATTTTCTTTTAAATCTTCGGGTGAAGTAATCGGTTTTTCAGATGACACTGCTGTGATATATAGAGATAATTCGTAGGAAAACCTAAAAAATAAAATGGAAACTGATGTAAAAAATTTTTTTGAAATATTTAAACATAAAATTCTTACGGTTAGTCACAAAAAAACTTATATTTTTTGGTTTACCCATTATAAACATAAATACCAGTTTACGATAAAATCACTATTACAAACAATAATGTATATTTTTCAAACCCGTTATAAAGGATTTTATATGGAATATCTGGCAAAAAAGATGGGAAGAAACCAATACGCTACTTAAAGAAATCATGCCATCAGTGAAATCCAGATTGACACTTCCACAGAACAGAAAAGACCAGGTTGTTTTAAGCAGGTTGAGAATAGGACATTCAGCCATCACACACCAGCATTTATTTAAAAAAGAACCACCAACGCAGTGTTTAATATGCGATGTGCCTCTAACATATACTGTTAGATTGTGCAAATTTTAGTGTCAGAGAAACAGTAAACAATATCCCACCTAGTTTGAAACGCGCATTGAGTGAAAATTGTGAAAAAGTGCTGAAATTTCTGAAAGACTCCAACCTCTATTTCAAAATATAAGAACTATTGTAAGTTTGTTTATGTAATCACTCTGTCCCCGCTCATAACCCTAGAGGTTGATGCGGTAAAGTAAATAAAAAAAAACAATAATATATATTTTCATATTTCATTGAAATCCGAAATAAATTACCTTGTAGTAACAATAGACTCACGTTTAAGATAGACCTCACACCTATCTGGTATAGCTAAAACGTTAAGGTTTTTATTACATAAATTTAAATATATCAGAAAAATACTAGACTTACCTACATCTTAAAATAATTTACTATGCTCTTGTGGAATCGCGTCTTAGATATGTCATCCTGAGTTGGGGAGGAACAATGCAAAGTCATCTACAAAGAAAAACTTTGAAAATTATGAAAATTTAAGATTCAACACAAATCTTTTTTTCAAATAAACAAATGTAATGTCTTCGAGGCAGCTAAATCTTTATAGTTTAACTATTCATTTATTTCAAAATTCACTTATCTGCAAACACCTGATTATCATTATGATACTAGAACTAATAGTGTATTATACACTATTTTTTCTACGAACAAGAAATTGTATTTAAATTCAACAACATTGCTTTTTTAAATTATTTAAAACTGCTATACAAAATAGGTAATAAGTTATTGTAAAAAAAAATTCATAACTTTAAATATTATGTATTTACCTTGGTCATTAGGTATTTTTGGTCTGGTGCTTCTTCAATACATTTTTTAAATTCATCTGGCAAACATGTTTTAGATTTTTTTCCGCTATATCCTTCGGACTTTCTTTTTAAAAATGCCTGCAATTTTTAATAAACTCTAGACATTTCTTTTAAGAAGTGGAAGGATTCTACCTTTTTGACAAACGCAAAAGATTGAAACTGTCAAACATTCTACAGAAATTTTGGGTCTACTTACTTGGTTATTTAAAAATCTAGATGTATTGGTCAATTTTTCAGTTTCATTATGAAACTGAAAATTTAACAACTTATAGTATCGGAGTAGAAAAACAAATGATTATATAATTACAAACAAATACTGCTGAAAAAACTATAGGTACATGATATTTCGGTTTTTTAGAACCACGATTATTTAACTTCCTACCTGATATATACAGTGTGTCCCAAAAAGTTTTATACAAATGGAGAAAAAGTTTATCTTACATTTCACAAAAAAAAATATTCTTGATAAAAAGCTCTGCATGACTTGTAGATCCATAATCAAGTACAAAATTTTTAAAACATTGGCTGGAATACAGGGAAAATCAAAATTATGATTTGGAGTGATAGTAAAATACGTTCAAACTGTAGTGGAGAGCAAAATATTCATTGAAATTGTTATTAAGTATCAAAAAATTATGCACACTTGTAGATTAGTGATTTTTCCAGATAAAAATTACAAGATTATTGCAATAAACACGTCAGCAATTGTTAGATTAATGCGCAGTACGAAACATCGTAAGATCCCGTTCATAATAAGCGCCTGATTTTGTTTTACTCATCCAACAAATGTCAAATGTTACATAAGTGTGTGTGTTTGCAATAATAAGAAATGCCAGTAAAATTGAGTATTAAAGATAAAATTGAAATTGTTTTCATTGTTGAAGAAAATTATAAAACATGTAGGGAAGCAGCAGAAATCTTTAATAATAGACACCCTGATAAAACAATACATTTCACAACTGTCAGATATGTAATAAATAAATTCAAAAGTTCTGGAAGTGTTGAAAATAAATTTAGAGAGAAACATCGGGCATGGGTTAGAAATGAAGATATTGAAATTGATGTGATGCTATCGGTCGTGGAAAATCCAAAATATTCACTTCGAAAACGATCCAATTTATTGAATGTAACTAAAACTACAGTTGCACGAATTTTAAAGTCAAATAAATTTAAACCATACAAACCCCAATTTACCCATACTTTAAAAGAAGGAGATGTTGAACGAAGGTTCGAATTTTGTGCTCGTATCCAAGGAGAATTGGAAGATAACAGATTTATGACACGACACGTACTTTTCTCTGACGAAGAAACGTTTACGTCTAATGGTACAGTAAGTTCGCAAAATTGTCGATGGTGGAGCGATGTTAATCCCAATTTCCATGTCCAAACCAGAGATCAATATTCATTTAAAACGAATGTATGGTGTGGCATTTACAAAGACAGAATTGTTGGACCATTCTTTTTTCGAAATAACATGAATGGAGAAAGATACCTACAATTTTTAAATAATCAGTTGTCTGATTTTCTTGATGAACTACCACTAAATGAACTAGGAACGTATCACTCCAAATCATAATTTTGATTTTCCCTGTATTCCAGCCAATGTTTTAAAAATGTTGTACTTGATTATGGATCTACAAGTCATGCAGAGCTTTTTATCAAGAATATTTTTTTTTGTGAAATGTAAGATAAACTTTTTCTCCATTTGTATAAAACTTTTTGGGACACACTGTATAAAATGTATATAAAAAAAAACTAAATTCAACTAATCTTCTAAAATCAATCTTTAAAACATATATAAAATTATATATAGACAGAATTATTCAAAATTGGTAAAAAAAATATAGATGTCAAGATAATACTATCATACTATTCAAATTTGAAAATTACTTTCCAAAGGGTAGACCGTTCACTAGGAAGCAACATCTACCTCTCGTGCTATATGCTCCGATAGACAATGAAATACACTTCCAAGTTAAACGGGGTTGGTATATACACCGAAGCCGGTCTGCAAATGATATTGTCCGTTCTAATTACAAACCAGATTGGTTGGTTTTATATTGCATATAACAAAATTCGTAAGGCGTTCTAATAGTATGATACTATTATCTTGACGTCTATTGATAAAAAAAATAGAGAATAAGTTAAATAAACAGAAATTTTCTACTTTTGGTTTTACTGAACTACTTAGTTGTAATTGTAATAGAGTGAAAAAATTATTGATGAAGACATGTAAACACATTGTTATGGAGGAAAGTATTTAAAAAATAAAAATAAAATGAAGCATTTTTTTTTTTTCAAATAATGTATTTTCATAGATTGTCCTCCACAAAACATTAGTGCAAAAATTTGAAGTCAATACGTGTTAGTACACGAACAATAAAATTTATCATTAACTAATTAAAGTTACAATTAAAAATGAAGGTGTAAATAAACAAGTGTGAAATAAATTAGGTACTTCCTTAAAATAGTTGAAAACGGCAAAAATTATTTGCGTGTGAAACACAGTGATGGAAGTTAAACTTCCTTAAAAACAACCATGTTTATATATAAAAGGCACCGAAAATATTGAACTTTAGTTGTGAGTAAAATTAGTTTGCACTGTTTCGCAATAAAATAAAGTATGCGGCAAGGTCTCTTTGAGGATTAAAAAGCCATAAATCATTTCTAGTCTTGACCTACCCACAAGCTAACAATTGATTCCTTTGGTGCAATGTAGCTTCCGATTGATCTATGCAAAATTTACTTGAATTGTTAGTCCACATGGACTGTGAACGTCCCAGGGTAGGATTAGTTCATTTCTGTTATTTACGAGACATTGTGTTCTTAGATGTTGGTATGATTGAAATTTGGTTTTATTGACTAAAACTAATTTGTTGGTAATAATCAAAATTATGGCTTTTTGGCGACCATTCGAAGAGGAAGATATTGTTATAGGTTCCGAACAATCAATATACTAGAAGAGTATACAGACGTAGTATTCTATGCCAATATAAACAATATTTATTTATACTGCTTGATTCCACAGATTTTGCCATGTCGCAGTTAATATAATAAGTTGATTGCTGGTTGTATGTATAAAACATGAATCTTTTATTTTTAACATTTTTTTCCAAAGGTTTTGAAATTTCTGAAAGGGATTTGAGACAATAGGCAGGATTTGGTATGTTCTAGAGTCGAGATCTACGGACAATATGATACAAAATATGTACAGGCAACTGAAACAAGAAAATAATGGGTCAAAGCATGGAGCTACTGAAAGATTACATAAAGTTTCAAAAAGATGCAGTATTACAGTTATCGGTAAAACAACTGCTATTCATCGTAAAAAGAGAGTAAAGAAAGCGCTAGTGCGTCGGGATCCTGCAATATTGAAAAATATGTCTGAAAGCGGTTCTGCTTCTGCTCACAGATTTTTTTATCTCGCCGACAAATTGTGAAACGGTGCAAATTCATTTTATTCACAACTATACTCAATGGAAATTAAACAAATATAATTCATCTATTTCATTATAAAGCATAATATATATAGTGTTTGAAACAAGGTTACCTCGATCAGAACACAAACTCAATTCCAACTGAATTAACAAAAATAAAAATAGGCAGTATGAGGACTATAGACAGAATTGAAATCACAAATAAATAAACCCTGTTGTGCACCCATTACATTTTTACAAATAATAAATCCCTTGAAACAGTTTTATCGTATGTCTATGATAAAAGAAAGTTTTTGCAAATAAAATAATGCTTCATGAAAATGCTATCGTTACCCATTCAAAAAGAGTCCAGAACTTAGTCGAGGAGCAGCACATCAGATAAGTATTTCGGTGCCGCGGTGTCGATGACGTGACTAATGCATAAGTTTTGCATTACAAAAGTGAAAGCGAAACGCTGCTGAAGAAGTTTTGAGGTCCAAAATTATATTTTTGGTGTGATTAGAACCAACACACCTGCAACTGTTACAATAGTTTATGTGAGCAAACAAGGCCAGCAAATTATTTAGCACTCTTCCTCTCTACGTCATATTTTTATTCTCTCTCGTGTCACTAAAAGTGTCGTGACGTGAAACTTCCTCAAAATTCTACCCAAATCTCGTCCTGTTATCGATTCGATTATCGAATAGCCTCCTGTCTCCTATGAAGTTTAATTTCAAAAATATTCACGGTTTGTTGGAAAAAAGTGACCCTATATTTTGTCCCCTTGAAATTAATTCCACTTAAATAAAATACAGATGTGGCTAAGTATGTTATCTCTGGATGAGACTGTGCTTTTTCCAATACCATATTATATGGCAGCAAGATTGTTCAGGTAAAGTTCGGTATTTGCTGATCAAAGGAAAAAGTTGGCAAGGGAGACGAGCACGTGTTCGTCGCTTCTGCAATTGATTTTGTTTAGGCTAGTAACTTTATCTTTTTTTTTTATAAAACCTTTAAATTATTTGAACTTTAATTTTTAATATAAAGATCAGTATTTGCCAATTTGAAAAAAATCAACATCTCAAAGAAGATTTCAGGCATATTTTACACAAAATGACATTTAAATTTAGCATAGACTCCGGAAAGTTGATAATATACAGGGGAATATATTTAAATTTACAGAGTTACTGATCACTTCCAATCGCTTAAATATTTTCTATCTTCCAGGTTTTGATTTATTGAAAAAAATTCAATGACCGTAAAGTTAAATTTTGAAAATGCGTGAGTGTGAAGATTTTAGTAACAGAAATTTGAAACACTCAGTAGGATGCAGCAACTTCAATAGGGGGTACAAAGTGGTAGCAAAATTTAGCAGCATGCTTTATAAACATTTTGTTCTCAAAATCACATAATATTTATTGTTTTTAAGATATAGAAAGAACTGAAAGGTTAGTCTCTTAACATTAAAATTTTATAAAATACGCCAATATCGGGTACGACCTCCTCTTGCCAATTTGACCTTCAGACCATTATGTTAAAAATTAAGTATATCGCGGCTATATGTTCAACGGCAACTCGTAAGGAGTTTTAATATCGCATCAGGTACCTCCGGAGCTGGTAATTTGGTCCCCAAAGATGAGGTCACGAAATTTCGAAAGGTAATTTGGTCCCCATGGGAGACAGGTATAAATTCCCTATAAGTAATTTCGTCCCCGCTATCAAGTAGGTATATGCTTTCGGTTCAAAGAAGAAATAAAATCAAAACATGAAAATAGTTTAAAGGTTTTAATTTCTACTCTATGGCATGCTTTATGTATGCCCATTTCAAAATCACACACTACTTCCTTAAAATCGATGTTAATATTCAGTTTAGAGCGCTTATCTTGAACCAAGAGAAACAGTCTTTCGTAAGTTCCCGATTTTTTATTGGGTAGAAGGCATACCATTAAAGGTATGTAATGTCCGTTTAAAAAACCGTGAATTGTAAACAGTTGTGTGAAATATTTGACACAATAATCAAATGTCCCGTCGACGTAGATTCGCTGCGTTTTCCCTAGAGCTTCATGATTTGGAAGACACGTAAACACAATGATATTATTCAACATACAATTGATAAATAGCTATTTGTATAACAAGGGAGCAAAATGCTACTTTTCTTCCCGAGGATGAAGTTTACTCATAATAATTCAAGGGTTGAAAAGGCATTTTACTCCCAGAATACATATGATTTTTCCGCCTCTCTCAAATAACAACTCATTTTTAAATGATTTATTTATGGAGTAACAAACAAAATTTATTAAATAACTAAAACTAAGAGTAATGTTACATTATCTTTGTCCAAAATATCCATTGGTGTATTATTTATATCTTCAAATTCGCTTGAATCACTCATTTTTTGAATATTATTTTATATTTTGTTGATATAAGTATAGAGTACCTAACTAGCTCACTTTGAAACTGTTAATCTGTCAATGGACCATAGCATGCTATATAATATTTCTGTCCTAAATTCGAAAACCGGATGTATCTATAAATTGAAGACAAATTGTTAATGTAAAAATCGTTAAATTAAAATAACAATTTACTGATTTCTACCATTTTGCAAAATCTATGAATAAACGGTAAAATTTAAACTTATATAATATTATACATATAGTATAGGTCGTCAATGCCGTATAAGTTATTTCATTGATGACGTACCATGACGTCACTTTTACTTTTCCTCCCTAGGGAGTAAAAGTACGACTTTGCTCCCTACAATGAGGCCAGGAAATGTATACTTTGGATAGAGGTAGGCGGAAAAAGGAATTGTTCATCACGCGAAGTTTTTACGTCAATCGAATTCAAAATTTCATGTACCTCGTTAATATTTTTCGGAAGCGCTGGTATAAACTTACGTCGACTATTGTACATATTCTTCCTAATGTACTCGACGTCCCTGGTTGTTAGTGTCGCTGGTAGGTTTTCTTTCAAAGCCATACGTATAATTTTTGATGGTTTTTCCGGAATATTATTTTCTTTTGCAAACTGCAGAAACTGTTTGCCAATTTAACGTTGAAATGTCCGCAAAACATGGCAGTGTTCGGATGAAGTTTTAGTCACGAGTATTGCACTTGCACCTAGTGTATAGACACAGGCCTTACATTTTCTGTTGGTCCATTTCCAACAAGTTTCTTCAGAAGTTTTCAGTTTTTTGTGGAAATTAAACTTGTAACCGTTAACCACAAGTAAATCCTTGCCACGTATACTTTTGATAATTTTCACCTCCATAATTTGCTTTCTCACAACAATTCACTGTCAAACTAAGTAAAAAGCAGAATGATAGCAAATTATAATAATTCAAGGGTTTTATTTCCATCTAAACTACCTCCTTTTCCTAAAAAATTCTAAGAAGTCGAATTAAATATAATATTTTAATTTGGGGGCGAAATTACCAGTCGGATTATCGAAATGTTTGGTTTCTAACGGATTAATATAGGTACTGGGAACCAAATCGCCCATCCCCGAGGTACCGTTTATTTCATTTTTAATGAATACGTTCAACGTTGCTGTCAATTGAATAATTAAAACATATGTACCCCCTCAATAGTTAGGCCTCTGGCGGATTTTTTCTTTAAATCTTCAGAGGCTAATTACATACAAACTACATACAAATACCTACTTAAAAAAAACATAACCCTCCTTCGGCAGTCGGGTAAACACCTACCTGTCTCGGGATTTTTAGATAAAAACGCGTTTTACTTTATGGACGTACTGTATAGTAAATTGTTTCTTCCACCTCTACGTTTACCATTCAAGGCCCACAAGCCTAGTGATTACAGCTATTCGCTCATATTGGCGATTGTTGCTGTTAAATTAAACCTTTGTTCGTATCCCGTATAGCACGTGGCTCCGTGCCTGAAGAAGGCTGGTACTGGTACCATCGGCTCGCCGTTCAACTTCTGCAAACTCGATTATTTGCTGCGGTTACCTCCGTCGAGGTAGACATTTTGTAGTTCGGTCGTTCGGTGTCGTTATACTTATCTTAGATATTAAAAAATATTTCCGTGTCTAAAAAACATTTTTCTATTGTCACTGTTTTAGTTCAGTCGTGATGAATCGGGCTTAGTTTGTGGTTACAGTGAAAGTATTAAAGGAGAGTTTCACCTTCAAATAAAAACTTATTGTAATTAATTTAGGTAATGGCTATGGTCGGTGCAAAGGACAACAAAAGGTATGTAAAAAATGCAATTAACAACGGAAAAAGTTGTTTCACTTGGCTGTTTTTCTAGATTTTACTGATAGGTGATATTTAAAGAGTTGACTTTCAATATACTATACGTATTTTTGGATCGACAGTTATCCTGTACAGAGGCGTAACGGAAGATCGGCCACTTTTATACTAACTGTACCTAGGTACTTAGTTGTATTTTTTTTATTTACAAGAAATATGTCAGCTTTTGTACAAGAAAAGCATTAACGTATTTTTAAAGAACGAAATATATTGATTTCATGAGTTAATGGGGGCTAGGTAAACTATACGGAGCCACGATTTTTTCGAAAAATTTGCGGTAAATTCAGAATTTTAAGGGAAACAAAAAAATTTATTTTTTTACATTTCAATGCCAGTTACTTATTTTGTCTGATATTTTAAGTAAAACACACTACCCACATGTTTCACACTCTACAAGTAACTATTCAAAATAGGTAATATTTTATTTTCCATTCCAGGAAAAAATCCTTCATTTTCTCTCTAATATACTTTTAAATAAAGCATTTTAAAGGTATATTTTTTTCAAATTAGTGACAAAAAAATATTTGTCTGTCAGTTTTAACCATAAATAGAGGTGTCATTATTCAGCTCCCTGAAGTATCAAATACTAAATTTTTCCTAAGTTAATTATCAAGTTTTTACGATTTTTTTTCCTTAACAGCTACAGTTTAGCTCCTTTCATTTTACGTCGTTGATAGCAGTGTAGCACAGAAATAAAACTATCTAGGTTTTAATTCCTAAGGTTTATCTGTTCTGATGCGGCGAAATTTCCAATGTCAGATTTCTTCAAAAAAGGGAAGGGATAGAGAAAATACTCTTCGAGGAGGGCAGAAGGGAAAATAATTATTTCATTCAACCTTCCTCTTTAAGGAGGGGAAAAGCGAATGAAATAGTTATTTTCCCTTTAACTTCTTGAACAAACTAATGTAGTTTGTTCCAACTGGCATTTATAAACCGTTCTAGAATCGTTTGGAAAACTATAATATAGTGCGCAAACTCGAATTAGGAACGGTTAATGAATACATCAACATTTTCATTATCATTCCAGTTGGTACAGTTTTTGTGTCGACCTAAGAAAGATACTATTAGTCCAGTAAAAATACCTGAAATTTGACCTTGTTTGGTGCTCTCCTGCGAATGGACTTATAAAGTCAATGTTGTGACGAGGAATCGAATGCACGTAATCTCAGGTTTCCAGTTTCCGAGAAATCGTGGAAATCTCGGAAAATTCTATTTTTCACAATTATTTCCGTATTGAAAAAAGTTCCGAATAAAAGTTGTAGATCTACCAATTTTTCGTCGAAATTTATCCTCGTAAGCTTATTGTCATTCAGTCTTATAGATTTCTCAGATGCTGTTATAAGCAGCATGATTGATGCTATCGAGTATGGTGAAATGATTATTGTTTTATTTTATTCAAGCTTACAAGGATATATTCTCGGATATATTTCGACGTAAATTTGTAACTTTTTTCAATACAACTTACCGTTACGGAAATAATTATGGAAAATATAGTCTCCATTCGCAGGAGAGCAGCAAAGTGAAATTTTAGGTTTTTCACTTAACCTATTTCTTCCAATATTACATTGGAGCTGATTCCGCAAAAAGGTTCCGGCCCCCAAAAGGGTATTTCACTCCCCCTCTTTGCTAGTTCATCTGCTATTTCGTTTCCTTCTATTCCAGTGTGTCCTGGAATCCACAGTAAGGTGACTATATTGTTCTCGCCTAGTTCATTAAGTTTGCCTAGGCATTCCCACACCATTTTGGAACTGATTACACAAGAACTCAGCGCTTTAATGGCTGCTTGACTATCAGACATTATGATAATCCTTTGCCTTTTATATCCTTTGTCAATATTGAACTGGGCACACTTTCTTATTGCGTGAATTTCCGCTTGAAAGATACTTGGGGTTTTTCCCAAGCTTTCAGGGTGTTTGGTGCCGGGCCCGTACACTCCTATCCCAGTTCCTTCTATTGCTTTTGAGCCGTCTGTGTACCATTGAATGGCATTCTTTCCAAGTCTGGTAATGGTATTTGGATCCCATTCCTTCTTGTTGCTTAATTCCGTAACGAATTTCTTTGAAAAGTTATAATTTTTCATCATACCATCTTGTGGCATGTCCCAGGTTGTCTGATTTCTAAGAAGTGAAGAGGTGGTTTTCTTTTTAATGATTCCCTCTCTACTTAGTCTGTATCTTGTTCTTTCTGCAACACTCTCCACCACCATATGTAATGGTGTGAGGTTGAGAATCACTTCCATTGCTGCCGTTGGGCATGTACTCATTCCTCCTGCTCAGGATAGCGATGATTATTATCCATTGTAATAATTTTTTGTATCCAGTTAAGAGACATTTTATAGTTATTTTTGTATCTAGTGCGCGAAATACTACTTTGGTGATCGAGAATTGAATTTTTTAACGAGGCGAAGCCGAGTTAAAAAATTATTCGAGACCACCTAAGTAGTTCGCGCACGAGATGCAAACAATATTTTTTCTACAAACGAAGATTCTATCAATAATAAGTTTCAAATATCAAATAAAATTTTAGGGCGCGTCTAAACTCGGTTTAATTATAACTGATGTTTAGACTGATGTAATTAATGATAATAAATAAATCAATACGTCACAGTCTAAACATCAGTTATAATTAAACCGAGTTTAGGTGTGAGATACAACACACCCTTAGATTGTGAAATTTCAGGATCACACGGTATTACCTATACCTCAAAAATTAGTAGTGTTTCAACCCCCAATATCCCGAGCTGAACCTGAATTATCTGGTTTAGAAATAAAGATTGGTCCGTGTACTGGTTGTACGATTAATGTTAATTTTGTAAATAATAACTAAAGTTATTATAAAATTCTATCATTATTTTAAAAGTATTTAATTGTTATTCATTTAAAGATAAATAATAATTTAGGGTTTTGCTTCATTTTTTCAAAGTTTGAAATGCAAAAGTCTTATTAATTTACATGCAGTGTGCGATATACTTCGCACCCTAGTGCGCGAAGTATTTCGCGCATGGTGTCATGGTAACGTAAGAATCCGAAAAAAAGTGTCACTTTGCATATTGTTGTAAATGCGAAACCTTGTCATTTTTGGACGTTTGTAGGAAATATTAAATGCAAACTTGACTCTTCCAGTCTCTACAAACTCTTTTCAGAAAATATGGATGAACTCTTTCTAATGTATCTAAATACCTCACTCCTCAAACAAAAATACAATTAAACATGACACTGACAGCAAGTGACTCCAACAATATGATTGTAGGTTGCCAAGTATCAATTTTAGGTTTAGCCATTACTGAAAGGAGAATTTAAATTGTATTCACGTTGGTCTTCCATAATTATATCTATAAGTTGAAAGCTTATTATTTTTCTGACATTTGTCATTTGAATATACAAATTTATAACATTACAAATATGTAGTTACACAAAAGAAAATACCCGAGAAATATATTTTTGAATAGTACCTATGCAATGTTTTTTTGTATAAAATATCTGGCTAGAAAAGGGTGGTTAAAAAAGTGGAAAAAAATTTTCTTTTTTTCTTTGGAAATTCCGAATTTACTGCGAAAGTAGGTGAGTACTATCGATATTTGCAACTTTTTTTTATGAAGGAAACCCTATGGTTATTTTTGTATCAAACTGCTTAACTTTAATAGTTTCACTGCTTATACAATTCACGAATATTTTGAAAAGGTGTAAAAATATTGGAAAATTGTTAATGAAACTTTTTTTCTCAACTGTCTTTATAATAAAGGTAGATTTTGTGTAATATAACTTTACTGGTGTCTGAGATGTCTAAAATTATTTTTTTTTTATTTCTAAACGTCCCTGTATACACGCTAATTAACGTTTTATGATCTTCAAATTTTGGTAGTCAGTAAAAGACAATTAGTTGAGTGGTTGACGATAAATAAATATTTTCCAGGGATTGGTATTAAAATCATGTCTGATAAACAAAATTACATGCCTTTACCTCACTAAAATGAATGAAAGTTATTAAAGTTAGTTTTTATTTAATTATCGGTTATTTTTACATTGACGTCTTTGAAATTCCATAAACATTTCTATTTATTTTTTTAATCCAAAATAAATGTATTTGGCAAACATCTACGGAAATATTGCAATTACTATTTCAAAATCACAGGTTTTTAATGTCTCCTAAAGACATAGGTACGCTACTGATGCAAACCCAATCTTCATAAAAGCAACCACTCAACTAATTGTTTTTTACTGACCACCAAAATTTGGAGTTCATAAAACTAGCATGTAGCTATACAGGTACGTTCAAAAATTAAAAAAAAAACATTTTTGGCGACATCTTAGACACCGGTGAAGTTAAATTACTCAAAATTCACCTTTGGGATATTCTTCACAGTGTGGTAACAAAAAGTACAATAAAAATGTTTTTTTTTAATCGACATTTTGAATACTACAAAGATGTACGCTACTGACATGTATCAAATGTTAATAAGAAAAAATAGTCCCTTTGCCGACCTTTTTAAACCATCAAATCAATTAAAATGTCAATTAAAAGCTATAACTGGGTGTTGCGATCCTAAGTGGGTCACATTGCAATAATGACGTTTTTATAAAAATTTGTTGTAGGTAGGTAACGACAAATTGTACACTCTGCAATTAAGCCATAATATATTCATCAGTAGATTAGATCAGATTTGATGCGGTGACTAATCGGCCTATTCCACTGCGATTACATTCTCGAGCCCGATCCTTTTAATAACTAATCAACCTCGAGACTGAACCATTCATAGTTCTGTTGATCTGTTAATACCACTGTACTGCTCTGATAGCTTTAGTTGTCGAGAAGCATGGAATTTTAATAAAAAAAATTATATTTCATTAGTGGCTACCTACATATTCTTCAAACTTGATGGGGATGAAAATATATCACTTTTTGTAATAAATTGAAAATTATTTTTCTATTTTTTAGCTCGTTCTATTATGAGAGTATATTTTTAAATTATTTATTTTGGGCATATTTAGTCTTAAAATCAATTTATATTCAATTGTATTAATACTTAAAAAAGTTTTGTCGGTCGGCAGCTGAAATTGAACCTGGGTTTACCTTTGACGATTGCTCTGTATGTTAATTTCTAAGTATGAAGTATATAGCTCATCCATTATAAAATCCGTTTTCCACGTGACAAAGTGCGGATACACCACTTTGTATTGTCATTCGTTTGCTGCTGTCAATCCACTGTCAATCATTATGTTTTGACGCTTTAAGCTTAATGAATATTGAAATTCATAAGTCGCATGTTATTAAAAAATATAAATATATATTTAAACAAACATTTTGTAATTAATTTCAAACGAAATATAATAGGTTCTATAATTAAATATCAAATTAAGGGTAGTCTAAGTTTAACATTATTAAATTTTATATGTTGGCAAAAGCGCACACTGTTGCCGCGTTTAAAATTGATTCATCAGGGAAATTTTAATATTTCTCAACTGGTTTCTGCAACAGTTGTGCTTACCTCCGACGTATTTTATGTTGTCCATTTGATTTTTTATTTATTATTGCGTTATTTAGTTACTGTAAAACTGTACTTATTAGAGGAAATATGCCGAAACAATTAACAAGCCGCTGCAAAGAACTTGTAGCTTCATTAATCAATTATTTTGAACAAGAACGTGATAACAGTGGTCCATTGCTACCTTCAACTTCTGTAAGAAAGGTAAGCCAGCAATTAAATCTTAATATGTATATACATATTTATTTAGCGTGTAGCAGCAGCACTTAAGTTAAATGTGGTAACTGTCAATAATATTTCACTACCCGTGAAGCGTCATCAACGTTTAAAGTTTGTTTACAAACAACAACTAAAACCACTGTTAGATGATGCTAAAACTAACCTATAACCAAATAAATAGAAGAATATTTTGATAAACTTCATTTGACATTTACTGGATACTCATACTATTTCAGGTGCTTGGCAACATAGTGCAGTTATGACAGACGTCATGAAAAACGGATTTTATACTGTACCAGTTATAGTAAATATTATAAATTAATCGTTAATCCTGTTTATTCAGGTCAGGAATCAACTCGTTAAATCATTGTAGTGTCATTGGCCCTTAATAAATGTGCAAGGTCTTAATTTAAAATAAACTTTTCAACTCAATAAAAATTACGTTTGAAGATTCAAATCACATACCTGCAGATGAATATAGTAAAAAATGATGAAAATACGAAATACTAACTTTTAATTTATGTTTTGGTGTTGGTTAAAAAATTTCATCATTTACAATGCCAAATAAATGTACAACAATCCATGTATATATTTAACAAGTTCTGAACATTAACAAAGATATTTCTTCATGTGAGTATATTACACAGTGGCTGAATTTTATAACGCAATTCAGACCTTTGCGTTCCACATATTATAGTAAGATTAATTAAATTTTGTTTATAATTTTAATTGAAGTGACTGGAAATGAACTGTACTGTTTCATAAACCTGATAACTGGTTTATAGTTATACAGTGTGTCTACTTGACAACTATTTTATTATTTATTTTATTCTTGATGTTCTGCATCGTCCAAAACTCTAAATACGAGGATATATTGAAAAATTCTTAGCCTACTATAGAACCAAACAAAATCTCAATGTCAAAATATTTTATTACTCAACCTATTCTCCTCTTAATTGGATACATTTATTACAGCGAACCTGCAACGTCTCTAGACCTTTAAAAAAAAATGTTTCTTCTTACTCTGCAAACCAGACCTCCACAGCTTTTATTACCTCCTCGTTGGAAGAAAATTTACGACCTTTTAAACTTTTTTTCAGTTGAGGAAAGAGATGATAGTCGGACGGAGCCAAATCTGGTGAATAAGGGGGGTGTTCTAGTAATTCAAACCCTAAATCACGAATTTTTTGAATGGCAACATGAGATTAGTGTGCAGGGGCGTTGTCCTGCAAAAACAAAACACCTTTGGATAGCTTTCCGCGTCTTTTCTTTTTAATTTTATCCCGTAAAATGGTCAGGAAAGTCGAATAGTAATCTCCAGTTATTGTTCTACCCTTATCCAAAAAATCAATCATGATTACTCCATGGCAATCCCAAAAAACTGAAGCAAGAACTTTTCCAGTAGATTTTTGGACACGAAATTCTTAGGTCTTGGAGAACCAGAGTGTCGCCATTCCATCGATTGTTGCTTTGTTTCTGGATCGTAGAAATCGAGCACAGATCGAACGTGATGCTTCTACCCTTGCACGCTTTTGGTCAACATTCAAACATTTGGGGATCCATTTTGCAGCAATTGTTCTCATGTCCAAATTGACGTGAACTATATGATGAACGCGTTCGTATGAAATATTCAGTGCTTCAGATATCCGTTTTAGCCAATTCGACGGTCTGATAAAATCATGTCATGAACTGCATCGATATTTTCGGGGACTGACGCAGAAACTGACCTTCCCGATCGGTCATCATCTTCAATGGAAAATTTACCTCTTTTGAAGCTTGCAGTCCAATTTTTCACGGTCGCATACGAAGGACATTGATCACCAAGGGTATTAAGCATATATTCGTAAATCTGCTTACCTCTTAACCCTTTTAAATACAGGTACTAAACTTGATGATGGCTCGATACTCCAATTTTCGATTTTAACAATTTCGGTGGACATCTTTTTTCTTTTAATTTATTGCGTAACTCTGGTTGTCTTTTTTGACGTCAAACTTCACACTGACACTTCTAATAAGTTATTGTTAGTTGCTATGGTAACGCAATATTTTGTTTATGCATGGAACTGGTCTAGGCTAACTAGATATCAATACATCCTCGTACATCCATCTGATATCAATTTTTCAAGCCTCTTACGAAGTTTGTCAAATAATATGAATTTTGCTAAAAACCTTCACTTTTTACAATACAGAAGAATGTTATAAAGTTATGTTATTTAAATCAAAAGTTACCTTTAAATATGCAATTATATCTATCCATTTAGCATAAAAAATCAGGTTTGGTGATTGCTTCATTTGTTCTTAAAATAATTTCCAATACTTTACTTGACTTTATTTAATATTTTTTAAACAGTTAAATGACCAATTTTTCTCTGCGAATATTTGCTGCCTCCCTATTTAATTTGAATTTTTGTCCAAGAATCCACAACATTCCTATTCTTTCTTGACAGTTTAGTAAATTTTATTGTAATTTTATAAATTCGAACTCAAAATCGAGGTACTTTTCCATGAGCAAAAATTCATATTTTTAGACACGGCTTGAAAACAATATATGTTGGTTGCTTTTTAATTCAGGGCCATGCAGAATTTTTTACCAAGAATAAGGTTTTTTTTTCACAAAAACCAATAATAAAAAAAATTTCCATGAGTTTCCAACTTAGTAGATAGGTACATTGTACAATGTTTTTTTTGGTTTGTCGTCTTAATCTTTAACATTTTTATAATTTTGCCTGGCAGTAAAGCACAAACCTCCCTCTCTATTTCTTCATTTTTCTTTCTTTCGTTTGCTTTTTCCCTCTCTCACTTTTTCTTCTATTTTGCATACTTATCTCATATTAATAATTACTTATATTAACAATACACAACTTTTATTTTTTCATATTATAATGAATTAATCGATACTTTATGGACGCACTGTAATTAATTTAAACGTTAACGGTAAGATAAGACATGTAGAAAGATAATTCGGCCCTGGTCATAATATATTTACCAAACAATACACAACAAATATCCTTTGTTTAAGTTTATGCAAATTATCACCAGAGAAATATTTGACATTGAACGTATAATTCAGCAGATATATTTAATTGGAATTAGCATAAATATTACTCAACGTTTTTAGTAGATACCAATTGTATCTATATATATAATTTAAAAATTAATTTTATCATTTAAAAAGGTACTATTAGTTTGAAAGATTTCTCATATTATTTTGTTTTAATTGGTTTAATTTGAAGTGATCGACTGGAAATACAATTCTTAGGTAACGTTCATCATAGAAATTTGATAAAACTTTTATTCTAATAATCCTTACATATCTGGTCTTCATAATCATGTTTTCTAATCGATTAGTGTTTCAAGGGCTTGTTACCTTGACTAGTGCTGACTAGTCTCCAATAGAATGATTTCCATGATTTCACGATAAGCTGCTGATTTAGACACTCATTGGGCGAGAACACAAAAAAAGCTGGTTTCTCGGACGCTGGTTACCTGCGCGTATTGCAAGCGCGATAGAAGCTGATTGTTGAACATAAAGAAAGCTGGAAGTCGGCTAGTTTCGTTCATTATATTTCAAATTGTCGAGTACCTCAAGTGACGAAATTTGTATGGTTGAAAATGTTTCTTTAAAAATGAAAAGAAAAGCTGGTGTTCATCATATAAATCGTGGTAGAAAAGAGTATGGAGACTATCATCATCTATTTATTTCGCAAATAATCCATGGTCTTATATAAAATAAATAGGTTATAATAGACAACTAATTACTTACCTTCTGAATTTAATATCTCACTGATTTCTTTCCAGCATTTTTCTGTAATATTTCGATTTGCGTGGGCCTTTTGTCTTTTCTCCCATAATGCAGGGCGTTCAAAAACACATGCAATTAAGAGTTCTGCATCAACCATTTTTGTTCAAGAGGTACGTGCAGCAAAGTATGTAAACAGACTGAATGAAGCGCGGTCCCTGCACGTGTCGCGCTGGAAAATAATGTTTTGCTAATTCGGATAAACTTATCGCCCTTAGGGCGAGAGCACAAAGAAAGCTGGTTTCTCGCGCTTAAAAATGTATTCATATGTTGATACATGCAACAGCGCATAAAAGAAGCAGGTCCGAGCTTGTCGGCGCTAATAATCCGCTCCGATATGTCTATCGGAATTAACGAAACACGTGCAGGGACCTCTTGGACAAAAATGGTTGATGCAGAACTCTTAATTGCATGTGTTTTTGAACGCCCTGCATTTTGGGACAAAATACAAACACTCCACGCAAATCGAAATATTACAGAAAAATGCAGAAGGTAAGTAGGTAAACAAACGTCGATTAAAACATTCTTCATCAATATCCAAGTTATTCTACTTTCGATAAGAGATAAGTCGGTCTCAATACACTTAAGAGCAAACGCCATTTGCATTCAATATGCCAAAAGCACATTCAATAGTTTTTCTACATCGAGACAAACATTCTTCATCAATATCCAAGTTATCCCTGCTAAATGGTTTAAGAAGGTTCGGTAGAAGAGGGTTTGCCTCGTCTCCCACAAACACGAATGGAGTCTTTACATTTGTTCCTTGTAAGAAGCTCGCCTCAGGAATAGTATATTACATACCTAGCGAGGAAGTAGATCATTACAGTCCAGGCTTTGTCAGAGAACCGAGGCGCGTAGCGCCGAGGGTCGCTAAAAGCCGTGGATGGAATGATCCTTCCCGCGTGGTATGTATACTATTTTATTCACAATCGATTAGTTACAAGCTTTTAAAAACATTAATCTTAAGAAAATTTGTTATCACAATTTAATATTTTTTTCGACAAAGAACTTCATGAATCTGTTGCTAGGCAATATTACTAATTTATTGGTTTTGACAATTATGTCATAAAATATTCTTTCTACCACGAAATTTTAATTTTTTGCTGAAACAAGTACATAATGTCTTATTTTGAATTAACCTGTACTCCTCCGGAAGTCCAAGAAGCAGCGGTTGAGGGAATAATTCCGTAGAAAAGCAAAGAAAGGTATTAACTTTTTTTAAAACCCGCTAACTCAATATTGTTATACTTCAGAAAAGTGACACATGCTTCTAGCCGGAAAAGTACTTTTTTTAAGACCGACCAGAAAATATACACTTTCTGGACAATTTTGCGTCCAGAAAATAACGTTTTGCCGATCAAGACCGGAAAATGGACGTGAGGGACCGGCAAATGCTTTTTCCGATCGAGGGACCGGAAAAAGCTTTATAATATAATCTACCTTGATTTCGTTACCATGACAACAACGTTTCGATATATTGTCGAGTGATGACAGTTCTTTGATTTTTAATTTGTCGTTCATGTCAAACTTAATTCGCGTGTGCGCAAATTTAACAATAATATGAATTCAGATTTTGAATTATCCGATAAAGAATTAAATGTATATCGAAGTGTCTGTCTTAAAAAAATATTGTACGTCACGCACCCGGAAATTAGCGAGCCGTAGGAGAGTCCTGGAATCTGCTTGTCTCGACCTGAAAAACACTACTTTCCGGTCTTGTAACGTAAATTACTATTTCCGGCTATAGCGTGGAAGTGAAAGTAAGTAATGAGTCACTTCCCTACCGTTTTAAAGGTAATACATGTCTATATTACTGACTGATTGTAAATAAACAAATTTCCCAAATTCGAGCTTTCTTTATGTTCAACAATCCGCTTCTATCGCGCTTGCAATTCGTGCTGGTAACCAGCATGCGAGAAACCAGCTTTCTTTGTGCTCTCGCCCTATATCCTTACAAACCAGAGAAAAATTCAGTCTTACCTTGATAGTGGACACGTTTTACAATTGACCCAGTTATTCCTAATCGTCTATTCCAATTAAATTCAAAGTGTTTAAATTTCAATCATTTAATTTTAATACACAATTTATTGTCATCTCACACACGTGAGTTCATGAGATGTCAAACGAAGTTTAGATACATAATAAAAAGCCAACACATATAAATGCGAAACTAGTAAGGGTGAATTTGAATTGAAATTCATTATATATCTTTTATCATAATGTGGTGAATTTCCTATATTTCAAACCGTGGTAGATACGAAGACGATTAAATGGACCAAAAGATAAGTATTATGGAGAACATTATACTTCTCTCCTGTATGTTCCTTGTGGTGTATTCATTATTCTTTTTCGTTAATTTATTGGGAAATTAAACCACAGTATTTTTTGTGTTTTTATTTCCACGTTTCGGTAGCTTTCCAGCTACCGTTATCAAGAGTTATTAATTATATATTAAGTTTTTAAAATTTTTGGTCCCTATCTGACACACGAAAAAATTCGACAACTGGACAATCAATATTTTGAAGTTTAAGACTGCAAAAAAATTTGTTATCAAATTTTTAAGGTCCATTCACATTAGATCATATCCTTGGTAACATGTGAAATAATAGTATATTATTAAACTAGCAATTTATGATGCAGGGTGACGTTTGCGTCCCGAGCCGTAGGAGAGGGGCGCAAGTCACCCGAGTGATTAATGGACATAAATTGCGAGTTGAATACTATACTTTGTCCACGACCCTTGATTTCTTTATTAAATGAAAGTTAAGTAATTAATGCGATTGTAGAATGGAAACTAATAATTTGGTATTATTGACAATTCTAACGTCAAAATTAATAAATTTATGGAGTACGTCAAATAATGTAACATATAGAGATGAGCGATGATGTGTAAAGTATCGATACACCGTACCGTTTAAATATATTGTTTTAAAAGTACCAATACTAAAAATTTCGAATTTGTATCGACAGGATATATTTTAGAAACAAATTTCCTAAACAAAATACGCAGATTTAATAGTTTATTTCATATTGTACCCCCATCTCTAGTCACCTATGTGCCGGAATATTGTGAGTGTTTTCATAGCAACATATGATATTTAAATGTAAAAGCGTGAATTATGAAGCATAATTCACTCCAGTAGATATATGGGTACCATATACCTTTTGTTAGGAAGTAAAATATTGACTTATTATTAAGTGGTCGTGGACAAAATATTTTATTGTATGACATTCCAAAAACACTAGTCTACTAGGAATGGGATCCAGTGAAGTGCACGAACGGTTTTATTGGGATAGCACTTTTTTGCTTATTTCGGAAATGTTAATAAAACGCGTTTGGTGTTACTTTTTTTTTGATATGATTATTTTGAAAACAGAAGTAACACCAAACGCATTTTATTAATAACATTTCCGAAAAATTTTAAAAACTCAATAATTCTAGATAACGGTAGCTGGAACGAATAGAAACGTTGAAATGAAATACAAAAACATATTGTGGTTTAATTTCCCAATAAATTAGTGGAAAAGAATAACATTATACTTGATAAAAAAATCTACAGAGACTCTCCATTATCAAGTAGTACAGGAGAAATATGTCTACAGCTTTTGGTTCTTTTGAAGAAAAATTTATCAAAAAATGGAAAAGGGAAGTACCTAACATTTATTTGACGAAATCATAACAATTTTCAAAAGAACCACGACAGAACCCTATTTAAAAATTATTGTTATTGATGATTTTAGTGATTTTAGGTGTGATACAACCCCAAATTTATATTTGAAAGATTGATTTATAATTTCAATGAAAGAAGCAGGTCCGTATTTCGTACATTGGTACCACCTTCATGAAGACACCAATTGTATCGAAGATTTGCGTGTGATCAAATGAATTGCCCCTCTTCCATTTTTCAATTTAAAAAGTGTGCTCAAAAAAAAAGCAGCATTTTTAGTTTTTTTTAGGTATAAATCGAAAATAGAAAGATTTCCTGTGGATTTTTCTAACAAATACAGTTCCATAATTATAGTTACCTTTTTGTACATTTAATTGTTTTCGTTTTTGTTACGGTTTAGAATATAGCAATATTACTTGTGTATTGTGTATCTATATTTTCATGCTTCTTATTGAAAAAATTATTCACCTAACCTTAATAGCTTCTTAACAATGAACCAAGTGTAACAATCATCTATTGACCTCAATTTTTTATGGGCCCTTAATAATGTCTCTCAATCCTCATGATATGATTTATATAAATTTAATTAAGTAAGAAAATTAATAAAAAATAAGCAAGCCCATCACTAACAAATTTAATATACATTCACGTATTGGATACGTTTGAAAAAAAATTAACTTGAACATTATGTTAAACCACTCATATTACAACAGGCATCCAGTTGAAATAAGAAAACTATACAAAGAGAAAAAAACATTCAATAATAATTTATCAAGTACATTGGATCACCGACGTAATTGAACAAGCATTGGAAGAAAAAAATGGTTCAGTTATTTTTTTAGATGTGGCGCAAGCCTTTGACAAATTTAAGAAGGGATTAATTTATAAAAGTATACAAGTATTTCCGGAATATTATAAAGGAATATTTTGACTTAAGAGTAATTCAAGCAGGATCACTTCAAGGAAAGGAATCGTTCTTGGGCCAGTACTTTACATTTACCAAGATACGATCAATAAATAAACACTGGAAATGTACAAACAGCTTGTAATACGATATACAAATGGAAAATCGAATTAAATAAACTAAAATCAAAATCAGTTCAGATAAATTTCATTAATAAAGGATTGAATTATTCTTCTAAAATACGAACATTAAATATGAAAATAATGCGAATTATCTTGATATGACTCTAATGCAAAGTAGAAAGAACATTCCAAAAAGAAAAAAATCAAAATTTAATTTTCAACAGAACCAGTATAAATGGAACATGGAAAGGAGCTACGAACCGGTTTCAGCTTCATGACAACGCAGAAGGTCTTCAGCTGCTGGATTACCAACATCTTGTTCGGAGATTGAAGAAAATCTAACCACATGACCTTGTGTAGTGTTTTGTCGGAAAGCAGAGCTTAATGCGCTGGTGAATAGTGAGCAATTGAATGATTTACTGACCAGAGAAACTATGGACGTTAGTATGTATGTATGTATTTTGGGGTAACATTCACTGAGACCTAAAAGATCTATTGTGCCCCCTTACTTCAGGAGAGTCTCAGAGACTAGTAGTTCCTTTAGTCCTATTTCCCGGAGGAGTTTTAGGATATCTGCAGGCTTCAACTTGGGTAACTGTCCCTCTTCTATCCAGTAGTCTCCCAGGTACTGTGCCCTAGGATAAGAACGTTAGTTAGTAGTTTTGACACAGTTGTGACGTCGTGACGAAATGGTTAGTGGCGATCGCAAAAATGAGATGTTTTAAAACGTCACGTGACTATATGTCATCTGCCAGGCCAGTTTCTCTTTGTTGACGTTTTTCTTTGAGCATAGCTTCGATATTACAATGTTATTATTTTCTAGAACCTGTTGAAGTTGAGCATAAAATTTTTGAGCAAAATCAGGACCTAAAATCGGCAATAATATTTAATTTAATAATGAAAAAATTAGAATTTTACAATTCTCTAAATGAACAGCAATGAATGTATCCAGTGCTATTTCATATTCACCGAAAGTGATTTTCACCATTTATTCCATTGCAAAACACAAAAAATTAAACAAACCGGTGCTATAAAAGTGAATTCATTGAAAACGGAAATTCCATTGGTTTTGTATAAAAACATCAACAAACAATTTAAAAAATGACAGTAGTGACACTGCTGACAACTTAAAACGTTGACAAACAGTTTTATTCCTGACGTCATTAACCGACCAAGAAAATGCACCGTTTTAAATCAGTTTGAAACTGTTTCAAAACAGTTTTTCAAGAAAAAATGCTTTCAATTCACAGACAGCGGCAAGATTAGAAAAAATTTAAAAGAATATCACTTTTGCCACCTTCACCTTCATTATAATATTGAATAAAGTTACTTCTAACCAAACATAAATAACACCAGCTACGCGAAATACTTATTTTTACCTCGAAATATGCTAAAACCAAGCATAAAAGGTAACGCAAAAAAAATAAACAAACCCTCCATTTACATATAACCTGAAATAATTCACCACGTCGTTCCTACTCTAAAAACTGTTGTCCTGCTAGCTATACTAGCGCCACCAATGTTCCTCCTTTGGACGGACACTTTTTATATACAGAGTTTCTGCTCCTTATATCTAGTCTCCATGATCAAATCAGTTACAGTTCATATGCTGTCAAAGTCAAAGGTTATTTAATATTTTTTCTTGGTGAAGATGTGGACGAATTGCACTTATCAACTGTATTGGCTTATGGAAAGCTACTTCATTTCCTTGTATTCCAGTGGGTCCACAGGTGTTGTTCTCGCCTATAACTTCATTGATGGCAAAAAAGTAAACTGTAAAACTGAAACAAATTTCGATTTGGTCAAAAATGGAAGTATCTTCTGCATATTCATTGTGGAGTATTCATTTTTCTTTTTGTTAATTTTTTGGGAAATTAACAAAAAGAAAAATAGAAGTAATTCACTCGGTATTTCACTATTGGGTAAAATTCATGTTATCTGATATACATAATTATCTATTATATCATTGGAAATTTTGGGCCATGCAGAACTTTTTATGAAAAATATAATACGATTAGTGATTAGCAAAATTGATCTTGGTCTTGCAGTCTTGATCTTGGTCTTGCTTTTTCGCAACCTAACCAAGACCATCCTCAGGCTAGCAAGACCAAGACCGAGACTATCCGAGTCTTTGTCTTGCTTTGCTCATCACTAGATTACAGTAGTCGCCCGTTATAATAATTTTGCTAGTTGATTGTAAATTATTAATAACTTATAACCACGATGATCTTCAATAATAAAAAAATAAGTACTTAACAGGTATAATTAATAAGACCAAGACTTTGTACGTAATGCGAGAGCTGGGCCAATCCTGCGGGTGCAGAGAGAGATATCCCTGAGGGTGGTACACGGATACAGGACAGTGGGTGGACTGGCAGTCAACGTCCTACCCATTGCACCTAGAGGCTAGAGCCAGGAACAAACGCTGAAGGGGTGCGACTATAGATGAAATGCAGGAATGGATGGAGGATGAGGAAATGGAGAGAAGATTGAAGGAGTATGAGGGCGCGCTAAAAGGAGCGATTGGAGGAGGATAGATTGGATGGGCCGGAAATTCGGGGAGGTGAACTACTTCTTGACACAGGTGCTCACTGGGCATGGGTCGAGAGTCGGGTACCTCCACAAGATTAGAAAAAGAGAGGCTGGAGTGTACGAGAGGTGCGAAGTGGAGGATGATGAGGGGCATGTGGTTAGATGCTGGAAGAACCAGGAGGTGCTAAAGAAATTGGAGAAAAAACTAGGGGAGGTGGTGTATTGGAGGAACATGGTGGAGATAATGTTGAGGGACGAAGAGGAATAGATGGACGTAAGTGGCGTAGTGGAGGGAATGAATAAGGGACAAGAGAGGTAAGGGAGAAGATGGCGGAGTGTGTGCGAGGGACCGCCGCCCATCTCGAAGTATGCTAGGGTAGTGATTCCGAGGCGGGAGTAACGGCGAGTTTTGAGGTGGGTTTGGTTGGTAGGCATCCCTTGGGATGAGTCCAACACAGTCTGGGTTAAGGATATGGCCGATTCGACCATGAGTCTTTCCATCTTGGCCCAAAAAAAAAGATTTTGTACGCAAGGTCAAGACGATTTGAGCAAGACCAAGAACGAATAAGCAAGACCAAGACTATCCAAGTATTGGTCTTGCTTTGCTCTTCAATAGATACGAACTTCAGTGGACACAATGTATGATGAAATAATTGACCAAATGTTAGCATCAACTGAAGTATACAGATTATGTATTTGTGTGTTATTCGTTTAGTTTGTTTAATGATGATCAGAGTTGATAGGCATCTCCAGAATTATTATAATTTATAACAAACCTTTAAAAAGAACAGGCATTTATTTTTATTTTATTGGATATTGAAGCAATTAAATCACAACATCAATTCGGTGATTGTAATCAATTTTATTATTTTCCCACATTGCAACTTCAAATAAATCCATCTACAATGAAACATAATCATGGCAACTACATACAAACTATAGAAAATGTTCGTAACACTAGCCTATTGTTACGTCTTTGGTAATGAAAGTTTTCTCTCGATCATTATACATGCTGGAATGACGAGAATATTAAGCAACGGATACAAACAATAATTCGAGTTCATCGCCACTTTCATAATCAAATTGAACTAAAGAGACAGTTGTTCGGAGATATTAATATAGAAATCACACTTGTGCTTGTCCGTATAAAAAAATATATGGTTCAACTATTTAATGAACTAAAGAAAATATTGAAATATATTGTTTAGATTTTTAAATGGGTTATAATTCTCTTGATATATGAGGAACCGGAAAAGGTCCGTACTAAACAGGGTGTCCACAAGTAAACTACAGATACTAGATATGATGTTATATCCATCTAACCTAATTTACCTATACCAAAAGTTCCTCCTATGGAAGCTCCACTTCTCAAAATTTAGTAAAATCACATTCAGTTGAATCTGTAACAGAAGCAGTCGACTATTTTCTACTTTGCAAGTACTCATTTCTTTTCACATCGTTGGGAGTTCTCGGTGCAGCGTACAAATTCGAGAGTTACGATTCTTTCTCAAATTCGTTGGTCTGCTCGATATGATGCATGTTACGCGTTAGAAAAAGAGTAGTCTGATTGATGCACTGGAATTCTTTGCCAAGAGCAGAAATGAGAAACCTACTACGCATCTGAAGCTACAGCAGAAAATTACAGCAATTCCAGTAACCTCTCTAACATCCGGGTGCCTACCAGTTTCAGTACTTTTAAATGCTGATCGATTGGAATGCCGTCTGTTAGGAAATCGTTCCGCATGTCTTCGGCTGCACGAGCGTTACACTACACCTTACCATAGATTAAATGTATTATATGTCAGCACATTCTTCATAGGAAAAATTAGCCATTTTGATAGGAAATTATAATTATAAATATAAAAGAACAATAATTATTCTAACGCTTTATAAAGTTTTGGGAAATATTTTTCAAAGACAGTAACCGTTCAACTAAGAAGAAACAACTACTTCCCGAGTTATAGGCACGGACGGATATTGAATTACACTTCAAAGTCAAACGGGGTTGGTATATCTACAAGATATTTAACACCAACCATTCTGGTTTGCAATTAGAAGGGACAACATTACTTGTAGACCGGTTTCGGCGTATTAGCCACTCATCAGTACAAAGTATATGTTCTCCGTCTAAGAGCCTAGTCTCGGACTGAAGAATACACTAAAAGCACAATCAATACATGTATTCCAGTAACGGAAATGTTGAAGTTGTGACAATAGCGACACCTTCACCTTAGAAGAAATAGAATTTTCAAAGTAAAAAATATTCAACAAAATAACCCTACTACCCCGCATGTTCTCTAAAATGTTTCTAACAGTTCTAATAATGTTCCTTCAATGTTCAATAATTGTAGGTGCTGACTGTCAAATGACTGTAAATATAACAAATTAATTTTAAAATGCATTCTGGAGTGTATTGATGTTTTCAATCATTTATGTAGAACACTATGATATTTTCTTACAGTTAGGAAGTGAATAGAAAATCTTGACTTTTTCTTTAAGAAATTTTGTCTGGAATGTCAAAATTTCCTAGCAATTTGCGGAAAATAATTTAATTTAATACAAAATAAGAAGTTTTTGTGTACTTACTGAAACTTGCAAAATGTGCATTCTATAGAAACTTTAGACAGTTTCCTGAAAAAAATTTGCTCAAAATATATGAAACTTGTGTTCTTACCGTCTACCAAAACGATTCCATGTAATTTTTTCTACGAGGTGTAATGAATAATAAAGTGATTTGTAATAGGTTTGTTCCAGCACGCGATGAAACTAATTCGGAATTGTACTGCGTATGTGCCGTGGTAATTTGGTGTTCCAACGCCTATTTTTGGAAACTAGTACTTAGTTCCGCTGTACTACTAATTCGACGTTCCAGCACTTTATCAACATACAATAGGACCGTTCTAGAACAGTTCGATCAGTTCTTGCTCTTGAGCAGGTATTTCAAATTCTCTCTAATTTCACGCAAGCACAGGGCATGTTTCAGTTTTGTTTTGAGGTCAACTTTATAATAAATCCAAATCAGTACAATTATAACAAACTTCAATACGAACGCATACGATCTTTTATAAATATTCTTTGATTATATACTGTGTCCGTAAAGTATGGAACAAATTCATTTTTAGCTAAACAGGCCATTTTAAGAAATAATCCTGAAACACGTCGATTTTTGATTTGAATTTACCGTATTTTCAAATAATATTCTAATATACAGGGTGAATTACTTTCGAGTAATGACGTCACCGTCATTTTTTTTTAAATGGAACACCCCCATTTTGTCTCCATTTTCGAATTACTCTAGCTGATCTGATTCCAAAAATGTATCACATGTTGATTCCAATTGGTACAGGGTGCACTAAAATACAATAGTTTTGTGTGTGCTCATAAAGTAACGCGTAACATTCTTTATTAGTTAAATTAACAATATTATCAAAAATACTTATTGTCTAGCGGACAGAATATGATGAAATACATGACTTTATAAATGTTCGAACTGCAGCCCTTGCTGAATTTGACAGTAACCCAAACGGTGTACAAATTCTTGTTGAACCTTGTTTATTGTGTCTTGAGAAATATTGTTTATTGCTGTCCGAATTTTCTCTTTTAATTCTTGAATATTTGCTGGGTTCGTTTGACAACATTCTTCAGATAGCTCCACATAAAATAATCCAAAGGATTGAAATCTGGTGACCTGGCTGGTCATTCAACAGGTCCACGTCTACCAATCCACCTGTTCGGAAAAATTTCATCTAGGTACCTTCTAACATCTACATCATAATGTGGAGGTGTACCATCCTGTTGAAACCATAAACTTTCATCAAAACCTCCAGGATTACGTCTGCCGGGAAACAAATTACGTAAAGTAGGTACGAGATACCCACAAGTACCAAACATGTTTGGAAACAGCTCATTTTTATTTATTTAAAAATGTAACGAACTACAGGGTGTTACATTTAAACCAATTGCCGCTAGACAATAAGTATTTTTGATAATATTGTTAATTTAACTAATAAAGAATGTTACGCGTTACTTTATGAGCACACACAAAACTGTTGTATTTTTGTCCACCCTGTAACAATTGGAATCAACATGTGATATATTTTTGGAATCGGCTTAGCTAGAGTAATCCGAAAATTGAGACAAAATGGGGGTGTTCCATTTGAAAAAAATGACGGTGACGTCATTAATCGAAAGAAATTCACCTTGTATATTAGATTATTATTTTAAAATACGGTAAATTGAAATAAAAAATGGATGTGTTTCAGGATTATTTCTTAAAATGGTCTGTTTAGTTAAAAATGAATTTGTTCCATAGCTTACGGACAGAGTGTATGTAAATATAAGGTGAGGGAGGAAGTTTTTTTTCACTCTTGTATATTTACTTCAAATATAATCAATTATGAAAAGGTTCAGTTCTTTAAATCTTATAATTTGTGTTTAGTTTTCCTTATAATTTTTTTAGCATGTCAAATATATCAAAATCAGGCTCAAGCTCTAGTGAAATGTCTGACGATGATGAGCAGCTTTTAAACCTATTGATTTATCAATAATTGCGTTCCAGCAACAAGAAATTCCAAACTAGTTCGACTGGTTATATTTGAATTGTCATGCGTAGTAAATCAGTTCAAATGATGTGTTGGAACAATCCTACAACTAATTATTGGAACAAGCCTAATATTATATTTTTTGTTCTGGCGCAGTACATTGCGTTCAGTGCATGCGCTTATTTTGGGATTACTTCAGTTTTCCAGTGGCGTTAGTAAGGTCAGTGTGCTATTTCTGTCACTGCCGTAACACATGAATAATGGTTTGTTATTCCTGCTGCTCTGTATTGATTGAGAATACTTTTGTTAAACTTGATTGCTCATATCGTTTTTTTTATTTCAGGTACACCACCTCATATCTACGTCTGGACTGTTACTTAAGTATTATTTTATCTCATTTTTATATGAAAATCCTAGTCATACATGCGATAAATTCAATCTTGACGTCAACACTACAAAAACAAAAGTTGTTGCTTTCCGCGGAGGATCTAACTTGGGGAAACAACCACAATTCACATATAAAAGCTCTAAAATAAAAATAGTTAATTTTTACGAGTATCTAGGTGTAATTTTTTCATTTAACGGAATTTTCATAAACAACCTTAAAACCCGTGAGCAGAAAGCAAAATTGTCCCAAGATTATTTCTAGAAACCATAAATTCTTCACACCTATCAGACACAAACTTTATCAAAATCCTATACAGAGTGGGCCACTCCGATATTTGGCAGTAATCCTTAGATTTTAAAGAAATTAGGAAACACGTCGATGTTTGTTTTAAGGAGGACACATTTTTACGATACAGGCATCGTCATTTGTCAATCCCCATCCTGTCACTTCACTAACCCCTTATTTTTAAATAGGGAATATACCATGTGCTGCACATCATTAGAAAGGTATTTAGATGGCGTATTCAGACATAGTGCTCGTCCACGATTTTTTTTCTATATTTACACCATCTTTGCAAAAAAAAGTACAACACCTATTAAAAATGAAACGCAACGCCTATGGTTTACTAATGTGTCATTTTTTCTGTCAGATCAAAAGTAAATTAAGACAATTATTGCAATATGATAATTAATTTATAACGAAAATTAACCAAATTAGGATAATATTGAATTAGATGTTGATTTGCAGAGTCGCTGTTCGAAATTACGTCGACATTTGAAGTATTTCAGGAGTTATTAAACTGCATTCATATACTATTCGTCGTCTTAGTTCTTCCAACGAAGCGAGTTCGGTTTTATAAATTCTGCTCTTCCCCACAAAAAAAATCGAGGAGTGTTAAACCGGGGGATCTTGCAGGCGATTCAATAGGGCTTCTCCTTCCAATACATTGCCTAGGAAATCGCTCATTAAGGTATTGCCTTAGAGCCCTACTGTAATGTGGAGGTGAGCGAGAATATCTTCTGAGTAGGTACCTATTATTGTTTTTGATTAATCTGTGAGAGCAGAATCAATAGCCTCTTTCAATAATTCAAGATATGTCTTTCCATTCAAGTTGCCATCAATGAAAAATGGCCCAAGAGTAAGATTCCCATAAATTCCTGCCAACACGTTTAATTTAAGAGGATGTTGGGAATGCGTTTCGTGGAATCAACAGATCAAGTGAGCTGTTTAAAATATATTATTTTTCATGTGATCGTCGCAAAAATTATGTACATTGCTAGTGTGGAAAGTGACCCATATCACAAGAGTGGGAGAATGTTGTCGTACGATTACTATTATATCTCTTACTATAAAGACCAACTAAGTTTTTTTGGAAATGACATTATTGGTATAAAAAATCAGAATTTGGCAGCATGGAAATCATTTGGAAGCATGAACAGAAACAGAATTTTCAAATATACTTCGGTTGCCATCATATTTGAAAATAATGAATTAAATAAACCTTAACAAATTCCTAATGCTCTCATAGTTGAATGTTCAACCCGAATTAAACTTCTATTGAACAACAAAATTACAGCCAGTTTCAGAATATCAGGTTACCTCATGGTTAAGAAGTAACCATCGGTTACGACAAAATTTGGGTTTCACAATATGTGGTCTAGGGTGTAAGTGTAGGTTAACTATTAAAATATTTAACTGCAACCCAAAGTACGGGTAACTGTGCTAACCAAGGAAATCTACCTAATTTTTATGGTTGTTAACTGCATCAACTGTCAAATTTTAAGACTATATATTGTTATTTTTAATAACAAATAATTGGAAATATGAACGATTAGGATATTAAAGTCTATGGAAGCGACGATGAAGCCAGAAAGGCCAAAAATTATTCGTCAAAGACGTGATTATTTCGAATAATTCGACAATCACGATTTTTTCTGCAGATTTCGTATGTCCAGGAAGACAGAAAGTCTGTTGGAAGAAATTGAAATTATCCTTGATTACATAGATGATGCTCTTTCTGCACGTTGGTAATTTCAGCATAAAAACCTCCAAAGGTTTTCTTTTTCCTTTCATTTGACATAGAACACCATACTATCGATGGTTTTCATACCACCGCACCGCAACAAAAGTTAATACAATTTCATAAGTTATCTGACCATTAGTGATGATTGTGAAACAAGTTCTATTGATTAGTGTCTCGGTTAAGGTCACTTAACCCTAAGAATTTACCACCGATTCTGAACCTGGCTGTTAGAGTTCGGAAACCGTACATACACAATTGTTTAATGTTTATGTACGGTGGTTCGGATGTTTATATTTATATGTTTTAGACCCCTAAAAATGTTCAATACGTCAAGACACTTGAACATTTGAAGTAATATCTTTAATCTATTTACTACGAGTTGTAGTTGATTCGAAATCGTATTAAGGATCTTGCGAACATACATAATTTTCATAGCTCCCGTTATACACAGGTGTAGTTTATTTTTAATCATCGTAATCCGATTGCAATTTATAAATAATTATGCATAATTTAAAAAAATGTAATAATCAATTATTACGTGCAGGTATAGTTAGGTAGGATTGAACTTAATAACTCGTAAGAAAGTCAGTGACAAAATAAGTGAAAATATCACTTCATTTACAATTATATACATACAGCGTGTCCACGGATGGGGTATCCTATAGGTGAAAAATGTTAATTTTAGTCATTCTTTATAAAAAGTTTTGCTTGTTCTGAAACCCCATAAAATTAAATAAAATTCAAGTTTTCCAAAACCCGCCTCATTGCATAGCCAGTTTTATGAAAACCGTATGAATTTTTGCACTAAGTTCGAAAATAATTTATTAATCTAGTGAGTGACGTTTACGATGTACGAAGTAACTGCCAACTTTTATAAATAATTTTCAAATGGTCATTGTTTAATAAATATTTGACAACAATGTTAACTATTCAAAAATTATAATCACTATCAAAAATAACAATACAGAATAATAATGTAAGAAACACTAAGTAAACAAAAAACATCTATACAGTATATCCTCCCCCAGCTTCAAAACATCTCTCAATTATCTTTCTGAATTCTTTGTATTTCGCAGAATTTCTGGGGAAATTTCGTTAACGACATCAATGATGGCTCGTTTCAAGTCTTATGGTTTAAATTATTTGCGTGAAATTTTTGTTTTAAGTGGCCCCATAAAAAAATCTAGAATAGTTAAGTCGGGGATCGGGCGGAAAAAATATTGGTCCATAACTTCCCATCCAACGCCCAGGAAAATATTCATCCAGCCAGCCTCTAATTAGCAAAGTCGACTGAGACGAATATCCATCATGTTGAAAGTACATTTTACGACTTTGCTCCAAGGGAATATTTTCTAATTCAGGCATTAAGAAGTTGTTCAGCAAATACAAATATACCTCCTGATTTAATGTATCTTCCAGAAAATACGATCCGATTATTCGATCCGGTAAAACCGCACACCTAACATTAACTTTTTTAGCAAATTGACTATTACAGTTAATCCTGTAGCTCGGGTTTTCACTAGCCCAATATCGACAATTTTGGGAAGAACGACTCCGTTTGTTGTAAACGTTGTAAGGTATGAATAAATTTCGGTTTAAATGGATGAATTTTGTTTTGATTAAATATTTTCAGTAAGTGATTCTTGCAAAAACCAACCTCCACTGATCTTTTTCGTAGACTCAACTTGGGATTGCACTAGCTGCATCATCCTTCTCAACGTACGCCTTTTTCAATTTCTTTTTGTCTTGAACAGATCCTGTCTCATGAAACTTCTTTATTAATTTTTTTTAATCCACCGCGTAATGGGTACATCTGGATATTTTTCGTGAAATTTTGCAATTTCATACTGGTACGAAACTTCCCCAATACCATAACCTTAATAGGTACTCTTTGTTAAATAGTTAACATTGTTGTCAAGTATTTATTAAAGGATGACAAATTGAGAATTATTTATAAAAGTTGACAGTTACTTGGTACATCGTAAACGTCACTCACTAGATTAATACATTGTTTTCGAACTTGGTGCAAAAATTCATACGGAGACGGGGTTTGAAAAACTTTAGTTTTATTTCATTTTATGGGGTTTCAGAACAAGCAAAACTTTTTATCAAGAATGGCATTTTTCACTAAAACTAATATTTAAACATTTTACACCTATAGGATACTCCATCCGTGGACACGCTGTATACTCTAATCAAAGCCGCTATATTTGACTGGTTTAAAAATTATAAAACTGTGGACTTTTACTTTCAACTCTGCTTTCGGACTGGGAATGTTAAGGACAGTGCATTATTGCGCTTGACATTTGATACGCCTTATAGTAGGCGTTTTGCTGCGAGGTACCGTTGACTCAACGTTATACAATTTTTCGGGACCGTAACGTTTTCGCGACAGGTCGGTTCAAACTTTTGTCTCCCCTGATTTATAGATTCCGTAACGTAACGTAACGCAAGGATTTCCGTGAGACGATAAAAGATAAATCATAGGACGACTCCACTACCATTCATAGATTACTTCTGTCATCCTACCACAACGCAACTTCAAAAAGATGGAGATGGTATCTCTCGCGTTACAGCCGCGATCAGCGTCATGCGTAAGGGCAATCTATGAATGGTAGTGGAGTCGTCCTATGATTTATCTTTTATCGTCTCACGGAAATCCTTGCGTTACGTTGCGTTACGGAATCTATAAATCAGGGGTCTGTGAGTATACTTCAACGGTACGTAAATTTATGGACCGTGGTGACTGAGGTGTTTTTGGGAGCGGTTGACGGTTGACATTTATAATCACAAAACCTATAGAGATATAAAAAAGTTAGTTATTTAAAAATAAATTAAAAAAATGGAGGTAGAATAAAAGTAAAATGATAATTTGGTTGAAATTACAATAAATCATGAAGGTAATGATATGACAGCTATGGTAATGCTTGAAAAAGTAAACATTCTATTGAATGGCAAATATTTTCAAGTAAATAATTCATATTTATATTAATATAATAAACAAATGAAATAAAAATAACAACAACGAAAAACCAAAGTGACAAGCACGTCAAAGTAATCAATGATCAAGACCCAAGACAAGACCAACGCATTTTTGCGAAGGAACCAATAAAAAGAAATAAAAAGACATTAAAAAAGGATAATGATAGTACCGTTCCCATTGAATCGGTAGTCAACCAGTATCTCGCAGCAAAACGTCTAGTATCTCACTCCACTTTTCGCCGATAATTCTACGTTCGTTTCAACTACCAGCAGTTTACCGCAACAATACTAATACACATGCGCAGTTAAAAAAAATCGTTCCAACCACCTGGAATAATTGGTTCAGAACTCTCTATTACTATCAGTTTTCTGTTCCATTCCGTTTGCAGACCAGTAAAATTACCATAAAATCTAAACATGCGCAATAGCAACATTTTTGTTTTAAACTTACAAATTTCAAATTGGTTTTTCATGGAAAGTGTAAATAGGTTATGGAAGTGGTTTTTTTAGTTTTTGAATATTGCTTTTTGCTTTTTATTTCCATGTAAATAGATTATAATACTTTTGTCAATATCCGTAAAATTCCGTTTTAATGCGCTGTATAAATTGAAAATTTTCAATTATACCTCCACTCGATTGAGAAAACTACTGTGTTAGCGAAACGCGTCACGAATGTATATTGAACTTAGTTCCAATATATAATGAAGATTTAAACAAATTAAATTGTTTCATTTCATCGTTTAGTATAGATCTTCATCAAGTGAATGCCTCATATATTCAAAAAAATAGTTCTTCTCATTAAAAACAATTATTAACGGCACATAATAGAACACATCACGGTAGTTTTTTATTTGTGGTGCAAAATTGCCGTGCTAAGTAGGTACGAAAGATTACCCCTATTTTTTTTATTCAGTAACTCATGAAAAAATGCATAAAATAGCTATTTGTATAACAAGGGAGCAAAATGCTACTTTTCCTCCCGAGGGTGAAGTTCAATCATTCAAGGAAGGAAAAGGCATTTTACTCACATGTTATACATATGATTTTTCCGCCTCTCTCGAATAACAACTCATTTTTAAATGATTTATTTATTAAGTAACAAACAAAATTTATTTATATTTTGTTAATATGTTATAGAGTACCTAACTCACTTTGAAACTGTTAATCTGTCACTGGACCATAGCATGCTATATAATATTTCTGTCCTAAATTCGAAAACCGGATGTATCTATGAATTGAAGTCAAATCGTTAATGTAAAAATCGTTAAATTGAAATAACAATTTAATGATTTCTACCATTTTGCAAAATACAGGGTGTTCTATGAATAAACGGTAAAATTTATACTTATATAATATTATATAGTATAGGCTGTATAGGTCGTCAATGCCGTATAAGTTACGTACGACTTTGCTCCCTACAATGAGGCCAGGAAATGTATACTTTGGATAGAGGTAGGCGGAAAAAGTTGTGGTTAACGGCACAGAATAGCACAAAATAGCACACATTTTTTTTTCATGATTTCATAAAGGCAGTGCTAAGTATGTGGACATGTACTAGAACTGTGTAAATATTCTCAGTAAAATTATTAAAGATTTTTAACTGTTGTTTGAACAAACCTAGTAAGTGCCATTGAAAATCAAAGTTGCTGTTGCTGTTTGGAAATAGTATATTGCCTATTCAGGAAGGTCTTTTCTGTGGAGAGAGCTGTAATTAATCGACACAGAAAAGAAGCTGTCCATCAAGATTTTCATACTATTTGATTGTAAGTATTGTATTTATGTATATTGGGGTGACATTCACTGAGACCCAAAATATATATTGTGTCCCTTTCTCCCATATCTCCCACTTAGTTATTGACGAAAGTCTAAGAGAATATTAGTTCCTTTAGACCTCATTCAGGCGGTAGGTTTCCTATTAAAATATCTGTCAGAATTCTCAGGCAGTCCTTCTCTGTCTTAGACATTCAACTGATCTTATCTGGTTGTTGTTTCCCTGGAGTATTTTTGATTCCCTTATCCCTACTAAATAAATATTACATTGGAACTGTTACGCATTGTGGTTCCGGCCTCCAAAAGGGGGTTTCAGCTCATCTCTTTGCTAGTTCCTCTGCTTTTTCATTGCATTCTATGCCGGTATGTCCTGTTCATAAAAATCGTGTGAGTAGTTTCCAGTAGTCAAACTAATTTAGTGATGTATCACACCCCCGTTAATTGTAACGCCACTGTAATGGAATAAGTTACCGACAAAGTACTTTCTCAATTTTCATTTCTCTCGTGAACGTGAAGTAATTCAATCAGTTATTTTTAATATTAAAATTGCCTGAAGAACTAATCTGTATATAAAGGAAAGTTAGAAGTATAGGCTCCAGCAGAAAGTAAACGGTTTCTATATTTCTTAGTTGTTTTTTTTTAAAAAAATTAGGTATATAGATTTATCGATATCATTTTGAATAACAGACACTATTTTACAAAGAAAAATTATGTTATTGTTTGTATCTTCCAATTTTAATTACTGTCCACAAAAGACGGTCCTGCTTCAAATTGGCCCGCTGGTATATAAGTTTATCAGATGATGATCTTGTTCACTGCTTTTACACGAAAAACTTGAGAAAAAAACGATAAATTCTTTAAGAACTCGTAGCTCTTAAAAATCGGTATGTTATTGAAGACTAACCCTATACATACATATATTATTTGACTTGACGATAAATTTATGTTTACTAAATGTTGTCCGGGTAAGTAAGGTCGAAAAATATACCTAACTTGTCACTTCTTAGTAATCCATATAATGTCCACGATTGGACATGGACACAGAATGGACATCCAATGGATGTCCATTTACCACTAGTACAATAGATATTCGTTTGGGGACATTCACTGGACCTTCAGTTCTCGTTAACCACTGGACATGAAGATTTATTTGAATGATGGACATCCATTGTTCATACATGAGTTGTCCATGGTTTATTTATCATGTCCACTGAATGTCCATATTTGTACAAGGTACATCAATTTTTAGTACGAAACGGACATCCATGGGAAGTCCAATTTTGTGGCAACTGGGTATCCAATGGATGTCCATAGGATATCTTTCTGGACTTATACGGATATCCTATGGATATCCCTTATGTCCAATGTGGATATCCAATGTATGTTCATGTGTTATCTGGGTTCCGCTTATTCAGTTTTGTTATTTTAAATATAACACCCTGTAAATGATTAACTTCTCGGATTCTACATTAAATCTTAATGTCACTTTATGTAGAATACCCTTTATCTAAATTTTATACCTACTTATCGAGATATTTAATTTTTTTAATAAAAAATTGATATCTCTGTTTGCTTCAAACTTTGAACTGGGTTGGAAGAGTAGGGATGAAACTTATGTTTTTTTTTAATTCACTGAATTAATATCATGGGTACACCTAAATCTCTCGCACCACAGCTTAATGACGCTTCGGGATAAAACAGCATAGTATCCAAGAATATTGATTTCATGATTACTATTATCTACAACTGGCTTCACTTTGTTATATTTCGCTTTAAAACAACCAAATTGTGTTAAATTGTTCAATATTCTTTCTACTGTGTGACGACTGTGTGGCGATCTGGATACCTTGTAGCAAATAAAACATGTCAAGATATTCCGAGGTCAGTCAAACCACATAGGAGTTCGTCAACCGGCAGACTCCACATTAATGGGGATGCTACTCCTTCCTGTGAGCATCCTCTGGTTGTACAGATGGAGTCAATGTCTTCGCTACTCTAGTGGTGAGCAGTTCCGACATTCATTTGGATGTTGTGCTGTCTACACCTCTTATATTCAATGCTCTCTTGACAGCCTCATGTGGAGTAATGTAAAAAGCTCCTTCTATATCCAAAAATGCACATACTACAGTTTCTTGGTTATTTAGAGCACCTCGGTGTCCTCCGTCAGTTGTACCGTAGATCTGCCTGCCGGTAAACATGCTGATACGGGTGAAGAGTTAGTCTCTCTTGGATTCCCGGTCTAATATATTGTCAATAGCTTTTTCCATCGTATTAAACAAAAACGATGTTAGACTAATTGGTCTGAAGAATTTGGGGTTTGTTGTGTCCCTTTTTCCAGAATTTCGAATGAAGGTTACTATTGCCCTTCTCCATGCTTCTGGTATATATAGTCCAGTTCTAAGCTGCTTTGACTAAATTCTAACCAAATGTGGTAGAATTTCGTCTTGTCTTTGCTGGAGCAATACTGGGAAAATTCCATCTACTCCTGGTGCCTTGAAAGGTGAAAAGGTGTTCATAGCCCATTTCAACCTATTGTTACTGCAAATCTGCTGACCTGAAACGGTGTTGTGAGCATTGTCAACTGGAACGAGGTCTCGAGTTATGTATTCTGAAAGAAAAAAATTGTTAATATTGTTCCTTATCATAATATATGTTCTTGGTGTATCACTATACCAGTGTGATATAGGTACTATTTTCAAGTTCGTTTCAAAAGAGTTGATGGCACAGAGGGCCTATAATAAACAGAAAACGAAGGTCGGGTGTCTCAAAAAATTTTATCTCTCATTTATGTACATAGACTAAGAAGAAAGAAATTGTGACCAGGCCACCCGGTAATCGGTCAAATAACAATAAGTAATAAAATGTAAATGAAGCATACGCAGTGAACCAAACGGTCGATAGCCGTAGAACAGGGTTATTTATGATTTTTGCTTAACGTTTGTTACAATTAATATTATAACGAAAATACCAAGTAATTGCAGGTGAATATTACTTTAACTATAATATACGGTGCGGTGGAATAAGTGTTACCCCCCTTTTAACTACTTTATTTTTATATCTTAAGAAAAAAGCTCAAACAGGTCAATTTTTATATTAAACGTAGTATGTTATGACATAAAAGTTTCGAACCTGACATAATCCCTCTTCATGGGGGTGTCATCCCTTCGATTTTTTTAAATGAGAAAGAGCATCATGCGACACCTCATTTGAAACCTATTGAAACACTGATTTCAAAAATTTGGTTCAAAAATTAACAGAGCCTGAATTATGCGAGATTAACGGATTATGAGTAAGTCACTATTTAAAATAATGTCGGTCTATTGGGCGGTCAGGAAAGCGTTCATTAAAAATTATGACCGCCTCATGATAATTACGACCAGCTTCGCCATAAATAACAATCATTTCGCATTTTTCTTGTAAATTGAGAGGTTGTACCATTTTTATCATTCACAATAAACAAACTTATCTTCATGTAGTAACAAAACTGAAATTACTTCAATATGTCACTGTCAAATATTTGACAGTGACAACTGATAATAATAAATTTGCTAGGTAACGAAAAAAGACAATTACGGTTTGAGAAAAAATCGACAGTGACTTACTCATAATCCGTTAATCTCGCATAACTCAGACTCTGTTAACTTTTGAACCAAAGTGTTATACATTTTTGAAATCAGTGTTTCAATAGGTTTCAAATGAGGTGTCGCATGATGCTCTTTCTCATTTGAAAAAATCGAAGGGATGACACCCCCATGAAGAGGGATTATGTCAGGTTCGAAACTTTTATGTCATAACATACTACGTTTAATATAAAAATTGACCTGTTTGAGCTTTTTTCTTAAGATATAAAAATAGAGTGGATAATAAGGGGGGGTAACACTTATTCCACCACACCGTATACAGCACTATTAACTAAATTCTTCATCAGAAAAATCTGAAGAATCGTCTTGTCCTCAGTTAATAATTAACGGTTCGTCTGTACTTTCGTCGATTTAGGCCCGGTTCTATCACCTCTGGTTAACAGTTCTAGTTACGGTTAACAAGATCTGACAAGAGGTTTGTTGTTCTATGACCGCTTGCTTCGCTATAACCATAGGTTAAAGTTCTTTGACCAAAGCATAAAGTAAGAGGCACTTTGAGTTCTTGTTAAGACTGTGACCACTGGTTAACCTAATTTTGGTGATACTTGACTTTACAATTTTGACAATTCTAAATAAATATACTTTCGTGCAATCGGACTCGAAGTCAGTATTTCGCGTTCTCAACACAGTCCGCGAAATTCAATTTTGCGGCCGTTACCCACAGCAACGGCTGCGAAACCAAACGTCACTTCCAAATTTGAATATCACTTCCAAATTTGAATATCACTTCCAAATTTGACATTTCTAAAATACTACAAAGACAAGGATTATTTTTTATTGAATACCAACAAATACATAAGTACTTATATTATTTAGGATAAATACTAATATTAATTGTACAGTTTGTATTATTACTTATATTTACTCCAGAAGTTGAAGCAAGAACTGTCAAAATATTTTGTATATATTGAAACATATCATTTCCATAGCACACATTGTTAAATAAATTGAACTGCTGTTGATTTTAGAGCAATAATATATTTATTTACAATTATCTAGTTCAATAATTTTAACGATTGCACGGAAAATAGTGTGTATGCCATGGCCGCGAAACTTTTTAACGACCTCAAGATTATCTTGCCTCGGCCGCAAGCGGCATCGGCGATAACTGTTCTTTCGGTACGTTAAAAAGCTATTTCGCGGCCTTAACATACAAATAACTATTTTGTCATAGCACATCTCCATTTATTTTTAATTGATTATTTGTAAATAAATGACGGTAGCGCTTAATATAAATCCTATAAAGTATCGTAATAAAAATAATGACTGATCCCGGACTTGATGGCTCAGATGAGGATGAATTATTCTTTCCCCATGCCTTAACCTCGATGACCAAAATTAATCCGAGAAAGGGTAAATTACTATGAAATTCTCAGTGACGATAAGTTTTTTTATGAGGTTTCGTCTGAAGAAAGAAACTGCAAATTTTGTTGGAAACGATTCGAAGAGATATTCAATGTAGATACATGGTATTGGTTTTGGTAAATTAAAACTACATTGATTACAGTAATTACATTTACTTATGGTATTCTCTTATGGCATCTGTGCTTTTATTCTCTCCTATTTCATAATATTTTTTGATTAATACCAATACAGCATCAACTTCGGGTTCTGAAAAAGTTTTTCCCCTACTTTCCTTTTCTTTTATTTTTTGTTCTTCCATTATAGGAACGAAAACAATCTGACAAAACAAGGTGCTTTGACATATTACCAAACTTTTAAATGCAATTTTTAGGCGGAAAAGTCAAATTTTGTACAATATCTTTATAATGGATAGTACATTTACGAAAACTATCGATGTTAAGTCACCACTAGTCAAAAGTAGCTAACACATGATGATAAAACACATTTTTTTCTAACCTCAAGGTCAACACCTAACCAGTGGTTGAGAAACTATCACTGTTGACCAGTGGTGATAGAACCGGACCTTAGTCGTCAAGATCCCACATTTCCCCCTCCTCAGCTATAACATGTTTTATGACGCTTTGCCAGTTTTCGACCATCACATTCGCCAATGAATCCATCAAAAGTGTCCGTACTTCTTGAAGTTTAAAAGTTTTGTTGTTCTTGGCAACATAACCTTTAACTTGTGTCCATATACGCTCTATTGGGTTCAGCTCACAGTGCTAAGGGGGTAAGCGATGTACAATAATACCTCTACCTTTTGCCATCTCATCGATTACAAATTTTTCAAACTTTGCCTTACGCTGTCTAACCATTTGCAAAAGTTCTTTTTTCACGATTGTATCATCGAAGTTTAAGGCTTTACACTGCAACCACTCAATTATCGCCGCTTTTTTCCATGAACATGTGGGAAGCTTCTCTACTAATCGAGAATGATAGCTGGCGTTATCCATTACAATAACTGAATTCTGGGGAATGTATTCGATCATTTGTTGGAAATAGTCCTCAAAAACGTCAGCCGTCATTTCTTCGTGGTAGTCTTTGCTTGAATTAGATTGAAATTTTAAAAATCCTTAATACAAAAATCCGTTTTCACTGCCTATATGGGTTATAATAAGCCTTCGTCCCTTTCCAGAGGGAAGTCTTAATCCTGTTGACCAAGCCTCCATGACAGCTTGTCGGGAATTCAGTATATTTTTATCTTACCAGACTTTCGATGCGTTGTGTCCTTCATTTAGCCAGCTTTCATCCAAATAGAAAATATTCTTATTCGTTGCGATATTTTCTTCCCCGGGTGAGGAATAGATTCACCGAGGTTCCAGCATTTTCTCTCTTGTAAAAATCTATAAATCGTTGATTCTCCTACCCCTATCATATTGGCACAGTTCGTAATTATGTCGCGAACAAAATTTGTGGGGTTTTGGTGCACAAGAGCATCATGAACGTTCAGGATTAATGCTTTTTCCTGCGAAGGATATGCACTTTTGCTAACTCGTTGAATAGAAATTGGAGAAAAACTTGAATTTGGAGCCATCTTAATTAGACGAATAAACGTTACTTGCTAGTTGCCGAATACTAACTACTTCAAATTTTATTTTATACAGGTACTTATATTTAAATATTAACAGGAAATTGGGTTGTACCTGTATAGGTTACGGGGCAGGTAGTTCCATCGCGCCTATGGTTTACAACTATTTTATCCATTGGGACAGACTTTAGTATCTTTACATGCTAATACTCTTACCTGGTTATTATTGACCCAAGGTTTTTGGATCAAACACATCCCCCATTGGTCCTTGGTGAACAATCTTATGATCACCGCCGAAGCTCCTTTGGCATGGTGAGCTTTAACTTGAGCCAAGTTAATTCTTGCCATCCTGTTGGTTGTCTTTTGGAGTATTTCCCTCTTTCGTCAGGGTGATGTCCCCTTCTATAATGCCTTAGTCAAATATAATAATTGAATACAATTAAAACGCATTAGTATTGAACTTTTATCTTTGACATCTATTGATAACACGCTTTATAGTCCACGGGCCTACGTATAAGGGATTTCATTGATTAATAACAGGCTGAAAGTTTATACACAGCTTCGTTTTGGCGAGACACCCAACTTTTACCATTGGACCAAATCCTGATAGTGGGAGGAAAAAGCGCGATAGGGAGCGAAACACGTCGATTTGATGAGTGTCCCAAATTAAATAATAACAGTTTCTAAAATTCAATACTTCGAGAAAATACGATAAAAAACTGAGAAAAACTTGAGGCATACAAAGTGAATGGTACCTTCCGAGTCTAACATGTCAGAGTGGTGACTTGAAAAAATTTATTAATAACAAGCTGATTTTTGTTTTGGGGCTTGCAAAATATTTTTTTTTTTATAAAAAATGCATCGGCATACAAATTTGTTGGTAATTTTTTTGAGACCTACACTCGAAAGTTGTCAAGATTATGTTAATCTTTTTTTATTAATAACCGTATGCCACGAAAAATTTATGATTAGTTACTTAATTTTTAATCTAAATATAATAGTGACCTACAAAAAACATCGTATTTTTTTAGTTAACCTACAAAAACAAAAAATCGAATCATTTAATATGTGCTCCGTACTTATGTCTTGTAACCACTGGTTTCATTTGTATCAAACTAATGTTATGAAAATAAAAGCTTGTATTTTGAGTGTATTATCAGATCTTTAATAATAATTCAATGTAACAGAGCATGAAAAAAATTAAACTTATAAATAATTTAATGATATATATTAAAAACATTAATCAATCCTCATCAGATTCTTCACTCGATAACTCTTCACTAAGTGTGATGTTATCGTCATCTTCAGAATTATCGGTATCATACTGTTCAGATTCTGTGATAAAACAAGTAACATTATAGAAATAAAAATAGTTACATTAGAAATAAGAATTTTAAAAATTATAAATACAATACCTTCTGTTGAAGACAGTTGATCGAGCGATGGACTTTGTGGTCCGTCAAACCAATAATAATGATAATTATTATCAATTAATATCCATCCATAATCCTCTTACTTTTTGTCAGTTGGATTCCTCATATGTGAATTGCACCATATGCTGCTAATATACTGTGTTCGCCTTACTTGTTGTAACAGTTCTTGTTTTGTTGATGGTAAGTTTGAAGGATCGTAGCCAATTATCTTTTTTTAATATCTCTTCATGTTCGTTCTTGAAACAATAATTTTTATCAAACATCTCGGCTCGACCTTTATTAACATCATTTTTCTATTTTAAAGCATACATTCTGTACGTATATTCTTCCATCCTTTTAAAGATATCGTTCGAACATGATAAATCGGTGCGCGAACGTAGTAACTCAATAAATGCATCTTGAAAATAAAGATATTACTTTCAATTCTGTTACAAATTATAGATTCAAATTATAAAGAAATTAAAAAACTGTAATTTATATTCATTTTTCGAACTTAGAACTAATTTTTTTGATAGACGATAACTGATTTTACAATTTGTTTTACAAAACAATGATTTTTTCCTTACTTGACTATCACTTAAAAATTGTTGTTAACTGAATAATGAAATAAATAAGTAGTTCAATAGCTTAATCACTCGTTACAAGAAATTTCAACAAATTTTCATGCAATTCCCTTGTTTTTATTGCTGTAATTGTTTATATAATTAAGTAATTTAGAAAATAATATTCATTTTCATTGAATAAGCTGTAATATTGTATACGAATTTTCCATTTAAGCAATTTCAAACAAAAGCTGGCGAAAATGATGTACAGGACTTCAACATGTTATGCTTTCAAGATTTAATTTGTTTTAAAATTTCGAAAGGTTCATTTGTAATTATCGCTTCCATTTTTTTCGTATGCTAATAGTTTCATGGTGTTTACCTTTGATTCTTAACAGAAAAAATTAAAAAAGAAGTTGTTATTAATCAAAAAAAGATTAACATGTAAGGGATACTGTAATAAAATTAGTATATGTTATATAATGAGAAAAAAAAAATTTATTAATCGCAAAATATAAAAATAAAATAATAGGTATTTATATCGAACGGAATAAAGTAACTGTTGGGCCAGAGGCGAATATGTATGTCGTACCTGAAAATAAAAAGAAACGAATGAGCAATCAAGCCTTCCAAAAGTATTTCATTATTAAAGAAAGTAATTAAAAATGGATATTGATAAATTACTGAAATTATTATCTTTTCCAATCATCTTTAACTAGCAAAACAATAATAATAATAAAGGTGATTATGTCAAGAACTTGTTGGATTATTTGCCACAAAAGAAAGAACAGGGCAACAACACTAACTATAACCACAAGAATAACGAACAATCACTCTTGTAACAAGAATAACAAACAATCATTCTTGTGCCATAGCAGTGTGAAAACTAGAACACCGACCACCCTCAGTGTAACTAGTCCGTACTGCCCACCTACAGTACGACCCTTGGAAAAACTGACCACCCTCAGTAATCCAAACAAAAACGCATCCACTGACCGCAATGGACTACGCCGAAACGAACAATATAATATTACTAATCACTTTATTTTCCATTACACCTCGTAGGTAAAATTATATAAGTGAAATAAAACAAATGCTAATGGATAATACTTAATTACTCAGTGAGAAAACTTACCTTAATTTCCAAAACGATTCGAAACACTAATATTCAGTAGATCACACCCAGACACAAGTAACTTTATTATAATTTAAAATTAATCTTTTCTGTAAGAGACTTCAATGAAGAATGTAAGTAAAATTCTTTCAAACAACCCTTAGGGCTCATATAAAGACTGTTTACAACTTTCTTCGATAAACGATATCTTATCTTATTTGTACATGTTTATATTGGACCGATAGATTATCTAAGGGTATTCGTTTCTCACAAATTTATATTTTGTGTCTGTGAATGCTGATGTTTCGTATTTTAAAATTTTATATACTTTTATATAGGGAGGTAAAAAAAAATATTCTTACAAACATAATCTTGACAACTGTCGAGTGTAGGTCTCAAAAAAATTACCAACAAATTTGTATGCCGATGCATTTTTCATAAAAAATATATATTTTGCAAGCCCCAAAACAAAAATCAGCTTGTTATTAATAAATTTTTGCAAGTAACCATTCTGACATGTTAGAGCTGGGGGTCACTCGGAAGGTACCATTCACTGTATTGATTTTTAGAAACACTCATCAAATCGACCTGTTTCGCTCCCTATCGCGCTTTTTCCTGCCACTATCATAATTTGGTACAATGATAAAAGTTGGGTGTCTCGTCAAAACGAAGCTGTGTATAAACCTTCAGCCTGTTATTAATCACTGAAATCCGTTATATGTGGGCCCGTGGACTATAACTAAAATGACAATTTTTTACAGGAAACTGTAATAAAGTAAATGCATAAATCACAATTTTTTTTTTGCTTTTTTTATATCCGTCTAAGATATCACCGATACAAATAATAAACAGTAATGATGCCAATGTCGATCATTGTGGTACCCCCATGTGAATATAGGCAGGCTTTGATCTTACGGAGTTTAAATCCTAATCTTGACTATGTATAGATTTATAATAGCGAAAACCCCGTCAAATATAACGGCGTGCCGTTAATTTTTAACCACCAGAATTGAACTTAATAGGTGCAATTCTGTAAGCAAATGTTAAATTTTAACGTATGGTTAAAAATTAGACAATCTTCCAACTCCATTTTACTATTCTGTACGCATAATAATCTTTAAAATATGAACGGAAAACTCTTAATTGGACACCAAATCTGTTAAAATTCAAATCCTAATCTTGACTATGTATAGATTAAAACATTTCTAATAGCGTAAACTTCGTCAAATATAACGGCTTGCCGTTAATTTTCAACCACTTCTTATAAAATTGACCCTAATGTCAGCTAACTGTTGAATTCTTATCTACGTATTGTTTTTGAATATTTCCAAATTAAGTTTCTAGGAACTTCATGAACTAAAAGTTGACTGAGCCATTCCAGAGAATATATCTAACAACCACTTGCTTTTCTTTCCCACGCCTTCACATTAACTTTAGAAAGAGTATACTTTGACATAAGCGGGGTTATTATGCATTATTGCATTATAATCTCAATATCGTTGTTATCACTACAAAATTCCAATTTTTGTGTGTCAGGGAAAGTGTCAAAAACCAAAAACATACTTAAACGATGGTATTAAATAAGAGAACATATAACGCCAAAGGCGATGGAAGGAAGGTCGAGTGACGAAACCAAAATTCGACACACAAAATTGTTGACATCAATTTTATGTCGTAAAAAAGCAAATATTATCTAAAAATGTATTTGTTGGAAAATGTTAACGCACTTTTATTGGGTGCCTTTAAAATAGCCATTACCGCCTTGTCTACCTATGTGCCTATGTGTTTCTTTGGGACGCACACGAACTGCGCCTCAGCAATCCTCAGGTATGAAAGTACAATAATTAAATTAAATCTAATCTGTTACCCCAACTTCAATATCTGATTTTAAACTGTTTTAAAACTATTTGTCATTATCGTGTTACTTTTTGTAATTGCAGGGGTGGGTTTGTAGGGAGGGCTGTTATTTTGGTAGACCACTTGAAAGTTTATTTGTTTGATTTAGTTTCACTTTTGTGACAGTTTAAGTGAGGTGTTATGAAAAATATAAACAAAAATGTTAGAAATGAAGTTTTCTTTTATGCTGAGTGAATTCGGCCACCATACATAGCCAGCGTTTAATTACAAATATACATGGGAATTGATATTATACTCCATTCCACTTCTTTTTGCATCTCAGTAGCCTGTGAATTAGTTTTACACTCGCGTTATTTACTGAACTTTTATTTAATAAAAAAATCAAGGGTCGTGGACAAAGTATAGTATTTTACTCGCAATTTATGGCCATTATTCACTCGGGTGACTTGCGCCTCTCGCCTATAGCTCGGGACGCAAACGTCACCCTGCGTGAATAATGGCTATCATAAATTGATCGTTTAATAATATACCATTAAGGCTTTACTATAAATTGATATCTTCCATCAAACTTAATTATTTTAATTATTAAAAATCGATTGGAAAATAATAAAATTTTATTGGTCAACATTAATAGAAGACGAAGGTGTCATAAAATTGAATAGTTTCGTCCTCGATGGAGATATTAAAACATGAGTGTATTATTTAGAGAGTTATTGAAACATTTTTTGGGATTTCCTTTATTAAAAGATTCCTCTATTTTGACATATACGCATGCGCATTTCCTAAGTTTGTCTTTAAGGTTTTTATGTAAATAAAGGATATCCTATATTTGAATTTAATACAGGAAAGGAAAATTTTATTTGAAGCTTTTTAATTTTGACATAAGTTTGACATACTTTTGTCAATATGTGACAGAAGATAATTGTTTTGTCGAGCGAAATATTCTAAATTGCACAATTTTTCGTTGGATTTGGTATATTTTTTATATAATTATGAAAATATCATCAAAACCGTTGAAAACTTGTCTTCGTTTCACCTATGAGGATGATATTATTATGGCTAAAGGTACGTTTTCCTCCACATTCGCAGCGAATTTGGGTAGCAGCTACGCGTCGGGAAACACTCCCGTTTAAATACATGAATAGGTGTCTTGACGAATAAGTCAGCGCTACTTTTTCGCGGCTACTAGCGACTGGGGAATGTGGAGGAAAACGTACCTTAAGAGAAGTGGTTTCCCAGAATCCATTTAAAAATGGCAAACATACATGGGATGATGTCAAACATAGTATGTTTGTGGCTTTGTGCTCACTAAAAAATATTTTACAGTCAAAAGTATTTGCTAACACAAAATAAACATCTCTATCTCTTCAGCATTCGCTCCCGCTAAAATTGCTATTTCTAATTGTTCTTCCATAATATAAATTAATATTACAATAAATAGATCCACATAAATAGGCAGTATTAAACATAAATGTCATAATAAAATAAAGTTTTTGGTCTTGTATTTGTTACTTTCACTAACTCTATCAAAAGTTACATTAAAGGATACTTTGATAAAGGAACTTTTAATAAAACCAGCCTTTAGTACAGATCTTCAATAACTCTCTTAGTCGGCAAGCTGGCGGCTGTGTAGGTGAAGTTTGTCAAAAATGAATTACAAAAGCAGCTGAAACACTTGTTCGCTGGAATTTGCTGCATCACATATGACGATTCAAAAATGAAAAAAAATTCCTTAAGAGCTATTCATATATCCAGCTGAAAATTGGAAAAATATTACAAATTTGATGCCATCTGACACCCGTTTGGCAACGACTAAAGCGTCTAACGTCATCGTGACGTTCGAGCGTGCGAATTTTCAGCCAGGGGTATCAACATGTTTTAGTCGTCTGAAGAGACTGATGCAGGTACTCTGATCAGAATCCTTGCAGAAGATACTTTCTGATGATCCCTCTACCCACTCCCCATAATTTCCGCCGGAGAGATACTATCATTCCATGGCTACCAGCCCTTAGTGCATTAGAATTGAATTTTATAGGATATAGTAATACATAATATATGATTTTCCCTCAATCTTAGACTACAACGCCGCCTTAGTGGTGGAATCTAGCATTGCAGTGTCCGGTATTACCATTGTGACATTTGGATATATGTTATTTTTTCCAATTAGGTTATAGAAATAACTTTGCCAAACACTAGAAACATGTTTTGGAAAATGAAGGACACTCACGGAATAAGCTCCTTTTACTAATGGAAAAAAAATGAAGCAATTAAATGATACTAGGACATAAAAATCACATACTTGGTATAATAGGAGGAAAGTAAATTAAACTGGAGAGTCACTTTCAATTTTCCACTACGAGCGGTAGTACCCCTTGGCTTAAAAAATATAATTTTGGTACCCTCAAATATTAAGGATCGAAATAAGTTATAAATCCAAAATCAATTACCAAAGGTTGAGCACGTGTTCGTCTCCCTTGCCGACGTTTTCCTTGATTAGGTATATGCAGACCAACAGGTGCTTTAACTTCTTCAATTGATTTTGCACAAACTTTATCATAAATACCCATTTTTTATTATTTGGTCACTATCGGTTTTAATTAATTTAACTGTGACCTACTCATCCCACGTTGTTATAATAAATAACCTTTGCATATCTATTGAAAAATAATAATTTTCTAGGTTTTTTATTTCAAAAATGTCATACAAAAACTATTTTTATCTAACATATCAAAGTTGACAGATCAAAACTAGATCATTGAAAAATTATAATTATTTATAAAATAAATAAAAAACGGTTGTCTTGTATATTATTCCAACACACCCCCTCAAGACATGCGTTCGAATAATAATCTAAATAGTTCTAAGCCCTAGTTCTTGAACACACTTCTCATGTAATTCTCTAGGTAGCGGTTTGGTTAAAATATCTGCAACCATTTCATTAGTTGATACATGACTCAACTTGACAATTCCATCTTCAACAGCTTCTCTCACGAAATGATGACGAATATCAATGTGCTTAGTCCTTGCATGATAAACTGGATTTTGACTCAACTGCTCAGCTCCTCGATTGTCAATAAACAATTCTAATTTTGAAAATGTTTCTTGTTCAATTTCTGTCAATAATTCTTTTAAATATATCGCCTCTTTTACTGCTTCTGATAAACTGACATATTCAGACTCAGTAGATGAAAGTGCAACGGTTCGTTGTTTTTGTGATTTCCAGCTCACAGCACCTCCTGCCAAAATAAATACATAGCCTGAATACGATCGTCGATCTACAACACAACCTCCCCAGTCAGCGTCGCAATAGCCATACATAGATTTAGTTTGTTTTGTATAAATTATTCCAAGCTCTTTTGTTCCGGCCAAATATCTTAGTACACGTTTAGCTGCTATCCAATCTTGTTGACTAGGTTTATCAACAAATTGAGCTAATCTTGATACTGTATTTGCTATATCAGGTCTTGTTCCAACTACCAAATACATTAATCCTCCAATAAGCTCTCTGTAACGCCAATCATTAAATTTGTTCACTTCTTCTTTTATAGAATATGTTTTACTTCGTAATTCTGCTGGTGTCTTTGTTGGATTACATTCACTCATCTTAAATTTTTCAAGTAAACTAATAGTATATCTGGTCTGGTTCATGAAAATATATTCATCAGTTTGAATTATTTCTAGTCCCAAACACTGTTTTACAGGTCCTAAGTCCTTGATTTCAAAATAATCTTGTAGTTTGCGTTTAATTTCTTCTGTCCAGCTAACATCTTTACAAGCAATCAAGATATCATCAACATAGATCAGCAATAATAAGATGTTATTATTACGTACAGCATAATACAAACAAGTTTCTGATTTTGTTGGTTTTAGTCCCATCATTTTCAATTTTCCTGATAATGCTTCATGCCATTCTCTTCCGGCTTGCTTAAGACCATAAAGAGCTTTCTTCAATTGACAAACATCCCATCCTTCTTCAATTCTCTTCTGCATAATTTTAGCCTTAACTTTCAATTCTTCTAGAACAAGACTATCATCGATAATTATTGACTTTAATGTTTCGTAAAACATTTCTGGAATTTCCATAAAAACGGTCTCATTCAACGTTCCATTTAAATATGCAGTTACTACATCAAATTGTCTAATTTCCAGATTTAATTCCATTGATAAAGCAAGTAAAAGTCTTATGGATTCCATTCTTGCAACCGGAGCAAAAGTTTGATTATAATCAACACCATATTCTTGACTATAACCTTTTGCAACAACTCGAGCTTTTCTTTTTTCAATTGATCCATCTGACTTATATTTATTAGTCAATATTAAACGACTTCCAACAACATTTAGACCTTCAGGTCGTTTCACAATATCCCAGGTATCATTTTTTAATAAACTCATAACTTCAGACTTAATAGCTCTTTTCCAATCATCTCTTTCAGGAGACTTCAAAGCATCATCCAATTCAATTTCAGCTACTCCAGCAAATATATTAGTATTTTCTTCATCACAGTTAACTTCACTGTTACTTGCTATTGAAAATAATTTTCTAGGGCGACCTCTCGATCCTGTTTTAATTAATCTTGGCCTTCCTCGTCCTCTTCTTTTATCATCTTCTCTTGATATGCTTTGCGGAGTTTGATTGATACATGGTGCAGTATCCAATGATCTTTCATCTTCTTCAGCTTCATCACCTTCTTGATTCTCTTCAGATGGTTGAACTGGATTTTCTGTTTCATTTTTTTCAGACCCAGCTACCAATTCAACCGATGATTGATTTTTGTTTGCAAAATCATCATCATCATCAGCATTCAGCAACTCAATTCTATGATTTTTTAAAATCGTGGTAATATTATCTTCAATAAATTTGACATCACGAGCAATAATATATTTTCTATTTTCTGGTAACCAAATCCGATATCCTTTTGTTTCACGCGGATAACCTACAAATATTCCCTTGATTGATCTATCAAATAATTTACCTTTCGTTGGATTTTTATCTAGAACAAATACAGTAGATCCAAATGCTCGTAAATAATTCAAAAACATTTTGTCTGTGTTAAACCATCTTTGATAAGGTGTATCTCCTTTGATACTTTTTGAAGGACATCTGTTTCTTATGTGACACGCTGTAGCTATTGCATCAGTCCAAAACATGTGTGGTAAATCTGATTGAAGTAGGAGACAACGTGCCATGTCAACTAAAGTCCGATTAAAACGTTCAGCAATACCGTTTTGCTGAGGTGTTCTTACAACACTCAATCGACGTTGGATACCTTGACTACGCAGATAAATATCCATCTCAGTATTACAATATTCCTTGCCATTATCGCTTTGAAGATATTTAATTTTCTTCCCTGTTACACGTTCCGCTTGAGTTTGATACATCTTGAATGCTTCTAAAGCGCTACTTTTTTGTTTAAGAAAAAATACCTCACACCATCGAGACCGATCATCAATAAATGTGATAAAATATTTAGCGCCACTAGCTGATTGTGTTCTGAATGGTCCAACAATATCTGTATGTACTATTTCAAGGGTTTCTTCACTCTGTCGTTCACTTGCTGAAAATGGTAGTCTTGTCATCTTGCCTCGTAAACATACTTCGCATTTTGATAAACATGTCAACTGATCTGAGGTTACTTTACTTGTTGTGGTTCGATTAATGACCTGAGCTAGATCGTTAGCATTTAAATGGCCCATGCGACAATGCCAAATTAAAACTTCTGAATTAGTCTTATCTTCAACGATACCAGCTTGTTCATGCACTCCTTGTACATAATAGAGATCACCACGCCTTTCAGCAATAAATTTAATGTTTCCATTCACGTCCATAATCATTGCTGAATCTTTTCGGAATAATACTTCATGATTTTGATTAGTAATTTTGGAAACTGAAACTAGATTTGATCTTAGATCTGGTACATATAATGTATTTGAAAAATCTACTGATTTCAGTTGTTTACCATCACTAACCGATAAGTTGACAGTCCCCTTTCCTTTAATTTCACTACTGGCTTGACTAGCTAAATTGATTCTTCCTCTACTGACACCATTGAAGGATTTAAATAACTGTTTATCGCCACATAGATGTGTAGTACATCCACTATCAAGAATCCATGGTCGATAACTTAATGTACTACCAGCATATCCAGTATGATACACTGCAAAAGTATCATCGTCTGCTTGTGCACATTGTCGATCTTCTCCACTTCTTTTAACATCTGGCTTTGATGGTCTTGATAGACAATCTGGTGACTTGTGTCCTTTCTTTCCGCATTTATAACAATATCCTTTAAAAAAATTGGTGTTGTTATTGTTATTGCGTTGATTTCCACCTCCCACAGTTCCGGCTATCTCAACCACTGACTGTGATCCAATTTCACTCTTCTCAAGTATCTTCACTTTAAGTGCCTCAACATTTAACAGTTCATCACGTGATTCCATGGCACATTTGAAACCTTCATAGCTATCAGGAAGACTATATAGTAACATCACAGACAGTAAATCTTGATTAACCTCAATATCCATAGCACCAAGTCGATCAACTATATCAGAGAATTTATTAACATGATCTCTGACATCACCACCTTCACACATCTTATGAAGCATTAGTTGTTTAAGCAGTAAAGCTTTTCTCGCAGGTCCTTTAGAGGCATAAACTGACGCAAGTTTCATCCAAACTTCACGGGAAGTATTGCATCCACGAACATGTTGTAATTCCGTAGAATAGATCGCTAGTATCAACTCTGATTTAGCTTTACGATCAGCTTTGATCCATTGATTTCGTGCTTCAACACTCTCAGCATTACCATCAACAATAACAGGAATCAACTTATCACCATTAACATACTCCCACATATCATTCTTTATTAATAACGCTTCTACATGAATCTTCCATGCTTCATAGTTGTCTTTATTTAAAAGCTCAAACCTTGTAGCATTCAACGTTGACGACATATTGAATTTCTTAGAATAAAATTGATACCAATCTACTTTTTATTGTTTAGAAATCTGGGCCCATAACCTATTGAAAAATAATAATTTTCTAGGTTTTTTATTTCAAAAATGTCATACAAAAACTATTTTTATCTAACATATCAAAGTTGACAGATCAAAACTAGATCATTGAAAAATTATAATTATTTATAAAATAAATAAAAAACGGTTGTCTTGTATATTATTCCAACAATATCATATAATAGTATATTATTAAACGAGCAATTTATGACAGCCAATATTCACGCAGGGTGACGTTTGCGTCCCGAGCCGTAAGCGAGGGGCGCAAGTCACCCAAGTGAGTAATGGCCATAAATCGCAAATACTATACTTTGTCCACGACCCTTGATTTCTAAGTAAATAATGCGAGTGTAGAACAGAAAGTAATAAATAGACGTCAAAATAATAGTGTAAAAGTATTAAAACACTTTACAAATTGGAAAATTACTTTCCAATTGAAAGACCGTTCAAAAGGAAGCAACATCTACTTCTCGGGCAATATGCCCCGCCAGACAATGACTTATACTTCCAAGATAAACGGGGTTGATATATATGAAAATATAGAACCAACCATTCTGGTTTATAAGTAGATGGAACAATATCACTTACAGACCAGTTTCGGCGTATTTGCGCCTCATCAGTACAAGGTATATATTATCCGTCCAGGAGCTCTAAGAGCCTAATCCTGGACTGAAAACTACGCTAAAATCACATTAATAGGTACATTATACCCAGTGAAGGGAATGCCATGAATGTGATAATAGCGACATCTCCACAATATTTCCAAAACTTTGTAAGACGTTAATAGTATAAAACTATTATTTCACATCTATTGGTAACGCGCTTTACTAAACAGGACAATTTCACAGGAAACTGTGATAATCTATTCTTTTTAATTTTATTACTTGATAAGATTATTATATTTTCAAGACTTTACCTTGATCAGTTCTTGAAATATACATTTTTTAAGTTAAATCCAATCAGGATTTTTTTGACGACATAAATTACCGTGTTAATTGAAATGGATAACATATTTTACAGTTATTGTATATCAAAATTGTATATAAATAAATATAGAAGGACAAGTATTTATACAGATTGTCCTCAAATATACCTACAGGTATCTACGTATGGGTATTTTTAAAATATCATGCATACCGCATTTATATTTTTTCATACTGAATGGTTCAAATTAATTATTTCATTCAGTAAGTATTTTTTCAATTATATCCTCCGTAGACCCAATCAACTGTAAAATGGATTAGTGGTTAATAACTTCTGTGTCAGAAACGAAAACACTATAATATCTTTAGTATGTTTTAAGAAATAATAGCAAATAATTTCTTGACTAACCTGCATCCATCAATATTTTGGGTAAAAAATTAGTCTAAAATTAATGCCTGATTGGTGAGGATTAAGAGTCGAAATATTTACAATAAAAAGGTTTCACTGAGCATAATATTACGTCAGTATATCAAAGTAAATATTAGGCAATGGTGCAATTGAGTTTGGATAAACTTTACCAGCTGTTCGCTGAGATTCTTCAGATCTTCACGGACATTTAGCCGCAGGCCTAGTTTGGTGAAGCCTCGGCTTTAAATGTGGTTCAATTTCATTTAAAATAAAATCGTTTGACTAAGATTCTGATCCGATGGCGCTTATGGCTTACTATTTTTAGATAGTCCGATATGTAATTAGAGGTTTTTCCTAATTTTTTTGTTTACTACCCACTTATACATAACAGATGCCAACAATATATGATTGAATTAAAAGGGTGATAAGTCGTGAAACACTTCTAACAAATTTAGAATCAATGTCTGAACTATGGACGCAACTACCATCTTATTTTAAATAAGAAAAGTTAACATTGAAGTAATCCGAGCCGTTTATGGTAAGAAATGATAAATATACATTTCTGTATGGTTGCCCCGAGATATACTTGTTCAACTGTTGAACTTTTTTTCTTTTAATTTAACGGTCATTTCGTCTATTTGTCGATTGCTTGTTCAAACTAACATTGAGTTTATAGCATCTCCCCAAATTACAAAACATAATAGAATGCTCTCCCACCTTTTGGAAAACTTCATGTGGAATTGAACTATTTCTATTTTTTTAATAAAATCAAAATAGTGGTCGTGGTGAAAAAATATTGTTTTTTAAATTCCTTCTCTGTAAATTCTGAATTTATCACAAATATTTTAGTAAAAGAATCTGAGCACACTTGAACTGGATAATATACCCGAAAAAGATGTTGATGATCAGCAACTGAGGTTGGAGGAAGACAAGCTAATTGAACTTGTTTTTACTTTACACTTCAACATTTCGACTTTAATGTTGATAAATATTATAAAATATCCTTGTATATTAACTTTTGAGTCATTAAAAATTAAAATATACAAAATCCATCATACGTTGGTTTGTGTGAATCTGGCTTCTGTTTGTCAAAGTCAAAGTGTCAAAAATTAGAATCGCTAATGGTGAGCATAAAATAATATTATAAACGGTTAGGTTATGGTGAGCATAGATAATGGATGATGAGGTGAGTAGGATTTAGGATTAGTTTAGTTTTAAATTTATTCAGGATTTTGGTTCTAATAAAGGAAATAAAAGTAAGTAAACCTTTAAAATGTCATCACCAGGTGTAATTCGTCATAGTTGTATTGCAAAAAATTGTACTTAATAGCAAATATTTTTCTTCCTTCCTTCCTCCAAAGATCAAAGGTTGTGTGAAGATCATTTCGATAATGCATATACAAGTTCATTAAACAAAAGACCTATTAAATTTGATTTTTACATCGTACACAACCAAAAGTAGTTGAATATAATAATAATACCCAAGCTTTTGAAAATACTATATTGCCTGTGAAACTAAAGCTTATTTTCTCTGACAATAATGGTGGTGAAAGGACTAGCAAACAAAAATAATTATTTTTTCTTTGTAGCTTAATGTAGGTACTGCGTTTAATTTTTTCCTTTCAGACCTATTACTGTTTTCATGGAAATGGATAATCTAGTTCCTAATTCCTTTTTAAAAAATTATTGTTTTTTTGTCAATTATTTTAAAATAATGTGGAATTTGATGTGATATTGGATTAACTTTCTTAAATATAATGTAATTTTAGTAGTGCAGTTTAATAAAAATTTTAAATGTCTGTTGATTTCTTATTTACCTAAATTATGTGTAAATTGATAGTTTCAACCCTTATACTGTGAAATTCATACATATCAATGTTTAAAAATACTCATTATTTTTATTTCACAATATTTTGTTAGAACAAAACCACAAACCAAATTTGAACAATCAAATACAGTTACTACATGACTGTCAGAATTATAGTAAACTTAACTTTTTAGAGTCTTTAGGAATAAGAAGGTACTCCAATGATCCTCAGTATACTATTGTAAATGAGCAAATAGATACTTTACAATCTCCTTTGTTAGACTGTTTGACCGATATATTTTAATGTGTTTCCACCTATCTTTGCTAAATTCTGCTCATCGCGAAAATATGTACATATATGTATACACCTTTTAACTTAGCTAATAATACACTTGTTTACTTTATTTAATTTCACTATCCATACTATCCTACCCTAAAAGTATTCCTTCCATTTTCTTAGTTACATAATAAACAATGTTTTCATTCCACCCCTTGAAAATGATGTATAAACATTAAACATCCAAACAAGTCGGGACTAAGTTTTTTGTAAAACATATTAAAAAAAATATATTGTGGAATAAAAATAATGAGTATTTTTAAACATTGATAAATTATGTGTCTTAAAATTGTTTCATTATAATCATTTCAATAGAAAAAATGAAATATAATTTTACTTTTTGTAATGAAACTAACAAATTTAAATATCCCGCCTTTAAAAATTAGTTCCAACATCCCTTCCTGGTGCGCTGCGATCAACGTGATGCCAACTGTTAATACAGGATCGACAACTCTCATTATGTATTATTTCTCTATGTCACCAATGATCGTGTCAAGCCTTTAGCCACAGCGGAGAAGACATCAGCACTGATTAAGTACTCCAGATAACCATTCCCCAATCCTCCCTTACAGGGGTCCAGAAATGCAATCTACTGATACTAGATAGATTTCATGTCCATCTAACTTTACGCAACTTTCTCATACTTTGACAAATGACAGTAGTCTATTATGAGCAGTCGTATCTGAAACGAACTTCACTTGTGAAAGCTCTGCTTGATGCATGACTGAATTTTAACCATGCATGTATAATCATCAAGCTGAGTTTTCCCAAGAAACTGTTTTATATTCTACAATTATTGATTTTGGATAAACATCATGTTTGTAGGCGCATTTACTAGTCTAACTAGCCTCTTAAAAATCATGCCTTTGTCTTAAGAATATCATGTTATGGAAATTAGTTAATTACCATTTGAGATAAATTATAATACAAAAACAAATACCTAAGTAGGTATATTATGTAAGATGTTATTTTGCAGTGTTTTAAACGATTCTCAGAATAAAAAAGTAGTTTGTGTACATAAGAAAAATGAAGGTGTATTTAAAAAATATTCTTAGAATAATCTAGACAAGATAATTTTAAATCTGAAATTCTTCGTAGTAATTTGCAGATCTCTTAACGATATCGTATCATTTACCAATTATGTAATGAGACCAGGAAATTACATTTTAATAATATCTAGCTTCTGCAAAAAGTTTATACACACCTTTATTTCTTTTTTGTAATTGATACTTTTCCTTAGTGCTTCCGCTTATCCAAATGATTATTTCTTAAATAGTTCAACAACTATTTCCCTTAATTATTTGATTCATTATTAACTGTAACTAATTATTTTTCACTTTTCACCGTTTTTGCGAGACAGTGTATACAGGGTGTGGCGCGACAAGTTTTGATTAAAAGTAATGGCGGATACAGTTATGTTAAAAATCTGAAATTACGAAGCTGTAGGTTTTGGATGACGCTGAGTTCAAATATAATGTTGTCCTGAATGTGGCACTTCCGGTTATACCGGAAATAGACGTCAACTTTGTTATTTTAAATAGAACCTAATATTTTTTATTTTATTTTCGAATTCTACATGAAATTTTAGATAAATTTTGTGAACAATGTCCTATACCAAAAATGAAGTATTTTCGAGATATTTCGTTTTTTTTCAGAATTTTGAAAAAATCCTAGTCCACATTAAATAACGATATCTCCATTAATATCGAAGCTAGTAACGTGAAATTGTAACCAATAAACAACAAGGGCTTGCCCGTTAACTCCATATGTCCAACTCATTGATATTTCATACAGGATGTTTTAAACTTAGCCGCCAACATGCACAATTTAAATCATTTATAAGTTGCTTACTATCAAATCTTTGACAGCCATGGCCTACCCTTTACTAATGTTGAAATCATTAAGTGTTGTTATGTTTTAACTAAAATAATGAAATATCTCAAAAGTGGTTGGATTTAGGTATAGGGAATACCCATACCACACGAATTGGCTTAAAAAAATACATCGGCAAATGTAATAAAATACAGGGTGTTCTATTTAAAGTAAGCAACTTATAAATGATTTAAATTGTGCATGTTGGCGGCTAAGTTTAAAACATCCTGTATGAAATATCAATGAGTTGGACATATGGAGTTAACGGGCAAGCCCTTGTTGTTTATTGGTTACAATTTCACGTTACTAGCTTCGATATTAATGGAGATATCGTTATTTAATGTGGACTAGGATTTTTTCAAAATTCTGAAAAAAAACGAAATATCTCGAAAATACTTCATTTTTGGTATAGGACATTGTTCACAAATTTTATCTAAAATTTCATGTAGAATTCGAAAATAAAATAAAAAATATTAGGTTCTATTTAAAATAACAAAGTTGACGTCTATTTCCGGTATAACCGGAAGTGCCACATTCAGGACAACATTATATTTGAACTCAGCGTCATCCAAAACCTACAGCTACGTAATTTCAGATTTTTAACATAACTGTATCCGCCATTACTTTTAATCAAAACTTGTCGCGCCACACCCTGTATATATACATACAGTGAGCACGTAAAGGTTGGAACAAATCCGTTAAAAGCTTTATATGTCCATTGGGGAAAAAAGCTCATACACGTCAATTTTCTTTTTCAGCTGCGCATGTCTTGGTCTACTTACATTTTTGATGACGTCGAGTTATGACGTCATTATCATTTTCTTAAATGACAATACTTTCTTTTGATAATACCTTCAAAAATAACTCATTTTTTGTGTATATTATATTTTTTTTATGTTACATAACCGTATGTTCGAGAAATAAAAGAGATTTCATTCATAATAATTTATAAAAAAGACAACAGAATTGAATAAACCTACAAACTATTAAATTAATTGCTCAAATTGCATGCCATTTGCCTCTTGACAATATGCAAGGTGATGTTCAAACTCTTGCAAAACATTAGTAAGGTTAGCAGCGTTAATTAAATTAATTTCGGTCCTAATTCTCTCTTTTAGTTCATCAATTCTAGTAGGTCTGTTAATGTAAACTTTTGACTTGAGGTATGCCCACAAAAAAACCTAGTGGGGTTAGATCCGGAGATCTAGCTGGCCACTCTAAAAATCCTCGTCTACCAATCCATCTATTGGGAAACATATTAATAATGGGCTTTCAAAATACCTATGTAAAGTTTTGTTGCTCAACCCTTTATGGCAAAAAAACAACCCCAGCCCGACGAGGTGCAAGAGTAAAGTCCCCGAAATTATCAGAACTATCGAACTTCAATAGTCGATTTTAAATGCATGAATAATGGGCTTTCAAAATACTTAAGTAGAGTTTTATTGCTCAACCCTTTATGGTAAAAAACCACCCCCAGCCCGACAAGCCTCAAAAGTAAAGTCCTCGAAAATCTCGGCACAATCGAACTTGAATAGTCGATTTCTGACGCTTTGATAAGGAGCTTTCAGAATACCTATAAAGAGTGTTTGTTGCTCCAGCCTTTATAGCAAAAAACCACCCCCTGCCCAACGAGGTGCAAGAGTACAGTCCTCGAAATTCTCAACACAATTGAACTTGAATAGTCGATTTTAAAGGCAATCTTACAATAATTAGCAATTAATTTATACGAAGTCGGGCCTCAGAAAAAAGGGGGGGGGGGGGTAGGGATCTAAAACAAAAAAAATTCCAAATGATAAATAGGCTTGCCAATATGACCTGACCTACAGTATTATATTTTTATGGATAATTAACAAAATGGCGGACTTCGAAAAAAACACGATGTTGTTTTTTTCAAAGTTCTCCATTTTGTTAATTATTGTATTGCATTTTCTTGTTGAAATAAATTCATATCAATTCTCTAAAAAAACGTGCTTTACACAGGGGCTGTACCTTACAACGGTATTGTTCATTACAATGTCCATCTCATCTTATTCTTTTAACTTCGCCTAAGCTAGGTGTTCTTATTTAGAGGTTCACACACAAAAAACTCGAGCTCGGAATTCAAGTCGGAGTGGGGGACGTGCTCGAGCGAGAAACTGAGGAAACGTTCGTATTGGGCTGTCTCATTTGCTATGAAGGGTTGAGCAATAAAATCTGTACGCAGGTATTTTGAAAGTCCATTATTAATGCGTCAGAAATCGACTATTCAAGTTTGATTGTGCTGAGATTTTCCAGGACTTTACTCTTTCACCTCGTCGGGCTGGGGGTGGTTTTTTGCCATAAAGGGTTGAGCAACAAAACTCTACATAAGTATTTTGAAAGCCCATTATTAATGCATCAGAAATCGATTATTCCAATTCGATTGTGCTGAGAGTTTCGAGGACTTTACTCTTGCGCCTTGTCGGGCTGGGGGTGGTTTTTTACCATAAAGGGTAGGGCAATAAAACTACATGAGTATTTTGAAAGCCTATTATTTATGCGTTCGAAATCGACAAGCCAAGTTCGATTGTGCTGATAATTTCGGGAACTTAACTCTTGCACCTCGTCGGGCTGGGGGTGGTTTTTTGCCATAAAGGGTGAAGCAACAAAAATTATGTATATGTGTTCTGAAAGCTTATTATTAATGTGTCAGAAATCGACTATTCAAGTTCGATTGTGCTGAGAATTTCGAGGACTTTACTCTTGCGCCTTGTCGGACTGGGGGTGGTTTTTTGACCAATCGTGATCCGAAATATTCTGAAAGCACATAATTAGCACTAAACTGATGTGCCAGAAAAAATCAGAATAAACAATTTTTCATATATGGCTGTGCTAGCTTTTTTTGAAGCTGACACAGCTATCGATTTCAGCGAAATGATAAATGCACAAAAATTAAAATTGCGCAATTAATTAGCACATAAATAGCACAAAATCGTTGTGCTAATTAAAATCGATTGTGCTCATTTGGCTGTGCTAACTTTATAGACGTCTTATCTCCATAACCTATCTTCATTAAAATCTCTACCTATGCGCTCCTTTTCACTTAAACGGGCCATGATGTCGATAACTTATTTATACCACAATTATTTGATGTGAATTCGCATTAATGTCAATGAGACATGTGTTGAATTTATTTATTTACAGTCAGTGCCGCCGTCGGAACGAAAATTAGGAACATGCGTATTTTCGTGTCCCTGAATAAATTTCTGAAAATGCGTTCTTTTTGAAGGTATTATCAAAAGATGGTCTTGCCATTTAAAAAAAATGATAATGACGTCATAACTCGAACAATGATGACGTCATCAAAAATATAAGTAGACCAAGAAATGCGCTACTGAAAAATAAAGTCGACGTGTCTGAGCTTTTTTTCCCCAAGCTTTTAACGAATTCGTTCCAACCTTTACGCGCGCAGTGTATATAGTTTGCTTCAAAAAGTACATAGCAGATGTTTGTCAGATATTACATGTACTCAAAATATTTTAACAGTAATTGTTTAGTTTGTAAGGAAATTATTTTATTTTATAGTACAATATTTTATAGCGCATAATTTCATATCTGTAGTGATCAACCACATTTTTGATCTTATAAACTTAAAAATTGTGCTGAGTAAGTGGGCCGTGGGCGAGGGGAGCAAGTCACCCAAGTGAATAGTGGCCATAAATTGCGAGTTGTTGTCCACGACCCTTGATTGCTTTATTAAATGAAAGTTAAGTAAATAATGCGAAAGTAATAATTTGTTATTTGGTATTATTGACAATTCCAACGTCAAAATTAATAAATTTCTGGAGTACGTCAAATAATGTGACATATAGAGATGGGCGATACTGTGTAAAGTATCGATACACCGTACCGTTATAAATATAGTGCTTTAAAAATATCAATATTAGAAAATATCGTTATGAAAAGTATGAATACTAAAAATGTCGAAATTTTATCGATACGATATATTTTAGAAACAAATTTCCTAAAAAAATCCGCAGGTTTAATAGTTTATTTCATATTGTACCCCTATCTCTAGACACCTGTGTGCCGGAATGTTTTGATTGTTGTGTTGTCATAGCGACATATATGCAAAAGCGTAAATTATGAACCATAATTCACTCTAGTAGATATATGGGTACCATATATACCTACCTTTTGTTAGGAGGTGAAATATTTACTTATTATTGAGTGGTCGTGGACAAACATATTAAATCTTCACTATCGCTACTGTTGTCTATTTTGTTCTCTATATGTACGTACGTAAAATTATGATTATATGATTATTTTGAGGTTTCAAACGACGCGCTGTCAGAAGCGATTTGATAGTTAGGTATTTGGTGTTTTAAAAGAGACGATTAGAATAGAATAGAATGTGATTGGCTAACGAGAGTGAATTCTTTTTCACTCTTCAGTAGTGTGAAGAATTTATTCAGCTAAATATGTAAAAACAATGCTTGTATTATTATATGTATAGCCGTGGAGAAAATACTATCTAATACACTCACACAATAAATAACTAATATACTCTATTGAAATATAATGTTCCAGCATATGTAGTAGATTTCAATGGACAGGATGTTAGTTATATTCATAAAAAACCCATGTAGTTGAGATAAAAATGCGGTTTCCTTAACCTATCGATTATTTTAACGATCTCCTAATGAATCACGTCTAAAACCAGCTAATATTTTTCTAATATACCGTTATTTGTTTTATAGTTTGTTAATTTTTAATATATGTCACTATTTACCATTTTTTATACAATTTTGGTTTCTTGTGACTTTTAAATGATGGTAGAACGAATTGGCAAGTGTGAAATCATTGACAATCGTTTGTCAACAATATGTTACTTCTTTATATTTGATGAATTATAAAAGTAGTGATTATTATTTTATACTTGTACTTTAGTTACAGTAAGGTCGTAAAATATGTACATCCTCTTAATAAATTTTGGTCAATGTATAAATGAAGCACTGCATCATGTTTAATAAAAAATACATTAATTTTTATGAATTTATTTATTACATAATAGTATTGTATAAGGATAATGAAGAACCATGAAAAATTTAAGTCATTGGATTATTATTCTCGATGGTGGTTCTCTATGTTAATGTTGGCTTATTGTACTTTGTGGGTGTACTCTTCTAGTAGTAGGTTTATCGTTTGGAGAAAAAAAATGGATAGTTTCCCCTTTTCATAATAAAAGTGAACAGAATTTGTCACATGGGCGTACCAAGAGAAATATACAGTGTGCTAACATGTAGGATTTGCTAAATAAAATATTAGTCAGGTTGTACAGCATTTTATATCAATTCACGCCTCATAGAAACGGTACTTTCAATAACATCTCACCCATTACGCCTACCTCGGTTGAGTAATGTTGCTGGCAAACAGTTTCATGTCTATAATTTAAACAAGCTGTGCTTCAGTTACCCCCACACAAAATGTATGAGTTACAGGTATTTATTTTTAAAAAGCAAAAAGAACAATAAAACATCTAAGACAGAATATTCTATTAAGAAAAATGTAAGAAATAGCTGTAGGATAAAAAAATATAACTAAATTATACGAGGTCTCTTGATAAAATAACAATATAACTTATTCAATAAAAGTTAAAAGGCCAGCTTACGTATTACATACAGTAGATAGATAGATAGCTTTATTGACGTCCATACATAAAGTACACAGCCATAATTTTACAATTTCACATTGGATAATTAGATATAACATCGTCCATCACTGTATAAAGACTTCAAAAATACAATAATCATATGCGTTGATTTTGTTTCAAACATATTAAAAATATATAAAAGAAAAATGTAATACACAAACTTAAAAAACATCGAGTAACAAATCAATGAACTTGATCAATAAAAATAATGAACAAAACTAATGAACTCATCGACACTCTAAAAATAATTAGTCTAAAGAAAATCTCTCACCAGCGAATGCAATCTCTTCCGTGTATACTTTTTGAAATTACTGTTGTTAAAACCTCATGGGCCCTACGTCACAGATGTGCAGATGACCAAAATCGGTACAACTCGGCAAAAGCGCATGTATAGCAGTAAAATTTAAAACATCGTCATCTGAAGTTGAGCCGTGCTACCGAACGCATCGAATTTGTTAGATACATAATCGTGTTTTGCAAGTCTTGGGCAACACATTTAATTGATAGCTTTGTTAGTTCTGGCACGCAGTTGTCAGTGTACATCATACATCATTTTAATTTTTCCAATAAACACAGATAGGTACGTTCAATATATCAATTCTAGCGTAAACAATGTTCTCAAAATAATAAAATATAGCTTTGCGCTACCCAGAGCAACCACATGAATGAAGTAACCCAACTTGGAATTGATGATTGGCCGATTGTCGGCTTCACTTGGTGCACAGGGTTGCAGTTCCATAGCCCATGATTGTCTGTAAAATATACAGCCAGGGGAGCGGGAGAATCCCGTATCTTTTAAAGAGAGGACAGTACATGCAATGAAAAAATTTTATTCGCTGATGAACTGTTACCCCTCAGAAGTACACCGTAATTTAGTACCTACATTGTGGATAGTTGCAAAATACACTGATCTTATAACTTGCTTATTTAGAGAATAGCTCAAGAAAATAGTTGTCTCAGTCCAAACAGTTGGAAAGATAATTATATTAATGAGTATAACCAGGCTGGCCATCATTTGTCGATTCGATGAGGCATCTGTAAATGAAATGATTTGCCTGAATAAATGAATTTGCCTGATTATGATATAGGTATAATGTGCTGTTTATTATATTATTCCATACAATTACAACGGACCAAAAATACTGAACGACAGTATTAGCCTAGTCAAAGTACACATAAGACCTCGCAAAAAATACAAAAAACTTGAAAATTCAAAATTGAGTATTGTTCAAATTGCAGAGTACAATTTGAACTGAGAAACCCCAAAATTATAATAATAAATTCTGTATGCAAACCACGCCGCCACTGGAGCGTCCGTTTTCCGATGTAAATCCGCTTAACCCCTTCTTAAAAATATAATTCCAGCCCGTGTCGCTCAAAACATACATCGTGTCGTGTCAGCAAAAAAGAAGCTGAACCGATACAGGTGTCCAAAACCAGTACACTGGAAATTTCGCGAACGGCCAATGAGGGCCAATTCTCTCTCTCCGATACCCCCTGACGTCACTCGTCATATAAATATGAAATGCACCCTAAAACGCCGGTCATTCTCTACTTTTAATTACTTAGGTTATTTTAATGAAGATGATTCCGTGGGTGATTATTAGTGTGGTTTCACCCATCGTAACGTGGTTTAAGTAATTTGCTCCCTTTTTTTGTATCCTGTGCTTGTGGATTTTGTGCTATGCGCTACCCTACGTATTATTATTGGATCACTATGAGCAATTGCTAGACCGTAAATGTTCTACTATTGTGAAGCTATAAATACCCGATATGTGTGTGGAAATTAAACTGGCGAACATAGACATTGTGTTTTATTATAATCACACGTTAATTCTAAAGTGTCTCGACTAAAGTCTAGTCGACCCCAAACGGGAATGGGCATACCTAATTACCCCACTTTCGTTCAAGTATTTAAAAGGGTTGTGTTTAACATGACAGAAAGTTTACAATGTTAGACATGCATTTTTCCGGCAAATCGTCGAGTGAAAATTTTTGTTTTTGTTTTTTCGCTCTAATTGCTTAAATAATAAATATACAGAAAAACTTCCAAATCAAAATTTGTAGCTGATGCATTTATCTTCAAAATTTGCTGAAAGACGTCTGATTTAGGTATTTATTGTAAATAATTGTCTATCATTTGAAAAATTTGATATTTATAGAAAAACTGTATATAGTAGTTTCGAAAGTAGATACTTCAAAGTGTTTAGTTGTAAAGTTTCATTGGATTATATTCGAAAAAAGATATAATTGAATGAAGTCTAAAAAAAACAAGTAAAATTAAGCATGCAAAAAAAACAGATTTTTAAGAAGCATTTGTTTAAAATTCTAAATATTGATGGCATTGCTTTTATAATAATAATGTTTTATGCTCATTTGCAATGCTAAATCCAAAAGGAATTTTCGCTGGGATAAGTATTAATTAAATAGGAATTATAATTGTTTATTGACTTCTTAGCTCTAGTTTTTTTATAAATAAACTGATTTTACAGTTAGAAAATCTACTGTTTCAAATTTGAAAGTATTTCTATCTAAAAGTTGAGATCTTTCTCTACATTTTACATGAGTTTATTTATTTTTTCAGAATGTTATAAGCCCAAAATTATTAACTATTAAGTCGAGCCATTAATAAATTTCGCTCACGGACCGTTCGCGCGTAACTACGAGTTGACTACCACTGAAATTAATTTTATCTCGAAAACTTTTAAATACAGAAAAACTTTTCAGACAAAATTTGTAGATAAATGCATCAGCTACAAATTTTGATTTGGAAGTTTTTCTGTATATTTACTATTTAAACAATTAGAGCGGAAAAACGAAAACAAAAATTTTCACTCGACGATTTTCAGGAAAATTGCTTGCATAACATTGTAAACTTTTTCTCATGTTAAACACAACCCTTTTAAATACTCAATTTTGAATTTTCAAGTTTTTTGTAATTTTTGCGGCTTTTTACGGTTTTTTTTGTGTACTTTGACTAGGCTATATGCGGTATGAACGACAATGCCTAAAATATTATGAACGACAGGAATAATGCGACCCTGTACGACAGCGTCTTGACACGAACAACAGTGTCTAATATCTGAACGACAGATAAAAAGGCGTAAATATTGTAATTTATTGTTTAATAAAAACTCAGTAAGATATCTATTGAGAAATAATTGAATAAAATACATGTGCAAAGGTAAATTCGGTTTGCCCTTGTGTAAACTCACCTAATTTGTAAGACAGCAAGCACAATCATGAAAGTCACAATTTTTTTAAATCACAAAGATAACCAATTTTTAGATAGAACAATAGTATACTCTGCCACAAGGGCAGAAAATGAGCTTTAGCAGATCAAGACTGATAGTTAAAGTCTGCTAAAGCGTTTCCTGCATGTATGACAAACAACTGTTTTTCGCCTACCAAATAAACAAAAAAATATGAAAATATATGACAAATAACTTTGACATACACTAACATTTATTTAAAAAATTCACATGAAACGTCTAAAGTAATCAAGTGACAGTGGTGAAAAACTTCAAAAATCGTGCCGCCATTGGGCTGTTAAACAATACTTTCCGCCCTATTTTTGGTGTTCATATGATTGTTTTTCTGATAAGGGAACGAAAAAATCACTTTTTACCACTACTAGCTGTAAAGTTGACAATTATTGAGTCTTCTAGCCAACTGAGAAGTTGAATTTCTCTATTATTGGTTAATAATTTTTTCTATTGTTAATAATGGAGAAATTTAAATGTTTTGAGAATCCAGGGATATAGTAGCTTAACAAAAACATGTGCAACATAATTTTGTATACCCAGGAGATTATCCTTAAAACATTTCTTCTGTTTGAAATTACCTAACAAGATAAAATTATACATGCGGGAACATAGACAGCTGAATATTATTTTTCCATGGGGTTATTTTTCTGTAAAACCTTTTATTTTATCTGAAGACGTTAAAATATTCTCATTGCGTCCTTGCATACTTGCATTTAATTGGTTAAGATGTTCAAATAAATCTGTCTGATAGGCCAATTTGGTGCACCATGCATCCTCGGAATATCAATAGCTCTTCCTTCAGTTCATATATACGTGATAAACTACGTCCTCTTGAAAGCCATCTCACCTCGGTGTGTAGAAGCAAGGTGTAGTGTATCCATATCTTGGCAAATTTATTTAAACAATATAAATTTCAATGGACGGTGTTTATAACTACTTCAATACCTAATTTTCAGCATCAACCTCAAGTATATTTGACGACAGGCTGGCAATACTAAATTTTCTACGACAGTGTGTGGTTTCATTTTTTACACTACAAGTCCGCCACGTGGTTGCTTGTCTCTTGACACTTGTCAGAGATAGTCATTGTCTTGATAAAACTTGTGGATTGCTGGACTTGTGATTTCAACAAACGTTAAAAGTACTGTAGATCATTATCCAAGAGATAATAATGTTTTATGGAGAGGTGTCTCTTTAATTTACTAGAATAAACCATTGCTTCATTGGATAATTTTTATCCGCAAACCAGTCAAGGGTTTGTTTCGTCTTTGTCCAAGTAAATCCCAACTCTAAATAGTCTTCATAATATTGTCGTTTGGCATTCATTAGTTTTTGGTTCTTTTTGACGGGCTGAATCAATAATTGTTGAACATTAGCCGATTAGCGAGAGCTAAGAACAGACGCGCACGTGATAAGTGACAGCCGCGAGAACGAACGGGGCGCGGGCAGCTGGAACAGAATACTTCATCGCGCCATTCCTGCCGCTCCTTTACCATAACAACCTGACAACTCGAATCTCCCACGCCACACGTCAGTTGTTTTCGTACTATTTTCTCATTCAAATAGCTATACATGATTTCAATGCAGCATACACTTCGCAGCAATCGCGGCACAAATGAAAATATACGCTGTACACGTGATGAAAACGTCTGGCCTATAGGAAATGTGAAATAAGAAGCAATCAACAAGAAACTACATGGAAGGTTCAGTCTCGAGGCTGATTGACTATACACAGAAAAAATGGCTAGAGAAAGTAATAATTCATAGGACCGCAATAGATCAGAAAATGTCGCTGTGTAATAGGCCAATTCGGAGTTGGTAATTTGGTCCCCAAAGATGAGGCCACGAAATTTCAAAAGGTAATTTGGTCCCCATGGCTGACAGGTATAAATTCCCTACAAGTAATTTCGTCCCCGTAATCAAGTAAGTATATGCTTTCGGTTCAAAGAAGAAATAAAATCAAAACATGAAAATAGTTTAAAGGTTTTAATTCCAACTCTATGGCATGCACTTATAAATAATTTTTACAAAAATGGAAATTTCAAAATTTTATACATGTTAAAAAATAAGTTCTATCTATTTTAGAGTTTTTGTATTTTTCTATAAGGTTTTCAATAAATTTTTGACGATTTCTAACTTTAGGGTCTCTTACATTATGTTTCAAATGACGACTTTGCAACTTGATATAAGTTTCGATTTAGTATTCATTTAGGGTTAGGATAGGTTGATAATTTTCACCTCCATAATTTGCTTTCTCACAACAATTCACTGTCAAACTAAGTAAAGAGCAAAATGATAGCAAATTATAATAATTCAAGGGTTTTATATCCATCTAAACTACCTCTTTTCCTGATTATTTTTTGACGTTTCTTAAAACCAATGAAATGCTTCTTTATTTGTCACAAGGGTAAGTTTCAACCATTTATGTCATTATTATAGTGGGAATAAATCTCTTGTGATTATTCTCGGGAATAATCACGTAGGCTTTTATTTGCCTAGCAAGTGTCAGATAGTTGTCAAAATAATTACCTAATTGTGTCAACGCGATATATAAAATGGGTGAAAATTATCGGTTCAGTACCTTTTCTGATGCAGAAATAACAAAAAAGATTTTACCTACGACCCCTCCTGTAATCAGTCAATAACACACAGTCGACATCAATGTAATGACGTCTATTACGCACGGTAAAAAAAACGCACAGCTGTAAAGTAAATCGCACGGCTTCCCTAGCAACATCTTAGCAACTGTCAATAGACGTCGCCATTTTATTCAAAATTTACTATTTGAAAACATTCGATATTGCCACGTTTAACTATGAAAAGCCCAAAGGGCTAAGTATGTATTGATTATAATTGAAAAATGGACTTTTGATTATCAACAATATATTAATTAAACATTAGTTCTTTAATGTGCTTCTTTCATTGGTAATAGAGATGGAGATGAAAGTTTACCAAGCACCTCTAATAATGTAACTGTTGTTTCTTATGCTTCAACAACCAAAGGAAGCGATCTATGATCTGTGTTTAATAACTGTACTGTTACTATAAACAATTATTATAATAACTAATATTATGGTATTAAATGTTATACCATAAAATTATTAAAAATATCAATTATTGAAGTAGTTCAAGTATTAATAATAATAAGATTATAAATACAAGTACAAGTAGGTCGTAGGTAAAGTATAGTACGTAACTACTGTTGTAAAGCATTTTACGCACTCACGGAATTAACTTTTTCATTCGTGTGTAAAATGCTTCTTACCACACACGTTACGTAATATACTATTAGAAACTACTTCGAAAAATACTCCAATTTGTGAATCAAAAAATAATCTAGTCAAATATAACTTGCGAGTTCCATAAATTAGAAAATAATTTGGCCTGTGGGCTCTCGTGACTATTGCCTGGCAACAAGTTTTCAAAAAATCTGTCAAATTATTTTCAATTTATTCTCACTCTCTTGTTATATTATTACTGAAAATTTCTGAGAAGCAGAATTAATTATTATAATATTTTAATTTGGGGGCGAAATTACCAGATTATCGAGATGTTTGGGATCTAACGGATTAACACAGGTAGCGGGGTCCAAATCGCCCATCCCCGGCCAATTATCCACTTAATCAAATATTATGTAAATGGGTACAATTTCCTACCACTCTTCCCTTCTTGGTATAAATGTTTTGTATTTCGTAGCCCTTTTGCCGTTGGGTCGATGGGCTACGATATGAGGTTTGTTCGTAGAGCGATCACAAATGGTTGCAAACTGGACGGCTCACGCGCAGTGAATAAAAATTGTTCACAGAGAGGCTTTGCGCATGAGTCGTCCAGTTTCCAACCATTTGTGATCGCTCTACGAACAAACCTATGATTGTTTCCTATTTTAGCTCCTAAATTAGACTCCGATGGTCAGTTTGGTTTCTGTGTTGCTGTCTATTTGGATATATATGTGTACAACAGATTTGGCATCGTCTTGCATCTAATGTAGGAGTGGTTCCTATGGCTTCCGAAACACATAGGCAGTGGCGGGCTTAGGCTTCCTGCCGCCCGGTTTGATACGCCGGCTTTTTTGTGGAAGCTTCTTACTAGCAGTATCAAAACAACCTGAAATTGCACTCCAAACAATTATTATAACTGATGTTTCTAAATGCTGTAATTTTCGCTGCAATCCTTCAGCTTCAGATCGCGTAGTCGGTTTCTCATTTCTGCTCTTGGCAATGAATTCCAGTGCATACATTATTCCAGACTACTACTTTTCTAATGCGTAACATGCATCATGTCGAGCAGACCAACGAGTTTGAGAAAGAATCGTATCTCCAAAATTTGTACGCTCCACCAAGAACTCCAAACAATGTGAGAAGAGAAGTAGAAAATAGTCGACAGCTTCTGATACAGATTCAACTGAACGTGATTTTACTAAATTTAAATTATGGGTATTGAATTATGAATAATTTATTCTATAGAATTTTTTTTATAAAAACTAATCTGAACCAATTTTTTAAATGCCGCCTCATGGGCCTTAGGCCTAAATCCATCACTGCACATAGATACGCTGACCTCTTTGCTACTTAACAGCTTTATTGGTCCCACCTTATCCTTTGTCAATTGACTTTTTACGACCGAATGTTTGATATTCTTGGGCACAACAACCTACCTTCGCGAAATTGGTTCATAAGTGAAATATTGCCAGTATTAATCCTTTTCTTATTTCATTCGATTAATATTCTAAACGAATACGTTTTCTCCAAACTACTTAACAGTATTTCTCTACATTTTAATGTTAATTGAAAAACTCTGTACAATGTGCAAGACCCTGTAAAGTAATTAAAACAGTAATTGATTACCATCGCAATACGTAATGTAAACTGAAATGTATGTTAACGTAACTCCGAGGCTATTTATCAACATTCCATTACAGTGCATAATTCTAACCTTGAATACACAATAATCGGATGGTATGGTATATGCACCTTCAACACATAAATTTTACTCTGTATGTTTATAAAGGACGTTCAACTTTTTGATTGGCATCAAAAAAATTGACACAAATCCTTAGAACATTTCGAATATTTTTGCTGTCTTTTTTCAAATAAACTGTGGGGGAAATTGGGCAGCTTAGAAGTCTCGGTCTGCAGAAAAACTCTTTTCTGCCAATGGAATATTTATCAATTGTAAACTACCAGTTAATTAACGTAATAGTATATTACGTAACGTCTGTTGTAAGAAGCATTTTACGCACGAATGGAAAAGTTGCGGACTACGTAATACCGAGAGTGCGTAAAATGATTTACAATACGATTTACGTACTATACTTTACCTACGACCTACTTGTACTTGTATTAATAATCTTATTATCAATAATATATTTATATATACTTGAACAACATCAACAATAGATATTTTGAATAATATTATTGTATAATATTTAATTAGGTAATATTAGTTATTATAATAACTGTTAATAGTAACAGTACAGTTATTGAATACAAATGGTAAATCAGTTGCTTTGCTTGTTAGAGCATAAGAAAGTGCTTTGCTTGTTGAAGCATAAGAAACATTTACATTATTAGAGGCGTTTTGGTAAACTTTCATTTTCATCACACACAAACCAGTTATAAGGATGATTAAATGCGAAGTTTTTTGACGGTATGTAAATAGTAAATTTTGAATAAAATTGCGACGACTATTGACAGTTGCTAAGTGGTTGCTAGGGAAGCCGTGCGATTTACTTTACAGCTGTGCGTTTTTTTACCGTGCGTTATAGACATCTTACATTGATTGCCGACTGTGCCGACATATTTATTTGAATCCTAATTTTACTTGCAAATATTTCAATTTTTTTATTAACGTATAACTGACAAGGAAAAATTTTTCGAAAATGTTTGCTTTGTGTACTTGATCTCCACTTCATAGTATGTATTTCGGGGACACTTTGTATATACAATTGTATAAAACTTAAACTGATTAATGAATGAATTTCCTTATTTCATATCTCTATGAAATTAATTTATCATCAATTACACTGTTTATATTTATCGTCAATGGTTAACACCATCGATGATAATTTAATTATTGAATGTACAGGCTGCTTTTAATTTATGCTGCCCCAAATACATTCGAGGTGTTAGTACCATCAAAATATACCAAGCCTCGGAATATTTTTATTTAAGAGGGGCTAGTAGAGTTTGTTTAACCATCCTTTGCCGTTACGTCATAATCGGTGACGTATTCTGCTGTTTTACGTTTGTCTTATATTAGTTGAATGTTATTTTCCACTTAACCTCAAAATTATAATCAATGACATATGTTAAGAATTGTTTTCAATGATGTATGACAACTGAACTGTCAAAAGTAACAAATACAAATTACGTCGACATTAGTTAAGAAATACGTTAATGACGTCACAATTCCATCTCATCTGCTTCATGCATGAGAGGAAAAGCTAGACAATGTACCTATGACGTAACGGCAAAGGATGGTTAAGCAAACTCTACCTATTATTATCTATTGATGTTACGTAGTTATGCCATAATTTTTTTTTGCGTTGTTTAACAACATATTTGGCTTTTGCTTTAAATCTTTAACACTTCATTAGGTTTTCCAGGATTTTGTGTTTGCCATAAAAGTTAAGGGAATATTTGGATAAACGCACTGCTTGTTCGCGTTGAGAATTCCACCAAGGTCTGGAGCTAAGGATGGTTTTACCAATTATGGCATCTTAAAATAGCTTTATAGTATCATCAATATTATTAGAGGTAGACAAATCACGAAGAGGAGATTCAGCTTCCATGGAGAAGTCCGGCCAATTAGCTTTGTTAAATCTCCAATGGCTTGTTCTTCTAAGTTATTACGTATAACTTAGATGGGATAATGATTTCTATCGTGTAAGTCATCAGTAGTTTGCCAGGTTAATAAAGGGGCAGTTTTGGGATCACATAAGCTCAGATCAATGGATAAGAAAGTACCAGAATCAATATTAAAGTGGGTATATGATCCCGTACTAAGAAGGCACGAGCTTGTGCAATTTAGTATGTTCTCAACAACCTTATTACGTCCAAATGTACGTATGGACCCTTCTGTATTTAAAATAAGTGGAAGATGAGTAAAATAAAGGTCTTTAGATACAAATATGGATGCTCCACCACTGGTTCTGGTGCAGACAGTTCGGATGAAGTCATTTCCTTCAAAATCATTGAGTAGAGATGTTGAATTAGGTGAAATTTGTTTCCTGGAGACAAAGGAAATCAGGTTGATAAAGAGAAATGAGATGTTGCAGGTGTTTAATGCGCGGATAATGTATGTCGCAATTCCTCTAAATAATCACGAATTTACTAGTTTTAATCAGTAGAGGACGGTAACGTCACAATCGTTAGAGCTAATAGATCTGAGACTAGCAATATCGGCAAGGTCGCTTTGATTCATTGTACTTTGAATTTTCGTTTGTAGATGGGTTATACTATTTTTTAGTGATCTATCTAGAACTGCATACTAGATTTGTCTGAGGTGTTCAAGGAGAGCTATAATATTGGTGGTAAATTTGTAAGCTTCGGAAATTTCCAGAAATGCAATTAGCTGTATCGGAGTAATTGAAAAAGATATTGAGCTCTTTTCCATTCAGTTAGTTTTCTATTGTCGAACTAGCAGACTGGCTGATAGTTTTTTCCAAGGTTCTGGATTTTTTGGGGGGGCTGATTTGGGAGCGCCAAAGGCGTCGACATGGGGTGTATTGTCTTGGCTATGCGTGAAAGGATCGGGTAAGTTAAAGGTAACTGGGGGAGATTCAAGGCTTGCGTCAGTTGAATGCATTCCTTTGAGGCAAGAGATAGTGGGGGTAGGTTTGGATTGGACAAAAGATGAAAGGTAAGATACTCGTACATTGTCGGTTGGAGAATTGGAGACAGCTGTAGGGGTAGTGAGAGTAGGATCTGATGGAATATTGTCATCGGATTTATTCTGAATGGGTGCTAGTGGGATAAACGAAGAAGAAACAGGAGGGTTTTTGACAGGTTTCTGCGGTATGTCCAGCTTGTTTGCAGAGGACCGTTGAAAACAGTATTCTCCAGGAAAACCAGCACGGATGCTGGTATTGGGGAATACCAGCTGAAGACCAAAATCTTTTTTCAAGGCTGCTCGATCGGTTGATTTGGAATTGACGGACAGATATTAGATATCAATAGTCTTTTGGATTTGTCGTCACGATTTCACCAATTGCCTTGATGTAATCAAAAAGACCAGTATATGGGAGTGCATTTATTACGACCGCTTGATTCTTTTTCAGTAAAAGCAGCAAAACTTGGAGTAGTAGATATGACATATTTAAGTCTTCTAGATGGCAAAATATTTAATAAACTATGCTCAATAACTGGCCTACGGAAGAATTTGTGTATAATTATCAAAAATGTAAGAAAACACATACCAATACGAATCGGTGAAAAACTTGTCACTTTGTTGAAGATAACGTTAATGGACACTCGAAACGTAAAGGACAACCTTTACTTTCGGAGGTCAAACGTAGAATTATGTTTGTATTGATAAAGTTAATAATTCCATTTAGTTGTATTATACCCGACCATTTCAAGCACAACCAACATTCCAATTACGAGAGAGAAAATTTAGATAAAAATTGTCTGTATTTAAGAAAAAAAGCTGATGATTTCCTTGGAGACACGAAATGACGTAGAATAAAGCTATTTACTAAGCTAGCCAATGTCAATCCAATTAAAATTTTCCTTTACCATTTTTTGATATTTTCAAAAATAAACGTTCTCTCAAAAGGCAACTTTACTCTCGTTCAACCTATGACGCAACTTTTACGGTTACCAAAATTGCAATGTTGGTACCTGTATATATAAATATACAGTATGTCGCTAATGTATAGAATACATTCATTATTTCCAAAATAAACGACCAAAACTGTTTATTTGGTAAAATTTTAATCATAAATTATGATTCAATTGACTAAGTTATTGTAAGGACCGCCACTGGGAATAAAACATCGTAGTGTACCCAAAAAATATTTCTGTTTTTGGATATGTTACTGATAATAGGACTAACTTCTAATTTAACACTAATTGATGCGGATCAGTCAAGTGTTGGTTAAAATCTTTAAATTAGCATAATTTAGTAATAAAACTTACAGAAACTGAACGAATCGAAATATTAATGATGATTGGCTATAGAAATAGAGTAAGGACACAGAAAGAAGTTGGCAATTTATTTAATGCTAAATACCCCAACCGTGAACCCATTTCTCAATCAACAATTAGTAAAATCGAGAAAAAGTTTCGAGGAACGGACCATGTTAAAGATCTCCCCAAAAGTGGTAGAAAGTAAATTTCCGAAGACAAAAAAGTTGACGTTTTCCTTGAGTTTCAAGAAAATCCCCACACCAATGGAAAAAGGAGAAGTGGCATGCGTATAAGGTACATTTGGTCCTAGAGCTGTTAGAAGATGTCTTTGATAGGAGAATCGAATTCTGTGAAACAATTATGGAACGATGTAACAGAGATCGTAATTTCATAAAACATATACTTTTTTCAGATAAAGCAACTATTATGCTCATCTATTACCACAATTAAATCAACTATTTCCAAATAGATGTGATTTGTTGTTTCAGCAGGATGGGACACCCACATTACGCCTTTAATGTACGAACCTACTTGAATCCTGTTTTTCAAAATAGGTGGATAGGAGGAAGAGGAACGATCGAATGGCCACCAAGGTCGCCAGATTTGACACCTTTAGACTTTTTTATCGGGATGGTTGAAGAGCAAAGTTTATCAAAGCCGCCCAAATGATATACAAGAGTTGAAGGATCGCATCAGAACGGAGATTGCACAAATAACGCCTGAAGTTCTCGTGAACGTTAGAGACGAATTTATTGCTGGGCTGTCTCATTACATTATTGCTGAAGGTCATCAGTTTGAACATTTAATTTAATTTAATTGTTTTTTACTAAACATTTCTTTGTATTCTAGTAAATAAACAGTTTTGGTCGACCCTGTAGATATAAATATTCAAATAATTACATCGTTGTAAAGACGATTAGAAGACCTTTCCAATGAGGTGTTTTGAGACACATGGTTGCATTTAAAAAAATTGTCAATTACGTCACCACGTTAGTACTGGTAAAGCAATGTTCGTTACATCTTCATCATGTGATGACGATTCAAAAATTAAAATTGACCTGTTTTTGGCTTTTTTTCAAAACTCGTTTATTTTGGGAATAGTAAATTTATTCCATACATTTGCGACATACTGTATACTGTTAATATATTAATACCAAAGAAAAATGGTTCTTTAGGCATACTCCGATGGAATATTTGAACAAAAACATTCACAATGATTTTAATTTTTTCAGGGTAGAAAATAATTTCCAGATAAACTAATTCTCATTTTTTCAATAAACAACTGTCCTAACCAAGAATAGTCCTTTTTAGTAAAGCAGATGATAAATACAATATAATACTAAGGATACCAAAAACCACAATTCTAGAAGAAAAATTACCATCTTGTTTCTCACTTCAATAATTACAAATTATTATTGACACCTTTGCCTCAACTAGATACGCCCATGTTTCTTTCCTATTGATAAAATTTGTAATTTCCAAAGAGGTCATTCCACTATTTACTTGAATATTTTTCAAGGCTCTGCGTTTATTCTAAATTTAATCATGAAACTAAACATACTAGAATTTGTATTGTTTTAGTTATTGTCAGGTGTCGCAGACGGTGTATACCCACAATATACGTATATAATTCACCTGTTGCATGATCCAAACAATGGCAAGTTTCAGAAAAAAAGGCGTGTAGCAACGATTAGGTCGACAGTCTTTCATTTAGACAGGTCGTTATTCTCGGTTGCAGCATTTTCATTTTTTACGATAGAATTTTAATTGAGTTTCGCAATCTTTTGTTGAAATTGTTAATACAGGGCAAGTAAGAAGTATTCGTCGAGTGTTTATAAATAATCTGTGCAACCAAAGAAGAAAAAATTGAAAAATCAATTTTGTAAGTATAAGATATTTTTATTAAATACATACAGCATTAAAATTTCGTAGAAGAAGACTAAAGGTAAATTGGGAAAAGTTTTTATTTTTTTCAACTCTCTCCTGGGGGTGAAAAAAGTTTCCTACAACCACGTGAGAGACCACAATGTACAATTTGTTACTGACTAGATGACAATCAAAATTGGCTTTAGTTTTTCAAAAAATTTCCATAAAATTCAATAAATTTTGCACTCTCTTAATAAGTTTCCTGGATGCAAAAATGTTTTCTCTGGTCGCCAGTTAGTCGAGGTCCAGTTGTCTCCCGAACCGGAGGCTATATTACCTGTCATGTCCGAGTTGTCTTCCATCCAATCCAGGTATTTTTATGATATAAGAAACTGACCTGACCAGAGATGGGATAATGACATGCAATAAAACCATAAAAGTATTAGCAGTGACAAAGTCGTATTTATTTTGTTGTTGGCGAATAATAAATTATTACCTGAAAACTCTATAAAACTTTTGGGCCATTCTTATTATAAATACTTAGAACAGAATATCTGGAAAAAATAAATAGGGGTAGATCGGAAAATTGAACGATAATATAACTAGATGAGACATGGTATGACACCCATGACACACCAAGTAAAGGATGGACTGATAAATCAAAAAAATGTCACACTAAAGCTCCGTCGTATATAAATATCCTTGAACCTGTAAAAATAATTATTATTAATTTGGAAGATAGTAGTGATAGCGAAATTGATTTAGAGTAAAATATTGTGTGTTTTATTTTGTTCTTAAACGTAAGTATAGGTACACTGTTAAAATATAGTATTACTGCAAATTTTTGTTTGTTCAATTTAATTCCCAACCAACTTTACACATTAGTAAGGGGAATATGAAAAAAAATTAATAAATTATAAAAATTAATTTACTTTTTTTTTCATCAGGTATAGTGCGGCCCTGCACTCTAAATCCGAAATGTTTTATGGTTTTATTGCATCTCGAGCTTAAGTCAAGTCAAGTCAGTTTCTTAGATCGTAAAAAGAACTATACACTCTCTTCAATTCCACAAGTTAACAATTAATTTCGAGGGCAAGAAACATTACACGTTAACAAATCAATATTTGGTGCAAGTGAAATGATGTAAATGTAGAATTTGTTATTTCTATAAGTTACAGAGTTTCCTCTACCCTAATAAAGATCTACATGCCGGTCTTTGGAGACAACTCGGGTCTTCTCAGCTAGTTAGGTGTATTGGTTTGGGCTACCTTCATGTATTACTATTACGCCTTAGAAATTTTTGAAAAATATTTTCCATAACACAATGAATATTCAACTAAGAAGTAACAACTACTTCTCAGGCTATATTTATGCACCGTCAGACATTGAATTACACTTCTAACTTAGTCGGGATTGGTATATCTACAAAATATAACCAACCATTCTGGCAGAGGCTCTCAAATAACTTGGACGAAGAATATCACACACACCAGTGTGCAAGTCCCTTCTAATTGCAAACCAGAATGGTTGGTTATATCCTGTAGATATATACCAACCCCGTTAACTTAAAAGTGTAATTCAATATCTGTCGGTGCATATAACCCAAGAAGTAGTTATTTCTTCTTTGTTGAACGGTCATCGCTTTTTTTTGGGAAAATATTTTTTTAAAACTTTGTTGGGCGTTATAATAGTATCAAATCTATTATCTGCGATGTCTACCTTTACGTAATTTGCCGAACTCCGGTCAGGGTTTAATTTTTTTATTCTTTTGATACATTTGTGACTTTGATGTTGCTGTACCTCCCAACTTTAAATTAAATTCTTCGGTGCACTGTTATTGAAGATTAATTTATCACTACTTAATTAATTCAATTTTTACCGTATGTAAACAAATAGTAAAAATTTAAATCTAAATAACATGATAGAAATATCAAATTTTACTTAGTGAAACCCGAGGTGAAACCTTGATATCAGTTTCCGAAACATTAGTAGTAGATCTATTATATAACTGGAATTAAAAATGACTACGACAATCTTAACCCTAGACAAGGTAAAAAGATCTTATCTAAAATTTTAAACGCAAAATGAGTAAATGAGAAAATTCAAAATTGTAACGTGAGATTTGTTTGCTTGTGCCTGGTTGAGATCATAACAATGTTATAAGTGATTTTATATTTTATTTGTATTTATACAATGTTTTCTTGCAATATGAATTTCTATATTTTTTGGTTATGAGCCAAATAAAATGCCATCTGAAAAATGACTGAAAAATGACCAACGATGATTGTTCTTTGTTTATTGATTATGCTTTTGTATCATGTGTATGGTATAAAATAGGTTTGTTCCAACTGGCATTTCGAGTACTGTAAAGTGCGCAAACTCGAATTAGCTTTTGTACCTTTCCGAGAACGATACTATAATCATTTGGAACGCGAAAGAAATACAGCAGTTGCGCGAACGATACCTAGAAAGATTCTATCGCCAGTTGGAACGAACCTATTATTATATCCATTGTATAGTTGACGTAAAAGATATAGTGCCAGCTATCTAATCGTATATCCCCTTTAAGTTATGTTGCGGAGCTAAACTCTGAAAGGTATTTATATTATTTTCGTCTACTTACCAAACATAATTCTATATTGTATTTCTATTTAGAGTTTCGTCCAAATAGATAATTGCTACTTACTTACAATTTCCACACAAAAACACACACACACTTTCTTGATGTCAGACCACCGACTAAAGATAACACCTGCAACCACTCTCAAAAATAGTTATAGTTCAGTCAAACAGTTTTGTTTATTTATCGCCTTCATTAATAAACTAGTTTATTAAATAACTTTAAACGATTATTAGTTGAAATTATAACATTAAATGAATTTATCGTCAATTAAGTAAGCGTTTTAAATAATTACAATATTGGTTGGGCTATGACGGTATACTCTTAGTCTTAAAGTCAAACAAAAAGCCGGCAACTTTAAGTTTACACTATAACTTTTACGTCAACTATACTTACTTACTTTATTTTCTCATTCCATATTTGCTTTCTGTTTTTTTTTTCAAATTCCAATTTCTACTTCTATTGGTTTGCTTATTTATGTATTTTCTCTATTGTTCCAGAATGTCTACCTTACTAAAGTGGGCCCAAAATACACAGGGTAAATTTAATGGAAAAAATATCAATGGAGCTACAAACGGCGATAGAAAATGGATCCATCCACCTGAAGCACTTCAAAAAGGACACATAGCATATCTTGTCAAATTTTTGGGGAATACAGTAGTAGATCAACCAAAAGGTAAACTCTTTATATATTTTCTAGCTGCGTTCGTTATTTGCGCCCGATAGATATTTTTAGTCTGAATCGTTCGTTTATTACATCTAGAGGTAGTGGAGGTAAATCTGAGCTATTCGGTAATACCGCGCTTAGATCAGTCCGACGTAAATCTGTTTGCTCGGAATATTCTTACCGACGAGAAAGATTAATCTGTGTGTATGGCCTCCATGAATCTGTGTATCCGTGATGTTTTGATGTTATGTTGTAGTTACCTCCTAGATAAATCTCGTAGTGTTTCTATTGATAATGTTTTGTGTTGTTTATACAAACATTTAATTTTTATATGTCCATTCTCCATGCCTCCGGCAAAAATGACAGATATTGAGATAGGAGTTATATCTATGGTTGATCACCGTTCGTTAATAGCAATTTGCTCACGTTTGTCATCACGTGACAAAAAATCCTTCGCCTCTTCGATGCAAATACTGAACGAAGCTTTTGTTGCATTTTACTAGATTTATATAAAAAAACATAGAGAAAAAAATGTCAATTGTCGAATATTTGAATAATGTTCCAATATATCGATTAAGGAAGTGACGTCTATTATGGAAATGCATCAAATAATTGATGACGTTAGCCGAACGAAATAACGACAAAATGATTTGGGCAATGGAAAAACTGGCAAACTTGCAAAAAGAGCGTCAAAGAACACACATCCTGAATTAAGGCAAATATTTGGTATACCAAATCCGTAGCACGAGGATCTCCACAGAAATGAATCAGTTTGCAATATGAAAAATGCAGGGTGAAGATCGCAGGAAAATTGCATGGGAAAACCTTTATTAAAGACGCATGTCTGAAATATACGGCGGAACTACTCGCACTGTGCAGAAATCAGCTGAGAATTATGACAGGCTTTATTACTGGAACACTTGTACAAATCAAAACTATACAACGAATGCATGCAGATCATATCTGTTTTTCTCCTAATATCCTTCTGGGTGTTTTCCTTTCCAATATGTTAACTTTATGTTCCTCTTTATTGATTAGCCATAATTCACTTCTGTATAGTGCTGTTGGTTTACAAATTGGTTTTTCTCTCCTCTTTATATTGTAAACAACGCATTTTGACACTGTTTTGAAACACGTAAGTAACAATTACCAAGAAGGACGATTGCCATTGACAATTTACCACCCTTGGGTGTGCTCTCCGCTACATAACTTTCCATCCGCCATGTGCTTGAGAGCTGAGACATCAACTCCAGTATCCGCTAATGAAGTGGCCGACGTTATTCTAAGGAAGTGTCTAGTATACTCCTTAAAGTTCTCAAAATTGAACAAGTCGAGTTTTTCCCGGCATGCTGGTTTAAGCACTTTTCATTTTAATATCGCATGAATAAGCGGAGGACTAAAATTCGTCATGTGGGATCTTATAATAATGTAATTTCGAATCATTTTGAAATAACAAACTTTTTCATCGTCACTTTTAGTCACTGTACATTTACGTGCCATTCTTCCTTGAGTTTTCTGGCAGCAGTGACATACAAGCGATATTTGCTAATTCTTCTATATCCATTTGGCTGTTATACTTATGACGCTATAGAAACCGGTCAAAGCTGTCCATAGTTTTATGCAAAAAGTATCGAATTAAATTAATGAAAATCCAAGAATAAATTCTACGGAGAGTAGAAAAAATCTTACGTACTTCACGGGATGTAAGTTAAGTATATTTACTAGTCTCGAACTTTATTGCCAGACCTCGCTATCACTTGGGAGCAAAATCGGTGTGGACTAGTAATAGTATATTACACACCGAGGTGGAAAGCGTTCCATTATTGTCGAGAGATTAGTTAGGTAGTCAACCAAGACGCGAAGCGTAGAGGTTAGCTATTATCTCGAGACAGGAATGAAACTTCCTACCGAGGTTTGTATACTATTTTATTTACATCATATCCCGATCAAAATCAATAAATCTTTGTTTCGTTCTGAACACACCAAAAATATTACATTTGACAACTGTCACCAATATAAATAAATGTAAGATAAAGTCGGATGGATATTAAGTTCGCGAATGATAAATTAAGAAAAATGTCCTCCGATTAAGAATTGATGGATTGTACCCCTACAAAAATAGGTATTATAATATTTATCAATGTGTTATATTTTTAAATATAAAAAATAGTCATCTAAAATATATAATATTAACGACCACATTATTTTAGAGGGCGGGAAGTAGAGGTGTGTAATATGACACTTTCTAACCTTCAATGACGTTATTAATGACAGCATTACATATATGGTTGTGAATAAATGTTACTTACATCCCTTATAGTATGAATAGCTATTTGTATAACAAGGGAGCAAAATGCTACTTTTCTTCCCGAGGATGAAGTTACTCCCCGACGCGTAGCGGAGGGCAGTAATCATTCAAGGGAGGAAAAGGCATTTTACTCCCATGTTATACATATGATTTTTCCGCCTCCCTCAAATAACATTTTTAAATAATTTTTTATGAAACTAACAAACAAACTAAAACTATGAAGTAGATACATTATAGCCCAACACACTTTGAAACTGTTAACTATCAATGGACCATAGCGTACGATATAATATTTCTGTCCTAAATTCTAAAACCGGATGTATCTATGAATTGAAGTCAAATTGTTGATGTAAAAATCGTTAAATTAAAATAACACTTCACTGATTTCTACCATTTTGCAAAATACAGGGTGTTCTATGAATAATCGGTAAAATTTATACTTATATAATATTTCTAAATATATTTAATTAACGGGGATTGCAGCCAGTAATTTTAATGTATACTCTTTAAAGATACAGTGAAAGCTTTCGGTAATATTTTTTACCTTCTTCAGTCTTCAGTCACTTCTGAAATTAATAACATAACGACATCTTTATGTATTAATTGAAAAAATATATTAAATTAGTATTACCTTTTTTGAGATTAACTTAGAAGCTAGTTCCTCTATTGTAAAAAGAATATAAAAAAATCTTGAAACTTTTCTAATAAAACAATGTATAAATTTTGAATTATATAGACATTTGTCACTTTTGAGACAGGATGTTACTTTGATATTTATGAATTATTTTTCAAGATTTTTTTATATTCTTTTCAATATAGAAGAACTAGCTTCTAAGTTAATCTCAAAAAGGTAATACTAATTTAGTATATTTTTTCAATTAATACATAAAGATGTTATTTTATTAATTTCAGAAGTGACTAAAGAAGGTAAAAAATATTACCGAAAGCTTTCACTGTATCTTCAAAGAGTATACATTAAAATTACTGGTTGCAATCCCCGATAATTAAATATATTTAGTATTTAACTAGTCAGCCGAGACTATCTTCTACTATATAATATTATATAGTATAGGTCGTCAATGCCGTATAAGTTATTTCATTGATACCGTACCATGCCGTCACTTTTACTTTTCCTCCCTAGTGAGTAAAAGTACGACTTTGCTCTCTACAATGAGGCCAGGAAATGTAGGTATACTTTGGATAGAGGTAGGCGGAAATAACTATTTCCTGTACGCTAACATGTGTTATTGCTTATTTTCCTTAACATTAAACAACAATTGTACTTATTATGACAGCAGATGTCAATGTTTTGAATTATTATTCTATTTCGTTATTAAAATGATTTCTCCCGAAGAACAAATATCGCTAAACGCAGCAAAAATAAGTGCATGATTACAGCCCACGAAGTCATGTGGGAGATATAACAAGAAGTTTGAACTATTATGCAAATGGCACCAGCAAAGAAATATTAGCACAGTAAGTGATGATATTCTTCTGGTATATTTGTCAGAAAAACCTTAATCGATTACCTAATCCGTTCAACTTTGGAATACGTGGAAGATGATTTCTTAGTGATATTCATTAGAAACGGCTTCATAATGATAAAGGGAAGGATGTCCCTTTGACCCATATACTTTGTATCGCTAATATATTAATTTAAGACCTAAAAATATAAATAGTAGGAGACTATTTATTGCATATCGCAATGGTAGATGTTATGCCCAACATGCAGGCTAAGTGGTGTACAAACAAAACACTGCAGAATATCTGAACTTACAATATCTTGAATAATATACTTGACAAGGTTTAAGAAGATCTTCAGCATATATGTTAGTCGAAGGAGGTGGAGATTTGCTTAATCTAAAACGACATGGTGGTTGAAATTTCCCGTTAATTGTTTAATCATCCAATAGCACAAATTTCACGTCAATACCCGAGGACATTGTAGTTCACGAGAATAATGTCCAATCCACCTCAACAACAATTTTACAAAACGAAGTACTAACTAAAGGAGTGTATATTTATATTATAACAACCCAAATTGTAGTATAATTATGTTGGAAAATAAAAGTTTCCAGTCAATACCTACCTGTTTTTTTATTTAGGAGTAGTATAATGAAAAGTATCGTTCATTACACATCCATAAATGCTTTTCCCGTGTCCGGATGCACACGGGAAAAGCCAATTTTCTGCACTTCTATAAAAATATGCAGGTACCTACTTCAGAAATTATATCACTCGATATAATTCCATTTTTTAGGTAGATGTAAATATTTTCAAGCATGGTGAATAATTAATCTTAACTATCAGTTTTTTTTCTTTAATTATGACAATATTTATTATATTTTTAGGAATAGAAGTAGTTAAAGAAGGTATTCGTAAGTTACGATTTAATCAACAGTTAAAGAAAAGCGAAAGCGGTGCCAAAACAAAGAAAGTCGAATTAACGATAAGCATCGACGGAGTTGCTATACAAGAACCTAGGAGTCATAATATATTACATCAATTTCCTTTACATAGGATATCGTATTGCGCTGATGATAAGGGGGAGAAAAAGTTTTTTTCCTTTATTGCCAAACAACCAAACCAAGGTAAGTCGATTTAAAAACTTTCTAAATTGCAAAAATATTCACCTATGTATCATTGGATCTTTAAAAGTATCTGTATGTCATTCCTTCAAGTTTCCTCGGAGCTTGAGGTACCGTTGTGTATTTCATAGTCGAACTACTTAACAAACATATGAATAATATCGGACTGGCGGACACAACCATATGCAGGTTTTGCCAAGAAGATGAGGAAACCTCAGCACACCTACTGTCCTACTGCGAAGGCCTGACTGAGGTTTTAAATTATGGGGGAGGAAAACCACAACCCTCCCAGTATATGGAGGACCTGAGATTTGCCAAAACACACCACAAGCTTCAACTCCAATTGATCGGTTGTCCCCTAGAACAACATGGCCGACCTATCAAACTCATGGTCTATTATAATTACGCTTAACCTGAAAATGATTGGGCTTTGAAATTGTACAAAATCTGCAAAACTGTCCAGTTCAGCCATTTAAATCTTGAGGGTTTTCATTTTCAAGCGAGTTGAAAAACCAAGAATCAGAAAGTTCAAGAGAAGTCTTTGAAAGAAGCTTCCTTGGTTTTTCCAGAAGAAACGGCCTTTGAATAAAGCTTCGCTCTTGGGCTTCCATCCCTGATTGTCAAAATAATGTCGAGTCAAATTAATGAATACAAGAGAAATTTAGCAGCCATAAAAACAGTCGACAATTTATCAAGGTCGTGTTATATTTATGAAGATCATTTCAGGAATCCAATTCCTTACATCAGTCATGTCATATTCACAAAATTGAACAATTTGTAATAATGTATTCATAATATCAATAACAATCAACAAAATCCAAACAAAAACAGTACCAGTCTTCTAATTTATCAATTGAAATTAAAAACACAATTATTGTATGTGACATTTCCACCATGTGTAATTTGTGGCATTTGTCCAGCTGGCAGTATCAACCATAGAAGGTCCACATTAATTCCGATTTCTCAACTTTGGTGAACTGTTTCCATACGCTATTTTTACTACTGCTTTATCAGGGATTGTAGTCTCGATTGCCCTATCTATTTCTTCGTTTTTGGTTTCTCCAAACCGATTCATTTTCAAACACTTCAACACGATTGATTCAATTTGACGTTTAAGATGTATTTATTTAGAGTACTATCAGATGTACAGGCTCCTTGGTATGAGTAACATGGTGAATAGTTGGTGACTATTGTGCACCATGCTAATAATCGCTAATATAGCGTGCTTAGTGGTCTTGTCAAACAGGAAACAAAAGTATCATTGAAATAATAATTGAAAGCAGAATGATCTTTGGTTTCTGACGACCGAAGTTGTTGTGGCAACACCGTTAATACATATTTTGTTCTGTCCTATTTTTCAAGTAACTGATGGCTTTATTTCCTTTTTGTTTTAGTTAGAGTCCGTTTCTTTTACTACAATCTCTTCTCGCCGAATTTATTGGACTGGGAGATTTTTTTCCTCTACTTTGCTTGTTGAAGTTGCAATTTTGAAATAATGATATCCTTTGGGATCATTAAATCCGTTTCTGCGCCTTTTATAGGGGCAGCATTAGCTTAACTCACCATAATTCGTAGTGGTCCAGCTAAACTTTGAATATAACCAAGCTGTATTGCAACAGGAGGCTATTCATAAGTTGGTGGTACACGCATTTTAATCGATATTCACAATATCCTTTTTTTTTAACGTTTAGATTAGCCTATTAGCAAAATTCAAAACTGACGTACAAGTGATTTATAACGCGAACACAACAAGGTCGTGACACTGACCTACTTTTTCAATTTTTGTCAACTAAGCAAAACATTTGAATATGTAAAAATAAATCTGCCTTCCTTTCTGATATGAGACTCGTATAATCGTTATACATTTTGTGCTTGTGATTTGTCCAAAATAAAATATTATACTGCATTAATATCTAATGGATATGAAATTTCTTTTTTAGTTGATAATGAAGCTGATGAGACTCACGAATGTTTCGTATTTATCTCGGATAAGTTGGCCGAAGAAATCACTCTTACAATAGGTCAAGCATTTGAATTAGCTTACAAAAGATTCCTAGAGACTTCTGGAAAAGATTTGGAATCTCAACGACAGGCAATGATAACGCAACAAAAACTCAAGAGATTAGAACAAGAAAATAACGTTTATAAACAACGATTATTAGATGTATCACGTTTTTCGAATATAAGTGTAGAATTAGATCAATATTTGCGAAATAAGGGTATTAAGGATATTTTGGATATTGAAGGGCAAAATGAGAAAAAAAGTAACAACAACAATAATAATATAAGCCAGGAGTACGGTAATGGTACCACGAAGGAACTTCTGGATTTAAGTTTCGAGTCGACTAATGGAAATCTACCACCGGTTCCTCCTAGAACTTTCGATAACGCACCGGTCGTAGGAACTAAATTAGAAGGGTTTGTATACGATTTTTTTTCCATTTATCAAACTTCAAACAACTTTCAGTATTCGAAAAAATTGTTTTTTCGTAAAACCAGCTGTTTGATCTCCATGAAAAGAACTTGTGTTTATGGTATATCGATTGAGGTTCCTAAAACAGAAAAAGTAGAATCGATTATGTATGATTCAAAAAGAATAAAGTTACTCGGTACTAATACAACTATCTGAGTTTACCCTTCTCAATACCACGGCTATGTATAGACTGAACATTCCAAACAGACCACTTCCCATTCCAGATTCCTTAACTTGGTCTTTCTGATGTCACTTTACTTGTGAACCGAGTTTTGTTTAGATTATTTCTCGTGTCAAGATTAAGATGCAGACAAGACAAGTTAAGGGTTCTGAAACGTGAAGTGGTCTGAGTGTGATTTTGGAAAGATTAGTCTATACATAACCATGATATTGAAAACTATAAAAAGGGATTATTCAGAAATTTTCTCTCCATTTTTAAGTATAAATCAAAGCACGAGTTATGAATCGTTGTGTACTTTAATGTTTAATTAAATTAAGCACACACACTAGTAATAACCAAAAGACAAACATTTTTTTTAAAATATGATACATAATTATAGACTATTGAGATTGAATGGGTGGACCAAAAATTTAAGGTCATAAATCACCAACCACTTAATTATCAGCAGGCGGTTGATTCTATGTACTTAGAGTTTGTACCTGCCATAACCATTAAATTTTGTTTTATAGGTGGGTATAATGATATTGAGTTGAGATAATTGTTAAGAAAAATCGCTTGAATATAATTTAATTTCATGCAAATGGGTTCTAGAAATAAGAGGGCGTCAGTATTTAATTCGTACCAAAACGGTGAAAGATCCCACATAGCAATTTGACATCCTAAGCATATGCGTGGAATATTTTCAAAAGAACATGGATGTGCAAAGCGTGTTCTCAAATGATACCAAAACAAGTGCTATAAATAGATTGTGTTGCGCCCTGGTCAGGTTATTAGACTTTAATCAAAGATGTCCTTATATAAGATGCTGAGATGTACCCAGCACTAAAAAACTAAAAGTGCCAACAAGCATGTGATAAAGATGTTATTACCCAGATAACATATGAAAATACAATGGATGTCCAATGGATATCCACATTGGACATAAGGGATATCCGTTCAAGTCCAGAAGGATATCCTATGGACATCCATTGAATATCCGTTTCGTACTAAAAATGGATATTCCTTGTAAAAATATGGACTATTTGATAATTCTAACATTTTACAAGTACTAGATACTTCACTTCCCATGTATTGCAGATATTTCATATTTTTACAAATGCCACAATTTATTATTTTATAATGTTTACCGCGACGGGGATTCGATCCTATGTCTAAAATTCCTCACTTCACCGAGTCAGAGCCGTAAACCACCATGCTATGAAGATACATGTGATAGCTCATCAAGCTGTTGTATATATACGCGTAGATCGTTTTACATGCAGTTTTTTATCTAGTGTGTATGATGTATGTCAAAAGTAAAACAGACGTTTTAAATAATGAAATACTTATTAAATATATAATCTGTTGAATAACATAAGAAGTAAATATTATTAATTAGTAGTTTTTGGTAATAAAGTATAGTGTTTTAGTTTGACAAAAAAATGTATACAAACAGGTAATTCACAGTCGCATGTAATGGCTATTATCCACTCGCACCATCGTGAATAATAGCCATCATTATAATTGAATCGTGAATAATATACTATAGGACATGAACTGGAGACATTTAGGACATGAGCTGCATACATTGAGGACATGAACTGGATATATTTTGTACAAGAGCTGTCTACACAGTCTAACATCAAATTATCATTTATTTTCATGAAACCACAGATGTTCAGCCTTATTCACTCTTCCTCCTTCCAAAACAGATACAAATAGACATTTTATGTAATGCCACTTCCTTTAGCCGCACTGGTCTAAGCTTTTGCTACCTTCAATTAGTTTTTTTTTCATTACATGAAACTAAAAATATAATAGGTACCCATTACGAGTGTAAAAAATTATTCGAGTAGCAGATGGAAGGTATAAGTATAAAGTATAGCGGACCTAGTACATTTTTAATGAGTGTATATCTCGATTCGACCGAAGGATGAACAATGGATGTCCAATGGACGACCATCATTCAAATAAATCTTCACGTCCAGTGATGAACGACAACTGAAGGTCCAGTGAATGTCCCTAAACGGATATCCATTGTACTAGTGGTAAATGGACATCCATTGGATGTCCTATCTGTCTCCATGTCCATATCTTGGATATTATATGGATATCCATAGGATATCCTATGTTTAGTGGGTAGGTACAATCTATTCCCATCCTTAGCATGTGCACTAAAAGGATACAACGCCACCTGCTAAAAATAGGTACTGTGCCGCCCTTATCACATGCGATTCAGGTTCATAGAATGTACCAAAGATACTCTTGTCAAATACTGAGCATGCACCCAGCACGAATACCGTGTTGCCAATAAGTGTTATGGCAGGTTCTTTTCAAATCCTAGTTAACTTCATAGCATGTTATTAAAGACTTTCTTGTAGTAAGTGTTAAGGATATCTTGTTCTCATCCCTTGCATGAATAAAGCTGCAACATAACTTTCCCATGGGCATGTGGAAAGCGTGCGAAAAGTCGCACTTACGCATGCCGTGCGGAAATTTTTTTGTGGCGTCCAGGTAAAAAACTATAACTATAGACATTTGGTATGTAAACACCACTTTACAACATAGCTCTATTATCATATATTTTTAAAGATTGTATCTACATTAAAAGATGTGAAATAATTAGTATTTTTAGGTACTAAATATGTAGGGGTGATCTAGCTTTTCTTTATTTCATCGGCTAAAGCTTTAGTCTTCTTTCTGTCCCCCAAATTTATCCTTCCCTTGGCTTTAACCAAAAAGGTTTTTATCACGTCTACTATGTTAATCTTCAATAATTATAAAACAAAAAACACATAAAAACTAATCAAAAAATGTAAAAAAACTCCAGAGGCCAAGCAACCCTACCCAAAATTCCACAGCAACAAAAATGAATACGGGAAATACGGTCTACCCATGGGTCTACCCTAACAATGACAAGTGACGGGTGTGTTCAGAACTCGGATGCGTTCAGATTAAAGAGTCCGGTCGAAGTATGGCGCAGGGAAGGACAAGCCTCGTATTCCGGAGATGAATCGTCCTCATCGTGTAGTATTAGTAGTTCTTCATATATAAAGGAACCTGCTTGAAGTTGGCACCCTAACTTTGAAATTTTGAATCCAAAATTCTCTTATTATTTCTTAATAAACAAACTAGATACTACCAAACAAAACTAAGTAACTACAAAACGACCACCAAACGATTGAGCGTATGTATTTTGGTTCGCATGTTAAAGGTATATATTCGCCTTTGACTTTATTTTATGGTATATGCGTAGCATTTTCGTTAAATGTACCAAATAATATTCCATGTTTTATATTTTGCACATGCTAAGGATGGGCTTTTGAATTATTTCTGATATCGGCAAATGCTGAATATTTAAAATAAAAGGGTACAACACCAATGATGGCTTTGAATGTATTAAACAAAAATAATAAATATTTATTCATATACGTATGTAAAACGTAAAACATCTGATGTAAAATTACCTGACCTTATTGATAATCCTTATCACATGCTTAGGATATCTGTAAAATAAAATACTTCTGATATTCTTCAAGGTATATACTTAGCATATGCGCTGAATGTACTAAAAAGGACCTTAGTTAATGGTAAATCATTATTATATGCTAAATATATAATTAAAAAAACAAACTTTGGGTGGCCTTTTATGGATGTGCGACTCATATGCGAAAGATCTACGGAAAAGAACAAGTTTAAATCTAAAATTCTTAGCACTTGCTATGGATGTATGTACAGGGATGTGCTCAAACAGTATGTGGTCAGCATATGCTAATCATGTACCGAAACGAACATCTTTTACAGGACTTTGAAGGCATATACTTGGCATATGAATCTTCTTTCAATGCTATGTGGGATAAGGCGGGAGATCCAAGAATAATAATAATAATAAATTATTTTATTGGAAATCTACTATACAAAATTAATATTGTGAAACATTATTCTATTTAATATCTATACCATAGCAGTTACCAAAAGGCAGAGTTCAAGCTGTTGGGCTTCAGAAGACTCAGCTTGCTCTTCCACTCAACCCGAAAATAAAAACTATAACTATCTAACTAAACTATAACTAGAAACTGTCAGTTATTCTTTTGAGAAAAACAGCTTACATCAGTAAGGAAAAAAAAGAAAAAAGAAAGGAAAAAGAGAAAGCTATAGGCGAGAAATGTGAAGATTAAAAAAAATTGAGAATTAAAAATTCACGTTATTGTTTCAATTGACACACAAAAGCTTTTGTGGACAGTTCTTTCTGTCCGGTTTGAGTTCGTGCTCCTTATCTAGTCTCCATGGACTCGGTTTTTATCAGGATTTTTTATTTTCTAAACTGTAATAAACTCATAATAAGATGAGGGACAGAGACTGCTTCCATTCCTTAAATTTTAAACTTTCTTCGTTCAGCTTGGAAACTGTATTGAAACGAAAATATTTCCGAGGTCTTTTATTGAAAAAATACTGAATTTCTATATATTTGATAACATACTATCGATGTCTCTTGGCAGTAATAATCCAGCAAAATTTCACTTTTCATCTCAAGAACAATGACAAAAATGCGTTCCAAAATCAAATATTGATGTTAATTTCCCCGAAGTAAAGGTCTATCAAAATATTTCAAATTTGCCATAATTTGTAATCCACGTGTACAAATTTTCTTCAGTCTCCAATCTATAGATACTTTAATCTCTTCGCAAAATATCATGTTGAATAAAAAAATAGGTAATTTCAAGGCCCAGTGAAAAAAACTAAAAATTTTCAGGTTACTATTCAACGAGCTTGATCCGGACAATGACTTTGATCCTAGATCTTTCGAAAATAATTCTTCTTCAAATGGAATCACACCTAGTCCACCTTTGATCGCACCACCACCAAAAGCACCAAGACGTACTAATCTAATGGTTAGCAATGGTAGCTACAATGAAACCGTTAGAACGCCAGGACAAGATTTATTTGGAACCACACCGTTTACTCCGAATTCAACTGGCGGTTCAACTAATAAAAAAGTTTTGGATCCTTTCGAAATGGGTGATTTTGCAACCACGCCTACGCCTCAGGATATTGAAAATGCAATTGGTTTGTTGGACAAGAGGATCTTGGAAATGAAGGTAAACATTTCATTTTTCATTTCATGTTAAATATAATGAAACTTTATTCTCCGGTATCTGGCCGGATAGCAAAGTTCACCCAGTAGTAGGGTGCTTCATTTTTTGGAAAAAAATTTTTTCTTAAGTCCCACCTAAAAATCTTGTACTTCATCAAAAAACAAAAAATTTAGAGCCTCAGATGAACCCTTAATTCGAATATTAACCCGTTGCTCAAGAGCTTTGAATATTTTCCGTTTAAATAACATTGAAAAATGATTTTTTTTGCTTTTTTTCTTCCGCTCACTATGAAATAAATTTTTTTAGGAACTTTGACTCTTGGTTTCTTGTTAGGGATATAATTCGCTACAAAAACACTCATTGCACCGAATTTTTATCTCCAACTGGTTCGAAGAAAAAAGTAAATGACAAATTTGTAGAGGAGTTTATGCCCTACAGTTTTGCTCTATGTATTTTCTTGTAGCTCTTATGATGTGACCTGTTATCGCCACTTAAAGCTCTCAATGATAAAATTTTTTTAGCGTCACTAATAACTCAACTACTAAATTTGGGTAAAAAAAAATTTGTTTGTCATTTTATTTTTCGAAATTTCATCCCAGCGGAGATTTTAAAGTCTGTAATATTACTGATATTGGTACTTTTTGAAGTTCAAAGTAGTCAAAAAAATTCTTCTATATAATTTTCACAGGTAGATTATTCACATTAGACTTAAAATTTATGTGCAATATGTATATAAAATGACAAACAAATTTTTTCGACCCAAATTTAGTAGTTGAGTAATTAGTGACGCTAAAAAAAAATTTTATCATTACTTGAGAGCTTTAAGTGGCGATAACAGGTCACATCATAAGAGCTACAAGAAAATACATAGAGCAAAACTGTAGGGCATAAACTCCTCTACAAATTTGTCATTTACTTTTTTCTTCTATCATTAATAGTCTAGCAAATCGATTAAAAAAGTTAGATGTCCGCAAATTTATTTCTTGAAATAATATCGTCCAAATGTAAACCCTCTACCTTCGCGGCACTCATTTAATCGACAAGTAAAATTTGTTATTGATGAAGGATACCATTTCTGATGCTTGCATTTTAATTTAGTAGCGGTAGTTTTGGTAGGTTACTGCACCGGTGCTACTTAAGCATGTAAAACTTAGGAAATATGTGTTTCTTCACCGCGTCGTAAGTCGTTCTTAATGTATAACGTTCTACTTTAATCCTACTTATGTGAAAGTTAGGCTATGTCTCGGAATAAATTATCAAAATATGGAGAGGTTAGTTTATAAAATCAAACAAAATGGAATTAATAATGAATACAGACCTTTTTGATCACCTTTACGAAATGGAATTAATTCAATTTGGTGTTCCCAGGAATATAATTCCCAGACAAGACTTTTACAACAGCCTATCCGATTGTAAATTTTTTAAAAAGTTTCGATTACGAAAAGAAGCAGTCAGATTTTTATAAGCACTATTAGAAGATCGATTGGAGTTGTTCCTGGGTATAACTGCCGGCGCATTGTCTTGTTATTTTATCCAACGCACCATATTTTTCTGCTCACGTTTTCCCATTATTTATACTTTCTACTGCCATTCTCATTATTATAAGAATTAGTGTAACATCTGTTACATTTTAATTTTTACCAAAACCAATCCGCCTGTCCACAACCTGTCTTTAGACGACTTAGCTAAATAAGACGACGGCGACGTGCAGTTGTTTAAGTTTTACTTAAGGAATAAAGTTTCACTTACAAAAATTATTACTTAGAAGAATATACGATGTGCAGTTGGCACTTAATTTGGAAACAAGATGTTGGTAAACGTTGAATAGAGTTCATTTCCTAGTTTACTACTAGCTTCAATTCTTGCATGAATTGAGTTTGTGGGTGCAGTGGATATTTGTTGGAATTGTTTTTATCTCATTCGTTACAGTCGGCAGAAGCAAACATGAGACCTGGGTGGGCGAGTTCATGTCGCTGTAGTTTTATTTTTGTAGTAACAATCGATATTTTGAATCGATTACCAAATATCGATCCCATAACTGCAAAGAGATATGTAAACAAAGTCAAACTTGCAAAAAATTTAACTCTAAATATTAATAAAAAATTTATATTGGACCAAAAATAAAACTACTATCTGCCCTAAATATCTATATTTTTAAATTTCATGATTCTGTAGTAATTTCATAAAAAAACAAGGGTCAAGTTTGTATTGGAAGCAACAAAATATGCTTACACGTAAATGGCACCTGACATCAAATATAAATATAGAATAGAATGTAGTCCAGTATTGCCGATGCAAAAATAAAAATTACCCGAACTTACGATTCAAATTATCAGAATTTGTCAAAATTACCAAAAGGACACAGTGGTTATCTAAATAAAGTTTTCGACCCTAGTCAATATGGAAAATCCCCAAAAACAATAGCCATTTTATATATCCCGTCTGCAAAAAATTCGAAAAACTATTGGATCCTAATTAGCGAAATTGTCTAAAAATCGGATAATTATCCTCGCATTGACAACACTGATACAGACACTAAAATTGATGTATTTTGATGAAATCACTCGGTCATATTATTTCGATTATGTTAACAATTACTAATGAACAATCGTTAACATTAGCTCCTGATTGGCTCGTTGCGGTGATATTTCCTTTAGTTGGCATATTTTCCGGGTCTCATGTTTTCTTCTGTTAACTGTATTCGCTTACAAAATTGAAGTGCCAATTGTATAACAAATACTTGTTTCTTAAGATCTACATTCCCTGTTCCATGAAACATATTCAGTTGCAGAATGTGTACATTGTATAATATTAAAGGTATAAATACAATACATTTATTTGTTTTTTTTTCAGACTGGATTTAGCCGTGGTATCAGTTTCGGCAATGACGATTTTTCACTAGAAAGCTTGGATCCTCTAAAAAACTAACCTGTATTTATAAACATTAGGTATACTTAACAGAAAATAGCACATTTACGATGATATGAGTTGGTATTATTTTTCAAAGAGTTAAAAAAGTCACTAGATACATAATATATTCTATTATACTATAAGATACATTTTTTAAAGTACTTATTTATAAAATGATTATTTCAAATTAGTACAACTAAAATCACCATTCAATTATTTTATAAACACTTTTAGAGACAATTGGCAATTCTTCCGTTTAGCGAAAACGCATCAAGAATTAAAATTGGCCTGCCAAAAAAAATCAGAAATTAACTATGATTAATTAAAAAAAAGGTATACGAGTTAGGAAGAGACGTTCAAGTCATCCTATTTGAGGCTGAAGTCTGAAAATATCAAATTTCATATGTTGTCAGGAACTCAGCAACGATTTGATTAAAACAATTAAGTATGTTTATGTAATATTAATAGGACTTTCTGTTCTTTTTGCTTAAAATATTTTTACTTTAGTTTCTTCGTTATTGTATAAGGTTCTAAGGCATGAAGCTATAATTTGTACACAATTCTGTGGATTCCATTTAATTAACAATTGCTGTTTTTATATTTTACATTATAAAAAATTTAATAATTCAGCTTATTTACCGATCCATATCCTCGTAAATGTGTCAAACATGTTTGTCATATTGGCAAGAAAAATTCGTGATTTTATGACTACGTCAAAAAAAATTTTATACATAATTTTAGTTAATTAATATATTTCCCTCAAAGTATTATATTTGAAGCATATACATATACTTATCTTATGTTTTTTGTCACTATATTTTGTTATCTGTATAATATTGTTATAAGAATATATTTCGAATTTATTAAAATATAAATATTTTTGGTAACTGGATATTATTTTGATTATTGTTTCCTGTAACATTCAAGATGAACGCTAGGAATAGTCTACCTAGGGCAGTCAGTGACTTTGAATTTCTCGCGAAGTAACTTGTTACCGTCAACTGTCATCTACGTATTAATTGGCAAAAATCGACAAACAGGGTGACATCTATTGATGTACTTTAGAATTTTAATAGCGGTGAACAAGGAAACAAAAATTTGGCTCTGGTCTGTGGTGTTACCATTCAATTTAACGTGTTTCTAACAAAATTAGTCAAGTTCTTCGAATAACGACATATTAAAGGATCGCAAAATGCAATCATATCATGAAATAATGTGAAAATATGTTGTATTCTCCACTGCTTTTCGTAGTACATTGAAGTGAAAATATTATTTTGATCATGGGAAAATGTAAGAATAAAGCCGGACACAAGTAATATGCCAGTAGTTCCTTTAGACCTATTTCCCAAAGGAATTTTAAGACATTCAAAGGTTTCAGTTTAGGTGAGTGTCCCTTTTATATCCAGTAGTCTCCTAGGGAGTCTCATGGGAAAATGTATTAAGAATAAAGCCAGACACAGATAATATTATGCTAATTTGCAACTCACACATTGTCAACCCACGATAAATTGACGCTAAGCGCGCTGTATGAATATATGTCTTCTTCTTAGTTATTCTGCTTAGTTCCTGAGAAAAGTCTTAGAAACCAGTAGTTCCTTTAGACTTATTTCCCAAAGGAATTCTAGGATATTCGCAGGTTTCGGTGAGTGTCCTTTTTATATCCAGTAGTCCCCTAGGATTCTATATAGGTAGCTTTGGAATCCGCAAGTATGTGAACTAAACACGACTCTGTCAGATAAAAAAAGGTTTTGGTTAGCGTTTGTGATCTTTGGTTCTTCATTTCCATAGGCAGCCATATTGATTTGTTTAGCGCACTCTAGTGAAGGACTGTGGCTATCAAGTTTTGTAAAGCCAAATCTCGGAATACACCGTGTATTCTTTGGCCAAATCATTTAGTGATTGACATTCATTAAAAGCGGACAAACTTGTGGATTTTAACGAAAAGGCAAGAAAAAATTAATTTTGTCTAGGTACTGATTGTGCATAATTTTTTTGCGTAAAAAACAAGGCGCGATTTGATAAATGATATGGGGAATTTTAATCATCAATTTAAACCGATAAGTGCTTTACACAGTTCCGTTGTGATCGTAATAACACAATGACAATGAGGTCGTCTCGCTGGAAATCGTTGATAAAGTCCTTGAAATGATATTAGATAATCGTAGAATAAAAGTGCGTGAGGCTATAGGCAACTCAACTGAATAGGTACATCATATTTTACAAGAATATTTGGACGTGATCGCGCAAACGAGTGCCACAATTGCTCACACTCGACCTTAATACAACCATTTCGAAGGAGAGTGTTTGGCGATGTTGAGCCATAATCCGAACGAGTTTTTGTGTCGGATGGTAAATGTTGCTAGAAGTATGACTATTCTTTCAGCCCAGCCATTTAGGATGTTTTTTGGCAATACTTAATAAGATACCAACGGCAGGTTCTGGTCTGATAAAATTATTTGTTTAGTTTTTCTATTGAGGAAAGTCATCTTTGACAGTTCAATATAATAACTTCGACGTTACAACGTAATAGCTAAATAGGCCAGTCGATAGGGGAAATTTTAGACCAAAAGTACAAGTAATTAGCAATACGGCTGATTTTTTTTATAAGTACCTTGAAGTATGTAGATTAATGTGAAAAAAAGTTTACCAGTCTATCGATTTCCCAAATTTTAAAAAAATGTCAAAAAACTGTTTTTTTTCCGAAATTCTTTGATATTTCGCGCTGGGAGGAAGGTAGAGAAAAATAAAAACCCCACTGTGTAGGGGAAGTGTTTTTCAATAAAAAAGGTCTGTTGCGTTCTTTTCGTCCGAGCAATGGTTTGTCCGGAAAAGATTCGGTAAACTAAGTATGTGTTCCGCATCCGCGCGACTCTGCTGCACTGCGGAAAACCTACTTTCTGAATCGCGATAAAAATTAAATATTTAATCAGTATTTTTTTAATTTTTGGTAAGAGTAAAGGTTGTAAATAATAAATAAAAGGTAATAAATTAATTTTTACATATTTGTGCATTATTATACCTGTTTTCATTTATAAAATACTTTATACCTGGATACTTTTATACCTTTTCACTATATACATTCTGTTCGTTGAATATTCATGTTTATATTACAGGAGTATCAAATTTTATTTTGAAAAAATAAAGAAGGTTCCTACCTGAATCTATAAAAATTGCTATTTTCGCTTATAATACAAAAAATCATTGAATCCAAAAATGTATGTAAATTAATTAATTTTGTGATTATATATTCTTAATCTTAGAAGTTTCCCCAACATTTCTAGGAAAACCCATTAAAATTACTTTAGTTTTATTAAAGTTACAGTACTTATATATATATTTTCTTGTAAATTCAAGATTCCTAAAATTTACAAGAAAATGAAAAGTGTCGTATTTCGTAATTAGGAAAAATTAATTATCCGTAAATTTTATTTATGGAAGAGACCTCCTAAATAACAGTTTCCATCGTTCGAAAAATTGTTTCAATTCCTCCTTATTATATAATATATTTTCTATTGAGAGAGAATATATATATATTTTTATGAGTAATTTCTTAAACGATTATGTGCTATGATAAAAAAAATGCTATCTTAAAGCTGACACTTCCCTCTTCAAAACGCCCTATTACAATTATTTATATATTACATTATAACTGTACAATAGTTTATAATGTACTCCGCCGCGCTTCAGAAAATAGGTTTTCTGCCGTGTGCGGATGCGGAATACATACTTAGTTTACCGAATTTTTTCAGGACAAACCATTGCTCGGTCGAAAAAATGCAAGAGACCTTTTTTATTGAAAAACACTTTCCCTACACGGTGGTGTTTTTTATTTTTCTCTACCTTCCTCCCAGCGCGAAATATTACAAAGTTTTTTGATTTTTTTTTTCAATTTGGGAAATCGATAGACTGGTAAACTCTTTTTTATATTAATCTATATACTTTAAGGTACTTATAAAAAAAAATATCAGCCGTATTGCTAATTACTTGTAGTTGTGACCCCTATCGAATGGCCTAAAATGCTTTTAGAGCGGCTTGACTGTTCCAGAAATTTTTTATTGCTCCTTGTGAGATAGAGGTTTGCTTGGACTGTTCACTATATGGATTTTGACCACTTAATATGTAATTGTAACACCATATGCGATCATTTGTCTTAAAATCATCACATACAGGATGTTTCTAGATCATTGCGAAAAAATTTCCTCTGCCCACCCACTAAGATGTTCCTAAAAAATGCTGAGTGAAATTCAGTTTTTATGTTTTTTTCTCAAATTAACTTAAAGATAGACACTAAACTTGAAATTTTCTAATTTCAGTACACTCGCAACGACTAATCACCGGTATTTTTCCAACAATCCCATTACCTTATAAGGAGAGGACATTTCAATCCTCACTCTATTCAATTTTTTTTTCTTCATGATCGATTATTGTGAAATGAAAATACTATTTACCATATGTTGCCTTGGAAAACTTTTTTGCTCTTGAAGATTTTTTCTTAGAACCATTAGATTGGGAGTAGAAAAAGAATTTAGCAAACACAAACGGGTGCCTTCGTATGTAGTAAACATGACAAAAAACCATAAATTTAGAACTGCTACTCCACCACTCATATCCTAATGATCTAGTCCTCTGGATCTGTATCTTGTTTTCAAAACTGAAGAAATAGCTGGTTGGTGAGAAATTCACTTCTTTTCATTTTCGTTGAAAAACTAGATGACGTAAAAATTTGACAGTAATCTAGTCACTGGCCTTTCAAACTACCCTCGAATTTATTTTTCCATAATATTGAAGTTCACTACAAACTTGTTCAACTATGAGTATTGTGCTTGATCCTTTTTTAAGAGAAGATATTTTTCGACCTGAAATTTTTTTTAAAACTCAAATCTAATTTTTTATTGAATATTTAATTTTCAAGACTCGATGAATAACAATTGTTTTCAACATTTATAATATTGCTTTAGAGTCGATTGACTAGTTCTACATACAAAGCACTTTTTGAAATATGTCAACAAAAGAAAATATCAACAACTACGCTTTTATTCTATTTCTATAAATTTGTGTTCTCAATAATTATAAACCATTGAATCAAAATTCGAAAATATTTTAAATGAAATAAGACTTAGGATTCCAATTATCAATTACTTCATTGATACATTTAGATTATATTTGTGGTGTATCCACTTAACTTAAACATCGTGCACTAATAAAACTCACGTGTTTTATATATACTTTAATAATTATGTTTTAAGCGGTTTTACATCATATTCACTTACTTAACTATCATACTAGTATTATATATATATATCGAGTCACCGTGGCATAGTGGACGGAGGTTGAGAGCAGACTGTCTTCACTACGTTTCAATGAGCCTGTGCTCCTTGACTTGACACCGTTGCCAACCTTATAATATGTCCGATATTACACCCCCCTTTGTTAGCCTAACTCCTGTGAGTGCATTTTTAATATTATGCTTCAATATACCTACAGTATGATTACGATTTACTATGTTTGTACAATATAAATTATCTCTACTTACAATAGGTACAGTGAAACATTCAATAATCATTTTAGAAAACAATATTCAAAAATTTTTTTTTTCTACCAATCACTTAAATTTGTATTATTTTTAAAAGTAATATTAATACTTAAGCTCTCTCCGCCATTCCACTCTGTCATTCCTTTAAAAATACATACATGTATACATACAATACAAATACAAATTTAAAACGTTATTTGTGACCATTCACATATATAAAAAAAATATTTTAACCATAAGTACATATTTCAGTCGATTTCTAATGCATAATCTTTAAATTTTGCTGGTGTTTTTGTAGTTCTTGAACTACGTCGTACAACCTTCTCTAAATCACAATGTTTTGCAACATTTGTCCTACTTCCGGTTTCCGATGATTCCGAGGGTTGGCATGGATCAGTCGTAATGAATGGTTCTGTCTGTTGTGGTTTGGAATGTTCAGTTCGGATTGGTGGTTCAGCTGAGTTGTTAATTGTAATATGATCTTGCCCTACTGCTTCATCTGTAAAAACAAATTCATCATTATTTACAACTTCATAACTGTCTGACGTATGTTTTGCCGGTTCAGGCATATTTTCCCAACAATACCGTTTCATAGTGTTTTGTTTGTTTCTTACATCCGTATTTCGTTTTACCTGACCCTGTTCTTTCTCTCTCTCTCTTCTATGTATCTGGTTCGCATGTCTTTTCCATAGTCTCTTATCTTCTAGTCTGCACAGATATGTCGTTTTGCCTATTACCTTTTCAATGACTGCTTTAGTCCAACTCCTTTGGTTAGGATTACCATAATCTGCGACTGCTACCGTTTCTCCTATTTCAAATTCTCTCTTTTTTCCTTTAAAATACTTAATCTGTCGCTCTTGAGCTTTCTGATGATTGTTTTCTGCTCCAGTTTCCTCTTCTTCCCTACTTACTCTCCATCCTATGGACTCTTTCAGTATGGTTGCTCTATTTCTGAGTTGTCTACCCATCATCAGCTTGGCTGGTGTTTCTTTCGTTACTATATGCGGTGTTGTCCTATATGAAAATAGAAATTCTGAAATTATCAAATCAATACTCTTACCCTTGTTTCTTATATCAATTGCTCTGGCTTTGACATTGTTTTTGAAAGTTTTTACGATGTTTTCTGCTGCTCCATTCGACTGTGGATGACCCGGGGGTGACGTAATATGTCGAATGTTATTTCTTTTGAAAAATTCTTGCATCGTTTCTGCTGTAAATTGTGTGCCGTTGTCCGTTACTATCGTTTTAGGAATGCCAAATCTGGCGAATGTCCTCTTAATTTTCTCTTCCGTTTCTTTTGCTGTTATATGGCTCATAATGTGTGCTTCTGGCCATTTGCTATATGCGTCCACTATTATTAATACCATTTTACCTCTTATAGGTCCCAGAAAGTCCATGCTCACTCGTGTCCAAGGCTCGGTTTCAACATCCCATGGTGTTAGTATTGCTCTTGGTGGAGCTGGCTTGTTTTCCATACAGCACATACACTTTCTACATGTTTCTTCGATCTGTTGGTCTATTTTAGGCCAATAAACATACGATCTTGCTATACTTTTTGTCTTTACCATTCCGAAATGGTGTTGGTGAAGCTCATCCAGCATTTTTCTTTGGAGTGACTTCGGAATAACTATTCTATGTCCCCAAACTAAAATTCCTTTGTCCACTATTATCTCGTGCTTCCTGTGATAGTATGGTTTCGTTTCTTCTGACATCTCTGGCCATTTTTCTTCTCGTATATATTTCATTACATTTTTCAAAATAATATCCTTTTTGGTTTCTCGTCTTATTTCTTCAATACTGATCGTTTGTTCCTTAAGTGTACTTACAAAATTCACATAGTTACCTAAACCTTGAAATTCATCTGTAATGTAATTAATATTTAAAGGTGCTCTACTCAAATAATCAGCTACAATATTATTTTTCCCTTTTATATACTCAATATCATAATTAAAACTTGATAAAAATGCTGCCCAACGTTGCATACGGCTGGCATGCATTTGTGGTATACCTTTCTCAGGGTGAAATAAGGATATTAATGGTTTATGATCTGTTCTAATTTTAAATTTTTTTCCATATAAATATTGGTAAAATTTAATTAAACCCCAGTAAATGCTTAAACTTTCTAAATGAATTATTGGGTAATTTTTTTCGCTCGGTTGCAGAGTTCTAGAAACACAAGTTATTATTCTCTCAGTTTTATCTGGCATCTCGTGTGCTAATACTGCTGAAATCCCTAACTTACTAGCATCACAAGTTAATACAATTGGCAAATTTGGATTAAAATGGGTTAGTACTAGTTTTGATGACAATATCTCTTTAATTTTTAAAAATGCATCCTTGCATTGTTCATCCCACTCCCATTTAGTGTTTTTATTTAATAAATTATAAATTGGTTTTAGTATCATTGATGCGTTTGGTATAAATTTTGAATAATAATTTACCATTCCCAGGAAAGATCTCACTTCTGTTAGATTTTCTGGTCTGGGTGCCTCTTTAATTGCTTGTATTTTCTTTTCGCTTGTCTTCAATCCATCACTTCCAATCACATGACCCAAATATTCAACTTCTGACTTGAAAAATTCACATTTATCCAATTTTACGGTTAGTCCAGCTTTCTTTAGCTGTTCTAGTACTAGGATCAATGTCTTCAGATGTTCTTCTTCATTTTCACCTGTTAGAATAATATCATCTAAATAACACACACATGATGGTATCTCTTTTAACAGTTGCTCCAAATGCCTCTGGAATATAAAACTAGCAACTTTAATTCCAAATGGAAGTCTGTTAACCGTGTACAATCCTTGATGGGTACTCCACGTTAAAATTTTACTCGATTCTAAATCTACTTCAAATTGATTATAAGCTCTACACAAATCCAATTTGGTATAATATTTTCCTTTATGAAGCTTAGAGAAAATTTCTTCAGCTCTTGGTAAAGGATACTCCATATTCTCTAGGTATTTATTTACAGTTACGCTGTAATCTCCACACAATCTTACTGTACCGTCTTCTTTTAAAACTGGAACTAAAGGTGTAGCCCACTCTGATGTTTCAGTCTTAGATATAATTCCTTCCTTTTCTAACCTTTCTAATTCTTCTGTAACGCCTTGCTTGAATGCAAGAGGTACTGGACGTGCTTTACGAAATATTGGCATAACATTATCTTTAATATATATTTTAATTTTATCTAAAGTAAACTTACCGATTTTTTTGCTAAAAACTTCTGGAAATCTAGAAACAATATCATTTATCCTTTTATTTACATAATCCAGCTGATTAACCACTCCGAACTGAATTCCAACTGCTTCTAACCAATCCATCCCCAGAATCTTCGGACCGCCGTTAGCTATAACATACAATTTAATTTGTCTTATTTTGTCTTTATATTTAACATTAACATTTATATAACCTAATGGTGCAAAAGTACTATTATTGTAACTTTTTAAAACAATTTCGGCTTCCTTTAATTTAAAATGTCTAAAATAGTTATTAAAATGATCTGCATTTATCGCTGATATCACACTACCGCTATCTATTTGAAACAGATGCTCTGTATTTTCTATTAAAACTTTGACAATAAATTTTTTATCAACATTATTGATATTAAAATTTTCAAATTCTGATGGACAATCACTATACACATTAAAATTTTTGTCTGCTTCCTCCGTTTGATTGTTTTGTTCCGTGTACCAACAATCTCGGCAGTTATTTTGGTTATTTTCGGTATTTGAAAAATCTACATAGTTAAAATTTCTATTTGCACATGCTTTAGCAAGATGTCCTTTTCTTTTACACTTAGAACAATAAAAATTTACATACCGACAAACTCCTTTATGATAATTATTACAAACTTTACATTTTATCATCTCGTAATTTTGTTTTCCTTCCGCCATGTTGACATTTCTTTCAGTTGTCATCCTTCTGCGTGGAAGTGTAGCTAAATTCGTCGACGTCTGTCTATCCGTGCGCTGTCTTGAACTGTTTTGTGAATCTGCGCCTTGCCATCGGCGTTGTGGTTGGTCAAAATTTTGTCGTTGCCGCGCGCCTTGATTTGAAACTCCTCTTGTTGCTTGATATTTTTGATTCGATGACCTTGTAGTGTCTTTTACAAAGTTCATGTTCACTTCTCTATCGATGCTATCGTTTTCCTTTTTTATGGCCAATTCCACTAGTTTTTTTAGATCTGCGGTTTCCTCCTCCTCGCATAGTCTGTCTAATATCGGGCCGTTTCTCATCCCGGATATGAATTTTTCTCTCAAAAGCAATTGTAAATCATTTCCAAACTTACAGTTTACAGATAGGCTTCTTATTCTAGCATTCCATTCTGCCATCGTTTCTTCACGTGTTTGTTGAGCTAGGTGAAATTTCCTTCGCTCTCGCCATACAACTGTTCTTGGACAATACTGTTGACTTAATAAATCTGTTAATTGCTTGAATGTTTTTGAATTTGGTGGATCTGGGTGACACAGGTCTCGTAAAAGTTTATAAATTTCGCTAGGAATATTACTTAATAACGTAGCTACTTTATTTTCTTCCTTCGTACCGTTTGCTTTAAAATATTCTGATAATTGCTCACTGTATATGATCCAATCGTCAGTTTCACTGTTAAATTGATGGAACACGATGCCGGTTGATGCCATCTTTTTTTTTTTTTTCTTTTCTTCTTATATTTCTTTTATCCTCGTCGCCATTTTGTGGTGTATCCACTTAACTTAAACATCGTGCACTAATAAAACTCACGTGTTTTATATATACTTTAATAATTATGTTTTAAGCGGTTTTACATCATATTCACTTACTTAACTATCATACTAGTATTATATATATATATCGAGTCACCGTGGCATAGTGGACGGAGGTTGAGAGCAGACCACAGATTACCCAACCCCCTAGAGCAGACTGTCTTCACTACGTTTCAATGAGCCTGTGCTCCTTGACTTGACACCGTTGCCAACCTTATAATATGTCCGATATTACAATATTATTATCAACATGGATAAGTATTTCAATTATTTTGCAGGGTGTACCTGGGTTTGTAATTATCGTTTGATGTTGTTTATTTAACTTATGAAATATAGGGTGTGATACAATTTCTCAAAATTCGACTCGTTGTTTTTAGTGGTGAACAGTATTATTGAAACAATGGAAATCATCGTCAAAAAGATGAGAAATGTTAATTTTAAGGGTTCCACAATTTTTTAATTCCGGTCAGTATCATCAATGAATCTAATCTTCATTGAAAATGATTAACATCATGTACACGTTTCTTAAGATACAGGATGTCCCGTGAATTGATGGAATGGTAGTTAGCAAAAAATGTAAAATATCCAGATACATTTTTACATAATTTGCTGTAAAATAATATGATTGTCGTATTCAAGATGCCTTCAAATTGGGGAAATATTTTTAGTATTCAATTACGCCCTTAGCGGTGGACATACGACTCTAAATAATTTCCAGGGTTTTATCGATGCCTATATTCTAAGATTTTTTGTCCTGAATCTGTCACTATACGGTTTCTTAGTTGCCGAGAGCCATTCTTATAAGAACACCCGGTACAATAATTGAAACACCGAGTAAATATTCCATTAAGCCGTTCTACTTCATAAAAAAAATCATGAGAAAATCACAAGACTATTTGATATTTTCTTTTATAAGCTGCTAACAATCTACAGGCAGAGAGACACTTCGACATTTTTTGTTTATAACCATCAAAAAGTAGCTAACGGATCTTTAATGTTCAGTTGAGTGAGAAATTTAAGGAATATGAAATTTACATTCATTTAATCCTGCCCCAATAATCAGGGATGTATAGATTCCTACATCTACAAAATTACTCCTAGAATAGTTATCGAAGAATAAATATATTATTCTAACGCTTTAGAAAGTTTTGAGAAATATTTTTTCAAATATAGTGACCGTTCAACTAAGAAGAAATAACTACTTCCCGGGATATAGGCCTCGACGAACATTGAATTACACTTCTTAGTCAAACAAGGTCGGTATGATCTACAAGATTTAACCAACCATTCTGGTTTGCAATTAGAAGGAACAACAACAGTACAAGGTACATGTTCTCCGTCCGAGAGCTGTAAGAGCCCAATCCCAGACTGAAGAAGACACAAATCACAATCAATACATGTCTCTCAGTAACGGAAATGTTAAAGTTGTGACAATAGCGACATCTTCACCTCCAACCGCAAACCAAAATACAATTTTACAGGAAACTGTAATAATAGTTTTTTAAATTTTTCGATAACGGCTGAAATATTCTTCAATGGATAAGTTTTACTCTACCTAAAATTTTCTACTAAATAAGATATAAAACAATAGGGTTATTTAGTAATAGGTAATTCTATAACTTGAGCAATTTCTGCAAATCCTTTTTCGTTTAAGAACAAAAAAGTTATCGAAATCGGATGAGAATCGACCAGAATATTGTCACCGGGCTGCGAATACCTGCAATGTAACAAAAATATGTGAAATGAGATGAATACACATTGAGATTAGTATTCCTCAAAGTTCGTAATATATCCGAAATGATGTGGAATCGCCAAACTTGCAGAAAAAAATTAAATACATTTCTCCAATGTAACAGAATTCAAATATTAGGTAGGTATGCCTTTGGAAATATACCCTATGTGTTTATATCAGATTTATAATAGCATATTGAAGATATTTCGACATACCATGTATACACGTAGGAGATATTACCACAAATGTCAAACTGCTAGCCTCACTTTAATATCATTTTTAATTGATTCGGCAAGAAGTGTGTACTGTGCAGGTAGATACCTTCAAGCTAATTTGCAGTATGTGATAATAATTCTATGTGAGCTGGAATATCTCCAATGTGTTCTGGTCTGGAATGAGCAATATCTCCAAAGTAACACATTTTCCGATTTTCATTGAAAATATCACCAATCAGCAAGGAATCGAGTATAACTTGATAAATACATTGCTATATATTACAAATCATGAGAAAATTACGATATTACTTTGATATCTAGTGATAGAAATGTTTTTCGGTTCTCCTATAAAAATTGACTTTTTATCACATTGGAGGTATTCACAGCCCGGCGACGATATTAGAGTTAGAAATGTGACGTCACCGACTCCGACTGACAAGCATAGCGAAAAGTCAAAAACACCACTATTATAGTGTTGAGGGAAATTACGTTTCGTTTCGAATTTGTATAGGGTGTGGCACCGAAAACGAAGCAGATTGAATATTTTGGAAGACCAAATTTAAAAATTTATCTCGTTCACGAACTTAACGAAGACGATTATAATCGCCGCTTACAATTTTATGAAATCATGTGTGAGACTGCTCAACAAGAACCACATTTTTTCAAAGATTCGTTTTTTGGATCAACGGGACTGTCAATCGACATACCTAACTGTCGGTACTCGTCAGATTCCAATCCAAGGGTTTTCCATGAAGTACATACTCAACATCTAGAAAAGTTAAATGTTCGGGTTGGAGTATAAGGCGATCGTATTGTAGGTCCATTTTTTATCAGGTAATTTAACGTGATTTACATATTTGGAATGACTCGAAGCCACAGTTGATCCAATGTTAACAGACATAATAGAATATGATAATAACGGATAACTTGAAGATCAACTAATGTTTCAACAGGACGGGGCGGTTCGTCAGTGCTTGAATGGAAGATTTCCTAGACATTGGATTGGATTTATTGAATGACCCCCTAGATTTTATTATATATCCAATCCACCTCAGATCACTTTTTATAGGGATATTTGAAAAGTAAAACATAAGCCACACAGCCAGGTTCATTAGGAGAGTTGCATCAACGTATTATCACCGAATGTCTCCAAATAACCCCAAAAATGGTCCAAACCGTCAGACAAGGTTTCGAAAATGAATGTATGTCATGGAGAACACTTTTAACATGTAGGTACGTTAAATTAATTTGGCGACAAAATCAAAAGTTGCATAATGACGGTCACATAGTCAAATTATATTTTCAATGCTGAGTCACAATTATTAGTACTTTCCCTATTGAAATTTTATTAGTAATAGTAGGGAGAGGAGGGGAGTACGACACTTGAGTATGATCGAAAGATGCCTCTCTTGAAAGGAAAATAAACCTGTTTTTGTATAATCTCATAAAACATTTCGTCAAGATATACAATCTGTTTCGTTTTCGGTGCCGCAATCTGTATATAGTCGCAGCCAACTAGCTTAATTAGCTATCCTCTTTACTAAACAGCGTCGTTCAACTAGAGGCATGAATGATATTCAGACATTTGATCAAACAGCTAGGCAAATGACTTGGATATAATATATGACGTTTCATTACTTGTCTAGCCTGTTCATTTCAATTTATTATTATTATTATTACATATAAACAAGGGCAGAGGAACAAGTCCCTATATTACCCAAAAACTACAAGATAATATACAAACAAATTACCTACTAGAAAATTAATACATAAATTGAAATGAACAAAAGTAATAAAAAGAAAAAAACATTAGAAGATCATAAAACAAAAGTACAATTCTTGGTATTAAGAAAAATATAGATTTAAAAAATTATGGGTATATAAGGCGGTCCAGTCTATTTTTAAATATGTTGGTGGAAGAAGCAGAAATAATGTTATCATCGAGATTGTTCCAGGCGTCAAAAACTCAATTAGTCCGAAGATTTTGTCTTGATCTGGTAACAAAGTTTTCTTTTTTAAGTTTCAATTCGTGTCCTCTGAGCCGGTTGTCTTGGTTTAATGGAAATATCACGGAAAGGTTTCCGAAGTTGAAATTTAATATTTTGAATGGTGTGATAAGATCTCCACGGTGACGTCAACTACTTATTTAGTCAGGCGAACCTTGGCCAAGACAAACTCATGCCAAGGTTCCGGCACTGAGGCCCGTTGTCCCGTTCCTGCTACTTATGCATCCATGAAGCCGAGTCCCTCGATGAAGGACTCAATCCTCTTCAGTGGATGCCTGCTTATGTCCCCAGAGGCAATAACAGAGAATCCGAAGATTCGCCTGCGTAGCACAGCCCAATGTGGACATACGAGGAGAACATGGTCCGACGTTTCGTCAGCCATGCCGCAACCCCTGTGTAGGGGACGGTGACGTCAAAGTTCAAAAGAAGTTAAGTTTGCCATAACAAGTCTCTCTTCATTTGACGGTCTTCTCGGTCCCAGGGAAGTCGAGTGGCTTTTCTTTAAACATTTTCCAATAAACTTCTATCCTGAATCAAGTCAGGATACCAGGCGTGCTCCGCATATTCCTGAATGGGTGTAACATAAATGGTGTAAAGTTTACAAAACGATTGAAACGTAACTCTCGTATAAGATACAACCTGGTGTTAGCACATTTGCTTATTGACAAAATATGGTCGGACCAAGTGAGACTGCTGTTAATAATAATTCCTAAGTAATTTTGAGAGAATACTGAGTTAAAAGTCTGACCGTTTATGAAGTAGGTACTGCAGAAGTGAGTTGTTTTTACCGATTCAAAGCCCTACACACTTAGCAGCATTGAGAGGGAGCAAACATTGGGAACACCATAGCGAGATAGAGTTTAAATCGTCCTGAAGAGAGAACTGGTTCGTTATGGGATTTTTATAAATTTTTATGTCATCTGTGTAGAAATATATTCTGCTTGAAACGTAAAAGGTAAGATCGCTGATGTATGCTATGAACAGCAAAGGTCCCAGAACAGAACCCGGAGGCACCCCAATTTCCACAAATTTTTCTTCAGAGAATGCTTCTCCTACTCTAACTATAAATCGCCTATCCGATAAATAGTTATCGATCCACAGATGCAAGTGCCCTCGTATCCCAAAGTGATCAAGCTTATGTAGAAGTCTTCGTTTAGGATCCCGATCAAAAGCTTTGGAGAAATCCAAGTATACAACATCGACGGGCTGTTTTTTGTTAAGCGATGATGTCCAGTCATTGAAACAATGTAACAGATTAGTTAAGGTTGAACGGCCTTGGACAAATCCATGCTGTTGTAGTGCGATAGTTTTTTCCTGGAGGAGAAATTTGGTTATTTGTTCCGAAACTCTTCAAACTGTCAATATGGCGTCGACAAACAACAAATTTGATGTGGAGCGTATAAATGTAGCTCTCTTTATTATTGGTTAATTTGTCGAGAAGAACAAGGAAAATGATTGAAGAAGCAATACAGAAGGTGAAGGAAAATATCCATTCCATTCACCCTTCCCCTTCTATAGATTTTTCAATCATATTCCTTGCCCTTCTTGATAAATTGACCAATGATCCTGATTCAGTTTAGGACTACGCTTGACAAGCTATACAGAAGGGAAGGGTGAATGGAATGGTTATTTTTCCTTCCCCACCTGTATAGTTTTATCAATCATTTTCCTTGCCCTTCTCGATAAATTAACCAATGATCCTGATTCAGTTTAGGACTACGCTTGACAAGCTATACAGAAGGGGAAGGTTGAATGGAATGCTTATCCTTCCCCACCTGTATAGCTTCTTCAATCATCTTCCTTGCCCTTCAAGATAAATTGACCAATGATCCTGATTCAGTCTAGGAACAGCATCAAGGTGAGTTTCACCCTATCGTACGAATGGCCTAAGCATTAGCCAGCCAGTTTATTAAGTATAACAAATAGTACGGCTGAATATAATTCTGGCCACTAGTTGAACGGTTCTGATTAGTAAAGAGGTTAGGCTGTTGATTGAACGGCTAATTAAACTAGTTGGCGCGTCATACATTAACCCATTAGGCCAAGCATCGGAGCATGCGAGTATAGTAATTTTTGACAAAAATCCTAGTAGAAAACGGATGATGCCATCATATAAAAAACATTACGTAGTAACATTTTGATATGTTTTGGACACGCAAATGTTGTTCAGTAATTTGTTATAAACATTTAAAACGAAAAAAACCTTCTTTTTTTAGTTTTTTTTATATAATGTAAAACGTACTGAAGCAATTTCAATGGTATGTAGAGATAAATTGTAGATAATTAAAATACGAACAAAATGAGGGGTCGAGCGAATCAATCGGATAATTAGGAACCAAGAAAATCAGGAATAACCGGAAAATTAGTCATTTTTTGGAAAATTCATATCTTCATCATTTTTCAATTGCAAGAGCTGAAACTTGGTACAAAAGAAGTTCTTCCTATGCCGTTTATATGCGCGAAGAACAGACGCCAACCGACGGTTACTTTTATCACAACTGCAATTTTTGATGCGATAATTTGCATCGTGCCTGGATGCGTTATCGATTGTCCGATTTTAAATTTGAAAACGGTTTTGAAAAGTGTTTAATTATGTAGAGCAACAAAACGTATATTTTAGATTTGTGATAAAATAAACTGAAGTCGACTAAAAACGGCTGAGAACACCGCCGATAATGGCCAAACGCTAGAAAGTAGCGGGGTAGATAGGTAGCGGGGATTAAGTAGAGGCATATACACTGTGTCCGTAAAGTATGGAACAAATACATTTTTAGCTAAACAGGCCATTTTAAGAAATAATCCTGCAACACGTCGATTTTTGATTTTAATTTACCGTATTTTAAAATAATAATCTAATATACAGGGTGAATTACTTTCGAGTAATGACGTCACCGTCATTTTTTTTAAATGAACACTCCCATTTTGTCTCAATTTTCGGATTACTCTAGCTGAGCTGATTCCAAAAATGTATCACATGTTGATTCCAATTGGTACAGGATGGACAAAAATACAATAGTTTTGTGTGTGTTCATAAAGTAACGCGTAACATTCTTTATTAGTTAAATTAACAATATTATCAAAAATACTTATTGTCTAGCGGACAGAATATGATGAAACACATGACTTTATAAATGTTCGAACTGCAGCCATTGCTGTATTTGACAGTAACCCAAACGGTGTACAAGTTCTTGTTGAACCTTGTTTATTGTGTCTTGAGAAATATTGTTTATTGCTGTCCGAATTCTCTCTTTTAATTCTTGAATATTTGCTGGTTTCGCTTGATACACAACATTCTTCAGATTGTCCCACATTAAATAATCCAAAGGATTGAAATCTGGTGACCTCGCTGGCCATTCAATAGGTCCACGTCTACCAGTCCACCTGTTCGGAAAAATTTCATCTAGGTACCTTCTAACATCTACAGCATAAGGTGCACCATCCTGTTGAAACCATAAACTTTCATCAAAACCTCCAGGATTACTTCATGAGCACACACACATTGTATTTTTGTCCACCCTGTACCAATTGGAATCAACATGTGATACATTTTTGGAATCAGCTCAGCTAGAGTAATCCGAAAACTGAGACAAAATGGGTGTGTTCCATTTAAAAAAAAATGACGGTGACGTCATTACTCGAAAGTAATTCACCCTGTATATTAGATTATAATTTTAAAATACGGTAAATTAAAATCAAAAATCGACGTGTTTCAGGAGTATTTCTTAAAATGATCTGTTTAGCTGAAAATTAATTTGTTCCATACTTTATGGACACAGTGTATATAGGTATACAGCAGGCTGGCACTCGGCGTAACCGGTACTTTTTGGTAGTGTTTTTGGCTAACTTCGCATCATTTTATTACAAATCGAGAATATACGTTTTGTTGCTCTACATAAACACTTTTCAAAACCGTTTTAAAATTTAGAATCGGACAATCGATAACGCACGATGCAAATTATCGCATCAAAAAATTACTGTCGTCTGCTCTTCGCACATATAAAGGGCGTACGTGAACTTCTTTTGTACCAAGTTTCAGCTCTTGCAATTGAAAAATGACGAAGATATGAATTTAAAAGAAAATGACTAATTTTCCGGTTTTTTCTGATTTTCTGGGTTCCTGATTATCCGATTGACTCGCTCGTCCCCTCATTTTGTTCATATTTTAATTTATGTACAGTTTATCTCTACATACCATTGAGATTGCTTCAGTACGTTTTATGCTATATGGAAAAAATACTAAAAAGGGTTTTTTCGTTTTAAATGTTTATAACAAATTACTGAACAACATTTGCATGTCCAAAACATATCAAAATAATACTACGTAATGTCCTTTAATAAGATGGCATTATCCGTTTTCTACTAGAAATTTGTCAAAAATATTTACCTTTGCTTGGCACATATTATAGACTTTTTTCCATATCTATTAATTTGTTTATTATTTTTCTAGAATCTCAAGTCAATTTGGAGAGTGTTAATAATGGACACACTTAACACGACAAAACAAATTTCGTTTGATTTCGATTCGACGATTATGTTCTTTTTCTTGTTCAAGTGTTTTCGTTTCGACTATTTTCAGTGTTCGAATACTTCTTTTAGAAACGAGAGAACGGGTAAACCGTTATAACGTAAAAACAATGCGCTCGAATTTAACATTCTATGGATTTTCATAATTTTTTTACGAGGTAAAATGCCATCCAGTAATTATTAAACTTTGCATAGGTACCCTACAAATTCGATGGGCTTAGAGATTGCAAGAAAATATGTTAAATGGGGCCGTTTTTTGAAACTAACAATCATCGAAGTTAAATATATTGAAAAATTATGGAAATAACCTTCATAGTTGTGGAGTGTAGTTAAACCTACTCTGGAAATTCAATTGCTTTTAACGCCTCTGTATGAATTAACCTGTATCTATATCGAACAGTCTTGAATTTTCCACACAAATGAGTGGTTTTCGGATTAGATGAGCAGAGTACGTGTTACGAAAAAACCGGAACAGTTGAAAATCAGTTAACTACTTCATATTGAACTTATAAGAAGTTTGTCTCTTATTTTTGTAATGTATTATTGCAAATTTAATTTTAAATAAATATATTCAGGAAAAATCATAAAACAATTGAACAATTTTAAGAATTACAAGAAATATTTTGGGTTCATAATCGACATTTTGTCATAGCGAAGGTAAACTTAGGTAAATACCAATATAAAATTGGAAACGAATACTTTCCAACTCGAGCGTGAACTGTTCTAAACTGTACTAAATAATAATTCTAAAACTCGTTCGAGTTGGGATGAACTTTCCAAACGAAAATGACCGTTTTGTACTTAATATAAAAACATTTGAAATATTACAAGGTGGCCAAATGAAGGTATAATTAAAATTCTGTTAAACATTTTTTGAACATTTAGAATACCAAGGCATGAATATAAAATTACCGAGCGAAGATTATACATAGGCGGCAGCAAATAATCTCAAATAAGCATATACCCGAACTCAAAAAGGTAAAAGTGTAGTATTTTTTGGTACGAAATGCTACACCACTAGAACATTAAAAACACTGCGATCTTGTATGTAATATAATAATAAATTTATACTGCGTTTCCGTCATATTGATAGCACATTATGTCTGCAAATCCCTGTTTAACTGTACTGGGTGGTTCTAACAAGTTTGGGTAATTCTAATCAGTTTTGCACGGTCATTTAATAAACAAGTTTTAAGTTGAATAGGGCTGCCAGGTATATTAGATTAGATTTGATGAGGTGGCTGATCGGCCTATTCCACTGCGACCTTTTTGAGATCTGTAGTGGTCCTCTGAATCTAGATTACATTCTCCAGTCCGACTTTTTTTTAAGAAGCCAATCAGCTCGAGCCTGAACCTTTTATGTAATTTCTTGTCGGTAGCTTCTCATACAAGAGTACAAGAATCCGCACATTCGCCAGGCTGTCGCACTGGCAAAGGATGTGCTCTGCAGTTTCCTCTTCTAGGTGACAAAATCTGCACATGACTTCGTCTGTCAACCCCATCAGCATTGCTTGCTTGGAATGCCCTGTTAACATACCTACTACTACGGCTTTAATAGTTTTCCTATCTTTGTTGATTGCCGTAAAAGTTGGTGAATGTCCTCTAATTTCGCTTGTCTTTTTCCTGGTGAGATTACCCAGCATTCTAGAGATTTCTATGCTACCCACTTCTTTGTGGCCATATTTATTGTCGACTTTTCGACGCTGCAGAAGAGTTCCGGTCCAAAGAATGGCATTGATGAGGTATAATTAGAATAAAATTGAATAGATGAGGCTTTTACTTGATGAAGATCCATACTTAACGATGAAATAAAACAATTTAATTTGTTTAAATCTTCATAATTATTGAACTAAGTTCAATATACAATTCGTGACGCGTTTCGCTAACACAGTAGCTTCCTCTTAGCTTAGCTTATCTTTCTCTTAGTTCAATTATAATGAAGATTTAAACAAATAAAATTGTTTTATTTCATCGTTATAATTAGAATACCATTCTTGTCGAGGTCCTTATTGTCCTGAAGTTTGTAAGTCCGAAATATCACTGTTGCGGACAGAGTATTGAGTTTTTACGGAAGAACTTATTCAAGTTATGATTTATATAATAAAATTTTCCAAAATGGTTTTAACGGGTCAATAAGTGTAGTAGGTACTTTATCAATTAGAAGTGACTTCCTATTAACCTTCTCTTCTCTTCAGTGAAATCTGATCCTACCTACGTCATCATTTTGGTTAATTAATGTCATAATTTTGTCCATTGTTGGAATTTCTTTATTAAAGTATAATAAGTGGACCTGTCTTCTAATAAGATTTTTATTAAATTTTTCGATTTCCAAAGGCTTACTACCCCCACTTTTCTTGGGAGAACTATCAATTTCAATCTTTATTCTTGTAAAAATCTATAAATGGTCGCTTCTTCAAGTCCCGTCATATTGAAACAAATGCAAACTATTTCCCAAATATTAGTTGAAGGTTGAATCATGGATATTTAATATTATAGTTTTTTTCTTCAAGTGTAGACAGCCCTACTAAAACTCTTAACTGGAGTAAAGGCAAAACTGGTACTCTTAACTGGAGTAAAGGTAAAACTGGTAATCGATGTCATATTTAAGAAAAAACAATAGGTACCTACATAGTGGTTTCACAAATTAGTCACTTGTTGATAAACGATCACCAAAATAGCTAATTAATTAATCAGGAAGGTACTATTTCCACCAGCAAACTGACCAAAATATTTAAACAACTTTTATTTATATTCCAAAGTATTATTTCCCATATGCTCCGCCGATTAGACTATGCGGATTTAACTCTCTAAAAGTAACTCCTCACTAATTTTAATCCGATTTTGTTTCTAAATACTTTAATAATGTAGTTAATTATTATATAACGGGAACAGAGATAGCAGTACTATAGAAATAAATTATGGTTAAAAAAAACGCACGCTTTAAAGATAATCAAAATAGAAAATTAATGTCATAGTGGTAAAAGCTTGGGGTGCTTTGTCCTTTATACACTAACTCTGCATTTCGGAATAGAACTAGTGAGAAATTATAACAATTGATACCTATCACCCCACGCCATTATCATAATGACATTCATTTTTTCGTCAATCATTTTATTCTTAAATTAAGAATTATTTTTTACTTTTTAGTTCGATTACCTATAAAGCGTGTTTTTAAGTTTTTTTAACTAGAATTTATTTTTTTACTTTTTAGTTCGATTTACTATAAGGTGCGATTTTTTTAAACTCGATGCTACATCACACAATGGAACACCCTATATTTCACTACTATATTGTATTGTCGTCGATCTTAGAAAAGTGTACAAAGTTTCGAATTAATTTGAGCGTTTGAAGTGTGTGAGAATCTAGATTAAAGGTTGCGTTATAAATGGAACACCCAATATTTTTCTTTTTGTTAATTTTTTGGGAAATGAAACGACACTATTTTTTATATTTTTTTAATTAAACGTTTCAGTAGCGTTCCAGATATCGTTATCAAGAATAATCCTGGTCCCTATCTGGCACTACCGTTGAAAGTTAGCTGATTTTTTTAAAAATCTTGTTTTAGGAAACAAAATTAGTGGTGCCCTTAAATTTCTTTTCTTTACTTAAGTCTTCTCTTTTCCTAATTTCCGTCAGATAACAAAGCCCTGAGAACTGGCTTTGTTATCTCCAAATATAAAATCACTTTGGTAAGACCGTTCCCTATTAATTTTTCAATTTATTTCACAACTTTCAACGCCGGGATTCCTAAAAATTGTTTCAAAAAACGAATACAACTTGTACAGTCGACGGAAAAGCTTTGTAACTAACACGAGTATTAAAAGGGCAATTAACGATCTCGACATTAACGCACGAGCAGAGCGAGTGCGTTGAATTATCTCAATTGTTCATCGCCCTTATTAATACACTTGTTGGTTAAATAACTATTAATTCATTGATTTTATACATGTGTGTTGTGTGTTAACTTCCAAAGTTCATAATATTTAATTTGAGAGAATAATTTTAAAATTATAAAGTTGGTTTGAACTGAAAGTAAGTAAGTTTACAATGAAGTTAATTACGCTACAGAATAAATAATCTGCCCGCCTCTGGCTCATTGCCGTTTTCGGTTAATTACCTGAGTTTGTGCTATCAATTTGTCAGAAACGTACCATTTTTGGTTGGTCAACTATGCAGGAAAAACAGTGGATGGGATACTGCATATCCAGGCAAAGGAGAATAATTACAATCTCCAATGCCTATGAAATATAAATATTGGTGAGAATCGTACTGTAAATTGGCAGTTGGATAGTCGAGGAGGGAAAAGCAAATTGTTCACATTTAATGAAAAACTGACCGGTCAGAACTGATAATGGTTTACTTTTGGCCACCCTGTAATACAAGGATACATTCATTTATAAATTGGTTTTGCACCAAAAAATTCGGAAAAAAAAACATTTAAAATATCATTATTATTGGGACGACACAAAACATATTTTCAAAATTGTAACATGTAAGGCGAGGTTTATAACAATTGTTTTATTAAGCTACAAAAAATACTTTATCAATAAATTAATGTGGTTAACTCTCTCTTTTTAACAGTATTAAAATATTTCCGAAGTCACTCAAAATACATAAAGTAGTTGGGAATAATCTTTTGTCAAAAGGTTTCCAAAAAATTCCACAATTCTCCAAGGAACTCAACTGCACAATCTTGAGTAGAGCAAATTTGTTCACATTAGACAACTACAGATTTGTTTCTAAGATATTTTTCTAACGTGTTTGAAGGTGGTCTAGCTTATATAACCAGAGATAAAAGATTGAGAACAAGACTCTTGTTTTCTAGGTCAATCTATAGAAGGAGGGTATACAATGTTCACCATGTTGAGTTGTGAATAACGCAAATTTAATCACCTCTACAGAGTCCTCAGGAGTCATCTCATAATATGCGCAATCTCGCGTCATACACGTAATACACGTTCTTGTAGATAGGATCATTTGTTCTCAATTATTTTAAATACAACATTGTTACCATACTGTGGATTCCAGGACACCCTGGAATAGGAGGAAATGAGATAGCAGATGAACTAGCAAAGAAAGGAGCAGAAACATTCCTTTGGGGTATGGCATCATTTAGCAGTATCAGCTTCAATGGAAATATCTAGTCGGGCATGGACAGTCAAAGATACTCCAGGTTAGAGCAAATGAATGTATAAGCCAGAATAAAAGTGCACTAAGAGTTTTAACAAGTTTTACCTGCGGATATCGTTAAATTCTTTCGGGAAATTGAGCTAAAAGAACTTCTGGTCTCTGAGACGTTCCTCAGGAACTAAGTAAAAAAAGGGGGTATAATAAATCTTTTAGGTCTCAGTGAATGTCGCCCCAATATACATACATACTGTAAGAGTACAGCCAGCGCTGGGTAGTATGCTGGGAATCTGTCGCACATCGCAGACAATTAGTCAAACAGGCGTGATGACTGATTTTGAAAAACTGCTCCACGATGTTTTCACATATATATATACTTTATCTACAATAAATGTTATTTCTCTGAGAAAAAAGGTTTTTAAAGGAGAAATTTACCTTTTAAAAATGCATTTTAAATTCTGCGCCAAAACGCAAGAATAGTAATGACTTCTGTCTGTGACATCATCAATTCGTAAATACCATTTATAGGTGATCTGTGTCATTCTTAGAACATAAAACAGACTGTTTTATGTCATTGGTAAAATCGTCAAACTTTAAACACTTGACAACTTTGCAGGTTAGAAGTTTATTTTGATACATAATTTGAATCACACAACGGATATTCAAAACAGAACAGATGTTCGGACTTATCTATGGTTCGGGCGAAAGACAAAATATCAAGGTCAAATTTGCGAAAGTACGACGCCACTCTTCTGATTGGCGTTTGAGCTAGGATGGCGGATTGTTAAATTTTGTGCTTATATTTTTACTAAAATATTGGTCATCACACATGTAAAATAAAAATAGGTAATTTTTTTAGAATCTCTGCATCATATATAATTGTATCAAATCAATATTTTAGTGATTCTTAGTGACTGTCATCATGCTTATTGAGGCATTACGCTTATTTCATTTGGTGGTATTAATCTCACACAAAATTGAATTTAATCCGAATTATTGGGTCATAAATTATTAGACACCTTGGTAGTAGTGTTGTTACATTGCAAATGAAGAGGTTGTGTTTGTATTGTATTTGTCGAAGTTTTCGTCAAGAATTCCATTAAAAGATAATGCAATATTCGACGACAGGACCAAAAGTAGTTTGGTATTTCAAACAAAAAAAGTATTAGTAATATCTAATTGTTTTTATCAATTCACCATACCAAATCATTCATTCATTTTTTGATGTTAGAAAGTTTTGCAGTTTTTACTTAAAATATCTTATACCTACAAAACAGTTTACCAAGGTCATATCCGGAAATTAAATTGTATACAATTCATCATGAGACACCCTGTAGCATTTATATTTACACTTTCGCATGTTTTAATGACCTAAATTTGTATGGAAACCAAATTAATTCATGTTTACTAATACCAAATAGGCGAATAGATTATTAATATATTCCTTCAATATATTATCAATCAATATGAGTAAAACAACTATCAACAACAAAATAAAGTATTTTTTGTACTAGCTTTCAATATTATGTGCTACAAATAAAAAAGTTCATCATTTTGGTTTTTGGGTTAAATATTTTTTTAGTTAAGAAATGTAAAAAAAATGAGATCTTTATAATTTTATTTGTTTAAAACAGCTCACAATTAAATTAATATTTTATCACAGATGATTGATATTACATTACACATTTGCCAGGCGTTTTGAAACAGTTCGCAACAATTTATTACAAAACACATTTTAGTGTCACCGAAAATATTGCCCCCTTAAAAATACGGCCAAAGCGTACCGTTAAGTCATAACAATGCTTCCTCAAGTAAGGCGTTTTCTAGAAAATTGGAAATGTTTTTTGGCAACCCTGCCATGATTATTTGTCATGAGTATGTGGACTTCCCGTGGTAAATTTATCGCCAAAAAACTATATATAGGGAAATTAACTAATCCAATGTAAGATGTATTTTAAGTGAAGTAAAATGGCCCAGTTAAAGAAAAATTTTCATATGAAAACTAAGGAATAAATAATTTGGCAACTGAGGGTGGAATTATCAGCGTAGGAAATACATGAACTACAATGGTCCAGTGATTTGCAAAGTGAAACTGATAAAAGTCAAGATGAACACAGTTCTCACAACTATTCATGTATACATGCAAATATCGGAGACAAATGTCATATTAAAAAATGTTTACAGCGAATTTGAGAAAACCATTAGACTGAAATGAAAAATGGGTGACTTAATCGCGATGGGAGAAAAACAAAAATAATGGAGCCTGTCAATTGACATTTTTCAAAGGAGAAAATGGTCTTGTGATGTGCAGGGGCTTATGAATAAATTAAGTTATGAATGGAGACTATTCATTAATTCTTCAAAATTTTAAAAACAATCTCACTGCATAATGATCTTTTATCACCTGTAGCTCATGGTATTCATTTGAAAGATTAAAAGAAACATAATAGTTATAAATCTTGAAGTTATCGGAATATAGCTTGGGTTGCAAGGGGGCTATACATAATTTTTGTTCAAGTGGGACATCAGAGCTACAAATCAACACTACACGAAAAGAGATTTGCCAATAAGTACTAATTTCATTCCTGGATAAACGAATATTTTTGAAAATATCTTGGTAGGCCCAAACAATGGCATCAAAATAGTCTTCTTGGAAACTTGGTCATGAATAGAAAACTTTGTTTCTTAGAGTGGCAATTTTTGTTTTGGATATACAAAGTATGCAAACTATGAGAAGGATACTAGGCTTTTACAGGATTGTAAAGCCTTAAGGATATAATATATATTTGAAAATTTATTTATTTCTTTGGTGTAGTAATCGACGAGCACGGAGAGATATTCCATCTAGACATTAAGGCGATGTAAAAAAAATACAAAGAAAAATGGTTGTTAAACAAGTTTGCAGATTTTAGTTCGATATTATCCGTCATATAGACAAGCAAACAACCAGAAAAACCCTCAGAATTGTTTTTTCAAAAATAATTTTTTCTAATAAACAAATTTTTCATAGGAAATGGATGGCAATGGAACAACACACCAGAAACCAACTGTTCGCTCTAGGTGATCGTGCACCAAATAAGGCCAAGTTGGGTCTGCAGGTCAACGAGGTCATCGCAACAGTTTTTTGGGATGGGATCACCGGCGTATATTATTCAGAACTTATGGACATTCTATAGTGATTCGAAGCGGAAACGACCGAATTTGTAAACGAAAAATGTACTGTTTTATGAAGACACAGATGCAGACCTGTAGTCACCATGAGAAAAATCCAAAAAGCGGCTATTTCATCTCCAGATTTATGCCCCTTCGATAATATCTCATAGAGATACTACAGATAGAGGCAAAAAGGCAGCTCGAAGCCCGTCAGCATGTAAAAGAGAGATAGAAAATCAGAGGTTTAGGCTGGCTTTTTCTAATAGCGCGCATGTTATATATACAGAAAAACCTCTGATCGTCTGTCTCTTTCTCTCTCACCGGAGTTCAGACGGACATTCCCACTTACACGGTGACCTATGGCTTGTTGCCTCTATCTGTAGTATCTCTATGTAATATCCTGTGTCCAAACCTGCATGAATGACTGGATGGAGAGAGATTCACTTTTTCCGTTTTTGTTAAAATTAAAGTTGTCTGCTCTCAATATTGCATTTAAAATTACTATGCAAGGAATGCCAAAAGTCACTCACGAAGATATGTCGATTGAGATCAATTAGGGTCTTTTATTGGTAGGCCCAAACAATGGCATCAAAATAGGCCTCTTGGAAAACTTGGTCATGGATAGAAAACTTTGTTGTGGCAATTTTTTTTTGGATATACAAAGTATGCAAACTATGGGAAGGATACTAGGCTTTTACAGGATTGTAAAGCCTTAGGATATAATATATATTTGAAAATTTATTTATTTCTTTGGTGTAGTAATAGAAGGGAATAATAAGAGCAAGATTAATAAAGGAATCTTCAAAAGGATCAAGGTTCAATCGGTAAATTTGAAGAAGTGTTTTTATTAATATTTTTAAGTAACCTACGACCTACAATTAAAGCTGTATTTGACGAGGTTAAAAAAGTGAATTAGAGTGTAAAATGAAAAGAATATTAAAGATGGAGGCTACACCGTTACTAGTGCTAGTTGATTTTCCGTAGATAATAATAATTCGATACCAACAAACTTACTTGATTTATTCCTTATACTTCGAGCACAAGAGATAGCATTTTTTTCTAGTAATGATAAGATTTTTAAATTACATGTTTTGAACGATAATAAGTCATTGAAATGTATCGAATCGCCCATTAAGCACCAAAAAAACGAAATGATGAACCTTTGTTCAAAACTATAAAAACACAACTAAGTAAACTAATTTAAATCACTACCTACAAACGACTAGAATGGTGTTAAAAGGAAACTTACAAGAATATAAATTTATCCTAAAGTGCTATTGATTTTTTGTATCACAATTGCAAAATAAACTTAATAATGTATATATTATACACGATGAGTTTACACTATGTATATATTGGAGACTACTTTAATCTGCCACCGAGTTATGGAACACCCTATAGCATTATTAATACTTTTCAAATATGAAGCTGAAAGCTGTCTTAAATTTTTAATACAAACTTTTTTTGGTATCTTTAATGATAACAAACCCAGTGAGTTTTCCTGCACTAATCAATGACTTTGTGTGAGCCAAAACTTCGTCATTTAAATAAAATCACTGTATATCTATAATAAACTACAGTCTCCTGAATATTTTCAATACATTTGGCTATAGAAACATTTTGTTTTTGATCTAATTTAGTGTTATTAGCTGAACAATTGCATCTCACTTGGATCAAAAGATAAAATTTTTCAAAATATGGGATAGTCTAGTTACACACCCGATATATCGATGCCATGTAATTCTCAAAAGTTTTGTGATAACTAGACTTAAAACACAGTCCTTCACAGCACTGAATGATATGTTTTTTCTTTAATTATTTTGTTACTGTAGAATCTTTGTAGTAGCAGACATTAAAGCTGAATTAATAAATAATGTTATTCCCGTTGTTCGTCGTGTTTTCCACGTTGCTGGCAATTCGTTATTCACAGTTGTTCCAGAGTCGACCAATTTATATCTGCTTTTCGTTGTTGAAATTTTGATTGGTCACAAATGTGGCGTATTTCATATTCCATTACAATCGACATGACAGATCTTATTTGCTTTGTAATTGTTTCTCATTTTTGCATCAATATATCAAGAAAGAACGATAGTAATGAGTTCTTACAAAGCAAATCTATTATCACAATATGTGGAGTTTCATGATTGGCAGATATCAAGTCACGTGACACTAACTTCCGTTTTTATTGGCGTAGCTGTGAATCACGAATAACAAGATAATAAAATTTGGTTAATCATGAGCAACAACGAACTACACGACCACAACGGTTTATAAACGCATGTATGTGATATCATTGTCTTATTTTTGAACAGTTGGAATCACGAATAACAAAGTTATTGTATTATCAGTTCTGAAATGGTATGGGAATGCCCAGAAAAACTTAATGAACTAGTCACCCTATGGTGGATCACAGGACATACTGGAATAGAAGGAAATGAAATAGCAGATGATCTAGCAGAGAGGGAGGCTGAAACACCCTTTGAGGGCCGGAATATTTTTGCGGTACCAAAAGGAAAAAAATACACAAATGATGCAATTTAATTTAAAAAAAACTGGAAATAGATTTCAAATGATAGTTAATTCAGTTATTTAAACGATATAAAAGAGGATTGGAACGTTACTTGATGCAATTTTATTTATGTATTTCAAATACGTGATATGCACATTATAACTTAAGACATCCGGCAAACAAAGTTGGATTACGTTAAAATATTATTTTTCCAAAAAAGAATGGATTTCTATGTCTATTTTTATACGTGTGAGAATTTTAATTCCGAACCTAGCGAAACATATTGAAAGACCTTATTCAACGGCAGACTTCTACAATATACCCTAGACTTTTGAGTTACATCGGCATAATTCAATATTTAGTATGGTGTATATTGTATTATAATATTATATTAAACTTGTATATTACATTATGTTTTGTATTATTATTATAGTAGGTCAGTATTTTTATTTTGTTTTAAATGATCTCGCTTTGTCTATCAAATTGTACAATTTTTCATGACAATAAAGCTTATCTCTCTATTTCTAATTTCTACTTGGTTTTGTATGTTTTTCCAAGCAATAATTGTTTTTAAAAAACATAAATGTATGAAATAGCACTTTTAGATAATTTATTCAATAGGTAACGTTTATTGTACTGATTATTTCTATCTAGTTCATCATAGCTTAATATTAATTTGTTGGCTGACTAGAAACAAACTGCGGCAAAAGTACAACTTCAGCCATAGGCGTGCCCAAGACTTGTTCGCAAACCATATTAGGGTCCAACATCAAAGAGCTAATTTGGTCTTCATTTAACATATCCATGCTGAAAGAAAAAAATAAATATCTCAATATCTAGAGGTGAATGAGTGAAAATAATGCAAAACGGAAAATTAGTGCGAGATGATACAGCGTGTCCATTTAGAACTTTGGACATAACATGAGAAGAAAAAGTAAGTAATGCATAATCTTATATTATTCTCACATGTACAAAGCTTTATGTGTCAAAACAAAGAAACCTTGTTTAAATAAAACAATATAATGACTTTTTTTTTGGAAAAGTAATTAGGGGTAATAGTAGCAGGGAAATAAAATTATAGCATTAATCGACGAGATCCACTTTATTGCATAAAAACAGAGGATTTACGACATAGCATTTGATAGGAAATTTCCACACTTCTAAGTCCGTTTGCTTATTTTTCAAGACATGTTTTTTCTTTCTTGTCAAGCGAATTCCATTTCTTCTTTTCTATCGCAGCAAAGAAATTACAAAACATGTTTGATTATTGATAAAAATGGAGTATTTATTACAAAACATACATACAGAGCATTGCAATGAAAACTATCCACCCCACATAATTCTGAAGGAGTCACTTTTATGAAAAAATGAAAATACACGTCAAAAATCATATAATCTTTTTGCTCATATGTAGACGTTACCTATCCACCGAGCAGATATATAATTCGTTAAAAAACCGTTTTACATCGAGAGCGCGTGGAGGTGCCGCATATCTTGTAACGCTAGCAAAACTTCTGACACGGTATCGTTATTTTCTAGTATTCGTGTTATTTCGGGATCAATAGATTCTCCGAGTAATTGTTGATAAGATTTACCACTTAAGTTTCCCTCAATAAAATATGGTCCAACAATATAGTCACCAAAAATGCCAACCGGGCGTTCAATTTTTGTGGTTTTTAACTATGAAACTCCCGCATTACGTGTCATTTTCTGCCCAATATCTACAATTATGTCTGTTTACTCCACCATTGAATGCAAATGAACATTCGTCGGAAACGCAATAAAGCTAGAGTGTCGTGCAGTCGTTCACTCAACAATTCACAAAACTGTGATATTGACTGTTATTTTTCTAACGTTCTAAAACTTCGTTGTTAACTACTCGTTGTGGTTGGTGATTTTTATAGGCAACTGATCCTGTTTCAAAAAATTTTTGCATTAATTCAGTTATGTACTTATGAGCAGCATTAAATTATCTAGCTGTGGCTCTTGCAGATTTATTGTTTTCGAAATATATTCCTACAATTTCAATTTTACCTTGCAGAGTATACATCATTTTTATAAAAATAAGCTACCTATTTGACACTTTATTTAAAAAACGCCAAACACCAGTTTTTCGGTCGCTATGTTTTTGTCCCAAGCAAAAAATCGTTTACTTAATTGAGTAGAGTTAGTGCCGCAGTAAAGGCGTTGTTTACATTGGAACTAACTCCCAACTGATTGACTTTTATTCCATTTAAAAAAGTGGGAGTGGTAACCATAGGGAGAAGAGGGTTAAAGTTATAACGACTACATGAGCAAAAAGACGTTCCCCTTTTTATGATTATTGACGTGTTTTTTAATTTTTTCACTAAAGCGACGTCTTCAAAATTATGTGGGGTGGATAGTTTTCATTGGAATGCTCAAAATCAAAATATTAAAACAAGCTTGTAACAAATCCTTTGAAAATTTCAATGAATATTTCATGTGACGCTATTAATTCGTAAAATAAAGTATTATTATCCATCTCACATATAGCATTTTTGAGGTGCCTATATAGTTTTTTTTTATATCTTGAGATTAGCAGTAGGTCCCGCATAAGGGGGTGTCTAATGCTACAATCATTAGATTGTTATCTGTCGGATAACCTGAAAGTACCTACCTAAATAAGTTATTCTCCAGATTGAAAATGATGATATAATTCTCTGACAGTTTGTTATTTGTCAGCTAGCGTAAATTTATATGGAAGTGAAGGTACCGAGTCTTAGGAAAATAAGTTATTCTCCATGAAAAAGTCTGAATAACCTGAAGCCTGAAATACAATCATAAGATATAAAATTTTACTAGTACTATACACAGCTTGTAAGGAAATATGAATTTTACTCAAGAATAAAGTACCTTAACTGAATTTGATATTTGAACCCTTCCTTTGTGGAATCTATTCATATTACTGTTATAAATAAACCTAACTGTTTCTGGTTAATTCCACAATTTTTCTGGAAATGAACAAGCTGATAAAATCGCGAGAAGAGGTTCAGCAACGACATGCGTTGGACCAGAATCAGTTCTTGGGATCACAAAGAAGGAAGCCAAAGCAGTTACACAGTAAGACTTTCATAGGTGACAAATGTGTTAAGCGGGCCGAAGAACTACTGAATATTAGTAGGAATAAGCTAAGAATTATTACAGGTTATCTAAATAAAAAATTATGAAAATTCAGAACGACAGAAGTTACATTTGATGTGATGCCTACCTGACTATTAATTTTTGGCTAGACCAAATAATGAATGAATGAGTAGAAAGAAGAGGAAGATATGAAACGATTTTTTCTTGGTATAACACATATACTAAGGTATACCTAGTATGGGTACTTGTCGTTTTCGACGGCGAAACCGTTCCCGAAGTATGGGACCAAACCATACACAGTGCCGGAGTGGAGTACATTTCGTTTAGTATCACTTCTTCTTTATTTTTTTTTGTCATCTTTATTAAATTTTCCTAAACGTTGCAATTAATATTTATTTTTGTGGTTTTAACCATACGTAACCACAAAAATATTTCGATCTTGTGTTTATTCCAGTTGTCTATGGTTTATTCGTTTACTGTTTATGCTGAAAGTAGAGAATAATTTAAAAAATGGACCTAAATCTTCTTGTGAATAAACGAGAAATTTCAGAATGACAGATTAGATGTCATACGCATAGTCCAGTCGAGGTACCCCATAACGATACCAAAGTATGCCTGGTACATGCAAGAAAAAATTTATGTCTATGATATTACCAATATTCATGCTTAGGTATTATCAGCCCTATGGGGATATCCTGGATATTTTTTTTCCATTTACAATCAGTATAACTGTGCAATAATATAGGAAACCAAGGAAAACTATATCTGCTGATCTTTACGATTGTTGATTGATTGATTGGATCAGCACACCAGTCAAAGACTTGAGGTCCTCGGCACCTCAGCCTTAAGGCTTTTTGTGCTCTTGGTTGTGCCGTTTATGTGAAGAGACCAGCAGCCCTTATCAGGCTCAGCAGACTTTTCACTAGGTTCTTCTTGGAGAAATCCTCCCTTGGAAATTCTAGTCCTAGGAGTCTATATCTCCAGTGAGATAGTGCTTCACAATCAAAGATAATGTGAGAGGCTGTTTCCTCCTCTTCCATGCACAACCGACAGATAGGTTCCTCCCTATATATGCCGATTGTATGCATGTGCTTCCTTAGAGTACAGTGACCGGTGAGTAAACCCGTCACTATCCTTATTTGGGCCCTGCTGAGGTTTAGTATTTAATTGGTTAGCGTATCCGTGGGTTTTTTGACCAGGAGTTTGCTGTGTTCCTGTTTTGGCACGTGTCTCCAGTACGACTGGTGTTAAGTTTGAGTCCACCGAGATATGCAACCACGTGAAGCAGTTTTGGATATCCCAAATACTGGTTCAGGACTTTACGATTGTTACTTAAGAAGATAGTTTAATAGTGGAGAGCTTCCTAGATTTATGAGTTCATTAGGAATTCAAATTGTGGATCTCTTAAGTGTCTTCGTAAATCTAGTTCTTCTTTCTTATCACAAATATACAGCACTTCCAGTTCTCTAGTTCTGTGTTAGGTGTTAATGAATGTTTGGTGTCAAGTACATGTTTTGCATAATGGGATTTATATGTCTGTTTTAATCTTTATGCTCGTGTTCATTGTGTCTAATTTCAAAATTTCGACTGGTTTGACCAACAGCATTATATTCTGGACATTTAAGTTTATATACCCCAGACTTTTTAAATGGGGATATTTTTGTCTTTGCATTTAACAATTTTTTACTTACATTACTTTCTGTTTTAAAATAAATTGTAAGATAGTATGTTTGAAATATTATTAGAAATATTAGCAGCATATGTGATGGTTTTTAATTTTGTATTATTTTACTTTTTTCAAGAAATATTAGTTGTAGTGCAACTTTTTTCTCTTTTTTATTACTTTAGTAAGTTTATTTATTACATGCAATGGATAACCGTTGGATGTGTTCAATTGTATTTTATAATATGCATACTGCTATGTTTGTTTCTATTTGACATGAGTATACTAGTAAGTACAGTCGAAGCTATCACATTTATAAAGTAAACATGAAAAACTCGATAAATCGTAGAAAATTAAGTTAGTATTAAATACTTGAAATAAAACATTGAATATTTATATAACATTTTCTGCCCGAATATCTTCCCACTTTACGATTCTATCCCTGCTACTATATATATATTTCGACGACTATATTCCTGTATTAATTATATTAACTACAAACTTGTTAGATTCACTTTGTACACAAACAAACAATACAATTACCTCTATTCGTGTATTATAAATTATAACCACTTCAAACCAACTTTTAGACTATTGTTTCGTATTATCTTAAACTGTAAAAAAATAGACAACAAGGATCACAATCACATAAATATCTATAACTTTAATAATCAGAGTATTCTTAAGATTTGGCCTAAAAAGTACTCTTGTCATACAATATACAGGGTGTCAAAATAATGTTAGTACTTCATATAAACTTTTTCTATGCAGGCCCTCGTTTTCGAGTTATAGGCAACCAAAGACTTAATTTTGAATTTGGTTTTTATTTTTTGTAACTAGTTATTTGATCTTTATAAAATTTACGACAAAGCTATAATGTACGTGTATGTTTATTTTGGAAAGGTGAACAGATTTACAGTAGTGCCTTGAAGCAAGGGACGGTCTACTCGCAATGGTTAGTGATCCAAAAATTTTGCAGGGATGGCACACCCTGTATGAAATTATCGAAATTGACTTCCCCACACATTAAGCTAACGAAATGGTACTCTTGTTGGAATTTTATTAATGCACTACATACCATTTTACGCATTCACCATTTTTGTAAGTACACAACGAGGTAAAACTAACTTATAAATACGATGTCCAAGATTTACCTACAGTATGTACTACAAAAAAATAATTTGATGATAGCAGATGATAAAAACATTAAGAACCTATTTCATGGGAATTAAATAGGTACGCAAACAACATAATTAGTTGCTTTTAATCAAAATTACGAACACAACATTATTAAACCATTAAGAAACCCTCAAAAAACACAAATTATAAAACATTAGACTGAAACTAATTCCTGAACAACAACAAAAACTAACGTTATTCTAATAAATGTTCAATATGAGCTCGTCCCACTTCCACGCACATTCTAAGTCTACGAATTCATTGCACCTGAAAGAGCAATCCCATATTATTTCTAATAACATAACAGTGTAACACAATTCTGTCTATTAAATCTTGCCTTATTTGCACAGGTGTATGCGTATATTTGAGATAACCCCAGAACAAGAAATCCATATGATTAACGTCTCCTGCTCGCGGTGGCCATTGAAAAGGACCTCCACGACCAATCCATCTATTAAAAAAGCTTGTGTGCAAATGCTGTCGTACATCTAAACTGAAATAAGGAATAGCCTCATCATGCATGAACCATAAATTCCTACGAGTTTGTAGTGGCACATCATCAATCAGGTTCCATGACTCATTTATTTTGCAAACACTCCAAATATCTCTGACCGGTCAAAGTACCGTCAATCAAATGATTGCCAACTATTCCTGCCCAAACATTAACCATGAATCTAAGCTGTATGTTCCTAATTTGGATAATGCCATGTGGATTCACATGATCCCATAAATGAGAATTAATGACTACATCTCTGGTGCAACCTGATTCGTCCGTAAAGAGAACGTTACTAATAAATGTATTGTCTGCTTGTTGTTGTCGCAGAAACCACTGGCTATACTCAAGTCGTGCAGGATAATCAGCCACTGTCATACTGTGTACTTTTTTCATGTGAAAAGGATATAACAGCTGTTCTTTTGGACGCGATGAACAACTGATTTCGAGACTTCATGTTCTCTTGATAATTTTCGTAAACTCGTTGATGGTTCATTATCAACTGCATTTAACAAGTCTTGTTCAACTGCCACAGTACGTACGCTTCGTCCTGGACCTTCCTAAAATTTAAAATTTTGTTTTGTATACATGGAAAATTACATTTATTTATTCATACCTGTTTCTCGTAACCTGAGATCAATACGCTTAAACATTCGTTTGTCTGGCAATGCTCTGTTTGGAAAATGTTCTGCATAAAGCATTCTGGCCTCTAAACAGTTTCGAGAAGCCAGACCATATATTAAATGCATATCTGCGTACTCAATAAAAGTTAATTCTGCCATTGTAACTATTAAATTATTGACAAGTACTGACTACGAACTATTCTACACAACGTTTGACAACTACTAATCCTATGGTTACTTGATAAACGGTAAAAACACTTTTAAAACGTTTTTACCAACTTTCGAATTAATAAGTCGTTAATGTTTTTTATCTTCTGCTATCGTTAAATTATTTTTTTGTAGTACTGTAGATAAATATTGGACATCGTATTAATAAGTTAGTTTTACCTCGTTGTGTACTTATAAAAATGGTGAATGCGTAAATTGGTATGTGGTGCATTAATAAAACTGTAAATATTAGCCAAACGGCTTATTTGATAGAATTCCAACAAGAGTACCTTTTCGTTAGCTTAATGTGTGGGGAAGTCAATTTCGATAATTTCATACAGGGTGTGCCATCCCTGCAAAATTTTTGGACCCTAACCATTGCGAGTAGTCCGTCTCTGGCTTCAAGGCACTACTGTGAATCTATTTAACTTTCCAAAATAAACATACACGTACATTATAGCTTTGCCGTGAATTTTATAAAGATCGAATAACTAGTCCAAAAATAAAAATAAAAACCAAATTCAAAATTAAAACTTTGGCGGCCTATAACTCGAAAACGAGTGCCTGTATAAAAAAAGTTTATATGTAGTACTAACATTATTTTGGCTCAGATTATACGCTCCTGACTTTTTTCTCATTAGTCCCGGGACACCCTGTATATTAGGCCCGATCTTTTTACCAACGAATAGTTACTTATCTGACACTTTATTCTTAAATATATCAAATATAAATCTTATTACAGTTTCCTGTAATATTGTCGTATTTAATAGAGTGAATGTATCAACAGATGTCGAAAGGAATAATTATAAATATTCAACACTCTATTTTTCAAAAACAGTGGCCGTTCAACTAAGGAGCAACATTGTGTTGTCCCTTCTAATTGCAAACCAGAAAGGTTGGTTTTAAAATATCTGGTAGATATACCAACCCCGTTTGACTTAGGGGTGTAATTCAATATCCGGCGATGCATATTGCACGGGAAGTAGTTGTGGCTCCTTAGTTGAACGGCCACTGTTTTTGAAAAATATGATTTTTCAAAAAACTCATAGAGTGTTGAATATTTATAATTATTCCTTTCGACATCTGTTGATATCAAATATAGTTATCTGTCACATAAACTGCCTAATAGTCATTTCATTGAGACTCTATTTTGGAAGCAGTTGAACAACAAATGTGTAATCGAACCGATAGGTATTTGTAGTTAAGTTTATGTTTTTCATTATTAGAGAGTTATTGAAACGTCTTTTGGGATTTCCTTTATTAAAAGATTCCTCTATTTTGACATATACGCATTTCCTAAGTTTGTCTTAAATGTTTTTATGGAAATAAAGGATATCCTATATTAAATTAAATACAGGAAAGGAAAATTTTAGTTAAAGCTTTTCAATTTTGACAAATTTGACATACTTTTGTCAATATGTAACAGAAAATAATTGTTTTGTCGTGTGAAATATTTTAAATTGCACAATTTTTCGTTGGATTTGCTATATTTTTATATAATTATGAAACTATCATCAAAACCGTTGAAAAACCGTCTTCGTTTCACCTATGAAGATGATATTACTATGATAGGAGAAGTGGTCTCCCAGAATCCATTAAAAAATGGCAAACATACATGGGATGATATCAAACATAGTACCTATGTTTGTGCTCACTAAAAAAGATTTTACAGTCAAAAGTATTTGCCAACACAAAATCAACATCTCTATCTCTTCATCATTCGCTCCCGCTAAAATTGCTATTCCTAATTGTTCTTCCAAAATATAAATTAATATTACAATAGATAATAGATCCACATAAATAAGCAGCATAAAACATAAATGTCATAATAAAAATGTCATAATAAAATGTCATAACAAAATAAAGTTTTTTGTCTTGTATTTTTGTTACTTTCAATAACTCTATCAAAAGTCACATTAAAGGATACTTTAATAAAGGAACTTTTAATAAAAGCAGCCTTTAGTACAGATCTTCAATAACTCTCTATTTATTGTTAATTTTATAATTAGAAATATTGATAGAGCTGTAAGCCGAAGAGACAGATTTTTGTTGACTCTAAGATATCTAGCTACTGGCTATAACAATGGATGATTTTTCTGGTATCCACAAGTCGACAGCTGCCAATTTAATAAAAAAGGTGTTATTAGCTTTGGTTCGTTTACGTGTTCATAAAATAAGGATACCACAAAAAAGAAAAAAAATAATGCAGAGCAGAAGTTATTGAAATAGCAGGATTTCCCAAAGTTGTTGGAGCAATTGACTGTACATATATAAAAATTCAGTCTCCTGGAGGTGACAATGCCGAATTCTTCAGGAATCGAAAAGGTTTCTTTTCATTAAATTGCTAGGTAGTTTGCAATTCTAAATTAAAAATTGGTGACATAGTGTGTAGATGGCCTGGTTCTGCCCATGATGACCATATTTTTTAAAAAGTCAAGGCTATATACAAGATTTCGTAATGGAGATTTGGCAATGGAATATCACTTGGTGATTCTGGATACCCATTAAAACCAGTTTTAATGACTCATTTAGATAACCATGAGGAAGATGCAGAAAATCTGTATAATTAAGTACATAGAACTAAAAACATAATTGAAAGAATGTTTGGAATATGGAGGTGAAGATTTCCTATTTTAAGTAATGGTATCAGAGGCAGTATTGAAGCAATTCAATTGATTATTGTATCCCAGATTTTTGTACAAGAGCAGAATGGAGAGGATTTTGTAAATGGTTAAGATGTGGAAAAAATCGACCCAATTTCAGAAGAAGGTCATGAAAATATTGGAAGAGAAGTTCGTGCATCATTTGTTGAATATTTTAGAGCAAACAACTAATAGGGTTGATATTATATTGTGTAGTTAGGTAATAATAATGTATAATAAAGTATAATAAAGTATATATTGTATATGTGAATTTGATTCGATTATTCATTTAGTTTTTTAATTTCAATGTTTAATGATTACTTTTCTTATTTACCTAGCTCAAATTGTGAGTTCAATCTTTTAATTATTTCTCTTAAACCAACTCTGTCCTTTGACCTTTAAAGACATCAAAGTTGGTAATGACTACTGTCTGTAGTTTCTATATAGATCATAGAAATAAAATACCACAATCAAATTTGAAAAAATGTTCGACAAACGTTTAGTTTCGACAAAGGTGGTTAAATTTTTTTTAGTGATGGTGATATTTCTGTGGTTTTGTAAAGAAGATATTTTAATGTTAGAAAGCATTGAGACTACTATCTTTAAAAGTATGGTGATATTAGAGTTTCTTTTCTGTAAGTATAATCTATTTTTTTTATAGTGGAAATACAAACAAATTAAATTAATGGTTAATAAATGTTTTAAATTATAAAGAGAACAGTACCTGAATGTTTATATTATTGTTTGTTTCTGTTCTTGATTCTTATTGGATTTTGAAGGTCATCATGATTTGGCAATTCGTTACAAACTTCCAAGTTTGAGCTGGACAAACTGTTTTCAAATTCCTTCTGCTTTGGATTTGTGATTTATTGATAAACGACGTCGGATATATTATCTTCGCTGGTAAAATGGAATGGTTTTGCGTTTTATTAGACCATTCTTAACAGATATGAAACTCTAGGTGAGTACCTAACACTTTCACTTGATTCACTTTTTTTTTTGTTAGAATCACTTGATATTATCTAATTACTTCTCTATTTAACCAATGTATAGTTATTCTTTGAATATTTTTGGTTTTTTATTAAATTTTATTTTCTCACAGAGAAAATCTCTTCCTTCTTTAAACAGTTTGGTTGTTGATTTTTTTCAATTGTATTAAATAAACTTTCTTTGATTTTGATTTCAAATTATTTCAACCAATGACTTTCCTTTTAAACGTTAGTCACTAAATTATTATTCCTATCTTTAATCATATTAATACTTTGTCTATACTAAGTTATATAATTGCCTTTATTTAGGCTAGAATTCATTTTTATATTATAGTTTCTAAATTTGTGGTGGTCATTTTATATTTATATTCAGTTTTATAGACATTACTTTGACAGTTGATATTCTGCTAGTTTTTTATTTGAAATATTGTGTTTCTTTTATTTTTATTTGTCATTTTACTAATTTCATTACTTAGTATACCTATGTCAAAATTTACATTGGTATATTTTATTCTGTAAACTGTTTAAATGTGACTAATATTGTGTCTGTTTATTTTAGGCTTGTGACAGACTTATTTCAACGGTTTTATTGTTGTTATTGTGGCATATTAACAAATCTGAATATCTGAATAACAGAGTTGGTTGCATAGCTATTCATTGAAAACATGATTATCTATTATTCTATGTATCAAGTATTCATACAATGATAATATATATTTGTATATTAGGAATTTTTTTGGGGATGTGGTAATAATACTATAGTGTTCTGTTTTAAGAATGTATTTCCGAGCTGTATCATAGTAGGTATTCATTTTCAAGGGATTTTCAGGTGAGATTATTGTAAAAAAAAATTTTAACATTGGTAAATATAAAACTCAAAAAATAATACAAAATTTTATATTTTAAAATTTTTCACCTTTTTTTAGCACGGAAATGAATTCCTAACAGGGCCTATTTTTCATCTGGTCGGGCCCTAAGGCACAAGAAAAAATTCGGGCTCTAAGGCACAAGAAAAAATTCGGGCCCTCTTTTCCAATAAAATTCAAAAATTCTCTTGTTATCATGAACAAAAACGCCGCGTAAAAGAAAACACCGCCGCCGCCGCCCTTTGCTGTATGTGCCGCAATACTTATTTAGTTATTTTTAGATTGGGGAATCGCCGATGCCGGTATTTTTAATATAAATTTATAAATAATTTTAAAAAATGCATTAAAAATACCAATCTAAAGCTTATTTTATTTAATTCTATTTTCCTTATTCCTTATCAGAGGTAACTGTAAATTTACATTTGAAATTATGAATATTTTACAACCTTTAACGGGCCCCCCAGACCACCGGGCCCGAGGCCCGGGCCTTATGGTAAAATAGGCCCTGATTCCTAAAAGAGTAGGTAAGTACATTATGGTATCATTGCCACATCTCCAAAATTTGTAATATATTTACAGTGTGTAAAAGCTAAAGGGAATAAATTCATTATTTCGTTTAGTGTAAATATGTATTAAAAATCCCGAATTACCTCTTTAAATTATAAATTGACATTCTTCAGCATGAAAATGCGATCACTATCTTCGATTTCTTTGAATGACAGGTACAACCCCTAATTTTTTAAATGGGGAGTATAGGCTTGTGATATATTGTTTGAAAGGTCTCTTAATTCACTAATCGAAAATGTTATCGTTTAAAATCATGTGGTTACCGAAATTCGCTACAATACAATCAAAAACTAAAATGTAATGCAAAACTATACAAACTCAAACAATCAACCGTATGATCTGTCAAAAGTCAACTTAGTGGCGCTAGAACTTTAGTTATGTGCGTTAGGTACGATCTTGGTTACAAAAACTGTTATCTGTCAGATAGCAATCTACCAGATAATATGACGTTTAAAGACGCGCTGGACTTATTCGATGGGTAACTATCTGTCGGATAAGGCTTATTTATTCGTAGGTGAAAAGACCAGGCCTTATTTTAATCACAATATTTGAATGGATTTTTTTTTGGAATCTTGTTCAGAATTAAATACTGGTTGTAGTAGAGGATCCGAATAGGACTCGACCTTCACCTGGCCGTTTAATCCATAAAAAGTAGCTATTTTATATCAAATTTAATCTGTTCAGTAATATATTGCCAATAGGTAGGCTGAAAAATTTTAGTCCAGTATATAATTAATTAGAAATTTAAAAATTAACTTTTTTAAAAAATTGCAATTGGTTGTTTAATAGACAAATTACATATCAATCTAAAGCATGAAACCTATAGAATATGCAAACGTTAGGTTGATTATTTTTTTCTCATCATAACTATTGGGTAGGCAGGTATGAACAGGTAAATCGGTACTAAATAGTGTGCAACAACGTTCGCGTTTTTGTACAAATTTTAATGAACTGTGTGATACATTTTTGAAATCAGGTCATCAAGGAAAATCCGAAAGCCGAAAAAACTGGTGCTGACGTCAGTACTGAAAGGTTAGATTATTCAGTTTATTGAAATTAAAAAAAGGCTTCTTCTGGGACTTTTTCATATTACTGTTTATTGCCTAACATGTAATTTATGCGTTACTTTATGTGCATGGTGATTAGTAAATATTCAATAAGTAGAAAGTAACAATATAATACTCATAGCATAAACTTCAAAATATGAAGTAATTAAATTTAATACATCTTAAATATATTATTCATTAAGAACGTACAGTATGGTCCAAATGAGAGGAATTGATTCATTATTTTGTAAACTGGTGATTCCTTATTATTTTTTACGTCATTTATGTGAGCGTGATGACGTCATCATGAAATTTTTGAATAGAAAAAAGGGTCTTGCCATGAAACAATTGGAAGGTATTTTAAATAGTATTAATGACATTCTAACAAATTTCTTAATTTATTAAATATTGTTATGATGTATTTATTGATAGCCCACAAAAACAGAAATAAAAAATAAAAAAAACATTATTGTGGTTTGATTCCCAAAAAAATTAGAAAAAAGAAATAGTTAGCCTATCAAAATTCTTTTATTGACGTTCAACATAATTATTGTTATTGTCAAGTGGTTAATGACATTGTAGTCACTTGCAGATATTGTTACAGCTGAGCATGATTTCCTTTTATCAAATGTTGAAATTCCTTCTATTAGGGTTAAAAAATAAGAAGATGTGATTTGTATAATTAAAATATTTTCAAAGATGTAGTTTTCATAATAAAATGTGAGAATCTCAATTAATCGTATTTTATTTAACTATACAAATTTTAGTCTCAATATTTACGTAATGGCATTTTTTCAAAAGTAAACTTACCAAAAATATCTACATATAGTAAAAACCAAATAAAGTTGCGTTTACATAACCAAGGTCGTATTTCTATCGCATGTGTGGCTACATTTCTATCGAAAAGTGCATATACTTAAATTTGTTAATTAATCGGTTCTAAAGATAACCCAATCAATAAAAAAACTTTTGTACCAAAATAATGTATAAGCAATATAGCTTTGTTGGGTTTAGACGTCCCTCGATGTAAAAATTTGTGTTAAAATTTTCATAAAGAAGCGTCCAATTATTGACGGTAAAATAGTCACTGCCAGAAATAATGTCATGTTGCCGCGTTGTTTGTGACTTTTCTACTCGTGTAGTGTCATCGATTTTTGAGGTTATAGTTAGGTACTTACTTTATAAAATTTTCTTGTGACAAATATTTATAATCAAAACTGTTTTCTTTCAAAACAACAAAGCATTTTCTTCTGTGATTGTTAAAATGTCCAAACAGCTGAATAGCCGATGCAAAGAACTTGTGGCTTCATTAGTAAATTATTTTGAACAAGGAAGGAATAATAATGGTCCTTTGTTGCCCTTAAATGATGTACAAGAGGTAGGTAATACGTGAATAAAATATCCTTACTTTACTTTACGAAAATTTCTATTATTTTAGCGTGTAGCTGCTGCTTTAAAAATCAGTGTAAGAACGTCTTCCTCCTTACCATTGCATATTCAACTCTAGCGAATTAATTTGGGGCATAGCAAAAAATAGGGATGGTAACAGTGCGAGTAACTGCCTGAACATGTGGAACGAGGCACTGCACATGATAACTCCTGATATGTGGAAAAATTCTATACAACATACTGAAAGAGAGATATTTAAATGGTATGAGGGTAAAAGAATATTTGATCGTCCAGAAATTAGTCCGATAGTTATAAATTTTAATAGTGAAGAGAGTGACACTGATGTTGAATTAGATGAAGAAAATGAACAAGAATTTGAATCTGCCTAGTTTCATTTCACAATATGTTGATTTGTTTAATGTTAGTTTTTGTCTTTGAAAATACGTTCATTATTAAACATATTTTATTTTATTGCTTGTATTTTTATTATATTTATTCATTAAAAGATTTGGTAACTCAATAATAACCTTACCACTTTTATTCTAGAATTCCTTACTTTGTGAAATCTATTCATAAATTTAATTAACAAAAAACGTAAATGAAAAAACTCCACACTATATTAAACGAAAACTAACAAACTATCGATAATTTTGTAGTTTTCATTTATAATATTGTGAAATTTTCTACATTTACGTTTTTTGTTGACTTCAGTTATTTTCTGTTAATTTCCATATTTCGTGACCAATCTGACAACGCCGCAAATGTTCACAAATACGACGTAAACGCAACTTTATTTGGTTTTTACTATAGATACACATATATGTGTTTTCAAGAAATTTCTGTATATGGGTTACCATAGTCAACTAAAATTTTGCCGGTTACGAATACTGTAGCTAATGCAGACTATCATCATCGAAGCCGACACCGGCTACAGAGACATCCCCAATAGGACATCACTTTTAAACAGTGTTGCAATACATAATTTTAATTCATTAACAGAATTACGATTTTTGAGAAGAAATATATGTTTATTTGTTCACTTTCTGAGCGATATAATTATATACTAAAATAATATACATAATGACTCATTGAAAAAATTATTTTGCTGTTTAGTCACACATTTCTACAACCTTTTGTGTAATCAGTGAAAGATATTCTAAAAACTAACCTATCAAATAAATAATGAACAAAATCAGTATTTTTGATCAAATGTAAAAAACGAGCATACATCCCTATTGAAGGAAATTTTATTAATATGAAAGGTGATGGATACATACCTAGAAACACTTTCAGTATCAGAATTGTCGTCGTCGATCGTTAGATATGTGAGAGTCTTTTCTAGAGGGCTGGGAATTTTTTTAATGGTTCCATTTTTAAATTTTTCTTCAGTTAAACCAAATTTTGGTTCGCTGTTTCTTCGCTCGGTGAGAGAACTGATATTTAACATCATCATTCCTTGTGAAAAGATTTCTTTTACTTTTTCACTTGTCGGACCAAGAATATTATCTAGACTTTGTCTTCGATCTGGAACAAAATATTTAATACAACTAAACATAACGTCATTTTTAAAAACAAATATTTTGAAAAAGCTCCCAAACGGGAATCGAAACGTTAAAGAATGTTTTAATTTTTTTCTCTCCAAATGACATTAAAAGCGGCCTTTTAATGACACTTGGCAGGCTTAGAAGTTGTACTTTTAATGCCTAGGCAGAAAAAGTCCACTTTTACTGCCTAGGCAGAAAAAGTTCGTTGCTAGGCAACCTTCCAAGTAATAATTTAAATCAAACTGGTTATTAAAATTGACAATGACATTAAGAAAACTCAAAATGATGCTGATGATAATAATTTAAATAGGAAAAAGTCGATTTTGCGATTTGAAGAATATATATTTCACACGGCAGAAAAGCAGATTTAATGCCTTGGCTGGTTTAATATGAAACACCAGCCGCGGCATTAAATCTTGTGCTTTTATGCCTAGTAAAACAAATAACTATTTTATCATTCAAGTAATTAACCAAATCCAAGAAAAAAATCAAGTGGAGATTATTATCAATGCATGGTTGAATCTTTAAAATAAAATAATTTTATAAATTTATCAGCTATGTTATTTTCAAAAAAATTAAAGATTCCTCCTGAAATTACATTAGTGTAAGCCAAAGTAATAAAAATTTGTATTATTTGGCAAATTCATAAAAAATTTACTAAGTACATGTTTATAGTACTCTAGTCTAACTATTGAATTAATTAAGTCACTACCATTTTTTATTCTAATTAGCCAATCAAAACAACACGGGAAGAATCCAAAGATGATAACATTTCTATAATGATATTAATCATTATTCAACTGAATAGCTTCATAATTAATATATATATATATATATATAATCAAAATCCCTGTTACCATTTAATGGTGTAGGGTATATTTTATTGTCTATATTGTCAACGATATTTTTCAGTGTCTGTACACAAATTTTGCCCATTCTTTTTTGTTATTTGCTAGTGCCTTGGCCGCTAACCATGTTGTCCCTCTTTTCTTCATTATTTCTACAATTACTCCATCCCATGTTTGTTTCGGTCTTCCTCTTTTCCTAGCTCTTTTTATCCTAGATTCCCACACTTGCCTGACAGGCCTATCCTTATTCATTCTTTGGAGATGCCCCCACCAGCTAAGTTGTCTTTTCTCAATGAAATCCAGCAGTGGTTCTATTTCCAGGTCTTCTCTTATTTTTACGTTTCTCATTTTGTCTCTTTTTGTGACACCCCTGACTCTTCTGAGATACTTCATCTATACAGCCTGAATTTGGCTTTTTTGTCGCTGTGTGAGTACCCATGATTCGCATCCAAATGTAAGGATTGGTCTGAATATGGTTTTATAAACATTCATCTTCGTTTTCTTTGATATTTCTATTTTATTTATAAATGATCTGTTCATTGCGTAGTATGATTTCAAAGTGTTTTGTATTCTATTATTGATTTCAATATCTTGTTTTCCGTTCTCTTGAATTTCCACTCCTAAGTATTTGAAACTTTTCACCTGCTCAATATTTGTTCCATCTATTGCAATATTTATTTTTGTACTGTTGTTACTTATCTGCATCACTTTTGTTTTGGTTCTATTTATGTTCATCCCATTTTCTTTTAGAGTTTTATTCCATATGTCGAAGTTGTGTTGTAAATCCTTTTCTGACCCCGTCATAATAATCAAATCGTCTGCAAAGGCTCCTTCCGCGATGTTTACTCTCTGTAAATTTCTGTAACCTATATGTAGTTTTTTCGTCTTTGGTGAACATTGTTTTATAATTTCATCCATAAAGACAATAAATAATAGTGGGCTTAATCCCCCTCCCTGTCGGAGTCCTTTTTGTGTTTTAAAATATTCTGAAATTCTATTTTCACTAATTATACAGCATAAGTTGCTTTTATATATATTTTCTATTATTCTTATTGTCTTCTGGTCAACTCCTCTATTTTTTAGGATTTTCCATAGCGCTTCCCGTGTTACTTTGTCAAAAGCCTTCTCCAAATCAATGAAACCAACATAAGCTTCTTTATTTTGCCGTAGTAATTTTTCTGCTAACAATTTAACTGTGAAAATGTGATCTTGTATGCTTCTTCCTTTTCTAAAGCCACTTTGTGATTCTTCTAGTGTTTTTTCCACTTGTTGTCTCAGTTTCTTGTCTATTACTTTCTCATATATCTTCATAGCCGTGCTAAGTAGAGTTATTCCTCTGTAATTGTTGCAATTGTGTTTGTCCCCCGTTTTATAAATTGGCACGATCATTGCTATTTTCCAATCCTCAGGTATATGTTCTTCATCCCATGCTGTATTGATTATTTCTAGTAAATAATTCATTCCTTTATGACCCAGATTTTTAAACATCTCTGTTGTAAGTTTGTCATATCCTGGAGCCTTACCGTTTTTGAGTGTTCGTATAATTTCTGTTAAATCTTCCATGTTTATACCTTCACCTTTTTCTTTATTTATCAAGCGTTCGATAGTTATTTCCTCTTTTTCCTTTTCTTGTTGTCCATCTAGTAGTTCTTGAAAGTATTCTCTCCATCTGTTCATTATTTCCGTTCCTTCCGTTAGCAATTCTCCATTTTTATCTTTAATACTTGTCGTGTCTGGTTTTTTTTCTTTTCGCAATGTTTTCATTGTTTTGTAAAATAATTTTTGATTAGTTTTGCTGTCACTTTCCATTTTTTCTCCAAATTCTATCCATGTCTCCTTCTTAGCCTGCAATACTAGTTCCTTTACTATTTTTCTTTCCCTCTTGTATAATTCATAATTTTTTGTGCATCTGTTACTCAAGTACTTTCTCCACATCTTCTTTTTAAGTTTTATTTGGTTTTTTATTTCTTCTGTCCACCAGGCGGTCTGTTTCTTATAATTGTTCTTTTTACTAGTTCCACATATTTCTTGGGCTGTTTCTAATATTGTATTTTTGAAGTAATTCCACCTTGTCTGCAGATTATGATTTTGTTGGGTTTTTGATAGCAATTCAAACTTCAGTGTAAGTAATTCAGTGAATTTTTTCGCTGTTAACTTGTTTGATAGTTTATAGGCTTTTATTGATTCCCATTCAACTCTTGTGTTTAGTTTAGATTCCTCCAGTTTATTTATTTGTTCTTTTATTTTCGTTACTAGTAGGTAGTGGTCACTACCAATTTCTGACCCCCTCCTTACTTTCGTGTCTATTATTTCCTGTCTATTACATTTTTCTACCAGAATGTAATCGATTATTGATTTTTCATTTCTGCTTTTGCATTCCCTCGTGAATTTGTGAATCTCTTTATGTTCAAAGAACGTATTTGTTATCATTAGATTGTTCATTGTACAGTAATCTAGCATTCTTTCTCCATTATTATTTCTGATCTCCTCTCCATGCGTACCTAGTATACTATTATATATTAAGTCCTGTTTTCCCACTCTACTGTTAAAGTCCCCTAATACAAATATCTTTCCTTTTGCTTCTTCTGTTATTTCTGTCAGTTCCTCCCAAAATTTATTTTTAATTTCCGCTGCTTCATCCTCATTTGGTCCATATACCACAATTACCGTTTTTATGTTTTTATTTTGATCTTTGAGCTCCATTGTCATTATTCGTTCCGTCCATCCTCTCCATTGAGTAATTTGTTTTGAGGTTCTTTTATGTATTAAACAAGCTACTCCCTTTGTGGCTCTCTGTTTCTCTGGGACTCCACTGTGTAATAGTACATGTCCATTTTCTGTTAGTACCATCCCTTGTCCTTTCTTTTTTGTTTCCGTTACTGCCAATATTTCAAGCCCTGTCTTTTCAAATTCTTCTTCCAGCTCTTTTTCTTTTCCTGATAAACTTCTAACATTCCATATTTGTTAATATTTCCGTTTTATTAGTTTCTTTGTTCATTTTTACCACTTTCTTGTCCTTTTCCATCGCGCTTTTCGTTATCGTTTGGGTTTCCTTTTTTAGTTTTTTGGATGATTTAATTCTAGCCTTTCATTATTATAATTCCACTTCCACTCTTGATTATTGATAATAATTTTATTGTATCCTATTTTAACTGAATTTCCTTTCTCTCTTTCTTCCTTTTTTCCTCTTTTTCTGATTAATCTTTCCTTTTCCATTTCCTTCACTGTCTTATCTTCGTTGATGTATATTCTGCCTGTTTTGCTTTTCAGTTTATGCTTGTTTTTCATAACATTTTCTTTAGCCGCATAATTCTCAAATTCAGCTAAAAAAGTTTTCTCTCCTAGTTTTTGTGTTCTCTTTATTCGCGTTTGAACACCAATTTCATTGCCCAGCATGCTTCCTATTTTTTCCTTGATTTCTTCTGAATCATTGGTTTCTATTTTTAATCCTGTAACTATTATATTATTCCTTTTTTTTCTTTCTCTAGCCATTCTATCTTCTTTTCCACTGTTTTAACTTTTTCTTTTATTTCTCTATTTTCTTTTACTAGTTTCGCGTTCTCCTGGTTTAATTTTTTATTCTCTTCCCTTATTTTTTTTATTTCCTCTTTGATTTCAGTTTGTTCCTGATTACTTTTCTGCTGTTCTGATTTCATGTCTTTGATCATTTCTATTAATAAATCCAGTTTTTCGTCGGCCTTTTTGTATGTCTTTTGTGGTGATCTTTTTCCACTGCTAGTATATATTTTTTCTTCCTCCCTGCTTCTTTTTCTTCTTCCCTCGTCTGTAGTATAATCGTCGCTGTCCATTTTTTTTGGGATGGCGTAAAGAGCTGTCTCGCCTCAACGGCTCGGAAGATCTTCGCTCTTATCTATCCTTCTACTTATTATTTTTGTTTAATTTCTTTGTTGCTTTACTTTTTTTCCAAGTATGGCAACAGTGCTTTATAATCGTCCAGGAATTTACTAATTAGCTGACGTCTCTTATCAATATTATCAGTTTATCACTTACTTTTAATTTTTATATTGTTGTTTTTATCCTTGTTTTCTTGGTTTTTATTGTTTTTCACTTACGTTTCACTAAATTTATAACTTTATTTTCACCGTGTATTGGTTGTTTGTAAATAATTTTCTCTGTATCGCTCGATTTTCGGGTTAGATTCAGGAGAACAATTATTCACGTCTTTTCAACTTATCACAGCGTTGCCAGCTTCATAATTAAACCTGTTTAAATTATTTGAATTCGACTTATCGTTCAGAAGTTACAATCAAAGATTCTGATGGGTGACTACAACCCACTGAGATCAAATGAGTGCATAAGTCAAAGTAAAACTGCACTAAGAGTTTTAACACAGATCCTATCGGGACATTGCCACCTGAACGGGCACCTGAAAAAGCTCAAAATAGTGGAGGAAAAAGAATGTAAATTCTGTGGCATGGAAGAAGAAACCTCCATCCACATACTTGCGAATTGCGCAGCAATTCTGAATCCTAGGACACAGCAATTCAAAATCCTAGGGCACAAAAGAGACAAGTGAAGTGACAGAATTTTGGTTAGGTATTTAGATTTGTATTATACTTTTCTGTCATTGTGAGAAAAATAACGAAATAGCTAACTCTTTCTTTGTAAAATAAAACGTGAACAAAATGATTTATTCTATTTATTTTTTCAGTTTAATGGCTGTCATACTGTTCACTGTCAAGAACATTTTCTGCTCGTTCATAGAAGGAAAATTGCTAATTGATATCAAATCACAAATGAAATGTAGGAGTATGAGAAGTTTGGAATTATTTTCCAAGAATAAACAGTAGAATCTGGGAAATTTGTGACCTTGATAGGAGTCAAGCATTCTTCTATTTTTAGTTTTACCTGATGGTTATAAATGAAGTGAAGAAACAGATGAAATCATTAAAACCAGTGCATTATAAAACGGGAAAATGCGGTTAAAGGAGGTTCTTTTTGGTACACTCAGAAGTTTTCTTAGCAAGTGCTGAAAATGGGCTTTATATTTAAGTTGTAAACATGATTTTTTTCAATACTTTGGTTTTTTAATATCTATTTTTATTGTTTTGGCAGTGAGAGTGAGATTGAGCTAATTTACAGTCCTATCTAATGGGCCACGATTTAAATGGAAATAACAATACACTAAGGGTTATAAACCTGCCCTATACCTTGTTTTTAAACTAGGAGGAGCATTTTAGGAAACCTCAACCACACCACTAAAAGTTACTAGATTGGGAGTGTGTTCAGACTTTTTGAACTAAGTGAAAATTACGTGAAATATGTATTGTACTGCTCGCTGTTGTCGTGGCCAATGAGGGATCAAAGCATGTCTAAATATTGAATGATGATTGGCCACAGGTCATTGCGAAAGTAGTAACCAGATGTCACATTATTGTGAAAATATGTAAGGTTATAATAAGTAGTTTATGTAAAATGTTTTAAGAATTTGAGGATTAATGAGAATATAGGAATGCAATTGTATGATTAAATTTTTTTTAACATTTGAGGCTTTGGTGTAGCAAAACTAAAACTGAACAGAAGTTTTGTTATCGAAAATAGGTACCATAATATAGTACTGCAATGTATGTAAAACTTGATGTAAAACTTATATTATTACAAGAAAAAAGTAGCATGGATTTGTTTCATGAAAGGGAATAATAAATAAAAATAGCAAATACCTTGGGTAAAATATAATACTTTGTTAAAAATAAACAATAAACAACAAACGTGGTAGTAATGATTGAACTAATGACTATTTTCATATAAATAAACACAAAACTGACAAATGTCAGTGTCATTGATATCAAAAGAGCTGTGTGAAACTGGTGGCAATCTGACCAATCACTAGGCAGCAGAAATGCCAACTTAAATTCAAATCGCTCCTCTTAGTTTAAAAACAAGGTATAGACCCAATCTAAAAGCTTATGTAACTAAAATATGAAACAACTTACTGCCATTCATTGGAAGGTCTTCATTTTTAGCTGAAGATCTAGTAATCCAGTTTGATATGCTATGGTCTAATTTTACTTTATTTTTAATCACTGAGTATTCGTTTTCTAATTTAGGATTAGGCAACGTTTTTTGCCTCGTCAAAAGCGGTTTCCCAAAATTGCTATTAAGTTGTTTGTTTGGTGAATTATCTTCTGGACTACTACTGTCCAAATTAATTTCAGTCCATTCGCTAGAATGACTCTGAGCTATACTTGGTTGTTCCGCTTTTCCACTAAAATATATCCACATCAAAATAATTCATAATAATAATAAATATTTTATTACCTGCTGGAGACAGGTGATAATGGAGAAGTATTAAACAAAGGATTTCGATAGCCATCAACATCTTCTAGTTTGGAAGCAATAGGACTAGAAGAATCTCCTAGTTTTTGGGGAAGACTTTTGAACTCTTCTATAAGTTCCTGGGCATCGTCCAACATGGAAATGTTAGAATCAAGACTTCGCTGTTTGCCGCTAGCAAAATTAGCGGCCAGAAGGGATACTCTTTTGCGATTCTGGTGAATTTCGTCAGAAATTTGTTCAAGGCTTTTCAAAGCGTCTGCGTACGTTAATTTTGCGTTTGTTACTTGAGATTCCAAGGCGTGTACTCTAGCTTTTTGTTGTTCAAGTAATTGATTGTAGTGCGCTTTCATTTCGTAGTATGGTCTGAAAAATGTGAATGTTATCAATCTGCAAAGTTTTTCAGAAAAGGGATATTATAATATGTATTAGTTGTCCCGCGATGGGCGTTATGTCAGAAAAGTTTCAATTTTCATGTACTTATTAATAGTCTAGGAGCCATGTACATTCTACCTGGATTCAATTCCCAAGTTAACGAAAATTTGAGGGATTGTTTGGGGATTATGAAGGGTTGGTTTGCTGAGTTTTCGAACAAGAGGTCTTTGGGGGAACAAAAATCCGAGATTATTTCGGACTATTTTTAGTTTTTGGCCCTATGTGATATAGCAAAAATCCGGAAAACCATGTGAAAGAGCGTCAACTTTTCTTTAAAGTTCACTGGTCACAACTATTTTTGACCCAATAATAACCAGGATACATGCGGTCGAAAAAGGTCAAATTTCTCGAAATGTGAACAATAGTATACTATTAAACGAGCAATTTATGATAGCCATTATTATAGTGAATAATGGCCATAAATAGCGAGTAGAATACTATACTTTGTCCACGACCCTTGATTTCTTCATTAAATAAGGCGAGTGTAGAACGGAAAGTAATAATTTGGTATTATCAAAGAATACACCAACAACAAGAAGCGAAGAAGAAACGGTGTCTTCAGACGCCATATTTTAAGGTAGTCGACACTTGACATTTGTCTGCAGTAACATGTTCTGTGTAGACAATTTGTAGGTTATTACCAGTTTATAATATTTTGCATCTTACATTTATCATTATAAAACAGTGAAATTATGGGGAAAATAAGTTGTATTGTTGATGTTGGCGAATGGACTTAGTATCCGCAGCCAAGGGAAACCAAATCACACACATAAGTTGTATTGTAAGTAGATGTGTTTCCAAAACCGGAGAAGGACTAAGTTTGTTCAGATTTCCAAATGATATTATCAGGTACGTATCTACATTTGCAGTTAACGTAAAAAATCTTTATTACGGTTTGTTAATGTTGTATCTCCGACATGTTGCTATATTATTTAAATTTAATATGAGTATAAAGTTTTGTAGTCCATATTTGTTACCTACATATTATATTTTATTTTAGGACTCGAGCATGGTTAACAGCATGTAACTAGAAGATGTAGTTGATTACGAACAAAAGTATAAGAGCAGTAGTGATGTCAGAAAACTCTAATTTATTCAAGTTGAGCCCATAATATTTACTCACACATTGTTAAGCATTTTATCACTCCTGAAATTGAGAATTAACCAAAGAAAATGTATCCAACTGGTAAGTCTGCTTTTTATCAATTGTTAAAATATACTATAGTTGGTACGAAGTCAGTGGTAACAGCTCATAAACTTATAAATACACATCAATCTATAGGAAAATCCAAAAAACATAACGAGGATCACTTCTATAGTCCTCTGAAATTGTTTTTGGGTTTTTCAATTGGTCTATGTAAGTACTTATAAGTCTACAGGCTGTTCCAATGGACTGTATACAAATTATAACATGTAGAATGTGATTCATATTAACATTGGTAAATATTTCAATTTTATAGATAGCATCGTTGGATATCAAGGGAATTATCTGCACCTGGAACATCATCATTAGGGGAGCTACTGGAAATAGATATTGAAAAAGCAAATGCAGCAGCTTCCATTCCTCAGTTTTCTCCGATATCAACACAAACATCACCATGCTTGACATGTGACAGCCCTAGGAGGAGAAAATTAAAAGTAAAAGTGAGGAAGTTAAAAAGGAAATACTCCAAATTGACACAAAAGAAGCCAAATAAATATACTCCTGGTAATTTTATGGAGATGTGTGATCAATTTCTGTATAAATCTTTGGCTCAAATTGTAAAAGAGCAAGTATTGCTTAAAAATAAAAAATGTTTTGGCAGACGATATTCCAGTGAATATAAAAAGTATGTAACAACACTAAATTTTTTGGGGCCCGGGGCTTACAATTTTTTGATAAAAATTCTTTATTTGCCATCTAAAAGAACTTTGCAAATTAACTAGAAGCCTTATACCAAAACCTGGCCTTCAAAATAATGAAGTGTTTTAGGCATTGAAAATTAAAGTCAAAGCAATGACAAGACAGGACAAACATTGTGCAGTCTGTTTAGATAAAATGTCCTAAAATCTCATTTATACTTTGATGTAGGTAAGAATGAAGTTGTTGGGTTTTGTGATGTGGGTGTTGATTAATTTAATTTGTGTTTTTACAATTCTGCTAATGGTTTGTCTAATTAGCTGGTGTATTATTTACTTTTATTTTTGTGGCTTGGGTTATTGTGTGTAATTAATTGGTATATTTAATAAAACATTCAAAAATTAATAGTTGTCTTCTTTTAATCCCTATTAATACAAATGATAATAAAAAGCACTGTTCAATTCTATTCTAAACACTTTCTCACTCAAAATGAGTTTATATTTGAGAAAAAAAGCCTTTTTAAAAACAATTGCTAAATTTCAGTTAAATTAGGCATGTGCAGCTGGTTTAAGATTCAGTTGCAAGATTCGCCACATAGATACATACATACAAGTCAAGTTTTTATTGAAAAATGAGACGACACTTTCAAATTAGATTAGATTTAGGATTGCCACCTCTCCCGAGTTAAGAGGGAGACTCAAATTTTCAATAAAACTCCCACTTGTCAACAAACATATTTCAACTCCCTATAGTGACAACTTTCGCATCACGTCCTGTGTAGAATTTGCAAAATATATGCAGAAAGAAGATATTGCCTAAATTTCTTATATTCTATTTATTATTAAGTTAAAATCTTTGGTTTTCATCATATTAGCTTTCTCTTTGTTTATGAGAATTATATTTCGTTTATTTTTTACAATTAAATATCTATAGATACCTACGTAAATGTGTTTTATTAGGAACTATTTTTGGCAGAATTCACGTCAACGTTATCAACGAAGCGTGCAGAAATAGTTACCAAAAGAAAAAATATTTACAAATACATTTCATAAAATACGACTTCATACTAACACACTTTTTCTCAGTGTGAATCAAGTGTAATTATGTTTCTCAGTGCATGAATAAGGTAGTTGACGCTTGTTCAAGGTTATATATTTTTGGACCTCGAACATCAAAGGATTTTCGCCGGCCTTCACTTCTTGTTGTTTGGTGTATTCTGTGGTATTATTGACAATTCTAACGTCAAAATTGATAAATTTCAGGAGTACGTCAAATGTGACATATAGAGATGGGTGATACTGTGTAAAGTATCAATACACCGTACCGTTAAATTTTAAGAATATCAATATTAGAAAATATCGTTATGAAAAGTATCAATACTAAAAATTTCGATATTTTATCGATACGATAAATTTCAGAAACAAATTTCCTTAACAAAATACGCAGATTTAATAGTTTATTTCATATTGTACCCCCATCTCTAGTCGCCTATATACCGAAATTTTGTTAGTGTTGAGTTGTCATGGCATGTTATTTAAATGCAGAAGCGTGAATTATGAGTTCATAATTCACTCTATACCTTGTTTTTAAACTAGGAGGAGCATTTTAGGAAACCTCAACCACACCACTAAAAGTTACTAGATTGGGAGTGTGTTCCGAAAGGGTCTTGTCGAATGATAATTGGCCACAGGTCATTACGAAAGTAGTAACCAAATGTCACATTATTGTGAAAAAATGTAAGGTTATAATAAGTAATTTATGTAAAATGTTTTAAGAATTTGAGGATTAATGAGAATATAGAAATGCAATTGTATGATTAAACTTTTTGTCCACGACTATTTGATAATTTTTACATTTTACGTGTGTTTCTTCAAGTACAATGACGTACATTATGCACCAGTGAATAATAGGTGTGGATAATGGGTGTGGGTAATGAAAAGGTCACATGACAAAAAATTATATTGAAGATTATTAATATACAAATGACACAATATATCATTTAAAAATTTTCACCGCGGCGGGGATTCGATCCGATGTCTAAAATTCCTCATTTAACCAAGTCAGAGCCGTAAACCATCAGGCTACGAAGATATATATGATGGTTTATCAAGCTGTTGAATATATACGAGTAGATCGTTTCATATGCAGTTTTTTATCTAGTGTGTATGATATATGTCAAAAGCAAAAGTGACGTTTTATTGTATATTTATTGCTAATTTCAATAACTATACTGTTGTTTAATTTATATTACTAGCAATTTTAATATGGAAAGTGAATCAGACAGTGAATTGAATGTTACCCCGCCAAACATAAGAGAAGCAGCACAAATAGTCTCCTTAAAATTACTGCCAGAAAAATCGAAAAAAAAAATGTAATAACAAGTAAGTAATTAATAGTCGTGGACAAAATATAGTATTCTACTCGCAAATAATGGCTATTATTCACTCAGGTGTTTATGTCACTCGCCTGCGGCTCGCGACATAAACGCACCATTCGTGAATAATAGCCATCATTATATGCTTGTTGAATAATATACTATTTTAGCATTTGAGGCTTTGGTGTAGCAAAACTAAAAGTGAACAGAAGTTAAAAATTTTTTAACTTTTTAGTCCAACATTCTTTAAAAGCGTGTTTTTTTAGTTTTTTTAAACTATATTTATTACCTTAACTTCCTTTAAAAGCATTCATAGGTGGTTTTAAGAAATAATAATTTTGTTTGAACAAATACACCATTTTTTAAAATAATTTCAGTATAACAATACTGACACACTTAAATAATATTTTGGATGAATAACCTAAAATCCAAAGTGTTTGTAGTAAGCCATCATCAAATTCCATTTGTCTTTATTTGAGAGTGCAGTATATTAAAATTATGAATTTAAAGACAAACAAAATGTTACTTACAAAAACATCAATTCATGCCGTGATAAAATGTTACTCATTTGTAATAAGGATCTTCTAATGGATAAACTAAAGAAAAATAGAAAATAAAAATAAATAACAAAAACATGATAAAAGTATGAAATAAATTAAAACTTATATGAAATTAAATCAATCATAGTCTCAGGGGTCAGCAATATTTTCATTTTAAGACATAAGATGTAAGGAATGAAATTAACTTGGGCACAGAAATGAAGTATCTATTTTAAATTTTTTTTATTCTTGAAATAATCGTTTCATGTTTATATTTTATGATTATTTTTTATATGTATATTAACTTTTTTTCAGAACTAAAGTGGGTCACTTCAAAATGGTAAATGGGTCTTGGTGACCTGTGGGTTATAGGTTGCTGACCCCTAAGTCCAGAATGAAACTGTTAAAATGACAAGTGTGAAACATAATGCTGATTATCCAAAAATTTCTCAACTTTTTGCAAGATTTCTACTTCATCAAAGATTCCTTTTTGTTTTACTTTTAACGTGTATTAAAATGGTTTTAAATTTTGTATCTCTGATAGAAAGAACATCATATCCATTAATTTTGCTGCTGTGCATTCATTTAGATAGAAAGTTGATCCATACACATCAATAACATGTCAGATTCAACTTTTAAAGTAAGAACTTCCAAATCAAAAATTATTCTCACCATATTCTTTACTTCATTTTTAAAACTTGTAACCTAATAGGAAAAGGTTTCAAAGGCGTACACATATTTTTTCTATTCTTATGTTCTAACAGTCAATAATCAAATTTTTTTTTAAACTCTGTACATTGTAAAAATAAATGTATGAATTATGAAAAGTCATCTACAACTATCATTTTTATGAATAATTTAAGTTATTTTTGAACAAAATTGTATTTTAACAAATGAATTAATAAAATGGAATATTGAAAAATGATGCATTATGAGTGTCAAACTACACCTCAATTTCTGCAATAGATTAAATCTGTGTTATCGGTATATGCTATTTCACGAATATATGCCTGTTTTGGTTTATAAATGATAACCAAGATTCAACAGAGCAACATCCACATTTTTGGAAAGTATGAAAAACATTTTTCAGAAATTATACTTACCAATTTTTTTTTAATTGGTTATTTAACGTCGGTCTATCTCTGCGACTGAGGCTAATCAACGACGCTGGGAGCACTTACCCCTAACCGGAAATTTTGCCGAACCCACTGGCGTTCCAACCTCGGTTTTATGTCTCCTCCGAAAGGCAACATACCTATATTATACCTCGTGCTCATTGGTAAAATGCTTGCGTGCTGTGATATGCTACTCCACAGCAGGCAGTATGGGCTATTACCAATTTAAAAAAAAATTATTCCAAGACAAAACTTAATCAAAACCCTTCAGTAAGAGTACCTTGCCAAATGTACAATTTACGCAAAAGACAATTGAATCCATTAATTAGACTGAGTACTTAGACCGGTAGAAAAGTATTGTCTCATTAGGCTAGCGACTTAAATAAATATCCCATTTTTCCCATTTTACTCTTTGATGAGGAAGTTTACAGACATTTTGGAAGGGCAAAAATATTTTTATCTTTTGATGCTTGATTGATTACATTGAAGTGAATTCAAAATGTAATCTAGCCTTAATGATACAATTGATACAAAGAAGTTCATAATATGGTTAAAAGAGAGACTTTCACCAGTTTTAGATGAACCAAATGTTATTGTGTTAAATACTAAATAAACATATTTTTCTACTCCTGTTTTATAATATACTTATTAAAAGACTAAAATCTGTATCATAATGATATTCATTATGATACAAATTTTCATTATGATACAGATTTTTAAGCCAATAGGAATAAACAAATTTGGAAACTTGGGCAAGCAAATTGCCACCTTTTTAGGGCTTCCCAATCCCAATTTATGTACGGGACACTGCTTTCTTAGAACATCTGCAACCGTATTGGTAGATGGCGGCGGTGATATTACCACCTTAAAAAGACACGGTGGTTGGAAATCCACTACGGTTTTGAGGGTTATATTGAAGAAAGTATCCAAAATAAACTAAATGTATCAAATAAAACTTTTAATTCAATTGAGGAATGAAACAAACTGTAACATGCCCTCCAGTTCAACATCCATCCGAACAGGATCAGCCCCCCAAATAAATTTTACAAATTGTACAATAAATAATTTATACATGCACAAAGAAGATTAAAGAATTAATATTATTATATTCAAAAGTTTTAAATTTATTTGTTGTACAATTTGTAAAATTTATTTGTTGAAGTTGCTTTCATTGTTCTTGTTTTTTATAATAAATGATAATTATTAATTATATAATTCTTATTAATCGGAGTAGAAAAAATATTGTATGCAACTTTCATGTAATGGCCAATAATACACTCGCATATTATATACGAAACTCGCCTGCGGCTCTTTTCGTATCCTACAACATGCTCGTGTCTTAATGGCTATCATTACATGATCGTTGCATAAAATACTATTATAAAATTCCCATTAAAATACATTTTAGTTGCATTCCCTTCCAGTATCATTAAATATGAATGAGTACAATTCTAAGCAAAAAAAAATCAATTTTTGAACACAAAAGACCAATAAATAAAAGCCCAAAATAACAAATTTTTATATTTAATAATGGGATAATTCACAAGTGTACCTATCAGTACAATGGTACTATTCAGTTGGTGTCATTGTACTTAATCTGAAACAGGTGTATATTTGTGAAATAGGTTATAGCTAATTACTATGTGTATTTTATTTGCCTACCTAAACATAGCTCACCAGTTATGTTGATGTAACATAAAATTGACAGTAAATCAGATAATCATTGTAATATTCTAAGCCGTTTTAAACATAGAACTTTGAGTGATATTAATATGAAATAGAATGAATACACTCAGCTATCCAAGAGTGATGCATTAAGTATGTCAAGCTGAATTATTTCATCAATAATGATAACCAAACAATTTAAAAGACACAAATACACTGTTATGTACTTATCTAAAATCACTTACCTGCTTTTGGTTATTGCTCTTTTTAATTCTTTCTGTATGCTTTGTACCTTGGTATTAGCTGCTTCATGTTTAACACAAGCAATTCTATGTTCTAGTTCCGCCACTCCTCTTTCCTTCTCAGCATCATTTACTCTCTGAGTTGCATGATTAAGCATTTCTTGCCAGGCAGGGTCTGTAAACCAATATAATTACCTAATGTATACATATGAATGAGAAGTTTGTAATTTGATAAAAAGAACATATAAGTAAGTACTTATGTAATAATAATATTTACTTATTTCAGAAAAATGCTGGCATACACAAAAAAATAGGGGATGAAATAAGGTCATAACATTTAACATTTAAGGGGAAGTTAGTATACATTTTAAATGTAAATGACCATTGATGCTATATGGCTCAATATCCACAAACATTTTTTTAATTTCTATTTTAAATTCATTGCTGTAGGTGTATTAAGCTTTTTAGTTGTAGAGGTAGTTTATTGTGAAATTTGATTGCCATATAGAATATTTGAGATTTTTCAGTGATGGTTAATTGGTGATATGGATGATTAAAATCATTTTTCTTGGTGGTATAGTTGTGTGTTACAGTCAAATATTTGTTTACTTTTAAAAAGGTACTTATATATAATGCTGCATCTTAAAATGAATTCAAAATTGGAAAAATACAAGGGTTATAATCAGATACTGAAATCATAGATTGCAAAACATTTTTGGAAATCATTATCCTATAGGTACTACAAGATTAATAATCACATTGAAAAGGTATTTACCCAGTGTCCTTCCACCTAAGCCTTGTTCTGCCAAATAAACCATTTCTCTAGCTGCACTATGGGCACTGTTAGCCTTTTCAAATTTACAAGCTGCAATCTGTGATTGTTTAAATATCTCATTGGCATAAAATCTTGCTTCATAATAGGGTCTTGCTCGTTCAACACACATCCCCAATTTAACTCTGATAGCATCTACTTTAAGTGTACTTTCACAAAGAAGCTGCTTAAAAGAAGTTCTACATTCATCTAGCTCTACTTCAAGCTTATTAATTTCGTCAGTGGCATTATTTAATCTTTCTAACTCAACATGCACTCTGGGGTCAACAGTATCATTGAATTCTGAACCATTTTCACACATTCTAAATATTGTATGTACGCGATTTATTGAAAAATTTGAAGAGCAATATTAATTATTTGTTCCAGTTCTCATTTTGAATAATATCACTGATAATCATTTGAATAATTTCAATAGGAAAATAAATATAAACACTTGATTAAAAGATTTTTGTATAACTTTGACAATTAGTGACAGTTGTAATGAGGGATTGAAATTTCTTCTTTTTTACTGTTATAGTCTTCCTGTGAAGCTGCACTCAGCCACCACATTTTTTAAAATTCATAAATTGTGTTTTTTTTTAATTACAAGCTCTTGCTTTTCAGGATAATGGCTTTTCGCGTTCTGTAAGGGTGGCGCTGGAAACCATGCTCAACTACCTTGAGAAGGTGCGAGAATGTTCGTCTAAACCAGAGGTGGGTAGTTATTTGAAATATTTCTATTTCAAATACCTATCAAAAATACAAATACCTATTTCGTATCTCTATTTTAAATAGATGCGTAAAACCTATTTTACATTTATCATCTAAAATAACTGTTTTGACCTCTTTTTTATTTTAAATAGGACAATAGGATTCCGATCCAGGATGTGCCAGACTGGCCGATTAGGATTTCAAAGGGTTCCAATTTATTCCTTGGTATTTTTTTCGGTTTTTAAATGTCCCGCCATTTATTAAGTACATTTTTTGTTCGGTTTAGTACAATTTGCTTTTTCATTTCTAGCAGCACTATTATAGATGATAGAGGCGTTGACAGTTGACTGAGATTCTTGTCTGTAGCCTGGGGGACGTGGTGCCGACCTCGGGCACCATCGAGTATCTCCGGTGGCGCTCGGCTTTCATGCGTCCATAAAGCTTTTAACCTCCTATACGATATCATTGACGTGTGCAGAGATTAGCTCAGGGTAAGCGTGCTGGGCTACTAACACAGAGGTAGAGTTCATACAATAGCCTTTTTGGTGTGCGTCATCGATTGTTAATACCCTTCTAACACATTACGGTGAAAGAAATGGAAAAAAAGGCAGGTCTGTGATTAATCCTAATCAAAATTTCACAATAATGAACTGTTTAAACGTATTACAAACGTTAACCCTAATCTTTGACAGAAAAATTTGATTGGTTGATGTTTAGTTTACGTGCAAGCGCGACCTATCAATCGGGCGAATTTATATCGTTCAAAATTCTATGTAGACGTTCCCTTAGTAGGTTACGTCTTTTTCTAATGTCCCACTGACAGTTCTCGTCAGGTCTGTACTTTGTTGTTCATGATTATTTATGGAGAGTGAATATTAATATTATTGTTAGCATTTTATTTCTTAAATAATACAAAAATATGCCTAGATACACGGAAAAAGAGCAGCATCTTATTTTGAAAGGTATCAAATATTTTCAATTAGAAAAAGAAGCTGGTAAACCATTGATACCTTTAACTTCAGTGCACCAAGTAAGTATTTTTTATATAACAATAAGTGAAATTAATATAAATCAAGTTAATCCTATTTCATTAGGATTGTTTAAATATTTTATTTTTATCTATTGTGTTTCAGCGCGTTTCAGATGCATTGGGAATATCCTTGCCGACTGTAGCAAATTTGGCAAAAAATGGCATTCACAGTGATTCAGAGTATACCACTAAAATGAGTAAGTCTGTCAAAATGTCGAAGGGTCCCACAATCCGAGAGAAACACGAGCATGCCATTAGGACGCGTATATACAGAATGTTTAGTGAAGGTATGTAGAAAAATGTTTTCTATGCACACTTTTATTTAACTTCACTTCTCTGTTTGTCTACATCAAATCTTACAATCCACTTTTTGAGTGAGTATGAGTGGTATGTAAGTAAAATATTCGAGAGCTCATATTAAATGTTTGTTTAAAACTAGTAGTCACATTTTATAGATTGCGCCACCTACTTTAATCATAGTGAGAAAGAGTGAATGAGACATTAAAAAAAATTATTATTCACTTTTTAGTGCATTTCCTAATAAAAGTGTGTAATTAAAAAAGTGTTTTTGTATTTTTTATTCATTAATATTGTTTGTTTACTTATTTATTTTAGGTGAACATGTAACTCTACATTCACTGAATAAAAAACTCATCGATCTGGATGGAATCGACATGTCTGTTAGTTCAATGGCTAATGTTTTAAGGGAACTAAAATTCAGATGGCTAAATTGCAGTATTTCCAATAGAAACTATCTTATGGAACAACATGTAGCTCACAAAAGATTACATTTTCTGAGAGAATTCAAGAACAATGAGAGTTCTCCTTACCCTCTTCAGCATGTTTTTTTTGGAGGAGACCTGGATTTTTAGTAAAGGTAGTTTTCGCAAAAGTTGGCAAGATGGTAGCACTAAGGCAGTAAGGAAGACAAGTGGTAAAGGTGTACGGTATACATTATTTTACAAGCAGGTTCTGAGAATGGTTTTGTCGAAAATTGTAGTTTGATTTTCAAAAGTTGGAGTAAATCTGGAGACTATCATGATTCGATGAATTCGAATAACTTAAAAAATTGTTTGAACAACAGCTCCTGCCGAATTTAAAAGAACCTTCTTTAATAATAATGGACAATGCATCTTACCATTCAAGTTTAGTTGAGAAAATCCCTAATTCATCTTGGACTAAGCAATCTTTAATTAGTTGGTTACAAGAAAGGTGTATACCTTTTCCAGCATCTAGCATGAAAGATGAAATTATGAAAATTGTGAAGAAACATATAACGGATAAAGAATACAAGTATGTAATTTATTGTAGGAGATAAGGCTCAACAGTGTTAATGTAAGCGATGCTAAGATAACCTCTGTTGACCGTGTAACTGCAGCAACAATAATAAATGTTTGGCAAGAGGCAATTGAGCAGGTATGAACAAATAAGTTTACGTTTCTGCCGTACTGCCAGTATTTTGATTTTTTTTTGGGAGTCCTGAAGACTGTATTTTAATTATATTTATATTATTGTAGGTTACACCAGAAAAATGGAAAAAATATGTTAGGCATACCCAAAACATTATAGAGGAATATTGGGAAACAGCAAAAATTATTGACGCTAGTGATACTTTGCCTGTAATTGTTGACTTGAATGAGTCGGAATGTGAATCAGATTGGGACTTATGGGAAGATGACTGCGAAAATTGAACTTTCATAATCCTCTTCTTTTTAATTTTTTATTAATTGGTTGGTTTCTTGACTATTTACTATGTTTATGTTTGTTTTCTACTGAACGTGTAACTGAAGATAGAATACCTACTCTAGTTAGTGTTTGGAAAGAAGCTATTCAACGGCAGAGCAAGTGGTCGTAGCTTCAAAAAGCTATAGAATAATATCTATTTTGTTAAATATTCAATATATCCGAGGTGCTTTAGGAGCTTTTGACAACACTCCTGAGACTCTCCTCAGAAACTAAGTAGAAGTAAGGGGGCCCAATAGATCTTTTAGGTCTCAGTGAATGTCAAAATACATATATACATAAATTTTCAATACACCACCTGTACATATTTTAATGAAGATCAAGTACATGAGGTCAGTAAAGACATCAATAAGACAGTGGCCACATTTAAACAAATAAAAAAATGAAATTCACTAACAATAAGAATTATAAGTGAAGAATACCTTTTTCCATAAAACTTTAGAATAAAATAGGGTTCCATATGGTGCAGACTTAATTGAACAGGCTGTATAATTCTTTTGCAGGACTATATTTGCTAATGGAAAGTTATTTTAATATGTAAATTGAATATACAATTTGTTTTATTTTGCAGTGTTTTCATATCCCAAGTATTATTAATTTCATATCATTTTCGAATATGGCTGAATACGATCCTGATCATCTTATTTATCAAATTTAAGGTTAGCTAAATGTCAATATAGCAAATATAATAAGCGACATGCCGAAAACCCGGATATACGTCACAAACGATGACGCACACCAAAAAGGCTATTGTAAGAACTTCTACCAGGTTCGAGTCGTGTCCGAGTCAAGATATTTTTATTTTTATTTTCTTATTGTTTTTTTCAAAAATTGACTAAAAATACGAAGAATTTTTCGATTCGGATTAGGGTAGGGGGTAAGGTAGGGTGGTTTTTGTTGGGTTATTATTGAAAATTATTATAATAATCTGTCAATTACACAATTCAATTTTTCGATTCGGATTAGGGTAGGGGGTAAGGCAGGGTGGTTTTTGTTGGGTTATTATTGAAAATTATTATAATAATCTGTCAATTACACAATTCAATTTTTCGATTCGGATTAGGGTAGGGGGTAAGGTAGGGTGGTTTAGTTAAAAAAGTGTATGGAAAGCGAGATGTTCTTTTCATAGAGAGCGACACGGGGTGTTAGAACCGTGCGCGCTTCGCATGAAAGCCGAGCGCCACCGGAGATACTCGATGGCGCCCGAGGTCGGCACCACGTCCCCCGGGCTACAGACGAGAGTGTTGACTGAGTTGACAGCGAGTTTTGTTTTACCTATGGCAGAGACCCTGTATTATTTATCCTATATTATAGATGGAGATCAAGAGATACTCAAACTTTGGGGACTCAAACGCCTAGATAATAATATTATATCTCAGAGACCACGATTTTATTCCACTACTTCGTTTTAAACTTGGGTTTTGAAACAGCTGTAGATGTATGTATCTTCCAATTATTGTTAATATATTGTGGTGTTTGTTGTTAGCGCTGAGTTGTATTTACATATTGATGGTTTTTGCTTATAGCCATTAGATTTTATATGAAATAAAAAAATTTGGGCCTTATTTTATTAAATATAATACTCCATTGGCTTCATCCGCACCTGTTGATAAAGGTGCCGTGCTACGTGTTATACACTATTTGTGCTGGACGCCACGAACATAGAGAAATAATATTTTGTCTATGGCCACGAAGTTCTTGACCAAGCCTCCAGTACTGGGACCACACGACTGGGACTAGGATCGTCTAAATGTAGCTCTGCACCAACGTTGCCAAGTGTAGTCCTAAACTAAAACGTTTGTGTTTTGGAAAGTAAAAATATTTTAATAATGATATTTATCACAGTTGATTAAAAAGCAATGTGTTAAGAAATCAATATTTGTCATTTTTAAAATTATGTTTAGCAAAACGTACTGAAAATTGTTCGAGTTTACAATACAGAATTATCATACAAAAAGGAAAACTCACGAATGCATAGATACATACATAGAAAAATTGAATTGTGTAATTGACAGATTATTATAATAATTTTCAATAATAACCTAACCAAAACCACCCTACCTTACCCCCTACCCTAATCCGAATCGAAAAATTGAATTGTGTAATTGACAGATTATTATAATAATTTTCAATAATAACCTAACCAAAACCACCCTACCTTACCCCCTACCCTAATCCGAATCGAAAAATTCTTCGTATTTTTAGTCAATTTTTGAAAAAAACAATAAGAAAATAAAAATAAAAATATCTTGACTCGGACACGACTCGAACCTGGTACCTCTGTGTTAGGAGCCCAGCACACTTACGCTGGGCTAATCTCTGCACACATTAATGATATCGTATAGAAGGTTAAAAGCTTTAGAACCGTCGCATGAAAGCCGAGCGCCACCGGAGATACTCGATGGCGCCCTTTCAGTTTAGGACTACACTTGGCAACGTTTGTGCAGAGCTACATTTAGACGCTCCTCTGGGACTATGCACACACTTGCGTCTCGGGACAAGAGCCAGGGAGCCTGAATCGGGTGGCGCCGGCAGTTGTCGGTATCTGTCGGCTCTCGAATCAAAGGAGGGAATGCTGGTTGTCTGCGTACAGGTGATTTGAAAACTTTTTGAGTTGAAAATTATTTATTATTATTATAATAATTTTCAATAATAACCCAACCAAAACCACCCTACCTTACCCCCTACCCTAATCCGAATCGAAAAATTGAATTGTGTAATTGACAGATTATTATAATAATTTTCAATAATAACCCAACCAAAACCACCCTACCTTACCCCCTACCCTAATCCGAATCGAAAAATTGAATTGTGTAATTGACAGATTATTATAATAATTTTCAATAATAACCCAACCAATCCTACCCCCACCAAACCTTCTTCGTATTTTTAGTCAATTTTTGAAAAAAACAATAAGAAAAAAAAAATAAAAATATCTTGACTCGGACACGACTCGAACCTGGAACCTCTGTGTTTGGAGCCCAGCACGCTTACGCTGAGCTAATCTCTGCACACATCAATGATATCGTATAGGTGGTTAAAAGCTTTATGGACGCATGCGCACCGGAGCCAGACAGATCTGAGCCGACAGTTATCGACAACTGCCGGCGCCACCCGATTCAGGCTCCCTGGCTCTTGTCCTGAGACGCAAGTCTATGCACACTATATAATTCTACCGGTCGCTTTATACCGTAGGTACTATTAATACTATCATTCTAGGTCTTCGAGAGACAGAGAGCGTATGCGCATATTATAAGGATTTGGGAGCTCTCACTTCTTAGTGCATAGACACAGTCGACAGCAGTCGAAAGTCTCACTCTGTATACTGTCAATAAATCCTCTTTTACTCCTGACTTATTATTACTATGAAATATATTGAAGTTATTATGAAGAATAAATCGTCGACAAAAGACGTGTGAATAGAGTCGATAGTAGAATTCTATAGTGTGCAGAGTCCCAGTACAGATCATGTGCGCTTCCAGAACTTTCGACATTGATTGATCTGTTTGTCGGGTGGATGCTGGAGAACGACTACTCTAACAGGTAAATCAAAATTCAAACAACGCGGTTTTGTTCTGTTAAAACTTTCCCGCCCATCAATTGTCTAGAATTCCCTATTCAAATCAAAGAGGCCATCCATTTAAACAAACATACAATAGTATATTATACAACGATCAATGACGGTTATTAATACACAATTACACAAGCATTACATGAGAGCTTCTACGAACAAGAAATTTTATTTGCATTCAAGAACATTGTTTTTTTTTAAAAATTTTTAATATTATTGTCCAAGACCACTTAACAATAAGTCAATATTTTACCTCCTAACAAAAGGTATATGTTACCCATATTATATCTACTAGAGTGAATTATGAACCCATAATTCACGCTTCTGCATTTAAATAACATGCCATAACAATTCACAACACTCACAAACTTTCGGTACATAGAGGTGAGTAGAGATGGGGGTACAATATGAAATAAACTATTAAATCTGCGTATTTTGTTTAGGAAATTTGTTTCTGAAATATATCGTATGGATAAAATATCGAAATTTTTAGTATTGATACATTTCATAACGGTATTTTTTAATATTGATATTTTTAAAACAATATATTTATAACGGTACGGTGTAACGATACTTTACACAGTATCGCCCATCTCTATATGTCACATTTGACGTACTCCAGAAATTTATTAATTTTGAAGTTAGAATTGCCAATAATACCAGATTATTACTGTCCGTTCTACACTCGCCTTATTTAATAAATAAATCAAGGGTAGTGGACAAAGTATAGTATTATTCTAATCGCAATTTATGGCCATCATTCACTCGGGTACCTTGCGCCCCTCGCCTACGGCTCGGGATGTAAACGTCACCCTGCGTGAATAATTGCTATCATAAATGGCTCGTTTAATAATATACTATTTTATACAAACAAAAAAACCTTCAAGAATAGCATCTATCAATAACAATTTCAAGTTGGTATAAACACAATCTGCAAATAATATTTCTTGCTACACCGTCGAATAATACACATATTTTTATCGTAGCAAAATATCCACTTTTAGCACTTTTATTTACGAGAATTTGATCCCGAAGAGATCACCCGACCCATACTTGTATAAGTAGGTACTCGTATATATATAGTGTGGAACAGCCAAATAGAATAAATTCGATAACAAATAAATAAAATAATATGTCCGAAACAGTTGATGATAGGTATAGGTAGATAGGACGTTGCAAATGAATATCTTCTGAAGATTCCAAAAAATGAATAGGTAATATACAGGGGGTTGCGTTCAAAATAAGAAACTTTAGTATTGGCCACTGTCACATCACACACCCTATATCACAAACAGCACAAAGATATCGTAAAGACGTCTATAAGATGTCCTATTTCGACATACACGACGTCTTAGGAATGTCTGTTTTCGCCAGAAAGGCATCTTAAAGAGATCGGATGTTACAAAAGGTAACGTCTTTAAGACATCTTTGGAAAGACGTCTTACCGAAGTTGCTGTCTGACCATTTTAAGACATTTGCCCACTCCTCCGCCCTTCAGTGTAATGTATTTATTGGTTGTTAAAATTAAAGTCGTATCTAAAGAACTCAACATATATATTCTTTGTGAAAAACATATGAAAAATAACATTACAAATTTTAAAAATACAGGGTGACCCGAAAAGATACCTACAATCTTTAAGGGGTTATAAATAGGGGACATCAAAACAAGCATTTTTGTTTAATGAGCCGTTTGAGCTGTAGACCAAAAATACTGTTTGTACTTATTATACTGCGCAATAATTAAATACCAGCCCACATGTTTACAGAAAATTGTTGTTATGTCTTCGAGGGGCCAAATATGGCTGTTAATGTTAATAAAATAACCATCGTGCGTAAAACATGCCTCATGAAAAATCAGGTTCGTTGTGATCCAAAAACCATTGCAGAGAGCAAATCGGTCTGGATAATCTTCAGGATTGGAAGCTTGTACGCAGTGAACATGAAAAGGGTAGAGAAGTTGTTCCTGAAGGACTCTGTGTACTGTCTTCCTGCTTGTTTTGATCAAGAAAATTATTAGACGTCTTTTGTCAAATACATGTGTATGAACATTCTTTACATTTCAGCTTTTATTCTTATTGGTTTGAGAAACGCAAATCATTAAAATCACCAAGAATTTTTGACATTTTTTTTCTTATTATCTATTTTTTATAATTTTCTGTTTGAAACATCCTGCCATGGCATTTGAAAGACATCATGAAATGGACATCTTATAGACATCTTTGGCATGTCTGTTTTAAGTCTTTAGTCGTCCAGACTTACAATGAACATAAATAAGACGACGTGTGCTGCCTGGGATAATTTTTTTAAATATGCGCATTTAAAAATATCGACGTGTCCAAGCGTTTTTCCAGCTCGCCCTCATTTATTCGTTATAGAATTTATTCCATTTGACTGTTCCACACTGTATATACATTCAAAGCGTATAACTTTGAAAATATTATGAAAAACGCTCGGATACGTTGATTTTCGAATTTCTTTGAATATCCGTCGCTATAAAAGCTTTGATATTTTTTTGAAAACCTTTCAGGTGATAGTTCCTATAATTTTTTTAAATAGCAAAAGGGGTCTAGTGACACTTCATTTGAAGGGATATGAAAAGATGCTATCAAAAATAACACAAATGGTATATAGTCTAATGAGTACTAGACATCAATGTTTAAAAATACTCATTATTTTTATTTCACAATATGTTTTTATAAGTTTTACAAAAAACTTAGACCCGACCGGTTTCGATGTTTATACATCATTTTCAAGGGGTGGAATGAAAACATTGTTTATTATGTAACTAAGAAAATGGAAGGAATACTTTTAGGGTAGGATAGTAATAGGTATCATATAGATAATAATGAGTATTTTTAAACATTGATATGTATGAATTTCACAGTGTAAGGGTTGAAACTATCAATTTATTGAAAGAGTACTAGACAGTTTAAATTCGTCAGTTTTGGACTTTAAGTAGCAGCAAAACCTATAAATGGCCTAAAGTTTATTAAAATGGCCTATTATTGTCCTATCTCAATTTTTCAAGCACTAAATAATCCTATTAAAAAAAACCATAATTAAGGAGTGGTCAAAAACTTTGAATTTTTGTCTACCTTGTATAACGTTTTGTCAATATCATTATATTGTCTCAAGAAATTAGGATAGGACCATGTTAGCATTTTTTATAAAACCGTTCAGCTTCAACTGTCACGAATTTCAAGAATTGTAACAATCGCCTGCAACTCCCACAACCCAAACAACAACGGCCAACACGTGACGCCTGAAGAGTTGGCAACCCTATTAACGTCGCCGTGAAGTTCCAGGTTCCGCTCATGGATGTCGCTGTACGAATGGATTACCTTTCTCCAGCGCATCGTAACTCACCGGTATAAGGAATCCACCGAGGACCGAAGACGGTAGTAAGTGAACAATACATAAATCCTTTCTTCATTATACAGATTTTCTAAATTGTTTATATTGTATATTGTATTATTTATGAATAAAGATTTTTTATCAAATTATTAGTCCACATAATTCAATTATTGATTTGTAGACCTAGGCAGTAATTAGTGTAAATGAAGAGGATTAGTATAAAATAAAACATTAAAATGTACTAAATGTTAGAAACTTTTTATTTAATTATAAACAAACTTAAATGTGAGATCCATCCTCGGTTAACAAAGAACTTAAATACAGGTAACATTATAGGATTGGTAGTCATTAATTTTGTATTCCAAGACTCGGGAATAGTTTTATTATTTTTCTTTGCGTATTCTAATGGAAACTTGCGTATCTCATACAGTGTTAATCCATAATAAATGTCAGCAGCCGACTTAAGCTTCCAGTTTATTTTCTTCGTCATCGCTAAATATCTGCCTTTTTTAATGTACCCCGCCGTGTCCAGGGTCAAATCAGCTCTACTGAGGTTCGGATTACTTTCTAGCTTTTGTTTAAGTTTAGTTACATAACGATGCAACGTTTTGTATGGAATTTGGTATTGCTTTGATGTGGCGTTTATTCTATTATTATAGAAGATTACTGCGTGGCAAGGTCTTTCTAGGACATCTTTTGGTACATCACCACTTCCAGATTTTCTTTTGTACGTCCGCATTTTCTGTAAAAATACAACTGTAATTTAGAATGTGAGGGAAGACCAAAATTGATTTTACATTGATGATCGATGAACATTAACCATTAGCCCACACAATTCTTTATTGATCCTAGGAGAATGAATGAAATTTTTATTCTGCATATTCTATATCAAATGTCGAATGTTTTTGACGTCAGCGCTTAACGTACGGCCACTGTCATGATTTTTTAAATGGCAACCTAGGTCGGGTGACATATCATAAATGAGCTTATTTTTCCTCTTTCCAGAAATAATAGTATCACTTTAATACAAAATGTCTTATAAAATATCAGTTTTATTTTTCTGAATTGAATTGTAGGTACCTACTGTACTAAGATATGACCTTGTAGGTTTTTAAAATTAAAGAAAAAACAATAGTAGGCTTTAAAAAACACATCATTATTCATGTACTTACACATTTTCAAAACTGATTATAATAATTTCAAATTAGCCCGAAGCTTAGCAGTGAATTAAAAATAATGGCACATTTATTGGACGATTAAAATTTTGTGAAACAAAGTTACAGAGAGAATTGGAATGGAAAACAATTTCTCAGGGTTTTCCGTATTCAGCTTACCGATGGTAAATATCTTGATTTATTCCAAAATGAGATAATGCCTGAAACAAATCGATTACTTCCTAATATGAACATATACCTTCAACAAGATGTCGCATCTCCATCATCATCAAAGAGACGTTAGGCAATAGTTAAATACAATTTTCACTCAGAGAAGGATTGGTCAAAGATGTGCAATTGATGGCTGGCAAGATTCACTGACTTGACACCAATTGATTTTTTTCTAGTGCTATCTGAAAGACCGCGTGTCTATTATCAGATCAACTAACTTGAACGATTTGAAGAATCGCATACTTCTCGAAATGCAGGGAATTACTACACAAATAATCAACGATTCTATACGTAGCTTCGAAGAGAGATTGCATCATTGTCAACAAATGACCAGCATTTTGAGCATTATAATGTAGTACCCATTTGCAACGTGAAATATTGTTTAGTTTATAAATTACGTCCATCCAGTTTTGTTTAAAATCAAAATATTAAATTTTTGTAAAATTTTTATTATCATTTTCCAGTAAACTGATACATTGCTATTATTTTTGGAAAAATAAAAAAATTAGCTTTTTTGTGATACGCCATTCGACCTACCTAGGTTGCCATTTCAAAAATTTCAAGATGGTGGCCGTACGCTAAACGTTGTCGTCAAAAACAATTGGCAGCTGCTCTAAATATGTAGAATTAAGTTTCATTCATCGTCTTGGAACTTTTAAACTTTCCCTTTATCCGTTTCAAAGATAATCCGTGGTCTTCTAGTATCATAGTTCACTTCAATACCTCAGAAACAGGGCGAGTCCAAAGTCACACAGGTTTAACAATTTTTTTAAATAGATCACACTATGTTTTTTTTATATCGGTAAACTTTAAATGTGTATAAGTATTCCCTATACCCAAGCTGAATAGTGTTTGTGATATTTCTTTTATGATTAAAAAATCCAACAGTACAAAATTTATTCACATCAATGAACTATACAGATATACCTACTAAAATTCATGAAAAAAAAATTAACAAAAGAGTTATAAAAAATACTTGAAGTGACTACCCTCTACATCTATGCACGCTTGAAGATGGTTTTCATGAGATCGACTTTTACATCTCTAAGCATTATTTGCGCATTAACGTTTTGAAAAGCGTGCCTTATTCTATATTTCCTATCGTCTGGTGATCTTTAGCATAGCCTCTAAAGGCAACATTAATTTTATTCAACTCTGGTGATCTTGGTGGCCAAAAAACTGGTCCTTATCGTCCAATCCAACTTTCAGGAAACATCATTTATTTTAATCGACTCTGAATGGGCGCGTTATGATTATCATGTAGATACCCCATTTGTTCACAAACGAATTAGGCAAATGTGAGTGTTTGTTGATATTTCAGAACCTACTTAATTGCTAAGAGCGACAATAATAATGTGAATCTGATTATTCAACTATTTAAAAAAACTGCATCAAGAAATCTGTCTTTTACAAACAGGCGGCACTGTTTTAAAAGATTTTTCACACGTTTTTAATACGTTAATTGTTGTGAACGAATTTTATGTAGCTATTGTTTGTTGATTTTTTGCTGAAAATAAAATTTTTAACCATAAAATCGAAATATCACAGAAACTGTTCAGTGAAGTAACTTTCATTTACCGATTTAAAATACAGGGTGATCCTTTTAAAAAAATTGTCAAGCCTTGTATTCGAGTTTGAACCCGTCCTGTATACGGACTACTAACTATGGAAGCAGGTCTAGTGAACTATGATACTAGAAGACCATCATTGGCATTGAACTTATTACGATTTTCAGGAACAAGTGGTTAGAACTTATACACGACTGTATAAACTACTACAACCTGATATCATTGTAATGGAGAAGTCAAGCAGAACTCAAATTTGAAGTAGAATGCAGGGTATCCCGTTTAAAAAACATTAGTTAAATTTTTAAATAGTTGAATTGAAAATAAACGAATAATTCAAATAACAAAAATTGACCCTTAAATTCAAAATGGCGGACGACGTAACGGATCGAGTACCAGGCACCCCCCAATGATCTCCGAAGGAAAATTATTACTTTAAATTTTAGCTGGTTCAAATCCTAATCCGATTGGGCTATATGATTGGCCGTTTATTAATTGTTTGATTCTTACATTATTGATATATCGTTCTTCTTAATAAATCCAAGTGTGAGAATTAATTTTTCAGGAACAAACCTCTTTTATAAAAATGAAATAGGTATACCCGATTCTGAAGAGCAAAATTTGAATCACTGATTTTATCTGTCGTTTAGATATTAGACACTGGTGGCGTTTATCCCAACAAAGTTTATCAGGTAGCGATTGTTACTCTGCTGAGTGCGAGTTTATCAATGCTCGGTTAAATATTGTAGCCTTGTGCTAAATTTTAGCTATTGGCCAAAGTGTTTATCAACTGCCAGTTTGCATTAGCTGTCAGTCAAACTTTTGGCTATCCTAGCTGCCACTATCAAGTTTATGTTAACCATAAAACATACAGTTAAATACGAGAAAGTGGTGTTCCGTTATTCTAACTGTCAACTGTGACATGATTGTTTCATATTTTTTACAATTTGCGTCAAAGATTATTTAAACTTTAAATTTGACTGTGTTATCATCGTTTGGGGTGAAATCGAAAAACTTTGATTCATTTATAGTAGTTTAGTAGCATCCAGGTTCTGTGTGTTTGTATTTCATTTTATTGTTATTGTCAATGGCTCTTGAAGAACTTGACGACCTTTTCGATGGACATGTTCAAAAGAGAACAATTCAAAAGCACAACACACACCAAATAAAAATAACAGTACCACAATTTTGCCACTGACAAATAATATTTTCTACGATGTTGTCAGAGTAAGCTTACGGTAACAGAAAAAAATAAAAATGTACACCTCTATATTCTTGATTGAGCGTGTTATAGCAAAATAGGCGAGTAAAATTTATAATACAGTAGAAATGGTGGAGCTTTACCATCACGTGACTGTTACCATACGTATATACGTTACTATACGTACTAAGCGTTACTATACGTACTATACGTGATGGTTAAACTCCACCGTTTCTACTGTATGTATCTCCAAATACACCAAATTAAAATGAGAAATTTACACTTTGACAACATTACACCCACGTTTATAACACGAACAAGGTTGTCAAATGCTCAATTACACTTAGCCTCCAGTTAGCTATCTGTCGGTTATGTGGTGCATTGATTTACGCTTTCTAATGTAACCGAGAGTTTGGCTGATGGCTAGAGATAGCTGAGGGCTACGTAGCTGACAGATTTAACCGGGCATTGATAAACCCGACCGGAATGTGTATCACAATTATGGGATAAAATTATATGCATAAAGGGTCGTAAATTCTCCTGTCAGCCAACAATACTCTCAATATACGATGAAGAAGTATCCAATATGTATAAATTAGCTAACGCATTGGCAGATAATTTTCAGCATGCCAGTTCATCAATAAATTATGACAAAGACTTTGTAAATTTGAAAAGTACATCCGAATCGACTTTAGATTTTTATTCTGATTACCAACTGTTTTATATTCTTGTCTTCACAAGACAAGAGTTGAATGAAGCTTTATCTAAGTGTAAATCGTCTAGCCCCGGTCCAGATAAAATAACATACGAACTCATTAAACATCTGCCAATATTCGCTAAACTTTAATCTTTTGGAACTTTACAATAAAATATGGAAAGAAAGTTGTTATCCTGAACAATGGAGAAAAGCTCATGTCATACCACTCCTTAAGCCAGATAAGGATCCTACTCTAGCATCAAGCTATAGACCAATATCGCTAACCTGTTGCTTGGGAAAAATTTTGGAAAAAATGGTCTCTGCCCAACTGGGGTCTGCGTGGAAATCTGCCGCGTTTCATAGATAAGTTTCTTCAGGATAGATCTCTCAATGTTAAACTTGGGAATGAGCTTTCAGAGAGTAGAGTCCTAGAAAACGGAATCCCTCAGGGCTCAACATTAAGTGTTATACTTTTTTCGGTCGCAGTAAATAGTTTAGTCGACTGCGTTCTACATCCAGTGCAGAAATGCATATACGTAGATGATCTAGCCATTTTCTACTCTTCTAAAGATATTGAGAGCATAGAGGAAACACTCCAAAACTCAATTAATCATCTAGTCGTAGAAGCAGCGAAGCAAGGATTCAAATTTTCCAGTAGTAAAACGAAAGCAATCCATTTTTGTCGGCTAAGAAAAGCTCACAGGGATCCTCATCTAGAAATAATGGGTGCTGCTATTGAACTGGTAAATTCCTACAAATTTTTAGGCGTGACTCTAGATAGTAAGCTTAATTGGAATGATCAAATAGAAAAAGTCATCTTAAAGTGTGAAAAAGTTTTAAACATAATTAGAGCTCTATCAAATTTAAACTGGGGCTGCGATCGAGAAATTCTCATAAGGCTTTACAAAACGTTAATACTACCCCGTATTGACTACGGAAACATACTTTATGGCGGGGCAAGAAAAACAAAACTGAAAAAAATTGATTCGATTCAAGGAACAGCGTTGAAACTAGCCGTGGGTGCTTTCCGCACAACTCCACTAGAATCTCTCAATTGTGAATCTAGTGTCCGTCCACTTCAGATCAGAAGAAATCAACTGCTTCTAAACTACGCTTTAAATATTTGGTCTCAACCGAATCATCCAAATTATAACTTGATCTACGATGGAACCAGAAGAACTATCTTTGAAGAACGCCCGAAAATAACCAGGCCAGTTAGCGTACGAATTGCTGAAGCACTAAATGCTTATAATGTACAATTTCCTAATGTGTTCAGTCGCTATTATAGCAAAATTTCTTTATGGACAATGAATTTACCAAGAGTAAATATTGAATGTAATCTGTCAAAAAAATCTGAAACAAATCAAATGTTAGTTTCAACCAGATTTCGGTGCATCTTAGAGAAATACCCAAACAGCCACGGTTCCAAATCTAGTCACGGTGTTGGTAGTGCGTTTTATACGTACGGCAAAACCTTAACATGGTCACTTCCCCTTCCAACAACTGTATTTACAGCCGAATTATTTGCAGTTTGGCAAGCGATAAAATATGTGAATGATTCAAGTACCAATTTCAAAGTAGTAGTTATCTGCTCAGACTCTCTAAGCTCGCTGAAAGCCCTTCAGAATACCTTTACCTCTGATCCTCTCATACAAAACATTCTAACCCTAATGACAGAACTGCAAAGTGAAGGTAAAAAGATTAATTTTATATGGCCTCCCAGTCATTGTGGAATAAAAGGGAATGAACTAGCTGATCAGGCAGCTAGTGAAGCAAGTGGTGAGGAGGTGGAAGAGAATGTACAAATACGATACCAGGACGTGAAGAGATATATAAACAAACAAGTGAATATAATGTGGCAACAAAACTGGTCTAGAAGCGAAATGCGACAAACTATGAATAAATGGATCCTACCAACTAATTTGAAGAGACGAGAACATGTAGCAATTTCCAGACTACGGTTAGGACATACACGAATAACTAACAGTTTCATGCTGCTAGGTACCAGGGAACCAAGGTGTGAAATGTGTAATGTATATTTTACTATAACTATAACTATAACTATAACTATAACTATAACTATAACTATAACTATAACTATAACTATAACTATAACTATAACTATAACTATAACTATAACTATAACTATAACTATAACTATAACTATAACTATAACTATAACTATAACTATAACTATAACTATAACTATAACTATAACTATAACTATAACTATAACTATAACTATAACTATAACTATAACTATAACTATAACTATAACTATAACTATAACTATAACTATAACTATAACTATAACTATAACTATAACTATAACTATAACTATAACTATAACTATAACTATAACTATAACTATAACTATAACTATAACTATAACTATAACTATAACTATAACTATAACTATAACTATAACTATAACTATAACTATAACTATAACTATAACTATAACTATAACTATAACTATAACTATAACTATAACTATAACTATAACTATAACTATAACTATAACTATAACTATAACTATAACTATAACTATAACTATAACTATAACTATAACTATAACTATAACTATAACTATAACTATAACTATAACTATAACTATAACTATAACTATAACTATAACTATAACTATAACTATAACTATAACTATAACTATAACTATAACTATAACTATAACTATAACTATAACTATAACTATAACTATAACTATAACTATAACTATAACTATAACTATAACTATAACTATAACTATAACTATAACTATAACTATAACTATAACTATAACTATAACTATAACTATAACTATAACTATAACTATAACTATAACTATAACTATAACTATAACTATAACTATAACTATAACTATAACTATAACTATAACTATAACTATAACTATAACTATAACTATAACTATAACTATAACTATAACTATAACTATAACTATAACTATAACTATAACTATAACTATAACTATAACTATAACTATAACTATAACTATAACTATAACTATAACTATAACTATAACTATAACTATAACTATAACTATAACTATAACTATAACTAAAAACTAAATAGTAATTCTTGTGAGAAAAACAGTAAGGAAAAAAAACAAAAAAGAAAGAAAAAAGAGAAAGCTATAGGCGAGAAATGTGAAATTTGAAGACTAAAAAAAATTGAGAATTGAAAATTCACGTGAATCTTTCAATTGAAGTAAGAATTATATATTCCCGACATCTTACCATACTGGAAACTCACAAAACTTCCACAAATTGACCTTGCAACAAATCTGCTTCTATTTTATTCCCAAAGGAAGTACTTGTGAGCTGTTTATATTTGTTTGGTATCTTGTTATATGCCTTTGTCACTTGATACGAAAATAACCTTTTAAACAGAGACGTGTGATATAACGCTGGAGTTAGTGTATTTATTATATTTATTGTGGATGTCAGTTCTAAATTTTATTTTTTCATAAATATATGGAGGTTTACGCAAAGACACAATTTTATAATAAATTGTACAAGCATGAAGGAACCTTCGTTCATTCATTTTCAACCAGCCTAATTGCCGGAGGTGTCTAGTTGTAGGTTGTATACCCCTTATGCCACAAGTAAATCGCACGCAACAATTTTGAATTCGTTGTAATTTATTACTATTAAGCTGCGAGATACAAGGCTCATATACTACATCCCCATAATTTGCATGAGAAAGAATAAGTGACCGCAAGGCACTTGCCTAACTCTAGATGTCAGATAAAACCTATGGCCATATAACAATTTTAAATTGGAAAATGACCGACGGAGTATTTCATTAACATGATCCTGATAATTTAAATTGACATATAATATTAAGCCCAAGTTCCTTGCTTCATCGACTAGTTCGATTTTGTCCTGGTTGACTTTGATCACCATCCGGTTTGAAATGTTTTTCTTTACTGTAGCTCTACCAAAAAGCATTTTTTTTTAGACGCATTAACTCTGAGACAAAATTTATTGGAGTCTTGGAGTAAGTTGTCAATGTCCTCGTTTATAGGTATGCAAGCAGGCCTCATTCACTTCGTCCTGTTTAAATACATAATACAGTTTAGTATCATCTGCATATAAGTGATACTGACACAATTTGATATGTTTCCGGAGTTCAGCTGTATAAAGAGCCTTGTGGAACCCCATTTTCTACCGTCGCCATTTCAGAAGTTTCTCCAGTATAAGATATATCTACTTTGCCCTTTATTCGACAGATAATTGCTTATAAGTTCAATAGCACTTACGTCAAAGCCGTAGTAGTGAAGTGTTGCGATTAGTAATGCATGTTTAATACGATTACAGGCTTTACTATCGTCTAAAAGAACTAGTACTAACATTTCATTATCATCTAATGCGCGATGAATATCATCAGTTACTTTTAGTAACTCTGTAGTACAGCTGTAGTTTGCCCTAAAACCTGACTGGGTTCAGGAATTAACGTATAAGAATTAACAAAATTCCTCATTTGCTCGAACATTATTTTTTCAAATACCTTTGACGAGTACAAAATATACTTACTGGTCTGAGGTCTGATAGGTTTTCCGGGTTACTAATTTTAGGTATCGGAATTACTTTGGCCTCCTTCCTGTCATGAGGGAACGTTTTTGTTTGAATAGAAGTGTTCTAGTAAATAGAGAGCACATTATTCCATAATAAGTCAAATTAATTTATTCTGCCAAACTATTTTGCTCAGATATTGTTTTTCTTCGATTTGCAGATAAATACCTTATCGAATCGATAAATGACGACCAGCTTGATTATAATCAGACAAATCTCTTTTATTATAAATCTATGCGTTGAATTGAACTTTTATTGAATAAGTTATATTTTTATTTTATCAAGAGACCTCGAATTATTCAGTTATAGCCTTTTTTTTAATAGGTTTCACATATATGTCACTTCGTCATTTTCTGTGAACGACAAGTTTTTGAATTATATCCCTTACTATGGAGATAAAGGCATCTTTGTCAAAGCAGATGTATCAACTAAAGCATCGCTTGAATTGAAATTTTTTGCCAGCAAAGATTCGTAAGCGTTTTTAGTTTCTTCTTCGGCTTCAGGAAGTAATATTGACGCCACATTGTAATAGAATAAAATTTACTCTACGATAAACCCAACACAAATGTAACACACTGTTGGAAATTAAATAATAATAATTATTTATTGTAATTTCTTACAAAGGGCTATCGACCGTGGTCTTTCTGCCCATAAAGTTTATCTATTTTATAATACATAGAACATAAACGTGAGTAAAATAAAAACATGTTGATTGTTAACTTAGTATTAAATAATATAAATATGTGAATGAAGTAATAAAGAATTTACTCTGCCAGTTCTTGTATTCTTTCCCATAGTGTCTTCTTTGGGAATTTGCATCTTGAAATTCTGTTTTCTCTGATAATACAGTATATGGACATAAGGAGCACACTATATTCATTTTTTTGCAAATTTTTCTGCTTGTTTTTGTATACGATCATTTAGGGGTTTGATTTTCGTTAGTTCGTATAGCAGCTGATTTGGAGGAGTATGTAGGTAGAGTATTGCTTGGATGGCGGATTTTAGTGATTTTTCGAATTGAGGATGTTTCTGCGACCTGCAGCATATGTCTGGTATAAGCCCGTGTATTCAGGAGAATGATGCTACCATATTCTAACATAGATCTGCATATCAGTTGGTAAATTCTGCTGGCACTTTTGATGGAAATTAAATAATACTAACATTACGAGAATTATACCTACTTAACATTTGGTAAATTTGGGAACTTTAATTGCAGTCAAAAGCCAATGGTAAATTTTAAACATAACTGTAGTTATATTTTCTGAAAAATTACTTTTAAAAAATGGAACTTTGTGTTTGTTCCTCATAAAAATATTCCAAAAAAATGTTTTTTCTACAATCACATTGAAAAGTAGGCTTTTTCGCTTGCCATTGACAACGAAAAGTTGACGTTTCGTGAGGAGAGTTACTACTATACCTTGTTTTTAAACTAAGAGGAGCGATTTGAATTTAAGTTGGCATTTCTGCTGCTTAGTGATTGGTCAGATTGCCACCAGTTTCACACAGCTCTTTTGATACCACTGACACTGACATTTGTCAGTTCTGTGTTTATTTATATAAAAATAGTCATTAGTTCAATCATTACTACCATGTTTGTTGTTTTTTGTTTATTTTTAACAAAGTATTATATTTTACCCAAGATATTTGCTATTTTTATTATTTATTCCCTCTCATGAAAAAAATCCATGCTTCTTTTTCCTTGTTAATAATATAAGTTACACATCAAGTTTTACATACATTGCAGTACTATATTATGGTATTTTTCGATAACAAAACTTCTGTTCACTTTTAGTTTTGCTACACCAAAGCCTCAAATGTTGAAAAAAAAGATGTAATCACACAATTGCATTTCTATATTCTCATTAATCCTCAAATTCTTAAAACATTTTACATAAACTACTTATTATAACCTTACATCTTTTCACAATAATGTGACATTTGGTTACTACTTTCGCAATGACCTGTGGCCAATCATCATTCGATATTTAGACATTCTATGATCCCTCATTGGCCACGACAACAGCGAGCAGTACATACATATTTCACGTAATTTTCATTTAGTTCAAAAAGTCTGAACACGACCCTCTCGGCACACACTCCCAATCTAGTAACTTTTAGTGGTGTGGTTGAGGTTTCCTAAAATGCTCCTCCTAGTTTAAAAACAAGGATAGAGAGATATTGCAAGTTCACATAACACCAGGCAGTAATAGTGCGAAGTTATTTTGACATCTAAACAGTCGCCGAATGATTAAATTATAACGCCAACTTTATTAAAGATAGTGGCTGCCCTTAATTGTGGAGGTATGAGAACTGTAAATACTGGTGACCTTATTCGTTTTCGGGTACTCTCGCGTCACGATCGCCCCTACATTCGTTTAGTTTATATAGTTTGAAGACAGTCATGTACTGAATAAAAGTAGGTTATATTTTGATTTTGTTAAAATTGTTTAAAATGGCGAAAACTGTTAAGAATATTAAACAATTACGATTTACATACCAAGATGACTTGACATTGTTGAAGGAATTTTTGGCACACAATCCATTGGAAAATGTGAAAAACTTGAACGAAAATTTAGCCTTGTTTCCTTATCGGTCATGTCGTCTAAATTAAAATGAGAATTTGGATTTACATCGTCTCTGTCTACCAACACATTCGCTAAAATTGAATATTCCATCTCCTCATTTAGGACAGGAATATTATATAGCATGCTATGGTCCATTGATAGATTAACAGTTTCAAAGTGAGTTAGGTACTCTATAATATATCAACAAAATATAAAATAATATTTAAAAAATGAGTGATTCAAGCGAATTTGAAGATATAAATAATACACCACCGGATATTTTGGAACAAGTTAATGTAACATTACAATCTCTATTGCCCCAAAAGTCTGAAGAAAAATACGAAAAACAGTATTTACACTTCAAGCAATGGGCCGAAGAAAAGCATATTCAAATTACTCAGAAAAATGAGTTGTTATTTGAGAGAGGCGGAAAAATCATATGTATAACATGGCCTTTTCCTCCCTTGAATGATTACTGCCCTCTGCTCCTCGTCGGGAAGTAAACTTCATCCTCGGGAGAAAAAGTCGCATTTTGCTCCCTTGTCACACAAATAGCTATTTCTTGTGCATTCTTGGATGTGTTAGGACAGTCAGGAACCAAACAGTATTTATTTACCACTTTTTTCTCACTCATTATAAAATAAAATAACGAAACAGTACAGTCAACAGTCCAGCGTTTTGTTTCACACAACACGATAGGTACTTACAATATACACAGTACACAGCTCTCGACTCGCGGCGTTTCAAACGTTAGGTATAGCATATGCAGTGTGACGTCACAGGTAACCACGCCCCGTTTTCGTTCAATGCAATTTCTTTAATTAATTTGAGGGCTTAAACGTTCGCGGAAAAATCTAAAATAATGGGAATCCGTTGAAAATGAGTTTTAGTTTCGATTTTTAAATTAATATTTTTTTCTTGAACAAGCCCAGCTAGGGAGTGTTTTTGTCTCCTGAAAATCTTTTACAATTTAATAAATCGCTGATACTCAAGTTTTTAATGTTTTGAATAATTAATTAGTATGATTGCGATGTTATTGTATTAATTTTGTTTTGTTTTTGTGCTTAATTATTGTGTCACGTTCTGAATATTTTGCATATACTGGCTGGATGGTCCTGCTAGCTGAGGCCTTTCTAATCGTAGAATAAGAAAAATTATATTGACAGTATTGACAATGATTATATATTTAAAATTTTGAAATCTTTGATAAATTTTGCAAATTAAAATGGAAAATTAAAACTATGGATGTTATTAGTGAAAATAGAAGTGACATGGAATGTACATCTCCAGATATACGAAATGTTTAAAAAAGTAAGCTTAAAGTATTTGACAGATACTTGAAATAAGAGGTATAAATTTATCAATAATTATTTATAATATAAATATTCAAGTGATTGTAGAAAAAATGTTATATCTATTGCGAGCTAGAAGTGAAATTATTGTTCTCAAGCAATTAACGTTAACCCTTGCTTTCGAACAATAATTCCTCACTTTTCGCTCTTAATACATAAATAACTATTTTAAGTTGGTGAGTTATAATAAATATCAGTGAAGCTAAGACATAAAAAAATATATAGCTTTTATTTTAATCGATACTTCTCATTTATAATGGAGAAAATATTAGGTATATTAATAACTATCATTACATTGTATTTTTTCAACCGCCCAAAATATTTGGTTCCGACTGTGCACTCTCATTCGTACCATGTACCTATTGGTTCGCGTGGTTCGAAAAAGTCAACGTACAGATCTGGCAGAAGAAAGTAATGTGAAAGTGTGTCCTAGAACTTGTAGCTCCTTGTCTTTTATTGTATACAGAGCCGAACTCGTGCCTAACAAAACTGAAAGTATTTTTTTATTATAAAAATCTATATAAAATAACTTTTATTAAAATATAGTTTTAAAATAAAAAGGTCCTACTAACAATTTTAAAAAAGTACAACTTATTTAAACTAAATTCTATTTAGATAAATTTTCATTTTTTTGAAATGATGGAAGAATGGAAATTATTGTGGATTAGTTTAGTTTTAGGTAGAATGATGGAACAGGATATGTGACGATAAAAGTGAAGTTAACACGGAACAAATTGATAAAGATGTGCGAAGCCATCGTAATCGGATTTGTAGTTTTGAAGAATGCATGTTAAATAGACAAACAATGCTTCATGCAGGCTATTTAGACTCAAAACTGAGCGAGCTTTGTCCGTTCTTTCCTATCTTTGACTTTTGATGTCCACTCTAAACTATTTTCTCTCATATATTCTCTCGCGTTCCTTTTCTTGGAATTTCTTTTTCAAATAGTAGTAGCTTTCCAATCCATTTTCTTTCGTATCTTCTCTACTTCCATTCTACCCGTGTGTCACAGCCACTGCTGTCTCTTCATTTTGATTGTTTGGTCTATTGTCGTATCTTTATATTTCTTCTACTGTTCCATATTACTTATTAAATCGTAACATGCATCCACTTTTTTACCTCCCACAATTATTCTGGTAATTTTTCGTTCTTATATCTGTAAACTGTCTATAATTTTCTTATTTAAAATCCATGTTACAGATGCATGTTGTTGCCGATCTAACTGTTTCATACAGGCATTTTTTGACAGTTGATTTCAATAGATCATACAAAATTTGACGGCGAACAATTTCAAAGCATCAAAGTTAATAGGACGGGATGGCTTTGAATGGAAATATCTCTAGCACAGCTGAATATCAAACTGAAACACCTTATAACTGCGACAAAACAAGGAATAATTACAAAGCTGAAATAATATCCGACTACATGTTTCCATCTGAAATGGTTAGGTACAAACTATCCAATGTTTCTAATATATTGAATAAACAACTTATAACTTATACATAATATATTTTACCTACGACCCCCCCTGTAATCAGTCAATAACACACAGTCGCCATCAATGTAATGACGTCTATTACGCACGGTAAAAAAAACGCACAGCTGTAAAGTAAATCGCACGGCTTCCCTAGCAACATCTTAGCAACTGTCAACAGACGTCGCCATTTTATTCAAAAATATGGCATAAGCCGTCAAAACATCAAACTTAAGTAGGCCGCAATAGCGATTTGCGAACGAACTGTCAAGAAACTGCCAACAAACTTTTTTATTATCCTTATAACTTATAACTGGTATGTGTATTTGTGTAAAGTTTTCTTCAATTAAAAAATATAGCAGGTGCAAGTAATAGAGATGAAAGTTTACCAAGCACCTCTAATGTAAATGTTGTTTCTTATGCTTTAACAAGCAAAGGAAGCGATTTACCATTTTGTGTTCAATAACTGCAATGTTACTATAAACAATTATTATAATAATTAATAGGTATTATGGAATTAAATGTTATACAATAAAATTATTAAAAATGTTGATGTTGTTCAAGTATTATTAATAATAAGAGTATAAATACAAGTACAAGTAGGTCGTAGGTAAAGTATAGTACGTAACTCGTGTTGTAAAGTATTTTACGCACTCACGGAATTACTTTTCCATTCGTGCGTAAAATGCTTCTTACCACACACGTTACGTAATATACTATTTTCTACTCCCATGCCTGTAAACGTCAAAAATCGCACCGACAACATTCCTTGTAAGTGACATTTAACAATAACATGCACGTAATGAGAATCTCATAACATACATGTGCGTTTAGATAGAAAAACTTAGATTTCTTTGTTGAATCAAATTGCAATCAAATTTTTATTTACGTACTACTTTATTTGGTTTATTTACATACTTTTAATCAATTGAAAAACATAAAAGCTATTAGCATTAGTGAAATACATTTTAGATTAAAGGAGTGATGCCCCTAAATGTCGGCAACACATTTTACAATTTCCAAAAAAATAATTCGCTTTTTATTGATATGGGAAAAAACGTCATCTCATTTATGCTGTCAATTTTGGTAACAAATTATAGTATCCGAACATTTTCTCAACTTTACCTATGAATATGACTGTTAGTAATGAAAAAGATGAAATTATGAGCACTCAGAAGAAAATAGATGGGCGTAGAAAAAGTATAGTACGTTACACGAGTTGTAATCCCATTACGCACTCGCCGCTGCACGGTTTCGTGCGTAATGGGTTACTTACAACTCTTGTTACGTAATATACCATTACCTACGACCCCCCCTGTAATCAGTCAATAACACACAGTCGGCATCAATGTAATGACGTCTATTACGCACGGTAAAAAAAACGCACAGCTGTAAAGTAAATCGCACGGCTTCCCTAGCAACATCTTAGCAACTGTCAATAGACGTCGCCATATTTTATTCAAAATTTACTATTTGAAAACATTCGATATTGCCACGTTTAACTATGAAAAGCCCAAAGGGCTAAGTATGTATTGATTATAATTGAAAAATGGACTTTTGATTATCAACAATATATTAATTAAACGTTAGTTCTTCAATGTGCTTTTTTCATTGGTAATAGAGATGGAGATGAAAGTTTACCAAGCACCTCTAATAATGTAAATGTTGTTTCTCATGCTTCAACAAGCAAAGGAAGCGATCTAAGATCTGTGTTTAATAACTGTAATGTTACTATAAACAATTATTATAATAACTAATATTATAATGTTATACAATAAAATTATTAAAAATATCTATCGTTGATGTTGTTCAAGTATTATTAATAATAAGATTATAAATTCAATTACAAGTAGGTCGTAAGTAAAGTATAGTAAGTAACTTCTGTTGTAAAGCATTTTACGCACTCACGGAATTACTTTTCCATTCGTGCGTAAAATGCTTCTTACCACACACGTTACGTAATATACTATTAATCAAATCTGTGGTCGGCGCTTAAAAGGTAATAAGTTGATACAATATTTATTAAGTTTGGAAAATGGCGCCAGAAAGTTTTGGTACACTAACAATGTAAATCTATTTTAAGTTTTTTCGTGCCTTATTTTTAATATCTTATACCATTTTACCTGTTCAAAATATACAGTCTTGTGAATATACAGCAACTGCTAACAGATATAATTCTTATTCAGAACACAATGTGTCGTGAATAACAAAAATTAACCAAGCCTACCCTGAGAAGTTCACAGTCAATGTAGACTAACCTTTCAAGTAAATTTTACATAGACCAATCGGAAGCTACAAATTGCACCAACGAGAATAAAATGTTCGCTTGTTGGTAGTTCAATACTCAAAATAATGTAGGGCTTTTTTATCTTTTCGGCTTTTTAATCCTCAAAGGGACCTTGCCGTATACTGTTATTATAACGTGAAATAGTGCAAATTAATTTCACTCACCACTATACAACAGCTAGAATATGTTGTGTTAAGGCTATTCTCTGAACATCACGATGAGTGTATGTATTAAAAATATACATTACGAGTAAGTTGTTTATTTAATAGATAATAAATATAAGTTTGTAACTAACAATTATAGATGATTTTGTTTTTTATTTAAATTATTTCGGGGTTATAAGGTATTTGAAAAGCATTTCTGTATTTTTTATAGTTTTGGAAATTATTCACAGTTATCGGATGAACGTAGCAAAGTCGCAGGCAATAACTAATAATAAAGATATTTTTGAAATGTGCTAATTGAGCCTTTTCATTTGATACACGATAACATGGAGTTTCAATTTAATACAAAGTCAGGCAGCATTTAACCAGCAGCCGATCAAAACGTTTTCAACGATACTAAATTATTTTTTAATTTATGATAAGCAGTTTAGAAGTTATATCGGAATATAAACTTCACTACCACCAATTAGTTGAGACTAAAGTTAATGGTTAAGTTGAGTGAGTCACAATTAATATTGTAATAATTGTCAAATGAATAAAACTTTTCAACTTAAACTCAACATCGTTTGCTAAATTTAAATCCAACAATTAGTAGCAGAGCGTGGTTAATCCTAATCGAAGGAATTGAACAAAAACATATAAAAAAGGAGAATCGCAAATGGTATCTTCAAGTTATCGCATTGAATCACTAGCAAAATATAATTATGGTACGTGGAGTATATAAGCACCAGCTGTATTGATAAAAAATAAACATTGAGGATATGTGAATGATATCCAGAAGTCAAAAATTGTAAAACATCGAAAAAAGTATGGGATTTGTTGAAATCAATCTACCAAAGGCGATGTCCTGACACAAAAGCTACATTGCTGAAGCAATTAACACTAGAGATGACTGAAAATGAAGATATTAATTAAATATCATTGGAATATTTTTTTAGAAATTGTGGATAAATCAAATGAAATAAAAATTAATTTTAAATTGTTAAGTATTATGCTTCCATACAGTCTCCCAGCAAGTTCTGAAAACTGCAGAGTTGCTATTAAAACTAGAGACCACTCACCAAAACCAACAGACTTGAAAGTAAACATTATGGAAGAGTTTGAAGCCAGAAAAAATAATGGTCATGACGATGAAACATTTTAGTAATAAGAATGAAGGAAGCAAAGGCATCCGGATGTTGGATAACGATACATAAAAATGAATATGCGAGGAACAAAAACAAAGAATCTAATCGGAAAAGCTTCAATGTTGAACCAATTTGCTTAACATATACTGACATCATTAAAAGTGAACTCAGGTGTTTAGATAGTGGATGTACTTCATATTTGATCGTCAGCTAACAAACATTTTTTTATCAATTATGAAAATGGTAGGTATGTTAAATTAGCGTCTAATTTACACTACAAGTGTTCAAGGAGAAGAAAGAGTTACAGTAAAAACAGAAAATGATACTCTTAATTTGAATGAAACTTTGTATGTACCAGAGCTATCCGTAAATTTTATGTCAGTTACTAAAATAACTGATAATAACTACTCTGTGCATTTTACAAAAGCGAGACCGCAGATATAAGATAGTGATGGAAACACCGTACTAGAGGCCACAAGACAATGATTTATACTATGTATGTATTTATTTTGGGGTATATTGTGCCCCCTTACTTCTACTAAGTTTCTTAGGAGAGTCTCAGAGACTAGTAGCTCCTTTAGTCCTATTTTAGAATTTAAGAATATCTGCAGGCTTCAACTTAGGTAACTGTCCTTCTTCTATCCAGTAGTCTCCCAGGTACTGTGCCCTACGATTCTGAAATGCTGTGCAATTCGCAAGTATGTGGCTGGAGGTTTCTTCTTCATTTTACAAAATCTACAATCTTCTTCCTACACTATTTTGAGCTTTTTAAGGTGTCCATTCAGGTGACAATGTCCCGTTAGGATTCCTGTTGAAACTCTTAGTGCAGTTTTACTTTGACTTATGCATTAATTTGATCTCAACAGGTTGTAGTCAACCAGAAGAATCTTAGATTGCCTAAGCCCTACTAGATCTTTCCAATGATCAGATCTTCTCTTTTCTTCGGCTTTACCTATTTCTTTCAATATTACATTGGAGCTGATTCCGCAAAAGGGTTCCGGCCCCAAAAAGGAGTATTTCAGTCCCCCTCTTCGCTAGTTTATCTGCTATTTCGTTTCCTTCTATTCCACTGTGTCCTGGAATCCACAGTAAGGTGACTATATTGTTCTCACCTAGTTCATTAAGTTTGCCTAGGTATTCCACACCATTTTGGAACTGATTACACAAGAGCTCAGCGCTTTAATGGCTGCTTGACTATCAAACATTATGATAATCCTATGCCTCCTATATCCTTTGTCAATATTGAACTGGGCACACTTTCTTATTGCGTGAATTTCCGCTTGAAAGATTGTTGGGGTTTTTCCCAAGCTTTCAGAGTGTTTGGTTCCTGGCCCGTACACTCCTATGCCAGTTCCTTCTATTGCTTTTGAGCCGTCTGTGTACCATTGAATGTTATTCTTTCCAAGTCTGGTAATGGTATTTGGATCCCATTCCTTCTTGTTGCCTAATTTCGTAACGAATTTCTTTGAAAAGTTATACTTTTTCATCATACCATCTTGTAGCATGTCCCAGGTTGTCTGATTTCTAAGAAGTGAAGAGGTGGTTTTTTTTAATGATTCCCTCTCTACTTGGTCTGTATCTTGTTCTTTCTGCAACACTCTCCACTACCATATGTAATGGTATGATTTATACTACACAATTCTTTAGTAAAATACAAATTACAAATAATGTCCAGGAAAGTGGAATACTGAGGTGGCTTAAAAAAACTAGGTCATATGAATGAAACTGAATTGCTGGAAGGATTGAAATTTAATATAAAAAAAATTCTATGACTGTGGAACCTGTATAAAGGGATAATGACTCTTACCATTCCATAAATGTGAAGGAACCAAGAATTTTCAGAAGTAGGACACACCGATGTTTGTGTACCATTGTAGGTGAAAACAGCTGGATCCAAACATTTCGTTACTTTTATTGATGAATATATAAGATATTGTGAATTATATTTTAAGAAGAAGTTAAAAGTTTACAAAAACGAGATGGAAAATTTTACAAAGAAAAAGATTAAAAACTCACAATCTGACAATAATACAGAATATGGCAAGAAACAGTTTGATTATTATTTGAGAGAACAATTATGGTATTCGACGACGAATATCAGCCCCATATAATCAACAGAAGTACTAATAAAGCCTTGAATGAGAAAACAACCTATCAAAAATGGGTTGGTCATAGTAGGCTCAAATACATTTGTTTTGAACAAACACAGAAAAGTAAAATTTACACCTAAGGAGACAGAGGGAGTTTTTATTAGACATGCAAAAAATGTTGAAGCCTATAGAGAGTATAATATATCGAACACAAGACAGTGGCGGTCATATACACTTTGAGAGGAGGGGGCCTTGGGCGATTGTGTGATACGACTGAACCACGGTAGAAATACACGGTTTGCTGACTTGTCGACTTAAATTGTACACGCACTGCGCATGACGTCACCTTGGAATCAGAATCAGAAATTGTTGGATAGAGTTGTACGTGTTTAGTTTGTTTTTCCTGAGGTTTTTCGATTTTTCTGCGTTAATTGATATTGTTTTATGCTAAAGTCAGTGTTTAAAATTATTATAGAGTTGATCCAAGTGTTTAAATTTATTTTACTTTAATTATAAGACCATAATGCCGGCCTGTGCCGTGGCTACGTGCAAAAACACCAATCGCAATACGAAAGAAACGGTATAAAATACTATGGATTTCCAAAAAATGAAGACTTGGCTGAGCAGTGGATAAGTGTTTGTCGTCGTTAATTGCGAAAGATATGAATTGTATAACGTATGGTTTTCTACCTGCTTTGTCAAAGTGGCAAAGTTTAAAATTCCTCTATAAGATGAGAAAAGTATTTTCGACTTATTTTATTTTAAAGTGTTTTTTAATTGTTAATTACACATGCAGATAATTACACGAGAACTGCATGTTGAAATTGTGGAAAAAATGTTTTATGAAGAGTGTAATGAATAAAATTACGAATTTTTTAATTGGCAAAACCAAAATTAATCTATAAGGTCTAACAATCAGATAAGTAACCCTGAAGATGATATGATAGAGGTCATCATTGACGAGTCTTCATCCACCACCAATATTGCCTGTGCAAATCAGAAGATATAAAGAATAAAGAATGGTTGGAAGCTGTAATAAATAACGCAAAAATATGCTTTATTAAGCAAGAACTGAGCTTGACATTAAACAGTGAACATTGACATTACAAAATGATAAAAAGGTGTAACGATCTAATACGTATCAATATATATAGTACATAGATTATAGTATACTACAGAAGCTATAAAATATGAGATTGGAGCACATGTGAAAAATGAAACGTAGAAAATAAGAGGAAGGGAAAATAAGAAAAATATTGTCGACTTCGAGATGTGACTTAAAACCAAAATAGGTGAAAATAATGAAGAGACCAAAAAGGCACTTCTTGTATCTAAAGGTTTTAGTTTTAACAGAACCCAGGTGTCGACTACCATGAAACATTCTTTCATGTGGCTGAACTAAGCTCTATAAGAATGTTATTAGGTGTCGTTACATAAGAAGGTTTTAAGCTAAACCAAATGGGCGTTACTACAGCTCACTTATATGGTAATTTAAATAAAGTAATTATTATGAAGAAACCCGAATACTTGGATACAAATCTAGCAAAAATTTTGGTAAAAAATAGTGTTAAAGATGATTTATCAATATCCAATATAAACAAAAATTATGCGAGAAGATAGTAGGAGCATGAAGGAAGAAAAAGTTTGCCACCTGCAAAAAGATCTTTAAGGCTTCAATCTGGAAGACAATGGAGTATAAAATTAAATACGGAGCTGGAAGCTCTTGGTTTTATTAAGTCAGAAGCCGATCCTTGTATACATACGTTCAGAGAAGAAGGAGTGATAATAATAACAGCTGTAGACGACCTCATCATTGCCTATTCTTCACGTGAAAAGTTCAGAGATATTAAAACGAAATTAGTGAAAAGAGAGACTTGGGGAATCCGAAAGTATGTTTGGGAATAGAAAAAGGATGTGAACAATATAACACAACCGATGTACATAGAAAAACTCGAAAACATTTTTAATTTGGAGAATTGTTAGCCTGTGAATACACCAATGTAGACCAATTTAAAACTAAAATTGAATCATGTGAAAACTCACCATATAAAGAATTGATTTACTAGAGTCACAAAGAAAGGCTCTCAAGCCACGGGAATGTTAAGGTTATCTAGCTCCTTAACAGTACCACCAGATGAGAAGTCTCAAGAGGAATAAGTCTGATGAGTTAGTTAATTAACTGTTAAGCAGAACAAAATCGCTTATTTTCATTATATTGTTAATGATATTAAGAAACTTCTGATGAATATGGCTTCCAGTTTGAGATACCAAATACTCAAAAAATAATTTAAGTTAGATTGGAATTGCTTATTGATCATAATGTATAAGATGGCAATAAGAAAGAAGACCCTGATAATTTTATGGCATATTCGTCACGAATGGGGAGTATTTACTGTAATTGATACCATTACGAAATATATTTATCATAATGTACTTTGTTTGGATTAATGCTCGTCGACCTGAATCTTAAGCTTATAATTATATTTTTTTTCCTATTTGCATTATAAAGTATCAATTAGTATCTGGAATCCGTTTCTGTCTATATCACAAGTTTATTGCTGGCGCTTTTGTCAAGGTCAAATGTCTAGCAAACTAAAGAAATTTACGAGATTGTTATATTGCAAACTCATCGTAAATTTCACTGTTACTTTTTAGTTGATTGAAAATTGCTCGAGGGTACCCTACAATTTTTAGAGGATCCTGCTTATTCTACCGTGTTGTACTTTGTAAATGATAAAATTGTACATTTGTAGGTATGTATGTATGTAACGGATACACTAAAAAACCACTGGAACGATTTCAAAAATTCTTTTGCTGTTGGAAAGTTACATTATCACTGAGTAGCATAAGCTATATTTGGTGACCCGCCCCGTCTTCGCGCGGGTGGAATGTATTATACAGGGTGCGCCAATTATTTCCACTCGATCTCTAGCACCGAAACTAAAAGAGGTATCAACAAGATTTCTTGTAGGTTTATACGGTGTCACTCGGACTACAATTGTAAAATATTTTGATGTATACAGGGTGGCTAATTTTTGTGGAATGAAAATTAATTTGGTTTTTTTAAATTGAACACCCTGTATACGATTATGTCTTCTGATTCTACCAAATATTAGCTTTACGGTAGTTTTTTGAATTTGTAAATCCGACGCGGCGTTGACAAGTTATTCCTATTATAAGCAGATTTAATGAAAAAACAGCACTTCAGAAATATTAGCACAATAAACACATTTTTTCAAAAATTCCTCCAAAAGGCTACTATGATGTTAATGAAACATACACCTACCACAATAATTACCCAACATCTTCACCTGTTGCACAGGGTGTTTGCCGATGGCGTGCAAATAGTCTAGTTTTCAAATTGCAATAACTTAATTTTTTCAAATGGGACACCCTGTATATTTTTCTTCAGTTAGAAGCTCTCCTTAATACACATTAAAAAAATATAGGGTTTTGGACATCTAACTTTACTATTTACTTTAATAATTGACGTTAAATGAGAAATAACATATTTTACACAATTTTTAATAAGTACAAAATTTTACAAAGTTTAATCGTAAGAAAACTACAATATTGAAAGTTAAAATTTATAATAGGTGTTCAAAATGTCTTCCATTTTCATTTATACATTTTCTTGCCCTTTCTTTCATTGATTTACGCACATCTCTTAGCATTGCAGGGGTCACCTGTCTAAATGCTGCAGTAATTCTGTCTTTCATATTTTGTTTTGTGGTAACCTCTTCTTTGTAAACAATATTTTTAATAAAACCCCACAAGAAAAAATCGCAAGGTGTAAGGCCCGGCGATCTAGCAGGCCAATTTGTAGGTCCTGCCCTTCCTATCCAACGATCCTGAAATTCCCTATTTAACCAATTGCGAACATTTAATTGGTAGTGTGGTGTGGCACCATCTAATTGAAACCACATTCCGTTGCGATAATTTTGAGGCACATTTTGCAAAAAGTTTCTAAAATCAAGTTCTAAAAAATTTAAAAAAGCAGCTCCATTTACAGTCCCATCAAAGAAATAGGGACCAATTACATAATCACCTATTATTCCCGCCCACACATTCAAAGACCATCGATACTGTGATGTGGTTCTAAATAAATGTTCATTGTGGTCCGAATAATAATGGAAGTTGTGTCTATTTACACAACCGTTCTTATGAAATGTGGCTTCGTCGGAGAATAAAACTTTGAAAGAAAATATACAGGGTGTCCCATTTGAAAAAATTAAGTTATTGCAATTTGAAAACTAGACTATTTGCACGCTATTGGCAAACACCCTGTGCAACAGGTGAAGATGTTGGGTAATTATTGTGGTAGGTGTATGTTTCATTTACATCATAGTAGCCTTTTGGAGGAATTTTTGGAAAAATGTGTTTATTGTGCTAATATTTCTGAAGTGCTGTTTTTTCATTAAATCTGCTTATAATAGGAATAACTTGTTAACGCCGCGTCGGATTTACAAATTCAAAAAACTACCGTAAAGCTAATATTAAGTAGAATCAGAAGACATAATCGTATACAGGGTGTTCAATTTAAAAAAACCAAATTAATTTTCATTACACAAAAATTAGCCACCCTGTATACATCAAAATATTTTATAATTGTAGTCCGAGTGACACCGTATAAACCTACAAGAAATCTTGTTGATACCTCTTTTAGTTTCGGTGCTAGAGATCGAGTGGAAATAATTGGCGCACCCTGTATATTAAAAACTACCCAAGTAGCAAAATCAGTTTTATTGGGGCTTTGTAAAATGCTATACAACATATCTAATAGAACTACGATCATCCTATAACGCTCTTTACAGCTCTAATATAATATGTATACATACAACCAAAAAAGGCTTAAATTATAAAATCTTTCAGTTCTTTAACATATGCTTATATCCTGCTTATATCATCTCAATAAAATATCTATATGATGGTTGAAAAACTATTTTATAAGTATGTATTTCAGATTGATATTATAATATGTCCAAATGTGCGCTATACAACCTTTATAATTATATTTCTTAGAGATCGTATAGAGCGGTTTAAAACCATTTTAGTAATAGTTTAGCGCCCTCTAGATATAAGTTAAGTTTTATACGATTATTTTATTCTTTTGTGAGGCAACTTACAACAAAAATATCGAATAACGTTGATATAATTGTCGCCGCGCATTGCTTGTCATAATTCGAAAAGATGGACTTATAAAAGAATCGCCATATTAAAAAAATGTATAATAACAAAAATATGGATGGTATTTTATTTAATTTATTCATTTTCCACTACTAATTTTCCTGCGCAGCAAATTTTTCTGATAAAATTTACATATATATTCACTAAAAAATAGAAGCGCCTTAACTGCCATTAACTGCCATTAATTAGTTGATCTGATGAAAATATTAAAATGTGTAATATCTTTCAAAGGTATTATTTTTGATTGGAAGTAATTTTTCAGTCATATATTAGTTCAATAATTATTATGTACTTTTGTGTCCGAAAATATTTTTCTAAAACAATGGCGACCACCGACAAACGCTTAACCCCACAAATAAACATGGCGTTAACTAATACAATAATTATGTGTCAATAAAAACATTAAACAATGTTTTAAATTTATAAGAAACTCTATAGAACCTTATTATTTCATAGACTTGTTTTCAATAGCACTATTTGTCAAACAACTGCAGTCCGAGATTTTATTCATTTCAGAGGTTGTCACATTTATTATATTTTTGCTTCTATGATTTCTGTTTCGCTATACAACCTATTACAGGGATACGTAAAACTTTTGGAATCATATATATCTGGAAAATTTCAAACTGCAACTCTATTGATTGCTCAGTTTAATTTATTATAGTGATCCATATTATATTATATTAAGGAATTATAGGATATGATATAAATGATAATTACAATAATACCTACTTATTTGAGGTTAATTTTATATAATGCGGAAATTTGTGACTATTTAGCTCTTTAGTCTTTTCTTAAGGGTGAAAACGTAAGCACTTATAAAAATATTTTATTCAGTAGTTATAGCGCAGAAACTGTAATGAGTTTGTCCAAAATGCTACTAATTTGTTCTCTAAGCTATTTATAACGGGGTTACTGACGCCATTATCGGTAAACAATAAAACAATTTTATACGTATTTTATAAAACAATTTTATACGTATTTTATATAGAATTTGGCTTTGTCGTAATAAAACTGTTTTATTTATCATATTACGAAGCTTTTATACAGCTTGTACATAACTTTTACGAAACAATTTTTTAACGCAGAATCTAAAGGTGTTATACAGAAACAATATAATCATTATAAAGCACTTAAAACACTTTTTGATATTGTTTTTAAAGCGGTCTTATAATGCGATAAAAAACTGTTAAACAATATATTAAGCCAAAACCAAGTTTTATCTTTATAAGGTGAATTGTATGAACAATTATACGATATGATTATAAAAACGTTTAGCTACATACTCAAAAATGTCGCAATCAAACTCCTTAAGTGATAAAATACTCCTTAATTCGGCATAAGAAAAACCTTATAAAATAGTTTAGTTTCATAAGGCCATTATTTTGCTACTTGGGTACTGGACAGATTTCGAAAATTCTTTTGCCGATAGAAAGCTACATTGGCACTGAGTAGCATAGACTATATTTAGCGATTCGCTCCGGCTTCGCATGGATACAATGTATTATATGTATGTTAGGAATAAACTTCAGAACTACTAGACCGATTTCAAAAACTCTTGCCGTTAAAAAGCTACATTATCACTACTTAAGTATATTTAGTGACCCGCTCCGGCTTCGCACGGGTTCAATTTATTACATATTAAAAACCACTGGACCAATTATAAAAATTATTTTGCCGCTAGAAAGCTACATCATCACTGAGTAGCATGGGCTATATCACAACCATCATCGATACGTGCACAAAAGGTTTGAAGTACATTACCAACTGACAAAAGTTATGTCTAGAATACATACTTCCTACACAGTATATTCTTAGAATTTTTAGTCATAGGTATATAGCTAATTAATATTATGTATGTAAATAAAACGTTTGTATTTTGTCTTATTTGTACCAACCAGAAATACTGTACATCCAACTGTTGTAATATGTCTGTACAGTTGTCACAAACTATGTTTGTCCACTGTACTTACACATAATTTTTTTGTTCCTAATTTACCACTAACCAGTTATTTTGAAGTGTAGTCTGAGAAAATAATTAAATGACTAGCAAAAAGAATAATTGTAACGGGCTAATATATTTATTAAAATAAATTATCAACAAATTACAGCAAAAAAATCAATTAGAGTACTAAAAGAAGTAACACAGTAGACAAAGAACAATTACATTTATGCGTATAATTCTTGTGTTTACACTACTGTCGCCTGAAGGTATAGGATCCAGTCAGCTCTCTGTCGGTGTAGTCTTCGCGTCCTTATAGCGCGCCATCTATGCGTGGGACTATTTTTACTATTTCCTGCTCTGCTTCCTTAGACTCTGTACCATAGAGATACTACAGATAGAGGCGACAAGCCACCTCGAAACCCATCAGCATGTAAGAGAGAGATGGAAAGTCAGAGATTCAAGCTGTCTTTCTTTAATGGCGTGTATACTGTAGACACAAACAAATACAGAAAAACCACTGATCGTCCGCCTCTTTCTCTTTCACCGGAGTCTTGAATGTACGTACACTGGACATAATTTGCTGTTTGCGATGTAGCAACCCGCCCCCGCTTCTCTACATATCCGAGATAGGAATTTGGATTATTAAAAATGAAAAAATGGTGTCTGTGAACTCCTCCACTAAACATAAGACGACAGGCTTCACTGCTAGTATAATATACTGTGCTTCTCCAAAGTCCCCTCCCCCCTCGTTTCTTTTGAACGGTGATACTTAGACTGATGTAATTTGAAGGGAGAAAATGAAGCACCTGAAAAAGCTCAAAATAGTGGAGGAAGAAGAATGTAGATTCTGTGGCATGGAAGAAGAAATCTCCATCCACATATGACCTGATTCCAAAATTCAAAGTTGTTGCCTTAACCATTGGTATATTTATTTATTGAGCCCAACATCCATGGACTCGGGACCTCGGTTTTACGTCTACTCCGAAAGACGACATATCTACATTATAGTACTCATTAGCTGTGATATGCCACTTCGCTGCATGCTAAACGAGCTCTATAACGGTGTTTTCCTGGTCACCCATCAAAGTTTAAACCGCGCTCGACACTGCTTCACTGTAATTATCGCATCAGAGGCGTTCCACTGGAACGACGCCCAATTGTACATTTCTTCAGTGCAACATTTTTTCCTGTAGCTCTGATACTTTCCGCTATGATCTTTGTACAGTTGAAATATTCATAAAAAACTGCAGTTCAATTTCCTTGAAATGTTGACCAAACTCATCGAGAATTTAATAATAATAATAGTAATAAATGATTTTATTGGAAATCTACTACTTATACAAAATTAATATTGTGTAACATTATTCTATATAATATCTATACCATAGCAGTTACCAAAAGGCAGAGTTCAAGCTGTTGGTCTTCAGAATACTTAGCTTGCTCTTCCACTCAACCCGAAATAGAAACTATAACTAACTAACTAAACTATAACTAGAAACTAAATAGTAATTCTTGTGAGAAAAACAGCTTACATCAGTAAGGAAAAAAAACAAAAAAGAAAGAAAAAAGAGAAAAAAAAAAGAGAAAAAAGAAAGAAAAAAAGAGAAAGTTATAGGCGAGAAATGTGAAATTTGAAGAAAAAAAAATGGAGAATTGAAAATTTAAAATTCACGTTAATGTTTCAATTGGAGTAAGTATTATATATTCCCGACTTCTTACCATACTGGAAACTCACAAAACTTCCACAAACTGACCTTGCAACAAATCTGCTTTTATTTTATTCCTAAAGGAAGTACTTATGAGCTGTTTATATTCGTTTGGTATCTTGTTATATGCCTTTGTCACTTGCTACGAGACATGTGATATATCGGTGGAGTTAGTGTATTTTTAAACCTTATATTAATATTGTGGATGTCAATTCTAAATTTTATTTTTTCATAAAGATATGGAGGTTTACACAAAGAAACAATTTTACAATAAATTATACAAGCATGAAGAAACCTTCGTTCATAAGCTGCGAGATACAAGGCCCATATACTACATCCCCATAATTTGCATGAGAAAGAATAAGTGACCGCAGAGCATTTGCCTAACTCTAGATGTCAGATAAAACCTATGGCCATATAACAATTTTAAATTGGAAAATGACCGACGGAGTATTTTATTAACATGATCCTAATCATTTAAATTGACATCTAATACTAAGCCCAAGTTCCTTGCTTTACCGACTAGTTCAATTTTGTCCTGGTTGACTTTGATCACAATCCGGTTTGAAATGTTTTTTTTGCTGTAGCTCTACCAAAAAGCATTAGTTTTGTTTTAGACGCATTAACTGTGAGACAAAATTTATTGGAGGCTTGGAGTAAGTTGTCAATGTCCTCGTTTATATGCAAGCAGGCCTCATTCACTTCTTCCTGTTTAAATACATAATACAGTTGAGTATCATCTGCATATAAGTGATACTGACACAATTTGAGATGTTTCCGGAGTTCAGCTGTATAAAGAGCCTTGTGGAACCCCATTTTCTACCGTCGCCATTTCAGAAGTTTCTCCAGTATAAGATATATCTACTTTGCCCTTTATTCGACAGATAATTGCTTATAAGTTCAATAGCACTTACGTCAAAGCCGTAGTAGTGCAGTATTGCGATTAGTAATGCATATTTAATACGATCAAAGGCTTTACTGTAGTCTAAAAGAACTAGTTATAACATTTCATTATCATCTAATGCGCGATGAATATCCTCAGTTACTTTTAGTAACGCTGTAGTACAGCTGGAGTTTGCCCTAAACCTGACTGGTTTTCAGGAATTAAATTATAAGAATTAACAAAATTCCTCATTTGCTCGAACATTATTTTTTCAAATACCTTTGACGAGTACAAAATATACTTACTGGTCTGAGGTCTGATAGGTTTTCCGAGTTACTAATTTTAGGTATCGGAATTACTTTGGCCTTCTTCCAGTCACTAGGGAACGTTTTTGTTTGAATGGAAGTATTAATGATATTTGTTATAAAGGGTAAGATATATGGACAGTCACGAAGTAGTAACTTAAGGGTAATACCATCAAGTCCTTTTGCATTTGATTTAATACTAAGAAGTACCTTGTAAACCTCGATATCATTAGTTTGTTTAAATGTAAAATCACCGACACCATCAAGTTTATAATTATTGTAGAACAATACAGTTTCCTCATCAGGTGTTCTGGCAGTCTTTGAACTCTCAATAAAGTACTTATTAATTTCAGACAGATTACCTAAATGTGTATAAGAAGGTAGGGTTTGTTTTCTTTAGCTAGCACACCTAGGTTACTTCATCTTTTCCACATGTCCTTATTAGATTTATTTCTCATGGAAAATTCAATATACGCTTTTTATTCGCGGTCAATGGCTTTATTGGTATAATTACGAAGCTGTTTGTAATACTCCCAATGCACCGGATTATTTGTCCTTTCATATCTGTTAAACGCTCGATCCCTTTGCTTCATCATTAGTTTTATAATGTGGGTAAGCCATGGTGCAGGTGGTTTGCTAATTTTTACTGTTTTGAATGATGTAAGGAAATTTAATGCATTTAAAATGTGTTCATTAAAGAAATTAACTTTATCATGAACGTCTTCAATTTCAAAAATAAATGTTTGGGTTTCTTAAATTCCAACGTGCAGTGAATGAGACAGTGATCTCAAAATAAATCAGCCACTGTCACATTACCAATGTAGAGTGACTCAGAGCATAGGATAACGTCTAAAAGTGTAGGTCCACTGTTAAACCTGGTTAGGTAATAACGTCATAAACGTTTTCCACCAGTTTTCTAAAATCAATGAAATTTTTTGTTAGAGAGTAAACCTTAACGTGACAAACCTTCAAATTTGTTTTCATGCTAGTTTTTTTTCCCTTTTTTTAATTCCTTAAATGAATAAACGTTTTCGTTAAAAGAACAAAAATAAAAAAAAATGATATAAACAATGTTGAAAAATATAATAACTATTTAAAAATGACGAGAGAAAAATTGGACACTAAGACTGTTCTTTATCTAAAGTAGCTCTACAGTTTCTTGCGTAGTATTCTAGTCGCCTGAATTGGGCTGGATTTGGATTTATTTTTCCTAACAACACCATCCATTGATTCGGAGTCACTAACTTTATCATCTGAGACAACTTCTTCTTCCTCCAGTGCTTCTAATTGGGATACTGTGTAAAGATCACCATCAATCTCTAGCGTGCTTCCTTTTATCTTAGCTGCTCGTTTTTGTTCTCTAGCAATCCTCAAGTGTTTAACCAATATTTTATGTTGTATTCTATCTTCCGTACACATATCACTAACTATCGATACACCCGTATCTTTAAATTTTTGAACATTATGAAAATTTTTTTGTTTTGTGTACAGTGACAAAAATTCTATAATCACCGGACTTTTAGATCTATCTTGCTTTGGACCTCTTATAAAATTTATATCACTTCCCGCTAAGTCTGTACCTAACAGGTTATTTATTTGTGGAATAACAAAGTCGACCTTATTTAATTGCGCAAAATCACCTTTAAGGCCAAATATAGCAATATTATTTCTTCGTAGTTTTCTTTCTAGTGATATTACTCTGGTCTCTAATTTTACTGTCTTCTGGTTGGCTTTATCAAGTTTTCCTGCTAGTTGATTAATACCAGAATTAACGTTAGCTGTAATTTTTTCAGGTTGATCCTTATTTGCTTCCAATGATAGGTGATACAGTTCATTAACTGACAAGTTATCCTTCATAGCTAATTTTTCAGTCATAATTGTAAGGCATTTGGTGCAAACAACGTTTTAATTTTAATTGCTTAGTACAATGGGAACAAAAACTGGATCTTCTTGGATATTGGTTTTGAATAAAATATATTAAGAACTGATTTATAATTCGCAGAAAATCATAATATATGTCGAAAATGTAGCAGGAATTTCTACTAACAGTTTCATACTTGAAGTTACTTATGAAAATACTCAAATTTTCAAAACCGAAATACATATAGTAACACATTCACTTTGTTGTTTGGTATTTTGCATGAAATAGTTTAAAAAAATCGTCTCCCTACTTCTTAGAAATCAAAAAACCTGGGACATGCCACAAGATGGTATGATGAAAAGGTATAACTTTTTTCGTTACGGAATTAAGCAACAAGGAGGATTGGGATCCAAATACCATCACTAGATTTGGAAATAATGCCATTAAATGGTACACAGATGGCTCAAAAGCAATAGAAGAAACTGGGACCAGGAACCAAACACTCTGAAACCTTGGGAAAAACTTTAAGTATCTCTCAAGCGGAAATTCACACTATAAGAAAGTTTGCCCAGTTCAATATTGACAAAGGATATAGTTGGCAAAGGATTATCATAATGTCGGAAAGTCAAGCAGCCATTAAAGCACTGAGCTCTTGTGTAATCAGTTCCAAAATGGCATGGGAGTGCCTAAGCATACTCAATGAACTAGGCGAGAACAATATAGTAACCTTACTATGGATTCCAGAACACGCTGGAATAGAAGGAAATGAAATATCGGATGGACTAGCAAAGAGGACTGAAAGACCCTTTTGGGGGCCAGAACCCTTTCGCAGTATCAGCCCCAATGTAATATTGGAAGAAATAGGGAAAGCCGAAGAAAACAGATCTGACCATTGGAAAGATCTAGTAGAGCTTGAATAATCAAAGATACTGATGAGTGACTACAACCCGTTGAGATCAAATGAATGCATAAGTCAAAGTAAAACTGTACTAAGAGTTTTGACAGGGATCCTAACGAGACATTGGCCAGCATTCTTCTTTATTTTCAAATAAGTGACGATAAACTCTTTTGGAGGAACGGCAACTCATTCCACAAGCCACTTAATTCTTGACAAGCTAAAGAGGATACAGGCAGTAATTCAAGCACGTGGGGGCAGCACCCGTTATTAACAGGGCGTTGAAGGTTCGATTGTAAAAACATTCTCAAAACATGTAGTTTTCCTTATAGGTGAGATATTTTATTAAAAACCTCAGAAAGTATTAAAATTTGAAGTTTGTTAAAAAAAATTCATCCGCCCCGCTTCTCGTGGCGGCGAGTGTAAATCCGACTATTCTATAAAAATGTGAAATAGCGTGCGATACGCGGACTACGCTTTTGAGAAATTCATTTTATTTATAATTACAAAAATGTCTGGCTATGACTAAGTTTGATTTACATGAAAGCTAACAAAAGAATGAATAATATGCAATTATGTCTGTGGTTTCTAGGAATTGCGATGTTAACGTCTGCTTTATCTATTTGGAATGTTGATATAATTCGTATATGGCGTGCTTCCTTTTTGAATGTAAACTAACATTCCAAGTGTAGATTTGAGAAATTACTTTTAAACGTTTGTTTTCGTAAAAAGTTTTGTGATACCGGAAATGTATGTTTTGGACCGTCGGATACATCTCTCTTTGACTGTAAAAATGAAAAATTTACAGTTCATATACCTACACGAAAACTGAGAAAATTAATCTGGATTAGTATGAAACAATCAACAGCTACGGTAAAAACACAAAAAGGTGAGACGGACATAAGTATTCGAGATTAACAAAGGAGTCATACAAGGAGATTCTCTGTCCACATTTCTATTTAATCTGGCGCTGGAATATGTAGTCAGAAACGTAGACAAAGGAAACATAAGGACAAGGGGCGGACAATTGATAGCTTATGCGGACGATTTAGTCTTGATAGCAAAAAACAAAGAAATTAGGAAAAAATGTTTCAAGAAATTGTAGAAGAAGGTAAAAAAATGGGTCTTAAAATAAATGAAACAAAAACAAAAATAATGAATGTGAACAAACACCTAATGAACAATAATAATAGCATCGGTGACTTTAAATTTGAGAAGTTGATAAAATAAAATATTTAGGAGTTACAATAACCAACAATAGGGATGGGGAAATGGAAATAAAGGAGAAAATAATGGCAGCAAACAGAGTCTTCCAGGCAAATAAAAATCTATTAAGAAGTAAATCTCTAGGCAAAAACACCAAAATGAAAATTTATAAAACAATAATTAGACCAACAATAACGTATGGAGCAGAAGTTATGATAATGACCAAGAAACAACAAGAAGACCTAAAAATTTTTGAACGAAAAATACTAAGAGTCATATTAGGACCCAAGAAAATAACTCAAAATGAATATAGGAAAAGAACAAATGAAGAACTGAAAAAAGACATCCAGAGGGACATCATAAGTGTAATGAAAAAGCAAAGGTTAAAATGGTTGGGACATGTGTGGAGAGCAGGCCCAAACAGCACAATTTTTGCGATGACTGAGTGGAAGCCAAGTGGCAAAAGAAAAAGAGGGAGGTCAAAATCAACGTGGCTACAGGAGGTTATAGATACATACATAAACTGTCTAGGTATCCGAAACTGGAAGGCGAAAACAACCGACAGGAAACAGTGGAGGAGCATAATTAAATTGATTTAAATACTTGGAAATGGGGCCCGATCCCCCCCAAAAAATCTGGATCTAAAAAGCTGCTCCGGCGACTAAACCCCTCTTGGGGTAGATAGTCACTATATATATATATATATTGGTACACGATACCTTGTTGCCTCCGGTATATGGAAAAGGCGACCTGGCCTCCGGGTATTCCCATTGGCTTACATCCAAAAAAAAGTTATATATGGGGTGGTCAGATGATGACGAATCCGGATCCCTTGAGAGGGGTAAATATATTTAAGTTTTTAACGGGTCATATATAGTCATATATATGGAACACAGAAAGTACTATGTCACCTCCAAAAATTATATATCTTGTTATCTTTGTCGCTTCCGACAGCGTTGCCACATAATCGGAGGTGATAAAGACACCTCTTTATCTACATGGCCGATTTCAAATATATATATTTATGTTATGCGGACATTTATTTCCATATTTTTAGCAAAGGTAGGAAGGTATGTAAATTTTCAATTTAGACATAAAATCGGTACCTATAACGAAATTATATTTTTATGGAGACATGTGTGTAAAATAATCCATAAATGTAAATAAGAAAAAGATAAAAAAAGCTAATTTAAAATAAAATGTTTAATTTTGTTGCTAATGACTATTTTTGACATATTTTACCTAACGCACTGTTTAGTGTGCGTAATGTACATACTTTATGAATAGTAAAAAAAAGCTATTAATTTATGACTAATTTTCTTTAGCGAGTTTTATAAGATGTTGCCCGATTCGATTTAGACTATTATACTTTTCGATAAATTCTCTTAATTGTTGTGCTGATGGGTATTTCTTGTTTTTCATGTTTGAGACAAATGTTTTTCCCTTATAACTTCTTTCATTTCTGCTATTTCCTGAATGTACTCCACCTTATTTTCAATAATATTTATAAAAAACTTTTTGATGTAATTTCTTTATATTGCCATAAAAATTGTAATTATTTCCTCCATTCTACCAATATATAATCGTTTTTCCTTCTTTCTTTTCTTTTTTCAATTCCATTCACCATTATTCTTTTTCTACGACCATTTCTTCTTTTATTCCTTCTAATATTCCTTTGGTTTCTTGATATTCCACTAATATAAACATATCTTTGTGATTCATCATCTACTTTCTGTTCCATTATTTTTAATTTATTATCCTGTTCCTGGAATTGCTGTTTTATATTTTGCACTATAGTTTCTATTGATTGCTGGTATTTTATAACGCTTTCCTCTGTTTGCTTAGTTTGATTATGAATTTTGTTGATAATTCATTCATATATTTTATTTAATTCTCTTATTTCCTGTCAGTTTTCCATTTTTAATTCTTTTTATCTGCTTTTGGATTTTTTCGTGTCTTTGAATCACTTCCTTACCCATCTCTTCTATTACTTCTATCTTAAATTTCTCTTGATCTTTAACAAGTTCTTCTCTAATTTGTTAACAGTTTTTCATAATTTGTAATTCCATATTTCTCTCCAACCTATTCTGTACCTTTTCAAATATCTTTTCTAATGTCTTCTCCATTTCTTGTAATTTCTTTTCTGTCTTGGTTTGTCCTTGTTCCATTTTGTTTTTTAATCCATCTTGTCCTTGTTTCATATTTTTCATCAACATATATATTATATTAACTTATTTGCTCATCTGTCTTGATTCTTCCACTTTCGTTCTTTCTACCATCTCCTCTAATGTCGTTTCTTGTAATTTTCCATTTGTTCCTAGTACTTGTCCTTTTCTTGCATATATTCTACTTTAATACATTCATTCTCATCACTTTCCTCACGCATGTCTTTAGAACTATCCATTAAACATTTATACCTGGTATTCATTATGATTTATATTTGAGATATCAGTTAATAATAATAATTATCTTCTTCTACAAAAACTGTTTCTATGATTAATTCTGAAAAAATTAATTTTTTGTAATTGTCACTGTTTCGAAATTTCACATACGTTATATAAATAATTAATTCTCAACTAAATCTAAATTCTACTCAGCCCCACCTTGGGCGCCATTTTATATTGATTTTATATAATTGCTCTAATAGTTTATGATATTTAACTTTTGTTCTATTAATTTTCATATAATTATTTATGATTTTTTTTATTTATTGGATCTAAATGATTAATTTATTACAAAACTCTAATCTCAGGTATTTGGGTTCAATGTTTAAATAATTTTTTAGTTCAATTATTTAATTAAAATTTCTCATTTTTATTAAATATTAAATCTTCTATTTCCAACTTAAAAATTCCCTCTCTTTCCTACAACAATACATTAGTAAGCGAAAATGAAGAAATCAGCAACATTCTGGCAAAAAGCTTGGAATTAAAATTCAAATGTAAAGTTAATTTCACACCTCCCTCTATAGATAAAGCTCCCTGCTCTATGACTTTATCGCAAGATATTACCTCTCTTAACTGCTTATTCTCCTTCTTTGAGTTAATAAGCGGCTTCGATGGTTTCTCTATAATCATAATTTAATCCCAAATGAAAAGTCGGGATTCCGAAAAAATAGATCGACCTAAGACAATCTGGTTCTTCTCCAATCCCATATCTCTGGTTGGATACCAACGGTGCATTTGATTCTGTAAGCAGACAGGCAATTCTAAATTAACTAACTTCACTAAATATCTCCGGACACATATTTCATCTTATTTGGAATTTCCTCCCATCAAGTATGCCTTGAATGCTGACGATTTGGTTATTTACGGTCATGGAACGACTATTTCAACTACAACTAATCTAATGCAGTTAGCAATAAACACCTTAAGTAAAAATATAAGTCTCTTAGGATTAACTTTTTCTCAAACAAAATCCAAAATTATTAAATTTAGTAGACGACCACCTTCACTACCCCCTACTATTCTTATTAACAATGACCGCCTTCCCGTTGGTGATCACTGTAAAATACTTGGTTTGACATTATTTATTTAGCATTATCACTGGGGAGCAGACGAAAGCTCACTTATTAAAATACTCAGGGCCATTATCCGTTCAAAATTAGATGATGGATGTCACATATATATATCTCGGCCGCAAATCCTGATCTGAATATCTTAAACTCGGTGCATAATACAGCTCTACGCCTCTGTTTAGGTGCTTTTCGATCTAGTCCGGCAGAAAGCCTTTAGTGCGAAGCTAATGAGCCCCCTCTTTGGATCAGACGGCTTTCTTATGCAGCCTCCGTATAGTCTAACCCTCTCAATCCTATCTACCCACTTTTCACACCAACTTCTAACACATCCCACAACTTCTCAACCACGTCATTATTAAAACCGGTCCCTTTGATTTTATCACAGCTGCTTGACGGTGTTAACCTCAAACAAACTAGTCCCCTACCTATTCCCTCTACTCCTCCATGGACTATCAACCTTCCTAAATGTAACACATTCGTTATGAGATACAACTATCAAACAATTAATTAAAAATGATTTTATTGACATAACAACTAATATCCAATATGATTTAGTACTATACACTGATGCATCCAAAAATGAAACAGGAGTAGGCTGCGCTGTAACAACGTTACGAATTGCCATAAAATCTTCCCAAATCCCTTCAACTTGTAACGTACACACAGGCGAACTATTCAGCATTATACAGGCCATTATTTCAATCTCTCCACCTTAAAAGCTCGTTGCCATATGTACAAACTCACTTGCTTCAATATTATCCATCCAAAATATATTCACCGAACATCCTATTGTCCAATCTGTACATGACTCCTACCAACTTATATAATCCCAAGGAATAGCAGTTACCTTAATTTGGTTATCTACCTTCCCACATTGACATCGAGGGCAACGAACTTGCTAACCAACAGGCAAAAATTGCAACTGCAATTACCGTCACCGACAATATAATTATTGGAAAGGATTTGTGATCACAGTTCAAAAGAAAATCCAAAGTAACATGGCAGCAGCATTGGGACACTGTTGACACAACCCTTCGTCAAATACAGCGCTCTATTGGTCATCTCTACCTAGTTGCTTCGCAAGTCTCTCAAGGCACGACTTAACTGCGATAAGAAGAGTAAGAATGGGCCATTCAAGACTTACCCATGGATACCTAATGTCTACTACCCCCAGACCCATTTGTTCCAACTGCAACTCTAATCTAACCATGAAGCACATTTTGACCGAGTGTCACAAATATACCGTCCAAAGACAACAGTTTCAGCTAAGCCTAAACTACAAATAAATCCTTAACAACTCTAAACAAATTACTCCAATTCCTCAAAGATGTACAACTTTACCATAAACTTTAGAACATTTCTGTGTGTGCATTCATACTGTATTATTGTCATATTGATCTATTTTATACTTAATATATTGTAACCGCTCCTGTGTGTTTTTTCTAGTATTTGTTCAAATTTATTGGTTATTACCTTAAATAATTGAAATTTTACTTTCCTGTTCTGAATACTGTCAATTCTTCAAACTCGCCAAATATGTCCTTTGTAATATAATTTTGGTTTTACATGTACCAACTTACTACAGTGTGTACATAAAGTAACGTAACTTGCTAATATTTAGATTTCCATCAGGAACAAATAACTAATCGTATTTAATGAGATGTTCAAATTGTCTTCCTTCTTCTATTTGACAGTATCCAAGTCGATTATTAAAAGCTGATATGGTATTACAATCATGTCCTTTGGTCACGAGTCGCAAAATATAGTGTTAAATGCTAGAAAAGCATCCTTGTCACCTCTTCTCCAATGTTGCCATTTAGCAGAGGCGGGAAAGTACCTTATGTTATGCAAACATCAGAGTTTATATGATAGGAGGCAATAACGTATCTCGCTTAAACGTGTTGTGCTACACTAGCGCCAGTGGTATATACTGGAACTAAAAACGGTTTTTGGAGGTACTGGGAGTACTTTTTGACCTCCGACAAAATTTTCGTTTTGGGGGCCCTAGATGGTATCTGAATACAAAACCGATAAAAATATGGGAAAACGTTGTCGCCTCCGAAATCGGAGGTGACAACGTTATATATGAGGTGACAACGTTTCTTCAGTATCTACTTTGGAGGCGACAACATACCCTTCATACCTATATATATATACATATATATATATATATATATATACCCACACGAGGAATTAATTATTTAGGTAAATTGAGTGATTTATTTGTATATTGTGTACAGCTTCACAAATTTAATTTTAGCATTTCTTTCATCGCCGGGCAGCATTTGAACAGGGTTTGAAAAGTAGGGGCCTAAATCTCTCGCACCACAACTATTGATTTCATGATCACTGTTATCCTCACCAGGCTTCACTTTCTTAACTTTTGCTTGAGAACAACCAAATTGTGTTAAATGGTTTAATATTCTTTTCGGTGTCGATACGGATATTTTGTAGTAAATAAAACACATGTTCTAGTAACAACTCTATCACATTCTCCATGTATTAAAAGTTAATTTATATAATGTTCATTGTTTAACTCTAAACAAGCCATTTCTATCACTGTACAACGCGATTAACTTCAAATAATGACCATTACAATATTACTATTTAATTATTACAGGTGAATACACAGCCTGTTAAAATAAGCTGAAAAGTTTATAATATAATATTTAAAATAAGTAGTCTCCAATATAAAGATAGTGTAGGCCCTATAGGCTCGTCGTGAAACAGCCTGTATATATATCAATTATAATATGCATGTGCTGCTTCCTTAGGATATAGTGACCGGTAAGTAACCCCATTACTTTCCTAATTTGACCCCGGCTGAGGTTTAATGGCACGTGTGTATTATCGAGAAGGTGTGACTTTCAGGTTAGTCTTACATCCAGAACCATACCCAGATACTCGTCATCCTGTCCTCCAGGGCTAGACACTGGTGTATGTTGAGACACAATCATATACTTATGATAATAAATCCTTTGATCCTGTGATCCACTAATGCAAAAATAATAAAGTAACAAGTAATGAAGAAAAACACAAACAATTTTAAGTAAAAATTGGAAAATGTTAACGACCAGTGACATGTGAGAAGACAAAAGCCTAGGACAAGAGTTTTACATCAGGAGGTCGATTTATCACCTGTTTTGATGCGCTACAGGTTGCGCGGGAACGTCGTTCCACTTTCTTCTTCTTATTTATTTTTTTATGGTCCAAGTCTTGCTATATGGCGACAAGGTCTGTTGAAAGGCCTGTTTGATAACGTAGATCATATTTGCTTCAGTCTAACAAGTATTATTGTTTAGAGACATTATTCGAAGGATGTACAACAAAACTATACGTCCAGGTTTTTAATGTTTGTTTGCAAAAATTGAAAAGTCTTCCTTCTAATTTGGATAGTTATCTCACTGTTAAGGACAACATTTTTTTTATATCATTAATTTGATGCTCTTATTATTTTTTCGTCATTTTTTCAAGTCTTTTGTTCCTTCATTACGATGTTTCCCTCAACCGATTTCACTTCTTAGTTTCTTATTAGTGATATTACTCTATATCCTTGTCCGACACCTTTTTGTCGGCTTTTCCTGTTTCAGCCCTGACTTTTCACAGCATCATTAACCTTAAAGCCACTACATTAAGACTAATTTTAAACTTTGCTAATATTGTTAAACTTTTTACAATTGTCAGCTCTAGAACACTATAGTTCATTGAGAACGATACTTAGAGAAATAAATTATGTGAAATAATAGCAATGATGTCAAAACAAAATAGGTATGATATATCTAAAGTTTTGGCATTGCCTTTAAATTCTGTCACATTAATATGTGTGATTATATTAAAATTGAACTGAATGAGTTTCACTTATTTACTGATCAGATCAGTGATTAACAATTATTTAGGTACTAGCGTGAAATATATTCAGAAAGTGAATTTTTTCAAGATTTTCTTTTCATTTTGGAAGTTGCTATGCATCCGACAAAACATTTTGTAAAAATGGATTCGAAAACAATGGGTAAAATTGAAAATCAGCCAACCAACTTTCCATGCATACACCCAACTCCTGTATTCAAAAAATATATACAGGGTCTCTCAAAATAACTATTTCTAATTTTCAGAAATGACAGAGGGTACCTCTACTTAAATCAACATTTTTTATTAATAAACCAGTGTCCGGAAATTCTTCAATGTCAAGATAAAATGAAATAAAATTGAATCATAGCAACCAAGAAAAACAAATCTATTTTCGTACTTTTCATTTCAAGTGTGTCACAAATTATTTCTTATTAGATAAGTGTGTTTAATTATCTTTTCACTTGTCACAAATTAGTCTTTATTGGATCAATTAGTGTTTCATTGAAAATGTATCATTTTACAAATATTGAATTAGCAGATATGGCCTACGGAGCCGCTTACGGTAATGCTAACGAAGCAAGGCGAATTTATTCGGTGCAGCATCCTCAGCGACACATTCCCTGTCATACATCCTTTTCAAGATAGCCATTATTCACGCAGGGTGACGTTTGCGTCCCGAGACGTAGGCGAGGAGCGCAAATCTCCTGAGAGAATAATGGCCATAAATTGCGAGTTCAATACTGTACTTTGTCCACGTTCCTTGATTTCTTTATTAAATAAAAGTTAAGTAAATAATGCGAGTGTAGAACGGAAAGTGATAATTTGGTATTATTGACAATTCTAACGTCAAAATTAATAAATTTCTGGAGTACGTCAAATAATGTGACATATGGAGATGGGCGATACTATGTAAAGTATCGATACACCGTACCGTTATAATTATTTTGTTTTAAAACTATCCGTATTAGTAAATACCGTTATGAAAAGTATCAATACTAAAAATTTCGATATTTTATCGATACGATATATTTCAGAAACAAATTGCCTGAACAAAAATAACAAATTTAATAGTTTATTTCATATTGTACCCCCATCTGTAGCTATGTACCGAAATGTTGTGAGTATTGAGTTGTCATGGCATGTTATTTAAATGCAAAAGCGTGAATTATGGAACCATAATTCACTCTAGTGAATTATGAACCACAATTCACTCTAGTAGATATATGGGTACCATATACCTTTTGTTAGGAGGTGAAATATTTACTTATTATTAAGTGGTCCTGAGCAAATATATGAAAACTAAATTGAATTGATAATTATTTCGATATCTAAAAATATCATCGTCAAAATGACAGAAGTTACATTTGAAGTGATACCTACTTGATGTTCAATATTTTGGCTAGACCAAGTGACCTATCTTGTGATTTACTAAATATACAATATATGTCCCGCTAAGTTGGAATCATATGGAAAACTTTTTTATTTTTAATTTTAGGAAAAAAAGTTATTTTTCACAAAAAGTTCTGCGTTATCTAAAACCTAGAATACAGTCATCAAATATCAAATTTTTTAGTCGTATACGAGGTTTGTCAAAAAATATGAGTTTTATTCAAGAGTAAAGTAGCTTTAAATATCGAAAAATGTTACAAAAAAAAGTTGATCAGAATTAAAAACTACGTTCAAATATGCAAGTACATCCATTTAAATTAAATCTTCAGATTATTTTATTTTGTACTAATATTTCTATTTTGAATAAACATCACTTGTGATTACTGAACACATGATAACCTTTCAGTTTTTCGAAGTTTTTTAATAATTTTGCAATTAAAACGCGTAATAAGTGCATATTCATTCATTTTGCAAATATGGATATGTCGAAGCATTCGACATATCCACCCTCTCGTTCAATACATTTAGATAATCGTTCTATTGGAAAACTCACGTAATACATTTCTTATCATTTGTGGAGAAATTTCTTGACATGTTTCTAAAATGATCTTATCCAAGTGGTCAATATCTTGAAAAGGCGCTTTCTGGTAAACTTTTTGTGTCAGGTAACCCCATAAGAAGTAATCAAGGGGAGGGGTTAGGTCAGGGGATCTAGGAAGCCAAAAGAGATTAGAATATCTGTGAATAACTTTTCCAAGAGACAAATTTTCAAGATAGTTCCTAACGTTTATTGTACTGTGGCATGCGGCACCGTCTTGTCGGTACCAAATACATTGACGTTCTATTAAGGGTAGTCGGCATTCATAGATTCGCGAAAAAAAAGGTCCTATTAATTTGTTATTACAACTGCCACACCACACGTTCGTCTTAAACGACGAGAGTCTAAACTACTCTTGAGTAAAACTCATATTTTTTGACAAACCTCGTATACGATTGAAAAATTTGATATTTGATGACTGTATTCTAGGTTTTAGAAAATGCAGAACTTTTTATGAAGAATAACTTTTTTTCCTAAAACTAATAATGAAAAAGTTTTCCATATGATTCCAACTTGGGGGGACATCTTGTATATGAATAGGAAAAAGATGTTACAATTTTTAAAGCTTAATTATTATTATCCCTATGGGGATATCCTGGATATTTTTTTCCCATTTATGATCAGTATAACTGAGCAATGATATAAGGAAACCAAGGAAAACTATATCTGCTGATCTTTACAATTTTTACTTAAGAAGACAATTTAATAGTGGAGAGCTCCCTAGACTTATTTGTTCATTGACGACTTCATATTGTGGGTTTCTTAAGTGTCCTCTAATTTCCAGTTCTTCAAGGAAATCTAGTTCTTGTTTCTTATCACAAATATGCAGTACTTCTCATATGTGTTTGGTGTTAATGAATGTTTGTTATCCAGTAGATGTTTTGCAAAATTAAAGTGGATTTAATTAGAAACTTTTAGTTCCATTTAAAACAAATGTCGTTTAAACACATTTTATGTCTAGCCACAGATATAAAACGAATGTCACTTAAAACACCAATTTTAAACTATAAATAAATAAACAGGTTATTAGTTTAAGTTTTGGTTTTCCTAAGTTCAGAATTTTAAAAGTGAAAAAAAATTTAATTTCAACAGACACATCATGCTAAAATATTATCGTTAATTACAGGATTAACATTGTACGTGAGTAAGTTATCAACTAAAGTGATAGTTTCGCTAGGGAATAGATTTTGATACATCAAACGATATGAATTTGAAATCATGAACTCAATATCTTCAAGATTATTGATTAATTTTGTTGAGTTTTCATTTGAAAATTGAGGTTTGAATGAACAATATTCAGAAATGATATCTACGAGAATATTTAAGATTTCAAAGTAAGGTGCTGTAAAAAATGGAACTACTCCTTTTGGTGGAGTTTAATTGATTAATAAGAATCTAGGAGTTGTAAAAGGAAGAATATAATTTATTTTTATCGATAATAAGGATAAGGGAAGAATATTATAGGGTGGTCAAAAAATGGAGGAGTTTTTGACCAACTTGTATTAATAGAACGATTGAATAGAAAAAAGAAATTAAGATATGGACACGTACTTAGTCGTTTTACCAATTATTCAATAGGTTTACCTAAAACCAAGAGGAGGTTAAAAAAATTTGCATAGTCACTGTAAGCGTTTTTGAAATCAGCTTCTTAATGAAATATATAAAATAAAAAAATGTATAATAGTGCTCTAATAAAAAAATCCTGAATACTGTAGGTAAATCACTCCAGTAATTACTGATTCATAATTCAATTGCATAAATGGATAAAAACGAGTAGTCACTACCATTTATCATGTGCATGCGTGATCATAAACGCGAAATGTGCAAAAACGATATCTAAATAAGGTAATTTACATTGAATGGAGAGTTTACTACCAGATGTGTAATTTATTTTTTATAATCATAAATTATCAGCGCTGTTAGAATTAGTTTTCATAATTTGAGTACCATTATTCACGGTATCGGCATGTTATACTAGTTAATTTTTATACATTTTTGAACGTGTAACACGTAGAGATGTAAATAAATACTGGATATTAGGTGCCATATCGCACCTTTGGAGAAACAGTGACACAATTGCAAAAACTCTCAAAAATGAGTTTATAATGTCAAATGTCAACTATATCCAGTACAACAAAGACAGAATTGTAGCTTGTTCCATATGCGCTAGATGGAGGATATATCTTATCTTATTTTGTTTATTATGATTTTGGTTCGAATTTATTTTCCATGAAGTACAAATTCAGCCATAAATGTTTCTTCTAATGCACTTAACCGTTATTCAGAAAAATGGTACAGAAACAATGACACATTTGTAACTTTTTTCAAAATTTCAAGGACTTAAGAGCGGTTATATCGAAAGAATAATAAAAATATTAATGTTTGCAGAGTTTTTAATCCAACTCCTCATAACTGGTTTTCTATTTTATGCCAAAAACCAAAAATGACTTTTAAAAACTTTAAATGCATTTACTGAACAATTAATGAATTTGCCTTTGTGTCACTGTTTCTTCAAAGGTGCGATATATTTGTTGTTTTTAGGGTTTCGTACGTCTGAATGTCTGTCTCAGTCGAATTGCTCCGAACCTACTGAAGAAATTAAGTTAAATATGATTATTATGTGAACCAATCTCAAATATATAATGTGAATAAATCAGTTTTGGATATATGAGTCTTCGAATAACAATTTTCAAATGTATAGTTTGGAAATTATACGAGAAAATAGACCAATTTTGGAAAAAATACATATCTTTTCCTTTAGTTTAGATAAACGTATACTCGGTGACATTCACCTAGACCTATTTTGCCCCCTTTCTTCTACTTAGTTCCTGCGAGAACAATAGTTACTCCAGATTTGCTTCCTGAAGGAATTTGAGGATAACCGCATGCCTGAGTGAGTGTCCCTCTTGTATCCAGTAGTCTTCTAGGTATTGTACTCTAGGATTATGTATTGCTATGCAATCTGCAAGTATGTGAATGGAGGTTTCTCTTTTCATTCCACAGGGCAGAAATTTGAAATAAACTATGTTTAGAAAAATATCTACCAGATTAGTGAAATTTTTCATAGCTAACAATTATTTAATTCAAGATCTCAGATCCTGTTTCAGGAAGCATGGTTTGCAGTGTTCAAATTCATCTTCTGAAAAAATAGAATCTGAAACTGTATAGTCCGATAATGCAAGCAGATTAGAATATGCACGAGAAGAAAGACAAATAAAAAAAAACAAAAGCATTTTTCTCGGAAACTATGCAATTCTAAAAATCTTTTTGACAAAAAAAGTCTGCTTTTTGAGCATTGAAAATACTATAACCCTACAAATTTAGGTAACCTTAACATCATTAGCTGGAAAATGAGAATTAAAAACAGAAAAATCGGCCTCTCTTGTTTAACTTGGGAATTTTGTGGTTCAACAAAAAACTTGTTTGTACAAAAGATTTTGAATTATCCATGAGTCTTACATTCCGCCTTCTTGACAAAACAGTAGGTATTCACGCCACGAATCGTAGAAAATAATTTTTCACATCTTTTGACCCCACCCCTCCCCCAATGTTGATTCTCCCCCTGCATTAGTTCTGTCTTTTCCTACCATCTCCAACTTCGTTTACGCAGTTAGGAATGTTTCAGTAAAGAGACGTTAGTTAGCTTGATATCCCTATATCTAACTACTTTTTATTTGGTATAAATGTAGTTACACGTCATAGCTGTCATAACTGGACTATGTTGCCAAACAGTTAGAATAGTATGAGAATCTCATAAACATCAAATGAAGCTTATCTAATACTCTCCTTTTTATTTGGCTATGGCTAGTTATACTACAGATAATTTCAAAAAAATGGGAAAGGAGAAGAAACCGCAGATAACTTAAGAATAGGTTGAGTGTGATGAAATCAAAACTTATTTGAGCTAGCAATAAGTTTTCTGCTCCATTGAAAATGCCATCTTTGTTTCCAACTTGAAGTACAATATATCTATAAAAAAATAATTTTGCATACTAACATTTTCACATAAGTATTATGTGGGTATGGATCATATTTTGTTTAACTACTCAGAGACATTCTACATTGAAGAATTGTTTTTCCTTGAACTGAAGTAACATGATTATCTGTAAATACATTTTCAGATATAATATCTAAGCATTATATTTGTAAACAATATAACATAGTATAATAAAAATTGATGAATAGGTGTAACAAAGTGTATAATAAAATTTATATTAGTCGAATCCTTACTTGCTTCATACCTGCTGTGAATAGTATAATGAATAGCAAATGCATCAACTGCAGCAGTATTCTTAACAGTTTTTTTTATACGTTTCTTTGGAGGCACCCTTAACTTTGATAACTCATCACGGCCTCTGAAATATTATTCACAGTTCTTTGCAGTTTTTTGGTAACTCGCAAATTAAAGAATCGAAAAATGAAATGAACAACTTGAAATTCTCAAAACAACCTCAAATCCAGAGTAGGCGTCAAATTAAGTTTGAGAAACCAATTTTATCGCGGCATTTTAGCCAACATATACAATTTTTAGCACGACTGACGTTAGTTTAAATTTGATATTTATTTATTCAACGAGATGCATTTGGTATGAACTTAAATACAAAACGTTTCTTTGGATATATATTTATATTTTTTGATAGCATGCGACCTACAAATTCCAATATTTACCAAGTTTATAGTTGAGAGTAGAATTAATTTTCACCGTTTCACAATTTGTCGGCGAGATAAAGAAATCTAAAAGTAGAAGCGGAACCTGTGAAATTTACAGTCCACATGGACTAACCCTTCTTGTAAATTTTGCATAGACCAATCGGAAGCTACATTGCACCAATGAGAATCAATTGTTCGCTTGTGGGTCGAAGTGATTTATGGCTTGTTTATCTTTTCGGCTTTTTAATCCTCAAAGGGACCTTTGCCGCATACTGTTATTATAACGTGAAACAGTGCAAACTAACTCTACTCTAACCTATACAGTGACAAAACGTACTGCAAGTACATTTATATTAAATAAAGTATATTGTGATGTCTTTTGTGCATTACATACAAGCAAGAAGAAGTTCTTTGAAATGTATAACAAATAAAAAAACAATAGGGTTTATTTTCTTAAACCTAAATTGTATTATGATCAGCAGTTCTCCAGCAATGTGTGATGTTCAGAAGGTTAGACAATGTTTATACTTACGTGACCTAGGGCATACATATATAGTTGGGATCGAGACCAAAGAGTGGATTATTAAGTTATAAGATTTATTCGATTATTGATATTCTAATATATTCTAATATTTCATTCTATTCATCATGGATTAATAATTCATCACTTATTATCCAAGTATTAGTATAAGTTAATTTATACCATTAATGCTAAGATGTAGTTAGTGTTAATAAAACAATCTCCCAGTGATACCCTAGTTTTACTGTGAGTGCTCCCATAGGACCAGGAGGTTCACATGTTCCAGTGAACTTCCCAACAACACATGGAGATCCTGCAAAAAATAAGGTGAATCAAGACATGGGAGGCCAATCAACGAAGCAGGCAGTCCAGGAAAACGGGTTGGTTAACAGCAATTTCATAGTCCAGGAGGAGGAAGTAAAGGCAGACCTAGAGGTGAAGATACTCATTCATATAATTGTGATACTTTCGGTGCTACAATTCACATGGTCTGTATACAAGAACTACAGAAGGTGAAAGGAAGATATAAGAAGAGACCTACAGCAGAGTACGCTACAAATTTAGGGTGGGTGAGAATTTTTTTTGTAAACGTTAAGTGTGCATTCTGTTTTATGGTTACAATTAGTTTTTGTTGTTGCTTGTTTATGAATAAAACAATCTCCCAGTGACACCATAGTTTTACTGCAAGTTGTGAGTGCTCCCATAGGACCAGGAGGTTCACATGTTCCAGTGAACTTCTCAACATCACAATATTATAGTAAGTTACAATACCCGTGTTTTGTTCAATTCTATCAAAACACGGGCAGAATCTAAAGATGATGATATCAATCCATACCGAACTAGATAGATCAATAATCAAGATTAATGTAAATTTCTCTTTGAATTATTCGAATCGAACCTTTTGCTTAGAAGTTACGTCCAGTAAAATGTTTAAAGTATGAAAAATGCGAAAGAAACCTGCTCTCATGCTGCATGTTTATTCTATATTAGAAAATAAGTGAGGTATTTAATTAAACAATGACCGTATAAAAAAACTCCTATACTAAATGCCATCAAAATCGGCCTATCCGTTTGGGAGTTGTTCAGTATGAACCCGATTGCAGCGCCAATTGTTAATATAAACCATCTAGTTACTTACTCAAACACACCCTGAGGGTGTGGAGGCCTACCAGCAGCATCCCTGGGTGGCGGATAGGGGAACGGTCAGGAGCTGGGGTGTATGGGCCGTCCCTCTTGATCAGTGGCAGTCATAAGTAGGGTGAGAGGAAGTAAAACTTCTCAAAAGCCTTTGCGAAAGCTGTAACCGCGGACCAACTCCCCTAAGTGAAGGTGTGACGGCACCGTGCCGATGTACTGGATGGTCACGGGAAATGAGGCCTCAAACGGTCCCCTGGGGGCACAAGGCGAAACCCCCTTACCTCCTCATGCGGGGCTCTGAGGAGGTGGACAAAAACTTCCCTAGCTACTCGTGGGATTCATATGGATCTAGAAAAAATGAAAAAATCAAGTGCTCAAGACACGACTAGCAACGACAAGGCTGAAGTAGCCGCCGTAGCAGCAAATGAAGGCGGTCACCGAAAGGCGAGCTTTAAAGCGAACTCGCTGGAAGAGGTGGACAAGATGTCAGAAGAGGATCTCCAAGGCGCCAGAATGTCGGGAGCATCCAGGAAAATAATGCAGGCTCTGATGAAAGAGGGCCTTGATTACGTTGAAGCCAAAAAGGCTGTAATCAAGGATAATTTCACCAGGTCGCTTCTACCTAAGAAGTAAAGAGAAGAGGTAGGCGAGCGCCCGACCAAAGCCAAAGTAGAGGCGAAGAAGCGCCCTACGGAAGCCAAGGAAGAGGTGAAGAAACGCCCCAGGGTACAAGGGACAACCTCCCCACAGGCAAGACCCGCGACGCAGAGGCCCAGAATGGAGGATAAACCGTCCTTCCGCGATGCGGTCTTGTCGGAGAGGGTAGCCATAGTGGAGGAAGGTTATCCTAACAGCCATATGGAGCCGGATAGGCTTAAAGCTCTCCAGCACTCCATCATGAAGGCATACGAGGAGGTGGAAGATGACGGACCTCAAGTGAGATTCGTCAAATGCACCCAAAAACCCGGGTACCTTCTAGTCTATTGCGCGGACATTGTCAGCGCCGACTGGTTGGTGGTAGTGGTTCCTTTGCTGGGACAGCCTACCGAAGCCGGTGGCTGCCTGCTATGTCTACGTCCCAGACGAGGACCGCGAGAGACTGGAAGGTAAACGAGTAACCGGAAGCTAAATACATCGCTCTGGACGATCTGGAGAAACACCCCGATGGAAAAGGGTCAGATGTGGACCTTCTCCATGGATGAGGAATTCTTGGAGGAGATCAGAAGACTGGACATGAGTCCTTACTACGGAATGGGCCGAATTAATTTCAAGGTCAAGGAGCGGGGACCCAAGTCCAAATGAACAGTAGAGAATAAGGCCTCAAAACCAGAAACCTCCACTGACACAGTAAGCAGTGCGCCCTCCCCACAGGCAGTGAGACCAAGTGCCTCGGGGAAAGGCCCAGTGCTAAAGAAGGGGAAGAAGGAGGGAGGATCTTCTATCGAGGGTAGACCCGGGGAAGCTACTCAGCAAAGTGGCGAAAGCCCTCTCAAAAGACCGTCACCGGTCAGGAATGAGGCTGAAGCCTTGGAGCAGGGGTAGCCAACCAGGGTCATAGAGCCCACAGAGGACTCCTCTTCGACCTAGAGGACAGCGTTAGGTTTCTGCAGGCCAACCTTCAACACGCCAAGGCTGCCAGTGCCGTGCTGTGTCGAAGGAGGGAAAAAGAAGGCATAGACGTTGCCCTTCTGCAGGAACCTTGGGTACATGGAAGGACTATAGCGGGCCTCAAACAACAAACGAAAACATAGTGGAAGGGTTAATTGTGTACTAACCTCGGGGCTATGCTCTGGGGATTTTGTTACAGGAATCCTTTCATACCAAACTCAGGGTGGGACGAAGAGAGTAGTCGTTTGTTCCGCCTACTGTCCAGGAGATGAGCTAGCATGCCCTCCACAGGCATTACAGACTATTGCCGAGAAAGGGACATGCAGCTTATACTGGGATGTGATGCCAATACCATCCATACCATCTGGGCCAGTACGGACATCAACAAAATAGGTGAGTTATTTTATGAATTCATACTTATGGAAGGGTTATTTATTGCCAATAGAGGTACAAAACTTACTTTTTTCACAGCGGTTAGGAAAGAGATATTAGACTTGACTTTGAGTACAAACAGAATAGGTGATAACATAGCAGCATGGCGGGTATCGCAGGAACCATCATTTTCCGATCACAGGCATATAAGATTCGATCTTAAGTCAGCAGCCCTAATAGTGACTAAGTTCAGAAATCCAAGAGAGACGAACTGGAAAGGATACGATGAATCCCTCAGAGAGTCACTTAAGGAAGGGACAGTCACTATAAAAGGGAGGGAAAGCCTTGAAGTGGCAGTTGACCAGGTTAATGAGGCAATTTTGAATGCCTACCGAGAAAACTGCTCAGAACGAACAAGGAAACGCAAAGGGAACACAGTTTGGTGGAACAATTATCTAGATGTCTTAAGAACCGAGGTAAGAAGGCTATTTAATAAAGCCAAGCTCAACCAGAACTGGGACCTATACAGGAGTAAACTCACTCAATATAACAAGGAGATCCGGAAGGCCAAAAGGGACTGTTGGAGAAGGCTCTGTGAGGACTTTCTAGAGACCACAGAATGCGCCCGAGTCCACAAAGTCTTGGCCAAGGAGGGCTCTAATGACAAGGTAGGTCTCCTGAAAAAAAATGGACGGAGACTATGCAGGAACGGTCCAGGAAAGCTTAGAGTTCGTGATAAAAGCACACTTTCCAAGAACTACCATGTATCGAGGTCGGAAGGAGGTAGTCAGTAATCCACAAGAGGCACACAGACCCAGCCGGGAAGACTGGCAACTTGCCACTGCCATTACAAGGCCAGATAAAATAGGATGGGCCATAAACGAATTCCAACCCTTTAAATCACCGGCCCTATTGCAGAAAGGTAAAGAGGCATTAGTGCCGCAGCTAAGTAAGATTTTCAAGGCTAGCCTAGCCTTTAAATATACTCCGGTAATATGGAGGAAGGTGAAGGTCATCTACCTTCCGAAGGTGGGTAGAATATCAGACCAAACGCCCCAATAATATAGACCAATCAGCCTAACGTCATTTCTACTTGAGACTTTGGAAGAGCTAGTAGATAGGTACATAAAGGACAGCGCTCTGAAAACGCGCCCTCTAAGCGATAGTCAGTACGCTTATCAACAGGGCAAGTCAACAGACTTAGCTCTGGATGACTTAAACAGGCTACTGTCCAAGTCGATTGACGACAAGGAAATAGCAGTAGCTAGTTTTCTGGATATAGAGGGAGCATTAAATAATGCTTCTCCAATATCTATAACCAGGTGTATGGAAAGAAGAAGGATAGGACAGAGAGCCACTCCATTCCTAATCTAATTTACTCAAACACACACATAAAATTACATAAAAATCGGTCCATCCGTTTAGAGGTTGTTCAGTATGAATACGTTTGCAGCGCCACCTACTGGGACTAATTGTTAATATAAACCATCTAGTTACTTACTCAAACACACATAAAATTTCATCAAAATGGGTCCATCCGTTTAGGAGTTGTTCAGTATGAATCCGATTGCAGCGCCACCTACCGGGACTAATTGTTAATATAAACCGTCTAGTTACTTAATCAAACACACACATAAAATGTTATTAAAATCGGTCCATACGTTTAGGAGTTGTTCAGTATTAACCCGATTGCAGCGCCACCTACCGGGACTAATTATGAATCTAAGCTGGAGATTAAAATAAAAATGTATTATATTCGATAGCTGAGCTGCAACCCTATTGCTCATGTGTGGATGAAAAGAAAAAATAATAAAATCGTAATTTAAAAATAGGGGTTGATCGTAGAGGGGTGAAAATTCAGGGTTGTATGTATTTTTGTATGCTGTATCATAAAAAAATGAAAACAAAAAATTTTGCCTGAAAAAATAAAAATTTAGGGGTGGACCACCCTTAACATTTGGGGGGATGAAAAATAGATGTTGTCCGATTCTCAGACCTACCCGATATGCACACAAAATTTCACAAAAATCGGTCGAGCCGTTTCGGAGGAGATCAACTTCTAACACCGTGACACGAGAATTTTATATATTAGATTAGATAAAATTTGTCAGAATTCTGTGAACTATTGATGAACCTTCCATAATCAAGTCAAGCTAGAAAAATGTGCAAACAACAATGGAAAAATAATAATACAAGACGTTTAATAGGCTTGAGTGAATGTTTCAAATATAGTATTAGCTAGTCTGAAAAATTATGTCAAATCTATGTAAAAATAGAGAGTTATTAGAGAGTTATTGAAGATTTGTACTAAAGGCTGCTTTTATTAAAAGTTCCTTTATTAAAGTATCCTTTAATGTGACTTTTGATAGAGTTATTGAAAGTAACAAATACAAGACCAAAAACTTTATTTTATTATGACATTTATGTTTTATGTTGTTTATTTATGTGGATCTATTTATTGTAATATTAATTTATATTATGGAAGAACAATTAGAAATAGTAATTTTAGTGGGAGTGAATGCTAAAGAGATAGAGATGTTTATTTTGTATTGGCAAATACTTTTGACTGTAAAATCTTTTTTAGTGAGCACAAACATACTATGTTTGACATCATCCCATGTATGTTTGCCATTTTTAAATGGATTCTGGGAAACCACTTCTCATAAGGTACGTTTTCCTCCACATTCACCAGTCGCTAGTAGCCGCGAAAAAGTAGCGACGACTTATTCGTCAAGACACCTAAACGTGAACTCTGTAACAGAGTAGAAAGGAAATTTCTTTCTATGTTAGTAACAAAACAGTCTAACCCACAAAACAGTCCAACCTTCATTCTGTTTTGTGGGTTAGACTGTTTTGTGTTCCTAGCATAGAAAGAAATTTCCTTTCTATTTTGTTACAGAGTTCACGTGCTATTCATGTATTTAAACGGGAGTGTTTTCCTATGCGTACTGAGTAGCTGCTACCCAAATTCGCTGCGAATGTGGAGGAAAACGTACCTTTAGCATAATAATATCATCCTGATAGGTCAAACGAAGACGGTTTTTCAACGGTTTTGATGATAGTTTCATAATTATATAAAAAATATAGCAAATCCAACGAAAAATTGTGCAATTTAAAATATTTCGCTCGACAAAACAATTATTTTCTGTAACATATTGAGAAAAGTATGTCAAACTCGTCAAAATTAAAAAGCTTTAACTAAAATTTTCCTTTCCTGTATTTAATTTAAATATAGGATATCCTTTATTTACATAAAAACCTTTAAGACAAACTAAGGAAATGCGCATGCGTATATGTCCTTTATTTAAATTAAATACAGGAAAGGAAAATTTTAGTTAAAGCTTTTTAATTTTTACATACTTTGTCAATATGTGACAGAAAATAATTGTTTTGTCGAGCGAAATATTTTAAATTGCACAATTTTTCGTTGGATTTGCTATATTTTTTATATAATTATGAAACTATCATCAAAACCGATGAAAAACCGTCTTCGTTTCACCTATCAGGATGATATTATTATGCTAAAGGTACGTTTTCCTCCACATTCGCAGCGAATTTGGGTAGCAGCTACGCGTAGGGAAACACTCCCGTTTAAATACATGAATAGGTGTCTTGACGAATAAGTCGTCGCTACTTTTTCGCGGCTACTAGCGACTGGTGAATGTGGAGGAAAACGTACCTTATGAGAAGTGGTTTCCCAGAATCCATTTAAAAATGGCAAACATACATGGGATGATGTCAAACATAGTATATGTTTGTGCTCACTAAAAAATATTTTACAGTCAAAAGTATTAGCCAATACAAAATAAACATCTTCATCTGTTTAGCATTCGCTCCCACTAAAATTGCTATTTCTAATTGTTCTTCCATAATATAAATTAATATTACAATAAATAGATCCACATAAATAAGCAGCATAAAACATAAATGTCATAATAAAATAAAGTTTTTGGTCTTGTATTTGTTGCTTTCAATAACTCTACCAAAAGTCACATTAAAGGATACTTTAATAAAGGAACTTTTAATAAAAGCAGCCTTTAGTACAAATCTTCAATAACTCTCTATTCCTTTTTTTTTCAAATTTTCGCGTTTATATATTTATCGGTTATAGAAAAAAAATTTACATCGACAAATAGGGTGTTGAACTGAAAATAGATTCTTGTTAATGATTAGGAGATCGTTAATTGTGAGGAAACAAATTACGTCGCATTTTATCAAAATTGATAGTAAGTGTTGTTTCGTTTTTATCCCCATTTGAAAAATTATATTTGAAAAATGTCCTAAAATCCGCCTCTTAGATTTTGACGTCAGTAGTATAAGTTGAAGTTAGTCACATATTTTGTCATGAGAGGGGATAGTTACCCAAATTGGAGAAGAAAAGAAGAAGTTTAGGTAAAACTGACGGTTAAGTTGTTTGCATTTTCATTTGGTTTCCTCTTGGCCTAAATTTTTGGTTAGTTTGAGCTTGTTTTCTGCCTTTTATTGATAAAATGCTTCAAATTAAAATTGAACAAGGTAAACTAAACAACAGAGTGATCTTTGTCCTGAATAAGCTCAAACATCCCAATAAAGGAGAGAGGAGAAGAAGTTGAAACATGGAACAGCAAAGGAAGACTATCTACAACTTCACATTTGAACTATAGTGACGTATCTGCATTATAAGTTGCATAATTTTGGTAAATTTTTGTTTTAATTTTTTTCTGTTAATCTAAAGACTAAATTTAAGATAATTTTATTTTTGAATATCCCATTTGTCACTTATTAATATTACCAAATAAAACATATGGTCAAAGTTTTAGTAAACACCCTATTAACTCCTATATAAAATGTGTCATTTCATGATGATGACAATTTTTGTCATTTGACAGCTATAAAAAAGGTCCATCCTCTCTTATCTCCCATAATAATGCCTGTTCTTCATAACTAGACTACATGTAATACGCTTACGTCACTTTAATGTCTGTTTAATTATTAAGTATTGTTGATTCTTGATACTGAAACATACGGCATAAATCGTTTTGGCGAAGTTTCGACAAACAACAAAAAATATAGAAAAATCAATAATTCCGGTGAACTATTTGGAACCACGAGGTTTTTACAAAAATCGATAGTACTCATTTACGGGCCCGAAATTTCATCCCAAAAAACAGTTTTAATGAGTTGTACTGGATCGGACACTATTCAAAAATATATTTTTTAGTCGCCCTATACAAAAAATGACATTCTACGTATTTATTTCCGGATGCAAAATGGTCTATTTTTGACGTCATTCAATTTTCGTCCGCCAACACTTTACTTTTCGTCCGCTGTGGTTACTATGGTTACCTGTGACAATAATTGTCATTTTGTGTTGTCAAATTAATTATTCACGAAATTCGCTAAATTTTTCGTGTTAATAACATCGTGGAGTGAATATTAGTGTTCATAATAACAAGAATTGATAGTGATAGCGATATGGATATCAGTAACACTTCTCCCGAGCTGCGGGAATTGGCAGCTACGGCCACGTTGGATTTACTCCCCCAGAAATCACGCTTTATATATAAAAAACAATACAACACTTTCAAGGTCGACGAAAAAATGTAATATAAACCTCGACGAAGAACTGCCTATTGTCTCGCCTGCTTGCTAGCCTCGGCTATCAACTTGCAGACTCGACTATAATACAATTTTCCGTCTTTGGTACATACATAAATAACTATTCTCTTAAATTATTTCATTATTATCCTTACAATATCATTAAAAGAACCACTTTTTTAAGTACATATTCACAAGTTCATAACTTTGTGGTTTAAATGACAAATGATTTTTTTATTCACTCTTTCAACTCTTGAAACATTTCCATACAAAGTTTTGTTGCATAACAATATATTTATACAGGCTAAATAATTTGAACCTTGATAGTTTTATTTTTGTGCTATAGACATTACAAGGATAAAAGGAACCAAACGGTATGAAGTTTTTTCATAATATTATTTTTGGAACAGTTTAGTTTTTTGTTACTTTAGGAAGCTGAATAATTCCATCTGTACTTGACATTTTACAAGTATACATTATTTGATGCCACTTAATAAAAAATATATACCTTATTATTATTATATATTATATTATTTAGACAAAATAAAGGAAATTTCCTTGAAGTAAAAAGAAAATATGATTTCAAATAGTTTCCTGCATAGTGTGAGTTATTTAAACTGGGTTTAAAGAAAATATCAAAATTGGCATTGGAATGATAAAAATATCTTCTCTTGGATTTTTCTCTGGAAATTCTGAATTTACCGCAGCCGGTATTACCGTAAAACGTTATTTTATTACGTTTCATCACATGCCACTAAATTAAACTGCTGGAGCTGACAATAAAACTATGGATTGATATAATAAGTATATCTAAACTACAAAATATAGGGAACATTTAAACAAACTATAATTAATTAAAAATCTACTCATAATAATAAATAGACTGAAAAATCTACTGACTACAAAGACATCTGTGGAATATCTTATTATATACTATTCCAGTTTTCGTACTCTTGTTTATTCAGCATAAGTTCTTCTTCCGAATATAATAAATTTAACGCTTTATGATTAATTCATGTGTTCCTTCCAAAACGTCAAAATAGCACCTAAAGTGCACCTAAATAAGGTGCCTTTATTTCGCCCCAAACACCGTAACACGCTAATAGTCCAATCAATAGGGAAATTTTCAAGAACGAATTGTAAACAGCAAAAAAATATGTGCACATTAGGTCGTGAGATTTTAAAAATAGCGTTTAGTGCACTAGTAAATTCAATCGTGAACATGCGCAAAAAAATTCGCAAAAGTCCAAAAAACGGTTTTTTGCGTTTAAAAAAAAACTACAAGTCCTAAAAGAAAAAGTTGGATAAGAAAGTTGTAGATATTAGAAATACCTATCATTCAATCTTTGGTTTATGAAAATTGGTTCATAATTTTCCGAGAAAAAATACATTAATCTTGTGCGATATTCCAAAAATTGTTTAGAACGTGAGTGAAAGTGATTTTTTATAAAGTTACAATAATTTGAATAAGTGGAATAGATTCAGCAAGGAAACGTACCATACGTTGTACTTGTCTCTCTGGGGCTCGAATCAGATATCTGGTCTTTGGCAGGGCCTTTCCGTCTGACCTGAAATATAAATAATTCACCGAATACACTTATTGGCTTTGTTAAGAAGCTGAGTGTGTTTGGTGGAATATCAATGAGTGTGCGTCCAATAGACCGCGGACCTAACTCAACTCAACCAAAAACACAAAAGGAAGGCTATGAAAAACTTGAAATGGTATAAAAGAAAAAACTAGAGATAGACATGTGAATTGAGTAAACTTAAGAAACATAACTCAACCAAACCTGTCTTGTCCTAAAAATAGAAAGGCTTCCGATTGAAATTAAAAAGATGAATTAACTGCACTGAATAATTTCTCGAATATCAGAATAAACGTTGTTTTTGTAGGATAAATCTGATTTTTCAAATATTATATTACTATTCATTCCAATTTTAAATAATCATGCGGTATAGTACACTGTCTACCTGGAATAAAATGGAAAATCAAAATCTTCAAATAAAAATAATCAGTACACTAAAGATTTTTTAATTAAAATCAATATATTATGATATGATGTTGTCTGGTCGTCAATAATAGATTTCACTTGAATCATGATCAGTTTCACTTTTGGTTTGTTATGTGACAAATGAATGTTCCATAATACGACATTCACTTTCTAGTTAGGTCTACAAGCGCATAGAAAGGATGATATTGTATTACTACCGAATTTATCCACCTTGACCTTGAATAGTTTTACATTAATAACAACTAACACGAATTCAAAAAATCTAGATTTATGCGTGTTTGTGAGTGGTGATAGAATGTTTTGCAAAACTCAATTGATATATCACTTTTTCAAGAAATTATTGTCTGTAACACTCAATAAAATTTGTACTGTACTGTACTGTACATCTAAGTTTCTTACAGTGGCCGGAAATAGTAATTTACGTTACAAGACCGGAAAGTAGTGTTTTTCAGCTAGAGACAAGCAGATTCCAGACGAGGGAAAACCTCTCCAAAATTCAAAGACTAGCCTGTGTATGCATTACAGGAGCAATAAGAACAATCCCAACGGCAGCCATAGAAGTGATTATCAACCTTACACCATTACATATGGTGGTGGAAAGTGTTGCAGAAAAAACGAGATACAGACTAAGTAGAGTAACCACCTCCTTAATTCTTAGAAATAAAAAAACCTGGGACACGCCACAAGATGGTATGATGATAAGGTATAACTTTTCAAAGAAATTCGTTACGGAATTAAGCAACAAGAAGGAATGGGATCCAAATACAATTACCAGACTTGGAATTAATGCCAGTCAATGGCCACCCGTGAAATTTACAATCGATTGGAAATTCCTTTCTACGATTAAACCTAATACTGGCAACTTATAAATAATTACAAAACAATTTGTTAGGGAGTTTTAAGCATTTCATTGACATAGTTCTTTTTACATTTTATTACGTTTTGCACTACATTTTAGTTTTTGATTATATGGTAGCGAACTTCTGTAACCACATGCTTTTATTTTATTCTTATCTTATCTTAATTGTGGGCAATAGACTTAAAAACGATAACATTTTCAAGTAGAGAATGAAGAGACCTTTTAAACGGTATATCAGAAACCTATCCTATACTTCGCATTTAAAAAATTGGGGGTTGTACTTGTCTTTCAAAGGACCTTGAAGGTAGGGATCGCATATTCACGTTGAGGAATGTCAATTTATAATTTAAATTTGACGTTATTTTTTATAAATACATACAGTAACCGGAATAATCAATTTATTCCATTTGGCTTTCACATACTGTATGTATATACGTATATAATTTTAAGAGACAAACACTTTTTTCTACAATTAATTGAATTATTAAAGAGAGCGAAAATCTACAGACAATGAAGAGTTGAAAGACTATTTTTCCGTTGCGTTTACCACTAACTGAGACATTAAACTTTCTTTTCTTTTATATAAATTGTATTGTCATTGACAAAGAAAGGGGTCAACATCTCATCTGATTAACGTAGTTAGTTCAGACTACATAATTGTTTGTTTCATGAACAGTTAACGGAAAATTTTGATATTTTTGTCAAACTATAAAACAAATAAATAATTAAAATTACTTATCAGCCAATCTAGAAATCGTGTGAGTTTGTTTAATATGCTTGGAAAAGTATTATTTTTTTTTGTAATTTTCTTATCAATTTTCGGAGAATAATAACTCATCACTAGTATAAGTATACCATTGATGGAAAATCCATGAAGTTCTTATGCTTTTTTTTCATTGACAGTTATTTGAGTATTGTCAGCCACATGCTTATACGGTGCGTTGCAGATTCCTGTTGGACACTGAAAGTGACATTATTCTGGGAATGAACCCTATTCCGGATAAAGATGACTGGGTCTCCTGTAAGGAGAAACTACATTGAGCAGATAGCTATACGGATGACACCGCCAGGCTCTGGTCCAGGTGTTTACGTAGCAGACCTGGAATAGAAATATCAATCTCCTTTTGAACCTACGCAACTGTATTTCAGGCTGATATTTACGTCATTGATTTATGTGTCGAGATATTGGAGAAAACCAATCTCACAAAAAATAGAACAATGAAAATTTTTTCGGACAGCCAAACGGCGTGTAAAAAATAAAGCTCTTAACATGTTACGTGGCAGCTAGTAACAAATTGCCAAAAAAGACCCACCTCAATAGGAAGACCCAACAAAGTGTTTATTGTCCGGTTACCTGGCCAGTCTGGTACGTATGGCAATGGAAAGGTAGACTCCCTTGCAAGGAAGGGTACCGCAGGATATACGGATGACACCCTCAGGCTCTGGTACAGGTGTTTATGTACCTAGGATGGAACTATCAATCTCCCTTTGAAATTTACGTCATTGATTTATGTGTGGAGATATTGGAGAAAACCAATCTCACAAATAGAACAATGAAAAATTTTCTCGGCTTTGAAATAATTAAGCTCTTACCGTATTACGTCGAAGCGAGTATTAAATTGCCAAAAAAGACTCTCGACTTTCCCCAGTAGGAAGACACAACAAAGTGTCTATAGTCCGGTTACCTGGCCATTCTGGTGAGAATGGCAATGGAAAGGTAGATTCACTTGCAAGGAAAGATACCACAGATAATTAGCTTCTTATTGAGTTTTTCTAAGCAAACGAACACCAAATACGTGGTCAACAAGAACAGTCTTAGATTTCTAGCATAATGAACCGAGATTAATTCACACAAACACTTTTATTCATCCTTCGAATAGCCACTGTCCTTTGAATAATCATATGGATAGATTTGGACTGTTGGAAGATCCGACGTGCTGTTTTCGTTCGTAAGATGATGATAAAGCAGAACATTTACTTTGTGCCTGTCCCTCCTGGGCTCGAGTCAGATATCTGGTGTTTCGTCTATAAGTACTTTCTACACAGATCACAAATAAAATTGCAGGATACTCTTTTTGTTGGTGCTAGAAGGGCTTGTTCGAAAAATGATTTATCTTCTTCTGACTGAGTGGGGATACTACGAACCACACTTATAAGGAAAACAACATCGATGCTCCTCCACTGGCTTCTAATGTTTCTGATACTAAATTCCCAGAAATGTTTTGCAGTTATCAGTGTTAAAGGCAGTAAACCATAGACGTGCGTTTTCAGAATTAAATTAATATGGAAATAGAAATAATGAAGAAAAAGTCAATATTATTTTAGGCATTTTGTTTTAGGCATATGTTTATTTACAAAATATGTATATAATATGTACAGATAATTACAATTATTTATAAATTAATATGAGGAGCTAAAAAAACAATTAAGTAGGTATATGAGAAAAAAAAACCAACCGCAAGGATAAAATTTGACGAGCAACATGCAAAAAATACGACAATATTAAATCTTAAAAAATAAAAATCTAAAAATAAAATTAAAGTACATAAATTAATAATTTTAAAGTTATGGTTCCTCGCACTCTGTGTCAGAAGATTCACCATCTGATTCTAGAGAAATTACAATGGGCTCTATAGTAATATCAATTATGTTATCTAGCTCCCACATTTTTTTTTCTATTTCTGTAACTTAAGCACTATTTATAAGTCAAAATATCTGTCATTGTTGCCATTCGGAGGTCGTTAAATAACAATTATCCCTTTCTAATCTGGTTACGCCTATGACGCACGTTAATCCTCTTAGGCCTACTCTAGTAACAATGAAAGATAATAAAATAATGTGATAGTCCAAGAAATTTAATAAATTTTGTATTGAAATTAACAAAAACAATTTAGAATGCATTACAAATATTGAAGTTTTACCGCACGTACTGTACTATAGTTTTGCATACCGAATTAGTTTTTATTCTGGGAATTTACTCTCTCTTGATTTTCAAATACAGTATAGAGAGTTTTTGGAACCCTTAATTCTTTTTGTCGTTACGGTTAAACCTATTCGGAGCATGCGCAGAAGAATTTGATGCTTTCGTTAACGTTAATTACGATAACGTGTTCCGTTATCTGAGGAAATATTGCGTTAAGATTTCGTTAACATAATCTTTATTTAGATAGATGCAGGTTGCCAGATATACTTATTCAAGTTAGTTTTCGTCTTTGACAGAATAATTATTTATTAAAGACCCTATTATAAAAATAAGACGAAAAATATCCTCACATTGGTATTTTTCGAACCACCGACACAATTTTACCATGAAAAAATATTTTGAAGTAATAAATAATGCTGTTTTATTTGTTGAACGGGAATCTTACAACACGAGTAAGGGGAATGCAGCGATGTTTAATTTTGAAATAATTTGTTATTGTTTTGACATTTGGTTGATCGTGTGGTGTATATAATCTGATTATCATCTTTGGTTTTGTGTGAGTGTTACCATCCCAGAAATCTTTTAGCACTAAAGCAGTATTCATATATTAAAAAATTAAGCAGTCTACTCTATCATCATAAATGTCGAGATCAAATCCCTCAACTTCTTAAAAAAAGATTTTCGAATATATTTTGGAGAATAATTCCACGAATCATGTCATGGTTGTGGCCATCTTCATTACGATTTAATACAATATTCAGGACTTCCTCCATCACTACCACGATTACAATAAATTATAATAAAAAATCCAGCTCACTAGCAAACCAACGAACGTCTAAAAAGTAAGGTTATTACCAACAAAAACCAATGATTTGACGTATTTACCATTAATTGAATTCACTTTATTTTTAAGTGTTTCAAAAACTATTTATAAAGATCTCACTGAAGTTCATCATTTCACTTACTGCATTTGCGCCAAATAACGATAACGTGAATAACAAACGCTAAAGTTAATGGTTCCAAAAACTCAGTTACAGTTCATGTGTTGTCAAAGTTGACTCGATAAATATTTTTTTTTTTGGTAAAACTGTGAATAAATTGCACTAATCATTTGTGTTATGATGCTGAATGCGTGAAATAAAGTTAACGTTACTTTTTTTAACGGTTTCTCACTTTGTTACCCTAGACATAAACAGTAGTTTTAAGCGCTACTGACAGGTGGAATACAAGGTAGTCTAAAAAGAGGGCGTAGAAACATGTATTTCATTCGACTATTGTAGATAGGCAAGATTTTGCAATTAAGCATTTCTCCATTTCGTGTCCGTTTTGTATGATATTTCCACAAATCACCTACTCTTAGATGTTTCACGCAGATTGATCAAGGTCAAGCTATTTTGTTAATATGTGTTTCAGACAAGCAGATGGAAGCACCATTGAATTTTAGTAGAATTGTACAATTTTCTGTTTTATCCACCCATCGCTGGCAAATGTCAACTGCCATTAATTTTGATTTATAACTGTTTGTGTTTGTAACGCTTTATTTATAGTCTTATTCTCTCTATTTTATCAGTTTTCGTTTTCAAGTGATATAAAGTTAGTTTGAGTGATTAATTTCAATTGTTAAATAATAGTGTGTGTAAGGTTTCATGATGCCACGTTATAATATAAAATGTTGTGTGCCTAATTGCACACCAACATCTAATATTGGGCATATATTTCCAAATCCAAATAAAGACCTGCAAAAATTCGAAGCCTGGTTAAATGCAATAAACTCTCAATTGTAGACGATGGAGCCGTTAGCTGTGTATCAAACAAAGAGAATATGCCATAAACATTTTGAAGTGAAGTACATTACAGCTTGGTCCAATAGATTATATTCAACTGCTAGACCATCCTTATTTTGACCTGATAAGAGAAAAATGTAGTGAACAGATATTAATAAACATGTGATTTCTTGAAAAAATTCCAGACGAACATTATATATCTCTGGTGAATTATTATTTTTTAAGCAGCACTTATGTCACTTGAAGATACACACACTCCTGAGCCTTCGTTATTGCCTTCCAGTGGTATGTATTTCTATTACAAAATTTATAAAACAAAAAGCAGTAAATTTACAACTTTGTAATCTTCTCTTTCTAAAAATCCAAATTACATGGTTACATAATCATAAATTTATTGTGTGTTATATCTACAGTAGCCAAAAAAACAAAAACAAAATACTTATCTACAGTAGTGAGAAAGAAACAGTTTACAATATTCTTGTTTCATGATATTTCTCTGATTTATTTTATTGCAATTGTAGCTTGTTGCAGTAACAATAGACTATTATCATTTTACAGTTGAAAATATTTTTGTATCTACATGTACTTTGCACATTGTCCCTATTTTGTGAATATACTTTTTTCAATAACATGTTTCTTATTTTGGCCCTTCTGTAAACAGTCAATTGCCAAAGAATTGTTAATTTCTTCAAATATTGCTCAGTAAATGACTTGATCTTTTAAAAAGTCTAATATATTTATATACAATGATAAATTGTTTGGCAATTACATTAGAATTTACAAGATATTAACGACGTTAATGATTGTCAAACAATTGTGTGTGCACAATATAGTAGACTTTTTAGTAAAACCTGTCATTTACTTGGGATAAACAAGGATCTTCAAACCAAGAGTAGAGATAAACCCAATTTAAATTTGGCGCCCATTCTTCTTGTCCCAGTAACAGCTTAAGGAAAAATTTACCCACTACTTAATTGTGTTTCAGTTCTGTAGGTGGTGCTAGTTTTTGTCATTTAAAGAATGCATTGTCGTGAACTATCTAAGAGTAGGTGATTTGTGGATATTTCAATTATGCAGAATTTCTTTACTCTTCAATGGAATTATTCTCATATATTACCATGGTCTGAGTGTAATTTGTTTCAATTAGTTTTAAATGCAATATTTGTAATAGTCAGATTTCTCTTTTATATATGAATTAATGAGAATGTATGGCTTATAAACTGATTTTAAGTTTCCAATTCATGTGTACTAAGGCAGTACTTGGTTTATAGTTATAAAAATTACGTTACGCATTAAACATTGGGAAACTTTAAGGGTCAGATAGAAAAGGAGTTTATTGAAAAAATCAGAGCAATAAGTAACTAACTAAACTAAATATTAATCGTACCATAAATATTAGTAATAATATCCTTAACACGACTTGAAAAGGTATGGTTTATTTTTTATGAGAAATTAAATCACAATGCTTGTTTCTTATTCCCAACATTTCAATCAACATTCTAAACCTATTGTTTGGTGGAGATATATATCTTCAAATAATGTTTTGACAGGCATAGAAAGCAAAAAAGTATATCAATTTTGAAATTGAAAATATCAATTCTTTACTATTTTTAGATACTCTTATCGATAAAATGTCAACAGAAAGAATGACGGTACCGAATTTATAGGAGCAACGGTGAAAACAATGTGTATAGTTTTGTGCAAACATTCACAAGAAAAGTACTATAATTTTATAGTATATAGTATTTAAACCAGCCCGAAATTCCCGCGATACAATCGGGAAGAAACTACAAGCAGATCCATGTAAACGTAAGTTCAGTTCAGTTTCGTTAAATTTGTCTGGTTAACAAAATAATATTGCTATGGGATGAAAATACTCCTGAAGGTCTTATGTCTGAATTTTACCATATTGCTGCTGTAGAATTAGCGTGGTGAGGAGGAGAGGCAGTTGCTTGTCTGGTGGATTTTTTTTCAAATTGTGAAAAATAACGATGACTCTCCAATAAATCGCATTGAGTACAATCCGGTGTTCAGTAAAAGGAGCCAATGTGATTCTAAAAGCTGTACAAGTGGTAAATGGTTGGTTTCCAATAGTAAGAGGAAAAGCTGCCCTGTAAGTCTTTTTCATAAAATGATATCAAAACAAGGCAACGATATTACTTTACCAAGACTCTTTTTAATACCAAATCGACACTAGAGAAATGGTACGATTATGTACCTGTTGGAAAAAATACAAAAATTGGATAGACTGAATTTCCTGTAAGGCAATTGGCTTGAATGTGAATTACAAAAATATAAGAAATCACTCGAATAGATCAACTGTTGTCAGCGAATTGGGAAAGGGTGGGGTAGAAGAGCAATAATTGCTGAAAATTAATGGTCATAGCATTTAAAATTCTATACGACCATACTTGAATCTCGATCAAGAATATCACAATAAGATCATAAATGTCATGCGTGGTGATAGATCTTCTATAGGGGAGAGCAGCAACAAATCTAATGTTACGTTAAATTTTATTAATTGTACCTTCACTAGCTGTACCTACTTTTAATAAATAAATGTTTCGTTGTGTTGAGTTCTTCATTTTTCTGCCAAAAAATATTCCACCGAGTATCCCTCGGACATTGACAAATGCCTCATAATTTTATGACAAATTTCTCAAGCTGCTGCTTAGTAACAGCCCGAAGCCTTCGAGCTTGCGATTGTCATACAATTTTCTTGTTTATTATCGATGCCCAGGGGATATTACAACTGATTCTTTTTTTCACTTGTCAAAATCTGACATTTTGGTGGTTTCAACCAATAGCAATACATTATTATAGCCAATCATTCGGTATTATACTGATAAAACTGCTTCCTCATCGATAATACCTTGTTTATATTGAAACGTCAAAATTTTACTTTGAATTTGTGATTGAAAAAAATAATCTTCCCAAATACAACTCGTTCTTCAAATTTTATCACATAACTTTTCATTTTAATCACTCCATGCCCAGTTGCACCAACCGACCGTAAAAACAGTCGATACAATAACCGGTGATCAACCGATTAATCGATGATTCTCCGATTTTTCAAAATACCAGTTGCAGCAGAAGAAATTACAGTTGATATTTGAACCGACCGTTTGATGTGAAATGAAGTGAGCGTTTAAACTGTAACCCTACATTATACGTACTGACAATGTCATATAAAACATAAAATGGAAGGTAATAATCATCATTTCGCTCAATTAGAAAAGGATTGTGCCATTGATATCATTTTATGATATAAAGGCATAACTGAGAATGTGAGAAGACTGATGGGATAATATATCAAACAATTTCCGAATCCCTTTAAACTTCACAACATCAAACAAATGTCATTAGTAAAAAAGTGAGGTTATTACACTCAAAAACGGTCCGTATTAGAAATTATCGCCCGAAATCGGTCGGTTAATTCTGTCCACGGGCCGAAAGTTGAAATCTCGGTCCTGCGTGTCATGATGCCCTCGGCGAATTTCGGCCCTGCGCGTCATGATGCCCTCGGCTTCGCCTCGGAGCATCATGACGCGCAGGGCCGAAATTCGCTTCTGAGCATCATGACGCGCAGGGCCGAAAACTCAACTTTCGGCCCTTGGAGTGTAATATACTATTTTTTATTCAATAGACTAACTATTTAAAAATTTGATTGTACAAATTGTTGTTATTGGGTTAGATAATTATTGCACTTGTATCTTTAATGAGCGCATCCTTGAATACATCAATATTGATTATTGATCTATCTAGTTCGATATGGATTGATATCATCAACTTTCGATTCTGCCCGTGTTTTGATAGAATAATTTGAACAAAACACTGATATTGTAACTTACTATAATATACTTTGTTCACGACCACTTAATAATAAGTCAATATTTTACCTCTTAACAAAAGGTCTATGGTACCCATATCATTTACTAGAGTGAATTATGGTTCATAATTCACGCTTTTGCATTTAAATAGCATATGCTGCTATGACAACACAGCATTCCGGCTTAGGTGACTTGAGATGGGGGTACAATATGAAATAAACTATTAAATCTGCGTATTTTTGTTTACGAAATTTGTTTTTGAAATATATCGTATCGATATAATATCGAAAATTTTAGTATTGGTCCTTTTTATAACGATATTTTCTTAAATTGATAGTTTTAAAACAATATATTTATAACGGTACGGTGTATCGAGACTTTACACAGTGTCGTCCATGTCTATATGTGACATTATTTTTGACGTACTACAAAATGCCAAGAGCTATTGCCACTTTGTTGAATTTATCTCACCCTGAAGAATATACCGTGAATTGTTTTCGGCGATTGTCTGCTGAATTTTTGGCCGATTCTGGAGCTGATCTGGGTACCGTGAAACGCCATGGCGGATGGCCCGCGCGGGCATGAAGTCGCCAAAAACAGTTTTCGATTTACTTATACTTTATAAATAATAAGAAAATATAAATTCAAGTTTATATATTATTTGGTTTTATTTACATATTATGAATGGAGCATCATTCATTGTCTGGGTCTCTAGTGTGAGGATATGCGAGATACAGATGGTACACCTGCCAACATCCTTGAAATTTCATTTTTTGTGGATATGCTGTCCTCTAAATATTCTTCAGCAACTGTGGTACTCTTCCATCCACCATGGCGCTTTAGCGTAGTCAAACTTCCTCCAGCTTATGCTAACAGAGTTGCCGATGTTCGAGATAAGCACTGACCAGTGTACTTTTCGGGGTTTCTTAAACCCAAATGATTTGCCATAATACAGGGAATTTTCAATGTTCTTTTCCCAACAGGTTGTACAGTACGTCCCTGTCTGTAGCTTAAAAATAGAATTAGAAAGTATCAGGCATAAGGAATATAATCATTTTTAAATACCAAACTCTTCATTTTGTCTTTATCAACAATGGTAAACACTCGTTTTTTGTAAGTTTTGGTTTCTGACACCGTTACAACAAACCCTTGTTCTCTATACTCTACATGTGTGACTCACGTATTTACTAGTTCTTGCCTGCTACCAAATAAGAATGCGACCTTGTTCATTAAGTGCTTAATTGATAAATTAATTTTCTCTAGATAACACTGCAGCCTTGCGCTACGGGTAGTAATAGATATACAATGCTATTCAAAAGTCCCCTCCCCCCCTCATATCTTTTGAACGGCTGCACTTACATTAATAAAATTTGGAGTGTGAAAATAAAGTGTTGTAAACTTCTCTACGAATGGTAACAGGTGACGTAATAGTAATAGATGACGTCACTCTGCCACTCTGGCCAATAATTTTAAATAGGACCTTATGGCAAGTGATATGTATCTCGTTTGAAAGGCATTGACATTGGCTACATAGCCATATTAATTTTGTTTGGGTTTAAACTAATTTTGACGGATAAATTAAATAAATACCAAAATTATTATTTCACATTTAAATATTGAAAATTTTTCAGTCCGCCTCTGGTTAGTTGTCAACAAAATTGACGTTTTTAATTTAATAGTATTTGTTGCTTTGCAAAGTTTTTCTAAATAGCTTATATATTTAATTTTTATTATTGTTTAACGAGACGTTTAAGAGTTTACATAGACAAAATGGTACGTACTCAAGCCGACAAAGTAGCAGCTATCTTAATAATTGGTGAATCCATGAAGCGGAATAATTATTTAATGAGAGATACCCAGATCGCCCTATCTCGAGAACTTATTTGAGAGAGCTTCTTCACAAGTTTGAAGCAACAGGTAGTGTTCAAGATGCCAAACGATCTGGTCGACCAACATTTAGTGATGATAAAAAAATTGATATAGTTGCTGAAATGGTAGTGAACCCTACTTCCTCTTCAACTAAAGTTGCGTCTATCTGTGAAATAAGTAAAAGTACAGTACAGAGAGTGTTGGCTAAACATAAATTTTATCCATACAAGTTAAAAATGGTGCGCCACCTTTCGGATGACGACCCCGACAGAAGACTCGAATTCTGTGAATGTATGACAAATAAAATTAGTTAAAACCCACATTACACAAAAACAATTTGGTTTAGTGACGAAAGTACTTTTTGCCTCAACGGAAATGTGAATACACAAAATAAAAGGTATTGGAGTGACACAAATCCTCACACCTTTCATGAACAACATACCCAATTTCCAGAAAAAGTCAATGTTTGGGCAGGTATTTTGGGAAACCACACAGTTGGTCCTGTTTTCCTAAATTCAAATTTAAGCGGTGAAGTGTATCTGGAGATGCTACAAAATACAATCGAGCCGTTAATTCTTGAAATTCTGGAAGATAATCCAGATGAATTCGGCCATCTGGAAATAAAATTTCAACATGATGGTGCTCCTGCACATTATCATGGTGCAGTAAGACGTTACCTGGATGAAGGATATCGAGGTAGTTGGATCATTTAATTTTTTTCTATGGGGGTACTTGAAATCCAAGCTTTATACTACGGCACCAGATAGCATTGGCGTTTTGAAAGAAAGAATTATTGAAGAATGCAATGCAATTTCAGCTGACACATTCGTACGAGTACGACAAGAGTTTACTAATAGGATGTATTACTGTGCCTAAATAGGCATGCTAAGATAGTGTTGTCAGTAAGGTATAATAAAATATACTCTCATCAAAATTAATTGATTTTCAAATCAGTTTATTCCTTACAGTAATTCGTGTTGGCTATATACATACACACTGAATCAAACATCAGTCAGTTTCGAAACTATCCAGAATAAACTTACCAAAGCGGATGAAGACTGAGGACAGATTAATAGAAACACATCTATTTAAAATTTGGCATTGAACCAAAGACAGTGACATTTGAGTATTATCATATAAGTAACACATTATAGCCAAAGGGTTGACCCTCATAAAAATACTTGAAAGGTACAGCATTGGAGCATTCCAGTGTTAAGTTTTGCCAATAGTTTTTATATAGTACATATTTATTAGTATTTTAGTAAAAGAAAGGTTGAGTATCGAGAATCATCCCTCAACGTTTTAATTTATCCTTTAAGGTATACTTATTATATCTTCCAATTTGTGGTTCAATTTATTCACATGTTCATTGTTTTATGTTTGATAAATTTTGATTATAATTAGGATAGTCACTTCCAAGGTATTTTTATTGTTTCACACTGAAAAGTACAAGTCCAAAATTTGAGGTAGCCTATTGGCAAAATAAAAGCTTTATCGATTGCTGACGGGGAAATACATATTGTTTGCCAGAATGGTGAGTAACTGTATATATTCGTAGGGTTTGAGGGTATTTTTATATAATGTCTTAGGAGAGGTTTTGTAGGAGAAAAAGGTTGGTAGAATTTTCTGGATTTTGGGAGAGGTACGTATTAATATCCTCGAGCATCCAGGGAAGAGAGCTGAAGTTTTGTTAAAGTGATAATTTGAATCGATAAAATTCATAATTAGCTCGTTTTACTCTTTGCTAGAAGGACAGCAGAAGAGGACTCCTTTTTGGACACCCCTGCTTTGGTATTCAGGAGGGAGGTGTTACATCATCCAACCCTCAACGCAGCATATACAACCTCAGCAGTTTTCAAACTTAGTATTAAATTATCTGAACCCATATCGGCACCTCTATGTTCATACACTCTCGAACTGTTAAACTCTATAATAAAAACCATACTTTTTGAATTATTCCGAATTCCTAATTTTTTGGATTATTTTTGTTTCTCGTACAGTTGATATAATTGAATTAAAGCATATGTAAAATTTTATAATTTATGAAAATATATCTTTTTAAAAACGACTCGATAAGTTATTTCACGTGTTGAAATGTTAATTCTGATTTTGTCAAATGTAACAATGAGAATAATCTAGTAAGTTTCTATTAGAAATGTCTAGTAAGCAGTCGTACAGCCATGAGTCCATATCACTCCTATCTTGGTTGGAGGTACGTCCTCGTGGCTTTGGTTTCAACTGAGAATGGGGTAGTTTCATTGATTGACCTTGGGCTTCTTCTGAAATTTTAATTTCGATTTTTTCTTTCCTATAAATATAAATGATTAGTAAAATTATCAAAAAGTTATTATTGCTGATATTCCTAAATGACTTTGGTGGAGCTCTATCCGCAATAAATTGAATTCTTATTATTATGGTAGCAATTTGGTTGGATTGTCCATATGTAAGTTGTTGATAAATATTTTGTGATAAATTATGCTAGGTACTTGGATACTGGGCCATTCTTGAGAAATGTTTCATTGGATCCCATCTATGTTTTTAAAATGCGTAAATGCAATCGTTGTTTTGAATTTATGTTTGCAGTTTTTTCTTGAACAAGTTATTGTATTTTCGTTAGTCAGTTGAGTGAAAAGTGGAAAATCGTTTTTTACATTAACGTTGTTGCAGAGGGAAGGGTTTTCTGGATTACAGTTGTGTTCATTGGGTTCTTTTTCACAATATAAATATGCAAAATTTTTCTTGCATTTTTTATTAGTCCATTTTGTTGATCATTTTAAATTTAATATAAATATGTAAGATGATATTATTCTCTTTACTAGGAATTGGAATAATTTTGGAAGGATGGAGTAACTTTTTTTTTAACATCAATGGTAGTACTGCAGCACAACCAATTTGCACAGAGCTTATTTTAATAATGACCATTCTGACGTTTTGCATACCAAAAATATTTGCATGTATACAAAACTATCCGCGGGGATTTGCGTTCTACACTCATCGTCTCAAACACTTGTCCATTCCAAGAAAACATGTTTAAGATAAACCGTTGCAATGTCACGAATATGTCAAGAGCATGAATAATCACTGAACGTAACAATGAAGTATTTTGTCATCTTGATTAGATGGTACCGTACGGTAATAACCACCATGCATTGTTTCAAAATCTTCAAATTAAAATACTGAACATATACATTTCACTGTAATAGAGTTGATCATTAGATGTTAAAAAGAAGTATTTATTTGTAAACATAGTTACAAAATGACCATTATTAAGAAAATTACCATCCAAATTAAGTCGTTAAAGTGGTACTGAAAATTGAGAAAGTTTCCTGTGCAAATGAATTGAATTGGAAACATTAGGAAATGTATAATCTTTCATTCGATAATTCAAAATATTCAACAGTTTAGGTGGTATCTTAAAAGAAATTATTAATGATAAAAAAGAAATGCTTTGATACAGGTTTAGTCATAAGGAACTGTACTGTGTTTCCCAAATTTAAGGCATATCATTGGGATCTCGAAAACGGTAGGAGACAGAGAAAGAAAGAAATAAAGGCTGCGCATTTAAGGGAACAATAATTAGACGCGATCAGATCAAATATTTTCTTTTGTTTTTGAGATACCTTATTGAAAACAATTTTTCAAATTTTTGTTTTTATGTTTGGAGTTCACCTCCTTGAGATTTTTAGCCCGCGGTATCAACATTTTTGGACGAGGAAAATCGAGCGTGACGTTAAATAAAAGCCATTTATTTAATTTTGCCATACATCATACGCTGTGTTTCAAGCAGAGACGATTGCCGCTATAGCCAGTATTGATAAAACAATAACAACAAAGGGATTTTAACTGTACCAATAACTCAAATGACTCTTACTGTCACGCCATTTTAAATTTTTTAGATTTTACTAATTCAAAAAAAATGAATACAATACTAAATTCTATGGGAAAGATTTTAGATCTTGTTATTGTTACTGAAAATCTTAAGTGTGAAACTACTCGTGAACGTTTATCTCTAATTGGTAATGAGGATATGTTTCATCCATCATTAAGGAGTGTTAGAGCGGTTTGGAAATCAAGATCTGAGAACTTTCCTGACAATCCCAACTTACAAATGTACAATTTCAAGAAAGCATTTTTTCTAGGTTTCTAGAATGCTTTTACATACAGGGTGATTGATTAGTGTGATAAAGTTCAGTGCCTCCTCTGTCCTTTGAGATATAAATTTGAAAATTTGAGGGTTTATGGCCATCATCAGTCTTCAAATTTTTAAATTATTTACAATCTTACAGGGTGTTCCAGAATGCTGCGCCATATTGAAGTTACATTTTTTTAAAAGAAACACCCTATATTTTATCGCATATTTGGAATCAGCTTGACCTCCCCATCACAATAATATTGGGTTGTGATGAATAGTAGTAAAAATTCTGGAAAATTATTTATTTCGTTAATCTGATACAGGGTGAATCAAAATACGAATACACTATTTTCTCCGTTTTTTCAAATGGATCACCCTGTATTTTATGAGAGTGTCCAAAAGTACTATCAACATACTTCTTTTTTTATAAAGCATTCCCTATACCTTAAATTGTTAGTTCTTGAGATATTTTGATTTTCCTATGCAAAATATTGATTATATTATTATTATTTAATAATTAATTGTGAGTTGGGTGTGATTGATTTGTCAATAACTGATATTTGTAGTAGGTACATTAGTGTTTTTTGATTTAGCGGTTTGGTACATTTTTTGGTGTTTTGAAGAATTTGAACTAGGGCAAAAATGAATTTCACTAGTGATGAAATGATTGATATGATCTGGATATTGGGAGCATGCAATATAAACGCCTTATTATCAGCAACAGAATACCATGAACGTTTTACTGAAAGACAGCAACCTACAAAACAAAAACTTCTGTGACAGAAGAAAATTAAATTAATGTTTTGCTGGCAGTTACTGAAAATCCACACACAAGTGTAAGGAGCCACGTTTCATAAAAATGGTTAGGTTAATAGGCACAACTCTCACTATTATTCATAAACTAATCCATATCACATAGTGACACAGTCAAACTAGATGGTCGTTGAATGTGTGGGGAGGTATTGTTGGTGAATATGTAGTAGGACCATATTTTTTTGATATAATCAATGTTTTGCATAGAAAAATCAAAATATCTCAAGAACTAAGAATTTTAGATATAGGGAATGCTATATAAAAAAGGAGTATGTTGGTAGTACTTTTCGATTCTCACATAAAATACAGGGTGATCCATTTGAAAAAACCGAGAAAATAATGTATTCTTATTTTGATTCACCCTGTATCAGATTCAATGAATATTAACGAAGTAAATAATTTTCCAAGATTTTTACTACTATTCAAATGCTTTGGCCGCAACAGATTTTTATTCTTGAATTTCTCTTACATTGTACAGGGTATTGAACTTGTTACGATTCTTATGTAAAATTGGTTATAACTTTTTAAATATTCCGTAGAACACATCACAACCCTATATTATTGTAATGGGGAGGTCAAGCTGATTCCAAATATACGATAAAATATAGGGTGTTTCATTTAAAAAAATGTAACTTTGATATGGCACAGCATTCTGGAACACCCTGTAAGATTGTAAATAATTTTAAAATGTGGAGACTGATGATGGCTATAAACCCTAAAATTTTCAAATTTATATCTCAAAGGACAAAGGAGGCACTGAACTTTATCACACTAATCAATCACCCTGTATATTGACTGGTCAATTTTAGATGGAATCGATGGGGTAAATGAAATATGTGAGATCTTTAATTAAAAATTATATAACGTATCAGACATGTATGCTCCAAAATATGAAAAAGTAAATCGTAGTTATCCTTTTTGGTACACCTCTAATTTAATACAAAACATTAAAACTAAGGAATATTACTATAAGAAATTTCGTAAATTTAAATCCGAATACTATTACCAGGAGCAATGGATAACAAGAGATGTCATATACACTGACTTCCCTAAGGCTTTTGATAAAAGAGACCACTCACTACTTATAAACAAGCTTTGTGTGAAGAATGTAAACCCAACTAACGACCCTACAGCTTTATCACGAAAGATTCGGACATCAACATAAAAGGCATGTAAAAGACCTTTTATCCAGAGAATTTGATATCAACGTTCCTTTAAATAGTGAGATATGTGAAGGATGTATCTTTGGTAAAACATACAGGTTAAAATTCGGTACAAGAGAGAGAACTAGTCAACCAGGAGAACTATGGCATGCTGACGTTTGTGGACCATTCGAGAAATCAGAATCAAGATTCAAGTATTTTGTCCTGTTTAAAGACGATTACAGCAAATATCGTTTTGTCTATTTCTTAAAAGAAAAATCGGAGGTACCTGAAAAGTTAAAGATTGCATTAAGCGAAGCAAGAACTATTGGTCATGTTGTAAAGGCATTCCTAAGCGACAACGGTGGCGAGTTTCACAATCAGCAGATCAAAGATATACTGGCAGAATTTGGAATACACCAAAGGCTTACCATGACATATACTCTAGAACAAAATGGCTGTGCGGAACGTGACAATCGGACAATCGTTGAAACAGCAAGGACAATGTTTCATTCATCAGTCGAAACTCTTCCTCAAAGTTTATGGGCTGAAATGGTTAATACCGCAGTATACATATTAAACAGATCGGGAAAGTCAAGTGTTGCAGACAAGGGTCCGTACGAGGATTGGATGAACAAGAAGCCAGGCTTAAAGCACTTGAGGATAGTAGGATCTATATGTTACGCCCATATACCAAAAGCAAACAGGAAGAAAATGGACAGAAAAGCGACAAGAGGTATTTTAGTTGGTTATGAAAATGACGAGGGATATCGAATCTGGTCACGAGAAACCAGAAGACTCATACGTTCCCGTGATATTCTTATTCAACAAAGACCACGAGTTTCAAATGAACTAGTATTAATTATTGCCTCAAAATCAACCAGATCAATCTCAACCAGCACTAACACACAACCGTTTTACCCAATTTGAAGAAGTTGTTATTGAGAATGTTAGAGAAGTTGAAGAAGAAGACCAGAATTCTGAGGGTGAAGGGCAAGGCGAAGAAGTTGTTATTGAGAATGTTATTGAGAATCGATACAGAAGAAAATGATGATGTTAGCGATGAAGGAGTATTATCAAGATTTTTAAGAAACAGAACTAATATCAACAAACCAAAACGACTAGACGATTACGTAATGAGTGCAGCAACAAGTATCGAAGATTCTCAAGAACCACCGAGTTTTCAAGAAGCAATGAACAGTGAATATGAGCAAGGCTAGTTAGAAGATATGAAGAGTGAAATCAATTCTCTGGAAGAAAACAAAACTTGGTCACTAGAAGATCTGCCAAAAGAAAAGAAAGCAATTTCGTGCAAATGGGTCTACAAAGTAAAAAGAAATAGAGATGGTTTAATCGATAAATTTAAAGCCAGGCTCGTAGTTCGAGGATTTTCACAGAAGAAAGGAGAAGATTATAATCAAACCTTCAGCCCCATGGCAAAATCTGGTACGATCAGAGCTCTTTTGAGCATTGCTGGAAGTGAAAATCTGAAACTAACGCAATTTAATTTCTCAACGGCTTTTCTTTACGGAGAACTGAAAGAGGAAGTCTTTATGAAACAGCCTGAAGGCTTCAGCGATAGCACTAACCGTGTGTGTCGTCTTCAAAAAAGCCTGTATGGACTCAAGCAAGCACCAAGGTGCTGGAACAAGCGTATTGTAGACTTTATCCTAAAATTTGGATTTACAAGAAGTGAAGCAGATCCTTGTTTTTTCATCAAGAAGGAAGGCAAGAGTTTACTTCTTATGGCACTTTACGTAGACGACGGTCTAATCGCATCGAATGACAAGATAATAGAATGTTTTCTTGAAGCGTTAACACAAGAATTCAAAATTTCTGTAAAACCTGCAAGTTATTTTTTGGGATTGAAAATCGATCAAGAGAAAGATGATTCAATATGTATTGGTCAAGTGAGATATGCAACCAAGCTGCTTGAAGTATTTAACATGGAAAACTGCAAACCTGTTTCTACTCCAATCATAAAGGAAAATATCCAGTTAGGGAAGGAAGACGAAAAAGTATTAACAGAAAATTTTCCATACAGGGAAGCAGTTGGTGCTCTTCTATACCTAATGACAGGAACAAGACCTGACTTGGCTTATGCAGTAGGTATAGCTTCAAGAAATCTTGAAAACCCCACGAAAGAAGATGTTATCAGAGAAAAAAGGATGGACTGAAGTATGTGGCAGGAACTGGAATATTTTTGGAAACCATGTCATGTGTACACTTGCTCAGCCCTTGCTGGTGATGTTCACCTTTCTCGAACGTGTGTAAACGATTAGGCTCAGCAGTTACATATTCAGAAATGTACGGACAGTGGGACAAGTATTTAAAATTCATATGCAGATCCATACACGTGTTTTTGTGAAGACCTAGTTTGACGAGACTGCCACTTATGTCCAACTCAATTGCAAGATCGGTATATTTTGCAATTTTCTCGTTGTATGTGTCTAAAATATTGTTGTTGTCGGGTACAGCACATCATTCACTAGAAGAGCCGAGTAAGTTTTTTTTATCCACAACTCCAATATCGGGCCGGTTATTCGTCACCCGTGAATCGGTGATAATTGACCTATCGTAGTATAGTCTTAATGAATGAATGCGGATGGTACTTGTGATAAGGCGTGTAGGTGTTCTAATCCAAATTAGTGTTGCCAATCACTTTTGTGAATTAACTAGATTAGGCTTGTGTAAACTATGTAATTTGCCACAAAGGTCAACCTACCTTCCCATTGTGCATATAAGAGAAGGAAACAGCCTCACACATGCGAAGCAATAACTCATTGATAAATATCTGTGACTAAAATGCCAAAGGAAGAACGTTTTCAAAAATAATTTTCCGATAAGGCTGTTCAATCTGATGGAAAGAATAACCAGTTTTTTTACCACGTTCAACCTAGAGCAGAAAAAGCCTTTAGACAAAAGTGGCAAGGACTTGAAACTTCCACTGGACGTTCCATCTATCTGTTTTGCCAAATATCTGTTGCCACTAATTTTATTGCGAATATGTATCAAGTAAAAATATTCACTGAGTAAATTTACATAATTATTATACCCATTTTTTTCTTAATGGTGAGATTTGTTTATAATTGATGAGGATGTCGTAGGTTGACTTTCAACTTGCAGTCTGTAGATTTCTAAATTTCACAGAAATAGCTTTGGTAATCTTTGTTTCGCTAAATGTAGATTTCTACAAAATGAAATATTGTTATGAACGCTGAAACATACTAAACTTTTGTCTGTAACAAATACTATTATATCAATCAAATATACAAACTAAGCATAAATATTACCATGAATTTCATTATAAAATTTTATCTTCCATTATAATTTATGCTCAATAATTGTCAGTTATCCCGTGAATGGAGATTTTTTTTATTATTATTCCTTTAATAGCTCTTATGTATGTATGTACTATTTTACACAATAACATAAGAAGTCTCTTTAAAAATTTAGATGAATACAGAATATTTTTAAGTAAGATTAATACCGAAGTGGATTGTATTGTCTTTACGGAAACATGGTTGATTGATGACCTAAATATTTTTGAGATATCCGGATATGACTTAATTTATAATTCAAGCAAAGTTAATCAAAATGATGGCGTGGTTGTTTACATAAAATATGATTTGAAATACTTATATAAACGCGTTGCACTAAATTCTAGTATACTACTTGAAATTAACATTACACTATCCCCTGAAATAAATTTCATGATCTGTGCTTACTACCGTTCCCCTTCATCAAACTCTGCTGATTTTCTCTTAAATATACAGGAATATTTTGATTCTAACCAACCAAATCGAAATAGCTATCAAATTTTCATTGGCGACATAAATATTAATTTATTAGCAGACAATGACTTATCAAACGAATATTTAAGCATAATGAACGAATATGGTTTTACTTCTGCCATAAACAGTCCAACTAGGATTCAGGTCAATTCTAAGTTTGTCTAGACCATATTTTTATACAGTCAAAAGAAAGAGCTCTCAATGATATCGTGATCCTGATGATAATCAAAACTTCCGTTACTGATCATTATTCAGTAGCAATACAAGTAGTTCACAATAAGGGAAAGATAGCCAATAAAAACAATTTGCAATACAAATAATATTTAAATTACTATAAACTTCAACAAATACTAAATAATGAAAATGGGTTTACGGTATATCAGGCCCAATGTCCAGAAACAGCAACTAATCAATTTGTTAATAAATTGTTAAATTATATTGAAAAATGCTCATACTATAAAAAAATTAGTAGAAAAACCTCTACACTAACTCCATGGATGACACGGGGCCTTTTAAATTCTGTTAACACTAAGAATAGTTTGTACAATAAGTTAAAAAAAAATCCTGAGAACACTACCATAAAAAGTCAGTACAATAAATATAGAAATAACTTGACCAAATTAATAGGGAAATGTAAATATGAATATTACCAAAAATTAATTGATAAGAATGGTACACAATCGAAGCATATGTGGAGTGGAAGGTAGTTAATGAAATCACCAAATCGAAATGTAAAAATCAATATATTGATTCTTTGAATGATACAGATGGTAATTTATTAACAGAAATAAATGAAAGAGCCACTCATTTCAATAAAACATTTACAGAAATTGGCCCCAAACTTTCTAAGAAAATACAAAGATGAATTACTCACCAAAAACTAAAACAATACCAAACAGTTTTTATTTGCACCCTACCGATATTTTAGAAGTTGAGAGTACTATTAAAAATTTAAAAGTTAAAAAGTCACCTGGTGTACATGGTATTCAATCTGAAACTTTGAAACACATCCTAATATATATAGTAGAGCCATTAACATATATCATAAATAAATGTTTTGAAGCTGGAATTTGGCCACAAATATTTAAAACTACATGTGTCTTACCTATATTTAAAAATGGTGACGATAAAATTGCACTTAACTACCGACCCATATCCTTAATAACAACTGTGTCCAAAGTTTTTGAGAAGATCTTGGGAGCGAGCTTAAACTCCTACCTAACAAAATTTAATATCATATCTGACAATCAATTTGGTTTTAGAAAGCAGATGTCAACTGAAGATGCAGTATTGTCATTGAGTGAAAAAATTAATATGGCATTGGATGGAAGTATCCCTTGCTTGTGTGTCTTTCTTGATTTGTCGAAGGCTCTTGACACGGTCAGTCACGGAAAACTTTTGACCAATCTTTATCAAATTGGAATAAGGGGTAAACCACATAAATTGATGAAGAGCTACCTAAGTTACCGTAATCAAATTGTAAAAATAAATACTACTCGAAGCAACACATTACCTATCTGTTGTGGTGTTCCCCAAGGGAGTGTCCTAGGTCCTACCCTCTTCAATATCTATATAAATGACTTATTAGATGAGTCTTCTGAACGGGAAGTTATAGGATTTGCTGATGATACAGCATTATTTTATAAAAATACAAGTTGGGCAAAACTCAAGGAAAAAGTAGAAAGAGATTTACCGAAAATCCAAAATTGGCTTAACCATAAACTGTTTTACATTGCATTTTCTTGCAATGCAGCCACTGCTCCTTTGTTCAATGCACTAACTGTACGTACTGAAAACCAGGAATACACAATAAAAAATACAAATAATATTAAATATCTTGGATTATATTTGGACAACCACCTTAAATGGGACATACATATTAAATATATTTGTAAAAAACTTAGATATATTATGACAAAGTTCAAATACTTGAGCAAAATACTAAATATAGCTCAAATAAAAATTCTTATGCTTTAGTGGAAAGTCATTTACGTTATTGCATTACTGTCTGGGGCGGTGCGCTAAAAACTCATATTCACCCCATAGAGGTTATTCAAAAAAGGTTTCTCAAAATAATAACTAAACGAAATTGGAGATATCCCAGTGATGCCCTATATTCTGAAACACAGATCTTGGATATCCGTCAACTATTTTTTGTTAAAATAAATTGCCTTCACCACAAAAGTAAAACTTTGTCTGTTTCACAACATAATTATGACACTCGCCGAAAAAAAAAAGATTACCACCCTATACCTTTAAGACTGAAATCAATTGGTCAAAGATCATATGCATTATTAGGACCAAAACTGTACAACTCATTACCAGATGAAATAAAAACAGTTAAAACTCATATATTTAAAAAGTGTTTGAGTCAATACATGTTTCTGCGGGATAGACAAATTGACAATTGACAATACCTAGATTTACCTACTTTATTTTATTTAATCTTGAATTTTCTTTATGTACCATGTGACTTATTTTCAATCTGAAAACTTTGCTTTTACATTTAATAATTTTAATATTGTGATAGATAAATTGTATCGATGTAGTGATAATAATGTAGGTAAGGTGTATTATTATATTATGTGTTTTATTTTATTGTATGTGCTATTGCTATTTATATTTATGTATCATGCGTTTATTGGTTGTAATATGCTCTACGTCGTAACAACCTTTTCTTTTTGACCTCTCTATAATTTATTTTTAATCGTGTAGTTGAAATTTATTGTAAAATGTTTTTTTTTTATTTATTTTATTTAAATAAATGATATATATATATATGTGTGGGTTATTGGTTTTTTTGAAACGCCAGATTTAATTGAGACTTTCCAAACTCATCAAGGACCGATGACAACATAATAATTTGATAAGTTTATTTCAATATCCTGACCAGAGTTGAGGATTATTTCATCAAATTTTATACACTTATACATTTTCAGTCCCATACAGTACGCAGAAACTAACATGAGCTATGATTCTCCAAGCGTGAACCGCTAGCTTGAGTAGTACACAGCAAGCTGAAACAATTCGTACAATTTCCATCAGTATCGTATTGAGTTACCGAGTTACTGATGCTGAAATTTTCTGTTTTGGACAGCAGGATTTTTTGAAGTTCGATAATTAACATGTATATTGTATAGGTATCAGGGAGTCCACATCAGATTACGTTTTTAATTCGCTGCATTTTTTCTGTTATTGAAAGTAATACACTATTTTATATCACAACATACATTTCCTAAAGACTAAAACTCAATAGTTTTGCTGTTTATTATTAGTTTTTGCAACTTTTACACATCAGATACATGCACTGAGAAACGGAACACAAGAATTTTAAGCGTTCTATCAGAGCTGCTTTTGAACTAGTCGACCAATATCAAGATTCAACAGATTAAAAACACGATTATTACAATCGTTCATTTGAGCACCTACAACATATTCCCGCCACTCCGTAGTCTCAACTGTTGGCGGTCCTTAATCAGCGTCAGACAGTCAGTGAGCAGCAGTCGATATCCGAGTACTGTTCAAGCCCATAACTATTCGAAATAAAATAAATTCGTAGATACATTAAAATGTACACCCTTCAGGAAAAAGTTTGAATTTTATCGTGGTATTTTGGAGGTCACTCGATTGAGGAGATAGTAAATTTATTGGTTGTTGCTATTAGAAACCGACCAGTGCCTTCACACTCTACAGTTGATCGAATAATTGAAAAATTTTGTGAATGTGTTATCTCGGTCAACCACCCTTACTACACAAGAGCTATTTCCCGACGACGATATTAAACGGATGGAGTTCTGTGAAGAAATGATGGATAAAAAAAATTCGAATAATAATTTTTTAAATAACGTTTTATTTACGAATGAATCGACATTTTCTCTTCACATAAAGCAGAATCCATCTGTCGTTCGGTATTGGTCTCGGGAAAATGAGCACCTAAGTATTCCCGTTCGTACGCAATATCCACAAAAACTTAATGTGTGGACGGGAATTTAAGGTGATTACATCATAGGACCACATAACTAACAAATATTGGAAGGAGAAGGGGTGGGGTTTCTTACAGTGGTTCTGAGTCTAGCTAAATACTTGATATTTATTGAAGTAGATTCATAGACATTTTTTGTTGGTCGACTATTTAGATCGGAGAATACATTAAGCAGCTATGTTCCATATCTCATTGCATGTATCTGTATGTAATTCGAATTGTTTAGACTCTGCCATTGGCAAAAATGCGTAGTAAACTTACGACTTAGACGACGACCGACCATAAAAATTTTCTCAAAAATTAAATAGACAGAACCTACGGCCTAGCGTCTTCGGCGATTGCGGAACTAGCCAAACGTTACATCCATGCTCAATCCCTGAAGAGATGGGATGAAATCAAGGGATGCAGTTTTGCCAGGATCACCCTGGGCGACCATGGGAAGCTGGTGCCGAAGAAATAATTGGCGATGACTAGGAAAAACCTACGTTTAACAGTAGGATATCAGACTGGTCACTGTCAACTAAAGAAATACATACCTCCATACAATGGGGCTAGTGTACACACCTCTATACAGAATGTGTGAATAGGAAGACGAAACTGTCAGTCATGTCTTATGTGAGTGCCCGGAGTTATCGTAAATAAGAGAGTGTGTGTTTGGGGAGTCTTGGCCTACATCTGCTGACATAAAGGAGATGTCTCCTAGTGACCTGTACACCTTCCTAGAAAGGACAGGATGGACGATGACCTAGGAGGACGTACAATGGGTCACATGTAGCCTAAGTGCTTTGGGCCTGAACTCACCCTTCCTACTCTACAGATAGAGATACATAACATAGAACTATGAAATTTTGTATTAGGTGCTTTTTAGACATTACAAATCTACCTTAAATATTATTATTTTAACATTGCTTCCGGTTATACCTAAAGTTAATATTAAATTTGTTTTTTTCAATATAACAATTTTCACATTTATTCTCCATCTCAATATTTTATCGTTTTCGAGATTTTCAGCCTTCTATGATATTTTTTTAAATCACATTTGTTTTCATTAGGCAACATACAGGGTGTTCTAAATTTTGATTTCTATTTCATTAGTGTGGAACTAATTTTTTTATGAAAGACCCTGTATATTCCTGATCCGTTTGGAAAATATGGTATACTAATTAATAAATGGCAAAATCTCAATGTTTCCATAATGTGTTCGTACGTTCGTTGAATTGTTGAGTTTCCAAATAACAAACATGTCCATATTAAAGCTTATTACAGTTTCCTGTAATATTGTCGTATTTAATAAAGTGATTTATAAACAGATGTCGAAAGAATAATTATTTTGGAGTGTAATTCAATATCCGGCGGTGCATATTGCACGGGAAGTAGTTGTTGCTCTTTAGTTGAACGACTACTGTTTTTGAAAAATATTATTTTTCAAAAATGTATAGTGTTGAATATAAATAATTATTTTTTTATTGGTGAACCATTTTACCTATTTAAAGCACGCCTCAGCGTGTTTAAATCGAACTTTCAAAAACGCGCGTTTTTTAAAGTTACCATGGCAACATCAACAACTCGAGAAACGAAGTCTAAATGACAACTTTTTTATTATTGATCTGACAGTAGTACTTTGTAACGTCAAAACCTTTATTCGAACAATATTTAACAATTTCTATTTTTTTTTATACGCATCAGAAGATTTTTGCGGTATTAACCGCGATTCTGCTTTACTACTTAAAAAATCGATATTAGAATTCATTTTTATGCACTTCGGTGACAACAATAAATCTTAAACACAAAATGCAAATTAGTTTATGTTTTTCTCATTTCCATGACAACGCAAGCATCACGAATTCAACCATTTTACATTATTAGTTCTTATTTCCATTTCTTGTTGTTGTAGTAGTAATAGATACCAGTATATATTTATAATTTCAAAGAGCACCAATAAAAAAAAATAGCGTAAAGTATTCGTTGATAACTGGTCTCTAAAACACTTGCTCTATCTCGAGCACTCCGGCTTCGCCGTCGTGCTCTAAAAATCGCGCGTGTTTTAAAGACCTTACTATCCACTTATACTTTAATATACTATTCTTTCGATATATGTCCATATTAGCCTACAATGATGAATATTCTTTCTGTTTATTACATATGGTGTAACACAGTAACAGAACAGTTAGTCGAACATGCTGAAGGATATTATTTCCATTTCCCAGCACCCATTCACCATTCATCGTTTTCTTGAAAATTGTGAACGGAGCATTTCGTCCATCAACTTAACTCATAAAGCCTAAAGTTGATAATGAAGACAACGAAATTACAGCTTCAGGATTTTCTAAAAGAAAACTGGATATTTCATATCCCTAACAAACATGAATTGCGTATGAATTTGAAATACAGACTGACATAGAAGAGTTGAGTTTTTTGAGTGGTGAGAGTCAAGAAGATCCACATTTTTTTAGTTAATACTATCTGGACCGGCGAGGCAAAATTTACGGAGTCTTCAATAGATACAACAGCATATCCCAGCAATCAGGAATGATCCAGTTATTTATTTTGAATTGAATTATGATAATTTGACAGGGGGAAGATATGCTAATATGATAAGAAATGGCTTTCGACCAATATTAAATAATATTAGAATAGACATTCATTCATTTATTCATTCGATTGGGTTGTGATCAACAGCCCAGGCACTTGAACTGAATGTTTGTACCATTACCCATATTATCTACTTCCATTCCAGAAGCTTTGTGTCTTCTATATAGTCCACTAGTTTGACTGAAGGGATTTTCAGTAGTTGTAGTGGTTCTATTATTTCCTCTCCACAGTGCTTCCGCCTGAGTCCATGTAAGTTGTCGCAGAAGCAGAGTATGTGTTTCATGATGGAGTTCACATTTCCTGCACATAGGTTCACTAACTTTTCCCATTTTGTGCAGATGTTTCTTCAGGGTGCAGTGTCCAGTAACCAGGTCGGTAACTGTCTTTAAATGTCTCTTACTCATTTTCAACAGCCTGGTTGGGTTGGTTCTTGTCTACCTTGTTCAGTAAAATCTTTGTATAAAGGTGCCCTTGAGTCGACCTCCATTTGAGTTGGTGTTCCCTATCTAGTCAGTTCTCGATTTCCCCTCTTATGCAATCTTTTGTAATTCCACAAAACGGTTCCGGATCTATGAAGTCTCCGTCAAAAACCTTCTTCAACTAACTGGTCAGCTATTTCATTACCTGCAATCCCCTCATGTGCCGGCACCCCGGCACCCTGTTTCTTGCCAGCCTGTGGAGGGATTCTTTACAGTTTTTTACCAGCTTAGACGTAGTTGTTGGATTACCGATAGCTTTAAGCAGAGCCTGGCTGTCAGTTAATATTTTTATTTTTTCCCTGGTATATCCTCTTCTGATGTTTTCATCAATACAGGCTACAGCCGCAATCATCTCTGCTTGAAACACAGTTGTATATCGGCCTAGGCTAAAGATCATTCTGTTTCCAGGTCCTTTTATACAAGCCCCAGTGCCATGGTTTGTTTTGGAACCATAGGTGATCGTTGGCCTATCACAGTTGTGTAAAGCCAGTGAACCTCAGGTCGTATACCCGAGGCTCTTTGCACATAACTCTTCTGCATTGCCAGAAAAGCCTAGTTGCCCTGGTTGTAATTATTTCCAGGTGTCTTCCAATTCAATTTGGAATCAAGGGCTACTCCCAGATATTTAACTTCTTTGGGTATTTCTAGATCTTCTGCGAACATCATCCCCTGCGGGATAACTCTTCTATTCGTGAAAGCAACTAGTTTGGTTCTCCATGCTACAATTACCATTTGGTTGGTAGTTTATTAACAGAATTGTTTCCTCTTCGATGGCCCCCAGAACTGCAGATGGTAATCTCCTCAATTATTTATTTGGGGAAGCCAGTAAAAAATTGTGTAATAAATGCTTGTCTCGAAAGAATTGGTGAGGGGTCAGGTACTTTTTTCTCATTTGTAGGATATTGCTAATATAACATCCAAAATAAGTAACTAAAGCATTACTTTTCCTACTAAAACCAAAACTCCTTTGACTAAAGTAAATCCCAGTTTCTGCACAAAGTCAAATTCAAAATGTTTGTAGGCATATGGCTTCTGACAGCCTACATCTACCTTTTGGCCAACTATTTATATCCATATCGAGGAGTTCATCCATTTTTCAAATGTGGTCAACATCTAATGGAGGTTATCAAAGAAGCACGAAGTCAAACCACATCGTATACAAATATAAAACACACTAATACTATTGAAGAGAAAAATATGGAACACTATGTACCATTAAATTAGGGTTGCCATGTATAACAGGTTGTTACAAATTCCTTTAATAATCAGTTAAAATTTTTTTAATCTTAAAATAAAACACAAATTATTAATATACTTTGTTATGAAAACAGAACCCTATTAAAATATTAAACCTAACAAAAATCAATTAGATTTTCAAACAAAAATCTTAAAAGTACTGAGAGCATTTTATTACTCAGTTTCACAATTTTTAAGCCCGGGCTATAAATGAAGTCCCGCCCGGACGCTCCCCGCATGCCCTCTAAACTAGGACAAATCCGGGGAAACCCGGACGGATGGCAACCCTACATTGAATAGAGAATACAAAACTGACCAGCTGTCCGAATTGTTTGCCATGGACGGTTATATTAGGTGATCTAGATTGCCTAATTTCATTAGAAACATTTCGAATATTTTATTTTGAAATAACCAGGCTGTTTAAAGAAAATTTTAACATAAAGAACATTTGCAAAATATTTTCCAACGCCTTCTACATAGGAATAGTATGCATAACATAAAAAACAATAATTAATTTATTTCAAATTAGATTACTAGAAAGTGATAAGATATTGAGGTAGGACTCACGAAAGACAATAACCCTAAAATTATTTGCAAAACTCAAAAATATGATAATATACAGTTTTTCGTTGAAAAAAATTATCTTTTGCAGCAGAATTGAAATAAAAGTTCATAACACCCTGCATGACGCTTGATGAAAATTAACATTTTTTATGAAATATCCTATATTTGACAAACAAATCAGCTAACTATTGTTTTTTTCGCATACCTACCTCACCAGAAACCAATCGTATCAACACCAAAAATAGGGCGGAAAGTATTGTTCAGCTGCCCAAGGGTGAAAAATTGTTGACGCCACGATTTTTGTAGTTTTTAACCATCTGTCACTTGTAATTTTGACGTTTCACCCAAATTTTCCAATTAAACGTCCGTGTTTGTCTAAGTTTTTTGTTATATATTCCTTTTTTTTGGTTTATTCGGTAGGTGAGAAACAGTTAAGTGTCACACATGCAGGAAACGGTTTAGCAGCCCTCTATCAACTGCCCTCGCTTCGCTACGCTCGCTCGTGCATCTAATAGTCTCTGGCTGCTAGAGCTCATTTTCTGCCCTTGTGGCACTATGTACTATTTATTCATAAACATAACTGGGCATAATTCATTTATGAATGGATGGTTATTCAAAAAGAAATGATAAAAAGCTAAATATCTCGAAAAATATGATATATTGAGATAATACTTATCACAGTGAAATGGCCTAGAATTAAGCGCAAAGTCCATAAATGGGAACACATCTAAGGTATGGATTAAATATCAACTTCCAGTATAACAGGAAGCGCAGTTAAAACAATAATATTTCATTTACTTGATTACAGTTTCCTGTATCAATTGTCATAGTGAAGCGTGTTATGAATAAACGTCAAAATAATGGTGTAATACTATTGAAACGCTTTACAAATTAGAAAATTAATTTCCAAAGGTTAGACCGTTCACCAGGAAGCAACATCATAGCACGCGTTACTATGACAATTGATACAAAACTGTAATCAAGTAGATAACCTACAAAACCAAGATGGTTTTTTGTCAATATAGAATTTTGGTTTATATTTAGTTGTGGAGATGTCGCTATTATCACATTCTTGGCATTCCCTTCACTGGGTTTAATGTATTAATGTGATTTCAGCGTTGTATTCAGTCCAGGATTATGCTTTTAGAACTTCTGGACGAATAATATTTACCTTGTACTGATGAGGCGCAAATACACCGAAACCGGTCTGCAAGTGATATTATTCCTTCTAATTATAAACCAGAATGGTTGGTTCTATATTTTCATATACAGTGATATTCAAAAGTCCCCTCCTCCCTCGTATCTTTTGAACGGCTACACTTACATTAATCAAATTTGGAATGTGAAAATAAAGTGTTGTAAACTTCTCTACGAATGGTAACGGGGGACGCAATAGTGATAGATGACGTCACAGTGCCACTCTGGCCAATAAATTAAATAGGACCTTATGGCAAGTGATATCTCGTTTGAAAGGGATTGACATTGACTACATAGCCATATTAATTCTGTTTGGGTTTAAACTAATTTTGACGGATAAATTAAATAAATACCAAAATTATTATTTCACATTTAAATATTGATGATTTTTCAGTCCGCCTCTGGTTAGTTGTCAAAAAGATTGACGATTTCAATTTAATATTATTTGTTGCTTTGCAAAGTTTTTCTTAATAGCTTGAATATATAATTTTATCATTGTTTAACGAGACGTTTAAGAGTTTACATAGGCAAAACGGTACGTACTCAAGCCGACAAAGTAGCAGCTATCTTAATAATTGGTGAATCTGGAAAGAATCTCCATGAAGCGAAACGTTTATTTAATGAGAGATACCCAGATCGCCCTATCTCGAGAACTTATTTGAGGGAGCTTCTTCACAAGGTTGAAGCAACAGGTAGTGTTCAAGATGCCAAACGATCTAGTCGACCAGCATTTAGTGATATTGAAAAAATTAAATAGTTGCTGAAATGGTAGTGAACCCTACTTCCTCTTCAACTAAAGTCGCGTCTATCTGTGAACTAGGTAAAAGTAGAGTTCAGAGAGTGTTGGATAAAAATGAATTTCATCCATACAAGTTAAAAGTGGTGCACCACCTTTCGGATGACGACCCCGACAGAAGACTCGAATTCTGTGAATGTATGACAAATAGAATTAGTCAAAACACAAAAACAATTTGTTTTAGTGACTAAAGTAGTTTTTGCCTAAACGGAAATGTGAATACACAAAATGTAAGGTATTGGAGTGACACAAATCCTCACACCTTTCGTGAACAACATACCCAATTTCCAGAAAAAGTCAATGTTTGGGCAGGTATTTTGGGAAACCACATAGTTGGTCCTGTTTTCCTAAATTCAAATTTATGCGGTGAAGTGTATCTGGAGATGTTACAAAATGCAATTGAGCCGTTAATTCTTGAAATTCTGGAAGATAATCCAGATGAATTCGGCCATCTGGAAATAACATTTCAACAAGATGGTGCTCCTGCACATTATTATGGTGCAATAAGACGTTACCTGGATGAAGAATATCCAGGTAGATGGATCGGCCGGCGAGGTTCTATAGAATGGCCACCTCGGTCACCAGATCTGACACCATTAAATTTTTTTCTATGGGGGTACTTGAAATCCAAGGTTTCAAACGAGATATCACTTGCCATAAGGTCCTATTTAAAATTATTGGCCAGAGTGGCACTGTGACGTCATCTATTACTATTACGTCACCTGTTACCATTCGTAGAGAAGTTTACAACACTTTATTTTCATACTCCAAGTTTTATTAATGTAAGTGTAGCCGTTCAAAAGATACGAGAGGGGGAGGGGACTTTTGAATAGCACTGTATAGCAACCTCTTTTATCCTGGAAGTGTAAGTCATTGTCTGGCGAGGCATAATGCCCGAGAATTAGATGTTGCTTCCTGGTGAACGGTCCATCCCTTGGAAATTAATTTTCTAATTTGTAAAGCGTTTTAATAGTATTACACGATTATTTTGACGTTTATTAATAATATTTCAGATAGATTCGTAACGCCGTTTCATGATTTCCTAATTTTTTATAAACGTCCAATGGTTGGTGAAAAGCACTGAATATGACGATTTTTTAATACGGAGATGTCAGTTTTCAAGTTTTGATTACTCCTGACACATATTCACTTCACTCAATTGGCGAAACATAGATACAACCTCAGATTGATACATTAAAAAGATACATTTATTTTGTTCACGTTTAAAAGTGAATCCAACAATACATCACATTCTAAGGTAACTTGCCGACCCTTTGCCAGATGTCTTACTTTTCCTTTGAATTGCGACAACTGAATTATAGGACACGATAGAAACGTACAAAATAAAAATGTACTTTCAAGAAATTACATAAAAACGACTTCAAAATAATTATCCTAAGTAGTTTATGTAATGAAAATATGTTTTTGTTTGAAACTTTTGAGGTTTAAACGAAACCAATGTGTGTTAATAATTTTTTCTGTCTGAAATATGGCACACCGAGAAAAGGGTGGAAACCATTTTACTATCAAGTTTACTTGATTTTACTACGAAGTTTCAACGTTCCTAGTTTATTGAAACTCTTGTTTTCCTCTTTTCAACTGATATTTGTGTGTGTGTGTGCGTACATATACAGTGTGACCCATTTTTAATGGAAACACCCCCCTAAAATTTGAATTTGTAAACAGATTTTAATAATTTTTTTTTGAAATGTCAAGTACTAAAATGTCTACCTTGGGACAAAATTTGAAATGTTTATTCCAATGTTCAGGGCATACTACGATATTTTTTCTTAGTCGAAAATCGAGATTTTTTATTAGCGATTTTTTTATTGAAAAAATCACTACGCCACTGGATTCAGAGTGCCTCTAAACAGATGTGACCAAAATTTCATGAAAAAATATTCATTAATAACAAAGTTATGACAACTCAAAAATTCGAAAACTCACACAGCTAGCAGTCACAAAAAACACCCTATATCAACAGATATAGCAATGAGAATATTTTTTAATGATTTCAACAATAAAGTGCCGCCAGATGAAAAAAAAAACAAATAGCGTAAATTTGTTTAATTAAAATTACGGAATTACAATCAAGTTTTCACGCAAATTAACTAAAACTAAGACCTAATTGATTTTTCCATTTAAATCTTAGTTGCCATGGAAATGATATTACACTTTGACACTTGTTAAAGATTTAAATGTACTATTGTCAACAGCATTCACCTTACAATTCTTCGAATTATTTTGTGTCATGGCTGCAAGATTGAGCGTAAGAGAGAAAATTGAAATTGTACGCCTTTCGGGAGATGACGTTAGAAGTGCTAGAGAGGTTTGTAGAGTATTTAATGAGAGACATCCAGATCGTCCTCGTATTAGCTGCGGTACGGTAAATAAAATAAATAAAATATTCAATGAAACTGGTGCCGTATCAAAAATGATGTTAAAAAGTAATCCTGTACAAAGACGAAACAGGAATGACAGGAATGATCAAATCATAATAGATTATTTCGGAAATAATCCTAATGCCAGTATAAGGAATGCCACCTTAGATTTGAATATTCCACGAGAAACCATTCGGAGATGTCTCAAGGCGAAGAATATTAAACCTTTCAAGCCAAAATTTTTACATACACTGCAAGAAGGCGACGAAGCATGACGTCTGGAATATTGTTTATGGGCCCAAGGGAAATATTTAAACAATATAAATTTCCTACAAAATATTTTATATACCGACGAAGCCACTTTCACTACAAATGGAGTAGTGTCATCACAGAATTGTCGCTATTGGCAGCGAATAATCCTAACTGGGTAATAAACTGTAAAAGCCAGTATTCCCAAAAAATCAACGTTTGGTGTGGGATATTGAACGAACGAATTATTGGTCCTTTCTTTTTTGAGGAAAACATTAATGCGCAGAGGTTTCTAGAATTTGTAAACACATAGTTTTGGGATGCTATTCACGAGCTGCCAATCAATAAACGATCAAATTTAATTAGTTTTCGTTACGTTAATTAAAATTTTTCCTTCATTATTAGTTGAATTGTGTGAATGTAATTCCGTTATTTCCATTAAAAAAATTTATGCTATTTGTTTTTTTTTTATTGCTGAAATCATAAAAAAATATTCTCATGGCTATACCTGTTGATATAGGGTGTTTTTGTGACTGTTAGCTGTGTGAGTTTTCGAATTTTTTAGTTGTCATAACTTTGTTATTAATGAATATTTTTTTATGAAATTTTGGTCACACCTCTTTAGAGGCACTCTGAATCCAGTGGCGTAGTGATTTTTTCTATAAAAAAATCGCTAATAAAAAATCTCGATTTTCGATTAAGAAAAAATATCTTAGTATGCCCTGAAAATTGGAATAAACATTTCAAATTTTGTCCCAAGGTAGACATTTTAGTAGTTGACTTTTCAAAAAAAAAATAATTGAAATCTGTTTACAACTTCAAATTTTAGGGGGGTGTTTCCATTAAAAATGGGTCACACTGTAGAATTGAAAACAATATTTTTGTGTGAGAATCATGGTCCGTCAGTGCCAAGTATGCAAAGAAAAACAGTCGGAATTTTCCTAACCTCTCTTTTCACCTGTAAGTAAATAGTTCTATTTGCCAGTGGCACTGTCCGACTAGTCCGACAGTTTCTCCATACTCCTTGAAAGTCATTGATGTAAATGTATGGCGATAGAATTTTAGCCGTCTTTTCGGATAGTTTTATGAATGACTTGCGGACTCTATTGTAGTATTACTCTAATGATACAACTATAGTTTTGTGCGTTCGTAATCGAAGAATCTGGGTTGGGAGAATTTCCAAAGAATATTTGTGAAGATTACTAATTTTCCGACTTCCATTTTTAACTTATATAATCTCACGCTAGTCGACATTTCTCGTAAAAAAATATTGACTTGATATGAAATTAACTGAATAGAATAGATTAACTCACTTGTACAATATCCTGAATGATAATAAAGTCCGTACAATATTTAAAATTTTATTTGAATTTCCTATACACATTTTATGTGATATGATTTTTTCTAATGGATAATTATTTTTTATGCACCCCCCTACCAGGAACGGCACTGCATATTTCCGACTTATTATTCTCAACTGCTTCTTGAGAAACAAACTATTTACTACAGTTGTCTATACCAACATAAAATTTCTAACAATTTTGCTAATGCATTTAAATATGTGGCAATTATTGCGAATTGAACTAGCGAGGAAGCAATTTAAATAAACAAACGCAACAATACAAATTTACCATTGACTACTCTGTTTCCTGGAGTCACGTCTGCTTCTTAATAAATTACCATAGAATTATTCAAGATGGCAAGAAATGAAATTGAAATTAAAGTTTTATAGGGCTATATACCTTGCAGTTGAATATAGCGATTTAATGATTGAATAAACCTTTTTCAAATTAGTACAAGACCTAAGTTTGATAATATTATATAGGGGGTTGAGGTGAAGTTTGTAACCCAGTGAATAAAACAAAAAGGGCGATATTTAGGAATCTTTGCAGATAAGTGTGAATTCATCCGACGTATACAATATACCAGTTTGGAATAATAGGTGATAACAAAAATTCAACTGGGTGTGATGTATTTTGTCATTATTTAAAAACAAAACCAAGAATCAAATTCATTTGAAATTATTTATTATTAAATAATTTAGTTTAATTATTTCTATTTTAAAAACAATGTTTGTTATTGTTTTATAATTGTCAAATAGTAAATAGACACGTAGGGTCATGATTAAAAGCTAGATAAGAATGAACGTGCCAGTGGGAGGCCAGAGAACTGTCACGTGAAAGGATAGTTGACCTAGGGCAGTACGTATATAATATGCTGATGAGGTAGAGAAGTGAACACACACACTTCAATGTAGTTCATCGTCAATTATTTAATTATATTATTTAATTAACATGACAGGCTTAAGTACCGCTCTTGTCAGAAATAGTGTAAATAGTTAAGTTGCATGATAAACGTCAACCCAGTGAATCCTACAGTTTTCATACGATTATTTGAGCTGCTCCCAAAGGACCCGGACTTCCAATAGTTCATGTGGAATCCAAAATAACATACAACACATGGCGATCCTGCAAACACATGGTAGAGGCAATTGGAGGCAATTAGAGGCAAACTAGAGGCAACTTAGAAGCAGATGGTAACATGGGTGGCAGAGCGACGAAGCAAGAGGTGCAAGAAAATGGAGTCGTTAACAGAATTTTATTGTACAAGAAGAGGAGATAAAAGTCGACTCTGAAGTGAAGACCCTGATACATATGATAGTGGCAGTTCTAGTACTATAGTTTGGTTGAACTGTATATAAGACCTACAGAAGAAACATGAAGAGAGAGAAATAAGAAGGAATCTACAACAGAGTACACTGACTATTTAGGATAGGTGAAAAAATGTTTGTAAACTTTAAGGTTATATTTTGTTTATGATTGGTATTTTATTTCATTTTTTTTTCTCTCGTATGATAATTTTAAATATTTCTTTAAATTAGGTAATTAAATTAAATACATTCATGATTAAGTTAATCTAGTAATTGTAAATGTCCCAAGTTATAGTAATTTCATTTTTAAATGTCCGAAAGCGACGAGAGCTCAGTAACATGGGATCAATTTCAGAGTACATTAAATTTTATTTTAGAGGAGATAGTTAAGCACAGTTAAAGGGTTTTAAAGGAAAAGTTCCCTAAATATCAAAATACTCAAGTAGACATTATTAATAATTTAATTCGTTCTTATAACAATTTTTCAATCTTAGTAAACAAACATTGGGGTAAGCTAAAGAGAAATCAACAAAGCTGATATATTTAAAGTATTCTGATAAAATATGAGAAAAAGTGATAAGGTCATTCCAATCAGTTGTGATAATTTAATTGATCGAGAGGTATTAGACGAATTAAGTAATAAAATGGCAAGTAAGAATGAGTTTTTCAACTTAGCATGGAAAATACTACCTTACGAGTTTAATGGAGATTCAAGTAATCTTCAATCTTTTCTGGACTACAAGTTTACACAGCGGAGCATGAGGCTAATGCTGTGTCATTTGTGAAAAGTAGGCTGACTGGGAAGGCCAGGAGTCTAATTACCACAAAAAATTCGTTGGTAGAAATTATATCAGCCTTAAAAAAGGGTTTGAAAGGAGATAGTGCTAGTTTGGTAGGAGCTAAACTGAGCAAACTACGACAAACAAATAGGGATCTGGTCGGGTATGCTTCAGAAATTGAGAAGCTGGCAGATCAGCTATAGGCTGCATATTTTGCAGAAGGGATGCCAGTCCAATTGGCAACTAAATATACAACAGAGGCAGCAGTTAAGTCGCTAATAAGCAACGCTACCTCCGAACGCATAAAAACCTTCATGGCGGCGGGAAACTTCTCAACGCCACAAGCGGTGATGACGAAATTGGTGTCCATTGATATGAGGGACAACCAGTCATCAGGAAGTGCTCTGCATTATAAAGCAGACAGGAACAGGTTCCACATAGCAGCAAGAAATTCCCCACAACAAAAATATAATAATGGTTACAATAATGCTTATGGTAGTGGGAAGAATAATTTCCATACAAGGTTAAATTATTATAACGGTCCAGGATTCCAGGAGAACACAGGAGGAAGGAGATTCCCTGGATATAAACGCAGATCTAACGAGGTTAGGGGAAGACCTAATAATAGGTTTAACCAGTATAAAAATGTGTCATTCCAATTTTAAAATTGGCATTAATAGAGCCACCCATTTTAAAATATCCAGATACGAAGGTATAGATTTACCTATAGCTTATGCATCGTGAAGTTTTAAGAAAAGTGAACTAAATAAACCAATAATTTTAAAAGAATTGTTAGCTATCCATTGGGGCATAAATCATTTCAAATGTTATTTATACGGTTCTCCGCAATTTATAGTAAAAACGGATCATAAGCCGTTAACACATCTGTTTTCGATAGCCGATATCGAAATTAACAAGAATAAGACTAGATTTAGTGGAGTATAATTTTGAAATACAATGTTTGAAAGGAAATTCGAATTATGCAGACAGTATTTCAAGAATATCAATTAATAGAGGAATTAAAAGACTTGTACATTGACAACTCTCACGTCTTAGCTGTAACAAGGTCAAAAACTCGTCAGAATAAAGCACAGCCTGCAGAAGAAAATACATCAGTTTCCACAGAGATAAAATTAGATCGTAAACCAGCAGTATTTAGACTACTGAACAATTTAGAGGCGCATAAATTCCCAGTTCTGCAATTTGAAAATAACCGTGTTTCGCTAAGGATGAACATACGGATCAAAAACAGGATGAAATTTAGCCAAGCCTTATTACATACCGATATAGTTCACTTTGATTTAGGTCAAACGTTAATTTAGCTTGATAAGCTAGCGGTAAAAAATGGGGTAAAAAGAATGAAAATATATATGAATGATATTATATGTACAATTTACTCAGTGCACTATAAAAGAGTTTATGGAAGTAGGAAATAACACGTTAAAGAACGTACAAATAAGTATTTGCGATGTACCAAAGATAGTGGAACAACAAGAAGAAAAGCAACAGATATTAGAAACATATAATGATCCTTTATTTGGAGGTTATGTAGGAAATAACAGGCTATTGAAAAAACTAAGAGCAAATTTGTAGATGGAGAAATATGGAAAAAGAATTAAGGAAGTATATGAAGCAATGTTACAAATGTCAAGTCAACAAGGCAAAAAAGAGTCACAAAGAAGAATTCGTAGTGACGGATACAGCAGCAAAACCATGAGATATAACATACATAAATACGGTTGGTCCTTTTCCACAAAGTGGAATCGTTATTGCATCACAATGTTGTGCGAATTAACTAAGTATGCGGTAATAATTCCAGTTCAAAATAAAGAAGCAAACACGATAGCATGAGGAATTTTTGAAAATTTTATACGGACTTATGGTCTTATGAAACAAATTAGGACAGATTTAGGGACAGAATACAAGAACGAAGTATTCAATGCGTTAACCAAAATGCTAAATATTAAACAGAATTACTCAACAGTGTATCATCATCAATCCATGGAAAGCTGTGAAAAGCCAGAGACAACCAAGAGTCGGCCAAGTACATGAGAATTATTGTTTGATTGGCAAATAAAATAGTCGTGCTAGCTCTATTCTTGTTTAGCTCATAAGTTTAGGGCATGACACATCTTTGTCTTATTTTCGCTAAGTAAGCGCAGATAGCAGTAGGAGCAAGGAATTTTTAACACAACGTCAAACCTTAGAAAACAAAGTTTGTTTGGTGTTCCAAGCGGCAAAAGACGTAAAAGTGCTTCATCCGTCTTTGTCGTTTTGATGTGTTTTTTGGATCTGGTTGCTTTACTTTGTTTTGTTTGTGGTGATTTACTTAGGGTAATTTTAACAATTAACACTCTTATTTATAATCTTTGTAACAGTGGGCTGCTTTACAATTATTTTAGACTTTTGTTTGGTCATTAGTTTGTGTGTAAACTGTTTTCTATCGCTATCGATGACCATTGAAGGTAAAGACTCGGTTACATTTCTATTTATTTAATTATTATGTCTCGGTATGGCTTCAGAACGACGTTGGATCGCTTGTGGAAGCAGTGACATTTTTTTTCGCATGCGAGATTGTATTTTTTTGTATACATTCTTGATTGACAAAAAATGTCACTGTTTGAGAATAGGCCCCCAGACGATACAATAATGATACTACATCTACACATAGAATAACATAAAAGTATACAAAGCAAAGAACCAAAAAAATGTTTCATATACACCCACTTTTTGTACTTTTCAATAAACTATGTATTTTCAGTTTTGTGTTTTTTTAAATGGGAGAAATGAAAAAATAAAACAAAAATAAACGAGAGGGCTTACGCGCGGTTTTTTTAAATTTTCTGAGAAGCGCGAGCGCCATCTCCACTCACTGCATAGTCCAGTGGACCAATTCATTATTGTAGAACAAAAACTTCACATGTACTTGGCAGTCTCTGGTTGTCTCTGGAAAAGCTACATAGAACATTGAATGAGTAGGTTGGGCATTTCATAGAAGAAAGTAAGAGTGATTGGGATGAATGGTGCAAAATATTTGCTTATTGCTACAATACCACTCCTAATTCATATCATGGTTATACACCCTTCGAGTTATTGTATGGTAGACGTAGTAACCTACCCGATAGTTATTCAACTAATTAAATAGATCCATGTTGCAGAATAGCAAAATAACTAGCCCAATTAGTTTTAAAATAGGGGATTTAGTCTTATTAGAGAGATAAAATAGAGAAAAATTTGATTCACACTTCATAGGCCCATTTGAAATCACAGATGTGAGCAAAGTTAATTGTTAAATGAAAATAGATTCAAATATAATAAAAGAAGTACATAAAAACAGAATACAGCCTTATTGTAAAAAGTTAAAAGTGTAAGGTCAGTGTGCACGGGTGATAAACAAACAAACTAGTGAAGTGTACAATTGCGAAAGACAATGCAAAATCATCAAAAACTATAATTAGCTAAGACAACTTTAGGTTAAGATTTAAAAATAAAATTATATCGTATAAAAATAAAATATTTACAGAATAGTGGTATGGTATTTTTCGAATGTTCTACCGGAGGGAAGACCAATGGTTAGTGTGGACACTAAAATGGCAACTTCTCTCGGAGAAATTATAAATATATCGTCCATGTTCCTAGTAAAGATTTGCTTTTAGGAAGTGCAGTTTGAAAATGGATTACTAAACATTATTTTTTTTAGGAACGTAAAAATAACCATATTGATTGATACAGGTTATGGTATGAAGTGCAACTTGTCTATTCCACAGCAATATTACGAGAGATAGTTTATTCTTTTCATCAAGGGGCAAGGAATTTCCAATGAATTTACTCTTTTGGCATTACATAAAAATAAAACTAAGAATAAAATTAATTTTAAATTATTTATTAATAAATAATTCAGTTTAATTATTTCTATTCCAAAAACAATGCAGTTAGTTATTGTTTTATAGTTGTCGAATAGTGAATAGGTAGGGTCATGATTAAAAGCTAGAGAAGAATGAACGTGTCAGTGGGAGGCCAAAGAACTGTCACGTAAAAGGATAGTTGACCTAGGGTGATTGATTGGATCAGCACACCAGTCAAAGGATTGATGTCCTCGGCACCTCAGCCTTAAGGCTTTTTGTGCTCTTAGTTGTGCCGTTTATGTGAAGAGACCAGTAGCCCTTACCAGGCTCAGCAGACTTTTCACTAGGTTCTTCTTGGAGAAATCCTCCCTTGGAAATTCTTGTCCTAGGAGTCTATATCTCCAGTGAGATAATGCTTCACAATCAAAGATAATGTGAGAGGCTGTTTCCTCCTCTTCCATGCACAACCGACAGATAGGTTCCTCCCTATATATGCCGATTGTATGCATGTGCTTCCTTAGAGTACAGTGACCGGTGAGTAAACCCGTCACTATCCTTATTTGGGCCCTGCTAAGGTTTAGTATATCGTTGGTCAGCTTCTCCGAGGGTTTTTTAACCAGGAGTTTGCTGTGTTCCTGTTTTGGCACGTGTCTCCAGTATGACTGGTGTTTAGTTTGAGTCCACCGAGATATACAACCACGTGCAGCAGTTTTGGATATCCCAAATACCTAGGGTAGTACGTATATATAGTAAAAACCAAATAAAGTTGCGTTTACGTCACCAAGGTCGTATTTCTATCGCATGTGTGGCTACATTTCTATCGAAAAGTGTATATACTTAAATTTGTTAATTAATCGGTTCTAAAGATAATTCAATCAATAAAAAAACTTTTGTACCAAAATAATGTATAAGCAATATAGCTTTATTGGGTTTAGACGTCCCTCGATGTAAAAATTTGTGTTAAAATTATCATAAAGAAGCCTCCAATTATTGACGGTAAAATAGTCACTGCCAGAAATAATGTCATGTTGCCGCGTTGTTTGTGACTTTTCTACTCGTGTAGTGTCATCGATTTTTAAGGTTATAGTTACTTGCTTTATAACATTTTCTTGTGACAAATATTTATAATCAAAACTGTTTTCTTTCAAAACAACAAAGCATTTTCTTCTGTTATTGTTAAAATGTCCAAACAGCTGAATAGCCGATGCAAAGAACTTGTGGCTTCATTAGTAAATTATTTTGAACAAGGAAGGAATAATAATGGTCCTTTATTGCCCTTAAATGCTGTACAAAAGGTAGGTAATACGTGAATAAAATATCCTTACTTTACTTCACGAAGATTTCTATTATTTTAGCGTGTAGCTGCTGCTGTAAAAATAAGTGTAAGAACGTCTTCCTCCTTATCATTGCATATTCAACTCTATCGAATTAATTTGGGGCATAGCAAAAAATAGGGATGGTAACAGTGCGAGTAACTGCCTGAACATGTGGCACTGCACATGATAACTCCTGATATGTGGAAAAATTCTATACAACATACTGAAAGAGAGATATTTAAATGGTATGAGAGGGAAAGAATATTTGATCGTCCAGAAATTAGTCCGATAGTTATAAATTTTAATAGTGAAGAAAGTGACACTGATGTTGAATCAGATGAAGAAAACGAACAAGAATTTGAATCTGTCTAGTTTCATTTCACAATATGTTGATTTGTTTGATGTTAGTTTTTGTCTTTGAAAATACGTTCATTATTAAACATATTTTATTTTATTGCTTGTATTTTTATTATATTTATTTATTAAAAGATTTGGTAACTCAATAATAACCTTACCACTTTTATTCTAGAATTCCTTACTTTGTGAAATCTATTCATAAATTTACTTAACAAAAAACGTAAATGAAATAACTCCACACTATATTAAACGAAAACTATCAAACTATCGATAATTTTGTAGTTTTCATTTATAATATTGTGAAATTTTCTACATTTACGTTTTTTTGTTGACTTCAGTTATTTTCTGTTAATTTCCACATTTCGTGACCAATCTGAAAACGCTGCAAATGTTCACAATGATGACGTAAACGCAACTTTATTTGGTTTTTACTATATGCTGATGAGGTAGATATGTGAACACACACACATTTCAATGTAGTTTATTGTCAAGCATCGATATTATATCTTATTTATATTATTTAATTAACATGACAGGCTTAAGTACAGCCCTTGTCAGAAATAGTGTAAATATTAAAGTTACATAATAAACATCATCCCAGTGAGTCCTGTAGTTTTCTTACGATTTTTTGAGCGGCTCCCAAAGGACCCGGATTTCCACTAGTTCATGTGGAATCCAAAACTACATACAACACATGGGTATACTTACAACCACATTTGCAAAGTACGGAAATATATTCCTCTGATATTTCGTTTCAAATTTCTGCTGTTTTACACGATATTAGACAGGCTTTTGACAAAGTGTGGCACTGAGGATTGCTATACAAAATCAAAAGAACTCTTCCACCAAATTACTGTTTACTTCTGAAACCTAACCTAACTAACAGAACCTTCCAAACGAAAGTTAACGAAGAAAAGTCCGAACTTTTGCAGCAGGGGTGCCGCAGGGTAGCGTACTTGGCCCAATACTTCACACATCAGATATACCAGAGACACAGTACACAACAACAGGAACTTTTGCCGAGGACAGCTCCAATGTAATATTGGGAGAAATAGGTGAATCCGAAGAAAAGAGAAGATCTGGCCATTGGAAAGATCCACTAAGGCTTAGGCAATCTAAGATTCTTCTGGGTCACTACAACCTGTTAAGATCAAATGAATGCATAAGTCAAAGTAAAACTGCACTAAGAGTTTTAACAGGAGTCCTAGCGGGACATTGTCGCCTGAATGGTCACCTTTAAAAGCTCAAAATAGTGGAGGAAGAAGATTGTAGGTTTTGTGGAATGAAAGAAGAATCCTCCATCCACATACTTACGAACTGCCCAGCAATTCAGAATCCTAGGGCACAGCACCTGGGAGACTACTGGATAGAAGAGGGACAGTTACCTGAGTTGAAGCCTGCAGATTTCCGAAAATTCCTCCGGGAAATAGGACTAAAGGATCTACTAGTCTCTGAGACTCTCCTCAGTTACTAAGTAGAAGTAAGGGGGCACAATAGATCTTTTAGGTCTCAGTGAATGGTACCCCAAAATAAATACATACATACATACATAGGTCACAGGTCCAATTTTCGCAAAATGTTTGGTGTGGTCTAATCAATAATCAAATAATTGGACCAATTTTTTTGGACGGTAATTTAAACCAGTTCCAATATTTAGAGCTACTGGAGGAAGTATTCGATGAGATGTCGCTAGAAACAAGACTAAATATTGATTACTTTATGCAGGATGGCTGTGGTGCACACAATGCGAGACAAGTTGTACATTATAAATTCTGGAGTTAATTGGATTGGTACCAACGGGCCGACAAGATGGCCTCCTCGAACCCTATGTCCTAACCCTATAGATTATTTTGTATGGGGCTTCATAAAAAAACGAAGTTTACAGCAAAAATATGCCAAATAATACACTAGATCTGCGTCAACAAATAGTAGATGCATTTAGAAAAATTACACCCGAAAAGGTTGATGCAGCTACAACTCATATGCCAAGTAGAATCGAATTATGTATTGCACAGAACGGACGTCAGTTTGAACAGCCTGTATAACTGATTTTTGATTGCATTTTTAACCTATTATTACCTTAGAGTGTCATTTATTTAATTCCATCATTATTTATCCATTGTCATCAAGTTTCAAAATCAATTGTTGAATTTAATCATTTTCTTTCAAGTACAATATTTGATTTTTTTTTTATCTAAACATACATAATCCCGCATCAACTACTAAGAGTTATTAGCAGGGGAGACATTTACAATGTAGTGTGGTACATTTATAATATCACAATCTAAATTTTAGATGTTAAGTAATTAATTTTAAAGCGTTTACTAAATTGTGGCGTTTTCTTTGTTTTTCATATTCTGGGCATTCGAATAATAGATGCTTTACTGTGAGTTGAGTTTTGCATATTTGACATAAAGGTGCGACTTCTTTTGTCAAGTGATGTTGATGTGTTATGCGTGTATGTCCAATTCTTAAACGGTTTACTAGTACTTGTTCTCTTCTTTTAAAAGGCAGTGGGAGTTTGGTTCCAATTTCGGGCATTACTTGTTTCAAATTTGTTTCAGTGTCTTTCCAGATCGATTGCTATTTTTGGTAAATGTATTTTTTTATTGAGGATCTGTGATCGGTGTGGGGAAATTTTGTGAGGAGAGGTAAATAATCATCAGTGGAAGTTGATTTTGAGACTAAGGTGTCAACTTCTTTGTTTCCTCTTATTCCCATGTGTGATGGTATCCATAAAAAAAGATGTTGTTATCTCGCAAGTTGTAAAGTTCCTTTTTAATGAGTTCATGGATCGGGTGTGATGGATATACATTTTTCAGATCTATTAGGGTGCTTAATGAGTCGGAGATAATGAGAAAGTTGCTTTCATTAGCTGTTTTGCACATTTTGAGGGCATGGAGTATAGCAAACGCCTCTCCAGTATATATACTACAATTTTGTGGCAGACGCATAGCAAATTTTGTATCTTCACATATGTAAGCTGCAGCATTTCCAGTAGTTGTTTTGGAAGCATCAGTGTAAATGAAAGAAAACTTGGAAAATTTCGATCCTAGTTCATTAAAGGAGTTTTGTATCTGGATGGGAGTGGTGGTACCTAATATTTGAAATTATTACTTTGACTTGAAGAAGTGAAGAAGACCGGACTCGAAAGACGAAACGTGGTAGAGTCGTCAAGTATGCTATATCATTGTATGTATGTATACAAAACGTGAAAAATATTGCAATAAAAAATCCAGGTCCGTATTTAAAAAAATGAAGTTAATGGTGACCCTGTAAAGACGAAACGTCGTAATGAAATTTTTGGTATGGTAATTTATTGAAAACACCGTTTAAAAAAAAGTTGTGAATAATTTTTGTATATATTTTATAATAACGACGGCAAATTTAAAAAACGAAAAGGACCATTTTTGGATTTTTTCAAATATCTCCGGAACTAGTTGACTTGCGGACTACTTTGTCGCACATTGTTCACAGATGAGTCAAGTTATGGACTGTTTTTTGTTAGTGCCTGATGGGCAGATTGCGCAGATTCACGTACAAGTTATTACCAGTGTTATATGTTCGTCTAATGCCGCTATTGGACCAGATTTCTTTTTTTTTGCTTTTTTTAGACCGCATCGTGCAGAATTAGTCGAAGACGCTTTAGAATCCCATCGTATTCCACATTTGACACTGCCCTCTTGATCGCTCAACCTATATTCCATCAAGCATGCTTGGGACCAGTTACAAAAGCCTTCTATTTCCATGAACCACCCCCACAAACACTCCAAGAACAAACAAATCGATCAAGGCGACTTCAACGATCTCATTGAAAGTGTAAAGAGACTTTGTTTGGCTGTAATTGATATTAAAGGAAAGTAAACTCCGTATTCACGTATGTACTTTTAATTTTAATGTAATTAAAAAGGTACATAACCTCAAGTTGATTTTGTTGATTAAAACTGCCAATAAATTGTGCAAACGGGCGAACAAACACTTACATAAAAGAAAAAACATTTAATTTATAACATACAAAACTGTTGTGAATTTATTAAGACCATCTCCGAATTTATGAACTTCGTTAACTTCTGCTGAACATTTATCAGTATGGATAAGCGTCAGTTTCGACTGTTCATAGCTGCCATTTTTACAATAGAACAGTGTTTGAGATATTGGACTGTTAAAATGTAGCATGACACCCGGTATATTAAACATACATTTTCGATAAAAAATAATTAAAACTATCACATGTATGCTGTAACATTTTACCCGTATTTAATAACTATTGCGTAAAAGATTCTACTTCCAATTTCCTCTTTTCCTCGATAACAATTACCTCTACTACTAACCTTATTTTCCAATATAAACGTTAATAACAATAATTCAATGAGTGTTTATTATAAAAAAAATAACCCATAGTTTTTAATTTTTTTATTACATAAATAATAACCTAACAAACAATAATTATTTCACGGGTAGTTGTACATTAAAACTGCTAATTTTTTTTGATAAAAATTATTGTTTATTATGCGTCGGATGGTATTCTATCCATCTTTACTTCGTTTACGCTCTGTCTTAAGGCAATTCAAGTGAAAGTGGTGTGTGAAAGTTAAAACTCTCTAAGCATGGCCATCTAGATGCGTCAGTCGGCCTGTGATGTCCATGGGTGTTGTGCCAAGTGATTCGCGGTTGTTTTATTACTATTATTGTTTTTTTTAACGATCTTACGGAGATGCGCGTATTTCCTTTCGAATTAAGCGTTTTGTTATTGTGATATTAGGGTAAGTTTGAAAACGAGTACGACTATAGTGAATGAAGGAAGCTGGAATTAATGGAACTTAGTCAAAATGAACAGAGTACATTCGTCAATATTAGCGCTAGTCATGAGTATCTTTTTAATCCAAGCTGCAGATCCTCCATATGAAAAACCTACTGGTCGTTTTATAAAATTTTTTCCACTCATCTACACACCCTTTATCACGAACGTCCACAAAACTGATGAAGATACAAAAATTATATCGGACAGACAATTTTTAAGCACCGAACTTCAACCTCCGACATTGGATCCTCAAGAGCTTCATCCACCAACTTTAAGCCCACAGGATTTTCAATCATCACAGGCCGATGAAATACCCAACGATAATACAGTACCCCATGTTGCAGTGTATTCCACGTTACAAGACTTTCCAATGACAGATGCTTCTTCAAAACAGCCTCCGTACCACGTAAACTTCAATCCAAATTTACCCTCATATCCTCCCGTAGAAGCTTTTAATCAGCAAAAAGGAGAAAACAATCAGACTGGTACACAACAAACTGGTAGCGATGTTCCAAATTGGAAAGAAAATCAGGATTCAGCCAATAAAACTAATGACGATGGGTTAACTAGATTACATAATTATTTACGACAAATTAATAATGAGTCACAAAGTAACGACGAAAAGGTAAAATCCGCTTATCAAGAATTAGTAGAACAAGATTTCATAAGGCCTCTTCTTAAGCTCTATGAGAAAGAAATCCACCAGGATGCTGCTTATACAACAACTACTAAAAACCGTATTTCCAAAGAAGATTACGTATCGCCAGTTAAACACAATGTAACAGAAACAAATTCTATCAAAGAACAAAATAATCTAGAAGATAATGAACTGCCACAAGAGAAGATCGTACCTGCTAATAATAATGAAAACATCGGATTCAATAAACAACCGATGGACAAATTAGTTAACGATATATTTGTCACCCCAATAAGAAGACATGATTCAGATTTCGTCGATACCAGAGATAAAGAGCACATCGGGGAGATATTACCAGCTGATTTCTACCGAAAATCCCATAATGTTGTATTTTTTTCTAGAAAACTAAGTCCCATGGGTTTCAAGCAGACTCCAATTACACCTTTAGAAAGGTCAGAAGTCTTAAGACTTCCAATAGTGTTTCCTTCAGCTCCTTCGTCTGAAGGATCAGATGTGTTTGTCACGGAAAATGTTAATAGACTTAACGAACAATATTATTCGAGAGCCCCGCGTTTGAGTATACCTTTAACAGAACAATTTCGGGTCCCAAGAAGGTATAGAGGCTTTAGAGAAGGTTTTTCGGACAATCACCAACCTTATTTTGATCCATCCGCGCGATATCAAACCGCTTGGTCTTCGAGAAGACCTAGAGTGATATTTCCAACAGAACAAGTTGCGTTTAGGGATCCGGTGCAAAGTCAAGAGACAGAACCAGATTGGTTAGCTGGAGATGGCAATTTGCAGGATTTGCAAGAGCAAGATATCAGAGATAGAGGTAAGTTATTTGGACATTATTATTTTGGTCAAAATGATTGAATTTTTTGCTGTTAATCTCCATACCAGATAAGAAGTTGCATTTGAAAAAAATGCAGTGTTTCATACGTAAAATGTTAGTTGTAACTATTAAATATATTTTGTACAACTATTGTATGAGGGATTATTTCATTCTTTTTTGGCACAAGTATGTCTTTTCGACAGACTAATAGTAAGGCTAAAGTACAAAAAAGGTTTAATTTGGTGGTTCTTAAAACAAGTTCCTGTATAGTAAAGTTTTTGAAAATTTGACTAGAAACATAAATATAACTAAAAACAATAAATCACTCTGAAATAGTTTTATGGGTGTTTCTTTTTCTACTATTCAAATTTAAAGAAATATTCATTGAATACAAAATTGTAAATTTCTTGAGCAATAACTCCAGAATCACCCGGTGGATTCTCTATATATTCGGTAAAGGTAAAGCTAAAGGATTCACATTCAATAAGAAAAAATGTTTGTACCACGAGATAATCCCCAAAACAACATCCTGTATATTGGAATTTCTGAAATTCGACAGGATATATTGAAAGACCGGAAAAAGACGAGTCACACTATACATTTTTTACAAGTGGATGTGTGGTTTTTCTGCAAGGAATTTGGAGTCAAAATTTATGATCATTGTGTTATTTATAATACATAACTTTAAAATCATCTGGTAGATTTATAAATTTGTTTATAGCCCAATGGTAAAATTTGAGAATAAAAAACAAAATCCAGATTTGTATTAATTGATAGATTTTAAGAGAATTTGATTATACGAAAACAACACCCTATGTAATAGAATTTTCTAATCCTAGATGAGCTATTCGAGAAAAACACGGGACTTAAACGGAATAGCTATTTTTGTCGTCATTGCTTTTTAATGCATATTTTACAGTTATTACCGGGGTGCGGGAAAGTGTAATTTACACACTCAGATGTTTTTCACTTCTCCATAATTTCCTTTAAACAGTTGACAACAAAACTGTTATATTTTTGAGAAATTTTTTCATAATGGTCTTGACCTTTTTTAGGAAGCACACTAAAAATTGCACGCTATAATTTTTTTAATTTCAATCATTCTGATAAATTTAATTTTTGAAAGCGTCAAATAATTTAAATTTGACATGTGTATATATATCACATATGTTACCAATCACCAATAAAAAAATAACTAGGTACTTACTTTACGTTGAACGCTTGTTATTGCAATAAAAAATACGGTAGTAAGCAATTTATCACGGCGGGGTTATACAATGTACCCAGTTTGAATTTTGTATGTTGCGGTTTTTTTGAAATAGGATTGAAAAACTGATAGCGTCATCTTCAAAAGGCGCTAGCTCCTTTAGGAGGAACTTTTGGATAAAGGTAGATCAAGTTATAAGAACATAAAATCATATCTAGTACATAGGGAGAGTTTCTGAACACCCTGTATGATAATCACATCTACATTCAAAAAGGTATTATTTTTTTACTTTATCACATGTTCCAATCTTAACTTTTATAGGGTTATTCGGGACCGAGGAAAAAGTGTTAGAGTGGTCAAAATATGTGAAATGTTTCCTTATTAAATCAATTAAGTGCCTTCCACCCACAGATAACACACTTCCTTCCACATTTGACATTGTTGGTTTACCACATAGATACTCTGTTAGCCGATGTGGTTCTTTATTGAAATCCACTTTTTATTGCGAAAAACATTTAGTTTGTGTCTTTCACATTTAACGGCGAACTATATTCATTGCCTGCCGGGGAATATGAACAGGGCAGTTGTGGTTTTTCTCAGTAAAACGTATAAAATTTGTACATTGTTTCACTATTTTAGTTTGATTTTACCTTGTTTTCTTGAATTATTTTTTAACTTAAACTATGTGCTATATGACGAATAAGTTTCTAGCGGAAATATATATATATATATATATATATATATATATATATATATTTGGCAGTGTAATAATCCTCACATGATCCATACTGACCTATTTTCAAGTTATCAATAATTGTGGGACTGGTTGGTTTATATCTCACCATGTATGCATATTAATGAACAAAATATCTTCTGTATGTTCCTTGTGATGTATTCATTATTCTTTTTGTTAAGTTTCTGGGAAATTAAATCACAATCTTTTTTATATTTTTAATTCAACGTTTCATTAGCGCTCCAACTACCGGTTATCAAGAATTATTTATTAAGTTATTATAAAATGCTGCTTCCTATCTAACGCTAGGAAAAAATTTGACTAGCAGACAATCAAGAATATTTTGAAGTTTAAAACTGCGAAAAATTTGTTTTCAAATTTTTTAAGGTCCATTCACAGTAGATCATATCTTTGGTAAAACGTGGAATCAAATATTTTTTGTACGTTCATGCAAAAAACAAAACTTTAATAAACTCTATTTAGTGGAAAAACTAGTTCTTTGTTGCTTTAGTGCAATTAAAACTGTATTACACTCATCTGTCATTTAACTCACCTTTTTTTCATCAAGACAAACATAAACATTCAAATCTACAGTAACAATCACGAATCTTTCCCGTTACGTCATACTTCCCACTCTAATTGTATGTGGATATCGCTGACCGTGTATGTCCAATTAAAACAAATGGAAAGATTCGGATGCTTATGAGCTATGACGTAACGAGAGAGATTCGTGACTTTTACTGTACGCCATTTTTAGTCCATTTAGAGGAACCTAAATAAGACATTTTTTGGTTTTTGCATGAATGTAAAAAAATTATTGCATGCAACTTGTGCAAAAAGTGTTTATTGTCCAATGCCTCGTTGGACAATTTTCCGTAAAGTGCAATACACACTTACTTTTTGCACTTGTTGTATAAATAACTATAATTGTGTGAAATTCTAATTACGAATGGAATCCAGTGGAGTGCACGCTCCAGGAGCGGTTTTATTGGAATAGCGCTTTTTTGCTTATTTCGGAAATGGTAATAAAGCTTTTTTGTGTATGATTATTTTTGTTTCAAAATATGTGTTAATCAGTTTAAATTATAAGAAAACCTGGATAAAAACTTATGATACTCTCCTGATAACGCAGGTAATTGATTGTTAAAAATGTCTCTTTCTAACATTCTAACCAATAAGACTCCATTCGGCTCAAATAAAAGCTACACATTTATCAACATTCAGTTGTATTGAAGCACTTCTGTAATTATTTTTCGTCTTTTATTATTGGACTCTTTCAAAATTATGTGCGTCGAATCCCATTGAATATGATGCCCCTCTTCCCAGACATGTTTCCAAATACCTAACATAAGGAAATCCCTATTTTTAATATACTTCTTGTGTTGATGTATTCGAATTTTCATTGGTCTAGGTCTAGATGTTTCACCAAAATAAATTTTTTCGCATTCACAGGATATACGCAGTTTTTTGAAGATTGTTCTCCTTTTTTTTGGTTTGGTTTTTGTCAGTATAGATCTGGACGTATTGTTAGATTCAAATATAGTTCGAATATTATCGATTATCGATTTTCTAAATGTTTTCTGATAATCCCTTAACATACGGTATTGTTAAGTTTTCAAAAATCATGAATTATTATTTCTATTGTTATTGGGTATTAACAATGATACATTCTACATATTTCTAATTTCTTTGTTTATAAATTATGTTGGGTATTATTGTTATTTGAAACTGATTTTACTAAAGTTGAAATGAGAATATGAAAAAGATTCTGGTTTGATTTCCCAAATAGTTAACAAAAAGAATCATAAACATAAGTTAAGGTTGAGTATGGACTTGAGCAACAGCTTCTGTCACATTTAACAAGAAAAATTAAAACGAATACTCAATGCCGTGTCCATCATGCGGTTTTGTCACTCATTACCGGCCTAAATAGCTCCCCATCTACTACCTTGTACAGAAAATTTGGTCGATTTATCGTCGAGCATTTGCTGCGTAAATTGCATCATTTTGTTGTTTATACAATATCTCATAAAAATTCAAGTCTTCAGGGAATACATTCATTCATGTACTGAATGGTCAACGAGATCAACGCACCTATTCGTGAGATATCATGACAAAAAATACCTATACGCAACGATATAAACGAATTTAAAAACAGAATGACTCAAGAAATAAATATTTTGCAAGAAACGACCCTCGCAACGATCAATAGTCTTCAGCACGAGTTTATTGGCTAACTAGGACATTGTTAGAAAATGAAGTTTTGAATACTATTATTTTTCTATTATTTCGTGATTTTCAACTTGAAAATTATATAAATATTTACACAATATTCGAACATAAGTGAAACATGATTTTCACCAACCATATCCCAAAAGCTAGGTAATTCCTAAATCGGATTTAGAAATTCCTGAGTGCAGTTTACGTTTCGCCTAAACATTCTAAGAAATACTCAGTCTCGAAATAATGTGTCATATTTGTTGACAGCATTGAAAGTTCACAGATTTTGGTGTTGGTTAGTTTTTCAAGAAGTATGCAAGCTGTATGCTCCGCAAAACGTCTCTAAAGATTCAGCAGTTCATCAGATACTAAAAATAAAGGGCATCGAAAACGTCTATTTCCTTCACGTCCATTATTTTGAGATGTTAGACGAAACTGATTACTCTCGAAATAAAAAATAAAAAAGCATCATTGTGGTTTGATTCCCAAAAAAATAAGAAAAAAGAATAAAAATACAGCTTTACAAATATGAGAATTGAAGATGCTCTAGATTATAAAAATGAAGCTTCCGACTTTCCATTTTCTGTAAAATTGCCACTACTAATCCATTTTCACAGATAAACCTACTCTCAACTGCAGGCTTTAACTTAGGTAAATGACCCTCTTCTATCCAGTAATCTTCTAGGTGCTGTGCCCTAGGACTTTGAATTGCTGTGCAATTCGCAACTATGTGGATGGAGGTTTTTTCTTCCTTGCCACATAATCTACATTCTTCTTTCTCGACTATTTTGAATTTTTTTAGGTGCTCGTTCAGGCGGCAAAGTCCCGTTAAAACTCTCAGTGCAATTTTACTTATACTTATGCATTCATTTGGTCTCAACGGGTTGTAGTCACCCAGAAGAATATTCGATTGTCGAAGCCTTACTAGATCTCACCAATGGTCAGATCATGCCTATTTTTTTGGCTTTCCAATATTACATTGGAGCTGATTCCGCAAAAGGGTTCCGGCCCCCCAAAAGGGTGTTTCAGACCCCAACACTAGCTACAGTTGGAAAACCTATCTGAAGCTACGCGGCATTGGTAAGGGGTGAGGAAATATGTCCGATATCTGTAAAAAAGGTAGCAATAGCGTACGATTTATGCTTTCCTTTAGAGGAATAAAGTTGAAAATCGAACTTGAATTCAATATGGATACGCAATAATGCAAAATCCCCTAAACATACCCGAATTATCCCCATTCATCAGTATATCCTCATAAATCTTCTTCACCAACTCTATAAAAAGCAATTAAGCAAAGATAAAAAACTTGTTCCACACTTAATTATGTTTCATTTAAGCCAGCAGACCAAAGAATTTTTATATGGTTACATTAAACATTTCTTTTAGTTATTACCTTGGTTATGTTTAAGCTGAGTTACCAAAAAGTAAGATGATAATTACGGTTATTATTTATTATTATGTAGTTTTTAATATTAACACTTACCTATGAATATTAGAAATCACCTCTTTAGTTTGGCTATGAAGTGTCTTTCCACGAGTGTCTTGATTCATTTTTGAAAAATGAACAAACACAAAATACTACACTATTCTAAATCACAAAAAAGTTTATTCTAAACAGAAAATATAAAAGTTTAAGATGCCAAATAAAATTGAGAATACGATGATAAAAACTGACCCTACCAACGCCACTGTATAATCAATATTAGTCAATAGTTCAAGTGAGAGGGAAGAACACACGCACGCGCTTGCCATTAGCAAGTCAGGCGGTTGTATGGCAGCGGACTGTTCGATAAATATTCACCAATTGAGTTCGTTCGGACGACGCGCAAATTTTTTCAACTTTGTCTATGACGTAACTTTGCTTCTATTCTTCAACCGCAATAAGATTCAACTTCAATTGCAGGCATTGAGTTATCGGTGGATATTAAGGGGTAGGACTCGTATTTTGTATTGACTAGGTGAAGAAACTAGGATTATGAAGACGAGTTAGGGTGAAATGTTTTGCCATAAGAGAGGAGAGAAGCTTCCTTAGTATTGATGAAGTCCATAAGGAAAATACAATGAAGTTTAATAGTGCAAAATTGGGACATGTGTAGTATATGTTGATGTACGCTGAATTTTTTGTTCCTGATTTTGGGGAAGTTATAAAAACAATTTTTCGCGAAAACACTGTGCATATTAAGTAATTGGTACCTAGTAGATTTACTTGAAAATACTATTTCAGTACTTCGTATTTTGTTAAGAATCTCACTAAATAATGATGTAGGTATGTAGTAACTTCAACCTACTTTCAGAAGACCTAAAAGCACGTGACGTAATTAATGTATTTAAATATATTGAAATCCATTTTTAATGGTATATAACGCAACTAACAACCATGCAGGTAGTATTACTTCCTTTTAGGAATTACCCATGATGAGTTATTTGAAATATTACTCTTTAAATATACAATAATATTGATGCAAATTTTTAATTTCGTAATTTTAAAAGGTATACAATATTTTTTAACACATTATAATAGGTCCGGATTTACTTTCTCCTATGAATCACAGAGCTTGTTAGGATGCTTGTTTGCAAACCTTTCAATTTCTAGGTATTCCAAGATCTTTGTGCATATTCATTTATCATTCATCATAAAGCGTTAAACATAGCACGTGATACTGTATTGTGTAATTTTCTGTGCTAAAATGTGTCAAAAACTTGTGCCACATCCAGAGAGCAGCATAAAGTTCTTTTTCTCACAGCGCTTGTTATATCGGTGATCCTATGTACTCAATTAATTATTATTGTTTGTTTTTCTCTAAATCCGAATTGATAAATAAGTTTCTTCTTAATTGGGTTTCTTTTTTCAACTGGATAGCTAATGCTTTTTGTAATGTAACCCACAGTATTAACAACACATTTTTTGTTTGAAACAAGCATACAACAGCTTGTCCATTATTTGTAATACACCACTTTTATATTTTCTCTTGCATACTCCACAGCGAGTCAGTATTTAACGAATAAGCAAAGTTACTTGTTTAAAACGTTTTCAAATAGCTCCACAAAACTGAGAATATTTTGACACACAAATAAAATTTTTCAAAAACAGATGTACATGTAGGTATCATATTACTTAAAAGTAATAATTATCTAGTATTAACTTTTTTGTGATTTTGAATAGTGTGGTGTTTTGTGTTTATTCATTTTACTCGTGGAAAGACACTTCATAGCCAAACTATAGCGGTGATTGCTAATATTTATAGGTAAGTGATAATATTGGAAACTACATATTAATTAATAATCCTAATAATCATTTCACTTCTTGGTAACTCAGCCTAAACATAACCAAGGTAATAATTGAAAGAAATGTTTAATGTAACCATATAAAATTTTTTTGGTCTGCTGGCTTGAATGGAACATAATTAAATGTTTTATATCTTTGCTTACTTGCTTTTTATAGTCGGCGGAGAAGAAATATGAGGATATACTGATGAATATGATGATCATTAGGGTTTGTTTGGTGGTGATTTTAAATGATTTCTTATCCATATTGAATTCAAGTTCGATTTTCAACTTTATTTGTTTTTAACAAATACCTTAGTTTCAAAGGAAAGCATAAATCGTACGCCATTGGTACGTTTTCTACAGATATTGGTCATGTTTCCTCACCCCTTGCCGATGCCACATAGCTTCAGATAGGTGTGCCAACTGTATCTAGAATTGGGGACTGCAACACCCTTTTGGAGGCCGGAATCCTTTTGTGGAATCAGCTCCAATGTAATATTGGAGAGAAGAGAGAAGATCTGTTCATCGAAAAGATCTAGTAGGGCTTCGACAATCAAAGATTCTTTTGGGTTACTACAACCTGTTGAGATCAAATGAATGCATAAGTCAAAGTAGAACTTTTCTGCACTGAGAGTTTTAACAGGGATCCTAACGGGACATTGTCGCCTGAATGAGCACCTGAAAAAGCTCGAAATAGTGGAGGAAGAAGAATGTAAATTTTGCGGCATGGAAGAAGAAACCTCCATCCACATACTTGCGAAACGCACAGCAATTCAAAGTCCTAGGGCATACCACCTAAAAGATTACTGAATAGAAGAGAGACATTTACCTGCAGATATCCTTAAATTCCTCAGGGAAATAGAAGTAAGAGGGCACAATAGATCTTTTACGTCTCAGTGAATGTCACTCCAATATACATAAATAGGAAGGTATATCTGTGAAAATGGGTTAGTAGTGCCAATTTTACAGAAAGTGAAAATCTAGAGCAACTTCAATTCTCATATTTGTAAAGGTGTTTTTTTGTGTAGTCAAAAACGCCGAAAGTAATCAGTTTCGTCTAACATAACAATATAATGGACCTAGACGGAATAAACGTTTTCGAGGTCCTTTATTTTTAGTATCTGATGCTGCTGAATCTTTCGAGACGTGTTGCGAAGCATACAACTTACATATTTAAAAAAAACTTACCAACACTAAAATCGGTGAACAAATATTATACATCAATTCGAGGCTGAGTATTTCCTAGATTGTTTAGGCAGACCTAGCCAGCTGTCCAAATTGTATTAGGTAATTCCTATCACTTTTAGGTAAAACGTAAATTGCGCTCAGGAATTTCTAGATCCGACTTAGGAATTACCTAACTTTTGGGATATGGTTGATGAAAATTATGTTTCACTTATATTCGAATATTCTTAAAATATATAAATTTTTGAAGATCTTCAATTAGTTGAAAATCAAGAAATAATAAAAAAAAATAATACTAAACTCAAACTTCATTCACTAACAATGTCCTAGTTATCCAATAAACTCGTGCTTAAAACTATTGCTCGTTAGGTGAAACGTGAATTGCACTAAGGGAGACTTACATATTGTATACGGTTATATAAATAAGACTCGATCCAATTCGAAGATATCCCTCTGATACCCATATTTTTTAATTTTTCAATACATGTTTATGATCCACACAGTCCAATCATACCGGCTGCTCACAATAATATTAAGTACTAGTTCCTGCGTCAACAAGTTCATTTTTGACAAACTTGAACTATTTGCCTTGATAAGACCTTGTTCCAGATGTTACGTTTATAACAAGGGAATATCACATAAACGATGTTAAACCAGTAAATACAATCGAAGTTCGAGTGATATACAAAATGTCAAATAATGTTCAGAAAAGCGCTTGACGTCACTCGCTTCTGAGCGGTCTGAGAGCGAAGATGGTGGATTGCTATTTTTTTTATTAATATTTTCAAATAGATATTTAATAATATATAATATATAATATATAATATATAATATATAATATATAATATATAATATATAATATATAATATATAATATATAATATATAATAGATATATAATATATAATATATAATATATAATATATAATATATAATATATTAGATGGCGACACTATAATCATTATAGTCGAGTTGATTTTTGGTTCAATCGGTTCGATAGCCTGGCTGATGAGGCCTAAAGGCCGAAACAGCTGTCCCAGGATGCGAACCGGTTGAATAAAAAATAATTCGACTCCATTTTTAATATATAATATATAACATGGGTTCTCAAACGGTCGATCGCGGAAACTTTCAGAGTCGATCGCGAGGAGTGGCAACACCGCGAGAACGAGTGCGCGTGCGGAGCTAGAGAACGTGGCAGGTGACATCACGTACTCCCACAGCATTTCAGTTAGAATTAGCTCTTAACTTGTTTGTGCATGTGTGTCAGAAAAAGTGTTGGTTATTGAATTTTATTTTGTACGTAACCAAAGAAAATGAGTTCGTCCAAGAAAAGTAAAACGTATAATTTTAACAATGAATGGGAAGAAGAATTTCTATTTATTATGGTAAAAGATAAATGTGTGTGCCTTATTTGTCGTGCTTCGGTGGCGTTGCCTAAGCGTGGGAACTTAGAAAGGCACTATAAAACTATGCATAAAAACTATGAGATTGATTTTCCACAAAAGACTGAGTTAAGAAGACAAAAAGTTCAAGATTTAAAGAGTGGTTTGAGAGCATAGCAATCTATGTTGAGTAAACCAGTTAAACAAAAAGAAGCTGCAACAATCGCGTCTCTTAAAATTTCCCATATTCTGGAAAAATACAAGAAACCTTTAGAAGACGGGCCAATATTTAAAGAAGCGTTTATTGAAGCTGCTGATGTTTTGTTTCGTGACTTCAAAAATAAAACAGAGATAATGTCTGCTATTAAAGAGATTCAACTATCTCGCCCGACTGTTACTAGGCGTGTGGAATTAATCATCAAGTGCTATGCTCGAAAATACTGAATATGAAGGACGTCATGGACATTGCCACAAAGATTGTGAATTCCATTCGTGCCCGTAGCTTGCAACGACGACTCTTCAAAGTGCAGTTGGAAGCTAGCGAGTCTGCTGAAATACTTGAAGACAAAAAGTGGCTCTGCGATTTAGCTTTCTTATCAGATATCACAAGTCATTTGAATACCATAAACTTGGAGCTTCAAGGTAAAAATTGAACTATTATTGACTTAATAAGTTCAGTGAATGCTTTCAAAAATAAATTGAAGCTACTGATCCAACAACTTAATCGAAATAACTTCAGTAGCTTTCCAGCATTGAAGGCAAGAAAAATTACCAACACAAATTACGATATTTACGAGGCCGAGTTAAGAAACCTTTTGGGTGAGTTTGAAAGACGATTCTCTGATTTCGACAAACTAAAAAATATTGTCACTTTCATGAGATCCATTTTCTTGCGAAGATGTCTAGCGAACACTTTTAATATAGTAAATACTTCTATTTAGAATGAGGTATTGCAGATGATTTCCGATGTACATCTTCAAGCCAGAGCCAGAGCATCTGATGTCAAATTTTGGTCCCTTATATCTCAAGAAAGATACCCGAATTTGAAAGAGGTTGCTCTTCAATTGACAGGATTGTTTAGATTGACGTATTTGTGTGAGTCAGCATTTTTAGAAATGGAAATTATTAAATTAAAATATCGCAATCGACTAGCTGACGAACACCTGACATCATGCTTGCGGTTGGCACTTAGTAATTACGTTCCGTCTTATGAAAAGTACGCCGGCGATATGCAGTGCCACGCGTCAACATCCAGAAACTAATTGACATTTTGTGACTTATTCTTTCACGTATGTTTTGTTTAAAAGTGCAATAAATCATATTCTTGCATATATAATATATAATATATAATATATAATATATAATATATAATATATAATATATAATATATAATATATAATATATAATATATAATATATAATATATAATATATAATATATAATATATAATATATAATATATAATATATAATATATAATATATAATATATAATATATGATAATAATTGAATAGGATTTGCATCTTATATAATCATTTCAAATCATTTATTATTTCAGTGATTCTTAGTGATTGTAATTTCGCCTTTTATGTGTTTGGATACTACACTCCTAGTTATTCATATAGAAACGAGCTAGTTTGAAATCATTTTTTGCTGTGTTATTGGGATGAGGAATTGAATTCCGGGATGAGAGAAGTTTATATATTGATGTTAAGAACTTTTAACAAGTAAGTCTTCACATTTTCCGGAAGGAATACAAGAGAATTCGAAAAAATAGTTACCAATTCACTGTACATACATGTAAATATAAACTCAACTGTCATTATCATGCGGCGAGCAACAGAGGCGAAGTAAAAGATTGTTTACACGGAGGTAAGGGATAGTTTAACTTGGCTTCCTACGTCATGTTCAACTGTGAGGCTGGTCTTGAGTGTTTTAATTACTGAAGTGCATTGCCATCCTCCGTAATGTTATATTTATCAATATTTTTAGTTAGTTGAATTACTTTAAGACTGCAAGCTATGCATATTGAACGTAGAACCCTAAAGAACACGTTTGCTTAGGAAAGCTATCCATGATAATTATATAACTAATTGAGAATTGCGTACATGTAAACAAGAGTCCAAATAATCATTCGGAAAATTAAAATAAATGCTGTTCGTAGAAATTACATCAGTTGAGTAGTGGCCAACTTTTACTTGGCTATATCTATGCAAACAGACAGTTTTTTACTAAAGAAATACAAGGCTAGCGTTATAAATATACTATTACATCAAATTACCACCTTTTTCATAGAGAATTTGAGAAGTTTAAATTGTTCAATACAAAGAAAGTTCATACTAAAACATTTTCTAAAAATAACAAAAGAGAATTTCTCCACCAGGAATTTACAGCTACTTTTATAATCCTAGAAAAAAAATATATACGGGGTTTGTTAAAAAGGGAGACTATTTATCTTGTTAGAAAAATATTAATAAATCATTCATATCTATTTAGTTTCCTTCCAAGTAATCCCCCTTAAATATTATCTACTTGTTCCAGCTATATTTTCAACCCTTAAAACACTTCCGATATGTGCTTTTTGAATTATCTTGAGCTCTTCCAGCGATAGGGTCACGTATATACAATATAAACTGAGTAACATAACCCAATGGTTGAGAGCTATCACTTAATATCCAAATAAGGAATCGTGAGACTAAATATTTTGATAAAATTCTTAGTCTATCTTGAAGTGTGCAATGATTTTTTTGTGACAAGAATAGTAACGCTGTATGGTTTATGAGTTTTCGACTATTTTCATAAAAAAATCATGTTAATTTTACCAATAGTGTGTTGTCACTCATTTACAACAGAAGAAAACAGTAATTGTATTATCTACATCACAGCTAGGCTAATGGACACCGAAAAATCTACTTACTTGGCAATAGAATTCTTCAATAAATTATCGGCGAGCATGCTATACAAGATCCACATTCTCTTCATAACATTTGTTTTTCGGATGAATGCTGTTTTTATGTTAACGGGACTGTCAATCGACATAACTGTCGATACTGGTCAGATTCCATTTGAAGAGTATTTCATGAAACGCATACTCAACACCCAGAAAAGTTAAACGTTTGGGCTGGAATATTTGGCGATCGTATTGTTGGTCCATTTTTTACCAGGTAATTTAACTGGGTGTATTTGGAATCACTCGAAAACACCGTTGATCCAATGTTAGGAGGAACAACATAACTTGCAGACCGGTTTCGGCGTATGTGCGCTTCATCAATACAAGGTATATGTTCTACGTCCGAGAGCTCTAAGAGCATAAGCCCGGACTGAAGAAGACACTAAAATCGCAATCAATACATGTCTTTCAGTAACTGAAATGTTAAAGTTGTGACAATAGCGACATCTTCACCTCCAACCGCAAACCAAAATTCGAAAAATTTCACAACCAGCCCATGGCACTTGACTAAGAAGTGTAATTCAATGTCCGTTGAGGCATATAGCCCGGGAAGTAGTGATTTATTCTTAGTAGAACGGTCGCTGTTTTTGGAAAATATTTTCCAAAACTGTGAAAAGCGTTACTCAAATGTTTTTATTGCGACAATCTTCTTAGGTTCATTGTTATCCTCCAATTAGTTAATCGTAATCTATGCAACATTTTCAGCTGATACCAGTAGTTTTAAATTAATTCTCGGTTTCCAAAGTGGCCAAGTATTTGCTACATTGTCATGATTGTGAGCATTGAATAACGGTGATAGTGGATAGGGTTTAAATTTGATTCTAGATAATGCTTCAACAATTTAGTATAAATTAACAATATTTGAATTTTCAATATCCACTAAAAATCTAGTAGATTAAAATTATTCGAGGAAAACAACTTTCATTTTTATCACTGGATGGTCCAAGAAAGTTTGGAAATGGGTCTAACCAAAACAAAGAGAGAAAGTAAGACCATCTAAAAGTTGGAATCTCAACATCCATGAATCTAATGCAGCCAAACAAGTCCCAGTAGTATAAAATAAAACTTTAAATAGGTAGTTCCACCAAATAACTGTAGGAAATAGATCGGATGTTTCTCAAACTTTATATTATTATGCAGATAGAAGAGAAAGTACGTTAATCTACAAGCTTTTCTAATTCCAAATTGTGTAGGTATTATTTAAAAACTATTTCCAAATTATAATGGGTGTTGACACTGCAGTATCTTGAGAAATATTCACATGACAAGTGGGATTTGAGAGCTCCAAACAGTGAAAACTGATGCTTATATTTATTAGGCTTCTGCTTTTCTCCTTATTTCAGGTCATGTGACCCTAACAAAATTATTTTGAATGGGAAAACCGGTATAATATTACATTTCTGGATACATTTTACGACAAAAAATTCAACGATATTATATATTTATCAAGATTAAGGCTGCTTGAAACGTCTATCTATTGTCAATGTGTCACGTGACCAAAAATGGAAGTCTTTTCACAATAGATATTAGCATAAGTTTTAACTGTTTATAGGTGCAATTCTGTAAGCAAATGTTAAATTTTAACGTTTGGTTAAAAATTAGACAATCTTTTAACTCCATTTTACTATTCTGTACGCATTATAATCTTTAAAATATGAACGGAGAACTCTTAATTGAACATTAAATCTGTTAAAATTCAAATCCTAATCTTGACTATGTATAGATTAAAACATTTCTAATAGCGTAAACTTCGTCAAATATAACGGCTTGCCGTTAATTTTTAACCACTTCTTATAGAATTGACCCTATTGTATGCCAAATTTTATACTTAACGTGCAAACAATTTCCGAATTATCGGACTGTCAAAACGTCCTGGGACATCAGGTATACGTGATCTTGTATGTTGACAATTTTAGATAAAAAAAGCTGAATATTTGAATGTCCTCTACAATGAACCAACTGTTTCTAATTCACAAAAGAAAGTATTGATGATGATACTCATATACATAAAAAAGACTGTGGTTTTTCCACTCTGTTGATCCCGTTACTTTCAATTTTAAATTGAACTTGAAACATTTCAAGGTTCCCTGCTTTAATTAATTAATACACTAAAATGTAGCGACACGATAATTCTTTTTTGTTTTCAGCTGTATAGTTTTTTTCTGCATTCAGACTATGAAATGAAAAGAATATTTAATTGTTCAGTGAAAATCAATTAAGAATACAATAGCTTTGGGAAAAAGCCGTAAAAACATTGAAATTGTAACACATTGTTTGTGACACGCTGTGAGAGTTTTTGGTATTTTAGAGCGAAGCCTAATATTCAGCAATTAAAAAATGACGTGTTACAGTATTCTATGGTCCTGCCTCACAATTTTTTAATTAAAGTCGGCTACAATCATTCATTTGACTTGAACACCGACATTTAAATTTAACGGTCTCTGGAGTGTCCCTTCTAAAGTTTAATTACGATTCAAAAAGTTAATATTATTAATTATTTTACGACGAGCTTAGAAATACACAGTGTGTTTTATTATTATGTTATTATTATTAGACTGTTTAAAAAGGATCCACCATTTTTTTAATATACTGAAAATATTGTTGAACATGACGAAAATAAAATATTGTAAAAGTTTGAACTCTTCATATTTATATTAAGAGGTTAGGGCCGCATTGATTATTTCTATTTTCCATTTAAATAACATGGAAACAAAATTGTATTCTAGCAGGAAATTTGACGCTCTATAGGGCTGCTATGGTCTCCTGATAACTCTACTTCTTTCAAAGTTAGGTATTCAAGATTAAAGTTAAATTAGTACCTTATAAATTTTGACATTTTTACAGTTTCTCGACGTTTCAAGTTTATGGAAAACTTTCATTAGCTATAATTTATTTTTATGATGTTTTTTATATCTTCTGTATCTAAATATAATCATAATTTCTAGGTTCGTAACTCATGATAATAATAATAATATTATCATCTGAAAATTGATTTTTAATTATATTTCTGTTATTGTAACAATGCAGATATCCTTAAATTCCTCATGGAAATAGGACTCAAAGAGCTACTAGTCTCTGAGACGTTTGTCAGGAACTAAGTAGAAGTAAAGGGGCATAATAGATCTGTTAGGTCTCAGTGAATGTCACCATATCATACATACATACATTATTGTAACAGAATACAAAATTTTCATGAAAATCAGGAAATTTCTTCCTGTATTTACATATTATTTAATGCAGTTTGATGCGAATAACTTACTACACATAAAACATAGGAACATTTTCAAAAGATAAATCATAGCCAATTAAACGATCTACAAAGAATATCCCATAAGACTTTTTCATAAGCTTGATTGTAGCGTCACAAAAATTAAAAAAATGGCAGAATTTATTACTTATCCAAGCTTAAAACCTCGAATAAGTTTGAGAGGAGTTTAGGGTATGAAAAAAACATAGGAGCCCCTCTTTGTAGAGGGTCAAATCTCCTTTAAAACTATAATTCAGCCATTCCGAAATATTGCTCACTACGTGAATTATAAAATTCAAAAGTATTAGACTATTTTGTTCCCATGTTATTGAACTCTGGAACGCTACCTAACCTTAATTTCGTAACACTTGGCCTCATGGCAATGCGCACTCGAGTAGTCTCCTGTAACGACAAGTCAGTTGTTGTTGTACAGTCTCTGTTTTAGTTGTGTATTATTTTTGGGATCCAGTTGTACCCCGGATGATGTTTTCAGTATATTGTCATTGAGAAAATTCTGGGTATAAAGCCAGAACACCGAAACATCGAGTAAATAGCATCTTCCTCTGACAGGTGCACCTTTTGCGAAAGGAAATAAATTGGAGATCAAGGGTCAAGTGCGGAAAGTGCAATAAATTCATCTGTCTCATAACCAAACCAGAGTATCCGGACTGCACTTCATAAGTTAGAGTGTGTATCTTTGCTTAGAATTATGTATGTATGTATTTTGGGGTACCATTCACTGAGACCTAAGAGATCTATTGTGCCCCCTTACTTCTACTCAGTTTCTGAGGAGAGTCTCAGAGACAAGTAGCTCCTTTAGTCCTATTTCATGGAGAAATTTTAGGATATCTGCAGGCTTCAACTTAGGTAACTGTCATTATTCTATCCAGTAGTCTCCCAGGTGCTGTGCCCTAGTATTCTGAATTGCTGTGCGGTTCGCAAGTCTGTGGATGGAGGTTTCTTCTTCCATTCCACAAAATCTACAATCTTCTTCCTCCACTATTTTGAGCTTTTTAAGGTGCCCATTAAGGCGACAATCTCCCGTTAGGATTCCTATTGAAACTCTTAGTGCAGTTTTACTTTGACTTATGCATTCATTTGATCTTAACAGGTTGTAGTCACCCAGAAGTATCTTAGATTGCCTAAGCCCTACTATATCTTTCCAATGGTCAGAACTTCTCTTTTCTTCGGCTTTACCTATTTCTTCCAATATTACATTGGAGCTGATTCCGCAAAAGGGTTTCGGTCCCCAAAAGGGTATTTCAGTCCCCCTCTTCGCTAGTTCATCTGCTATTTCATTTCCTTCTATTCCAGCGTGTTCTGGAATCCACAGTAAGGCGACTATATTGTTCTCGCCTAGTTCATTAAGTTTGCCTAGGCATTCCCACACCATTTTGGAACTGATTACACAAGAACTCAGCGCTTTAATGGCTGCTTGAGTATCAGACATTATAATAATCCTTTGCCTTCTGTATCCTTTGTAAATATTGAACTGGGCAATATTGAACTTATTGCGTGAATTTCCGCTTGAAAGATAATTTTCCCTGGCTGTTATGACAATATCATCGGCACATCCTTGGCAGAATATTCCGAGGATGCTACTCCTCCCTGTGGGCATCCTCTGGTTGTGCAGATGGAGACAATGTCTTTGCTCGTTCTCGTATCTGCTACTCTAGTGGTGAGTAGTTCCGAAATCCGAATTATGTATTAACTTGTATCTACTTTTTATACTTTTTTTTTAATAAAAACATACCGTTTTTTGGGGGTACAACTGTACCCCGTGTAGAGAAATGGGATTAATTTTGATGGGTAGTAATTAAATGGAAAATAGAAATTATTTATGTGGCACCACTTAATATAAATATTAAGAGCTTAAACAGAATTTTATTTTCGTCATGCCCAACAATATTTTCAGTTAATGTAAAGGAAATAAAATATTGAGTTTTTTGAACCAATCTAGTCTAGTAAAATATTCCTTCTACTTCCATATTTTGTGCGGAGGCTTATCCAGTTACTATATAGACAATTCTTAATAAAACTCCCCGTATATTGGAAGCTACTAACACGACTTTCTTGAAAATCAGTATACATGGATTACAAACAATAGTGAGGTCATGGAAACTATTTTGCAGTTTCTGGATATACCGGAAGTGAACAGCAGCATTTTGTATTCAATGCATATTTTAATTTTTTTGATCTGCGATATACCGTGAGCCAAGTCATAGAGTTGACAATATTTATTCTAATATTCTATCGTCGAGTTTGAACCGGTAATGTGCTAGTTACTTGTCAAAGGCCCATATTCACCTTGGAAAATAATATGATAACAGTTATTATAAGAATGCTATTCACAGAAATAATTTATAATTGTATCCTTAGTATTTTGAAATTTTGCATCAAAAACCATTCTATTGTATAGTATATAGTTTAAGTGTGCTTAACCGTTGATGGTATATCTTGTATTGCTCACAGCATCTGTGAATTTTTTTGCAAATTTTGTTATTTCACTTCAACATATTATTTTCATTTATAACCAAAACAAGTCTATAAAAACTGAGAGAATTTTCGTTAACAATATGACCAAAGAATAAATTACCAAAAACAATCACTTTTTGTGTTGATTTCTCTGGTGAATAAGTAGAAATCGTTATATAGAAACTGAAAGTGTAAATTGATGCTTACGTATCTGGAAAAAAGCGGGAGAAACTTTAAAAATTATTTTATAATAAACTGAAAAATTCAATTTATGTTTCGAAAGACAACTTATGATTCACATGAATAATTTACAACTATGACAAATTCTGAGAAAAAGGAAGACTCGGCCGAAGTTTAATAAAGATTCATGGTATAACATACAAAAGACAGACTTGAATACATAAAGACGTCAACACTTGAAGAAATAAAAACAGAAACATAAAGGCATAAAGCCATAAACACAAACACACATAAAGACTAAAGACATAAAGGCCTGAATACATAAAGGCATAAAGACATAAAGGCATAAAGCAATAAAGACATAAAAAAATAAAAACATAAAGACTAAAGACCTAAACAAATAATGACCTGGAGACATAAAGACATAAAGACATAAAGACATAAAGACATAAAGACATAAAGACATAAAGGCATAAAGACATAAAGACATAAAGACATAAAGACATAAAGACATAAAGACATAAAGACATAAAGACATAAAGACATAAAGACATAAAGACATAAAGACATAAAGACATAAAGACATAAAGACATAAAGACATAAAGACATAAAGACATAAAGACATAAAGACATAAAGACATAAAGACATAAAGACATAAAGACATAAAGACATAAAGACATAAAGACATAAAGACATAAAGACATAAAGACATGAAGAAATGAAGACTTGAAGATGTGAAGGCATAAAGACATAAAGACACAAAAACATGAAGATGTAGGCTTTACTTTGGCCAATAACGGATCCTTGATGAATTGTGATTGCTAAGTAATAGAAAAGTTTACTGTTACCTGAAACCTACGTCCTTATTGAACTCTTTTGTTTCACATTTTTTCCTTCAACTCCTCACAAAATTACAATCGTCGAATATCGTTATTATTCAATTTTCATGAGTTCATCGTACTTCATACGACCGTTGTCCATTTTTATTCAGAAATGTGCCAATAGTTGCAGCACTTGAATTCACTGCAACAGTAATTTGCAACTAGAAAGTGTGGGCGTTTGTGTTGCAGTAGCACAAACCATTTACTCCAACATTTTTCTGTCCACCTCAAGTGAACGACAATTTCTGTGAATAAACAGCATCGTAGTTCAAAATTCTGTAAATTTTACTTATTATTTTCAAGCGCTAATTAAAGCGGAATAAAATGAGAGTGTTCCTTCTTGCTTGTCCATATACGTTGATTTAGACTGGATTTGTTTGTATACAGGTTGTTCCACGACGAGGTTACTATCGATATATTGGAGAGTGCTTACACGATTTCTATGACAATTGGCATATATGGAGAACAAGTTATGGCGGATTTATGGGAAATATTTTGACATTTCCGGTTGAACCGAAAGTAAACTAGAACTTTGTTATTTCAAATGTAACACTCTGTACATTATCAAATTTTCTCCAATACTCCTGTTTTGTATGCAACGATGTTAAAAAAATGATGAAAAGTTCAAGTCCAAAAATGTTGAATATCCTTATGTTTTTAAATGAAACAACCATATTTTTATTCTTTCACTTAATGCTGAGGTCGAAAATATGGGCAATTTATGTTCACTTCTCTATACCCAATTTTGAACGTTGTTAAGATATTAACGTGTACTTAAAAATATAATATTATTATTGAGTAGTCGTAGGCCGTGCTATTTATTCTCTAATTTTAGCAGGCTGTGTATTTACCAGTCATAATTAAATAGTACCTATTCATTGTCATTATTTTAAGTCAATCGCATCGAGAGAAATGGCTTGTTTGGAATTAAACGATGAAGATTATCTAAATATACTTTTAATACATGGTGAATGTGACAGATTTGTTAATAAAACTTGTGTTTTACTTGCTACAAGATATCCACATCCACCCCGACCCAGCCGTCACAAAGAACATTAAACAATTTGGTTGTTTTCAAGCCAAAGTTGAGAAAGTGAAGCCTGTTATTAACGGTCGCATCCATCCTAACAGAATAAATTGATCAGGCAGCGATTTTCAAAGTGATCCATCGTTTCTTAGTTCTGTTAAACGTGCTAATCTTGATATAACAACATAAACTAATATTATTTGATACGTGATATCAATAATTATTTATCTATCTTCGATTCAAACTTAGTATAATAGTTCCTGGTGGTGTTCATCTATTTTAAAGATACAAATGTCTAGAATATCTGTCATAAATGACAGTAAATTCATTATTGATCGGTAGCGTAGCGCATTTCAATTGACAATCACTTGACAAAACACGCGTTCAGCAGCAAATTGAGTATCCACTCTTAACGTTTCAGCAGCGCTACGTTGAACGCAACCAATAATAATGATAATAAAATTGAAATTTTAGTAATTTTTGCCGTATTGTTGCTTATAATAATTAGGTGGTCTCTTTTCAATGTAATTCCACATATATAAATTAGAAGAATTTGAAACAAGTGTTCAAAATTTCGTCTTTGAACCTCCAAGCATTCAGTAAGCCTTTTTGATCACACCTTCGTTTTTTGCACGCCTAATTATTGCTTCTCTTCGTTCACAATCTTCCTTTGTTGTTAGGTGATGGGAGTACACCTTACCTTGTATGTAACCCCATATAAACAAACCTGAAGGTGTTATATCTGGTGAACAAGGAGGCCACTGAGAAGGACCATTGTCAGCTATCCACCTATCATCAAACGTTTCCTCTAAAAATCGGTTGACCATCCTGGAACACTTCCATCGTGAAGGGAAAATGTTATTAGTTTTTAATTCTTCCAATATATTGAGATATCTTTGACCTTGAAAACAATTTATAAAAAATAAAAAAATATAAAATTTTGATACTACAATTTCTGAATGTTCAAATTTCCATCATAAAAGTGAATATATTCATCATGTATTAAAAGTAAATTAAGATAATCTTCATTGTTTAATTCCTATCGATCCGTTCCTATCACTGTACGATGCGATATACTTAAGATGATGATAATGATTATTTGTTTCCTCTAAATATTAGTCATCATCCAATCATACTTTTGTTTTCTGTTTGACTTATCAAAAAATTCTAGATGGGTGCCGTTCGCCAAACTGAATTATTGATATGCAAAATGTAACAGAAATGAATGGTCCAAAAATCTAAAGAAATTGTGTATTATCACTATTCGTAATTTATGCTAACTTACATGTTTTGACTGTTTAATAGAGTTTCGGTACATTCATTCATTCGATTGGGTTGTGCTCATCAGCCCTGTACTTGAACGGAATCTTTGTACCATTTCCCATGTTATATACTTCCATTCCAGAAGTTTTGTGTCTTTTATGTAGGCCACTAGTTTGACTGGAGGGAATGGTTGTATTGTTTCCTCTCCAAAGTGCTTCCGTCTGAGTCCATGTAAGTTCTCGCAGAAGCAGAGTATGTGAGTAGGTGTTTCAGCATGAAGATCACATTTCCTGCACATAGGTTCACTAACTTTGTCCGTATTGTGCAGATGTTTCCTCAGGGTGCAGTGCCCAGTCACCAGGTCGGTAACTGACTTCAAATGTCTCTTACCCAGTTTCAATAGCCTGGTTGAGAGTTCCTTGTCTACCTTGTTCAGTAAACTCTTTGTATGGAGGTGCCATTGTGTCGACCTCCATTTGAGTTGGTGGTTCCTATCTAGCCAGTTGCCGATTTCCCCTTTTATGCAATCTTTTGTGATTCCACAAAACGGTTTCTGACCTATGAAGTCTCGCTTAGAGCCTTCTTTAGCTAAGTGGTCCGCCATTTCATTACCTGCAATCCCCTCATGTGCCGGTACCCATATTAGAGACACTTTGGTGTCTCTTGCCAGTCTGTTGAGGGATTCTTTATAGTTTTTTCCCAGTCTAGACCTGGTTGTTGGGTTGCGGATAGCTTTAAGCAGAGCCTGGCTGTCAGTGAGTATTTTTATTTTTTGTCCGCAGTATCCTCTTCTGATGTTTTCATCAATACAGGCTATAGCGGCAATCGCGTCTGCTTGAACACAGTCGTATATCGGCCAAGGCTAAAGATTATTCTCTATCAAGGTCCTTTTATACCATCCCCAGTGCCATGGTTTGTTTTGGAACCATCAGTGAACCAGATGATATCTCCAGAATTACCTGGGTGCATCACCTGTTCCCTAGATGGGATGATGATGTTCACTCGCTCAGTAAATATATTCTCCGCTGTCATAGGTGATCGTAGACCGTATTACAGTTGTGTAAACCACCTCAGGTCGTATTCCCCAGGTTTCACTCATAACTCTTCTGCATTGCCAGAAAAGCCTAGTCGCCCTGGTAGTAATTTTTTCCAGGTGTGTCTTCCAATTCAGTTTGGAGTCAAGGGTCACTCCCAGATATTTAACTTCTTTAGATATTTCTAGCTCTTCTCCGAACATCAGTATTCTACCCAGCGGGATGTCTTCTATTCGTGAAAGCAACTAGTTTGGTTTTTTTTTGGATTGATAGAAAGGTAGTTTTTAGGGCACCATTCCTCCACAATTTGTAGTGCTTCTTGTAGGACATTCATAACCACCTCTGGGAATTTCCCATTGGTGATAATCACTATGTCGTCCGCAAAGCCCTGCGTCCATATGCCTTGATCATTCAACCTGAAGATCAAGTCGTCGACAATTAGGTTCCATAAAAGTGGTGAAAGTACTCCAACTTGAGGACATCCGTTAGTTGTCCTCACGGTGTAGATTGTATCATGCATATGTGCTGTTATTCTTCTATTTTCGATCATGGATCCTATCCATTTACATGTGGTGCTGTTAATCTCTCTTTTTTTAAAAGATCTGTTTATTGATGACATCGATGTGGTGTCAAAAGCACCTTCGACGTCTAGAAATGCTGCAAGGGCTACTTCTTTATGATTCAGGCTGCTTTCGAGACCTGAGACCAAATTATGCAGGGCAGCTTCTCCTGATTACCCTGCTTGATACGCCCATTGTAGTCTATCCTTCTTGCAAATACATTTGTAAAACTTTTTCCATGGTTTTCACCATGAATGATGTCAGACTGATCGGTCAGTAGGACTTAGCCTGGGTGTACGTTTCTTTTCCTGGTTTAGGAATGAACACCTCCTTTGACTCTCTCCACGCAATTGGTATATACCTCAGAGCATGGCTGCTTCAAAGTATCAAAACTAAAGACCTATTATGATGTCTAATCACTCTTGCATGAGCTTGAGGAGTATACCATCTGGTCCTGGAGTTTTGTAGGGTACAAATGAGATAAGATGGAGAGTTTCGGTACGTCCTATGTCAAAAAAATTAATATGACATAAGTTATCTTTTGAAATTCAAAAATATAACGAGCCATACACAAATTTAGGAAAAAGCCGCGAGGAAATAAAACCGACAAGGGCTTGAAATATTTTCAAGAATCAAGTTTTTTATACTAAATAATAATACGTGACTCCAAATTTTTGAACTCTTTCAATAAGAACATAATAATTAATCCGTCGAGAGATGTTTGTCGAAATATTTATTGCTTCCGGGCTGCAACACAACCTTTTAAATTTAATAGGTTACCGTTAGGTATTTCTTGCGCAACGAATTTCGTAACGCACTGGAAATTTCGGTGATTGAACTCGAACCAGGTGATAATAATTATACCGCGATTATAGTTCCGGCATTGACGTGTCTTGAAAAAATTGTATTTTGTGACTATATTAAATATAATTAAGACTAAAGTTTCAGTGACCATAATAATAATTATTAATTGAGAAATGTAGGCTTTCATGATAGGAAATATTATGATTATAAAATTTATTGTGCTTAGAGAACATGGTTTAATAGGGTGGTTGGTCAGATTTGTGGAAATGGGTCTTATCCTATTGGATTTTAAGACATTACACCAACTTTAAAAAGTCACATCAGATGAAATAAGAGAAGTATTTTATGAGAAAATAGAAGAGGAATTGCTGAAACTATCAAAACAAGAAACAATAATATTATTAGGAGACCTGAATCACGGAATATGAAACAATCGGAAGGATCTCTCGCCATAGAACAATAAGTACGTGCATCTTTTGTATACGCAGTGACAACTTGTGAAAATAGTATTACATTTCGAAGTTGCTATAGTTTATTTCAGGAAGGTATAGGGTAATAAAACCTCATTAGGTATGCAAAGGGAGCACAGAGTGACCCAACGAATATTCAAGCCAGTCATAGTTTGGCATTGGTTTCTTTGTAATATTCTTTCTTTTTATTAAGTGCAGGTAGTACCACCCGGCTTGGGTTTAATATATGGGTTTATCTATTCACAAACACTAAAAATAGTGTGCCAAAGGCGTGCCGGTAAGATACTCGTAAAAATGAAAGAATTTTATTTTAACAGAATAAAAATTAGGCATTATGTACATAGTATTAGGTACACTCATTTTTTATTGAACATTATACAAAAAATACATTATACAGAAATTAAATTATAAAAAATTATAATATTCTTCGTCATCCGAGGAACTGTCATCTCCTCTTGACGTTATAATTAACGGGTCGACGGTCCGATCGAGCAAGTAGTCAAGATCCCACATTTTTTACTTTTCTTTAATGACATGCTGGACTGCTTTTCGCCAGTTCTCTGGAGTCACCTTCTCAATGGCTTGATGAAACAGTAGCTTAACGTCTTTCATTTTGAATGTCGTGTTGTGTCTTGCCACAAATCCCTTCACTTGCGCCCATATAAGTTCTATAGGATTTAGTTCGCAATGATATGGCGGTGTGCGCAGCACAGTTACACTATGTTTTCCGCTATATCTTCCACGGCGTATTTCATAAAACGATGTTTGTGTAAATTTGCTATAGCTAATAGTTATTTTTTCATCGAATTATCTTCAAATTCAATACTTTTGGTGGTTAACCAGTCACTAATTTCTTGGCTTCTCCAAGATGAAGTTGGAGTCTTCTCTATGTGTCGAGAATGATAACTTGCGTTATTCATAACTACTACTGAATCAGCCAGAAGATATTTTATCATTTCACCAAAATAGTCTTCAAAAACATCCGTGGTAATCCCCCGTATGGCACGACTGAAAGGTTAGCAAACAATTTTTTTTAAAATCCCTCTTCGCTTCCAATATGGACGATTATTAGTCTTTTCCCTTTACCTGAAGGCACCTTAATACCCGTTTACAGGCCTTCCATGAAAGCTTGGCGAGCGCTGGTTATATTTTTGTCTTGCCACATTTTTGGTACTAATCCACGTATCATCAAGATAAAAGATTTTATTCTGCTCTGTTCTGTACTGCTTTATACTTCTTAAGTACTTTCGTTGCCAGAAAAAGATTTCATCGCTTTCCGGTAAAAGTGCTTTACGGTTATGCTTTTCCCAGGCAAAATCCATATTTCTCAAAGTGGTCCATAAAAGTTTTTCAGTTATCAACGGAATACTGTCATCCTGGCCAAGCTCCATTAAAATCTTATGGTGGAAATGTCGCCATTTTATTACTAATCTTATAATACTGTGAACACTATTTACGGCTAAACAGCAAATACTGATGCTTTGAACGAAACAAATATACTTATAAAGGTCTAAAAATTTTGGGTGGGGCACCTTGCGGCGCATGGTTAACCCGAATCTGAAATAGGGTTGGAATTAGGCAGATGCACTAATAGAAGGTTAAACGGTACCTGTTAAACGCAAAACGTAACTGTACAATTTACTACCTAAGTAATCCCCACACAATATTTCGATATTGACACTTCAGGCCAGAAAACATACTTTTCCTAATTCTATCACGCAATTACTTGAAATTTAGATATTACAAACAATACTATTTCAAGACCTTCGCCTATGGCCGACACCGAAATTGAACTGAACTGGACGGAATTCCCCATTTTATTATCCTATACCTTTCCGAAATAGAGTATAGAGCTGAACTGGACGGAATTCCCCATTTTATTACCCTATACCTTTCCGAAATAGAGTATATATTCTTGTTTGTGTTCATGTCAGATATCCGCCATTATAACTGTTTGTTAGATTATTAGCTGTTTATTTTTCATTGTGTTTTATTGTAGCTATTCTTCAGTCATTTGAGTATAATAGGCATGATGACACTCACAAAGAATTATTGAAATAATCATTTGCAATGATTGTATAGATTACAGAGATTCTAAAACAATCACTCATTTTTTCAGAACAAATGTGATTCTATTTATCTTAACAAAAATATAAATACAAAATATGACAAGTCGCTATCTTAGCTTAAACACCGATTACAAACGTTTGACGTCAACCTTTTGCATATCGTTTTAACTTTTATTGTATTTTCAGGTTTTGCATCGTTTAAATGATATTTACTCCTTACAGAATTCATGACATCACACGAAATAATTCAAATTACTAAAAAAACCAATTTTTAATTTGCAGACTGTGTGATGTCATGGAGACGCCATTACTATTTTAGCGTTTTGGTACAAAATTTGAATTGTATTTTAACTACGTAAATTTCTCCTATGAAAACCATTTTTTCAAAAAAAACATTTTTTTTGATAAAGCTTGTGCGTACCAACATCGTGGAGCAATTTTTCAAAATCAGTCATCATGCCTATTGCTTAATAGTGTGTAAGTTCATAGACATAATGATTTGTTATGCAAAAATTGAAATTTCAATAGCGGAAATTGCAATTGCAGTTGCTTATTGACGAAAATTGTCAAATATGAATAAACTTTTGCATTTTCAAAATAAATATGATATATCGTCATTGGTTGTCGAGTTATATAGTATAAGGAACATAGATGAAAAACTACCTAGAATTATTTGGGTGCAAGGAAATGTTGGGTCTGCTCCAACAGCAATTAGAAACTGTCAGTAACGATCAGAGAATAACTGGTCATAGAGTTTACTTTCGCGTAATTTTTATCACCAATTGCAATGGTCGACCACTCTTTGATCGTTTCTAACAGTTTTTGCAGTTGGAACAGACCTAATAAAACATAGCGAGTTTCAAGATCTGAAACCATACCTGTTCATTTCTCAACTGTTAAATCTATTGAAGCCGGCTCCGATTATGGGATCACAAATTTAATGCGACATTCAAATTTATGTCTGAAATGGATCAGATATCAGAAACCCTTCCAATTGTTTTATATTCCCTGCCTGAATGCACAAATTGGAAAAGAAGAATAGCAGGTATATGTAGCTGGGGATCACCAGATAGTAAAACATTCACACAAATAGATCATATTTTAAAGTAAAAAAATTACAGTCATCGATAAAAAATGTGAGAGCGTTCAGAGGAGCATGTGATGATTCCGAACACTTCATGGTTACAGCCACACTACTTCAGAAGATCAAAACAAAATGTAAAAACAAAACATACCTATTTAAAGAAATGTAATATTGATAAACTACAACAAAAAGAAGTCCAGGGTCAGTACAGGGAAAGTGAAGGGAAGAAAATTAGAGAAATACTAGCAGAAGCTACCGAAATACAGTCGGGGTGGAAAATGATTAAATAAAACAATAATATATCAAATAATGAGTGAAATATGAAAATAAGAAGAAATGCCAGAGGAATGGAATATGAATCAAATAGCAGAAGTTACCGAAATACAGTTGGGATGGAACATGATTGAATAACAAATATATCAAATAATGAGTGAAATATAAAAAAAAGAAGAAATGCCAGAGGAATGGAATATGAATCAAATGAAAGCAAAACATAAAAAGGAAGATCAACAAATATGAAAAAATTACAGGTTAATTACTTTAATACAGTGTATAGGATAACACCAACAATTATACGAAGGGGATTACACGAGACAGGTGGTAGATAAGGAGAATATCAATGTAGATTTATGAAAGGAAGATCGACGACAGATGCACTACAATGTAATGCATTACACTATTGATTTTGAAATGCTATTTATTGACTTCCAGCAAGCTTTCAATTTAATACAGAAAAATCAAATAATAAAATTATTCAAAGAGCTGGAGGTATGTAACAAGCTATGAAGATTGATAAAAATCACACTGGCAAAAACAGTAGTGGAGATGAAAACCTAGAAAGGACTAACAACAAAATTTAAATATAACAAAGAAGTTAAACAGGGTGATTCATTGTCGGCGTCGCTATTCAATTTGGCCTTAAATCACGTATTTAAAAAGATAAGTGAAGGAAACTTGAGAACAAATGGAGGCCACTTAATAGCATGAGCTGATGGTGTTGCACTAGTAACAAAAAATAGAAAAATTATGAAAGAAATGCTACAAGAGATAGTGAAAGAAGAAAAAAAGTCTTAAAATAAATGCGGAAAATGCCAAGCTATTAAGATTTAAAAAGAAGTGTGAGTACAGATATATTAAGATTTAAGATTATATATTTCATGATGTAGATAAAATAAAATAAGTACTTGGAAATAACAATACCGCATAACGGCAATAGTAACAGAGTCTCCTAGTTTCAATTTGTTCAGGAGCTCCTTCAATGTTGCGTGACCAAACAAGAAACCTGTTATTATTTTCGATTGACTTATGCAAAGTATGAGTAGTTCCAATATATGTTCCAGACAAGGCTTTACCGTACATTTTTTTGGAATATCTACTCAAGATGTTTGTTCGCATAAGCTTCATCCAAAAAAATGTTTTTTTTTGGAAAAATAAAGTTTTCAAAGGAGAAATTCACGTTTTTAAAATACAATTCAATTTTCGCACCAAAAAGTTGAAATAGCAAAGGCGTCTTTATGACATCACACATCTGTAAACATATTTCACAGTTTGCTAATAAAAAGTTTATTTTGATTACTAATTTGAATTTTTGTGTGTGAGAGTCATGAATTCTATAACGACTAAATATCATATTATGAACGAAGCAAAACCAGGAAATACGATAAAAGTTCGAACGGTATACGAAAGGTTGGCGTCACACGTTTGTGATCGGTGTTTTAGCTAAGATGGCGGATGTTCGAGTTAACTTGACGTTATTGCGTTTGGGTAGCCCTGACGTCGAATGAAGTTATCAATATCTCTATATTTTAAAGTCTTACTTATTATTTGTTTTACAAAATTGTTTTATCACCCAAAGAATGTTCACGATATTTTCATAGAAACCGTAAAATATGTAGCTAGGACCAATCTTTTCTTCTTCTATTAGTGGGTCCTGTTAAATCCACTTTGCCCCACTTTCTTTTTAGTTTCTTCTGTGATGCTGATCTCCATCATTCGTACACCTTTTTTGGTTCTCAGCCTACTTCTGGCATTCTTTCAACTTAATTTCTTTAGTTTGGCAAGTTTATCTGAAGCCGTGAAAGGAATGCAGTCGAGAACATTCGATATTGCCACGTTCAACTATGAAAAAGCTAAAGTGCTAAGTATGTAGTGATAATAATTAGCAAATGGATATTTTCTATTTGTTATGAAATAAACAAATATTTATTTATAATTTTCGAAACAGTTTAAAAATTTAACTATCGGTAACGCATCCAGACACTTTGCAAATTATCGTATGAAAACATTAAAATTGTATTTGCCATAAAAGTAAGCTTCGCCTGTCATTTGCACATATAGAGTGCATTTGAAGAATTTCTTTTGTGAAAAGTTGAAGCTCTTGAAATTGAAAAGTGGTAAAAATATGAATTTTCCAAAAAACTACCCGTTTTACTATTTCTCCAAATTTCCTCGGTTCTTGATTATCCGATTAAGTCGCTTCTCCCTTTCTTTTGTTTATATTTCAATTACCTACGTGTTTTCTACATAAAGCATTAAGTCCAGTACTTTTTACGTTATGTGGAAAAAACTGAAGAAGTATGTTTTTTTTTCGTTTCAAATGTTTATACCAAATTACTGAAAAACATATCAAAATTATAATGCGTTACATTTTTTATATGATGGCAATATCAGTTTTCCTTTAGGATTATTGTGAAATATTACTATACTTGCATGTAAATAAAATTAGTTATAATAAGAGAAATAACTTTAATTAATGCAAACTGCAAATGCTACAATATATTCCATTTAAATTTGAAAATCATCAATAGCATAAATGCATCCTTTTGGTGAATATTTTCACTACATACATCAGATGAAACTAATTTTGCATTTGTAGGAATGTTAATACTAAGAAATTTCTTGAGATTTGAGTTTTTTGGTTATTTTATGATTGAGTACAATGATATATAAGATACACTTGGTCTAAAAGGTTAATTTTGTTTGTGGAATTACAATCAAACTCCCGAAGTGATCGCTGAAGTATGTAGATATATGCAGGAAAAAAAACAGTGGAACTCAAAACGACACTTGATTAATTATACGACTGCGCTAGATACTGCTGCAACAAGTGTTTCTAGAAGTGAACAAATGATTATTGAAAAAGAAAGTGAAATCAATATTGGTGTTAGCTCATCTTTCACATCGCCAGAGAAAATTACAAATGAACCAAATCCAAAAACTACGTTATTTGATAAAATTGTTCCTGAAATGTCAAACATTCCAAGAAAATTTGAAAAAGCAGGATAAGGATTTACAGGAGGAATATATTTCCTTTGGAAAGTAGTAAAACGAATGGGACTTCGCTGGAGGAAAACAAAAACGAACAAAAGGCTTGTGAGGTTATTATTGATTCAATTAGGTATATTAAAAGGAAGATGAATTGTGATGAATTGATTAACAAGCATTTATTGGGTTGGCAGTATTTTTACAATTCAATTTTTTATTGAATAGCATAGAGAAGAACTAAATGTATTTTTCAACACACCCATACTATTCAGACACAACCAGTTCACTTTTCGAACAACCCATCAGTGATTCTTTGATTACACCACATCGATGAAGTTTCTTACACTGATGCCTCCAAAGACGTGTGTGTAGTTGCTCTCTAGCCACAACAACCACAACTCGATTATCCATCAAACGCAGCATACACTCTGTAAAGACACGCAATATACCAAGCTTCAATTATCACAACAGAAGACAGCTTAATCAAAGTCATCTGTACAGACATCCTATCATCGGTCCACACTATCAAAAACATGTACACCAAAAGTACAGTAGCAGAGCACATTCTAAATATCTGTCACAAACTCAGCAGTTGTGGTAGTGGCATTAAGATGACAACATTTTGTGTACCATCACATGCTGGTATTATCAGAAATGAGAGCGCTACTATGAACAAAAAAATATTCATAAGTAATACAATATTCAGATGATGTGATTGGCGTTGCTCTTTCTGGACGCTACAGTCGGTCAACAGCCGATGCAAAATTATATTTTTATCAGAACATCCATCAACAATATTATTCTTATTGCTAATGCTCGTTTCAACGTGAACAATTGCCACAGCTGCCGATTTCCATCCTAATTTTTGTTGGATGTGATCTAATGTCATGCCAATATTTGATGTCTCTTGTGTTTTTCAGGATCATCCATTTTAAGATAACCTATAATTTGCAAGGACATGATACAAATGCATTATTACCTAGCACTCGATTGGTACATTTTCCCTTACCATATCGTAAGAAAATTGTACTGACATTTTGGCGGCTAAGTGATACATACTGCTTCACCAAACGCACATAACTAATTGCTCCACTGTCGGCAACAGTGAAACATCTAGCCATCACTATCTTAGACGGTCCAATAATGATGAACTAATACGCTTCCTTCTCCTTTGATATCATGTAAGCGTGAATAGACCTAATGTACTTCAAGAATAAACACGAAATATACGCGGCATCTATGAAACACTTCCGCAAATTATCTTTATTGATTACACATGACTGTATTTTTCATTCTTACTGATTGCATTCACGAATGCATACCCTTTTACAATTGATTTAATATGTATTAACTTTTTTATTCAACTTCAACAAACATTGTACTTAGTCTTGAATGTATAACTCACATATTCAACGCTCTGTACTGCTTCGACATTTTCTGAAGGTAAGCAAGCAAAACTCATTCACTAATATCTGTTAACTTCTGCTCTTTCATCCATTCGATAAAATTGTCATATTCTTTTTCAAACGCATCATCATCATCATCATCTGATTTTTGGGGTATTAACGAATTTATTATTTGAAAAATAGATGTGTGTGTGTGTGTGTGTGTCAACTTATTGGCACTCGTTTTGGAAAACTAAAAGGCCAGTCTAATTTATTATTTCATTATTAAATTTTGTTTTATTCAGCTAGTCGCATCAACCATGTGGGTTGTTAGCGACTCGGTACTCTCACAGTTTATGAATTAATTGTATTTCGTACAGGTACTTAACTAGAGAGTTTACTTTACAGTCATTCCGTAACAAAATTTCAAGGTTTTAGGGCAGATGATTGTGTTGTCTCTGTAGTTTATACTTAGGACAGTCAATTAGAAAATGTTTCACATCTGCACAGATCACATGGGTGGTTCCGTTTTCTCGAACAGGTACTGGTGGGTTAGTCTGGTGAAGTTTTGTGTAACATAAATAGGCATACATACACATATTTATTTTTATCCCTATTGCTATGTATTTTTTTTATATTCATGCATTTTTTTTCGAAACAAATAGTTAAAATTATTTCACACCATTTTATTTCGTTCACAATTTCATGTTGGTTTATATAATAGCCTTCTCACCTCATTTTTTTCACATACTAATATTGTACCCAAACTAGCAGGAAAAGGTAATGTTTTTGCTATCCTCTTATACAATTTTTATATATTCGTCTCGTGAATACTGTATTCTAGTAAGCAATGTTGTAGTGTACCTGTTTCTCCACATTCACCGTTTTCATTTTCTGGAAGGCCTATCACAAATTCAACAGTTCAACATTAATTCTCATTTTTTTTGTGATAAAATTATGATTTCAAAGTGCACCAATGCAAAAAATAGCATGAAATATTCGTGGATAATTGGTCTTTGAAACACTTGCTCTATTTTGAGCACTCACTGCGTCGTCATGCTCGCAAAATCGCACGTGCTTTTTATCCATCTAATATACTATGTTTCAACGTACAGCAAAATCATCAAACGAGCTAGAGATGGTCAATCGATTGAAAATTTCAATGGTAGTTGAAAGGTTACGGTAGTTTTGATTTGTAATGTCTTAAACACGCGCACAAAACATCAAATAGGGGGGATTTTCAAGTTGTAACAAAAAAAATCAGCGCAGATAATAAAATACCTTGTATTTCGTTTAAACGACAGATATGAGTAATTAGTGATACCTATTCGCAGTCCGCTCTTCATAAATCACCTTGTATATAAATATACACGAAATATCTTTTAACAATGACTAATGCACATTTTTTCCGTTGTTTTATCAGGGTCCGAAACAGTCACCTGTGCTCCTGGCGCGACTTGCGAATTTTTCCTAACCTGTTGGCTTTCGGGAGGTCTGTTGGATCAGCCCTGTGACGGTTTGTTAAGAGGATGCTGTTACAGGGGAAGAGTCGCGAAGAACGGAGCAAGCGGACTTTTGGCGATAGGTACACTTGACGCGCCCCCCGACACGTCTAAAACCCAATTCGGATCCTACAACGCAGATATTCGTAAGTTGGATCCAAATTCTAAGTATGTAATATGAACGTGGAAAATAATTCAAAAATTAATTATTTAGTAAGATGGGTTTTTGGGTGGAAAGTGAAAAAGAGTTTAATTTTGATATAGCTTGATGGTAGCCATTTGAGATAACAAGTAGAGAAAATATGTTTCAAGAGACGAGCGAGATGTTGAGTACACATTTTCTCACTCCCTATAACAGTGCAATCTAATAACTGGGATATTGAGTTATAAGAGGAAGAAGTGGAAAAAAGTTATAAAACCGGGTGACCATTAAAAATGCCCGTATCTTAAAAAGTATTCGAGATAGAAAGGTCCGGTTCTTACTTTAAAAATAATCAAGTTTGTTTTGACAATGTAAAGTTTGTACTGCTACTTCCGTTCACGCCGGAAATGAGTATGCCTTTTTGAAATATAGGGCAACTTTGTTATTTCATATGTCCTCTGCCTCTGCCCTCTTTCTAAAAAGGTTGAATTTGTGACAGTCTTTCAAATTCGTGTAGATGCTAGAGCTGTTTTGAAGAATGGTTACACATTTTATTTCTTCACACTTTCACATCTAGTGACATTGGACATCTAGTTCCTTGAAAAACTTTTTGGAATAAAAGCGACGGAAAAAAAACTAATTAATTCAGGAAGTCAAAAGCACTCCAATCGTTTATTTTTAGTTAGCATAGGTTTTGTGAGAATGGGTTATAATATTGTTCATTCATGTAACCCCTAACCAATAATCTAAGATTGTTAAGTCCGGGGATCTTCGAGGTCAAGGAGAGAGACCAGCTCGCCCTATCCATCTATCCGGAAAGGTTTATTCAGAATGTTTCGGATAATTAGAACATAATCCAATATACCATCTTGCTGTAGTTGAGGAAGGAGAAATGTCTCCAGCATATCTAAATAATATACAGCAGTGACAATAGGATTGTTGAAGAAAAGAGGTGCGTTAATTTTATTACCAAAATTGGACCATACAGTAATCTAGGGTGGACCCCTAATGAACTTTTCAACTTCCCTTGCGCTTTCCTGCGCCCAAATCCTACAATTTTGTTTGTTCACTTGGAAGCTTATCAGGAAAATGAGGATCACTGTGTTACAAAAACTTACTCTTTTTTAAAAATATGTCAAAAGCTTGAACCGATATCTCTTGTCATTCCAGTCTTGTCATGTGGAGTTCCACAGGGTACCGTTCTTGATCCAATTTTATTTTTAATTTATATTAACCCATTACAAGAAATTGCTACCACCGGGGAATGTATTTCGTTTGCAGATGACACTGTCTTGATATAAACGACCGATTCCTGGAGTCCAGTTAAAGAAGTAGCAGAAAAGTACCTGAAAAATATTGCAAATTGGTTTAGAACGAATGTACTTAATGTTAATTTGAATAAAACCAAAGTCATACCGTTTACCTCTTATGAGCTGACAGTACCATACCATTCTATAAAAATTTAAAATAAAAATGTACAGATCAGTGAAGTACTTGGGTATATTTCAATAAAATTAGAACTTCATTCTACATATTTTACTTGTGTCGTCAAATCCTATCGTTGAATAAACTAAAATCAGTATACTAGGCATTGATTGAATCTCTGTTAATTTATGGTATAATAGGATGGAGAATTAGGGTATTAGGAAAACTAAAATGCAATCTGTAGAGAAAACCATTCTAAAAATTATGTACTTTGAAAAAAGAACTTACTCTACTGAACGTTTATATAATGGCCTTAAAATAATGGATATTAAACAGCTCTATGCAAAATCAATTACAGTTTATTTATTTAAAAACAAACACTACTTTCAAAACATATCATATCCCTACCAAACAAGGGCGATCTCTTTGAATCATTTGTCAATTTCTAGACCTCAAAAAGCAGTTGGAAAAAGAAGCTTCACTTACTTTGCACCTCACATATATAATAAAATTCCTGTAAATATTCGACGCATAAGGAATAGCACTAGGTTTAAAAAAGAAATAAATAGATAGATACTAGATTGTGGTAAAGGCTTCTTTCATGATCCTGTATTTTAATCTTGTTCCTAAAGTATGCGTTCAATGATTTATTCTAAAGTTAGTTACTATGTTACATTTATAATTTTTTTTTGTTATTATAATTGTACTTGCCTCCAAATTATGTAATTTGCTCTCTTTGTATACGGGTGTGAAAATCAAAATGCAGCCATAGGCAGGTTCCACTATGAACCTATTTGGTAATCATTTTTATTTGCGCTCGTGCTTTATAAATATTTTGTATAAATATATTTGGGAAATAAACTTATTATTATCATTATTCCAAAGATATCGGCATTTTTTGGTGAGTGTTGATGATTGTTGGTTGATCCAATAAGTTGTGAGAGAAATGTTACTAAAATTGTTATGAAAATGAAATAACGAGTGAAAACGTATCACACAAATATTTATTAATATCACATGAGTGATAAAACAAATCTAAGAAGGCTTCTCATAACAGATATTTACAAAACGCACCCACTGCCCAATTATTTCAAATAATCAAAATTCTTGCAATCATTTGCTATGCTCAAATCTAGTATTTTTATGGTGGAATTAACACTGGTCTCAATTCCAGCATGGGAACTACTCCACGAATCGTTTCTTTCATCTCATGTGTGGCGAGCAAGGTCACCAGACCTTACGGTTTTAGATTTCCAGTTATGGGGTGGATTCGGAGATCGTATTAAATCATCTATGCGACATGAGCCAAAGATCCCACACACTAAAATTACTTTTGCCAGTAGATACTGTTCATCTGAAGCTTCGCATAAAAATATAGTTACTTGTTATGCCATTAGTACCCTGGACTCTTTTGGCATATAACCCACAGCCTGACGCATCAAAACAGCAATAGTTTTTGGATATTTTATGTTGCCGGCATTTTCTTTTATAACTAAACAACTCTTTAGCGTTGAGAGCCGACTTCCTAACGTGGAGGATTTTATATTCTTGCCTTTCTCGACAAAATAAACTAAAAGAATATCATCACTTACAGTTTTAACATTTTTGAGATCTCGCCCGGAAATGGATTTTGTCGTGCTTGCATGACTTCCCGAGTTCGGCTTCGCATCACACGAGAACTTGTCACGCGCGCACGGAAAAATCCTTATTTCCAAACTCCTAATGAAATATATTATTAAAAGAATTCAGTATCTCTTCAAATGTTCCAGCAACAAAAATTAGAATAATAACTTCATTAAGATCGATTCCATTTTTACCTCTCGTATAAATTTGACAATTCATTGCACCTTTCTAAATGTACCATACCAAGCATTTTGTATACTTTCATAATCATCTCACTATTGTGATTTCTTGTGAACTTCAAACACTGCGGTGAAAGTGATAGTAGTAGATACGTCATATGACCATGCAGCAAAGCCGAAGTATTAATCTTACTTAACAATTTACTGGGTGAAAGGTGAAGGTTACAATGAAGAAAGTTTCGATATTGAAAATTGAAGTTAACAGCTGTATTGAGCTAGGTTATGGTGAATCGGTTGGCGCCTGAAGGGGCCGAACGTTTCATTAAAATAATAATTATACGTCCGTGAAAATGGATCCATTTATTTTGGAGAAATTTCGACTACCGGTGTTGAGTAAAATAAACTTTCTTACGAGTAGACAGAAAATATTTATTGGAGAGTACACGGAAGGATGTTGAAATTCTATCTCGGCAAATATACAGGGTGGTAGGGAAAAATTGAAATCTATATATAATAATAAATTAAAATAATACAAATTTGATTGATTGGTTATTGGCTAGCTGGGAAAAGCTCGCTATGCTCGTTCCAGGGAATTGAGCAGTAGTTTTTGGCCGATTTATTGGGCACTTTATTTGCCGTAGTCACTTCGACCATTATTGTAGAGAATAAAAATTCGCACATTCCCTTTCCCATAAACTTTTTTTTGGAAAACTCACCGTTCACGATTTATGGCACATTTAATTAATCGGTTCTATCTCGGCCGATGACTCAAAATATTGGATTAATCAATGAAATGCTTCCATTTCAAAGATCAATTTATTCTCTACACCCTTTGTTCAAAACTTTTTTTACTAATGTCCATCATTTTTCAGATATAGCTCCACCGAAATCTGTCAGTATTTTGTGATTTCATACTCAGTAAGTGATCGGAAATTTAGTGTAGGGTAGATCGAGAAAAAAACGGCTATTTTTACTGGCGTAATAACTACTGATACTATTGATAGTATGAAGTGGAATTGGCATAATAAAGAAATGCAAGCTGCTCAAGGCATTACTGTTGATCATGACAGTTTTCTGATCAAATATTTGAATTAAAAATGCTTAGCCTGTGGGTATTTATACCTTTGGAAAATTGCCGAAAATTATCGCCCAGTTTTTAAAGCTACTCTCCCGGCAGATTTGTTGAGAATTTAACAATATGGGGATGGAATTCTAATACATTCGCTAGGGTTCCTGCATCCTTGAAAAATACGCAAATTTAATACTACACCAAGAAAAACAGGCCAAGTAAACTGATTTAATAGAGAAATTCTCGCTAACCATAATCATTGTCTAAAAGAAGACAATGCCATAATTAATAATCAAACTTGCGGGATTACTTCCCACATAGGAAATAGACGTCTATAGATGATGGTCCATCTTGTGAAATGGTCTATTAAATATCTAATAGAGATCTACGAAAAACAAAATCAGCTTATATACCGATAACCACCCTGAAAATGTCTAATTTTGTATATACTTCTATTAAAACTGCATGTGAGATCAATTAATCGGTATTTTCCTTGTAAAATAACAGATCTAATTCAAGTATATAATTTAAGATAATTAGACGTCTGCTAAACAGATCTAATATACATCTAAAAAACATATCAAAGATTTTGGTTTTATCTGGGTTTCACAGTAATCGAGTTGTATTCCAATCAAAATAAATCTCTTCACCCTGTATGCAAAAATTAGAATTTAACGGTCAACGTAACTGTTAAAAAATAAAAAATGTATTTATTTAATTATTAGTCTATGAAAAAATAATAATTTGGTAACAGTATGATTATCCGATAATAGCGACCTTTTAGGTAACACACCTTTAAACATTGAATGGTTTCTCGTAAATTAACTAATTAGAGAATAATATATATATTAAGTTGGGTAAGATAAAAACTTAATTTTGAACTTTTAACATCCTGTAATGGGAAAAATTATGGTTTTCTTCATCTAATGTAGATTATTTATTTATCGTCTAAAGGAATGTGTTTATAAGAGGTGTAATGACCTATTAAAATACCAAGCGTGGATGTTAATAAGATGTCTAAAAGACGTAGTGAAATATCAACATTACGATATGTCTATTTGACGTTGTAAGTATATATATGTATAATAGACGTCAATTACCCAGTAAACACAGGATATCCTATGGATATCCATATAATGTCCACGATTGGTCCATATGGACATGGACACAGAATGGGCATTCAATGGATGTCCATTTACTACTAGTACAATGGATATCCGTTTGGGGACATTCACTGGACCTTCAATTCTCGTTCACCACTGGACGTGAATATTTATTTGAGTGATGGACGTCCATTGGACATCCATTATTCATCCTTTGGTCGAATCGAAATATACACTCATTAAAAATGTACTAGGTCCGCTATATTTTATACTTATACCTTCCATCAGCTACTCGATTAATTTTTTACACTCGCATAATGAGTACCTATTATATTTTTAGTTTCATGTAATGAAAAAAAAAAGAATTGAAGGTAGCAAAAGCTTAGACAAGTGCGGCTAATGGAAACGGCATTACATAAAATGTCTATTTGTATCTGATTTGGAAGGAGGAAGAGTGAATAAGGCTGAACATCCGTGGTTTCATAAAAATAAATAATAATTTAATGTTAGACTGTGTAGAGAGATTTGTACAAAAGATATCCAGTTCATGTCTTAAATGTTTCCAGTTCATGTCCTATAGTATATTATTCAACAAGCATATAATGATGGCTATTATTCACGATGGTGCGCTTATGTCGTGAACCGCAGATGAGTAAATAATAGCCATTATATGCGAGTATAACACTATATTTTGTCAACGACTATTAATTACCTGTTTAGGTACCTATACATTTTTGGTCAAACTAAAACACCATACTTTATTACAAAAAACTACTAATTGCTACTTATGCTATTCAACAGATTACATATTTAATAAGTATTTAATTATTTAAAATGTCACTTTTGCTTTTGACATACATCATACACACTAGATAAAAAACTGCATATAAAACGATCTACTCGTATAAATACCACAGCTTGATAAACTATTGCATGTATCTGTATAGCATGGTGGTTTAAGGCGATGACTTGGTGAAGTGAGGAATTTTAGACATAGGATCGAATCCCCGTCGCGGTGAAAATTTTAAAATAATAAATTGTGGCATTTGTATAAATATGAATAATCTTCAATATATGCGAAGTGAAGTGAAGAAGTACACGTAAATTGTTAAAATTATCAAATAGTCGTGGACAAAATAAATAGTTCCCGTCCATAGCAAGTACACGGGATGTCCATATGCCATCCTGTTCATGTACAGAACGTATCAAGTTTAGGTCCATGAGTTCTCCATGGTTTATTTATTATGTCCAGTGAATGTCCATATTTTTGATCTAATGGACGTCTTGAAGTAGACATATAAAAGACATAGCAAAAAACAGACACTAAGACCTCTAACAGGTGTCTATAGAAGACATCTTTCAGACATCAAGTCATTAATTTGTAGATGTATATTCGACAAATATAATACATCTATTTCCTATATGGGTTACCACAAGATTTTTTGCTGAAGACTTTTTGTTAAACAAAGTAGCCTTCTGTAGTATATACTTTTACTTAGTCTTAAATTGTTACTAGGACTTTTGTCATGTTTATTTATTTAGTTGTCATGTTCAATTTTGTTCGTTAAAACCTATCTTGAGGTTTCCTAATTTTATTTCAATTTAATGAACAAAATTCTGTGAAGAGTGAAGATGGATCGTTTGCTTCGTCCTGACAAATTTACCAGTGATCCGTACTCTCCCACTGCTTCCAAAGAATGGAAACATTGGATCCATGCTTTTCAAAATTTGTTGGCATCTGCTGTCACTTTGACAGAAGAATCCTCTGAAAACGAGGCAAGTACTATAAAATTAAATATTCTTATTGGTACTAATGTGTATGAACACATATCTGAGTGTTCTTCTTATGAGGAGGCACTGAACATCCTGGGAACAATTTATATTAAAAAAGTGAATCAAATATACTCTAGACATGTACTTGCAACTCGTAAGCAGCAGCATGGTGAAACTATAGATGTATACGCTCAAGTTTTAAATTCTCTAAGTAAAGACTGTTTGTTTAAATCTGTTACTGCCGACGAATATCGCAACGAGTATATTCGAGATTCTTTTATTCGTGGCTTAATATCTCCACATATAAGACAAAGACTACTGGAAAATAAAATATTAACTTTACATCAAACTCTCAGTCAAGCGAAATCTTTGGAAGCGGCTCAGCTTCACTCAAATGCCACCTTCGTTAAATGCTTCTACGTCTAACTATCCGTCAGATTATAAGCAAGAAATTGAGGACTCTCAACTAAGTGCCACACAAACTTGCTGGATACTGGAAGTTCAGAGAGCTTTATAAGTTCTAACGTCGTTCGATCCAGGAATATTAAAACTTTTCCTCTCACTGGCTTCGTTTCCATGGCCTCTTCTTCATTTAGTTCTAAAATACTGGGATACTCTTCAGTCAACCTTAAATTCTATGGGCACAACCATAATAAGGTTAAGTTATTAATTCTTGACAATCTATGTTCTGATGTTATATTAGGTCATGATATTTTAAGTCAACACTCGTCTTTGGAGTTGAAGTTAGGTGGGAATAAATCTCCTATTCGTATTTCTAGTTTAGTGGCTGCTAAAGTTCCCGAAGCCAGTATTTTCGAAAACATGTCTCGTGATTGCCGTCCAATTGCTTTCAAATCTAGAAGATATTCACAGGCCGATGAAAAATTTATCGAATCTGAAATCAAAAATCTCTTACAGGAGGGTATTATTGAAGAAAGTTGTTCTCCTTGGAGAGCAATCATAAAAAAAGAATGGTAGTTGATTACTCACAAACTGTGAATAAATTCACGTTTCTAGATGCATTTCCACTTCCTAGAATAGATCAAATGATTCAGAGTATATCTCAATATACATTTTTCAGTGCCGTTGATCTTCAAAGCGCATATCATCAAATTCCTCTTAAGTCTTCTGATAAACAGTTCACTGCTTTTGAAGCTTGTGGTCAACTTTATCAGTATACTAGAATACCTTTTGGAGTAACAAATGGTGTTGCTGGATTTCAACGAGTAATCAATAGCATAAAACAGTTAGAGAATCTTAAAGATACATTTGCTTATTTAGATGACATTACCATTTGTGGTAAAACTCAGGAGGAGCATGACTTTAACTTGGACAAATTCATCAAAATTGCACAAAAGTACAGGCTTACGATTAATGACTCCAAATCAAATTTCTCTACAAAAACAATTAAACTTTTAGGTCACATTATTGAAAATGACACCATTCAGCCTGATCCAGATCGTATTAAGCCTCTCATGGAGCTTTCAGAACCCAATGATCTTCCATCTTTACGTAGGGCATTAGGTTTGTTTTCTCACTATTCTCAGTGGATACCATGTTTTTCAGAAAAAGTGCATCCTTTAACACACTCAGAATTGCCCTTATCCGAAACAGCTAGAAAATCGTTCAACCTTCTCAAGCAAGATTTAGCTTCAGCAATGCTAACGTTCATAAATGAAAATAAAATGTTAACTGTAGAGACTGACGCTTCCGATTTTGCAATAGCTGCGACTCTTTCCCAATCTGGTAAGCCAGTGGCTTTCTTTTCAAGGACTCTTACCGGTAGTGAAAAGAACCATTCATCTGTCGAAAAGGAAGCTTATGCAATCGTCGAATCTATCCGCAAATGGAGACATCTGTTATTGCCTAACTATTTTCAGTTGATTACTGATCAAAGGAGCGTATCTTTTATGTTTGATAACAGGGCGCATGGAAAGGTTGAAAATGATAAAATCCTACGCTGGCTTCTAGAATTGGCTCCCTTTAAATACGATATTATCTTTCGTCCTGGTGTTTTAAATCGAGCGGCTGACGCCTCAAGTCGGGTTAGTTCTTCCACAAGTAATCTAGTTAAGCTCTCTGAAATGCATGTGTCACTATGTCATCCTGGTATTACCCGTATGTACCACTGGCTCAGGTCAAAGAATTTGCCTTTTTCACTAGAAGAAGTTCGCAAAATAACAAGTTCTTGCCGCATATGCAATGAAATTAAACCCAAATTTTATAAAGCACAAAGTACACTCATCAAATCTACAATACCATTCGAGAGACTTAATATATTCAAGATCCACGGACTAGTGTTGACGATGCTGTAACACCTCCTAATCGTTTAGTTGACCATCAAATACTCGAAACGGATACCGTGCAGGATTACCATAACATTAGACCTACTAGAGCAAGAAGACCTCCTGCATTCCTGGAGGATTACATTCATTAACTCAGGCGGGAAGAATGTAGTATATACTTTTACTTAGTCTTAAATTGTTACTAGGATTTTTGTCATGTTTATTTTTTATTTTTTAATAAATTAATATTTATATCACCAATAAACATTTCCATATTTTGTTTTTGTATTGTCCCTAAGTATGTTCCCAAATCTAAATATTGTTGTAAATTTGTTGATGGAAGCCCATGATAAAATGCCGTCAATCCAATTTTGTTGTTATTTGGTAAATAATTACTCGAGAAAGTTACTCTTAAAAATTTGCTTTTATTTATAGGAGTGATATTAACAGATGCATTTAAGCCATCTCTTACATATTAAACAACTACACCATCATATTTATTAAATAATGCCTCATTATAGTACATAGAAAAATTAGGAATTTGAAATTGTTCTACGATTAATATCCATATAAACCAGAAGTTCATCAACATGTTTATACAGGCTCCTTTTATTGAAATGTACGATACCTAATGAGTATTTATCTCTGCTTGTCCTCTCCCGAATGTACTCTACAAAATTGTCGTAAACTTTTGTGTCAATTTCGGCACTATCTAGCATACTTAACTATTCATACATTAAACAAATGGTTATAATTCTAAACCACCCTAAAATAATTGTATAATTAATTTATTCTTATAAAGTAAGTAAATTACAAAAGTTGTACCTATTTACAGTAATCGCAATTTGGTCACATAATTAGCTATTTATAATTTATTATTCTTCCTATCCATGCATTTATTTAATTATGATCTTTCACAGAATGAGAAGAATAAAAGCATATACATCATTGAATTAATTTATTGTAGTCACTTCCATTTTTTATAATAATCACTTGGTTGTCCTTAGCTATATAGATCTTTCCATTTTTAGTCCACACATTTCTTAGGCCAAATTTTCCGATCGCATTATTTAGTAATTGCACCCTCGTAAAAGTTAGGTCTTCACGCACAACAATCCCAGTACCCTTAAGCAATTTCTTTTTACTATAAATTATTTGTTTGGTTTCTAAATTTTTCAACTTCATGAAAATACTTCTGTGCTTGTTATTTTGCATTTTTCCAATCCTATAGCATAGTAGAATGTCAGTATCAGCTAAAGTTAATGACATATTATTATTTTTTTAAAATATTTATAATTACTTCTCTTGTATTTTCCTTCGGTTTTTCCTTCACACTGAATAGCCTCAAATTAGCTGTTCGGGTTGCCTGATCTATCTGATCCATTTTGATTTCCAGGTTATTTTCATCAATTTCTGCGGTCGTTATTTTCTGCTCTAATTCTTTAATTTTATTTTCAGATTTTTCAGCCATTTTACTGTTCATTTCTGCTAATTCCGCCACTAAATTTTCTATCTTCCGTAATTTTTGTTCAAATATCCGGCGGTAAAGATGGCACGGGAAGTAGTTGTTGCTCCTTAGTTGAACGGTCACTGTTTTTGAAAAATATTATTTTTTAAAAATGTATGAAGTATGAATATAAATAATTATTCTTAGACAACTTAGAAATATATCACACTTTCCTCTAGTCTCAATCATCTGTTTGTTAATAACGATTTATTGGTTCAAAATTCACACCTTGCTATTTGACAATACAAAAGTAGTTCACTGGTTTTGCTTTAATTTGGGACACTCGATAACAGAAATTATTTAATTTCTATTCTTGAACGCTGATACGGATTTATTTTTCCTGAATAATAATTAATCATTTGTCCAGTTCCTTTTATTTTGAAGCTATCAATCTAATACACAAATTTTTTTTATAATTTTCATTAATAAATTCTTCCATCCAAAATTTGGAAAATAATATATACTTTTGAGTTGCGTTTTCCAAACCCTTTTCAACGAAGTATCGCACGACCTCTCTTGCTATTTAAAAAATCCGAGTGGGTAGCAGTCAAGTGTAGGAGTGACAATTTTTTGTATGTTCTAATAATCCTCGATTAAAATAAAAATTGACGGGATCGAGGATTTTTCATTTATGTCTTAAATAACGAAGTTTCATAGGGGGCGGGTAAGAGTAGGGAATATTTCTAAGAACTAAGAAAGGATTATTCGCGAAAATTAAATTCAAGTTAAGTATTTTTCATTATTATTCTTGTAAGCATGTATATTGAGGTGACAGTCACTGAAATCTAAAAGTTCTACTGTGCTCAATATACTACCTATAGTACCGAAAAATACATTTTAATATTTGATTTGCCCGTCAAAATATTTTCACTTTTATCAATTTTAAAACGGCTGACATTTCGTGGTACCTTATTTATTTATCAACAATATACATCAAAACAAACAAATTATAGATGATTTCACCTTCTTCAAAATAACTTTATTCACAATTCAGAAAGTGAAATTTCACTTTCACAATATATACAATCCACTGTCTGCTGTAATATACCTATCAGATGACGGTCCGACAAAAGTTCTTTATTTAATACTGACCAACTTCAGTGGCGTCACAAGCTACTAATTTGTAACGTAAATACTAATTAAAGATTAAAAACTTTCGATTTTATCGTATGCGACCTCAAATATTCAAGTAGTTTACGTAACGATTTATAAAGAAGATATATACAGCGTGTCTCACGATATTTGCTCAATACGATCACTATTAAATGAAAGGATGAAAAAATTTGTAGTTTAATGAATTAATGGTTAAAGTGGGGTGCTATTACCATTGTTTTCCTTTTTGTTAAAATTAGTTAAAAACCCCCACTAATCCTATTCCTTTTATAGAGTGCAGAATCTGTTGGGATTTTAAAAAAGTAAAGAGAAGACTTCTATTCTACTTGGGGTTTGTCCAATACAATTTGGAGTCTAGCTTGCAGGGAGGTTATTGATTATAACATCAAGCTATAGACTTCAATGTTTAAGACTTCTGGAATAATGGAATGGCTTCCTGTGAATATTTAAAAATATTTCACCAAAAGTCTCACTGGTGGGGGTACAAAGGTCACAGATTTCAATAACAGTGCCGTGCTTTGTGAGAATCTAAATGTAATAGAAATATTTATCCTAGATTTATTTATCACTCAAGAAATCAATTTTAGTTGCCGTCGATATTGAATTGTGAATATGTAGAAGCGAAAATCAGTTTCCGTATATAATTATTATATAATAATGATTATTATTTTCAATACATTTATAAAACAGGTAGCGTACGCCATTGGTACGTTATGACAGATATCCGCCATGTTTCCTCGCCCCTTACCGATGCCGCGTAGCTTCAGATAAACTTGCCAAACTATATTTAGTTCCAGCTACCAAAAGAGGTTGGCCGACTGTTCAGTGCCCCCCTATTTTAACCGATGGTACCAGAAGCGCAGATTAATTTGTACAAATTATATTTTTGTCTCGTTATCGTTAACTTTTTTTCGAGCTCATGCACTATTAGGTGAAACGAAATACTTTCATCCGGCAACTCGCGGTGCAATTCGCAAGTATGTATCTACATTCTTCTTCCTCCACTATTATGAGCTTTTCCAGTTGCCCGTTCAGGCGGCAATGTCCCGTTAGGATCCCTGTTAAAACTCTTAGTGCAGTTTTACTTTGGCTTATGCATTCATTTCATGTTAACGGGCTGTAGCCACCCATCAGAATCTCTGATTGTCTAAGCCAACTAGATTTTTGAGTCATGGATAAGTTAAGGCTATATCAGCTGTTAATCGCGATTCCAAAATCAGTTGAGCTTAAGTGGCCCCTATCGGTAACTTAATATTGAGTACTTCTTAACTAGTTTAACGAATACTCTTTCGACTTTATATGCCATTATTGTCATTATTTGTTCATGACATATTTGTTTGGTTTGGGTGTGATTGTGATTTTTTATTTATTTATTTGGTCAATTATTTCATACCATATGCAAAATGTCTCTCACAATTTTTCTTGTTGTATCTGGATCTCTCTTTGGGCTGTTGGCATTTTGATAAATCTGGGATAACTCCCTGGATACTTTGACAAAGTATTAAGTGGGTAACTACATAACTATAATAGACATATATTCGGATTTATTAGCTGTCATCAGAAAACTCCAGACTATCTTCTATTAAACTTAAAATAAATAAAAAAACAGTTCCTTTCTAAAATCTAAATGTCTTAAAAACAGTTAAATTATCCATTGTAAGAGAATAATTTGGCCGAACAAATATCCGTCTTCGGAAAACCATGTTCTATTATTCCTAACACATCTAAATCATCGTTCAAAATATCCATTTTCATATTAAAACACAACAAACCAACTTTTAGGTTAACAAAATTTAAGTTTTTTTGTAAGCCTCCGAAATTGACGGCTTAGGTCTCGGCTTAGGTTAAGGGAGGTTTAAATTGAGTTTGACATACGGTGCAACATAAATATTAACTTTAAGTGGCCCTTCACCCTAAGTTTCACTTAAAATAGCCCGTGCAATTGGCCCTCATAGTCGTTAAACCTAGCCATTTAATTTGAGGTATCATTGGATGCTCTATCTCAAAAAATGATAAAAAAGTTGCGATAATGTTGTTTTGACATCGTATTCATCATAAGCATAATTTACTACCTACACTAAGTATATAGTCATATTTTAGTAAAAAAAAGACTTTGGTAATTTCCTCGCTAATGGACCTCTTGCTTGAGAATAGAAAAACTGCAAGGTGATTGTATGATTTGTGCAGTTGGTGCTGCTAAATCTCTTATCGCAGTTTAATCTTGAGGAATTTTAGATCTGAGTATGATGAGAAAAGATTTGACGTCATTTGCAATGAAGCTGTATCTCTGCTCCTAAGACACACATAGCCAAACGTACTTCAGATTTCTGATCTGTGGATCGAACCGATTGATTTGTGATGCCACTTAACACTCTAGCCACAAAAATATTCCTAACATACCGTTTCGAGTTTATATTCAACTTCAGAATATTAAACCACACTATACATACGCGAATTTTAGGAAAATCGGAGATCTTATATTAAAAAATGACATATTGAACCACACTACACATCAAAATTTTAGTAAAATCGGACTGCAAACTTAAAAAATGTCATATTTGATATTTTTCACATACCCCCGTATACACAAATGTCATTACAATCCAATTACACCTCGTATGACAAAATATGACCATTAGTAGCGAAGTTATTCGCAATACCCTTTTTGGTGTGGACCATCCTTAACTTGCTAATATGCCTCGTTTACGTACACATCATTACGAATCGTTGGACAGTTCACACGTCAGAACTGAACCAAAGATAGCGAAGAAAGACGCTAGTGCCCTTTTGTCTTATAACCCGTACATACGTACATTTACTTTGACACGTCGAAATCGGAGCAATAATAGTGGAGTCTCGCGCTAATGCCCTATTTCCACAAGTTTTCGACTTTTCTTGTTTCTTCTATAGCGTCTATTCGATATTTTTTCCTACAACCACTATGCAAAACACGCTTTTCTACACAAATTTCTATACGCAAAGCAAGCCTTTTCTTAATTCTTTTGATAACTGTTAGAAAAGTAATGCGAAAAGTACACGCTATGGCACTTTTCCGCACCGAAATGTCAAACAAAGCTACCTATGACCTGTCAACTATTTTTGACAATTCAACATATTTATTATACTTAGTGAATTTCTGGATGTAAAATTTTTAAATTTAAACCAAAAATAAGTAAACAATTCATTTGATTATTCATTTATTCATTGTTCACTATTAAACATAGGTACACTCTGATTTATATTAAATTTTTATTTGGTATTTTCTTTCTGTTCAAAGTTATAATAAAATACCTATATAAATTTCTGTTTTTTATTTCATTAATAAATGTGGTTGTAGAAAAAATATTGTGTTCAACTTGTACGCAAATCACAATAGTAGTTTGTACAACTAGTGCGCAAAGCGTCACTTTTCCCACGAGCGCAGAAGTTTGTGGTACGAGCCGTATGGCGAGTGCCGCAAATCTAGCGAGTGGGAAAAGTGATTTGCGTACAAGTTGTACACAATATTTTTTCTACAACCACATTTATTAATGAAATAAAAACAGAAATGTATATACTTAGGTATTTTATTGAAACTTTGAACAGAAAGGACATACAAAGTGAAAATTTTATATAGAAAAATCAGTTGATTGTATGTTTAATAGTGAATAATGAATAAATAAATAATCAAATGAATAGTTTACTTATTTTTGGTTTAAATTTAAAATTTTTAAACCCAGAAATTCACTAAGTATAATAAATATGTTGAATGGTCAAAAAAAGTTGACAGGTCATAGGTAGCTTTGTTTGACATTTCGGTGCGGAAAAGTGCCATAGCGTGTACTTTTCGCATTACTTTTCTAACAGTTATCAAAAGAATTAAGAAAAGGCTTGCTTTGCGTATAGAAATTTGTGTAGAAAAGCGTGTTTTGCATAGTGGTTGTAGGAAAACTACTATTTCCTCATCGACCGGTAGCACTTGGGCCCTTCCTTGGGTCCTACTATATCATCAAAAAAAATGTGGCATACAAACCAAGCGATACTGCACCGTTTCTTGGTCTTAGTAATACTTTCGTAAGTGAAACTTTATTTCTTAAGTAAAACTTGGTGTAATTAAACTTCACCGCGTCTTATTTATCTAAATCAACTGAAGACAGGATGTGGACACGCAGACAGTGACTTTGGTTTTGGTAAAAATTGAAATTTGACAGATGTGACTACAAAAGCTGTGCGCACCAATCGCAGGCCTAATTTCCATAACGATTGAATTTTGTATTTGATACATTTTGTGGCCAAATATAAAAAAATCGTCGAGTCTAAGAAAACAGATGGGATAGCGTGAGCTTAAAAAGATGCTGCGTTGGATGAAATTACAAGTTCAATGCTAATGCGCCCGCAGCTATACCCAGAAACAACTCCAATCGAACGTCTAATAGTACTAATAGAAATCTGACTGTTACTTTCCTTAATCGAAACTTTTGAAAAAATTTATAATCGGATAGGCTGTTGTGAAAATCTTGTCTGGGAATTATATTCCTTGGAACACCAAATTTAATTAACTCCATTTTGGTTGAATTCATAACCTCTATATAGTTTGATAATTTGTTCCGAGACATAAACTCACTATCACGTATGAAAATAAAATTAAAACAATATGTAAGTTACTTGAAACCATATTTAGTAATTTATTCAAATCAAATTATAAATCCTTTTATAACAAATATGTAACAAATTATGAATTTTTTTTCATCATTTCTTATTATAATCATCACAACTAAAGCTGCAAATGTAATAAATTCAAATAATCTGTAAATATTTATTCACTTGGATGATTCCAAAACCCACTGGTTGCCCTCGCTCGTTTTGGAAACTTCATTCGCGTGAATAATAGCCATTTTATACTAGTAAAAGACTATACTTTTTCTACGACTATGTTTAAAAAAATTTCCATCGTGAATCGAACCTCGATCGCCCGCGCAAAAGTCAAGCATCTCTACCACTGAGCTAACCACCACATTTATTTATTGAGATGTAAAGAACGTACATATGGGTAACTTATATTTTCAATAGGAACATTTACATTTTTTAATGAAATTATCACATTATTAGAAATAATAATAGAGATAACATAAATATAAGTAATTAAACATATAAAATCTTCACTATTGCTACTGTTGTCCATTCTTTTACCTAGTTAGATGTTTGACGTTTTAAAAGAAACGATTCGATTTGTTCATTGTGGCGCGAATTCTGATAATCATGGGATGTGATTGGCTAACGAGAGTGAATTATATTCCATTCTTCACTAGCGTGAAGAATTTATATCATTATACAGCTAAATATGTAAAAATAATTTGTTCATTATTATACATATAGCCGTGGAGGAATAATATTCTTTACCAGTGCATTTATTACACAGTTTTTCAAACATGTGTTACTTCACAGAATCTTGGCGGGACAAAAATGATCCGACGGCAATTGTAGGTGAATCGCATACCTATTATTTCATTTACTATTGTTTTCATCAAATAGAAAATATGTTGAATTTGATAAATACAATAAATTATGAAAAGTCAACAAGTTTCACGGTCTTGGGTAGAAAAAATAAAATGTTACGGAACGATGGCGCTTCTAGTGTTAAGTAGAACCTACACTTCGACTTACGTTAAGAACGACTTACTTACTTAAGTTTTACTTGAATGCTTAAGTAGTACCTGTGCAGATGGTCACGAGGGTTAATAGGCGAGGGTTAAAAATTGATAAAAAGGTGGAAAAAACAATTAACTACTGTATACCGAAGAGAGTTTAGATTTTGCCATCTTAATAGATGTGGCATACATTTTACGGCGATAATTCATTTGTTAATAATTTTCGAAATATGATATGTAAAAGTTATAATTTAGAACAATTATTATACTCTTGAAATATTCAATGGTGGTAGGTTTTTAGGGTTCCGTACCCAGAGGGTAAAAAACGTACCTTATTACTAAGACTTCGCTGTTAGTCCGTCTGTCACCAGGCTGTATCCCATGAACCGTAACAGTGAGACTGTTGAAATTTTCACAGATGATATATTTCTCCTATACAACAGACGTGATTTTGTCAACGTCCTGGCGCCATTTATGGGAAAATAGCTGAATCAGTATTCGCTTGAAATATTCAGAGAATAGTGCGCTAGTCCGACTCGCACTTAGCCGATTATTTTGGGTATAAAAGGTTTGAATTTATAAATTTCCAAGACAATAAACAAACTAATGTCTTTGATTTTTTTTTTAATTTTGGAGTAAGAAAAAATAAGTGTCATACATTTTCAATGTATAATGATAATATAACAACAATTGACTACAGATAGCCTTTTATCTCTATAGTGCTCTATAGGGCAAGACCACGTTACGTCATCTGATACAAAAAAGCGTTTTTCCACGGTCGGGAGTAGAAATCAGTTTCTAACATCAAAATTGAAAAAGAAGTAGTCGATTATTCCCAAGTGAGTTTAATGCTCCCAAGGGAGACATTATGGAGAACGTTTTCCATGCAAAAAAAAGATAACATTTAAATTACTTATTGACATTTAAATTAAATGTTTCATTTGTACAATTTTCAAAATCAATTTTAAAAGGAATATTACTTCCGCTTACATTTACAGTTTTTGTGATTGCGCTAGTAGTGGTACCTACTAAAACCTGATTAGCAATTTTGGTCTTATTTTCAATGGAGTTCTCGACATAACCCTCAGCGACTGTCGTTGATTTCCAACCAGTGTGACGCTTTATTGTCGTGATATCCACACCAGCATCTGCCAGTGATGTCGCTGAAGATCATCGTGAGCAGTGACCAGTGTAACATGCAGCATCAGGTAATTTTAAATACGAAGCTACTACACTCGGAATTTTTCCCATGGTATTCTTGCCAACTGGCTGCGAACTACATCTTCCTGCTTTGTTGTACAAAAAAAGGCGATTATGCTTGATGTGGGGAGGACGAAGGGACAGGTATTTTCGAAACAATACAAGCATAAGTATTCCCCACATCGGTAACCACAAAGGTTCGTGGAATCTTTGTCTTAGTGTTTGGAATTTTTACAATCAAGGAAGAGCCTACATCCTCAATATCATCTACAGTTAAATTGACTAGTTCATCACAAGCTCCGGCAATCCCCAGAATTAATCCAACCTATAAAAAATCAAAATACTTAATAATTGAAATACCTGACAACAAAAGTAATCTTATCTTAATCATAAAGAATTCTTTGTCATCTGCACTTGATAGAAAATGGTCGATTTCACCCTTTCTCAATATTTTCGATTTTTTTGCTTGATATCCGTCACCGGTTCTTTTCAAAAATGCGATCAGCTTGGGGAATTTGCTTATATCTATGTTGTCGTAAATTATCAAGCATGACTTAACCATAGAATATTGCGCCCATAATGTGGAAGACTTGTAATTCTTTGCATTTTCACTGAAGTATGGCAACAAAACATTCTCGCTGTATACTTGAACACTTTTCTCGGCGCCCCACTTTTTGAACCAATATACGATATAATAAAGATATTGACTTCGGTAGGGAACAAATTGCTTATTGCAATATTTGCAGCCAAACAAACCTCTGCGCTCCAATTGGCACTATTGACTGTGCCTTTCCTTTTATAAAAGGTTGGCATGATGACTATCTGAAACAAAACAATAGTCTAATTAACCCGAATAATTATGGTCCAACTATCCCATTTATATGGGTTAGATGGACCACCTTGTCAATATGGCCTAGTACTACACAGCGATAAAAATATTAGGTTAAACTTTACTTTGTTAAGGTAGCAACAATTTACTATAGAAATCGGCAAAAAATACTTACAAATATTTTTTTTTGTAGCACGTAATACTAAACCACTGAAATTTTTTTATCACTAACATGTAAATGCTGACTTAGCTTCTGTGTGACTGAACGCCGCCAGACAAATAAAAACAATATGGAACACTTTGGATCCGTACAACGGAGGGGTGACGGGGTATAAAAAAAGTTGAAAAAACTCGTGGGATTTTGGCACTGGTCGATCTATCCCTATCACGCGATGGTCCGCGATGGTCCAACTACCCCAGAATTACCCTACGCATAAGCATTTTACCGTTCATGCAGTGCAACTGACGTGGAGTTTAAATTGTGTGTTTAAGCAGAAAATAAAACTTGGTTGCTGACAGTCAAACCAGTCCACAGAGTTTTCACGGGATTTCAAATTAAGACTAACTGATTTGTATTATTCAACTTACCCATATCAAATAATTCAATATTGTTTTATTTGTTTTTCCTGTCTTTATCGCTTTTTAATACGACACTTTTATTAGTTGGTAATTTATTGTACATTCCTTCAAGAATGTTAGGGGTGGAAATGAAATATATTAATGTTTGCATTTGAAAAGGGCAATATCAATTCAATTTAAAAGTGTTTACGGATGAAATACACTTGCCTTCAGAAATAGTCGATCTTTCATTGGGAAATTAGTTATTTTTTGTAAAGGTCGACGAAAAAATGTAATATGGTACGCCTCGACTATCCATTTGCAGACTCGACTATAATCGACAGCTTTTCGCGTTTGGTAGATAAATAACTATTTCTTTTCAGTAACATAAAAACAAATAGATGCAATACATACATATTAAATAATTAAATAATCAGAATAAATATAATTGAAGGTTATCCATTCGGAAGGGAATAATGTGGAGAATGTAAGAGAATAGTTGTACCAGAAGTGAACAGCAGCTTTGTTAATTTAAATATAAGCCCCTGTATGTTATAAACTTCTAGGATTCTAAGTTAAATCCAAATGCCACGTTTTTCGAGATATTAATTTTTGAAATAGAAAGGAGGAAGCAGGCGGCTTATGGAGAAATTTCATGAATTGTTAGTATATTGTAGTTGACGACTTTCTGAACAATAGTGTCCATGGGCCCAACTCAATTCTACGACTAGTTTCAGAGATACAGGGTGTTGAAGTTGAAAAATAGCCATTTTTTAAAAGCATGTATTTCTTATTTTCTTCAATGTATCAAGAATTTTTTCATGTGATAGTGTTCTAATTACACTAAATATCAGTCCCTTATGAGAGAAAGTTTCATTTGCTACAGGGATACTCACAAACATTAGACAAACGGAACGTTAACTTGAAATATAATTCAATTTTCAGGAATTCCAATATCTGGCTGGATTTGCTTCTGGTTGGTTTATAATAATGATATAGGCAAACATTTTTTACAGGGCGAGTCAGAAAGTTAATGATTGAGAGAATTGTATACTTTGTATTGCATGTTAGTAGGTGACATTTAGTAATTTTTAAATATATATAATTTGAAGATGATATCGAAAATCAACCTTTGGAACTTCACTATTATTGTACTTGTAAGTCGGGAGCTAGAACTTTAGGTACATGTGTTCATATGGTCAGTGTTTTATGGTTTTTGGGTTATGCCAGATACGAACAGAATGTGGAATATCCATCTACTCATCTCCTAAATAAAATAACTGATGCAGCTGAAAGGTTAGTACCAGAAAACATAGATCATGGTCCAGATATTGTAGAACTTTGAATTCCTTCAGTAACTTCAGTTAGTTTCGACATGTTTATGTTAATTGTTTTCTCCGATATCAAGATCAGCTTATATTCATTTTGTTTGTTTTCATGTATATGTCGATCATGGTATAACAACATCGAAAATACATATATATGAAGAAAATAATGATAGGCTTGTCATCATATTGTCGAGATAAAAAACTGATTATAGCAAGTTGACAAAACTGTTACATCTCACCAACAAACTCAAAGCAAAGGTAGTATGAAAGTATCACAGAAATTCACCGAGGAATTATTTAATTACAGGGAGATTTCAAAAAAAAATCAATATCATATCTTTTGAATAGCCCTGTATATTATACATATGTCAAAATGACTAATGTCACCTACTAACATGCAATACAAAGTATATGAAATTTTATTGAATGTAGGATACAGGGTAATCAACTTTCTGACTCGCCCTGTAAAAAATGTTTGCATATCTCATTATTGTAAACCAACCCAAAGCAAATCCAGCCAGATATTGAAATTCCTGAAAGTTGAATTATATTTCATGTCAACGTTCCGCTTTTCTAATTTCTGAGTATCCCTGTAGCAAATGAAACTTTCTTTCAGAAGGGACTGATATTTAGTATAATTAGAACACTATCACAGGAAAAAATTCTTGATACATTGTAGAAAATAAGAAATACATGCTTTTAAAAAATGGCTATTTTCCAGCTTCAACACCCTGTATCTCTGAAACTAGTCATAGGATGCTGTTGGGCCCATGGACACTATGGTTCAGAAAGTCGTCAACTACAATGTACTAACAATTCATGGAATTTCACCAAAGCCTATTTCTCCATAAGCCGGCTGCCTCCTCCTTTGACATAGGTATGCAAATTTTCATGTTTAAAAACCCACAGGTTGAAATAAAAAATGGAAAAAATTGTCTCAACTCTAACTAATGTTTCAGAAATGCCACCAAGAATTTAATAAAAAATCCAAAATTATTTTCCAATACTTAACTCGATTTGCTACGAAACGAGTTTTTCAAACTACTTTTTTATTTTGGCATTTTCAGTCTCCAATCTCATTTAAATTCAGTAGAGTTTCTATTTAAAATTATATCGTATCTGAGCGGAAATTGAATTCTGGTCCCCTTATTCACTAGCATCTTCGCCAATTGCTAAATTTGCTATGCTCCATGTATGAGGTATAGCACGGTGAGTGTTAAGACTATAATAAATAAATTGTCAGTCCTTGACAAACGTTCATCTTGCGGACATAATATATAAATTTCGTTTGAGAAATAACGTCCACAAGAAATAGTTGTAGAACCTGTATATGTATAATTTAGCGAGAGCGCAGTGATCACCTTCGCCAAATTTTCTAATCCCTATTGTATGTATAATGGGGTGACATTCACTGGGACCTAAAGGATCTGTTGTGCCCCCTTACTTTTACTTAGTTCCTAAGGAGAGCTCCTTTAGTTCTATTTAGGATATCTGCAGGATTTAACTTAGGTAAATGTCCCTCTTCTATCCAATGGTTTCCTAGGTGCTGTGCCCTAGGATTCTGAACTGCAATGCAATTCACAAGTATGTGGATGGAGGTTTTTTCTTCCATGCCACCGAATCCACATTCTTCTTCCTCCATAATTTTGAACCTTTTCATATGATCATTCCGGCGAGAATGTCCCATTAGGATCCCTGTTAAAACTCTTAGTGCAGTTTTACCAGATCTTTGCTAGTTCATTTGCTATTCCATTCTCTCCTATTCCAGTGTGTCCTGCAATCCACAGTAACGTAGCTATATTATTCTCGCCTTGTTCATTGAGTTTGCCTAAGCATTCCCACGCCATTTTGGACCTTATTACACAAGAGCTCAGTTCTTTAATGGCTGCTTCGCTGCTTGACTATCCGACATTATCATAATCCTTCACCTTCTATATATTTTGTCAATATTGAACTGGGAACACTTTCTTATGGCGTGAAATTCTGCTTGAAATATACTTCGGGTTTTTCTGGAACTTTCAGAGTGCATGCTTCCTGATGGCCCGTACATTCTTATCCAAGTTCCTTCTATTGCTTTTGAGCCGTATGTGTACCTTTCCAAGTCTAATGATGGTATGCGGATCCCATTCCTTCTTGTTTTTTAATGCCGTAACGAATACCATTTCATTTCTAAGAAGTCGGAAGGTGATTTTTTCCCCTCCACTTAATCTGTATCTTGTTCTTCCTGCAACACTTTCCACTACCATAATATGTTATATTATGTAGTGGTGTGAGGTTGAGAATCACTTCCATGGCTGCCTTTGGGCATGTTCTCTTTTTTCCTGTAATATGCATACAGGCTAGTCTTTGAATTTTGGAGAGGTTTTCTCTCGTCGTCAATAGGCTAGTTCTCCTAAACCACGCAATGGCTCCATAACTGATAATAATCTCCTTCCCGTGCTTATTCACTGTCTAGAGTCAAACTCGGAGTCGCTCCCATCAAGTTTAAGGGATTTGAGGTTGAGTTCTCTTTTCTGTCAATATCATCGGCATATCCTTAGCAGGATATTCCGAGGTCAGTCAAACTACACAGGAGCTCGTCAACCGTCAGGCTCCACATTAATGGGGATGCTTCTCCTCCCTGTGGACATCCTCTAGTTATACATATTGTGATGTTGAGAGTCCACTGAAGCATGTGAACCTCCTGGTCATCAGGGAGCACTCACAACTTGAAGTAAAACTAGGGTGTCACTGGAAGATTGTTTTATTAACACTAGCAAAGCTATATTCACATCTTAACATTACTGGTTATATATTATTTAATATTAATAATTAAATGAGATACTATGTAGATTGTATTAGAATAATAATTAGGATTAGAATAATCATTATGAGTAGAATGATCATTAGACTTGGAATTGTAATTAGAATAATCCTATCTTCGTCTCGTTCCCAACTATAAATGTATGTCCTAGGTCAAGTACGTATAAACATTACGTGAGAGCTGCTTAACCTTACCGACATCACATATTTTTATAGAACGTGTAAACTTGAACTGACCGTGATACTATTATTAATGTTTGAGTAAATAATACGTATTGTTTTTAATTGGTAATAAATTTCAATGAATTTACTTCTCACTTATATGTAATGCCAAAAGGCAGGACAAGATGGAGACAACGTCTTTTCCCGTCCTCGTCTCTGTTACTATATTAGTGAGCACATATATTTAATGCTCTTTTGATAGCCTCATGCGGAGTGTACAAGCTCCTTCTCTATCTAAAAATGCGCCTACTACGGTTTTCTGTTTTCCTACAGCTCCTCGGATATCCTCCGTGAGCTGTACCAGTGCAGTTTCCATAGATCTGCCCGTTAAGCATGCAGATACGGGTAGAGAAGGAGTCTCTCCAGGATTTTCGTCCTAATATAATTATCAAGAGCTTTTTCCATAGTTTCGAGCACAAACAATGTTAGACTAATTGGTCTCATACATACATACCCGCCCTTCTCCATGCTTCTGGTATATAACCAAGTTCTAGGCTGCTTTGACTCATTCCAAATGTGGTAGAATTTTGTCTTGTCCTTGCTGGAGCAAAGCTGGGAAAATCCCATTTGCTCCCGGTGCCTTGCAAGGTTGCATCGTTTCTACAAATCTGCTTACCATTGTAGTACTTTCTCTCGAAGTCCTGTTATGACCTTCAAGAGAATTATCGACCTATTTGGGCTACTCCCAGGAAAATGATTTCCTTCTCATTTTCCGTTTATTTACCCACGAGTAGCTAGGGAAATATAAGGTCCACTCCTGCACAGCCCGCATGCAGGAGTGAGGGTATTAAAACTTGATGTCCCCAGGTATCCAGAGTCCGCATATTAGCGATCAAGCTTCCCCTTGACCACGCAGTCTTCGTCGTATGCTGTTTCACCTTGTCATGAGGGGTATTTTATTATGGTCTCCTTCCACTTGGCCAGCTGTTCAAGCAGGCCCCCACATCTAGTGAATATATCTCATCTACCATCTAACTATATTTACGTTATTAACATTTCATTAAATAAATGGGGTCGATAGCTCAGTGGTAGAGATACTTTACTGTTACGAGGGCGATTGAGGTTCGATTCTCGATGTAAATTTTTTTTAGCATAGGTAGTGGTGGAGAAGGTATACTCTTTTACTCTGGATGGAAATAATAGCCATCATTCTACACTTGTTAAAGAATATACTATTCTATATTTTCAAGAATATAAGAAAATTCTGTATAACTACTGGACAATAGATTTCTAGTTTTCCAGTTTTTTTCCGTTGAACATACCGATATTTTTAATAATAATATCAGTATTATTTAACCGGAATGAAAATTGTATAATTTATGAAACACCATAACCATAAGCAATTATGTCAAGTATTTGATGTTACTGTTCCGTACCGTTCTTGTTCTCACGACAACAATAACACCTTTATGTGAATTTCTCGTTTTTACGGCTTATTCCGCAGAGACAACTGTAATATTGAATTTATATACATGAGCTTTTTCCACGGATTGTATTTAAAGATAAGACGCCTTCTCGAATTTAGCAAGGTCCGAAAGTCCCGGCTTTAATAAAAAATGTCCTCAAAATGTTATTCCTTAGAAGTAATATTATCTTTTTTAAATTTTCTGCTCGGGGTTTATTGAAAAAAGGTGACTTTTCATTTCTTTACAATCTTGTGAGAATTAACCACCATCCCTATAAATCTCAATGAAGAGAATTATACTTCTTCGAACTCAAACACTTTCCTCACGTGTGCGGAAACGTGAATTGGGTTTGAATAACATTTTTTTTAAAGATGGATTTTCATATATCTGCCGTAAGAAAACATATAAGCTGGAATATTTTGAAGATTCGTTTATTTATAAGTGAGGAAATTGGTCCGAAATAATAAACACGTACCTTTTGTAACTACATTCACAGTATGATCAGATAAAATGACTAGACCTATTTCCCCGATTATAGAATTATTTTTTGGATTTATTCTAGTGAGATGAAAGAATTTGTGATAATTGAGACTTTGGTAACTTACAAACTAATGAATATCTAATGTCAAAAATTTTATTGCAGGCTGCGGAGTATCATCACCACAAGCACAAAGAAGAATTGTTGGTGGAGAAGAAGCTGGCTTTGGAACATTCCCGTGGCAGGCATACATTAGAATAGGATCATCAAGGTAACTTATTGTGAAAAATGTGAAGATCTGAGAATATATTTAACTTTTGAGAAAGTTTACATATACATTCTTCCCAATTCAAATTATAGAATAAAAATTATCATCCTGCAATACGCCGGAAATCAACTGAATGTAATACAGAGTTTTCAATCTATTGACACAAGGAGATTATTTTTTCATTCGGGTCATTCCTGTGTTGTGAAAAACTCTAATGGATGGAGCATTTTGACTCAAAATATCGGTTACAGATTTCCTGAAAGTATTTACAATGAAGTTTCTACGAAATATTTTAAGTAAAATACTTAAAAAAGCATGTGAATAGGTACATTCTCATGTAATAACCTTCTTATAATCTTCGCAGGTTTTTCGGACTGGTCCTCACACTGTAGTAGTACTGCACAACTGCATCATGAACATGTTCTTGTATATATTTTGTAAATGTTAAACTTCTATAACAATCGTTCAAAGTAAGAACAAATGATTTGCACTTCCAGTCTGTCTCAAAGTATATCGTCTTCGCTTTTACCGGCAATCATCTAAATCCCAACCCAACCACAGTCGAGTGACAAGGCAAGGGCGGGCCAGCAGGTAAAAATGAGATTGTATCGGGTGTATGATGGATGCATTGAATTCATTTGGCAGTATTAAATATTCCGTTTAAGCGTGCGTTTTCAGAGAGCTTTCTATACGAGTATTGTAAGTTATCATTAATTTTTTCCGCAATGTTGCGTCGAAAACACTTGTCATTAGATGCAAAGTGAATTGTGAAAAATGTGTATGATTGTTTTGTAAGTAGAGGATTAATTAAACAAGAAGCTTTAAAAGAAACCTGCTTATTTGCAAAGACACCAATATCTCTATAAAGGAAATTATTAACAGTGAAAAATTAAGTGGGAGAAAAAACATAGTTATTTTCAATCTCATCGTCTAGACAATGGCCAACAGGATATAATAAGAAAAAATATATATTCCCTCTATGGAAGCCAGATTGTTCCTACTTTGGACAATCTGAAAAGGAAGCTAAAAGAAGATGACACCAATATAAATATTAACCGGGCCACCCTCCATAGAGTTATTGGTAAAATGGGATTCACATATCGTAAAATTGACAAAAAAACAAGTGGTAATGGAATCGCAACGATTGCGCACTTGTGGATTCAATTTTCTCCAGGACATTAAAAAGTACCGATGCGATAACAGATCTATATTCTACCTGGACGAAACATGGTTTGATACACACGATACAGTATCCAAGGGATGGATTGATTCCCGAATTAGATTTAAAATAATATTAAACCATACCAATGAAGTTGGATATTGTTTTTTTACCTAATTATAGTTTATTTAACGTAATAGTATTTAATAATTTCTCATTTAGGAGGAAAAAGGGAAAAAGTTTAAAGAAATGGTCTTCACATATTATTAAATAAAAAACAAAGGATGTATGATAAAAATACAAAAAGATAGATATTTGTGAATTTTATCCTTTTTAAAATAATTTTAAATAATCCGCCACTGGCTATCCCGTCTACAGCATCTATTGGCCATATGATTTATTGCAATTGGCCCATTAATTTTATGATTGCTGGCAAAAGCGAAGACGATATACTTGGAGACAAACTATACAAGTCCATCGCCTCTCACCACTTTTCAGGACCTTTCGAGAACAATATTTATAATAATTATTAATAATTATTAACTGTTTTCTTCGTCCATTCATAATTATTCCGGGATTTATGCGGAAAACTTCACAACTTTAAAGAAAAGTGGATGAGCAAGCACAATTCAATACACAACTGATAGTCACAGATGTAGAAGTTATTGTAAATTTGTAATTGTGCAGTTATGGAGTTAGAAAACACTGCGCAGTGTTGGCGAGTGCAAACTTTGGTATATTGTATATATCAAAATGTCATCAAAACGTCAAAATCACAAACAAAGTGCGTTAATGACGTCCATTAACGCATCCTTTTTTAATTGAATTAATTCAATCATATCGATATTAATAAACGGAAAAAGTGTGTTTAATAATTTTTATTTGTTAAATAAATTTATCGACTGTCTAACGATTATTTTTAACCCGCAATTATGGAGCGCCATCCTACTTTTTAAGATACGAAGGCCACTTTCAGAAAGGACTGATGATCAGTAGTGTCGATCGGTCTGATCCATTGTTTTATATTTATCATTCACATGTCCGCGTATCATCGGTCACATATAAAGCAATGTAAAACAATGAATCACGACCGAATGTCAATAAAAATCATCAGTCCTATCTGAAAGTGGCCTTAGCGTTAATGTATAGAGCAAAACACATTTTTTAATGAATCTTTACCTAATTGACGACTCGAGCTCTCTTTTGATGTATTCACGCTTTCTTTCAATCTAATATCTATTTGTTCTTTCCTCTGCTATTTATAACCCGAATAGGTACCTATCAAACTTTGCTTTAAACTAAACAATTTTAACCTATTTATATTTAAAAACATCTTAAACACAATACCAGACAATTAACACTACCTTATATCTCGTTTTATTAAGAAGTATATTTCAAAAAATTCATCTTTTTTTACATCTTTGACTGAACAATAACTATTTTTGAGAGAGGGTTTATTTATTTTGAGGGAGTACACAGGTATTCCTTTATAGTCGGTGGTCTGACATCAACAAAGTGTAGTGTGGAAATTGTAGGTAAATATTCATATTTATTAGAAATTATATTTTTAGTTAAACATTATATATTTACCATATTGTGGGAAATATCGAGTTCAGTTCAAAATATTGTGTGTAACAACGACGAAAATTTAAATAATAGTGATGATTTTAGTGATAGTGAAAGTAATGAAAACAGGATTCGACGACATTTAAATTTGGAAGCACAGAAAATATGTTTCAATGTGTATAAGAATCCATGGGAAAAGTTTGGTTTCCATGAAAAAAACAGAATTAATGCAAGCAGTATCTGATTTAACATAAGTTCCCCTGTCAACTATACGTAAAATAGCCAAGAATGGGCCTTATGAAGGCAAGAAGCGATGTGATAAGGGATCGGTCAAACCTTTAGATGCGTCTTTGATGAATTTATTAAAAACCACTATTTATGACTGTTACAGAAGAAATGAGTTACCTACAATTGAAATAATAAGAAATAAATTAACAAATGCCAGCCGTAATGTAAATTGCTGTCGGAAACCCATTGAAAACTGGGATTCAAATTCAAAACGATTAATTAACGTCAAACAGTCATGGAAAGCAGAAGAATAGTGGGTATGTGGTATACATACTAGGAACAAGTAACTAAGAATAGAGAATAAAAGCGGCCAATTGTATATTTGGACGAAACTTGGTATGATACACACGATACGGTTAAGAAAGGATTGACTGATGGGTCAAAATCGTGTATGCCGACTGGCAGAAAATGATTTAAAAAGTAATCAAATTGAAGATGAGTACAAGAACGTTGGACAAGTCCATATTAATGGGGTAAATAAGTTTAATATTGATTTACAAGACGATAGGGATAGTGGAGCAGATGGTATGGAAGAAGGATTAATAGGATTTCTGGAAGAAGAAAGTTAATTAAGTTCAATATATTTTTTATGTTACTTATGTAGTAGTAACAAATTGGAGTTAGGAATTATATTTATTTTTAAAGAATTGTTTTATTCATTATTATAAAATTTCTTTTGTTTGTTATTTTTTCATAGAATTTAGTTTTGTTTATGGCTTTGAAATTTCGTTTTCCATAAAAAAATCGAATGGGATACATAAAGGGCTCAGTTAACGTGTGGTATCCCGTTTAAACCTAACACTCTTTCAACAATTACGTAACGTCAAATACAATATAGAATTATGTTTGGTTAGTATGCAGAAATAATAATAATACCTTTCAGAGTCTAGCTCCGCAACATAACTTAAAGGGGATATACGATTAGATAGCTGGCACTATAAGTTTTACGTCGACTATACTTATAACTAATAAGAGTAAAATCGACTTTCGTATTTATCACGTTATTAACTGGGATTTAGTATTAATTATTATTCAAATATTTAGCGCACATCAATACAACAATACCTATCATTACTTATGAATAATTAAATAATAGGTATTTCGGACCACGGCGCATGATGCGGAGTTCGTGGAGCAGCGGGGTTGTCTCTCGATACTGACTCATACTGCTGGAAAGGTAGTTTTATCAAACGCTCCCTCAATATCTATGAATATACCCAGGGTGGATTCTTTATTATCCAATGATCTTTCAATTCGGCCAACTACTTGGTGAAGGGCCGAATCGGTGGACCTTCCCATTCTGGTATAGATGAAGTGGGTTGTGAACTAGCACATCGTCTCTTATATACCTCTCAGATAGCCTCTCCATTGTTTTTAAAAGAAACGATGTGAGACTAATCGGTCGGAATGCTTTTGGTAAGGAGTAATCCATCCTTCCTGGTTTGGGTATGAATACCACTCTTACTTCTCTCCACTTTCTGGGAATATACCTCAGAGCTAAAGAGGCTCTGAATATTCCAACCAGTAGGGCTGGTCTTATGCCGTCAGGTCCTGGTGACTTGAAAGGGGAAAAGCCCGATACGACCCACCTTATCTTGTCCTCATCAATTACTGCACTAGCAAATTGCCAATCGTATAATGAGAGTGTTGCTGGTTCTTCCGTCCAGTTTGTCGTTCCAGTGAAAACAGAACCTGGGAACTGAGTTCCCATAAGAATCTCAGCGCTCTCTTGGAGGTTGGCGGCTTTAACGCCATTTTCCTTCGTAAGGATGCCGATACTCTCATAGTGGTCGTTTGAGAGCGCCTTTTGTAGCCTAGAAACTTGTGGAAAGTCTTCGACTGCCTCACAATAGGCTCTCCAGGCTGATCTTTGTTTTTGTCTTCAGACTTTTTTGAACTCTTTGAGCTTGTCTTGGTATATTTCCCAGTCCTCTTTGAGTTTTGTTCATTTTGCCTTGTTAAAGGTCGTTCTTGCTGTCTTTCTATAGGTGTTCCAATTCGGGGCACCACCAAGTATTGGTTTTGCCATCTATCTGGACCATACTCATCGGACAAGATTCCTTATAGGCAATATCTATTTTGGTTTGGATAGATACCGCGCACCTTTCCAATTCCTCATTATTGCCAGGAGTCAAAACCTCTGTTTCCCGCAGAGCACGTTTTAAGCGTCGCGCGTCGATTGTAGAGAGTTACATCCGTCCTCTTCGGGTCACGGGATTTTACAATGGTTCTGAGATACAGACTTACCGCATAGGTGAGCCAGCGGTGGTCTGACATAGAAATGTCATCCGTCACTTGCCATTCCTGAATTTTGTTTGATTTGTTAACTGTCGCCAGCGTAATATCATAAAGTTTGGCTACGGGCAATAATGAATGTCGGCTCCGTGCCTCTGTTCAAGATTCTAAGATATTTTTTAATTATGTACTCATATACAGACTTACCTCGGGCATTGATATCCTTGCTGCCCCAGCTCAAGTGGTGAGAGTTTGAGTCGCAGCCCAAAATAAGCTCCTCTCTGGCTGGAACAGTTAAGAAAGAGTAAAGTCGACTTTCGTATTTATCACGTTAGTATTAATTATTATTTAAATATTTAGCGCACATCAATAGAGTAAGATCATTACTTATGAATTATTAAATAAATGGGTATGTCGGACCACGGCGCATGATGCGGAGGTCGTGGAACAGCGGGGTTGTCTCTCGATACTGACCTATAAGGTTCCAATTTACGTTTTGAAATCCATATATTTTCTTGAAAAATACTTGGAATATTTGTGGTTACCTATGTTATTATGACAATTGTTTGAGTGAGTAGGTATGGCTTAGGCAATAGTTTGAATTGAAAATAATATTTTTTTTCCATACCTCGGTCGAAAGTACGCACTTTCGTCCCTCATAGCGGGGACGAAAGTTCAACATTTACTCCCTGTGAAAAGTACACGCGTTTCCTCTATAACAGCGGGAGGAAAGAGTTTCTCATGCGTATTTATACTCGTAACTACGACCAGCGGCACTCGCTTCCGACCGGCTATGAAGAAAAATAGTATACACTCCACGGGACTTCTAATAGTATATGTTTCCCATATATCCAAAACGACCCCTCTTTTTGCCTACACATGGCCGCCACGTTGTGCTAATTTTAAGTTGGTATTAATAAGCTACGGTTCATATGAGTTTTCCTTAGGCGGTAATCGCGCCGGGTCTCACAGACCCAACGATATTTCTAAATGCTAAAATCTCAGATGTGGAAACCTTGTTGACCACCCCCCTCCCTCTAGCTTCCCAACATTGGGAGTTGATGCACATGCAGTGATAAGTTGTAATATGTCTTTACGATATTTTGGGTAAATCCGAATTTTTGGTAGTCGGACCCGACGCGACCAAATTATTCGTTCAAGTTTTTAGGTCTATGCCTAAGCCATACAAATATATATTGTGAAGAATGTGATGAAGGGCCTGTTGATGATGAGATTACAGATCAGAATAATTAAATATTACATCCACTAACATAGTTGCATATTAACCATTTTATAAAACTCATGATTTTCCAAAAACAGTTCACCAGTTAATTCACCAGTTATTTGTAAACAAGTATGTAAATAATTACCAATACAATGTTTTGTATAATAGTAGATTATACCACGAGTCAAGAATAATAGCCATTATTGCGAGTAGTATACTCTAATTTATTTACGACAAATTTATTTATTTTAGATTTTCAATGAACAACTTTATTTGTCAATAACATTTATTTTAGATTTTCAATGAACAACTTTATTTGTCAATAACATTTAAATTAGTGACAGTACAATTAATAAACTGAATTGGTCGTAAATTATGATTAACTTTGGAAGAGTTTTTAACACGAATATTTGGAATTTCGGTTGCTGTAAAAGAAGAAGTTGCTTCATTACTATTAATCCCTCGCCATTATTCCCCAAGGGATTAATATATGGCATTATACTTCAAAAACCACAAGTATAATACTTATATTATATATTAGTCGTAAATAAAAACACTTTATTCGTTTATATACTTTCAATAATATAAATATCTAGATTGACGATGGGTCTCTGAGACCCGGCGCGACCAAATTTGTAAAAAACAAGGGCGCGACTACCGCCGGGTTATATCGGCATATCGTCTCCGGTTGAACAATAACTGGAACGCTCATCCTAATGGGCATGCGTCAATTATCAATATAATCTCAAATCCCATACTAAATATGGGTACTGATTATATGACGCCGACCACATCACTAGAAAAACCCTTTAATATCGAAATAGATTGGAAAGGAGAATTCAAGGAAACACCCAAACAAGAAATAGTTTGGTTCACTGACGGTTCCAAAACGGACACTGGTACTGGCGCTGGAATATACGGTCAATCCCCCAGATGTGACATTAGTCACTCACTGGGAGTGAATACCACTATATTCCAAGCAGAAATTTACGCAATTGACTCATGTCTGAGAGAAAACATAAGGAAGGGATACAGCGGTAAAAACATTCTTATCTGCTCAGACAGTCAAGCGTCAATTAAATCACTTAATAGTAGTACCATAAAATCCAAACTTGTCTGGGAGTGCTTAGAAAACCTTAAAAAACTCAGTGCCACAAATAAGGTAACCCTGAAATGGGTGCCAGGTCACAAGGGTATTGAAGGGAACGAAAAAGCAGATGCCCTAGCACGAGAAGGATCGGCAACCGGCTACACCGGTCCTGAACCGGCAACCGGTATAACAAAGGCTTCGGTAAGAACCACGTTAAACCAGTGGGTGCACAAACAACACCTCAAATACTGGCAAACAATTCCGAAGCTCAAACACAGTAAAATGATGGTCAAACAACCCATACCAAAACTTACTGAAGAAATTCTGAAGTTAAATAGGAGAGATATCAGGCTGGTAACCGGCCTTATAACCGGACACTGTGGCCTGAGAAAGCACCTTCACACAATGGGGATCTTCCAAGAAGAACCTACATGTAGATTATGTGGCGAGGAGGACGAAACAGCCACCCATATAATTTTCGAATGTGAGGCTCTACGTTGGTGGAGGTATAGACAGATAGGGCCGGATGACCCTATATACAACCTCACCAAAAGAGATACTGTGAAGAGACCTCTAGATCTCATCAAGGTCACAAATCTTCTCACAGACTAGCAGACAGACAGGACAATACAATAAGCCAACGGCTGCAGTGTTGGGGCCCACTAACCCGGCCTGTTTTCGTCTGTCTACCAACCAACCAACCAACCAACCGCCGGGTTAACTTCAGGATTGAACGGTAGTTGGTTGCACGAAATAATTGAGAGCATAATAAAATTAATTAACCAATTAGAATTTAGCTGGATGAACCTTCACGGAACCAAATGTTTTTCGTTCTGTCAATTTCTTTTTTGTTTGTCCCGTTGTTAAACTGTGATTTATGACAGTGTCAGGAGTGGCATCCGGTCACATTTCGCAATTTTTGCATTGTGTTTGATTGAGTTAAGCGCAAGTTTGATGTTTGTGTGTTAAATTTTTGATTATATTTTATGTTGGTGTTTCACTTATTAATAGTGGTTAATAAAATTTTGTTAGTAGTGTTATTTTAGTAACGAAGTTAATAGTATGGTGTTATTTGTAAGATCTAGAACTCTAGGAGACTAGGTACAAACTGTGCTAAAATGCCTTCCTGTTTTGTACGAGGTTCATAACTAAGTTACTTACATATGATTTTTTTTTGTATATAAGTTAATTTACATTTACAAACAATTAGATGTTATATGGTTCGATTAGACTACATATTTTAACAATAATATCAATTTTAGTGTAAAAGGAAAGAATATTCGTAAAATCTTCAACAAATTAGTTATTCAGAAAAATCAATAAACTTTAAAACATATAACTGTTGTTTTGTTTTTTTCCTGATTAATTAAATTTGAATAAGAATTTTATTGTTATTTTCAAAAATGAAGAAACCTTATTCTTGCAAAAAATTCATGTTTTTTGAAATTTCTCGTACACGTGTTACTTGGTTTTATTTCAGGTTTTGGACTATGCATAACTTTAAATAAATAAAAACTTTTCTTAAAATTCATAAAAAAGTTTTCCACTATAGGTATGCAGTAACTAGTGTAAATAATGAAGTATACTTAATATTTCACTTTTTTCACCTTTTCATATTTTCCTATAGGTATTATCAAGTCTATCACGAAGGGTAAGGAAAACATTTTTGCTTTATTTCTTTAACCGGTCCTGTACGAATCACGTGATTCAGGCTGACCAAATTAAAATTAGCACAACATGGCAATACCCATAAGGTAGTCAAAACGAATATCTGATTAGAAGTCCATGGATCGTAAGTTCGTGTAGGTACCTAATAATAATATTAGTATATCCGAACTAGCCAAGTGAGACCATAAGCTTGAGTACTTTATCCTGAGCTATAAGAAGAAATGTTATTTTATTTTGTTATAAAATATTTGATGGTGTTATGAATAAATTCTGATCATTGAACTTGGCACCTATTTAGATCTCACTTCTTTTGTCGTTGAAGTCAACAACCAAGGCATATATATCATAATATTGAACTTGGCTTTCATTTCACATTTATGTGTTTGATGGGATACCTTTTCTTTGTATAATTATGTTACAGCTGAAAATTTGAATTCAGATATCGACATTCCATTTTTTTGTCGATGTTTTGCTTTCATGACTAAAGAGAGTTGTGTATGGTGAATGTTGGAGAAAATTTGTATATTTTTTGTATAGACGTTTGCACGTCGTATGTACAAATAATGTAAAATATACTTCCTTGTAGGAGCCCAATCGATGTTTCTCTTGGACATGATAACTCATTATTCAATTTTATAATGAACTTTGTATTAAATTGAAGATTAAATATATATTTAGATGATGTGACTAGACGGCACATTTTTTTACATGACATTTCCAAGTTCACTATGTCGTAGGCTAATTTGAAACTCAAAAATGAAAATAAAACATTTACAATGCCTTCAATAATATACTTAACCTGCGAAAAAGTGCAAATTATAAAATGGTATTTTGGAGGTCATTCGGCCGATGCAGTAGTTGATTTGTTCATTGTGGCATTTGAAAATCGCCCAATTCCTTCAAGGTCAACAGTTTTGAAAATAATTATTTATTTCGAGAAATATGGATGTGTTTCATACTGTAGAAAATGCCAAGCGTCGGAAGATCCAATCGAACGTCCAATGAACGACGAAAGACAAACTAGAGAATTAAATGTTTGTTTGGCGGTTGAAACAGGACAACCATCTTGTTCAAGACAAACTGCTGAAGAGGTCAACATGGATAAGAGAACTGTACAGAGAATTTAAAAACGGAACGGGTACCATTGTTACAAGGTTCAGACAACAAAGGAAATTTTTCCCGAGGACAATATCAGACGAATGGATTTCTGTGAGGAAATGATGGAACGTCAAAATGCGGAAGATAACTTTTAAAAAAATATTTTATTTCTGGATGAATCAACTTTTTCATTGCATCAAAAACACAATCCATCCGTCACAAGATATTGGTCTCTAGAAAATAAGCATCTGAGCGTTCCAATCCGAACACAGTATCCGCAGAAGCTAAATGTTTGGACGGGTATTTTAGGTGACCACATTATAGGTCCTTTTTATCGAGGGGAACTTAAATTCCGCCTAATATTTAGACTTATTACAAAATCATTTTATTCCTGCGGTTCTTCTTATATCCGATGTAGATCTCACCAGAATTTGGTTTCAACAAGATGGTTGTCCAGTCCATAATTCAAGGATAGTAATGGAATTTTTAAGGTTTGCATTCCCCGACGGAATTATTAGTACTAGTGGTGATTGATTGATTGATTGATTGGATCAGCACACCAGTCAAAGGATTTATGTCCTCGGCACCTCAGCCTTAAGGCTTTTTGTGCTCTTGGTGGTGCCGTTTATGTGAAGAGACCAGCAGCCCTTATCAGGCTCAGCAGACTTTTCACTAGGTTCTTCTTGGAGAAATCCTCCCTTGGAAATTCTAGTCCTAGGAGTCTATATCTCCAGTGAGATAGTGCTTCACAATCAAAGATAATGTGAGAGGCTGTTTCTTCCTCTTCCATGCACAACCGACAAATAGGTTCCTCCCTACATATGCCGATTGTATGCATGTGCTTCCTTAGAGTGCAGTGTCCAGTGAGTAAACCCGTCACTATCCTTATTTGGGCCCTGCTAAGGTTTAGTATATCATTGGTCAGCTTCTCCGAGGGTTTTTTAACCAGAAGTTTGCTGTGTTCCTGTTTTGGCACGTGTCTCCAGTACGACTGGTGTTTAGTTTGAGTCCACCGAGATATACAACCACGTGCAGCAGTGGTACAATTAAATGGCCCCCAAGATCACCTGAACTAGCTCAAAATGATTTTTTTCTTTGGGGATTTTTGAAAAGTAGCATTTACAAACATGCATTTGAAAGAGCTAATAATTTTAATGAATTGAGGGTGAAAATACAGCACGTTTGTGCCAGCATTACACCAATTAATCCTAGAGATATAAGATCAAATCTTTATCACAGATTTGGTTATTGTCTGGCACAGGAAAGTGGTTTATTTGAGCACTTAATTCATTAAAATTAAGTGTACCTTTAGAACGGATTCTTATTTTAATTTTTTCAAGAAGTTTATATTTTATATTAAGAGAACCTACTTACTTTCTTTTTTCAATTCAATTTATTAATGGAAGGGATTTTTAGTTGTTTGTAATAATTACTTTATTAATAAACTCAAGAAATAATGTTTTATTCTCAAGTTACAATGGCTAAAATAATATCCTATTGTAGTTAGAAATTAATTGTCAGCTTGGTCAGAATTTGAATTTGAATTCTCTCTGTATAGGACACTGTTGCCGAATGAAAGTGTTTAGTTTTATCAAATAGTGCATGAACTCGGAAAAAAATTAGCGATAACGAGACAAAAATATCATTTGTACAAATTAGTCTGCGCTTCTGGTAACATCGGTTGAACTAGGGATGGACTGAACAGTCTGCCAACCTCTTTTGGTAGCTGGAGCTAAATACACGCCCTAGCTGACTGCGTACAATTATTCATCTCGCTCTTTCAAGCTGTTTTTCCCATATTTACCTTGTCGTACTTGTGTAAAGCGTATGGCACGAAAAGACCTTTCGCAATCTGTATATACAGGGTGTTTCCTAAGTTATCTAAAATATTATAGTGGGCGCTTCGTCACTCCATACGAAAAGTTCCTATGAACATGTCTGTTAAGTCTTGTTGTTAATGAGATACAGGGTGTTTTATTTTATTAGAAGCAACAACATGTGTTAAACATGAAGGAAAAATAGTACATTTGAGAGCATATGTTCAAAATGTGGACCTCCAGCCAAAATGCAGGCATCCGCTCGACGTCTAATGGATTGCCGAATACGTTCGAAGATACCAGGATTGTTACGAATAACATCACAGCCTTGTATGATACGATTGTGAAGATCTCCTAAGTTTAATATCGGAGTTGTAGAAATGAGCGATTTTAGATATCCTCACACACAAATATCCAGAGGATTGTGCCCAAGTGACCTAGGGGGCCATGGGTGTGGAGATCCTCGTCCGATCCAATGGTTTGGAAAAACGTTATTTAAGAACTCGCGTACAATCACTGCAAAATGTGTAGGAGCACCGTCATGCATGAACCACATGCGCCTTCTACTAATAAGAGGTACATCTTCCAAAAGAACTGAAAGTTCATTTTCTGATATATCTCACCGGTCAACAGTGCTAGGAGGAAAATGGTCCTATTAAATAATCTTCTATGATGCCAAGTCAATCATTGACCGAAAAGGTCTGCTGGAATAGTTAGTAAACGTATCACAAGATGGTACACGATTATTTGGATAACGATGAGCATACATACGTCTAGGCAGGGGTCGGCAAGTAGTTTTAGATAGGGTCCGGATACTGTTTGACGAGGTCCAGAAAAAAAAACTTATATAATAATTAACATTCAAGTGATATTTATTGTATGGTTTTATATAAAGTTCTGAATTATAAAAAATACAGTCCTAAAATTAATGTGAGAAATTGCACCGACTATCTTGAGTCAGTTTTTTAAAGTTTGGCTCTCGAGAAGAACAGCAAATTCGGAGTGTGTTTTCTAGGTGGGCGTCCGTTAATCTCGAACGGTATTTGTTTTTCAAAAAATTCATCTTTGAGAAAGATATTTCCCATAATGTCGAGCCAAACATAGTAGCCAAATTGATAGCTAGTTTTTTGCAATTTTCATACTTTTCTAGTACATGTTTTGTCCAAAACTCTTCAGTCGATACAGTTTTATAGGATATTTTCAGAGACACGTCTTCTTGCATATCAATCATTTCCATTTGAAGTGATGGCTTTGACAAATTAAACAACTTGGCAGCCACATTTATCTATTCTGCAGCTACATCAATTTCAAATGGCGATTTAAGAAACGGAGATAGCTTGCCCACTTCTGCAAAGACTTTGAATCTTGTAGCAAATTCGTTACTTAGATCGGCCAAAAATTTTACAAACACTGCAATGTCTTCTTCAGAGTTCTCTTTTTTATATTCAATACATTACGATATTTGGCGGTCCGAATTTCGACCTTTCGTGGTCCGCCTGTTGCCGACCGTTGCTCTAAGGCATTACCATTCGCTAATCCATACACAAAGTTCATATTAGCCATTTCAGCATTGATTACTCAACATAAACGAGAGCATAACTGGTGCGACAACAAAATTAGAATAATAAAAATTTCTTACTCGCTTTTTGCGTTGGTTTTTAGGTTTAACACAATTTATCAACATTATTTCAAAGGCCACCTAGAATAAGCTCTGTTCTTTCGTATTACTCCTAAAAACCAGTAGCGTAATCAGGAAAATTAAATCTCACTCACAGTCAGAGTTTATTTATTACAAACAATTAAACACCCTGTATCTCATTAACGACAAGACTTATCACACATGTTTATACGAACTTTTCGTCTTAAAATGGAGTGACGAAGCGCCGACTACAATATTTTAGATTACTTAGGAAACACCCTGTATATATACTCATTACACTGTAAATTTTAATTGTTATATTTTGTTGTTTAACGTGTGTTCGGAAAAAGTTAGTTGGCAGTTTATTTACGGTAAATAGGCCCCATTTGAAGCGAAAGCAATCGCAATTATTTATGAGAACCTTTGGTAAAATAGCAAAAATCAAGCTGCAATAACGTTAATTAGTAGTTTGTCACGTACTCAGCAAATATAAATGTTCAACTTATTGTTTAATGCTAAAAAGTCACTAGTTTGATGCGATAAACGCGGATCGCATACCTGAGCAATCCGTTTTTTCAAAATAACTTTGAAAAGATGATAAACTTAAAGCTGAAACTTATGTATTTTATAATTTATTATGTATGAGACCCAAAAAAGCCATTCAGCTAGTAATTTCTCGCTGGGGAGTTTTCCAGTCGAAAGGAAAACGCCAACGCCAATTTGCGTATGGCGGCGCACGGACATCAACCGTGATTCCATTAGCTGAAGGACTTTGTAGCACTGAATTTACAGCTGAATGTTTTTGTTTGTTCCATATGCCTATAAACTATCATATACATATATCAATTTCAACTGTGTGGAATTGACTTAAAAAAAATAATTTTTTTCTACTTTCAAGGCCAGCTGAAAAATATTTTGAGTCTACTTACCACTATCTTAACAATTTTTTCAGCATATAAAAATCGTAAGATTTTATATTGACCAATAGATTGATTTCAAAAAATGTATTGCACCTAGATAGGCTCACCTTGAACACCTGCGAGGTGATCTTATCAACTGAAGGTCATTCCGTTTACTACTGGGGTAAGGCCCACCCGAATCAACGAGAACTATGTGGAAATGAGTGCCCAGATAAACTTGATGGATTGATATCAAATAATCGATATTTGGCTTCAGTTTTGTAAGGAATAACCACAAATCTCCTTGTTCTGTGATATTCAATCTGCTCCTAAAATTAAAATGAAGCTGCTCAGATTTTAGGTCTAAATTTCTGTGTCCATTAAGAATAATTCCTCCAATATACAATATGTGAAATGGCCCGATCAGTTTGTTGATAAGAGTACGAACATGTTTTTGTCCGAATTTTTGTTAAGGTTGAATGTTCTCGTTACTGGACAAGGGATTATTATTTTTTGCGCTTACCAGTTCATTATTAGTATTTTTTAAATTACTTTTTGCTTCTTCCATATTTTTACAAAGCGTATTCGCATCCATTATTAAGTTTAAAGAGTAAATGCTAGGTTGTGGTGGTATAATTCTGCTCTCATAGTCGATGTCAGGGGGATCACCACCGCTATCCACGATCATTTTCAAATAAACCAAACTATAGTGTTTTAGCTTACTATATTCATATATATATAAATATATATAATCATATATCCTTACACCGTAAGGTGTTGAATTTACATTTATATTTAATTTTCATATTTGTATTTTTTCCGTTCTTTCCTGTTTCTTGTTAACGTTTTCGCCTTTCCCCATGCTTTGCCTATGTCTTGTAGAATTTTACTCACTGTTGTATTCCATGTTTCTCTTGGTCTTCCTTTTTTCATTTGTAGTTTTGCTTCATATGTTTTTTTAACTTGTCTTTTATTGTCCATTCTTTGAATGTGTCCCCACCAGCTTAGTTGTCGTTGTTCTATAAATTTCAATATTGGCTGCACCCCAATTCTTCTAGTATCTTTGTATTACTAATTTTGTCCTTTCTATTCACTCCCAAAGTTTTTATCAGGCATTTCATTTCCGCAGCCTGTATTTTTCTCTTCTGCTTTTTTTGTGAGCGTCCAGGATTCGCATCTACATTATGTTTAGACTGATCGATAAACGAAGTTATACACCTTTATCTCTGTTTGCTCCCAGTTTTCTTTTTTATCTATACATTTTTTATTCATAGCATACTATAGTTTAATTGTTTTATAGATCCTAAAAATAACGAACTAGCATCGAGTATACACATTGTAGGGAATGAAAATATTCAATAAAAAACAACAATAATAAATTTCAGTGCATTGTTTGTATGCAAGTACTATCGGTCCCCAAAGAACATAATATGAAACGACATTACACAAGAAAACGTTTCAGCAACATACAGGAAGTCAAGTGAGGCTGTCATCACGGACTATAGGAAAAAACGAGAATTTTTTTGTAAATTTGACACTGACAACAAGTGCAGTAGTGCCGATTCTCATACAGTAGCGCTGGAAACTGTCAAAAGTTCCCGGAAGAATTTGTTACAGTCTCGAGTAGAGAAATTTAATGAATATGTATCCAAAAAATTGCACAAGCTCATGCTTAGCTCCTGTACGAATAGGTTCCTATTGTTATCGGTCTCGCTGTGTATGATAAAATATTTTAAGTGATAGTTTTTGATAATATCAATTATAGTTAGCTGAAAACAAAATAACAAATCTGGCATTCATAGATCTGGAAAAAGCATTTGATACGGTCCCTAGAGAAGTAATATGGAAAGTATTGCAAGATGAAATCATTAAAATTATTCAAAATATATATGAAACATAATAATTCCATAGTACGAATCAACATAAAGTCTGATGGATTTAAAACTATGATAGGATAATGACAATGAAGAGGACTAAGCTCAATATTGTTCAACGTACATATGGATAGTATCATCAAGAAAAGTGAAGAGAAAATAAAGAAAATGTTTGTAAGTTATAGAAATCTAGGAAGAGTCGAAATAGCTGGAGGGGTCTTTGCAGACGATATGGTACTGATTGCAGGGAGCGAAAAGATATTACAAGAAAATATAAACATAAGGAAAAATGTATGGAAGAAGAGGGCATAAAAATCAACACAAACAAAACCAAAATACTACTAATAGGAAAACCAAATATCAATACAGAAATTAGGATAGACAACACACAAATTGAACAAATAAAAGAATACAAAAATTTGGGAGTAATGGTCGAATAATCTGGAAAACAAGAAGCAGAAATAAATGATAGGATCTATAAAAAAATTAAACTATAGTATGCTGTGAATAAAAAATTTATAGATAAAAAAGAAATCTCGAAGCAAACAAAGATAGAGGTGTATAACTTCATATATCGACCAGTCTTAACTTTGTGAGTGAATAGAAAGGACAAAATAAGAAATACAAAATTACGGGAAGAATTGGGGTGCAGCCAATATTGAAATTTATAGAACAACGACAACTAAGCAGGTGGGAACACATCCAAAGAATGGAAAATAAAAGACAAGTTAAATGAAGATATGAACCAAAACTACAAATAAAAAAAAGGAATACCAAGAGAAACATGGAATACAGCAGTGGGCAAAGTATAGGAAGAAACATGGAATACGTTTAATTTTTGAATTGAATTTACTTTGATAAAAAACCCGAATTCATCATATTTTTCACTGACTAGAAAGAAAAAAGGTTCAACCCTGGTTGGATTTCAACCAATATTTTACAACTGCTAAGTTTATAATATGACATACAAACCAAATAATATCTATCAATCTTTCTCCTCTCTTCCTTAAAATTTTAATCTCAAATCTCGTCCACTTATCGATTATTCATCAAGTCACCACCCAAGAGAATCCAATCGAAAATTATCGGGGGTAATACCACAAGAGCTCCGATTCAGCCGGATTTTTTTTGTGGCTGGTTTTGAATATTTACTCTCATTGGCAATTAAACGATAGCTGTTCTGACAAAATCACTCGAGATATACGCTGGAATGATTTTGTCAGACCGGATCAAGTTGAATTACCTACGAGAAGGTAAGTTTGAGAAAACAACAACAAAAAATACCCTGCTACAGCTGAGCTCTTACGGTATTTGGTAAGACAATTCCATGAATAGGAAACTCAACTAAATTAGACTTCATTTTATAAACTGAAAGAACAATACGTAGAAGAATAATGTTTGGAAAAAGCAATTGTTAAATTTACACCTATTATATACAATTGGTCCAGTAGACATCTCGCGCATCTCTCAATAAACGAACAGTAAATGATAACGTTACAACGGTAACGTAGTTTATCCGATTTTTTCATCCATTCGCATTTATGTTCCTTCCTATTTAGCCAATAGCAAACTACGATTTTTGTAGTCACAAATGGGAATTATTATACACCAGTGGAATTGTCTTCTGCTTTTTAATTTACGTTGATTAATTTCTTACCTACTCAAAAGATGAAGGAAAATGGTACACGTAACGAACACCATCATAGGTGATCATTCACTTGAAATTATATTAAATTCATTTTTGTTCCATTTTATTTCAGATGTGGAGGCTCCTTAATCAGCAGACGACATGTGGTTACTGCAGGTCATTGTGTTGCACGAGCTACTCCAAGACAAGTACATGTCACTTTGGGCGATTATGTCATCAACTCGGCTGTTGAATCTTTGCCAGCGTACACCTTTGGAGTGTCAAATATACAGGTTTGAATGTTAATATTTTCAGTTAATTTTCATACACCTATATGCATTTTTCAAACTTCTTGAAGCGTTTACCAATGATTGTGCCAATTGCTTGAGCATGCACATGTCAAGCTTGCAGTCGTGTCTGTAGCCGCCGTTTAAAAATTAATTTACCATATTTTTGATAAATTTCCAATATGGCATTGCTGTCATTCACAAAATAATGTGCAAAATGAAATTTATCTACGACCACCTTTAAAATTAGGCATTTACGAACCAAAAAAAATATGTGAAATCATACATTATACATACGTTAAAAAGCGTGCGCAAATGAACAACGCTTTTTATAATATGGGACTTTCATTATAACACCCAAAATCGTCCGTAAATGACCAATGCTTTTTAAATGGTGTTTTCATATATAATACCACGAGAGTGAAAATTTTGTCGGCAACATTTTTCGATTGTCATGAAAGTTTGTTGCTTGGCAATTTTGCGAATGATATTTTTAACAAAACCACGAGCCATTAGGCGAGTGGTTTTGGATTAAATGTCATGAGCAAAATTACCTAAAAGCAACAAACTTGAATACGACAAGAGAAAAATTTTACCTTACAAAATCTTTAATTGACTGGTATTCGACATGACTATTTCACGAGAGAATTTTATATACATAGATTTGATATATTAAACGTCAAAAAATTGCCGCGACAAGACAAAAAATTGCCAGTTCAAAACCTTCAAATTTTGTCAGTTATCAATTTACTCTAGTGAAATAGTCATTTTAACACTCTTTTTTTAGCTACGTAATTATCTAGTTGCCTTGAATTTACTGTTTGTTGTATAAACTTTTGTGCTGTCAGTAAATTTGACAGAAGTGTCAGACATAGTGAGAAATATTTTCTGTTATATTTAAAATTTCAATTACACTTATTTTAAATGGAAGAACCTCGAGAAGAATGCATTTCTTTGGATTGCACACCAACTGAAATTGCCGGAAATGCAATTAATAATCTGGTTCCACAGAAATCTCAAAGAATTTTTCTGGATTGGTGTAACAATGAAAAAGTCAAAAATTACTCCTAAATTTGTTCTAATAGCATATTTTTCCGAAAAGTCAATGCAATGGAAATTATCTACTTTATGGTCACATTATTCAATGTTAAAATCCATGATAAATTTAAATATGAACATTGACATAAGTAAATACAGTAAACTTATAACCTCCCTAAAGCGGCTATCAGAACACCAAAAACATCTAAAATATTCACAAGAGAACAGATTTTTGAATTTATTAATAGTGGACCAGACAATGAACTTCTTATGATGAAGGTAAGCACTGAATAATGATATGGTAACACTATAATTCACTTATTCACAAAAAACAATACTTCAAATATAAAAATAGGTTAGTTGTTAACATTTGTGTAGGCACGATGTGTCTGTCATGTATAATTTTTAATTTGGTATTCAAACAGTTCAATGTTACAATGTGCTAAAAAGAGAAAATAATAAGGTCTCAGTGGCACCATCTCACATTACACATGCTTAATATGAAAATAAAAAGTAGATTTCTTTAATTTTTCTTCATGTGGTCGTAGATAAAGTTTTGTATGACACTTGTGCGTGAAGTACTTTTGCGCACGAGTTGCGAAAATGCAACGGAACGCAACGCACTTTTCACGCACTTGTTTCATGAATTACTATTTCCACCTACATTACCGGAAAACCAATCATATGAATACCAAAAATAGTGCGGAAAGTATTGTTTAGCAGACCAAGGGCGGAAAGTTCATAACGTCTCAATTTTTGAAGTTTCTCACCATCTGTCACTTGATTCCTTTGACGTTTCACAAGAAGTTTTCAATTAAACGTCAGTGTATATCAAAGTTTTTTGTCATATTTTCCTATTTTTGGGTTAATTCGGAAGGAGGAAAACAGTTGTGTGTCACACATGCAGGAAGCGCTTTAGCAGCCTTCAACTATCGGTCTGATAGTCTTGGACTCCTAAAGCTCATTTTCTGCTCTTATGACACAATTATACTATTACATTTTAGATATGATTCATTTTCTCTGGACTACGTCAAAGGAGAAAGGATAGTTCATTTTGACCGGTATAAATGTATGTATGTATGTCGGTATGTTCATCTGTTCCCTCATACCTACTAAACTGATCATAATTTGACAAATGAAGTTTGATTGGAAGCGTCTTGATTATTCGCTGGTTGAAGCCTACGTGTCAAATTAAATTAAATATGGCGCCCATCAGAGGACCTGAAGAGAAGAAGTCATTAACAGCAGTCATTATATTTAATGTTGCCCTGCTGGCTATCGAATGAAAGATCAAAAATATACATATTGTTAGCTGTTACGACTTTGCTTGCATGCATCAGAGAAAAAAAATAAAGCTGTTCTGATAATACTTCATCACGAAATTATAGCCACAAAATAATAAAAATTGAATTTAAAAATTAAAACCCGACTACTAAAAAAAGGGTGGAACAAGAAAATAACAACTTACACGTGATACATTTTAATTCATTTTAAACATGAATGCCCGACTTCACCAACCATTTTCTAAAGTTCGGTAATACCTGAATCGGATTTAAGAATTCCTAAATATAATTTACGTTCCACCAAATGCTAAAAATTACCTTAGAGTGCAAGGACATACCTAATATTATCATACTTAGGTATTACTTCGAGCGTTGTGAAACGTGGATTCCATTTATTACCTAACTTTCCTATATCGGAAGTATGGCAAAAGGTTGAAGTCATTCACATACACAAGATAGGTAAAGTATTTGACTTAACGTCAAAGTCATACAGGCCAATGGAGCATATCCTCCTTTCTTCTGAAAGCATTGAAAAGGTACATAAGAGACGGAGTGTTGAGAGATGAACCCCTAGGCAATCGTCAATATGTCTATCAACCAAGCAAATCTACGGATCTAGCGCTGGATGAACTGAACAGGCTTATCTCAAAGTCAATGGCCACTTCCTTAGACATCAAGAGAGCATTTAACAATGTTACCACGAATTCATTTGTCGCTGCAATGAATAGGCGGGGAACATCCACTACAATACTGACCTCTGATTTATAGATTCCGTAACGTAACGTAACGCAAGGATTTCCGTGAGACGATAAAAGATAAATCATAGGACGAGTCCACTACCATTCATAGATTGCCCTCACGCATGACGCTGATCGCGGCTGTAACGCGAGAGATACCCATCTCCATCATTATGAAGTTGTGTTGTGGTACGATGACAGAAGTAATCTATGGATGGTAGTGGAGTCGTCCTATGATTTATCTTTTATCGTCTCACGGAAATCCTTGCGTTACGTTACGTTACGGAATCTATAAATCAGGGGTGAGTATTTAAAGTGCGTCCGTAACTAATATACAAAGCAAAATCTTATTTTATAGACCGCAAAATGTGGTGTTTAGTTTTGTCCTATCTACAAAATAATATCAAATTCTAAGACATTCTGTCCCAACTAACATTCCATACTTAAATTTGTCCTAACTGTATATATAGGAGAATTATTTTTAAATGCAATTACAAAGCAAAACGTTACTCACAAAAAAACTAATGATTAAATATTTGGAACTGGTACATTTGTTTATGATGTGAGTAGATCATATGAATCACCAGGTGGAGCTATTGAAGAAAAAACATACAACAATTTGGGATTTTGATGATTTTGTGTGATGTGTGTCGTCTACTAACGGCGCGGCGTTCAAACTGATGGGATTAAAATGGATTTGAGAAATTTTTTTGATCGGAAAAATGTTGAATCCAAATTTAAACCCTTAACCCTTATTATAAAAAGCTAACAGTGTCAGTTCTCACCAGAAACGAAAACAACTTTCAAAATAAAATATGGAGAGGGGCAGCTCAAAACGTTAAATTTTTTTAATAGTAAAGTAGTAAAGACTGAAATTGCAATGGCAATTGCTCGAGAAAGAAACCATTGAGTAGATGTAACTCGAAAAAACACCTCAGTTTCTACCATTGCACCAATTATTCCAAAAATCCGTCTTCAATTTTGGCAGGATTTGGATGTTAACGATAAACTACCCAATGACAATGATTCTGAATGAATATTTTGTTTCGTTTATGTTGTTGTTTATATAGTTACTGAATTAAATAAGATAATAATATAAACCGTATGTCTCTTTGGAATGTGTCCTAACTTACAAAAGTCAAATATCTGCACAAGATAACAAACAAGTTGAAAGTGTGATAAAATTGTTTGCCAATTAACAAATTTCACCTGAAGTCTTGGTGAATTTGAATGAAATATAATGGGTGGCACATGGAAAAAAGTAAAACGTAAATATCTCAAGTTTTTAATTTATTCAGTTAGGACCTTTCAGCTAAGCACGGCAGAATATGTTTATGGAAAAATGCAACTCTGGAGGATAAGATAATAATCTCCACTCTGGTGCAAGTTACCATCAAGGCAAGGACAGATGGAGGGTATCCACGTCCACTCTTGTATTTATTAATTTAACTTGACATTACTTTGGCATTAGGAATCAGAGATGAAAGTCCTCGAGCTTTGCTTTTGGACTTTCATCAGATTATTAATGCCAAAATCATGCCTCGTTAAATGATTATAAAATGCAGTCGAAATTTAGAAGCAACAAAATAGTCGACTATTTATCAAAGGTCTTGTTATATTACCCTTGATAATTGGTGCTTACAGGAGAGACCGACAATCAATGCTCACAAAACAAATTATAAATTTCACGAAAAAAGACGGCACTACATAGTCTAAAGTGCTAGGAGGAGTGGTAATTCCATTTGCCAAAGAAAGAAAGTACCTAGGAGTACATTTTAATATAGGCTTTCATGGAACACTTACCTTCAGAAGACCACACAAAAAGCTACCATTGCCCTCGGCAGATGCAGAAGAATGTGTGTAAATCACTGGGGACTCCAAGAATGATCCAATGGCTATACACAAGGGATGTTGAAATATGGTAGAAGAGACACAAAGAGTTGATTTCCTGTGTATTATGGAAGCCATAAAAACCACTCCCCTGCCTCCACTATACTTTATTATAAGAGGTGAAGCATGATCTGTGATGCACACTGCACAGGCTATTGTGAAGTCAACAACACATAAGCCAAACGCACGGTGCTGACAATCGAGAGCTTATCGATAACTTAAAGGGGCAACCCGTTGACGCAACGGGCACGAGAGTAGTGACGGCGATTTACCATTGTGTTAAAGAAATTAGAAGGCAGGAGAAGACATATTAAATTTATACTATTACGATAAATACTTCAAACTCAACATAAGCAGCACCACAAAGATAGCTGAACGCTACAAAGACCCGGCAAGATAGACTTGGAAACTTTGTTGCCGAATAACCTCAAAAATGGAAGTGTTTAGCTAACAGTTTGATAACTTATATTTGGGGCACGATATGTTCGGGCAGTTTAGCGCCCCCAAAAAAGACGTTCTGAATTCTTGATACACTAAATATCTATTATAATACAGAGTGTTACAAGGAGAGTTGGACAATAAGCAATATCAAATATATAAAAAAGAAACGGATAAACCTTTTAATTCCAAGATGCTCTTCAAACGTTCGGTACCATGCGGAAATAACCGAACTGACGTTCCGCACTGGTTAGGAAAATAACTAGATTCGTTTTATAAGAATATGTAGCTACTAAAAATTTTTTCCTACGACCACATGGGAAAGTAACGTATATCGCACTATACAGTACCTCGGAAAGTGGCTTATATCAAACTTGCGTGCGAATTACTTTCCACACATGAGCGGAAAGTAACTTTCCGCACGCATGCGGATAATCAGTCGAATGTATAATTTCCATTAAGATAGACCACTGTCAAGCTGTCAAATATATATATTTCTCATAACATCCAAGAAAATCTAGAATCTAATCTTTCACACACATTATTACAATTTACAAATTGCAGCAATAAAAATTTCACTTTCAATTTATGTAATTATCCAACCAATTGCTAATTGTAATAACCTACCTATAACTATTTAAATTTTTGTTACTAATGATAGTTATTGTTACTTTTTGATGTTGATTATTCATTATTTGGTGAAATTATCACGTGGTCGTAGGAAAATACTGTACATTACTCGTGCGGAAGTAATTTGTCACACTCGTGTAATTGTCGTACCTGGCTTATACCTCGTGCTACAATATATTCCACTCGTGTGAAAAATGTCACTTTCCGCACACGTAATGTAATATACTATAAAAGACATTGAATGAAGTGTTGATGAGATTAATTGAAAAATTTTATGTAACTGTATCTGTGACTTTTACGTCAGGAGCGGCAAAAGTTAGGTCAGAAAAAAAGAAGAAAGTGTGAGTACATGATAAAACATAGACACTAATCCTAGACTAGACTATAACAAATAGCTGACCAGTATTACCGCATCTAAATTTCCAGTATAGGTATTCTATAAATAGTTCTTCGAGACAGCATTGACAATAAAATTAAATCCAAATAGCTTCATTTAACTGCCTAAATCTTTTTATATCTTCATATTTATTACTTCATGAAAATTAGTAAAATCCACCAGAAATTTAGTGACTATAGCAATAATAGCTAACGTATTAAGAATTCTATCATCTTCAATTTAATAATTTAATGATCTTTGAGCGTTTATAGATGTATGAGGAAATACATAATGATGGTAACAGAATTATTTTATCAAAACTTATTGTTCAACATTTTAGGTTTTGTTTATCTCCAAAGATTACACTGCCAAAGGAAAGTGGTGAAAAAAATAACGTTCTCATGATTAAAGGTGACACCTTCGGGACAAAAATTTTTATGTAAAAAGTGTCCTTGCTAAAAACGTGGGTGGAAAATAGGTGTAGGCTTGTGATAGGAAATTACGTGTGTTGTTTTTAATGGGAAAACTCGCCGAAAGTGACCTGATAAGCGTTAGGTTGGAGAAATAAAGTTTTATTGCGGTCCTACATAAACCAATGATGCTGGAATCGAAAATCAATAGATTCGGAAGACATAGAACATTCCACCATATAGTTTTGAAGTTAATTTACTATAGGTAACTAATAATATCAGAAGGTAGTATATTCACTTAAAACACTACATTTGAACATGTATCAGAGCTTGGCTAGGTATCGAAGTAGGTGCAGCGATTGCTCACACCGTACCAAAAGCAACATAAAAAAAGAGCTCTACAGCTCTCCGTGATAGGCGATCAGATCGCCAAAAATCATCAAACGTCGGCTAGTAAGGTTAAGCATGTATTAGTGTTTATTGACATTCGCGAGGAGTGGAGATCAGGAAAGAATAAACAGTTTCACCAAGACAAGTTGATTAGAATGATGGTTATAATAAGTACGTCTGTATGTATGTATACTGGGGTGACATTCACCAAAACCTGGAATATAATCATATTAGTGTTTGAGGAAAGTCTCAGAGACTAGTAGTAATTTAAACCTATTTCCTGAAGGAATTTCAGGATATCCCTAGTTCAGGTGAGTGTTTCTTTTCTATCCCGTAGTATCCTATTTGTTGTTCCCTAGGATTCTTTATTGCTAGCCGTTCCGCAAGTTTGTGAATATAGGTTTCTTCTTTCCTCTCACAGTATATACATTCTTCTTGCTTCCCTAGTTTGAGGTGTCCATTCAAGTGGTAGTGTCCAGCTAGGACACCTATCAGAACTCCCAGTACAGTCCTACTCTAGGATAGGCATTCATTTGTTCTAGCCCAAGTGAAGTTTCCTAAGAGTATATTTTTTTATTGGCTCAACCCTACTAGATGTTCACAACGGTCAGTTCCTCTCTCAGTTTTAGGCGCTGCGCATTTCTTCCATTATCACATGATACCGCCAATGGGTTCCGGCACCAGAAAAAGCGTTTCAGCCCCTCTCTTTACTAGTTCATCTTATTTGACATTTAATTTTATTCCAGTGTGTTTTGAATGTACACAGTAAGATGACGATGCTGTTTTTGCCTAGTTCTTTGAGCATATCTATGTGATCCCATAGCATTCGAGAACTTATTACACAAGAATAAGAATATTTCACCAATATTGAACTGGGCACACTTTTCTTTGGATTTCTGCTTGAAATACTCACGGTTTTATAGCGATTGCACTCCTATCACAGTTCCTATTATTGCTGTAAACCTTTGAGAGACATTCTTTCGAAGTCTGGTAATGATGCTACTAGCCCATTCCCCCTGATTTCCGTATCGGATTTCTTTGAGAAATTACACGTTCCTATTTTACCACCCTGCGGCATTTTCCAGAATTTCTGATTTCTGAAAAGTGTGAAGGAGGTTTTTAATTATTCCCTCTCTGATAAGTCTGTTTTTTTTTTCTTTCTACAACACTTTGCACCACCATATGTACTGGTGTGAAGTTAAGTACCACTTCCATGGCCGGTGTTGGGCAAGTTTTCAATGCTCCTGTGAAACATATACTCGTAAAGGCTAGTCTTCGAATTCTGGAGAGATTGTTTCTTGTCGTCAATCTCTATAGACCACTGCCTTTGTAAAATCATCAAAAGAGACACAATTTTGATAATAATGATGGAGAAATCGCCAAAACTGGGGAATATTGTGGGAGAGCAACGAAAAGGTATTCAAGAAGGCATCGGAAGAGTGTTGAAAATAAATATTGGTGAATAGAGTCGAATTTGGAAAAAAATGTTTGTGTTTGATATAGCGGAAACTTATTGAGTAATGTATAACAAAATTTATTCAGCTAGGTCGTTCAGCACTTCACGCATTTCAAAGGCCTATATTTTAGCTCAATATCCTAGATTGGTGGACACGATTTTTGATAGTCTTCAGGGACATATTCAGATTGTTCCTTCAATCCAGAGTTATTTGATAGATTCCCTTTCTGTCCCAGCAATAATACAATACCCCACTTAATTATTTTATTCACTCAGTCATATCTTTTTGATAATATTTTTATCCCAAATATTCAACCTTACAGAATTAAACTTCCAATTTTCATCTTCGTTTCAAGTTTGTTTCAATATGGTCAATGCTTAAGTCTGTTTGAAGTGTTTAAGTGAAACTATGGATCAGAATCGTTTAGATAATTTATCTAACCGTACATTTAAATTCCTCTCTGGTTGTCCCTTCCCCCGTATAAAACCTGCTAGCTATGGCATCATATTTTTCAGTTATGCGTATCTTGCTATACAGCTATACTTCGCGACTGAATGGATTTCCAATATCCAACGCCAAAGCAAAAGATGATAGATAGACATATATGGGTGAAAATAAAAATGTATTTTCAATTTCAAACTTGAAAATGAAACTCAATATGCGAGAATTTTGGTGAACATTATGAACTGTAGGTAATACGGATACCACTTGAAAATTTCGATATTATATATTTGCTTTAGCACTTCTTGGAAAAAATTTTTAGATAGATCAGCGTTCTGTATTGATTTGCATTCCCCAAGTATGTGAATGGAAGTTTCTTATTCCATTCCGCAGAATTCTATTTTTTTTCGGTTCACTAGTTTGAGCTTTTTTATACTCGTGTTGGTTACGAAACTTTTTGGTCGACTGTACAACATGATGTATTATTTTTCCTTCATATTTGAAAACTAGGAATATTCATTATTTGATTCATAGGTAAGTATTGTCAAAAATGAATCGACATTGAAATGTCAGAAAGAAGGTTGCAGGTTCAAATGTCACTGTTTTAGTCATGTAATGTCATACAAAAGTGAAGTTAGGATTCCAGAACGATATCTAGCGGCCGTTACCGGCACGTTGGTGGAAAAACCAACTGCTTAAATTGACGATTTTGTGATCAAATTTTATCATATTTCTCCTTATTTAATCTCAATCAGTGAGAAACCCAAATTTGTATTCTTTTACATTGAAATTGTACTTTTCCCTTTCTAAATATATTCTCATCAACAAATACAATTAAATGTATATAAATAACGAGCTTAATGTCATATTCCATTGTTCATGTAGAAAGTGGACACATCAATGAAACAAAGACGGAAATCCATTATTAATCAGGAAGCGACAAGACGTGATTACTTTTAAAATATATATATTGGCATAATGGTCTAAGTTATTCGTTACTAATTACTTTCATTTTCAAGTAAGTTGTTTTATTACGAAATTGATTACATTGTGTTATGGCCATGAATAAATTACTTCATTTGAATTTCTATACCAACAGAATCATAACGAATGTAAATTATTTATTTTTTAGTTTTCCGAATGCGCCGTGAGGAGTTAAATTTGGGAATTCAACGTCCAGTAAAATAAACAATCTATTGTATACTTTATTTCCTTATTTGAACTTTACTCACACGTCAGTGTACACGGTGAGCTTGTGAGACATTTTGTTAGTTTTCACGGATTATGTTGTTAATTTAGATCCTTCCACTATCCAGACTTTAAAATTCAAATTTTGCCTGGTCAATTAAAATATAATTTATTGCTGTTATAAAATTGGGATAGATAAGCAGTCACTAGTAGCTAGAGTAACTAGGTGGTCAAGGCAGCGCCCGTAGAAGGTGACCATTCCTAGGAAAGATTTCACTTCGTGTATATCTGTAGGGGTTTTGCAGTCTAAAATTGATTGAATTTTCTCAGGTATTCCACGAATCCCTTCTTTGTCTAAACGGTATCCAAGGTATTTAACTAGATTTTGTAGAAACTTGTCCCTATTTAAATGAATGCCATTGTGTTCTAGTTTTTCAAACAGGGATACCAGATTCTGTGAGTGTTCAACATCGTTTTTACCCCTAACAATAATATCATCGTGGACGACTGTCCCTCCTCGAAGTCCCGCTACTGCACCTTCTATGTAAGCTTGCCAAACCTCTGGGGCGCTAGTTATGGTAGGACCTCCACCCTATATTATACCGTAAGGGAGTGGTATTACATCAGCCTCGGTGCACTGTCAGCAATTATTACCGAGCATATAAATTGCAGAACTTTGTAATTCAGGTCATTCTAATTTTTGTCATAACATTGTTGAGTTCAATTGTAATAATAAAAATCTTTTTAAAAACTCTTCCGACTTAAACAGTACGGTAATTGGCGCAGTCAGTAGGATAGTTTCGTGTGCATAAAGTGAACCGTCGTGAATTTTAATTATTTTAGGAAAAATAAAAAAGGACTTAAAGACTTCCTCGTGAGTGTCTAGACGGAGAATACGTCCCAACACCATTAAAGAAGACTTGGAAATTGGGTGAGCCATCCTGTCATCCTTCCTTCATTATTTAAATTTATTACAATTGTTCTTGTGGCAAAATTTTGAATCAGGTGTGAGTAACTAAAGCATATTATAGAAATTCACATTATTTTTCTTCTTTATTTCTCTCGTTTGTTTTCTTTTAAAATATTAGTGAATATAATACTTTTGAAGTGAGGCTTAAGAAACCAGAATACAAAAATTATATTTTAACAATTTACAAAAATTGAGGAACTAATTAAAATAGTAAATAATCTATCATTACAAAATAACACAATGCCAAATAACGAAACTCATGTAAATGATCAATTAATGAAATTATACATTGATACTTACAATACCTAGTTTTAATGGTGATAGTGGCACTTTAGAAATATTTTTGGAACGTTGTGATTGCCTCACAAATCAATACGAGAATGTACAAAATCTTAATGATCCAATAAAAAGCTTTCTCTTAAGAACCGTGACAGGTAAACTATCTGGCAATGCACTTATGTTGGTGGGTTCTAGACCAGAAATTAGGGCTTTGAACGATCTAAAAAATTTACTCAGGCTTAGTTTTGAAGATCAAAGAAACCTAGATTGTCTTGTTCAAGCCATAATGATTATGACACCTTTAGAAATGAATCATTCTTCACATTTGAGCAAAGAATTCAAAAAGCCAGAAGCTCGATGGCTTCAAAATTAATATCAATGAATTTGAGTGTAGAGGAACGTACATTCCGAATTAAAAATTATGATGAATTATCACTAAAAACTTTTATTTGGGGCCTATTAGGTCGTACACAAGATTTGGTTAGATTAAGAAATCCCGACTCACTAGAGTTAGCCATGTCATACGTCGCACGGTGGGACATAACGGCACTGTTCCATTCAAATTACTCTACACCTTACCTAGTTCAACCGTTTGAGGTGATTTTTTTTTAAATGTTCGTCTTGAATGTGGCTATCGATCCTTTTACCGGGATTTTCGATTTTTGGCCACATTCTTTTTAAATTTGAGTCCAAAAAGTCATTTTTATGAAAAAAAAAAAAACGATTTCCGGCGCAAATCTGATGCTCCGTGGCGCAAGATGATGGTTTTTAAAACACCTATCAACGGAAAATCTTTGCCTTGATAAAGATTAAAAAACTGTCTGTGTTAAAGTGGGGAAAAATGTACCAGGTGCCTCAAAACGGTCATAATGTCCCAAAACTTTTTGTGTAGAAACTAGCAGGCAACTCAGGGATTGTGTACTTTTGGAAAAATTCAGATACAACAAAAGTTGACTAGAATCACTCAAGAAAGACTCAGAAAAACTTGCTGAATTTTTGAACACATTAATGGACATTGTAAAAATGGCCAAATTCAAAAATTTCGACTATAATTCACAGATTCCGGAAAGCTTGCTCCAGATTTACTGAATGATTCTGAAAACTGTGGTCAAGTTAACCTTCTTTCCAAAATGGTCCCTCCACCAGAAGGTTTATTTTTATTATTAACCCATTTGAGACCAATCGACACTGTCTGGATACTTTCAAATTAAACTCTTTTTCTCGTGTAGCCAGAAAACCTGGACATGGATATCTATGAATAAAATTGTCCCTCCTCTCAGAATGAGGCACCAATTTCCAGACCCAACCTCCCTGAATGCTCAAGCATAAGCCAAAAAGGGTTGACTCTGCGAAAATGGGATTATAGATAAACGCAGGTGATTGATGGGGTTCTGGGTATTTCACTGCGCGAAACGTGCGAATTCATGTTCAATAAGATGATGAAAACTTTTGTTGTATCTGAATTTTTCCAAAAGTACACAATCCCTGAGTTGCCTGCTAGTTTCTACACAAAAAGTTTTGGGACATTATGACCGTTTTGAGGCACCTGGTACATTTTTCCCCACTTTAACACGACAGTTTTTTAGTCTTTATCAAGGCAAAGATTTTCCGCTGATAGGTGTTTCAAAAACCATCATCTTGCGCCACGGAGCATCAGATTTGCGCTGGAAATCGTTTTTTTTTTTATAAAAATGACTTTTAAAAAGAATGTGGCCAAAAATCGAAAATCCCACCAGAGGGATCGATAGCCACATTTAAGACGAACATTTAAAAAAAAATCACCTCAAACGGTTGAACTAGGTAAGGTGTAGAGTAATTTGATTGGAACAGTACCGTTATGTCCCACTGTGCGTCGTAGAAGAAAAAAATTTCACATTAAGCCAAAAACAATATGGGTTTATTCTAAATACAAATTCCAAACAAAATTCCAGTAACAGAAATATGTCCTATAATCAAAACCACCAATTTTCCAAATCTAATCAATATCCAAATCAGAATTTCCAAAATTTGTGGTAATACTAAATCTTATTGTCAATTTTCATTCACAACCCATTAATATTTAGGCAAGACAGAATATGCCTACAACCAAATATTTCACTAATCGCCAAGTTTTTGGACACCGAACTAATGTATTCAAACCTACGGGCGAAACTCCCAAAAATAACCCAACCAGTATAATAACCAGTCTATTTCTACCAGAAATCCCACTATTCAAAGGCATAACTCCAATAAAAATAATCATTTTCAAAACACCGGTCCAAAAAATTTTACTCACCAAGAACTCTATAACATAAAAACAGCACAAAGTAACCGAAACGTCAGTTTCAAAGATCAATTCGATAATACTTATGATAACGGAAATACAACCGAAAATATATATTGTTCCAATGAAGAAACTGATTGCAATGAATATCAGTCCGATATGTTGGCAGGTGATATAAATTTTCACAGCGTGACACCCCCAAACCAACAAATGTGATGAAAATCAATAATTTATTTGAAACCGAACTACCATCTATTTATATACCCCAATTAAACGCAAAATTTTTAGTAGACACAGGTAGTTCACGAAGTCAAATAAGTGATGAAATAGCTCAACGTTTTTACCCCAATTTAAGAAAACGTGAACATTTCCAGATTCAAACATCTCATGATATAACGTTTCATGACGAAACAGTAATAATACCAATATTTGACATTTTTAGTGTATGTGGGTGGTACTGATAAATTTTATATATTCAATTTTAATAATAATTACCAGGGTTTAATTGGTCTGGACCTATTGAAAAAATTACAACCCATCATTAATATCAATTTGAAATTATTGATTACACCTCGTATTGAAATACCTTTAATTTTCAACAATTGCTCTAATATAAATATAGATAATACATTATCAATAATTATATAATAACAATTCCTGGAAACACAAAGCAAGTCGTTAGACTTCCCGTAAATCAGGAAAATCGATTTGGATTACTAGAAAAGATAAAGTTCGCTGAGAATCTCTTCAACTCACACGGGAATTTTTTTTCCATTAACTACAATATCAAATTATATGTACCCGCAATCCACAGAGGATTACTATTTCAACACCTTTTAGTGTAGAAATATTAAATGTACCTAAGTGAATTAAATTATATGCAAAATAACAAAGATAACAGTGTGAATCAAAATGTTGATAAGTTTAGAAAAGAAAATTTATCTAAACTAAATTTGAAACATTGTAATTCCGAAGAAAAAGTGGCTGTATCTAAGTTATGTTTGGAGTATAGAAATATCTTCTATTCAGATAAAATTCCTTTGAGTCTTTCAAACGAAATTAAACATTTAATTTAATTAACAAACGTAAACCAGTTTTTAGTGAATAATATTGTTTTCCCGGAATACAAACAAGAAGTGTGTAAGCAAATAAACAAAATGTTAGAACAAGGTATAATAAGACATTCAGTTAGTCCTTACAATTCTAATATATGGGTTGTTCCAAAAAAATTCAATTCCAAAACTGGAAAACAAAATTATCGATTAGTAATAGATTATACAAAGTTGAACGAAAAAACTATTAATGATAAATACCCGATTTATTAGATAAATTAGGTAGGGCAAACTATTACAACACTAGATTTAGCATTCTGCTACCACCAGATACAGATTGAAGAAGAAGACATACCTAAAACAGCCTCTACAGCTCCAAATGAAAGATACGAATTCACCCGTATAGGTTTCGCTCTTAAAAATGCACCTGCTACCTTTCAGAGGGTCATGGACAAAGTCCTGAGAAGGATGAATAATGATATTTGTGTTATATATCTGGATGATAAACTTATTTTTAGCACATCCCTACAAGGACATATTTCGAGATTGAAACGTGTTTTTGATCGCCTACTCAAGGCAAATTTTAAGGTACAGCTAGATAAATCTGACTTTTTACAAAAATCATTCTCCTATTCATATCAACTGAAGGCGTGAAACCAAGTCCGGATAATATCTCGGCTGTACATAAGTTGCTCATTCCCAAAACACATAAAGAAATTGAATCTTTCTTGGGTTTAATTGGCTACTACCGCAGATTCATAAAAAATCACAAAACCGTTGACACTTTGTCTAAAAAATAACGCAAAAGTCATTCATGATCAAACATTCAGCGAAAACTTCAGCACTTGTGAAAAAATTTTATGTAATAACCCAGTATTGCAATATCCCGATTTTGGAAAACCGTTTATACTAGCAACAGATGCATCGAAAGTGGCATTTTGAGCTGTATTATCCCAAGGCACTATTGGCCAAGATAAACCTGTGGCATATGCGTGACGAATACTTAATGAATCCGAACAAAATTACAGTACAATAGAGAAAAAGCTTCTTGTCATTACATGGCTCAGTAAGTATTTTAGGCCTTATCTTTTCGGAAGACAATTTACTATTGTTACTGATCACAGACTATTAACTTGGCTGTTTAGCTTAAAAGAGCCAAACTCAAACGTAGCAAGGTGGCGCCTTAGATGAGAGGAATTTGATTATAAAATAGAAAGATTTCATTCGCAACTTATCGAGCACTTACGTATGGTCGGAGACTATGCAGGAACGGTTCAGGAAAGCTTGGAGTTGCTGACAATAGCACACTTTCCAGGAGCTACCATGTATCAAGGTCGGCAGGAGGTAGTCAGCAATCCCCATGAGGCAGATAGACCCAGTCGGGAAGACTGGCAACTTGCCACTGCGATTACAAGACTATTCGGCCCTATTGCAGAAAGGTAAAGAGGCATTAGTGCCGCAACTAAGTAAGATTTGCAAAGCTAGCCTAGCCTTTAAATATACTCCGGTAATATGAAGGAATGTGAAGGTCATCTACCTTCTGAAGGTGGGTAAAATCTCAGACCAAAC